>CM060926.1:986313729-991313729 GCA_030737875.1 Allium sativum
ATTAGCAGCAATGTTATCATTTGTAACGGTTTCAACTTGATGAGTTGAGATAAGCATGGTGTGGACACGGATGGGGGCCATTGCACCATTGTCATTTCTATATTCAACGGTCACCGGTGTTTTGCCATCGGGCCTCAACCAAGCGCAAGTGCCATTCTTACGGACTTCAGGGAGCTTGTTACCAAGCTTGTTGGCAAGTACGTAACTCAGCGGCATGAGCTCAGGAGTCACATCGGTTTTGTATCCAAGCATGTGACCTTGGTCACCTACACTAATGTCCTTGTGGCTTCTAGTGAAATGACCGTAAAATCCTTGAGCAATGTCAGGGAACTACTGTTCTATGTTGACTAGAACTTTGTAGTTGTCAGCATCCAAACCGACGTCGGCTGAGACAAATCCAATGTTGCGGCAGGTGTCACGGACGATCTTTTCATAGTCGACATTGGCTTTGGTGGTAATTTCACCAAAAACCATGACCATATTAGTTTTAGTGCATGATTCGCAGTTGACTTTGTTGTCAAGGTCCTGAACTAGGCAGGCGTCGAGAACTGCATCGGAGACTTGGTCATAGAGTTTGTCCAGGTGTCCGTTTACGAATTCAGAAGCGAAAATGATATGTCTTCTGAGGCCGTTTCTTTCAAATTAGACACTGCTGCACTCAAATCTATTTGAATTTTGAACGTATGGATAGATTTGATTTAATCCTTTTCACGCTGACTTCACTACATGGGTAACTATGATCTTCAACTCAATATCAACTTTGTAGGAACTAATATTTCATACCTTTATTTATGTGACATACACACATATCTATGTGTGTGTCTGTACAAGAATTATGTGATGAAACATCATAAGAGGAAATTGAAAGATTTTTTAACTTGATGATATCTTCAATATGCAGGGTTTTTTGAAAACGCTTGTGGTTATGAGTTAACTATGCATCATGTACATTTTAGTTATGCTAATTTGGTGTATGAATGATTCATTTTCAGTAAATTGTAAATAGGTATGCCAGCATAGATAAAATTATATAGCTAGAGTCCTTTCATTGGTATACTAAAGTCCTATTACAATTTCTCTGTTTCCATTCATTAGAACTGTCAAATATGATTATCCATTATTAGCCAAAGAAAACCGATTTATCATCAATTTTAGATGTTGTTTTTTGGGAAATAATCTTCAAAGTTATCCTATGTCATGATCAAATATATTTTCTCATAGTAAAAACCGATATTCATGAATTTTTCATTGAAATTGATATAGCTCTTTTCACAAAAATAATAATTGATCGTTAAACTGCGCATATTGAAATTTATGTGGAGTAGACAAATCTTAGCGAGGTTACCTTTTTTTGCACTGATAATGTTTCCATTGCCTTTGCCTCATTTTTTGATGAAAACTATAAGCTTACAAAGTGATATTTCATAATTCAATTCAGTGAAATATAGGTTTGTATTTGCACACAGACACAATCATGCACCTTAGTTTTGGACATGAATTTTTTTCAGGGTTGATTATAATAAGAGATCATCAACATATAAAGTTCCTCTTCACAGTCTGAAATTCTACGTTCCTTTAATCTGAGTTTACAATTTTTAAACTACTCTTATTCAGAAATTGATTGCCCATGAACCGACTCCATATGAGCATTAAAAGTTCAAGTGAATGCTATCAGGTTCATTGCATATTTACAACTCTTCCTATTAGTATATTTCATTGTTTAGTTTGGTTTTATACCTTCACGTTGTAAGCTAATAATGATTATTTGATCAATTGTTATTATAAGCTTATGGAAATATAATTAATAGCCAATATGGAAAATTAAATCAACATGAAACCATGTTCATGAAGGAAAAAGATTACAGGCCCAGCAACTCAAGGTGTTTCCAAATTTTCTTTTTCTTTTTTTACATTACCTATTCACTTCTTTAGATTTTGAACAACTCCATCATTTAACATGTTGCCATTAATGCTTTGACATACCTGGTTTCCTCAATTTATTTACTTTTGATTTGCTGCGAACAATACGTAAGTGCCCTGTTCAAATTGGTCTATATTTTTGCAGCATAAATTAACCACGTATATTTTCATTTTTTTAGTCTAACTAAAGATACTATACTATTGTAATTTTTGGCGTTAAACACCTGCTTAGTGTTCATATTTATTAGGATGATATAAACATCTGCTTAATGTTCATATTTATTAGAATGATATAATCAAATTTAGTTATAATAGCCCACTAATCAAGTATGTTTCGTTTAATTTGTAGGTAGTCAATGGGAAGAAAGTTGTAAAGCTAACGGAAAGGATGGAGAATTTGCTCCAATTCATTAAACTTTGTTGTACCAGTATTAACAACGACAACTCCATAAAATAAATATTTTCCTTTATTGCCCTATGCACCAGACAAGTTATTGGGGTATTATTCCTTTTTCATTTCATAAATGCTAAGTTCATAGCATAACTTTACTTTTTCTCTTTTAACAACATTTTTATGGGACCACCCTAATTTATTTTTATGCTAGAAAAAATGGCAATAAATTAGCTGATTAATTTTGCTTACTGTTATAAGATCTCAAACGCCCATCACTCTTTAACATTGAATGGTTGTGTGCATCCATGCCTTGGTTCAAAATACCGTCATTCGTATTCCAATCTTTATTTGATAAAAGGAAAATATTTTGGATGATTACAAACAGTCATATCCATTGTACGCTAAATATTATATCATTGAGGTATATAACCAGTTTGCAAAAGCATCATGTCGTCATTGCCATATGTGACATTATGCTATTTAAAGATGTAATCTATGGAATAACAAATATAAAAAATTCTTAAATTGGAATTAAAATGACAATCCATTTTTTATATTAAAGGGTGATTCCCTTTGATGATCACTTTTTATTAAAAGTAAATCAAAATATATACAAAAGTTTGTTGGGGACTAGCCATAAAAAAATTCCAGGATCATCGCTATGATGATCAATGAAGTGAAAGTGATAAAAAATAAACAATATGTTATGTTTACAATACATTCATTTATAGAATCAGCTACTTAAAGATACACTTTAATTAACATGGAGCAGTGTGGAAGAGTTGAGGTACATGTGATCATGGGGCTGGATCATGTGGCTAAGGCAAGGAAGGAAGCTTAAGGATGTTGTTACATGTCAGGAAATGAGGTAATGCTATTATGTATGATCATGCAAGGTGGTTAATGTGGCGTTCTTTCTAGTGCTTCTTGCTAAAAGGCGGTGCTGCTGTTGTATATTGAGATGCAACAGCAGTTGTGTGGTGCAATTTAGGCTTGAATTAGTTTTATTTACCAATAACGATTGGCTGAACTTTGTTACTAATTTGTTCAAATATATCTACAGTATGCTTATTTATTTTTTAAATGAGAGACATAGGTTCAATCGTTGCTGAATGTTTTCATACACATGAACTTGGAATGTTTAGAACATGCATTGAAACGTGATGCACCTATTGTTGCTGAATGCTTGGGAGGTGTTGTTAATTGTGATGCCTACCACATGACCGTTCCAAGATCTGATGGACTTGGAGTTTCAACCTGTATTCAGAAAAGTCTCAAAGATGCAGGAGTGTCTCTGGAAGAGGTGCATTCCTTCAAACAGTTATTTTTGTTTATTTCCCATTTATCATACGTCCTATGTACATATATCCTTTCATTGTTGTCATAGACTCAGAGATGGATCTCATTGTATTGTTTTGTTCTTCACTATCTGCTTTATTTTAGACAAAGTATCAATAACTGTCAAACACGGTTAGTCATGCAACAAATTATAACTGTAGATGCATGAGTATATACAAAAAGTTCTTAATGATTTCCACCTGTTCTTTATTTCATCTTTTCAAACTATAATAATCAATTCAGCCACCCATACATTTGTGGTTATATGTATTCAGTAAAGTTATGTGATATCCTTTATGACCTTGAATCAATAATTAGTCACATATTTTCATTCTTCACAGTTTAAATATTTAATTACACAAGAAGACATTATCAACTAATTTGTTTTCTTGATTTCCTATTCAGGTTGATTACATAAATGCTCATGCAATGTCTATGCTTGATGGCGATTTAGCTGAAATCAACGCTATTAAACAAGTCTTTAAGAAGCCAGATTGTGACGGCCCGCCACGCACCGGCCGACATTTCCAATGAAGTGCGTTGTGCCAATGCCCGACTAGCACGGGACGGTCGCCAAAGAAAGATAAAGAAAGGGAACTTAACGATGAACTAACAAAGAACATGTAGAATGTCTCACAGCGCATGGAATAAATATAATAATAACATACTTGACACAAAACAGGCGAGACAGTGCATAAGCTGAAAACGAAACCAAAATCATCATAGCAGCGGAAATTCAAAATACAGCTTATTACAACTTCAACATACTGTCTCTAAAGCAAAGAAAAAGGTGCACTACTAATGCCCAAAGTAGTGACCAACAGCGACACAGGGAGGATATCTATATATATATATCATACGTGGAATCCTCATGCTCGTCTCCGGTACAACTACTCGTGCATAATCACCTGACCTGTCTCTAGTCTGCCCGTTTAAGAGCACCCAGAGTAATAAGAAGAGACATAAAACTCTGGGTCAGACAAAAGTCTAGTATGAGCGATAAGCAACAAAATATAACAACAACAGGTATACTAAACCATACCTGAACCTGAACCTCCAACCAAAGAGTTAGCACTACATACTGTGCAATACTCTAAGGTGCCACTAACATATGGTGTAAAGAATACGGGGGTGGGGTGTACATGTCATAATGATGTCAACAACAAGCATAGCAACCATCCTCACATCTCTCACCCAGTGCGTAAAGCATACGTTGTCCACTGCTCTGACCACCCATTCCTTGCACACGTCCCGCAGCAAAGTCCAACTCCTGAAGTAAACTCGTTGGTTCCCAACTGGATCCTGAGTGCAAACATCCCATTTGGACTACCTTTGCATCTCGGGTTTTGGTCATCATCTCCGGATCGGTTCCGCATGCTCCTCTTCACTATGCTTAGGATCGTGCTCCTCAAAGTAGTCCTGTCTGTAATCATCTACATCGGGTCGGGTCGGATTTCCCCCACCTAAGTCGGTTCGGTTCGGATCGCCTTCCGCTCGTGCTCAACATCTCGATTCGTGACAAGCTCCTTCGGGTCGGATTGGTTCGTGGAAGGTCCTCCAGTTCTGGTCATGAGCCTCTTCAGATCGGGGTGTCCTTCTCACGGCGGTTCGGATTGGGTAGTGCTCCACGATCAGGTCAGGTCGGAGCTTCAAGTGTGAGCGGTTTGGATCGTGCTTCCCCCTCCGATCCAATCCGGTTCGGGTAATTTCCTGCACTTCTTCCAGCGACTGTTTTACGCCATTCAATGGCGTTTTAGAGCAATATATCTTTTCTAATCAATCACACAACATACCATATAGTCATAGCAATATGTATAATCAACCACAAACACCAAAACAATAATTTGATAGGTTAAAACGGATCAAACATAGCCAAAATTCCATATTTTCCCTTAAGCATGTTTAAGCAAATCTAATGATAGGATTAGCAAAACTTAACCAAATCAACCTAAACTCCTAACAGAGGCTTAAAGTAATATTTAAGAATTTCTAAATATTTTTCCAGAATTTAATCATGTAAGATTTCGCTAATTAACACTAGTTACCCATAATTAACCATAATTAGTGAGGAACTATGCAAATCACTCACCTTAACCACAAACAAAGTACTAAATCTGAAATTATCCTCTGTTTGGTGCTGTCCCCAAGGCTATACAGCAGTTCCGACCTTGATTTGGTGCTATTTCTCCTTAATTAGATGTAGTTTAGCCAAATCATCAATTAGAAAGTGGTTTAGAGGTGTTTTAGATGATGGAGGCCATTACTAAGTTGAGAGGGATGATAAGTAGCGGCTGAAAAATGAGAAAAGGGTGTTCTCTAAACCCTCCAAATCCCGAAATCCCCCTCTGGGCCTAGCTGTTAATTACCCAATTAAGCCTGGTTAAGCTGTTTTTCACCTTCTAAACCTTAATTCAGCCATATCTCCCAAATGGTAAGTCCGTTTTTCATATATGACCACTCTACGGAAAGGTAAACCATTGTCTGTACCTAATGGAAGTGGTTTCAGGCCAAATATCCTTTCCAATCAAAAGTTATGGCCGAAACAAGACCAGCTAGGGGCAAAACGGTCATTTAAAAATCGGCAAAAATCATGAATATGGGAAATGACCCCAATAGTCATCTCCCAAAGTTGCATGGCTATACAACTTCGTATGAGAAAGAAATAAATATTCTACGATCCTTCGATGCGTAGAATGCGGGTCGTTACACAGATGGTGTCAAGATCACTGCTACAAAGAATACATGGTGTTTTCCCTTTGTTTACTTTATGCATTTGGTAGACAGTTCATTTTCTTCTGTCAACTAACATGTTATTGATTCATCTTGTTCAAACAAAACCACATTGTTAGATCAAAATTTGGCTCTAACACCCAAATTGTTCTGATTCATAGGGAATTATAACTGAAAGATGAGGAAAAAGCAGAAAACACACGGTTTATAGTGGTTCGGTGTTAATGAAACACCCCACCTCCGTTAGAGTCACTCTCAAAGGGAATGCCCTAATTTTTGGTGGAGGTTTATAAGTATAAGTCACAGATATACAAGACAGATATAAGAACACATATTTGTAAACAGCGGAAAAACAACAACTTTTATTTCATAAAAGCAAATACGTGTTACAACAACATCACCATAATTGTCTTACATCTTTTCCAAAAACATAACACTTTCATAATCTGTCTTGATTACATTATTTAAAGAAGCATAAAGAAAACATAGATAAAACTGCAAAAGCCCCATAGTGGTTGTCCAAAGCCATAGTTCAAAAAGAAAAGGTCCAAGCAATACATTTCTCCTCTTCAAGCTGGATGTTAAGGCTGGTCAAGCTGCAGTGTTCCCTCCCTGTGGACCTGGGGGGGGGGGGAACGGAAGAAAAGAAGACGAAAGAAAAGTAGAGTCAGACATAAAGCCTGAGTAAGTCTAGTACTATTCTGTCTATGAATAAAGAACTGGGTATGATAAGTATAAACAAGAAGTGGGAAAGCACTATAACTTGGTTAAGTTGTCTAGGGTCGAATATACTATCGTACCCCATGTTAATCTCTGAACCCATATAAACTAGTTTCCAACTGGCACCCCATAATCAGGGTGATGTGATCCATTCTATGATGATCGGCTCCTACTCGCATAGTTACATGTGTCTTACGGCCCCCGATGTTGTAGTTACCTATGCTGGTCCCACCATGGGGTGTATCAAGTCCCATGGCGGCGGCCCGACACAACCTTAGAATGCACAGGTATGCTACTGGTGCCCAGTGCTTTATTTTTCTGCGCCGGAGTGTGTGCACGCCCGCACCCCGTTAGAACCTACACTGCTACACCACCGCCGTCGATTTGACCTCTTACAATCAGCCCAGTAATCGTGCCCCACCCTGCCTAGTTTCAGGGTATCCTGATACACCTTCTAGGGTTACTGCTGAAAAGGGTCCCCCGTTACTAGGTTTTCTATCTCTAGCCAACATGCTAAGTTGGTTAAGTGTTTTCTAACCTAACCCCCACCAGTCCGTTTAGTTTAGCATGTTCCATTTTGATTAAGCCTTTAGTCCACTTAATCCTAACAATCCTGACTCCGCTTTAATTGTCTTATTAAAGCCTTGACCTCTCACATTAGACAGGTATTGTTGTGGCTGCCTGTTGCCGGTTGGTTCCGGGCAGTCTTACGCCACAACTCAGTCTAACCTCGGGTCCTTATTGGGCTCCATGTTTAACCTCCCACATTGGATAGGTATTGTTGTGACTACTGGACAGCCGGGCGGTTCCGGGCAGGTTTACATCACAACTCAATCCAACCTCGGGTTAAACACATCGTATGTTCTACATTCACATATTTTGTCTTTCTTCTTTATTTTCTTATATGTAAATATTTGCGGCCCATTATTAAGTTAATGGTGTAAAGGTTACACCAATCATGGGCCCAACCCATACTTGAATTTGGGCCCTTCTACTTTATGTTTTCATTTATTAATTAAGTTAACCCAATGTTATTTTCCCCCGTTTAACACGTCCGTTTATTATATATATGTTGGGCTTAGCCCTTTTAAGCCCAACTTAGCCATGCGAAAAGGGGAGGCTTAAAGCGAGATTACATACACAAAAAGGGGGAATGTGAACGCATGAACTTGCAATGTGACGTTGGAACTACAAAATAGAAATTGGTGTACTTGCATAGTAGTAACATATACTTTGGTCATAAAGCATAAGTGACATGAATCAAACCATGTAAACTTGTAGTTGAGTTAAGAATATCACTATTGACACATAGGCTTAACTACAACATAACCCTATATTTTTATTCAGGCATAATGTCAAACATAAGCAAATCATGTTCATAAGATTACTACATGTTTACAAAGGTGTTTACTTTTGTTACTAACACAAAAGTCTAGTTCAACTTAGTCATGATTAAATCTTTTCACATACCCATGGCATAAATATTTCTAACATGAAATCATGATTTTCACTTTAGTCATGCAAACTTGCAAAAAGGGATTTTTGAATCTAACCTAGCTATGTGCCACACATGTCATCATATAATTCTTGTTAACAATATAGACCTAACATGGATTTCAATTATGCAAAATATCAATCATAGCCTAGTCATATTCATAAGTTTGCAAATAGGTTTTCTAGTACAAAAGCATGGCTTAATACATAGATCATGATGCCAAAATTTCAACATAGTTTCATATGAACTATAATAACCCAAATTTGTTCCAATTACGTACAAAATGATTTTTGTACAAAATATACATTATGATGGCATAGTAGCAAAACCCCAAACTTGCATGAATTTCAATTAATCAACTACATACATGTAGCTTCAACATGGATTACATAATTTGCGAATATTCCAAACGTATACTTGCATAAAACTACCGCAAACATGTAGTTTTTCATAATGAATAACATAATTCGAGAATATCCAAACGTATACAATATTCCAAATCGATAAGAATCATAGTAACGCACAAATATGAATTACTTTATCGCCACAAATCAAATATACAAACCAACACAATTATTTGTTCGTACCAAAGTAATACTCTACTTACAATTGTGTGGTGAATTCTCAAATTTAGGGATTTGAAGATGCGATTCCTTGTTGATTTGATTTGTTTAGGTTGCTTGATGCTTTAGAATTTGCCTCCTAATCCTCTCTCCAATTGGTGGCTACTCTTAGTCGTTCCTCAGCAACATGGCGGCTTTGTTCTTATTTTTGAATGAATAGATTAGGTTGAGTCTAGGGTCATTTTTATAGGGTTTATGAACTGATTAGGACCATTGATGTTGCTTGGTTTGATCGTAGCCATTCATACGAAAGAGAGACCATTTAGAGCCTGCCACCTAGCCCTAATGACAAAGCAGACTACAGAAAACCGACCAACATAAAATAGGCCAGCCAGGTTGGGCTGGGTTCGACCTGGCTCTGGACCAGGTCGACAGCCCTGTCGACAGCCCTGTCGACCTGGCTATACCAGGTCGACAGCCCAGTCGACCTGGGTGTCTTAGGCAGGAATTTTCCCGCCCTGGCCAATTGGGCCCGATTATTAATTTTTTTCTGAGCTGTTTTATTCTATTCGAATTTTAAACTTAATTTAGAAACTTCCGAAGGCCATATCTTCTTCATACGGACTCCGTTTTTCGAAAACTCGGACTCTATTTCGCGTATTTTTCCGAGACGAACGCAATGGCGTATCCCGTTTCCCTTAGTTCTTTGATTTGAAATTAATTATACTTTAATTTGTGAATTTCACTGTTATAGAATAATTAATTTCAAATCAAAGAACTAATTTTGGTGAAACACCCCACCTCCGTTAGAGTCACTCTCAAAGGGAATGCCCTAATTTTGGTGGAGGTTTATAAGTATAAGTCACAGATATACAAGACAGATATAAGAACACATATTTGTAAACGGCGGAAAAACAACAACTTTTATTTCATAAAAGCAAATACGTGTTACAACAACATCACCATAATTGTCTTACATCTTTTCCAAAAACATAACACTTTCATAATCTGTCTTGATTACATTATTTAAAGAAGCATAAAGAAAACATAGATAAAACTGCAAAAGCCCCATAGTGGTTGTCCAAAGCCATAGTTCAAAAAGAAAAGGTCCAAGCAATACATTTCTCCTCTTCAAGCTGGATGTTAAGGCTGGTCAAGCTGCAGTGTTCCCTCCCTGTGGACCTGGGGGGGGGGGGAACGGAAGAAAAGAAGACGAAAGAAAAAGTAGAGTCAGACATAAAGCCTGAGTAAGTCTAGTACTATTTGTCTATGAATAAAGAACTGGGTATGATAAGTATAAACAAGAAGAGGGAAAGCACTATAACTTGGTTAAGTTGTCTAGGGTCGAATATACTATCGTACCCCATGTTAATCTCTGAACCCATATAAACTAGTTTCCAACTGGCACCCCATAATCAGGGTGATGTGATCCATTCTATGATGATCGGCTCCTACTCGCATAGTTACATGTGTCTTACGGCCCCCGATGTTGTAGTTACCTATGCTGGTCCCACCATGGGGTGTATCAAGTCCCATGGCGGCGGCCCGACACAACCTTAGAATGCACAGGTATGCTACTGGTGCCCAGTGCTTTATTTTTCTGCGCCGGAGTGTGTGCACGCCCGCACCCCGTTAGAACCTACACTGCTACACCACCGCCGTCGATTTGACCTCTTACAATCAGCCCAGTAATCGTGCCCCACCCTGCCTAGTTTCAGGGTATCCTGATACACCTTCTAGGGTTACTGCTGAAAAGGGTCCCCCGTTACTAGGTTTTCTATCTCTAGCCAACATGCTAAGTTGGTTAAGTGTTTTCTAACCTAACCCCCACCAGTCCGTTTAGTTTAGCATGTTCCATTTTGATTAAGCCTTTAGTCCACTTAATCCTAACAATCCTGACTCCGCTTTAATTGTCTTATTAAAGCCTTGACCTCTCACATTAGACAGGTATTGTTGTGGCTGCCTGTTGCCGGTTGGTTCCGGGCAGTCTTACGCCACAACTCAGTCTAACCTCGGGTCCTTATTGGGCTCCATGTTTAACCTCCCACATTGGATAGGTATTGTTGTGACTACTGGACAGCCGGGCGGTTCCGGGCTGGTTTACATCACAACTCAATCCAACCTCGGGTTAAACACATCGTATGTTCTACATTCACATATTTTGTCTTTCTTCTTTATTTTCTTATATGTAAATATTTGCGGCCCATTATTAAGTTAATGGTGTAAAGGTTACACCAATCATGGGCCCAACCCATACTTGAATTTGGGCCCCTTTGCTTTATGTTTTTCATTCATTAATTACTTTGGCCCAACGCTATTTTCCCCCGTTTAATACGCTCGTTTATATATATATATATATATATATATATATATATATATATATGTTGGGCTTAGCCTTTTTTAAGCCCAACTTAGCCACATGAAAAAGGGGAGGCTTAAAGCGTGATTACATACACAAAAAGGGGAATGTGAACGCATGAACTTGCAACATAACGTTGGAACTACAAAATAGAAGCTGGTGTACTTGCATAGTAGCAACGTATACTTTGGTCATAAAGCATAAGTGACATGAATCAAAGCATGTAAACTTGTAGTTAAGTTAGAATCTAAATTGGATATCATTATTGACACATAGTCTTAACTACAACATAAACCTATATTTTTCTTTAGGCATAATGTCAAACATAAGCAAATCATGTTCATAAGGTTACTACATGTTTACAAGGGTGCTTACTTTTGTTACTAATACAAAAGTATAGTTCAACTAGAATTATTCCAACTTAATCATGATTTTAAATCTATTCACATAACCATGGCACACATATACTTATGGCATAAATATTTCTAATCATGAAATCATGACTTTTACTTTAGTCATGCAAACTTGCAAATGGGATTTTAAATCTAACCTAGCTATGTACCACATGTGTCATCATATAATTCTTGTTAACAATATAGACCTAACATGTTTTTCAATTATGCAAAATATCAATCATAGCCTAGTCATATTCATAAGTTCGCAAAGAGGTTTCCTAGTACAAAAGTATGGCTTAATATATAGATCATGATGCCAAATTTTCAACATAATTTCATATGAATTATAATAACCCAAATTTGTTCCAATTACACACAAAATGAATTTTGTACAGAAATACACATTATGATGGCATAGTAGCAAAACCACAAACTTGCATGAATTTCAATTAAAGAACTACATACATGTAGCTTCAACATGAATTACAAACTTTGCGAATATCCAAACGTATATTTGCATAAAACTACCGCAAACATGTAGTTTTTATAATGAATAACATACTTTGCAAATATCCAATCGTTATACAATATTCCAAATCGATAAGAATCATAGTAACGCACAAATATGAATTACTTATCACCACAAATCAAGTGTACAAACCAACACAGTTATTTATTCATACAAAAATAATACTCTACTTACAATCGTGTGGCGAATTCTCCAATTCAGGAATTTGGAGATGCGACTCCTTTTGACGTAGGCGTTGATTTGATTTGTTTAAGTTGCTTTATGCTTTAGAATTTGCCTCCTAATCTTCTCTCAAATTGGTGGCTACTCCTAGTCGTTCCTCAGCAGCATGATGGCCTCATTCTTATTTTTTTGTGTGAGTTTAGGTTAGGTTTGAGTTGTATATATAGAATTTTAGGATTAATTTAGGCCGTTTGATTAATCCTAGAAATGACCATAACCGTTCAGTCAGGATAGAGTTATCCTATTGACTCAGCCATGAGTCAGAAATGACTCAGCATTGACTCAGCGATGAGTCAGAAATGACTCAGCGTATTAAATGTTCACCAATTCAAACGTAAATACGTATTTAATAGATACATTTTCCCCTTTACCGTATTAATTACCCATATATAAATATTTATTTATATATGAATAAATATTTTCTTACCTTTAATTTTTCATAATTAAAAATTGGAGAAGGCCAAAAAAAAAACCATCCTTGACAACCAAAAATGCGCAACGTACGCTACATGATGCGTACACGTCATATATATATATATATATATATATATATAGCTTTAACTGTGCTAAGTTGGTTAAGATAGCTTGAATCGACTAAATACACTTAACCAACCCAACCTGGCTCTGATACCAAGTGAAACACCCCACCTCCGTTAGAGTCACTCTCAAAGGGAATGCCCTAATTTTTGGTGGAGGTTTATAAGTATAAGTCACAGATATACAAGACAGATATAAGAACACATATTTGTAAACAGCGGAAAAACAACAACTTTTATTTCATAAAAGCAAATACGTGTTACAACAACATCACCATAATTGTCTTACATCTTTTCCAAAAACATAACACTTTCATAATCTGTCTTGATTACATTATTTAAAGAAGCATAAAGAAAACATAGATAAAACTGCAAAAGCCCCATAGTGGTTGTCCAAAGCCATAGTTCAAAAAGAAAAGGTCCAAGCAATACATTTCTCCTCTTCAAGCTGGATGTTAAGGCTGGTCAAGCTGCAGTGTTCCCTCCCTGTGGACCTGGAGGGGGAAACGGAAGAAAAGAAGACGAAAGAAAAGTAGAGTCAGACATAAAGCCTGAGTAAGTCTAGTACTATTCTGTCTATGAATAAAGAACTGGGTATGATAAGTATAAACAAGAAGTGGGAAAGCACTATAACTTGGTTAAGTTGTCTAGGGTCGAATATACTATCGTACCCCATGTTAATCTCTGAACCCATATAAACTAGTTTCCAACTGGCACCCCATAATCAGGGTGATGTGATCCATTCTATGATGATCGGCTCCTACTCGCATAGTTACATGTGTCTTACGGCCCCCGATGTTGTAGTTACCTATGCTGGTCCCACCATGGGGTGTATCAAGTCCCATGGCGGCGGCCCGACACAACCTTAGAATGCACAGGTATGCTACTGGTGCCCAGTGCTTTATTTTTCTGCGCCGGAGTGTGTGCACGCCCGCACCCCGTTAGAACCTACACTGCTACACCACCGCCGTCGATTTGACCTCTTACAATCAGCCCAGTAATCGTGCCCCACCCTGCCTAGTTTCAGGGTATCCTGATACACCTTCTAGGGTTACTGCTGAAAAGGGTCCCCCGTTACTAGGTTTTCTATCTCTAGCCAACATGCTAAGTTGGTTAAGTGTTTTCTAACCTAACCCCCACCAGTCCGTTTAGTTTAGCATGTTCCATTTTGATTAAGCCTTTAGTCCACTTAATCCTAACAATCCTGACTCCGCTTTAATTGTCTTATTAAAGCCTTGACCTCTCACATTAGACAGGTATTGTTGTGGCTGCCTGTTGCCGGTTGGTTCCGGGCAGTCTTACGCCACAACTCAGTCTAACCTTGGGTCCTTATTGGGCTCCATGTTTAACCTCCCACATTGGATAGGTATTGTTGTGACTACTGGACAGCCGGGCGGTTCCGGGCAGGTTTACATCACAACTCAATCCAACCTCGGGTTAAACACATCGTATGTTCTACATTCACATATTTTGTCTTTCTTCTTTATTTTCTTATATGTAAATATTTGCGGCCCATTATTAAGTTAATGGTGTAAAGGTTACACCAATCATGGGCCCAACCCATACTTGAATTTGGGCCCTTCTACTTTATGTTTTCATTTATTAATTAAGTTAACCCAACGTTATTTTCCCCCGTTTAACACGTCCGTTTATTATATATATGTTGGGCTTAGCCCTTTTAAGCCCAACTTAGCCATTCCAAAAGGGGAGGCTTAAAGCGAGATTACATACACAAAAAGGGGGAATGTGAACGCATGAACTTGCAATGTGACGTTGGAACTACAAAATAGAAATTGGTGTACTTGCATAGTAGTAACATATACTTTGGTCATAAAGCATAAGTGACATGAATCAAACCATGTAAACTTGTAGTTGAGTTAAGAATATCACTATTGACACATAGGCTTAACTACAACATAACCCTATATTTTTATTCAGGCATAATCTCAAACATAAGCAAATCATGTTCATAAGATTACTACATGTTTACAAAGGTGTTTACTTTTGTTACTAACACAAAAGTCTAGTTCAACTTAGTCATGATTAAATCTTTTCACATACCCATGGCATAAATATTTCTAACATGAAATCATGATTTTCACTTTAGTCATGCAAACTTGCAAAAAGTGATTTTTGAATCTAACCTAGCTATGTGCCACACATGTCATCATATAATTCTTGTTAACAATATAGACCTAACATGGATTTCAATTATGCAAAATATCAATCATAGCCTAGTCATATTCATAAGTTTGCAAATAGGTTTTCTAGTACAAAAGCATGGCTTAATACATAGATCATGATGCCAAAATTTCAACATAGTTTCATATGAACTATAATAACCCAAATTTGTTCCAATTACGTACAAAATGATTTTTGTACAAAATATACATTATGATGGCATAGTAGCAAAACCCCAAACTTGCATGAATTTCAATTAATCAACTACATACATGTAGCTTCAACATGGATTACATAATTTGCGAATATTCCAAACGTATACTTGCATAAAACTACCGCAAACATGTAGTTTTTCATAATGAATAACATAATTCGAGAATATCCAAATGTATACAATATTCCAAATCGATAAGAATCATAGTAACGCACAAATATGAATTACTTTATCGCCACAAATCAAATATACAAACCAACACAATTATTTGTTCATACCAAAGTAATACTCTACTTACAATTGTGTGGCGAATTCTCAAATTTAGGGATTTGAAGATGCGATTCCTTGTTGATTTGATTTGTTTAGGTTGCTTGATGCTTTAGAATTTGCCTCCTAATCCTCTCTCCAATTGGTGGCTACTCTTAGTCGTTCCTCAGCAACATGGCGGCTTTGTTCTTATTTTTGAATGAATAGATTAGGTTGAGTCTAGGGTCATTTTTATAGGGTTTATGAACTGATTAGGACCATTGATGTTGCTTGGTTTGATCGTAGCCATTCATACGAAAGAGAGACCAATTAGAGCCTGCCACCTAGCCCTAATGACAAAGCAGACTACAGAAAACCGACCAACATAAAATAGGCCAGCCAGGTTGGGCTGGGTTCGACCTGGCTCTGGACCAGGTCGACAGCCCTGTCGACAGCCCTGTCGACCTGGCTAGACCAGGTCGACAGCCCAGTCGACCTGGGTGTCTTAGGCGGGAATTTTCCCGCCCTGGCCAATTGGGCCCGATTATTAATTTTTTTCTGAGCTGTTTTATTCTGTTCGAATTTTAAACTTAATTTAGAAACTTCCGAAGGCCATATCTTCTTCATACGGACTCCGTTTTTCGAAAACTCGGACTCTATTTCGCGTATTTTTCCGAGACGAACGCAATGGCGTATCCCGTTTCCCTTAGTTCTTTGATTTGAAATTAATTATACTTTAATTTGTGAATTTCACAGTTATAGAATTCGCGGGGTGTTACAGTTAACGAGCCTACGTCCACTTTATATGCTATTGATTATACTTTGGATGCTAGTACAACCAATGATTTCTCTCAAACTCATTTTTACAATTACGATTTCTCTCAGTTATCTCGAAGTAAATCTGGTAAGAAATAGTGGTATGACAGCAATGGTGGAATCAATCCTTAAAACTGCCAAAAGATCCTGAAAAATGCCAAGTTCTGGGCTATTTATAGCTGATTTCTTCAGGCGGATCGCGGTCATACGTGGCCCACATCCCGAGGATCTCGGACTGGTTCGTAGCTTAAGAAAGAATTGGTCAATATGGCAGTTGTGGACAGGTGTCGCGAGATCCTGCCTTCTCGGATCGTGAATGACTCGGTCTTGACCTTCAATTTGGTATCTGGAATCGGATCCCCTCGTGGTGAAGAGAGGACGGGTCGTGGCTACAGGTACAGATCGGATCGAGGCTACGGGGGGCGATCGGGTCGCATACTGGCGCAGCGATCCGGGGGAGTGTCACGATTCGGGGGTGACGATATGACCACGATCGAATGCTCAAGGGGTCGGACCCTTAAAGACTCATATTTCCTTTGCTTTTGGACTTTGGTAGCTAGGTCAAAAAGCTAGCCAACATTTTGCCCCCTCGAAGTATGTTTTATCGAGGATGGAACATGCTTCGAAAATTTTGAACTGTCTTTTCCTGAAGTGATGCGAATCAAAGGTCGTACCCGTTCGTTCGTATCGTCGTGTCGTTTTAAAGAGTTGCATTCCCTGGTTAGTATATATCCAGATATACCATCGATTATTTCTTTATTCGTCAGGTAACCTTCTTTTCTACAATCTTTTGGAGATTTCATCGCAAGATTGTCGGGTGATTGTCAGGTAAATTTTTTTTAATCCTTTAAACTTTGTTCATATTCTTCTATTAATGATTGTTATTGGGTTCGGATTGTCGTTATGTGGTGCGGATCGTGGAAAGGAGGCTCGTCGGGATCCATCATTCAGATGGGTCTTCAGTGAAGCAGGCCGCGCCCCCTTTCTCCGATGGGCTTGGACTTGTGGCCCACCAGGCCCCCATGGTTCGATCGAGACAAAAAAGGGAAGATTAACGGTCACGAACCCATCTATATAAACCCGACCTCTATTCCTTCTTCTCTCTTCGCTTCGCCGCCTGAAGCTCTGACCAAACCCGTATCTTTTCCAATTTCAAAAGAGAAAAACCTAAATTTCTTCACTTTTAAGAAAGGTAATGTCACAAAAAACATAGTCTAGCGTCTCTATCTTCATTTTACTTGATTTTCAGTCGGTTTGAGTGAAGAGTTGATGGAGTTTTGTGAAAACTGTGACTTTTGGGAGAGCGGTGGTATTGGTTTCGTGAGTAGGGAGGAGAATCGAAGGAGAAGAAGAAGAAGGAGGAGGCTGGATCGGATCGTGGTGATGACGAGACAGGGGAATACGTAGAGCGGATCGGGTCATGGTAGTAGGGACGGATCAGATCGAGGAGGATGAACGAATGCTTCCATGTTGAAATGTAGGTTCGGATCAAGATGATCGAGGCGAATCGCGAGAGGTTAGAGCGATCCCTCCGATTTTCACGATCCAGCGCTCTTACTCGAGCTGATGTTTTTTCTACAAGTCTGTGTTTGCTTCGCGATCCGTAGATGCTTCGCGATCCGATCCATGTCTTGCGATCCGAGGAGACATGCGATCCGAGGAGACATGCGATTCGAGGAGTTGTGCGATCTGATTTACTTGCCACACAAACAATGCAACTTAACTTTAATACACCCATGGACAGTTAGGTTAGAGCCTTTGAGACGAACTTTCTGGACTGAACAACAGTTTAACTTGATAGTGGACAATGTCTGACATCTCGGCGATCTTATTATCTTTATGCTTTTCCTTAATGCATACACATGCACACACTTGCACTTGCACACACGGGGGGAAGGGTAGTTGTATTCTAATTCGTTATACTTGCCAACACAGCTATGTCAGATAAACAAGTGATTGAGACGCCAGAGAAAGACACTGAACCGGAGACATTGACGCATCATGACCCTGATGTGGCTCCCGCATCTTCAGATCGGGAGAAATCCGATCCAGACTATGAGGTAGACTCCGGTGCGGAGTCGTCGCCCTCAGACGATACATCCTTCGAAGAGGCGGACGATCAGGCTCCCAATGAGCTTCCGGGAGCTAAGGGTATATATAAGTTCACTGATTGTCCGGCTTCCAAATTGGACGACAGCAAGCTTCGGAAACTATGCTTAAAGCATGGAATATCTTGAGATGACGTCAAAACTCCAGGCAAGGACGATAGACCTAATTCTGCCCCAGCTGGGTACTTGACCATTAGTAGATTGTTGTGTATGGTAGGCGCTATTCCTCCGTTCCCGCCAATCGTCGTCAAAACTTTAAGGCGGTTGCGTATTGCTCCAATGCAGCTCCACCCCAATGCTTATGCAGCTCTATACACTTTATCCGTTGTGTATCCAGAAGTTCTGGGGACTGAGCTTACCTTTAAGGATTTAAAGTTCTATTACCTTTTCAAGCATCGTTCCAAGGCAACTCCAAATATATTCTTCTTTGTATCAGTGGTCAACAGGAAGGTCGTAACTGATGGTTACAGCAATATAGGGGAACCCAAAGCCGATTGGTTTTACATAAAACTGCTGGCGGGATGCGCACGAAGATGGCTTAAAGCAAGTGAGTTTTAAGTCTCCAGATTAGTGACTTGACTAGATAACCAAGACGTTAACATGTTTCTTTTCTCCATTCAGATCATACTTTCCCCAAGACAAAAGGCTCGGTGTATGAAAACCGATTGTCTCGTCTTCTCAAAAGCGAATATGATTTCTTGAGAATAAAGCTGTGTCTCACCGACGAGAATCTTCACAAGCACCATCTTCTGGATATAAGATTCGGACTTGGCAAGGACGGCAAACCTTATAAATATGTGCCTCTGGTTGGGGGAGAGGGAATCTCATAGGCTACAGAAACAACTAGACTCCACAAGAGCCCTTCACCTCTCATTGATCAAGACGATGAAGATCTGAATAAGTATAAGGGAGATGAGATCTGGGCTGACAAGCCTAAAGAAATTCCGGCCTCTAAAGAGCATTCTCCCTCAAGAGCTTCACCACTGGTTGATCCCGTCGTTCATGATGATTTCACGGAGGAGCAGATAATAGGCGAACTAAATAAGATTCCTCTGCCAGATGCCATTTACTCTCATGAAGACTTTGATGAGGAGCCATTCTTTCTTTCCTCCGAGGAAGCAAATGCCCCCGTTGGAGAAAAAGAAACTACACAGACGAGCCTAGCTCTGGGCCCTGGTCCGTTAGGGGATTATATGGGATGCACAAATCACATGCACCGCTCACCATAGCACTTTCTACACTATTGTTGTTCATAGTTCTAATATATGCTTGTTTCATTTGCAGGAAGGTTGAATCGCAGATAATCTTATTCTTATCGTTCCCTTCATGCGAGCACCCCAAGTCTCCATTCAGATCCTGAGCGTGCTCGTAGCAGCAACCGAGGGGGAGACAGCCATCGGTCCCGGGATTCTCACAAGCCTCATTCTTCACGGCCCAGATCTCCGTCAAAACAAACCTCTGGAAAGCCCCATAGTCATCAAGTGCCACCTACAGGGGGAAAAACTTCCCAAAGACTTAACTCCTCCGAAGAGCACGCCGTCTCGCAGCAGATCATCCAAAAAACACCACGAGCCTAAGGATAAAATCAAGGATCCAAACAAGGATTCTGAGAAGGAGAAAACTGACATAGTCCCCTCCAGTCAACAAATTTTAAGTGCCCCTGGGGCACGAGACTATGTCCATGGTCCTGAGGCTCAGGCTAAGCTGGGGAAATTACGAGAACAATTCCCCGATATCTTCTTTGAGAGGATGATGTTCGTTCCAGCTCTAGAACCAGTCCCTGGGAATTGGGATACTGAAGTTATCGGACATGTTCGCCATGTAGCCAAGCAATATGAGGCGATGAAGAAACACGCTGTCAACCTTTCAGACGTTATCCGAACGCTAGAGATGGAAGCGCACAGGTCCAAAGTAAGGATAGATCAATGACAGGGCCAGGGTAAAAATGGAAAAGGACTTGGAAGATGCACAATCTTTGCTTGCCTTGGCTCAACGAGATGCTAAAAATTATAAGACAGAGCTGGAGGAGGCCAGGCAACGTTTTCATAATGAGCTCGATTCTAACAGCAAAGAGCGTGTGCCATTGAAGAAGGAGGTGGAAGAACTCAAGATGGCCAACACCGAACTGAAAACAGCACAAGATCATTTCGAAGCTGAAAAAGCTGCTTGGGAGAAAGAAAAGGCAAGCTTGAAAGATAGTTTAGCTCTGGCCGAAAAAGAAAGGGCGATTCTGAATGATCAACTCGCGCAAGCAGAGAAGCGCGCGGTTCTTGCTGAAAATATTGTGGAAAGTGCCATTGAAATGGCTACTACTTCTAATGAAAAGCTCCTCGAGAGAGAGAGAAAGATATTGAAGGATTCGAAGAAATGCTGTTTGACTTCCTTGGCCAGGTCATCAAGACCCGTAACATCTCTTGGATCCCGGACTACCATGTCACCTTAGCCAACATATGAGATGCAATCGTCCAGGGCTAGAAACGGCGATTAGGAGTCGATGAGATTGATGAGAATGAGCTGATGCGGACCATTCTTAAGGATAACGAACCCAAGGATTTAGAGAAAGGCAAACGCCTACTCCAAGAAGAGATGGATAGGGAGAAATCTCTGGCCAAGGGCAAAAATAAAATTGAAGAAGGCTCGAGCTCAGCTGTAGAGCTCAAGGCCTCAGAAATTGAGGAATACAGTCCCGATGATCCATTGATTCCTCTGGGTCTGACTCCTCCAGTTGTCGGAGCTTCCGCTGTTAGCTTGGATGGAGGATCAGCGGAAGGTATCTCTATATTCTCTCCGCAATTTGTCAAAGCAATCGTCACTTGTCGCCGTCTTGCCGAACAATCAACTGAGCAAACCGCATTCTCTCCTGAAATAACATTTGTTTCTCATGTTACAGGTGGCGTGCTAGCCGATAAGGATGCTGAGAAGAAGATAGAGGCATAGAAGATTGTCATCCCGCCAAGTGCTAGTGCTGACGCTCCCAAGCAGTCCGGAGGTGCGACAATGGAGAAAGTCATTCTCGCACCCAGTGCTGATATTTCCCGAGATGCTGAGCCCATCGAGGCTTTGAGAGATATGGACGGGCACCACAAAGACGATGAAGAGGAAGTCACCATTACCAAAGAAATCAGAGGCGATGATGAGGAAACCTTGGCTGAAAGGAAGGCTAGGCAAGAAAAACAGCTGGCCTTGAAAAAAGATGAGCAAGAGCCTTTGAATGTGCCTCCGATCTCAGAGCTTAATCCCAAAACTGGGTTGGTACTAAAAATCCAACCCAAATCAATTACCAAAAAGCTTGCTTCCCAGTCTTTTGATGATCCCTCTGCTCCCCTTATTGACAAAAGAAAAAGAAAGGAGAATGATCAATCTGATGCTGGCAAGGCGGAGCTGGAACATGAGAAGAAGGAGAAAAAATCCAAGCCGTCTCCCAAGCATAAGTAGGATGTGGTCGTTTGTCCGTATTTCGTTTTTAGGCTTTCCACTGGACATGAAATGTAATTGGGAGAATGGCCCTCACTTTTGTATAGGTTCCTCTTTATCTTGTAAGCTTGCAGTTTATGAATGAAAGTTTATTTCTTTTGCATCATCGTGTACCTGCATTCAATAAACTCTTCACACGTAGTCACAAATCATTTGTCTATAACCAAGTTGAAATCATACTACAAATCATTCAAGCGACAGGATTTTTTTTTAAATTTCTGTACTTCATCAAGGTACATGTATATATATATATATATATATATATATATATATATATATATATGCCCCCAATCAATCGTTAACGTAATGCCTGGCCAGGGTTAATTAAAGATTGATAAGAGTTACGTGCACGTTGCCCCCTATCTCTGAATATGGGGGACTTGGAATTTTTAGTGGGATTATAGTCCTTGCGGCGCCAAATCTCCGGTACCTTTATACTGTCCTGATCCATCAGCGGGTTAAAGTTCAGTCTCATATCATGATCTGCTCACCGATCCTTCAACGGGGAAGAGATTCTGGGGGCGCTGAGTCTCCAGCATCCTTCTCAGCGCTTAATCATAGATGCTTTTATACACTCTTGGCTGTCGCCAAGGTTAGAGTTCGAGCTCAGCTGTTCAGTCGCTCCCCGATCCTTCAGCAGGGTAAGAGCTCTTTCTCAGCGCTTAATCATAGACGCTTTTATACTCCCCTGGCAGTTGCCATGGTTAGAGTTCGAGCTCAGCTGTTCAGTCACTCCACGATCCTTCAACAGGGTAAGAGTTCTTTCTCAGCGCTTAATCATAGACTATTTTATACTCTCCTGGCAGTCGCCAAGGTTAGAGTACTGTCAAGGCGGTTCTTATCATGGTGCATCGCCTTGCCATGTGGACGTTGTTTTCGCGTCCTTTATGTTCTCTCTTGGCTCTGGAGAGTTAGAGTGCAATCAGTGGTGTGATTTACTTTACTACACCTTCGGCGTTCTGGCTGCAGATTACTTTCCATTCAGATGGAAGCCACCTAGAATTATTCGTTTCTGTGATCGCTGTATGGTTTTACAGCAAACTTTATAAAGATAGAAGAACAAATAAATAATAGTGCAAATAAAGGTAAACGACACACAATATTTTTATAGTGGTTCGGTCGAATCGTGACCTACGTCCACTTTATAATCCTTTGCTCAAAACATTGGACTGCTCTAGGCAAGTCATGCCTTTTACATGGTCCTATGAAACAAAAGGATAAATCTGACAACTATACGTCAGATAGGGCCGCAAATGTTGGGCATTCCACACTCTGGGGATTTCTTCTCCATCTACGGTTGCTAGCTTGAAGGTTCCATTATCAAGCCTTCGTAGAACGGAGTATGGTCCTTCCCACTTCGCACCCATATGAGTTGGGGGTGGAAAGACACGCTTCAGAACTAAGTTTCCGGGTTCAAAGGTTCGGGCTTGAACCCTTTTGTTGTAGTATCTAGCGACCTGTTGCTTGTGTCTCAAGGCATGGAGGTCTGCTTCATCCCTCTTCTCCTCTATTGTATCTAGGGATTCAAGGAGCAACTCGTTATTAGTCATCGGATCGTAATAAGTGACTCGGTGAGATGGTACTTTTAGCTCAACCGGGATGACTGCCTCTGCTCCAAAAGCAAGAGAGAAGGTGGTATGGCTTGTCGCTGATTTATACGTTGTCCTGTAGGCCCATAATGCCAAGGGTAATTCATCGACCCACATGGCTTTGGCCCGCTTCAATCTTCTTTTGATAATGGACTTAATCACTTTATTTGATGCTTCAACCTGTCCGTTCGACTGCGGATGTGCCACAGAGGTGTACCGTTTCTCGATGTGGTACTTCTAGCAGAAGTCCCTGAACTCGTTGCTATCAAACTGGGTTCCATTGTCAGTTATGACGATCTTCGGGATCCCAAACCGGCAAATAATGTTCCTAACAACGAAATTAATCACTCGCTTGGTTGTGATTATAGTTAACAGTTAAGCTTCGACCCATTTGGCGAAGTAGTCTACAGCTACAATAACGAACTTTGCTCCGCCCTTCGCTATAAGGAGGCTTCCGATGATATCAATTCCCCACATAGCGAAAGGCCATGGACTCGTCATTGTCTTTAACTGGCTAGGAGGTGCCCTGGGAATTTTTGAAAATCTTTGGCATGCATCACAACGTCGCACGTATTTTGCCGCATCTTTGTTTATGGTAGGCCAGAAGTAACCATACCGCAATACCTTTTTTGCCAATGTCTGTCCTCCAGTATGGTCACCGCATTCACCCTCATGTACTTCCTGCAGTACACGCTTGGTCGGAAGTGTTCCATTCATCAAGTAATTCTTTAGAGGGGTCATCCATGACTCCCTTTTTAGCTCAGTCTCTAGTATAGGATCAATTTCCATCTAACCTATGCTAGGGAACTGAAGTACTTCAACTGGGGCTAGCCCAGCTTCTTCAGGATCGTCGGAACTAGCCATCTTCTCTTAACTTGTCCGCCTGTTGGTTCTCCGACCGCGGTGTATGAGATATACTGTAGTGATCAAAGCCAGTCAGCAAATCCTTCACTTTCTCCAAATACGAAATCAATCTTGGGCTGTTAGCTCGGAACTTTTCAGTGACCTGATTTACAACCAGCTTGGAATCACAAAATATGTCCAGCTTTACGATCTCTAATTCCTTTGCGATCTTCAGTCCGGCTATCAGGGATTCATATTCGGAGTCGTTGTTAGTGGTGTGAAATTCCAACCGGATAGCATAGGATATCAGTCGTTCCTCAGGAGTTTCAAGCACAACTCCGGCACCGGATCGTTTATCATTCCTAGCACCATCAATATACAATTTCCAGGTGCTAGGATCGAGAAGTAGTTTTGGTGGGTCAGCCTCTTCGTTTACTATGTCATCCTCCGGGACAGTAAATTCTGCTATGAAATCTGCCAGCACTTGCCCCCGTAACGATCGTCGGGACTGAAAATTCAGATCAAATTGACTCAATTCAATATTCCATTTGAGTAGTCTTCCAGAAGCTTCTGGTCTCTGTAGAACTTGTTTGAGTGGATGATCAGTGTACACGGTGATAGGACGAGCTTGGAAATAATGTCGAAGCTTCCTAGATGCAATCAATAAACTGTACGCTAGCTTTTCTATCCTCGGATAATTGCGCTCAACTGCCGCCAATTTTTTACTCACATAGTACACTGGCCTTTGAACCTTGTCTTTTTTCTCACTAGTGCTGAGCTAATCGCGTGGGACGACACTGCTAAGTACACGAATAAATCCTCGTGGTCCATTGGCTTAGACAGTATCGGAGGCCTCTCCAGTTGATTCAACAGGTTCTGAAATGCTTCTATGCAATCAGGAGTCCATTTAAAATTTCATTTTCCTCGCTTTATCAATTCAAAGAATGGAATGCATTTGTTTGTCGCCCTAGAGATGAATCTGCTTAATTCTGCTACTTTCCCTGCACGACTTTGCACATCTTTGATTTGTCTAGGCTCCTGAATGCCACTGATTGTTACGATCTGGTCTAGATTAATCTCAATCCCGCGCGAGCTGACAATGAAGCCCAAGAATTTTCCGGAGGCAACCCCGAATGAGCATTTCGTTGGGTTGAGTTTCATCCCATATTTTCGAAGGGCACCAAACATCTCTGCCAAGTCTATAGTGTGATTGGATGATTGTCTGGACTTAACCAATATGTCGTCAATATATACCTCCATCGTTTTCCCAATCTGGTTATAGAACATTCTGTTCACTAACCGTTGATATGTAGCGCCTGCATTCTTCAAACCAAAAGGCATTACCACGTAGCAGTATAATCCCAGATCCGTAATAAAGCTAGTGTGTTCTTAATCTGGGACATGCATAGGGATCTGGTTATATCCTGAAAAAACATCCATGAAAGAGAGAAGCTCATGACCCACCGTTGAATCTACCAACTGATCAATTCTGGGTAACGGAAAGCTATCTTTTGGGCAGGCTTTATTCAAATCCGAAAAATCAATACACGTACGCCACTTCCCATTGGCCTTCTTTACCAAAACTGGATTTGAAATCCAATCTGGGTAGGTTGAGTCTCTAATGAACCCGTTACTTCTTAACTTTTCAACTTCTTCTTTCAAGGCCGCGGACCTCTCTGGGCCCAGCATTCGCCTTTTTTGTTTTACAGGGGGATGCTTTGGGTTAATGCTCAACGAGTGACTCATGATTGATGGAGATATCCCACACATGTCCGCATGGGTCTAAGCAAATACATCCAAGTTATCTTTCAGGAAATCCGTCAGTTATTTAGCTCGAACCGGGTCCAACTGGGATCCAATCTTCAGGACCTTCTCTGGGTCACTATCATCGACCGGTACATCCACAGTCGTTTCGTTGGGAGCCGCCATTCTGCCCCCAGTCTCTTCGTCCTCTCTGGGATCTATATCCTCGGGCAGTTCTCTGGGCGACTCACCTATAGTCATTCTCTTTAATTGTTATGATGTCTCCTCCCTTGTGGGGGAAGCAGCGTCTTTAGTTTCTATATCTCTTCCTATACGGAGTAGCTTTAGCTCTGCAATGTAACATGCTCGTGCGGCAACCTGATCTCCTCTGACTATGCCAACACCAAATTTTGTAGGAAATTTCAATAACAAACACCAAGGGGATATGCAAGCTCTAAACTTTGCTAGGGCCGGTCGGCCCAAGAAGGCATTATAAGGCGATTCAATACCCAAAACCATGAAGGGAAGAATTCTCACTCTCTGGCGTTCTCCTTCCCCAAGTGTTACCGGCAGCTCTACATATCGCATTGGAGCAGTTGAAGCTCCGTTAAATCCACGGATCCATCCTTCACACGGCTTTAAATCTTTCAATTCAAGGTTCATTTGGTCGAACGTCTTTTTGAATAGAATGTTGACTGAACTCCCGTTATCCACTAAAACTTTATGAACAGTGGTCGGGCCAATAGGAACTGTGATTACAAATGGATCTTCGGTCGGAGCGTGGACCCCAATACTCTCTCGATTGCGGAAAATGACGTCATCTGACATCATCTTTTGCTGTTTAACCGGGACATTGTCCTCAGGGTTGCTGCACTCTCCTACCTCAAGATGTTGTTTTGCTGCGTTTACGTACTGATCCATCACCTTGAAACTATGCTCGGCTAGGTGAAGCCCTCCGATTACGGTATTGATAACAAGATCCCTTCCTTTTTGCTGGACAGTTGGCCTGGCAGTTGGTTGATTCTGGTTTTGGTTCGGGGTCTGAATAGCTTGCCCCCTGTCTCTAGGAGTCACCCTGTACTCATCCAATTTCCCTTCCCGGAGCAGTCTCTTAACTACGTCTCTCAGATGAAGGCATTCATTTGTAGAGTGGCCGTGAGTCTGATGGAATAGACAAAACTTCCCCGTCTCACGTTCTTTCTCCGTCGAATCTCTTGGAGGAGGCCTTTTATGTTGGAGAACGTTGTACGAGTCTACGAAGATATTCTCCAAATTATCACTTATTGGCGTATAATTTTCGAAAGACCTGGGACGGGTGCTTCTCTGGGAGTCGTTCCCTCGATTTCTCTTCCGATTATTGCCATTACTGTTATTACCATTGTTTCCTGACTGGTGGCCACCGCCCTGATTTCGATTTCCAACATTGACTTCAACCTTCCCCGAGCTGTCTCCGGTTTGCTTGATGGCCACATTACTTTGGATTTCCACCTTATTTGCCATTTTCATCTTCCGGTTAGCATATACCTCCTCCTGACATAAGCGTACGTTTGCTTTCTCGTAGAACAATTCTCTAGTATGAGGTGGCTTGCCGGCCAAGTATCTCCCAAATTCAGTATCTTTATCTACCCCATCAATCAGGGTTTCCACAACAGTTGGCTCATGGGGATCCTTGACTTCAGTGGCGGCTAGGTTGAAATGATCCAGATACATCCTCAAGCTCTCGCCTGGTCGTTGTTTGACAAGGAATAGATCAATTACACTCTTTGTCCTCTGTGCATAAATGCGGAACTGTTCCACGAACCTTTTCACTCAACTCCCTGAAACTGGAAATTGATCTTGCTGGTAAGCGAGTAAACCATAAGAATGCTACATCCTCCAGGAATATAGGGAATGCTTTGCACTTTACAGCGTCAGAGGCTGCGGCAGCGGTCATTGACCAAGAATATCTCATTAGATATTGGATTGGATCAGACTTACCCGCGTAACGGTTCATCTAAGGCATGTTGAAGCGCCTCGGGAATGTTACGTCTAGAATGTCATCAGTAAAAGGGGTGTAACTGCGATCAATTCCCCAATCTTCGTTCCTTTGTCCACGGCTATCTGCCAGGATTTGATGGAACATAGCTGCAACATTTACACTGGTCATTGGAGGCTCGGGATCAGCACTTCTCGCTTGGTGGAATTCTCCGATCTCTCTTCTAGGAACAGCCACGAAATCCGGAGCTCGGATTGGGCTTTGTTGCCCCCTGTTACCATGAGTATTTGTATGGCGAAGGGGCTGAGGTGGTCTATTCTCAATAGGATTGTCCACAACTCGAGCTCTAGAAGTTGCGGCACGATTATTCAAGTTGCGGTTTGAGGGTCCTACACCAAGTGTCTCTTCCTCTCGTGATGGCAGGGTTCCAAATCGGAGCTGCTCTATGTTTTCAGCCCTCTCATACGGTCGCCGCGGAGGTCTTGGCGATTCCTCTGGCAAAGAAGAGTACTCTGAGATGAGAGGACGAACAGGGAGTGTTCTTTGCCTTGCGAGATTGTCGATCCTTTTATCCATAACAGTTAAGTTCTGTCGCATCACAGAGCTTTGCTGCCTTTGAGTAGCTAATTCATCAAACAGCCTATCCCACATTTCAGAGAAGCGAGAGAGATCTCCTTCAGTGACCGGAGCAGAGGGGTCATATTGATCATCAACAATTTCTCTTATGTGCAGAGAACTTGAGCCAGGTCGAACAGAGGTACCGGGATGGGAAGAGCGAGCCATAACATCCTTTCCAGGTCGAGTTGTAGTCTGGTCATCACTTCGGATCGCAGTGGACCTGTGTCTGTGGCTCGTAGCGCCCGCTTGGGGTCGGATCGTGGTAATATTAGGGGGTGGGTTCGCGGCATTGTCGTGGGATCGAGTGACGACCCCTTCAGTTCGGATCGTGGCGCCCCCTTCAGACTGGTTCGTGACGCCGCGTCCAGATCGGTCCGCCCCTATGTCACCGCGATCTGCGAGGCCCTCCTTAACCTGCTTATGTACACTTTCTTCAACTGCTTCATTCGCGACTTCAATCGCCTGCGAAGCTCGTACTTCCTTAGACTTCTTTCCGACCATGATATCAGATGCCACTGGAATCTTCAAAAATTTGAACAGTGAAATTTCGGGACTGTTTCCTTCGGACTTGAATATCCAAAACAACGGACCAACAATCCAATATGCTGAGAAATCAATTCTCAGTGAAAGCACCAAAATGTTAGATCAAAATTTGGCTCTAACACCCAAATTGTTCTGATTCGTAGGGAATTATAACTGAAAAATGAGGAAAAAGCAGAAAACACACACGGTTTATAGTGGTTCGGTGTTAACGAGCCTACGTCCACTGTATATGCTATTGATTATACTTTGGTTGCTAGTACAACCAATGATTTCTCTCAAACTCACTTTTACAATTACGATTTCTCTCAGTTGTCTCGAAGTAAATCTGGTAAGAAATAGTGGTATGGTAGTAATGGTGGAATCAATCCTTAAAACTGCCAAAAGATCCTGAAAAATGTCAAGTTCTGGGCTATTTATAGCTGATTTCTTCGGGCGGATCGCGGTCATATGTGGCCCACATCCCAAGGATCTCGGACTGGTTCGTAGCTTAAGGAAGAATTGGTCAATATGGCAGTTGTGGACAGGTGTCGCGAGATCCTGCCTTCTCGGATCGTGAATGACTCGTTCTTGACCTTCAACTTGGTATCTGGAATCGGATCACCTCGTAGTGAAGAGGAGAGGACGGGTCGTGGCTACAGGTACAGATCGGATAGAGGCTACGAGGGGCGATCGGGTCACATACCGGCGCAGCGATCCGGGGGAGTGTCACGATTCGGGGGTGACGATATGACCACGATCGAATGCTCGAGGGGTCGGACCCTTAAAGACTCATATTTCCTTTGCTTTTGGACTTTGGTGGCTAGGTCAAAAAGCTAGCCAACGCACATCTTCTGCTCTTCTCAAGTGTTTTACTTCTTTCAGTCTATGATTGGACATTGCCATGGTGCATCTGGTGATCTTGAAGCAATTGCTACAGTTAAGGCCATAACTACTGGATGGCTACACCCCATCATAACCAATTGGTAAGAAATTCACTAGCCACAATCAAATGGATAATAAACAACACTGGTGAAAGCCAGAAAACTGAATGTGTCAAACTGTAAACAACCAGTAGAAGTGTATATAATGTAAATCTAGAGCATTAAAGCTGCCCAACGTGCCCTGGTGATGCATGCTGAGGTGCAGTATAATGTCTAGCATGAGAAACGAATCTGTGATACATAAAGTTATTTGATGTTGAAGTATACGCACTGTATGTACGATGTTGCAAGTTTCTAGCTTAAGGGACCATAAAATGTGGAGCTTGTGTAACACCCCACGTCCATTAATGTCACTCACAAAGGGAATGCATTAACTTCCATGGAGGTTTTAAGTGAATATAGAACAGTAAAATTACAACAAGACAGATATAAAATAGTACTTGGAAATTCAAAAACTTTATTTCATTGTAGCAGAAGTCAAAACATGTTTGATTACATCATAACACCATATTCAATGTCAAGTACAATATCTATCTTGATAAAACAAGTACATAATCCCATTACATGAATAGCCATTAAAAAGAAAGATAACAAGCTGGACTTTACTTCAGCAGTCCAAGCTTTCCAGAAGATAAGCGATCCAACTAGACTCCACTAGAACTTGGCCCAACCTACGGACCTGAAGGGAGAAAAAGGATGGAAAAGAGGGGGTCAGACATAAAGTCTGGTGAATATGATAATTCTACAATACTATTACCAAAATAACTGGACTAAGGCATAAGCTGGAAAACAAGAAAATGTCTATGAAGAGCAGATTAAGGACATAGACAATCGCTAAAGGCAACGTTATAGGCGCTCCTAAATACTAAAGGATAAACACTATACTGCACCACACCAGTCACCCTAAAGATTCATCCCACTTAGCTTCACTCAGAAACTTTCCCAATGGCTTTACGTACCCCTAGCTGACTACATAGGTGCCGCCTGCCCCTATCTCCACTAGGTGTACCCTACTTCCCATTATTCGATCGGCTCCCTAACTCGTAGATACCCGTGCTGGCCCCACAGTGGGGTGTATCACTCCCCTAAAGTGGCAACCTGATACAACGGACATGCACGGCTTATACCTACACGATGCAACAACGTCTTACCTACCAGCCCGGGTCCACACACGCATATGAAACCCGTTGGACTTGCGTTGCCACCGCTCCCTGTTTTGGCCTCTTATAGTCAAACCCAGTATGCGTGTCCCGTCCTCGACTTGGGTCGAGCCCACAAAGATACGTTTTGGGATACTGGTTGAAATGGGCCCCCACTATTTACCACAAGCATTCCACCTAAGCTTGTCCCCATTAGTCCATCCCACTTAACCCACTTAGTCATGTTCATTTACATGTGTGTTTGGTTAAGTCTAATCGTATTTCAAATGCCTCTAAAGGCAACCACCAGATTCCTCATGCCACCCAAGGCACCTACTTAACCCCCATGTCCCACCTTACATGATTATCTGGTTAAGTATTTCTTAGTTCATTTAGGCCATAACCTCATAAAGACCTCTCACATTAGACTGGCATTTATGGCAGCTGGATTTGCCGGGCGGGTCCGGGCAGTCTTACACCATAAAAGAGTCTAACCTCGTGTCTTTACAACTGTTATGCTTTAGTTTGGGCCTAGGACCTCTCACATTGGGCCGACATTTGTGACTACTGGATTTGCCGGGCGGGTCCGGGCAGGTTTACATCACAAATGGGTCCAACCTCGTGTCCTAAGCATTGATTATTAATAATAATCCACTTTCCCCCAATTTTAATAATTCCCTACTTGAATTATTAATTACTTCCAATTTTTAACAATGTCCATAATTGACTCAATTATGGACATTCATTCATGGTATGCAACATCTTACAAAATTGCACCCAATTTATTAATTCCTAATATTACCCCTACCCCACGTTTGAACGTTTATTCACAAAATATATGTTAGACTCGAATAGCCTAACTCATAGCATAAAAGAGATTATCATAATAACAACATGTATATGTGACCAAATGAATCATAATAAGGGGTGAAACTTGCATATGTCCAACTTGCATAGATTATACATGTCATGGATCTAAAGGTGTCAACTTGTTCAAAATTCACCTAATATGATCTCAATCAATTTTCATAAACTTACATATGAACATGTGTGAATCAACATCATCTAATTTTTTAACAACATGGTTTTATATGGGTACACCTAACTCAATAGGCAAATTCCCATAATCAAGTTTTATTTAATTATAGTTTCAAGTTTATGGGTACACCTAACCTAATAGGCAAATTCCCATAAACAAGATTCATTTAAATTAAGAAAAAAACATAACTTTAAGCATGATCCAACAACATGATTTTTCAACATAATATAGCATGATTTATAACATGGCATAGTATGATAGTATAACATAGCTTGACATGATTCTCAACATAGCACGACATAGCATAAGAGAATTTACAACATAGCATGACATAGCATATATAATTTACATCATACGACAACATAATAACATAATAAGAGATCCACAATATATAGAATTTACAATTACAAATCACATCACTTTCTTGTGATCCATTCATAACTGAGTCAAATTAGTTTGTAATAGTCTTGTGAGAATCATCATACTCACCAACAAAAGAAAAGAATTAGAGAAAGAGAGATCTTTTGATTTGATTTGTGTAGATTTAGTTGTAGATGATTAGGCTTCCTCTTCTTAGTTTGTGACGGCTATGCTGAACTCCATGGCAGAAGCATGACGGTAGCTTCTCTAATTTTACAAGTGATTTAGGTCTAGGGTCTACCCACTTATTTATAGATTTTAGAATTCATTTAGGCCATTAGATTTAACCTAGAAATAACCGCAGCCGTTCAGACAAGATGGGGTTTATCTTGTTGACTCAGCAATGAGTCAGAAGTGACTCAGCAAACACTCAGCATATTAATAAACTTCTATTCATGTCATAAATATATATATATTTTCTACAATGTACATATTAGATACATCCCCCTTTACTTATTATTGTTTTTATATACATATTAGATACATCCCCTCTCTCACACACTTATTAATATTTTTATATTCATATTAGATACATCCCCTCTCTTACATACTTATTAATATTTTTATATTCATAATAGATACATCCCCTCTCTTACATACTTATTAATATTTTTATATTCATATTAGACACATCCCCTCTTCTACACACTTATTATTATTTTAGCAACTTTAGTGTTAATAGAAAATTCGGGGTGTTACAGCTTGAAAGAGGTTATTCTGTAAGGACTTTCCAGGTAAGCGATTTAGGATATTTAGGGATCTGATATTCCTATAAGAAAATAAACAGCCAATTGTGAATACATTTCCATGTCTATGCTCGCATGCGGTTGTATGTCATTTTGAAACTAGTGTGATTCTAGGTGTACTAAGTTTAACATGACTGATGTGGTATTTGTACGGTAATATATATAAATTATAGTATTTCAAAACCCAAATGTTGTTTAATTTCTATATTTATCCAAAAATATTCGTTTGAATGTATACACACTTAGATGCGTGTGTATATGTACATACGCGAGTTTTTATATATGTGCATATATATATATATGGGTTTATGTAAGCTATGTAAAAGATCATACTTGCTGAATATAGTTTCTATATAAATTACCCTTTCGAATTATTTCGAGATCTGTCAAAATACATATAATGAGGGTTTCGTTTGCTTAACCTGATGTCTTAAAATGCCAGTGCATTTTTATGGACAAACAATGTATAGATTCAGTTGTGCGTATATGCCATTAAATGTTATAATTTGCACAAATCGAATTTAAGAGATATCAAACTCATATTTTCAAAAGGGATATGTACAATCTAATTTGATACAGACTTTTTAGGGGTGATTGGGTATAGCTTTTGATACATTTGACTGTGGATATGCACTTAGTAAATTTCAACTTGAGATAGAACCTGCATTGATTATTTTCATCCATGTTTCTATCCTTTAACTTTGCTTGTTTGACCATTGATACGTGAGTGCTGGTATTTTTAAAAGGCAAAAAATGGTATATTGAGGCCCAAATTCTAGAATGAAACAACACGTGGGGAATCATCCAATAACCCATTGCGCAAGCATTTATTATAACCTATCATGTTAGTTTTATGTGTTTTCAAAAGGTGAATATGAAGGAAAATACACCTTTGCAATGAATAATCAATGTTTCATAAACCTTCAAATTAGCAAGTTTGTTGAAATAATATGTTGCTGAAGATATTTTTGCATTAGTCATTTTTTGACCTTTTTAACTACTTATAAAGGTATTTCATCTAACATCATGCAATAAAACTTCGCAATCATCATCTATTTTATTTGAGTACTTAAAATTTTGCATTTTTAATGGATAATATTATTTAAAATGTATTTACAAATAAATTTATCTATCACTAATTTTATATGGAAGCACACGATAGATTCTTATCAGATCAAATTGAATAGATGAAGAAAAATAAAATACACCTACTATGTCCTCTACTTTTATAGTTACACAACGAACAGGAAAGATAAATTCACCACTGTAAGATTCAAAAATTAGAGAACACGATTTTGGATTCATTCACTTGTTTACCCAAAAATAGAAAATTATAAAAAAGGAATCCAGTAATGAACATTATAATAGAAACATTAGATAATAATACATTTTAGATGTATTTTACATGTAAAAATAACATGCATATTTATTTGCACTACCCGTATGCGTAGCATGGGCCAAGAACTTGTATCTACAGATGTCCCAGCGTCTTAACTTCCCCTCCATGTAATATGGGCCCATGCACGCACATGACCCCATTGGAATGCGCCGTCCACCCTCGCTTATATGGACCTCTTATAACCAACTCAGTAAGCGTGCCCTGACCTCACCTAGTTCGAGGTTCTCTGTTTGATACCTAGATGAGTTACTGACTGATACGGGCCCCACACAATACAAGTCACCCCCTAGACTTGCATCTCCACTACTAGGATTTCTACAGGTTATGTCTAACAGTCTAACAAGGTTGCATAACCCCAATAGGTTAAGTTTGTCGGGTCCACATGTATGACCCACCCCAAGATATAACAAGATTAACTTAACCCCCACACATTCAAGCAAGTTTACTTAACCCCTACTTAGTCTAACAGGTTCATATAACCCTTACATATTCAAACAGGTTAAGTATCACAAGTTGTTTAGATATTACCATTCATTCCTTTATGGTTATTAGTGTACTAGACCTCTCACATTAAGTCTATCACTTGTGGTAGCTGGATGTGCCGGTTGGGTCCGGGCAGACTTCTACCACAAGTCAGACTTAACATCATGTCATAGCACTGTTACGTGTTCATTTATGCACTCAAATCTCACATTCGATTAACCACTTGTGGACGTTGGATTTATCGGTCGGTTTCTGGCAGACTTTTACCACATGTGTAATATAACCTCGTGTCTAACTGCGATTACAGTTTCTAATTACTGCAAATCTAAGCATGTTCATTATCACCCGAATTCCTGTTTATCAAAAGTTATACCCCAAATCCCCATCCAATTTACTTTATAGGTTATGCCCCAAAATAAGGTTTAGACCAAGGTATAGATTTGCCTTAAATCGCAATCATGTTTTACAACATATATTATGCCCCAAATTTATCATTCCCAACCATTCCCAATTTCGTATGCTTGCATATTTCGATGGTAGGCCTAGGCTCGAAGGTAGCCTAGCTATAAAAATAAAAAGAGAAGGAGGAAGAGAAGAGAACAAGAATAGGCATAATAACGAAACAGGTATATGATGATAAAATTGATCATACTAGTAGAAGAGGCCTATGGTGACATAATTAGGCCAACTAACATAATAGGCATATGATAACATGACTAGGCTAACTAACAAAATAGGAATAATGACATAATAGGGATATCATGAATAGGCATATGAGATCTAAACAAATAATGGAAGTTCTTTTACGATTCAAGTTTTGAACATGCATAGGTTTAGATCCAAACTTATAAACATGTCAAGACTACTATTAGATGTTTATATCTAAAAATAACATGAACTCACTATGACATCCCATGTCCGTTAATGTCACTAATTAAGACAATGCATTAAGTTTCGTGAAGCGTTATAGGTAAATAGAAACAAAAACATTACAAGACAGATATAAAATAGCAGTGGAATTAAAAACTTCTATTAATTATAAAGCATCGTAGTTCAAAACATGGTTACATCATATGTCTGAAAAACATAAAACCCAGTACATCATTAAAATTTGTGTCCTGTACTTAAAAACATCAGAGTGCAATAGTAAAAGAAGCATAATCCCCAAAAACATAGCCATAATAGAGAGAGATATGAAATCAAGCAGTACATCTATGCAGCTCCAAGCAAGATAAAAGCAGAATCCTGATCAAGCTTGAGTATTCCCACCCTGAGAACCTAGCGGGAAACGGAAGAGAAAGACGAGGAAACAAAACGGGTCAAACATAAAGTCTGGAGAGTCCAGTTACTTTTAGCATATAAATAAGTAAAAGTATCATGACATGCATATAAAGTGGATAAGAGAGATAACATCATAAAAGGTAGGTACGACAAGGTAAACAGGAAAATATGATAGAGTGCATTGCGCTTCTCTAATACTTTTTTTTCTCTGTCTTGCACCAATACTAGTGTCTTATGAACAAGATGATCCCCAACAAGTATAACATGGTAGACTTAGATATACTTTCAATGAGAGGTTTTCACCCCATACAATCAACAGTCAGCCCAACATACTAGAGTTACCCCTAAGGGTGTCAATGGGCTCCTAAATATACTAGAGTCTAGATGTACCCTAATTACTTCCCTAATCAATCGGCTCCCTACTACGTAGATACCCTGTGTTGGCCGCACAGTAGGGTGTATCACTCCCTAAAGTAGCAACCCATTGTTTTCAGGATGTACACAACCATATCTACAGGTGTCATGACATATAAACCTCCTCTGACAGAACCATGCATGCACATGACCCCGTTGGAATGCGCCGCCCACACTGTCCCCCACGTTTAGATCTCTTACAATCAGCCCAGTAAGCGTGCCCAGAATTCGAACAAGTTCGAAGTACTCGTTTGATACCTATATATGGGTTACTGACTGAAACAGGTCCCACACACAAGATGATACAAGCTTCCGCCTACGCTTGCATCCCCACTAGGTTTTCCACAGGTTATGCCATACCAGAGTAAAAGATTGCATAACCCCACAAGTTAAGTTTGTGGGCCAATATATAAATATTACCCACCTACCCAGGATTTACTTAATCCACCCACCCACTATTTCAAACAAGTTTACTTAACCGCTATTCATGTTACAAGTTCATACAATCCCTATGGATTCAACTAGGTTAAGTATTCCAATTCATTACCATATTCATTTATGGTTATAATGTGCTAGACCTCCGACATTAAGGCTACCACATATGGATGTTGGGTATGTCAGGCGGTTCCGGGCATACTTCTTCCACAAGTCGGGCTTAACCTCGTGTCTTAGCACGTCTTGTATTTATGCACTTAGACCGCTCACATTAGATTCACCACTTGTGGTTGCTGGATATGTCGGGAGGTTCCGGGCAGACTTTCACCACAAGTGTAATCTAACCTCGTGTCTAAGCGCGGTTACAGTTTCTAATCACTGTAATCCTAGGCATTTCCATTTTTAACCAATTATACCTATGTCGTTATAGGTTTTCATGCCCCTTTCCCAAGTTATGTTCATAATGAACCATATGCCCCAAATTCATATTCATATATTTTATTCAAGTTATGCCCAAATTCCCAATACAAGTTATGCCCCAGTTTCAAAGTATTCCCTCCGTTCCCAATCTAACGCATTCGCATATTTCAGCAGCATGCCAAGGCTCGAAGATAGCCTGGCTATTAAAATAAAAGGGAAAAGATGAAGGGAAGATGACAGAAATGATCATTATTAACAAGATTAATATATAATGGCAGAAACAGGCATAAACATATAGTGGCATAATGACAAGGTTAGCATATAGGAACAGATCCAGTGAACATGTGAAAATAGAACTGATTCTAACATAATAGGGACAGGCATGCGTGCTGAGATCTAAACAATGATTTAGATATTCAACTAATAACAGGTCCGATCTAACCATAAACATAATAGGAACAAGCATGATGTGATCTCAGCAATGAAAATAATGGCATATCTGACATGATAAATAGGTATAGGTTCAGATCTAATTCATAGTCGTGTCAGAATAACTTAGATAAACAGGTTATAGCAGATCCGATATGATACAAATAATCATAGTCATAGATCCAAGATATAGTCATGTCAAGTTTTACTTTTAAAAATTTAGATCTAAAATTATCATAGAATCACAGTGTTTGGATCTAGAAAAATAGAATAATTGAATCACATATCTCTAATCTTGAATAACTTAATTGCAGAAGAAGAAAAGACTTGATTTAATCTGGGCAGAGGCAGCATCTAGTTCTCCATTAATTCTGGTGTCAAGAAACAAGAGAAATGGAGCCATATTTATAGATGTCCCAAAACCCTAATCTGCCCAGATCTGCCATATGGGGGTCGACCTCCCCCCTAGGGGGTCGATCCAATGGTCGACATCTCCCTTAGGGGTTCGACAACCCTGAGTGGAATTTTTGCTGCCTCCCCAAATTTTGAACTGATTTTTGAATTTATGGATTAATTATATATATTCTTCTTATGCGTATACAAACTTCAAACCTTAATAACTTCTTCATACGGTGTCCGTGTTACGCAAACCAATTGTTTGTTTTGACCAGAATTTTGAGACGAACGCAATGGTGCAGTCTATTTCACTTAATTATGATTATTAAATTAATTATTCTTTAATTTATCGTCATTTAGTGTTGTTAAAATATGGGGTGTTACACTCACTGTGACTGGATCTAAAGAATAGAGAATAGATTGAAGATGTTCTAGCACATATTCTTAATATGTATAACTTGTTGTTGAAGAAGAATTGGCTATTTTAATCTGAGTTAGGGCAGCACCTCGTTGTCGCCATTGACTTAGATGAATAAAACAATGGGATTAATGTCTTTTATATAGCCATCATCCAGCGAACCAGGACACACAGCAGGTCCAAATTCGTTCGGGGGGGGGGGGGAGGGTCGACCCCGGGGGAGTCGAACCCCTTTTGAGGGGTCGGCCCATAGGTCGACACCCCAAAGGCACAGGGTCGACCCCCAACGGGCCGAATTGCCACGCCTTCCCGCCTTTAGTTTTCGAATTATTTTAAATTCTGGATTTATTTTATTTATATATAATCTGCTTATATGTATACAGACTTCAAACCTTAATAACTTCTTCATACGATGTCCGTTTTACGCAAACTCAGAGTCTATCTTAAGAAGAATTCCAAGAAGAATGCAATGGCGCAGTCCGTTTTACTTATTTCCCAATATTTAATAAAGTATTCCTTAGTTTATCATTATAGTGTCTTTTAAAACTATGGGGTGTTACACAATACTAGTACCAAGTTTTAGAGACAACCAAAGAATCAGGTATAAAAGATTGAGAAGCGCCAGAATAAAAAAGAATCCTAATAGGATGATCGGAAATAGAAATCAAACCTTCAACAGGGACTTTCCTACCTCTGTCTGATACACTGGCCTCGAGAGCATGCACCTGCCTTGTAGAAAATTCTGCCCTTTGGCCCTGTCCTTGCCTCTTCGGGCACTCCCTATTATAGTATCCGACCTCACCACAGTTGAAGCAAACATTATTCCTTTTTCTGCAATCCGCGACGAAATCACCCACACTCCCGCAACCAAGACACTTCTTCTTGCCTTGAGCCTTGTTGTTCTTTCCACCCTTCTTTTGCAGTTTGTTCTTGGGCTACACTTTCTTATTTTGTGTCTCATCAGTCTTAGCCTCCTTTTTCTCAATCTTACCATCTTCATGCATTAATGCCATATCAACCAGTCTCTCAAAAGTGGCCCCCATCAGAATGTGAGATAATGCCAATGCTAAAAGAGGCTAATTTAATCCTCTTGCAAACCATAAAGCTTTCTTGTATGGGGTATTCACCAGCTCTAGACCAAACCTTGCCAACTGATTGAACTTACTGACATACTCTTTGACAGACATGCTTCCTTGCTTAAGTGCTAGAAACCTCTCCATCAACATACTCTCTTCGGCCTGAGAAAGAAACTTTATCTCGAATCTTTGTATGGAATCATCCCAGGTATCAACTGGACACCCTGCTTGCACCACTTCCCACTAGAACGAAACCTCGTCTTTAAGCTGCCATGCATCCAACTGTATCTTTCTACAGTCATCAACCTCAAAAGGCCCAAACAAATTCTGTCTCTTTTGGCCTGTTTCGTGCTTCCACAAAGTTCTCAATTACTCGGAATGGCTTTCCTTCCATAGCATAGAAGTCCTTGCATATCTTAGAGAAATTGTCCGCTCGCGAAGGAGGGGAAACAGCGGTTGCGGTTGGGGAAGGGGTGTTTGCTTGGCCTCCAACAGGTGTCGTAAGCTCAAGATACCTACGGAACCAAGTCGGTATTTGAATGCCCTTAGGAATATTCGACTCCCCAGACATGCTGAAATGAAAAGGAAAAAAGGGATTCAAACAGAGAATCGAAAGATATTTTATATGGCTTTGCGGAATATTGCTTTCCAAAAACAAACCTTTCCTTGAAAATACTTTATTCTTGAAACTTTTTGAAAACAATTTTCAAAACCTTTTTATCTGATTTTGTAATCTTCGCTCTGATACTAAATGTGACACCCCACATCTGTTAATGTCAATCTTTATCAAAATGCATTAAGTTCTGTGAAGCGTTATACGTAAACAGAAACAGAATATCACAAGATAGGTATAAAATAGCAGCGGAAATTTAAAACTTCATTATTTTGCAGAAACATCGTAGTCTCAAAACAAGTTACAACCTCAGGCATAAAGTACTGAAACTAAGTACATAAAAACAAAAACCATCAAAATACAGAAATGTAAAATCATAATCCCTAGTAATAGCCATAATAAAGTAGTAAAAAGCGATACATCAAAGCAGATCCAAATCCAAGCAGAAAAAGAAGATAGAATTATAATCAAGCCTGAGTGTTCCCACCCTGAGAACCTGGAGGGAAGCAAGAGAGAGAAAAGGAAACAAAACGGGTCGGACATAAAGTCTGGTTAGTCACTACACCAAAACAGCCAATTTGACACACCAAGATTCAGATATTTGGTACGGCTTTAAGCCATATGTTTATACCAAAAATTGGTATAACAACCAAAGAAGTGTTTCTGAACACGTTACCAAGTCAGAGGCGAGATGCTTGGAAAGCACGTCACCTTTTCAAAGGCGGGGTGTTAGAAAACCTTTAGAATTATATATGAGGCCGTATCCAACATTCCATAAGCATCAAAATACCAAAATTAAGAAAAGAAGGAAAAGAAGGAAAAGAAGACAAGAGTTTATAGTGGTTCGACTCTTATTCGAGTCTACGTCCACTTTGAAGATAGCATTCCATTAATCACCATGAGATTTACAATATTTGCTCCTTTATACATTCATAAAAGCTCCTTTTACATGCATTTTCCTTTGAATCCACATAAGAATGGTAGAGAGCTTGAAGAGATTATGCTAATCCTTCCATGAAAGCTATGATCATGAGCTTGTGCATGAAATCCTTATGCTTTTTCATCCATGGAAAGTTATTCTCCTAAGCTCCTTGAAGATAAAGCTCCTTAGATCTTTGAAGTAAGATGGTAGAGAGAGGTGGAGATGATAGAAATGCTTATGCTTATGCTCCAATGAAATCCATGCTCCACATGCTCCAAAGCTCCATTGATTTTTGAAGAGAGATGAGGAAGAGATGTAGAAATGCTTGAAGAAGCTCCAAAAAGCAATTTAATAGCACCTCCACGTAGTTCCCAAAAATCCCCTCTTTTCATGTGAATTATGAGGGGTATTTATAGTTGGAGTTGAAGGGTAGTGGCAAGCTTGTAATTTAGAGTGTAAAGTTGGCGCTAGGTTGGCAATTGGTTGGCGCATGGTTGGCATTGTCATGTTTACAAAACTGCCACTCCTTTTTTACATTTTGGCCAGTACACTCGTTTTTATGCTGCTGGTCGGTTTTACACTCCTTTTAGGCTGCTGGTCGGTTTTACACTCCTTTTTTATGCTGCTGGTCGGTTTTACACTCCTTTTAGGCTGCTGTTCGGTTTTACACTCCTTTTTTATGCTGGTGGTCAGTTTTACACTCCTTTTAGGCTGCTAGTCGGTTTTACACTCCTTTTTTATGCTGGTGATCGGTTTTACACTCCTTTTAGGCTGCTGGTCGGTTTTACACTCCTTTTTTATGCTGCTGGTCGGTTTTACACTCCTTTTTTATGCTGCTGGTCGGTTTTACGCTCCTTTTTTATGCTGCTGGTCGGTTTTACACTCCTTTTAGGCTGCTGGTCGGTTTTACACTCCTTTTTTATGCTGCTGGTCGGTTTTACACTCCTTTTTTATGCTGCTGGTCGATACACTCTTTTTTATAACTTTGCCACTATTGGCTTTGCATGTTTATGTCTTGTAGTATCGATCTAGCTTTATGGAGTATGGACCAACCAGAGACTAAAGGGACGACCAGGAGGCTTCAACAATGGGAGGATCGACCAGGAATCTTCCAATATTAAGACGGAGCGGGCTTCCGAAAAGCGGGACCGATCAAATATGTTGAGGTGCCGGAACCGACCAGACGCTCTGATGTGAGAAAGAACGATCCGAAACTGATGAGATCGACCATCCGCTGATGCCATTTCGAACCGATCAGGCTTAAATGAACAGGATGCTCGACCCCGTTCGCTTGCTCGACCAAATCTGTAATGAACGACCGCGTTGTAGAGGTGGAGTACGACCTGGGCTTCTGGGAAGCTATGCACGACCCCTGCTTGCGTGTGCTTGATGGAACGACTGACCAGATTAGCTTCAGCTTGGACCGACCAGATGGCGCTCTTCTCAAGATCGACCAGGTCGCTAGCGAGCAGGCCGACCAGATGGTGATGCTGGTGGCCGATCAGTTGTGAGCGACCGGAGTTTGCTGTTTTTCAGCTGGTTAACATTTGCCCCTCGAAGCTTGTATTTTTCGCTTGCGAGAAATGCGGGCTTCGAAATGATCATTGCTGTCATGGTCTTCGTTGGAATCCAGTCGTAGCCTTTTACTTGCTATGGCAAATCTTGCTTTGACTCATTGATTCCATACGCTCCAAGTTATGAACTTGTTGATTGGATTTATATGTTCTATAGCACCTGTTCTGTAATGAAAACAAGCACTTACATGGTTTTGGACTTATACGTTGTTATTGATCGTCCACATCAATAACAGATTAGTTAATCATTGATGAATGATGTATAATAAATTGAATGTCATATCTATGTAGAACTGCTTTACTTAACAGTTATGATTTGTTAAGCGTTATTTGCATAAACATGGTATTCGATTTTGAATTTAATTGATAAATTTGGGATTTCTACTTGGAGAAGCCATTGTATCTTTGATCTCTGCTTTGGAGAGATAACTTTTTCTATGGAAAGGATTTGTAGATTGTCGCATTGTTTCGTATTGCGAATTTGAGCGACATTTAAGTGAGGGTTGCATTGCTCCGCGCTACAAACTCCCACACTTCGTCTCGCATTAGCAAACTCCCGTGCTTCGTTCTACGCGTACGGATTCCCGCAAACCATTGGGTGAAGGTTATATTGATTCACGGAGCGGGCATCAGTCATCGGCTGCATTCACTTATCGTCATAAGTGCTCGCATTCTGACTGAAGGAGCCTGGAACTCCGTGAGATTTTATGGTAAAGGTATTGATCCATGGAGCGGGCATCAGTCATCGGCTAAAGTCACTTATCGTCATAAGTGCTCACATCCCGACTGAAGGAGCCTGGACCTCCATGAACCCTTGAAGGTTGGGTTTTTTATTTTGCCTCTATTATGGGAGGTCTTTGACCCTTGCTATGGAGGGACTTTGTCTCGCCTCACTATGGGAGGACTTTGTCTCGCCTCACTATAGGAGGACTTTGTTTATTTGCCCCCGGAGAGGTCTTGGGTTTAGTGCCCCCGCATAGGTCTTGGGTTTTGTGCCCCCGGAGAGGTCTTGGGTTTTGTGCCCCCGGAGAGGTCTTGGGTTTAGTGCCCCCGGAGAGGTCTTGGGTTTAGTGCCCCTGGAGAGGTCTTGGGTTTTGTGCCCCCGGAGAGGTCTTGGGTTTAGTGCCCTTGGAGAGGTCTTGGGTTTTCCACTCATTGTTATGAGTGTTTCGCCTCCCGACTGAAGGAGCTGGACCTCCATGAGGTTACACTTTGTATTTGTTGAATTTTTTCCATCTGACTTTTGGCAGTTTCCCTTGCTCATGTTCCATGATGTGCCCTTCATCGTTGCGCTGATATTTTTGCACTATGAAATTTGGAATTATTGGGGGTCGCCATATTTCATCAGATTGTTGAGGAAATCAAGCATTTATTGGATGACTTGTAATGAGAAATCATTCCTTAGCAAAGTTCGAACTTTGAATTGTTCATAACATTGTAAGCAAGGAATTTGACTAAGCATATATGCTTTTGGGTTACAGGACTATAGTTCAATGCTTTACTTAACAATTATTACAAACTATTTACATGAAATTTCAAATGTAACAGAAGGTGAAAGTAAAGCAATAAAATGGTAAGTAAAAGGAGAGCGATGATGATCGCTTATTCTTGGCCCATTAAGAATGACAGTGGTTGTCAGTTGATTATTGGCCTTGAATCATTTTGAGCAGCTCCCTGCCCTTGAGATGTTGTAGCTTGAGGGCTTTTTATGTACTGTTGCAGATGACCTTTCTTGATTAGTTCTTCAAATAACAACTTTAGTTGTCTACAATCATTGGTGTCGTGGCCAGACTGCTTGTGGTAAATACAATACTTCCCAGATTTGAGCAAATGGTCATTCATCTTTATCAGGCGAGGTTCTGGATAATCTTCAGTATCCTTCGTGGCCAAGTAGATGTTTACAATAGAGTCATTCAAAGGAGTCAATTCGGGAAGATCGGGGAGGCGAGATTTCTTGTTAGCTTTGTTCCCATTCCCATCATTAAATCGTTTTTGCCACTGAGGTTTGTGGGCATTATCACTCCTTTTATCCTCTGTAGTATTACTTGGGCCAACTGAAGGATCTTTGTCTATCCTCATGTATTCTTCCGCTTTCTTGTAAAATTTATCAAGCGTGGTTGGCTCTTTCATTTTAATCCATTTGCCAAATTCGCTATCTGCATCTATTGCGCTGAGAAGTGACATGAGGATTATGCGAGGCTCCGCATATCGTACTTCGGAAAGAGCAACATTAAAGCGACTAAGAAATGCTTTGACTGTTTCTCTAGGATTTTGTTTCATCGATGAGAGAGTTATAGCATCCTTAGCCTTAACAGCATATAAGAGAAATTGCTCCTTAAACTTTTTGGTCAGATCCGAGAATTGATCAATGGATTCTGGTTGCAGCTTGGTGAACCATAGTGAGGCAGCTCCTTCCAAGTAAAGAGGAAAGTAAGTGCATCTCATCCCGTCGGTAGCTTTAGCTGCGGTCATGCCCCACTCATACTTGAACAAGAAATAATTGGGATCAGTAAGACCATTGTATGGAGGTAAAGTGGGAGGAGTGAACTTCTTTGGACACTCCGCTTGCAGGACCCTCTCGATGAATGGAGTTTGACTTGGAGAGAAGTTCCAGTCCCTCTCCTCATCCTTGCAAGCTTGGTCCTTTTTCATAGCCTGCTCAATCATTCCTGCAATATACTCTTCAGTGTTGCGTTGTTTCGCGGTACCAACTTCGATCCCTTTACCGGATCTTTGCCTTAGCAAGTCAACACGGTTCAAGGATGTAGGAAGGCCCTTGTGGGACTAACAACATTTCGAGTACATCGGGCAGAATGATTGTTAGCACGTGGATTGGCGTCCACAACTTTGGCTCCATTATTGTCATGTTCTCGTCCTTCAACATCCTCCATGTCATTGTTAAGATTATGGTCGGAAGCGGAAGAACCTTCCTTCTCATCGAGATTGACTAGAGCCCTTTGAAGAGTAGGATTAAGGCGAACACCGAGGATGGCATCCAATTTCTCCATCATAGCTTTGGAAGCGGCATCAATTCGTTGGTTTATGTTGGCAACCACAACATCTAGCTCGCCTTTTGTGACACCAGCTCCGCTTATGGAATTTTGGCCAACCTCCAGAAGATTAGTTTGAGGTGTAGCTTCATTGTTGGCGATACCTTCGGCTCCTCCAACGGATTTGCTATTCGCCTTTTTGGATTTCGCCATCATTTCGGTTATAGATCCGAACTTCGAAGAGAGCTTCTCCAGGGATTCCAACTCCGGACGGGTGATTGAGATTGAAGATGTGATCACGGCCCCACGGTGGGCGCATAATTGTTTACACCAAAAATTGGTATAACAACCAAAGAAGTGTTTCTGAACACGTTACCAAATCAGAGGCGAGATGCTTGGAAAGCACGTCACCTTTTCAAAGGCGGGGTGTTAGAAAACCTTTAGAATTATATATGAGGCCGTATCCAACATTCCATAAGCATCAAAATACCAAAATTAAGAAAAGAAGGAAAAGAAGACAAGAGTTTATAGTGGTTCGACTCTTATTCGAGTCTACGTCCACTTTGAAGATAGCATTCCATTAATCACCATGAGATTTACAATATTTGCTCCTTTATACATTCATAAAAGCTCCTTTTACATGCATTTGCCTTTGAATCCACATAAGAATGGTAGAGAGCTTGAAGAGATTATGCTAATCCTTCCATGAAAGCTATGATCATGAGCTTGTGCATGAAATCCTTATGCTTTTTCATCCATGGAAAGTTATTCTCCTAAGCTCCTTGAAGATAAAGCTCCTTAGATCTTTGAAGTAAGATGGTAGAGAGATGTGGAGATGCTAGAAATGCTTATGCTTATGCTCCAATGAAATCCATGCTCCAAAGCTCCATTGATTTTTGAAGAGAGATGAGGAAGAGATGTAGAAATGCTTGAAGAAGCTCCAAAAAGCAATTTGATTGCACCTCCACATAGTTCCCAAAAATCCCCTCTTTTCATGTGAATTATGAGGGGTATTTATAGTTGGAGTTGAAGGGTAGTGGCAAACTTGTAATTTAGAGTGTAAAGTTGGCGCTAGGTTGGCAATTGGTTGGCGCATGGTTGGCATTATCATGTTTACTAAATTGCCACTCCTTTTTTACATTTTGGCCAGTACACTCGTTTTTATGCTGCTGGTCGGTTTTACACTTATTTTTGGCTGCTGGTCGGTTTTACACTCCTTTTTTATGCTGCTGGTCGGTTTTACACTTCTTTTTTATGCTGGTGGTCGGTTTTACACTCCTTTTAGGCTGCTGGTCGGTTTTACACTCCTTTTTTATGCTGGTTATCGGTTTTACACTCCTTTTAGGCTGCTGGTCGGTTTTACACTCCTTTTTTATGCTGCTGGTCGATTTTACACTCCTTTTTTATGCTGCTGGTCGGTTTTACACTCCTTTTAGGCTGCTGCTCGGTTTTACACTCCTTTTAGGCTACTGGTCGGTTTTACACTCCTTTTTTATGCTGGTGATCGGTTTTACACTCCTTTTAGGCTCATAGTCGGTTTTACACTCCTTTTTTATGCTGCTGGTCGATTTTACACTCCTTTTTTATGCTGCTGGTCGGTTTTACACTCCTTTTTTATGCTGCTGGTCGGTACACTTTTTTTTATAACTTTGCCACTATTGGCTTTGCATGTTTATGTCTTGTAGTATCGATCCAGCTTTATGGAGTATGGACCGACCAGAGACTAAAGGGACGACCAGGAGGCTTCAGCAATGGGAGAATCGACTAGGAATCTTCCAATATTAAGACGGCGCAGGCTTCCGGAAAGCGGGACCGATCAAATATGTTGAGGTGCCGGAACCGACCAGACGCTCTGATGTGAGAAAGAACGATCTGAAACTGATGAGATCGACCATCCGCTGATGCCATTCCGAACCGATCAGGCTTAAATGAACAGGATGCTCGACCCCTTTCGCTTGCTCGACCAAATTTGTAATGAACGACCGCGTTGTAGAGGCAGAGTACGACCTGGGCTTCTGGGAAGCTATGCACGACCCCTGCTTGCGTGTGCTTGATGGAACGACCGACCAGATTAGCTTCAGCTTGGACCGACCAGATGACGCTCTTCTCAAGATCGACCAGGTCGCTAGCAAGCAGACCGACCAGATGGTGATGCTGGTGACTGATCAGTTGTGAGCGACCGGAGTTTGCTGTTTTTCAGCTGGTTAACACCATATCAAATTAGATAGGGCTTACAGCCGTATCAATTTTTATTTGCTACAACTTAACCAATCTGCGTCTTCCCAATCTCAAAAATCTGGCCGTATATCATTACTACTTCAGATCGTCACTTTTGGTACGTGGTTGACCCGTATCAAATCAGCCTCATCTGTTTTCCCCGTTGATTTTTCGTTTCTCACCAGCCCAAAAAAATTGGCTGCTTCTTTTTAATTATCTCGTCTCCTTTCCCATCTCCCCCTTCTGGATGAAAATCCAAGATGTAAAATCCATACTCCAATAGCGTAAAGAGAAATCACGGCTTTACTTTCACCACCTCGCGTCACATCTCCTCTACAAGAAATCACTGTTTTTTAAAGTAACATTCTTTATTTCACTTTTCAAATAATATGTACTTTTTGCATTACTGCGGTAGCAGGAATTGTCGTATTCAACAAAAGAAAAATCATGTTTTTGGAGATTTGTGTTATTACAATTGTCTATCTTGAGAGCTGATATAAGAGTCGATGAAAATGGCGATGAAATCGAAGAAATTGAAGCTCTACTTGAGGAAGTTGTGGAGCTTGTAGACGGTTCTTACACAACAAAACCAAGCTATTACAGGTATCATACTTGTATTCTTTGCTAAGCTGGATAATTGTAACTGACATCTCATTGAAAGTGATATCGTGCCTTCTTTTTTGGCAGTAAATATAAGGTTAAATACATTTTGAGATGGCATGACAACGATTTCTCATAGAGAAATGTGGAGGTGGCATACATGATGCTGCATAATATCGTCGTGCTTTCTTGCTACTAGAGTAGAGCCATTTAAAGGATATAATTAAGTGGTTTGTACTAGATTTATTGTAAAACTAATGATTACATAAACTCTTTTGAGGGACATTGATGCCATTTATATCTCATAAGATGCTTATTACCATATAACAAGTTTGTTGACCTGATTCTATGAAAAGATGGTCAAACAACTACAAATCAAATGTAGCTTAATTGCAAGTACATATAATTGAAGATTTGTAACACCCCACGTCCGTTAATGTCACTCAAAAAGGGAATGCATTAAGTTTCGTGGAGAATTATAAGTAAACAGAACGGAATATTACAAGACAGAAAAAGTAGTACTTGAAAATTTTGTAATTTTATTGCAGTGGAAACATAAATAAGTTTGATTACATTTCCAAATACCAAAATCAAGTACATAATATCAGTCTTGTACAAAACCTTCAGAGTGCATAATTTTAAAGCCATAATCCCCAACAGAAAAATGCCATACGCAGAATCAAAGCCAAGCAATACACCTTTCAACTTCAAGCCAGAAGAAAGAGATATCTGAACTAAGCTTGAGTATTTCCTCCCTAAGAACCGAGGGGGAGAGGGGAACGGAAGAAAAGAGGCGAAACAAACTAGGTCAGACATAAGTCTGGTGAATCCAGTGACTTTAACAAAATAATCATTAAAGTAGCAGGATAAGAACAAAAACTGGAAAGCAAGAGATGACTGTATAATAAACAGGCATGACAAAGCAGACAAGATGAACAAGATATAACGTTGATTGCACTTCTAATCACTACAGGATAATTACTACACTGCACCAATGCTAGTAACACCGTATCATTACTAGTTACACCGCACCTTTACTAGTCTCATACTAAAAGTTGATCCCTCTTACTAATCATGATAATGGTAGTTTCGTGTGCTCCTAGCTGCTATCGTAGGTGCCCCTTTTTGCTCTTACCCCCACGAGTTGTACCTACTACCTTCCTCGTTCGATCGGCTCCCTAACTCGCATGTATTTGTTACTTGTGTCATTCGACCTCGCTTGTATTTATTCATTACTTGTCTCATTCGACCCCGCATGTACGTAGATACCTGTGCTGGCCCCATCATGGGGTGTATCAATTCCCATGATGGCAACCCGACACGATTCAAGATGCACAGTGTATACTACGGATGCCCAGTTCCTGCTTTTTCCACTTTGGAGCACATACACGCCCATACTCCGTCGGAACCTACACTGCTGCACCACCTGCCGCTATTTTGACCGCTTATAATCAGCCCAGTAATCGTGCCCAATCATGCCTAGTTTAGGGTACCATGATACATCTATGTGGGTTACTGCTAAAATGGGTCCCCGTTACTTGGGTTTCCTAATCAACAAGTTATAATGGTTAAGTGTTCTCAATTTAACTTAACCCCACCCATTTGCTTAATAAACATGTTGTACTGGTTAAGTGTTGCCTATTCATATGTTACTTAACCTTCTCACTGATTCACGCATGTTTATTTAACGGTTAAGTTTGTGGGCCTATATATACTAATATTACCCACTTACCCAAAATTTACTTAACCCCTCCCCTTATCAAGTCCATATGTATTATTGGTTAATCTTGCCTTAACCCTATCCACTTTGTTCATGTAATATTGGTTAAGTTGTCTTCTTGTCCATGTTAACTTAACCCACCCACCTAACATGTTGTATTGGTTAAGTGTCGCATGTTCATATGTTACTTAACCTTTCCATTCTTAGCATGTCTGTTACTTAGCTTTAATTTATTCATTAAAGCAACAACTTCTCACATTAGAACTGTTGTTTGCGGTTGCTGGATGTGCCGAGCGGTTCCGGGCAGACTTCTACCGCAAACTCATTCTAACCTCGGGTTTTTGGGCTTAATGCGCTAACCTCTCACATTAGATCTATGTTGTTGCGGTCGCTAGATGTGCCTGGCGGTTCCGGGCAGTCTTACACCGCAACTCAATCTAACCTCGGGTTAGGCAAGTTCTTCTTTTATCCAATTTATATATTTATCATTCATGTCCAAGTTTATATGTAAATTATCCATAAGTGTGGTCAATTTAAGTTATGCCACATTTTCTAGTTATGCCAAAAATTAATTATATGATTACGACTCCTTTTTATGCCAATTACATAATATTCAACCTTTACCTAAACTTTTCCCCAACGTTCCCACGTCGTTCGTACGTATAGTTCATGTGATACGTTAGGCTCGCAATTAACCCAACTCCTAAAAAAAAGGAAAAAGGTAAGAAACACATGACATCATAACTGGCATATACAATATAGATCTAAGACGACATAAATCTAGTAAACATATAAAAATAGATCCAATCAACATATTGAGTGTGAACTAGCATGGATCTAAACATAAACTTGCACGGATTTAAACATATGAACATATAATTCTAAACATATGGACTGATATGGATCTAATCACATAAACATGTAGATCTAAACATATGAACATATAGTTCTAAACATATGGACTGATATGGATCTAATCGTTTAAACATGTTGATCTAGACATATGAACATATAGTTCTAAACATATGGACTGATATGGATCTAATAATATAAACATGTAGATCTAAACATATGGACATATAGTTCTAAACATATGGACTGATATGGATCAAATCATATAAACATATAGATCTAAACGTATGAATATATAAAATATGATCTTACATGTATGAACATGACTTGCATATAATCTTTCATAACTTGCATAAATCGAGCAAACTTGCATACATAACTTGCATACGTAATTAGGCATATGAATTAACATAGAACATAACTTGCATATAATGAATCAAATTAAGCATAGATCAAAACATAGTTTGCAAAGACATAAACTTTATATGATTTACAAACATTTTCATACAGTCCAATTCATAACTCATCACAATTACGTTTAAACAATTATCTTGTGAAAGTAATTGCACTCACAGAAAATGGATCTTGAATTCTGGGATTTGATTTCTGAAGTTGCTATGATAATTCGTTGATGTAGGCGTTGATTCGTTCCTTGTTGTTTTAGAATTCCTTTTTGCAATTCCTAGGCTTTGAATCTTTATCTCTTAACTTTTTATCTTTAATCTAGAATTTGATTTGTTATGGTGGCAGCTAGGTTAGTTTGTAGATGAACAACATGACGGCATCATAGTTTAGGATTGTGAGGTCTAGGGTTGAGGTTTGGGATGATTATATAAAAATTTAGGATTACTTAGAGCCATTAGATCAACATAGGATCCATCCAAACCATCCAGTCCAAGAGAATGAGTCATCAGGCCAATCAGAAGTCGCCACGTAGCCCTAAGACCCAGAAAATCGTCACTCTATTGTCAGCCAGGTACAAAACGAAATATTTCGCCCAGATCTGGTTGGGGTCGACACCCCTATGGGGGGGGTCGACACCCTCTGGAGGGAATTTTCCCGCCCAGCCTGTTTTGGCTGATTTTGAATTTCGAACCCATTTTTGACTTTCTGGACCTATTTCTGAAGTACAGACTTCAAACCTTAATAACTTCTTCATACAGTGTCTGATTTACGCAAACTCGGACTCTATCTTAAGCAAAATTCCGAGATGAACGCAATGGCGTAACTCTTTTCACCTAACTTCTTATAAAAATTAAGTTTTCTTAAATTTTTTAATTTTAATATTTTAAAATTACGAGGTGTTACATTCTCCCCTCCTTAAAGGATTTCGTCCCTGAAATCTTCAAGTCAAGAAGAATGTATATCCTACCATCCAGCATCCATCTACTCAACCATTCAAAAACAGGCATCCATTGTCCTTAAAAAGGTTTCTAATGCTTTTCATGAACATATGCATAGTGTGTGTATATGTCCTTACCCAAATGCAAAATCAGGCGGTCTACTGATTCAGTTGACCTCCTTAATGCAAATCATGATAGTGCCATGCGTCCATTATGTATGCAAAAGAATCCTAATTATTTCTATATGAGTGCACAACCGTACATTCATACAAATGCAACATACATGTGATAACACATCCAATGTACATCCATTTAATTAAATATGCACACATATTCATATGCAATATGAAAGTGATTGAGCCGATCTAGTGTCTATTGTGTGTGTAAATGCATCCACGATCAACCACTAGCAAACACTTGCATCCACTTGCATCCACTAAACATAACATGTCTCAAACACATGTTTACAACCATAGGATTTTCGTATCTAAAGATTGAGGATGTAAACGAGAGGACATACTAAACAATAGAACAAGTATAAGCAAAGCAATAGAAAAAGGAGAAGTTAAGAATATACCCTCAAAAAAGAAAGGGTACTGCGTATGCATCTCGTCTTCCATCTCCCAAGTCGCGTCTCCTTGATCATCTTCCCATTGCACTTTGACCAAATTGACTTCTCGGTTGCGTAACTTCTTGGTCTCCAATCCAAGGATGCATGTAGGAGCTCATCTAATCATGGCATCTCGCTCCACTCCCACTTCTCTAAGCATGCTCGGCTCCACTACTTCCACGGTATCATGTAAACACTTCCGCAAATACGACATGTGAAACACGTCATGAAAAATACTAAACTTCTCCGATAACTTCACTCTGCATGCCATCTGTCCAATCCTATCTGTAATAGGAAAGGGTCCTACAAACCTTGGTGCTAATTTCCCTGTAGCTCCAAAGCAAACTACGTTCCTCAATAGTGACACTTTAATAAAAACCATGTCTCTAACATCGAACTCAAGATCGGTTCGTCTCTTATCAGCTTTTAATTTTTTCCGGTCCTGTGCCGTTTTCATTCACCTTCGAATCGAGTCCATCTTCCCTGAAGTTTCTCTCTAATCAGCTCGGGTCCAAGCAAAATCTTATTCGTAGACTCCCACCAACAAGTTGGTGTTCGACACGCTCGTCCAAAAAAACACTAATACTGACTTAATAACAGTTGTTATAAGCGAACTCCACAAATGGAAGGTGCTTTTCTCATGTCCCTCCAAAATCTAGGATACATAACCTCAAAAGATCTTCAAGGATTCTATTCACCCTTTCTGTCCGTCCATCCGTCTGTGGACGATACGCGATCCTCAAACATAGCTACGTACCTACCGCCTTTTGCATGTCATCTTTTCCTCTTGCATCGAAAACTGCTCCAAGCCTTGTCCCGCAAGCACTGGTATATACTGTGAACGGTTTGCTTCCAACTAGCAAAGTCAAACTGCGACTAATATCTTAACAAAGTCCTTAACAAACTTCTTATAGTAGCCCGCCAACCCTAGAAAACTTCTTACTTCCATTGCTTTTCTAGGAACCTTCTAATCTTGGATTGCCACCACCTTTGCAGGATCCACTGCTATCCCTTCCTTATAGACCGCGTGTCCTAAGAATCTCACTTCTTTCCTCCAAAAATGACATTTGGAGAACTTAGCTTTGAGTTGGTGCACTCGTAGGGTCTCTAAGACTTCCCTAAGATGTAGGGCATGCTCTTCCTCGTTCCTAGAGAAAATCAAAATACCATCCACAAAGACTACCACAAACTTGTTTAGAAACTCCCTAAACACCCTACTCATCAAATCTACGAAATATGCGGGTGCATTTGTTAAACGAAAAAGGCATGAGGAGCCACTCGAAGAAACTGTCGGGAGTCCTAAATGCAGTCTTATCTATGCTATCCTCAGCCACCCTTTGCTGATGAAATCATGTAGCTAAATCCAACTGCAAGAAAACCGAAGCGCCAACCAACTAATCGAACAAGTCATCTATCCTCCGCAATGGGTGTCTGTTCTTCTTCGTGAGCTTGTTCAGCTCCCTATAGTCCACGCACAATCCAAGCGAACTATCAACCTTCGTGGAAAAAGCAACTAGAGCAACCTATTCCAGATTACTTCTTCTTATGAACCCTTCCTCAAGTAGCTCCTCTACTTGCTTACTGAGTTCCCTCCTCTCTCTCGGAGCCATGTAGCACACTGGCTTTGCATTATCTACTAAGTATATATAGAGGTCTATCTCGCGCCTCGAGGGTAAACCCGAACCACATCGAAGACGTCACCATACTCACGGACTACACGAACAGATTCCAAATCATCAATAGATGCGTCAAGAGATTCTAGGTAGCTAAGCATCACCGGACCTCTAGGGTCACAAGAAATATCAAGGGTTCTACCACAACGAATCAACAATCTAACTACCCTCCTTTCACAGTCTAGGATGGCACCATACCTAGCTTGCCAATCCATCCCTAGAATCAAGCCGTTGCCCATGAAACCAAGAACGTAGGCGTTGCATTCAAACCTAACGTCCAAGATAGACACTCTCAAATCCCGACAAAGCATAGATAAGTGAGCCGAACCACCAATAGGATTTGAGACTACAATGGGATCCACAACTAGACTAGTATTTAGGTGCAGTGTTTCAACTAATGAAGCAGATACAAACGAGTGCGAAGCGCCAGAATCAAACAAAGTTCGAACAAGATTATCAAAAAGGAAAAATCAAACTTTCAATAAGAACGTTTCTATCTCTCTCCCGTCCTGGTGCCATGAGAGCATGAACCTGTCCTCCAGAAGTAAGCCCTGTCCTCTGCCCTTGCCCTTGTCCTTGCCTCCTCGGGCAGTCTTTAATCAAATGTCATGCCTCACCGAAATGAAAACAACCAGGATTCTTCTTCTTCCTACAGTCCTTAATTACATGGCCCGTTATACCATAATAAAGACACCTTCTTTTGTCACGGGGTTAATTATTCTTTCCACTTTCTCTTTTACCTTCTTCGTGGATTAAAGCTATATCAACAGATTCCTTATCCTTGGGTTGTGCTCCTTAGCCTAAACTATCTAATCGACCAAGCAACAAGCTGAACCTTCCTTCCATCGCCTATCTCAAAGATACCAAACGAGTCCTCCACTTCCTTGAACCAATTCTAGCTTCGACAAACGTCTCAGTCCCATGAAGCGGTTTTCCGCCCATCGCACGAAAGTCCTTACATATCTCACAAAAAAATACATCTCCACGTGAGGAAAGAGACTTAAGAAGGAAAAAAGAAGAGATTCGAAACAAAGAATCGAAAGAAAGATATATGGCTTTTTGGGGATTATGTTTTTTCATAATAAACCTTTCTCTTGAAAACCCCTTCTTTAAAACATGTTTTTGAAAACACTTCTTTATAAGAATGCTTTTGAAAACGGTTTTCAAAAATCTTTTATCTGTTTTGGTAACTGTAACGACCCGAAAATTTGCGATCTTAATTATCCGATATATAACACATATAGAACATCAAGAGTCAAAAATATCGGAAGTTAATGAAAGAAATTAGAAGGTGAGGATAGATAAGATAGAAACTTAGAATAGAAGAAGAAGAAGAACACAACATCAGAGTAACACGAATCTCACAGCGGAACGAATAACATATAATATATGTAACATAACTTTGAAATATACATCTGTAATTGAATATACATCATTATCAAAGTACAACACAGTGGAAACTAACCATAGTTATATAATTCTGAAGCCTCCTGCTCTAGCTCTTCAAGTATCTGTAAATCCCGACTACTTGACTGCCCATACAAAATTGGACACCCAAGAGTTTAGGGAAAACAAAACAAAATAAACTCCGGGTCAGTCATGGGACTGGTATGAGTAAAATAGTTTGAACAAGTAAACGATATCTCATAAGTCCACACCTTATAACGGAACGGGTTTTCCCTTATGAGAATCTAGATTATCTTTATATCAAAAACCTTTTGATATTATAATAATGTCTATCAACCACAATATAATAATCATCTAGCAGAAACGCTTTCATCTCACGTTCTACATATATAGTATACAATCAAAACCGCAAGCACGTATTGGGTAAAGGATTTCCAACTATGAAAAGGTATGGAACCACCTTTCGCTAGTGTAGCTCTAGAGAGGAATACACTGGGTTCAACAAGAACATCTTGCAACCCGGCCACACATGACCGACCACTCATTTCGCTTGAGTGTATCGAATGTACATCACCAACGGTTGGGATCAGCAACCGTTTCCCAAATGGGACAACATCAACAATAGATTTTTAAAAGTAAATGAAACTCTAGATCAGATGATTATACACCCTAATAGGTGCGACCTACATAGCCATGCTGCCTGCCCGATTTCTGTTATTTACCGGATGTGAGGCTAGAAGCTACGCTTATCTTTTACAAGTCACATCTTCATTAACTTAGAATGTCACATCGTCATACCCGCCAAATCACAAATTGACTTATCCAAAAATACCACGGGTATAAAGCTAAGAGAAACGAATTCCTCCGCCACCAAACGTGAATACGTTTGAAGAGATCAACTTACGCAATCTATTAGATATACTCCATCAGACATTCTTCCATACAGGTCGTCCTGGGACTGGACAAACCGAAGGCATGATTCAGTACAACCATCTTAGGCACTGTTATCTAAGATTTATACAACATCCCTTGCATTTTACTCCGTCTTCAATTATCTTTGGCATATATGATTCGCAATGCTTATGCCAATACAGAGTGGTTCTTCGGATAATAATCCAACCGGTCTCTCCATATTAACACCGTTAAAATGGTCAAAACTTCAATAGTCTATGATTTAACCATCAAAGAAAAACAGGTGTGCAAAACAACTATATTATTTCTAGATGGAAATTATATCGATCAATCATCATTCAACATTTATCTTTTTAGTTCATTAATTCTCTTATCTCATGTTTCCATATATTTTAAATTCGTATCTTCTATTATCAGAAAACATTTCTGATTCTTATTTGGAAAACATTTCCAAACTCCCTTACGATCAAACCTTACCATTCCTTAGTTAAGAAGGAAGTCAATCAAGTTGGGGTATAATTACCTCTCAGATCTTAACTGAACAGCGTTTTAACTTCGTAATAGTCAAAGTTTATCTTTTAACCCTTTAACAACTTCCTTACGACTCTCTCGGATTCAATTTACGAATCCACTCCTTTATTGAAACATTGGTTATAACGATACGTTATACTCCCTGCTTTCGAAATATCTAACTTTTATTCTTTAATGTGAATAAATAAATAAACACCTAATTTATAAATAAATAACTCTTGCTTTAAACACTGGAAAGTATAAGTGCTTTCCCGAATTCGATATAATCGAATTCGCCGATTAACTCTCTTCGAGTAATCTCTATTTGATTAACTCTTCTCGAATAATTTATATTCGATTTACTTATTTCGAATAACCAATATTCAATAACCTCACTTAGAATAACCAATAATCGATTAATTCTTTTCAAATGATCTACATTTGATTTAATTTTCTTTCGAATACTTATATTCGATTAACTCCTTTTAACTCGATTCGAATAAACTAAATTCGATTAACTCCTTTCGATTAACTAATATCGAAAACTCCTTTCGATTAAACTAATCGATAACTCCTTCCGATTAACCTATAATCGATAACTCCTTTCGAATAAACTATAATCGATAACTCCTTTCGATTAAACTAATCGATAACTCCTTTCGATTAAACTATAATCGATAACTCCTTTTAACTTTATTTAACTCTATTCGAATAACTAATATTCGATAACTCTATTTTTAACTCTATTCGAATAACTAATATTCGATAACTCTGTTTTTAACTCTATTCGAATAACTAATATTCGATAACTCCTTTCAATTAACTAAAATCGATAACTCTCCTCGAATAACTTATATTCGATTACTCTTCTCTCGAATACACTATATTCGATAACTCTATTTCGAATAAGTGATATTCGATAACTTTACTCGATTAACTCCATTTGAATAATTCTAACTGGTTAACTCTAACTAGTTAACTCTAACTGATTAGCCCTAACTGATTAACTCTAACTGGTTAACTCTAACTGATCAACCCTAACTGATTTACTCTATTCGATTAATTCTAATCGAATAACTAATATTCGATTAGCTCGTTTCGATTAACTCTTTTGATTCATTCCTTTGAATTATCTCCTTTGATTTATTCCTTTTCTATTTGTTCACTTAACAAATAACTATTCCCTTTTCAATTTCTATTTTTTTAACAAATAATATTTCTTTTATCTTTCCTATTTATTTAACAAATAAATATTCCTTTTTCTTTTATTTATTTTCTATAAATAAATGATCGTTTTATACTTCTATTTATTCCCTAAATAAATAAATAATCCCATTTAATCTATTTGTAACTGTTTTACAATATTTTCCCTTTATATTTGTTTAACAAATATTTTACTTTTAACTCTTTTGATTTTATAATTATTTCCTTTATAAAATTCTTTTTCCTTTCATATATAAAATCCATTGATTTTATATAAATAAATTATTTTCAAAATATACTTTGAAAATCCCCTTTTGACATCCCAGTATTTTTCATGGTATTTAAAATACCAAATAGCCCTGATCGGTATCGTTCGAACACGCATAATCATCATCAAATTATATATCACATCATATATTACAATATAGGAAAAACAGTAAAATAAATGTTGTGGAATCTAGTTGGATCCCTCCAACCTGTCTCCCTGCATCACAGATGTTAAACAATATAATTAACATTGATTTCATTTCAATATGAAATATTCTGCTAAACAGAATCAACATATATTTATAGATTTTTTTATATATATATATATATATATTTCAACATATAGTTCAATCAAACAGTCAACACACAGCAATCAACAAATGATTAACAGTTCTAAAAATACGTTATAAAAATATAACTGTTCAGAGTTGGTGAGTTTTACTGACATTGGCAGTTCATCGTTAAAGAACAATAAACTGTTGTTTGATTTGAACCAAACAATTTATTTCACCATAAATTCAAGCGAGCTTCAATCCACTCCTAGTCAGTTCCAGTGTGTAGCCCTCATCCATACGATCCCAACGGATCTTGTTTCACTGAATTCTAATATTGTATGATAAAGTTACATTGTCACAAGATTTAAATGATTTAATATAATGTAATTAAACTAATTACACTATTATTTTAATTACCATTTTAAATCTCCCTTAATCATGTTTAAAGCTGATGACCATTTCCTTAATATCTTCATACTTTGATGTACACAAATTCGAACCACATCTTCCTTCCTTTCTACGTCTTCCATCCCCGGCCGTTCACCTCATTACCACAAACACAGATCTCCATTATCTTAACAACAAAGATCCTCAAATCACATTTGCCACCATCCTTAACTACTCCTTCTCCAATACCAGAGAACCCAACATACCTGCTCAAGCTGTTTTCCAACATTTCCTTCCTCCACTCCTTCACTACAAGAACAATAACAAATCGCCGATTAAATCTTCAACACCAACTCCATCTAACCTTCACCATTCTACACAAACCCACATCGCTTAATAACCCATCACTCAATCCAATAAATTGGTAAATGTTTAAATGTCGTGCTCAAGTTTTGCTTCCCCTACGCCATCCCAGTTTTGTAATCACAAATAAGGTTTTATCTCAGAAGTCGGAACTTCAACTTTCCAGTACCACAGACCATAGCAATCAGACATAGCCCATTACATTAATACTTGCAGATCCTTACTCCTTCCCAATGAACCGCGAATAGTTTCAGCTCCATTCATCCATACACATGCACTGTTAAAACAACACAGTACCGCAACTTCCACTATAGGATTTCACAACTTGCGCTCCGTTGAAACGATTACCAATGGCCTCGCCGGAGGTTGACCCCGCACCATCATCGCTACTGTGACAACACGCCCCCACTTAAAATCCATTCCTGGCCTTCAAACACCGCTACAGGAGAAACAACGTCACCCAAACTCATCCCTATCCCTTATTGTATAAATTCGATCATCAGAAAAATTGGATCGAGCCCTTTATGGTTTACACCATCGCGAAGCTGGTCCTGCTACGAGCTCATCCGCCCCATCGATCTCCACTTGGCCTCCTCTAGTTCAACCCACGCCCAACCCTAAATCGGCTGCTGTAAGGGCATCGCGTTCCAGAGAATCGAGACCGACGATAACAGTAGAGGAAGAAAGGACTCGATTGATTTGAATTTGATTTCTTTGAATTTTCTTTGAATTATTTTTTATTTTTGAACGCTCGAAATGTTTTACTGTAAAACAAAGAACAGTGGCGGCTGAGAGGATGATATAAGGGAACGAGATTCTTTTGTCTGGCTAAGAATAAGAGGACGTGGCTCCTTTTATATCCACAAATTTTGTCTTAGAATATTTATTTTTATGAAAGGAATTCCACAGCGACTTTTCTGAAATTTGATTTGGACGTAAATCAAAATCTACCCGACGAAATCCTGATTTTTCTCTTCCACTAGAAAAATACACTCCACCAGCTCCGTATGTTTCTTGTTTCACAAAAATTCGGCTTAAAACGGACCCTGTATATCTAGTTGAAGTTCAAATCGCCAAATTACGAACTGCAGCGCCATTTCAAGCTCTATTTTAATTATATTATAAATTCCACGTTCAAACTGTCGTTATTTAAATATATTCGTTTTTCTAATTCAACTCTAAGCTGAATTAAATATTTTAAATCGCCCAGTTCGCATTAAAAATGTCAATTCACTATTTCTGATTATTTCAAAAATTAAATATATAATTTAATTATTTTAATTAAATAAATATTCAATATAATTTAATAAACGACAATTAAATCCCCTAAATCACTATATAAATAATTAAATAAATTAATTATTATATAGCTGAAAATACGGGTCGTTACAGTAACCTTCAGCTCTGATACTACGTGTAACATCCCACGTCCTTTAATGTCACTCACAAAGAGAATGCATTAAGTTTCATGGAGCATTATAAGTAAATAGAACGGAATATTACAAGACAGAAAAAGTAGTACTTGAAAATTTTGTAATTTTATTGCAGCGAAAACAGAAATAAGTTTGATTACATTTCCAAATACCAAAATCAAGTACATAATATCAGTCTTGTACAAAACCTTCAGAGTACATAATTTCAAAGCCATAATCCCCAACAGAAAAATGCTATACGCAGAATCAAAGCCAAGCAATACACCTTTCAACTTCAAGTTGGAAGAAAGAGATATCTGAACTAAGCTTGAGTATTTCCTCCCTAAGAACTTGGAGGGGAAACGAAAGAAAAGAGGCGAAACAAACAAGGTCAGACATAAGCCTGGTGAGTCCAGTCACATTAACAATATAATCATTAAAGTAACAGGATAAGAACATAAACTGGAAAGCAAGAGATGACGGTAGAATAAACATGCATGACAAAGCAGACAAGATGAACAAGATATAACGTTGATTGCGCTTCTAATCATTACAGAATAATTACTACACTTCACCAATGCTAGTAACACTATATCATTACTAGTTACACCGCACCCTTACTAGTCTCATACTAAAAGTTGATCCCTCTTACTAATCATGATTGGTAGTTTCGTGTACTCCTAGCTGCTATCATAGGTGCCCCTTTTTGCTCCTACACCCTTTGTACCCACTACCTTCCTCGTTCGATCGGTTCCCTAACTCGCATGTATTTATTACTTGTGTCATTCGACCTCGCTTGTATTTATTCATTAATTGTGTCATTCAACCCCGCTTGTATGTAGATACTTGTGCTACCCCCATCATGGGGTATATCAATTCCCATGGTGGCAACTCGACACGATTCAAGATGCACAATGTATACTACTGATGCCCAGTGTCTTCTTTTTCCACTCCGGAGCACGTGCACGCTCATACTCCGTCGGAGCATACACTGTTGCACCACCCACCACTATTTTGACTGCTTATAATTAGCCCAGTAATCGTGCCTCACCCTGCCTAGCTCACGGTACCATGATACATCTATGTGGGTTACTGCTGAATTGGTTCCTCGTTACTATGGTTTCCTAATAAACATGTTATAATGGTTAAGTGTTCTCAATTTAACTTAACCCCACCCATTTGCTTAATTAACATGTTGTACTGGTTAAGTATTGCCTATTCATATGTTACTTAACCTTCTCACTGATTCATGCATGTTTATTTAACGGTTAAGTTTGTGGGCCTATATATACTAATATTACCCACTTACCCAAGATTTACTTAACCCTTCCCCTTATCAAGTCCATATGTATTATTGGTTAAGCTTGCCTTAACCCTATCCACTTTGTTCATGTAATATTGGTTAAGTTGTCTTCTTGTCCATGTTAATTAACCCACCCACCCAACATGTTGTATTGGTTAAGTGTCGCCTGTTCATATGTTACTTAACATTTCCATTCTTAGCATGTCTGTTCCTTAGTTTTAATTTATTCATTAAAGCACTAACCTCTCACATTAGAACCGTTGTTTGCGGTTGTAGGATGTGCCGGGCGGTTCCGGGCAGACTTCTACCGCAAACTCATTCTAACCTCGGGTTTTTGGGCTTAATGCGCTAACCTCTTACATTAGATCTTTGTTGTACCGGTCGCTGGATGTGTCGGGCGGTTCCGGGCAGTCTTACACCGCAACTCAATCTAGCCTCGGGTTAGGCACATTTATCTTTTAGCCAATTTACATATTTACCATTCATGCCCAAGTTTATATGTAAATTATCCATAAGTGTGGTCAATTTAAGTTATGCCACATTTTCTAGTTATGCCCAAAATTAATTATATGATTACGACCCCTTTTTATGCCAATTACATAATATTCAACCTTTACCTAAACTTTTCCCCCAACGTTCCCACGTCGTTCGTACGTATAGTTCATGTGATACGTTTGGCTCGCAATTAGCCCAACTCATAAATAAAAAGGAAAAAGGGAAGAAACACATGACATCATAACTGGCATATACAATATAGATCTAAGACGGCATAAATCTAGTAAACATATAAAAATAAACCCAATCAACATATTGAGTGCAAACTAGCGTGAATCTAAACATAAACTTGCACGGATTTAAACATATGAACATATAATTCTAAACATATGGACTGATATGGATCTAATCATATAAACATGTAGATCTAAACATATGAACATATAGTTCTAAACATATGGACTGATATGGATCTAATCGTATAAACATGTAGATCTAAACATATGAACATATAGTTCTAAACATATGGACTGATATGGATCTAATCATATAAACGTGTAGATCTAAACATATGAACATATAGTTCTAAACATATGGACTGATATGGATCTAATCATATAAAAATGTAGATCTAAACATATGAATATATAAAATATGATCTTACATGTATGAACATGACTTGCATATAATCTTTCATAACTTGCATAGATCGAGCAAACTTGCATACATAACTTGCATACGTAATTAGGCATATGAATTAATATAGAACATAACTTGCATATAATGAATCAAATCAAACATAGATCAAAACATAGTTTGCAAAGACATAAACTTTATATGATTTACAAACATTTTCATACGTCCAATTCATAACTCATCACAATTACGTTTAAACAATTATCTTGTGCAAGTAACTGCACCCAGAGAAAACGGATCTTGAATTATGGAATCTGATTTCTGAAGTTGCTAAGCTAATCCGTTGATGTAGGCGTTGATTCGTTCATTGTTGTTCTAGAATTCCTTTTCGCAATTCCTAGGCTTTGAATCTTTATCTCTTATTTTTTATCTTTAATCTAGAATTAGATTTGTTATGGTGGCAGCTAGGTTAGTTTGTAGATGAACAGCATGACGGTATTATAGTTTAGGGTTGTGAGGTCTAGGGTTGAGTTTTGGGGCGATTATATAGAAGTTTAGGATTAATTAGAGCCATTAGATCAACATAGGATCCATCCAAACCATCCAGTCCAAGAGAATGAGTCATCAGGCCAATCAGGAGTCGCCACGTAGCCTTAAGACCCAGAAAATCGCCACTGCCTCATCAGCCAGGTACAAAACGAAATATTTCGCCCAGATTCAGGTGGATTCGACACACCTATGGGGGTGTCGAAACCGGGGTCGACATCCTCTAGCGGAAATTTTCCCGCCCAGCCTGTTTTTGCTGATTTTGAATTTCGAACTCATTTTTGACTCTTTGGACCTATTTCTGAAGTACAAACTTCAAACCTTAATAACTTCTTCATACGGTGTCTGATTTACGCAAATTCGGACTCTATCTTATGCAGAATTTCGAGACGGACGCAATGGCGTAACTCATTTCACCTAATTCTTCTTCTAAAAATTAAGTGTTCTTAAATTTGTTAATTTTAATATTTTAAAATTACGAAGTGTTACAAGATTCATGAACTATTTTAATTTTTTTGTTGGTCTACGTACTCATGTTATGGCAAATTAGTTACATTGTATTACATGGTGACAGTTGTCCATTTTATCATTATCTGTTGTTATTTCAAATACTACTCGGTTGATGAAAGATAATAATGCACCAAAAATCTCATAATGCAGATAAGCTTCAATTCATAAGATATTTAGTTTTCATACGTAATTTAACATAATGGGGAAATTTAGGAATTTAGGAATGTAGATAAGCTACAAATCATATTCTGCTATTTTCTGACCTGGTTGTAAGCTCTTTATAAAGAAATTTAGGAAATGTTGTGAAGTACTTGTTGAGGATCATCTTTTTGTCCTTACAAATGTACTTTAAAAAAATCTCTTTGTTCTGAATGTATCTTTGAAGCATTTAACTGGTACTTCTATTATATTTATTGTACTGCAAGTCAAATATTGTACTTCTTTAATATCAGGTTTAACTAATAGATTGATTTTACTATTAATAACTTCACCACTTCTGATTTCATAATTCTTAGTTTCTAGCAGATTGCATTGTTTTCTTCACAAAATAATGATATATTTGATGACCAGCTTTAGTACAAACGGAAAGTAGCCTTGGCGTGGATGACTCAAAAAGTGAAGAGTGCTCGTTGTGCCGGTGGAATTCTTACAGATGATCAGGTAATTTCAATTCAGTCAAATGGCTATCGTATGTCGCCAGTTCTGGAGATTATTTCTAATTTTTAATAATATTTCCAATAGGATCCTGTTAAAGCAATTTCAATTCAGTCTAATGGCTATCATATGTCTTAGACAGTTCTGAACTTTTCTTTGGCATTAGTTTTAGTTAAAGCATCCAATTTGTTGTACTTTAAGAAAGTGGTGAGGATCTGAAAGTAATGGACATCTTTTGGAATTTTGATTTGTTATTAACCAATAGTCTTGTCCAAGTTTCTGCATTTCTGATGTATTAGATACAAGTGCCATATATTGATGTCCTGAAACCTTGTTTAAATGTTTAGTATCATACCGGTGCAAATATATTTGGGCTCATCTAAAAAGGTAATTTTCAACAAATCAACCTTTCACGGCTGCAAGCAAATAAAGACATCTGTTCATAGCATTATGTGCTGATATTTTTCCTCAAGATTTCATTTTATTCTTAGGATCATGGCTTGATTTGTTGCATATAAAATTTCGATGAGACTTTATTCTTGTGTATACAGGAAAAACCTAGGAGAAGCTGCAGTCCATCTTCTGTAAATCACATGTCTTGTTCTTTAGCATTTCGACCTGATGCTCTTCTTTTACTGTTGAAAAAAGCATATAAAGATCTACTTCTCGGAACTGTTTGTGCTAAAGTATGTTGTCATTTAATTTTTTTTTTTAAACTACTATATCGGCGTACAGTATATACACATTCATGTTGAATTCGATGACAGTACTAGCAATATATGGATTTATGTTGAATAGTATGTCTAGTTTGCTCTATATGGTTGCTTCACATAAAAGAAATATTCTATATGGTCTATAGACTGAGTTAAACTACCAAATTGAATTTATAAACTCAGATGGAACTGAGTTTATAAACTCAGTTTCATACCGAGTTTACAAACTCAGTTGGAATATCATAAGAAAATTAGGCCCAGTTTGGCTTCATTTTTTGTTTTTTATTTTTAGTTTTCGAAGCTTATTTTCACTTTTTCATTTTTAGTATTTTAAATATATTGGAAAATATATTTGGTTCTGTTATTTTAAAAAATGGGTTTTGAGTTGAAAATGAAAAATAAGATACCAAAATAAAAATGCCAATTATAAATGTGTACAATTTGACTGTAAAAAAGAGTTTGCACAAATGCTAAAAAGATTGGTGCCATACATAACTCCCAAAGGAAATGGTCTATAAATGAATAGCAGTAGCGTCAACAAAAAAAGGTATTTGTTACAGTTAAGTGATTAACATATCAGTTGCACTTGTACAAGAACACTTGGAGTAAACTTCATAGTATTCCATTTTCACTGCTAAAGTACAATCTCTTGTTCTCTAACATGCATCAAACATAATAGTCTTTCTTTTGCTCTAATAACATGCATCAAACATGATAGTCTTTCTTTTGCTCTCTAACATGCTTCTTGCACATGGCTTTTTCATGAAAAATGATCAATATTGAAGTTCAACTTTGCTCTTTAGATTAGATTATAAGTCATCTACAAAGAAAGAAAAGATGGATTTATTTGGATAACAAGATTAAAAATATATGTTTGGTAGCGTGGTCTTAAATGTATAAATAAAATAACCTAAATTTACAAGGGAATTAGTACAACTTACTTAGACGTAGCAATCCAAATATTTTGATATGCCTCTGCACTTGCATTTATTAATAGTAAAGCATAGAAGGATATAAGAAACAGGGGCAGCAAATCATATCAGTTGTCCAATGAGTTACATGTGCACACAGAAATAAATATTGACATGTTCAGCAAGGAACAGGTAAGAAGTTTTTTTTTTTTTAAAAAAAAAAAAAAGCATCATGATTGCTCAGTAGCACCCAACAGTTATTGAAACAGAAGATGAATACCCATGTTCTTGAAGATTGAACACAATATGACAGGAACTGACATGGCAAAAACTAGTTTTAAGGAACATTTGCATAGCAAACTTGTACGGTGAGATATATTTGCTAAATTTAAGGTATAAGTTCATTACACTTGTTATATTTTATACATCATTTTTCTTTTACTCACCATGAAATTTAGCTAAACTTTACTTATTTATGCTTGACATGCTATTTTGTAGTCCACACCTACATTGCCAGATTTCGATGGCTCTTAATCAACAATACATGTATTTTATTAAAAATTGGTGAAGCCTTCTCAGCATAACTTAGTAAGTAATGTCCAACAAGCAGAAGTACAGATAGAAATCTCATACTCCATCTGTTGCTTTAATTGTATTGTACTAATAAATCACTTAAAAGAAAATTACTTACCATTTTCAATGCAGCAAAGCAAGAAAGAAGACGAATAGTCTAATATCACAATAATGAATTGTTATCCCTAGGACTGTCTCCGACCAATGCAAGAGGCAGAAATGGGGCTGGAACCTTAATTGCCTGATATTTAAAAAAAAAAAAAAAATCCTATTTCACGAAAATAAATCAAACAACAATCAAAATCATTCGCGCATGACCTAAGCTTGAAGCAACCGATAAAACTAGAAATCAAAATCAAAATTACCTGACTTTGAATGATTTTGGGGTAAAATCTGAAGAAAAAGGCTATTTGCTTTCACGACCTAAATTCGAAATTTACGGCCGTAAAACAGAAGAAGGGAAATAACGCGTTTGGCATTGAGTTTTGGGTTTCTGTTTTGGGCTGAAAATTGTCAAAACAAAAAAAGGAAAATGGTTTTCGATTTCCTTGCTAGGCCCATTTCGAAAAATGGACTATTTTCAAAAAAGGATTTTACAAAATGATAAAACAAACAACTTTTCATTATTTTGTAAAATTAAAAACTAAAAATATTCCGAAAATGCCCAACCAAACAGGCTCTTATGTTCTGTAGTTCAATATGATTACAGGTTTTGTTCATAGCATTATCTGAGCACCTTGCTGCTTACAGGTTCTGTTTTCTTACTAGTTATATATATATATATATATATATATATATATATATATATATATATATATATATATATCATTTGTGATGTTGTGTCATTTAGAGTTTATGTTAGGCGGTAAATTTTGCATTTACAGATTGACAATTTTAGCAATACTGAACTTCTAGAGCAAATTATAAAAGCTAAACTAAGTTTACCTGTCATTGTGAAACCGCAAGTTGCTTGTGGTGTGGTCGATGCTCATAATATGGTGTCATTTTTTTTATTCTGTTTACATATATTGAATTTTTTGTTAAATGCCATTGAAAGCTTTGCCACTTCCCATTATATTTTTCATTAGATTGGAGGTGTAGCTAGGCTACAGTGTTTTAACAGTCTTTTTTAAACATATTATAGCTTAAAGTCGCTACCTGTATCCAAAGAACATTTTATAGCTTAAAGTCCCTACCTGTATACAAGTCATTGCTAGTTAATTTTGCAGACCATCTTTGCTACATTTTTCTGTTATGGTGCACACAAAAATCATGTTGGCAGACTGTTTTTCTCCCTTTCTTTTCCAGCCAGTTTTACTTGTATTTTTAAACTTGTATGCTACCTGATTTCAGGTACCATTGTTGATTCAAGCATTTGTCATCCAACCGAGTTTGATTTTTACCTCTGCAGTCATTTAGGCATTCGGGTAAGTTTGTCGAACGTACCATGTTGTATATATTATAACTTAGTTTGGACGTCCTAATGACATTAAGGTAAGTCATACAGGCTTTCCGACTTCTCAATGACATTCGCAAAATATTCTGCAGTTTGATGATAGCTATAGTGTACGATAACCAACCACCACAACATTTATTCTATTGATAAGAATTGGCTTGTTTGTGCACGTATTTCTTGAATTTCTTGAAACCTCAAGAGGATTGGTTTGTGAATGTAGTATGTACTCGATATTTAAATGTAAGATTGTTGATCAGTTATATGAGATTTTGTTCTGATGTAGTTTATTTTTGTGTTAATCTATGTAGCTAATTGTATTTATTTTTTTTATATTTTTTTAATTAGATACGGTCTTAAGCCGTATTTAACTCATCATTAGATATGGCTTAAGGCCATATCTAACTGAAAATTAGACACGGACAATGGCCGTATCTAACTGAAAATTTGATACGGCTCATGGCCGTATCTAATTCATCATTAGATACGGCTAAACGCCATATCAAATTGAGAGTTTGATACGGCTAAAGGCTGTATCAAATTAATAATTTGATACGGGTAATGGTCGTATCAAATTGACAAAGACGCCATTTTTTGAAACGGCCCAGAGCACTACCAAATCAATTTAGGTATGGTGATGAGCACTGCCTAATTGACAGTTCTGGTGTAATGGGAATTGCAAAGCTCTTTCTTTTCTCTCTTTCTTCCTTCTTCCTCATTAACCTTTCTTCCAATCTGACATTTCTTCATTTCACAACTCAATCCCGAGGTAAATTATAATTATATTAATGATTCCTAGTGTCTATCTATATTATCTAATCCATTTTAATTTTAAATTTTAGTTGATTTGGGAATTGTGAAAATGTAGATTTAGAAATGCAAACAACCATCTTTATTTCCAATCAAGACCTTGCTACCCATCATCCTCTTGGCCACCACTGACCTAACCACACCTATTTAATCTTCCTCTATCTTCAGTAAGCGGATCCCACCTGAAAACCCTAGCCATAACCACTTTTCCCTTTTAAATCAACGTCCTTTTTATTTTTAGTTTTTCCACATTTTTGTCCTGTGTTGAAGTGGTCATGACTTTCAATTAGAAAGTCAAAATTCACTTTTTCTGTTTTTTAAATTGTATAGAATTGAAATAGCTACAACTTTTATGTTGAAAACTTTTTCAGATTTTGAATATATTTTGGTCGAAACTGCCAATCTTTCAGATGCATTTTTGTATCCAGATTTCTGACTTAAAAATTTTGTTGTCGCTGTTTTGGTCATATCTCCTCCAAATTTTATTGAAAACAAGTTTTTTTTTAAATTGAAGAGAAAATAAGTTGCAGTAACTTTTCTTTTTATGAGTTTTTTAAATTCCAATTTTTACTGGTCCGAAATTTTATTTTAAGATGACTAAGATTTGTTCACTTTTTATTTTAATAAAATGTTAAAATTTAAATCCATTTTCCCAAGCCAAACCTTTCTACTCCCTTCATTTGAATTGCTTGGCCCATTGATTTTTGAATATGTTCATACATGGTATTAAAGGGAGTGTAGTTTTGTTTGTAATTGGAATGGTGCATCATGCTTTTCGTATCCATGTTCGTATCAAACCGCATCACCTTTTTTTTATACGACATGAAAGATGAGTTTATCTCACACTTGCTTACATTATTTATAGAAGTGAAATTCAGCACATTTGAAATATTATGAAATGTATAGGATTGCTTAGAGAATCTTATTATAGTTGTACACATATGACACTCATTATTGACATTACTGATATGCATGATATGGATGTGCACATATGATTTGTATATGTTTGATTGTTGAGATTACATTATTTATTTGTTCTCATACTGCTAGTTCCCTATTGGTTGAAATAATACATAACCGAATAGACATAAGATTAGGAAAAATCGTTATAGGTTGAAATGATATACTTGAGCGATTTTATTGAATTTAGGATGGCGGGTTGAAGTGATATATACCCGTAAGAATTTAAGTTACGGATTGAAATGATATACATCTGTATCACTTACCAGGCTAGAAAATTATATACGGACATCGTTGGTCTATTTTGAAAATATTTTTCCAAGTTTAAATATAAGTATAGAGTTTTCTTAATACTTCACATTAAGAAAGGTTTAAAAAAAGGAGAGATTTTGTGTTTATTGATAACTTAATTTGTTCATTGACTTAATTGAAATGAAATTGCAAAATTAAGCTAAATTTATATAAAATGTGACTTAGAAAAATGATGAAATGAGTTTATATGAAAATTTGTTAGAATAATGGAACTAAATAATTGATTGATAATAATCTATGAAATGAATGGTTTGAATCCAAATACAATTGAAGTTAATATTTGAAATTGATTAAATTTGAAATTTGAGATTTAATCTTCATAAAACGAAAGAAAGGTGATTTAAAAAAAATTGAAACCTTGAGAATTTGATTGAAGTAATAATATTTGAACCCAACTTGAAAAATATCTATAATGTAATGGAATTTGAATATATTGTTGAGTTGGAATTAATTTGAAGTGAGGTTTTGGTAACTGAATTGATTATAAGTTAAAATTGAACATATGGATATATGCTTCGGACTAGATTAGTATTCAAAACTAGATTTTTAAACTACTATTATTTTATACAGAAATAATTTAGACTATTTTATATAATTATTGTTTTATAACTATTTATATTATATTTAATTACTAAATATCTTATAATTATTTTAAAATTCAGTTATGTTATTCAATAACAACATTACGTATTTTATAATCATTTTAACCAATTTATTTTATCCATTTATTTTAAATTTGACTACTTATATTAAATTAACTATTTTAAATAAAAGTCTATTTCTGATTCGAGCTATTTGATCCGAAATGTTTAATATGAATATTTTGTATAACGATATTTGTGATAGAAATTTGAAACCAAATGTAATTATTCTTAATTAACTATTTGTAAATATGAAATTTGAAGTTTGAATAGAATCAAACAATGAACCAATTGAAGTACAATTTACGACGTTTGAATATTTGAATTTAATTGTTTAAATATAAAACTAAATTTGAGGTTGATTGATTTATGGTATTTTAAAATATGATTTCAAACATAAATGACCACAGTGTGAAAAATGTAAATGTTTGGTTGTTAAAGAGACCGGGATCAGACATTGTCATACTCTCTGCCAATACCGAAAATCACTTTAACAACTACCTACATGGTGGGGAATCCAGAATGAAGTAGGTTGGTTTTCTGAATGCTACTGGAATGAAGTAAGGGAACGTTGATGGATGTCCTTGACCTTCGGGTCGTAATTAAAATGACTAAAACAGGAGTTATACTATGATTAAGTGAGGCGTATCTCCTATCAGACACACTTCTTTGAACCATATCTATTTATTTGTGATTTGATTAGTGGCCACCCTTGATTTTGGGAGTATTGTTCGAGGTGGCCGGTAGTCACGGCTATGCGTTGCCACTGGTCCGGGCGTGCATTGGTAGAATCCCACCGTGGGTATTCTTCATGTGCCTTGTCATATTATCCTGACAGAGTCCCCTACGATTTTGATTTGTACCATACCTATGGAGTGCCCTCTAATAGCTACTAGTTATGGTGGACTTTACGGTATCTATATAGACTATGGTATTATAACTAGTGCTAGGATAATAATGGTAATCCGGCTTACACTACAATAGTATATTTAACCATAGACACTATTATAATATCGTATTGTATTATATGATATATAGTTTGACGGATCCTTAGAGATTGGAAATCCCAAACATCCTTTAAGTTACTGATGTATTTCATTGAATATTTCACTTGACTTGATTAACTAATATAAGAAGGCTAGTCCCGATCCGCATGTTTTGTTTTTGCATTATTGTTCGAGTCAGACCGAATATTTTAGTATTGAGATTTCACTTTTCGAAGTTGGAGACTTTTTGAAGACATCATCTTTATCTATTGGTCCTGGTTATTTCTCTTTGTATTAGAAATTCTTGTATTCAGACTTCCGCTATATTTAATTTTGTAACTCTAATATTATGTATAGATTTGGTTTTTTTATTTAGTAGATTCATAAACTGCTATTGTATTTTATTTATTCCGCTGCGAGATATTCTGTTATTTTGTGTCTACGATTCTGTGTTTGATTTATTAAACCTCATAGTAATAATAATATGTCATTTTGAATGGTTTGAGTTGGTTTAATTACCGACTTGAAGCGCTCGAAAAGGCAGGTCGTTACAGTTGGTATCAGAACTTTGGTTTAATAAAACCTTAGCTTATGGGGTTTAATGCTCATTAGAGATAGTAGCAATACCCTAGAATGAGTAAGAATCAATCGCAAAATCAGTCTTGAGAGCATGTATTTTGAAAAATATAATTAGTTTTAAAACTAATTTTAATGTATTTTTGATATAAAAAAATTTGTTTTAAAATTTAATTTTTGTAAGTGTTCCTTTTTTTGGATCCTGATTCTTATAGGTCTCTCTTTGATTTGGATTCCCAAATCTCGATCCTTATTCTAAGTCTATCTTGGAAATTTATAGTAGATGGTTTCCAAAATCTTAGATATTCGTCGATTTGGTTTGATTCGGGTATCCACCCTTTGTAGATTCATGTTGGTTAGGTTCTTTCCTTGTTTAGTGCATAATCCAGATTTGAACTTATTTTGTGTTAAAATGATGAACGGTGAAAAAATGATTTTAAGTATACCCATGTTAAGAATAATGTAAACATAATGTATTAATAATTTGGGCAAAGAAATTATTTACTTTGTTAACAGGAATAATAGAGATTTTGAAATATTATATGAATTTAAAGTTGCATTTGGAAATTTATAAGATGATTTATAGTAAATAAAAGTAGTCTATTCGATAATATGAATTGATTTCGACAAAGGAAATATATGATTTATGATATTAATATTTATAGTAGTTGTACTTCTTAAACATGATTCTTGAAATGTTAGCTATAATAAATGTAAATATTGATTTGACTCAAGAAAACAAAATAATAATGGTGATTTAGAAATTGACAATACAAGATAAACTTGTTAAGGATTAAATGGACCATAAATGATATTTTAAGAAAACTATAGTTTATGGAAATGTGTAACGTTTATGAACTTGTGTTAGTTAAGCCTAGTCATTTAATATGGGTTGGGTTTGGAAAGGTTGGAATAGATTTAAATATTCTTATATTAAGGCTAGTAGAATAATATTGATATGAAATTGAGAATAAAATTGAAATGGATATAAAATAAAATTGTATATGATAGGATTTTAGTTAGTATATTAATGATGATAAGATTTAAAACTAAATTAAGTTAAAATGTGATGTAAACTTAAATATTGAAAATGAAAATGAATTTGTGTATTAAATCAAAAGTAACTTAAAGTTAATGTATGTTAATATAATATATTATTTTGAAATATGTTTTGAAATATTATATGATTTGCATTGCAAACTTTAAGATTGATTATATTTATTAAAGATTGAAGTTGAATTTTAATAAATAAATAAGGGGGGAGAGATATAATTTACCTACTTAAATCTTAATAAATAAATGACTTCAAATATATTATTTATAATATATGATTGGAAAGTTTAGTATCTATTCCATTTAAAAAGAAAAAGATGTTTTGAGTATTTCCTTGACGTTAAAATCGGCCTATCGAATACTTAGTGATTTAGGGTGTACGTCTGATCAACGTATGTGTTAAATCCTATATGTTCGAGATAGATATGGTATCGCACTCTAGTCGCTCGGGGATAATTCTATTGATGACCGCGACATCATTAGCATTTGTTTTCGAGCTTAGAAAATGAGATGGATATATAGTGCCAATTGAGACGTTGAATGAATACTTGAAACTATTGTGTAATATATGAGAAATGTCTTAACTTTTGATTTAAATATATATTTCAATATATATAAGTATGATGATAGATTAACAATTAAGTTTTCAAATATACTGAAATTGCTTGATTACATTTTCCTACCTCATTCCTTTTCGAGGACGAAAAGGTTTGAGTGGGAGAGATTGTAACAACCTGAATTTTTAATAGATTTCAAATTATTGATTTGACTGAAATTTAAAATTTTAATGTTTAAGCATTAATTTATTCTAAACGGAATGAGATAAATGAATTGTTTTTCGTGAATGAACAATAATAAATACCTTTTGAATATTGAGATGAAACAATGGTCTAATTTGAATTTAATTGTTAACTGGCTCAATTTATGTTATTTGAATTTAAGTAAACTTGTAAATACTTAATTTAGATAATGAAATTGATTTAACGATATTTTACTTTACCAAATTTATTAAAATGTAAAATTTTCTGAAAAGATCAGTTTTGGTCAAGTTTGATTAAAATTTGGATTTAGACTAAAACTAAAAATTTGTCAAAACTAGAATTCATTTTTTTATATGAATCTATTCTTAATACTGAGTACGTAGCATTTTTTGCTTTGTTGAAATTAAATTTCATTTGTTCGGAATTTGCGTTTGTAAGTGTGAAAACGTGCAAAATGGACGATGTTGTTATGTGTATATATTCGTTTATAATTAATCCATATCTTCCTTCACATTCTCATTAGTATTAATACTGGCTTGAATTTGAATGGGTGAAAATTAATTTGCGGGGACACATTCATTAAATTGACATTATGTATTTGGTAACTTCCTTCTCATTCAAATAAAAATCTATATCTTCCTTTACATTCTCGCTGGTGTTGATACTGGCTTGAATTTGAATGGATGAAAATTCATTTGGGGGGACACACTTATTAAATTAACATTATGTAGTCGGTAACTTCCTTCTCGGGCAAATAAAAATCATGTATATCTCTCTTCACCTCATTCACTTATTTTCTAAAACTCGTCATTCTCTTTTCTCTTCCATGTATACATCCAAATCTACATCTCACATAAAAAACTTCTACGGGAAAGAGATTTGATCAAAATTAGTTGCAAGCAAAAAGAAGATCAAAATCAAAACAAATCAACATGGAATTGCAAAGCTCTTTCTTTTCTATCTTTCTTCCTTCTTCCTCATTAACCTTTCTTCCAATTTGACATTTCTTCATTTCACAAATCAATCCCTAGGTAAATTCTAATTTTTTTAATGATTCCTAGAGTCTATCGATACTATCTAATCCATTTTAGTTTCAAATTTTGGTTGTTTTGGAAATTGTGAAAATTTAGATTTAGAAATGCAAACAACCATCTTTCTTTCCAATCAAGACCTTGCTACCCATCATTCGCTTGACCACCACCTACACCACTGACCTAACCACACCTATCTGATCTTCCTCCATCTCCAGTAAGCGGGTCACACCTGTAAACCATAGTCATGACCAATTTTCCCTTTGAAATCAAAGACCTTTTTATTTTTAGTTTTTCCAGATTTTTGACCTGTGTTGCAGTGGTCATAACATTCTATTAGAAAGTCGAAATTCACTTTTTTTTTTAATTGAATAGAATTGAAATATCTACAAGTTCTATGTTGAACAATTTTCAGATTTTGAATAAATTTTGGTCGAAACTGCCAATCTTTCAGATGCATTTTTGTATATAGGTTACTGACTTAAAAATTTGGTTGTCGCTGTTTTGGTCATATCTCCTCCAATTTTTATCAAAAAAAGTTTTCTTTTTTTATAATTGAAAACAAAATAATTTGCAATAACTTTTCTGTTTGCAACCTTTTCAAATTCCAATTTTTACTAGTCCGAAATTTTATTTTAAGATGACTAAAATTTGTTCACTTTTTATAAAAAAAATGTAAAAATTTAAATTCATTTTCCTAAGCCAAAACATTTCTACTCCTGTAACAACCCGCATATTTATCAATAATATATTTAAATATTTTATTTAAATATAACGTCCTTAATCTTTAATCGATGTCTGTCCGAAAAGTCACATTTTGCACATGGATGAATTTGGACTCGAAACCACTTCCATCGAGCCTGGATCATCATTTACAAACTTTTTGACTATAAGCATCGATATGTTTCGGGTTTGTGGATTTTGGGTGCTTTCTATTTAGGTTGAGTGGAACCATTGACATAATGGTTGAAACCAAACTCTCTACCAAAACTCCCCCACAGCCCACCCTTCTCCCTCATTCATTTCATTTCCTCGTACTTAGGCAAAAATGGAGAAGGGAATTCGAAATTAAAATTCCAAAGCTAGGGTTGGCTTCTTGAGATCCAAATCAAGGGTAAAATTAAAGAGACAACTTGTGTAAGCTCTCTCTACTCCTCCTCTATCTCTCTACCTTCTCAATTTTCGGATTTTTGCAATATAAGTTTTCTTGTGTGGGTGTTTGTTGTTTAGAGAGGAGAATTGATGAGATATTGGATTCCTTGCAAGTGTAGAAGCTTGATCTTCCTTGTTAGAGCTTGGTCTTGTCATTCATGAGCCAAAAGTGAGTTCTTTTAGAACTCGCATCTATGCCTCAAGCTATATGCTTGCCTAGTGTGCCTTTGGCATTTATGTGTTGTGTAATTATTGTATGTTTTAGGTTTTTTGTGTGTGAATTTCCTAATTCATGAGTTTTGATTTCATTTCAATGAATTCGAGTATAAATCTCTAGTGTGTTTGATTCTTGTGATACCGGCTGTTTTGGTGTGTCTTAGAAGCCCCACTTTCCCTTGAATATGTGATATAAGCCTTCGTGAGTTGCCCATAAACCGTAGAAATCGGCTTGGCCATAAGGCCAATCTTTATTTCCACAGCAGGTTCGTGATCAGTCGACTGGTCAAGAATCCACCAGTCGACTGGTTTTATTAATTCACTGTCCGCAGGAAAAATGACCATTCGACTGGTCAAAAATCCACCAGTCGACTGGTCCTGCTGTTTTCCTGCAGTAGACCAGTGGAGACCACGGTCTACTGTATGGGTTGTTTTAGGCTCTTTCCCGGCCGAGTTCTGGGCCGTTTGGCCTTTTTCTGTGACTTTTCAGTTTCTCAGATTCACATAATTCAGCAGCTTGATTTTCGGCCTTTGATGGACTTTCAATTTGATTTGTGATGAATGAATTTATAATCAATAGTCATGAGATTTAATTTACGTTATTAAAATGTGAATTCTTTGTTCGATCATCATTTCAATTGTTATCTCATGAGATTTGCTGCTTTCTAACCTATATAAAAGTGTTTCTAAATTATCAGTAGATACCAAATCTTTTACTAAAATGGTTTTTAATTCTACTTCATTATATGAGGTTATTTTCCAAATTGTTTTACTATCAACTAGTATATGATTTCATAAACCTTTTTCTCGTTTGTATGACAAATCTAATTAAACGCCTTAGTAAAAACAAGGACTATGACCCCTTGTGTTTGCTTTGACGGTTAATTCTTGGACTCGTCCGATTGAACACCGTGGCAATGATCGTTTGGTATTTCTAGTGGAATATACAACTTGTTCATAAATATTCGAGTAGAGCAAGTGGTTACGGGACATGTATCTCGACTCTTATATTTACTAGCTTGGCGTAGTTACACTATATTTGATCTACAGATCAATCTGACCTTCAGGTCACTCTTATGGTCTTCTAATCATCCTGCGATCTTCGGATCATCTCGAGTTGTGTTCTCTTTATGGAACTTCGGTTCATTCATTGGAATTGTGTGTTCCAAGTGGGATCGTGTATTCCCCGGTCTTCAGATTATCTTGAATTATGTTATCAAATCTTTTGTTTCTTTGATCGGTGTTATCAATTCGAGCTTATTTTATATGGGTCATCAGTTGTTATCGTCTTGACATCGTGTTATCTATCTTGTGTTGATGTGATAGAGGATATCTTGTGCTATCCAATCTTGTGTTGTTTTGGATTTGTGCTAATATTCCTCATGAGTAGCTATATCATTAGAGTGTGATGATGTTTTATAGCATTGAAATTTCTATGAGACATATTATAGACATTTTTCGAGTCTTCACATTTTCTGTGACTATTATTGTGTAATATATTTGTGTCATTATCTGCTTATATCTTTGTTTCTATCTCAGTTTATTATGATGAGTATAGATAGACGGATCCGTTTATTATTTATTCTTATAAATAATACTCGGGTCAGACCGTGTATTACAGGTGAATCTCATGACTTCTAGCAGGGGCCATTCTTGGCTTTTGCTATCTACACTCGTGTTGTAGTTATTGATTTTTTATGTATATGAAATAGTGACATCCTTGTATACATATTCTTTTGGCTAGAGCTTGTACCTATTCTTTTGTTATTTAGTGGATCGACTATGACCACTAACATGTATTTTTACTCGTGTGTTATATTCATATCTATTTCCGCCTTAGTGATGCGAATATCTGTGTCTGACTCTGATTTTATTATTATGTATTTTTATTGCTTTCCGAATTATATATAGCCAATGTGTAGTTGATTTGAACTTGAAATAGATATGTCGAATTTTCTCATGAGAATTTGGAAAAGTAAGACCATATTATCTGATATGTTGAACACTCATTCAAAGCTAATATACAAATGGTTGCTCCTCAGCAGCCTTATTATTTGGGTTAGTTGACACCATTGCTTGCAATGGCCTTGACTAACGCGAGTATAGAGGTGGGGCCTTACAACTCCATTTAAATTGCTTGGGCCATTGAGTTGTGAATATGTTCATACATTGTAGTGACCAGAAAATCCGGTCCAATCTGAGCTGACCAAATAACACAAGTCCAACCCAAAATTGCACTGAAATTCAAGAAACTAATAGAAAGAAGACAGAGGGTGAGGATAGATAAGATAAAAACTTAGAATAGAAGAAGAAGAAGAAGAACAAAACATCAGAGTAACACGAACCTCACAGCGGAACGAATAACATATAATAGATATCACATAACTTTGAAATATAAATCTATGCTTGAATATACATCATTATCAAAGTACATCACGTACAACACAGCGGAAATAAACTATAGCTATATGATCCTGAAGCCTCCTGCTCCATCTCTTCAAGTATCTGTAAATCCCGACTACTTGACTGCCCGTACAAAATGGGCACCCAAGAGTTTACGGAAAAAAAAAACTCCGGGTCAGTCATGGGACTGGTGTGAGTAAAACAATTTAAAACGGTTCGAACAAGTAAACGATATCTCATAAGACCATGCCGTATAACGAAACGGGTTTTCCCCTTATGAGAATCCAAAATAAATTTATATCAAAACCCTTTTGATATTATAATAATGTCTATCAACCACATTATATTAATCATCTAGCAGAAACGCTTTCATCTCACGTTCTACATATATAGTATACAATCAAAACCGCAAGCACGTATTGGGTAATTGATTTCCAACTATGACAAGGTATGGAACCACCTTTCGCTAGTGTACCTCTAGAAAGGAATACACTGGTTCAACAAGAACATCTTGCAACCCGGCCACACATGACCGACCACTCATTTCGCTTGAGTGTATCGAACGTATATCACCAACGGTTGGGATCAGCAGCCGTTTCCCGAATGGGACAGCATCAACAATTGATTTTTAGATGTAAATGAAACTCTAGATCAGGTGATTATACACCCACGCCTGCAGTATTCTTCTCCCCCAAATTTAGTTCAGCCTCCTCCTTCCCAGGCATATCCAAACAACACGCCCCTCAACCTCCATCATGACGACCCCCTCCTTTTCATTGCTACTTGAGTAAAGCACTCTAGTTACGGTACCTCCCAAACCTCTTCATCCCTTCACTCATCTCGCCACCTTCTATCTTTACGTATACAGTACAGTTGTGAGATCTAGTTTCACCACTGCCCACTGAAAGCTCATACCCAATACAACTCACTCCCTACCCTTTGAATCACTCAGCGACACTCTGAATTCATCACAGTAGGAACCCCAGACGCTGCTATACTCACATGAAATGCCTGCTTCTCATCATCCTCTTCGAACACAACTCACAACCCAAAATCTAACAAAACCCCTTGCGTTATTTTCAGATCCTCACGCAAGAACAAATACACGGATCGACAGAAAAATCATCGAGTCCCACAAAAACATTGCCTACCCTTTCTATTTCACCTCACAAACTTCAACTGAACATTTGAATCATGAATCAACGCTTAAACACTTCGAAACAATCAACCCTAGATCAAAAAGCCTCACGCTGTCTTTACACGACAACGGAAAATGAAATTCGAACCCTATGAAACTCATACTGAGTTGAAGAGGGACTCACCAGGAAGATAAACATATTTGTTTTCCCATTTATACATTTTTATTTGATTTTCTCTTGATCTTTGAAAGCTCACGAAATGTTTTGCCTTGGAAGAACAACGACGGCTACAAGTTCGTTGACTAAGGAAAATGATTTTTAGGGTTTAAATGGTGTAGTGGGTATTTATAAGGTCAGTAAATATCTAGATATTTTAGTGAGGATATTTGTTTTTTAAAGTTTTTAAAAGCTACACATCCCATTCCATACAATTATATTCATATATGAGCGTTGCAAACTGAGATAAAAATACAGTCGTGTTCTGTGAGGTTCCACGATCCTGAAAATATAATAATATTGGTAGATTAACTTATATTGTGAAATCTCAAAATGTTGAATACAGGGTGCGAAATACTCCAAATAAAAAGTTGCTTATTTAATTAATTATAAATTACAGAAAAAATCTAAAAATTAAATTATCGTTATTTCCAAAAAGAACCTTGTCTAAATTCAAACCCGATCTCTAGTTATATCGAATAAACCGTTACGGTCGATAAACGATTCTATAGCGACAATTTTAAAATTTGATTTGGACATATCTCAAAATCTACATGATGAAATCCTGATTTTTCTCTTCCAGTAGAAAGATATACTCCACCAGCTCCGTACGTTTCTTGTTTCATAGAAATCCGATTTAAAACGAACCCTGTACATTTAGTTGAAGTTCAAATCGCCAAATAGCGAACTGCCGCGCCATTTCGAGCTCGATTTTAATTATAATATAATTATACGTTCAAACTGTCGTACATATAACATATTCGTTATTCAAATTCAATTCTAAACTGAATTAAATATCACAAATGATCCAGTTCACACCATATCTCCATTTCAGCCAATTCTGATTATTTCAGAATTAAATATATTATTTAATTTATTATTTTAATTAAATACTCACCATTATTTAATTCAACGACCAGTAAATCCTTTTAAGCACCTTTTAAATAATTAAATAAATTAATTATTATACTGTTGAAAATGCGGGTCATTACATTCTTCCCCACTTAAAATAATTTCATCCTCGAAATTGCTAAGGTAGAAAACAACTCTATTAACTGGTTATAACTTATTTGTTCACTTCTTAACTTCAGTTTCCAACTGGACCAATTTAATTTCAATTAACTATTAATTAATTCTTATCAACGAAAATTTTCAAAAAATCCTGAAAATTTTCTAACACATTAACTTTTCGAAAAATTTCGCCAGCACCTCCTTTGTACTGGTTAATACGTCAAACCACCACTCGCCTCTCTGGGCCATCTCCATCCCAAAAGAAAATAAAACAACCAAGCGGCTTGCCAATTCAGCTCATAAATCTTATATTCAATAGAAATATAAACTTGTACCTTTTGTCGGCATATCATTATATCCTTTCCACCTGTTATCAATTCAGCGGATACAAGGGTCATCCCAATCAAATTCCAATCTTCTTTTATCCACAACACAACCATTCGCTTATATCCGAGCCAAATATCATTTCAACTCGAGTTTCTTCTCGATTCCCAACTCTTAACTTGATTATCACATTACGTTTCAAATTTGAATCTCACAATCCAATTTGTCTTGATATCATTCTAATTCAATCTCAGTTACCACATTACTGGCTTTACTTTAATTCAAATTTGCTTTCACAAATTTCTGTTAAATTTGTTTTTAATTCAAACAGTCCTTCCCTAGGAGTTTTTAAATAGTTTACTCTTTTCAAATATCAAATTTTCCTTTTTAAATTCAACACAACTTTCTTTCCCAAATCAAATTCAAAACAGTATCTCTGGTAATAATTCGTCACTTACAACTCGAAAATGAATACTGATGATGCAGCTGTCATCATCAGAATCTATTTTCCAACGATCGAAGTGAGTTCAATACTATAAAACCATTTCTAAACATTTCCACTTTGAAATTCATTTCAAAATATAATTCACACTGCTTGTAAAACAATTTAAAATCTCCCAGGATCTTAGATTTTCCTTATTTTTAATCCAAATCCATTTACAAACACTTATCCAATTTTCCAGAATTTTAATTGAATTTCTGGTTAAATTTCAGATTTAACTCATCTGATTTCACGTATTTCACTTATATGAATTCTAATTGGTTATTTACATAACCATTTAATTTATGATCTTACTCGATTATAATAACAACCAATATATCCAATATATTATAATTTTGATATATATATCTTCTCTATATCAAGATATACCTTGGGTAAACTTATTTTAATTTACCCTCTTTTTAAAACATATCGTGTCGACCCATCGTATTCGAGTGTTTATAAACTCCTACCGATACAGTGGATCAAACTGATCGACCAGAACCCATAAACAACTCAACCAAAGAATCTCCACAATATAAATAATTTTTATATCAATAACAAATACGCTCTCTCGTATACATACACTTAACTCAATCTAGGGTATTACTAACCCCATCTCTACCGAGTCACGCCACATAGCCAAGGTAATTCTTAACCTAAGCTCTAATACCAACTGTAGTGACCCGAAAATCCGGTCCAATCTGAGCTGACCAAATAACACAAGTCCAACCCAAAATTGCACTGGAAATTGAAGAAACTAATAGAAAGAAGACAGAGGGTGAGGATAGATAAGATAAAAACTTAGAATAGAAGAAGAAGAAGAAGAACACAACATCAGAGTAACACGAACCTCACAGCGGAACGAATAACATATAATAGATATAACATAACTTTGAAATATAAATCTGTGCTTGAATATACATCATTATCAAAGTACAGCACTTACAACACAGCGGAAATAAACTATAGCTATATGATCCTGAAGCCTCCTGCTCCATCTCTTCAAGTATCTGTAAATCCCGACTACTTGACTGCCCGTACAAAATGGGCACCCAAGAGTTTAGGGAAAACAAAAAAAATAAACTCCGGGTCAGTCATGCGACTGGTGGGAGTAAAACAATTTAAAACGGTTCGAACAAGTAAACGATATCTCATAAGACCACGCCGTATAACGGAACGGGTTTTTCCCTTGTGAGAATCCAAAATATCTTTATATCAAAACCCTTTTGATATTATAATAATGTCTATCAACCACAATATATAAATCATCTAGCAGAAACGCTTTCATCTCATGTTCTACATATATAATATACAATCAAAACCGCAAGCACATATTGGGTAATGGATTTCCAACTATGACAAGGTATGGAACCACCTTTCGCTAGTGTACCTCTAGAAAGGAATACACTGGGTTCAACAAGAACATCTTGCAACCCGGCCACACATGACCGACCACTCATTTCGCTTGAGTGTATCGAAGGTATATCACCAACGGTTGGGAACAGCAACCGTTTCCCGAATGGGACAGCATCAACAATAGATTTTTAGATGTAAATGAAACTCTTGATCAGGTGATTATACACCCACGCCTGCAGTATTCTTCTCCCCCAAATTTAGTTCGGCCTCCTCCTTCCCAGGCATATCCAAACAACACGCCCCTCAACCTCCATCATGACGACCCCTCCTTTTCATTGCTACTTGAGTAAAGCACTCTAGTTACGGTACCACCCAAACCTCTTCATCCCTTCACTCATCTCGCCACCTTCTATCTTTACGTATACAGTACAGTTGTGAGATCTAGTTTCACCACTGTCCACAGAAAGCTCATACCCAATACAACTCACTCCCTACCCTTTGAATCACTCAGCGACACTTTGACTTCATCACAGTAGGAACCCCAAACGCTGCTGTACTCATATGTAACGCCTGCTTCTCATCATCCTCTTCGAACACAACTCACAACCCAAAATCTAACAAAACCCCTTGCGTTATTTTCAGATCCTCACGCAAGAACAAATACACGGATTGACAGAAAAATCATCGAATCCCACAAAAACATTGCCTACCGTTTCTATTTCACCTTACAAACTTCAACTGAACATTTGAATCATGAATCAACGCTTAAGCACTACGAAACAATCTACCCTAGATCAAAAAGCCTCACGCTGTCTTTACACGACAACGGAAAATGAAATTCGAACCCTGTGAAACTCATACTGAGTTGAAGAGGGACTCACCAGGAAGATAAATATATTTGTTTTCCCATTTATACATTTTTATTTGATTTTCTCTTAATCTTTGAAAGCTCACGAAATGTTTTTCCTTGGAAGAACAATGACGGCTACAAGTTAGTTGACTAAGGAAAATGATTTTTAGGGTTTAAAGGGAGTAGTGGGTATTTATAAGGTCACTAAATATCTAGATATTTTGGTGAGGATATTTGTTTTTTATAGTTTTTAAAAGCTACACACCCCATTCCATACAATTATATTCATATATGAGCGTTGCAGACTGAGATAAAAATACAGTCGTGTTCAGTGAGGTGCTGCGATCCCGAAAATATAATAATATCGGTAGATTAACTTATATTGTGAAATCTCAAAATGTTGAATACAAGGTGCGAGATACTCCAAATAAAAAGTTACTTATTTAATTAATTAAAAATTACAGAAAAAATATAAAAATTAAATTATCGTTATTTCCCAAAAGAACCTTGTCTAAATTCAAATCTGATCTCTGGTTATATCGAATAAATCGATACGGTCGATAAACGATTCTATAACAACTATTTTAAAATTTGATTTGGACATATCTCAAAATCTGCACGACGAAATCCTGATTTTTCTATTCCAGTAGAAAGATATACTCCACCAGCTCTGTACGTTTCTTGTTTCACAGAAATCTGATTTAAAACGAACCCTGTACAATCAGTTGAAGTTCAAATCGCCAAATAGCGAACTGCCGCACCGTTACGAGCTCGATTTAATTATAATATAATTATGCGTTCAAACTGTTGTTCAAATAATATATTCGTTATTCAAATTCAATTCTAAACTGAATTAAATATCACAGATGATCCAGTTCACACCATATCGCCATTTCAGCCAATTCTGATTATTTCAGAATTAAATATATTATTTAATTTATTACTTTAATTAAATATTCACCATTATTTAATTCAACGACCAGTAAACCCTTTTAAGCACCTTTTAAATAAATAAATAAATTAATTATTATACCGTTGAAAATGCGGGTCATTACATTCTTCCCCACTTAAAATAATTTCATCCTCGAAATTGCTAAGGTAGAAAACAACTCTATTAACTGGTTATAACTTATTTGTTCACTTCTTAACTTCAGTTTCCAACTGGACCAATTTAATTTCAATTAAATATTAATTAATTCTTATCAACGAAAATTTTCAAAAAATCCTGAAAATTTTCTAACACATTAACTTATCGAAAAATTTCGCCAGCACCTCCTTTGTACTGATTAATACGTCAAACCACCACTCGCCTCTCTGGGCCATCTCCATCCCAAAAGAAAATCAAACAACCAAGCGACTTGCCAATTCAGCTCATAAATCTTATATTCAATAGAAATATAAACTTGTACCTTTTGTCGGCATATCATTATATCCTTTCCACCTGTTATCAATTCAGCGGATACAAGGGTCATCCCAATCAAATTCCAATCTTCTTTTATCCACAACACAACCATTCGCTTATATCCGAGCGAAATATCATTCCAAATCGAGTTTCTTCTCGATTCCCAACTCTTAACTTGATTATCACATTACGTTTCAAATTTGAATCTCACAATCCAATTTGTCTAAATATCATTCTAATTCAATCTCAGTTACCACATTACTGGCTTTACTTTAATTCAAATTTGCTTTCACAAATTTCTGTTAAATTTGTTTTTAATTCAAACAGTCCTTCCCTAGGAGTTTTTAAATAGTTTACTCTTTTCAGAAATCAAATTTTCCTTTTTAAATTCAACACAACTTGTCTTTCCCAAAACAAATTCAAAACAGTATCTCTGGTAGTAATTCGTCACTTACAACTCGAAAATGAATACTGATGATGCAGCTGTCATCATCAGAATCTATTTTCCAACGATCGAAGTGAGTTCAATACTATAAAACCATTTCTAAACATTTCCACTTTGAAATTCATTTCAAAATATAATTCACACTGCTTGTAAAACAATTTAAAATCTCCCAGGATCTTAGATTTTCCTTATTTTTAATCCAAATCCATTTACAAACACTTATCCAATTTTCCAGAATTTTAATTGAATTTCTGGTTTAAATTTCAGATTTAACTCATCTGATTTCACGTATTTCACTTATATGAATTCTGATTGGTTATTTACATAACCATTTAATTTATGATCTTACTCGATTATAATAACAACCAATATATCTAATATATTATAATTTTGATATATATATCTTCTCTATATCAAGATATACCTTGGGTAAACTTATTTTAATTTACCCTCTTTTCAAAACATATCGTGTCGACCCATCGTATTCGAGTGTTTATAAACTCCTACCGATACAGTGGATCAAACTGATCGACCAGAACCCATAAACAACTCAACCAAAGAATCTCCAGAATATAAATAATTTTTATATCAATAACAAATACGCTCTCTCGTATATATACACTTAACTCAATCTAGGGTATTACTAACCCCATCTCTACTGAGTCACGCCACAGAGCCAAGGTAATTCTTAACCTAAGCTCTGATACCAACTGTAGTGACCCGAAAATCCGGTCCAATCTGAGCTGACCCAGTAACACAAGTCCAACCCAAAATTGCACTGGAAATTCAAGAAACTAATAGAAAGAAGACAGAGGGTGAGGATAGATAAGATAGAAACTTAGAATAGAAGAAGAAGAAGAACACAACATCAGAGTAACACGAACCTCACAGCGGAACGAATAACATATAATAGATATAACATAACTTTGAAATATAAATCTGTGCTTGAATATACATCATTATCAAAGTATAGCACTTACAACACAGCGGAAATAAACTATAGCTATATGATCCTGAAGCCTCCTGCTCCATCTCTTCAAGTATCAGTAAATCCCGACTACTTGACTGCCCGTACAAAATGGGCACCCAAGAGTTTAGGGAAAACAAAAAAAATTAACTCCGGGTCAGTCATGGGACTGGTGTGAGTAAAACAATTTAAAACGGTTCGAACAAGTAAACGATATCTCATAACACCACGCCGTATAACGGAAAGGATTTTCCCTTATGAGAATCCAAAATCTCTTTATATCGAAACCCTTTTGATATTATAATAATGTCTATCAACCACAATATATTAATCATCTAGCAGAAACGCTTTCATCTCACGTTCTACATATATAGTATACAATCAAAACCGCAAGCACGTATTGGGTAATGGATTTCCAACTATGACAAGGTATGGAACCACCTTTCGCTAGTGTACCTCTAGAAAGGAATACACTGGGTTCAACAAGAACATCTTGCAACCCGGCCACACATGACTGACCACTCATTTCGCTTGAGTGTATCGAAGGTATATCACCAACGGTTGGGATCAGCAACTGTTTCCTGAATGGGACAACATCAACAATAGATTTTTAGATGTAAATGAAACTCTAGATCAGGTGATTATACACCCACGCCTGCAGTATTCTTCTCCCCCAAATTTAGTTCGGCCTCCTCCTTCCCAGGCATATCCAAACAACACGCCCCACAACCTCCATCATGACGACCCCCTCCTTATCATTGCTACTTGAGTAAAGCACTCTAGTTACGGTACCACCCAAACCTCTTCATCCCTTCACTCATCTCGCCACCTTCTATCTTTACGTATACAGTACAGTTGCGAGATCTAGTTTCACCACTGTCCACAGAAAGCTCATACCCAATACAACTCACTCCCTACCCTTTGAATCACTCAGCGACACACTGACTTCATCACAGTAGGAACCCCAAACGCTGCTATACTCACATGTAACGCCTGCTTCTCATCATCCTCTTCGAACACAACTCACAACCCAAATCTAACAAAACCCCTTGCGTTATTTTCAGATCCTTACGCAAGAAAAAATACATGGATCGACAGAAAAATCATCGAATCCCAGAAAAACATTGCCTACCCTTTCTATTTCACCTTAAAAACTTCAACTGAACATTTGAATCATGAATCAACGCTTAAACACTTCAAAACAATCAACCCTAGATCAAAAAGCCTCAAGCTGTCTTTACACGACAACGGAAAATGAAATTCGAACCCTGTGAAACTCATACTGAGTTGAAGAGGGACTCACCAGGAAGATAAATATATTTGTTTTCCCATTTATACATTTTTATTTGATTTTCTCTTGATCTTTGAAAGCTCACGAAATGTTTTGCCTTGGAAGAACAACGACGACTACAAGTTAGTTGACTAAGGAAAATGATTTTTAGGGTTTAAAGGGAGTAGTGGGTATTTATAAGGTCACTAAATATCTAGATATTTTAGTGAGGATATTTGTTATTTAAAGTTTTTAAAAGCTACACACCCCATTCCATACAATTATATTCATATATGAGCGTTGCAGACTGAGATAAAAATACAGTCGTGTTCAGTGAGGTGCCGCGGTCCCGAAAATATAATAATATCGGTAGATTAACTTATATTGTGAAATCTCAAAATGTTGAATACAAGGTGCGAAATACTCCAAATAAAAAGTTACTTATTTAATTAATTAAAAATTACAGAAAAAATTTAAAAATTAAATTATCGTTATTTCCCAAAAGAACCTTGTCTAAATTCAAATCTGATCTCTGGTTATATCGAATAAATCGATACGGTCGATAAACGATTCTATAACAACTATTTTAAAATTTGATTTGGACATATCTCAAAATCTGCATGACGAAATCCTGATTTTTCTCTTCCAGTAGAAAGATATACTCCACTAGCTCCGTATGTTTCTTGTTTCACAGAAATCCGATTTAAAACGAACCCTGTACAATCAGTTGAAGTTCAAATCGCCAAATAGCGAACTGCCGCACCATTTCGAGCTCGATTTAATTATAATATAATTATGCGTTCAAACTGTTGTTCAAATAATATATTCGTTATTCAAATTCAATTCTAAACTGAATTAAATATCACAGGTGATCCAGTTCACACCATATCGCCATTTCAGCCAATTCTAATTATTTCATAATTAAATATATTATTTAATTTATTATTTTAATTAAATATTCACCATTATTTAATTCAACGACCAGTAAATCCTTTTAAGCACCTTTTAAATAATTAAATAAATTAATTATTATACCGCTGAAAATACGGGTCATTACATACATGGTATTAAAGATAGCGTAGTTTTGCTTGTAACTAGAATTGTGCATCATGCTTTTCGTATCCGCGTTCGTATCAAACTACATTATCTTCACTACACCAAATGCTGATTTTAAAAACCAAAACTTTCGGCTCAGTTTTGACTCAAAACTGAGCTGGAAAAGGCTCAGCTTCGAGTCGAAACTGAGCTCAGTTTAAAAACTAAGCCGAAAGCCTTAGCTGAAAGCTTCTAAAAAACTATAGATACACATTTTGAAAGCCTTAGCCGAAAGTTTCTTATAGAATTTCCAGGAATTCATATGCATGCACACTCTTCAAACGAATGATTAAAAAAAATTGTATAGCCTTTCCAGCTTAGTATCAAAATTGGGCCTTTCTCGGTATCGAAACTCTGTCAATTAAATGTTAGACTCAGCAAATGATATTTGCGCTAATTTCTTGAACTCAAAAAATGATTATCCAACATTTTCCTGTGGTTTACACTTGTTATTTATCAATTTTGCAATTTGTTATTTTTGTAAAAATGAATGGATTTATATTTTGTAGGAACTTGTGGAGGAGGAGGAAAAAAATAGAATTTGGAATGTAATGGCAACCGGAAAGCAAATATGTGTGATATTGACAATGATCCTATCTTCGAAGTATTGGTTCTGATAAAAAGAAAAATTATTGTCGTCCATGTAACAAATATTTGAGCATTTTGCAAATGTGAAATTGTTGAATTTGAAATATTGGAAGCATGTATCAAATATTTGAGCATTACGCGAATGCGACATTGTTGAATTTGAAATATGGAAGTGTACCAAATTGTATATTGAATTGATATTTCGAATTACATATGTGATTGAAAATCATAAAGACATGTTATATACACTCATTTATAAGTGTTAGCAATTTATGTATGCCAACAATTGTAAGTGTTAGTAGGATTATGATACTGACATTTATAAGTGATACCATATCTTCTGGTTCCAACATTTATAAGTGTTAGCAATGAATATGTTTGTAACTCTTATAAGTGTTACCATATCATATTGTTCTAACATTTATAAGTGTTAGCAATGAATATGTTTGTAACACTTATAAGTGTTACCACATCTTCAGGTTCCAACATTTATAAGTGTTAGCAATTAGTCTGATTGTAACACTTATAAGTGTTACATATATTGCTGGACAATTCCTCACATGCTGTTGGTAACACTTAAAAGTGTTACAGAAATAATTTGCAATACCTATACTTGTTAGGAATCCCCTGTTTTGGTGTAGTGCTTCCTTTTATATGCCACAAAAGGTGAGTATCTCACACTTGAGTTACATTATTTATAGAAGTGAAATTCAGTGCATTTGAAATGTTATGAAACGTATGGATTGCTTAGAGAATCTTATTATAGTTGTGCACGTATGACACACATTATTGCCACTACTGATATGCACGATATGGATGTGCACATATGATTTGTATATGTTTGATTGTTGAGTTTATATTATTTATTTGTTATCATATCGCAAGTTCTCTATGGGTCGAAATGATATATACCCGAACAAACATTAGATTAGTAAAAATCGTTATAGGTTAAAATGATTGCCTGAGCGATTTTACTGAATTTGGGAAGGCGGGTTGAAATGATATATGCCCGTAAGAATTTAAATTACATACTGAAATAATATATATCTGTATCACTACCTAGGTAGAAAATTATATATGGACACCGTTATTCGAAGTTTAAATATAAGTATAGAGTTTTCTTAATACTTTATACATTACGAAAGGTTTAAAAAATGATTTTGAGTTTATTGATAACTTAATTTGTTCAATGACTTAATTTGAAATGAAATTGCAAAATTAAATAAATTGATATAAAATGTGACTTAGAAAAATGATGAAATGAGTTTATATGAAAATTTGTTAGGATAATGGAACTAAATAATTGATTTGATAATAATTTATTAAATGAATGGTTTGAATCCAAATACAATTGAAGTTAATATTTACAATTGATTAAATTTGACATTTGAGAATTAATTTTCATGAAATGAAAGAAAGGTGATTTAAAGAAAAACTGAAACCTTGAGAATTTGATTGAAGTAATAATATTTGAACCCAACTTGAGTAATGTCTATAATGTATTGGAATTTGAATATATTGTTAATTTGGAATTAATTTGAAGTGTAGTTTGTGTAACTGAATTGATTATACATTAAAATTGAACATATGGATATATGGTTCGGATCGGATTAGTATTCAAAACTAGATTTTTAAACTACTATTATTTTATACAAAACTAATTTAGACTATTTTATATAATTATTGTTTTATAACTATTTATATTATATTTAATTATTAAACATCTTATAATTATTTTAAAGTTGAATTATGTTATTCAACTACTACATTATGTATTTTATAATCATTTTAACCAATTTATTTTATAAAAATCTATTTATTTATAACTACTTTATATTATATTAACTATTTTAAATAAAAGTATCTTTTTGATTCGACTATTAGATCTGAAATGTTTAATATGAATATTTTGAATAACGATAATTGTGATAGAAATTTGAAATAAAATGTAATTCTTCTAATTAACTATTTGTAAAAATGAAATCTGAAGTTTGAATAGAAGCAAATAATGAACCGATTGAAGTACAATTTATGACGTTTGAATATTTGAATTTAATTGTTTAAATATAAAATCAAATTTGAGGTTGATTGGTTTATGATATTTTAAAATACGACTTCAAACATAAATGACCACAGTGTGAAAAATGTAAACGTTTGGTTGTTAAAGAGACCGAATCGGATATTATCGTACTTTCTGCTAATACCGAAAACCACTTTAACAACTGTGTATGTGGTGGAGAATCCAGAATGAAGTATGTTGGTTTGGTGAACACTACTGGAATGAAGTAAGAGAACGATGATGGATGTGGCAACCCGAACATCTCGGTTGGCGTAATCCGAACAAGAAGGCAGATTGCTTTGAGAACACGACTCATCAGGACACAAACACGACAACATTTCATTGATATTACAACAATATACATCAGAGTACCAGAATATATCAAAGTTCAAATAATATACAGCAAAAAAATATCAAAGATTGAAATTATAAAATAGCGGAAAATATATACATAAATATAATGTGTAGTGGAAAACATCAACTACCACAACTGAATGAAATACACGGATACAAAGCTTTCCAAATATAGCTCCATTCGTAATCCTAGAACTTGGAAAAAGAAATATCTGCGAAAAACCAAAACTACTAGCTGCACATGTGGAAAATATGGGCACCCAGAGTTTAGGTAGAACAATAAACTCCGAGTTAGCCATGGGACTAGTGTGAGAACTAAAACAGTTATTAAATCTTTAATTTAAAAGTTGGGAAATCATGGGACCACGCCGTATAATACAGAATGGGTTTACTTCACATGAACCTCAGTTTAAAATAAAACAACGCTATGCTTTTTGGAAAATGAAGCTATTATAAGACTCAGGTCCAATCACTCAATGCAACGCAAGCCGAAGGATAGAGTTTTCCTTAAAATAGCCAAACATGCTTGGTACGTTTTAAAACAAATCATTTTTTTATTATTACTATAAGTGCATAGTGTCAAAACATCTTAAATTATAAATGTATCAATCATAGATGACATGAGCATCCCATGCCACTATGCCGTCATATAGGTTTACGACTAAAACTGAAAAGTCACGTATTGGAAATTGGATTTCCATCATGAGTCAAGGCAAGGGATGGCTCCTTCCGATTGGAGACACTCCAGAAAATTCCCCATGGCTCGGACGCTTGCGAGCCCTTGGTTCCTGCAGGGTCAGTCCTCCCTTACTTTTGAGGATTAATTATTCCATAACACACGTTTCTCGGTCCTATTGGACCTATCACTTGGCCAGTAGCGACCAATATATCTGAGGCGCCTCGCAATCCATCATCCACATAAGTAAAAATGTCTAGGCTCCATACCATGACACCACTTCTAGCTAGAAAGAAACGTCATGCGCTCCCTACGTCCCTGATCCCGTTTTAGACTCATACCGGGGAGTGAGACTCGCGAACTAATGCTATACACAAAGCTATGCTAATTAAATCTGTGCTTTAATCATCATCCACAAGACTCTGCTTTTCAACAATAAGCCTTGATCATTTGCATATTAGCATGTCACATTGTCAATCCATACCGTACCACTGATTTCCACCAATATATAACCTCTAAGCTCGTACGTCTCAAAGTAGGGTGTTAAGCAAGAGAATAAATTCTCCACCACCAAACAGATATATATTTAATAGAAATCAACGAATACAATATAGAGGAATACAATGTCAGACATACCATTCATTTGCAAGTCCGTTCTGGGTTTGAACAATATCGGAGACACCTTATTCCTCATCCCATATGTCCAATACAAGAGAGGCCCTCGCATATCTGATCGATCTCCAAGTACGTCTGGACGATCACCACTTATTACCTTGTCTTGGGTGTACAGCCCAATTAAGCCATCAGTAATCATCCATACATTGTGAAGATCTCCGATCTTCAACCACCATCTTAATCGTCGATTTTTAGTCACCGTATTTGTTATTCAGAATGGGATAAACCCGGTCTTTTCGAATAACTCGTGTATTTTATAATCGATAATCAAGTGATATAAAAACACATCATACGCCTCATTTCAATTCAGAATATTCTTTTATTCAAATTTTCACATCATAGGGGAAAGGTTCCCATTAATTTTATCAAAGATAAGTTCATTTAAACATATTCTTTAATCTTCCTTTCGATATTATTTTCAAAGGATTTCATTTTATCTTTTCACAATCTAAACCAAAACAAGGTTTATTAACTAGTCGGGATTATCGAGCCTTACCGAAGTAATCATTTATTATCTAATCCCAATCCCAATCTATTCATCCCATGGAGCAAAACTGGTACTACTCCATATCTAACACCCACGGTGTGATCGGTAAATTTAACTACCATTTCACGTTCAAATCTAATTAAAGATTTAACTATCGCCTGGAGTAAAATTGGTGGTGCTCTATTCTCGATCATTTCATGAATTTGATAAATTTAACTATCCCATTCTCATTTTAGTCTACTTAAAGATTCATTTAAAACTCTATTTCAGTTTTAGTCTCAAAAATCTTTACTTAATGACAATCCAAATTTTAGGAAATAAATCCTGTCTTTACTCAGGTTAAAGAACAAATGTCGTTTAAAATATTATTCACAATAAACCCAAAATCCTCTTCCATTAAAATGGAACTTTCATGGAATTCATAACAGTTATAATCGATATAAATTTCCATATTATACTAATACTATAAACGGAACAACAGCAAGGCCTTTTAAATTTCATAAATAGTAATGGTCTTCCTTCACAGAAGCTCATCTCGATTATTGATAAATCGAATTCCAATCAATTCCAAAAAATTTTATTAAATTGGAAAGCTTTACTTCGGAAAATTTCCATTATATCTCAGAATAAAGATTTATAAATTCCAAATTTTAACTTCACTGTTAATCAGGTTTAAGAACTAATGTTGTTTTAAACATTGTTCGCAATCAACCCGAAATCAACTTCCATTTAATTTCAATTATATTTATTAATTGGAAACTTCATTAAATCTTGGTTAAAAGATTTATTATTTTCTCAATGGGGTTTAAGAACAGTGTTAATAAAGACACCATTCACGACAAACCCAAAATACAATTTGATATTGAATACAAGGCTCTGAATAGAAATTAATATCGGCTTATATTCAATATCAAATTCTGAAACCAACGAATATCGTATTGGGAATAACGATATCTGTATCTTCCAAATTCCTCAACAATATCCGTGTAATCACGGAATCCAATAACGAAATATTCCAAAGATTATTTCCATTTCAAATCCACTCCAATTTATGAATTGGAAAACTCTGGTTATTTTAAAACCCATTTTCAGTCCAATTTATTATTTCTAAAAATAATTGGGTTATTATTCTAATTATTAACTAGTTCATTTCGATAAAAATATATTTTTGTCTTTTCAAACTTGGAATTTTTCTTCCAAAATCTTTCCAAATCAATTATTATGATTTTACATAATTTTTCCACATTTTTAATAATTTGGTAAGGCCCTTATAGTCGGTTTCCAATAACGGTCACCGAACTGCATTCATAGCGACCTTTCCTGAAATTGATTTGGACATATTTTAAAATCCAACCATTCAAATTTAGATCTCCTATATTCATTGGAAAGATCTTTTTGATACGAACCCAATGGTTCTAGTTTTAGGAGAATCCGACGGTCGGATCTCCCGTTACGTCCATTTAAAGTCAATGACTGAAATTTGCGAACGATCGTTGCGTGACGCGTTCTATTCGAGCCACTAAATATGTATAATATATATATCGTCGATTTCCATCTAAAACGTATTGTATAAATCGTTTATAAATTCAATTTAAAATAGTTTCAACTCAATTTCAAATCAAAATTGAATGTTCCATATCATTATAATATTAAAATAATAATATTTTCAAAATATCAAATTTTGAAATCAAATATTTTCGATATTCATTGTAAAATGAATAAAATCGACAGAAAATTCTGTTCGAGTAAAAATGGCGTATATTACTTAATTCGGCTTTATATGTCAATATTTTTGTGTTCATCCAAAATCGGACATCAAAGTCATATTTTGATTTTTCACTGAATATTATTTTAAAATATTCGTTATTTCTGAATTGGAATTAGACTCAATCAATTACCATATAATTTTATTTATATGGATTACATATATCGCATGTATTCAAAAATAGTGATAAACAACTACTAAACAGTCAATTCACATCCAAAGTGCAATTTACAACTGTATAAGCATTAAATAATTAAATAACGCTTGTAACAGTTTGTCAATCAATCGGTTGACATATAGTCAAATCCAAGGGAGATGTGAATAAATTATCATCCCCAGACCCGTGTGGGGTTTCAACCAACAACCATGAATTCAAATTAATCACTAATTAATACATTTAACCAATTCTAATTTGATTCGAATTATTTTTCTAATTAACCAATTTTCACCGTTTAAATTATAAATGGATATTTATAATTTAATTTCAACTACCACATTAATGTTAACATTATTTTTAATATGTTCAACATCACAATCAACACATAATTGTAACACCCCACATCCGTTAGTGTCACTCACAAAGGGAATGCACTAAGTTCTGTGGAGCAGGTAAAAGATGCAGATAAATTACAAGACAGACAGAAATTATATAGCGGAAAATAAAACTTTACTTTATTGATAAGATAGTTTGTACAACAATTGTTTTCCAATATCAGAGTATCATCTGTCTTACAAAATAAAAAAGCATAAAAATACATTTATATTCCCCAATGTAGCAAGAGCCAGCCATAGCATCTGAAAAGAGAATCCAAGCAAAACTTCGACAAATCTTCAAGCTGGGAAAGAGTGACAGTCCAACTTAACCTGAGCTATACTATTCCCTCCTTTACTGCCTTGGGGGGGGGGAACGGAAGAAAAGAAGACGAAAGAAAAACAGAGTCAGACATAAAGCCTGAGTAAGTTCAGTTACTTCTAGCATGTGAACATGGGAAACAAACGACATGAATTAACTGAATACAAGATAACACCATGGTGATAGGGTCAGCAAGATTAGACAAGATTAACACAAGATATGCTAAGATAAGATAAACTGGATATGCTCTAATACTTTCGCCGCTTTGCTATTTCCTTGTTATATTGGTTTCTATATCTTTGCACCACCTAACAAGTGTCCCAACTAGTAACGATAACGTGATCCCAATCCCTGTATTTTCCATTTCCTTCAGGCATACATTTATTATTTATTACCTAGATCTAATCTAGGGTTTTCTATCAAGTGTTTTCTAGATTCAACTAGAGTTTACGCTATATGCTAAACGCTTCCCGGATTCAGGGTTTATGCCACCTAGTCCAACTAGGGATTATGCTACCTGTCGAACGATGCCCCCAAGTCTAGGACACACTACCTAGAGTGGTATATGTTCCCAGACTTCCCCACGCATGTATCGCGAATCGTTGTCGCTTGTTCTAGATGCACATGTCCTGTAATGTGCGGCCCGAGTCCTGTGGCAGGGCAAATCAAGAAACACAGAACTCGGTCGGGAGCTTTCAGATATCTGCCAATGTAGATGCTAAGGTCTGTTTTTATTCCAGTGGCTATGGTCCCACTCGGCCCCTCCCTCAACTAATGAAAGGCACACCTTGAAAAATGAGAACTATACGCAGGCCCCCTATGCCCCCACTAACCTATGGCCATCCTCACCCATAACTAGATAGCAAGTATATGGTCTTTTGGAGTTCTCCGCCTTTCCGCTTCACGTATCTCGATTGACTCAAGATGGATGGTAGACGACGAGTTGCTATCACAGGGCTACCGGTTTCTCGCCGAATCACGCTGGTCCATCCTAGTCTTTAGGTTGCCATATTTTGCAACCAAGGCATACCCTTGGTTCTTCTACCGCAGACCTTAACCTTTGTGAGCCCAGGCGGATCATCTGCAGTCAGAGGGATACCAAGAGTACCCTCACGTCCCCTCGAGGCATCGGGCTTCGTAACCCAATTCGTTGGAGCCTTCGTTTTAATCAGACGGACGTTTGCTCCTTCCCGTGTTATACTAAGAATTATTAATTAGTTTTGCTAACTAAGGTTTACCACTTAGTTTCCAGAATCGTTGTTTTCTTAACTAAGGTTTACTACTTAGCTACTTTTAACTAAGGTTTACTACTTAGTTCTCTTTCTCGTCAAATTTGGATTGGTTAAGTGTCCTTAGTCAATTCAAGCTAACTTAACCCTCTTCATTTATCCTGATAAACTGGTTAAGTGTTATCAATAATTCATGTTTACTTAACCCTACCACAAACCAAGTTATATTGGTTAAGTATTTCTTATTACTTAACTCTGTTCTTTCATCCTGTATTGGTTAAGTGTTCCTTTTTAACTTAACCTTGCCCATCTGTTTTAACTAACACTTTATTAATGGTTAAGTATTATCCCTTCATGTTTTAGACTTGACCCTATTCATTTATCACAATCTGATGGTTAAGTGTTCAAGTTTACTTAACCCTACGGTCTAGTCCAGCTAACATATCAAACTGGCTAAGTGTATTTACTTAACCCCAACCTCTAGTCCAGTTAACATGTTAATTTGGCTAAGTGTATTAACCTTACTTAACCCCACCCTCTAGTCTAGTTAACATGTTAATTTGGATAAGTGTTTTCTTAGTTACTTAACCCCTACAAATCTTGTCTTGTTACGATGTTAAGTTTGGTTACGTGTCCCTATGGACTTAACCCTCCCATTCTAGCTCAACTGTGTTAAGTGTCAGTATGAACCTAACCCCACCCATTAGTTTAGTTATCATGTTGGATTGGTTAAGTGTCTTAGTTAACTTAACCCTACCATTCTTGTTCTAGCTTTAACTAAATAAATTAAAGCCGCGACCACTCACATTAGATAGATATTGTTGCGACTACTGGATGTGCCGGTTGGTTCCGGGCAGGTTTGCATCGCAACTCAGTCTAACCTCGGGTTAGGCATATTCGTGTTTTCTAAGTTCAAAAGGGTTTTGATTAGTTTTCAAATCAGGTTTTGAAAGTAACCATCCCGTCCGTCGGATCAATTAGGGATAGCCAGGGAGAGCAGGAAACTTGTATTTTCCAAACTCAAGCCTAGACACTATCCTCTCTGTCACCCTAGAACTTTCTGGTATATTATTAAAAGGGATGTCGTTAATAAACCTTTAATTTGTCTAAATTTACATTTTCTCATTTAGGACAAATTCTATAAGTAAATTATTCCTAATTTACTTATTTCATAATTACTCTTTTAATGTAAATTGTCGACATTTATTATTATGGCCCATTTTCCCCTCTATATCATATTTATGCTTTTTGGTATGTAAATTATACCAAATTAAGTGTCACTAACCATGATTTTGCTAAACCTGACAATTACTCACAATTATGGCCAATTCCAAATTTATGTCAATATACTTATTATGCCAAATTTGCTAATCCAATTCTGATTTAACATTCTAATTACCGTTCATGTCAAACTAGACTTAGTACTCTAGTTCACAATTCATGTAAATGCTAGATTTACAAGTCAATACTAGATTCAAATTACACATCCTATAATTCATGTCAAATTTATCCAATTTGCATTTTTATAAACATGCCATAATACATGTTCCCAATTTATGCCAATTTCCAAGTTTATAACTACGTTTTAGTAAATTTCATATTTTGCCCAAATCGTATTCCCATCATTCGTATAATCGTGACTCAACCTAGATTATAAATAAATCTAGATTCGTGGAAAAAGGGAATGAACCAAAATGCCATGAAAGAATAGACATAATAACTGGCATAAGATGATAATTCACCGGCATATAGATCTGGTAATATTACGACATGAAAAGGGTTGAATAGTATAGGTTCATGAACATGGGTAGACCTAACTTAATAGGTAAATTCCCAAGATCAAGATCCAAGGATAACTAAGAATAAACTGAAATAGAAAGTCAAGCCTACATCCAATATAATGCCAGTTTGGGGTACAACATGGTTTTGTAACTACAGTGTCATGGGCATGAATAATAATCTTATATCCATAGTCATAGGCAATAAATCCTCACAGTTAATGAATCACAGTCATAGGCGATGTTCATAGTCAAAGGAAAATAATCCTCACAGTCATGAGTCACAGTCATAGGCAATGTTCATAGTCAAAAAGGCATATGGTTTTAAGGTCCATAGTTTCATAGTCACAGCCTTATTGGTCATCGAATCATAACAGTTCTTAATTAGGTCCAAGGATATAAGCACTGACTCGAACAGAAAGATTTGGCATATTCTTTTATTCCTTTAATTTCATGTCCCGAATAGAGAAAACGTTCAAATCTAAAAAGTAACCGACTTACAGAGATTATATTAGATTCGTAGAAAAACAGTTGTTGAAGTCGTTTGAATCTTCACTTGAATCCTAGCTTGTTTTGAATCTCCTCTTGAAAGTCTTGAGCAGCATTTCCTCATCTTGATTTATTTTATATATTATTTTATTTAAAGGAGGAGAAGAAGCCATGTCCACCAAGAATCTTTGCAGCATAAGGTTAGAGAAGAACTGTGAATAGAGAAGGAGGCTAGGGGCTGTTCATATAGGATTGGGCGGACGAATCTAGGCAGAAAACGAGACCAGGTACATCAGAATGCACCCAGGCCCAAAAGTGGGTTTTTACACCCAGGTCGACACCTAGTTCGACTGCCTTGTCGACCTGGTCAGGGGGGGGGGGGGTCGACTACCCAGTCGACTCCCCAGTCGACCTGGGTCCTGGGCGGGAATTTTCCCGCCCAGCCCGCTTCTGGGTTTGAATTCGAATTTTCGAATTCGAATTTCGAGCTGTTTTCTGTTCTGAAATTTCCTGAAACTTCGGAGAGTCATAACTTCTTCATACGGACTCCGAATTACGCAAACTCGGACTCGTTTTCAAGTAGAATTTTGAGACGAACGCAATGGCTCCATCCGTTTCCCTTAATTCTTTCATTTTTAATTAATTACACCTTGATTTGTGAATCTTAGTGTTATAAAATTACGGGGTGTTACATTCTCCCCCACTTGAAAGGATTTCATCCCCGAAATCTTCAAGTTAGGAAGAATGTTTCCTACCATCCAATCACCCATCTAATCAACCATTCAATCACAGGCATTCATTATCCTTAAAAGGATTTCTAATGTTTTCATGTTCATATGCATAGTGTGTGTATATGTCTTTATCTAATGCAAAATCAGGCGGTCTACTGATTCAGTTGACCTCCTTAATACGAGTCATGTCAGTGCCATGCGTCCAATCATGTATGCAAGCATCTCTAGTTATGTAAATACTACATGTGTGCATATCCATTCATCCATATGCAACATCCATATAATAACATATCAAGTTCAACTTACAAACAAATACATATCTGTAAATGCAATATGAAAGCGTCCGAATTGATTTAGTGCCTAATATGTATGTATATGCATTCACGAGCAACCATTAGCAACCACTTGCAACCATCAACCATAACATGTTTCAAATACATGTTTACATCCAAAAGAGTTTCTACCTAAGGATCGAAGATACGACCTAGAGGATTTACTTTGGAAAGAGAGAAACAATTATGCGTAAAGCTTCTACAAAAAAAGAAATCAAGGATGCACCCTTAAGGAAAAGGGTATGATGCTAGTATCTAGCCTTCTTGAGCTTTACTCCACTGTATCTTAACTAATTTAACTTCACGATTATGAAGTTTCTGACCTCCATTTCCAAAATAAACAGATGTTAACTATGATACCAAGTGTACATACCAAGATGGTTTGCGGTCCCTCCTCTTAGCTTATCCATCACGCCATAACTGTGAGGGTCAAAAGGTCACTACGTGTTTTTTAGAGTGCCTGCCACAACTATTCATCACTCACGCAAACCATCCTAGTCGAACTCGACATTCCTCAAGTACAAGCCCCAAAGGCCTAAACCAATATCAGACAAGCACCCAAGGAATATCTCCTCCGAATTTATACGATCTACGTGAGATGATATAAGCAAACTCGATAGCTATTCTCAAATCCCTACTAACCAAAATTAAACTGGTCGGACCAACAATTGGATTTGAGACTCTAGTGGGTTCTTTCTACTATGCAAGTACTAAGGTGCAGAGACTCAACTATGGAAGCAAATATGAACAAATGCGAAGCGCTAAAAACGAAAGAGTACGAACAGAAAAACTAGACTCTTCCAACAGAACTTTACTACCTTTCTCCTAGGTACGCTTAGTGGTGAAAGTATGTACTTACCCTTCTGAAAATCTTTTTCCTCGTTCTTGCCCTTGTCCTTAATTCTATGCCCTATTATACCCTAGTAAAGATACTTCCTCTTGTCTTAGGTTTTATAATTCCTTCCTCCTTTGTGAGCTATATCTACATCCATGAATTCCTCATCCTCTTCCGTGTAATCATATTGACAAATCTCTCGAAAGCTGCCTCCATCGTACGGAAAACCCTATAAGCTTTGAAAGAAAACTGACCGTAGACAGAAATTAAACAGCGGAAAATAAAACTTTACTTTATTGATAAGATAGTTTGTACAACAATTGTTTTCCAATATCAGAGTATCATCTGTCTTACAAAATAAAGAAGCATAAAAATACATTTATATTCCCCAATGTAGCAAGAGCCAGCCATAGCATCTGAAAAGAAAATCCAAGCAAAACTTCGACAAATCTTCTAGCTGGGAAAGAGTGACAGTCCAACTTAACCTGAGCTATACTAATCCCTCCTTTACTGCCTGGGGGGGGGGGGGGCAGAAGAAAAGAAGACGAAAGAAAAACAGAGTCATACATAAAGCCTGAGTAAGTTCAGTTACTTCTAGCATGTGAACATGGAAAACAAACGACATGAATTAGCTGAATACAAGAAAACACCATGATGATAGGGTCAGCAAGATTAGAAAAGATTAACACAAGATATGCTAAGATAAGATAAACTAGATATGCTCTAATACTTTCGCCGCTTTGCTATTTCCTTGTTATACTAGTTTCTATATCTCTGCACCACCTAACTAGTGTCCCAACTAGTAACGATAACGTGATCCCAATCCCTGTATTTTCCATTTCCTTCAGGCATACATTTATTATTTATTACCTAGATCTAATCTTGGGTTTTCTATCAAGTGTTTTCTAGATTCAACTAGAGTTTACGCTATCTGCTGAACGCTTCTTGGATTCAGGGTTTATGCCACCTAGTCCAACTAGGGATTATGCTACCTGTCGAACGATGCCCCCAAGTCTAGGACACACTACCTAGAGTGGTATATGTTCCTAGACTTCCCCACGCATGTATCGCGAATCGTTGTCGCTTGTTCAAGATGCACATGTCCTGTAATGTGCGGCCCGAGTCCTGTGGCAGGGCAAATCAAGAAACACAGAACTCGGTCGGGAGCTTTTAGATATCTACTCATGCAGATGCTAAGGTCTGTTTTTATTCCAGTGGCTATGGTCCTACTCGACCCCTCCCTCAACTAATGAAAGGCACACCTTGAAAAATGAGAACTATACGCAGGCCCCCTATGCCCCACTAACCTATGGCCATCCTCACCCATAACTAGATAGCAAGTATATGGTCTTTTGGCGTTCTCCGCCTTTCCGCTTCACGTATCTCGATTGACTCAAGATGGGTGGTAGACGACGAGTTGCTATCACAGGGCTACCGGTTTCTCGCCGAATCACGCTGGTCCATCCTAGTCTTTAGGTTGCCATATTTTGCAACCAAGGCATACCTTTGGTTCATCTACCACAGACCTTAACCTTTGTGAGCCCAGGCGGATCATCTGCAGCCTCACAGAGGGATACCAATAGTACCGTCACGTCCCCTCGAAGCCTCGGGCTTCGTAACCCAATTCGTTCGCGCCTTCGTTTTAATCAGACGGATGTTCGCTCGTTCCCGTGTTATACTAAGAATTACTACTTAGTTTTGCTAACTAAGGTTTACCACTTAGTTTCCAGAATCGTTGTTTTCTTAACTAAGGTTTACTACTTAGCTCCTTTTAACTAAGGTTTACTACTTAGTTCTCTTTCTCGTCAAATTTGGATTGGTTAAGTGTCCTTAGTCAATTCAAGCTAACTTAACCCTCTTCATTTATCCTGATAAACTGGTTAAGTGTTATCAATAATTCATGTTGACTTAACCCTACCACAAACCAAGTTATATTGGTTAAGTATTTCTTATTACTTAACCCTGTTCTTTCATCCTGTATTGGTTAAGTGTTCCTTTTTAACTTAACCTTGCCCATCTATTTTAACTAACACTTTATTAATGGTTTAGTATTATCCCTTCATGTTTTAGACTTAACCCTATTCATTTATCACAATCTGATGGTTAAGTGTTCAAGTTTACTTAACCCTACAGTCTAGTCCAGCTAACATATCAAATTGGCTAAGTGTATTTACTTAACCCCAACCTCTAGTCTAGTTAACATGTTAATTTGGCTAAGTGTATTAACTTTACTTAACCCCACCCTCTAGTCTAGTTAACATGTTAATTTGGATAAGTGTTTTCTTAGTTACTTAACCCCTACAAATCTTGTCTTGTTACGATGTTAAGTTTGGTTACGTGTCCCTATGGACTTAACCCTCCCATTCTAGCTTAACTGTGTTAAGTGTCAGTATGAACCTAACCCCACCCATCGGTTTAGTTATCATGTTGGATTGGTTAAGTGTCTTAGTTAACTTAACCCTACCATTCTTGTTCTAGCTTTAACTAAATAAATTAAAGCCGCGACCACTCACATTAGACAGATATTGTTGCGACTACTGGATGTGCCGGTTGGTTCCGGGCAGGTTTGCATCGCAACTCAGTCTAACCTCGGGTTAGGCATATTCGTGTTTTCTAAGTTCAAAAGGGTTTTGATTAGTTTTCAAATCAGGTTTTGAAAGTAACCATCCCGTCCGTCGGATCAGTTAGGGATAGCCAGGGAGAGCAGGAAACTTGTATTTTCCAAACTCAAGCCTAGACACTATCCTCTCTGTCACCCTAGAACTTTCTGGTATATTATTAAAAGGGATGTCGTTAATAAACCTTTAATTTGTCTAAATTTACATTTTCTCATTTAGGACAAATTCTATAAGTAAATTATTCCTAATTTACTTATTTCGTAATTACTCTTTTAATGTAAATTTTCGACATTTATTATTATGGCCCATTTTCCCCTCTATATCATATTTATGCTTTTTGGTATGTAAACTATACCAAATTAAGTGTCACTAACCATGATTTTGCTAAACCTGACAATTACTCACAATTATGGCCAATTCCAAATTTATGCCAATATACTTATTATGCCAAATTAGCTAATCCAATTCTGATTTAACATTCTAATTACCGTTCATGTCAAACTAGACTTATTACTCTAGTTCACAATTCATGTAAATGCTAGATTTACAAGTCAATACTAGATTCAAATTACACATCCTATAATTCATGTCAAATTTTTCCAATTTGCATTTTTACAAACATGCCATAATACATGTTCCCAATTTATGCCAACTTCCAAGTTTATAACTACGTTTTAGTAAATTTCATATTTTGCCCAAATCGTATTCCCATCTTTCGTATAATCGTGACTCAACCTAGATTATAAATAAATCTAGATTCGTGGAAAAAGGGAATGAACCAAAATGCCATGAAAGAATAGACATAATAACTGGCATAAGATGATAATTCACAGGCATGTAGATCTGGTAATATTACGACATGAAAAGGGTTGAATAGTATAGGTTCAAGAACATGGGTAGACCTAAGTTAATAGGTAAATTCCCAAGGTCAAGATCCAAGGATAACTAAGAATAAACTGAAATAGAAAGTCAAGCCTATATCCGATATAATGCCAGTTTGGGGTACAACATGGTTTTGTAACTACAGTGTCATGGGCATGAATAATAATCTTATATCCATAGTCATAGGCAATAAATCCTCACAGTTAATGAATCACAGTCATAGGCGATGTTCATAGTCAAAGGAAAATAATCCTCACAGTCATGAGTCACAGTCATAGGCAATGTTCATAGTCAAAAAGGCATATGGTTTTAAGGTCCAAAGTTTCGTAGTCACAGTCTTATTGGTCATCGAATCATAACAGTTCTTAATTAGGTCCAAGGATATAAGCACTGATTCGAACAGAAAGATTTGGCATATTCTTTTATTCCATTAATTTCATGTCACGAATAGAGAAAACGTTCAAATCTAAAAAGTAACCGACTTACAGAGATTATATTAGATTCGTAGAAAAACAGTCATTGAAGTCGTTTGAATCTTCACTTGAATCCTAGCTTGTTTTGAATCTCCTCTTGAAAGTCTTGAGCAACATTTCCTCGTCTTGATTTATTTTATATATTATTTTATTTAGAGGAGGAGAAGAATCCATGTCCACCAAGAATCTTTCAGCATAAGGTTAGAGAAGAACTGTGAATACAGAAGGAGGCTAGGGGCTGTTTATATAGGATTAGGCAGACGAATCTAGGCAGAAAATGAGACCAGGTACATCAGAATGCACCCAAGCCCAAAAGTGGGTTTTTACACCCAGTTCGACACCCAGGTCGACTGCCCGGTCGACCTGGTCAGGGGGGGGGGGGTCGACTACCTAGTTGACTCCCAAGTCGACCAGGGTCCTGAGCGGGAATTTTCCCACCCAGCCCGCTTCTGGGTTTGAATTTGAATTTTCGAATTCGAATTTCGAGCTGTTTTCTGTTCTGAAATTTCCTGAAACTTCGGAGAGTCATAACTTCTTCATACGGACTCCGATTTACGCAAACTCGGACACGTTTTCAAGCAGAATTTCGAGACGAATGCAATGGCGCCACCCGTTTCCCTTAAGTATTTCATTTTGAATTAATTACACCTTGATTTGTGAATCTTAGTGTTATAAAATTACGGGGTGCTACAATAATACAGTCAATCAAATCATCCATGATTTTCAAACAACAGTGAAATGAGCTAACAGGCACTGTATAATAGTTTATGATGATTAAAACAGATAAAAATCAACATGGCAATTGCTACATTCAGTTATAAAACAAATAATTATACAAATATTTTAGTGAGAGAGTTCACACTTTGGTTTCCACTTCGTCGGCCTTTATTGGAAGATTGTATTTTTAAACTAAATTAAACACGCGTTTAATTTAGCTTAAAAATCAACTTGCTCTATTTCCGTTCTGGTTAGTTCCATGTTGTAGAGTTCATCGTCACTATTCCAATGTGACTGAGTTTGCAATTTTTCGAGCTCGTATGAAAAAGATATGGGTTTACATACATTGGGATAATTAAACGAGTAATTAATTAAAATAATTATATAATTAACCTTTTGATAACGTTTTAAATAAAACGTTTCCGTCCTCATTCAAAAATCGTAACCCATCGTCGATGGAAGAAATCGCCGCTGCTCCGCCATCTAGGCCACCTGCCATTGATCCAACGCCTCCACCGTGAAGCCCGTCGCTCCTCCTCCCTACACCGGAGGTGGCGTCCGCTTCGGTGGACCCTAGAGCTCGAAAATCGAGCTCGAACTCGGTGGCTTTGAGCCCCGATTTCTCCCCAACCACTCAACGAAAATTGATCACCCTTATAACAATTTGAAGATCGTGGAACCCCCTTTGATTTTCATTTAATGAGTTCTGAAAATTATTGATTGGATTGGACAAGAATTGAAGAAGAAAATCTGGATGATTTGGCCCATTCTGAAGAGAAGGCGGCAGCTGATAATAAAGGGTTAGGGTTTTCCCATTTTGCCCCCTTTATAGATATTTTTAATAATATTTTATTCATAAAAGTGGGATTTTGCATTTGAACTCCAAATCAAACCCAACGACTATCGCCCCTAACCAAATACCCCCATTCCGGATACAATGGAATATGTTTCGTAAGCCAGTTCGACTGTTTCATTCAGTTTTTGTTAAAATTAAAATATAATTAAATATAATGGTCAATATTGAATTCCAATGTACATTTTAATTTACAGGGACCACATACTGACTCCAAAAATCATGAATATTGAAATCTAGCTATATTTTGACGATACGGTCCTAAAAAAATAATTCCATTGAATTTGGAGACAGTTTGAAAAATGGCCTTTTTCTAGTCGATTAAATTTAAACTGAAATTGAAAACACATTTAAATTCACCACGCTCACATACTAATTCCAAATGACTTGAAAATTTAAACCTGACAATAATTTGACATTCCGGATCCAACAAAAGTGGTTACATCAAAAATGAAGGTCGTTTGCAAAATGGGTATTTTTAAGGGCCTTTATAATATTAAAAAATATATAAATTCCATTGTAACACCCCACGTCCATTAATGTCACTAACGAAGGGAATGCATTAACTTCCATGGAGGTTATAAGTGAATATAGAACAGAAAAATTACAACAAGACAGATAGTAAATAGTAGGAAATCTAAAACTTCATTTTATTGCAGCGGAAATTAAACATGTTTGTTACATCATAAAACCATAGATCATAACCAAGTACAATATCCATCTTCATAAAAACAAAATACATAATCCCATTACATAAATAGCCATTAAAAAGATAACAAGCTGGACTTTACTTCAACGGTCCAAGCTTTCCAAAGAGAGATGAAGCAATTCAATCAAACTCCACTAGAGCTGGGCCCAACCTGAGGACCTGGAAGGGGAAAAAGGATAGAATTAGAGGGGGTCAGACATAAAGTCTGGCGAGTATGATAATTCTAACAATACTATTATCAAAATAACTAGACTAAGGCATAAGCTGGAAGACAAGTAAATGTCTATGAACTCTTAGGAAGATAAAGATAGCGTTTAAGATAACATTAAAGATAACGGTAAAGGCACACCTAATTACTAACGAATGATTACTACACTGCACCGCACATTACTACACTGCACCACACCAGTCACCCTATTGTTTGATCCCACTTGCTTCACACAAAAACTTTATAAATAGCCTTACGTACCCCTAGCTGACTACATAGGTGTCGTCTGCCCCTATCTCCACCAGGTGTACCCCACTACCCACTTTCGATCGGCTCCCTACTCGTAGATACCCGTGCTGGCCCCACAGTGCGGTGTATCACTCCCCTAAAGTGGAAACCCGATACAACTTGAGAATGCGTGGCTTATACCTACACGATGCAACAACGTCTTACCTACCAGCCCGGGTCCACACATGCATATGAAACCCGTTGGACTTGCGTTGCCACCGCTCCCCGTTTTGGCCTCTTACAGTCAAACCCAGCATGCGTGTCCCGTCCTCGACTTGGGTCGAGCCCACAAAGATACGTTTGGGATACTGGTCGAAATGGGTCCCCACAAGCTACCCGCCTAAGCTTGTCACTAGTATATCCCACTTAACCCTCTTAGTCATGTTCATGTACATGTGTGTTTGGTTAAGTCGTACTAATCGTATTTCACATGCCACTAAGGGCACCCCCTAGATTCCTCATGCCACCCAAGGCACCTACTTAACCCCCATGTCCTACCTTACATGTTTATCTGGTTAAGTATTTCTTAATTCATTCAGTCCATAACCTCATAAAGACCTCTCACATTAGACTGACATTTATGGCAGCTGGATTTGCCGGGTGGGTCAGGGCAGTCTTACACCATAAAAGAGTCTAACCTCGTGTCTTTACAACCGTTATGCTTTAGTTTAGGCCTAGGACCTCTCACATTGGGCTAACATTTGTGACCACTGGTTTTGCCGGGCGGGTCCGGGCAGGTTTACGTCACAAACGAGTCCAACCTCGTGTCCTAAGCATTGATTAACACTTAAAATCTTTTACCCCAGTTTTAATAATTCCCTATTCAAATTATTAATTAAGTCAACTTTTAATGATGTCCATAATTGACTCAATTATGGCCATCCACTTATGGCATGCAAAATCATATCAATTGCACCCCAACTTTTTAATATTAAATCCTTAATATTACCCCTACCCCACGTTTATACGTTCGCTTATTCAACGCATAATATAGGCTAGACTTGTATAGTCTAACACCTAGCACAAAGATAAATTATCACAACATATAGACAATTAAAATAAATCTAATCATAATAGGGGTGAAACTTGCATAAACTACACATGTTAAGGATCAAAAGGTGTCAACTTGTTAAATGTCTCAATTTACATGATATGATCATAGCCCAAGTCTATACATAAACTTGCATATGGGGTTTTTAGGCAACATAATGTTGGTGTGAACTAGCATAGGATATCACGTATGTCATAGCATAATTCTAGATGTCATAATAGATGTCTTGGCATATGTTCATAACTTTTCTAATCAATCTAACTTGCATATGTGACTTGTCATATAGATCAACATAACCCAAACATGATGATTTAATTAATATGAACTAACTAGCATAGATGGTAACATCATGGCCTTTTTAACATGTATGATTCATCAACACTTAGTATAAAAACTTTCAACATACATAACATCATCATAGCATGATTTATAACATATAAGATATCATCATCACATAACATTGGATTTACAATATACATGATAGCAAAAGGGGTTTACAACAACATATATGATAATTCACATCATCTACTCATAATCCATTCATAACTCAACCTAACTAAAATGATAATAATCTTGTAAAGATCATCGTACTCACAATTTAGAGAAGAAAAGAGAGAGTTTTGCTTTGCTTTAGGTTTGAGAGAATTAGAATTGAATTTGCTTTTCTTCTTTCTTAGTTGGCGGCGACTCCATTGATTTCCATGGCGACGGTAATTATTCTATTTTAATTAGGTTTAGGGTTAGCTTTAGGATGTATTTATAGGTGTAGGAAGTTATTTAGGACCATTAGATTAACCCTGAGCCATGAGAACCAATCAAATGCAAAATTTGCATTTGAGCGAATCGGCCCACGGGTTGACAGCCAAACACACTGGATTAACCACTAGTCGACCCAGCAAGGCTCGGGTCGACCTCAAAAATGGGTCGGTTCGGTTATTTCCCCTCCCAATTCGCTGTTTTGAACTTTTTCGCATATTTTTTTTTAATTTATATATATATATATATATCAATATATATATATATTTCTCTGCGCACCCCATTTCACTTAATTTTTTTCTAAAAATTAAGTATACTTTAATTTTTGAATTTTAATGTTATAAAATTATGGGGTGTTACATGCTCCCCTCCTTAAAGGATTTCGTCCCCGAAATCTCCAAGTCAAGAAGAATGTATATCCTACCATCTAATCGTCCATCTACTCAACCATCAAACACCAGCATCCATTGTCCTTAAAAGACTTCTAATGCTTTAATGTTTATATGCACAGTGTGTGTATATGTCCATATCTAATGCAAAATTAGGCGGTCTACTGATTCAGTCGACCTCCTTAGTGCAATTCATGATAGTGCCATGCGTCCAATATGTATGCAAAAGATTCCTAATGATACATATTAATTCTATATGCGTGCACAACCATCCACCCGAATGCAGCAACTATATGATAATACAACCATTATACATCCATTTTACTAAATACATCCATATATATGCAATATGCAATATGAAGTGACTGAGCCGATCTGGTGCCTAATAGTGTGTGTATATGCATCCACGAGCAACCACTAGCAAACACTTGCATCCACTTTGCATCCACCATACATAACATGTCTCAAACACATGTTTCAACCATAGGATTATCCTAACTAAAGGTCAAAGATACTAGCGAGGGGATATACTAAAGAAAAGATAAGTACAAGCTAAGCGATAAAGGAGAAATTAAAGGACATACCCTCAAAAAGAAAAGCGTATCGTGAACGCATCTTCTCTTCCGTCTCCCAAGTAGCGTTGCTCTCCTCATCTCCCCATTGCACTTTGACTAGTCTGACCTCTCGATTCCTCAACCTCTTGATCTCCGACCCAAGAATGCGCGTAGGAGCTCGTCGAATTGTCGCATCACGCTCTATCTCCACCTCTCTAAGCAAGCTCGGCTCTACCACTTCCGCGGTCTCGTGCAAGCACTTCCTCAAATGTGACACATGGAATACGTCATGTACACCACTAAGTCTCTCGGGCAACTCCACTCTATACGCTATCCGTCCAATCCTCTCCTTAATAGGAAACGGCCCTACAAACCTTGGTGCTAATTTCCCAACGGACCTAAAGCGAACAACGTTTCGTAATGGAGACACTTTGACAAAGACCATGTCCCCATCTTCAAACTCGAGATCTGTCCTCCTCTTATCCGCATAAGATTTCTGCCTATCTTGCGCTGCTTTCATCCTCCTTCGAATCAAGTCGATCTTCTCCGAAGTCTCCCTAATCATATCGGGCCCAAGTAAGATCTTATCCGTAGATTCCCACCAACATGTAGGTGAACGACAAGGTCGTCTGAAACACCCCACCTCCGTTAGGGTCACTCTCAAAGGGAATGCCCTAATTTTGGTGGAGGTTTTATAAGTATAAGTCATAGATATACAAGACAGATATAAGAACACATATTTTTGAACAGCGGAAAACAACATCTTTTATTTCATCAAAGTACGTGTTACACAAACCATGCCATAATTGTCTTACAATACTTCCAAAATCATAACTGTCTTGATTACATTATTTAAAGAAGCATAAAGAAAACATAAATAAACTGCAAAAGTCCCATAATTGCTGTTTAAAGCCATAGTCCGAAACGAAAAGATCCAAGCAATACATTCTTTCTCTTCAAGCTGGATATGAAGGCTGGTTAAGCTGCGGTATTCCCTCCCTGTGGACCTTGGGGGGGGGGGGGGCGGAAGAAAAGAAGACGAAAGAAAAGTAGAGTCAGACATAAAGCCTGAGTAAGTCTAGGACTATTCAGTCTATGAATAAAGAACTGGGTATGATAAGTATAAACTGGAAATGGGAAAGCACCATAAACTTAGTTAAGTTGTCTATGGTCGAATATACTATCGTACCCCATATTAATCTCTGTACCCATATAAACTAGTTCCCAACAGGCACCCCATAATCAGGGTGAAGTGATCCATTTTATGATGATCGGCTCCTACTCGCATAGTTACATGTGTCTTACGGCCCCCGATGTTGTAGTTACCTATGCTGGTCCCACCATGGGGTGTATCAAGTCCCATGGTGGCGGCCCGACACAATCCTAGAATGCACAGGTATGCTACTGGTGCCCAGTGCCTTATTTTTCTACGCCGGAGTGTGTGCACACCTGCACCCCGTTAGAACCTACACTGCTGCACCACCGCCATCGATTTGACCGCTTACAATCAGCCCAGTAATCGTGCCCCACCCTGCCTAGTTTCAGGGTATCATGATACGCCTTGTAGGGTTACTGCTGAAAAGGGTCCCCCGCTACTAGGTTTTCTATTTCTAGCCAACATGCTAAGTTGGTTAAGTGTTTTATAAACCTAACCCCCAATCAGTCTGTTTAGTTTAGCATGTTCCATTTCGATTAAGTATTAATATAATTTACTTAATCCTATCAATCATGACTCGGCCTTAATTGTCTTATTAAAGCCTCAACCTCTCACATTAGACAGGTATTGTTGTGGCTGCCTGTTGCCGGTTGGGTCCGGGCAGTCTTACGCCACAACTCAGTCTAACCTCGGGTCCTTATTGGTCTCCGTGTTTAACCACCCACATTGGATAGGTATTGTTGTGACTACTGGACAGCCGGGCGGTTCCGGGCAGGTTTACATCACAACTCAATCCAACCTCGGGTTAAACACATCGTATTTTCTACATTTACATATTTTGTCTTTTTTCTTTTTATATGTAAATATTTGCGGCCCATTATTCAAATTCATCTTTATTGATTAAAATTTATTTATGCCACTTAATTGCTTTTCAAGATTGTTGGCATGCGTCAAACATGCCAACACATATGTTCTATATTTTAGCCCAAACGTCATTACCCCCGTTTTACACGTTCGTTCCAATGTAAGGTGTGTTGGGTTTAATACTTAAACCCAATTTAGCCAAATGAAAAGGGGAGGCTTATAACATGGTGTTTATAAGATAACATGAAAAAGGGGAGTGTGAACGCATGAACTTGCAACGAACGATTCAATTAACATAAAGTAGGCAAATGTGAACTTGTAATTGTAACATCATGGCATAACAATACTTAAACATGAATCGTTTTATTCATATAATCGTGGCATAAACAATACTTAAACATGAATCATTCTATTCATACGATTATGGCATAAACAATACTTAAACATGAATTATTCTATTCATATGATTATGGCATAGACAATACTTAGACATGAATCATTCTATTCATATGATTATGGCATAAACAATACTTAAACATGAATCATCCTATTCATATGACTATGGCATAAACAATACTTCAACATGAATCGTTCTATATGATTATGGCATAAACAATACTTAAACATGAATTATTCTATTCATATGATTATGGCATAAAAATACTTAAACATGAATCATCCTATTCATATGACTATGGCATAAACAATACTTAAACATGAATCGTTCTATATGATTATGGCATAAACAATACTTAAACATGAATTATTCTATTCATATGATTATGGCATAAACAATACTTAAACATGAATTATTCAATTCATATGATTATGGCATAAACAATACTTAAACATGAATCATAGGTTCAACTAACCATGTAAACTTGAAATTAAGAATCTAACTAAATTAGATATCATTATTATTGGCACATGGTCTTGACTAGAAATATAAGCCTATATTTTTATTTAGGCATAATATAAACTAATCATGTTCATAAAATTAATACAAGTTCACTAAGATGCTTGCTTTTGTCACTATCACAAAAGCATGATTTTTATACTTAAACTATGATGCCAATTCCAACATGACTTCATATGAATCATAATACTCAATTGGATCAAATTACACTAAAGATGACCATAGAATTATACCTCATTTTGGCATAACAGTAAATCATATACTTGCATGAACCTCAAATAAACTATTACAACATATAGTTGTTACTTTCAACATGAATCATATACTTGCAATTATCAAATGGGTGTTGTAAATAACTACCACAAACATGTAGTTTTCAATATGAATCATATGCTTGCATGAATCCCAATTAAAATTCCACAACATGTGGTTGTCAACATAAATCATATACTTGTATGAATCCAATCGTACACCATAGCATTGCCAAATCGTTTAGAATCAAAATAACATACAAATATAGATTATTATCGCCACAATTCCATTTCGTTGTTAACTTCCAACGCAAATCACGTACTTGCAAATATCCAATCGTATACCATAATATTCCTAAATCGTTTAGAATCAAAATAACATACAAATATATATTATTATCTCCACAATTCCATTTCGTATCTTACACAAATCAAACGCAATTAATTATTTACATCGGAATAGCACTCTACTTACAACGTATGACCAATCTTCAATTCAGGAATCTGAATTCTGAATTTGGAGATGTTATCCTTTGTTGTAGGCGTTGCTTTGATTTGATTGACGTTGCTTTAAGCTTTTGATTTATCTCCTAATTGTCTCTCTATTTCTGACGGCTATCCTTAGACTCTCCTCAGCAGCATGACGATCTCATCTCCATTTTAGTTTGTGTGAATTAGGGTTAGTCTTAGGTCCTTTTTATAGAGTTTGTGAGTTGATTTAGACCGTCGATGAAGCTTGGTTCAATAATAGCCGTTCGTTCAAAGGAGAGGCCAATTAGGACCTGACACCTAGCCCTAGTGACAAGGCAAGGCTCAGAAAATCGACCAAACACAGACCAGGCCAGCCAGGGTGGGCTGGGTTCGACCTGGCTCAGGGGCCAGGTCGACTCCCCAGTCGACCCCCAGGTCGACTCTAGAGTCGACCTGCCTGGGGCAGGTCGACACCTAGGTCGACTCCCAGGTCGACCTGGCCTGGCAGGTCGACCCTAGGGTCGACCCTCAGGTCGACCTGGTGGGTTTGGGCGGGAATTTTCCCGCCTACTCTGATTGGGCTGAAATTCAAATCTGTTTTCGAAATTTGAATTTTCTGAAACTTCATCGGGCCATAATTTGGTCATACGGGCTCCGTTTTTCGAAAACTCGGACTCTATTTCGTGTATTTTTCCGAGACGAACGCAATGGCATATCCCGTTTCCCTTAATACTTTAATTTAAAATTTATTATACTTTAATTTGTGAATTTCACTGTTATAAAATACACGGGGTGTTACATTCTCCCCCACTTAAAAGGATTTCGTCCCGAAATCTTCAAGTTCAGGAAGAATGTAAATCCTAACATCCAAACATCCATCTACTCATCCATCAAACACGAGCATCCATTGTCCTTAAAAGACTTCTATTGCTTCATGATAATATGTGAAGTGTGTGTGTACATGTACTTATCTAATGCAAAATCAGGCGGTCTACTGATTCAGTTGACCTCCTTAATGCGAATTATGTAAGTGCTATGAATCCATTATGTATGCAAATCCTCCTATTCATGATTCTACATGAGTGCACAATCATTCATACAAATGCAACATCCATATGACACATATTAAAGTTCAACCATATACGAATGCAAACATATATGCATATGCAATATGAAGTGATTGAGCCGATCTAAAACCTAGATTGTGTGTGTATATGCAACCATGAGCAACCACTAGCAATCACTTGCAACCACTTGCAATCATCATCCATAACATGTTTCAATTACATGTTTTCATCCAAAGGGTTTCTACCTAAAAGATAGGGTCGAGGAGATATACCTAAAAAGATAGATAAAAGCGCAACTTAAGGAAAAAGGAAAGATCAAAGATGTACCCTTGAAAAGAAAAGGGTAGGCTGCGCGTATTTTAGCTTCAGTTTCCCAAGTTGCATCTCCTTCGGCGTCGCTCCACTGAACTTTGACGAGCTGGACTTCGCGGTTGCGTAGCTTCTTCACTTCCGTTCCTAATATGCAGGTTGGAACTTTCCTTATGGTTGCTTCGCGTTCCACTTCAGCTTCTTCTAGGATATTTGGCTCTACCACTTCAGCAGACTCATGTAGACATTTTCGGAGATGTGAAACGTGAAAGACGTTGTGAACTCCGACCAATTTTTCGTGTAGCTCTAATCTATAGGTCATTTTCCCAATTTTCTCAATGATAGGAAATGGTCCTACCTAAAGGTATAGTCGAATGATAGAAGCAAGTAAAAACTTTGTGCCCATTAGGCAATGTCAAAACTGGAAATCTATGCCACATATATATTGATTAGGAGAAGAACTCTCTAAGCATCAGCCCCGAAGACCGAAATCAACATCAGACTGACACCCAAAGAATTACTCAACCCAACCACTAGATTCTAGGAAACTAAGCATGATGGACTCCTTTTAGGTCACAAGGGAGTCCCTTCCTAAGACCAACCTATAAAACCCAAAAAGTTTAGTCAAACCAACGAACACCCTCAAGCCCCAACATGTGTTACTAACAGATGAGTCATACTCCCTATGGGGTTTGCAACAGAAATTGGATTGAGAATGGGACCGAGAGGATATACACAAAAGATAGCATGCAAGTAAGCTCTACAGGAAGAGAGGGATCAAAGATATACTCTTAAGAAGAGATATGATGCACGAATCTAGTCTTCAATCTTCTAAGTCGCATTTCCTTGAGCTTAACTCCATTATGCTTTGTCCGTCTTTAACTTCACAATTTCGTAGCTTCTTAATTCTTGTTTCCAAAATATGAGTTGGAACCTATTTCACTGTTGCCTCTCGTTCCACTTTCACTTATTCTCCTTCTAGTATACTTCGCTCAAGCATAACTGCGTACTCATGGTTTCATGCAAGCTCTCCAAAATTAACTTGTGAATCTTGGATCTTGTTCACTTACTAGAAGGTATTCCACATAGATGAATTATCTCTTGAAAATAAACAAATGTTAACTATGTTGCCAAATGTACTTACTAAGGTGATTCTCCACAACTCATGCATAAGTGAAATGAACCTTCTGCCTTAGTGGCGAACACCACTGGAGTGCCCCATTCTGAAATGCTCCTCCTAATGAACCCCTTTTCTAGAAGCTCTTTAATCTGTTTACTAAGCTCTTTCCTTTCCCGTGGAGCCATGTGTCTAACGGGCAACGCAACGGGCTTTGCTTTATCCACAAGGTATATGCGAAAGTCTATCTCCCGCTTCGGAGGCAAGCCCTTCACCTCTTCGAAGACATCCGGATATTCCCGGACCACTCTAACCGATTGCAAATTTCCAACGGAGGCATCTAGCGATTCAAGGTAACCAAGCATAACCGCATACGAGGGATTACAAGAAATTTCCAAAGTGTTACCGAGATGGGTTAGGAGCCTAACAACCCTTTTCTCACAATCAAGGATGGCCCCATTACTAGATAGCCAATCCATGCCCAAAATCAAACCATATCCCGAAAAGCCCAAAACAAAGGCACTACACTTAAATTCTACGCTTAGAATAGAAATTTTCAATCCCAAACAGATCATAGACAAATGAGCTGGGCCCCAATTGGGTTTGAAACAATTAAGGGGTCCTTTACCATACTAATTTTTAGGTGCAGAGATTCTACTAAAGCAGACGAGATAAAGGAGTGTGATGCGCCAGAATCAAATAAAGTGCGAACGGGGTGATCATAAAGATAAACTACACTTTCTACAGAAGTATTTATACCTCGCTGCTGCAGAGGTGGCGCCTTTAGCACATGAACTTGTGCCCCTGAGGTGGATCCAGCCCTCGGCCTCTGTCCTCGTTTCTTTGGGCAGTCCTTAGCCATGTGGCCTGTCTCACCGCAAGAAAAAGCACCCACCATTCATCTTGGCCTTCTTTTTCCGGCAATCTTTCACTAAGTGCCCCACTTTGCCACAGAATTTACACTTCCTCTTCTCTTGGGTCTTGTTGTCTTTCCCGCCCTTCTTAAAGTCTGTCTTCTTAAGCTGTAAACCCTCTTTCTTCCCTTGAGAGCTTTCCGCCTTTGTCTCCTTCTTCCTTGCAGTCTCCCTCCAGATGTCCAAGAATTCCGCAGAAATAACATTTCCATTTTTCACGTTTCTTGTCATTACTGTTACGATCCCTTCTTGTTTGACTATTATTCGTCTTCCTACTCTGGGACTCTTCCGCTTGCTGGTTTACATGGAGGAGGAGGAGTGAAAGCGTCAGCAGTTGGGGAGTAAGGTCTCCAGACATGCTGAAACAGAAAGGATAGATTAAAAACGAAGGATAAGAGATAGTACCTATGGCTTTGGGGGGGGGGGACTTTGCCTTTTAAAATAAAATAACATTTTATCTTTTAAAAATGCTTCTTTAAATTTCTTTTTTGTAAATAATTTTTTCAAAACTTTTTATCCTATCTGGTAAACCTATGCTCTGATACCAAGTGAAACACCCCACCTCCGTTAGGGTCACTCTCAAAGGGAATGCCCTAATTTTGGTGGAGGTTTTATAAGTGTTAGACCAAAAAACGGTCCTAACACCCAATTGATCGTATTTTGCAGAGAATATTGAGGAATCATGAACTAAAAACAAGTAAAGTCAATCAACACACGAAATTTATAGTGGTTCGGCGTTAATGAGCCTACATCCACTTCATAGTTTCTCATTTCATTCATGGATTACAATTACAAGGAATTTAATCACTCAATCATTCAAATACAATGAATAATTCTCTCCGAATTCATTGATTTTCATTGGAGAAGAAGGTGGTTATTGGTGGGGGAATTCGGCCATGGCTACCATGTATGAATGAAATGCCAAAAGTCCCTTCAAATGGCCATGTTGTGGTGTATTTATAGCTGTAGAGAAGCTCTGGGCAGTTCCGGTTCGGATGGGCCACGTGGCGTGACCGGAGGAGATTTCAGAAGTAGTGGAGAACGTGGAAAAGTGGCTACCAGGTCGTGCTTTGCCAAGTGGAGTCCGATCCGCAATTGTAGGAGTCGGTTATGCCAAGAGAAGAGGTCAAACTCCATGTGTAGAAGCAGGTCCAATCGGTTCGGATCGGACCCGAACCGAACCAGTTGTTCGAGCAGAATGCCTGCACGCACTTCTGTACAGAATACTTCAGGCGGTTCGGGCAGAGGGTACTCCGATCCGATCCGGGGAAGGGGATCCGATCCGATCCGAATGGAAGGATCCGATCTGATCCGATTCAAAAGGAGGGATCCGATCCGATCCGATAGGGGGATCCGATCCGGTGACATTTGCATGTATAATTCAAATTTTCCATCTTTCTATCACTCCATCCAGGTGATCGCCAATCAATGTAAGTTCATACTCAAGTCCCTGGCTTTGGGTAGCCTGGTCACAAAGCAGGCTAACATTTTGCCCCCCAAAGTACATCTTATCGCAGATGAGATGTGCTTTGATTAAGTCAAGATAAATCTTTTTAGAATGTCATCCACCCTTGAGGAGGTTTTATTAGATTGTTGCGTTACTTCCATGGGTGCTAGTTAGTACAAATTCTATGGAAGGAGTAGTCGAAATGATCGGGTAACCGTTTTAAACATCGTCGAATCAAGATGTTGATCTCCTTCATGATAAGTCATATAGGGTCGTTGGCTCTTGTGTGAGATCGTGCATACACGGGACATTGCTAAACGACTTCGTTCCCCAAACGAGTCAAGTGTATTATCGATTCAGGGTTTCTTTTACACATAAGTCAATGTATGAACTAGATATCCAAATCATGTGGTAGTATAAGAATCTTCTGGCCTTGAGCTAGTATTTAGACTGTTGGGATAGACCACATCATACTTGGTGCATGCGTTTTTCATTTGCGCTCGTCTTGGGACTATCCGGACATCAGGATAGTAATCAGATCATACTAAAAGAAATCCACGAATAAGTTCATCATAATCGTAAGGCAGTAAAGGAGTTCTCCACATTCTCTAGTTGATAGAGTTGTAGATCAATTCTTTGAAGTCATGCTTGACCCATTAGTTGGCTTACTTAGACGGTCAAGATGAATCATGTCATATTCCAAAGATATAAGGTATATGTTCTGAATCAAGCATCGAGTAAGGGTCATGTTCAAAGTCAGTCTGTCAGTTGAAGCTCGTGCTCCCAACATCAGTGGAGGAAAAGCAAAGTCAATGCTCATGCCCTCAGCGTCGGTGGGGGTTGGACCAGGTCAATCGGACATCCAGTCTGTAAGCCTTTGAACTTTCTTTCTTCACATCGGGTTGGAGCTGCAGGTTCAGCAATCTTAGTCACCCTATGTCGTTATGTGCACATTCCCAAGTCATCAAGGGTTGGAGTTGTATATGCGAATAGTCGAATCACATTCGCGTCGGGGTCAACCCATCTGTTTAGCCAGAAAGCAGTGATAGCCTTATTGAGTATATCAGCAAACTTAGATACTCTCCTCGCATCAGCTGCAGAGTTAAGTAAGCTCGTCAATCTTGCAAGTGAGCGAACGTCGTTAGCGAGTTATTCGAGCTCCTTCGTTCACGCTTTGGCATAATCCGAAATAGCCATCATAGTCTTGTTGAGTCTATCTCCCATGCTTGGTTCCATTAAGCTTAACAATCAAGACCACGGGCCCGATTAATGACATTGGTCATTTCCAGAATTGTAAAATCTTGTTAGTCTTTCCTGGGGCTTTTCTTTTTCCTTTATTATTTCAAGAGTCAGATGGTGCTCCATTCTATCGTGAAGACATTGAGATCATCCATTTCAACATTAGCACACTCTTATTGCACGAATCTGTCTGTCTCAGGATAGGATTTTCCAACGTTTCTAGGAGAATCTCATGGTAAAGAGATACCGAGGTTTGTTTCAGAGGTGAATCTGCCAAGTCCTCTTGGTGGGTCTCGATGCAAAGAGATTTTGAAGTTTGAGATATCCAGAATACCGGATACTACAGCAATCAACGCTATATATGGTCCAGGTCGATTTACCGATGCCATTGTGGCGGTGATTCTTTCAAGGAATGCATGCAGGGTCTCACCTGATCTCTGTTGAAGAATCAATTAATGTTGCCAATTTGGCCCTCATCTTTGAGAAGTTGTCGCTAATTACCTAATTTTAGCGCTAGTGCCCCCAGTATGAAGTCTTAAATTGGGTCGAAGCCGGTTTCTGGCTTCTTGGTTGCGCATATGTAATAGCCGTCAATCAGGCTTCTGTTTTTTAAGGCTGGATGGTGATCCGCTACTTGGATGTATGCAGGTTGTTCTTGAGGAGCCATTCTTCTGCTTATAGTCTGGGTTATTGTGAAGCTCAGATAATCGTAAATGTGCCAAAAGCTGGCAGATAGTCAGATGATGATGTTCGAAGCTCTTATCTTGTACTCCCTATCCATGGGGATTTTACTAAATGGTGGTCATCAAATCCACGTATTCTCTGAATTCATACTCCCTCATCGAGCTGTGAGTTAGAGTTTGATAGAAAATGATTTGTTCGTGTCTGACTCATGTTAGTTTTGGATCTCCCATCCAAGCTCTGAGGATTGGAGTCGAATTGCGATATGTCAAATTATTGCCACTTCGAATGCTTCTACTTTCCCCCTTCATGAGGAGCCTCATGTTGAGGTTGAGCTGGGTTTTAAACATTCCTCCGAATTGGAGCAAAGGCTGGTCGGGCTTCGTTTAATTTTTCGGTGGCTCTTACATATCCATCGTTTTCATCCAAAATGTTACAGTCGGAAGTTGCATGCTACAAATGCCTGGGAGGAGGTTGGTTGCATCTTGTTTCATTAAAGACGACTATGCCAACTCGTCCTAGGGTCCCATATGATCTGGACCATGGAGCAAGGAGTGTTTGAGCCAAGTTCATTGTCGCTTGAATTTCCATGGTGCTCGCTCCAGCGAGTAAGCTGTAGTTACTCGGCCTTCCGTTTATCCAAGTAAAAAAGTTATCCATCATTTTCTGTCGTTTTCAGAGAAGTTTGTCTCACTGAGCCATCTGAGTTCACAAATTAGCAAGGGTACCATCCATTTCATATCTAGCTTGACATGCTGAGGGATCATCACAAGACGAAATCTGCTACCTTCCTTCGATCCTAGCGCCTTCTGCGCCTATATCCTCAGCACGGAAGAAATTTCTATCTTCCTTCTTCTTAGCTTTTGAGTCTGAGTGTCAGGCAATTCGCCTCCTCGCAAGTTAGGAGACAAAGCAATGGCATCTCCCTTTACATGGGGTCTTTCAACCGGGATGTCGGTCCGGACTAGCAAATGGACGTTCACTCTGTATCCATTTCGTGGTCCTCAAGCAGCCTGTCACGATCGAGGTATAAGTAAGACACAGACATATAACATTTATGAATATTTTCAGCAGTGCGGCCCCAGTCCGGGGGTAATGGATAAAGGTTGGCAGTTGTATCACATCCCTTTTAAATTTAGACGTGGATGCACGGAAGGGAGACATTGTTTTCAAAGCTTATGTGATTGAGTTATCCAAGTGCTCGAGTTATCGCGTTTTCTATTCAATATATTTGCGAGGTAGCACTCGTCGTTGCACTTGGGCTATGGCCAGTCACACATGGGTGTGTATGTTGATTTGATATATCACTCTTAGGACCTCCTTTCGGTGATTGCATTGAGTCGTGTGGGAAGCTTAGCATTAGAAGTCGACGTCATTCCTTCAAACACGACCCCTTTGTTGTTGTACGCGAGTATCCCTTGTGTCTTTGCTTTGTATCTGTACATAATCTTGCAATTCGAAAAAGAATAGTCAGCTTAGTCTTGCAAGCTACTAAGTCAATCTTTAAGTCACAAGCAATTGTAGCTCGAAATGAAAACATGTTGAGTGCTAATCTATCTAGCATAGAATTATTAAATGTCAAAGTGTCAGGTGTCGTAGTTTGGAGGTATAGTGTCTGTAGCCTCCATTTAACTTTGAAACACGGGTCGCGTCTGAAGCGTGTTTAAAGTTAATTCAGAAATCTATGTCCGTGCCCCCAGCGTTGATGGGAGCCGGATTAAGTCATTCGGATGTCCGATCTGTAAGTCTTTTATAATCCTGTCCTCAGTCGGAGGGCAATGAAGATTGCATGCACGTCGCAGCATTGTCCTTTATACTCTCTCCCAAGTCGTGAGAGTTAGAGTTATGGACGTCGCGGTTCGTCCTTTATACTCTCCCAAAGTCAGTTTGGGTTAGAGTTGTGGATCGAGTGGTCTTAAATCTTGGCGCGCCTGTCACACTCGTCCTAAGTTTATACTCATATCCAAGCTCTAAGGATTAGAGTTAGTCGGGCAAACAGTCGGGTCACATTTGCCTTGGCATTGTCCCTTTGCTCCCATGTCAAGGGCAAAGGTCGCCATCAGGGATGGTCGGTTCACGTCCCTGTTGATTTTATACTCCTCCCGTCGGAAGCATGGGAAAGAGTTAAAGATGTTGTTGGAGAGTGGTCGAGTCATACTCATCCTCGTCTTAACATTTCCCTTTTGCCCCCACATCGAAGGAAAAAGTTATGTCGTTCATGTGATCGTGCCCCTGTCATTTTTTCACTCTTCTCGTTGGATCAGGGGATGGAGTCATAGAACTGCAAAGTGGTTATGTCACACCCGAGTATATCTCTATGTCGCGTCTGGCAAATTAAAGGCTAGATGTTGAGGATGCCTCATTTGTATGCCTATGCATAGATATGTTGAAATCATGTGCATATATTCGCTTGCCCCCTACTTCAAGGGCAAAAGGTCCGTGAATGAATGGTCGAACTTCATTTATGTCAGGTTGTTGGCATCAGGAGGGAGAATAGTTGAATCACGTTCGTCAAAGCTTTACGTTCCTCCGACTAAACCATGGAAGGAGTAGTTGGCACCAAACTTCGGGTACCTGCATCAATCATATCGCATGAGTTAGTCATGTCCATAACTCAGGCAGCATGTAAAAGTAAATTGTATGATTGAAAAGTAAGCATATCAAGGGGCAGTGCTGCCTCCTTTAACGGATCGAGCCATGTAGACGGTCGAACTGCATCCATCCGGAATCGGATTCCGACGTTGAACGTCAATGCACAATTATCTTGAGGTCTTCCACGTGTGAGCCAATGAATGAATGATCACCTCGGATCCATCCTAAGCTATACAACTTCTCTCAGGTGAAGGACGTGGCTCTGTAAACGAGCAGTTCAATCGGGCTCGTTACGGCAATGCTCCATAATTATTCCTGTAGGTGCTCAAAGTTTGATCGGTACCAGATTCGGGGTACCTACATCATCCATATATAAATTCATCTAAGTTAGTTACATCAATAACTCATAAAGCACAGAAATATAAGAGTCATGGTTAAAAAGTAATCCTGTTAAAGGAATGGATATCATTCTGTGCGAAGATGGCATTGCACGCTCTTTGGAGGTCCATTTTTCCTCACTACATCTCTGTCAGGGGATGGCTGTCAAAATCTTTAACTGGAGATGAACGTCTTTTCAAACCGTTGTGGGGTGGCGGTCCTAAGAATGAACAAACCTTGATTAAGGACTTGGAGCGACAAAGGCAACTAGGTAAATACTATAAGCGAATGATGAGGTCGCATCTTATTTGAATCGCCTTCTTGCCCCCATGCTAAGGGCAAGGATTGAGTATAAGGGAGTCATGGCTGCTAGGGGGATAGTCATATCTCATCCATCCGCAGATATGCCTTTAGTCCCACGTTGGGAATAAGATCTAATGCACAGATAATCAACCAGCACCCAGGCTTAAGTGCTCTAAACCTTTTAACTTGCCACCTCTATCGAGTAGCATCTCCTAATTAGCTAAATAGCAGGCTCTTCCAGTAACATGGTCGCCATGGACCATTCCCATTTCATCTTTCATTAGGAATTTTAGCAATAGATACCAGGGTGCAATGTAAGCTCTAATCGCCGCTAGAGTTGGTCAGTTTAGACCTTAATCAGATAAACTTGACTACAATAGCATGGCTTCCAAGGCTTGAAGTAATGTTCACGTTTTCTATCACAATTTATGTATGAAGTCGAGAGCTAACGGTCGATTCATATTTGTTTTGATCTCGAACTCTCATCTCTTGACAAAGGTCATATGGTGACTGGTGAGCAGTCAAGTTGCTATCATCCGAGCAAAGATTCATATGTCCAATCATGGCCTGCAGGGGTTCAGCTGTTACCAATCGTTGGGAACCAAAGTATGTTGACCTAACCCTTATTCGATGGAAATCAGTCTTCCTCTATGCGATTGACAGCAAATAGCAATTGCAAAGGTTAGCTATGTTCTTCGGGAGGTGAGACGCAGGACATTTTATTCATCACATCATACAATTGAAGTGTAGCTTTGGGATGTTGGGATCTTTAGCTGCTTTCTGGTATCCCACTATTGACAATCATGGTCACTAAGATCATATGAATCATCTTTGAAGTAGTGTTCGAACTGTTCTATATAACTGTCATTCGATGCTCCGCCGATTGGACAAGTTTAAGTCATATAAATGGGATGGTCACTACTCATTAGGGAACAACATCAGTTGCATTGTTGAAATCTACACTATCGGTGTTCCAGAAGATGAGGCTACTATTAGACAATCATTATCTCGTATACTGTCGTTGTTAGCAAGCTGAATCTGATTGACAGCTCCTCCCATTGAATGGCATCGGCAAATAGAGGCTATGGCTTTTGGAGGAATCCTAGTCGTTGCCATTTGGTTGTCATATTCTTTGACTATCCACCTTATCTTCATTAACAAACTTTGATGACTACTGTTGGTCAAAATATACGTCGAGCCGAAGGCGAGACGTGATCCGAGCCGAAGGCGAGGCCGTCAGCGGGTCCGGGCGCAGCGCCGGCGGGGGTCCGGGGCCCCGCAGTCCCGGCACGATTTTTTCGATTTTGGAAGATGGAGCCTTTTCTGAAATGATCTTAAAAATGTATTTTTTCCAAAAATAGCTGTTTCGGGTCGGATCGGAGATGCATCATTGGGTCGGGTCGGGGTATCAACAGCAGTTGGATTCGAATCCTGCTCAACAAGTCGGGTCGGAGCACTGTCCCCGGGTCGGTTCGTGGTGCCACTCCTTTATGGCTCGGGTCGGGGGTACACATCCGATCCGAGGATAAATCTTGCCAGGAACTTGAAGTACTTGGCTCTCTTTCGAGGTGATAGGGGATCGGGTCAGATTGAGGTGTCAGTATCGGGTCGGTTCGGGTCCGATCCGACCCGGGCACACTTGAACCAGTGACTGGAATGAAACTTGCAGCCTTCTTGTCATCTTGTTCTGTACTCAATTCATTTCTGCGAGAAGCCCGTCGCTTTTTATCTTTTCTTGTAGGCATGGAAAACGTGGATTATCTCTTCGGATTTGGTGATCCAAACAATAGAATAATAATCCAGAAAGCTGAGAGTTCAATTCTCAGTGAAAGCACCAAAATGTTAGACCAAAAAACGGTCCTAACACCCAATTGATCGTATTTTGCAGAGAATATTGAGGAATCATGAACTAAAAACAAGTAAAGTCAATCAACACACGAAATTTATAGTGGTTCGGCGTTAATGAGCCTACATCCACTTCATAGTTTCTCATTTCATTCATGGATTACAATTACAAGGAATTTAATCACTCAGTCATTCAAATACAATGAATAATTCTCTCCGAATTCATTGATTTTCATTGGAGAAGAAGGTGGTTATTGGTGGGGGAAATCGGCCATGGCTACCATGTATGAATGAAATGCCAAAAGTCCCTTCAAATGGCCATGTTGTGGTGTATTTATAGCTGTAGAGAAGCTCTGGGCAGTTCCGGTTCGGATGGGCCACGTGGCGTGACCGGAGGAGATTTCAGAAGTAGTGGAGAACGTGGAAAAGTGGCTACCAGGTCGTGCTTTGCCAAGTGGAGTCCGATCCGCAATTGTAGGAGTCGGTTATGCCAAGAGAAGAGGTCAAACTCCATGTGTAGAAGCAGGTCCAATCGGTTCGGATCGGACCCGAACCGAACCAGTTGTTCGAGCAGAATGCCTGCACGCACTTCTGTACAGAATACTTCAGGCGGTTCGGGTAGAGGGTACTCCGATCCGATCCGGGGAAGGGGATCCGATCCGATCCGAATGGAAGGATCCGATCCGATCCGATTCAAAAGGAGGGATCCGATCCGATCCGATAGGGGGATCCGATCCGGTGACATTTGCATGTATAATTCAAATTTTCCATCTTTCTATCACTCCATCCAGGTGATCGCCAATCAATGTAAGTTCATACTCAAGTCCCTGGCTTTGGGTAGCCTGGTCACAAAGCAGGCTAACAATAAGTATAAGTCACAGATATACAAGACAGATATAAGAACACATATTTTTGAACAGCGGAAAACAACATCTTTTATTTCATCAAAGTACGTGTTACACAAACCATGCCATAATTGTCTTATAATACTTCCAAAATCATAACTGTCTTGATTACATTATTTAAAGAAGCATAAAGAAAACATAAATAAACTGCAAAAGTCCCATAATTGCTGTCCAAAGCCATAGTCCGAAATGAAAAGATCCAAGCAATACATTCTTTCTCTTCAAGCTGGATATGAAGGCTGGTTAAGCAGCGGTATTCCCTCCCTGTGGACCTGGGGGGGTGGAACAGAAGAAAAGAAGACGAAAGAAAAGTAGAGTCAGACATAAAGCCTGAGTAAGTCTAGGACTATTCAGTCTATGAATAAAGAACTGGGTATGATAAGTATAAACTGGAAATGGGAAAGCACCATAAACTTAGTTAAGTTGTCTAGGGTCGAATATACTATCGTACCCCATATTAATCTCTATACCCATATAAACTAGTTCCCAACAGGCACCCCATAATCAGGGTGAAGTGATCCATTTTATGATGATCGGCTCCTACTCGCATAATTACATGTGTCTTACGGCCCCCGATGTTGTAGTTACCTATGCTGGTCCCACCATTGGGTGTATCAAGTCCCATGGTGGCGGCCCGACACAATCCTAGAATGCACAAGTATGCTACTGGTGCCCAGTGCCTTATTTTTCTGCGCCGGAGTGTGTGCACGCCCGTACCCCTTTAGAACCTACACTGCTGCACCACCGCCGTCGATTTGACCGCTTACAATCAGCCCAGTAATCGTGCCCCACCGTGCCTAGTTTCAGGGTATCATGATATGCCTTGTAGGGTTACTGCTGAAAAGGGTCCCCCGCTACTAGGTTTTCTATTTCTAGCCAACATGCTAAGTTGGTTAAGTGTTTTATAAACCTAACCCCCAATCAGTCTATTTAGTTTAGCATGTTCCATTTCGATTAAGTATTAATATAATTTACTTAATCCTATCAATCCTGACTCAGCCTTAATTGTCTTATTAAAGCCTCAACCTCTCACATTAGACAGGTATTGTTGTGGCTGCCTGTTGCCGGTTGGGTCCGGGCAGTCTTACGCCACAACTCAGTCTAACCTCGGGTCCTTATTGGGCTCCGTGTTTAACCACCCACATTGGATAGGTATTGTTGTGACTACTGGACAGCCGGGCGGTCCCGGGCAGGTTTACATCACAACTCAATCCAACCTCGGGTTAAACACATCGTATTTTCTACATTTACATATTTTGTCTCTTTTCTTTTTATATGTAAATATTTGCGGCCCATTATTCAAATTCATCTTTATTGATTAAAATTTATTTATGCCACTTAATTGCTTTTCAAGATTGTTGGCATGCGTCGAACATGCCAACACATATGTTCTATATTTTAGCCCAAACGTCATTACCCCCGTTTTACACGTTCGTTCCAATGTAAGGTGTGTTGGGTTTAATACTTAAAACCAATTTAGCCAAATGAAAAGGGGAGGCTTATAACATGGTGTTTATAAGATAACATGAAAAAGGGGAGTGTGAACGCATGAACTTGCAACGAACGATTCAATTAACATAAAGTAGGCAAATGTGAACTTGCAATTGTAACATCATGGCATAACAATACTTAAACATGAATCGTTTTATTCATATAATCATGGCATAAACAATACTTAAACATGAATCATTCTATTCATACGATTATGGCATAAACAATACTTAAACATGAATTATTCTATTCATATGATTATGGCATAGACAATACTTAGACATGAATCATTCTATTCATATGATTATGGCATAAACAATACTTAAACATGAATCATCCTATTCATATGACTATGGCATAAACAATACTTAAACATGAATCATTCTATATGATTATGGCATAAACAATACTTAAACATGAATTATTCTATTCATATGATTATGGCATAAAAATACTTAAACATGAATCATCCTATTCATATGACTATGGCATAAACAATACTTAAACATGAATCGTTCTATATGATTATGGCATAAACAATACTTAAACATGAATTATTCTATTCATATGATTATGGCATAAACAATACTTAAACATGAATTATTCAATTCATATGATTATGGCATAAACAATACTTAAACATGAATCATAGGTTCAACTAACCATGTAAACTTGAAATTAAGAATCTAACTAAATTAGATATCATTATTATTGGCACATGGTCTTGACTAGAAATATAAGCCTATATTTTTATTTGGCATAATATAAACTAATCATGTTCATATAATTAATACAAGTTCACTAAGATGCTTGCTTTTGTCACTATCACAAAAGCATGATTTTTATACTTCAACTATGATGCCAATTCCAACATGACTTCATATGAATCATAATACTCAATTGGATCAAATTACACTAAAGATGACCATAGAATTATACCTCATTTTGGCATAACAGTAAATCATATACTTGCATGAACCTCAAATAAACTATTACAACATATAGTTGTTACTTTCAACATGAATCATATACTTGCAATTATCAAATGGGTGTTGTAAATAACTACCACAAACATGTAGTTTTCAATATGAATCATATGCTTGCATGAATCCCAATTAAAATTCCACAACATGTGGTTGTCAACATAAATCATATACTTGTATGAATCCAATCGTACACCATAGCATTGCCAAATCGTTTAGAATCAAAATAACATACAAATATAGATTATTATCGCCACAATTCCATTTCGTTGTTAACTTCCAACGCAAATCACGTACTTGCAAATATCCAATCGTATACCATAATATTCCCAAATCGTTTAGAATCAAAATAACATACAAATATATATTATTATCGCCACAATTCCATTTCGCATCTTACACAAATCAAACGCAATTAATTATTCACATCGGAATAGCACTCTACTTACAACGTATGACCAATCTTCAATTCAGGAATCTGAATTCTGAATTTGGAGATGCTATCCTTTGTTGTAGGCGTTGCTTTGATTTGATTAACGTTGCTTTAAGCTTTTGATTTATCTCCTAATTGTCTCTCTATTTCTGATGGCTATCCTTAGTCTCTCCTCAGCAGCATGACGGTCTCATCTCCATTTTAGTTTGTGTGAATTAGGGTTAGTCTTAGGTCCTTTTTATAGAGTCCGTGAGTTGATTTAGACCGTCGATGAAGCTTGGTTCAATAATAGCCGTTCGTTCAAAGGAGAGGCCAATCAGGAGCTGACACCTAGCCCTAGTGACAAGGCAAGGCTCAGAAAATCGACCAAACACAGACCAGGCCAGCCAGGGTGGGCTGGGTTCAACCTGGCTCAGGGGCCAGGTCGACTCCCCAGTCGACCCCCAGGTCGACTCTAGAGTCGACCTGCCTGGGGCAGGTCGACACCTAGGTCGACTCCCAGGTCGCCTTGGCCTGGCAGGTCGCCCCTAGGGTCGACCCCCAGGTCGACCTGGTGGGTTTGGGCGGGAATTTTCCCGCCTACTCTGATTGGGCTGAAATTCAAATCTGTTTTCGAAATTTGAATTTTCTGAAACTTCATCGGGCCATAATTTGGTCATACGGGCTCCGTTTTTCGAAAACTCGGACTCTATTTTGCGTATTTTTCCGAGACGAACGCAATGGCATATCCCGTTTCCCTTAATACTTTAATTTTAAATTTATTATACTTTAATTTGTGAATTTCACTGTTATAAAATACACAGGGTATTACATCGTCCATAAAGAGCTACGAATGGTGCCATACCAATGCTGGACTGAAAGCTATTATTATATGCGAACTCAACCAATGGAAGATGCTCTTCCCATGTACCCCTAAAGTCTAGGATACATAGCCTCAACAAATCCTCTAGAATGCGATTCACCCTCTCAGTCTGGCTGTCCGTCTGAGGATGATATGCGGTGCTCAAACATAACTGAGTCCCTACCGCCTCTTGTAAGCTTCTCCAAAATTCGCTAGTGAAAATAGGATCGCGGTCGCTCACTATGCTAGAAGGAACACTGTGCAAACGAACTATTTCTCGGACATATACAGAAGCTAACCATGGAGCAGTCCTCTTACTCTTCACGGGAATGAAATGGGCGCTCTTAGTAAGTCTATCTACTATAACCCAAATCCCCGTATTACCCCTCCTCAATCGCGGTAATCCATCCACAAAATCCATCGAGATGCTTTCCCATTTCCATAGTGGAACCTCCAATGGGTGAAGCAACCCATCGGGTTTCTTTTGCTCCGCTTTTACTTGTTGGCACACCAAGCATCTAGCGACATACTCGGCCACGTCTTTCTTCATGCCAGACCAAAAGTAATCTCTCTTCATGTCTTTGTACATCTTGTCCCCGCCGGGATGAATGGTCATCTTCGAACGATGTGCTTCGTCAAGAATAGTCTTCCTTAGGTCATCGTCTTTTGGTACACAAAGTCTACCGTCCCTACGTAACCAACCCTTATCGTCTAGGGTATACCTTAGGGGGATAGCTTGATGACTCCCCTCCTTTGAGCTTTTCTACTAACTCAACTAACTGTGGGTCGTCTCGCTGTGCCTCGCCAACCCGTCCCAAAAGCGTAGGTCTGACCTCCAAGGATGCTAGCAAACCGGGTACGAAGTCAACGGAAGGTCTAAAGTCAAACATCGAAATGAATTCTAAACTTTGCTGCTCAAAAAACAAAGGACTTAAGGATAATCTTTTTCTACTTAAGGCATCGGCCACCACGTTACCCTTGCCAGGGATATAGGCTATTTCGAAGTCGTAGGACGCTAAGAACTCCATCCACCTTTACTGCCTTAAGTTCAAGTCCTTTTGAGAGAATAGGTATTTTAAAGATTTGTGGTCAGTGAATAGTTCGAATTTCTCGCTAAGAAGATAATGACGCCAAGACTTAAGCGCAAAAACAATAGCGGCCAACTCTAGGTCATGTGTGGGGTAATTCTTCTCATGCGCTCTCAACTGCCTTCCACCATAGGCTATTACCCTGCCCTCTTGCATTAAGACTGCGCCTAGTCCTGTCCCATAAGCGTAAGTATAAACGATAAATGGCTTACTCCCGTATGGCAATACTAAGACTGGGGCTGAAGTCAAAGCTCTCTTCAAACGTTGGAACGCATCATCACAATCTACGTCCCATGTGAAAACTAGGTTCTTCTTCGTCAAGCGTGTCAGTGGAGCTGATATCTTTGCGAAGTCTTTGATAAACTTCCTATAGTAGCCAGCCAATCCCAAGAAACTTCTCACTTCGGTAGCATTTTTAGGAACCTTCCAATCTTGGATGGCCACCACCTTCGCGGGATCTACAGCTATTCCTTCTTTGGAAACCACGTGTCCTAAGAACCGTACTTCCTTCCTCCAAAAGTGACACTTAGAAAATTTAGCTTTAAGCTTATGCGCTCGAAGAGTCTCCAACACTTCCCTAAGATGTAGGGCATGCTCTTCTTCATCCTTAGAAAAGATCAAGATGTCATCTACAAAGACTACCACAAATTTGTTAAGGTACTCCCTAAACACCCTACTCATCAAATCAACAAAGTATGCGGGGGCATTTGTCAAACCGAAGGGCATCACTAGCCATTCTTAGAAACCGTCCGGAGTCCTAAAGGCAGTCTTGTCAATGCTATCCTCAGCCACTCTCAACTGATGGAAACCAGTGGCTAAGTCCAACTGCGAAAACACTGAGGCGCCAACTAACTGATCGAAGAGATCGTCAATCCTCGGCAGTGGGTGTCTGTTCTTCTTAGTAAGCTTATTAAGTTCTCTATAGTCCACACAAAGTCTAAGGGACCCATCCGCCTTCGCGGCAAATACTACTGGAGCACCCCACTCCGATATACTTCGTCTTATGAACCCCTTCTCAAGCAACTCCTTCACTTGCTTACCGAGTTCCCTCCTTTCATGTGGAGCCATGTGGCGTACTGGCAAAGATACTGGTTTCGCATTATCCACAAGATATATTCGAAAATCTATCTCCCGCTTCGGAGGCAAGCCTTTCCCTCCTCAAACACATCCAAATATTATCGGACCACTCTAACAGATTGTAGATTTTCCTCCGACGCATCAAGCAATTCTAGATAACTTAGCATAACCGAATTTATGGGATTACAAAAGATTTCGAGAGTGTTGCCAAGGCGAGTCACGAGCCTAACTACTCTCCTTTCACAATCAAGAACGGCCCCATTTCTGGATAACCAATCCATTCGTAAAATTAGCCCATAGCCCGTGAAGCCCAACACATAAGCATCACATCTAAATTCAATGCTAAGTATGGAAATTTTCAAATCCAAACACATCATAGACAAATAAGCTGAGCCCCCAATTGGATTCGAAACAACTAAGGGATCCTCTACTAAACTGGTGTTTAAGTGCAGTGATTCAACTAATGATGTAGAGATAAATGAATGTTATGCGCCCGAATCGAATAAGGTACGGACAGGATGATCAAACAGAAAAACTAAGCTTTCAATAGAAATGGTTCTACCTCGTTCTTGCAGCGTTGGGACCGCGAGAGCCTGAACTTGTCCCCTTGCCTGCCCTGGTGCCATAAGAGCCTGCACCTGTCCTCCCGAGGCAGCTCCTGCCCTCTGCCCCTTCTTTGGGCAGTCCTTCACTAAATGTCCCGCATCGCCACAATGAAAATAGCCTGTCTTCTTTTTCTTTCGGCAATCCTTGCTGAGATGGTCTGGTGTCCCACAGTTAAAACATTTCTTCTTTCCCTTGCCGTTATTGTCTTTACCACCCTTCTTGTTTTGCTGTTTTGGTTTCTTCTTATCCCCCTTCTTCTCGGGTGCCTTATCATCTTTAGCGCTTTTCTCCTCTTGCATAAGCGCCATTTCTACTAACTTCTCAAAGGTGGCCCCCATAGGGATGTGGGTCATAGCCAACCCTTGCAATGGTTCATTCAAGCCATTCATGAACCTCAGCGCCTTCTTCTCCGGCGTGTTCACTAAGTCCAAGACAAACCTTGCTAACTGATTAAATTTATTGACATATTCTTTCACTGATGAGCTTCCTTGCTTCAATGTCAAGAACCTTTCCATATATAGATTTTCTTCCGCCCTTGAGAGAAACGTCGCCTCGAACCTACGTCTGAAATCCGCCCAAGAGTCAACAGGACGCTCCCCATTAGTGACCTCCCACCAAAACGAGGCCTCTCCCTTCATCAACCAAGCTGCTAATCGAACTCTCCTCCCTTCTTCTACTTCAAAGATTTCTAGCAATTCTTCCACCTCCTTAAGCCAATCTCTAGCTTCCACTAACGTTTCTGACCCTTGAAATGGTTTTCCACCCATAGCCTTGAATTCCTTGCACATCTTTGCAAAAATATCTACGCGAGGAGGAGGAGGAGGAGGAACGGGTGCAACTGGTGGTGGAGGAACATTGGTTGGACCTGCAGCGGCCCTAGCCACTAATAACCTCCTATACCATCCAGGTATCGTTACATCGTCGGGTAGATTAAGATCTTCAGCCACGCTGAAACGAAAAAGGAAAGATTCATAATGGAGAACTCGAAAGATAAAGATATGGGCTATTGGGGATTATTTTTTTTCTTAAAATCTTTTCTCTTTAAATTTCTCATTAAAACATGCTTTTGAAAGTACTTCATCCAAAAATAACTATTTTTCTAAAGTATTTTTATCTGTTCTGGTAACCTTAAGCTCTGATACCACGTGTAACACCCCACGTCCATTAATGTCACTCACGAAGGGAATGCATTAACTTCCATGGAGGTAATAAGCGAATATAGAACAGAAAAATTACAACAAGACAGATAATAAATAGTACTTGGAAATCTAAAATTTCATTTTATTGCAGCGGAAATTAAACATGTTTGTTACATCATGAAACCATAGATCATAACCAAGTACAATATCCATCTTCATAAAAACTAAATACATAATCCCATTACATAAATAGCCATTAAAAAGATAACAAGCTGGACTTTACTTCAACGGTCCAAGCTTTCCAAAGAGAGATGAAGCAATTCAATCAAACTCCACTAGAGCTGGGCCCAACCTGAGGACCTAGAGGGGGGAAAAGGATAGAAATAGAGGGGGTCAAACATAAAGTCTGGCGAGTATGATAATTCTAACAATACTATTAGCAAAATAACTAGACTAAGGCATAAGCTGGAAGACAAGTAAATGTCTATGAACTCTTAGGAAGATAAAGATAGTGTTTAAGATAACGTTAAAGATAACGGTAAAGGCACACCTAATTACTAACGAATGATTACTACACTGCACCGCACATTACTGCACTGCACCACACTAGTCACCCTATTGTTTGATCCCACTTGCTTCACACAGAAACTTTATAAATAGCCTTACGTACCCCTAGCTGACTACATAGGTGCCGTCTGCCCCTATCTCCACTAGGTGTACCCCACTACCCACTTTCGATCGGCTCCCTACTCGTAGATACCCGTGCTGGCCCCACAGTAGGGTGTATCACTCCCCTAAAGTGGCAACCCGATACAACTTGAGAATGCACGGCTTATACCTACACGATGCAACAACGTCTTACCTACCAGCCCGGGTCCACACATGCATATGAAACCCGTTGGACTTGCGTTGCCACCGCTCCCCGTTTTGGCCTCTTACAGTCAAACCCAGCATGCGTGTCCCGTCCTCGACTTGGGTCGAGCCCACAAAGATACGTTTGGGATACTGGTCGAAATGGGCCCCCACAAGCTACCCACCTAAGCTTGTCACTAGTATATCCCACTTAACCCTCTTAGTCATGTTCATTTACATGTGTGTTTGGTTAAGTCTTACTAATCGTATTTCACATGCCACTAAGGGCTCCCCCTAGATTCCTCATGCCACCCAAGGCACCTACTTAACCCCCATGTCCCACCTTACATGTTTATCTGGTTAAGTATTTCTTAATTCATTCAGGCCATAACCTCATAAAGACCTCTCACATTAGACTTGCATTTATGGCAGCTGGATTTGCCGGGCGGGTCCGGGCAGTCTTACACCATAAAAGAGTCTAACCTCGTGTCTTTACAACCATTATGCTTTAGTTTAGGCCTAGGACCTCTCACATTGGGCTGACATTTGTGACCACTGGATTTGCCGGGCGGGTCCGGGCAGGTTTACGCCGCAAACGAGTCCAACCTCGTGTCCTAAGCATTGATTAACACTTAAAATCTTTTACCCCAATTTTAATAATTCCCTATTCAAATTATTAATTAAGTCAACTTTTAATGATGTCCATAATTGACTCAATTATAGCCATCCACTTATGGCATGCAAAATCGTATCAATTGCACCCCAACTTTTTAATATTAAATCCTTAATATTACCCCTACCCCACGTTTATACGTTCGCTTATTCAACGCATAATATAGGCTAGACTTGTATAGTCTAACACCTAGCACAAAGATAAATTATCACACCATATAGACAATTAAAATAAATCTAATCATAATAGGGGTGAAACTTGCATAAACTACACATGTTAAGGATCAAAAGTTGCAACTTGTTAAATGTCTCAATTTACATGATATGATCATAGCCCAAATCTATACATAAACTTGCATATGGGGTTTTTAGGCAACATAATGATGGTGTGGACTAGCATAGGATATCACATATGTCATAGCATAATTCTAGATGTCATAATAGATGTCTTGGCATATGTTCATAACTTTTCTAATCAATCTAACTTGCATATGTGACTTGTCATATAGATCAACATAACCCAAACATGATGATTTAATTAATATGAACTAACTAGCATAGATGGTAACATCATGGCCTTTTTAACATGTATGATTCATCACAACTTAGCATAGAAACTTTCAACATACATAACATCATCATAGCATGATTTACAACATATAAGATATCATCATCACATAACATTGGATTTACAATATACATGATAGCAAAAGGGGTTTACAACAACATATATGATAATTCACATCATCTACTCATAATCCATTCATAACTCAACCTAATTAAAATGATAAAAATCTTGTTAAGATCATCATACTCACAATTTAGAGAAGAAAAGAGAGAGTTTTGCTTTGCTTTAGGGTTGAGAGAATTAGAATTAAATTTGCTTTTCTTCTTTCTTAGCTGGCGGCGGCTCCATTGATTTCCATGGCGACGGTAACTATTCTATTTTAATTAGGTTTAGGGTTAGCGTTAGGATGTATTTATAGGTGTAGGAAGTTATTTAGGACCATTAGATTAACCCTGAACCATGAGAACCAATCAAATGCAAAATCTGCATTTGAGCGAATCGGCCCACGGGTTGACAGCCAAACACCCTGGATTAACCCCTAGTCGACCCAGCAGGGCTTGGGTCGACCTCAAAAATGGGCCGGTTCGGTTATTTCCCCTCCTAATTTACTGTTTTGAACTTTTTCGCATATTTATTTATTTAATTTTTAATTTATATATATATCAATATATATATATTTCTCTGCGCAACCCATTTCACTTAATTTTTTTCTAAAAATTAAGTATACTTTAATTTGTGAATTTTAATGTTATAAAATTACGGGGTGTTACATCCATAGTGACTATTTTAAATTTTAAACTGGACATAACTTATAATTTATAAAGTAAAATCTCATATTTTTTACATTCGTTAGAAAGATATAGTTAAACAAATTCTAACGTTTCTTGTTTTATTGAAATCTGAATTGTTTTGAATCCTATACATTCAATTGGAATTTAAAATCTAATTTTCAAACTACTACGCCATTTCAGGCTCGTTTTAATTAAATTTTAAATTTATACATTCTAACTTCAATTTAAATAAATTTTTAGTTGTTATTATTTAAAATAAATCATTTTAAATATTCAAAACCCATTAAAATAGCTAAAATAAAAAAAATTAAATTGGTTCAGAAATTCCGGATTGTTACAATGGATGTCCTTGGTCTTCGGGTCATAATTAGAAAGACTAAAACAGGTGTTATGCCTTGATTAACGAGGTCGCATCTCCTATCGGACATACTTCTTCGAACCATATCTATTACTTTGTGATTTGATTGGTGGCAACTCTTGATTTTGGGAGTGTTGTTCGAGGTCGGCGGTAGTCGCGGCAATGCGTTACCAACGGTCCGGGCGTGCATCGATAGAATCCTACCATGGGTATTCCTTGTGTGCCTTGTCATATTATCCTGATCGAGCCACCTACAATTTTGATTTATACCATACCTATTCAGTGCCCTCTGATAGCCACTAGTTTATGGTGGACTTTATGGTATTTGTATAGACAACGGTATTATAAACGGTGTAAGGGTAATAATGGTAATATGTTATTTTCAATAGTAAATTTGACTATAGACACTATTATAATAGCATATTGTATTATAAGATATCTAGTTTGATGGATCCTTAGAGGATGGAAATCCCAAATATCCTTTAAGTTATTGATGCATTTCACTGAACATTTCATTAGAGTTGATTCACTTATATAAGAATGTTATTCCTGATATGAATATTTTTTTTGTATTATTGTTCGGGTCAAACCGAGTATTGCAGTATTGAGATTTCACCTTTCGAAGTTGGAGACTTGTTGAAGACATCGTCTCTATCTATTGGTCCTAGTTATTTCTCTTTCTATTAGAAATTCTTGTACTCAGACTTCCGCTGTATTTAATTTTATAACTATGATATTATGTATAAATTTTTATTTTTTTATTTAGTAGCTTCATGAACTACTATTGTATTTTATTAATTCTGCTGTGAGATATTCTGTTATTCTATATATGTTATTCCGTGTTTGATTTATTAAACCTCGTAGCAATAACAATCTGTCGTTTTGAATGGTTTGAGTTGGTCTATTTACCGACTTGAAGCTCTCAAAAAGGCAGGTCGTTATTGTTTGAAATCAAAACCAGTCAAAAGTTCTGATTTTACATCCAAGTATAAATTTCAAAATCAAAATTTGTCTTAACAAATTTCTGTATAATTGATTTCAGTAAATCAAAATTAATCAGAAAACTATCTTTCTGATTTATCAATCAGCAAAAACTAGTTTTAATTACAAGAAGAAAATTTCTGATTAAGATAGTCAAGTATATTTACCAATCAAACACTTTGATTATAACTTTTAGCATTGTTTACACATATAAACAGATTAGAACACTTCTTCAGACAAATCAATGTTTTCAAGATTTAATTGTCTAAGATCCAGAAAAAATTCAAATACTGTCAATGTCAGATATTAATTCGTATTTAAATGAAACAAATTATTTCAGAAACAAAATTTATTTAAGAGTCCTAATTAATCATTTCAAAATCAAATTCAATGATTTCTATAAGTAATACTATCGATTAATTAGGAATTCAAACAATATAAACCTAAATCAGAATTCAAAATATAATTTATTGCAAGCCTAGCTCCGATACCGCTGAAGGATTTGCTAGATCTAATCAATTAACCTAATCTGACGATATAACGAAATTAAATTTTGAATCTATGCAATAAAAATAAGTCAAATTAATTAGGTAATGATTTCATACCTACCGTGTTGAATCTAGATAAAACTCGAAACGAAGGAGGATGAAGTATCGAATCGAGAGCATGACAATGCACCATGCCTCGACTGGTATCCACTCAAACATTTTCTCCCTCAATCAAATTGAAGAAGAAATCAAAGGAGGGAGCGGTACTAGCCGCCATTATTTTAGTTCTTGGAGGAAAAAGTATTCAGAGTGATTTTTATTGGATCTAATCTAATCCGATAAAAATACATTTAGGGTTTGTATCGTCTTGTTTAAAGGAAAACGTATGTTCCTTTTAAAATAGATGTCAACCATAAAATAGGATCTAAGCTAAATACTCATTCCAACCATAAATAAAAAACAACATATTGATATTTTATTTGTCCAAAATTATTTCTCCTTTATAATGTTCTATTGTGTGACCCTATAGGTTATTATAACGTTGGAAACGATTTTAAATCGTATTTAAAATCCTAAATAGTGATTGACAACTAGTAATACATCGCTACTACCAAAGTTGTACTAACATCAATGACTCAATACAAACTTTTCTATGGCCAGTATCTCAATGTAATATAATCCTTTTAACCATTATATCCAGGATTAAACTCAAGGCACGGAATGTATCACCCTCTTTATAATTTAATCATTTATATCTTGATTGATGAGTAAACTATATAAAACAAATCAATATTTGAGCACGGTCACGCATTTCATAATCTCGCTTAATCAAGAGGCCTATGGATATCACTACAAATATTGTAGGGTTAAATTCCATCTAGATTATTCATAATTTTCATTCGATTCGAGATGTATCCAGTGATCACCTTTATCGTCCACTCGGTCAAAAGTAACTTTTGATGATATCAAAACACAGATATCCTCGAATAAAATTATAATGATTTCAGGTCCAAGGACCATTACATCATTGCCACTATGAGAATAACTTATGATACTGTTAATTATATTTCATGTAGTTTTCTCACGTTCGGTTATCCTAATACGCTATTCTCTAATATGTATTTATGTCTTGACATTAATATCACGTATATTAATGATCAATGAGATATGATCATCGGTCAATCAACATACTAGTCTCAATGTTTTATTGTTGTCCTATATAAACAATAAAACTTGACTATGGACATTTCCAAATTATAATACTTAATATATATTATATAATCTCATGTTCAAGTCACTTACTTGAACTACATAATTATGTATTTTTTTTCTAAGGACTTATATTACGTTAATATTTATATTACGCAAGTAAATATAACATAACAGAATATTTTTCTCCAAATAAAATAACATCAACAATGTTATTAATCACATCAAATGGATTGCCTTTAGGGCATAAACTCTAGCATATATAACACACGTTACACTAAGCAAACCAAGTAGCAAAATAAAATATTAGACTTGGACTACATGCATTGTTGACAGAAAAATATGTCGTAAACACCCAAGATTCTTACTACTTAAGAATTATAGTTTCACGTGGAAAAGTAAGTGCGGAAAACAATAAAAAACATAAGAGATATATAGTGGTTCGGTCTCACGAGCGGCCAACCTCCAGTTTGGAAGAGTCGTTGGAATATTATTAATAAAAAACAGTTACAAGGTTGAGGACATCTCATGACATCCCTTTACATGCATCTCTAAGTTATATGATGTCATAATTATCATATATTAATATATTAGGAAAAAGACACATTTGTCCTTCTTCTTCCTCAAAGCATAGATGTCATTAAAGAGGCTACTTGGATCTCTCAAGAGATGTCTAATCACCAAATTCCCACCCCTTTGAAGTGCGGTTTTGAGGGGTATTTATAATGGAGTGGTTAGGTGGGAGTAGGTAGGAGTAGGAAGTAGGGGACCACACCAGAAATCCCGTATCCCATTTAGCTAACCATCAAAATCTCGGATCCCCTGTACACAAGCCTTGGAAACACGTACCCCTCCATGGGGTACGAATTTCGTACCAAAAGGGGAACGAAATTCGTACCCTAAGGGGCATGAAGGATCCCAAAATGAGAGCGGGGAGTTGAGACTTGCGATGCTCGAGACTTTCCGAGATTCGGGATATTGTCTAGCGATGTTTGGAGGAGCAGCGAGGTTCCTGTCAGCATGATCCCTTCTCGGATCATTTCCTTTACTCCTTGGTGACACTCTGGGCCTTGGCTTCACGTGATACGTTGAGTCGAGCGTGCCTTGCGTACTTTTGGGAACTGGACCAAAAGGTCAGTTAACATTTCCCCCCCAAAGTATGTCTTGTCTTGACATAATGTGCTTTGCATTGGTTGATGTAATTGATGGGTCGTCGACTTTTCCTGTAAACTTATGAAAATGGACGTTTGTGACACCCCACGTCCGTTAATGTCACTCTTTAACAGAATGCATTAAGTCTTGCGAAGCGTTATAGGTAAACAGAAACGGAAACATCACAAGATATATATAAAATGACAGCAGAATTTAAAACTTTATTAAACAGAAAGCATCGTGGTTTAAAACCTAGTTATATCATAAGACTGATATAAAATGATAGTGGAATTTAAAACTTTATTAAACAGAAAGGATCTTGGTTTAAAACCCAGTTACATCATAAGATTGAAATACAGAAAACCCATTACATCGAATTAAAAGTTCAATCTTGTACTAAAATCATCAGAGTACAATAATATATAAAAAGCATGGTCCCCAAAGTATATAGCCATATCGGAGAAGACTGGAAATCAAAGTGGTACATCTAAACAGCTCCACGCAGAATGAAAGAGAGAATCCAAATCAAGCCTAAGTATTCCTACCCTGAGAACCTAGGGCGAACAGAAGAGAGAGAGGAGGAAACAAAATGGGTCAGACATAAAGTCTAGAGAGTCCGGTTACTTTTAGATATAAATAAGTAAAAGCATCATGACAGACATATAAACTGGATGAGAGAGATAACAGTATCATAAGATAGGTATAACAGAATGCGCAGGATAAGCAGAATAATTAGTACAAAATAGGTTATGCTTCTCTAATAATTTTCTATACACCGATACTAGTATAACAGAAACAAGATGATCTCTACAGAAACAGATGGTAGACTTAGGTACACTTTTAGTGATGGGTTTTTCCCCCAACAATAATAACAGACAGCCCAACAGAAATAAAATGTGTTACCCCTAACAACAATAATGGGCTTCTAAACAAGCAAGACTAGATGTACCATAATTACTATCCCAATCAATCAGCTCCCTACCCTGCAGATACCCTGTGCTGACTCCATAGTAGGATGTATCACTTCCTAAAGTGGCAACCCATTTATTTTTGAGATGCAAAACAATATCTACTGATGTCACAGTGTCTAAATTTTCCGCGAGCAAGCCAGACCCATGCACGCATATGACTCCGGTGGATCTCGCGCTGTCAACACCTCCACCTATTTGAACCTCTTACAATCAACTCAGTAAGCGCGCCGTGACCCCGACCTAGATCGGGGTTCTCGGTTTGATACCAAGATGGGTTACTGATAGATATAGGTTCCACACAACAGATGATACAAGCCACCCACTAGGCTTGCATCCACACTACTAGGATTTTGACTAGTTATTCCTAATAGTTTAACAAGGTTTCATAACCCTAAAATGTAATACGGGTTAAGTTTTTTGGGCTTATATAACCCCTCACCGATTTAACAAAATTAACTTAACCCCACTGGTTCAACCAAGTTTACTTAACCCTTGCTAAGTTCGACAGGTTCATGTAACCCCTACAGATTTAAATAGGTTAAGTATTTTAGGTTAACAAGTTATTATCGTATTTCCATTTATGGCTATTAATGGAATACACCTCTCACATTAAGTCTATCACTTGTGGATGCTGGATATGCCGGGCGGTTCCAGCAAGACTTCTACCACAAGTTGGACTTAAACTCATGTCTTAGCACCGTTTCGTGTAAATTTATGAACACGACCCCTCACATTAGATTAACCACTTGTGGATGCTAGATTTGTCGGGTAGTTCCGGGCCACAAGTGTAATCTAATATTGTGTCTAAATGCAGTTATAGTTTCAAATTACTGTAATTTAGGCATGGTCTTTATTAAATAATGTTTCATGTTTATCCAAGGTTATTCCCCTAATCCCGATTTGATGATACAAGTTATGCCCCAAGTTAAATTTTTAGATCAAGGTATAGATTATGCCCTAAAACCCAATCATGTTTTACAATATAAGTTATGCCCCAATTTATCATTCCTAACCGTTCCCCATTTCGTTCGTTTGCATGTTTCAGCGGTAGGCCTATACATAAAGGTAACCTGACTATAAAAATAAAAAGCGAAGGAGGGAGAGAAGAGAACAGGAATAAGCATAATAACAAAACAGGCATACTATGTCAGAAATAAGCATACTAGGAATAGGCACATGAGAACTAATCCGTAGATTAAGTGAACAAGTAATAGCAGATCTGATTAGTTATGATTCAAGTTATTAACAAGCACTGATTTAGATCTAACTTATGAACATGTCAAGATTACTTTTTACATGTTTACATCTAAAAAGAACATAAACTCACTGTGACTGGATCTAAAGAACAGAGAATTGACTGTTGATGTTTGTAGCAGAGATTCTTGAATATGTATGACTTGTTGTTGCAGAAGAATAGGCTAGTTCAATTTGAGTTGGGGTAGCACCTAGTTATCTCCATTATTTTTGGTGAATAAAACAATAGAAACGAGGTCCTATTTATTGCCTACGGTCGACGAATATGGTCAAGAACAAGTCCACGTTCACAAAATTGGATCTGCCCCAGATCTGGTTGGGGTCGACACAGGGGTCGACCCCCAGTGTAGGAGTCGACCTATGGGTCGACACCTATGGGGCACGGGGTCGACCCCTAACAGGCCGAATTCCCCCCTTTTTCGCGCTCTTTGGTGTTGATTTCTGGACTAGTTTATTTATATATTATGCTTATATGTGAACAAACTTCAAACCTTGATGTCTTCTTTATACGGTATCCGTTTTACGCGAACTCAGAGTCTATCTTAAGAAGAATTCTGAGATGAACACAATGGTGCAGTCTATTTTACTTAACTCCCTATATTTAATTAAATATTCTTTAGTTTATCATTATAGTGTTCTTTTAAAATAACGAGGTGTTACATTCTCCCCTACTTAAAGGATTTCGTCCCCGAAATCTCCAAGTTAAGAAGAATGTATATCCTAACATCCATCTACTCATCCACCAATCATAGGCATCCACTGTCCTTAAAATATTTCTAATGCTTATACGAACATATGCAAAGGCGTGTGTATATTTCCCTATACTAATGCAAAAAATCGGGTGGTCTACTGATTCAGTTGACCTCCTTAATGCAATATATGTTAGTGCCATGAATCCAACATGTATGCAAACAATCCTAGTATATCATGTGAACTCTATATGTGTGCACAATCATCCATCCAAATGCAATCATTCATATGATGATACACCCTTTTCCATCCATAAAAGAAGAAAAATGCACACACATCCATGGGTTTCCTACCTAAAGGTCGAAGATTCAATCGATAGGATATACCTAAATGACAGAAGCAAGTATGAATAAAAAGATTTGGAAAATAAGATAAGAACATACCCTTGAAAAGAAAAGGGTACGAAGCACGAATCTTGTCTTCGGTCTCCTAAGTTGCATTCTCGTGGTCTTCTCCTCATTGAACTTTCATCAACTTGACTTCTCAGTTGTGTAGCTTCTTAACCTCTGATCCGAGAATATAGGTAGGAACTCGTCTAACTATCGCTTCCCGTTCCACCTCTACTTCCTCAAGCATGCTCAACTCCACTACTTCTACGGTATCATGCAAGCACTTCCATAAATGGGAAACGTGGAAAACATCATGAATACTGGCCAGTCTCTCTGGTAACTTCACTCTATAATCCATTTGACCATTCCTTTCTGTTATGGGAAATGGTCCTACAAATCTTCATGGCAATTTCCCTATAGATCCAAAATGAACCATATTCCTCAAAGGTGATACTTTAATAAAAACAACGTCTCCCACCTCAAACTCGATATCAGTTCTTCTCTTATCTACGTAGGATTTCTGCCTATCCTGAGCTGTCTTCATGCATCTGCGAATAAGATCAAACTTTTCTGAAGATTCTCTAATCATCTCAGGTCCAAGTAGAAGCCTACCTGTAGACTCCCACTAACAAGTTGGCGATTTACAAGGTCTCCATACAATGTCTCCAAGGGTGCCATGCCAATACTAGCCTGATAATTGTTGTTGTAGGCGAACTCTACCAAAGGAAGATGCTCTTCCCATGTCCCTCTGAATTCTAGGATACACAGTCTTAATAGATCCTCAAGGACTCTATTTACCCTTTCCGTCTGTCCATCGGTTTGAGGGTGACAAGTAATGCTCAAATATAACTGTGTATCTATTGACTCTTGTAAGCTCCTCCAAAACTCACTGGTGAATATGGGGTCACGATCACTCACAATACTGGAAGATACTCCATGTAGATGGACTATCTCATGAAGATAAACTGCTGCCAACCATGTTGTCGTCCTCTTACTCTTAACAGGAATGAAATGAGCGCTCTTAGTAAGCCTGTCAACTATAACCCAAATACTGGTGTTGCCTTTCCTCGATCTAGGCAAACCACCGATGAAATCCATAGAGACGCTCTCCCACTTCCACTGTGGGACCTCTAAAGAATGAAATAAACCACCGGGCTTCCTTTGCTCAGCTTTGACTTGCTGACAAATCGAACATCGAGAAACAAACTCTGCTACATCTTTCTTCATCCTAGCCCAAAAGAAAACCCTCTTTATATCTCTATACATCTTATCACCACCTGGATGAATAGTCATCCTAGAATGATTGGCTTCCTCAAGGACTGTATTCAACAGACTCCCAACTCGGGGAACGCAAAGCCTTCCATCTCGTCGCAACCACCCTTTATCGTCCACGGAATATCTATTAAGGTGACTAGAAATCTCCCCTCTACTGATCTTGTCTAAGATGTATGCTATCTATGGGTCATCTCGCCGTGAAGTTCCTATTTGATCCAAAAGAGTAGGTCGCACCTCTAATGATGCCAATAAACCAGGTGTGAACTAGGTAGAGGGTCTAAAATAAAAAGATGATATATACTCCGATCTTTGTCTTTCTACAAATAAAGGACTCAAGGACATCCTCCGTCTACTCAGTGCATCTAACACCACATTACCCTTGCCAGGTCCATAAGTAATCTTAAAGTCATAGGATGCTAGGAACTCCATCCATCTCTGTTGCCTCAAATTGAAATACTTCTACGAGAACAAGTACTTGAGAGATTTATGATCGGTGTACAACTCGAACATCTCTCCAAGTATATAATGGCGCCAAGACTTAAGCGCAAATACAATAGCAGCTAACTCCAAATCAAGGGTTGGGTAGTTCTTCTCATGAACCCTTAACTGTCAACCTCTATAACATACCACCCTTCTCTCTTGCATCAGAACCGCATAAAGCCCTATACCACACTCATCAGTGTATACAGTGAACACTTTGTTCCCATCATGCAAAGTCAAGACTGGGGCTATTGTCGGAGCCCTCTTCAATCACTGAAAAGTATCCTCATAGTCTATAACCTAAGAAAATGTTTGATTCTTCTTTGTCAGCCTGGTGAGTGGGGCTGATAACTATGCGAAGTCCTTAATGAAATTCGTATAATAGCCCGCTAATCCAAGAAAAATCCTCACCTTCATTGCATTCTTTGGAATCTTCCGATCTTCGAATGCAACTACTTTTTCAGGATCTATTGCTATCAGATCCTTAGAGACCACATGCTCTAGAAATCTCACTTCCTTTCTCCAAAAATGACATTTGGAGAATTTCGCTTTAAGCTGATGCGCTCGGAGAATCTTCAAAACCTCCTTTAAATGTAGGGCATGCTTTTCCTCACTTTTCGAGAAAATCAAGATGTCATCAATAAAGACAACAACGAACTTATTTAGAAACACCCTACTCATCAGTTCCACAAAATAGGTGGGTGCATTTTACAATCCAAAAGGCATGACGAGCCATTCGAGAAAACCATCTGGAGTTCTAAGAGCGGTCTTGTCTATAATGTCCTCGTCTACCCTCAACTAATGAAATCTCGTGGCTAAGTCTAACTGGGAGAAAACAGATGCACCAACAAGCTGGTCAAACAGAACATTTATCCTAGGAAGTGGGTGCCTATTTTTCTTAGTGATCGTTTTCAACTTCCTATAATCCACGCATAAGTGAAGCTAACCATCTGCCTTGGTGGTGAATACTACTAGAGTACCATATTCATATATGCTTCGCCTAATAAATCCTTTCTCCAACAGATTCCCCACTTGCTTGCTAAGCTCCCTCCTTTCTCTTGGAGCCATATGGCGCACAAGCAATGCAACTGGCTTTGCATTGTCCACCAAGTATATACTAAAATCAATTTCACACCTCACAGGTAAGGCCCGAACCTCCTCAAAAACATCAGGATACTCACAGACTACTTGTATAGATCGTTGATCATCGATTGATGCATCAAGTGATTCCATGAAACTAAGCATCACAGACCCCTTAGGGTCACAAGAAATCTCGAGGGTCCTCTCATGGCAAGTCAAAAGTTTAACAACGCTCCTCTCACAATCTGGAATGACACCATACATGGCCAGCCAATCCATCCCTAGAACTCATGAAGCCAAACACGTATGTGTGGCACTCGAACTCGATGCCCAACACAGATATTCTCAAACCCCGACAAATCATAGACAAATGAGTTGTACCTCCAATGGGGTTTGAGACGACAACGGGATCCAAAACCATACTAGTACTAAGGGGCAGAGACTCAACCATAGAATGAGATATAAAAGAATGTGAAGCGCCATAATCAAAAAGAGTTCTAACAGGATATTTGGCAATACAAATCAAACCTTCAACATAAACTTTCCTACCTCTATCTGGTACACTGGCCACAAGATCATGCACCTGCCCTCCAGAAGATCCTGCCCTTTGGCCCTGTCCTTGCTTCTTCGGGCAATCCTTAATAAGATGTCCGACCTCTCAACATTGGAAGCAAGCGTTCTTCCTTTTTCTGTAATCTTTGCACAAATGACCCACGTGTCCACAATTATAATGTTTCCTCTTTTCTCGGGCTTTGTCATTCTTTTCACCCTTCTTCTGATGTTGTTGTTCTTTCTTAGGCCACACTTTCTTATTTTGTGATCGATCAACCTTAGCCTCTTTCTTTTCACCTTTATCTTCTTCATGCATCAATGCCATATCAACAAGCTTCTCAAAATTTGCTCCCATCAGAATATGAGACATAGCCAATCCATGGGATGGTTCATTGAATCCTTTAACAAACCTAAAAGCTTTCTTGTGTGGGGTATTCACTAGTTCCAAACCAAATCTCGCCAATTTATTGAACTAATTTACATACTCTTTGACAGACATGGCTCATTGCTTAAGCGCCAAAAACCTTTCCATTTTCATACTTTGCTTGGCTTGAGAAAGAAACTTCATCTCGAATCTCTGTCGGAAATCATCCTAAGTCTCAACTTGACGTCCCTCATGTGTCACCTCCCACCATAACGAAGCCTCATCTTTCAGCTGCCAAATGTCCAACTGAATCTTCCTACAATCGTCAACCTCAAAAATATCAAACAATCCTCTGTTTCTTTAAGCCAATTCCTAGCTTTTACAAAAGTGTCAAATTCTCAGAATGGCTTTCCTCCCATATCACAGAAATCCTTGCATACCTTGGAGACATTATCATCTAGCGAAGGAGGAGGAGGAGGAATAGTGGGTGCAGCTGTGGGGGGGTGTCTTGTTGGTCTTCGCAGGCGCAGTAGCCTCATGATACCTACGGAACCAAGCTGGTAGCTGAACGCCCTCAGAAATATTAGGTTCCCCAGACATGCTGAAAAGAAAAAGAAAAGGGTTCAAATAGAGAATCGAAAGATTTTTCATATGGCTTTGGGGAATACGTTTTTCAAAACAGAATTTTTCAAAAATTTTCTTTTGAAAATGCTTTCTTTTTAAAACCTTTTGAAAACAACTTTCAAAATCTTTTATCTGATCTGGTAACCTTCAGCTCTGATACCAAATATGACACCCCACATCAGTAAATGTCACTCTTTAACAGAATGCATTAAGTTTTGTGAAGCGTTATAGGTAAACAGAAATGGAAACATCACAAGACAGATATAAAATGACAGTGGAATTTAAAACTTTATTAAATAGAAAGCATCATGGTCCAAAACCCAGTTACATCATAAGACTGAAATACAGAAAACCCATTACATCAAATTAAAACTTCTGTCTTATACTAAAATCATCTGAGTACAATACTATATAAAAAGCATAGTCCCCAAAATATATAGCCATATCGGAGAAGAAAGGAAATCAAAGCGGTACATCTAAGTTGCTCCAAGTAGAATGAAAGAGAGAATCCAAAAAAAAGCCTGAGTATTCCCACCCTGAGAACCTGGGGGGAACGGAAGGGAGATAGGAGGAAACAAAATGGGTCATACATAAAGTCTGGTGAGTCCAATTACTTTTATTGTATAAACAAGTAAAAACATCATGACAGGCATATAAACTGGATGAGAGAGATAACGGTATCATAAGATAGGTAAAACAAAATGAGCAAGATAAGAAGAATAATCAGAACAGAATAGGTTAAGCTTCTCTATTAATTTTCTCTACATCAATACTAGCATAACAGAAACAAGATAATCCCTACAAAAACAGATGGTAGACTTAGGTGTACTTCTAGTGATGCGTTTTCCCCCAATAAAAATTACAAACAGCCAAACAGAAATGACAAGTGTTACCCCCAACGGTAATAATGGGCTTCTACACAAGCAAGACTAAATGTACCTAATTGCTACCCCAATCGATTTGTTCCCTACCCTGTAGATACCCTTTGTTGGCTTCATAGTAGGATGTATCACATCCTAAAGTAGCAACCCATTTATTTTCGAGATACACAGCAATATCTACTCATGTAACCACGTCTTAATTTTCCCCGAGCAAGCCGGACCCATGCACGCACATGACTCCGGTGTATCCCACGCTTTCAACACATCTATCTATTTGAACCTCTTACAATCAACTTAGTAAGCGTGCCCTGACCCCGACCGAGTTTTGCATTCCCCGTTTGACACCAAGACGGGTTACTGACTGAAACGGGTTCCACACAACAGACGATACAAGCCACCCCCTAGGCTTGCATTCCCACTACTAGGATTTTGATTGGATATGCCTACCAGTTTAACAAGCTTGCATACACCCAACATGTTATACAAGTTAAGTTTATCGGGCTTATATAACCCCTCACCGATTTAACAAGATTAACTTAACCCCCACTGGTTCAAGCAAGTTTACTTAACCCTGACTCAGTTCGACAGGTTCATTTAACCCCTATAGATTTAAATACTTTAAGTATTCCAGGTTAACAAGTTATTATCATATTTCCATTTATCGTTATTAATGGACTAGTCCTCTCACATTAAGTCTGCCACTTGTGGATGCTAGATATGCTGGGCGGTTCTGGCAGACTTCTACCATACGACGGACTTAACCTCGTTTCTTAGCACCGCTACGTGTACATTTATGCACTCACCACCGTACATTCGATTAACCACTTGTGGACGCTGAATTTGCCGGGCGGTTCTAGGCAGACTTCTACCTCAAGTGTAATCAAACCTCGTGTCTAAGTGCGGTTGCAGTTTCTAATTACTGTAATTTAGGCATGTTCTTTATTAAACAATATTTCATGTTTATCCAAGGATATTCCCTTAATCCCAATCTGATCCATGATACAAGTTATGCCCCAAGTTAACGTTTTAGATCAAGGTACAGATTATGCTCCAAAACCCAATCATGTTTTACAATATAAGTTATGCCCGAATTTATCATTCCCAACTGTTCCCTATTCCGTTTGTTCGCATATTTCAGTGCTAGGCTTAGGCTTGAAGGTAACCTAGCTAAAAAAATAAAAAGGCAAGGAAGGGGAGAAGAGAATAGGAATATGCATAATAACAAAACATGCATACTATGTCAGAAATTGGCATACTAGGAATAGGCAAATGAGAACTAATCAGTAGATTAAGTGAACAAGTAATAGAAGATCTGATTAGTTATGATTCAAGTTATTAACATGCACCGATTTAGATCCAAGTTATGAACATGTCAAGATTACTTTTTACATGTTTACATCTAAAAATAACATAAACTCACTGTGACTGGATCTAAATAACAGAGAATTGACTATTGATGTTTGTAGCAGAGATTCTTGAATGTGTATAACTTGTTGTTGTAGAAGAGTAGGCTAGTTCAATTTATGCTGGGGCAGCACCTTGTTATCTCCATTGTTTTTAGTGAATAAAAAAATAGAAATGAGGTCCTATTTATAGCCTACGGTCGATGAATATGGTCAAGAAACAAGTCCACGTTCACAAAATTGGATCTGCCCCAAATCTGGTTAGGGTCGACACAGGGGTCGACCAGCCGTTTAGGGGTCGACACATGGGTTGACACCCATGGGTAAAGGAGTCGACCCCTAATGGGCCGAATTCCCCTTTTTTCCCGCTCTTCAATTTTGATTTCTGTACCCGTTTATTTATATATATTATGCTTATATGTTTACAAACTTCAAACCTTAATATTTTCTTCAAACGATGTACGTTTTACGCAAACTCGGAGTCTATCTTAAGCAGAATTTTGAGACGAACGCAATGGCGCCATCCATTTTACTTAACTCCCAATATTTAGTTAAGTATTCTTTAGTTTATCATTATAGTGTTCTTTTAAAATTACGGGGTGTTACAACATTAGTTTTTGAAATCATTTACTATAGAATCGAAAACGAGTTATTATTAGCGCGATGATATGTTTACGTTGTCAAGTACACGCATTATATCATGCTTGTGCGCTCGCAACTATTCGTATATGAGTGCATCGTGTATACACACACACACGTATATATCATATATATACTATATATATGTTAATTTTCTCCTCTTTTTTATTATATCGTACCCTGGTTTAGGGTGCGAGAATCTCATGTCCCCAAACAGGGTTACAGAATTTCGTACCATGGTGGGGTATGAATAATCGTACTCCGCTGGGCATAAAATTCGAATTTCGTACACCGTTAGGTACGAAATTTCGTATCCCGGTGGGGAACGAATTTTTGTACCCCGCTGGGATACGAAGAGCCACACTTAGGAACATGAGGAGACACCCTTTTGTTATAAATACCCCTCATTTCCTTCTTTCTTCTTCTATTTATTTGGACTGCCATTGAACATAAGCTCTCGAGCCCTTGCACTCGAATGTTCGAGCGCTGAACCTAGGTAGGCTTCGAAGGCCCTTAGAGGCGCGAGCATCCTCTTTTTGTATTCATTCGTGCGCCTGGAGGGGTCGTCGAGGGTGGCCTCGAGCATCTCGTGGGCGTGGGTTCGGAGATGGAGAGAGGAAGGCTTACGAGAGTGGAGACAGAAGAGGAGAGGAGAAGAGGAAGAGGGGAGTCGAGCGTCGTAATGGTGATGAAGAGTAGGGATATGACACCCCATGTCCGTTAATGTTACTCATTAAGAGAATGCATTAAGTTTCGTGAAGCGTTATAGGTAAACAGAAAACAGAAACAGAAACATTACAAGATAGGCAAAAAATGGCAACAGAATTAAAAAACTTTTATTAATCATAAAGCATCGTAGTTCAAAACATCAAATGTTTGAAAATACATAAACCCGGTACATCATTGAAATTTATGTCTTGTACTTAAAACATCAGAGCACACTTAGTAAAAGAAGCATAATCCCCAAAAGAAACATAGCCATAGTAGAAAAGATAAGAACTTGAGCAATACATCTAGGCAGCTCTAGCAAAATGAAAGCAGAATCCTGATCAAGCTTGAGTATTCCCACCCTGAGAACCTGGGGGGAACGGAAGAGGAAGAAGAGGAAACAAAATGGGTCAGACATAAAGTCTGGTGAGGCCAGTTACTTTTAGCATAAAAATAAGTAAAAGTATCATGACAGACATATAAAGTGGATAAAGGAGATAACATCATAAAAGACTGGTTTGACAAGGTAAACAAGATAAACATGGTAGAGTTTATACGCTTCTCTAATGATTCCTCTGCACTAGTACTAGTATAACCAAAATGAGACGATCCCAACAACTGTAAGATGGTAGACTTAGGTGTACTTCCAGTGAGAGGTTTTCACCCCATACAATCAACAGGCAGCCCAACGTTTCGGACTTACCCTTATGGATAATAACGGGCTCCTAAACGTTCCAGAGTCTAAGTGTACCCTAATTACTACCCTAATCGATCGGCTCCCTACTCTGTAGATACCTTGTGCTGGCCTCACAGTAGGGTTTATCACTCCCTAAAGTGGCAAACTTTCACTTCTCAGATGTGCACAACCATATCTACTGATGTCACAACGTCTTATTTCCCTAGCAGGCGGAGTCATGCACGCACATGACCCCGATGGAACTCACCGTCAGACATTGTCCCCACTTTTGGATCGCTTATATTCAGCCCAGTAAGCGTGCCCTGACTCCGACCTTGTTCGGAGTGCTCATTTGATACCTGTATATGGGTTATTGACTAAAACGGGTCCCACACACCAGATGATGCAAGCTCTCCCTTTTGTCTTACATCCCCACTACTAGGTTTTCCATGGATTATGCCTACGTATTGGTGTCATAAAATTGCATAATCCCAACAGGTTAAGTTTGTGGGCTATATACAAATATTACCCACACCAGATTTACTTAACCCACCCACATTTCAACAAGTTTACTTAACCCCTATTCATTTCATGTTCATACAATCCCTGTGGGTTCAACTAGGATAAGTATTTAAATTCATTACCATGTCCATTTATGGTTATAATGTCCTCCCACATTAAGCCTACCACTTGTGGATGCTGGATGTGTCGGTCGGTTCCGGGCAGACTTCTTCCATAAGTCGGGCTTAACCTCGTGTCTTAGCACGTCTCGTTTTTATGCACCTAGACCCCTCACATTAGATTCACCGCTTGTGGTCGTTGGATATGCTGGGCGGTTCCGGGCAAACTTCTACCACAAATGTAATCTAACCTCTTGTCTAGGTGCGGTTACAGTTTCCAATTACTGTAATCGTAGACATTCCAATTATTAATCAATTATTCCTATGTCGTTGTGGGTTTTCATCCCCCTTTCCCAAGTTATGTTCATAATGAACCAAATGCCCAAATTCATATTATTACACTTCACTCAAGTTATGCCCAAATTCACAATTACAAGTTATACCCAAATTATACAATTTTCCCCCTCGATCCCAATCTAACGCAAGCGCATATTTTAGCGGCATTCCTAGGCTCGAAAGTAGTCTGGCTATACATAAAAATAAAAGGGAAAAGATAGAGGGAATATGATAGAAATGATTATACTAACCAGGTTGACATGTAATGGCATAAACATATAGTGGCATAATGACAAGATATGCATATAGGAACAGATCTGATGAACATGTGACAATAGAGTTGATTCTAATCATAATAAGGATGCCATAACCGGCATGATAAGATCTAAACAATGGTTTAGATGTCCAACTAATAACAGATCCAATTTAACCACAAACATGATAGGGATAAGTATTAGGTGATCTATATAGTGAAATAATGGCACATCTGACATGATAAATAGGTGAAGGTTTAGATCTAAGTCATAATCATGTCATAACATCATATATACACAGGTTAAAGCAGATTTGATATGATTCAAATAGTCTTAGGAAGAGATCCAAATTAATGTCATATCAAGGTTAACTTTTAATTATTTGAATCTAAAATTAACATAGACTCATAGTGTTTGGATCTGGAAAGAAAGATTGTAGATATCAGATCTAAACATGAATAATTTGATTGCAGAAGAAAAAGATTTGATTCAATCTGGGCAGCGACAGCATCTAGTCCTCCATTATTTTCAGTGTCCAAAACATGAGAAATGAGGCCATATATATAGCTGCTAACCCTAAACCCTAATTTTCCACGTCTTCCTTAGGTGGGTCGACGCCCTCCCTTATGGGGTCGACCCATGGGTCGACACCAACCTCAAGGATCAACACCTTTTAAGCGGAAAAATTCTCGCCCCCCCCCATTTTTGCGCGATTTGAACTGTTTTGGGTTGATTTTGAATTTATGGACCTATTATATATATATATATATATTCTTCTTGCGTGTATACAAACTTCAAACCTTCATAACTTCTTCATACGGTGTCCGTTTTACGCAAACTAGGTGTCTATTTTGACCAGAATTTCGAGACGGACACAATGGCCCAGTTCGTTCCCTTAATTCTGAATATTAAATTAATTATTCTTTAATTTTTCCTCTTTAGTATTGTTAAAACTACGGGGTGTTACATTCTCCCCTACTCAAAGGATTTCGTCCTCGAAATCTCCAAGTTAAAAAGAATGTATATCCTACCATCCATCACCCATCAACTCATCCACCAATCACAGGCATCCATTGTCCTTAAAGACTTCTAATGCTTATATGAACATATGAAAATGTGTGTGTATATGTCCCAATACAAATGCAAAAGATTAGGAGGTATACTGACTCAGTCGACCTCCTTAATGCAATGTATGCTAGTGCCATGAATCCAACATGTATGCATTAATCCTATTATAACATGTAAGTTCTCTACAAATGTGCACAATCATTCGTCCAAATCCAACGTCCATATGATGATACACTCAATTTCATCCATAAAAGAAGAAAAATGCACACACATCCATATGTAGTATGAGAGTGATTGAGCCGATCTAGTGCTTAATGTGTGTGTATATGCATCCACGAGCAACCACTAGCAAACACTTGCATCCATCAAACATAACATGTCTCAAATACATGTTTACATCCATGGGATTCCTACCCAAAGGTCGAAGACTCGAGCGATAGGATAAACTTTAAATGATAGAAACAAGCATAAGTAAAAGATTTGGAAAGAAAGTTAAGAACATACCCTCGAAAAGAAAAGGGTGCGAAGCACGAATCTTGTCTTCTATCTCCTAAGTTGCATCCTCTGGGTTATATCCCCACTGAACCTTCATTAACTTGAGTTCTTTATTTCGTAGCTTCTTAACTTCTGATCCAAGAATACAGGTAGGAACTCGTCTGACTGTTGCCTCCCGTTCCACCTCTACTTCTTCCAATATACTCGGCTTAACTACTTCTGCGGTATCATGCAAACACTTCCGCAAATGAGAAATGTGGAAAACATCATGAACACCGAATAGTCCCTCTGGTAGCTTTACTCTATAGGCCATTTGGCCAATCCATTCTGTTATGGGAAATGACCCTACAAATCTTGGTGCCAATTTCCCTATAGATCCGAAGCGAACCACATTCCTCAAAGGTGACACCTTAATAAAAACCGTGTCTCCCACTTCAAATTCAATATCAGTCCTTCTTTCGTCTACGTAGGATTTTTACCTGTCTTGAGCGGTCTTCATTCGTCTATGGATAAGATCAATCTTCTCGGACGTTTCTCTAACCATATCCGGTCCAAGTAGTAGTCTTTCTGTACATTCGCACCAACAAGTCGGTGATCTAAAGGGTCATCCGTAAAATGCTTCGAAGGGTGCCATGCCAATGCTAACTTGATAACTGTTGTAGGCGAACTCTAATAAAGGAAGATGCTCTTCCCAAGTCCCTCCAAAGTCTAGGGTACATAGCCTTAAAAGATCTATAGGAACTCTGTTCACCCTTTCCGTTTGTCCATCTGTCTGCGGGTGATAAGCGGTGCCCAAACACAACAGTGTACCTAATGCTTCTTGCAAGCTCCTCCAAAATTCACTGGTGAAGATGGGGTCACGATCACTTACGATTCTGGAAGGTATTCCATGAAGACGGACTATCTCACGAACATAAACTGTTACCAACGATGTTGTCGTCCTCTTGCACTTAACCGGAATGAAATGAGCGTTCTTTGTAAGTCTGCCTACTACAACCCAAATATTGGTGTTTCCTTTCTTCAATATTGGCAAACCATCTATGAAATCCATAGAGACGCTCTCACACTTCCACTATGAAACCTCCAAAGGATGAAGTAAACCACGGTTATTCTTTTGCAGAGCTTTAACTTGCTGACAAATCAAACATTGAGAAACAAACTCCACCACATCTTTCTTCATCCCAACCCAAAAGAAAACTCTCTTCATATCCCTATGCATCTTATCGCCACCTGGATGAATAGTCATCTTAGAGTGATGGGTTTTTTCTAGGTCTATCTTTATCAAGCACCCAATTCAGGGAACACAAAGCCTTCCATCTCGTCGCAACCACCCTTTATCGTCTGTGGAGTATTTACCGAGGTGACTAGAAGTCTCCTCCTTACTAAGCTTATCCAAGAAGTCTAAAATATGTGGATCCTCTTGGTGCAAACCTCCTATTTGATCCATAAGAGTAGGCCGCACCTCCAGTGATGCGAATAGGCCAGGAAAAAACTCGATGGAGGGTCTAAAGTCAAAAGTCGATAAAAACTCATGCTTTTCCTTACCAAAAACAGAGGACTTAAGGCCATCCTCTTCCTACTCAGTGCGTCTGCCACCACATTACACTTGCCAGGGGTATAAGCAATCTCAATGTCATAAGATGCTAGGAACTCTATCCACCTTTGCTGCCTTAAATTAAGATCCTTTTGCGAGAACAAGTACTTGAGAGATTTATAATTAGGGTACAAATAGAACTTCTCTCCAAGCAAATAAAGACGCCACGTCTTAAGTGCAAACACTATGGAAGCAAGCTCTAAGTCGTGGGTAGGGTTGTTCTTCTCATGAACTCTTAGTTGTCTGCCTCCATAACATACTACCCTCTCCTCTTGCATCTGAACCGCACCAACCCCTGTACCACATGCATCAGTGTATACTGTAAACATTTTATTCCCATCGGGCAAGGTCAAGACTGGAGCTGTTGTCAAAGCACTCTTCAGTCACTGAAAAGCAACATCACAATCCATATCCCATGAAAATTCCAAATTCTTATTCGTCATCCTGGTGAGTGGGGCTGATATCTTTGCCAAGTACTTATTGAACTTCCTATAATAGGCTGCTAACCCCAGAAAGCTTCTCACCTCTGTTGCATTTTTTGGAATCTACCAATCCTGAATTACAACCACCTTTGCGGGATCTACTACTATCCCTTCTTTAGAAACCACGTGCCCTAGGAATCTCACCTCTTTTCTCCAAAAATGGCACTCAGAGAACTTTGCCTTAAGCTGATGCGCGTGCAGAGTTTTCAAAATCTCCCTTATATGCAAGGCACGCTCTTCCTCGCTCTTCGAGAAGATTAATATATCATCAACAAAGACCACTACAAATTTATTTAGAAACTCCCCGTTGACAATATTTTTTTGTCAACACTAGGAATAGGTCTATGGAAATGACCATAACAGAGGCATCAGGCAGCTAAGAGCCTGATGGCTTGAGCTGAAAGATCCTGATGATTTTATGCATCACGGAATGCGCTCAAAGGTACATCGTAAAAATAACATAGTATGCAGAGAAGGTAAAGACACGCAATTTTATAGTGGTTTGATTCCTTAAGAACCTACGTCCACTTTAAGATTTTTACTAATTTTTATTCATGGGGGAGATTACGCAGGGGACAATCTTTAAAGGATTTGTGAACTCTTCCAATTCCTGTTTTCTGGAGCAAGGAAAGATGTAGAAGAAGAAGCCAAAAAAAGATCCCCCTTATGCTTCTCCTTGGGTCTTATTTATAGGAGGCTTGAGGATCCCTTTCTCTATTGGGCTATTGGGCCCACAGAACTTTGTCGGCCGCCTTTCCCTTTGGTTTCGGATGTTAGGCTCCCGGTTGCATTTGCGGTATTGGACATGGCCTACGAAGCAGGGCTCTCGGTGTCTGCTGTTTCTTTTGAGGCGGGCATGGATTCGTTGATGTGGAGCCTTTCGGAAGAAACTTGGACTTTTTGACGGCTGCTTTCGGCTATATGCACTCGGCGATTAGCTTCCGGCCATTCTGCTTATTCTCATAGAAACTTGTTTTCGTGATGTTTCCCCGTCCTGTGATGTCGATATTCGAGGGGCTAACACTGACACATCCTCTCGCTCTTCTAGGTTCCTGCCATAGGGATTCTCTTCTTTCCTTAGTTGCTAATTCAGATCCTTCTTCTTTCGCTGCAGGGGTACCCCCGTCGGATATGCTCTGTCGTATAGGGTGTGCCGGATATTTGTGAACTTCAGATTTTCTTCCCTTGAGGAGGTCGGGTCTGCGCAGCTCTTTGATCACCCTTTCGTACTTATGCTCATCTAATGCCCTTCTAGTTACTATCTAGTAGTGATGATATGCTTCGGTTGATGTTTTCCCTTCGGAACTTCTCTTCTTCCTGTTGCCTCTTCTCAGCCTTTGATCTTGCTTCCTACAAGATCACTAGGTGCTTATGGTCTTCCGATACCCCTTCGTTGTCGCTCTTCTCCTTTCTGTTGTCAATTTTTGGGTTATAACATTTGTCCCCCTCCTAGTGAAGAGGTATCTTTGACTTTTCAAGTCAAACTCCTTGTTTGCTTAGCGATATTCTTCAGTCTTTTTTAATTGAAGTCTTAATCTTTATTCGCGAGGTTCGCATTTATTCTGAATATGGGAAACTCTGAATTTTTTTGAGGCACAACAAAATTTTGATACTACACTTAAATATGTACAATAATCATACCATAGTAATACTTCTATTACAGTTCATCAACAAACGTACACACAAACGAGGCCCGTACATAAGCCGAGATTTATCATGCAAAATGAGGATCACACTTACTAGTCCCCTACTACTCCATCCACCTACTGTGTTTTCTGCTGCTGAAGCGGCCATACAATAATTCAGTAAACTTGCAATGATACAATTCTCCTAGGAGGTGCTCGAGACCTGAGCTTTGCACACCGTCGCGCCTTAATTCTGTTGAGCACGAAGGGCCTGCTAACTCCTTACCCTTGCTGGTCCTTCCAGCGGAAATCTCCTCGACGTCGCCGTTGAAATTCACATTCTCCAGCACCACATTAATAATGTCACTCCTATGTTTACCATTTTCAGAAACAAAAACCTCCTCTTCATTTTTGCTTGACCGTTCCTCTTCATCTTTGTTAAAGTTTGAAAGAATCATAAAGGGGTTTGAAGAAGGCACTTCACTACCGCTAAGCTTATAAACTCATTCGGTCTCTCTCCTTGGCTTCCAAACCCTTAGGAATCCATTTTGTCTTTCCTAAACACCACATTCTTGAATCTCACGGGTTCGATAGGACCGTTGGGATTTCCAGAAAATTTGCTAATTTTGATTTCATGATATGGAGTCCGGGTAAAGACCCTTATTAATGATGGAACGTATACCGAAGAGGGAACTTCTAATTCCGCCTTGAGATATGTGAAATCAGCCACAGCCCAAGCGTCTTCTTGTATTCTTAAGACTTTTCCAACTTTTGACAATATGACCTTCACCATCTTGAAGTTACAGAACATGATGGGAAGATTCTTCAAAACAACCCAAAGAACCACCTCCTGCTTTGGTCTTGTTGAGCCATAACTGAGGCTCCACGGACGAATGTGTAAGGTACCCCTGTCATTTGTTATAGAGTAGAAATCCCCCATAAAGAAATTTTTTGGGAATTTGACCACAAAAACATTTCCAAACTTCTTAATGATCCATTCCCATAAGTAGAGGTATTTGAACTCCCAATTTAAGGCATGCTCGATACAGTTGATTGAGAATTGACCGAAGAAAATTGAGATGATCGCCCATGAACAGAAGCGTTGCAAATCTACATCACGAACAAGTGGTGTTACATTGATCCCATTTCCTATTGTCATGCTTTTGTCGTGTGAAGAAGGTGTGTTCGATCGCTACGATCACTTATGCCATGTCTTTATATTCAAAACGAGGGGTTGGATCGCTGAAATCTTCAATCCAATGGTTGAAATGTTTGCATCTTAAGTGTGAATAACATACATATATTTTTATATGACATGACTGTGCTCAGAGTTTTAGGATACGAAGAGGCCTTTGGGGCAGATAATAATGACCTTTCCTGCCTCGATCTCAGGGACAAGGCCCTTTAACTAATAAATTTTTTTTACTGAGGGTACGTGTCGTGGGTTATTGTGAGGTGCCATTAATTCTAAGTTTGGTTGTCTGCACTCAAATGTGTTGGTCATGGAATGCTTGCACTGTCTATCGACGTGTGATGTGCTATAATAATTATTATTAGACAAACGGATGTAAGATCATGGCAAAAATATGAGCTGAACGATCTTCCCTGAGTAAGTTAGCAGCTAGTTGGTTTGCACCCAATAATGTAAAGAGCATGCATCCTGGGGACACATTGATAGATGTATTTGTCTCTGCTTAATCACAGACGTTGGAAATGATCCAAATTTCGGCACCAACAAAAGGCTGGGGCGTCCTTCGTCTTCGGGTTAAACCTGGTTTCGGGAAAGCAATAGAAGACTAGCACTCCCTTCGGTATGAATTAGGAGTTCTGAACCGAACCCGAATTCGGGTATTAAAGAAACAAAGGACCGAAACCTCTTCCGGTATTAAATAGAAATCCCGAGTCGAACCAGATTCGGGTATTAAAACAGATAGAAGACTGGAACCTCCTCCGATATTTATAGAAGTCCCGAATCGAACCCAGATTCGGGTATTAAATCAGACAGAAGACCAGAACCCCCTCTGGTATTTAAACGGATAGAAGAGCGGAACTTCCTCCGGTATTTATAGAAGTCCCGAACCGTACCCAAATTCGGGTATTAAATCAGATAGAAAACAGGAACCCCTCCGGTATTTAAACAGATAGAAGACCGGAACTTCCTCCAGTATTTATAGAAGTCCCGAACCGAACCCAGATTCGGGTATTAAATCAGATAGAAGACCGGAACCTCCTTTGGTATTTAAACAGATAGAAGACCGAAACTTCCTTCGGCATTTATAGAAGTCCCGAACCGAACCCAGATTCGGATATTAAATCGGATAGAAGACCGAAACCCTCTCCGTTATTAAAACAGATAGAAGACCGGAACTTCCTTTGGTGTTTATAGAAGTCCTGAACCGAACCCAGATTCGGTTATTAAATCAGATAGAAAACCGGAACCTCCCCCACCCTCCCCCCCGGTATTTAAACAGATAGAAGACCGGAACTTCCTTCGGTACTTATAGAAGTTCCAAACCAAACCCAGATTCGGGTATTAAATCAGATAGAAGACCGGAACCCCCTTCGGTATTTAAACAGATAGAAGACTGGAACTCCCTCCGGTATTTATAGAAGTCCCGAACCGAACACAGATTCGGGTATTAAATTAGATAGAAGACCGAAAACCCCTCAGGTATTTAAACAGATAGAAGACCGGAACTTCCTCCGGTATTTATAGAAGTCCCAAACCGAACCCAGATTCAGGTATTTGGTATTTTTGTTTTAAGCCACCGTTTCGGTTTCGTTAGTCAGATTATGGGCTGGGTGCATTTTTGGGTACTCTCGTTAGGCCTTTTTTTAAGCTTTCATTTTCTTCTACGGAATGAAGTTTGAGTAGAGGTTGTACATGCTCCAAGTGCTCCCTTCGAGCTTTTGTTCCCTTCTATGGGATGGAATTTGAGCAGAGGATGTACGTGCTCCAAGTGCTCCCTTCGAGCTTTTGTTCACTTATGCACGATGGAATTTGAGAAAAGGATGTACGTGCTCCAAGTGCTCCCTTCGAGCTTTTGTTCCCTTCTGTGGGATGGACTTTGAGCGGAGGATGTACATACTCCAGGTGCTCCCGTCGAGCTTTTTCTCCCTTCCTGTGGGATGTGACACAAGCAGAGGCAGGGCATACTCACACAGAACAGAGGCATGACGTGCTTGGTCGGCGCAGAGGCAGGGCGTACTCACAGGGAGCAGAGGCAGGGCGTGCTCTTTTTTTTAATTGGAGCACACAGCTCGTGCAGCGTTGAGCACATAGCTCGCGTCGTTATGAGCACACAGCTCGCGTTGTTATGTGTAGTGTGAATTATGAAATACTAGGAGCGGGACCGCAATCCCGCAAATGGTCAAACTAACTATGACCACCCAAAGCTGTATGGAAGGTGCATAATCAGCTAGTGCAATGGAAAAATTATTCAAATGTTTATTTATCTCAATCATTTACAAACGAAATCCAAGTCTCACCGATTAGGTGCGACATGGAGGTCATGTGTTTCAGAAAAGGTTCACATCATACACACAAAAAAGCAAAGCAACTCAATTATCCATACCATCATTTACCATTCTTTGCGAAAATCCCTCTGCTCAGCTTAGACTAGCTACTCTAGATGTTATCTCCAACTCCTTATTTGCTAAATAGAACGAAGGTTGGGTATAAAAGGCCACCTATGTTGAAACCTTATACTAACCTTAACACTGCATAAGCCTTAAACAATAACATAACCCCTAGATCGACTACCTAGGCACAAACCGCGCAAGACATACAAAGATTACAAACCAACAGGCATACGAAACTTAGCAACTAAGAGAGTGGTAACCACCCGACTCGGAAAGAGGGCGGCCGATAGTCTATCAGACACTTAGCTTCCCTTTCGGGGTACGGGACATGAAAGTGTCTCATGTCCCGAAGTTTGGCAAATGCGGAAAATGTGGTACTTAGGACATTTACTACGGTAATGGTCCTTCGATCCGAAATTTCAACAATTCCTATGAGTAGAGTTAGGAGGTCTCAATCCAGAGGTTTCTTGTTTAACTCCGGTCCCAGTACCTTTACTATAAAAACTAGCGAAATAGGATTTGGGTCGTGCAGGCATATAAGTGGCGCCTGCTGCAAAGGCTTCCGTCTTGGAATCAAGTGTTTGTTGAGTAGCTTCCAGCTTAACCTCGATCAATTCTTCTAGATGCCCTTCCCGGGTTAGCCTTTGTATCACACCATCCAACACTTTACAATTGTATGTCCTATGCCCATTTCTTTTGTGATATTCGCAGTATTCTCTTCCTTCAATGGGCCCTGGACAATTCTTAGCTATGAAGGGAACAGGGAAGTTAACTCTCTCCTTCATCGTTGCGGATATGTGTGAGATGGTCTAGTTTAATGCTATGGAATAGGCACTTAGTCTTTCCTTCTTTAGCTCCTTTTGGTTTTCATGAAATCCAGGCTCCCTATCTTGGAGACTCTGACGAGCGTGAGATTTCCCGTTTTCCTCGTAACAACCAAGGCTCCGTCTCGAATGATATAAGTCTTCCATGCAGATGAACGTATTTGCCCGACGGTAAAATTCTGGTAAGTCTTTACACCCGCGTATGTGTAGTTCTTCCCAAAAAGGTGTTCCTTCGATCAGCCCGGAATGAATGGCAACAAGCTTATCGCGGCTACTCATATCCCTTGCTCTTGAGGCTTCAGCATTGAATCGCTTTATGTAGTCAACTATAAATTACTCCAGTCCTTGATTTACGCATATAACAGCCGCATAATTCAACACTGGGTTCCTACGATTGCAAAAATGTATAGGGAAATCATATGAGAGTTGCTCCCAAGAACAGATCCCTTTCTCCTAGTATCTACAATACAATTTAGCAGCTGCTTTCCGCAGTGTGAAGGGAAACATTCGACGTCGGGTTGATTCTGATGCACCATGAAAATCCATATAACTTTCAAATGCAGCAAGGTGTTCTTCGGGCTCTGTAGCTCCATCATATATAAATTGCAGGACCTTTTTACTTGATGGGGTTTCAGTAGAGTTCTCCCTTCCGCCTCCCGGTAATGATGAACTTATGTCTGCACTAGAATTAGTTGCTCCACTTAACACTTCGTTGTTCCCTATTGAAACTAGAATGCTTTGTGGGCCAGTTAGGGACTCGACGGGGCTATCAGACTCTTGCGGTGCCAGTATTCTCGATTCTGCTTCATGAGGCAACGTGCCTGAGGCCAACCGGGCCAAGTCAGCCTCAATAATCCTTCTAGTAGTATCGATTTGTGTTGCCAAAAGTAAAATTTATGCCTCATCGCATACCTCTTCGGGCATCAGGATCGGAGACCTCTTCCTTTCTGATTTAGCTGGGTCGGTGTATAGAACGGATGGGGGTCTAGTCCTATTGTCAAATTTGGAGGGTATCTTTGCCTTGGACTCGATTTGATAGTGTTAGATCCAAAATTGGCTCTAACACCAAAATTGTTCTGATTTGTAGAGAATTATATCTAAAAAAATGAAGAGAAAGCAGGAAAGACATGAGATTTATAGTGGTTCGGCGTTAACGAGCCTACGTCCACTTTATATGTTGTTGATTATATGCTGAGTGCCAATACAATCAATGATTTCGCTCAATCTCACTCTTACAATTATGATTTTTTCAGTAATTTCGAAATAACTCTGAGTAAAAATAATGGAGGTATGATAACGGTGGAATCAGAGCTCTTAATTGCCAAAAAGATCCTCCAAAATGTCAAGTCTGGGGCTATTTATAGGTGATTTCTTCAGGCGGATCGTTGTCATACGTGGCACAAATCCCGAAGATCTCGGACTGGTTCGTAGCTTGATGGAGAAATGGTCAATATAGCCGTTACGGACAAGTGTCGTCAGATCCTGCGTTCACGGATCAGGGTGGATTTGGTCATAGCCTACACCACGTCTTCTGGGCTCGGATCGGATCGCGTAGAAGAGGACGGACCGGATCGAGGTGATAGGGGGTGATCGCTTTGGGGGTAAGGACTTGGTTACCATGGTCGGAATTCGATGACTTCTATAATTAAAACCCGATAGTGAACATATGTGTCAATCTTGGTGGCTTGATCCAAAAGCTAGCCAACATTTTGCCCCCTCGAAGTATGTTTTATTGAGGATGGAACATGCTTCGAAATTACTAAGAAATCTTCCCATGAAGTGCTGCGAATCAAAAGTCGTGTCTGTCTGAAATGTCGCACAGCTTCAGAAAGTCGTGTCCCTTGATTAGTATAAATACCCAGTTAAATCTTTAATCATTTCTTTGTTTATTGGATATTTCTCATCTCTGGAGTTTTCGGAGACACCATTATTGGATTTCCAGGTAGATTATTGACTCTTCACAGGTATTTATGAATCTTCATTTTCGGCAATCGTTTGTTGAATCAAATCGCTGAAACATCCCACGGATCGTGGGACGAGGCACTCGTTTCGGTTTGGTGATCATTTGGGCTCCCCCGCGAAACACGATGGGCTTTCCCACTCAAGTCACGAGCCACTAGAGGGAGCGGCCTCTCTTTTTTCTATGTTGGGCTCGGGTTCGTGGCCCACTATGCTCCACGGTTCGAATAAAACAAGAAAGAGAATTCTAAGGGACACGGGTTTTCCTATATAAACCGACCTTTCTTCCACCTTCTCTCCTTCTTCTTTCTTTCTGCAGCCGCCATCAATCCTTTCTTTCAAACCCTAACTCGCGATCTCCAGAAAATAACTTCCTCTCCTGATTTAAGTTAAAACGAAATAGGCAATCATGCTAACAAGGCTTTAATGCATCTTCACTTTCGTTTCTCTCTAGTTTTCACTGATTTGAGAGGAGAGAGTGGCGGAGTTTTGTGGTGTTCAAGGCTTTAGAGGCGACTGGTTGATGGGTTTAGGCGTTCGGGTTCATGGGAGGAGAGGAGAAAAGAAGAGGAAGAAGTTGGCCAGTTCGACTCGTGTGCGAGGTTTGGGTTCGAGGTGGTAGGAGAGGAGATGAAGATGTAGTGTTAATCTGATCAGAGGATCGAATCGTGTGGATGAAGAAGAATCGGCTCGTGGAATTGGGAATCAAAGTGGATCGTGTGGGGCTTGTCACGATCCGTCGAGGGACATGATGGACCAAGTGCTAGTGCGTCTCACGATCTGAAGTCTCTCCACGATCCGAGACTCTCCCACGAGCCAGTTCATGCTTCATGACCCACCAAAACATAGCGATCCAAACTCTGTCTCACGAACCAATCCGATGAACGATCAGATGCACATGTTGACAAATAAACACAATATAACTTCTGATACACCGATGGACAGTTAGTTTAGAGCCTTAGAGATGATTTTTCTGGACTGAATGACATCATAACTTGATAGCATATAATGGCCATTATCCCGCACATTTAACGAACTTCGATGCTTCTCTTATATGTATGCATAGGCACACACTTGCACTTGCACATGCACGGGGTCCGAGGATAATTATTTTATAATCTCTCATGTTTGCTCGCCAAAACAGCAATGTCGGATAATCGTTCTCCTAAAAGATCTGAAACAGAGGTGGACCTGGAGATGTTGGAACACCATAATATCGAGGTTCCTCCAATTAATCCAGAGGGTGAGGATTCTGAATCCGAATATGAGGCAGAGACAGAGTCAAATTCATCTGAGAGTACCTCGCTAGAGGAAGAGTCCGAATTGGATGACCGAGCTTAAGATGACATCCCTAGCGTTCCAGAAATTGAGAAATTCACTGACTCTTTAGCTTCCAAACTAGACGATATAAAACTTAAGAAAATTTGCTTGAAACACGGGATCCCCTAGGACAATGTGAAAACACCCGAAAGAGGAGATAGACCTCATCTTGCTCCAGAAGGGTACATGGCAGTCAGCCGACTCATGTGCTGGGTAGGCGCTATTCCTCCATTTCCTCCAGTCGTCATTGAAACCTAAAAGCGATTGTGTATTGCTCCAATGCAGCTTCATCTCAATCCCTATGCAGCCCTGTACACTCTATACATCGCGTATGCGGAAATCCTGCAAACTGGGCTTACGCTTAAAGACTTGAAGTTCTACTACCTTTTCGAGCACCATTCCACGACGACTCCAAATTTCTCTTTCTTTGAATCAGTAGCCAACCGGAAGGTTCTATCCGATGGTTATAGCAACATAGGGGATCCCAAAGCTGATTGGTTTTATATGAAGCTACAGGCTGGGTGTGCGAGAAGATGGCTTAAATCAAGTAAGTTTTGAGCCTTTGAATGAGTAACCTATTTAGGAAATCGAAGGGTTAACATGTTTCTTTTCTCTATGCAGATCACACTTTCCCAAAGACAGAAGGCTCGGTGTATAGCGATCGACTATCCCTTCTTCTTAAAAGCAACTCTGACTTCTTAAGGATCAAGAAATGTATTACTGACGAGAACCTTAACAGGCATCATCTTCTAGATATAAGATTTGGACTGGGCGCAGGCGGCAAACCTTACAAGTTTGTGCCCCTGGCTGAAGGAGAAGGAACGTTACAAGCGACGGAGACAACCAAACTTCACAAGAGTCCTTTACTGATGATTGATCAGGATGATGAAGATTTAAACGTATATAAAGGAGATAAGACCCAGGCTGACGAGCTTAAGGAACTCCCGGCCTCTCCGAGGAATTCCGCCTCAAGAGCCTCACTACCGGTTGAGCCAATGGTTCGTGATGAATTAACAGAGGAGCAGATAATTGGGGAATTGAATAAGATTCCTTTACCAGACGATGTCTATACACAAGAACATTTCGGAGGGGAGCCATTTTTTCCTATCTCCGAAGAGGCAAATTCCCCAGTCAGAGAAAAAGAAGCCACTAGACGAGCCTAACTCTAGGCCCTGGCCCCTTTGGGGGAATTTCGCGGGATGCACAAATCACATGCACCACTTGACACCACACTCTTATACCATCAGTATTCAAGGTTTTAATATGTACTTATTTCTTTTGCAGGTAAGATGACTCGCAAACGATCTTATTCTTATCGTTCCCTCCATGAGGGCATACCCAATCTTCATTCAAATCCCGATCATGCTCGCTGTGATAGTCGGGGAAGAGATAGTTATCGGCCTCGCGACCCTCATCAGTCTTATTCTACACGATCCCGATCTCCTTCCAAGCAAGGTTCCGGAAAGCCTCACAGTCGCCCGTTGCCACCGGCTGGGGTTAAGCAACTTCCTAGAGATTTAACCCCTCCAAAAAGTACACCTTCTCACGTCCAGTCTTCCAAGAAACAGCACGAGCCAGAGGACAAGAATAAAGATGAGGGCAAGATCGTAAAGAAGGGAAAGGAAACTCTGGTTTCCTCTGGTGATCATGACTCAGATACTCTCGTTGCATGGGACGTCATCCATAGCCCCGAAAATCAGGCTAAGCTGGCGCGCTTACGCGAGGAATTCCCTGATATTTTCTTTGAGAGAATGATGTTTGTACCGGATCTAAAGCTGGTTCCCAAGGATTGGGATACTGAAGTGATAGGGTATGTGTGTCATGCGGCCAAACAATACGAGGTGATGAAAAAGCACGTCGTTCATCTTTCAGATGCCATCCATCGCTTAGAGACGGACGCGGCCAGAGCCAGAGTGAAAATCGAAAATGAAGGTAGGGCCCGAGGAAAAATGGAAAAGGAGCTAGAGGATGCACAGGCCCAATTGGCTTTAGCTCAGCGAGACGCAGAAAACTACAAAACAGAATTGGAGAACTCTAGGAAGCGCTTTCGTAGTGAAATCGACTCCAACAGCGAAGAACGATTGTCTTTGGAAAAGGAAATAGAGGATCTTAGAATGGCCAATACTGATTTAAAGACGGCGCAAGGCCACTTTGATGCTGAGAAGGCCGCTTGGGAGAAGGAGAGAGCGGGCTTAAAAGGCAGTCTTGCGGCCGCTGAGAAAGGAAAAGAGGTCTTGAGTGACCAACTTGTTCAGGATGAGGGGCGCGCAGCTCTTGCCGAGAGTAATGCTAACAACATTCTTGAATCGGCTTCCACCACCGCTGAAAAGCTTGTGGCAGCCAAAAAAGAGATAGGAGGATTTGAAGAGTTGTTATTTGATTTCTTGGGCCAAGTCATCAGAACTCGAGACATCTCTTGGATTCCAGACTATCACGTTACTCTGGCCAATATATGGGATGCAATTGTCGAGGGCGAGAAGCAGCGGTTGAAGGTCGATGAGATTGATGATAGCCAACTAATGCAGACCCTTCTCAAGGGTGAAGAACCTGAAGCTTTGGAAAAAGGAAGACACTTGATCCAAGAAGAGATCGAGAGGGAGAAAGTTAAGGCTAAGGGCAAGGATAATGTTGATGAAGGCTCGAGCTCGGCAGCGGAACCTAAGGCCTTCGAAGTTGAGGAATACAACCCTGATGATCCGTTGATTCCCTTGCTCCTAACTCCTCCGGCTGCTGGAGCTTCTGCTGTAAACCTGGATGAAGAGTCGGCTGAAGGTATTTCCATATTTTCTCCGCAATTTGTCAAAACAGTTATAACTTGTCATCACTTGGCGGAGCAGCCGAATGAAAAGACCACCTTTTCTCTTGAGTTAATAACATGCTCTTCTCATAATACAGGTGACAAGCTAACTGAGAAAGATGCAGAAGGGAAGGCAGAGGTTGAGAAAGTCGATGTCCCCTCAGGTACTAATGCTGAAATCTCCGAGACTCCAAAGCAGACTGAGGGCGGTGAGAGGGTCACCATGGTACCCGTGGTATCCAGCACCGATGCTCCCGCGGATGCTGAGGTCATTGCTGCCTTGCGAGACACGGATGGTGGCCACGGAGACGACGAAGAGGAGGTCACCATTACTGAGGAGGTCAAAAATGATGATGATGAGACCTTGGTTGATAGGCTTGCTAGGCAAGAGAAGCAATTAGCCTTAAAGAAAGAGGAGCAGGGGCCTTTGGATGTGCGTCCTATTTCGTAGGTTGACCCCAAAACAGGATTGATCATAAAGCTCTCTGCCAAGTCAATAAATGCACAGCTTGCATCCCAACCTTCCGGCCTTCCGCACGACACTCTCATCGACAAGAGGAAGAGGAAAAAGGGTGACCGTTCTGATGCTAGCAAGGAGGAGTCGGGGAAGCGGAAAAAGAATAAGAAGTCAATATAGTCCCCCAAGCATGAGTAGGATGCAGTTGTTAATTCAAATTTTTTTAGGCTTTCCACTGGCCAAGAATGTAATTGTGAGAATGGCCCTCACTTTTGTTTAGCTATCTTGTCCTGTATCCCTGCATCTTAGTAAATGAAAATTTGTTTCTGTTTCCCTTAATTTAATATGCAATGCAATGATTCCAAGTTCTTTGAATTTCTGTGCAACATCTTGAGCAGCAAGCATAGCAGCGTAAGGGGATGATTCATCTTTGTCAGCCTTGACTTTCATCCTACCTGTGATACGGACAAGAGTTTCCCTTCCAGGCAAATCAGTCACATGGAAGTGGAACTAGACCTGCATGCCTGCAAGTTTAAATTATCGCATTCAATCATAAATAGTCAAATCATAACTAATCAAAATTTGGATCATAAATTGCATGAGTAGTAAAAACTTTAAAAATTTATGTACTTACTATTCAGAAATAAGTGTGTGTACATATGCCCCCAATCAATCATTAATATAATGACTGGCCAGGGCTGATTGATGATTGATTAGAGTCATGTGTGTGTTGCCCCTTATTCTCAAGAATGATGGTGTGATTTACTTCGTTGCACATTCGATACTCCAGTTGTCGTTCACCTCCCACTTCGGTAAAGGCTCTTCGAATTGGGCGTTTTGCGGTTGCTGCAAAGTTTATAACAAATCCAAGAATGTTAAAAATTTACATTAATTAAAATAAAGAAGATAAGAAAGAGTGCAATGAAAGTAAATGACACGCGATGTTTTTATAGTGGTTCGGTCGGATCATGACCCACGTCCACTTTATAATCTTTTGTTCAAGTAACCAGACTGTTCTAGGCAAGTCGTGCCTTCTTACATGGCCCTAAAAAAAGAATAAAATTGACAATTTCACGTCAGGTAAGGCCGCAAATGCTGGGCGTTCCACACTCTGGGGATTTCATCTCCATCCACAGTTGCTAGCTTGAAGGTTCCATTATCAAGCCTTCGCAGAATGGAATACGGTCCTTCCAATTTCGGACCCATATGCACTGAGTATGGGAAGACACATTTTAGCACCAAGTCTCCGGGTTCAAAGGTTCTAGCTCGGACTTTTTTGTTGTAATACTGAGCTATCTGCTGCTTATGCCTTAAGGCACATAAGTCGGCTTCGTCCCTCTTTTCTTCGATCATGTCTAGGGATTCAAGGAGCAACTCGTTATTGGTCATTGGGTCGTAATAGGTTACTCGATGAGGAGGTACTTCTAACTCGACCGTGATGACCGCTTCAGCTCCAAAAGCGAGGGAGAACGGTGTATGGCCCATCGCCGACTTATAGGTTGTTCTATAGGCCCATAACGCTAAGGGAAATTCATCTACCCACATAGCCTTGGACCGCTTCAATATCTTCTTCAGGATGGATTTAATCACTTTGTTTGCTGCCTCAACTTGGTCGTTCGCTTGTGGATGTGCCACCGAGGTGTACCTTTTCTCGATTTGGTATTTCTGGCAAAAAACTCTGAACTCAGTGCTGTCAAACTGAGTTCCATTGTCTGTTATGATGATTCTTGGAATCCCAAATCGGCGTATAATGTTCCTAACAATGAAGTTGTTACTCGCTAGGTTGTGATTGTGGTCAATGGCTCTGCTTCTACCCATTTGGTGAAATAATCCATGGCCACGATAGCGAATTTCGCTCCGCCCTTTGCTATGGGGAGGCTTCCAATGATATCAATCCCCTACATAGCGAAGGGACACGGACTCGTCATTGTCTTTAACTGACTAGGTGGTGCCCTGTGGATCTTAGAAAATCTCTGACAAGCGTCACAACATCGCGCATATTTAGCCGCATCCTTACTTAAGGTTGGCCAGAAATAACCATATCGTATTATTTTCTTTGCCAATGTTTGTCCTCCCGTGTGATCTCCACATTCGCCTTCGTGTACTTCTTGCAATACGCGCTTGATGTTGCCATGGGCGATACACCGAAGGAGAGGCATTGAGAATCCTTGTCTGTATTGGACTCCCCCTTGCAACACATTTCGGGAAGCCTTCCGGATTACTGCACGCCTCTCACTTTTCTTTGTAGGAAGCGTTACATCCATCAGAAAATTCTTCAGAGGAGTCATCCACGACTCCCTTTCAGGTTCAACGTCTAGTACCGGATCAGTTTCCATCTGATCTATACTAGATGACTGTAGGACTTCAATCGGGACTAGCTCTGTGTTTTAAGGATTATCAGAACTAGCCATCTTTGCCAATTTATCTGCTTTTTGGTTCTCCGCTCGAGGAATATTGGATATCCTGCGATGCTCGAAACCACCCAACAGCTACTTCACTTTCTCCAAATATGATATCAGTCTTGGACCTTTGGCCTGAAACTTCTCATTAACCTGATTCACAACTAAACTGGAGTCACAAAAGATATCTAGCTTCGTTATCCCCAATTCCCTTGCGAGCTTCAGTCCAGCAATTAGGGCTTCGTATTCAGAGTCGTTATTAGTGGCGTGGAACTCCAATCTGAAAGCATAATATATTAGTCTTTTTTCTTGAGTCTCAAGCACCACTCTGGCACCAGATCGTCTATCATTTTTAGCTCCGTCAGTGTACAACTTCCAAGCATTAGGATCGAGAAGTAGCTTTGTCGGATCGGCTTCTTCGCTCATTACATTATCTTCTGGGATAGTAAACTCTGCTATGAAGTCTGCAAGTACTTGCCCCCTTAACGATTGTTGGGGTTGGAAATTTAGATCGAACTGACTTAGCTCAATGTTCCATTTGAGTAGTCTTCCTGATGGTTCTGGCCTTTGCAGTACTTGTTTAAGCGGATGATCAGTGCACACAGTAATTGGGTGAGCTTGGAAATAGTGGCGAAGCTTCCTTGATGCAATCAACAAATTGTACGCAAGCTTTTTTATTCTTGGATAATTTCGCTCGGCTGCCGCTAACTTCTTACTCACATAATACACTGCTCTTTGCACCTTATCTTCTTCTCTAACCAAAGCTGAACTGATCGCATTGGGTGACACTGCTAAGTACACGAATAGTTCCTCATGATCCACGGGTTTAGATAAAATTGGAGGTCTTTCCAAGTGATTCAAAAAGATTCTGGAACGCTTCAACGCAATCGGGGGTCCATTCGAGGTTGCGCTTTCCTCGCTTTATTAACTCGAAGAACGGGATGCGTTTGTCCGTAGATTTGGAGATGAACCTACTCAATGCCGGTACTTTCCCTGCGAGGCTTTGCACATCCTTAATTTGCCTAGGTTCCTGAATGTCTCGGATTGCTGCGATCTGATCCAGGTTAATCTCGATCCCACGCGAATTGATGATAAATCCTAGGAATTTCCCCGATGCTACTCCAAATGAGAATTTCAAAGGATTCAGCTTCATCCCGTACTTTCGGAGAATTTCAAACATTTCTGCTAAATCGGCAGTATAATCAGATGATTGTCTGGACTTCACTAACATGTCATCAACATATACCTCAATCGTTTTCATAATCTGGTTGTAGAACATTCTATTCACCAATCGCTGATATGTGGCACCGGCGTTCTTCAGGCCGAAAGGCATCACCACATAGCAGTATAGTCCCAAATCTGTAATGAAGCTAGTGTGCTCTTTGTCCGGGACGTGCATAGGGATCTGATTGTATCCCGAATAGGCATCCATGAAAGAGAGGAGTTCGTGGCCTGCCGTCGAATCCACTAATTGGTCAATTCTAGGTAACGGAAAGCTATCCTTTTGGGCATGCTTTATTCAAATCTGAGAAGTCAATACAGGTGCGCCATTTTCCGTTGGCCTTCTTCACTAAGACCGAGTTTGAAATCCAGTCCGGGTATGTTGAGTCTCTGATAAATCCATTACTTCTCAGCTTTTCAACTTCTTCTTTCAAGGCAGCGGACCTCTCTGGGCCAAGCATTCGCCTTTTTTGTTTAACAGGAGGATGTTTCGGGTTGATGCTTAACGAATGACTCATAATTGAAGGAGATATCCCACTCATATCCGAGTGGGTCCAGGCAAATACATCCAAATTAGCTCTCAATAAATCCGTTAGCTCTCTGGCTCGAATGGGGTCCAATTGGGATCCAATCTTCAGGACCTTCTCCGGGTCACTATCATCGATTGGTACATCCACAGTGGATTCATTAAGAGTCGCCATTCTGCCCCCAGGCTCTTCGTCCTCTCTGGGATCTATGTCCTTGGGCAGTTCTCTGGGAGTCTCTCCCATAGTTATTTTCTTTAGTTGCTATGACGTTTCCTCCCCTGCAGGGGAGGAAGCGCCTTTGGTCTCAAGATCCCTTCCATTGCGAAGCATCTGTAGCTCTGCAATGTAGCATGCTCGGGCAACCACTTGATCTCCTCTGATTACGCCTATACCAGCATCCATTGGGAACTTCATCAATAAACACTAAGGGGCTATGCAAGCTATGAATTTTGCTAGGGTTGGTCGGCCTAAACAGGCGTTGTATGGGGATTCAACATGCAGAACCACAAAAGGAATGATTCTCACTCTCTAGCACTCTCCTTCCCCAAGAGTTACCGATATTTCTACGTATCCCATTGGAGCGGTTGAGGCTCCATTGAATCCACGCATCCATCCTTCACATTGTTTTAAATCCTTCGGCTCAAGTTTCATTTGGTCGAACGTTTTCTTGAACAAGATGTTAACCGAGCTTCCATTATCCACTAAAACTTTATGGACTATGGCTGGACCAATCGCGGTTGTGATTACTGATGGGTCCTCAGCTGGGGAGTGAACGCCAATGCTATCTCCGTCGTGAAATATAATGTCATCAGTCATCGTCTTCTGTTGCTTGATTGGAGCGATGTCCTCAGGATTACTGCATTCTCCTACTGTGAGGGGTTGTTTAGCTGCGTTGACATACTGGTCCATTGCCCTAAAGCTATGCCCGACCAGATGGAGCCCTCCGACTATGGTGTTAATGACGAGATTCTTCCCTTTTTGCTGAGCGGTCAGCCAGGCAGTAGGTTGTCTCTGATTCTGGTTCTGGTTTTGATTTTGGATTGGGGTTGATGCGGCTTGCCCCCTGTCCCTAGGAGTGACCTTATACTCATCGAGTTTTCCTTCTCAGAGTAGCCTCTCGACCACATCTCTTAGATGACGACATTCATTTGTGGAATGACCGTGGATTTGATAAAAAAGACAGAATTTTCCAGTTCCACGTTCCTTTTCTGTCGAATCTTTCGGGGGAGGTCTTTTGTATGGAAGGACATTATAAGTATCCATGAAGATATTCTCCAATGTATCGTTTAACGGTGTGAAACTCTCAAATGGCCAGGGTCGAGATCTTCTCTAAGAATCATTTCCTCGATTTCTCTTTCGATTGTTGTTATTATTATTCTCGGACTGTCGACCATTACCTTGGTTCTTGTACCCAACATTGACTTCAACTTTCCCTGAGCTATCTCCCATCTGCTTGATGGCCACATTACTTTGGATATCTTCCTTATCGGTAGCCTTCCTTTTCCCGTTAGCATTATCTCCTCCTGACGTAGGAGAACGTTGGTTTTTTCATAAATATTTCTCTTGTTGGAGGTGGCTTGTCAGCTAGGTATCTTCCAAACTCGGTGTCTTTGTCGACTCCATCAATCAGGGCCATCAAAACAGTTTGCTCATGTGGATCTCTGACTTTTGTGACAGCCAAATTGAAACGATCCAGATACGACCTCAGGCTCTCATCTGGTCGTTGTTTAATAAGGGATAGCTCGATCACCTTCTTCGATCTCTGAGCGTGAAGGCGGAACTGGCTCACGAATTTTTCACTTAATTCCCTGAAACTGGATATCGACCGTGCTGGCAAGCGGGTAAACCACAATAATGCCATATCTTCCAGGAATATAGGGAATGCTTTACATTTTATCTCATCTGAAGCTGCAGCGGCGTTCATTGACCAGGAATATTGCATCAGATGCTGGATCGGGTCAGATTTGCCCGCATAACGATTCATTGTTGGCATATTAAAAAGTCTCGGGAATGTAACCTCCAGTATATCATTGGTAAAAGGTGTATGACTGCGATCTATGCCCCAATCTACGTCCCTGAGCCCACGGCTAACTACCATATTATGCCTGATCATTGCTTCAACATCTGCACAAGTCAAGGTGGACTCAGGATCGACACTTCTTGCCCGACGGGCTTCTTCGACATTTCTTTGACGCGCTGCTACAAAATCCGGGACCTAGGCAGAGCTTCATTTCCCCGGTTGCCGCGGTCGATCACGCGGCGAGCGGGAGGAATGGGTCGATTCTGGACAAGGTTAACAACGTTTCCATTCCTCGGTAGTAGAGCGGGCTCATCTAAATTACGGTTACTAGTTCCTTGATTAAGCGCTTCTTCTTCTCGAGATAGCTGTTACCCAAATCGAAGCTGTTATATGTTTTCAGCCCTTTCTAACGGGGGCCATCGCCGGTTCCTTCGTGGTTCTTCAGACGAGGATGTGTGTTCTGGGGAAGGAAAACGAGTTGGAGAGGGAATCCTCTTCCTTATGAGATCATCAATTCGCCTGTCCATAGCAGTTAGATTCTGTTGCAACACTGAACTCTCTTATCTCTGAGCGGCTAGCTCGTCAAATAGTTTGTCCCACATTTCAATGATGCGAGAAAGGTCCCCTTCAGTGGCAGGGGCAGAAGGATCGAACTGGTCACCAACATTCTCTCTTATACGTAAAGAACTTGAGCCAGGTCGAGAAGATGTACCTGCACGAGAAAAACGAGCCATAATCTCTTTTCCGGGTCGAGTTGTGGTCTGATTATTGCCTCAGATCATGGTACCTTTATGACGGTGGCTCGGGGTGGCTCCCTGAGATCGAATCGCAGGGGCATTAGATGGGAGGATGGTGGTGTTGTCCTGGGATCGAGTCGTGACACCTTCAGAGACCCGGATCGTGGCGCCCCCTTCAGGTCGGGTCGTGGTACCCTCTTCAGTCCGAATCGCCCCCACTTCACCGCGATCCCAGAGTTCCTTCTCGACCGGCTCGTGCACACCTTCCTCAATTGCTTCATTCGTAGCTTCGTTCGCTTGCAAAGCTCGTACTTCCTTAGTCTTCTTTCCATCCATGATATCTGGGTATCGCTGAAACCTTCAAAAGTCGAAACACTGGGGTTTTGGACTCTTTTCTTCGGACTTGAATATCCAAACAATGGAGCAAAAATCCAATTATGTTGAGAATTCGTTCTCAGTGAAAGCACCAAAATGTTAGATCCAAAATTGGCTCTAACACCCAAATTGTTCTGATTTATAGAGAATTATATCTAAAAAAATGAAGAGAAAGCAGGAAAGACACGAGATTTATAGTGGTTTGGCGTTAACGAGCCTACGTCCACTTTATATGTTGTTGATTATATGCTGAATGCCAATACAATCAATGATTTCGCTCAATCTCACTCTTACAATTATGATTTTTTCAGTAATTTCGAAATAACTCTGAGTAAAAATAATGGAGGTACGATAATGGTGGAATCAGAGCTATTAATTGCCAAAAAGATCCTCCAAAATGTCAAGTCTGGGGATATTTATAGGTGATTTCTTCAGGAGGATCGTGGTCATACGTGGCACAAATCCCGAAGATCTCGGACTGGTTCGTAGCTTGATGGAGAAATGTTCAATATAGCTATTACGGACAGGTGTCATCAGATCCTGCGTTCACAGATCGTGGTGGATTTGGTCATAGCCTTCACCAGTCTTCTGGGCTCGGATTGGATCGCGTAGAAGAGGACGGACCAGATCGAGGTGACGGGGGGCGATCACGATCGGGGTAAGGACTTGGTGACCACGGTCGGAATTAGATGACTTCTATAATTAAAACCCGATAGTGAACATATGTGTCAATCTTGGTGGCTTGATCCAAAAGCTAGCCAACAGATAGTTTTCCATCTCGAAGGCTCTCTGGGTTGAATTTTGTCCAACAAATCTCCAGGTTGCATCAAGATGTAAAGTCAGATGTAGTATTTCCAATTCATCGTCCTTTTCCATTATTAGAGTCAGGGCCTTTCTCGCTTTTAGATTTGTAGAGCTGGCATTTGATAGCACGCTAATTTCTACATTCGAGGACAAGTGGGAGCCCCACCCCGTACTTTCCTATTGTGCATCCATTCCAATTAATTCTCGAAGACGTCCTAGTAGGCTTTCCCAGCTAGCTTAGCTCCTTTCCTTTAAATCTAGTCCAATCCACGACGGAACAACCCAGGTAGATGTGTGGTTGTTAACCACAAGGTCGGAGGTTCAGCCCTTCTTCTAGCGCCAAAAATGTTAAAAATATTTTTGGTCAACAATGGGAATAGGCCTATGGAAATGACCGTAGGAGAGGCATCAGGCAGCTAAGAGCCTGATGGCTTAAGCTGAAAGATCCTGATGATTTTTATGCATTATGGAATTCGCTCACAGGTACACCGTAAAAATAATACAGTATGCAAAAAAGGTAAAGACACGCAATTTTATAGGAACCTACATCCACTTTAAGATTTTTACTAATTTTTATTCATGGGGGAGATTACACAAGAGAAAATCTTTAAAGGATTTGTGAACTCTTCCAATTCCTGTTTTCTGGAGCAAGTAAAGAAGTAGAAGAATAAGCCGAAAAAAGATCCCCCTTGTGCTTCTCCTGGGGTCTTATTTATAGGAGGCTTGAGGACCCCTTTCGCTATCGGGCTATTGGGCCCATAAGAACTTTATCGGCCGCTTTTCCCTTTGGTTTTGGATGTAAGGCTCCAGGTTGCCTTTGCTGTATTGGCCATGGCCTATGAAGTAGGGCTCTCAGTGTCTGCTGATTCTTTTGAGGTGGGCATGGATTCGTTGATGTGGCGCCTTTCGGAAGATAATTGGACTTTTTGACGGCTGCTTTTGGCTATATGCTCCCGGCGATTAGCTTCCGGCCATTCTATGTATACTCAGAGAAACTTGTTTTCGTGATGTTTTCCCGTCCCGTGATGTCGATATTCAAGGGGCTAACACTGGCACATCCTCTCGCTCTTCTAGGTTCCTACCACAGTGATTCTCTTCTTTCCTTAGTTGCTAATTCGGATCCTTCTTCTTTCGCTGCAGGGTACCCCTATCGGATATGCTTTGTCGTATGGGGTGTGCTGGATATTTGTGAACTTCGTATTTTCTTCCCTTGAGGAGGCGGGGTCTGCGCGGCTCTTTGATCTCCCTTTCGTACTTATGCTCATCTGATGCCCTTCTGGTTACTAGCTGGTAGCGATGATATGCTTTGGTTGATGTTTTCCCTTCGAAACTTCTCTTCCTCGTGTTGCCTCTTCTCAGCCTTTGATCTTGCTTCCTACAAGATCACTAGGTGCTTATGGTCATTCGATACCCCTTCGTTGTCACTATTCTCCTTTCTGTTGTCAATTTTTGGGTAGTAACACTCCCGAAACACCCTACTCATTAGATCAACAAAATAGGCGGGTGCATTTGTCAACCCGAAAGGCATAACGAGTCATTCAAAGAAACCATCTGAGGCCCTAAAAGCAGTCTTGTCTATACTGTCGTGAGCCACATTCGACTGATGAAACCCAATGTCCAGGTCTAACTGAGAGAATACTGATGCACTAACAAGCTGGTCAAACAAGTCATCTATCCTTGGGTGTGGATGTCTGTTCTTCTTAGTGAGTTTATTCAACTCCCTATAGTCTACACATAAGCGATGAGAACCATCCTCCTTAGTCGCGAATACTACTGGAGCACCCCATTCAGATATGCTTCGCCTAATAAACTCTTTCTCAAGCAACTCCCCTACTTGCTTACTAAGCTCCCTCCTTTCCCTTGGAGCTATATGGCACAAAGGTAATGCAACTGGCTTTGCATTGTCCACCAAATATATACGAAAATCGATCGCACGCCTCGGAGGTAAACCCCGTACCTCATCAAAAACATCTGGATAATCTCGGACTACTAGAACAGATCGCAAATCATCCATAGACGCATCAAGAGACTCTAGGAAACTAAGCATGGCAGACCCTTGTAGGTCACAAGAAATCTTGAGGGTCTTCCCAAGGCAAGTTAAAAGTCTAACGACCATCCTCTCACAGTCCAGAATGGCACCATACGTGATTAGCCAATTCCCCCGGCGAGGTGAATGTGTTTTCAGTAGTGCTCTAGTCTAAAAGAAGACCTAGTTCCCGCCCGGTGGCCGACAAAGCCTGTGGCACGGTGCGCTTTTCTGTGTCGAAAACACTGTCATCTAGCTACATATAATCCCATCGCCTCTATTTGGAGATAGATCATCCGGGGAAATTTTCACTATGGTAAATTCTTAAGAAAGCTTCGGCCCTTCTTACTTCCGTCTATTCCGCCTGACAGGTATCCAAGACAATCCATCCTCTATCCACTTCTTGATGCCCCCATATACATAACTGAATCTCGCAGAGGGGGTGGAGACCTATCCATTATATTATCCCATCCCCGTTACACGTAACACATCGAAGTCAAAGGTGTTTGCCTAGTGATTTCGTGGGTCAAAACCATGCATTTTTTAGATTTCCCTAGGGAACAACGAGTAGACGATCAAGATAATGAGTCCAAGTTGTTGTTGCATCCAGCAAAATAAAGGCCCATCCCTAAAATCAAACCGTAGCCCATAAAACTGAGCACATACGTGTCGCACTCAAACTCGACGCCTAACACAGATTTTCTCAAACCCCGACAAATCATGGACAAATGAGCCGAACCACCAATGGAGTTTGAGACAATAACGGGATCCACTATCATACTAGTATTTAGATGTAGAGATTCAACCAAAGAACTAGAAATAAATGAATGTGAAGCGCCTGAATCAAAAAGAGTTCTAATAGGATGACTGGAAAGAGAAATCAAACCTTCCATGAAAATTTCCTACCTCTACCTAGAGCACTGGTCGCGAGAGCATGCACCTGCCCTCCAGAAGCTCCTGCCCTTTGACCTTGTACCTATTTCTTCGGGCACTCCTTAGCAAAGTGTCTGACTTCTACGCAATTGAAGCAATTATTCTTCCATCTTTTACAGTTTTTTACCAAATGACCCTCGCGTCTGCACCTCTTATCCTTAGCCTTATCATTCTTTCCTCCCTTCTTCTTATGTTGTTGTTGTTGTCCCTTCTTGGGCCTTACCTTCTTGTTTTGCATTTTCTCAACCTTAACTTCCTTCTTGTCGCTTTTGCCTTCCTCATGCATCAAGGCTATATCAACGAGCCTTTCAAAAGTAGCTCCCATTGGAATACGGGACATAGCTAACCCATGAAGGGGTTCATTTAGTCCTTTAAAAAACCACAAAGATTTCTTGTGTGGAATATCTACCAATTCACAATCCCAACCTTATTTGTTGGTTGAATTTGTTTACATATTCTTTAACAGTCATGCTTCCCTGCTTTAGCGCCAAGAACGTTTCCATTTGCATGCTTTACTCAGCTAGAGAAAGAAACTTCATTTCAAACCTCTGTCTAAAATCATTCCAAGTCTCCACTGGACTACCACCCTGCGTAACTTCCCACAGAACAAAACTTCGTCTTTCAGTAGCCAGGCGGCTAGCTGAATCATCCAACGATCATCCACTTCAAAGATTCCAAACAGATCCTCCGTTTCCTTGCCTCTACGAATGTTTCGGTTCCATGGAATGGCTTTCCTCCTATAGCAAGAAAATCTTAGCAGACCTTAGAGAAATTATCTGCTCTCGGAGGAGGAGAAACGAAAGGTGCAGCTGGGGGAGGAACATCAGCTTGACCACCGGCAGGCGTCGTGGCCTTCAGATACCTATGGAACCAGCCAGGTATTGTAACGCCCTCTGGAATATTAGGTTCCCCAGACATGATGAAAAGAAAAGCAAAGGGATACAGCCAAAGGATCGAAAGATATTACATATGGCTTTGAGGAATATGTTTTTCAAAACTGACATTTCTTTTGAAAATGCTTTCTTTTATAACCTTTTTGAAAGTAATTTTCAAAAACTTTATCTGATCTGGTAACCTTCAGGTTTGATACCAAATGCAACACCCCACATCCGTTAATGTCACTCATTAAGAGAATGCATTAAGTTTCATGAAGCGTTATAGGTAAACAGAAAAATTACAAGACAAACATAAAATAGCAGCGGAATTAAAAACTTTTATTAATCCTAAAGCATCGTAGTTCAAAACATCATATGTCTGAAAATACATAAACCCAATACATCATTAAAATTTATGTATTTTACTTAAAACATCAGAGTACACTTAGTAAAAGAAGCATAATCCCTAAAAGAAACATAGCCATAGTAGCAAAGGTAAGAACTTGAGCAACACATCAAGGCAGCTCCAGCAAAATGAAAGCAGAATCCTGATCAAGCTTGAGTATTCTCACCCTGAGAACCTGGGGGAAACAGAAGAGAAAGAAGAGGAAACAAAATGGGTCAGACATAAATTCTGGTAAGTCCAGATACTTTTAGCATAAAAATAAGTAAAAGTATCATGACAGGCATATAAAGTGGAGAAGGGAGATAACATCATAAAAGACAGAAATGACAAGGTAAACATGATAGAGTGTATACACTTCTCTAATGATTCCTCTGCACTAACACTAGTATAACCAGAATGAGATGATCCCAACAACTGTAAGATGGTAGACTTAGGTGTACTTCCAGTGAGAGGTTTTCACCCCATATAATCAACAGGCAGCCCAACGTTCCGGAGTTACCCCTATGGATAATAATAGGCTCTTAAACGTACCGAAGTCTAAGTGTACCCTAATTACTTGTAGGGAATTTCCGATCTAATCGATAACCCTAATTATACGGTTTAACAAATTAAACTACATATCTATTGCAAAATAGAAATACGAAATCGAATTAGGCTGAAATTCATACCTATCATGATGAATCTATGAAGAACGAAATGAAAAACGCGAACTCGAGAATCTTGACTGGATCAAATCACGAGACTCAACAAGACGCTGGCCCTCCATAGGTATCCACCAGAACACCTTCACTATCGATCTAATCGCATATAAAACTAAAGAAGACGACGGTACTAGCCGTCATTGATATTTTGGGTTTTTATAGAAATTAGGTTTTGGTCGGTATTCAACTTTTTTTAAAGTACAAGGGTTTAGCCACTTTATTAAAAGTGAATCATATCCCTTTATAACAAGTCTTAACTTAAAATAAGGAACCGACAAAACACTTGTTCCAACTTCGTATAAAATATCAACAAATTGATATTCTATTCGTCCAAAATATTTTCTCCTTTATAATGTTCTATATCGTGTGGCCCTATAGGTTATTACAACGTTGGCAATGATTTCAAATCGTATTTAGAATCATAAACAGTGAGCGGCATCTAGTAATACATCGCTGCTACCCAAGTAGTAATAAGATCAATTATTTGATACAACCTTTCTGTGATTAGTGTCTCAATGTTATATAATCCTTTTAATCATTATACCCTTGATTAAACTCGAGGCATGGAACTTATCACCCTCTTTATAATTTAATATGTTTATCTTGATCGAGGAATAGACTGTTTAAACAAATCAATATTTGAGCACGACCATGCATTTCATAGTCTCACTCAATCAAGAGGCCAATGGATATCACTATGTATATATCATAGGGTTAAATTCCATCTAGATCATTCATAATTTTCATTCGATTCGAGCTGTATCCAATAATCACCATTATCGTTACTCTGTTATGAGTAACTTTAGATGATATCAAAACACAAATATCCTCGAATAAAATTATAATGATTTCAGGTCTGAGGACCATTACATCACTGTCACTATGAGAACAACTTATGATACTGTTAATTATATTCCATGTAGTTATCTCATGGTGGGTCAGCCCAATACGCTATTCTCCAATACGTATTTATATCTTGACTTTAACATCACGTATATTAATGATCAATGAGATGTGATCATCAATCAATCAATATACTAGTCTCTACGTTTTATTATTGTCCTATATAAACAATAAAACTTGACTAGGGACATTGAAGAATTACAATAATTAACATATTATATAATCTCAAGTTCAAGTCACTCACTTGAACTATATAATTCCATATTATAATTCTAAGGACTTCTATTATATTAATATTTGTATTACGCGGTAAATATAATATAATAGAATACTATTTTATTCCAAATAAAATAATAACAACAACATTGTTATCAATCTCATCAAATGGATTGCCTCTAGGGCATAAACTCTAACAATCTCCCACTTGCGCTAGAGTCAATCATTTACGTATCATATACTCATGAAACTAGTGTGACTATTAAATTTCTGCTGCGACGGAGTTTAATTCAGTAGGTCTGCAACATTACAACTTTTGTAACTTTGCAGATATGTTTATTTCTTTTGTGAACAACTTCACATAAGAATTATATTTCTTAAATATATGTTTGGATCAATAGTGAGTTTTAAGTTTTAGGCCTGAGCATTAGCCATATTGTTATCCCAATGTAAGTCATTGGATCAACAATTAGTTAAGTTCAATTATGAACTTCTTAATCCAAACATTATCTATCTTAGAATCAGTATTTATTTCTTGTTTTTAAACTAATATTATTTACAATAATTAATGTGTTATCAAATAACATTAGAATTATTGTGTCACTCCCACTTAACTTCTTGTCTATACAAGATTCAATGGCATTCAGTGGTTTTTGAAACTTTTCGATTTCTATTTCATTCCCTTTGATATCTAAGAGACTGGATCTCCTTTAGAAGGATACCAATTCGAGCAATAAACATTTTATCCTCTGAGGATTTATAGAAATAATATCCATTTATTTCTTTTGGATATTCCACAAAATTAGTTATCTGATTTGGGTCTGATCTTATCAGAGGAAGGACGTTCAACAAACGCCTTACATTCCAAATCTCTGCATTAGACATAGAAGGACATTTTCTAGTCCATATCTTATATGGCGTCTTCAGACTCGTTTTAGTAGGATTAAACGCAATTATTCTATTTCAATTTATTAGAAGATCTATATGACTTATCATTAATCGTATTATATCTTATGAGGTGCGATTTCTCCTTTCAGATACACCATTCCAATATGGTGTTCAACATGGAGTGAATTACGAAACAATTTCAAACTCATATGGACAGTCATTAAATAATTGGCTTAATTATTATTTACGATCTGTTCGAAAATTATTTATTTTCTGTTAAAATTGATTTCTATCTCCACTTTGAATTCTCTGAACTTTTCAAAGGGTTCTGATATGTGTTTCATAAGATACACATATCTGTATCTACTGATATCATCAGTATATATAATGAAGTAATATAACCTGCCTTTAGCTTATGTATTCATTGATCCATATACATCATTTGTGATAACCTTGAACTTCCACGGAATGAAAGTAAGGAATAATCATTTGGAATACAACATAAATATAACAATACAGATCACAGATACAACATAGCAAAGAAAAACTATAAAATAACAACATCATAGCAGCGGAATATGAATGTCATCAAACACAAAATACCACCGTCACATAGAACTAAATTATTACATCAAGTTTTACCAAAAGGAAATAAGTTCCAACTTCAAAATAGAACAACTGGAAATAAAATAAGTTTGGATGTCTCAAAGTCTAAAGATAAAATGCAAAGATAAATGATAGATAGTCTTCGTGGCCCAACATAAACACCTCCAAATAAGCAACTCCAAGATAGATAAGAAGCTCCAAGATAGCAACTCCAAAGAAAGCTAGACCTGTTACTTGGCTGCCCGTGTGGAAAAGAGGGCACCCGAGTTTGCAAAAGGTGAAAACAAACTACGAGTCAATCATGGGACTGGTGTGAGAATTCTTAACTAATTTAACTACTAGTAATAAGGCAAATCCAAAGACCACGCGGCTAACGCGGAACGGGTTTATTCCAATGGTTTGTCGTGCATAATTTAAGGTGATTGAATAAATAAATAAGTAAAACGTAAAACAACGCAATACTTTTGGAAAAATGAAATCACCATAAGACTCAAGTCCCATCACACAATGCAATGCAAACCAGAGGATAGAGTTTTACCTTATGATGATTAAACATGCTAAATACGATAAATACGAATATAATATTATTATTAGTGTATATAAAAATATTTCAAAATAAATGTATCAATCCTAGGAAGCATAGCTACCATATACTATTCCTCCGTACTAGTAATACAATCAAGTCCGTAGGGTCGTATTTGGAATTTGGTTCCCATCATGAGTCAAGGCTAGGGAGGAGATCCTTACCGATTCGAGACACTCTAGCTAATGTCTTAGGACCCCCTGCAATGAACTCTTGTAAAGCTGCAGGGCCGGTCCACACATACAACTTTGTGGATTAGTTATTCCTGAACACAAGTTTCCCGATCCTATAGGACCTATCATCCGAGGCATCTCATTCCATTATCCACATAAGTAAAATATCAGCCAGTTTAAGCACTGACACTACTTCTAACTAGAAAGAAACGTGTTGCTCTCCCTGCGTTCCCTTCTCCCGTTTTAGACTCCACCGGGTTGTGAGGCTCATGAAGCTACGCAATACACAAAGCTATGTTTATTCAAGCTGTGTTTTGATCGTTACCACAAGGTTCTGCTTTTCAACAAGAAACCTTGATCATTGCATCTTAGTATGCCACACTGTCACTCCATATCCTACTATTAATCTTTTGCCAAAATATACAAAAGGGTGTTAAGCAAGAGAATAAATTCTCCGCCACCAAATATTCATACATTCGACAGAAAATCAATAAGTACGATATAAAGGAGTACAATGTCGGACACACATTCCATTTATAAGCCCGTTTTGGGTCTGAACGAAACTGGAGATACCCTCGTTCCGTATGTCTAGTACGAAAAGGAGATACCCGCATATCCATGAAATCAACACATACGTTTAGGCAATTACCCCGACCCTTGAATTGGGAGCAAGTTAATTCAGGATCTTGATCGTTGTCCATTCGAGGGAAGATTTACGGTCTTCATACGCCGTCTTCATACTTCGATTCTTTACGTCGTTTGATTATTTGAATGAGAGTAACTCGGACTATCCAAATAATCCTCGTATACATATATATATATTGAAAATCCTTCCTTATCGTTAAAATTATTTTATAACGTTTAATTCCTATTTCAATTATTTAAAATTGTAAAATCTTTAATCAACGATGCTACGGGTCAGTGGCGACCCTGGCGCAGCTTTCAACCAATTTTGATTTTCACATTTCTCGAGATCTGACCGTTGGTTTTTAACATATTTTATATCGTTAGAAAGATTTTCCCAAGACGGTCCTAACGGTTCCAGTTTTGGGAAAATCTTACGGTCGGATCTTTTGGAATAGTCGTTTAAAGGTATGATTTCAAAACGCGAACTACCGCGCTCGATTCGTTTAATATTAATTATATTTATATATATAAATATAATCGTTCAACCTTAATAACGTTGTTCGATTTAACAACGAACTGAACAACTACCGATTTTCATAAAATTTTAATTCATTTGAAAATGAAGATAATATTTCAGCATCCTAAATACATTCTTTTATTTACATTAAAAATGTAAATTCCATATTTTTATTTACATGTAAAAATGTAAATTCAATTCCAATGCAAATTCCTACCTTTATTTGCATGTAAAAATGTAAATTTAATTACATGTCAAATTCCTACTCTTTATTTACATATAAAAATGTAAATTTAATTACATGTCAAATTCCTACTCTTTCTTTACATATAAAAATATAAATTTAATTACATGTAAATTCCTACTTTTTATTTACATATAAAAATGTAAATTTAATTACATGTCAGATTCCTACTCTTTATTTACATATAAAAATGTAAATTTAATTACATGTCAAATTCCTACTCTTTATTTACATATAAAAATGTAAATTTAATTACATGTAAATTTCTACTTTTTATTTACATATAAAAATATAAATTTGATTACATGTCAAATTCCCACTCTTTATTTACATATAAAAATGTAAATTTAATTACATGTCAAATTCCTACTCTTTATTTACATATAAAAATCTAAATTTAATTACATGTAAATTCCTACGTTTTATTTACATATAAAAATGTAAATTTAATTACATGTAAATTCCTACTTTTAATTTACATGTAAAAACGTAAATTTAACTCCAATGTAAATTCCTACTTTTAATTTACATGTAAAAACTTAAATTTAAATACAATGTAAAAATATCATCTTTTTATTTTACAATGTAAAAATATCATCTTTTTATTTTACAATGTAAAAATATCACCTTTTTATTTACAATATAAAAAAATGTAAATTTGAATCTATTCACATCGTCAAATTCTCACTTTTAAATTTCAATAAGATATTGAATCTATTCACATCGTCAAATTCTCACTTTTAAATCTCAATAAAATATTGAATCTATTCACATCGTCAAATTCTCACTTTTAAATTTCAATAAAATATTGAATCTATTCACATCGTCAAATTCTCACTTTTAAATACATATAAGATGTCATTTTATATACGGTGTAAATTTCATGCCTTTTTGTTGCATATAGAATTGCAGATCTAAATAAATCAATGACTAAAGGGGTGACCACATAACATCTCAAAACTATTCCATAATTAATCGCAACATCACAGATCAGAACCAATGACAAACACAGCATGATACATAAGCAAACAAAATAGCCAGATTAAAATTAATTATTTAAATCAGAATATTCACCTCAATTTCAGATCCAGATCTAAAATTTAAAAGGTCCAGAAATTGTTCCAATCAGTTCTAAGTTGATGTATTTGCTGTCACGATTCACACAGATCTGAAAATTTCCAATTTGGAGTTCATATGAATTAATTATCAATTTTTAATTAACAATTTACTTTTACAACTGTAGTTGCAACAGAAATAAGTGTCGCAAAATCTGAAATGTTCATACCTTTATATTTCAATTTGTTCAAAACTTTAAATCCAGAAATCGAGAGCTGTGGTTGATGGTTTTCAGAACGGTTTGTTGGAGATTGGAGAGTTTGGAGAGGGGAGTCGGCGCCTGGAAGGGGGGAGAGTGCGGCGGCAGGTGTGGGGCCCGGTTGGTCACGGCGGCGGCGGACTTCAGGGAGGTGGGGCGGCGGCTACAGGGTACGGGAGGGTTTGGTTTTGGTATGAGATCGAAGAGCACGAAAATCTCTTCGAAAAGTTGCACAACTACGAAGGATTTCGTTGAGAAACGAAGGAGGAATCGGAGTTTGAAGATTTGATGTGTTATGGGTTAGGCGGCTGAAAGAAACGGGAGAGAAGGAGTACTTTTCATCCGTATTTATACTTGTATTTGAGCGTATATTTTATTTATTTATTTATTTAATTAATCCCAAAATTAGGGTTTTTCCGTCCGATCTCCAAACGGAGCCCAACGACTGTCGAACAATAGGTTTTGACGTCTTATGAACGCAATGGCACTAGTGTCGAAGTCTAATTCTGAAGTTTACTGCATGTTTCTTTTATTTTTAAAATAAATCCTTTTAATATTAATTCGAACGTATTCTTTAATCTACCGGGGTCACATTCGAGCTCAGAAAAATCCAGAAAAATATTTCTAGATTTCTTTTGACGATACGGTCCAAATAAAATTAATTTCGCCGATTTCTGAGACTTTTTGAAAAATGGCTATTTTTCAGTCGATCGAAATTGACTGAAATTTACAAACTGAAATCTTTTTGCCACAGTCACAAATTAATTCTAAAAATTGTGAAAAATTAAACTAATCAATAATTTGATATTCTGAATCCAACAAAAGTTGTTTCGTCAAAAACAGAGGTCGTTTGAAAAATGGCTATTTTTAACATTAAAATATATACAGAAATTCTACAATGACTGTTCTGAAATTTCAACTGGCCATAACTTTTAATTCCCGCCATGAAATTTTGATTTTTCGGATTCGTTGGAAAGATATTTTTAAATACATTCTAATATTTTTTGTTTCACCAAAATCCAATTTATTCTGCATCCTGTAAAGTCAGTCAAAGTTCAGGTTTGACTTTTCAAACTACCGTGCTTTTTCTAATTCCTTTTATAATTAAATTAAATATATTCGTATTAAATTCAATTAAAACAAATTTCTAGTCGTTTTTATTCAAAATAATTTATTTCAAATATTTAAACACCCTTAAAATTTCTAAAATGAAAATTTTAAAATGGCCCCAAATTCCGGGTTGTTACAATCTCCCCCGCTTAAGAACTTTTCATCCTCGAAAAGGAAAAAAGAAAATAGAAGAGTGGGAACAAACATAGAGAATGTGAAATATTTTAAGCGTACCTCAAAATAATATCTAATCAGAGATATCCACTCTGCATTTGGGATAGGCTTGTTTAATACTCTCCTCGGTTTGCCAAGTGCAGTCTCTAGGATCACTGCTCCATTGCACTTTGACTAGGTTGAGTCTTTTATTTCTCAGCACTCTAGTCTCTTTTCCAATAATTTTCAGTGGTTCCCTTCTCACTGCAAGGCTTGGGGTAATATCCAAATCTTGCTATGCAGCTTCTTCCACAACCAGATCTGGATCATGGATATGCCTTCGTAATTGAGATACATGGAATACATCATGCACTCTAGGCAACCAGTCGGGCATCTGAATTCTGTAAGCTAGGGTACCAATCTTCTCAAGAATAGGAAAGGGACCGATGAATTTAGGTGCTAATTGTCTTGTCTTTCCAAAACGGATTACACCTCGCATTGGAGCAACTTTCAAATAGACATAGTCACCCACTTCAAAAGCCAATTCTCTTATTCTTAAATTTGCATAGTTCTTTTGTCTACTTTGGGCAGCCAATAATCGCTTCTTAATATAATCGACCTTGTCTAAAGCTTCTCAGATCATGTCTGGACCCAATACTAGACGATTTCATTTCTCAACCCAACATGCTGGCGACCTACATGGCCTACCATATAAGGCTTCAAATGGAGACATTTTCAAACTTGCTTGATAACTATGGTTATAAGAGAATTCAACAAAATGCAAGTGATCCTCCCAAGAACCTCCAAAATCGAGTATGCAAGCCCGCAATAGATCCTCAAGAATGCGATTCACCCTCTCAGTTTGGCCATCTGTCTGAGGGTGACATGCGGTACTAAGATTTAACTTCGTTCCCAACTCATTTTGGAATGCTTCCCAAAATTTGCTAGCAAAGATAGGATCACGGTCGCTAACAATGCTACTAGGATGTCTGTTTAAAACAAAATATTATTCTTTTATTATTCAATTAGAAAATGAGAATTTTCATTCATATAATGATAAAAAGGAAAGATTTAGCTTCATTACCCATGTAGCCTGATGATTTCTTTGAAATAGATTTGCGCCAGACTTTGAGCAGTTCGAGTGGACTTGACAGGTATGAAATGAGCGTTCTTTGTGAAGCGATCCACGATCACCTATATGTTGTCATTCCCTCTCCTAGTACGGGGAAGACCATCTATAAAATCCATGGAGATTTGGTCCCACTTCCAATCTGGAACCTCCAATGGTTGCAACAGTCCCGCAAGCTTTTGTTGATCGCTCTTTACTTGTTGGCATGTAGGACATCTACTCACATAGATGGATATATCCCTCTTCATAGACCTCCACCAAAACGTGCGCTTTAGATCTTGATACATCTTGCTCACACCTGGGTGGATGCTAAGTTTTGATTTGTGACTTTCATATAAAACTTCCCTTATGAGCTCTCGGATATTTGGGACACAGATCCGCCCTTGCAATCCAAGGACCCCCTTGCAATCTATTTGGAAGCTCGTGTTTTCACCTTCTTGAATTCTTTCGATTATTCTTTGAATAAACTCATCTTCCTTTTGAAGAGCAGAAATTTTATCAATCAAAGAAGGAGTAATGATGAGGCTTGCGACAATGACGTTCTTTCTACTGAGAGCATCTGCCACCACATTGGCTTTCCCCGGCGTATATAAGATGTCAAGATCGTATGCCGCGATAAATTCTAGCCACCGTTGCTGCCTTAAATTCAAATCCTTTTGATTGAAGAGATATTTCAAAGATTGATGGTTTGTGAATAATTCAAATTTTTCGCCCAAAAGCTAATGTCTCCAAATTTTTAAAGCAAAGACTACGGCCAATAACTCTAAGTCATGGACACGATAATTTTTGTCATGCGACTTTAATTGACGACTTGCATATGCAACAACCTTGTCCCTTTGCATCAGTACCGCGCCAAGACCACCACTTTGAGAAGCATCGGTGTAGACTTTTAAATCTTGGTTGCCATCGATGATGGTTAGTACGGGGGCAGTAGTCAACCTCACTTTTAGCTTTTGGAAGGCCTCCTCACAATCCGATGTCCAATTGAACTTGGTATTCTTCTTGGTGAGTTTTGTTAATGGCCAAGACAGCTTGGCGAAGTCTTTGACAAATTTCCTGTAATATCCAGCCAATCCTAGGAAGCTTCTTACTTCAGTGGGTGTACTGGGTTGCTTCCAATCTCGAATGGCGACAACTTTACTTGGGTCAACAGCAATTCCTTCTTTTGACACAACATGGCCCAAGAATTTTACCTCCTCTTACCAAAATGTGCATTTGGAAAATTTTGCTTTTAAAACATTTCTTCGCAGAATCTCCAACACTTCCCTTAGATGCCCTTCATGCTCCTCCTTAGTTTTAGAATAGATTAGAATATCATCAATGAAGACTAGGACGAATTTATTTAAAACATCTTGGAAGACCCTATTCATCAAGTCAACAAAGTAGGCTGGAGCATTGCATAGACCGAATGGCATCACTAACCATTCGTAGAATGTGTCAGGACCTCTGAAGGCGGTCAAAGGTATGCATTCTTCGGCTATGCGAAGTTGGTGGAAAACTGTGGCTAGGTCCATCTTTGAAAACACCTTGGCTCCATTTAATTGGTCCATTAAATCATCTACGCGAGGCAAAGGGTATTTGTTCTTCAATGTTTGTTTATTAAGGTCGCGGTAATCCACACAGAGTCTTAAAGTACCATCAGACTTAGGGACAAACACCACAGCTGCACACCAATTGGAAAAACTAGACCGGATTCGTCCCTTCCATAAGAGCTGCTTAGTTTGGGTTTGCAACTCTTCTTTTTCTTTAGGGGTCATCCTCCGAATAGCATGAACTACAGGCCTTGCATTTGGGACGAGATCAATTCTGAAATCGATTTCCCTTCACGGGGGTAAGTTGTCTACTTCTTCAAATACGTCTGCGTAATTCTTGACCATGGGAATATTTTCTAAAGAAGTGGGAGTGATCTCAAGAGAAGACCAAAATGCCTTTCTATCAGATTTTGAACCATGGCAAGATATAGCAATAGTATTTCCGAATCCTGTTTTCGCTTTCACTACTCTTTCTTAACATAGCACTTCAACGTCATATTTTTTTAGTCGATCAAGACCAAGGATGATATCAAACTCGGAAAAATGCATAGTGATCAAGTTAAAGGAAACTGGAAATAGGAGTAGGAAATAGGCACCCTACAGTATAAATGAAGGACGATAGAACCTTCTACAGGATTATGAACATTAATTGGCTCTTTAAGATTTCTTTGCTTCAAATTCAATTTCTTGACCGTGTTGCTAGAAATAAAGCTCTTCGATGCACCCGTATCAAACAAAGCAGTAACAAGAATGTTTTTAACAGAAATAGTACCAACAAAAACATCAAGCTTACCTGCTCCTTCAGAAGAAGTAGGTGCGGAGGAAGGTGGTGCAATTTTCCCCTCGTACACATGTGCAATCTGAGATCCTTTCAACAGTGGACAACTAGGCTTGATATGACCCTTTTTGTGGCAGTTATAGCACCCTTTAGTGTCATCACTTCTGGCCTTCTTTGGATTTCTGATGTCCTTGCTGTAGTGTCCAAACTTCTGGCAGTTGTAGCATTGCACCTTCGCCTTATCATGTGTCTTAGTAGCTCCAGAACTGCTTCCCTCGGTCTTCTTCTCGGTTTATTATTATCATTGGCCAGGCTCCATTCTCTATCTTGTTGTGAAACTCTTTTGTCGTTCTCCTCATAGCGACAAGGAAACTCAATCAGCTTATTGAAAGGAAGGTCAATGTGAGCAGTAACTCTGTCAGTGTACTTCCTTGCAAGTCCATTAATAAATCTTTCGTTCCTTTGAAAATCATCCTGAATCAATTCTGGGGCATAGCGAGAGTGGTCTTCAAATCTTCTTACATACTCCGAGATAGTTTTGTCGCCTTGCTTCAAGTTGGCGAACTCGTCATGCAGCCTTTCCACTTCTTGCCTTGGGACGTATTTTTCATTTAACAGCTCTTTAAACTTGGTCCAAGACATATTTTCTTCATCACCTCCTATATTGACCAATTCCCACCAATTCTATGCTCCGCCTTAGAGCAGCCATGAAGCCGTAAGTCTCTTCCTTTGATCATCTAGCCCTAGCCCTCCAAATATCTTCTCATAATTCTTAAGCCATGCTTGAGCCTGTGGCACGGTCTCCGTACCAGTGAATGGAACTCCACTTAAATTCTTGAACTTCTTCGCAACCTTATCCAAGTCAAAGGGCTGCGGTGGTGGTGGTGTTGGCTGTCGAGCTGTGGGCTCCTCAGTTTCAGCAACATTTTGCCTTCTTGCTCTAGCTCTAGCAGCTCTAGCGGCAGCATTACTCATTGCTAGTTAGTTCTGTACGATCAAGGAAAGAGTCAGAACAACTATAATGGTGATATTTAAGAAATGATAGAGATAGAAGGATGGATAAAAAGATGATGATAGAATGACTGAATATTATGTATTCACATGAAATGTTCGCCATAGAATATTGTGATTCTATGTAAAAGAATTATTATAAATATGTTATATTCCAAAGCTAAGTTTAACCTGGCTCTGATGCTAACTGTGATTACCCCGTACTTCCACGGAATAAAAGTAAGGAATAATCATTTGGAATACATCATAAATATAACAATATAGACCACAGATACCACATAGCAAAAGAAAACTACAGAATAACAACATCATAGCAGCTGAATATGAATATCATCAAACACAGAATCCCACCGTCACAGAGTACTAAATTATTACATCAAGTTTTAGCAGAAGGAAATAAGTTCCAACTTCAAAATAGAACAACTGGAAATAAAATAAGTTTGGATGTCTCAAAGTTTAAAGATAAAATGCAAAGATAAATGATAGATAGTCTTCGTGGTGCAACATAAACACCTCCAAATAAGCAACTCCAAGATAGATAAGCAGCTCCAAGATAGCAACTCCAAAGAAAGCTAGACCTGTTACTTGGCTGCCCGTGTGGAAAAAAGGGCACCCGAGTTTGCAAAAGGTGAAAACAAACTACGAGTCAGTCATGGGACTGGTGTGAGAATTCTTAACTAATTTAACTACTAGTAATAAGGCAAATCCAAAGACCACGCCGCTAATGCGAAACGGGTTTATTCCAATGGATTGCCGTGCATAATTTAAGGTGATTGAATAAATAAATAAGTAAAACGTAAAACAACGCAATGCTTTTGGAAAAATGAAATCACCATAAGACTCAAGTCCCATCACACAATGCAACACAAACCAGAGGATATAGTTTTACCTTATGATGATTAAACATGTTAAATATGATAAATACGAATATAATATTATTATTAGTGTATATAAAACATTTCAAAATAAATGTATCAATCCTAGGAAGCATAGCTACCATATACTATGCCTCCGTACTAGTAATACAATCAAGTCCGTAGGGTCGTATTTGGAATTTTGTTTCCATCATGAGTCAAGGCTAGGGAGGATCTCCTTACCGATTTGACACTCTAGCTAATGTCTCAGGATCCCCCGCTGTGAACCCTTGGAAAGCTGCAGGGCCGGTCCACACATACAGCTTTGTGGATTAGTTATTCCTGAACACACGTTTCCCGATCATATAGGACCTATCATCCGAAGCGCCTCATTCCATCATCCACATAAGTAAAATATCAGCCAGTTAAACACTGACACTACTTCTAACTAGAAAGAAACGTGCTGCTCTCCCTGCGTTCCCTTCTCCGGTTTTAGACTCCACCGGGTTGTGAGGCTCGTGAAGCTACGTAATACACAAAGCTATGCTTATTCAAGCTGTGCTTTGATCGTCACCACAAGGTTCTTCTTTTCAACAAGAAACCTTGATCATTGCATCTTAGTATGCCAAACTGTCACTCCATATCCTACTATTAATCTTTTGCCAAAATATACAAAAGGGTGTTAAGTAAGAGAATAATTTCTCCGCCACCAAACATTCATACATTCGACAGAAAATCAATAAGTACAATATAAAGGAGTACAATGTCGGACACACATTCCATTTATAAGCCCGTTCTGGGTTTGAACGAAACTGGAGATACCCTCGTCCCGTATGTCTAGTACGGAAAGGAGATACCCGCATATCCATGAAATCAACACGTACGTTTGGGCAATTACCCCAACCCTTGAATTGGGAGCAAGTCAATTCAGGATCTTGATCGTTGTCCTTTCGAGGGAAGATTTACGGTCTTCATACGCCGTCTTCATACTTCGATTCTTTACGTCGTTTGATTATTTGGAATGAGAGTAACTCGGACTTTCCAAATAATCCTCGTATACATATATATATTGAAAATCCTTCCTTATCGTTAATATTATTTTATAATGATTAATTCCTATTTCAATTATTCAAAATAGTTAAATTTTTAATCAACGACACTACGGGTCAGTGGCGACCCTGGCGCTGCTTTCAACCAATTTTGATTTTCACATTTCTCGAGATCTGACCATTGGTTTTTAACATATTTTATATCATTAGAAACATTTTCCCAAAACGGTCCTAACGGTACCAGTTTTGGGAAAATCCGATGGTCAGATCTTTTGGTATAGTCGTTTGAAGGTACGATTTCAAAACGCGAACTACCGTGCTCGATTCGTTTAATATTAATTATATTTTTATATATAAATATAATCGTTCAACCTTAATAACGGCGTTCGATTTAACAACGAACTAAAAAACTACCGATCTTCATTAAATTTTAATTCATTTGAAAATGAAGATTATATTTCAGCGTCCTAAATACATTCTTTTATTTACATATAAAAATGTAAATTTAATTACATGTCAAATTCCTACTCTTTATTTACATATAAAAATGTAAATTTAATTACATGTAAATTCCTACTTTTTATTTACATATAAAAATGTAAATTTAATTACATGTAAAATTCCTACTCTTTTTTTACATATAAAAATGTTAATTTAATTACATGTCAAATTCCTACTCTTTATTTACATATAAAAATGTAAATTTAATTACATGTCAAATTCCTACTCTTTATTTACATATAAAATTGTAAATTTAATTACATGTAAATTCCTACTTTTTATTTACATATAAAAATGTAAATTTGATTACATGTCAAATTCCTACTCTTTATTTACATATAAAAATGTAAATTTAATTACATGTCGAATTCCTACTCTTTATTTACATATAAAAATGTAAATTTAATTACATGTAAATTCCTACTTTTTATTTACATATAAAAATGTAAATTTAATTACATGTAAATTACTACTTTTAATTTACATGTAAAAACGTAAATTTAATTCCAATGTAAATTCCTACTTTTAATTTACATGTAAAAACGTAAATTTAACTGCAATGTAAAAATGTCATCTTTTTATTTTACAATGTAAAAATATCATCTTTTTATTTTACAATGTAAAAATATCATCTTTTTATTTTACAATGTAAAAATATCACCATTTTATTTATAATATAAAAAAATGTAAATTTGAATCTATTCACATCGTCAAATTCTCACTTTTAAATTTCAATAAGATATTGAATCTATTCACATCGTCAAATTCTCACTTTTAAATTTCAATAAAATATTGAATCTATTCACATCGGCAAATTCTCACTTTTAAATTTCAATAAAATATTGAATCTATTCACATCGTCAAATTTTCACTTTTAAATACATATAAGATGTCATTTTATATATGGTGTAAATTCATGCCTTTTTATTGTATATACAATTGTAGATCGAAATAAATCAATGACTAAAGGGGTAACCATATAACATCTCAAAACTAGTCCATAATTAATCGCAACATCACAGATCAGAACCAATGACAAACACAGCATGATACATAAGCAAACAAAATAGCTAGATTAAAATTAATTATTTAAATCAGAATACTCACCTCAATTTCAGATCTAGATCTAAAATTAAAAAGGTCCAGAAATTGTTCCAATCAGTTCTAAGTTGATGTATCTGTAGTCACGATTCACACAGATCTGAAAATTTCCAATTTGGAGGTCGTATGAATTAATTATCAAATTTTAATTAACAATTTACTTTTTACAACTGCAGTTGCAACAGAAATAAGTGTTGCAAAATCTGAAATGTTCATACCTTTATATTTCAATTTGTTCAAAACTTTAAATCTAGAAATCGAGAGCTGTGGTTGATGGTTTTCAGAACGTTTGTTGGAGATTGGAGAGATTGGAGAGGGGAGTCGGCGCCTGGAGGGGGGAGAGTGTGGCGGCGGGTGTGGGGCCCGGTTGGTCACGGAAGCGGCGAACTTCAGGCAGGTGGGGCGGCGGCTACAGGGTACGGGAGGGTTTGGTTTTGGTATGAGATCGAAGAGCACGAAAATCTCTTCGAAAAATTGTACTACGGCGAAGGATTTCGTTGAGAAACGAAGGAGGAATCGGAGTTTGAAGATTTGATGTGTTATGGGTTAGGCGGCTGAAAGAAACGGGAGAGAAGGAGTACTGTTCATCCGTATTTATACTTGTATTTGAGTGTATATTTTTTATTTATTTATTTATTTGTATAATCCCAAAATTAGGGTTTTTCCGTCCGATCTCCAAACGGAGCCCAACGACTGTCGAGCAACAGGTTTTGACGTCTTCTGAATGCAATGGCACTAGTGTCGAAGTCTAATTCTGAAGTTTTGCTGCATGTTTCTTTAATTTTTAAAATAAATCTTTTTAATATTAATTCGAACGTATTCTTTAATCTATCGGTGTGACGGTCCGCCCCGCACCAACCGACATTTACTCCAAAAGTGCGTTGTACACATGTCCAGTCAGCACGGGACGGTCGTCAGAAGAAAAGAAAGAAGACGAAGAATCAACAAAGAACCTGTAGAATGTCTCACAGCGCATGGAATAAAATATAATAATAACATAACTTTGACATAAAACAGGCGAGACAGTGCATAAGCTGAAAAACTAAATCATGTCTAACATGGCAGCGGAAATCCAAAATACAGCTTATGATCCAACATCCTTATTACAACTTCAAAAATACTGTCTCTAAGCAAAAGAAAGGAAAATGTACACTACTAATGCCCAAGCAGTGACCATCGATAACACAGGGAGATAATACATAAATATCATACGTGGAAGCCTCCTGCTCGTCTCCAGTACAGCTACCCGTGCATCCACCTAACCTGTCTCTAGTCTGCTCGTGTGAGCACCCAGAGTAAAAAGAAGAGACATAAAACTCTGGGTCAGACATAAAGCCTGGTATGAGCGATAAGCATCTAAACAAAATAATAACAGGTATAATCCAATCATACCTGAACCTGCAACCAAAGAGTTAGCACTACATACTGTACAACACTCTAAGGTGCCATTTCAAGTGGTGTAAAGATAACGGGGGTGGGGTGTGCATGTCATAGTGATGTCAAACAATCAAACATAGCAAGCATCCTCACATCTCTCACTCAATGCGTAAAGCATACGATACCCACTACCTTGGTCCTCTAATCCTTTGGGCCATGACGGAATCCAATCCCGTGTAACTATCACTACAAACACACTATCCATCTCTCAGTGGTGAACCAAAGTTATGAATACCGACAACCCCTTTGCACACGTCCCGCAGCAAAGCCCAAATCGTGAAGTGAACTCATTGGTTCCCATCTGGATCCTGAGCTCTAACTTCTCCTTTGGACTACCTTTGCATCTCGGGTTATTGGTCATCACCGAATTGGTTCGGTCTTACTCCTCCAGTCCAAGTTTCTTGGTTCGGATCGGTCTTCAGCCCTCCATCACCAACACGGTTCGGTTCGGCCTAGTTCGGATCGCCCACACCCCCTGCGGATCGAGTCGTGTTCCTCCAGCTCGTGGCTCCTCCTCCTGGTTCGGATCGGCTTCACCACTTCGGGTCGGGTCGGGTTACTTCATCCGGGTCGGGTCGTCGCGCCCTGGTACCCATCGACTCGTGAGCTTCTCCATCCTCCACTGGTTCGGATCGTGAATACCCATTGGTTCGGGTCGTGCTTCTACTACCAGATCGTGCCACCTAGCTAAGTCGTGACTTCCTCCTTCAGACGGATCGTGGCGCCCATGCTGGAACGGATCGTGGAGATGACTCGCGATCGGGTCGGAGAAAATGGTGCGGATCGTGGGACCTGTTGCGATCCGATCCGGTTCTGCGCGGTTTCCTGCACTTTGTCCAGCGAGTTGTTTACGACATTCGACAGCGTTTTCGACCATTCTAACTATTCTAAACAATCACAAGTCATACCAAACAGTCATAACAACATGTATGGACATCCACAAACAGCAAAACAACAATCATGGCATGTAAAATGGATCAAACATACCCAAAAACCCATATTTTCCCCTTAAGCATGTTCAAGCAAAAATGATGATAGGATTAACAAAACTTAACCAAATTAACCAAATTTTCTAACAGAGGTCTAAAACAATATTTCAGAATTTCTGAACATTTTTCCAGATTTTTAACATGCATAAATTCGCTAATTATCACTAATCACCCCTTAATCCCCCAAATTTCGGGATTTGCAAAATTAGTCGAAATTAACCCAAATTCATATCAGAGGCATAAAATTGTTTTAGAATTTTAGGAAATTTTCTAGATTTTTCGGAGCCATAATTTCGCTAATCTTCGCTAATTACCATAATTAGCCGTAATTAGTGAAAAACAATGCAAATCACTCACCTTTGGCACAATTAAACATTCAGAACTGAAACTCCTCTGATATAGATCCAATCTCTATGTGTTCTAGCAACTCTCTCTGATTTGGTGCTAATCCCCTTTGGTTTGATGTAGTTTTGCTTAATCTTCGATTAGAAAGTGATTAGAGGTGATTTGGAGTGAAATTAGAAGGTGGAGGTCATGGCTATACTTGAAGGCATGTCTTAGGCGGCTAGAAAATGAAGTAAAAACCGAAATCATAACCCTAGCAGCCCTTAAATACCACTAATCCCGAAATCCCCCTTTGGGCCTAGCTGCTAATTACCCGGTTAAGCCCAATTAGCTGAAAATAACTCTTTAAACCTTACTTCAGCCATATCTCCCAAATGGTAAGTCCGTTTGGCTATTATGACCACTCTACGGAAAGAGAAACCATCATCCGGAGCTAATGGAAGTGGTTTCAGGTCAAAATTCCTTTCCAGTCAAAAGTTATGGCCAAAACAGTACCAACTAGGGGTAAAACGGTCATTTAAAAATCAACAAAAATCACGAACATGAGAAATGACCCCAATAATCGTCTCCCAAAGTTACATGACCATACGACTCCATATGTGAAAGAAATAAATATTCTACGATCCTTCGATGCGTAGAATGTGGGTTGTTACAATCGGGGTCACATACGAGCTCATAAAAATCCAGAAAAATATTTCTGGCTTTCTTTTGACGATACGGTCCAAATAAAATTAATTTCGTCGAATTCTGAGACTTTTTGAAAAATGGCCGTTTTTCAGTCGATCGAAATTGACTAAAATTTACAAGCTGAAATCTTTTTGCCACAGTCACAAATTAATTCAAAAAATTGTGAAAAATTAAACTTATCAATAATTTGAAATTCTGAAACCAAAAAAAGTGGTTTCGTCGAAAATAGAGGTCGTTTGAAAAATGGCTATTTTTAACATTAAAATATATACAGAAATTCTACAACGACTATTCTGAAATTTCAACTGGCCATAAATTTTAATTCCTGCTATGAAATTTCGATTTTTTCGGATTTGTTGGAAAGATATTTTTAAATAGATTCTAATATTTTTTGTTTCACCAAAATCCGATTTATTCTGCATCCTGTACAGTCACTCAAAGTTCAGGTTTGACCTTTCAAACTACCGTGCTTTTTCTAATTCCTTTTATAATTAAATTAAATATATTCGTATTAAATTCAATTAAAACAAATTTCTAGTCGTTTTTATTTAAAATAATTTATTTCAAATATTTAAACACCCTTAAAATTTCTAAAATGAAAATTATAAATTGGCCCCAAATTCTGGGTTGTTACAATCTCCCCCGCTTAAGAACTTTTCGTACTCGAAAAGGAAAAAGGAAAATAGAAGAGTAGGAACCAACACAGAGAATGTGAAATATTTTAAGTATACCTCAAAATAAAATCTAATCGGAGATATCCACTCTGCATTTGGGATAGGCTTGTTTAATACTCTCCTCGGTTTGCCAAGTGCAGTCTCTAGGATCACTGCTCCATTGCACTTTGACTAGGTTGATTCTTTTATTTCTCAACACTCTAGTCAATTTGCCAATAATTTTCAGCGGTTCCCTTCTCACTGCAAGGCTTGGGGTAATCTCCAAATCTTGTTGTGCAGCTTCTTCCACAACCAGATCTGGATCATGGATATGCCTTCGTAATTGAGATACATGGAATACATCGTGCACTCCAGGCAACCAGTCGGGCATCTGAATTCTGTAATCTAGGGTACCAATCTTCTCAAGAATAGGAAAGGGACCGATGAATTTAGGTGCTAATTTTCCTGTCTTTCCAAAACGGATTACACCTCGCATTGGAGCAACTTTCAAATAGACATAGTCACCCACTTCAAAAGCCAATTCTCTTCTTCTTAAATCTGCATAGCTCTTTTGTCTACTTTGGGCAGCCAGTAATCGCTTCTTAATATAATCAACCTTGTCTGAAGCTTCTCGGACCATATCTGGACCCAATACTAGACGATTTCCTTTTTCAACCCAACATGCTGGCGACCTACATGGCCTACCATATAAGGCTTCAAATGGAGACATTTTCAAACTTGCTTGATAACTATTGTTATAAGAGAATTCAACTAAATGCAAGTGATCCTCCCAAGAACCTCCAAAATCGAGTATGCAAGTTCGTAATAGATCCTCAAAAATGCGATTCACCCTCTCAGTTTGGCCATCTGTCTGAGGGTGACATGCGGTACTAAGATTTAACTTCGTTCCCAACTCATTTTGGAACGCTTCCCAAAATTTGTTAGCAAAGATAGGATCACGGTCGCTAACAATGCTACTAGGAAGTCTGTTAAAAACAAAAGATTACTCTTTTATTATTTGATTAGAAAATGAGATTTTTCATTCAGATAATGTTAAAAAGGAAAGATTTAGCTTCATTACCCATGTAGCCTGACGATTTCTTTGAAATAGATTTGCGCTAGACTTTGAGCAATTCAAGTGGACTTGACATGTATGAAATGAGCGGTCTTTGTGAAACGATCCACGATCACCTATATGTTGTTATTCCCTCTCCTAGTACGGGGCATACCATCTATAAAATCCATGGAGATTTGGTCCCACTTCCAATCTGGAACCTCCAATGGTTGCAACAGTCCCGCAAGCTTTTGTTGATCGCTCTTTACTTGTTGGCATGTAGGACATCTACTCACATAGATGGATATATCCCTCTTCATAGACCTCCACCAAAACGTGCGCTTTAGATCTTGATACATCTTTCTCACACCTGGGTGGATGCTAAGTTTTGATTTGTGACCTTCATCTAAAACTTCCCTTATGAGCTCTCGGATATTTGGGACACAGATCCGCCCTTGCAATCTAAGGACCCCCTTGCGATCTATTTGGAAGCTCGTGTTTTCACCTTCTTGAATTCTTTCGATTATTCTTTGAATAAACTCATCTTCCTTTTGAAGAGCAGAAATTTTATCAATCAAAGAAGGAGTAATGATGAGGCTTGCGACAATGACGTTCTTTCTACTGAGAGCATCTGCCACGACATTGGCTTTCCCCGGCGTATATAAGATGTCAAGATCGTATGCCGCGAGAAATTCTAGCCACCGTTGCTGCCTTAAATTCAAATCCTTTTGATCGAAGAGATATTTCAAAGATTGATGGTCTGTGAATAATTCAAATTTTTTGCCCAAAAGATAATGTCTCCAAATTTTTAAAGCAAAGACTACGGCCAACAACTCTAAGTCATGGACACGATAATTTTTCTCATGCGGCTTTAATTGACAACTTGCATATGCAACAACCCTGTCCCTTTGCTTCAGTACCGTGCCAAGACCACCACTTTGAGAAGCATCGGTGTAGACTTTTAAATCTTGGTTGCCATCGATGATGGTTAGTACGGGGGCAGTGGTCAGACTCACTTTTAGCTTTAGGAAGGCCTCCTCACAATCCGATGTCCAATTGAACTTGGTATTCTTCTTGGTGAGTTTTGTTAATGCGCAAGACAGCTTGGCGAAGTCTTTGACAAATTTCCTGTAATATCCAGCCAATCCTAGGAAGCTTCTTACTTCAGTGGGTGTACTGGGCTGCTTCCAATCTCGAATGGCGGCAATTTTATTTGGGTCAACAGCAATTCCTTCTTTTGACACAACATGGCCCAAGAATTTTACCTCCTCTTGCCAAAATGTGCATTTGGAAAATTTTGCTTTTAAAACATTTCTTCGCAGAATCTCCAACACTTCCCTTAGATGCCCTTCATGCTCCTCCTTAGTTTTAGAATAGATTAGAATATCATCAATGAAGACTAGGACGAATTTATTTAAAACATCTCGGAAGACCCTATTCATCAAGTCAACAAAGTAGGCTAGTGCATTGCATAGACCGAATGGCATCACTAACCATTCGTAGAATGTGTCAGGACCTCTGAAGGCGGTCAAAGGTATGCATTCTTCGGCTATGCGAAGTTGGTGGAAACCTATGGCTAGGTCCATCTTTGGAAATACCTTGGCTCCATTTAATTGGTCTATTAAATCATCTATGCGAGGCAAAGGGTATTTGTTCTTCAATGTTTGTTTATTAAGGTCGCGGTAATCCATACAGAGTCTTAGAGTACCATCAGACTTGGGGACAAACACCACAGCTGCACCCCAGTTGGAAAAACTAGGCCGGATTAGTCCCTTCCATAAGAGCTGCTTAGTTTGGGTTAGCAACTCTTCTTTTTCTTTAGGGGTCATCCTCCGGATAGCATGAACTACAGGCCTTGCGTTTGGGACGAGATCAATTCTGAAATCGATTTCCCTTCGCTGGGGTAAGTTGTCTACTTCTTCAAATACGTCCGCGTAATTCTTGACCATGGGAATATTTTCTAAAGAAGTGGGAGTGGTCTCAAGAGAAGACCAAAATGCCTTTCTATCAGATTTTGAACCACGGCACGGTATAGAAATAGTATTTCCGAATCCTGTTTTTGCTTTCACTGCTCTTTCTGAACATAGCACTTGAGCGTCATATTTTGTTAGTCAATCAAGACCAAGGATGATATCAAAATCGGAAAAATTCATAGTGATCAAGTTAAAGGGAAACTGGAAATAGGAGTAGGAAATAGGCACCCTACAGTATAAATCAAGGACGATAGAACCTCCTACAGGATTATGAACATTAATTGGCTCTTTAAGATTTCTTTGCTTTAAATTCAATTTCTTGACCGTGTTGCTAGAAATAAAGCTCTTCGATGCACCCGTATCAAACAAAGCAGTAACAGGACTGTTTTTAACAGAAATAGTACCACCTAAAACATCAGGCTTACCTGCTCCTTCAGAAGAAGTAGGTGCGGAGGAAGGTGGTGCACTTTACCCCTCGTACACATGTGCAATCTGAGCTCCTTTCAACAGTGGATAATTAGGCTTGATATGACCCTTTTTGTGGCAGTTATAGCATTCTTTAGTGTCATCACTTCTGGCCTTCTTTGGATTTCTGTTGTCCTTGCTGTAGTGTCCAAACTTCTGGCAGTTGTAGCATTGCACCTTCGCCTTACCATGTGTCTTAGTAGCTCCAGAACTGCTTCCCTCGGTCTTCTTCTTGGTTTGCTTCCTTTCATTATTATTGTTGGCCAAGCTCCATTCTCTATCTTGTTGTGAAACTCTTTTGTCGTTCTCCTCATAGCGACAAGCAAACTCAATCAGCTTATTGAAAGGAAGGTCGATGTGAGCAGTAACTCTGTCAGTGCACTTCCTTGCAAGTCCATTAATAAATCTTTTGTTCCTTTAAAAATCATCCTGAATCAATTCTTGGGCATAGCGAGAGAGGTCTTCAAATCTTCTTACATAATCCGAGATAGTTTTGTCGCCTTGCTTCAAGTTGGCGAACTCGTCGTGCAGCCTTTCCACTTCTTGCCTTGGGACGTATTTTTCGTTGAACAGCTCTTTAAACTTTGTCCAAGACATATTTTCTTCATCACCTCCTATATTGACCAATTCCCACCAATTCTGTGCTCCGCCTTGGAGCAGCCATGAAGCCGTAAATCTCTTCCTTTGATCATCTAGCCCTAGCCCTACAAATATCTTCTCACAATTCTTAAGCCATGCTTGAGCCTGTGTCACGGTCTCCGTACCAGTGAATGGAACTCCACCTAAATTCTTGAACTTCTTCGCAACCTTATCCAAGTCAAAGGGCTGCGGTGGTGGTGGCTGTTGAGCTGTGGGCTCCTCAGTTTCAGCAACATTTTGCCTTCTTGCTCTAGCTCTAACAGCTCTAGCGGCAGCAGTACTCATTGCTAGTGATTGACATAGAAATGTGTTTATTTTTACGCTCATATCTTATCTTTATTGTAAATAAATAAATATTACTTTGGGTATTTTCGTGTGTTTTCACAGGTTGTTAAATAAATGTCTCCTTCATTCAATTAAAGACCAATTGCATAGGAAATGCTACTTCTTGGAATCAACAAATTTTCAATCATAAAGGAAGCTGTAGCACATTGGTAAAGCCTGGAAATTTGGATAGAGTGTTCTGAGTTCAGTCACCGTCAAAGCCCTATTTTTTGCTGAAGAAAAGAACATATACATTGCCTCCGTCGCTTTGAAGAATAAAGAGACTAGTGCTATATATTATATATTATATATATATATTTATATTTATATTTACATGTATATAACATATGCACTAAGATTTGAAGAGCTAGACATTTTCTTCTCAAAGAAATCAATTGAAAATGTTGCATATTTACTTGCCATTGAGGAGAAGACTTGACATATATTTACCAGAATGCAACTCAATCAAATGCCACATGTTAGCAATCAAGGAGGGAGAATCTTCATATAATATCTCAAATCTATATCCATATCTCTTTTATTTGTAAATAGAATATCTCAAGAGATATTTCTTGGCCCAAAAGTCACATAGGATGGAGGCTACATCCCCTATAAATACCCATTGTATTCATTGTAAAGGGAAGTCGCTTCTTTTGTAATTCTTCTGCCATTAATAATGTTCTTCTCTTTATTTTTCTGCAATTTTCTAATTTCTTAGCAATTAGTGTTGTCTACACGATTAGATTCAGTAGAGCATTAATTGTATTTTTCACTTATTTTCATTAGCGATTGACTGTCTGATTAGATTCAGCGGTAATCCTAATTTTTATTTTCTGTTCGTTTAATTCTGTTATGCAATTTTATTTCCATTGTTCTATTTTATCTTTAATCGTTGAATTTATTACAGATCCGATTAGATTCGAATCTGAAGTGAATTCAATTGCATCTTTTATTTGTAGTTTCAATTTTTATTTTGATTTGCAAAATCAACCTCCAAGCTTCGTCTTACTCGCCCAAGAGATCAGATAAATAATTTGATTTTAATCATACCTCCTTGTGTTCGACCTGTATGCTACACACCTGTACGCTTGCAGTATTTAATTTGAAATTCGTGCTTTTCTGATTCATAGGAAAGCGACGAACAAGTTTTTGGCGCCGCTGCCGGGGAGGTAACGATTAAATTTTATTATTTATTTAATTTCCGATTCGTGTTAGTTTTTATTTTATTTTTTGTTTGTGCGTATTCATATATATATATAAAAAAACACCTTTTTGTTTTTTATTTGATCTCTTTCCTTTTTATTTTTCAACCTCTTTCTTTTCTTCTACAATTCTTACAAAAAAAAAAAAAATCTCGCCACTTTTCAATCGATTTCTTTCCAACTTCCAAATCATTCCATTTTTTTCTCCTTTTACAATTCTTTCCCTTTTTCAACAATAAAAGAAAAAAAACTTCCCATTTTTCTTTATTCTCTCCCCTTTTTTTCTACTTCTTTCCATCTCTCTTCATTTCCCCTTTTGTTTTCTTGTATATATAGAAAAGAAATCTGGATTGGTTGATTAGGTATTCAAACGTTGATACCGTGATCTTGCCATTTATTTATTTCCACTTTTCATATATTTCCTTCCTTTCTTTTCTTGTACAAAATCTTTCCTTTCTCCTTTTTTTACAAATTTCAAAATACAAAAAAAAAACAAAAAAAAAACAATTTTTCTTTTGATTCTTTCTTTTCCTTTTGTTTTCTGTCATCCTCTCTTGCTTGTACTTCACCATCACGGCCACAACTCCTTCATCACATTTAATTTCTACAACAAACAACCTCCCAGCCTTGCAGAAAATTTTAAATGCCCAATTCGTAAACACGCACCACATCCAAACATTCTGCTCACCATCCAACCCACCACAGTCCACAAAGTCATACAATTCTCGCACAAACCATCAACAGACCAACCCCACTACCCCATTACAGATCACCATCTTCATCTAATTTCCGACATCTTCTTATCACCCACTACGTTCATCTTCACCATAATACCAGTCCATCCATCCACTGTGCCGAACCCATCCGCAAGCAATAACCACCGCTCAAAGCCTGTCCGAACTGATCATCTCCCAAAATCACGCAAGTCCATAGCCATATACTGTCACCATTCTCCTCATCTCACATTCATTACCTTGCTGTCCACAATCAATTCTATCACCGGTCACCGCAATTATCAACATCCCTCAATTCGGCTCCTACCAAATTCGTACCCATCGCGATTCACAGCAATACCCCAAACTACATACTCCACACAGCACAACAAATATCCACCCTCCACCATCAATTCCTTATCTCCATCACGCAGACTCCAAGAACAAATTTTTCATTACCTCTCCCCCCAAAGAGTCGCAACAGCAAACTACTCTCAGACCATCACGCCCACTTCTCTGCCAAACAATTTCCCACAACCAATCGAACCGATCCCAAAACCCTTCGCACCAATAATAACTCGAACCCAAAGTCCATATCACAATCGCGATTTCCAGAAAACCTATTCAAGGAAATCCGATTTACAACCTTGATTCCACACGCAAATCGCAAGGACCCTTCATCGCACTCAGAACCCCTTCACCGAAGCCCTTGCCTCAGATTGATTAATTGACTCAAATCCGATTCAAATCGCAACCACACAATTAGAAGAAACCCAGACCAACATTGATTCGTGATTTTCGAAATCCAATTCGAAGTCTGGAACCCCAGTTGCGATTATAATTTTCCAGTGCAATTTTGGGAAAGAAATTTATGATTTTGTCTGCGTTTGGTTTAGAAGAAGAGGGCAACTATTTTGGAGTTGAGGGGGTTATTGGCTTATTTAAACACGTGAGGACACTTTAGTTTTCAGTTGAGCAACTTAGCCCAGTTTTTCTCTAACGCGGCTCCTGTTGGTTTGGCTTAGTGTTAGCCGTTATTACTTTTTTGTTGAGCCCAATCTTGTTCTTGTTAAGTTTAGTTGTTTGTTTGTTTTTTTATAGTTTAGTTCTTTTGTATTTTTTTTCTTTTTAATTTCTTTTTAGTCTTGTGCTTTTGTTTGTTATATTGCTTTGAAAAAAAAAGGTGAAATCTTCAAAAAAAAAAGAAAAAAAAATCAAAGGACAAAGAGATTCAAACAAGCAACAAGAAAGTTAGAGATCAAACAATTTGCAAACACTGGGATTTGGAACCACTAGCACTACTCAATTTTCTGGACGGACAGCCATGCCCCACTGTAAAATTTTCTAAACTCTACAGGTGCTGAAGCTGCTTAAAAATATATTGAAAGTGCTTGTAAAAAATCTTCTACAGGGGCAGCGGCTTGCTTGTACAATGTTTTAATTTTCTGCTATTATTCTGTGACTGTTCTGTGACTGAAATTTATGAATATATTTGGTGAGGAACGAATTTCCATAATTACAGCCATCACTCTCATTGTTTTTCAACAATAAAATTTTGATTTTCAAAATAATATAATTGAACAGTGGTGTTTTGTGAAGTTGACTGTCTCGTATAATTGGATCGCGGATATATAGTAGTTCAATTTATTGAACTATTAGCAAAAGAGGTTGCATACTACCCGTAAAACGTTGGTCGTATCCCTTAGTATTTATACTATACGTGAACGGCCATAAGACCCTCTTCCCCCTTCCAATTGAGTTAGTTAATTAATAGAACACAACTCGACATTTTATATTATTTTGAAGTGAGTATAAATCCTGTCTTTCCTTGATTTCATTTCAAATGTCTGATTCAAAAAAATCCTTGAGAGAATTGTGGGATAATAGTCGAAGTAGACGTCCGCTTGAAGAGTATGATTTTGAATTACAACTCATGAAGCAACATTTTCCAAAATTTCGCGACCCAAATGTCAACAACTTTCAAAATTTTCAAAATGACCACCATTTTCAAAGTTATGATCGAAATGGCGACTTCAATTCAAATTTCAATAATTTCGATTATGGACCACATCCATATCAAAATAGCTTTGAATCTCAATACAACTTTGATCCACGTCAATATGAGGTTGAAAACCAAAATCTTCAAAATAACAACTCATATCCACATCTTGAATATGACCAAAATTGCAGTTTCCCCTCGAATTTCGACAGTTTTGGTTATGAACCTAATTTTCAAAATCAAAATGATTTCCAATATCATTTTTCTGAAAATTCAAACAACTACCACATTGGAAATAATATTGATTGCGAAATTGATGTGGACTATAATTTTGAGAATCAAGAAATCCAAAACGAGAGCTCTCAAATCAATGAATCTGAAGAATATCATCTTAACATTCTTAGAGAGAGGGAAGAAAGGCTAAATAAAAAGGCTGATGAACTTCTTTGTTTATTGACAACTTTGAAAGAACAACGCGAGCAACAAAATCAAATGGGCCTTGAATCGGAATATAATTCAATTCTTAGTGACAACGAAAATTTTCAAATAACAACTTTCGAAATTGAGAATAACGATCTAAATGAAGTTGTTCAAAATTCAACAAATGATTTGGACTTCGATTCTTTTCAGGAAAAAGATTCAAGTTTAGATTTTGATCTTCCTCTTCCGGGCTGCGAGAAACTTGAAAATTTTGAAATTGAACAAAATGAAAATGTTGAATTTTTCAAAAACTCAAAAGTGGAAAAGGATTTTAATGAGCTTGATTTTTTTGGGTTGTACGAGGATGAGTTGCCAAATGAGGAAGAAGTAGATTCAAGTCACGAGTTCGAAAATTTTAACTTTGAGAAAATTTCAAGCGAACATGAACTTATCAGTGTCAAAAATACGTTGTCAGTTGAGAAATGTGATCACATAATTTTGAACAACACTCAGAATTTGAATTTCATAATTGCAACTGAGTTTATATACGATCAAAATTTTTTGAGCAATTACACTGATAAATTTGTTGAACACATGAATTATTTTTGTAATGTTAGCTTTGTTGAAAAACTTCGTGTGACGACGACCCTGAATATTTATCTCCTGGACTATAAATCTAGGTTTAAAGATGAGATGGTTTTCAAAAACCCGCGCTTATTAGAAAACATGCCTAGACATAGTGGGAATGGGACTCATCGGGCTAGAACCAAGTGTGGGGGAAAACGTTGGTGGAATTCTTTGCATCGCATACATCGCAAACACATATATCATTGTACATATAATTTTCATGCGCATATAGTGGCTAAACTCCATTTCATTCTTCAAATAATTTTTCATCTCATTCACCTTTGGGTACAATCTTTCAAATTTAGGAAACTTTCAAAGTGTGGACACTGTTTAGTTCTAATGTGGGGGGGAGTCTGCATTTCACTCATTTTCGTTTTTTCTTTATTTTTCTTTCTTTTTCAATTTCAGCCATTTAAATAGGACCATCATGCATTTTAGACTGTAGTAACATACCATAATTTTTTTTTACGACTCATTTTCAATTGATACAACAAAATAAGTTTACAATTTTTAGTCAGTTGATAGTATTTTTTTCTCTCAACTTAGATCTAATAAGAAATATAATGAAAAGTTTAATTTTGAGGGATAATAGTGTAACCAGTACATAGGGAGATTCTTAGGTGATGGCCATGAAATCTATTCTATATTATAGACTTTGTTTAAATAAGTGGAGGACTTAAAATACTTATATTGGCTTTTCGAATCTTTAAAACTAAGTTGTGTTAAGCTGAATTCGCGTAACTCTCTTTTGTGCTTATATCTTCAATAATAATAATCCAAGGGTATCCAACATTGCTTGTATATCAAGCGTTGGTGTGCAAACCCGCCAAGCTCTATCCGACACGTTGTTGACAAAGTCAGCGTTGGAATATCTTGGTCTCATTTTATGAGATTGGACACCTAAGGATTACCGACACGTTGTTGACAAAGTCAAAGTCGGCCTGCACAATCCGCCAAGCTCTTTACCTACTCTCCGTTAGTCCGCGAGGCAGTGCATGGATGGTAAACCTTGGTCTTCTAAGTTAGGTGTATGTACTTAATCATAAATTTTAAAATTTTATAGAATAAAGAATAAGCGATGATGCCCAAACACTTCTTGACCTTATTGATTTGACTAGCCATACATGAGAAAATAATAATACCACTTTACAAACTGTGCCAAGCAAACTAAGAATTTTTTTCATGGCTGCACTATGTTATCGACTGAACTAACTGGCCAAACTGGAATTTAACATTTGAAAACTTGATTTATATTGAAATTTTGTGACAAGTTGAGGTATTTAAAGTACAATCAACTGAATAGAAATTGTTAATTTAATTTGTTGTACCACTTCAGAAACAGGTCGTGTTTTCAATTTTTGTTTTTAATTGCATAAGTCTTTTGCATTCATGTAGTTACATTAGAATCAAAGCATACTGCATTTGGATTTTGTGGGTAGTATCCGCTGAAAACCCTCACGAGACACCACTCGTACTACTAGGGACACCTAGAGGTTTAACGGCTTGTTGCATATGCTCAATGCAATCGTGTCTCCTACGAAAGTGTGACCTATCTAGTTTATTTTTTCATTTCTTGTTTTACTCGAGGACGAGTAAAAGATAAGTGTGGGGGTATTTGATTGACATAGAAATGTGTTTATTTTTACGCTCATATCTTATCTTTATTGTAAATAAATAAATATTACTTTGGGTATTTTCGTGTGTTTTCACAGGTTGTTAAATAAATGTCTCCTTCATTCAATTAAAGACCAATTGCATAGGAAATGCTACTTCTTGGAATCAACAAATTTTCAATCATAAAGGAAGCTGTAGCACACTGGTAAAGCCTGGAAATTTGGACAGAGTGTTCTGAGTTCAGTCACCGTCAAAGCCCTATTTTTTGCTGAAGAAAAGAACATATACATTGCCTCCGTCGCTTTGAAGAATAAAGAGACTAGTGCTATATTATATATATATATATATATGTGTGTGTGTGTGTGTGTGTGTATATATATAACCTATGCACTAAGATTTGAAGAGCTAGACATTTTCTTCTCAAAGAAATCAATTGAAAATCTTGCATATTTACTTGCCATTGAGGAGAAGACTTGACATATATTTACCAGAATGCAACTCAATCAAATGCCACATGTCAGCAATCAAGGAGGGAGAATCTTCATAGAATATCTCAAATCTATATCCATATCTCTTTTATTTGTAAATAGAATATCTCAAGAGATATTTCTTGGCCCAAAAGTCACATAGGATGGAGGCTACATCCCCTATAAATACCCATTGTATTCATTGTAAAGGGGAGTCGCTTCTTTTGTAATTCTTCTGCCATTAATAACGTTCTTCTCTTTATTTTTCTGCAATTTTCTAATTTCTTAGCAATTAGTGTTGTCTACACGATTAGATTCGGTAGAGCATTAATTGTATTTTTCATTTATTTTCATTAGCGATTGACCGTCTGATTAGATTCAGCGGTAATCCTAATTTTTATTTTCTGTTCGTTTAATTCTGTTATGCAATTTTATTTCCATTCTTCTATTTTATCTTTAATCGTTGAATTTATTACAGATCCGATTAGATTCGAATCTGAAGTGAATTTAATTGCATCTTTTATTTGTAGTTTCAATTTTTATTTTGATTTGCAAAATCAACCTCCAAGCTTCGTCTAACTCGCCCAAGAGATTAGATAAATAATTTGATTTTAATCATACCTCCCTGTGTTCGACCTGTATGCTACACACTTGTACGCTTGAGTATTTAATTTGAAATTCGCGCTTTTCTGATTCATAGGAAGGCGACGAACAGCTAGTTAGTTCTGTACGATCAAGGAAAGGGTCAGAACAACTATAATTGTGATTTTTAAGAAATGATAGAGATAGAAGGATGGATAAAAAGATGATGATAGAATGACTGACTATTATGTATTCACATGAAATATTCGTCATAGAATATTATGATTCTACGTAAATGAATTATTATAAATATGTTATATTCCAAAGCTAAGTTTAACCTGGCTCTGATGCCAACTGTGATAACCACGAACTTCCGTGGAATGAAAGTAAAGAATAATCATTTGGAATGAAACATAAATATAACAATACAGATCACATATACAACATAGCAAAGGAAAACTACAAAATAACAACATCGTAGCAGCGGAATATGAATGTCATCAAACACAGAATCCTACCGTCACAGAGTACTAAATTATTACATCAAGTTTTAGCAAAAGGAAATAAGTTCCAACTTCAAAATAGAACAACTGGAAATAAAATAAGTTTGGATGTCTCAAAGTCTAAAGATAAAATGCAAAGATAAATGATAGATAGTCTTCGTGGTCCAACATAAACACCTCCAAATAAGCAACTCCAAGATAGATAAGCAGTTCCAAGATAGCAACTCCAAAGAAAGCTAGACCTGTTACTTGGCTGCCCGTGTGGAAAAGAGGGCACCCGAGTTTGCAAAAGGTGAAAACAAACTACGAGTCAGTCATGGGACTGGTGTGAGAATTCTTAACTAATTTAACAACTAGCAATAAGGCAAATCCAAAGACCACGCGGCTAACGCCGAACGGGTTTATTCCAATGGATTGCTAATGAGGAGCTACTTACCGATTCGAGGCACTCTAGCTAATGTCTCAGAATCCCCCGCAGTGAACCCTTGGAAAGCTGCAGGGCCGGTACACACATACAGCTTTGTGGACTAGTTATTCCTAACCACACGTTTCCCGATCCTATAGGACCTATCATCCGAGGCGCCTCATTCAATCATCCACATAAGTAAAATATCAGCCAGTTTAAGAACTGACACTACTTCTAACTAGAAAGAAACATGCTGCTCTCCCTGCGTTCCCTTCTCCCGTTTTAGACTCCACCGGGTTGTGAGGCTCGTGAAACTACGTAATACACAAAGCTATGCTTATTCAATCTGTAATTTGATCGTCACCACAAGGTTCTGCTTTTCAACAAGAAACCTTGATCATTGCATCTTAGTATGCCACACTGTCACTCCATATCCTACTATTAATCTTTTGCCAAAATATACAAAAGGGTGTTAAGCAAGAGAATAAATTCTCCGCCACCAAACATTCATACATTCGACAGAAAATCAATAAGTACAATATAAAGGAGTACAATGTCGGACACACATTCCATTTATAAGCCCGTTCTGGGTCTGAACAAAACTGGAGATACCCTCGTCCCGTTTGTCTAGTACGGAAAGGAGATACCCGCATATCCATGAAATCAACAAGTACGTTTGGGCAATTACCCCGACCCTTGAATTGGGAGCAAGTCAATTCAGGATCTTGATCGTTGTCCATTCGAGGGAAGATTTACGGTCTTCATACGCCCTCTTCATACTTCGATTCTTTACGTCATTTGATTATTTGGAATGAGAGTAACTCAGACTTTCCAAATAATCCTCGTATACATATATATATATACAGAAAATCCTTCCTTATCGTTAATATTATTTTATAATGATTAATTCCTATTTCAATTATTTAAAATAGTTAAATCTTTAATCAACGACGCTACGGGTCAGTGGCGACCCTGGCGCTGCTTTCAACCAATTTTGATTTTCACATTTCTCGAGATCTGACCATTGGTTTTTAACATATTTTATATCGTTAGAAAGATTTTCCCAAGACGGTCCTAACGGTTCCAGTTTTGGGAAAATCCGACGGTCGAATCTTTTGGTATAGTCGTTTAAAGGTATGATTTCAAAACGCGAACTACCGCGCTCGATTCGTTTAATATTAATTATATTTATATATATAAATATAATCGTTCAACCTTAATAATGTCGTTTGATTTAACAACGAACTAAACAACTACCGATCTTCATTAAATTTTAATTCATTTGAAAATGAAGATAATATTTCAGCATCCTAAATACATTCTGTTGTTTACATTAAAAATGTAAATTCCATCTTTATATTTACATGTAAAAATGTAAATTTAATTCCAATGCAAATTCCTACCTTTATTTACATGTAAAAATGTAAATTTAATTACATGTCAAATTCCTACTCTTTATTTACATGTAAAAATGTAAATTTAATTACATTTCAAATTCCTACTCTTTATTTACATATAAAAATGTAAATTTAATTACATGTAAATTCCTACTTTTTATTTACATATAAAAATGTAAATTTAATTACATGTCAAATTCCTACTCTTTATTTACATATAAAAATGTATATTTAGTTACATGTCAAATTCCTACTCTTTATTTACATATAAAAATGTAAATTTAATTACATGTAAATTCCTACTTTTTATTTACATATAAAAATGTAAATTTAATTACATGTCAAATTCCTACTCTTTATTTACATATAAAAATGTAAATTTAATTACATGTCAAATTCCTACTCTTTATTTACATATAAAAATGTAAATTTAATTACATGTAAATTCCTACTTTTTATTTACATATAAAAATGTAAATTTAATTACATGTAAATTCCTACTTTTAATTTACAGGTAAAAACGTAAATTTAATTCCAATGTAAATTCCTACTTTTAATTTACGTGTAAAAACGTAAATTTAAATACAATGTAAAAATATCATCTTTTTATTATACAATGTAAAAATATCATCTTTTTATTTTACAATGTAAAACTATCATCTTTTTTATTTTACAACTAGTGTGTGGCCCGTGCTACGCATACGGGCATCGTCGGTAACCATGTTGACGTTAAAGTTTTTATAAAATACAGTCTACCAAAATAAAGAAATTTATATTGCACATGACTATATAACACACGGGCAGTTGCAAGGTGATGTATTATTATAAACACTACTTAATCTTCGTTCTAATCGTATATGTGAAATACAATAATATTAATCAATATTGTATCGCTTCATGTGGAATTTTCAAATTCAGTGTCAACACTTATTGGGTTAGTGGATGATTAATTATGAATATAAATTATTTTGGTTAGTGCAAGCCAACCGTATGGTTAAAGGTTTAAATATTTGCAAACATATTTTCATGGAAATTTTAGTGGTTAAAACTCCCTTTTTATGCAATATATATAATGCATTAAGACATATGCATATGTAATATTTTATCAAATAGGTGGTATGCTTTAAAGATATTGGATACATGATCCAAACTTATTAGCATAAAACCTTAAAAATTACATCCGCTTTCATAATTTAAGTGGAGTGTCAATCTATGATAGCATAAGTATAACTTTGCACTTAGCGTATAAAAGAAAATATTGTTCCAATATACTTTTAATAATTTCACATTCTACATTTTGGGATTTGCTTAAATTTTTCCATCAAAGGTTGGACGTCAATGATGCGAGTCACTCATATGACACATGATGCAAAGAAATTTTTCAATATTTTATTGAAACACTAAAGAAACGATGGTGCATACTCGGTATTGCTTCAACCAACTTTTGGTTGATTGATGATAAATTTCAAAAAACATATCGTTTGGTATGCAAATTTTTGCATAGAAAAAAAATCGAAGTGATAATAAATGCTAAACTATTTATCTTTGTTTCCATACAGTCAGTTAAACCAAATTATACGTCAGTTTTCAAACTTGGTTCATGCAAGCCAACACAAACTTGCCAAATATATACATATTTAAACCATATAGTCATCTTCTATGGTTCATTAGATTACCATAATAAATGAATATAGCAAGATTTATGGTTGAGCATTCTCCCTGACAGTCTGATCGATGTATTTGCTTTCATATTTTACAGGCGGTAGGATAGTCCAAAACTTGCAGGCTCCGAATTCCATTTGAGAATCCAAATTGATGCAGGAGCTTAAATTGTTTATGCTAGTCATTGTGTCAAATATGAACGTGAAAAAAAAATCATTTGCTGTCTCCAAAATTGAGAGGATGCCTCATATTAATTTCAATTTGGATAATTACATATTTATTTTCTTCTTCCAGTTCAGAGCAGTATTTTCATCTCTTAAAACCAATCACTGGAATTTCTCAAATTTTGTTATTCTACCACATTAAATCGAACTTAGTTTTATATTGGTAATCAAAATAGAATATTTTCTCTTGGTTTCCCATGGAAAATAAATGTAACTAAACCAAATAAAAGATATATATATTTATATTTATATATATATATAGAGAGAGAGAGAGAGAGAAATGATCCGCTACACCTCTTGCGTTACACCTTTTGCTCCTCCTGATTTCTAGCCACATGTTTGGATTTAAATAATACTTGAATATTATAGGGTAGTGGAAAGAGAGAGAAGGTAATATTATTTAAACCAAAACGTGTGATTGGAAATCAGGTAGAGCAAAAGGCATATCGGATCATTCCTCATATATATATATATATATATATATATATATATATATATATATATATATATATATGTATATAGGAAAGTCTATTTGAACACAACAAATAGACACAAAATGTACATCATTGGATCTCCCCCTGAATTCCATCTCTCCACATAAAGACAAAAATATCCAATGGTCAAAATTCTATGTCTCTATGTTTGTGTCTAGTTTTGTATCCCAATAGCCGCCCCATATATATATATATATATATATATATATATAAGAGCCGGCCCTAGGGGTAAGCTGCTAAGCCAACTACCTAGGGCAGCAAGGAGGGGAGGGGCAACATTTGCATATTTTGATGTGTTAATATGTATGTAACAGTTGTTCTGCAAATAACCATGTGGTTCCGTGGTTGGCTCCATGGAAATAAAGTGAGGTGGGCAGGGAACTAATCTGGGAAGCTACGTTGTTTTCCTGTTTAATTTTTTTTCCATCCAGGAAGGTACATTATTTTCCTGCTCTAGTTTTTTTCCACAGCCTGGGGCATCCAAATATATCGGGCCGGACCTTATATATATATATATATATATATATATATATATATATATATATATGCAAAGCATCAGAGAGGATTATTCATAATTCATGAAAGTTGAAGCATCAACTTAACAAATCTGGTCTCAAATTTTTTGAAGTAACCATATTTCATGTTAAACACAGGACAAATAGACCAAGTAATGCTTTTCAAGGGTATAAATTATTTATATACTTAACTCATATTTATGTATCAGTATATAATATATTCTCACTTGCTCATACTAATCAAAAACTCGAATGTTAAAAGGCCTAAAATTGTTTTTGTCATTTTGTGCGAAAATAAGATCTAACAGTTGTTGTGGATCTTCTCCACAAACTCCCCTTGAATCGCACGTCCGTCCGTGAATTGCGTGACTTCCGTACATTTTGACATCCACTTTTTCGGACCTCATAGCAGCGTTCAATCTAAAATCATTCACCTATAAAAGCGAAATATATTAACTTTAAAAACAGTCGAATTTTGAGTTGCTGATACACAACAGTGCTAATTTAATAACTGGCGCAGTAACAAACAAAAGATACAAATCTACTTTAAGAAAACTAAAAGGTGCAGTCATCCTCATCACTCAATGAAAAGAGGACGTTCTTTAAAAAAAGCATACATAGCTAAGCATAATAAAAAAACTATAATTTATATTCATAAACCAAATTAACCTCCTTTTTTTCCCTAATGCAGAGTAATTGGATGTCAAAATCAATTTTACATCTAAAACAAATATGTTCATGTCGTTTTCTATGTATCCTTGAAAAGAAACACCATGCTATGGAAATAATTGTTATATTGGATACATCTTGGGAAGACCACAGATATATTAAATTCAAAAAATGTATAAACGATAGTCTAGCCATATCACAGATAAAGCCAAAATACATTTTGGACCACAGTGCAATAGGTAGCCTGAGTCCTCTAGATTCATTTAATTCCAGGTCCAAATACATAAATTGGAGCCTTGCATTCTGCAACCTATTCCACCTTATGCTTTCTACGGCCTGACTAATTATATGAGCTCCATTGTGCTGCTGCATCGCTAAGCTCATAAGACTGCATGTAGCCTTTCCAGCAGCTGGTTTTCTTTTATAAGGGCGTACACTCCTGCCCTGCGCTAGATATATCAAATTGTGGATTCAAGTGTAAGTAGGAAAAAGATTGTATATGCAATTACAATTGAATATTCAGTTAACAACATGAATAAGCAAGCTGCTATTATAATGGAGAGAGACAGAGCTAATACAAAGGTGGGAAGTTTTAGAAATATGTCACAAATCAAATATATAAAACCTTTCTAAAATAAAATTGAAACCCGAATCTAGCTGGTATTTTAATCGACCTATACAACATATCACATGATTAGTATATTTTTCCCACAGCAATAAAACTGATAGCCCCTTTAGGGTCATAAGATAACTTTGTTGCATTACAATGAGGAAATGCATTCATGTACTTAAATTTACAGTTTTCAGATAAATTCATGTTTATGCCTTCCAGTACGAACCTCTTACATAGCAATTTTCTATAGCATATTCTTCATTTTAGCTTTGCCCAACTTCTAAAGCACGAAGAGTGGTTTCTTCTTGCTTTTTTACTTCTTCTATAGTGAATTCCAATTTCCAAACACGACCTCGAGATTTCATTGTGATGCATAACAATTAGCAATTGCCCACTGTATACCCCAATCGCTTACACTTACATGAAAGGTGAGACCTAGCATGTACGTGTTTAAATTGTTTTTAGCCGTAGGACAAAGAGTCTCTGGCTACCATGAGATTATGTTCTTGTTGTATGCGTCGCCATAAGAATTTTCAACTATAAAAAGGAAACCCAATCCAGTGTCAAATGTGAACATAAAACTCTAGACCTATGTTCAAAATCCTTTTGAATTTGTTTTTTTTCTCAGCCTATAGATAGGGATTTGTTTATACCACCATGACTATCATTAGATTTAATCTAAAGGAAAACTATAGTATGAGAAAACTACTATTTTTCCTACATTCTTTATACTGCTTGATGAGTCAGAGATATACATCTTATGATTTTTTTATTTAAATGCAGACATTCGACATTGTAAAATATTCAATTTTGATGTTCAGTGGTCATGTACCTCTGAATTTAAATGCTTAAATTAGAGTGAGTCTGTCAAAGATCTTACTGATAATTTTTCTGATGCATCAATGCTTACAAACAATAACAGTATGAGATAACAAATATTTCTTCGCTGACCTCTTCCTATCATTCTCATATAATACATTGATTATTATGGGGGACAGAAATGGCACAAACAGAGAATCAATAATAGATTTGTCTAGCAGTAGTGTATGTGAATGAATGAGGCAAGTCAACCTTTGTAATATTCTAGCTTATAGAAAACAAATATCATTCGGAGCTTCCAATGTCGGTTTTCATTAAATAATGGAAAGTTGACAATATTGAAATGAGTTACTGTAAAAACCAAATAAGGGATCCATGAATATATGGTACCTTATAAAAAAAAATATTGTTTTATGTAAAAAAAAATGGTGGTGCTTCCAATGACAGCGATTAAATTTCTAGCTTTAGTTGCTGCTAGCGGTATAGGATATGAATCTCTATAGCATATAGTAAATAACATGGTTTTCCTGTAAACTATTAAATACAAACTGATAAGAAAGAAAAACAAACATAACTATACATTTGGCTTCAAAATGTTCTGAAACTATCATTTCCTATTATATTCTATAATTATAAACTATAAAGCACTATCAAAGTCAAATGAAATTTAAATGAATGCTTAGTGAAATAGGCTGTGAGAGTTTTATTTGCATATATGATTGAATAGACAATGGATATGATTGAGTAAGCTCGTATTTTCTAATACACTCAAAATAGACAATGTATTTTTACGTAAAATAGGTTATGAAAGTTTTATTTGCATATATGTTTGATTACGTTTGAATGAGGATCGTAGTTCAACTAAAAAATGGAGAAAGTATGATTTCTACCATAAATTCACATCAGAACAGTATTAAATCTCTAGTAAAGGCAGAATTTAGAAATAAACCAATTTTTTTTCGAGTAAATAGTAATATAATGAGAAAATTATAAATGCCTGACAAAACAAAACTTATTATATATAGATAATCATTACATGCATAGACACATACATGTATGTAGAAAAGTATATGTACTTATGAGCTCCTAATATTCAAATGTAGTACAAACGTAAACATATATCATAAATTTGAATTAAAATAATTGACATAGATTGAAATGATTAACATATCACTAATAAGTAAGAGACTTGGAGTGTAAAAAGTCTTAGCTTCATAATGCTAGTATGCAAATATACCAACCTGTTATTGGGCAAACCAGAAGTAATCTGCATCGAACAGATCTAGTCAAAATTTTATAGAAAATCAAAATACAAAATTTAATCCCATCATTTTTAATAGAGAATAAAAATTGCATTATCAGAATTAAATATTATGCAATGAAATAATTAAAAATTGAGTGTCTCTACAAATGAAATAAGAATATAAAACACATAATTTAGCAAGAATGTACAGAGCCCAACCAAATATACATGTTTGGAAATAGAAATAACATTCACGTTGAGTTGAGAATTCATATTTTAGTTTTCAATAAACATGTCACTGATTTACACGACAGGCATCCCTTTTATTAAAAGGCATAATGGAAGATATACTCAGGTAAAATTTACATAAGTACTTCAAGAACTTCATAGATTACATATATGCGAACAGCATCATCATGTGAGAAATAGTATTACCATTTTTAAATAACTAATATTCTAGTACATGGTGTTTTACTCTCTCGTACGATAAAAAAGTGCAATATAATGAAATATAATATAAAAAAGGAGTGCCAAAATATCATAACTTTTAATTATATTTTGTTATCAGAAAGGTAACATGTTATTTTATTTTTTCTCTAGATTTCCATCAAAGAAAATTGTTGTAAATTTTTTGAGCATATTATCAAGCATGACTATATAATATCAGTTACATAAACAGGAAAGAAATATTTCTTCTTTTAAGAAGAAATGGAATTATGGTTTTATTATTAGAGATACTACTAAATTTAACAAAAAAAAATCTTTTTTTTTTTTACTAACATGTGGAACCTAAGATTTCACTCAAAACATTGCTTGTCGGTCCTAGTAAACCCCACGGATGCTGTATACCCCGATTTTCAACGTCCTCGCACCATGAACTTTACTGAGTGACATCAAAGTATACCAAGTGCAATTAGATGAAATTATACATAATTCCTGTACTATTGTTTAGTTAATAATTTGCTATTTGATGGTGACCAAACTTATTCTACTGGTTATCCGGTACACTCACTTTCAGAAAATTGTTTCGATGGAATTTTTGGGCTTAATGGCTCATAGGTCATCAAATATATTTACTTTCTAAATACGTTTTTTGATGGATTTTCACCAAGATTGATTAATGGCTCATAACTACACAAGTAATATCATCCAATAAAATTAGTGCTCCAACCTCATAACCACTAATACTCTGATATGGTTGAACAAACAGATCCTAACATCAAATACTATCAAAGGCTAAGTTATCATTTCTGTTGGAGTAAGGAAGCAAAAAACTCCAAGAAAAAAACTTCTTCCAAGGATTTTAGCAAGATTAATGGCTCATAATTTGAAACTAATGACATAAATAAAAAATAATATGCAGGTGATATCATCCAATAAAATTACTACATAATTATATCAGATAACATTAATTATAAAAATAATGCGTATTTTCATGTAACTTATACATAATTTTTGCATGGATGATGCCACATTAACCGAAATCTTAAGTCAACTAATGTAGATCAGATTTTGTCTATTAAAAATCAAGAGGGCAAAACCAATCTTACTGTTTTAATTTGAGCCGCAAAAATTGACTAATGCTTTTTATGTCAAAGCAGCATTAGCTTTTATATGTAACTAATTTACTGTATGCAACTCCGAAATCATTTAGTATAAAGTTTAAATATATTCATAACTCGTATTATTATCTTTAAATGTTTATTTATTACTAACAAATTGTGTACTGTTACGCTTCAATCGATATATAGTGAACAATCTTAACTCTTATACATAACTCATGTGCAACATAATTTGTGCAACTTAGTAACGAATGATATAAGAAAATATATTGTAGAATTTTAGGATTAGTTATAATCTATCAATGGGGAAATGGAACTATATTTATTCTTGAAACTATGGTAAAGAGCCAAACACCTAATTTGGTTTGATTTTGCTTAAATATGAATAAATATAGTAACATATTTCAACTCTTGGCCACGTAATACTGTAACTATTCATAAAATCATATCACAAAAAATGTTGAACAAACTAAAACAACCGTGCTGGAAAATATGAATAAAATATAATGAGTTATCATAAATGAGACTGTTAAAAAAATTCATTATTAGACATATTCATTATATACGTGTGTTAACATGCCTCTTCTCTCTATATAACGCATTATATCTTAGTTTGCAATAATCAGCATAAAGAAATTACTATCTGCTAATAAAATCTAAAACAATCATTTATGAAGCAAGGATGGAGTATAAATTTGAATAGTTAATGCCATCATACAGCTTTTATTTTAGACACAATGTGCAGAAGAAAAAAATGAAATATATTATGGAATCACTTAAAAATCAAGCTTCATAGGCAAATTCTCAATATTCAATGTTACAGAATTGGAAGAAATAATTATCAATGTTATTGGCCTTTCTAAAGAAGTTTAGAAAATCATGGAAAACCAATGTTAAGTATTGAATAACAACGAATTATGATATATGCATAGATTAGGCCATCATGAGCCTATTTATATAATTAAGATTGAACGCAATTATAAATTTAAGTTTGAAAATCTTTGGTGTAATTTTCAAGTCTGACGGTGTTAAATTACTAAAATATGTCTTGAGGTAAACTTCATATGTGTGATCATTTATTGCTTGAACATGTAATTAAACTACACAAAAGAGCACCAAAAATTTGAGCTAACAACAATTTACGCCTAGAGACAAAATAAAGATTCAAAATGTTTAGCGCAAGGCTACTTGTAACACCCCACCTCCACTAGGGTCACTCACAAAGGGAATGCACTAGCTTTGGTGGAGTATTATCTAGGTAAACATGCACAGAAATATTACAAGACAGAACATATAAAACAGCAGAAGAAAACATGATTTTATTACTTTATACAAAGTGCCATTAAATTACTTACATCGAAACATGTCTTGCAATGATAAAGAAGCATAAAACCATAGTCATAAATTATTCCCCAAGTAAAACAGTAAAGTAGCCATAGCCAAGAAAAGTCCAAGCCATAGATGATGATCTTGAAGCAGAAAATCCACACTAAGTAGCAACATTTCCTCCCTGTAAACCTGGGGGGAGGGGGGGTAAACGGAAGAAAAGGAGGCGAAACAAAACGGGGTCAGTCATAAAGACTGGTAAGTCCTGTCTACTTCTAGAATAAAAACAGGTAAAGGTAACATGACATGTGTTAGACCAAAAAGTGGTTCTAACACCCAAATTAATTAAAATCGAAATAAAATAAGATCGAAAGTAAAATGGAGACACATAATTTATAGTGGTTCAGCGTTGAAAAGCCTATGTCCACTTTGTAATCACTATTCTTGATGATATAGTTGCAATTACAATGAGATATTCACTCAATTTCACTCACAACTCACACACATTCACTCAATTGTCTCAAAACAAATGTTAAAAGACGATTTGGATTATCTAGGAGTGCTGGAATTCGGTTTATGAAAGTGTTTGAACTCTCAAAGTGCCAAAAAGAAGATCCCTTTAATTGTCTCTGGGCAGGGTATTTATAGGTGGAGATTTACTTAGAATTCGATCCGGGTCGGAGCCACGTGTCTTCCATCCCATCGTCCTCGGGCTCGGATGGACTCCAGTGCTGACAGCGCATCAGAGTAGAGATCATCGTGGGTAGGAACTGGTCATAACCGCTCTGAATATTCAGGCGATCGTGGGGGGAAGTGATATGGAATATGGGATCGGTTCGGAGGAGCATGCAGAAGGGGTTCGGATTGGGGCATCCGATCCGACCCGAACTAAGCTGAAACTAAGTCCTTATCCATCTCGCTCTGCTCTGTTCCGACCTGGCAGTAGCCCTCCGATCCGAGTGGTAGTAGCTCACCGATCCGACTGGTGGTAGTTCTCCGATCCGACTGGTGGTAGCTCTCCGATCCGACCCGATGCTTTCTAAGAAGAAATGTTCTTCAACGCTTGACATCTCGACTTTGTGTTGCCTAGTTCACAAAGTAGGCTAACATTTTGCCCCCTCAAAGGATGCTTCTATTGGGAACGGAGCATGCTTTGATTGTCGTTGCACAGTGCCTTCCTGGTAATCTTCCTTTTGATTTTCCTTGTGCTTTCATCTTTCTCTTCGAATTTTTGCTTAATTCAAATGCCAAGTTGTCATACGATATTCTGTTCGGTTCGGGCTCCGACCCGAACGGCTTCTTTTCTTTTCCTGTTTCGTATTGGGCTAGCAGGCCAGACTGCAATGCTGGACTCTTGATCCGGTTCGAGCGAGAAAACAGGGCAGGAATACGAGGGGTCAACACTAATACATATATATAAACCTGTCATTCGCCTGCTTTCTTCTTCCTCCTTCATCATTCTCATTTTCTAATTTTCACACCGAATCTTAATCCTCCAAGAATCTCGAAATTCTTGCTTCAATTCTTGAAACAAACACATAGGTAGTCTCGAAACTTTGAATCCTATTGTTGTAACTGTCTTTAACCAAGATTTTATGGTTAATTCGAGTAAAGTGAGCATATTCATCGCATGGCTTCGATGTCGTGGTTTCCTCCTTCCTCGCCGTCGTCGTTGCTGGCTCCGCCACCACCTCGAGGCGCTGGGAGGTTGGAAAAGATATATGCTCATTCCCCTATGGAGTCTTGGAAATCAGATCGGGTTCGACTGTGATTGAGGATGAAGAAGAAGATATAGAACATAAGGGGTCGGTTCGGGTGGAGAAGTATGGAAAATGGAGGAAAAGAAAAGGAAAAGAGATCCAGAAGGCCGGATCGGGTCGGGGCAAACGGTTGAAGAGGGGAATAGAGCATCTAACCGGATCGGGTCGGACTGTAGAATAAAGGAGGAGAGAGGCATGACTGCCTAATCCGACCCGAACTGTTCGAGGAATCTACTTCCGAACCGATCCGATTTTGATTCCTGGGCTTCAATGTTTATCCGAGTCCAAGGCAGGGCTATGCCTCCGATCCGTTCCCAATGAATGCACCCGAACCGAACCGAAGAGCAGTCCAACTTAATGCATAAAAACTTGTTTAACTGGCCTAATCAACTCTTGGCATAATCGTCAACTTAATGGACAGTTAGGATAGTGCCCTGCGTACATAAATGGACATCAAGAACTGCCTTGATCCTTATTACTTTGTCGAGATTTTGCGTCTCACTTTCAAACGTTAACTTTACACTTTCTACATACACTGCTCACACTTTAGTTTGTACACATGCACAGGGGGATACGGGCTAATTTACTCTAACTTGTGCAATTGCTTCTTCAATAGTTTTGTGACCATGACATCCAGACGCTCCTCTAGACTAGCAGAGAAGAAGGAGGTCCCAAAGACATCCAACAAAATTACTCTTGAAGACATTTCTTCTTTTTCGGATCCAGAGTGGGATGATGAGGGCTCAGACTACAGGGTTGAAACTCGCGAAAGTGACAATGTGTCTTCTGAGGGTGGAGTTTCTCTAGGTAGTGAAGAGGAAGGAGGGATTGGTGATAACCGAGCTCCTGATGAATTTGAGTCTGAGGTCATATTGGAATCACCTCAAGATTCCGTTGAGTCGACGACCGACAATGACAGACTTGTCCGAATACGACTAAAGTACGGGATACCCAAAGGGGATACCTTGTTGCCATCAAAATCTGATCGTCCCCACAACCCTCCGGAGGGGTATATGGCAATCACTCGGTTGATGTGCATGGTCGGGGCTATTCCTCCATTTTCTCCTTTCGTCGTCGATTTTCTAAGACAAATGCGGATTGCCCCCATGCAGCTGCATCCCAATTCCTATGCTTACTTGTACACCCTATATGTAGCGTATCGTGAGATCTTAGGCATAGAGCTCACTTTTGACAATGTTCACTTCTTCTATAACTTCAAGCACCGGACTCGAGAAACCCCTTCTTTCTGTTACTTCGAGTCTGTCCCTAAGAGGAAGATAATTCCAGCACCATTCAGTAGTAAAGCTGGGGACTCCAGGCTGGAATGGTTTTACGTAAAGCAACAATTAGGGTGTGCTAGGAGGTGGACGAAATCAAGTAAAGCGCTGGTTTTCTAAATCCCGACTCTGTACATATAAACCACCGCATTAATTCGCTTTTCTTTTTGTTTGCAGTTGATAACCCAAAACAAATATCGGACCAAACATTCTTTGATCGGATGCACCATCTCCTTAATGGTGATCAGAAGTTTTTAACTATTGATGAAGTCCTTAAGGACGAATATCTTCATCTTCATGGGTTGCTATCCATTACCCGTAGCATTGGTCACGGGACGGCTCCATATGTATATATTCCTCTAGTGGACGTAATCCCAGAAATGGGCGAAGGTTCGAGAGCTCCTACAGTGCCTCTTCAGGCTTCACCCTCTCCTTCTTCTACTCAAGATGATGAATTGGCTAACATGGCCGAGAAGCATCGCGAAGGGTATACTATTCCCGAGGATGCCATTTCTCCGGAAAGGTCAACGTCTTCCAAAGAGTCACCGATCGATGCTTCTGAGGGAGATGTCCCTAGCACTGATGACCCACTATTTCAGGGTTTGGGGGATCTCCCCTTACCTGAAACTATTTACACTTCAGAGGATTTTAGGAAGAATCCTTTAGTTTTCACTTCTTCCGAAGAGACCACTCCTGTTAAGGCCAAAGAGCCCGCTCGTACTTGTCTAGCTTCGGACTCGGGTTTGTCTGGGGGAAAACACCACTTAGGACGCACTTTACATGACAGCACCACAACTCACAGCATCTTTCTCTTTGTGAAAATATTGATTCTGAATTTCATTTGTCTTGTTGTGCTGGCACGATGTCCCGATCTTACTATGATATCAGGAAACTCCGCCGCAGCATGTCTAATCCGCCCTATGATACTGAGCATGATCGCCGCGAAGATCGCAGTAGGGAGGAGAGAAGGCCCTATGATCCTTATCGCTCGCGAACCTCGCGTTCTCGCTCTCCTGTCCGAACAGACCTAGAGCGATATAAAGGTTACCAAGGTCTTCGGGAAGAGGACAGGCCGCAATCAAAAGACTCAACCTCTTCTCAAGAAAAACGCAGTAGGGAGAGGAGTCCGCCAAAAGATACCGAATCGCGAAGCAAACGTAAGGTCCCTGCTAAAAGGCCTAGAACGAAAAAAGAGGCTATTGAGTCCTCCACGCACAGGGATACCGAGCTGACAATCCCCGCCCCTCCACCGCAAGATGATGAAACTGCAGTTAAGCCGGCATATCTGGAGGAGCAATTTCCTGATCACTACTTCGAAAACTTGACTTTTTTACCTGCTCTTGAGCCTATTTCTTCAAGGTGGGCAGATGAGGCCAAAGCAAAGATAGATTCGGTCGAGAAACAGTATTCAGAAATGTTCAAGTATTCGCGCAGCCTTTCCAGAATCATCCGCACTTTAATCGCGAATGCTGACTCAATGCAAAAAACCACAGAAGATGATGCAAAGGCCTTAAAAAATCTAGGAAAAGACTTGGAGGATACTCAGGCCCAGCTTGTTGTTGCTCAACGGGATGCTACTAGCTTCAAACAACAATTTGAAGATCTGCAAAAACGCTATCATGATTTGCTTGAGTCCCATACCCAAGAGCGTTTGGAATTGAAAAAGCAAGCCAAAGATGCCAAGCCAGATGCTACCAAAACGCGACTTGCTTACGCTGACCTTGAGCGGAAGAATGCCGAGTTAGCAAGGAGGAATGTTGAATTAGAAAAGAAAAACGTTGACTTGGCTTCTAAGTTAGCAGAGGCGGAGAACAGGGCCGCCCTAGCGGAGGGTAACGTCGAATGTGCTATCAAGTCCGCCCAGGAGGCCCGCAAACAACTGTCAGAGGCCGAGGGAGAGGTTCAGGGTTTCGGCGAATTAATGATTGAATTCTTTGCGCATATCATCCGCCGCCGGAACATTTCTTGGTTTGAAGATTATCCATCTACCCTAGTCCAAGTATGGAGTCAGATCGTTGAATGGGAGAAAGAGGAGCTCAAGGTTGATTCCATTGACGAGGACAAGCTGATGGAGAAATATTTACGAGATGATGAACCAGAACGCCTAGCCGAAGGGCGCCGCCTCATTGCTGCTGTTATGGACGAAGAGAGCCGGAGGGCTAAGCAACAGAACATTCCCGAGGCTGGTTCTTCCTCTACTGCCTCTGGAACTTCTGAAGTAGAGGGATATGATCTTGAAAACCCGGGGATCCCTCGGACAACTCTTTTATCCCCTATACCCGAAACGGCATCAGAGACAGCAGTCACTCCAGCCGAGTAGTCTTCGGAAGGTATCTCTACATTTTCACCTCAATTCGTCAAAGCTATCTCTACCTTTCGTCACGTGATTGAGCAATCGATGAAGAACCCGTTATTTTCTCCTGAGTTGATAACTGTTGCTTCTCACTCTGTAGGTATTGAACCGTCCGAAAAGACAGATGTGTCCCAGGGAACGGCCCCTGGAGCAGAGCATACGGAGATGGCTAAAGGGGGAAAAGACAAGGCTGCCCCCATAGATTCGGGGGCAGGAATTGAACCGTCCAAGGATGACACTCCTCATGATGACGAAATGATAGATGCTTTAAAGGATGATGGCGACAACGGGGGACATGGGGAAGACCCTGAGGTGTCTATAGTCGGGGAGTCGAAAAGTGCCGATGATGTTACCTTAGCTGCACTGAAAGCTGACCAAGATAAAAGCTTGCAGCTTAAAGATGAAGACTTAGACCCTGAAAGCCTTAAGCCCCTCGCAGTAGTGGATGCGGGAACAAGGTTAGTTGTTAAGCATTCGACTAGATCCATTACAGAGGAACTTGCTAAAAAGTCTTCTCTTGATTCCAGCACTCCGCCTTCCGGGAAGAAGTCAACTGATTCCAGCACTTCAGCTTCAGGGAAGAAAAAGTCAAAGCGCATCTTGATGGAGGCCGAGAAAGAGGCGAGGGATGCGGAGAAGGCTGCTAAGAAGTCCAAGCCCTCTTCAAAGTCCAAATGATGGAGTGTCTTGCGTTATTTCAGCATTTGATTGACCAATAATTGTTGCTGCAAGGGTGGCCCTTGCACCTTCTTTTTGCCTGTTTTCCTGCACAAATTCATTCATTTATAAATAAAAAATAATTCATTTTCTGCAATGTCTGTTAGTCATTAGTTTTGCGCTTATGTAAAAAGTCATGTCCTACTATAGTTGTGTAATGAATTTATGGTGGGGGGAAATATTTGTGTACATATATGCCCCAGTTAGTCTTGAAAAACTATTCAAGATATAGTCAAGTAGTCTGAATGTCCCCGATTCTCCGACGAGGTTACATTCTCTATGTCGTTAATGCCTGTCGTTTTTTTAGGCGTTTTTATACTCTCCTGTCTTATACTCAGGTTAGAGTTCTTACTTAGGCGGTCTCTTGTCTGGGTGCACCTTCACGCCTCAGAGGACGTCGTCTTCCCGTCCTTTATACTCTCTCTCAATTCTCGAGAGTTAGAGTTAAGAATGTCGTCTTCCCATTCTTTTATGTCTTATCGCACAAACAGTCGTTGTGATTTTTCCTGCGTATAAACTATTTTCAACCTTTCAAGTTTTAAATCATCTTATATTCCATAATCACAACAGAATAGTAGTTGAAGGTATATATAATGCAGGAAAGTAAATGACACACAATATTTTTATAGTAGTTCGGCTAAGTCGTAGCCTACATCCACTTTATAGTTCTTTGTTCATATCAACAGATTTTCCTAAGGCAAGTCGTGCCTTTTTACAGAGTTCACAAGAAAAACAGCAAAGAGTACAACATTTCTAATTCAAATATCGCATCAAGTGTTAGGCATTCCATGCCCTAGGTATCTCTTCGCCATCTACGGTCGTTAACTTGAAGGTTCCTGTTTCAAGTTTCCGTTGGATGACAAAGGGTCCTTCCCACTTTGGACCGAGGTGAGGTAGATATGGAAAGACTCTCTTTAGCACCAAATCTCCCGGTTCAAAAGTCCTAAGACGAACTTTTTTGTCATAATAGCGTGCCATCTGACGTCGATGTCTTAACGCGCGCAAATCTGCTTCGTCCCTTTTTTCTTCGATTTCATCAAGAGACTCGAGTAAGAGTGCCCGATTCGTCATCGGGTCATAATATGTCACCCTGTGGGAGGGAACCTCAAGCTCTACTGGAATTACTGCTTCTGAACCAAATGAGAGAGAGAAAGGGGTATGACCGGTAGCTGTCTTAAACATAGTTCGATATGCCCACAAAGCTAAGGGCAATTCGTCAACCCATTTTGCCTTTGCGCGTTCTAATCGTTTCTTGAGGATGGATTTTACGACTTTGTTTATTGCTTCTACTTGCCCATTCGACTGCGGATAGGCAACCGCAGTGTACCGTTTGTCGATCTTATATTTCTGGCAGAAATTTCTGAATTCAGCACCATCGAACTGGGTTCCGTTATCAGTTATAATGGTCCTTGGGATCCCGAATCGGCATATAATATTTCTAACCACGAAACTTATCACCTTTCTCGTTGTGATTTTGGTTAGGGGCTCAGCTTTCACCCACTTCGTAAAATAGTCCGCAACGACTATTGCATATTTCGCTCCTCCTTTAGCAATCGGTAGAACTCCGATGATATCAATTCCCCACGTGGCAAAAGGCCAAGGACTCACCATCGATTTGAGTTGGGTCGGCGGTGCTCTGGGGATTTTGGCGAATCTCTGGCACTTGTCGCAGTGTCGTGAATAATCAGCTGCATCTTTATTAATTGTGGGCCAGAAGTATCCATACCGCAATATCTTTTTCGCTAAAGTCTGCGTCCTGTATGATCTCCACATTCACCTTCGTGTACTTCTCTTAGTACACGTTTGATGTCGTTGTGTGCTATACATCGTAACAGGGGCATAGAAAATCCTTGTCTATAAAGAGTATAATCTTGAAGGATGTATCTGGTAGCCTTGCGAACTATAGCCCGTCTCTCGCCCTTCTTTGATGGGAGTATTCCAATCTTAAGGAAATTCTTAATTGGAGTCATCCACGACTCCTTCTCCGGTTCTTCTTCGAAAGCGAACTCAATTTCCATCGACTCAAAGCTTGGCGATTCCAGCGTTTCAATTGGAATTATTTCAGTTTCTTCCGGGTTGTCGGAACTAGTTAGCTTTGCCAGCCTGTCTGCCTTCTGGTTTTCGGCTCTTGGGATATGCGTTATGTTGTACCGCTCCAGGTTGCTCAACAGCTTTTCCACTTTCCCGAGGTAGGCGATAAGTCGAGGTCCCTGAGCCACAAACTCCTTTTGCACTTGGCAAACAACTATTTTGGAGTCGCAGAATATGTCCAATGTCTTTACTCCGAGGTCTTTAGCAAGCTTCAGCCCGGCAATCAGGGCTTCATATTCAGAGTCATTATTAGTCGCTGAAAATTCTAATCGTAGAGCGTAATATAACGACCGTCCTTCAGGAGTGACTAAGACAATTCCAGCTCCGGACCTTCGGTCGTTCTTGGCTCCGTCTATGTACAGCTTCCATGGATCTAATTTTAACTCATCTTCGGACTTGACCACTCTGTCATCGATTATTTCCTCCTCTGGGATTGTGAACTCTACTATAAAGTCAGCCAGAGCTTGCCCCCTGATCGACCTCCGCGGCTGGAAATTTAAATCAAACTGACTTAATTCAATATTCTATTTGATCAAACGCCCTGATGCTTCGGGTCTCTACAACACCTGCCTCAGAGGTTGGTCAGTGTATATGGTTATTGGGTGAGCTTGGAAATAGTGACGAAGTTTTCGGGAGGCGATTAGGAGGCTGTAAGCGAGCTTCTCAATCTTTGGGTAGTTGCGTTTTGTCGCTGCCAATTTCTTGCTTACATAATATACTGGCCTTTGCACTTTGTCTTCTTCTCGGACCAAGGCTGTGCTAACAGCGTGAGCCGAAACTGCTAAGTAAACAAATAACTCTTCATGATCCACTGGCTTTGACAAAATCGGTGGTTTTTCTAGAAATTCCAATAAATTTCGAAAGGCCTCAACACAGTCCGGAGTCCATTCGAAGTTCTTCTTTTCCCTTTTTATCAAGTCAAAAAATGGGACGCATTTGTCCGTTGCTTTGGAGATAAATCTTCTCAACGCGGCTACTTTCCCTGCAAGACTTTGGACATCTTTGATTCTTCTTGGTTCTTCAATGTTTCTAATCGCTGCTATTTGGCTGGGATTGATTTCAATCCCTCGAGAGCTCACAATGAAGCCTAGAAACTTTCCCGATGCCACTCCAAATGAACATTTCAAAGGATTCAACTTCATTCGATACTTTCGCAGGATACCGAACATTTCTGCCAAGTCTTGTGTATGGCTGGAGGACTGTTTCGATTTGACAAGCATATCATCCACATAAACTTCCATAGTCTTCCCTATTTGGTTATAAAACATCCTTTTCACCAAGCGTTGATAAGTGGCTCCAGCGTTTTTCAATCCGAACGGCATGACCACATAACAATACAACCCCAAATTTGTAATGAAGCTCGTGTGTTCTTGATCTGGCACGTGCATGGGAATCTGGTTGTACCCGGAATACGCGTCCATGAAAGAAAGAAGTTCGTGTCCCGCTGTCGAATCTACAAGCTGGTCAATCCTGGGGAGTGGGAAGCTATCTTTCGGACAAGCTTTGTTCAAATCTGAAAAATCAATGCAAGTCCGCCACTTTCCGTTCGGCTTCTTTACTAAGACAGGATTCGATATCTAGTCGGGATATGTCTAATCTCTAATAAATCCGTTTTGTTTCAGCTTCTCCACTTCTTCTTTCAGAGCTGCCGACCTCTCTGGGCCCAGCACACGTCTCTTTTGCTTTACTGGCGGGTGTTTCAGGTTTATATTTAGTGAATGACTTATGACGGATGGCGATATCCCACACATGTCGGCGTGGGTCCAGGCAAACACGTCCAAGTTTGCCTTCAGGAAGTTAGTTAGTTCTTTGGCTCGATGTGGATCCAACTGGGATCCAATCTTCAAAACTCTTGTTGGATCAGCTTCGTCAATGGGTATGTCCACTGTCGCTTCGTTAGGAGTTGCATTTCTAGCCTCTGGTTCCTCATCTTTTCTGGGATCCAAGTCTTCGGGCGTTCCTTTGGGCAACTCCTTCGGGGCCGATACCTCTAATTGCTATGCTGAACCCTCCTTCGGAGGAGGTGAGGCACCTTTTCTCTCGATGTCGAGTCCCTTCATCAACATCTTTAATTCGGCAACATAGCAAGCCCGTCCGGAGACTTGATCTCCTCTCACTACTCCTGTTCCAGCTTCAGTTGGGAACTTAAGTAATAAACACCAAGGGGCGATGCAAGCCCTGAACTCTGCAAGGGCAGGCCTTCCCAAAAATGCATTGTAGGGCGAATCTACGTCCAACACTACGAACTGAAGCATTCGTACTCTCCGGCGTTCCCCTTGCCCCAATGTTACGCGCAATTCTATATACCCCATCACAGCTGTCGATGCTCCGTTGAAGCCTCGAATCCAACCTTCGCATGGCTTTAAATCTTCGGACTCAAGTTTCATCTGATCGAATGATTTTTTAAGTAAAATATTAACAGAGCTTCTGTTGTCTACTAGCACCTTTTGAACCAATGCCGGTCCAATGGTGGTGGTAATGACCAACGGTTCGTCGGTGGGTGACTGGATTCCGGTATTGTCTCTGCTGCGGAATACCACGTCATCTAACATTGTCCTCTGTTGTTTCACATGGGCGATATCTTCCAAATCATCACACTCATCCACATCTACGTGCTTAGCTGCATTTACGTATTGATCCATTGCTCTAAAACTGTGGATCGCTGGGTGGGGTCCACCCACTATGGTGTTGATAACAATTCCCTTGCCATTCTGCTGCACTGTAGGCTTGGGAGCAGATTGGATATGGTTTGGAGCCTGTTCTCCTTGCCCACTGTCTCTTGGTGCAGCCTTATATTCATCCAATTTTCCTTCGCGCAGCAGCTTCACAATCAAATCTCTCGAATGTCGACATTCATTTGTTGAATGCCCATGAGTTCCATGAAACAGACAAAACTTTCCAGTTGCGATTTCTTTCTCCGTTGAGTCTCGAGGTGGCAGTCTTTTATATTGCAAAACATTGTATGTATCCAAGTAAATGTTCTCCAGAGTGTCGTTCAGCGATGTATAATTCTCATAAGTCTGGAACTGGGGTCTTTTGTTAGGGTTACCTCCTCTATTCCTATTTCTTCTGTTACCGTTCGCGTTACGGTTGTTGTTGTTGCCCCCGTTTCCATTATTGTCGTTTCCACTCTTGTTTCCCACATTCACCTCAACTTTCCCGGAACTTTCTCCAGACTGTTTCACGGCGACATTACTCTGAACATTTTCTTTTGAAGCCGCTCCAGACTTTCTCTTTCGGTTTGCCCTTGCCTCCTCTCGTCTTAACTGAATATCGGCCTTTTCATAGAATAACTCTCTCGTGGGAGGTGGCTTCCCAGAAAGATAATCTCCAAACTCGGAATCAGGATCGACTCCTTCCATCAAAGCCATAAATATGGTGGGCTCGTGCGGGTCACTGACTTCTGTCACAGCTAAGTTGAAACGGTCGAGATATGACTTCAAAGACTCTCCCGGCGCCTGCTTAATTCTTGATAATTCAATAACACTCTTAGACTTTCGGGTATGGAGTCGGAACTGATTCATAAAACGTTCGCTCAATTCCCTAAAATTCGATATCGACCGAGGGGGAAGTCGGGTAAACCATAGCAGCGCCACATCTTCTAAATAGATCGGGAAGGCTTTACACTTCACTGCATCAGGGGCAGCAGCAGCATTCATGAGCCATGAGTATCGCATCAAATGTTGTCCCGGATCGGTTCTACCATTGTACTTGTCCATCTGCGGTAGGTTAAAACATCGGGGAAACTGAAAGTTGAGGATGTCGTCAGTGAAAGGAGTATGGCTTCGCTCGTGTAGTTCCGGCTTTCGGACAAGATCTGGCGTACCATTGCCCATACATCAGCATTAGTCAGGGGCCGTCTAGGCTCCCTGGCTCTGGTATTCGGGTTCCTTCTGGGCTCTTGATCAGGAGACGCCCTCCTTCTGATGTTCGGGTTTCCTCTGGGCTCTTGATCAGGGGACGCCCTTCTTCTTTGAGCTGCTTCTGCTCTGCTTCGTTCCCTACGCTACTGGTCGATCTCGGGAGGAAGGGGCTGGAGCATTTGTCCCTGTGTGGGATTGGTAAGGTTAGGGTCTCTAGGTAATACATGGGATCCCTGCATCGGTAACAACATAGGCTCTCTCAAGCTTGGATCATTGGGTCCTAGTACCCGTGCAGCGTCCTCGCGGGACCCCAAAGATTCGAACGTCAGCTGCTCCAAATTCTGAGGTCGTTCGAGCGGCCTTCTTTCACGGGGCCGTTCTTTCTCAGAAGAAGAAGACTGATCCTTTGGTATGTGACGAACCGGGGATGGGGTTCTCTGTCTACGGAGTTCGCTAATTTCCCTGCTCATGAGTCTCATGTTTTCTTGCATCATGAGATTGGTGCACTCGTGGATTTTCACAGCCTCCTTAGTACTCTCAAGCATGTCAAGTAGGCGCGAGAAATCTTCTTGAGTAATAGGCGCAGATGGATTGACCTGATCATTGATCCTGGTGGCTGGAGTCGGAGCATTTGGAGGGGCTCGAGTAGAGGTTCCAACATCACCAAGCAACGGATCGGATCGGAGCTGGGCAATCAGGTCGGGTCGGAGCTGAGAGGCTTGTTCGGGTCGGAGCTAGGAAGCTTGTTCGGGTCGATGCAGTGCGATTTGTTCGGGTCGGTTCAGGTTGGGGGAGTGCACTGCTTCAGATTCTCCTACTCGGATCGGATCGGAGCTCTCTCCTTGAGTGCGGTTCGGATTTCCTGTATCTGTCCGATCTACTCCCGAGCTCTGCCCACGAGACCTTGTCACAACCACATTTTGCTGATCTTCACCAACTCCATTCCCTCAACTGGTTTGAACTTCCTTGCCTTTTCCTTTGGCCATAGTTCTTCAACAATCAACCAACAAGTATCCAAGAGCGTCAAAATTTGAGGATTAACTTCTTTGAACTCAACGGTCCAAAAAGTAGAACTATAATCCAAAAAAATAGAGAATTCAAATGTTTCTCAGTGAAAGCACCAAAATGTTAGACCAAAAAGTGGTTCTAACACCCAAATTGATTAAAATCGAAATAAAATAGGATCAAAAGTAAAATGGAGACGCAGAATTTATAGTGGTTCGGCGTTGAAAAGCCTACATCCACTTTGTAATCACTATTCTTGATGATATAGTTGCAATTACAACGAGATATTCACTCAATTTCACTCACAACTCACACACTTCACTCAATTGTCTCAAAACAAATGTTAAAAGATGATTTGGATTATCTGGGAGTGCTGGAATTCGGTTTATGAAAGTGTTTGAACTCTCAAAGTGCCAAAAAGAAGATCCCTTTAATTGTCTCTGGGCAGGGTATTTATAGGTGGAGATTTACTCAGAATTCGATCCGGGTCGGAGCCACGTGTCTTCCATCCCATCGTCCTCGGGCTCGGATGGACTCCAGTGCTGACAGCGCATCAGAGTAGAGATCATCATGCGTAGGAACTGGTCATAACCGCTCCGAATATTCAGGCGATCGTGGGGGGAAGTGATATGGAATATGGGTTCGGTTCGGAGGAGCGTGCAGAAGGGGTTCAGATCGGGGCACCCGATCCGACCCGAACTAAGCTGAAACTAAGTCCTTATCCATCTCGCTCTGCTCCGTTCCGACCTGGCAATAGCCCTCCGATCCGAGTGGTAGTAGCACACCGATCCGACTGGTGGTAGTTCTCCGATCCGACTGGTGGTAGCTCTCCGATCCGACCCGATGCTTTCTAAGAAGAAATGTTCTTCAACGCTTGACATCTCGACTTTGTGTTGCCTAGTTCACAAAGTAGGCTAACAACATGCATAAACTGAGAGTAAACATAATGATGATGACAAGATAGACAAGCTAAACCAAGGTAGCATGATGAACTATTGTATCAAGATAAACAACGGTCACTATGTATCAAGTATAACACGCTACGGTTCTATCGAGTATAACATCCCAAGGTTCTATCGAGTATAACCCCCAAGGTTCTATCGAGTATATTTGCCCTGCACCTTCCGTACTAGTATCCCAACTCGTGTCATGTGTTAGCTACTAAATGTCCCTTGCACAATGTCATGGAATGGTCCAAGCAAACCTAATGTAGATATTCCCAACTCGCATGTTTCTTCCCATGTATATGTTTAGTCATTTGCCGTAAATCCTACGGGCTTCCTCACCTAGTTCTATACTACTTCAACGTAGTTCAATTATCCTTGAAATCGTTTGGACGGTCACCCTTGATCTAGCTGTATTTTCTTATCATGAATTATCGTGTGTTCATCTGGGATTTACGCCACCTAGGACCACTAGGGATTATGCTACCTATTGGACGTTCTCTAGATTCGATCAGGGTTTATGCCACCTAGGACCACTAGGGATTATGGTACCTATCGAACAACGCCCTTTTTTTCCACGTAACGATCTAATCGATCGGCTCCCTACAAGTCCTAACTCGTCGTGTGTCGGTGTCATACGGCCCAATCACGAATGTAGCTACTTTGTGCTAGGTCCACCCTAAGGTGTATCAAGCCCTAGGGTGTCAACCACTGACACAATTCTAAGCACGCACAGTGTACAACTACTGGTGCCCACGCCTGCTTTTTCAACTCCGGACTACGTGCACGACCATAGTCCGCCTGAACCTACAATGGCGCACCAACTCAGCCGTCATTTTGGTCGCTTACAATCAGCCCAGTAATCGTGCCCCACCATAGCCTAGTCCCTAGGGTATCATGATACATCTAAGAGGGTTACTGCTGAAAAGGACCGCGTAACTAGGGTTTCCGTCCAGCAGGTTAAGCGTAGAGACTTAACCCCTATCAGTCTAGCTTGTCCACTTGGATAAGTGTGGTCATTCAAGTTCGTGACTTAACCCGTCTACATGTCATGTCAAATTGGCTTAAGTGTTGTCATTCAAGTTCATGACTTAGCCCTACGAATCACGTGTCAAGTTGGTTAAGCGTATCCCATCGATTCATGACTTAACCATATCCAAATCATCGTGTCAAATTGGTTAAGTATGTTTAATCTTAACCCCATCTAATTACCGTGTTAGATTGGTTAAGTATATTCAAGCTTAACCCCATCAAATTACCGTGTTAGATTGGTTAAGTATACTCAAGATTAACCCCATCAAATTACCGTGTTAGATTGGTTAAGTATACTCAAGTGATTCATGACTTAACCCCATCAAATTACCGTGTTAGATTGGTTAAGTATATGTTAACCTAACCCCCATCCACTAGTCATATTATAATGGTTAAGTGTTACCCTCGTAAGTTTACTTAACCCTACCATGCATCGCGTTACACTAGTCGGGTGTTATCGAGCCATTCAGGTTAAACTAACCCATCCTCAAATCGTGTTATATGGTTAAGTGTCATCAAGTAATCAAGTCCGGTTTTACTTAACCTACCCATCCACGTTATATTGGTTAAGTGTTATTAGCCTAATCAAGTTACTTAACCCACCCATCCATGTAATATTGGTTAAGTGTTATTTGTCTAATCAAGTTACTTAACCTTATCATGTGGCATTAAGTAAATTAATGCACCCCAACCTCTCATATTAGACTTTGTTGTGGTTACTGGATATGCCGGGCGGATCCGGGCAGCTTTACACCACAACCTAGTCTAACCTCGGGTTTCAAGCGCGATATGACCAACTTCTCACATTGGATCCTATTGTCTGTAGCTACTGGATTTGCCGGGCGGTTCCGGGCAGATTTATGCTACAAACTCAACCCAACCTCGAGTTGGCCACTTTCATGTTTTTCTACTTGTCATGTTCATGTCAAATTTAGGCTACGACAAAGTCCACGTTTTACACTTATGCCCATTTTCCCCTTTTCTTAATTCATGTTAAATCTCATAGCCCATCTCACGTTTGCCTAAACTACCCAAGGTGTTCCCAACGCAAGTGAAAGCGAGTCAACATAGTAGGAATAATATGACAACATATTGGCCTCAAATCATGTATGATAGCATAAATGGATTGGCCTCAAACATGTATAATAGCATAAAGGGATTAGCCTCAAACATGCATAATAGCATAAAGGAATTGGCCTCAAACATGCATAATAGAAAAAAGGGATTGGCCTCAAACATGCATAATAGCAAAAAGGGATTGGCCTCAAACATGCATAATAGCAAAAAGGGATTCATCATCATAGGCATGTAAATGGTCATGAGAGGTTTAGGTTCTTTTACATGCATAAGCCCCAAGTCAAGTTCATATGAATGTTCCACAAGCCAAATGGTTCTAAGGGTTCATGCCAACATTCCATAAGTAAAAATTCAATCTTGCATGATAAACTAAGTCAAACACAACATGAGTGGCATGATTTAATCACTAAGAAATAGCCCAAAGTCATAGGTTCAAGAGAGAGGCAAGACTAGATTCACATAGACTAGCATACTTAGGTTTCATCTCATTTTATTCCATGTCAACATTAGAACTACCGTTTAGATCTAAAAGTAGCTAGAACTTACAAATCGTGGCTAGTGAATTAGGAGCAAGAATCATCATAGAATCGTTGTAGCGATGTTGATCTACTCTCTTGATTTGATGTAGAAAGCTTGCTCCTTTGTCATGGATCTAGTTTGAATGCTCAAGCCTTTGAAGTTGGAGATGGAGGCCATGATCAAGAGAGATTTTGGCAGCACTTCGTTGTTAGAATGAATTGTGGTGGTTTAGGCTAGGTATTAGGGTGTTTTTATAGGTGTAGAGACAAGTTTAGGCCATAGGATTAACCCTAATTTTGATCTGAACCATCAAATCCCGTCATAGGCTAGCTGAATAGACCCAAAGGCGTAAACAGGTGCACCAGGGAAAATATAGCCGACCAGGGAGGTCGACCCCCAGGTCGACACCCAGGTCGACTCCCCAGTCGACCCCCCAGTCGACCTGGGGCTGGGCGGGAAATTTTCCAGCCCATTCTGCTTCTGGTTGAATTTGAATTTTGTGCTGAATTTTGAATTTTCTGAATCTTCTATGGGCCATAACTTGGTCATACGGACTCTGATTTACGAAATTTCGGACTCGTTTCCAACCAGAATTCCGAGACGAACGCAACGGCGCAACCCGTTTCGCTTGATTCTTAATTTAAAATTTAATTCTTCCTTGATTCTTGTCTTAACACGTTATTTAAAAATTCGGGTTGTTACATTCTCCCCTCCTTTAAGGATTTCGTCCCCGAAATCTCTAAGTTAGGAAGAACGTATCCTACCATCCATCATCCATCTACTCAAAACATCATCCACAAGCAACCATTGTCCTTAAAAGATTTCTAATGCCATATGAACATATGCAGAAAGTGTGTGTATATGTTCCTTATCTAATGCAAATGATCAGGCCTGATTGATCTTCTAAATGCAAAATATGTTTAGTGCCATGAATCCACATGTATGCAAATAATCCTAATCACGTAAACACTATATGTGTGCACAAACATTCATCCATATGCAACATTCACATGATAACACATTCAAATTCATCCATAAACAAGTATAAACACTCATGCATATGCAATATGAAAGGTGATTGAGCCGATCTAGTGCCTAATATGTGTAAATGCATCCACAAGCAACCACTAGCAACCACTTGTAGCCACTTGCAACCATCAATCATAACATGTCTCAAACACATGTTTACACCCAATTGTTCCTACCTAAAGGTATAGTCGAATGATAGAAGCAAGTAAAAACTCTGTGCCCACTAGGCAATGTCAAAACCGGAAATCTACGTCACATATATACTGATTAGGAGAAGAACTCCCTAAGCACCAGCCCCGAAGACCGAAATCAACACCAGACTGTCACCCAAAGAATTTCTCAACCCAACCAATATATGTGTTTCTAGGAAACTAAGCATGATGGACTCCTTTTAGGTCACAAGAAAATCCCTTCCTAAAACCAACCCGCATCCTATAAAACCCAAAGAGTTTATTCAACCCAACGGACACTCTCAAGCCCCAAAATGTATTACTAACAGATGAGTCATACTCCCTATGGGGTTTGCAACAGAAATTTGATTGAGAATAGGACCGAGAGGAAAAAAGATAACATGCAAGTAAGCTCTACAGGAAAAGAGGGACCAAGGATATACTCTTAAAAAGAGATATGATGCGCGTATCTTGTCTTCAATCTTCTAAGTCACATTTCCTTGAGCTTAATTCCATTGTGCTTTGACCATCTTTAACTTCATGATTTCGTGGCCTCTCAATTCTTATTTCCAAATATGAGCTGGAACTCACTTTATTGTCGCCTCTCGTTCCACTTTTACTTATTCTCCCTCTAGTATATTTGGCTCAACCATATCTGTGTACTCTTGGTTTTCATGCAAGCTCTCCAAAATTCACTAGTGAATCTTGGATCTCGTTCACTTACTAGGAGGTATTCCATGCAGAAAAACTATCTCTTGAAAATAACAAATATCTACCATGTTACCAAGTGTACTTACTAGAGTGATTTCCATATCTCATGCACAAGCGAAATGAACCATCCGCCTTAGTGACGAACCCTACTCGAACGGACTACCAACAAATGCATCAAGAGATTCTAGGTAACCAATCATGACAGAACCCTAAAGGTTACACGAGACTTCGAGGGTATTAACGAGGCAAGTCAAGAGTCTAACTACCCTCCTTTCCGAACCGAGGATGGCACCCTTACGGGATGACCACTTCATCCTTAGAATCAACCCATAGCTCAAAAACGTAAGCATTATTTCCAAAAGTCATAGATGTCCTCAAATCCAAACAAGTCATGAATAAATGGGATGATCCCCCAATAGGATTTGAGACAAAAATGGGACCCTCTATTGTGCTAGTACTAAGGTGCAGAGACTCAACTATCGAAGCAAGATTTTAAAAAGGATGCTATGTACAAAACAAAGTCCTAACGGGATGATAGAAAGGAAAAGCTAAACCTTTCACAGAAACGTTACCATCCTTCTTAGGTACGCTAACAGTGTGAGCATACAATTGCCCTCTCGATGATCTTGTTCTTTGCCCATGTCCTTGTCCTATAGTACTTAACTACCTTCTTGTTCTGAGCCACATTTGCCTTAACCACTCCTATCCTTTCTTGTATAACATGGTAACAGGTCTCTTGAGAACTTCCTCCATCGCATGGAAAACATTTACGTCGCTAGAAAAGGACTAGTCACAGTTAAAGCTACTGTGACTACAGGTGGAGGGAAGAAAGGAAAAGAGATTCAATCAAGGAAACAAAGGATAATGCTAATGGCCTTTTGGGGAATAGCCTTTAAAAATAAAACTTTCCTTGAAAAATGCTTCTTTGTAAAAATGGCTTTAAAAATAGTTTCAGAAGGTTTTAAAAACTTTTGCCCAGTCTGGTAACCTTCTGCTCTGATACCAAATGTAACACCCCACCTCCATTAGGGTCACTCACAAAGGGAATGCACTAGCTTTGGTGGAGTATTATCTAGGTAAACATGCACAAAAATATTACAAGACAGAACATATAAAACAGCGGAAGAAAACATGATTTTATTACTTTATACAATGTGCCATTAAATTACTTACATCGAAACATGTCTTGCAATGATAAAGAAGCATAAAACCATAGTCATAAATTATTCCCCAAGTAAAACAGTAAAATAGACATAGCCAAGAAAAGTCCAAGCCATAGATGATGATCTTGAAGCAGAAAATCCACACAAAGTAGCAACATTTCCTCCCTGTAAACCTGGGGGGGAACGGAAGAAAAGGAGGCGAAACAAAATGGGGTCAGTCATAAAGACTGGTAAGTCCTATCTACTTCCAGTATAAAAACAGGTAAAGGTAACATGACATGCATAAACTGAGAGTAAACAGAAGGACGATGACAAGATAGACAAGCTAAACCAAGGTAGCAGGATGAACTATTGTATCAAGATAAACTACGGTCACTATGAATTAAGTATAACACACTACGGTTCTATCGAGTATAACATCCCAAGGTTCTATCGAGTATAACCCCCAAGGTTCTATCGAGTATATTTGCCCTGCACCTTCTGTACTAGTATCCCAACCCGTGTCATGTGTTAGCTACTAAATGTCCCTTGCACAATGTCATGGAATGGTCCATGCCAACCTAATGTAGATTTTCCCAACTCGCATGTTTCTTCCCATGTATATGTTTAGTCCTTTGCCGTAAATCCTACGGGCTTCCTCACGTAGTTCTATACTACTTCAACGTAGTTCCATTATCCTTGAAATCGTTTGGACTATCACCCTTGATCTAGCTGTATTTTCTTATCATGAATTATCGCGCGTTCATCTAGGATTTACGCCACCTGGGACCACTAGGGATTATGCTACCTATTGGACGTTCTCTAGATTCGATCAGGGTTTATGCCACCTAGGACCACTAGGGATTATGCTACCTATCGAACAACGCCCTTTTTCCATGTAACGATCTAATCGATCGGCTCCCTACAAGTACTAACTCGTCGTGTGTCGGTGTCATACGGCCCAATCATGAATGTAGCTACTCTGTGCTAGGTCCACCCTAGGGTGTATCAAGCCCTAGGGTGTCAACCACTGACACAATTTCAAGCACGCACAGTGTACAACTACTGGTGCCCACGCCTGCTTTTTCAACTCCGGACTACGTGCACGACCATAGTCTGCCTGAACCTACAATGGCGCACCAACTCAGCCGTCATTTTGGTCACTTACAATTAGCCCAGTAATCGTGCCCCACCCTAGCCTAGTCCCTAGGGTATCGTGATACATCTAACACGGTTACTGCTGAAAAGGACCGCGTAACTAGGGTTTCCGTCCAGCAGGTTAAGTGTAGAGACTTAACCCCTATCAGTCTAGCATGTCCAATTGGTTAAGTGTGATCATTCAAGTTCGTGACTTAACCCGTCTACATGTCATGTCAAATTGGCTAAGTGTTGTCATTCAAGTTCATGACTTTGCCCTACGAATCACGTGTCAAGTTGGTTAAGCGTATCCCATCGATTCATGACTTAACCGTATCCAAATCATCGTGTCAAATTGGTTAAGTATGTTTAATCTTAACCCCATCAAGTTACCGTGTTAGATTGGTTAAGTATATTCAAGCTTAACCCCATCAAATTACCGTGTTAGATTGGTTAAGTATACTCAAGCTTAACCCCATCAAATTACCGTGTTAGATTGGTTAAGTATACTTAGGTGATTCATGACTTAACCCCATCAAATTACCGTGTTAGATTGGTTAAGTATATGTTAACCTAACCCCCATCCACTAGTCATATTATAATGGTTAAGTGTTACCCTCGTAAGTTTACTTAACCCTACCATGCATCGCGTTACACTAGTCGGGTGTTATCGACCCATTCAGGTTAAACTAATCCATCCTCAAATCGTGTTATATGGTTAAGTGTCATCAAGTAATCAAGTCCGGTTTTACTTAACCTACCCATCCACATTATATTGGTTAAGTGTCATTAGCCTAATCAAGTTACTTAACCCACCCATCCATGTAATATTGGTTAAGTGTTATTAGTCTAATCAAGTTACTTAAACTTATCATGTGGCATTAAGTAAATTAATGCACCCCAACCTCTCACATTAGATTTTGTTGTGGTTACTGGATATGCCGGGCGGATCCAGGCAGCTTTACACCACAGCCTAGTCTAACCTCGGGTTTCAAGCGCGATATGACCAACTTCTCACATTGGATCCTATTGTCTGTTGCTACTCGATTTGCCGGGCGGTTCCAGGCAGATTTATACTACAAACTCAACCCAACCTCGAGCTGGCCACTTTCATGTTTTTCTACTTGTCATGTTCATGTCAAATTTAGGCTACGACAAAGTCCACGTTTTACACTTATGCCCATTTTCCCCTTTTCTTAATTCATGTTAAATTTCATAGCCCATCTCACGTTTGCCTAAACTACCCAAGGCATATTCCCAACGCAAGTGAAAGCGATTCAACATAGTAGGAATAATATGACAACATATTGGCCTCAAATCATGTATGATAGCATAAAGGGATTGGCCTCAAACATGTATAATAGCATAAAGGGATTAGCCTCAAACATGCATAATAGCATAAAGGAATTGGCCTCAAACATGCATAATAGCAAAAAGGGATTGGCCTCAAACATGCATAATAGCAAAAAGGGATTGGCCTCAAACATGCATAATAGCAAAAAGGGATTCATCATCATAGGCATGTAAATGGTCATGAGAGGTTTAGGTTCTTTTACATGCATAAGCCCCAAGTCAAGTTCATATGAATGTTCCACAAGCCAAATGGTTCTAAGGGTTCATGCCAACATTCCATAAGTAAAAATTCAATCTTGCATGACAAACTAAGTCAAACACAACATGAGTGGCATGATTTAATCACTAAGAAATAGCCCAAAGTCATAGGTTCAAGAGAGAGGCAAGACTAGATTCACATAGACTAGCATACTTAGGTTTCATCTCATTTTATTCCATGTCAACATTAGAACTACCGTTTAGATCTAAAAGTAGCTAGAACTTACAAATCGTGGCTAGTGAATTAGGAGCAAGAATCGTCATAGAATCGTTGTAGCGATGTTGATCTACTCTCTTGATTTGATGTAGAAAGCTTGCTCCTTTTTCATGGATCTAGTTTGAATGCTCATGCCTTTGAAGTTGGAGGCCATGATCAATAGAGATTTTGGCAGCACTTTGTTGTTAGAATGAATTGTGGGGGTTTAGGCAAGGTATTAGGATGTTTTTATAGGTGTAGAGACAAGTTTAGGCCATAGGATTAACCCTAATTTTGATCTGAACCATCAAATCCCGTCACAGGCTAGCTGAGCAGACCCAAAGGAGCAAACAGGTGCACTAGGGAAAATATAGCCGACCAGGGAGGTCGACCCCCAGGTCGACTCCCCAGTCGACCTGGGGGGGGGGGCAGGTCGACTCCCCAGTCGACCCGCCAGTCGACCTGGGGCTGGGCGGGAAATTTTCCCGCCCAATCTGCTTCTGGTTGAATTTGAATTTCGGGCTGAATTTTGAATTTTCTGAAATCTTCTATGGGCCATAACTTGGTCATATGGACTCCGATTTACGAAATTTCGGACTCGTTTCCAACCAGAGTTCCGAGATGAACGCAACGGCGCAACTCGTTTTGCTTGATTTTTAATTTAAAATTTAATTCTGCCTTGATTCTTGTCTTAACACATTATTTAAAAATTCGGGTTGTTACACTACTGAGAAAAAATTTAAGATATTGTGGTGGATGGTTCATATAAAAACAGCATAAGTAATATATACCTTTCAAAATGTATACGATCTCTAAACTGGAGCAACGACAGGTGATCCAGGTTTGCACTGATGTACTTATTTGATGACAAATAGATTATGTATTGCAATGCCATTGGAAGTAAGTTCTAAGTATTGCGTTGAATGTAATATATATCTTTCAAAAGGCATACGAAATATAACCTAAAGAAGTGATAAACCATGCAACTATGTATGGACTCAGCCAATTAATAATGAACAGATTCTGATATTGCATTCATCATGTACCATTTATTGATGGAAAGTAAACAAAATGCATACATATGTAATTTGCTTCCGTATACATTATTAGTACACGCAATAAAATCAAATTTTGCACTATACAAAATATGAAGTTAATAAGTAGTTATGTAGAGTGCTTAAAAATGTTCAAGATGAAGATATATTAAGTTTCATTATTAATAGTGGTGATGAAAAAGAAAAGAAAACCTTATGTTAGCCACCTGTAGTGAAGCAAAATTATAGTCATAAGATTATACCATAAAATTGTCATCTTCATCACTAAATATACCACAAATGAAATATAAAAAGGTAAGCATAAGTTTCAAAATCAATTTGAACTGTAGAAATTAGCAGTTTATATAACATTCCTTGTCACTAAACTCAGAATAATAGTGATGATGCATACAACCTAACAAATATATAATGATAAAATAAATCAACATCTGCTACGAAATAGAACATAATAAATAAATCAACACAAATTGAGTATGTTGTTTCCACTATTCTTACATATGTAGAAAAGAAGGGAAAACACATAAAAGAAATGACAAAGGTACACATTAAAGAATTAAACTGCAAGCCAAGACAACAAAATTACTCTTTGTAAAATGTCTATTTGTTTGGATTAGAAATGTTTCTTTGGTCGGTATTTGATAATATAATCTACACAAATATCATTAGTATTGTTTTATTTTTGTGAATTAAAGTATTTGAGTAAACTGCTTAGCACATGAAGCCACTAAGAGAAAATAAACGCCATCAGGCATAAAGAAAACTACGAAAAGAAGCATAATCAAAATATACAAAACCAAAAAGTTAAAATAATATTAATGCATTGTAGATTTGAAAATCAAAATTTTGATAAATTTGTCCAAAAAATGCAAAACTTAGAGTAAGATGCCACCTTACTTGTTTAAAATGACATATAAAATACAACAAACTACCATGATAGTGAAGAAATTACGCATATTCAACAATAAAAGTACATAATGTACGTACTTTTTTAAGACAGTGTGTAAAACATAAGGGTGGAAGGAAGACTATACAAAGTGAGAAAATTAGTATAAATTGTCATTTTGAAACAAAAGCATTACAAAATAATAGCGAGGACTTTCCCCTAGAATGTAAAACCTGTATTTATATCTTAAAAAAAATAACAAACATGGAAATAAATAAAAGAATAATTTTTGAAATTGCGGATATTATGCACATGATAAAAACATACATAAAAGGGGACAAATAAAGGCAAACCATTTAAAAAAAACAAAATCAAAGCCAAGAGCATTTGCAGTTAAATACATAAATTTTTACACATTAAAAATACATAAGAAAGATAAAAAATAAAAGAGCATGATGTAACTCTTCAAACTAAAATATTTCTAATATTCAGTTGAACTCCGCATAGTTGTATAGATATCATATTTATATTTATTTAGGTATGATTGTTTTAAGTTAAAAACATCGGTTTTCTATGCTTATAGGAATAAATCATTGTTATTTTAGGGTAAAATGTCGTCACAGAAAATATATCAATATATTTTCTAATTACAAAGGTCATTTCATAGTGATATAAAATTATGTTATTATTTGATTGTTAGGTTATGTTATTACAAAGGAAGAAATGTGATTTAGAAATAATTAATTCTTTAAATAATGCATTTGAGTGAACAACATGAATTGCAAAAAACGATTTGTTCCACAGTAGTATCATCTTAGAATAAATTCCAATTGTCTAAACTTAAAATAAATAATAAAAGAAGGATAATAAAATGCATGAAGTGGATGTAACGCCATTAATATTGTGACAAACTGAACTAAATATGTTTGCTAAAATTAGGAAATTTTAAATACTTGATATGTGAAGGCACTAAATTGGAGTTTGAAATTTATCGGTACAATATACATTAGACTATCCACCGAAACAATCCTTAACAAATACCACATCCGATTTAGCACAATTTTAATTTGAAGTAATGAACAAACATGATGTTAGAAAGGAATAATAGTAGATCAAGAAACTACGTTGTACCACACATCGTGTATATTAAATCATCAACTCTGCATAGAATTCACTATTTTAATCGCCAATGTACAAAATTACTAACCCTAACAAACCTTAGCATTCGAATTTCTCGAATCTATGATTAGACTGATGGCTGTAGACCATGAGTGCAGATAGCGATGAGACCGGAATAGTCAACAGAAGAAGAGAAAGAGGGGGATCGTTTTAGGCTTTACCGATCTGCGGTTTTGAAACCTTGAAGATGAGAGTAAATGAGGAAAAGGGGATATGATGGAATAAAATAAATCGTACCCAGCGGTTAATCACGAATGATATAGTTCATTAAAGGACACGTGTAGGCATATAAATTGTGTGGTTTCTCCTTTCCAATATAAGTAATAGATGTAAAAATATCACCTTTTTATTTACAATATAAAAAAATGTAAATTTGAATCTATTCACATCGTCAAATTCTCACTTTTAAATTTCAATAAAATATTGAATCTATTCACATCATCAAATTCTCACTTTTAAATACATATAAGATGTCATTTTATATACGGTGTAAATTTCATGCCTTTTTATTGCATATACAATTGCGGATCTAAATAAATCAATGACTAAAGAGGTAACCATATAACATCTCAATACTAGTCCATAATTAATCGCAACATCACAGATCAGAACCAATGATAAACACAACATGATACATAAGCAAACAAAATAGCTAGATTAAAATTAATTATTTAAATCAGAATACACACCTCGATTTCAGATCTAGATCTAAAATTGAAAAGGTCCAGAAATTGTTCAATCAGTTCTATGTTGATGTATTTGCTGTCCCGATTCACACAGATCTGAAAATTTCCAATTTGGAGTTCGTATGAATTAATTATCAATTTTTAATTAACAATTTACTTTTTACAACTGCAGTTGCAACAGAAATAAGTGTTGCAAAATCTGAAATGTTCATACATTTATATTTCAATTTGTTCAAAACTTTAAATCCAGAAATCGAGAGCTGTGGTTGATGGTTTTCAGAACGGTTTGTTGGAGATTGGAGAGCTTGGAGAGGGGAGTCGGCGCCTGGAAGGGGGGAGAGTGCGGCGGCGGGTGTGGGGCCTGGTTGGTCACGGCGGCGGCGGACTTCAGGGAGGTGGGGCGGCGGCTACATTGTACGGGAGGGTTTGGTTTTGGTATGAGGTCGAAGAGCACGAAAACTCTCTTTGAAAAGTTGTACTACGGCGAAGGATTTCGTTGAGAAATGAAGAAGGAATCGGAGTTTGAAGATTTGATGTGTTATGGGTTAGGCGACTGAAAGAAACGGGAGAGAAGGAGTACTGTTCATCCGTATTTATACTTGTATTTGAGCGTATATTTATTTATTTATTTATTTATTTATTTAATCCCAAAATTAGGGTTTTTCCGTCCGATCTCCAAACGGAGCCCAAAGACTGTCGAACAATAGGTTTTGATGTCTTCTGAACGCAATGGCACTAGTGTCGAAGTCTAATTCTGAAGTTTACTGCATGTTTCTTTTATTTTTAAAATAAATCCTTTTAATATTAATTCGAACGTATTTTTAATCTACCGGGGTCACATACGAGCCCAGAAAAATCCAGAAAAATATTGCTGGCTTTCTTTTGACGATACGGTCCAAACAAAATTAATTTCATCGAATTATGAGACTTTTGAAAAATGACTATTTTCGGTCGATCGAAATTGACTGAAATTTACAAACTGAAATCTTTTTGCCACAGTCACAAATTAATTCTAAAAATTATGAAAAATTAAACTTATCAATAATTTGACATTCTGAATCCAACAAAAGTGGTTTTGTCTAAAACAGAGGTCATTTGAAAAATGGCTATTTTTAACATTAAAATATATACAGAAATTCTATAGCGACTATTCTGAAATTTCAACTGGCCATAACTTTTAATTCCCGCTATGAAATTTCGATTTTTCGGATTCGTTGGAAAGATATTTTTAAATAGATTCTAATATTTTTTGTTTCACCAAAATCCGATTTATTCTGCATCCTGTACAGTCATTCAAAGTTCAGGTTTGACTTTTCAAACTACCGTGCTTTTTCTAATTCCTTTTATAATTAAATTAAATATATTCGTATTAAATTCAATTAAAACAAATTTCTAGTCGTTTTTATTTAAAATAATTTTTTTCAAATATTTAAACACCCTTAAAATTTCTAAAATGAAAATTTTAAATTGGCCCCAAATTCCAGGTTGTTACATCATTATGTACGAGACGTAATACATATTGCTCATTCACTGTGTCAAATGAAAGACGATTGAGTTATTTTGCCTAATAGACAAGACTTGCATATGATTTGAAATCAAATGGTCTCAAAATTCCATCATATGGAGTTTTGATATACTCTCTTGTTTATACGGGCTAACTGTTAATGCTAAAGGTATGTTGGATTTAAATCACTAAATTCAATCCATTAATTATTTATGTCAAGTACATTATAGTTAATGATTTATAAAGTTCATTAACTATTTGTGAAATTCCATAGATATTTCATATAAATAAAATGAATAACAATTGTTCCTTTTATTACAAATGAAATTCAAACTTGTCTAAACAAGATCTATTATAACATTTATCTTAAGTGGAATTTCGTTATAAAAGTTATTTTATTTATTTAATTAAGCCAGTATAATCAACAAGAATCAACTTCCTATGAATAATCCAGCAACATTTGCTTCATTTCCAATCGTATGTCCACTTGTCCTTTTATCGGATTTCTACTTATTCTGCTATTTCTATAAATCAACATACATTTATGTGATTTATATCTAGTATATAGTACTAGAAATGTATAATTATATTATTATAACATTTATATCTTATTCAGTTGAAGTCACACTTTAACTTTTATTTTAGATCCTCTATATTTGTTAGAACAATTACGTTTTAATTTGTTTGAGGACAATCCTCAAATTTCAATGTTAGTCAAGAAATTTGATTTAATTTTATTTATCCTTCTCAAGGATTAATCTAAATTATCAAAGTTATTTTGTTATTTAATATCTACAGTAGATAAATAATAATTGATTCTGTAACATTTATTTAATATAAATACAAAATTTTGACGATCAAAATCTATATTTACACAAATGTATAAATATTAAACTAAAATACGCTCCCACTCAAATTAACATCCCTCTGTTTATATATATATATCAGTATCTATGTATAACGGTGTTCCAAGATCCATATCTAGTCATGCCTTGACTTAGCTTTGGCTAATCCCCAAAACACAACCTTTTAAGTAAACATCATATGTCAATTATACAGTTCAAGTATCACTTTTACTCCGTCGCATATAATCAAAATAAAAGGATGCACAATGCTTTGGCATTACCTACATATTGGAAGACGTCACCATGATTTAATGTAACAAAATAATTTGCTTTAAAGTAAATTTTTAATTTGTAGTGCGAAATAGTATTAAGTTTTATTTATATGTATGTATCATAATATATACATATTTTATATGGTAATTCCATATAAACGCAATTATAAAGATATTACACCTTTTGAATATTTAACACATTAAATAGCACTAGTGTTTAAAGAAATTAAAATATTCTCTACTGTTGTTTTTGAACATTTCAAAACATACCTTACTGCAACATGTTACTAGATTAATTATTCCATTATAGCTTTTAAAAAGGTGTAAATGTAACACATGTATCTATTAATTAATTAGGCCGAATCATTTATTAAGCCCAATATATATGTATCATAATGAAAGATAGACTGCATATTTCAAACTAAACAGATAATATGTCTCAAATTATTAATGCAGCAGTTATTAGACATATACACATATATACATCAATATATGTATATATATATCTAAATTATTAGCTAATACTGGCATATTAACAAAAGGTAATACAACATGTTTCAAAAGCACAAGCAACCCAGATTAATAGTTAAATGGCATGTTACAACAGTTATGTACACATCATAATATACAGATAGTTTCGTTTTCATCAGTTACTACATATATAACATTTTATATACACAATCTGTAACAAATGAAATTCTATACATTATTGCACACAGACCTAATGAAAATCTGCAATTCATATAATTATAGCTGCTTCATATGCATCGTTATTTTGCGTCGGCATATCCATCTTAGTGCAAGCATTAGTACTATTCACAATGGACCATGTTGCATTCATCTGGATCATCACCATTTGAAATAATTTCAGAACTTATAAAATAAGTTGCCTGCAAGATGATCATATCATACTAAGCCATTCAATTAAATACAAAACGTGCATTATACTTATATACACACACACACACACACACATTTTTATATGCCATTGTTAAATTTAACTAAGTATCATCATACACATACACAGTTTTCAAGAGTCATACTCATGTAGTAGTGTCATATGTCATTGTATAAAATATATGAGCCAATTTATAAAGTTTTTATTGCATCTATATACAGGAGTGTAAACATATATTATATACATATGTAAAGGGGATAATAAATAGACATTCATACATAATAGTCTATATACTTCTACATAAAATTCTGCCTAGTTTGAATTAAGGCATTTTGCATCAGACTAATGTGTAATTATAAGATACATAAATTGCAAATCATATTTGCAGTACTAGATTATCAAACTGCAAATAAATATGTAAATGAGCAAGTACTTTCATTACCATCTAAGCATCCATATGCTTAAACTACTGTGTTTATGCTACTCGGATATTTGATGTTAAATTATCAAATCCACACACTCCTGTAATTTCAGTTTTAGCCCATCCAGATAGACATATAAATGTATATGTCAGTAAATTCTTATTCCATCATATGAAATAAATAGTGGCAACTTGGCTAGAATTCAAAATTCCAGTATATATAAAAAAAATTGACAAGCACATCAAAATGTGAACTGTATATCAAACAAGTATACAATACTGCGGGAACCTTATACATACAATATGTATAAATGGTGACTGGATTTAATCAAATTCAATATCCTAACATAATTTTAACATGTGCATATATATATATATAAAAGCATGTATATATATACACATTAATATAAACATATAGATATCATTTCAAATATGATGTTCCAAAGATATAACAGTATACAGTGTAAACCATTAAGTCATCAACAAGCATATCCTAAAACAAACATTTTTGTTTCATAGTTTTAAAAGTGTTATCTGTAGTTTTAGATACATACATACATACATACATATATATATATATATATATATATATATATATATATATATATATATATGTATATAGTATCTTGAACAGTTATTTCAGATATGACTCTTAAATCATATTTAAGAAGTTCCAAAAAAAATTTAATCAGGCCAGTCAATTTACACTAATATTCATATATATATATATATATATATATATATATATATATATATATATATAAACGAGATAATTTGGGAGAAGGACAAACTTTGCCGAAAAATTAGGCTGAAGGACACCAATCTTTATTTTTAGTTTGGAGGACAAACTTTGAACCAAAATTAAACTGAAGGAAAATGCTAAATGTAATTAGCATTATATTCAGTTTTTTACACTACACGAAAATGCTAGTTTTAAATAGAATTATTCAGTTTTACACTGCAGAAAATGCTAGTTATATTTAGCATTGTCCTTCAACCTAATTTTTTTCAAAGTTTGTCCTTCAGCCTAAAAACAAAACTTGACGTCCTTCAAACTAATTTTTTTCCAAAGTTTGTCCTTATGCCTATTTTCCTCTATATAAACACCGTCCTTAAGATTTGAACATTTTCAAAATAGGATTTGGGTACCATAGTAGTCATACTGTGTACATAGAAAAAGAATTTACCAAACATGTTTGTATTATTCGATCACCAGTTTATGTGTATATATATATATATGTATGTATGTATGTATATAAACCTAGCATCATCATATTATAAATTTATGCAATCTGTTTTAAATCTGTTTTTTTTTTTAAAATAGTATAAAGTTCAGTAACAAATTTAATTGCATGTGCATCTTTTATATATCCAACACACGCTTAACACAATAGGTAAAATCATCACAGGTTTGACATTCAAAATGATCTTACAAACCAGTATGTACGAATTTCATGTAGGAAATAGTCAAACACAAATTATCTAATTACAGTGAAACATCTTTCATAAATTAACAATGAAACATTTCCAGTTAGCAATGAAACAATTTAAGATCAAAAGTGAACCAATTTCATATTTACAGTGAAATAATCTCTGCTTAATTCTTCAGTGCTAAAGTCTTTATGAGGTAATGGAGTTTATAACAAATACTATATTGTTATAAATTGTTATAAGGACTTCAGCAACACAAGCTTGATAAAACAATTTAGTCCATAAAATTTTATACAAGTATATAAGTTTATATACAAAATCAGTGGGTATGTCTAACATATACTCATGACTGCGTATTCGAATTTAATTCAATAAATGATTTCAGTTTAAAACAATTTTAAACTATTAGATCCAAGTATATTTAATAGGATCTAAATTTATATATAGTATGCATATATGTGTGTGTATATATATATATAGGCAACCAAGTCCCTACCTTGTTCGTTTTTAAAATATTCAAACATGTATGGAATGAATATATGACAATAGAAGTATTATAATTGAAGTCACAAATGCTACAAAACCATATATTAGATACAGATGAGGGTTGGGCTATGTTATTCACTTTTAGAAGAAAAAAATCCAAATTTGTCTACAATAGTAAATCATATTTACTAAAACTTTTAAATCATTTTAGTTTTGTATCCAAAACCCAATAAATTCAATCAACAAATTTGATTAAATCAATTATAAACAGAGCACTACTATTTATAACAGAGCAGTATCAGGTTCTTCTGCATACAAGTGTGATACATACCAACAACAAAATTATCAAATATATGTTGATTATAATCTAATAAAATATAACAAAGTTTTGATAATTTGATCCTATCAAAATATTATGAACACACAGAATTAACTGTAAATTCATATGCCCAATTATGACAGGATAAAATTTATCAATATTAACTTGAATTAGAACAGTAAATAACCATTCGATTTATACTTTAACTTGGTATTAAAGCCCAAAACTTTTATCCAGTGAAACAATTTCACCTTTTACTTTATAAATGAACTTACATTAAATTCTAATAACTGGATGCTAAATAACCATTCAAGGTAAAAGAAATTTTAAAATTCAATTAAAATTCAGATTTAACTAACAAATTTCCACTTCAAAGTTTTATATTAAATATAAAACTTTGTTTACAGTAAAACAATTTTACAGCTTGAATTAAAACAGTAAATTCTCAATGAAACAATTTCACCTTTGAAACGAATTTACCATGAAATCTGAATTCATGATTTTAGAATCTCGATAATCTAATAATTAAACACATATAAACCTAAATCATGGTTTCATAATTACTGATTTTGCAAACCCTAAGCTCTGATACCACTGTAGGGAATTTCCGATCTAATCGATAACCCTAATTATACGGTTTAACAAATTAAACTATAGATCTATTGCAAAACAGAAATACGAAATCGAATTAGGATGAAATTCATACCTGCCGTGATGAATCTATGGAGAACGAAATGAAAAACGCGAACTCGAGAATCTTGACTGGATCAAATCACGAGGCTCAACAAGACGCTGGCCCTCCATAGGTATCCACTAGAACACCTTCGTCATCGATCTAATCGAATAGGAAACTAAAGAAGACGACGGTGCTAGCCGCCATTGATATTTTGGGTTTTCTTTGGTCGGTATTCAAGTTTTTTTAAAGTACTAGGGTTTAGCCACTTTATTAAAAGTGAATCATATCCCTTTATAACAAGTCTTAACTTAAAATAAGGAATCGACCAAATACTTGTTCCAACTTCGTATAAAATGTCAACAAATTGATATTTTATTTATCCAAAATATTTTCTCCTTTATAATGTTCTATATCGTGTGACCCTATAGGTTATTACAACGTTGGCAATGATTTCAAATCGTATTTAAAATCATAAACAGTGAGCGGCATCTAGTAATACATCGCTGCTGCCAAAGTAGTAATAAGATCAATGATTTCATACAACCTTTCTTTGATTATTGTCTCAATGTAATATAATCCTTTTAGTCATTATATCCTGGATTGAACTCGAGGCATGGAACGTATCACCCTCTTTATAATTTAATCCATTTATCTTGATCGATGAGCAGACTATTTAAACAAATCAATATTTGAGCACGACCATGCATTTCACAGTCTCACTCAATCAAGAGGCCCATGGATATCACTACGAATATATCTTAGGGTCAAATTCCATCTAGATCATTCATAATTTTCATTCGATTCGAGATGTATCCAATAATCACCGTTATCGTTACTCTTACGTGTAACTTTAGATGATATCAGAACACAAACATCCTCGAATAAAATTATTATGATTTCAGGTGTGAGGGCCAGTACACCACTGTCACTATGAGAAGAACTTATGATACTGTTAATTATATTCCATGTAGTTATCTCACGGTGGGTCAGCCCAATACGCTATTCTCCAATACGTATTTATATCTTGAATTTAATATCACGTATATTAATGATCAATGAGATGTGATCGTCAGTCAATCAATATACTAGTCTGTACGTTTTATTGTTGTCCTATATAAACAATAAAACTTGACTAGGGACATTTAAGAATTACAATAATTAACATATTACATAATCTCAAGTTCAAGTCACACACTTGAACTATATAATTCCGTATTATAATTATAAGGACTTCTATTATATTAATATTTATATTACGCAATAAATGTAATATAATAGAATACTATTTTATTCCAAATAAAATAATAACAACATTGTTATCAATCTCATCAAATGGATTACCTCTAGGGCATAAACACTAACATTACTACTCTAATTGATCGGCTCCCTACTCCGTAGATGCCCTGTGCTGGACCCATAGTAGGGTGTATCACTCCCTAAAGTGGCAACCCTTCATTTCCCGGATGTGCACAACCATATCTACTAATGTCACAGTGTCTTATTTTTTCGAGCAGGCAGAGTCATGCACGCACATGACCTTGATGGAATGCGCCATTAGACACCGTCCTCACTTTTGGATCGCTTATATTCAGCCCAATAAGCGTACCCCGACTCCGACCTAGTTCGGAGTACTCGATTGATACCTATATATGAGTTACTGACTGAAATGGGTCCCACACACCAAATGATGCAAGCTTTCCCATTTGTCTGGCATCCCCAAAACTAGAATTTCCACAGATTATGCCTACCTATTGGCGTCATAAAATTGCATAATCCTAACATGTTAAGTTTGTGGGCCTATATATAAATATTACCCACTCACCCCAGATTTACTTAACCCACCCACTGTTCAACAAGTTTACTTAACCCCTACTCAGTTCATGTTCATACGATCCCTATGGATTCAGCTAGTTTAATTATTTTAATTCATTACTGTGTCCATTTATGGTTATAATGTGCGAGACCTCCCACATTAAGCTTACCACTTGTGGATGTTGGATATGCCGGTTGGCTTCAGGCAGACTTCTTCCACAAGTCGGGGCTTAACCTCGTGTCTTAGCATGTCTTGTGTTTGTGCACCTAGGCCCCTCACATTAGAATCACCACATGTGGTCGCTGGATATGCCGGGCGATTCAGGGCAGACTTCTACCACAAAAGTAATCTAACATCGTGTCTAGGCGCGGTTACCGTTTCTAATTACTGTAATCCTAAGAACTCCAATTATTAACCAATTATTCCTATGTCGTTATAGGTTTTATGCCCCTTTCCCAAGTTATATTCATAATGAACCAAATGACCAAATTCATATTACTACACTTCATTCAAGTTATGCCCAAATTATACTGTTTTCCCCTCGTTCCCAATCTAACGCAATCGCGTATTTTAGCGGCGTGCCTAGGCTCGAAAGTAGCCTGGCAATACATGAAAATAAAAGGGAAAAGATAGAGGGAAGATGATAGTAATGATTATACTAACAAGGTTGACATGTAATGGCATAAACATATAGTGGCATAATGACAAGATAGGCATATAGGAATAGATCTGATGAACATGTGACAATAGAGCTGATTCTAATCATAATAGGGATGTCATAACCGGCATGATAAGATCTAAACAATGGTTTAGATGTCCAACTAATAACAGATCCAATTTAACCACAAACATGATATGGATAAGTATTAGGTGATCTAAACAGTGAAAAAGGCATATCTGACATGATAAATAGGTGAAGGCTTAGATCTAAGTCATAATCATGTCATAACATCATACACACATAAGTTAAAGCAGATCTGATATGATTCAAATAGTCTTAGGCATAAATCCAAATTAATGTCATATCAAGATTAACCTTTAATTATTTGAATCTAAAATTAACATAGACTCATAGTGTTTGGATCTAGAAAAAAAGATTGCAGATATCAGATCTAAACTTGAATAACTTGATTGTAGAAGAAGAAAAAAGTTTGATTCAATCTGGGCAGCGAGAACATCTAGTCCTCCATTATTTTCAGCTTGCAAAACATGAGAAATGAGGCCATATATAGAGCTGCCAGCCCCAAACCCTAATCTGCCACGTTTTCCCTAGGGGGCTCGACCCATCCCCCCTTATGGGGTCGACCTATGGGTCGACAACCCCCTTGAGGGGTCGACCCAGGGGTCAACACCCTTTAAGCGGGAAAATTCCCACCCCCCATTTCTGTGTGATTTGAACTGTTTTGGGTTGATTTTGAATTTCTGGACCTATTATGTGTGTGTGTATATATATAATATATATTCTTCTTACGCATATACAAACTTCAATCCTTCATAACTTCTTCATACGATATCCGTTTTATGCAAACCAGGTGTCTATTTTGACTAAAATTTCGAGATGGACGCAATGGCGCAATCTATTTCCCTTAATTATGAATATTAAATGAATTATTCTTTAATTTGTCCTCTTTAGTGTTGTTAAAACTATGGGGTGTTACATGGGAGGCTTAGGAAATGATGAAGGGAGGAACTCGCACCCCGACCGGGGTACGAAATTCTTTCCCAATGGGGTACGAGATTCATTCCCAACAAGGTACGAGACTCGAACCTGTGAGGTACGAGACTCGTACTAAGTAGGTACGAGATTCGTACCTAGCAGGGTACGTGACTCGTACCTAGCGGGATACGAGACACATACCTAGTGGGTATGAAATTCATACTCCGTGGGTTATGAGATTTGTACCCCATAAGTTACGAAATTTCGTATCCCGTGGAGGTGCCTGCTCTCGTACTCCTACCGGGCTACGAAGCCTTCGCGTTCTTTCAAGAGTCCCGAACTTCGTCTCCCTGTCGCGCATTTCTTCTGGAACCTGAATTTTTGATTGCCCGCTTCCGGATTCATACCGCTCATGTATCGCTTGTGAGAATGCATTAATGCATATGCTAATGATCACACGATCAGTGATTCAAATTCCCACATGGGATAAAGCATAAACCCAAACTGTGACTGAATTGTTTAACTTTTTGGATCTCTTTTGTGTATCTTGATTTTGCATAGCACTGCACGCATATGTTAGTTTACACTAACACGAGGGGTACAGGTTATTCAACTGCGATGTCTAAGGCTAGTGTGTTAAAGTATAGCTAGCGATGCAAACAAGATCCCTGACCGAAAAGACTTCGGAAGCCGAAACTTCCTTGCTGTCATTGCATACATCTGACTTAACTAGCAATGCTAGCTCGACGGGCAACGAGCTTGAGACTACCGAGAGATCTACCCCTTCTCAAACAACAAGTTTGCCAGAGGCGTATGAGCCTGCGGAGCAATCTGAAAGACAAAATTCTTTGGTTGTACATGAAGAGGTAGAGAATGTGGAAATCATCACGGGAACGCACCAGTGGCACTAGATGTGCCGGCCGATGTAATTATTCTTGAAAATCCGCATGATTCGGTGCCATCGCACATGGATGCAACGGCAATTAGGAAAATGGTGTTGTAGTTTAACATTCCTGTTGATCACGTCCATGCACCAGGAGAGGATGTTAAGGCTCATGCGCCGCTAGAGGGTTATACTGCTTGGAACAAGCAAGTTTGCATTACTGGGTGTGTGCCCCCGGTCAATAATTTCATTCGGGGCATGCTGTATTACTTCCACATTGCGCCGTTGTCGCTGCATCCAAATGCATATGCTTCGCTCTTGGGACCCTACGTTCTCTACCGGGATTATTTGCATTCAAAACCTACCAGAGAGGACATTTTGTACTTGTTTCATCTAAAGAGAAGAGCCAATATATCGCCATCTTAGTATTTCCTGGAAGCTTCGTCCACCACTAAATTTTCTGTCGGAACGTGGCTCAAGCCGACAGTATACAAATATGAATTGTTCTTCATGCATCGTCCTCCTCGGTTTATGAGGAGATGGATGGAAGGAAGTAAGCATTCTTGATCTCTGTATTTTACTATAAAGTTTGTAGATTCGATGTCTTATATTCGAATTTGTCTTGACATGGCAGGAAATCTTGAGGCGCTCACCGGCATCAAGTACCAACAACGCCTTGAGACTCTGCGAGCGATTCCAACGGAGATTTGTTCTACTGATAAAGTTATAAGTCAAGAGTGCCTTTGTCGTGCAGGGCTGCACCCTGATGATTGAGCTATAATCAGGCCCGCTATTGCAGGCGGTGGACAGAAAGAGGAGGCGAGGAAAGACACAGAGGCTCCTAGTCGGAAGAGAAAGATGCCCGCTGCTAAGCCCAAACCATTAAAGGCTGCTAAGGAACAAGGAGATACTGGCGGGAACGAGACTGGCGGTGAGGAGATAACGCTCATGTCCCGCCTTCGGTAGGAGTGGCAGGGGTACAAGCGTCGACCAGACCACAGTCTCCTGCGACCCCTTCAAAGACTGTCGTTTCACTCGAGGAAGAAGGCCAGTTTGACGCTCTTAACAAACTTCCTATAGACTTGTCTCCTTGGCTTGGTACGACAAGTATGAATGAGCTAGCTCTAGCTACGGAGGGGTTTACTCCTTCGGGTGGGCCATCATCTGGTCTATTGAGATAACAATGCCTGAGAGGACGAACATGTGCGATGGCATGTGATATGGAAAGTATCTAACTTTGTACTTGTTTCTTTGGCATGTGATATGGAAAGAGGACGCGGAGGACGAGGCTGTAGGCATGGAGGTCGCCAATACGCTAGGAACGTTTTTCTTGATGGCTTTAGGAGAGGGGAAGCTTATATGGTGACTCCCCACCTCCATAAGACTACAGCGGTGAGTATCGTCATAGAGGTAGGTCTCGGCGATCTATGACTCCTCCTCCTCCTCCTATCCTCCTATCTGAATCAGATTCCCAGCCTGATGTAGTGGGCTCAAGGCATTCGTAATCGGCAACTCCTTCACACACATCGCCTTTGGCTCCCGTCCAAGTTACTAAGGGGAAGAAGTCATCGCTTAGCCATTCGAGGACGAAGGGAACGACTACAACGAGGAGGCAAAATCAAGAAATGCCTGAGAGGAGAGTGCTTTCTATGGATGAAAGGAAGGCATTGCTGAAGCAGAACTTCCCTCAACATTATTTTGACGAGCTGGTATTCCTCTTTGATCTCAGTCCGCCTCTTATCAGGGAGTCTTGGGAGATATGGATGTATCTGAGGGTCATGTATCATTAGGCCGACGAGCTTACTAGGTATTACTTCCATCTCTTGGAACTGATTAGGAAGAAAACCTTGGAGCTCATCAATCAGGGGCTAATTATTGATGCCAAGTGGACCACCTTTGGTAACTTGAAGAAGGAAATAGGCAGGTCTACTCCTTGTGTTGTAAACATTTCTTCGTTCATCTTTGTACCTTCGAATGCTAATTTCTAGTGTTGTTGTAATAGCGAAGGTAAAGCATATACATACAAGCTGCTGAAAAAGGAGCCAGCGCATGCGAGCTCAACTTTTAAGGATACTGCGGCCTCTCTAACCACTGAAAACGTAGCCCTAATGAGGGACAAGACCGAGCTGCAGAAAGCGTATGATGAGTTGGAAAAGGACCATGAATGAGTAGCCCAGCTTCAGAATGACAACGATGCTCTGAGGGCGGAGAATGAGAGGCTGAGGGCTGAGAATGTAGAGGTTGTTGAGTTGAGAAGGCAGCTTGAGGATATGAGGAAGGAAAAGGAGGGTGCCAAGGCCAGCAATAGGGATGTGTTGAGCTCGGCGGAGGGATTAAAGGTTGACCACCTGAGGGAGGTGGAACAGTTGAGAGAGGAGCTCAAGGATACCGAATTTCGATTGGAGACATTTTTAGCGGAACATATCCTGAACATGTATGTTAAAGTTCTAAAATTCTACGGACTCTCGTGGATGGAGGAGTACTCTCGGGTGCTGGCCCAAATGTAACACCCCGTATATTCCATAATAGTGAAGTTCATAAATTAAAGATAATCAATTTCAAATCAAAGAATTAAGGGAAACGGGATATGTCATCGTGTTCGCCTCGGAATTCTGCTTGAGATAGATCCGAGTTTGCGTAAAACGGACTCCGTATGAGGGAGATATGACCTCTGGAAGTTTCAGAATTCAGTTTAAAATTCAAACAGACAGAAATAGTTCAGAAACGAGTTCAAAACTCAAAATCGGACCCAGATTGGGCTGGGCGGGAATTTTCCCGCCCAAGACCCAGGTCGACTGGGTAGTCGACCTGGGGCACCCAGGTCGATTGGGTAGTCGACCTGGGGGTCGACTGGGTAGTCGACCTGGGGGTCGACTGGGTAGTCGACCTGGCCCCTGAGCTAGGTCGAACCCAGCCCCTCCTGGCTGGCCTGGTCTGTGCTTGGCCGAATTTTTGGACTTTGTCTTGTCACAAGGGCTTGTGTGTCAACTCCTGATTGGTTTCTCTTTAAAATGAACGGCTTATATTAATCTAAGCTCCATCGACGGCCGTAATCAGTTCACAAAATCTATAAAAAGGACCTAAGACTCCATCTAATTCACACAAATAAAAAAAGAGAATGAGGCCATCATGCTGCTGAAGAAAGACTAGGAGTAGCCGTTGAAATTGAGAGACGATTAGGAGTTGGTTCAAAAGCTTAAAGCAACGACAATTAAATCAAAACAACGCCTACAACAAAGGATAACATCTCCAAATTCAGAATTCAGAATCCTGAATTGAAGATTCGTCATACGTTGTAAGTAGAGTGCTATTCCGATGTGAATGAATAATTGAGATTTGATCTGTGTAAAATGAGAAATGGAATTGTACTTAATTTGTGGTGATGATAATTCATAATTGTATGTTGCTATGATTCTAATTATGAATAGATTTGGGATGTTGTTGTATAATGATGTAAGATCTATTGGATATTTGCAAGTATATGATTCATGTTGAAAGTTAACAACTATATGTTTGCGGTAGTTTATTAGAACCAAGTTGAGACTCATGCAAGTATATGATTCACTATTATGCCAACATGATTTTAGATCCTTCTATGTATATTTTTATGATCATTTTTAGTGTAGCTGGATCCATTTGGGTATTATGATTCATATGAATTTATGTTGAAATAGGCATTATGATTTAAGTGAAAACCATACTTTTGTATTAGTGACAAAAGTAAGCATCTTTGTGAACTTGTGTTGACTCTATGAACATGACTAGATTACGTTTGGTGTTATGCCTAATTGAAAATATGTTTTAGGCCTATGTTGTTATCAAAATCATATGATATATATGTGACACATAATTAAGTTAGATTCACATTTTAAATGCAAGTTTACATGACCAGCTTAAAACCATGATTCATGTTTAGGTATGTTTTATGTCAAGATTATATGCTATTACAATGCAAGTTCACAAGTGCCTAATTTATGTTAATTTGACCGCTATGTTGCAAGTTCACAAGTGCCTAATTTATGTTAATTAGACCGCTATGTTGCAAGTTCACAAGTGCCTAATTTATGTTAATTAGACCGCTATGTTGCAAGCTCACAAGTGCCTAATTTATGTTAATTAGACCGCTATGTTGCAAGTTCATGCGTTTACACACCCCTTTTTGATGTTACTTAGAATATATATACATCATGTTCTAAGCCTCCCCTTTTTATGTGGCTAGGTTGGGCTAAAATGTTGAAGCCCAACATATATTATATTATTACGTACAAACGGGGGAATACGTTGGGGTTAATTAAAATATATGTGTTGGCATGTTTGGCACATGCCAACGATTCATGACATTTAAAATGGTATAAATTACTATACCCAATAATAATGGATTTGAATAATGGGCCGTAAATATTTACATATAAAAAGAAAAGAGACAAAATATGTAAACTTAGAAAATACGATGTGTTTAACCCGAGGTTGGATTACGTTGTGACATAAACCTGCCCGGACCCGCCCGGCTGTCCAGTAGTCACAACAATACCTATCCAATGTGGGTGGTTAAACATTGAGCCCAATAAAGACCCGAGGTTAGACTGAGTTGTGACGTATGACTGCCCGGACCCAACCGGCAACAGGCAGTCACAACAATACCTATCTAATGTGAGTGGTCGAGGCTTTAATAAGACAATTAAGGCTGAGTCAGAATTAATAGGATTAAGTAAATTGAATTAATACTTAATCAAATTGAACATGCTAAACTATACAGACTGATCGGGGGTTAGGTTTATACAGAACACTTAACCAACTTAGCATGTTGGCTAGAAATAGAAAACCTAGTAGCGGGGGACCCGTTTCAGCGGTAACCCTACAAGGTGTATTAGGATACCCTGAACTAGGCAGGGTGGGGCACGATTACTGGGCTGACTGTAAGAGGTCAAATCGACGGCGGTGGTGCAACAGTGTAGGTTCTAACGGGTTGCGGGCGTGCACACACTCCGGCGCAGAAAAATTAGGCACTGGGCACCAGTAGTATACCTGTGCATTCTAGAATTGTGTCGGGCCGCCACCATGGGACTTGATACACCCCATGGTGGGACCAGCATAGGTAGCTACAACATCGGGGGCCGTAAGACACATGTAACTATGCGAGTAGGAGCTGAACTAGGCAGGGTGGGGCACGATTACTGGGCTGACTGTAAGAGGTCAAATCGACGGCGGTGGTGCAACAGTGTAGGTTCTAACGGGTTGCGGGCGTGCACACACTCCGGCGCAGAAAAATTAGGCACTGGGCACCAGTAGTATACCTGTGCATTCTAGAATTGTGTCGGGCCGCCACCATGGGACTTGATACACCCCATGGTGGAACCAGCATAGGTAGCTACAACATCGGGGGCCGTAAGACACATGTAACTATGCGAGTAGGAGCCGATCATTAGAAATGGATCACTTCACCCTGATTATGGGGTGCCTGTTGGGAACTAGTTTAAAGGGGGTGCAGAGATTAATATGGGGTACGATAGTATATTCGACTCTAGAAAACTTAACTTAGTTTATGGTGCTTCCCCATTTCCAGTTTGTACTTATCATACTCATTTCCTTATTCATAAACTGAATAGTCCTAGACTTACTCAGGCTTTATGTCTGACTCTACTTTTCTTTCGTCTTCTTTTCTTTCGTTCCCCCCCCCCCCTAGGTCCACAGGGAGGGAATACCGCAGCTTGACCAGTTTTCACATCCAGCTTGAAGAGAAAGAATGTATTGCTTGAATCTCTTTCTTTTTGGACTATGGCTTTGGATAGCAATTATGGGGACTTATGCAGTTTACTTATGTTTTTTATGCTTCTTTAAGTTATGAAATCAAGACAGTTATGGAAATGTAATGTTTTTGGCAGTATTGTAAGAAAATTATGGTATGGTTTGTGTAACACGTATTTTGATGAAATAAAAGTTGTTGTTATTTCCGCTGTTTAAAAATATGTGTATTTATATCTGTCTTGTGTATCTGTGACTTATACTTATAAACCTCCACCAAAAATTAGGGCATTCCCTTTGTGAGTGACCCTAACGGAGGTGGGGTGTTTCACTTGGTATCAGAGCATAGGTTTACCAGATAAGATAAAAAGTTTTGAAAATTTATTTTCAAAAGAAAATTTAAAGAAGCTTTTTTAAAGATAAAATGTTATTTTATTTAAAAAAGGCATAGTCCCCCAAAGCCATAGGAACTATCTTTTGTCCTTCATTTTGAATCTGTCCTTTTTGTTTCAGCATGTCCAAAGAACTTAACTTGCCAGAGGGTGTACAATACCTGGTTGGTTCAGACGATTCTTAGAAGCAAGGGACAATCAGTCAGGTCCCACGGTTCCTCCTCCCCCAGCTGCAGGAAATCATCCAGCTGCAGCAGCACCTCCTCCTCCACCTCCTCCACGTGGTAATGCTTTTGCTAAGATATGTAAAGATTTCAAAGCTATGGGAGGGAAGGACTTTCATGGAACCGAGTCCTTCGTGGCAGCCAGGAACTGGCTGAAGGAAACCGAGGACTTATTCATCATCTTTGAGGTAGAAGATAGGCAGAAGGTACAACTGGCAGTATGGCTACTTAAAGGCGAGGCTTCCTACTGGTGGGAAGTTACCAATGCAGAAAGACCAGTGGAAACATGGGAGGACTTTAGGGCAAGGTTTGAGGCTAAATTTCTCTCAGAAGCTGAAAGGAGCCTTCAATTGGAAAAATTCTTATTTCTTAAGCAAGGGAATATGACAGTCAAAGAGTATGTTAATCAGTTCGATCAGCTGGCTATGTTCGGACTGGACCAAGTCAACACTCCGCACAAGAAGGCTCTCTGTTTTGTCAAAGGATTGAATGAGCCATTACACAGTTTGTCCATGACCCATATACCTATGGGAGCTACGTATGAAAGGTTGGTACAGATGGCATTGCTGAACGAAGAGGATAAGGGCAAGAAGGAGACAAAGGCAGAAGGCCCTCAAGGGAAGAAAGAGGGTTTACAGCCTAAGAAGACAGGCTGTAAGAAGGGCGGGAAAGACAACAAGTCCCAAGAGAAGAGGAAGTGTAATTTCTATGGCAAAGTGGGGCACTTAGTGAAAGACTGCCGAAAAAAGAAGGCCAAGTTGAATGGTGGGTGCTTTTCTTGCGGTGAGACAGGCCACATGGCTAAGGATTGCCCAAAGAAGCGAGGGCAGGGGCAGAAGGCTGGATCCACCTCAGGTGCACAGGTTCATGTGTTAGAAGCGCCACCTCTGCAACAGCGAGGTATAAATACTTCTGTAGAAAGTGTAGTTTATCTTTATGATCACCCAGTTCGCACTTTATTTGATTCTGGCGCATCACACTCCTTTATTTCATCTGCTTTAGTAGAATCTCTGCACCTAGAAACTAGTATGGTAGAGGACCCCTTAATTGTTTCAAATCCGATCGGGGGCCCAACTCATTTGTCTATGATCCGTGTGGGGTTGAAAATTTCTATTCTAAGCGTAGAATTTAGATGTAGTGCCTTTGTTTTGGGCTTCTCGGGATATGGTTTGATTTTGGGCATGGATTGGCTATCCAGTAATGGTGCCATCCTTGATTGAAAGATAAGGGTGGTTAGGCTTCTGACCCAACTCGGTAACACTCTGGAAATTACTTGTAATCCCTTGTATGCGGTTATTCTTAGTTATCTTGAATCGCTGGATGCTTCTGTTGAGAGTTTGCAATCGGTTAGGGTGGTCCGTGAATATCCGGACGTCTTCGAAGAGGTGAAGGGCTTACCTCCGAAGCGGGAGATAGACTTCCGCATATATCTTGTAGATAATGCAAAGCCCGTTACGTTACCCGTTAGACACATGGCTCCACGGGAAAGGAAAGAGCTCAATAAACAGGTTAAAGAGCTTCTAGAGAAGGGGTTCATTAGAAGGAGCATTTCAGAATGGGGTGCTTCAATGGTGTTCTCTACAAAGGCAGATGGTTCACTCCGTCTATGTGTTGACTATAGGGAGCTCAACAAGCTAACAAAAAAGAATAGGCACCCTCTCCCCAGAATTGACGATCTGTTTGATCAGCTTGTAGGAGCGTCAGTTTTCTCCCAACTCGATTTAGCGACCGGATTTCATCAGCTAAGGGTGGCTGAAGATAGCATCGATAAGACAGCATTCAGAACCCCAAACGGCTTCTTTGAATGGCTTGTCATTCCTTTCGGCTTGACAAACGCACCCGCTTACTTCGTGGACCTGATGAGTAGGGTGTTCAGAGAATTCCTCAACAAGTTCGTAGTGGTCGTCTTAGACGATATCTTGATCTTCTCAAAGAGTGAAGAAGAACATGCTCAGCACCTAAGGGCAATCATGGAAACTCTGCGAGTCCATCATCTAAAGGCCAAATTCTCCAAATGCCACTTTTGGAGAGAGGAAGTAAGGTTTCTGGGGTATGTAGTATCCAAAGAAGGGTTAGCTGTGGACCCCGCTAAAGTGGTAGCGGTACAAGATTGGAAGACACCTAGGAACGCAACAGAAGTCCGAAGCTTTCTCGGGCTAGTAGGTTTCTACCGAAAATTCATAAGGGATTTTGCGAAAATCTCAGCTCCACTCACAAGGCTGACAAAGAAGAATCTAGTATTCAATTGGGACTTGGATTGCGAGTTGGCTTTCCAACGCCTAAAGAGGGCTCTTACAACAACCCCAATCCTGACTCTGCCGGACGGAAGCAAGATGTTCACAGTTTATACAGATGCATGTGGGACAGGGCTAGGCGCTGTCTTGATGCAAGAAGGGAGGGTAGTAGCTTATGGTGGAAGGCAATTGAAAGTTCATGAAAAGAACTACTCGACCCACGATCTTGAGTTAGCCGCCATCGTCTTTGCACTGAATTCTTGGCGACATTATCTCCTAGGTGAGAAGTTCGAACTTTACACTGACCATAAATCTTTGAAGTATCTCTTCTCGCAGAAGGACCTTAACTTGAGGCAACAAAGGTGGATGGAGTTTCTTGCCTCGTACGATTTCGTGATCTCCTACACTCCGGGAAAAGGTAACGTAGTGGCAGACGCGTTGAGCTGAAAGAAACTGACCCTAAGCCCGCTCTTTATAGAAAGGCAAAGCTTGGAGTATATAGCCAGTTTTAACTTTAGGCCCTCCTCCGATTTTGTACCGGGCTTGCTAGCATCTCTCGAAGTACGCCCGACTCTAGTGGACTCAATAGGGACAACACAACGCGAAGACCCTCAGCTTGTGGAGACGATTGATAGGCTAATTAGGGGTGAGACTTCAAGTCACCTCAACAGATACTCCATCGACGATAAGGGTTGGCTAAGGCGAGACGGAAGACTATGCGTCCCACGGACAAGAGATTTAGTAAAGACGGTTCTCGAGGAAGCACGTCACTCCAAGATGACGATACATCCAGGCGGAGACAAAATGTACAAAGACATGAAAAGAGTTTTCTTTTGGAACGGCATGAAGAAGGACGTAACAGATTTCGTTTCTAAGTGTATGGTATGCCAACAAGTTAAAGTGGAACAGAAAAAGCCTGGAGGACTGCTTCATCCCCTAGAGGTCCCACAGTGGAAGTGGGATAGCATTTCAATGGACTTCGTTGATGGGCTGCCTAGGTCGAGAAGGGGCAATACTAGTATTCGGGTAATAGTGGATAGGCTTACTAAGAGCGCCCACTTTTTACCTGTCAAAAGTAGAAGGACCGCCTCATCTTTAGCGTCTCTTTACATCAAGGAGATAGTTCGGCTCCATGGGATACCATCCAGCATTGTTAGCGACCGAGACCCTATCATCACAAGCGAGTTTTGGCGAAGTTTGCAAGAAGCGGTAGGCACACAGTTATGCTTGAGTACAGCCTATCACCCCCAAACCGACGGCCAGACAGAAAGAGTGAACAAAGTTTTGGAGGACCTTATAAGACTGTGCGTCCTTGACTTCGGAGGGACGTGGGAAGACCACCTTCCCGTGGTGGAGTTTGCTTACAACAATAGCTTCCAAGCTACCATAGGCATGGCACCCTTTGAAGCATTGTATGGAAGACCGTGCAAGTCACCAACTTGTTGGTGGGAGTCTACAGATAAGGTTATTCTTGGTCCGGACATGATCAGAGAAACCTCAGAAAAAGTGGACTTGATTCGAAGAAGGATGAAGACGACCCAAGATAGACAGAAATTCTACGCCGACAAGAGAAGGACCGACCTTGAGTTTGAGGTTGGGGACAGAGTTTTTCTTAAGGTATCTTCTCTAAGGAACGTTGTTCGTTTTGGATCCACTGGATAGCTAGCACCGAGATTTGTAGGACCATTTCCTATCATCGAAAAAATTGGGAAAATGGCCTATAGATCAGAGCTACCTGAAAAACTAGCTGGAGTTCACAATGTCTTTCATGTTTTACACCTCCGAAAATGTCTACATGAATCTGCTGAAGTGGTAGAGCCAAACATCCTTGAAGAAGCTGAAGTGGAACGCGAAGCAACCGTGAGGAAAGTTCCAACCTGAATATTAGGAACGGAAGTGAAAAAGCTACGCAACCGCGAAGTCAAGCTCGTCAAAGTTCAGTGGAGCAACGCCGAGGAAGACGCGACTTGGGAAACTGAGGCTAGAATACGCGCATCCTACCCTTTTCTTTTTGAGGGTACATCTTTAATCTTTCTTTTTCCTTAAGTTGTGCTTTTATCTATCTTTTAGGGTATATCTCCTCGACCTTATCTTTTAGGTAGAAACCCTTTGGATGAAAACATGTAATTGAAACATGTTATGGATGATGGTTGCAAGTGGTTTCAAGTGATTGCTAGTGGTTGCTTGTGGTTGCATATACACACACAATCTAGGTTTTAGATCGGCTCAGTCACTTCATATTGCATATGCATATGTGTATTTACATTCTTATGTGGTTGAAGTTTAATATGTTTTCATATGGATGTTGCATTTATATGAATGATTGTGCACTCATGTAGAATCATGAATAGGAAGGTTTGCATACATAATGGATTCATGACACTTACATAATTTGCATTAAGAAGGTCAACTGAATCAGTAGACTGACTGATTTTGCATTAGGTAAGTACATATACACACACTTCGCACATGATCATGAAGCATTAGAAGTCTTTTAAGGACAATGGACGCTCGTGTTTGATGGATGAGTAGATGGACGTTTGGATGTTAGGATATACATTCTTCCTAAACTTGAAGATTTTGGGGACGAAATACTTTTAAGTGAGGGAGAATGTAACACCCCGTATATTCCATAACAGTGAAATTCATAAATTAAAGATAATCAATTTCAAATCAAATAATTAAGGGAAACGGGATACGCCATTGCGTTCGTCTCGGAATTCTGCTTGAGATAGAGTCCGAGTTTGCGTAAAACGGACTCCGTATGAGGGAGATATGATCTCCGGAAGTTTCAGAATTCAGTTTTAAATTCAAACAGACAGAAACAGTTCAGAAACGAGTTCAAAATTCAAAATCGGACCCAGATTGGGCTGGGCGGGAATTTTCCCGCCCAAGACCCAGGTCGACTGGGTAGTCGACCTGGGGCACGACTGGGTAGTCGACCTGGCCCCTGAGCCAGGTCGAACCCAGCCCCTCCTGGCTGGCCTGGTCTGTGCTTGGCCGAATTTCTGGACTTTGTCTTGTCACTAGGGCTTGTGTGTCAACTCCTGATTGGTTTCTCTTTAAAATGAACGGCTTATATTAATCTAAGCTCCATCGACGGCCGTAATCAATTCACAAACTCTATAAGAAGGACCTAAGACTCCATCTAATTCACACAAATAAAAAATGAGAATGAGATCGTCATGCTGCTGAAGAAAGACTAGGAGTAGCCGTTAAAATTGAGAGACGATTAGGAGTTGGTTCAAAAGCTTAAAGTAATGACAATTAAATCAAAACAACGCCTACAACAAAGGATAGCATCTCCAAATTCAGAATCCTGAATTGAAGATTCATCATACGTTGTAAGTAGAGTGCTATTCCGATATGAATGAATAATTGAGATTTGATCTGTGTAAAATGAGAAATGGAATTGTACTTAATTTGTGGTGATGATAATTCATAATTGTATGCTTCTATGATTCTAATTATGAATAGATTTGGGATGTTGTGGTATAATGATGTTAGATCTATTGGATATTTGCAAGTATATGATTCATGTTGAAAGTTAACAACTATATGTTTGCGGTAGTTTATTACAACCAAGTTGAGACTCATGCAAGTATATGATTCACTATTATGCCAACATGATTTTAGATCCTTCTATGTATATTTTTATGATCATTTTTAGTGTAGCTGGATCCATTTGGGTATTATGATTCATATGAATTTATGTTGAAATAGGAATTATGATTCAAGTGAAAACCATACTTTTGTATTAGTGACAAAAGTAAGCATCTTTGTGAACTTGTGTTGACTTTATGAACATGACTAGATTACGTTTGGTGTTATGCCTAATTGAAAATATGTTTTAGGCCTATGTTGTTATCAAAATCATATGATATATATGTGACACATAATTAAGTTAGATTCACATTTTAAATGCAAGTTTACATGACCAGCTTAAAACCATGATTCATGTTTAGGTATGTTTTATGTCAAGATTATATGCTATTACAATGCAAGTTCACAAGTGCCTAATTTATGTTAATTAGACCGCTATGTTGCATGTTCACAAGTGCCAAATTTATGTTAATTAGACTGTTATGTTGCAAGTTCACAAGTGCCTAATTTATGTTAATTAGACCGCTATGTTGCAAGCTCACAAGTGCCTAATTTATGTTAATTATACCGCTATGTTGCAAGTTCATGCGTTCACACCCCTTTTTGATGTTACTTAGAATATATATACATCATGTTCTAAGCCTCCCCTTTTTATGTGGCTAGGTTGGGCTAAAATGTTGAAGCCCAACATATATTATATTATTACGTACAAACGGGGGAATACGTTGGGGTTAATTAAAATATATGTGTTGGCATGTTTGGCACATGCCAACGATTCATGACATTTAAAATGGTATAAATTACTATACCCAAGAATAATGGATTTGAATAATAGGCCGTAAATATTTACATATAAAAAGAAAAGAGACAAAATATGTAAACTTAGAAAATACGATGTGTTTAACCTGAGGTTGGATTGCGTTGTGACATAAACCTGCCCGGACCCACCCGGCTGTCCAGTAGTCACAACAATACCTATCCAATGTGGGTGGTTAAACGTTGATCCCAATAAAGACCCGAGGTTAGACTGAGTTGTGACGTAAGATTGCCCGGACCCAACCGGCAACAGGCAGTCACAACAATACCTGTCTAATGTGAGTGGTCGAGGCTTTAATAAGACAATTAAGGCCGAGTCAGGATTAATAGGATTAAGTAAATTGAATTAATACTTAATCAAATTGAACATGCTAAACTATACAGACTGATTGGGGTTAGGTTTATACATAACACTTAACCAACTTAGCATGTTGGCTAGAAATAGAAAACCTAGTAGCGGGGGACCCTTTTCAGCAGTAACCCTACAAGGTGTATCAGGATACCCTGAACTAGGCAGGGTGGGGCACGATTACTGGGCTGACTGTAAGAGGTCAAATCGACGGCGGTGGTGCAGCAGTGTAGGTTCTAACTGGTTGCGGGCGTGCACACACTCCGGCGTAGAAAAATTAGGCACTGGGCACCAGTAGTATACCTGTGCATTCTAGAATTGTGTCGGCCGGCCACCATGGGACTTGATACACTCCATGGTGGGACCAGCATAGGTAGCTACAACATCGGGGGCCGTAAGACACATGTAACTTTGCGAGTAGGAGCCGATCATTAGAAATGGATCACTTCACCCTGATTATGGGGTGCCTGTTGGGAACTAGTTTATAGGGGGTGCAGAGATTAATATGGTGTACGATAATATATTCGACTCTAGACAACTTAACTTAGTTTATGATGCTTCCCCATTTCCAGTTTGTACTTATCATACTCATTTCCTTATTCATAGACCGAATAGTCCTAGACTTACTTAGGCTTTATGTCTGACTCTACTTTTCTTTCGTTCCCCCCCCCCCCCTCCCCCAGGTCCACAGGGAGGGAATACCGCAGCTTGACCAGTTTTCACGTCCAGCTTGAAGAGAAAGAATGTATTGCTTGAATCTCTTTCGTTTTGGATTATGGCTTTGGATAGCAATTATGGGGACTTATGCAGTTTACTTATGTTTTTTATGCTTCTTTAAGTTATGAAATCAAGACAGTTATGGAAATGTAATGTTTTTGGCAGTATTGTAAGACAATTATGGTATGGTTTGTGTAACACGTATTTTGATGAAATAAAAGTTGCTGTTATTTCCGCTGTTTAAAAATATGTGAATTTATATCTGTCTTGTGTATCTGTGACTTATACTTATAAACCTCCACCAAAAATTAGGGCATTCCCTTTGTGAGTGACCCTAACGGAGGTGGGGTGTTTCACCAAACATGGGAGAGGTTGCTGCCATATGAAGCTTACCTACGTCATGTGAACGTGGGAACTTTAGATGAGCGCCAACTGATGACTGATCTCTTGACCGACAAGGAGCATGAGAAGTTGGAGGAAGGGAGGAAGTTGCTGGAGTAGGATGTGGAGAATGAGAGACTGGCGTGTCTTGCCACAGAAAAGGGGAAGTCTGTTACTACTAAGAGTATGGTTGTAGCGGAGTCATTTGTAGGAGGAAGTTCTTATCGGTCATTGGCTCTCGAAACTGGCACAACAAGCGATCCCACAGCTGTGGCTTGGGCCTCGATGGAGTATGATCCCGAGTATCCAGAATTGGGAGAAACTGAACTTACTTTGTCAGCTAGATGTGCATACTCCCCATTATACCTGCACCATCCCCGACCGAAGGTAAATTTTCTTTACCGCGAATTCCCGAAGATGATGTGATTACCTAGTTTATGGAGTAAAAGGTTGTGTTTTTACTGTGCAGCCCTTCCTGGTACTGCTACGACACCGGGCTTTGCCCTCGTGCTCCCTCAAACAACAGAATTTGGGTTAGGACCACAAGGGATGCAAGTTGGAGAAGGAGGCGGTCAGTTAGACACTTTTTCGGATGTCAGGCTAAGGTCCAGCATTTATTAGGACCTTATAGAGGAAGGAGAGGTGGTTGATGTTCAAAGTGCTCATGCGATGAGCCCGGTGGATGCAGATGTGCCCTCTATGTCGGCTGTGCTAGAAGCCCATAAAGACCAAATGGTGGCTAAGAGTGAAGAGCTGGAAGAGAAGGGTAGACAGGAGGAGGCTGCTAGGCAGGAGGCCCAGGCGAAGGCCAGGCAGGATAATGAGGAGAGATCCACTGCTATAGTTGAGAAGAGGAAGATTGATGCTGATGCGGAGAAGAAGAGGGTTGCCGATGAGGCCTAGATAAAGAAGGAGGATGATGAGGCCCAGCAAAGGGCCATAGAGACCCTTAAGAAGCTCCAAGCTGATGATGCCGTGAATCTTAAATCCCAAAAGTTAGCCGATCGGAAGGCAGCCATGGAGGCTAAGAAGAAACAGGAGCTGGAGTCCAAGGAAGTTCCAGGAAAGAGTGATGTTATGGTAGCCCTTGATGCGGGGAATGCACCCATGCCATTGCAGTACACAGCCTATCCCGAGATCATGGAGATTACGAGTGGTTTGGATGACGGCTGAAGGCGTCTCTCGATCACTCATCAGTCGGTAACCCCTCCAAAGGGCAGAGGAGGAAGGAGTGGATCTAGGAAGAAGAGGACTACCACTGGGGAGCCGTCCGGTGCTGAATCTGCAAAAAAGAAGCACAGAAAGAAAAAGTATGAGTAGCATTAGTAACCGTAGTAGATGTTACCGTTATTTTGATTATGTAGGCCAATAATATACGCGAGTATGACCCTCGCTTTTGGTTTTTAAAGGCATGGTGTGGTTCTCATGTACACCCTGTCATTAGAAAAGAAAGGTGTTAGACACATAGATTGTTTAGTGTGTGTGTGAAATGAAATATTAATTAGTAAAATCGCATTTTGTGTTAAGTGTTCAAATGTTCGTCTCATGTTTTCCAGCGTCTTGTACTTGCACAAACGTACTTATTGTTACACTAACAGAAATGCGATCAGTGATCTCGCTCTGGGGAATTTCCAGTTTCATGGAGATCGAGCGCTGGTTTCATTTGTTGGGTTTCCCTCAGCTCAGGAATCCCGTTAGTTGTGGAAATCAGGCTAGGCGCCTTCTGCCTTGGACTGCCCAGAGTTAGTTCCAAGTAGAGTGAAGGTGAGGACGTTGCGATTCGTCCGATTTTTGGATCTTCCATCGTTCATCCGGGTTAAGAGCGAGGGTGTCGTTTATTCACCCCAGAGTGCCCTAATCCAAACCAGGAGGTTGGATGGTGGCCGTTGGGCTGAAAACGATTTAAGCTCGGTCTCGCTGCTACACCGAGATTCGATAGATACTCGGATCCTGACCCAAGGGGTCAGATGTAGCCGTGCGAGTAGTTGGTATCATGTTATGCTCGCTGGTGGGGGGCCCTCAAGCCCAAGGACTTGAGGATGGAATGATTTATACTCAGTCTCGGTGCTGGGCCATGATTTGAGTTAGAGTTGTTTATACTCGGTCGCGTCGCGGGTCGGGGACTCGAGTAGCAACGCCAGCACCCGTGCTCGGGTTGTCGATCAGTGCCAATGATGTTTATCCTCGATGTAGGTTCGAGGTTCGAAAGGCGGCGTCGGCTCCCGTGCTCGGGGTGCCTTTACGGTGTTCGATTAGTGGTGTACGTAAATCAGCTGTGATGGTCAATCAAACATATCGCGCAGAAAGTAAACAGGAGAGGACATGGGAAACTGAACATCACTTCTACTAATAACTTTGGCAGGAACGGCCTTTACAATGCCTCGGATTTCGAGAAAACAAAATATTGTTGGAAAGCATAAACAACGGTAAACTAAGTTATGTAAAGTAACGGCGGATGTGTTCGTTATTCCATGCCCTTGGAAGTTTGGATCCATCTACGGTTGCTAGCTTGAAAATTCCGTCTCTGAGCTTACGTTGTATGGCGTACGAGCCTTCCTAACAAGGACTAAGGCCAGTTGGTGGGTGAAAGACCCGTTTCAGGACGAGATCGCCGATATTGAGATCCATAGGGCAGACTTTGGAGTTGAAGTATCAGGCTACTCGTTGTCGCTGGGCGGCAGCTCTGAGTTCAACTTCATTTTTCTTCTCCTCGAGTAAATCGAGCGATTCCATAAGTAAATCTTGATTGGTTTTCGGATCGTAGTAGGTAACCCGATGAGATTGAATCTTGAGCTCAATGGGGATGAAGGCTTTGGATCCATAGGCAAGGGCGAAGGGAGTGTGTCTGGTAGCAGACTTATGGGTGGTCCGGTAGGCCCACAGGGCCAGGAGGAGTTCCCGTGCCTACATGCCTCTGGCCTTTTCCATTCGCTTCTTGATGATGGATTTGATCACTTTGTTAACAGCCTCGACTTGCCCATTGGCTTGAGGATGAGCTACTACTGAGAATCTCTTTTCGATGTTGTGACGCTGACAGAAGGTCTTGAATTCGACGCTCAAACTGGGTTCAATTGTCGGAGATGATGGCCTGAGGGACCCCATAGGGGGTGATGATGTTGCGGACGACGAAGTTGTTTACTTTCTTGGTGGTAATAGTGGCAAGAGCTTCGGCTTCTGTTCATTTGGTAAAGTAATTAACTGCGAAAATAGCATAACGTTCCCCGCCTCTAGCCGTTGGAAGGGTCCCAATGATGTCTATTCCTCACATAGCAAACAGCCAAGGACTGAACATTTGTGTCCATTTGCTTGGAGAGGCTCTTGGAATCTTTGAGAAGCGCAGGCATTCGTTGCACTTACAGGCATAGTCTGCGACTTCTTGATCAAGCGTGGGCCAAAAGTAGCCATGCCCGATGATCTTTCTTGCTAAGGTTTGCCCTCCGGTGTGATCGTCGCACTCGCCTTTATGTACATCTGTTAACACATGGTTGGCGTCATTGTGGGCTTAGTAATGGGACAGAGAATCCTCTGCGGTAGAGTACTACTACCTTGAGAATGTAGCGAGCTGATTAGCGAGTGAGCGATTGTCTTTCCCGATAACGTCCTGGGAGGGTCCCGTGTTGTAGATGTTCTTGATCGGGGTCATCCAGGATTTGGGTTCGGTCTCGGCGTTCATGACCACCACAGTTTGCATTTGTTTAATACTCGGTGAATTGAGCACTTCAACTGGGGCGAGTCCCACAAGCTATGAATCCTTGGAGCTTGCCAACTTGTCTAGCGAATCTGCTTTTTCATTTTGCTCTCGGGGAATGTGTGTGATAACAAAGTGGTCGAAGTTGGTGAGCAATTCCTTAACCTGGGTTAGATATGGGGCGAGTCGTGCTCCCTGGCCTGATATTCTCCCTGTATTTAGTGCACGATGAGTTGTGAATCAGAGAAGATTTGGATGGTATTTAGCTTAAATTCGATTGTGATTCTAAGTCCGGCTATCAATGCCTCATAATCTGCGTCGTGGTTGATGGCAGGGAAGTTGAGCTTTAATGCATAGCATGTTGGGCGTTCCTCCGGAGTGATGAGCACGACTCTGGCTCTGGAACATTTACTATTGGAGGACGCATCCACGAATAATTTTCATTGAGTGTTGGGGGCTTCGATGTCCTCTGTAGGGGTCTCCTCCCGAGTAGTGAAATCCACTATGAAATCAGTGAGAGCTTGTCCGAGGATGTCTCGACGGGACCGAATGTTATCTCAAATTTACTCAGCTCTATACTCCACTTTAATAGTCGTCCGGACACCTCAGGTCATTATAGGACCGGTCGTAGCGGCTGTTTGGTATAAACCTTTACGGGATAAGGCTGGAAGTATTGTTGAAGCTTCCGAGAGGAAATCAGTAAGCAATAAGTTAGTTTCTCAAGCTTCGGATAATTCTTCTCTGCCTCGTCAATCTTTTGCTAATATAGTAGACAGGTCATTGGACACGGTCTTCGATGCATATCAGTGCTGAACGGATTGCCTGCATGGAAATAGCCAGATAAATGTACATGTTGTAACATCCAGGAGTTTTGACCATTCAAATCGACAATGATCTTTAATGTCGACATAAACAGATCGAAAATACGGATAGTTATTGGGATTAAAATAAGAAAAAGAATAAAGAAGTAAACAAATACAGAATCTCGCAGCGGAAGGACAAAATATAATAAATAAATAACAGATCATGAAGCTGTTAAAACATACATTTTATTATATTTTACAACGATTATCAGAGTAAATTAACATACAACATACCAAAGCATTTGCAGCGGAATAGTAACAATACGTCTGTTGAGCTCCATCTTCATCTTCATAATGGTATCTTCAAAGCAAGTGAAACTTCGCTAACTGCAACTCGGTCTGACCCGAGCGTATTGCAAAAAAAGAAACACAACAAACACTCAGATCAGAACTAAATCATTCTCATATTAGTTAAATCAAATTCCATGTAATAATATGAGTGCAATAACTTAAGAGATGTTACGGGAATTTCCATCTCTTAAGGATCCGTCAAACTAATACTATATAATATAATACGCTATTATAATATGTCTATGGTTAAATATAACATAATAAAATAATGTAAGCGGGATTACCATTATTACCCTTACACCGTTTATACCGTTATCGTACAGTTTGCATATAACACACCAGTATGTCTGCGGATAGGGATGCGCCGTGATACAACAACGTTAAATCAAAATCATAGGGGGCTCGATCAGGATAATATGACAAGGCACACGAGGAATGCCCAGAGTATGAATATACTAGTTGCACGCCCGGACTGGTGGTAACGCATAGCCACGACTACCGCCCACCTCGTAGAACACTCCCAAATCACGGATGCGCATCAAATCAATCAAACCGAGGGACTATAGTAATAAAGGAAGAAGTGTTGCCGATGGAGGTAGCTAACCCCACTTGGTCACGGTATAGCCCTGTTTTAGTCATTTTAATTATGACCCGAAGGTCAAGGATATCCATCATCGTTCTCTTTCTTCTAATCCAGTAATCGCCTCCAAATCCATCCAACACCATTTCTGGAACTCCACCGCGTACACAGTTGTTAAAGTGGTTTTCGGTATTGGCAGAGAGTATGACAATATCCGATCCCGGTCTCTTTAACAACCAATCATTACATTTTCACACCGGTCAGTTTTTTTACATTTCGAAGAGGTTCATACTTCATATCAAAATATCAGATTTTCAAAATCATTCAATATTTAAGATAGGATATTATTCATACTAAAATATCCATTTAAACCAATTAAAATCTTGAAACAGTTCCAACTTTAATAATTTGAATACTAAAATAGTTAATAGTATATTTGAAATAAATTAGTTATATAATTGAAATAGTTTGAAAATAAATAGTTTGTAAATATAACAGAATTTATCGAATTTATTAAAATATATAGTTAAAACATTAAGTAATTTATAAAATAAATAGTTAATTATAAAATGATTTATTTAAAATAATTTATAAAATAAAATAGAAATAAAGAAACATAGTTTATAGAGAGAAAAATTACTAATAAAATAGTTTATAAAATTATTTGAAATACTATAGTTGGAATTAGAATCATTTCTCTAACATTTTCAATTAAACTTGAAGTCATATTTCAATCTTCAATTCAACCAACTCAATTCTCAATAATTTCACCGATTAAACTTCCAATTTACATTAATTTCAATTCGATCAAATTAATTTGAATAGTTACATTCCAAATCAGATTCTCATTTTCAATGATTTCAATTTATAACAAATATCGAGTTCACAATTCATATACAATTCAAATCAATGTTGATTCATAATAAATTTCAAAGGTGGGTGAAATTATTCAATTTCAATAAATTCGATTTACATTATATTTCACTTTATTTAGCTTCAGTTACAATACTAATTTATTTCCCCTTTTGTTTATACTTCAAAATACAAGGTTCAAGTTCAAAGGAAATAAATTATAGAACATCGCTTATATTGTCTTTGAAACAATATTTCAAAATTCATAGTTAAAACAAATTTTATTTAACCAACCGGTGTCCATATATAATTTTCTATCCTATGGCCAAGTGATACTTAAATTTTAATTTTTGTATTTTGGGAAAGGATATATCATTTCAATCCAAATCAGGGTCATAGGTATTTATCATTTCAACCTACGTTCTTAATTTATTTTAATAATTAATCCCGGGTTTATTTGATGCACGTAACATCTAGGGTAATGGTTGGGATTAATCGGCACAAATAATGGTCATATATGAATAAATGTGAATAACAGGTAAGTTCACACAATTAACATCAATATATCAAACACATCAAATTCAAGTCATTCATCATATCAATACATACAAAATAGTCCAATATCATATAAACATACAAATTTCCAGATGTTAGGTTTTAAACAGTAATTAAATGTCGAATTTTTACTTAACTGTAAAATTATATTTAACAATCAAATTTAACTACTCCATCGATACAAATATAAATATGCAATTTAAACTATCAAACATCAATCCATACAATCATATCATGACATGATATTAATTTAACTAATATTAGAATGCTTTAATTATGCGTGCGTGGGTTTAATCACTCACCTTGGTTCTATATGCGATTGAAATTCCAATTTTTAGCCTAAAATTCAACATTCTCAAAATCAGCCCAAACCAGTGGCATCGCGAAGAGCTCATTGATACGATTCCAACACAACAAACCGCGTGTCATTCTGAAGTCGTATGCAAAAGTTATACAAGTTTTAGCAATCAGAATTAAATAAATTGTTAAAAACGAAAATGGAACAACTTCATCCATACTTGCCACATCATCTTGTTTCCGCGCCCCCTTCTTCTTACTAAACGCATACGCTACTTCCAAGGAAAACCATAACCCAATTTTCCAAATGAACCCAAATTCACGCATCCATTTTCAAGGCTTCGTACCTCGATATGATGATCAAAGTGTAACCCTAGCCACACTGCCATGAAATGGAGCCCAGCTTGATGACGTCGAACCCGAAACAAAAGCTATAGAGATGAAGCCCTCCTACTCATGACCTCAACGAATCAAGATTTGCGCAATTTCATTGAGAAATGTATTTATAATTAATTTTTGAAATTGAATAAGCAAGAGGCCATTGAACATTTGTTTTGAAAAGGTGTGCCTTCATGTTTATGAACAAAATGGCATCTGGCGGCTACAGGAATGAACAGATTAGGTTAAGAATGAATTAGATTAGAATTATGATTATTTATTGGTAAAAGAATCTCAATGGTTAATGAGATAAATAAAACATTCAAGCTTTTCCTATTAACATTTAATATAATTCCAAATGTTGCTAACCTAAATTAAGACAATGTCAGTTATAGGAATCAATAATATATGTTATAATTGCCAAATTCAATTATTATTTACCAATTTATGCTGAACATTAATTATATTAAGTTAATTAACTTTCCTTTTTATTCAACTTTCATAAGTAGCAAATTTTATCGTTTTGGTTACTCAAAATGTTACCATAGTTTAAAACTAATTCACATATAAAATTCAGTGTTAATTATTACACTAATTTTCAATATATTAGGAATTCCTAAATTATAAAATTATTTTATATATTGTTAATTCAATGTTAGTTTCAAAAGTCAAAATAAAATATTTTTCCGAACAATCTTTCTTGTATTACCAAATACAAGTTATAATCATATATAACTATTGAAAGTCCATCGCTTAATAAATTAGATTAAATTCATATAGTATCGATTTATAAAATGAATCCTTATTTTTTGAGTTGATTACATTTCAAGCATTATTCACAAAATCAATTCTTTATTTACATTAACTGCCAACAACAATTTTGTCCATCGTAAAAGGAAGTATAAGCTTTGTTGGCCTGTGAATATGAATGTTTCCTTTTTTTATTAATCTAGTTGTTCTTTCTTTGAAATTTCAAATAATACAATTTGCATGACAATTCAAACATTTACAACAATCAATGATATCAAAATACAAAACTATCTACATATGAAAACATATGTAAACGATATATCATTAAATCGTACCAAAATTAAAGATCATATTAAATTGGATATACAAACTAAACTGAGCAATTAATTTTAAAATTAATCAATTTCAATTTAAGTCTTAATTACTTTCTATAAATTCCTCAATTACATTTCTAACCACTTTCTTCCAATTAAACATTTATTTCAATTTAATTTCAAAACATGTTAGTTTTACTCAAATCAAAATAAATTCAAACTAACTTTGCGAATTGAGGTTATTTGTATTTAATTCCAACATTGATTTTTTTTTGTTCTTTTTTACAATTCAATTGAATTTCAACTATAAATTCTTTAACTCAATTCCATTCATTTTCTTTAGGATTTCAAATTTTCATTATTAATTACTATAAACAAAATCAAAGTTAAGTTTACAATCAATGCAACTTATTATTGTTATAATAAGTTGAAATTCATTACCTAATTCTCTTTAATTAAGTTCACACATCAAAATTCATATAGTTAAATCATTAATTTTGTTTATAACAAAAGTCATATTAAATTTAATAATCTAAATTATCAAAAAATAGGGGTTGTTACACTCTCCCCCACTTAAAACTTTTCGTCCTCGAAAAGGCGTAGTAAGGAAGTTGTCAATTTATAAAACAAATCATATATATATATATTAAGTAATATATGTAGAAAATTATATAAGGCTTAACAAACTTCTAACTTGTATTCATCCAAATATTTAACAATAATTTTCATTTAAACTTTCTAATGTCAATATTTATTCTATTACACTACCATTTCATACAAATATACACTTAATTACATTTATTGGTAGCATACACTTTTATTGCACATTAGTTGTTTTCATTCTTTTCAAATTTGATCCATTTCAATTTATTTTTTTCACATAATTTATTTTCTTATAATGAATTCATATTCAATTTATGCATATTACTTCATATCCAATTGACTCATTTACAATCATCTATGTTCACTATTTTTGTTTCACTTCGCAAATTAGATTCATTTCCATATTACATCAATTTCATTCCATATTACTTAAATTAATGTATATTTCGTCATTTCTATTATTTATTACACAAGTTCAACCGTTTCAACTTGGTTCAAATTCACTATTTAACATTTCTAAGAGTTCCCACTTTATTTATTTCTCTTAGATTCATTTCACAGTTCAATAATTTTATTGTTCGTTTCTTCAATTATTCTAGAACCAAAGAATTTAACTTCAAGTTCATTTCCAAATCAACTTTCAGATATTAAATATTTTATATCTTTTATATAAAACCATAGTATAAAAGATTTAAATGAAATCCAGTTTCACATAATGAGGTATAAAGGTTCTAAGTGATCTCCCCCACATAGTCTCTTGAAAATAAATGTCGATGATGCGTGCACTCATCACCGAAATCATTTTCCAAAGGCAAGAGGGAAGTATACACTTATTTCAAAAATTCATTTAAAAACAATTTCTATATGAAACAACTTTTAAAATATAACGTCATAAAAAAATCATTTTTAAATTAATATTACAAAACCACCCAAAATTAAATTCCCAAATTCAAATTTAACTTCTTGTTTCATTATCAATAAATTTTCAATATTTGATTTTCTTAAACCGTTCAATAATCAATGGTTCTAATTATTAATTAATCGAATGATAAATGATGAAAATTTTAATATTATCATCAACAAAATCAAATTAATATATTTTCAAATAATTCTATATATATATAACATAATTCAAAACAATATTATGTCGATAGGCCATGTTCGAGTGTTTAGAATTCCCTATCGATGCCTTGGCGTCCCAAGTACCGACCAGAATTCATAAATACTCAACAGAACAACCAACACAATATAAAACCATTTTTATATCAAAATACAAATACGCTCTCTCATATACACTCAAACTCATTCTAGATTATTACTACCCTATCTCTAATGAGTTAATCCCAAATAGAGCCAAGGTTTTCGCTAAACCAAAGCTCTGATACCAAATGTAACATCCGAGATTTTTGACCATTCAAATCGACAATGATCCTTAATGTCGACAAAAACAGATCGAAAATACGGATAGCTATTGGGATTAAAATAAGAAAAAGAAGAAAGAAGAAAAAAATACAGAATCTCGCAGCGGAAGGACAAAATATAATAAATAAATAATATTTCATGAAGCTGTTAAAACATACATTTTATTATATTTTACAATGATTATCAGAGTAAATTAACATACAACATACCAATGCATTTGCAGCGGAATAATAATAATACGTCTATTGAGCTCCATCTTCATCTTCATAATGGTATCTTCAAAGCAAGTGAAACTTCGTTAACTGCAACTCGGTCTGACCCGAGCGTATTGCAAAAAAAGAAACACAACAAACACTCGGATCAGAACTAAATCATTCTCATATTAGTTAAATCAAATTCCATGTGATAATATGATTGCAATAACTTAAGAGATGTTACCGGAATTTCCATTTCTTAAGGATCCGTCAAACTAATACTATATAATATAATACGCTATTATAATAATGTCTATGGTTAAATATAACATAATAAAATAATGTAAGCGGGATTACCATTATTACCCTTACACCGTTTATACCGTTGCCGTACAGTTTGCATATAACACATCATTACGTCTGCGGATAGGGATGCGCCGTGATACGACAACGTTAAATCAAAATCGTAGGGGGCTCGATCAGGATAATTGTAATAACCCGGAAATCTGAGCCAATTTAAAATTTTTATTTTGGAAATTTTAATGAATTTTGACTATTTAAAATGGATTATTTTAAATAATAACGATGAGAAATTTATTTTAAATTATAAAAGGAATTGAAAATGGCGCGGTAGTTTGAAATTTCGATTTCAAATTTTAAATGAATGTACAGGATTCTAAATAAACCAGATTTTAGCGAAACCAAAAATATTAGAATCTATTTGAAAATATCTTTCCAACAAATCTGCAAAACCAAAATTTCATAGCGGGGATAAAAAGTTATGTCCAGTTGAAAATTCAGAATAGTCGCTATGGAATTCTGGCCCTTAAAAATGGAAATTTTGCAAACGACCTCGGTTTTCGACGAAACCACTTTTTTTGGAACCGGGATGTCAAGTTATTGCTAGATTCCAAAATTCGTAATTTTTCGAATCAATATGTGAGCGTGGCAAAGGAAAACGCGTTTGACCAATTTTAGTTGATTTTAATCGACTGGAAAATGACCATTTTTCAAACGGTCTCAGAATTTGATGAAATTAGTTTCGTTAGGACCGTATCATCAATACGAAGCTAGAAAATATTTTTCGGGAATTTTTAGAGTCTGTATGTGGCCCCGGTAAATTGGATTGTACGTTTAAAATTCAATATAATGATTTAAATGTAAATTTTAACGAAAACTGATCGAAACGTTAGAATTGGCTTGTGAAACATATCCCATTGCGTTTGGAATGGGGGTAATTAGCTAGGGCGACATTCATTGGGCCTCGATCGGAGTTCGAAATTAAAGGTAACTTTTTGGATAAAACAAATATTAAATATAAAAATAAATAAACCTCTCATCCCTCACTATTCTCAGGTCAACGCAGATATATAAAAAAAAGAAATTGATCAACCGCGGAGCCCAGAACCTTGTCGCCCTCCGTTCCCCCGCCGTCGCGACCCCCCCCCCCACAGTGCCGCCGACGTCGAGTACACACCTCCTCCTCCGATCGACTTCAACGCCCTCCCCTCCCACAATCCGAAGCTCGAACCCCCCCCCCCCCATCCCCCCAAACCGTAACCCTAACCACCCAATCTCGCCATTGCTCAGCCTGCGCCGCCACCTACACCACGAGCGCCGCCTCCCTCAGCCTGCAGCACCCACTACGCCTCTTCGATAACAGTAAGTTTTAAATTCAATTTTTTTAATTTTCCTTTTTTTGTAATTGATTTAGTTAAATTAGAGATTCAACATTGTTTTGAAATCTGATTATATATATATATAATAGCAGCATTTTAAAATGAAATTTATAAATATATAAATGAACAAATATTATATAAATATGATTCTTAAAGATTTGATTTTATTAATATGTAAATAAAAAGATAAAATTTTATAAATATATATAGATGAGATATGTATACAAGAAGCTATATTTGAAAAGACAGGATTTTTATATCAGAGAAGACATGATTTTTATATCAGAGAAGACATGATTTTTATATTAGAGAAGACAGAATTTTTATATTAGAAAAGAATGGATTTTTATATGGGAAAAGAAACGATATATATATATAACAATATAAAAATACAAATTTTATATATATAATAGCATTGTAAAAATATGATTTTTAATACATATACGGCATTGTAAAGATATTATTTTTATATATAGAGAGAATTAAAAATATGATTTTTATATAATAGAGAATATAAAAATATGGTTTTTAAATATATAAGCATCATATTAAAAATGTGATTTTTATCTTTGAACAGCGTGATGAAGATTGCGTTGGAACATTGAATAGAATCCAAACCATCGTCCGATAAAGCACGACGGAGTGGATCTCCAAGGTGGGAACTTCTCACTTTTAATTTGTTTCTAGTTAAAATATATACTAGGATGCAGACGGTGCTTAGCAGCACCCGACACCCGTCGCCCACAGACCATGGACGACTTGTATGCTTGTTTGATGTGTTGTGAAGTTTGTTTGTGATGTTGATGTGAAATGGATAATAAAACATTCATGTGTGAAATAAAATATTTTATATTTAAAAATATAATTTTTAACGTGTATGTGAATAAAATAAATATTCATTTACAAACCAGACGGTTTGTCTATGTACACCAATTTATCTTATATGGATTGGGACGATAAATTTTACACATCGCCCAACTTCACAAATAATAAACAGTATTTGTTGTTTGAAAACCCCACACGGGTATTGGGATGATATTTGACATACGCTGATCCCAATAATTAGTGATATGTCAATCGATGGGTTGACAGATTGTATAAGCGTTATCTATTTATTTTAATGCTTATACAGTAGTAGAATGCACTCTGGATGTTGTTTGAATTTTTAATGATTGCTGATCATTGTTGTTGTATATATATATATATATATATATATATATATATATATGATGTTGAAATTCATATAAATAAAATTATATGGTAATTGACTGTGTCTGATTCCAGTTTAGAATTACCGAATATTTTAAAACAATATTCAGTGAATATTGAAATGTGAAGCCGTGTTAAGTAGTTAAACGCCATTTTAACACGAACGGGAATTTTATCGATTTTATTCGTTTTATTATGAATATCGAAAAGGGATTTCAAAATCGAATATTTTGAAAATATTATCGTTTTAAAATTGAAATGATATGGAAAATTTAATAATGAATCGAAATTCGAATTGAAATTGAAATAGAATTGAAATTCGAATTAAATTGAAATAGAATTGAAATTCGAATTAAATTGAAATAGAGTTGAAAATCGAATTAAATTGAAATAGAATTGAAGTTCGAATTAAACTGAAATAGAATTGAAATCGTTTTGAATCGAATTTAAAACGAATTGAAATTGAATTGAAATCGATTTAAAATGAATTTAAAACGAATTTATAAGGAAAAATTCAATTTTGATTTGAATTTGAAATGGAAGTTGAAATCGTTTTTGAAACGAATTTAAAACAATTTATAAAATTCGTTTTAAATGGAAATCGACGAAATATATATTATATATTTTATATAATGGCCTGATTAGAACACGCCGTGCTGCGGCAGTTCGCGAATTTCGACCATTGACTTCGAACGGACATTACGGGAGATCCGACCGTCGGATTCTCCTAAAATCGGAACCGTTCGGTTCGTATCGAAAAGAAGTTTCCAATGAATACAAGAGATTTGAAATCTAACGGTTGGATTTTGAGATATGTCCAAATCAATTTCAAAAAAGGTCGTTGTAAGTGCAGTTCGATGGCCGTTAATGGGAATCGACTGTACGGGCCTTGATAAAATTACTAAAAATATTAATAATTTGTGTAAAATACTAATAAATGATTTGGAAAGAATTGGCATGAAAATTTCCATATTTGAAAAGATAAAAATATATTTTTATCGAAATGAACTAGTTATTAACTAGAATAATAATTTATTTATTTTTAAATAAATGAATTGGATTTGAAATGGTTATAAAAAACAACCAGAATTTTCAATATACGAATTGGAATGGATTTGAATCGAAATTATCTTCGAAATATTTTGATATTGGATTCCGTGATTATACGGACGTTGTGGAGGAATTTGGAATATATATATACATACCATTATTCCAAAACGATATTTGTTGATTTCAGAATTTGATATTGAATATAAGCCGATATATTTTCTATTCATAGCCTTGTATTTGATATCGAATTGGATTTTGGGTTTATTGTGAACGGTATTTTAAATAACACTTGTTCTTTAACCCAATTAACAGTGAAGAATATGGTTTGGAATTTATAATCTTTTAACTAAGATTTATGGGATTTTCCAAAGTAACGTTTTCTAATTTAATATATTAAATTGGAATGGAATGGAATTCGATTTGGTAATAATCGAAGTGAGTTTTTGTGGAGGAAGACTGTTAATACATATGGAATTTAAAAGGCGTTGTCGTTATTCCATTTATATTATTAGTCAGATGCGAAAATTGATATCGATTATATATTGATTTGCTTTTCCGTGAAGATTCCATAAAATGGAATGTGATTTGGGTTTGTCATGAACAGTGGTTTAAAAGACATTAGTTCTTTAACCCAGTAAAAGACAGGATTACATGTCTGTCGTTGTATTTCGAACTGTATGGTTGATCTCTGCTTAATATATATTTGTTTGGCGGTGGAGAATTTATTCTCTTGCTTAACGCCCTTCTCTGAGACGTACGAGCTCAGAGGTTATATATCAGCAGAAATCAATAGTACGGTGTAGATTGTTGAGGCGACTGTTAGTGTTTCCAAAGATAAATAATCATTAATATTGATTTTTGGGAAGATTAAAACTAAGTGCAGTTTTAGTGAATCTTCGATTAGGCTGAAATGTGAATTGATAATTTAAATTATCAAAATTTGAAAATGATCGAAAGTGGAGTATCACCAGTTTTACTCCTAGCGACAGTTAAATCTTTAATTAGATTTGAACGTGAAATGGTAATTTAATTTACCGATAACACCGTGGTGTTAGATATGGAGTATTACCAGTTTTGCTCCATGGGATGAATAGGTTGGGATTGGGAAATAAAATAAATGATTACTTCGGTGTAGCTCGCTAATCCCGACTAGTTTGGAAAACCGTAATATGGTTTGATATCCAAAGGAAGATTAAAGAATAAATTTAAAGAATTTATCTTTGATAAAATTAATGGGAACCTTTCCCAAAGGAAAAGAATATTTGAATAAAAGAATATTTTGGATTTGAATGAGGCGTATGATGTGTGGTTATAACACTTGATTATAAGATACGAGAGTTATTCATAAAGGCCGGGTATAACCCATTCTGAATAACTAATTCGATGATAAGTCAAAGAGATTTAAGATGGTGCAAGACCAACGATCTTCACATCGATTGGATGAGTGCTACTGATGCTCACGATGTGAGTAGCTACCTTGAAGGGGGCTAAAGTGGTAGCCGTCTGGACGTACTTGGAGGTCGACGAATATGCGAGGAAAGTGCCTCCAGTTTCGTTCAGACCCGGAACGAACTTCTAAATGGACTGTGTGTCTGACATTGGATTTTATTCTGTGTGATTGATTTCTATTAAATATATATCTGTTTGGCGGCGGAGAATTTATTCTTTTGCTTAACGCCCTTCTCTGAGATGTACGAGCTCAGAGGTTATATATTGATGGATATCAATCGCATGGCATGAATTGCCTGTGTGGCTTGCCTAAGTGGCAAATGATCAAGGATTCTGTTGAAAAGCAAAGTCTTGTGGTTGATGATCAAAGCACAGCTTTAATATAGCGCCGCTTCGTGTATAGCGTTAATTCGCGAGCCTCACACCCGGTATGGTGGTAAACTGATGGTTAGATCAATATGCTTTTTAGAGGATGGACACCTTAGTGGTGTCGTGGATTCGGTCGACCGAGATTGAGCTTAGTGCTCAGAGGGATAGGGCTCACCCCCCGATTCCCTGAGGGATAGAGTAAGCGGTGTTTTCTCTCGCCGAGACGTAAGCCGCAGTGATACTCGATTTCCCAAAAGTGCGGATGTGCATTACGGTGTTTTCTCTCACTGAGACGTAAGTTGTTGTGGATTGCACTACGCGATCGATCTTTCGAATCAGGAGCCACCATGATGGAAATCCAATTTCCAAATACGACATTTTGCTGTTTTGATTGTAGAGCCTAGTATTGGCGACATGATATATGGTACCCATGCCGTCTATGATTGATACATTTATATTTGAAGTTGTTTTCTTCACTTATAGTAATAATATAAGATGAAATTTCACATATCAAGAATATTTGGCTATTATAAGGGAAAACCCTATCCTTCGGCTTGCGTTGCATTGTGTGATGGGACCTGGGTCTTATAATAGCTTCATTGTTCTTTATTTAGCATTGCGCTGTTTGTTTTATGCACTGGTATTCTTGGGAGGAAACCCGTTCTGTGTTATACGGCGTGGTCCCTTGATTTACCTAACTTTAAAAACAAAGATTAATAACTGTTTTAGTTCTCACACCAGTCACATGACTGACCTAGAGTTTATTGTTTTGACCTAAACTCTGGGTGCCCCTATTTCCACACTGACAGCTAGTAGTTTTGGTTTTGCAGATTTATATTCACAGGATCCTGGTTTACAGCTGAAGCGATATTCGGAAAGCTCTGTATCCGTGTATCTGTTTTCAGTTGTGCTTTGTATTGTTTTTCCACTGCGATGTATTTAAATGTAATTTAAATCTTTGATATTTTTCTGTGTAATATTTATTCTGCTCTGTTATATTCTTGTATTCTGATGGAATTGTTGTAATAAGCAATGAAATGTTCTTCTGTTTGTGTTCTGATTTGTCCTGTTCTCGAAGCAATTCGGGCCTTCCTTCACGGGGAAGTTTGGGTCCTCACATTTGGTATCAGAGCTTTGGTTTACAGAGCTAGAGAACATGACATATTAGAACCGAACGAAAGAATTCATCAGAGATTGGATTAGAAATATCCAATGAGAATGACTCGTTAGAGATGGGATCAGTAGTATCCTAGAACGAGTTTGAAGAGAGTTATTTTTAAAATAAAAATGAAACAGATTTTGTTTTGAAATTTATATCAAATTATACATATTTTATTATTTATTCATATTGAATTTGGACAATCTAGTATAGGGAGATTTTGAGTATAGGCCTGACGGGGCGTATATTTGAAGCCTCGGATACTAAATGGATATAGAATCATACTCTAGTCGCCCGGGGATGATACTGATGATTAGGATTCCATCATCAGTGTTTGTGTTCGAGTCTCAAAAGTGAATATCTATATAATTTCCAATCGATTGGTGCGAGAACAAAAACTTAACTAAAATTTACTGTTTTTGACTTGACACTGAAATATGATTTTTGAGTATATAAAAATTATATATATTTGAAAATCTAATCAACAAATTGATTGATGGCTGTGATTTTTGATTATTGATTCAACTAATAAAAATACTGGAATGATAAATAAAGTATAATCAAGATGATGGTTAAGTGAAAAATAATGCAAACTCTTTTGACAAAAATCCTAAAAAAATTATATAGGATATGGACGACTATGGCTTATCTCATACTGAATTCTGGATGACTCCGAAACAAGCGAGGAGAGCTCACCAGAAAGCAGAAAAAGAACGTGAGCTGAACTTAGGAATGTACGTGGGTATCTATTGTCGTATATGCAGAGAAGAAGGACATTATGTCGTTCGGTGCCCTGAGAGAAAGAAGAGCATGGAGAAAGTGATAAGAATGGACAAAGTTTGTTTCAAGTGCAAAGAGACGGGGCATTTCATACATAAGTGTCCAAAAGTAAAGAAGAAACCCACAAATCTAGGAAAGGAAAAGAAATGCTTTCGATGCAAAGAAGTAGGGCATCTAGCCCGAGATTGCCCGTTAAAAAAGGGTGATCAGAAATCCAAGGGAAAGGAGCTATCAACTTTGGAAATTATGCAAGAAGAAGGCACGACTTCCTAGAAAGTTGGGTTTTAATGTAATGAACTAGCATTTTGGATATATGAATGTATATGTATGATGCTTGTATGAGCGTAATTATGCTTTTTGTTTTAAAAAATGTATTGGTATTGTAGAATATAACCAAGGTAAGAAAAATGTTGAACCAAGTTGAATTTAACGCCAAACATCGAACTTTATTGAAAATTTATCGCATTTGCATGCATATACATGTCTATACATTGAACAGGTATAGCAAGGAGGCTAGAGAAGAGGAAAAAATTGTTTACCCGACAAATAGGTACATGTTTATTGTATTTCTTGGGTTTTTTGATGATTTTATGAGCCGATTGGCTAGCTGCTTGGCTTTTTCTTTTTCTTTTGGATTGGTGAGGGCCATGGGAGGCTATTTGAAATATCCCGAAGCTCCCGGTGCAGGGGAGGTTATGGCGAAATTTTTCGTAGAAACTGAAAAGCTGAAGAACATAAGCTGTAAAGAAAATAATGAAAGTTGAGTTGATTAGTTAAACAACTTTCAGCTTCGTTCCTTTTCGGGGACGAAAAATTATAAGTGGGGGAGATTGTAACAACCCGGAAATCTGAGCCAATTTAAAATTTTTGTTTTGGAAATTTTAATGGATTTTGACTATTTAAAATGGATTATTTTAAATAATAACGATGAGAAATTTATTTTAAATTATAAAAGGAATTGAAAATGGCGCGATATTTTGAAATTTCGATTTCAAATTTCAAATGAATGTACAGGATTCTAAATAAACCGTATTTTAGCAAAACCAAAAATATTAGAATCTATTTGAAAATATCTTTCCAACGAATCCGAAAAATCAAAATTTCATAGCGGGGATAGAAAGTTACGTCCAGTTGAAAATTCAGAATAGTCGCTATGGAATTCTGGCCCTTAAAAATGAAAATTTTGCAAACGAGCTCGGTTTTCGACGAAACCACTTTTGTTGGAACCGGATGTCAAGTTATTGCTAGATTCCAAAATTCGTAATTTTTCGAATCAATATGTGAGTGTGGCAAAGGAAAACGCATTTGACCAATTTTAGTTGATTTTAATCGACTGGAAAATGACCATTTTTCAAACGGTCTCAGAATTTGATGAAATTAGTTTTGTTAGGACCGTATCGTCAATACGAAGCTAGAAAATATTTTTTGGGAATTTTTAGAGTCTGTATGTGGCCCCGGTTAATTGGAATATACGTTTAAAATTCAATATAATGATTTAAATGTAAATTTTAACGAAAATAGATCGAAACGTTAGAATTGGCTTGCGAAACATATCCCATTGCGTTCGGAATGGGGGTAATTAGCTAGGGCGACATTCGTTGGGCCTCGAACGGAGTTCGAAATGAAAGGTAACTTTTTGGATTAAAAAAAAATATTAAATATAAAAATAAATAAACCCCTCAAACATCTCATCCCTCACTATTCTCAGGTCAACGCAGATATATAAAAAAAAGAAATCGATCAACTGCGGAGCTCAGAACCTCGTCGCCTCCGTTCCCCTGCCGTCGCGACCCCCACCCACAGCGCCGCCGACGTCGAGTACACACCTCCTCCTCCGATCGACTTCAACGCCCTCCCCTCCCGCAATCCGAAGCTCGAACCCCCCCCCCCCCCCCAATCCCCCCAAACCGTAACCTCAACCACCCAATCTCGCCATTGCTCAGCCTGCGCCGCCACCTACACCACGAGCGCCGCCTCACCCAGCCTGCAGCACCCTCTACGCCTCTCCTCTTCGATAACAGTAAGTTTTAAATTCAATTTTTTTTATTTTCCTTTTTTTTTGGTAATTGATTTAGTTAAATTAGAGATTCAACATTGTTTTGAAATCTGATTTTATATATATATATATACAATAGCAGCATTTTAAAATGAAATTTATAAATATATAAATGAATAAATATTATATAAATATGATTATTAAAGATTTGATTTTCTTTTAATATGTAAATAAAAAGATAAAATTTTATAAATATATATAGATGAGATATGTATACAAGAAGCTATATTTGAAAAGACAGGATTTTTATATCAGAGAAGACATGATTTTTATATCAGAGAAGACAGGATTTTTATATTAGAGAAGACAGAATTTCTATATTAGAAAAGAATGGATTTTTATATGGGAAAAGAAATGAAATATATATATAACAATATAAAAATACGACTTTTATATATATAATAGCATTGTAAAAATATGATTTTTAATACATATATGGCATTGTAAAGTTATTATTTTTATGTATAGAGAGAATTAAAAATACGATTTTTATATAATAGAGAATATAAAAATATGATTTTTTAAATATATAAGCATCATACAAAAAATGTGATTTTTATCTATGAACAGCGTGATGAAGATTGCGTTGGAACATTGAATAGAATCCAAACCATCGTCCGATAAAGCACGACGGAGTGGATCTCCAAGGTGAGAACTTCTCACTTTTAATTCGTTTCTAGTTAAAATATACACTAGGATGCAGACGGTGCTTAGCAGCACCCGACACCCGTCGCCCACAGACCATGGACGACTTGTATGCTTGTTTGATGTGTTGTGAAGTTTGTTTGTGATGTTGATGTGAAATGGATAATAAAACATTCATGTGTGAAGTAAAATATTTTATCGTTAAAAATATAATTTTTAACGTGTATGTGAATAAAATAAATATTCATTTACAAACCGGACGGTTTGTTTATGTACACTAATTTATCTGATATGGATTGGGACGATAAATTTTACATAGCCCAACTGCACAAATAATAAACAGTATTTGTTGTTTGAAAACCCCAAACGGGTATTGGGATGATATTTGACATACACTGATCCCAATAATTAGTGATATGTCAATCGATGGGTTGACAGATTGTATAAGCGTTACTTATTTATTTTAATGCTTATACAGTAGTAGAATGCACTATGGATGTTGTTTGAATTTTTAATGATTGTTGATCATTATTGTTGTATATATATATATGATATTGAAATCAATATAAATAAAATTATATGTTAATTGGTTGTGTCTTATTCCAGTTCAGAATTATCGAATATTTTAAAATAATATTCAGTGAATATTGAAATGTGAAGCCGTGTTAAGTAGTTAAAAGCCATTTTAACACGAACGGGAATTTTATCGATTTTATTCGTTTTATTATGAATATCGAAAAGTGATTTCAAAATCGAATATTTTGAAAATATTATCGTTTTAATATTGAAATGACATGGAAAATTTAATAATGAGTCGAAATTCGAATTGAAATTGAAATAGAATTGAAATTCGAATTAAATTGAAATAGAATTGAAATTCGAATTAAATTGAAATAGAATTGAAATTCGAATTAAGCTGAAATAGAATTGAAATCGTTTTGAATCGAATTTAAAATGAATTGTAATTGAATTGAAATCGATTTGAATTGAAATCGAATTGAAATGAATTTAAAATGAATTTATAAGGAAAAATTCAATTTTGATTTGAATTTGAAATGGAAGTTGAAATCGTTTTTGAAACGAATTTAAAACAATTTATAAAATTCGTTTTAAATGGAAATCGACGGAATATATATTATATATATTATATATATATAATATAATGGCCTGAATAGAAAGCGCCGCGCTGCGGCAGTTCACAAATTTCGACCATTGACTTTGAACGGACATTACGGGAGATCCGACAGTCGGATTCTCCTAAAACCAGAACCGTTGGGTTCGTATCGAAAAGAGCTTTCAAATGAATACAAGAGATTTGAAATCTAACAGTTGGATTTGGAGATATGTCCAAATCAATTTCAGAAAAGGTCGTTGTAAGTGCAGTTCGATGGCCGTTAATGGGAATCGACTGTACGGGCCTTGATAAAATTACTAAAAATATCAATAATTTGTGTAAAATCATAATAAATGATTTGGAAATAGTTGGGATGAAAATTTCCATATTTGAAAAGAAAAAAAAATATTTTTATCGAAATAAACTAGTTATTAACTAGAATAATAATTTATTTATTTTTAAATAAATGAATTGGATTTGAAATGGTTTTTCAAAAACAACCAGAATTTCCAATATACGAATTGGAATGGATTTAATCGAAATTATCTTCGAAATATTTTGATATTGGATTTCGTGATTATACGGATACTGTGGAGGAATTTGGAAGATATACATATATATATATATATATATCGTTATTCCAATACGATATTTGTTGATTTCAGAATTTGATATTGAATATAAGCCCATATATTTTCTATTTAGAGCCTTGTATTTGATATCGAATTGGATTTTGGGTTTATTGTGGACGGTATTTTAAATAACACTTGTTCTTTAACCCAATTAACAGTAAAGCATATGGTTTGGAATTTATAATCTTTTAATTAAGATTTATGGGATTTTCCAAAGTAGCGTTTTCCAATTTAATATATTAAATTGGAATGGAATTCGATTTGGTAATAATCGAAGTGAGTTTCTGTGGAGGAAGACTGTTAATATATATGGAATTTAAAAGGCTTTGTCGTTATTCCATTTATATTATTAGTCGGATACGGAAATTGATATCGATTATACATTGATTTGTTTTTCCGTGAAGATTCCATAAAATGGAATGTGATTTGGGTTAGTCGTGAACTATGTTTTAAAAGACATTTGTTCTTTAACCCAGTAAAAGACAGGATTACATGTCTGTCGTTGTATTTCGAACTATATGGTTGATCTCTGCTTAATATATATCTGTTTGGCGGCGGAGAATTTATTCTCTTGCTTAACGCCCTTCTCTGAGACGTACGAGCTCAGAGGTTATATATCGGCAAAAATCAATAGTACGGTGTAGATTGTCGATGCGACATGTTAGTGTTTCCAAAGTTAAATAATCATTAATATTGATTTTTGGGAAGATTAAAGCTAAATGGGGTTTTAATGAATCTTTGATTAGACTGAAATGTGAATTGATAATTTAAATTATCAAAATTTGGAAATGGTCGAAAGTGGAGTATCACCAGTTTTACTCCTAGCGATAGTTAAATCTTTAATTAGATTTGAACATGAAATGGTAATTAAATTTACCGATAACACCGTGGTGTTAGATACGGAGTATTACCAGTTTTGCTCCATGGGATGAATAGGTTGGGATTGGGAAATAAAATAAATGATTACTTCGGTGTAGTTCGCTAATCCCGACTAGTTTGGAAAACCGTAATATGGTTTAATATCCAAAGGAAGATTAAAGAATAAATTTAAAGAATTTATCTTTGATAAAATTAATGGGAACCTTTCCCAAAGGAAAAGAATATTCTGGATTTGAATGAGGCGTATGATGTGTTGTTATAACACTTGATTATAAGATACGCGAGTTATTCAGAAAGGCTGGGTATAACCCATTCTGAATAACTGATTCGACGATAAGTCGAAGAGATTAAAGACGGTGCAAGACCGACGATCTTCACATCGAATGGATGGGTGCTACTGATGCTCACGATGGGAGTAGCTACCTTTAAGGGGGCTAAAGTGGTAGTCGTCTGGACGTACTTGGAGGTCGACGAATATGCGAGGAAAGTGCCTCCGGTTTCATTCAGACCCAGAACGAACTTGTAAATGGACTGTGTGTCTGACATTGGATTTTATTTTGTGTGATTGATTTCAATTAAATATATATCTGTTTGGCAGCGGAGAATTTATTCTCTTGCTTAACGCCCTTCTCTGAGACGTACGAGCTCAGAGGTTATATATTGATGGATATCAATCGCATGGTATGAATTGCCTGTGTGGCATGCCTAAGTGGCAAATGATCAAGGCTTCTGTTGAAAAGCAAAGTCTTGTGGTTGATGACCAAAGCACAGCTTTAATATAGCGCCTCTTTGTGTATATCGTTAATTCGCGAGCCTCACACCCTGGTATGGTGGTAAACTGATGGTTAGATCAGTATGCTTTTTTAGAGGACGGACACCTTAGTGGTGTCGTGGATTCGGTCGACCGAGATTGAGCTTAGTGCTCAGAGGGATAGGGGTCACCCCCCGATTCCCTGAGGGATAGAGTAAGCGGTGTTTTCTCTCGTCGAGATGTAAGCCGCAGTGATACTCGATTTTCCAAAAGTGCGGATGTGCATTACGGTGTTTTCTCTCACTGAGACGTAAGCCGTTGTGGATTGCACTACGCGATCGATCTTTCGAATCAAGAGCCACCATGATGGAAATCCAATTTCCAAATACGACATTTTGCGGTTTTGATTGTAGAGCCTAGTATTGGCGACATGATATATGGTACCCATGTCGTCTATGATTGATACATTTATATTTGAAGTTGTTTTCTTCACTTATAGTAATAATATAAGATGAAATTTCACGTATCAAGCATATTTGGCTATTATAAGGGAAAACCCTATCCTCCGGCTTGCGTTGCATTGTGTGATGGGACCTGGGTCTTATAATAGCTTCATTGTTCTTTATTTAGCATTGCGCTGTTTGTTTTATGCACTGGTATTCTTGGGAGGAAACTCGTTCCGTGTTATACGGCGTGGTCCCTTGATTTACCTAACTTTAAAAACAAAGATTAATAACTGTTTTAGTTCTCACACCAATCACATGACTGACCTGGAGTTTATTGTTTTGACCTAAACTCTGGGTGTCCCTATTTCCACATGGGCAGCTAGTAGTTTTGGTTTTGCAGATTTATATTCACATGATCTTGGTTTACAGCTGAAGCGATATTCAGAAAACTCTGTATCCGTGTATCTGTTTTCAGTTGTGCTTTGTATTGTTTTTCCACTGCGATGTATTTAAATGTAATTTAAATCTCTGATATTTTGCTGTGTAATATTTATTCATGCTCTGTTATATTCTTGTATTCTAATGGAATTGTTGTAATAAGCAATAAAATGTTCTTCTGTTTGTGTTCTGATTTGTCGTATTCTCGAAGCAATTCGGGATTTCCTTCACGGGGAAGTTTGGGTCCTCACAATAATATAACAAGGCACACGAGGAATGCCCAGAGTATGAATATACTAGTTGCATGCCCGGATTGGTGTTAACGCATAGCCGCGACTACTGCCCACCTCGGACAACACTCCCAAATCACGGATGCGCATCAAATCAATCAAACCGAGGGACTATAGTAATAAAGGAAGAAGTGTTGCCGATGGAGGTAGCTAACCCCACTTGGTCACGGTATAGCCCTGTTTTGGTCATTTTAATTATGACCCGAAGGTCAAGGATATCCGTCATCGTTCTCTTTCTTCAAATCTAGTAATCGCCTCCAAATCCATCCAACACCATTTCTGGAACTCCACTGCATACACAGTTGTTAAAGTGGTTTTTGGTATTGGCAGAGAGTATGACTATGACAACCCGGAAATCTGAGCCAATTTGAAATTTTTATTCTAGCAATTTTATTGAATTTTGAATATTTAAAATGAATTATTTTAAATAATAACAACGAGGAATTTATTTTGAACAGAATTAGAACATATATATTTGTATAGATCGTCGTTAGAATATAAATATTTATTTTAAATTATAAAAGGGATTGAAAATGGCGTGGTAGTTTGAAAATTCGATTTCAAAGTTCAAATGAATGTACAGGATTCAAAATAAACCGGATTTTAGCGAAAACAAAAATATTTGAATCTAATTGAGGATATCTTTCCATCGAATCCGAAAAAACAAAATTTCATAGCTGGAATCAAAAGTTACGTCCAGTTGAAAATTCAGAATAGTCGCTATGGAATTCTGGCCCTTAAAAATGGAAATTTTGCAAACGACCTCGGTTTTCGACGAAACCACTTTTGTTGGATCCGTGATGTCAAGTTATTGCTAGGTTTCAAAATTCATAATTTTTCGAATCAATATGTGAGCGTGGTAAAGGAAAACGCGTTTGACCAGATTTAGTTGATTTTAATCGACTGGAAAATGGCCATTTTTCAAACGGTCTCATAATTTGACGAAATTAGTTTCGTTAGGACCGTATCGTCAATACAAAGCAATAAAATATTTTTCGGGAATTTTTAGAGTCCGAATGTGGCCCCGGTAAATTGAAATGCGCGTTTAAAATCAATATATAGATTTATATTTTGATTCTGACGAAAACTGATCAAAATGATCGAATCAACTAACGATACATATCCCATTGTGTTCGGAATGGGGTTAATTAGCTATGGACGACAGTCGGTGGGTTCGATTTCGGGTTCGAAATAAAAAGTTGCTTTTTGAAATTAAATAATTAAATAAAATAATATAATCTCTCTCTCTACCCTCCCTCTCTCTTTCCACTTCAGCACCCCCCCCCCCCCCCCCCGTTTACTTTTTCAGAGAAGAAAAAAATAAAAAAGAGGGAAACGCGCGCCACCACGCCTAAGGCACCCCTCCCCTCCCCCCCCCCCCCCCAGCGATTGCCGCCCTCCCCTTCTTCCCTCCACTGCTTCCTTCCCACTCCTTCTCGTTTAAGCCCTAACCCGAACCCACCAAACCGCCATACCCCCAATCAGGAGCCTGAATCCCCCCTTGAATCCTCTGCCGCCAACCAAGGAGGCACCTCCGACCACCAGCGAGCACAACCTCCTTCCACCCCTCTTTAAAAGCGAGTTTTATTCTTTTTTTAATTTCATTTATGTAGGTGAATAACAATTCGATTTGTATTTATATTTTTAACACATAAAGATTCATTTTTAGCTAGAAAGATTATATTTTTATGTATTAGAAAGATTATATTTTTACGTAGGGAAGTATTGATTTTTATAAGTGGAAAAACTCGATTTTTTTTTATAAGTAGGAAATCTCGATTTTTTTTATAAGTAAGAAAGCTCGATTTTATTTTAGTAGGAAAGAAAGATTTGATTGTTTTTAAATGAAAGATTTGATTGTTTTTAAATGAAAGATTTGTTTATTTTTAAATGAAAGATTTGATTATCTTTAAAGGAAAGGTTCAATTTTTATATAAATGAAAGGCGATATTTTTAATGAAAGGCGATATTTTTATAAATTGAAAAGGCGATATTTTTATATATGTTTTAGCGAAATAAAAATTCGATTTTTACATATATGAAGTAACGATAAAAATTCGATTTATATATATATATTAGAAATAAGAATGTAATTTTTATAACGAAGTAGCGATGTAAAAATATGATTTTTATATATAAAACTGAATAATAAAAATGTGATTTTTACTATGAACGGAGTGAAATAGATTGCGATGGAACCGACTGAGATCAAAACGAAGTCCGAACCGTTCAGAAATAAAGAATGACAGAGTGGAACCCAATGGTGAGAACTCCTCACTTTTAATTTTTTTCTAGTTGAAATATATACTAGGATGAAGACGGTGTTTAGCAGCACCCGACACCCGTCGTCCACAGACCATGGATGACTTGTTTGTTTGATTGATGTGTTGTGAAAATTGATTGTGTGATTTGGAATGAATAAATATTTTATAGTTAAAAATATAATTTTTAACGTGTATATAAAATAAATATTTATAAACAAATCGAATGATTTGTTTATATACACACATTTGACTGATATTGATTGGGACGATAAATTTTACACATCGCCCAACTGCACAAATAAAATTGTGTTTGATTGATTGAAACCCCACACGGGTATTGGGATGATATTGGGCATACACTAATCCCAATAATTATTTGTATGTCGACCGATTGATTGACAGACTGTGTAAGCATTGGATATTTATATTCAATGCTTATACAGTGTAGAATGCACTCTCGATGATGGATTGTTGTTTTCATTGTTGTTATACACATTGGTTATGTGAAATCCGTATAATCAAATTATATGGTAATTGACTGTGTCTGATTCCAATTCAGAATTATCGAATATTTTAAACTAATATTCAGTGAATATTGAAATGTGAAGTCGTGTTAAGTAGTTAAACACCATTTTAACACGAACGAGAATTTTGTCGATTTTATTCATTTTACAATGAATATCGAAAAGTGATTTCAAAGTCTGATTAAATTGAAATGATTAGAAATTCGAATTAAATTGAAATGATTTAAAATTCGAATTAAATTGGAATGATTAGAAATTCGAATTAAATTGAAATGATTAGAAATTCGAATTTAATTGAAATGATTAGAAATTTGAATTAAAATGAAATGATTTGAAATTCGAATTAAATTGAAATGATTTGAAATTCGAATTGAAATTCGAATAGAATTGAAATTCGAATTGAAATTGAAATAGAATTAAAATAGGATTGAAATTCGAATTGAATTGAAATTCGAATAGAATTGAAATTCGAATAGAATTGAAATTCGAATTGAAATTGAAATAGGATTGAAACAGAATTGAAATGAATTTAAAACGAATTTATAAGAAAAAAAATCAATTTTGATTTGAATTTGAAATGGAAGTTGAAATCGTTTTGAAAATGAATTTAAAACGATTTATAAAATACGTTTTAAATGGAAATCGACGAAATATATATTATATATATAATATAATGGCCTGAATAGAACGAGCCGCACTGCGATAGTTTGCGAATTTCGACCATTGACTTCGAATGGACATTACGCGAGATCCGGCCGTCGGATTCTCCTAAAACCGGAACCATTGGTTCGTATCGAAAAGAGCTTTCTAACGAATGCAAGAAATTGGAAATATAATGGATGGATTTGGAATTATGTCCAAATCAAATTCGGAAAAGGTCGCTATAAGTGCAGTTCGATGGTCGTTGATGGAAATCGACTGTACGGGCCTTAATAAATTTTTTAAAAATATCAATAATTAGTGTAAAATCATAAGAAATGATTTGGCAGGAATTGGAATGAAAAATTCCATATTTGAAAAGATAAAAATAGATTTTTTATCAAAATGAACAAGTTTTGAACTAGAATTATAATCCTATTTATTTTAAAAATAAATAAAGTGGATTTGAAATGGTTTTGAAAATAACCATAATTTCCAATATATAAAGTGGAAATGGATTTGAATCAAAATTGTCTTTGGAATATTTCGATGTTGGATTTCGTGATTATACAGATATTTTTATGGAAATTTGAAAGATATACTTATATCGTTATTTCCAATACGATATTTGTTGGTCGTAGAATTTGATATTGAATATAAGCCGATATATTTTCTATTCAGAGCCTTGTATTTAATATCAAATGGGATTTGGGTTTGTTGTGAATGGTGTCTTCATTAACACTGTTCTTTAACCCAGTTGAGGAAAAGATTAAATCTTTTCATTTAGATTTAATGAAGTGTACCAATTAAATAATATTTAATTGGAATTGAAATGGAATGTGATTTTGGGTTTATCGTGAGCTGTGTTTTAAGTGACATTAGTTCTTTAAACCAGTTAAAGACAGGATACTGATTTCTGGGAAGATTAAAACTAAGTAGAGTTTTAATGAATCTTTAATTAGATTGAAAAGTGAATTTGATAATTAAAATTATCAAATTCAAGATATGATCGAAAATGGAGTACCACCAGTTTTACTCCAGAGGATAGTTAAATCTTTAATTAGATTAGAATGTGAAATGGTAATTGAATTTACCGATAACACCGTGGAGTTAGATATGAAGTATTACCAGTTTTACTTCATGGGATGAATAGGTTGGGGTTGGGAAATTTAACAATTGATTACTTCGGTAAGGTTCGTTAATCCCGACTAGTTTGGATAAACCATAATTTGGTTTGAATCGATATTCAAAATAAGATTAAAGAATAAATTTAAAGAATTTATCTTTGATAAAATTAATGGGAACCTTTCCCTAATAATTTGAATATTTGAATAAAGGAATATTCTGAATTAGAATGAGGCGTATGTTGTGTTTGTGTAACACTTGTTTATTGTGACGATCCCAAAACCCGTACGGCGGTGTTAAGGATAATCATTAGAATATAACACATTAATCATCATTAGCAGAGTACAAATAACAGCATAAACAGAAAATAGAATAATTTTACATAAATATGACAACGGAATCATAACATGTAACAACATCAGAGTAGCACAGTGTGGGATATAACTTAGTGCATAAAAAGGGAATGATTAGTAAACATCGCCATAAGCGGAATATAAACATACATTGAGACATAATAGTGGTATCAGTCTACATCGCCAGAGGCGGTACATATACATAAAGTAATACATGCTGGAAGTAAATCAGTCTACATCGCCAGAGGCGGAATCATATACATAAGATAAGAATGGCGGAAAGTCCATAGCCAAAATACAAGTAAATCTAATCCTCGCCATCAAGCCAAAAATGCACTCCATGCTGCAGTGCTAAGCCAAAATATCCTGTCATCTATCAACTAGGCTGCCCATGTGAAAATAAGGGCACCCGAGTTTGCAAAGTGAAACAAACAACGAGTCAGTCATGGGACTGGTATGAGAAATCTACTTAACTGTTTAAACATCAATAATAAGGCAAATCATAGGACCACGCTACTTTCATGAGACGGGTTTACTCCAGTGATTTCTAGTGCATTAAAACAAAGTAAATTCTTTAAACAACGCAATGCTTTTTATAAAGAATGAACCCGTTATAAGACTCAAGTCCCATCACACAATGCTACGCAAACCGGAGGATAGAGTTTTACCTTATAACGGCCAAGATATGCTTAATACGTGTAAAGCAAATCACTTGATATTATTAATAGTGCATATATGTTTCAAAAGCAAATTCAATCATAAATATCAATCATAGGCGGCATAAGTGCCCCATACCACTATGTCGCCATACTAGTTCTACAATCAAATCTGTTATCTCGTATTGGAAGTTTGGATTCCATCATGAGTCGAGGCAAGGGGCAAGCTCCTCTCCACTTCGAGACACTCTAGCAAATGCCTCAGGACTACACACTCTGGGTAACCCCTGGATGCTTCAGGCCCGGTCCTCTCTTACGTTTGAGGATTGGCAATTCCTGAGCACACGTTTCCCGGTCCTAACAGACCTAAAATCGAGGCGCCTCGCATTCCAACAACCACATAGATAAAAATAATATAAATGTCAGCCAGTTTAAGCACTGACACTATCTCTAGCTAAAAAGAAACGTCGTACTCTCCCTGTAGTCCTTATCCCGTTTTTGACTCTTACCGAGGTGTGAGGCTCGCGAATCCATGATATACACAAAGCTAGGCCACGTAGGCCGTGCTTTGATCATCAACCACAAGACTTTGCTCTGCAACAGAAGCCTTGATCATTGCATCTTGGCATGCCACACAGGCAATCCACTCCATGCGACTGATTCCCATCGATATATAACCTCTGAGCTCGTACGTCACAGAGAAGGGTGTTAAGCAAGAGAATAAATTCTCTACCGCCAAACAAATATATATTTAACAGAGATCAGTCAGCACAGAACAAAATCCAATGTCAGACACACAGTCCATTTACAAGTCCGTTCTGGGTCTGAACGAAACCGGAGGCACCATAATCCTCGCATATCCGTACAATCAACACATACGTCCAGATGGCTACTACTTCAGTCCCTTCAAGGTAGCTACTCCAATCAGGAAACCCAGTAGCGCCCATCCATCCGATACGAAGATCATCGGTCTTGAACCGTCTTCGTATTTTCAACTTCGAATCGCTCGATCGATTATTTGAAATGAGGATTAACTCGGCCTTTTCAAATAATTCACGTACATTTAGAATTCAAATCAATTCTTTCCATGGTTAAATTATTCGACATTCACATTTCAGTTCTTTAGTATAATTTTCATGTCAAACACATTCAACCATCAATATCAAGCAAACCAAGTAAAATTGGTTTATTTTCATTCCATATCGCTTATAATATTTTATAATGATTTTTCGCCATTTTTATTTATTAAAAATGGCCATATTTAATTAAACGATGTTTCAGGTCGTACCGGGGCACTGGCGTTGTTTCTCCCCAAATTTGTTTTACACATATCGGGAAATCTAACCGTTGGATCTTAACAAAGTTTATATCGTTGGAAAGATCTCTCAAAAGCGAACCTAACGGTTCTAGTTTCGTCAAAATCCGATGGTCGGATCTTTCGGTTTAATCGTTTAAAATTACGATTTCAAAACGCGAACTGCACGGCCTCGATTCGTTTGAATTTAATTTATATATATATATATATATAAATATAATTCATTCGGCGATTTCTAAATCGTTTTCACTTCAAAAATTTCACTAACGCCTTTATATTTTGAAAAATTTCGCCATAACCTCCTTTGTACGGGAAGGGTTGGAAAAATCCCCAAATAGCCACACGGGCGTCTCATCTCAAAAAGAAAAAGAAAAAGCCAATCGGCTCATAAAATCATCACCCAAGCAAAGCAGTAAATGTGTACCTATTTGTCGGGCATACAATTTTATTCCTCTTCTCTAGCTTCTTTGCTATAACCTGTTCAATAAATATGCATGTACATGTGTGCAATTATAATCACTTTTCAAATTTCAATTCAATTCCATATTTGATTCTATTTGGTTTAAAGTTACCATTCATTCCAATGTTGTATACACAAGCAAAAATCGTATCATTAGCTAATTAATGAATATTTCAACTCATGCATATTTATTCGAGCAAGTGGTCATTTTGACACTTCATACTTCTTATAAAAATGATATTTTTAGCGAAGTAAAATATATTTCAACACATGACTTTTTATTGAGTTCCTATCCATGTTAAAATAATATTCATACCAAACCAATATTTATTTCAACACTTGTATATTTTTAGCGAGTCGCTTACGTGATGAAAATGATATTTTTATCTTCAAAAATATTTGTTCAACACCTACATGTTTTTAACACTTCATATTCTCAATAAAAATGTAATTTTTATTGTTCACTTCATATATTCAACACATGAATGTATCCACTTCACTTATACGATAAAAATATGATTTTTATCGTTCTAGTCTTTTATTCAACAAATGAATGTTTTCTATAGTTCGTATATATAATAAAAATGTGATTTTTATTGTTAAAGCAATTTATTTAAAACACGAATACCATTCAACACATGAATTTCTATTCAACAAATGAATTTCTATTCAACACATGAATGTTATCTATAGTTCGTATATATAATAAAAATGTGATTTTTATTGTTAAAGAAATTTATTTAAAACACGAATACCATTCAACACATGAATTTCTATTCAACGAATGAATTTCTATTCAACACATGAATGTTATTTCAACAAATGAAAATAATTCTAACACATGAGTATTTCAGAAAATTTCGATAGCATAAGGGCAGGGTAGTTAAAACCGGGACCGTATCGATGTACGGCTCCTCGCTCTACCTTAAAACCTTGCGGTTTTTTACAATGGGGATTTCATGCATCTAATTCGCACGCAGGCGAGCATGGTTTTATTTTCATTTCCACAATCCTATTCTAATTTGTTTCAACCACAAGAGGGTATTTTTCAACCACAAAGGTATTTTTCAACCACAATCCAACAATATCAATCACAAACAATTATTTTCAACCATTCGTCATACCACATATTTTCACGCCAATCACAAGCAATAAATATCGTCCATGGTTTGTGGACGAGGGGAGTATATATATATATGTATATATATATATATATAAGTATATATTTCATTTTCATTTCAACACAATTTCAATGCATATATTTTTCATACAACACTTGTATAATTTATACATCGCTCATATAACTTATACAACACATGTACATAAGGTGTACAATGCGTATATAATTTACACTTCGCTTACATAACTTATACAACTCGTTTACATTCACATTTCAGTTTAGATATCTCACATTGGTTCGTTGCTTTGCTAAAAATCCTAGCGCGCTCAGAAAAATCCGCGGTCTCTTCTAGAATGTAGAGAGCGTCCTTGCGGTCATGATGTTTCCTGTTTCATCGAATTTCGTTAATACACGATAAAGATACGATTTTTCAAAGTTTGCAACACTTAAAAGTGTTATTTTCAATTCAGAAAATCAAAGCCATTTACCTCTCAGTTTACTTCCAAACTAGGTTTTGATTTATCGCGAGAACCGAGGCTCGATACGACGATCGGAGGGTACAACGTTATAGAGGGAGGAGAGGGCTTCAGGCGCAGGGGGGTTTCGTTGAGATTGGTGGTCGGGCTTGGTCAGGGCGGCGGCGGGAAGTGCGTAACTTGGAGGAGGTGCTACGTGCGAAACACGAGACGAGGGGGGTCGAGGCTAGGTCGGATTTGAAGAGGGGAGGCGGCGCTTTATAGATCGGGTGGTGGCGGGGTCAGGCGATGGCTGTGGCAGCGGCGATTTGGTCGAGAAGGTTGGAATGACGTGCGTCGTCAAGAGGAGGGAGGGAGCGGGTTTTGACTGGGTAAAAGGGAAGTGAGAGAGGATGGTGATTGGCCCATTATATTTTATTTTAAATTTATTTTAAATTCAAAAATATTCTTTGTCCAAACGAACACCAATTTCAACCCAACGACTGTTTCTCCTAGCTAAATACCCCCATACCGGACACAATGGGATATGTTTCGTAGACCAATTCGATAGTTACAGTCAGTTAATTTTAAAATTAAAGTATAAAACATTCAATATTTGGTTTGAACGTGCATTTCAATTTGCCAAGGCCACAAACTGATTCGAAAAATTCCAGAAAAATAAATCTAGCTATGTTTTGACGATATGGTCCCAATAAATCTAGTTTCGTCGAATTCTGAGCCGTTTGAAAAATGGCCATTTTCTGGTCGATCCAATTCAACTGTAATTGAACAAACACATTTTCCTTTTCCACGCTCACATATTAGCTTCAAAAATTATGAAATTTGAAATCTAGCAATAATTTGACATCCCGGATCCAACAAAAGTGGTTTCATCAAATTCCGAGGTCGTTTGCAAAATGTCTATTTTCAAGGGCTATATATACTCTATAGCGACCTTTCTGAAAATTCATTTGGCCATAACTTTTGATTTCCGATATGAAACTTCGATTTTTCAGATTTTTTAGAAAGATATTCATAAACAGATTTAAATATTTTTTGTTTCACTAAAATCCGTTTTATGTTGCACCCGGTACAGTCAGTCAAAGTTCGAATTCAAATTTTGAAACTACAGCGCCATTTCAGGCCATATTTATAATTAAAATTAACTATATTTATTTTCAAACTTCGATTCAAACATACTTTTCGTCGTTATTATTTAAAATATTTTATTTTAAATATTTAAAATTCATTAAAATAGCCAAATTAAAAATTTAAAACCGGTTCAGATTTTTCGGGTTGTTACATTTAATATATACGCGAGTTACTCAGAAAGACCGGGTTTATCCCATTCTGAATAACTGATTCAACGAGGTGTCGAGGATGAAGACAATGGTCGAAGATCGGAGGTCTTCACATCGTTTGGATAATTACTGATGATCTTGATTGGGCTGTACACCCAAGAGGAGGGAATCAGTTGGTGATCGTCCAGACGTACTTGGAGATCGAAGGATATGCGAGGAATTAGGTTCCTCTGGTTTCGTTCAGACCCAGAATGGACTTGTAAATGGAGGTGTGTCTGACATCGGATTTCATTCTGTGTGATTGATATCGGTTGCATAGCATGAATTGCCTGTGTGGCATGCTGAGATGCAAATGATCAAGGCTTTTGTTGAAAAGCAGAGTCTTGTGGTTGATGATCAAAGCACCGCCTGTGTGGCATAGCTTTGTGTAGCGTTAATTCGCGAGCTCACACCCCGGTTGTGAACCAGAAACGGGAGATGACTTCAGGGGGGCATGCGTTTCCTTCTAGCTAGGAGTGGTATCAGTGTTTTACATGGCCTGACATTTTACTTATGTGGATGATGGATTGCGTGGCGCCTCGGTTAGATCGGACGATCTGGCTCCGATGGAGTCATTTGGCTCATTTACGCCCCCATAGGGCGGGGAAACGCAGTGTTCAGGCATTTTAATCCACATCGGCGGACCGGCCCTGACGATCCAAGGGTCACTCGAGCTCTGACCTAAGACATGGGCTAGATTGTCTCGAAGCGGTGAGGACGATCCCTTGCCTCGGTTCACAGATAGAAATCCAACTTTCAAATACAACCTTTTGCGGTTTTAGTTGTAGAACTAGTATGGCGACATGATATATGGTACCCATGCCGTCTGTGATTGATACTTATGATTGAAATTGTTTTGACACTATGCACTTATAGAAATAATAAAAGATGAGATTTAGCGTATCAATCATTCTTTGGCTATTATAAGGTAAAACCCTATCCTCCAGCTTGTGTTGCATTGTGTGATGGGACCTGGGTCTTATAATAGCTTCATTGTTCTTTACTTAGCATTGCGCTGTTGTTTTATGCACTGGTATTCTTGGGAGGAAACCCGTTCCGTGTTATACGGCGTGGTCCCTTGATTTACCTAACTTTAAAATAAAGATTAATAACTATTTTAGTTCTCACACCAGTCACATGACTGACCTGGAGTTTATAGTTTTAACCTAAACTCTGGGTGCCCCTATTTTCCACGGGCAGCTAGTAGTTTTGGTTTTGCAGATTTATATTCGTAGGATCCTTATTTAAAGTTGGAATGATATTCGGAAAGCTCTGTATCCATATATTCTTTTCAGTTGTGTTTTGTATTATTTGCCGCTGCTATGTAATGTATTGTAAGTCTCTGATATTTTATGATGTGTAATATTTATTCATACCCTGTATATTCTTGTAATCTAATGAAATTGTTGTAATATACGATGAAATGGTCTTCTGTTTGTGTTCCGATGTGTGTTGTTCTCAAAGCAATCCGTGATTTCCCGTAAGGGGGATTTCAGGTCGTTTCATCGTGGTATCAGAGCTTTGGATTACAGAGCTCGAGAACAGGACACGTTAGAACCGAACGAAAGAATTCATCAGAGATTGGATTAGTAATATCCAATAAGAATGACTCGTTAGAGATGGGATCAGTAGTATCCTAGAACGAGTGTGAAGAGTACATTTTTAAAATGAAAACAATTTTTGTTTTGAAAATTTAAATCAATTATTCGTATTTGATTATTTATTTAATATTGATTTTGACAATCAAGTATATAAAGATTTTGAGTATACATCTGATACATGTGTATTCGAAGTTTTAATATACTGGATAGATATAGAATCACACCCTAGTCGCCCGGGCATGATTCTACTGATGACGTACGGCATCAGTAGTCTATTTTCGAGTTTCGAAAGTGGGATTTCTATATATTTCCAATTGACTGGTGTGAGAACCAAAATTAGATAGGGCCTATTGTTGTAATTTGGCACCAAAAATGTGATTTTTTGACTATGTATCAAAATTATGAATTTGAAACGTTAATCAACTAATTGATTGTTGATTATGTTGTTTGATTATTGGTTGATTAATTAAAATTTGAACCATATAACCAAATTGATCAAATATTGAACTGTATTGGAAATTGTTTGGAATTGCATGCATGCATGTGCAAATATATGTGTATCCATTGAACAGGTCATAGCAAAAAGGCTAGAGAAGAGGAATAAAATTGTTTGCCCGACAAATAGCTACATGTTTATTGTATTTCTTGGGTTTTTGATGATTTTATGAGCCGATTGGCTAGCCGCTTGGCTCTTTCTTTTTCTTTTGGATTGGTGAGGGCTATGGGAGGCTATTTGAAATATCCCGAAGCTCCCGGTGCAGGGGAGGTTATGGAAAAAAAATTCGAAAATTTAGGGAAACCAAAAATAATGAAAGTTGAGTTGATTAGTTAAACAACTTTCAGCTTCGTTCCTTTTCGAGAACGAAAAGTTTTAAGTGGGGGAGATTGAAACAACCCGGAAATCTGAGCAAATTTAAAATTTTTATTTTGGCAATTTTATTGAATTTTGAATATTTCAAATGAATTATTTTAAATAATAACGACGAGGAATTTATTTTGAACAAAATTAGAACGTATATATTTATATAGATCGTCGTTAGAATATAAATATTTATTTTAAATTATAAAAAGGATTGAAAATGGCGCGGTAGTTTGAAAATTTGATTTCAAAGTTCAAATGAATGTACAGGATTCAAAATAAACCGGATTTTAGCGAAACCAAAAATATTAGAATCTAATGGAGGATATCTTTCCAACGAATCCGAAAAACCAAAATTTCATAGCGGGAATCAAAAGTTACGTCCAGTTGAAAATTCAGAATAGTTGCTATGGAATTCTGGCCCTTAAAAATGGAAATTTTGCAATTGACCTCGGTTTTTGACGAAACCACTTTTGTTGGATCTGTGATGTCAAGTTATTGCTAGGTTTCAAAATTCGTAATTTTTTGAATCAATATGTGAGCGTGGTAAAGAAAAACGCGTTTGACCAGTTTAAGTTGATTTTAATCGACTGGAAAATGGCCATTTTTCAAACGGTCTCATAATTTGACGAAATTAGTTTTGTTAGGACCGTATCGTCAATACGAAGCTAGAAAATATTTTTCGGGAATTTTTAGAGTTCGTATGTGGCCCCGGTAAATTGAAATGCGCGTTCAAATTCAATATATAAATTTATATTTTGATTCTGACGAAAAATGGTCGAAACGATCGAATCAGCTTACGATACATATCCCATTGTGTTCGGAATGGAGGTAATTAGCTATGGACGATAGTCGGTGGGTTCGATTTCGGGTTCGAAATAAAAAGTTGCTTTTTTGAAATTGAATAATTAAATAAAATTAAAAAAATAAATAATCTCTCTCTCTCTCTACACTCCCTTTCTCTTTCCACTTCAGCACCCCCCCCCCCCTTTTACTTTTTCAGAGAAGAAAAAAAAGAGGGAAACGCGCGCCGCCGCGTTCACCATCGCGCCACCGCGCCTGAGGCGCCGCTCCCCCCTAGCGATCGCCGCCCTCCCCTTCTTCCCCTCCACTGCTTCCTTCTTCCCCCTCCTCCTCGTTTAAGCCCGAACCCACCAAACCGCCGTACCCCCAATCAAGAGCCCCAAGCCCGAATCCCCCCTTAAATCCTCCGCCGCTGACCAAGGAGGCACCTCCGACCACCAGCGAGCACAACCTCCCTCCACCCCTCTTTAAAAGTGAGTTTTATTCTTTTTTTAATTTCATTTATGTAGGTGAATTAACTATGCAGTTAAAGCCCCGCTAAAGCCCCGTAAAATCCCCGATATAGCCCGTAGCACTATCCAGCCGCTGCGCTATTTCAATTTAGCGCTGATGAACAGTAGCTCCGCTTAAAGCCCCGCTATTTTCCGCTGCACCCGCTAAATCAATGCTATTTAGCACTCGCTTTAGCAATATTAATATACAAAGGATGATTTGACAAGTTCTCCTTTAAAATAAATCAAAAAAGTTAATGTAAAGAGCTAATTTTAAGTCATAAGTGCCTTATATAAGACAGTAATCTATAGTAATCTTCGAATACAATATGCATAACCATGATATTATTTGATTTTGTTATATAACATTAATTAATATTCGTTTCTTCTACACAAATTATGTGAGAATGATAATTAAATATTTTTAATTATATATTTTTACATCTAATTAACATTTTTACACCTCCACTTTATCCCCGCTATTTCCCCGCTTTATCCCCGCTATAATTTTTTGCACCTCTACCGCTATGGAACCGCTAAGCGCTTTAACTGCACAGGGTGAATAACAATTCGATTTGTATTTATATTTTTAACACATAAAGATTCATTTTTAGTTAGAAAGATTATATTTTTATGTATTAGAAAGATTATATTTTTACGTAGGGAAGTATTGATTTTTATAAGTGGAAAAACTCGATTTTTTTTTATAAGTAGGAAAACTTGATTTTTTTTTATAAGTAGGAAAGCTCGATTTTTTTTTAGTAGGAAAGAAAGATTTGATTGTTTTTAAATGAAAGATTTGATTGTTTTTAAATGAAAGATTTGATTATCTTTAAAGGAAAGGTTCGATTTTTATATAAATGAAAGGCGATATTTTAAATGAAAGGCAATATTTTTATAAATTGAAAGGCGATATTTTTATACATATTGTAGCGAAATAAAAATTCGATTTTTACATATATGAAGTAACGATAAAAATTCCATTTATATATATATATATATATATATATATATATATATATATATTAGAAATAAGAATATAATTTTTATAACGAAGTAGCGATGTAAAAGCATGATTTTTATATATAAAACTGAATAATAAAAATGTGATTTTTACTATGAACAGAGCGAAGTCTGAACCGTTCAGAAATAAAGAATGACGGAGTAGAACCCAAAGGTGAGAACTCCTCACTTTTAATTTGTTTTCTAGTTGAAATATATACTAGGATGCAGACGGTGTTTAGCAACACCCGACACCCGTCGTCCACAGACCATGGATGACTTGTTTATTTGATTGATGTGTTGTGAAAATTGATTATGTGATGTGGAATGAATAAATATTTTATAGTTAAAAATATAATTTTTAACGTGTATATAAAATAAAGATTTATAAACAAATCGAACGATTTGTTTATATACACACATTTGACTGATATTGATTGGGACGATAAATTTTACACATCGCCCAACTGCACAAATAAAACTGTGTTTGATTGATTGAAACCCCACACGGGTATTGGGATGATATTGGGCATACACTAATCCCAATAATTAGTTGTATGTCGATTGATTGATTGACAGACTGTGTAAGCATTGAATATTTATATTCAACGCTTATACAGTGTAGAATGCACTCTGGATGATGGATTGTTGTTTTCATTGTTGTTATACACATTGGTTATGTGAAATCCATATAATCAAATTATATGGTAATTGACTGTGTCTGATTCCAGTTCAGAATTATCGAATATTTTAAAATAATATTCAGTGAATATAGAAATATGAAGTCGTGTTAAGTAGTTAAACGCCATTTTAACATGAACGAGAATTTTGTCGATTTTATTCATTTTACAATGAATATCGAAAAGGGATTTCAAAATCTGATTAAATTGAAATGATTAGAAATTCGAATTAAATTGAAATGATTTGGAATTCGAATTAAATTGAAATGAATAGAAATTCGAATTAAACTGAAATGATTAGAAATTCGAATAAAATTGAAATGATTAGAAATTCGAGTTAAATTGAAATGATTTGAAATTCGAATTAAATTGAAATGATTTGAAATTCGACTTGAAATTCGAATAGAATTGAAATTCAAATTGAAATTGAAATAGAATTGAAATAGGATTGAAATTCGAATTGAATTGAAATTCGAATTGAATTGAAATTCGAATAGAATTGAAATTCGAATAGAATTGAATTTCGAATAGAATTGAATTGAAATAGGATTGACATTCGAATAGAATTGAAATTCGAATAGAATTGAAATTCGAATTGAAATTGAAATAGAATTGAAATGAATTTAAAATGAATTTATAAGAAAAAAATTCAATTTTGATTTGAATTTGAAATGGAAGTTGAAATCATTTTGAAAATGAATTTAAAACGATTTATAAAATACGCTTTAAATGGAAATCGACGAAATACATATTATATATATAATATGATGGCCTGAATAGAACGCGCCGCGCTGCGGTAGTTCGCGAGTGTCGACCATTGACTTCGAACGGACATTACGGGAGATCCGACTGTCGGATTCTCCTAAAACCGGAATCGTTGGGTTCGTACTGAAAAGAGCTTTCTAACGAATGCAAGAAATTAGAAATCTAACGGTTGGATTTGGAATTCTGTCCAAATCAAATTTGGAAAAGGTCGCTGTAAGTGCATTTCGATGGCCGTTGATGGAAATCAACTGTACGGGCCTTGATAAAATTATTAAGAATATCAATAATTAGTGTAAAATCATAAGAAATGATTTGGCAGGAATTGGGATGAAAAATTCCATATTTGAAAAGATAAAAATAGATTTTTTATCGAAATGAACTAGTTTTGAACTAGAATTATAATCCCATTTATTTTTAAAATAAATAAAGTGGATTTGAAATGGTTTTGAAAATAACCAGAATTTCCAATATATAAAGTGGAAATGGATTTGAATCGAAATTGTCTTTGGAATATTTCGATGTTGGATTTCGTGATTATACAGATATTGTTATGGAAATTTGAAAGATATACATATATCATTATTTCCAATACGTCGTAGAATTTGGTATTGAATATAAGCCGATATATTTTCTATTCAGAGCCTTGTATTTAATATCAAATGGGATTTGGGTTTGTTGTGAACGCTGTCTTCATTAACACTATTCTTTAACCCAGTTGAGGAAAAGATTAAATCTTTTCATTTAGATTTAATGAAGTGTACCAATTAAATAATATTTAATTGGAATTGAAACGGAATGTGATTTTGGGTTTATCGTGAGCTGTGTTTTAAATGACATTAGTTCTTTAACCTAGTTAAAGACAGGATATTGATTTTTGGGAAGACTAAAACTAAGTAGAGTTTTAATGAATCTTTAATTAGATTGAAAAGTGAATTTGATAATTAAAATTATCAAATTCAAGAAATGATCGAAAATGGAGTACCACCAGTTTTACTCCATACGATAGTTAAATCTTTAATTAGATTAGAACGTGAAATGGTAATTGAATTTACCGATAACACCGTGGTGTTAGATATGAAGTATTACCAGTTTTACTTCATGGGATGAATAGGTTGGGGTTGGGAAATTTAACAATTGATTACTTCGGTAAGGTTCGTTAATCCCGACTAGTTTGGATAAACCATAATTTGGTTTGAATCGATATTCAAAAGAAGATTAAAGAATAAATTTGAAGAATTTATCTTTGATAAAATTAATGGGAACCTTTCCCTAATAATGTTAATATATAAATAAAGGAATATTCTGAATTGGAATGAGGCGTATGTTGTGTTTGTGTAACACTTGTTTATTATATACGCGAGTTATTCAGAAAGACCGGGTTTATCCCATTCTGAATAACTGATTCGACGAGGTGTCGAGGATGAAGATGGTGGTCGAAGGCCGAAGGTCTTCACATCGTTTGGATAATTACTAATGATCTTCATTGGGTTGTACACCCAAGAGGAGGGAATCAGTTGGTGATCATCCAGACATACTTGGAGATCGAAGGATATGCGAGGAATAAGGGTCCTCCGGTTTCGTTCAGACCCAGAATGGACTTGTAAATGGATGTGTATCTGACATCGGATTTCATTCTGTGTGATTGATATCGGTTGCATAGTGTTAATTGCCTGTGTGGCATGCTGAGATGCAAATGATTAAGGCTTTTTTTGAAAAGCAGAGTCTTGTGGTTGATGATCAAAGCACCGCCTGTGTGGCATAGCTTTGTGTAGCGTTAATTCGCGAGCCTCACACCCCGGTTGTGAACTAGAAACGGAAGAGAACTTCAGGGAGGGCATGCGTTTCCTTCTAGATAGGAGTGGTGTCAGTGTTTTACATGGCCTGACATTTTACTTATGTGGATGATGGATTGCGAGGCGCCTCGGTTAGATCGGACGATCCGGGTCCGATGGAGACATTTGGCTCATTTACGCCCCATAGGGCAGGGAAACGCAGTGTTCAGACATTTTAATCCACATCGGTGGACCGGCCCTGACGATCCAAGGGTCACTCGAGCTCTGACCTGAGACATGGCTAGATTGTCTCGAAGCGGTGAGGACGATCCCTTGCCTCGGTTCATAGATGGAAATCCAACTTCCAAATACGACCTTTTGCGGTTTTAATTGTAGAACTAGTATGGTGACATGATATATGGTACCCATGCCGTCTATGATTGATACTTATGATTGAAATTGTTTTGACGCTATGCACTTATAGTAATAATAAAAGATGAGATTTAGCGTATCAAGCATTCTTTGGCTATTATAAGGTAAAGCCCTATCCTCCGGCTTGTGTTGCATTGTGTGATAGGACCTGGGTCTTATAATAGCTTCATTGTTCTTTATTTAGCATTGCGTTGTTGTTTTATGCACTGGTATTCTTGGGAGGGAACCCGTTTCGTGTTATACGGCGTGGTCCCTTGATTTACCTAACTTTAAAATAAAGATTAATAACTGTTTTAGTTCTCACACCAGTCACATGACTGACCTGGAGTTTATTGTTTTAACCTAAACTCTGGGTGCCCCTATTTTCCACGGGCAGCTAGTAGTTTTGGTTTTGCAGATTTATATTCACAGGATCCTGATTTACAGCTGGACTGATATTCAGAAAGCTCTGTATCCGTATATTCTTTTCAGTTGTGTTTTGTATTATTTGCCGCTGTTATGTAATGTATTGTAAATCTCTGAAATTTTATGATGTGTAATATTTATTCATACTCTGTATATTCTTGTAATCTGATGAAATTGTTGTAATATACAATGAAATGTTCTTCTGTTTGTGTTCCGATGTGTGTTGTTCTCAAAGCAATCCGTGATTTCCCGTAAGGGGGATTTCGGGTCGTTTCAATGACAATATCCGATCCCGATCTCTTTAACAACCAATCGTTACATTTTTCACATCGGTCAGTTCTTTTACATTTCGAAGAGGTTCATACTTCATATCAAAATATCAGATTTTCAAAATCATTCAATATTCAAGATAGGATACTATTCATACTAAAATCTCCATTTAAACCAATAAAATCTTGAAACAGTTCCAACTTTAATAATTTGAATATTAAAATAGTTAACAGTATATTTAAAATAAATTAGATATATAATTGAAATAGTTTGAAAATAAATAGTTTGTAATTAAAACAGAATTTATCGAATTTATTAAAATATATAGTTAAAACATTAAGTAATTTATAAAATAAATAGTTAATTATAAAATGATTTATTTAAAATAATTTATAAAATAAAATAGAAATAAAGAAAAATAGTTTATAGAGAAAAATAATATTAATAAAATAGTTTATAAAATTATTTGAAATACTATAGTTGGAATTAGAATCGTTTCTCTAACATTTTCAATTAAACTTGAAGTCATATTTCAATATTCAATTCAACCAACTCAATTCTCAATAATTCCACAGATTAAACTTCCAATTTACATTCATTTCAATTCGATCAAATTAATTCAAATAGTTACATTCCAAATCAGATTCTCATTTTCAATGATTTCAATTTATAACAAATATCGAGTTCACAACTCATATATAATTCAAAACAATGTTGATTCGTAATAAATTTCAAAGGTGGGTGAAATTATTCAATTTCAATAAATTCAATTTACATTATATTTCACTTTATTTACCTTCGGTTACAATACTAATTTATTACCCCTTTTTGTTTATATTTCAAAATACAAGGTTCAAGTTCAAAGGAAATAAATTATAGAACATCGCTTATATTGTCTTTGAAACAATAATTCAAAATTCATGGTTAAAACAAATTTTATTTAACCAACCGGTGTCCGTATATAATTTTCTATCCTATGGCCAAGTGATACTTTCAAAATTCATAGTTAAAACAAATTTTATTTAACCAACCGGTGTCCGTATATAATTTTCTATCCTATGGCCAAGTGATACTTAAATTTTAATTTTTGTATTTTGGGAAAGGATATATATCATTTCAATCAAAATCAGGGTCATAGGTATTTATCATTTCAACCTACATTCTTAATTTATTTTAATATATAATCCCGGGTTTATTTGATGCCCATAACATCTAGGGTAATGGTTAGGATTAATCAGCACAAATAATGGTCATATATGAATAAATGTGAATAACAGGAAAGTTCACACAATTAACATCAATATATCAAACATATCAAATTCAAGTCATTCATCATATCAATACATACAATACAGTCCAATATCATATAAACTTACAAATTTTCAGATGTCAGTTTTAAACAGTAATTAAATGTTGAATTTTTACTTAACTATAAAATTATATTTAACAGTACACCATTGATACAAATAAATATAAACATGCAATTTAAACTGTCAAACATCAATCCATACAATCATATCATGACATGATATTAATTTAACTAATATTAGAATGCTTTAGTTACGCGTGAGTGGGTTTAATCACTCACCTTGGTTCTATATGCGATTGAAATTCCAATTTTTAGCCCAACTACCAACACTCTCAAAATCAGCCCAAACCAGCGGCATCGCGAAGAGCTCGTCGATACGATTCCAACACAATAAACCGCGTGTCATTTTGAAGTCGTATGCAAAAGTTATACAAGTTTTAGAGATTAGAATTAAATAAATTGTTAAAAACGAAAATGGAACAAATTCATCCATACTTGCCACATCATCTTGTTTCCACGCCCCCTTCTTCTTGCTAAACGCATACGCTACTTCCAAGGAAAACCATAACCCAATTTTCCAAATGAACCCAAATTCACACATCCATTTCAAGGCTTCGTACCTCGATATGATGATCAAAGTGTAACCCTAGCCACGCTGCCATGAAATGGAGCCCAGCTTGATGACGTCGAACCCGAAACAAAAGCTATAGAGATGAAGTCGTCCTACTCATGAGCTCAACGAATCAAGATTTGCGCAATTTTATTGAGAAATGGATTTATAATTAATTTTTGAAATTGAATAAGCAAGAGGTCACTGAACATTAGTTTTGAAAAGGTGCGCCTTCATGTTTATGAACAAAATGGCATCTAGCGGCTACAGGAATGAAGAGATTAGGTTAAGAATGAACTAGATTAGAATTATGATTAATTATTTGTATAATAATCTCAATGGTTAATGAGATAAATAAAACATTCAAGCTTTTCCTATTCACATTTAATATAATTCCAAATGTTGCTAACCTAAATTAAGACAAATGTCAGTTATAGGAATCAATAATATATGTTACAATTGACAAATTCAATTATTATTTACCAATTTATGCTGAACATTAATTATATTAAATTAATTAACTTTCCTTTTTATTCAACTTTCATAAGTACCAAATTTTATCGTTTTGATTACTCAAAATTTACCATAGTTTAAAACGAATTCACATATAAAATTCAATTTTAATTATTACACTAATTTTCATTATATGAGGAATTCCAAAATTATAAATTTATTTTATATATTGTTAATTCAATGTTAATTTCAAAAGTCATAATAAAATACTTTTCCAAACAATCTTTCTTATATTACCAAATACAAGTTATAATCATATATAACTATTAAATGTCCATCGCTTAATAAACTAGATTAAATTCATATCGTATCGATTTATAAAATGAATCCTAAATTTTTGATTTGATTCCATTTCAAGCATTATTCACAAAATCAATTCTTTATTTACATTAACTGTCAACAACAATTTTGTCCATCGTAAAAGGAAGTATAAGCTTTGTTGGCCTGCGAATATGAATGTTTCCTTTTTTATTAATCTACTTGTTCTTTCGTTGAAATTTGAAATAATACAATTTGCATGACAATTCAAACATTTACAACAATCAATGATATCAAAATACAAAACTATCTACATATGAAAACGTATGTAAACGATATATCATTAAATCGTACCAAATTAGAGATCATATTAAATTGGATATACAAATTAAACTAAGCAATTAATTTTAAAATTAATCAATTTCAATTTAAGTCTGAATAACATTCTATAAATTCCTCAATTACATTTCTACCACTTTCTTCCAATTAGACATTTATTTCAATTTAATTTCAAAACATGTTGGTTTTACTCAAATCAAAATAAATTCAAACTAACTTTGCGAATTGATTTTATTTGTATTTAGTTCCAACATTGATTTTTTTTCTTTTCTTTATTACAATTCAATTGAATTTCAACTATAAATTCTTTTACTCAATTCCATTCATTTTCTTTAGGATTTCAAATTTTCATTATTAATTACTATAAACAAAATCAAAGTTAGGTTTACAATCAACGCAACTTATTATTGTTATAATAAGTTGAAATTCATTACCTAATTCTCTTTAATTAAGTTCACACATCAAAATTTATAGAGTTAAATCATTAAATTTTGTTTATAACAAAATATATATTCAAAAGTCATATTAAATTTAATAATCTAAATTATCGAAAAATAGTGGTTGTTACATATGTCTTCATGGTTCACAGGTTTGAACAAGATATGTGGTCGCTCTAAGTGACTCAATAGGTCCTTGAATGAGGTAACACATTATTAGGTCCATTCGAAGTTGTGCTTCCCCTTTCGAAGCAGGTCAAAAAAGGGAATGCATTTGTCAGTGGCTTTGGAAATGGATCGACTTAAAGTGGCGACCTTTCCGTTTAAACTTTGGACATCTTTGACGTTCTGAGGGACTTGAATATCCCGGATAGCTTTGATTTTGTCTATATTGACTTCGATGCCTCTGGAATTGATAATGAAACCGAAGAATTTTCCTGAGACGACTCCGAAGGAGCATTTTACGGTATTGAGTTTCATCTCATATTGGTGGAGGACACTGAACATTTCGGAGAGGTCATGGACGTGGTCGCTTGATATTTTAGATTTTACCATCATATCGTCCATGCATACCTCCATGGATCTCCCGATCTGGTTTTTAAAGAGGCGGTTAACCATCCGTTGATAGGTGGCTCCTGCTTTCTTGAGACTGAAAGGCGTGACGCGGTAGCAGTAGAGTCTGAGATCAGTTATGAAAGAGGTGTGATCATGGTCGCGAGGACACATTGGAATCTTATTGTAGCCTGAATAAGCGTCCATGAAAGATAAAAGCTGATATCCAACGATCGAGTCAACAAGTCGACCAATCTTTAGAAGTGGGAAGCTGTCTATGGGACACACTTTGTTTATTCGAAGAAGTCGATACACGTTCGCCACTTGCCATTAGCTTTCTTGACTAGAACAGAGTTAGAGACTCATTCAGGATAGTTGGTTTCGCGGATGAAGTTGTTGTTGAGTAGCATATCTACCTCTTCCTTGAGTGCATTAGATCTTTCGTGGCCCAGGAAGCGGCGTTTCTGTCTGACTGGAGGCAGTGTGGGGTCGAGGTTTAACCGATGGCAAGCTATTGCAGGATTGATGCCTTTCATGTCTGAGTGAGTCCAAGCGAATATGTATAGGTTAGGCCTTAGGAAATCCACAAGATCATCTTTTGTCAAGAGATGGAGTTGTGATCTGATGTTCATGACCTTTGATGGGTCATCGGGGTCGATCAGAACGTCCATCGTAGGTTCAACTAGAGTAGCCCTCTCATAGTCGGGCTCTTCGTCCTTTCTGGGATCGAGATCGTCAGAAAGACGGTAGTGGCGCTTGAGCCAAGGTCCAGACGCCTTTGATTGCTATGCGTAGATGGTCTTTGCGTAGGAAGGCATGTGCATGGCCTTCCCCTTGTCCTTATTGCGAGCATTCTTCCATTCTATTGTTTAACAATCCCTCGTAGTTTCTTAGTCACCTTTAACTGTACCGATCCCATTCTCGGTTGGGACTTCATTTGGAGAAACCAAGGCGATATGCAGACTCAGAATTACTGTTGATAACCACGAAAGTGAGGATTCGGACCCGGCTCTGATCCTCGTCGCCTAGGTCGACAGGTAGGTCGATCATGCCCACTGGATGATTGGAAGATCAATTGAAGTCGTGGATCGTGGCGTAGCAAAGTTTCAAGTCCTTAGTTTCCAACTTCATTTGGTCGTAGGCAGCTTTAGAGATAATGTTGCCCGAGCTTCCTAAGTCGATCAGCACTCTTCGGACGGAGGCGGCACCAATCTGAGTTGTGATCACGAGAGGGTCTGTAGTTGGGATCTCGATTCCAACTACACTCTCTTTCGCAGAAGACAATATTGTCCCGCATTGTTTTCTGAAGCTTGGCGGGGATGGACTTGTCTGGAGTGGAGCAAGCTTCAAAAGTGGAGTGCTTTATAGCGCTCACGGACTCTTCCATTTTCAGAAAGCTTTCGTGCATGGGGTAAGGCCCGCCACAGATAGTGTTGATCACAATATCCCGCTTTTGGTTAAAATGGACCTGGGGTAGCCATGGCGGGTGCTGGAGGTGCTGGCGCAGGAGGACTTGAGTTTGCTTCAGGAGGAAACAGTTCTTGGACATACTGCTTAAGGCTCTTTTCGGGGATAAGCTTTTCGATTGCGTCTTTGAGTTGACGACAATCATTGGTATTGTACCCGTACATGTCGTAGTATCAACAATACTTATCGGTGCTTTTCTCGCTGGTTGTGGACTTCCAAGTATGTGGTTTCTTATGCTGAAGCGTATTACATGTTTCCAGATAGATTGTTTCCAAGTCTTCATTCAATGGAGTGTATGTCTTGTAAGCTCGGTGGCGGCCAGGCCTTTTGGATCCGTTGGGACCTAGTTGGTGTTGCGGCCGCACTGCTTGCCGTTTCCTGGCTTTGATTTGTAGGGACCTGCCCCTTTGTTCTTGTCAAAAGGTTCTCCAATCAGTTTCCCTTTGGTTTTGTCGTCGATGGTATCATCATGTAGGTTGTTGGAGGAGTTGGTCCGGGAGATTCGGTTGCACCTTTCTTCTTCTTGACATAAGAATTGTTCGACTTTTTCATAGAAAACGTCGAGACTTTTAGGGTGCTTTCTGTCAATTCAGACCCCAAACCCGAACATGGGGAGAACTCCTTTTGCAAGTTGGAAAAGCGCAGTACGAGGCTCTGGGTAATCTACCTCGGCAAGGGTGGTATTAAATTGCGAGAGGTAGCTCTTAAGTGACTCGGCGGGTCCCTAGTATAGATTTGATAAGGTGAGAGCGTTCTTTGAAGTTGGGACATGCATTCTGAACTGCTTAACCAATTCTATGGCCAGTTGGACAAAGTCGTTGACAAAATGGAGCGGAAGGGGAGAGAACCAAAGAAATAGTGTCTGAAGGAAAGACCGGGAAACACTTGCATCTGACCAGGTTAATAGCCCGGCTAGAAACCATTTGCCTTTCATAGTGATTCAGGAAGGCATACGGATCGGTCGTGTCGTCATAAAGTGGCATTTTGGGGGCATACTGAATCGCCGAGGCCATTCAGCTTCGCCCACGATCCTTGTGAAGGGGTTACGCCCTAGCTGAGTTTCTCATGAGTCGTTAGCGTTCCCTCGCATTTCCCTCATAATCCTTCGGACCATGTCGACGAGATATGTTGGATGCGGATCCGCTAGCGGGATCCACGGGTTTTGTCGGACCTCGAGAGTTCTGTTCCGTGGTCGATTTCTATGATGCATATCTGTGTTATCTTCTTCCATGTCATCAACATCTATGATCGGGTTTTGGTACGGACGATGAGGCTGAGCAGGTTGATGTGCATCTTGATCTGGAAAAGCATGGGCTGCTAGGAGAGTAGGTCCCTGATCCTGGATGGCAGCAGTCGGGTTCTGTTGAGGAGGGGTTCGGTATCTCGAACCCGGTTCATCATTGATAATCAGTCGGTAACGATCTCGATACTGTGCCCCCTCGCTATAAGTGACTGTAGTTCGGTCGCCATTTCCATAAATAATTATAAATGTAGAAGTTCATAAATAATAAAAAATATACATCATGTTCTTCCTTTAGAAAAATTCAAACTAACTATATAATTTTTCTTCACGAAATATAATTCAATGTTTTCGAAGAAGAGGTCGGTTGAATTTAAAAGCTTTATAAGTAATAAATATAATCACTATATAATGAACATTCACATCCTAAAAATGAGTGAGAAGAATGCACTCGTGCAAGACGGTTTCCCAAGTAATTTCTACTAAAAACCAGCTAAGAGAAAAATAAAAGGGCCAACTTTGTATAGATGCCCCTATCAATCATAGTTAGACCTTTTCGAAGGAGGAGAAACCACGGTATTGAACCAAACTGTAAAACGTATATATCTTGAAAATAGTGATTGTTGACTCAGAAACTAAGCAAACTCTAGAATGGATGACCAACATTCCAAATGTAAACTGGACATAATAGTTTTTTTAACAGCATAACATGCTTTAAGATGTCTACTTCTATAAATTGAATGCAGAAGTACAGGATCTAAATTTTAAATGCAAATCACGGGAAATCAGCATATTACCCGAGAATATAACAAAATAGGAAAATAGAGGAGCCACGATAAGTAGCATGGGGATAAATTAGATACGAAGAATGCCAATCTCCAAAATTATTGTAGTTAACTATAAGTACTCTTTAAACCTTAGTTAAAAGTTCCCGTTATACGGCTAAAACTTGATCAATTTTAAAATTCCATAAAGCGCGGTATTTTTGTAAATTAGTAACAAACAATGCAATCCTTATTCAACATTAAGGCTATTTTGCTTTGACACTGTACACATTCTAATTGAACATAAAGCATGCTTATTTCCAAAAGAAAAATATCTATTTAATCATATATTTTTTAAAATTAGTTTAAAAGTTTCGTTTAGGACATGAACAGTTTTTTAAGTTCTGTTAACGATATTTTTCGTCAACACCAGACATGTGTCGATTGGGACGGACCTAGAGGAAATGAGCGATTTGGCTATTTTTGGGTGAAATCGAATTACTTCCCTGTATACTGAAATCAGGAAGGATGAGATCGCTTAGGGATTACGAAGATGGACCTAATTTCAGAGGGTGAGACTCGTCTTCCTATTAGGGGACATATTGAGATGGGAATCCATGCTTATCTAAAGAATGAATAATATACTGCAATTAGTATGATTAGAGAAAAATTAACACACACCTACAGAGCAGTTTTCATATAAGAAGATCACTTTTCATTTAACTTCATTGAGAGTACATAGATGCAATAAAGAGAATCCCTCAATTTCAGTCAGCATTCAGTTTATTTTCCTTTAGGGTACAAATGTAGAAAAAGAAAATTCCCCTTCAAACGTGACCCCTGGGGTCGTATTTATAGTGGTTCAGCGCTCGTTCCGCTGATGGGATGTTGGGCCTGTGGAGGTCTTTATTGACCGCTTTTTCCCAGGTTTCGGGTGTTTGCCTTTCGGCCGTCCTTGGAGTATCAGTTATGGTCTCCGGATGATAATTGAGTCTTTGGTAACAGCTCTTGAATGTAGGCTTTCGGACGTAAGCTTTCGGATGTCGGCTTTCGCCTTTATCGTGAATACTTAGAGGGGCTTGACCTCATGGTGTACGTTGATAACTGTCGGCTCGAAACTGTTGCGGGTTTCGGTACTAGGTAGCCTAGTACGGGTAGCCTGTATCCCTGCTTAGGTCTCGGTTAGCCTTTCGGTGAGGCTTTTGCGGTAGCTTGGATTCCCGAAGGGTGACTTTTGATGTCCTTCCTGTTATTTGTGAGTTTGGCCTTTCGGTATTCGTGTAGTAGATGCTCTGAAAGGTGGTTCTAGATGGCCTTCGCGTTCTCTCGGTTTAGTGTCTTCGATGCTCTCGTCTTCAGGTGTATTGGCATTTGGGCAGGTCATTATTGAAGATTCCTTTGGGCTTCGTCTGTCGGGTTTATTGCTTCTGGCTTACTTGGTTTCGGATTAGGATAACTCTTTGTTACAGGATCTTCTGTCAGATTGGGGCTGTCGGAGAGATCCTCCCGGATCGACCCTGGCAGATGAATCCCGCCGGTTATATCCTGTAGCTTTCGCGATCCTTTCCCTTAGGAGGGTTGTGGTTGATGTAGCCTTCCGGGTTATCTGATACCCCTTCACCGCCAGCTTACTTCGATGTTAATTTTGGTAGTAATAAGTTCTTTGAAATTCAATTTTTTATTTTATTTTTTGCAAAATAGCGATATGTGCATATACGATTACGTATATTTTTATTGAATATGCACATATATGATAGAAAATATACTTGTCTTGAATAGAAAATTCTTCAAAATGAAGAGAAATTTCACTACCTGGTGAAATGTACATTTACCTTGCTGTATATAAAAGCTATTTTCTGCTTATAAAGTTATTTGTGTGTTGTTATCGAACATGCATGTTGTAGAAAATTTTGAATATTTCAATTGAAATGGAAAGAAGTCAAAAATTAAAGGTACTTTGAGTCTTTGAATGCTGAGGAGTAATGGAGCCAAAATTTAGCAATGTCCAAATGACATAAGAATAATGTAAGTCAAATACAATCATGGTTGCATATTGTTACCAAGTGTGCTCAGCCTACATGTAGCTACAGACTGAATATCAACCATACCGAACCAGACATTTACTTGACTACATGAAATGCCATTGTAACTTGAACCATTTGTTTAAAACGCAGGTACTTGTTTTATATAGAATTTAAAGTGATGGTTATTTAACTCATATTGACTTAAATGTATCTTTATCTGATTGTAGGAATGCCCAGCAAATATATGTGTCTAGGTATTATCATATTTCTAGCACTTGGTGTTTGTCCCATTATTCTCGTACTGTGAATAAATCCTTGTTTTTTTTTGTACCAAAATCCAGTGTTTATGCAGAAAACAAAACTAGACTTTTATTATATTTAAGTCTGAATTTGGTGGCACAAAATGAATAATCATTTTATCTATGTAGTAAGCATTAGTTAGAAACTAACACTTTTCAAAAATAATAATCTAATCACATCCTTTATGTTGAATATTTTTTGATAAAAATGATATCTAGCTATCAAACACAACTATAGGCTGAACTATTAATTAGGTTGATGCACCGTTCTATGCATATAAAGAGTAGATAACCATCATATTTATCAAATGAGATGCATTGAAATTAAAATAAATATAAAGCTTATAGGCTAGATGAAAAATGGACATTATCAAGGCAGAGACTTAACCCTAGACATTTTATATTACAGTATGAACAAACAACAGTGAAAAAAAAAGTATTCTGATGGATTTACTACCCCAAAGATTAATTTTCTATCTCCAAACATTTCATTTGATACTATTCTGCTAGCGGTCAAAGCTAATAGTATTTCGCTAATAGCATTTCATATATAATGAACCGGTCTTACAAAATAACAGGAAAACATGCATTCGTTACAGTTAATAGGATATCTAAACATACGTGTAAGTGTTATTGGGTGCATGGGTAATCCTATTAAACATACATGTATGGGTTATTGGGTGCATGGATACTCTATTTGTTGGAGGATGGTTTGTTGCTCAAGTTGTATATGCTTAAGACATCAAGTAATTCTTTGCTGGCTATGCAGACACCACTTAATCAATAAGTCGTTTATTCTTACAATCATTTGTTATTGCATACACGAATGGTTTATAGCTAAGCTTTTATGATAGATATGTGTTAGTTTCATAAGTCAATTACCTAGTCGATTCGATTTTATGGTGGATCGGTGTGAAATGGAACGTATTTTTTGAAGATAGTTTATGTTTTTTGCTAGTTCTCTTCATGGGTACGCATATTTATGAACCTAGCAAAAGACAACCTAAGGTTAGTTTGCGGTGTGAGGGGTTGCAAAGTAATTGCATGCTAAGTTGGGGTGTTGATTACAGTGTACCTTCTGTGAGCGTGTTTTAGGCTCAACTGTTCAAGTGTAGCAGTCAGTTCTCAGATTGCTCGCAAATTAAAAAATATAAGAAAAAAATACTGTAGTATCTGGTTGTCTACTAGTGTTATATGCAGTTTGTTGGACATAATCATAAGTGGAGAAAAATTCTCTTGGATTCCTTTGCAAAAGGGATTGTGGTTTGATAGGCGAGAGTGCATAAAATATTTTAATTGCACAAACGATTATAATTGTAAATAGTTTAGTCCTTCACACCTCAAATCCAAATGGGAGATCAGAGCATATTATCTCAGAGATGCATTTATCACTGAGTAGGTCAGTTCGTTGTTTGTATCAAAAGTCTTCAGTGGAGAATCCAAGCAGCTTACATTTACAAAAGCTGAAAAGGAAAAATAATTAGTATTTGCAATCTGGTTTTTGAGTTATGCGAAGACAGGAAATACAGTAAAACATTGACATGGCAGTAATTTCAAAATATCAGTTCCCACTCATAAGAAGACATGCCTTATTTTATCAGGTCTGAGTAACAGACACTGATATCACTTTTATTGGAAATGGCTAAACAATTTCAATGTTAAATTTATTCTAGCAACTACGTGCAGACTAAAGTATTTTCAATAAAGAACATAAGTGCGAAGAGAATGATTGGATGAAATTTGTGGATGGCTGCTTTTAAAAATGAACGAGTTCAAACAATTTTCAACAGAAGAAGTCTTTCTTTATAGGTATGGTTGAAGCCTAAAAGGAAAATATGAAAACATGCATGGCAAGCTTCACCAGTCGATTACAAAGGATAACAGATCAAAGAATAGGATCCAAGAATAGCAGATGTCAGCCTGTCGTAATGTATTATTTCCCGTTGTATTATATTTACCAATCGCTATTTTAAGGTTAGGGTCTTATAATTGTCCAACTGATGGGATTTGTTTTGACTTTGATGTGTGTGTGTATATATATATATAGATATATATATATATATATATATATATAATTTGGAAATAACTGTAAATAAGTATTAATAATTATGGGATGGGAATAGTAGATACTTATCATCAAATGATAAGGATCTGTGGATCGATCCCCACGGTTGTCTGACCGCTGCTGATTACTCAGCTATTTTTTCGTGCATCAATCTTTCACAACACATGCATTCAATCAGCAAGTGCGTATATAATCCCTGATGCAAAGTACAGAGTTTACCGCCCAACATACAGCATTAAACAAAACAGAGCCAATAAACATATCCTAAATTGAAACTGAACATAGAAATCATAACATATCCAAAGTGACTACTCGAAATCTTAAAAAGTGAATTTGTTGCGGAAAACCGAAAACGGGAAAAAAAAAATTGGAAGCAGACTATCACTGTTATATGCTCTAAGGCTGTCATCTGTCTGCTGAAGAACGGACGATCCAAGCATCATGAGAGCAACTACGTCTGTGTGGTGAAGAAACTACAAGACAGAAAATCAGAATGGAAAACCCAGTTATATTCTAAGCAAAACCTACAAACTACGGACGGAAAAAAGAAGTAATAGACGATGGGATAAAATTATTTAAACGCTCAAGAGAAATATTTCATAATCATCGCGCTTTCTCACAAGATCTTGACTTCTCGATAGATTGAATCGAGCACACAATACCGAGTAAAATGATAATCAAAGATCCAACTCAATAGATCAAATCAGTCGAAATATAAATTCAACAGGTAGCCACAATAAAAATCGTTGCAATCCTACACAGTTGAAAATTGGACGAATTGAATCATGGAAAATACGAGTTAGAACGAAAAGGTTGATGTATGTATGTATTATATATATATATATATATATATATATATATATATATATATATATATATATAGCGGCTATAGGGACACAAATTTATGTATACAAAATCTAGGCTACACGATTTGTTTGTCTTTATGTGTGAGGTGTAATTAAGGGGGAGATCTAGTAGCTCAGATTTCGTTATATACACACACACATACACATACACACACACACACACATATATATATATATATATATATATATATATATATATATATATATATAGTCGATCAGCTGTTAGACTGCGTTTCTCATGTTTTTTTTTTCTTTTAACCGTAACAATATGCTTTTTATATGATTGAATGATCAACATCGAAATACATGAAACGCACTTTGTGTCGACATTTGATGGCCTAAAAGACTGCTCGATACATAGAGCGCCAAATTCAAGTATATCTTATGAAATAATTACTTCTATTTTGTTTTTCTCTTACATGTCAAGTTGCTACCAAATTCGTTGGTTGTTTAATAGTTCTTCGCCTTTGGTTTTATCCACCACAAAAAAAACAATGAATTCTTGTCTACATATATAAAACATTCAATTATGGTTATTGCCACCTACATATAAAATGTAACATCATTCCATCCTTTCAGCCTGTGCCCAGAAACAAACTAACATGATTAGACGAACTAAATATTCTTACAATCACCATTACAAAGAGCCTAAAATGGATCTTTAAATAGTTGCACTTCAAATATCAACTTTAAAAAATCCCAGAACATTATATTTTAACATGCCAAAGGAGTGCCAACCAATAAAGATGATGTTTAGCAACATTAGTATCCATAGGTCTTCGTAATATACATCTAAGATTTCAAAGAATAATTCGTTTGACTACGTTTTCTCATTATATATTTATATACGCATAGTAGACTGTGCTGTTTCACTACAATGCAATGGTTATTTATGCTTAGCCCTTGCAAAAGCGACGGAGGATAAAAAGTGTAATTCTATAAAAATAACAAGTACAGAAACATAAGAAGTTACTATAACTCATAGGAAAAAATAGCAGCAAATCCAGGAAAAATTACCTGATCTAGCAGAAGGAGAAAGAGCATATAAGGAAGGAGTATATAGGTCACATGGAATAGCAGATTAAGCATTGTGATTGCGCCATCAATAACCTGAAACTCAGACACCTTCGAGCATACTACGTGCATAAAGAAAATGAATGGAACAAATCCTAAATTGTTCAATACATAGTAAAGTTAGTAATAGCTAAATCCTAGTAGTTTAAAGATCACTGCTTCAGGATTCAAATCACCTCCATCCAATTTTATTAATCTGCACGGGGCGGAAACAAAAGTAATTTACAACTTATAAAACGTGGAAAAAGTTAAATGGATCAATGACCAATATGAATATTATGGTTGTCATAAGTATGTTTTTCCGGTTAAATTGGGCAAGCCTGATACGTGGAATGAAATGGAATGATTTCAACATTGAAGAAGCGGTGAATAAATCTATCATCCTTCTCTTCCTTTCAATTGATTATATGTCTAAAATTACAAATAGAAACCAATTTTAGTTCTAGTACAACAGTAATATCTTTGAAATAAGCTAATATCAGATTACAAATCAATCTTTGTCCAAAAAACTGGGTAAATGAACAAAATAATTCAATATAAAGCATAAAAGAAGGAAAAAGATATTCCTGAGTAAAAGAATAATAATCATAAATACCCATTTTAGAAAATGATGATCCAAGAGGGATGTAGGAGGAGCTTGATGAAAGGAACAATACCTGGGATCTCTTCGTTCCATTGAAAACTAATTCTGCTACTTGATGGAGCAAACAAAAGAGGAACGATTTAAAGTTGGGAGGCTGTAAAGACGAAATCCATCATTAGAAAGTACAGCTAAAATGATAAGATCCAGTCCAAAGCAAAGGAGGGGAAGCGTTGAAAGGGAAAAAGTAATGAAAACTAAGGATTTTTGTTGTAATCAGGGAAGGCTACATGACCATGTTAAAACGTCTGAAAAACAAAGAAGCTCAATCGCCCGACTTTAAAGGAAAAAAAAATAACGTATAGTAAAACGAAGGCGTGCAGAAATGTTGAGACCTTTTGAATCCGAAATACACGTTGATGGGCCGAGAACCTATGAATTTTTACTCACTTTTATATTACTCACAAGTCTGGACCCGTGCTTCGCACACAGGATCAAGCTATACTTTTGTAATAATACTTTGTTTTTAGTTCATTTTTCTTTTGGAATATTACTTTGATAATTTCAGTTTGTGATGATATCAGAATGAAGCTATACTGCATACATAGCCCATTTCAAAAAAAAATTCAATATGACAATTTATAAAATGTATACTAAATAACTGCATGTAAGCATGGAAAAAGTTTAAATCCACAATAGTGGTATTAGTATAGTATAACATTCTATAATATAATTACTGAGTTTAGATCGAACTCGTGCTATGCACATGGACTCGCATTATTTGGACAAAATATGTATTTTTCCACTCCTTAAATGATTTTTTTTTTCTAACTTACGGTGTTAACTTAGACCAAGTTAACGTCATGTTTATTACAGCAACATGTTAAAATGCTATAATGATAACTTCCTTTGATTCATGCACACTACAAAATTTTCCATTATTGGCATACACACATAACATTATGGAGTGCAAAGCCATCACACTGATCTAATTGGATGACTACAGATAATTACTTACAGGTTCATGATATCAGGTAACTACACAATTTCCTGGTATCAAACACTTCAAGTTTCAAAATCTAGACAAACTATTTACACACAAATACAATATGGTAAACCATATACTCATATATGTACACATCTCATGAACCGTGATAAATCTAATACAATACGCATATACACATCCTATTACGTCTCATAGACAGTGATAAATCTAATACACATAAATAGTAAAAGATTTGTACACTTTGCCTTAAACATAGATGGATATATAGAGAAATACAATAGGATTTTGGTTCTTTTAAGGTACATAAGCTAGCTATGCAAATCAAATCAACAACACCGGTTCAGCTTACCTACATAGCTTAAGGCACTCAACGCTTCTATGATCTACAACTCTCTTGCATTCGGATTAAGCTCCTTCAGCCAACCTTTTATTCAGTATGTCTCACACTTCAGCTACACCTTTGTCGGTAGCTGCCTTCCGTTTACTACATCGTTTGAACCATTTATTGCGCATGCCACATCTTTCCTGTCACAATTTATAAAATTTATAGTTATATATTTTAACGAATAGTAGAATAAATTATTCCTATATTTTGGCAATCAGTTCGAAACTTATTATAAGTAAAAACATGGAAGTTAACACCATTTAATGACCTCCATAAAAGGTAATGATAGATCTGATTAAACTATCAATAGAGTAGGGGGAAAAATCTTTGAGATTTTTCCATAATTAATTCATTTCTATGTGTACCCATTAAAATATGGTAGTTGAAGATACCCTTCACTATGCATTTCGTATATTTTCGTCACATTCTTAAATTTACAAATTTAAATAAGGTAATTTTTATTTTAATCCACAATTTTAATAAGTTAATCCGCCATATAAAATAAGATCGTTGACTTTTAATAATATTTAATTTTTAATTAGTTTATCCACCTAAAAAATCGTCAAATATCTTTCTTCTTCTCACTTCTGCTTCGTATATTTCTTATTTTTAAAATCCTACATCTAAATTCAAGTCTAATATTCAAGTGGAGTAACTACTTACTTCCACCTGATTAATCTATCAATTAGTACCAATTACTATTTCTTCTTATTTGATCTACAAATATTGAAATCTCTTTAAGTTTGCATTGTTGTCGGGAGCAATTACTTTATAATCGACATAATATAAAGATGCTTGAGTACATTTGATGACATCATTCTACCAAATCTTGGTTCTGATTTTTATAACCATTTATTAATAGGCAACACCAATGGTTTTCACATATAATTGTTGAACTAATATATTTTTTTACTGCTTTTTGATGAAACACAAGTACAATCATTTTTGTCTTTTTACTTCATTTACTTTGTTTTGTACTAGGTGGCAGGGATAATTCTACTCAAAAGGTATGACCTCTTTTAATTTCAAGTATTGAACACATGTTATGATGTCATATTGACTCCAACAACTATTCTTTTTTCCCTTACTGGATTAAAAATATATTAGCTAATGGGTATCAACCAGTTCAAACCTGTAGTACCGTAAAAAGATATTGTTTAAAGTATCAAATACAAAGTCACTGTATGGCAAGATTCCATCAGTAGTTGCAGCGTAGCTTCCAGCATAAGCCATATAAAAGGAGGTTAGAAGTTTTAACGAATTATACACTTAGCTTAGAACATGAAACTTGGTTATATTCATCCATTAGTATTTGATTTGTTAGATTTTTTTTGATAGGCATACTTGATTATCTTCCAATGTTTTTATATGTTATATAGACTGTACAATCATTAGTTATGAATGTTGCTTCTAACTGTAGATTTCTTCTTTCTTTGAGAAGATTTTTCTCGCTATATATTCTGGCCATTAAGGGCATTTACAAGCACATATCATTTGAAGTTCTCAGTTATCTTGTTGGAAGGCTTTTTTTTTAAAAAACAAAAACATGAAATTTTTAAGTTAATCCACTCGTGGATTAACTTACAAAATAGTTGTGGATTAACTTACTAAAGTAAAATGGTGGATTAACTTATCAAAAGTGTGTATTAGAATAAAAATTACCTTTAAATAAATATAACTCAATATGCTACTGCTTTTTGCTCTTCGGTTTCTATTGTTTGGACAAATTTTTACTTTAAAAAATATACTGGCCATATTTTTTACAACAACTGGTTGTTGACATAATGCATCCTTTATATTGCAGGATATGTCTTTTGAACCCATGTACTAAAAAATACTTATTTAACAGAATATACTAATATTCAAATCATAGTTATATGGGTAGAGCTTCATGACCAGGTTGGTGCATAGTCATCAACCCCATAAATGAATCATGCGGTTAAGGGACTGGCCAAGCGATCCCATGCTTCGCACACGGGTGTTGAAAAAATAATTTAGTTTTAGTTTTAGGAAAAATAATTAAAATAATAATAATATTCTATTTACAGGAACTAATGTGAATCCGAGTACAAAACCATTATTGCATTAATAACAGAACTGAATGGGTTTAATAAAATATAGAAATAAAGGTGAGTAATAAAATAATGTTTCAAACATACAGTTGTTCTTCATTGATTCAAGTTATATTTAATTGATGTACATAGAAAAGAATGCACATACATCTGATGGTGTTTGTCTTATTAGTTCATTGTTGTCAAAATGCTAGCAGAAGTGCATGATATCTTTTTTGCAAAGCTAAGTGTATGATATTGATTTCACACTACAAGAAAAACCGCATATAGCAACGACCGAATCCGCTTCTAATCCATCGCTAAATTGGCCTTAGCGACGGATTTTCTGCATAACACAGTGGTCGGTAAAAATCATGACGGTAATTGTGTCAGATTTTTGCGATGGAATTTAGCATGAGTTTTCCGACAGTTTTCCGTCATTTTACTAAATATATAATAAAAATAAATTTTTATTTATTAATTTAATTTTAATTTATATACTGACGATTTACCGACAAATAATTAATTTATATTAAAATATTATTTACAAATGAAGTTGGTAAACCCTTACTAATTGCCAAGGGATTAGCGATAACAAGTTCTAATAAAAAAACTAGTTCAATTTTTTTGTCTGAAAACCCTTACAATTCAGCAAAGGATTAGCGACGGGAATTAAATTTAAATTATGCAATCCAACAAAAAATTAGCAATGGTTGCAGCAGACTACAATACAACCAAAAGATGCAACTATACCTATTACAACCAATTTTGCCCATTATTAAAAAAAAAAAAAAAAAAAATCAATCATTGATGCAACATATATACAGATTGTACTTGTAATTTTTAAAAAACAAAACTTATTATATATTCACATCATTTATAAGGTCTCACATTTACATTCCTCATAACATACAACAAACTAGTAATTAAATAGGTTTAATGAATGCATGACAATTGTAGTTAATGGTATTTTTATGAATACAAGCAAAAAGAAATAATATCTTCTTAGTAGCCATGGATCACCTTAGCTTCTTGTTTTTATGTTCTGAAACATCAGTTAGCAGCTCATTTGTTTGAAGTTTTCGTTTTTAGCTTTAGTCCCCTTTCCATCAGGATTTGCTTTCTTTAAGAATACAAACACAATTATTGCTGGCGTATTAATCCTTGTCTTCTCCTCTGGAACAATGACCTCCTATTCATTTGTTCAAAGTTTTTCTCTTCAGCCCGAGTCTCCTTTCCCAAGTCCTCTGAGTTCCATAAGAACGTTAACAGATAAGGCTCGATTATTTTCAGTATATTCATTTGATTATGAACTGCTGGACACATAAAAATATTGCTATTATTATCTACAATAGATACTAGTGATGCAATATGTCTACTAACAAAAGAGATATGATCAAAATAAAAGGGGCCTAAATTAACAAGGTAATCAAACAATTGTTAGCAACTGCATAGCTTACTAACATGGTTGTTTTGAGCGCGTCAAGCGATTTCTCTAATTTTTCATTCAAGAAGTCAAACGATTGTTAGCAACTGCATAGCTAACAGACAAGACTACTTGAGATTTCTATTGTTTGCATGACATATGTACAAATGAGCTAGTTTAAAAATATGAAAATAGCATACACAAAGTGTGCGAGTTAAACAAATTACTACACTACAGAAACTAACACATACAACTAATAATAACTAGCTTCAGTATACTACCACTTTGGAATAACAACTACAGAAACCAACACATACTAATAACATCCCTGCATGCAGAGTATCATGAACTTCAACGATTCATCAGTGGACAACTCAAACTCAATATCTCCTACCGAACTGATATCGTACACAAACCCACCCCAACCGCTAAACACAATGATCTACATTTCAGGAGAAATATAATCTTGTGAGGAAGAATACGGACGAACGTACTGCTGATGTTAAGGCAGATAATATATGAGATTTTATTTTGTTTTATTTTGTAGCAATATTAACTATGTATTTTATTCCCACAACAGAACATTAAGTATATACTGTGAAAACGTGCTTTGTTTCTATAAACAAAATATTACATGTATATTAACCGTATATTTGTATAAACAAAATATACAATTAACTTATGACCACATTAACTCGAACATAAAAAATGAACACCTGAACCACTCTCCATCAGTCCGCCACTAATCAGAGTCATCTAACCACATGTATTTTTGACTGTTTTTTGGGGAAAAATTTACTTAAAAAAATTACCTATAAATATAGCATGAAAAATTATGAAATAAAGCACTCATACTCAACAGAGACATCTAACACATGTACATATGTATATTGACATATGCATATATGTGTATCCACACTTTTTTTAAGGTCAAAAGCAATCACAAACTGTCAAACTAAAATTAAACATACCTAGGTGGTTCAGCAAACACATTCAAGCCTGTAGCGATTGAAATCTAAATTCATCTTATGACGGTACATACTTCGAAATTCTTTAGGTTTATGTATCTAAGACGAGTAAATACAGGAACTTGATTATCTGTAACTACCTCCTTCCAAGCCCTACTAGCATCTGAAGGAGATTGCGGACCATGAGCAGTAGGAAAAACTAACAAACCAGTGGTGATACAGGCAGAGGTATGAGGAGCAGAGGAAAGCTTAACATCAAGAACATGGGTAGGCCGAACTAGAATTTGGCGCATTTTCTTCCGATACTGGCACGATGTAACAATCTGAAACCTGTTGGTATCGAAGATCTCTACAGGCACACGCACTGGAGGTTGTCGTGGGGAAGGTGGGTCTGAAGGGAGGGAAATTGAAGGCGGACAGCTCAAAGGAGGAGAATTAGGTGGTTTAAATGATGGAAGGAAGCTAGGGTTTTTTTCCTAAGCGAATCGCTTTTCTATCGGCATGATTTTTAGTTGTGTAAGAATGGTAGATTGAAATTAGAACCATTGGGTTAATGTTAATCTAACGGCTAAGGACCTGAGGTAACAAATACGTGGACTGTGATGAATACGTGAAAACATAGCATTGGAGCCGAAATTTCGTTTTGGAGCCGAAATTTTTGATTTGGAGCCCAGGCTAAATTTGAGTTTGGAGCCAAAAAGAAAATTTAAATGACCCACCACATAACTTTCTATAATAACTATTCAAAAAGTTCAATTCATCCATATGTGTATTTAAAAAGTAAAAAAATTATCTGATATTGGAAAAGCAAATACGAATACAAATAAGGTCACAATCTCATTCGATGCTTATTCGTTCAGGTACAACCAAAATTATAGTTAATTTTTTGGTGTAGTTAATAGATAAAATTGGTGTCATTTACCATTTTATATAAGTAAAACAACTTAATATTTATTATTACTTTTACTATTTTTTAATATCAAATTTTTTCTTTAACTATTATTATTTAATTATCATTCAATTAATCAGCATTTATTATAAATTTTACAATTAATTATCAGTTACAACTTACACGGTATTCAATAGTGAACTATTAATAAATTATTAATCAGATATTTAGTATTAATTTATTTATTATTGATTGTTAATTTAATAACTAAATATTGATTATTAATTAATTATACCTACTGGTACTATTGCCAAGTATTAATCACTATTAAATATTAAAAATTATTATTAATTACCAAATTTAAAATCTTAATTACTAATGTTAAATATTAATTAACTCTTAACTATATGTAATAATAAGTGCTTATTTATTAATAATCATCAATTATTATAAGTTATAAATGATTAATATAATATTATTAATGATTAGTTATTAAATATTAATAAATAATATAATATTATAAATGATTAGCAGTTAGTAATATAATATTATTGTTAATAATTAGTAACATATAATATTAATATTATATTACTAATGATTATCAAAAATAAATTTAATTAAACAACGATATTAATCTATTTTGTTAATTATTATTGCCTTTTATTTATATTGTATAGTAATTAATAATTAATCAATACTATCTTTTGAATATTATTAACTTTTAATAGTAATTATTTATTATTGATATATTATTAACATTAATTATTTAAAATTTATATTTACTTATTAATTACTAAGTAAAAACACAAATGTAAAACATTTTATAAATAATAAATATAAAAGTTTTTCGCAAATCTCTTGATGTTTATAAAATTTCTTATTAATAATTAAGAATAGGAAGTATGCATGTAAATTTCTTGATTGACCGGTTGTATAGGTTTAATATTTTGATATAAAAGAATGTATGAATATTTAAGAATAGGAAATATCAAGGAATGTATTAATAATTTCTTGATATTAATTTTTTTTCTTTAATCTTGGATATAGTGTCACCTTTTGTTCTGATTTTTCTATAAAAAGAAAACTTTTTCATTTAGTTTTTCACAAATGCGATTGAGTGTATGGGTAGAAATAAAGATATTTCATTGAATTCTAAATTCAAAACAATTTTGGGGTATATCATTAAGAGACTCCTATTTTAATAGTTATATTGAAGTAAGTTACTTGGTAAAACTCTTTTTCTATGAATTAACCGTGTTAATTAAATATTAAATAATCATTGATTATCAAAACAAATTTAATAAACATCGAACAACAATGTATTTTATTAATTACTATTACCTCTTATTTATATTATATATTAATTAATAATTAATTAGCATTAATTTTAAAAAAAAATTAATCATCATTAACTATTGAATTTTATTTACTTCTAATAGTTATTATTTATTATTAATTACTAATGTATATCAACTTTTTTTTTAATTTTTTTTAGCATATTCAGTGTTTAAAAGTATTAAAAACTACAAAAAAATGATGCATCTATAACTACACTAATTTAAGTAGCATGTTCAATTCACTCGTTGTTTGCTCAAAGAAGAGGAAGATACCTCCGATCAATTTGTTGCAGGAGTGTACAACTCTTTTATATATGGTTTGTTTGCTTTCAAAAAAAAAAGAGTCTCGTACATAATGAACAAAAAAAATACTGTAAAGTAAAGACACAATGAATAGGAAAGGAATAGATAAGCGAATTTACCAAGCAAAAGCAACCTACCATCAAAAATCCAATTCGTAACGGCTCTTCTTTGAGCGAACAATGTATTTTATTAATTACTATTACCTCTTATATATATTATATAGTAATTAATAATTCATCAGCGTTAATTTTCAAAAAGAAAAATCATCATTAATTATTGAAATTTATTTACTTCTAATAGTTATTATTTATTATTAATTACTAATGTATTATTAACATTAATTATTTAAAATTTAAATTTACTAATTAATTACTAAGTAATAACACAAATTTAAAACATTCTATAAATAATAAATATAAAAGTTCATTTCAAATCTCTTGGAAAACCGCAGGAAAAATAGCTTCAAAATTTTGTCGACGGTAATCCGACTCTACTAGCAACGAAATTTAGCGTTAAATATTATATGACGGTAAAGAGCTGCAATTTCCATTGATTTAGCGACGGAATTAGTATTCGATGGTAATAATTTATAATAAGATGACATATAAAATCCAAAGTATTTCCTCTTACAAAGCCCACGGAAATCCGTCGCTAATTCACGACGGAATTTTCCGCTGCTAAAAATCTGTCGCTATTCTCGGTTTTTCTTGTAGTGGATCAACGCAGTCTTAAGTATATAAATTATTAGAAAACGTGCATGCATTTAGATGGAAGATAGCAGACAAAGAGCACCAATATAGTATAAGAAAGATCGTTTGTATATATGTATTAAATGCTGGGAGTGGGATAAAGTAAGAAAGGACAGAATTGGCACAACATAATCATTGCAGAACAAAATTTAATTTTTATAGCAATTAGCCAATTCATCCTTTTCCAATTCAATCTCAACTTGGAAAAAACATTAATATAAACCTAGATAGTGAACAAACATGCATAAGAAGAGGATCGTATAAATCCAATGCTAGGCAAAAAATGAAACTAAAGAATCCTCGAAGCAAAATATGGTCTAGTGTATAAGACTGAAATTAAATGCAGGTCAAAATAAAATGATTAAATTTATATCTTTGTATGAACAAAGGTGGTCTTGAAATACTGAGCATTAGAGAGAATATGACACCATTTGGATCTCCAAAATTGAACTTAGTTCCACATGTAAATAGAAACTTTTAGTGAAAAACAAAACAAAAGGCGATATTTCATTCAAGTGCAATTAGGAAAAAATTGAAATCGCAAAATTGATGAGTTAATGCTAAGAAAATAGGCCTTGGTATATTTTGATGTCGACGGAGTCTGGTAAATGTTTTGGCAACATTAAATAATAGCGGCTAGAACGATAAATCCTAATAATACAGAAGTTAATTTATATATTAAAGACAACCTGAAGAAAACTGATATTTGAATATGAAAAAATTGACAAGTTTATTAGTTTAGATGCATATAAAGTTAACTAATAATTGTGTATAAAACGAAAGGTATCATAAAGACCATCATTTATAACAACATATACTTCTAAATTCAGTGAAATAATTATTTGGTTGATAGATCGTGTATGAAAATGAAGCAATTTTCCAGCTATAAACTGTGATGCTGGACATGTACGGTGTCGCATTAGAGCCTCTATACCATAGTAGAACATGTGTAAATATGAGCCGTTTTTAGTCTTAACCTTATGCTCCATGTTGTACAGTTTATCTCAATCATTCATTACTTGCCTGAATTTAATATTTGACTTTCGTTTCTACAATTATTAAAATAACAAATATTACCAGTTGCTTGGGTTATTGAACAGGTTTGTGGCCCAATTTGACTACTGCATTATATTTTTGACACATTCATTATATTTAAAAAATTGTACACTAATGATAACTTAAAGGTTAAAACTGGTGTTTTGCACCACAAAAAAGAAAACTAAGTCTTAACTTATAAGAATTGCATGGTCCTTGCTTCCGTATTGTTTATCAAATTAGTAACTTGGATCCTAATTCCTTTCATCCACGCATCATTCTCTTACTTGGCTAAGCCATCTGCAATTTTAATTTACTATTTTCAAACGAAAATCAAATATATCGTCCTAAAAAGATTCCCAATATGTAAAACATTCTTCCTACGGCTTTTTCTTGGCTTCTCAATCATATAGACTATAGGGATGGCTCACAATACTGTACACATGGATGAAGCAGTGGCTGTTTACTTGCATACTCTACACTTGCTCAAATAATAAAAATAAGAAAAATCAGTAACTTGTATAGAAAAGAACTTCCTACATCAATATTATTTGCTGAAGGAAGTAAATATGTGATAGATCCTTATGTAGCTTTATCAGTGAGTACGGGAGCAAGGAAGTTGAATACCCCAATTAGGCATATTTCCAATTATCGTATCCTATAATCGAAGTTATTGCAAACGTCAAAACTTGGTGGCATTTAATCTTGTGGGATGCTTTTGGACTATTTGAAAATACATCCAGCTTGGCCACAAATGATTCAAACTACTTGAATTATGAATAGTATATTTCTCCTAAACCATTTCAACTTAAAATCCATTCCACATTTCAATGTTTCTATTTTAACTATATTTTTTAGACAATGCATGCTGACCTCAATACTTTTCACAATGTAACTGGTTTCTTTTTATATTTTCGTCTGTCTTGAAATTTAGCATGATAAAACATAGTTTATGCATTAGCTGGAAAATTCCGCTAACCTATATGAGAATATATGTATGAGATTTTCTTAGGAAGGATATGCAAATGAAAAAACTGGAAATAGTTCCCTTTCCTATTTCCACCGAAGAAGTCCATTATATTTGACTTGTAAATGGTGGTGGAAATGATTCTTTGATTTCTCTATGCTAAAATACATTTATTCTAGAGTACCTAGAAAATAAAACTTATGAAAGTAAGTTTCAAAAATATCAATATGATAGAGTGTATATGCAAAGAAGAGATCACTACACATGTTATCAAATTACATAACCATTTTGTTTATGTAGATAAGCCAAATGGTGTAAAAATTCACATATTGTGACCAAATCCAAATGAAGACACATACATACATAAACCAGTTCATTATGATAGTTGTCAGCAAATTAATTTTTGAATGTTTATCAAGAAACTTTGCAATGATAGCTTCTCTAGTGATCTCAATGGTGATGTTAAAATATTTTTGTAAATGTTGTTACATCATGAATCAAGCTTTTAAGATTCGGTCCATTTAATCTTAACAATAAAGTGACTAATCTCATTTAGCTTTAATTATGCGAGAAAGCTTCATATTTAAGTAATCACAGTGGAAATTAAGATCTTATTGTAGGGAATATGGATCTATTTGACTAAGATGTAACTTTTCCAATTGTTTACAAAACTATTAAAGACAGATTATGTCGATAATGAATGAATATTGCTATAACATTTTTCTCATGCTTCAGATACCATGAAAATCGGAAGTAATGAACAAGTAAATTTTATGAACATAAGCAGAAAGTCAAGCTTTACTTGTCATGAGTTAATATCGCAGACAAAAATTCGCTGAAAATTGGCATACTTGCATAGAAGCTGCTTTCCCGACATCATTAAATTACACAGTTTCATATCCATTTATTCATTTGGTGCATAATTTTAGTTGAAATAGCCGAAAGAAGGAAATTGAATACAATTGCAAGTATATATGGTAGATGCCAAGGAAAAAGTTGAATTTATGTTGTCAATAAATAAACAAATAAACCCACATCGAAAGGAAGGTAGCAGAATCTTTCAGAAAGGAAATTGTTAGCCCACTTTGTGAACTGGGCAACACAAAGTCAAAACATGAAATATTGAAGAACTTGAAAAACTCTGAAGCGGGTCGGATCAGAGCAAGATAGCGGTTCGGATAAAGTTTTCTGTTCGGATCGGTGAGCTATTGCTGAGGAAATTAGAAAGGCACAGCTGTTCGGATCGGAGGGCAATATAATCTCAATTGGATCGGAAAGCCACTTGATTGCTACGGAGATAGATCGGAGCGGAGCGGAGCAGAATAAAGAGAAGAGAGAATTGTTTCCAAGTCAATCCGGGTCGGATCGGTTATCCCGATCCAAACCCCTTGTACATGTCCCTCCGACACGAATCCATTCTCCATATCACTCCCCTGCATAAGCGCCTGGATATCTGGATCGGCTATGACCAGTTCCTGCCCACAACGTCCATTACTCTGATGCGTTGTCAACATAGAAATGCATCCGAACCCGAGGCTGATGGGGTGGATGACACGTGGCTCCGATCCGGATCGGGTTCTGAGCAAATTCACACCTATAAATACCCCGTCTGGAGACAAAGAAAATGATCTTTTTTCCTGGCACTTGGAGAATCGAACCACCTTCATAACCCGAATTCCAGCACTCCCGGAGAATCCAAATCTTCTTTCATTATTTGTTTTTAGTCAATTGAGTGATTGTAAGTGAGTTGTGAGAGAAATCAAGTGAATATTTCATTGTATTTGCAACTGAATCATTGAAAATAGTGAAAGATAAGTGGACGTAGGCATTTCTTCGCCGAACCACTATAAATCCTGTGTGTTCATTTTCACTTTTATCTCATTTCATTTGCTTTTAATCAATTTGGGTGTTAGAACCACTTTCTGGTCTAACATTTTGGTGCTTTCACTGAGAACTCATCTGAATTCTTTGTTTTCCGGGATTATCATTCCACTTTTTGGACCGTTGAGTTCGAAAAAGTTAATCCTTAAGTTTCAACACCCTTGGATATTTGTCGAAGTGATTGTCAAAGAACCATGGCCAAAGGAAAAGGCAAAGAAGCTCAATCTGTTCGAGGAAATGGAGCTGGCGAAGATCAGCAAAATGCGGTTGTAACAAGGTCTCGTGGGCAGAGTTCAGCAGCAGGAAGAACCAATGCAGGAAATCCGAGACGTCTTCAAGGGGAAAGCTCCGATCCGATCCGGGTAGGAGATTCTGAAGCAGTGCATTCCCCCAATCTGAACCGACCCGAGCAGCTTGCCATGTACCGACCCGACCAGACTCCTCAGCTCCGATCCGACTCGACCTCCCATCTCCGATCCGATCCGACTCTTGGTGATGTTGGAACTTCTACTCGAGTCCCTACAAATGCTCCGATTCCAGCCGCCAGGGTCAGTGATCAGGTCAACCCATCTGCGCCCATTACTCAAGGAGATTTCTCGCGCCTACTTGATATGCTTGAAAGTACAAGGGAGGCTATGAAAGTCCACGAGCGCACTAATCTCATGATGCAGGAGAATATGAGGCTCATGAGTAGGGAGATTAGCGAACTCCGTCGATGGAGAACTCCATCATCGGTTCGTCACACACCAGTGGATCAGTCTTCATCTTCCGAGGAAGAGCGGCCCCGTGAACGAAGGCCGCTCGAATGACCTCAGAATGTGGAGCAGCTGACATTTGGATCTTTGGGATCTAGGATATTGCACGAGCGCTAGGAAACAATGACCCCACTCGGGGGGCAAAGACTCCAGTCCCCTCCTCCCGAGATCGACCGGGAGCGCAGGGAACGAAATAGAGCAGAAGCAGCTCGAAGAAGAAGGGCATCTCCTGAACAAGAGCCCAGAAGGAACTCGGATACTAAGGCCAGGGAACCTGAGCGGCCCCTAACTAATGCTGATGTACAGGCAATGGTTCGCCAGATCATGTCCGAGAGCCGGAACTATACAAATGAAGATTATGGCATTGAGCGAAGCCATACTCCTTTCACCGACGATATCCTCGACTTCCAATTTCCCCGGCGCTTTAACTTGCCACAAATGGACAAGTACAACGGAAGGACTGATCCGGGACAGCATTTGATGCGATACTCGTGGCTCATGAATGCCGCTGCTGCCCCTGATGAAGTGAAGTGCAAAGCATTCCCAATCTACTTAGAAGATGTGGCGTTGTTCTGGTTTACCCGACTTCCTCCTCGTTCGATTTCGAATTACAGGGAACTGAGCGAACGTTTTATGAACCAGTTCCGACTCCAAGCCCGAAAGGCCAAAAGTGTTATTGAATTATCGAGAATCAAGCAGGCACCAGGAGAGTCTTTGAGGGCATATCTTGACCGTTTTAACCTAGTTGTGACTGAAGTTAGTGACCCGCATGAGCCCACCATTCTGATGGCATAAAAGGAAGGAGTCGATCCTGAATCTGAGTTCGGGGATTACCTTTCTGGGAAGACACCCTCCACAAGAGAGATATTCTATGAAAAAGCCGATATTTATTTAAGGCGAGAGGAGGCCAGGGCAAACCGAAAGAGAAAGTCTGAGGCGGCTTCAAAAGAAAATGTGCAGAGTAATATCGCCGTGAAGCAGTCTGGGGAAAGTTCTGGCAAGGTTGAAGTAAATGTGGGAAACAAGGGTGGAAACAACAATGCTGGAAGCGGGGGTAACAACAACAATAACCGTAATCCGAACGGTAACAGAAGAAACAGAAATAGGGGAAGTGATCCTAACAAAAGACCCCGATTCCAGACCTACGAGAATTATACACCATTGAACGACACCCTGGAGAATATTTACCTGGATACGTACAATGTTTTGCAGTACAAAAGACCGCCACCTCGTGATTCGACCGAGAAAGAAATGGCGACAGGGAAATTCTGTTTGTTTCATGGAACTCATGGGCATTCAACCAATGAATGTCGGCATTTGAGGGATGCGATTGAGAAGCTGCTGCGTGAAGGGAAGTTGGATGAATACAAGGTTGCCCCGAGGGACAGGGGGCAAGGAGAGCAGGCTCCAAAACAGATTCTACCTGCTCCCAAGCCTACAGCGCAGCAGAAAGGTAAAGGAATTGTTATCAACTCCATAGTGGGCGGACCTCACTCGGCAATCCGAAGTTTCAGATCAATGGATCAATATGTAAATGCTGCCAAGCACCTAGATGTGAATGAAGGTGACGATTTGGAAGATATCACCCCCATAAAACAACAGAAGACCATGTTTGACGACGTGGTATTCCACAGCCGAGATAATACTGGGATCCAATCACCCACTGATGATCCGTTGGTTATTACTACTACTATTGGGCCGGCCTTGGTCTATAAGGTATTAGTAGACAACGTAAGTTCTGTCAGTATTTTATTTAAAAAGTCATTCGATCAGATGAAGCTTGAATCTGAAGATTTGAAGCCATGTGAAGGATGGATCAGAGGCTTCAACGGGGCGTCAACAGCTCCCATGGGATACATAGAGTTGCCCGTGACCTTGGGGCAAGGAGAACGTAGAAGAGTGCGGATGCTTCAGTTCGTAGTATTAGACGTAGATTCGCCTTATAATGCATTTTTGGGGAGGCCTGCCCTTGCTGAATTCAGAGTTTGTATTGCCCCCTGGTGCTTATTGCTTAAGTTCCCAACCGAAGCCGGAACTGGAGTAATGAGAGGGGATCAAGTTTCCGGACGGGTCTGCTATGTGGCCGAACTAAAGATGTTGATGAAAGGACTTAACATTGAGAGTAAAGATGCTTCGCCTCCTCCAAAGGGGGGCTCGGCATAGCAATTAGAGAAATCGACCTCGAAGGAGTTGCCCAAAGGAACGCCAGAGGACCTGGATCCCAGAAAAGACGAGGAACCAGAGGCTAGAAATGCAACTCCTAATGAAGCGACAGTGGAAATTCCCATTGATGAAACTGATCCAACAAAAGTTTTGAAGGTTGGTTCTCAGTTGGATTCATGTCGAGCCAAAGAACTAACGGACTTCTTGAAGGCAAACTTGGACGTGTTTGTCTGGACCCATGCTGACATGTGTGGGATATCGCCATCCATTATAAGTCACAAATTAAATGTAAACCCGAAACATCCGCCTGTGAAGCAAAAGAGACGTATGCTGGGCCCAGAGAGGTCGGGTGCTCTCAAAGAGGAAGTGGAGAAGCTAAAGCAGAACGGATTTATTCGAGATTCGACATATCCTGACTGGATATCGAATCCCGTCTTGGTAAAGAAGCCGAATGGAAAGTGGCGGACTTGCATTGATTTTTCAGATTTGAACAAAGCTTGCCCAAAAGATAGTTTCCCACTTCCCAGGATTGACCAGCTTGTAGATTCGACAGCAGGTCATGAACTTCTCTCTTTCATGGATGCATATTCCGGATATAATCAAATTACTATGCACATGCCAGATCAAGAGCATACGAGCTTCATTACGAATTTGGGGTTATATTGTTATGTTGTAATGCCATTCGGATTGAAAAACGCCGGAGCCACTTATCAGCGCTTGGTGAACAGAATGTTTTATAATCAAATAGGAAAGACTATGGAAGTTTATGTGGATGATATGCTTGTCAAATCGAAACAGTCCTCCAGCCATACGCAAGACTTGGCGGAAATGTTTGGCATCCTGCGAAAGTATCGGATGAAATTGAATCCTCTGAAATGCTCATTTGGAGTGGCATCGGGAAAGTTCCTTGGCTTCATTGTGAGCTCCCGAGGAATTGAAATCAATCCTAGCCAGATAGCAGCGATTAGAAACATTGAAGAGCCGAGGAGAATTAGAGACGTCCAAAGTCTTGCAGGGAAAGTAGCGGCGCTGAGTAGATTCATCTCCAAAGCCACAGATAAATGTGTTCCGTTTTTTGATTTGATTAAAAGAGGAAAGAAGAAATTCGAGTGGACTCCGGACTATGTTGAGGCCTTTCGAAATTTATTGGAACTGCTAGAAAAACCGCCGATTTTGTCAAAGCCAGTAGATCACGAAGAATTGTTTGTTTATTTGGCAGTCTCGGCTCACGCCGTTAGCACAGCTCTGGTTCGAGAAGAAGACAAAATACAAAGGCCAGTGTATTATGTAAGCAAGAAATTAGCAGCGGCAGAGCGCAACTACCCAAAAATTGAGAAGCTCGCTTACAGCCTCCTAATCGCATCCCGAAAACTTCGTCACTATTTCCAAGCTCATCCAATAACCATATACATCGACCAGCCCTTGAGGCAGGTATTGCAGAGACCCGAAGCATCGGGAAGGTTGATCAAATGGAATATAGAATTAAGCCAATTTGATTTAAATTTTCAACCGCGAAAGTCGGTCAGGGGGCAAGCTCTGGCGGACTTTATAGCGGAGTTCACCACCCCAGAGGAGGAAGTAATCGATGACAAAGTGGTTAGGTCCGAGGATGAGTTAAAGATAGATCCGTGGAAACTATACACAGATGGAGCCAAGAACGATCGAAGGTCCGGAGCTGGAATCGTCTTAGTCACCCCCGAAGGACGATCGTTATATTATGCTCTACGATTAGAATTTTCGGCGACTAACAATGATTCTGAATATGAAGCCCTGATTGCCGGGCTGAAGCTTACTAAAGACCTCGGAATAAAAACATTGGACATATTCTGTGACTCTAAAATCGTTGTTTGCCAAGTGCGAGAGGAATTTGTGGCTCGGGGACCTCGACTTATCGCCTACCTCAGGAAAGTGAGAGAACTATTGAGTAGCTAGAAGCGGTACGATATAACACACATCCCAAGAGCCGAAAACCAGAAGGCGGATAGGCTGGCAAAGCTGGCTAGTTCCGACAATCCAGAAGAGACTGAAATAATTCCAATTGAAACGTTGGAATCGCCAAGCTTTGAGTCGATGGAAGTTGAGTTCGCTTTCGAAGCGGAACCGGAGAAGGAGTCGTGGATGACTCCAATTAAGAATTTCCTTAAAAATGGGACACTCCCATCAAAGAAGAGTGAGAAAAGGGCTGTAGTTCGCAAGGCTACCAGATATGTCATACAAGATGATACTCTTTACAGGCAAGGATTTTCTATGCCCCTGTTACGATGTATAGCACACGACGACATCAAGCGTGTACTAAGAGAAGTACACGAAGGTGAGTGTGGAGATCATACAGGTGGTCAGACTTTAGCAAAAAAGATATTGCGATACGGATACTTCTAGTCTACAATTAATAAAGATGCAGCTGATTATTCACGACGCTGCGATAAGTGTCAGAGATTCGCCAAAATCCCCAGAGCACCGTCGACCCAACTTAAATCAATGGTGAGTCCTTGGCCATTTGCCACATGGGGAATTGATATCATTGGAGTTCTACCGATTGCTAAGGGAGGAGCGAAATATGCAATAGTGGCCGTAGACTATTTTACGAAGTGGGTGGAAGCTGAGCCCTTGACCAAGATCACGGCAAGAAAGGTGATAAGTTTTTTGGTCAGAAATATTATATGCCGATTCGGGATCCCAAGGACGATTATAACTGACAACGGAACCCAATTTGATAGTACTGAATTCAGAAATTTCTGCCAGAAGTATAAGATTGACAAGCGATATACTGCAGTTGCCTATCCGCAGTCGAACGGGCAAGTAGAGGCAATAGACAAAGTAATCAAATCCATCCTCAAGAAGCGGTTAGAGCGTGCAAAGGCAAAATGGGTTGACGAATTGCCCCTGGCTTTGTGGGCATATCGAACAACATTTAAGACGGCCACCGGTCACACCCCTTTCTCTCTCTCCTTTGGCTCAGAAGCAGTAATTCCAGTTGAACTGGAAGTTCCTTCCCACAGGGTGACATATTATGACCCGATGACGAATCGGGCGCTCTTACTTGAGTCTCTTGATGAAGTCGAAGAAAAAAGGGACGAAGCAGATTTGCGTGCGGCAAGACATCGACGTCAGATGGCACGCTATTACGACAAAAAAGTTCGCCTCAGGACTTTTGAACCAGGAGATTTGGTGCTAAAGAGAGTCTTTCCATCCCTTCCTCACCTTGGTCCAAAATGGGAAGGGCCCTTTGTCATCCAACGGAAACTTGAAAAAGGAACCTTCAAGTCAACGACCGTAGATGGCGAAGAAGTCCCTAGAGCATGGAATGCCCAACACTTAATGCGATATTTGGATTAGAAATGCTGTACTCTTTGTTATTTTTCTTATGAACTCTGTAATAAGGCACGACTTTCCTTGGGAAAATCTGACGATATGAATAAAAGACTATAAAGTGGATGTAGGCTACGACTTAGCCGAACCACTATAAAATATTGTGTGTTATTTACTTTTATGCATTACATATATACATTCGTCAATTATTCTGTTGTGATTATGGAATACAGGATGATTCAAAACCTGGAAAGGTTAAAGAAGTTTAAACATAAGAAAAAGCACAGCGACTACTTGTGCGATAAGACATAAAAGAATGAGAAAACGACATTCTTAACTCTAACTCTCCAGAGAGAGAGAGTATAAAAGCGTCTCCGACTGAGCGCTGAAAAAGAAATTCTTCCCTTAACTCTAACTCTCCAGAGAGAGAGAGTATAAAAGCGTCTCCGACTGAGCGTTGAAAAAGAAATTCTTCCCCTAACTCTAACTCTCCAGAGAGAGAGAGAGTATAAAAGCGTCTCCGACTGAGCGCTGAGAAAGAAATCTTTCCCCGCTGAAAGATCGGGGAATGAATAGATTACTGAGCTCGAACACTAACTCTCAAGAGAAAAGAGAGAGAGTATAAAAGAAATGCCAGAGAAATGACAGGTGCTGACGACACAGGAAGTGCTATCCCATCAGAAAATCGGGAGCATTCAGATTGCTTGATTAAGCATTAGATAATTTGAGGGAATTGACTGGGGGCATATATGTATACACATATTTCCTCCCTCCGTAACTTCATTTCATAATTATAGTAAAACATGCATTTTTACATAAGTGCAGAACTACTGACAAACAGACATTGCAGAAAATGAGTTTTTTTTTTTTACAAATGAATGAATTTGTACAGGATAATAGCTAAAAAAGAAAGCGCAGGAGCCGCACTTGTAGCAACATTTGTTGGTTCATTAAATGCTAAAACAATACAAGGCAATCCACTATTTAGATTTCGAATGAGCCTTGGACTTCTTGGCGGCTTTCTCCGCATCCTTTGCTTCTTTCTCAGCCTCTGTCAAGATTCGTTTTGATTTCTTCTTTCCTGAAGATGCGGTGCTGGAGCTAGTAGACTTCTTCCCGAAGGGCGGAGCGTTGGAATCAAGAGAAGATTTTTTAGCGAGTTCCTCTGTAATAGATCTAGTTGAGAGCTTAACAACTAACCTTGATCCCGCATCCACAACTGCGAGGGGCTTGAGGGCTTCGGGGTCTAGTTCTTCGGCTTTTAATTGCAAGCGTTTGTCTTGATCAGCTTTCATTGCAGCCAAGGTAACATCATCAGCATTTTTTGACTCCCCGACTATTGCAACTTCTGGTTCCTCTTCATGCCCCCCGTCACCGCCATCATCCTTTAAAGCTGCTATCATTTCTTCATCATGGGGAGTGGCGACCTTAGTTGGCTCACTTCCTTCTCCCAAGTCTATAGGAGCAGCCTTATCCTCCCCTCTTTTGGCCTTTTCTGCGGGCTTTGCCCCGGCGGTGGCTCCCTGAGTCACATCTGTCTTTTCGGATGGCTCAACACCTACAGAATGAGAAGCAACAATTATCAACTCAGGCGAAAACAATGTGTTTTTCATCGATTGCTCAATCACGTGGCGAAAGGTAGAAATAGCCTTGACAAATTGAGGAGAAAAGGTAGGGATACCTTCCGAAGACTTCTCGGCAGGGGTGACTACTACCTCTGATGCTGTTTCAGGAATAGGGGATAGCAGAGTTGTTCGGGCAATTCCCGGATTTTCAGGATCATACCCCTCTACTTTAGAAGTCGCAGGGGCAGAAGAAGAGGAACCAGCTTCGAGAACATTCTTCTGTTTAGACTTTCGTCTCTCTTCTTCCATGGCCTTAGCAATGAGGCGGCGCCCTTCGGCTAGGCGCTCCGGTTCATCATCTCTCAAGTATTTCTCCATTAGCTTATCTTCATCGATGAAATCGACCTTAAGTTCCTCTTTTTCCCACTCGACGATCTGATTCCATACTTGAACCAGAGTGGATGGATAATCCTCGATCCAAGAAATGTTTCGGCGACGGATGATATGTGCGAAGAATTCAATCATTAATTCGCCGAAACCCTGAATATCAGCCTCCGCCTCAGATAATTGTTTGCGGGCTTCCTCCGCAGATTTGATAGCACACTCAACATTGCCCTCAGCCAGGGCAGCTCTGTTCTCCGCCTCCAATAGCTTTGAAGCCAAGTCAGCATTCTTCTTTTCTAGTTCAGCACTCCTCTTTGCTAACTCGGCATTTTTCCGCTCGAGGTCAGCATAAGCAAGGCGTGTCTTAGCAGCTTCTGACTTAGCCTCATCAGCTTGCTTTTTTAACTCAGAGCGCTCTTGAGTGTGAGATTCGAGCAAGTCATGATAACGTTTTTGCATGTCCTCAAATTGTTGTTTGAAGTTAGAAGCGTCCCTTTGAGCGACAGCTAGCTGAGCTTGAGTGTCTTCCAAATCTTTTCCTAGAGCTTTTAAAGCCTTGGCATCCTCCTCCGCGGTCTTTTGCATTGAATCAGTATTCGTGATTAGAGTGCGGATAATACTGGAAAGATTGCGTGAATATTTAAACATCTCAGTATATTGTTTTTCAACCGCATCTATCTTTGCTTTGGCCTCATCTGCCCACTTAGAAGAAACAGGTTCAAGGGCAGGTAAAAAAGTCAAAGTCTCGAAGTAGTGTTCGGGAAATTGCTCCTCCAAATATGCCCGCTTTACTGCAGTTTCCGCATCTAGTGGGGGAGGAGCGGGGATTGTCAATTCGGTGTCCCTGTGTGAGGAGGATTCGGTAGTTTCTTTGTCTGTCCTAGGTCGTTTAGTAGCAGGGACCTTGTGCTTACTCCGAGACCCGGTTTCTTTCGGAGGACTTCTCTCTCTACTGCGCTTTTCATGGGAAGAAGTGGAGTCTTTAGATTGTGGTCTGTCCTCTTCCCTTCGGCTTTGATAACCCTTTGTTTCTCTTGTTCCGGCCGAACTGGTGAGCTAGAACGTGAGGGTCGAGAACGATAGGGATCATAAGGCCTTCTCTCATCCCTGCCCCGATCATCACGACGATCATACTCGACATCCTGAGGAGGATTGGACATGCTGCGGCGAAGCTTCCTGATATCGTAGTAGGATCGAGACATCGTACCTGCACAATAAGACAAACGAAATTTAGAATTAATTGATTCATGGAGAAAGAGGTGCAATGAATGCTAATGCTGTTGTATAAAGTGTGTCCTGAGTGGTGTGTTTCCCCCCAACCAACCCGAGTCTGAAGCTAGACTAGTACGGGCATGCTCTTTGGCCTTAGCAGGAGTGGTCTCTTCAGAAGAGGTGAAGACTAAAGGATCCTTCCTGAAATCCTCTGAAGTGTATATAGTTTCAGGTAAGGGGAGATCCCCCAAACCCTGAAATATTTGCTCATCAGTACTAGGGACATCCCCCTCGGAAGCATTAAGTGGCGACTCTTGGGAGGATGTTGACTTTTCCAGAGAAGTAGCCTCCTCGGGGGCAGTATATCCTTCACGATGCCTTTCGGCCAGGTTAGCCAATTCGTCATCTTGTGTAGAAGATGGAGAAGGTGAAGTTTGAAGAGTCACTGTAGGAATTCCCGAGCCTTCTCCTGTCTCTGGGACTACCTCCACTGGAGGAATGTATACGTAGGGGGCCGTCCCATGACCGATGCTACGAAAAACGGATAACAGCCCATGGAAGTTAAGATATTCGTCCTTAAGGACTTCATCGATGGTCAAGAATTTTTGATCGCCATTAAGAAGTTGGTGCATCCGGTCAAAGAACACCTGATCTGATATTTGTTTTGGATTGTCAATTGCAAACAAAGAGGAAAACAAGTTAAGGTGATGATTCAAGTGTATAGAGCCCGGATTTAGAAACTCAGTGCTTTACTTGATTTTGTCCACCTCCTGGCACATCCAGGCTGTCGCTTCACATAGAACCATTCCAATCTGGAATCTCCAGCTTTACTGCTAAATGGTGCCGAGATTATCTTCCTTTTTGGAACTGACTCAAAATAGCAGAAAGATGGAGTCTCTCGAGTCCGATGCTTGAAGTTATAGAAGAAGTGAACATCATCGAACGAGAGCCCTATGCCTAAAATCTCACGATATGCTATGTACAAAGTGTGCAAATAGGCATACGAATTGGGATGCAGCTGCATGAGGGCAATCCGCATTTGTCTTAAAAAGTCAACGATGAAGGGAGAGAATGGAGGGATAGCGCCGACCATACACATCAACCGAGTGACCGCCATGTATCCTTCTGGAGGGTTGTGGGGACGGTCAGAGCTTAAAGGCACTAGAGTGTCCCTTTTCATTATCCCGTACTTTAAGCAGATTCGGATAAGTCGATCGTTGTCGATTGTTGATTCAACGGAATCTGGAGGTGATTCCAATATAAAGGCCGATTCAAATTCATCGGGGGCTCGATCGTCACCAATCCCTCCTTCCTCCTCAAAACCCAGAGAAACTTCATTCTCTGAAGACACCTCGTTGCTTTCCCGATTTTCAACCCCGTAGTCTGGACCCTCATTGTCCCATTCTGGATCTGACGGAGAAGATATGTCCTCGAGAGTGATTTTGTTAGAGGTTTCCGGGGCTTCTTTCCTCTCAGCTAGCCTGGAAGAGCGTCTGGGTCTCATGGTCATAGAAGTATTGAAGAAGCAATAGCACAAATTAGAGCAAATTAGCCCGTATCCCCCCGTGCGTGTGTGCAAACTAAAGTGTGAACAGTGTATGCGGAAAGTGCAAGGTAAATGTTTAAAAGTGCAACGAAAAAGTTTGGCAAGATATAAAGAGTTGAAGTAATTCTTGATGTCCAGTTACGTTCGCAAGGCACTATCCTAACTGTCCATAAGATTGAAGATTATGCCGAAGTTTGATTGGGCCAGTTAGACGAGTTTTTATGCATTAAGATAGACTGTGCTTCGGTTCGGTTCGGATTCATTCATTGGGATCGGATCGGGGGCGTGACCTTAGACTTGGAAATCTTATTGAAACTCAGAAATTGAAGTCGGATCGGATCAGAGGCAAAGTCCCCTAACAGTTCGGATCGGATCATGTAGTTATATTTCTCTTCCATCATTTTATGATCCGATCCGATCCGGTTTGGGAGGCTCCTTCCCTCTTGTCTTAAATGCTTGCTCCGACCCGATCCGATCACCTAGATTTTGTTTCTTTTTTCTTTCTGTGCTCGCCCCGACCCGATCCAACCTCCTGAATTTCCTTCCTTCTTCCTTTGTTTTTCACCTTCCATATCCTTCCGAACCGAACCGATTCTCCATCATCTTCTTCTTCTCCTTCACCCTCTTTCTTCCCTATCCGACCCCAGGGCCAATCTCGTGCCATTTCCTCAAGACAAAACCAAGCAATTACATGCTGGTGTATTCCATTACAGATCCCCGTTCCCTCCGTTCCAACCTCAAGACGGCGACGCGTCTATTGATAACGATGACGAGGGGGAGGGTCACGGCGGCAAGGTCATCAGAGTTCTATGATTGAATTTTGAAGAATCCGACTCGAAAACGATTAAAGAAAGGATTGTTCAAAGTTTTATAACCTACCAGTGTGATTACTTCGAGAATTAAGAAGAATTTTGAAGTTTCACGAATTGAGTATTTTCTCTTTCGTTTTACAGAACTTCGCAAATGAAACAGTGAAAGTGAAAGGAGGAAGAAAGCGAAGTTTATATAGAAGGAGAAGGTGACTATTCGTCTCCCCATTCGGATCGGCGGCCCAATAGGAGAATCCCTGTTCGGATCGGATGGACAGCCCAGAAGCGAAGCTTGGCCCAATACTCCAGCAAAAGATAGAGAGAAGAGGGGGTCTGTTCGGATCGGATTCCGAACCGAACCGAATTCTTTAGCTTGGCAACAAACTGAATTGAAATTTGAAGAAAAAGATAAAAACGCAAGGAAAATCAAAAGGGAAATTACTTCGAAGAGCGCTATGCATTGATGGTCAAAGCATGCTCCGTCTCCAACAGAAGCATCCTTTGAGGGGGCAAAATGTTAGCTCACTTTGTGAACTGGGCAACACAAAATCAAAACATGAAATATTGAAGAACTTGAAAAACTCTGAAGCGGGTCGGATCAGAGCAAGATAGCGGTTCGGATAAAGTTTTCTGTTCGGATCGGTGAGCTATTGCTGAGGAAATTAGAAAGGCACAGCTGTTCGGATCGGAGGGCAATATAATCTCAATTGGATCGGAAAGCCACTTGATTGCTACGGAGATAGATCGGAGCGGAGCGGAGCAGAATAAAGAGAAGAGAGAATTATTTCCAAGTCAATCCGGGTCGGATCGGTTATCCCGATTAGAACCCATTGTACATGTCCCTCCGACCCGAATCCATTCTCCATACCACTCCCCTGCATAAGCGCCTGGATATCTGGATCGGCTATGACCAGTTCCTGCCCACAACGTCCATTACTCTGATGCGTTGTCAACATAGAAATGCATCCGAACCCGAGGCTGATGGGGTGGATGACACGTGGCTCCGATCCGGATCGGGTTCTGAGCAAATTCACACCTATAAATACCCCGTCTGGAGACAAAGAAAAGGATCTTTTTTCCTGGCACTTGGAGAATCGAACCACCTACATAACCCGAATTCCAGCACTCCCGGAGAATCCAAATCTTCTTTCATTATTTGTTTTTAGTCAATTGAGTGATTGTAAGTGAGTTGTGAGAGAAATCAAGTGAATATTTCATTGTATTTGCAACTGAATCATTGAAAATAGTGAAAGATAAGTGGACGTAGGCATTTCTTCGCCGAACCACTATAAATCCTGTGTGTTCATTTTCACTTTTATCTCATTTCATTTGCTTTTAATTAATTTGGGTGTGAGAACCACTTTCTGGTCTAACAAAAATTATTATTGATAACTATTTAATGGAGTTATATGCAGTAATAAATTTGTAATATCCATATGTATGTAGAGATTAATAAATATATTGTTGACAATTTTGTTAGATACTAATCAAATAATACTGCACTTGGTTAAAAAGATCGCAGTATTTGGCACACTGTAACTTCTAAAATAAAAATATTCAAATGACAATGTTCGTTATTTGGCACTCTGACGTAATGTTGATCATCAAAAAAATAAGAAAAAGTAACAAACAAAAATAATTCATCAGTTTGAATTAGTCTAAATGTTGAATCCATTTGCAGTCTATAACACTTACAATTGCTAAAATCCTCCCCCTTATTTGAATGTATTCCTATGTAGAAAGTAACATTAGAGTTGCAGCCAAAATCCAAAAACTGAATACATGCCCACCCATGCCTTTTTAAATATACAAACTTCAAAAGGTTAACATATCAAAAGGTATAACAAAATTGAACTGCACATTGGCAACCCACCCCCTACATAATGCCTATATAATTGAACTGATGTATACATAAATGAAATAGATATGAACACTAAGTGAACAGAGCACTTATTAAATGGGCTCGATGTTGCATACATCGTTGAAAATAAATAAATAAATAAATTAACTATGTTATAATAATTCTACTCATACGTAGCATGCGCAGAAAAAAGTATTAATGGCCTATAGTATTTTTATAATTCTAATCAAATTCAAACTAAGAACAACTAAGTATCAGATAGATCTAGAAAAAAGCATGATGGAAAACGCAAATTCGGCTGTACATACCCAATTTCCAAAATCAGTATCCTAACTTGGCAATATGCAATTGCTCATATAAAAAGAATAACCAAAGCCAAGTTCATATTCTAACTAGAAGACCAGGAAAGAGCACTTGGATTCCTTTAACAAATCTAGGGGGTTAACATAAGACATTAATTAAAGAACCACAAAATAGCATAAAACTAATCCGTCGTGCTTAAATTTGATGCCACTTGAATTTTATGATGTTCTGGAGCAGTTTTGGAATCATAGCCAGTCATGGAGCAATTTTATTTTTTATTCATCCAAAATAAAGCATGGATCTTTTTTTATTATTATTTATCTGCACATGCATTACAAAAACATTCTTGTATAAAGTATCTATCTGTAGAGCATTTGCAATAAACACGCAATAGAAACCTGCTTGTCCTGTTTGTTGTTCACCCCAAAGCGGTCTATAGTTAATTGCGTCCCCTTACTAAGACTTTCCTTTTTTTTCCTTCTATCTCTATCCAGCAAATGAAAGCATTTACTAGTATTAGCCTTTTAAAGATAATGCCAAAAAGGATAGGATGAAATAAATGGATATCTATAATGAAAAAATAGTAATTAAACCATTAACTCGATGTACGTAAAAATTCATGCTAAATAAATTTAGAAAATGGGTTTACAATATGATCCTTGAATAATGATATAGGTCATGTTCTATCGGTAAGACTTGTAATAATGAACATATTTTATGGAAATGAGTAGTGAATAAATCAGTTTTTCTGTCCCTCTTTCTCACTAGCAACAGGAGAAATAATGAATAATAAGTACAATATAACTAGTATTACCGCACAACGGTGGAAAAACCGACCGTTAAAATGTTCAGTATAAAATATAAAAGTATTTATTAAAATTTATGTTAAGTCGTATTTTATTAAAAAAAAGGATATTTAAGAGAAAATAAAAGTAATTTAAAAAGTAGAAATTCAATTAAACTGAAATTTACGTATAAACCAACTTGAGACTAAGAATATACTATAAATGTATTGACACGAATTAGTCACAAACATATACATGCATTTTTATCATATATCAAATAGGATCAATGTAATCTTAATGTTTAGTTATTTTACAACTCTAAACCATTAATGGATTGAAGAAATAAAAAAAGAAACAAAACAGATATAAGCTCATATTATCATATCGCTGAATATTTAATTGAAGTAAAAATAAATTTAAAAGTAAGATGTAATGAATAAATCATAAGTTATAAAATTAATTAAATTAAATTAATTATTTAAAATTACCATTGTTGATGCTATAAGTGGCATCTTTGTATTTCTTCATTCTATCAAATATTACATCAATTTCAACATTTTAAACTAATTAAAATAAGGATTTGTTGGAAGTGTAAATATTTACATTAGGGGTATTGCCATAATAGAGTCTATGATTTTTCTTTTAACTGTAGCACTAGTCAGTATATCAAATGTTTCTTAATCGGTTGACTTTGCAACAATATTGGAAACAACTGCATGTTCATGTTTTGGTAAATTATTAATGGTTAATGCTTGACGTCTTGGTTATGACTTCAGTAAATTTAACCCTTCAGACATTCAAATTTGGATTCGCCTCAATAATTTAGATATGGAACCATGGATAGTTAAGGTTTATCCTTATGGATTGTTTTATCGGAACCCAGGGTAACTTAAAAAAAATCCAAGAAATATCACCAGTTCAACACAAACGAATTACGTATGCAAAACATGAAAAGGTAAAAGATCTTCGCCAACCGTATGCATTAAAAGCATAAAGGCCATCAATTCACGCTGCATAGACTGAAATTTAAGGACCAAACAGACTGCTTTAAAACGCCAGTTAATCAGATTCGCTAATGCCAAAAGGCCCGAAATTGTTTTTGTCAGTTTGTGTGAAAATAAGATCTAACCATTGCTGTAAATCTTCCCCACAAACTCCCCCGAATCGCACGCTCCTCCGTGAATTGCGTGACTTCCGCACATTTTGACATCCACTTTTTCGAGCCTCATAACAGCGTTCAGTCAGATTATTGGCTTACGCTAAAAATAAAGGAAATATATATATCGTTTTTGTGTCATTCAAGCTTTCTCTTTCATTTCTATTTGTGTCGTGGACTGGTTCTCTTGAATTTTGAAGACTTTCTCTCTCATTTCAACGAGTATTTTCAGCTGGTTCTTTTGAATATCGTGGATATGCTCTTGTGTCTCTATATGTGTTATCAGTTAGTTCCCTTGAGAAATTCACGTTTTCTTTTTCAGCTTTACGCTCACCAACGTCATGATAATTATATGGCCTTCAAGAAGTATCATCATGAACGTACCTACAATCAATGCCTTTTCGGCACCGCCCCGCTGCAAAATCTCTGCATGGTATTCTTGGTCTACCCCTCTCCATCGAATTATCAGGTTCTCTCTTAGGGCGATAGTATGGGCTCCTACTTCGGCTTCTGCTCCTTAAACATCTCCGCCCATGATTATATAAAAACCCAGGGTAACTTGATGAGAGCACAACTGAAATAATATATACAAAATATGTCAGTTTACTGGTTGCCATCAACATAGACACTACTAAAATATGATATATCTTGGACGCTCGTTTGTCACAAATTTAATCATTTACTAACATTATCTGTAGTAACCCTAAACCCAACTAAAAATATTTTTGAGAAGGACAAAGTTCCATATTTTCCAATATCTAAGCACCTTCCACTTTTTCAAAAAACCTAACAACAAGAATGAGCATTGAAGCAGTTGAAAGAGAAACAGACTTGAATTACAATACTTTTACCAGTGACGTTAATCGCGGACTTACCTTTGTGAGCAAATGCATTCAAAAATATAGTTGAGGAATTGTTCAAATCTGCAAAGGAGTGAACATTTTTTCACCAATGAATATGCTAAACTATATTTTGCAATCCCAAAGTTCTTCAATGCTTTTGTACGGGCTGTCTTTGTCATTGACTGCAAATTCTCCTTTAAGCAATCTTGTCTGCATAAATTATTACATCATATCAGTTTTTTCAGACATGAGTATCGTTACAAATTGGAAGTAGATCACTTCAGAATCTATTTACAAACATTAAAAACTTTTGAGTAATCACATTCCCACATTAACAAAAATGTAAAAACCACGTTTCAAATGTCCCTAGTATAACTTTTGGATAATCACTTCTGAATCCATTAAATGTGCATTACAACAATCACTAAAGTACCTATCATACTTCATAATGGTGTCAAAATGATTACTACGAAAATGAGTATTTATAATATAAATGTGACAAACGCAAACTTTTTGGTCAAAAGACTTCATCACATGAAACAAACTCTACGCACTGAAATGGGTTCAAAAACAACCATCATGTGTACCTTATCCTTCTACCAATAATCATAATCACGCTTAACTAAAACAGAGACAACTGGAGCTACTGCAACCAACTAAGTTACTCCTGACCAGACTCAAACTGATGATTATCTAGATTTCTTAAATCATGATCCTCCTATAAATATACTACATGATGAACTGAAACATGTAAATATTTAAACACGATAAAATGAGTTTAAGTATTTACCCTAGGGGAATTGCTTCTGATTGAGTGTTGCTGTTAGGTTTCATGGGGCCAAACTCGAGCAACTTGATCTCCCAAACCAAGTGTATAGTAGTTGTAACCATATAGTTAATGAGACAGTGTTATTGTAGATTTCAGTGGATTTCATCTAATTATAGAGATATTATGATATGGATGCACATTATACTTCAAAATATAAAGCTAAGACATTCAAGAAAGCTTGAAAATGGAAACACTATATGATATTTGATTTATTAGTAGAGATGCATAAGCATTTTTGAAATAGCAATTCCAAAGCATTTCTTTTTCTTCTTCTTCTTCTTTTTTTTTTTTTTTGATAAAACTGAATGGTAGTTATGAGTTACCAAAAGAGTAAAAATAATATTGCACATCTCCTCCAAAACCAAATTGAAATAGTGTCTATAGTATATATGAATTAATCATAGAAATTTTGCACCAAATAATGAAATTCAGCTATAGAAACATAATACGGAACTCAAGTAGACGCTACTCTACCATCCAAGTTTATTAAGCATTTACAAACAGCCCAAAAAGAAAATTAACTCAAATATTTTATTGCCTAAATATATATAATTTAAAGGCTGACGTTTGATGTTGCTTTCGGTTGACACCAGCTCTTTAAGTATTTCAATCTATCTAGCCTCTTTTGCATATTGTTAAGGAAATAATTCAAGGAATCATGGTTGATGTCAATCTATATATTAATGTTAAAATATGTATACTTACAACTTATATTCAAAGTTGCAGCAAGCAGAACTGACCTCGATATGGGAAAATATTGGGTTTCTAGTTATTGAGATTAACTTTATTGACGTTGATAATTCTCACAAATGCATCTTTCAAAATATTAGAACCATCTGAATGTTCTGTTCCTTCTGTGTTTAGCTGGAAACTGTTGCTCAAACTGAGAGTTCTGGCCATTACCCATCACAACATGTCTGTTGAATGATTATAACTATGGAAACAGTGAATAGAAATAGCTGCATGAGGCATGTTGATGGAGCATCATATACTTTTGAATTAATTAAATAGGAAGTGAACAAATTTGATTGAAATCATTTCAACAGGAGTATCCAATGGGATCTCAAAATAAAAATCTTTCCAAGCAAAATAGAACCAAATTGAAACCGTTTCAATCAAAATAATTTTGAATATTAAATCAAAATAGAAAAAGTTAATAAACGGTGATTGAATTATACAGTCCAAAAACAAAAAAACAAATATATACTAAAATTACACATAATCAAATGATAAATACAAACTTACATCTTTTTTTTTCTGATACACCAAATTAGAATTTGTAGATCGATCAGAATTTGCGTTATTCAACGGCTGGGTGATCGATATGAAGGTATGCACCACCTTTTCCTACCCAGGAATTTTGACCAGAAATCTCAATACTCTTCACTTGGTCAATGTAAAGAAAGGGAGGTGATACAACAACATCTGCATCTTTATCATAAAACATAACAGTTAAAACAACAAATAACATATGGAATTGTGTCACCTATTCAAACGAACAAATAATGTGGCTAGTGGACAACATAACCATGAAAAAAAATACTACCAAGCCTCGACATTATTCCTTTATCATGAATAAGAACATTTAAAGATAGATTAAAGAAACTAGACAGTACTTTGAACTGGTTTAACAAATATGAGGAAGGTACAGGTTGATAACATTAGCTTACCAACATCATCTTCCAACTTAGCATCATTCAGTTCAGCAACAAGTTTAGTAAAATCTTAAAAGCTCACGCTCTATATTACTAAAATCTTAAAGTAGGAACATCCTTTAACTGATGTTGTCATTCTAAATGCTCTCAGTTCAAAATACCTCAATATTTGTGATTCTTATTTTATTTTACGATCTATTGTTGCAATACCAAGTTCTTCCAAAAAAAATTACCGCTAACCTTCTCCCCTCTTCCTTCGTTCTTTTTTTACCTTGCTCCAATTCGTTCCGATTCACCATTCTACCATCTACCCTCTTTTATCCTCATCCATTTAATGCTTAACCTCCATTGTAGGAAGTCCAGATCAACAGTAACATGTTTCCTATGTTTCTTAGTCTCAATAATATGAACATCTTATTCACTAGTTTCAGATTAAATTAAACAATTTTCAGTAAAGCAGGCCGGAATTAAGTCAAAAACCAAATGTTACATGACAAAAAAATAAATAAGAAATCAATCTAAGAAAGAAAAAAACAACCAAAGCTTACGCTCAAATGGATATATATATATATTACTTCAATTCAACTAGCTTTTGATAAAGCAGAACGTGATTATACAGTAAATTTGCTTAATTTAACCAAAAATTGTCTACAACAGCGACAGAATGAAACAATAAATTATCTCAATTTGACAGCAGTATCAAAAATTTGACCTCTTTTCGTCACCTTTGCAAATCTGGAAAATGAGGAAGCAAGATTTGAAATAAAATCAGTATAATAAATTAAGCCACATCAATGACTAACTTAAAATCAAGCAACTATTAGTTAACATGAAATTTTCAAAAAACAGCTTTCGATTACTAAAAAACTTATAAAATTGAACAAGAGGAAGTGTTATACCTGGTCATCAAAACTATTCGAGAGCAAAAGAGAGTTCGAACGCAAATTTGACGCAAAATATTAGATAGTTAGGGAACTGGCTAGGGTTATCTGGATCCAAGGATTTTGCTACCGAATATCTCGATTTGAAAAGATATATGAATTATCCATGGATGAGAAGAAAGAGGAGATATTTGAGGAAGATGCGATTTGGTAGCGAAGAGGAATGAAGGAGAAAATTAGGGAGGCGAGAAGAAAAGCTAATTTGTAGTAGACGCGGCTAGATTTAAGGCGAAATTCATTGGCCCAGGCAAATTGAAGTAGCCTTTCTTACAACAGAGAAATCTCCCTGACGGTCGGTTTGATAATTGGTTAAAATTAAAGGTAATAAAAATGGAAAGTGGAGATTTAAAGGCATATAAAATTGTATCGGAGAATTAGACCATAGATTATCTTTTCTCACCAATTTGCTTCTATATGAAGTTAAATTTTTGTGTTAGCTATTTGAACACAAAATGGGACTCATGACTCTTGGATCCTTTATGTTCCCATTTGGTATTGACATCAAAAGGAAATTCATTTTTCAGGAAACTACTTACAAGGACAATCGGCCTTAATATTTTATTCATAAAGACACGCGTTTAAAATTTTACTCAGAAGGACATTACGCTTAAAACTTCCGTCGCCCCTTTCTCTCTTCTTTGATTTCTTCTTCCGCTCCTTTCTCTCTTCTCCGATTTCTTCTTCCACGAAATCAGCAAATCGAAAATAACGAAATCATCTCAGAAGGAAATTGAATCAAATCAAATTCGCCAACTATCTTACAGTCGAACCTCAATCATCAACCGAAACAGCAAAATTTAGGGCACGAAATAAGGCCGATTTCAAAAATCAACCTCAATTGGATTTTTATTTGTTGCTATAATCATTATACTTTAATGATGATTTCTGTCGATTAGTTTTAGGGTTATTTCGCAAGGTGATTCGTGATTTTTTTTGTTCTGCAATTTTAATGTTAAACTTTTCAGCGCGTGGATATCATTTTTATATTTTTTTTAGGTATCATTTTTGTTTATTTAACACTGTTTTATATTCGTTTGTTGTGTTTTTAATGTTGTATTTATTTTGTAGTTGTATTGTTGCATTATCTATGTATTAGCGTCGAAATTATTTCATTTTAATCAACCAAACTGTGATGTAAGTTATTTTTGTTTCACTTTTTATTTAAAACAGTACAGCAGTTTTTATGTATCATTTTTTTATTTTTTTGGGTATCATTTTTACTGTATTCACTGTGCTATGTTTTTTTCAGTTACTTTTTGTTGCTGTATTAATTTTGTTCTTGTACTGCTGCATCAGTTTTGCTACTCAAACGAATCTATTCCATTTTAAACAATCAAATTGTGATTCAAACATTTTCTGTATTACTTTTGTCGTTAAAATATTAAAGCAGTTTTTAGGTATCAGTTTTGTATTTTTTTAGGTATCAGTTTTATGGTTTAGTGTATAAGAACTGTGGCAAGTAGGTAAATTCAGCTACAAAATATAAAACTGATAACTAGAAAAATATAAAAATGATACCTAAAAACTGCTATGATGTAAATTCAGCTACAACATATAAAAATGATAACTAGAAAAATATAAAAATGATACCTAAAAACTGCTATGATGTAAATTCATGTTGAAAATATAAAAATGATACCTAAAAAAATATAAAAATGATACCTAAAAACTGCTGTGATGTAAATTCAGCTACAACATATAAAAATGATAACTAGAAAAATATAAAAATGATACCTAAAAACTGCTATAATATAAATTCAGCTACAACACATAAAAATGATAACTAGAAAAATATAAAAATGATACCTAGAAACTGCTTTCATATTTTGAAGGAAATCTACTACAAAAAATGTTTACATCCCACTTTATAGATTAAAACAACATAATTTCGATTGAGTTGCAAAGTTAATGCAACAGTACAAGTACAAAACTGATATAGTATCAAAACTATAAACAAAATAGCATAACACTATTAATACAAGAAAAATGATACCTTAAAAAAAGGAAAAATGATACCTACGAACTGCTGCTAACTTCACCATAAAAAAAAAAAACTTTTTCCAGCGATTTTTCTCTCGTTCATCTCTCTCGTTCGATTTTCTAGGATGAATTCACGAAATCAAAAAATCATATTTACTGCCAAACGAATCATAGCAATTGAATTTACCCTAATTTCTTGAACGATTTCAGCAATCGAATACGCGCGAGATCGATTCTGTGCCCTAGATTTTGCTGGTCGATTTATGTTTGAGGATCGATTGTACAAGATGCCGCGGATTTTGATTTGATTGATATTAAAAATGATTTCGGGATAGAAAATCGTTCGAGATGATGAACGACGAGGCGATGAACGAGATAATTAGCGACGAGATGAAGAACGACGGAAAAATTTAATACCGCTTGTCCTTCTGAGTAAAATTTTAGGCGTGTGTCCTAACGAATAAAATTTTAATATCGTTTGTCCTTCTAAATAAAATCCGCTTCATTTTTTAAGATTTATTGTATTATAAATTGTGTCTCAAAAGAATTTTCCCTATTTTGTTAAACATATACATAAGAAGGCAAATCATGGCGCCTGGATATACATTTAAGGAAATGATTTATCTAGGATGCAACAAATAACTAATACCGAATTATAAATTTTAATATGAAAAAGCGAGTATTACAAATGTGGTGCCCTTTTTTTACCTTGGTTAATAACAAATTAGGGTTACCCAAATCGCGATTCAAGTTCCATATCAGAACGATGACAGACGCCACGTAAAAAATAAGAGAATTAAAAGCGGAAAACAATTTGAATGAAGCCCATCAACATATCAAGATAACACGATAATTTGGAAAAGGTAAGCAGAAAACCATCTTTAACGTGAATGAAGGTCAGATGGTCAAAAAGCTTCAGAAGCGGTTGTTTCTCGCGTAAATACACGTAGATGGGATGAATTTCTAGTTTTCTAGTCCATAGGAAAAGGAGGAAAATGGGAAGCAGTATTAAATCTCCGCCACAAACGATCAGCGAATATCTAGCTAGGAAAATTGTACGCTTAGGGTTTGAATGAGAACGGAGGAAAGGGAGAAATGTTAAAAGATGCAAACTACAGAAAAGAATTAAGAATAAAAATAGGAGACACACGAAAAAAGCAAAACAATTTCGCAGAGGTGCGATGATTCGGTTTTGAGTCCTACATGGATGCTCTCACAGGTACGGAAGCTCAACTCAGTAATTATTATAATATATACATTATAGATGCTAATAGCAATTCATATGTGCAATCACAAATTTTGAACCTAAAGCTAGGAAATGTAGCAATAATAGGTAGCTGTAAAATGTTTCATGAGGAATTAAACGTCACTGGATTTGTAAGTTAGGGAAGATTTATTTAGCATCTCTTCCATATTTGTGTACTTTTTGATCTCATACATATCGTAGTTAATTTCACAGATAATAACATGTTGAAATTAAACATGACATAAGCAAGATAGTGTTATCCCAAACTCACCTTTCAGGATAACTTAAGTACTACATGTAAGAACTTCTAACAATAATAGTTTGATGTTCATCTCATACGTAAGAACATCTGACTATATAATGATTCAAGCTATTTGTTTTATACAAATAGAACCCATCAAACGTCAATTAAATTTCTTATAAATTTCATGACCTAAAATTCTAATATATTCCATGAAATAATACATATGGTTTTTTAAAATCATAACAATAACATGTTAATAGCCATTCATATGTGCATTCATAAACTTTGAACCTAAAATGTAGGAAATGTAGCAATAATAGATAACTAAAAATTGCTTAAAGAGGAATTGAACCTCGCTTGATTTGGTAAGTTACGGAAGATTTATTTAGCATCACTTCCATACTTGTGTACTTTTTGATCTTGTACATATCGCATTTGATTTCACTGATTATCTAAACATGCTATTGAATGCTAATTTCATTGAATCCAAATAAAAATAAGGAACATGTTGAAATTAAACATGATATGACCAATAGAGTGTTATCCCAAAGTCACCTTTTAGGCAATAACTTTATAACTACATGTAAGAATTTCTAACAATAATAGTTTGATCTTCATTCTCATACGTAAGAGCGTCTGACTATATAATGATTCAAGCTATTTTTTATACAAATATAACCCATCTAACATCAATTAAATTTCTAATCAATTTCATGAATTAAAATTTTAGTATATTCCATGGAATAATGCCTATGTTATCTGCGAAGAAAATAAATGAAACATAATAATATGAATCAAATTTTATTAAAAAAAAATCGATTGGGAGTAAAAGTAAGGCAAAAAGCATTAAGCATGCCATGAAAAAGATACCTTATGAGATATAAATGGTATTCCCATACTTTTATAGTTCATGTATGTTGTATATGTCAGGTACAACGTTTCATAGTCGACTTATCATATTTAACCATGAATAAACAAAAACTACATATTATAAGATACTATGCTTCTAAATTTTAATTAACTAATCTTACCTAATCATGTATGAAATATAAGGGACTATGTTCCTAAGAATTTGTAACGTAAATCCAGTAATATTATTGTTCATGCTATCCAGTAATATTATTGTTCATGCTCAAGGATAAACAATCTAGAACCAATAATAAGTCCACACAAGCCACAAATGAACTTTTGGCACAACACAAGTGATAAAAGTAACCAAATGCAGCTAATAGCAAACTAAAGTACACACGATAAGTAGAAATCATAAATTCCAGAAGTACCAAGTTTGTTTGTCCTGAATTACCTTCCAATAAAATTTGCGATTTATGAAAATACCTGCGCATTTTTGTGCTTTCTTCTTACATATTAGAAGGAACCCTTAACATTAGAGCACAACCAACAATGGCTTGTTCAGTTACTAAACAAGCCACGGAGCAACCAGGTGTGGCTTGTTCAGTCACCCGTGGCAAGTCTGTGGCTAGTTTTGAGCTCGTTTGTGGCTGGTTGACTGAACAAGGGTTGGTGCTTATAACGGCAAAGTGTTTGCCGTTATAAGTTTATAACGGCAAACTCTTTGCCGTTATAAGTTTATAACGGCAAAGAGTTTGTCGTTGTAAACTTATAACGGCAAACACTTTGCCTTTATATTAACTAGCCGTTGCACTCCAACGGCTAGTGCACTTCCTCCCTATATACCTACCTCCTTCTTCCACACAACCACTCCACCTTCTCAACTTCAACTTCTTCAACAACAAAATCTCTTCTTCTGCACCCAAGCGAAGCGGAAAAAAACCAGCAAACAAGACAGTCATGTCCAAACCGCACTCGTCATCGTATGCCATGCAACGGTCAATCCAACAACAGCAACTGTTGCAGCCATCTCACGAATATGGCTACTCGTCGTATTCAAATTATCCATACCGACCACCGTACCAACCGCTCGCTCCTCCTAATTTTCCTCCCATCCATTCTACCGCCCCGCCACAGTTTTACCAACGACCGCCCGGGGTAGGCGTGTACGACTACCATTCATCGTATATGTCAATGATGATGCAGACCGATCAAAGTCAACAACCTCACCTAACTCCGCAACAGACCGAGGTTCGTGACCGTGAAGCTATGCAAAATCTACAAAGACAGTTTTCGTACGGGTATGTCTCTCCTACTACCGAAGAAAATGTTGAAACTTCAATGGAGGAGGCGGAGGAAGATGTAAATGAGGATGTGAATGTTACAAATTTTGAAGAATTTAATCAAGAATACGTTGCACCTATCAGTCCCGAATATAACCAAAAGAAGACGAAGTGGAAGTCTTTAAGCGGCATTTTCAGTAAACGACACCAAACCGAAGTTGAATCGGAGCCGGATCCCGGAATAGAAGATATTGAGGATGATCATGCTGAAGGGGAAGGAATAGAAGCAGATGGAAGAAAAAAACAATACTTCCGAGCAGTACATTTCACTTGCTAAATCGTGGATACGCATTTCACAAGACAGCATTGTTGGGAATAATATGAAAGGTCGGAAATTTTGGGAAAGAGTAGCAGAGTTTTACAATTCGTTGGAAGCGAGGAATAGAACATGGGCATCACTTAGAGGCGGTTATAGAGTTATGAATGCCGCATGTCAGAAAATACTGACAGGCTTGCAGAACAAACAACAAAGCGGTGCTGCACCTTATGACGTTGTAAGTACCGTATATTACTTTGAAAAATAACTTACTATACTATGATTGATTAGTTAGAAATGTCATACGCTCATACAATTTCCACTTTGTGTTACAGATTGAAGAGTCACGAAAGGCCTACCAACAAAAGTATGGTCATCCATTTAAATTTCAAGACTGTTTCGAGCTTCTATCTAGTTTGCCGAAGTGGAAGAACCCAAGCAACTTCATGTTTGAGTAGTAGAACAAAGCTAGAAGGATGAACTACTTTGATTCTAGTCCAGGAAGTGACCCGAGTTCGCAAGAAAGAAACCCTTTATTTGGAACTAGTGATGGACGACCTATTGGCAGAGCCAAGTCAATTCAGCTGGAGCAACGCGATGCAGAGTTTTCTAGATTTATGGAAATAATAGAGAATTCATCTAAAGCGACAAAAGAGCATTAGAGCTCGATTTTCGGTGCAAAGAAACCGCAGCGACGAAGAGTTCCAAAAGGCAGTTAGGGATGATCGAGAGCTCCGCAGACATGTACATACAGAGAAACAAGGCATGGTACGAGAAAAGCAGGAGGAGAAGAAAGCCATGCTACGAGAAAAGCAGGAGGAGAAGAAAGCAATGGTACGAGAGAAGCTGGAGGAGACGAAAGCTGTGATGCAAGAGAAGAATTATATTAAAATGATTACATGTGATTTTAGCAAGCTTTCCCCTCTACAACAAGAACTAGTAACCGAGCAGATTGGAGAGTACAGAAAAAACAGCGGAAGCGGAAGCGGAAGCAGTAGTGGCTCGTATATGGACTAGCTACGTATGTTGGGTTAAGTTGTAATATGATTGTGAACTGTTTGTAGTATTTATGTACTGGTGGGTGTTTATGTACTAGCTATATATGTTGGGTTGAGTTGTAATATGATTATGACCTGTTTGTAGTATTTATGTAGTAGTTGTTGTTTATGTACTAGCTGTATATGTTGGGTTGAGTTGTAATATGATTGTGACCTGTTTTTAGTATTTATGTACCAGTTGTTGAAATAATGATACAATCTACAATATGATTGGAAACCAGATTTATTGACCCAACTACACACTGATAGATAGTACTCTGATACATAGTACACGACTACACACTGATACATAGTTCTAGAACCAACTACTGATTCCGACAATTCCTTCCTTTATGCGCCCACAAATGTTCCACCAACTGGTCACGCAATTGGAAGTGCGCAGCTTGATCTTCAATGTGTTGAACCATATCAACGTATTCTTCCATTGAGTTTACATCTTTATGGGGTTTTGCATTTGACCCCATAAACATGTCAGGATAATTAGACTTTTGATTCTTATATCCGCCTCTTTCAGACTCCACAATCATGTTATGTATTATTATACAAGCATACATGATTTCTGAAAGCACTCTTGCATCATGAAAACGAGTAGGATTTCGTAAAATATGAAATCGGGCTTACCAAACGTACGTTTATTGTCCTTTCTGTAGCTAGCTACTTTTTCAGTGAAATACCTTTCTTTATCATTTGATGGTACTCTGTATCCTTGCATCAAAGTTCTCTACTTTGGGTATATTCCATCCACTAGGTAGTACCCAGTTTTGTGTTCGATATTACCAACTTTATATGAAACATCTGTTGACAGTCCATTAGCAAGTTCTGTGAAAAGATATGATTGTTTTAAAACATTTATATCATTCAATGAACCTGGGACTCCAAAAAAAGCATGCCAAACCCATAAATCGTCTGTTGATACTGCTTCAAGGATCATTGACGGCACTTTCTTATGTTCGGTGAACATTCCTTTCCATTCCGTTGGGCAGTTTTTCCAAGGCCAATGCATGCAATCTAAACTTCCAATCATACCTGGAAATCCTCTAGCTTCTCCCCTACGTAGTATTCTGCTTATATCATTTGGTCCAGGCGTCCGTAGATACTCCTGCCCGAACTGTTCAACAACTGTTTTACAGAATTCTTTCAGACACTCTATTACTGTTGATGCTGCGATTCTGAAATATTCATCCATTTGGTCGCCAGATGTTCCATAGATTAACATCCTCAACGCCGATGAAATTTTGATGTGGGACGAGTGGCCGATTTCTTGTGCTCCATTCAGTTTATAAGTGAAATATGTGTTTGACTGATGAAGTTTAAGATAAATTTTTGAGGAAATTGCCGAACTCATACGATAACGACGGCGGAACAAAGTTATATCGTAGGTTGGATTGTCGATGAAGTAATCCCTCATTAGTCTTTCATGTCCATCCTCGTAGTCTCTCTTATACCGCCGGTCAATCCGGCCAAGCATACTACCTCGATGGTTGTTCATTGAGCCTTCAGCAAAATAATTGGAATACCCAACCATTGCATGTTGTTCCAGCTCCTCCTCCGTCTCTTCCTCCATGTTTAGTTCAGAATCGTCAATTTGATTAATGACTTCGTACTAATAGTGGTATAGATTTGGATCCATTGCTTGCTTTTTATAAATTTAGTTCACTACACCAGAAAATGCCTTTAGCAGCGTTTAAAAAACGCTACCAAAGCCTTTGGTAGCGTTTTAGAGAACGCTACTATAGGTCCCGCAACTAAAAGTCTGTTTTTTTCTGTTGCGTTCCATAAACGCTGCCAAACTAAAGCAACCAAAATTTTTCTGCAGCGTTTAAAAAATCCAACCAAAACTAACATTTTTTTGTTGCATTTTTTATTGGTCCATTTCATTGATTTTCTGCAGCGTTTATTTTATGTAACTAAAAACTTTTTGTTGCATTTATTTATGCCACTATAAATACAGATAATATTTTACGTTTGTTTCAGTAGCATTTCAAAAACGCTGCTGAAATGTATTGATTGTTTTGTAGCATTTTTTAAATGCTACTATATACTGTTAATGGCTTACATTGTTTCCAGCAACCAGCTTTGTAATAGTCATACCAAAATCAGCAACAATCATATAATTATCATATTCAAACCAACAATGAACCAATGATAAAGTCAACATATTCAAATAATTGATAACATGTTAATTACATAAGTACTATCCATAACCATTTACATAATAGTTGTTTAACAAAATGAACAAGTTCACATACCACAAGCATTCCCAAAGAGTTTTTACTTAAGTACCGACTAATATCATAATACATATAACAATTTAAGTCACGTCCATTGTTGATGATGGTCTTTACTCCGGAAAAGCTAATTACCTGTAAACACATTCGAAAATCATCAATAAGTTTTTGTCATGAATTATCAAATAACATTCGGCAATGTTGTACGTTATGACGATAGATATGGTGCATTTAAAATATGGTGTTCCCATGTATTCCTATGCAATCGTCTACAAAACACCAAATAAGACAGATATGGTTCATTTAAAATAGGTACAGTTGCTTGAAGCTCAAAACAGCAGCTTGTATCATATAAATATAATCATTTGGTTGTTATAGTCCCCATAAGACCCTACTGTCATACAAGCCGACATAAACTTGTTTAATTTTTCAAAAACTAAGTTAATTTTTATCAACACGATAAACTTAGTTAATTTATTATTATTATTAAAAATCAGTTAATTTAATTATATTACTACTTTTTACAAACTTAGTTACTTTTTACAAATTAGTTAATTTAATTATATTATTACTATTAAAAATAAATAGTAATGTAGATTCCACACAAGCCATTTAGAGTGTCTACCGCATACACAAGTAGTAGGCATTTTAATCTAAGATATGAGCTGCATTTAGAATGTCTACTGTGTGTATACAGATTCCGCTGAAGTCACATATATACACTTATCTAAATCACCAACATACCCAAGTAATGATTTTCACTAATGATTGTCATTGAAGACAGATGTTATAGACAAGATATTATGAATAAAATAAGATAAATACCTGCTACATGCTGGGAAAACCTTTGCACTTGACCGTTGGGCCAATAGGTTCTTCAGTCAAGTTGGAAGGGTCATCAAATCAAGTCTATTATTTTCTCCATGCCTCGGTCCAGGAATTTGTCCTACCTAAAAATTTATTGAATATGATTAGAAGTATTGTGTACCATTTCCCATGGCTTCAGACCGTTCATCTAAGAAAATCTATTTTGTGTGCCTTCAAAAAAATTGAGCTCTCTTCAAAAGGCGGTCACAGTTTAAAAATATATTATACACTGCAATAAAGCTGCTTCAAAAAGAATTTTAATGAACCATTATATAAATACGATAATATACGGGGTTAATGGACTTTGGTACATAACATTGGTAAGGAAAAATTGTAGTCCATGAGGAATCCTTAAGACTGTAGTTGGACATGGTTTAAAGTTTTAAATTATAAAATCACTTTCCTTCCTCTTATCAGGCTTATCACTTCATTTGATGGTAATGCTAGTTTTTAAGGTGACTATTTGGCTATGCAAGGCAAAATTTTATCCAAATACTTATCATAACAACAGATCGTGCAACTTGGGATTAACAGGAAGCTAAAGTGGTGATTTTATTTCCAATGGAGTGCTTCCTTGCCTTACTCAAGCAACCAAAATATAAAAACTTTGCGGAATGTTGTACAAGCTAATTTTTCCATTCTCAACTAAAAATCATGTTGTTTGGTATGCTAAACAGAAAGATAACTCAATTTGATAGGTTTACAAAGAACTTTTTTTTTTCATTCTCAATATAAATCGTTAGATTCTTTTGACAATTAAATAATCAAATAAGCTTATTGAATAAACTTACATTGATTTTCCTTAATAAAGCATATCCAGTCATGCTAGGAATACAACAATCTGAAATCACTTTATTCACCTCAAATTCCTGAAATTAACAAAACCCCAAACTCAAAATATTAGAAAATGGCAATACAAAAATCAAAATACTACATAATTTTTTTATTTAAAGAATATTTACTTATTGCCAGTTAATAACAATGAAAATCACCTAAATTATCATGCCAAGACCTCCATCAACTGCATCATCACTGAGCCACGCCTCGTCGTCATGTCGAAGTCACCAACATTGAATTCTTATCCAAGCCCTGCCATGAAACTGAGTAAAAGATGAAGCACACATTTTTCAATCTGAAAATACATGGCTTCAACTGCACATTAAACCATTAATGATGAAGTGAATAAACAAGAAGAGGAAAGACAGTTACGGCAAATGGCAAGCATAGCAATGACATTCCACCATTAAGAGAGAAGACAAGGACGGATGGCCTAATTGAGTGTAGGGTAAAATGACAACAATGCATAACAAAAAATAAGCACATATTGCATACTAATTATAAAAATAGATTGATAACTGACCATAGGAGCTCATCATGGATAACTGACCACAAATGTGAAATTTCAGCATTATCCGTGCAATTATCATCATACAGTATGATGAACACTATACATAAAATCAGAAAAAATTCGACCACTTTAGTAAGTTCATCCTATATATGTAAGTGGTTAGATTCTCTTTCCCCAAGAAAAAGGATTACACGATATACAAATATAAACAGAAAAAGGGTAGTTTGATGTTCTTTTTACTGTTCAAATGCATTATTATTTTTAATTTACATGTATCATATTGTGATATGGCTTATTTATCCTTCTATACTAATTCTCTTTTGTCTTGTCAGGGCTGCCGGTTTGAACACAGTACTACATGCATATGATGTCAGCAAGGAACATGATTATAAGGCACACCACAATTGCCGTCGATCAGCAATTAAAATTGGTTACTTTTATCTATGTATAGTTGTGTTAAATTTGCCTTTTTTGGACAAAGCATGAATTATTTGAAGTTTTATATTTATTGAAACTATAATAATGCAGATCTAAATTTTATGAAATATGATTAATATAACAAATATACTCCAGCAATACATGCAAGAGGTTGAATCAACAGCCTAAAACAACAAACTCTTATAAAATTCTTGTGTAGAAAACAATTCCAATGTCAATTCAAACAGAAAACCTTCCTGAATTTATTGTAAATGAATCCCACAAATATTGAAATATAAAACTATAAAACCAATAAAGACAACAAAGTGGGGTATGTTTTCTGTTTTTGAAACCAAGCAACAAACTGAACCATTGCTCAAATTATAAAATTGAGCAATGCAAAAACTAGGCATTGCCCAGTTTCAGAAACTGAGCTATGTTCAGTTTTAGTTTCTATTTTATAAACTAAACTATGCACAGTTTAGTTTCAGAAACTGAGCACAACTGAGTTCAAATAGGGAAACGTATGAGAATAGAACGTGTATAAACAGAAGGTGAGATGTAAAGACACTGAACTGAAATGGGATGTTTTGTTTTAGCAGACAAAAATTTATATGAATATGCCAAAGATACATACATACTTTACTATTAATAAATCTTTATTTCAGCCATGGTCGTAGTTTGGTTTTTAGCAGATGAAAATTAGATATGAAAAGGCAAAAAAAGCATTAAAGAAACTCATGTTATCCCCTACTTAATTATCAGGCACGCAGTCACAGGCATGAACACCACCTAGCAAATTACCTCGCTCGCCAAAGTTATCACTTCCGTATTCTTTCTCTAACCTAGTGGCAAATGTAAAGGGTGCCTAGAACAGTAGGTCATCCAAGAGCAACATCGGTAGCTCTACCGTCAACATCCTGGTGAATAGGAAAGCTATAATACATTATCAATTGCTATTATATTAGCAATCAATTGGGTAACGAAATTCATTCTCATTTTTCCTTTTCATTTTTGATCTGGGTAGAAAAGAGCAAGCCCGTATTTGACGCGATGCAAAGTAATGGATAAGCAAACATACGAAGATCAAATGTTACACATTTTCAGTTCCCCATAAAAAAAATAAAAGTTACAATCTGGAATGAATATTATTTATTAGCTCAAACAGTCACCAATACAATATGTGGCAGTGGCACACATATTCGGATCCACCAATGTAAGCTAAATTCAAAACAGAAAAATATGAAATAGAAAGGAAAGCAATGAATTTTTTTTCATACATGCATGATGCATCAAGCCATTTGTGATTATTTGATTTAGAATGGATAGGCATGCAAATCATAACCATTGGCGTTGGGCCAGGTGCTCTTGCAATTGATCGTCGGTAAACAATGGTTAAGAAAATAGTGTTACTGTTGATAGTAGAAACAACATTGTTGAAGCTTTCAGAACTGCCATAACAGTATTTGTTGCTGTTGTTGTTCATTCGAGGGAGATGAATGTTTATACAGTACTCTATGTTAACCTGATCTGCATTCTTTTCGAAACTTTGGTTGACAAAAAGAGCGTACATGACAAGTATATGTTTCATGTGTATGGTGTAAAGTGTGCATGCCGACACTCAATTATCTCATCAACGCTTAGGAAAGAGTTTTATTTATTTTATTCATGTTCTGTTTTTATTTTGAGAAAGAAAGAGCATTATTGAGTGATGGGTAGCATATTTTGTATAGACTAAGCCTATAACAATATGAAATAATTATTTTAATATATACTTACGTGAAGTCAAGGGGTCAACATATCTATAAACTTATGAAAGCATGCATGACTATAACATGCCAATAATTTCTGCTTTTCTAATACCCACGTAAATATGGTGATGTCTTACAAATTTGTATGTATCTTTAAACATGTATTTCTGGGAATTAATTATAGCTGTGACATAGGAGTTAGGAACCAAGCATGTTTCGTAGTTCTTATTTATTTTATTTTCATCTCAGTCATGTGTGTATCAAGTTTACAGAATATGCTGATCTGTAATAAAGACCAATAGCAGCCAACGCATTTTTAAGCACATTATTATATGACTGAAATGACCAGGAAGAACTATTTACGGATCTTTGTTTTGAACCAGAAAGTGAGTCATCCATAGACAGCATCAGGTTGTTAGATCATAAATAATATTTCATACAAAATATTATTTATTAATTCTATTTCTATTTATGATTTTTATTTACTATATCAAAGTGACCATTATGATTCATTTGTTGCCATACAAAAATTATAACATCCATAGTATCATTTGTATTTATCAAAGTGATATACATATTCATTGAAATTGAAGTCCATTCATTTGCGACAAGTACTCTGTCAATACTCCATAAACTATACATGTGTCAATGGCTTCATATAAAAACCGTTAAATGTTATATCACTCGCATTTAAAAGATAAGTTACAAATCAGTTCCATATAACTTTTTCAGCACTTATTTTATGCAGAATGCATAGACAGAATAGGAAGTTAATGCTAGATATCCAATATCAGCAATAAATTAATATAAGAAAATAGATCATACTTTCATTGAAGTTTGACTCCTATTCTTAGGTAGGAAAACATGACAGCCTCAACTGTAACTGACTTTGATATGATAAAACAGACTAAAAACTGAAGCCCATTTTGAAAAGACCAGAAACTATTTATGAATTCTATTTCTCAACTGTATGATTTAACTGACGTTCAAAATATATTTAATACAAAATAAATAATATTAGAACGAGTTGTGGTTCAATTTTGTTCCCTTCATTACCTCTGTTGATAAATTTGGATACATGCATAATCTCCCCTATATAACCTCAAAGCAACCGTGGAGTAAAGAGGAAAAAATACATCATTGTCAAAAAAAAAAAGAACCTCACTTACCATTCCGCTTTCATTTTGCACTTGTCCTTGTCGAAATAATGAAGTTGAACTGTCGCCCCCAATCGCAACTGCGTCTTCCCCATCTTGCTTACTTTGAGATGTAGCCAAACCTCTAACATCTGTTTGCAACAATTGTAGACCATGTTTTCATTATTTCTTGTTGTATTCATCGGAAAGAGCGGTAAAAATCACACAAAATGCTCAGTAACCTTTTAACCACGGCTGACCGAAAAAAGGGAACTATTTCTTATCAAAGTCACACAAAATGCTTAGTAGGATACTCATGTTTGTATCCATTGTAATCATAATACAGCCTCTCTCCCATTTTAATATCTCTAATGCTCTATGAAATTCAATATAATAAGATTCAATAGCCTATATGCTAAATTCAATATTCATAAAATCTAAAGAAAAATGAGAGAACTGTATAGCTATGTACCTTAAAAAGATGAGGTCTTGAGCAATCTTTCAGCGGTTATCCTATAATATATGCTATCAAACAACAAACTGATGCTTCCCAATTCACACTACCCTAACATTGCATTCCAACCAACACTCACCATCTCTAGATAAAAGGAAAAGGCCTAAATAACCAGTCAAGAACTGAATTATTGAGTTCATCAGTAGATTTGATTCGACCTGCAGTTGAAGTAAATATAAACAAACTGTATTTTTTTTTGTTACTTCAACTAAAGTAACGAATTTCTTATGGCATGCATATGATTAGATATGTATTTTTCTACAGCTTTATCTACATCATACGCCACATGAAAATAATCTAAAATATCAAACGATTACAATGGTATATGCAATTATGCATCAAGCAGCCAAAGAAAGAAATAAAAAAAGATTATTTATATGAATACCTTTCAAGGTTCTGCAATGTTCATACAGAAAAAGCTTAGCTACTAAAAATTAACAGAATTATTGGTATACTCATTAGATTTTAACCCATTATATTTAACCCATTGGATTTTTAGCCAACACAAAACGCATTTATGTTGCTATTTAGTATACTCATGATTACTTAGTATAAAATATATTCATCCTGAATAGTATATTCATATTTATTTATACTAGACAGTTAAAGTTGAATCATAAAAATAGATTGAATATATACATGATCATATTGTTATACTAAATACTTAAAAGAATTATAGAACAGAGAGGACCACAATTGCCCTTCAAGGGTAAGTACTGTTTTTACAACTGTTGGGGGCATTTTAATTTTTCCTCTATAACATCATGTTCAGTTTCCTCATAATTGCACTGTGCATGTGTAGTGCAATAATACAGCTCTCTACAATTTGAAAAAAAAAAATTGTACCTTTTCAGCAGTTCACTGTTGCCCATCTCATAATCCTTTTCTGTAAACACCAGGTGTAACAAATTATGCACTCAAAAGTAAAAGCCAAGCAACTTTACTAACCCAAGCAATGGCAGTTGGAAAGACAGGAAATGAACTTCGGGCAATGAAGACGGATGGCTTGAAGTTGCAAATTTCAAATCTTTAGACTTCATGAAGGAAGCAATCTTAAAACTCAACATAAATGGAGATGACAAACAGAGAAGACTAAATGAATGGACAAATCTATCGAGTTATGAGAAATGCTTATCCATCAAACAAGGAAGGGAAATAGCCGAAAGAATAGGATTACACAATTTATTCTGGGATGGGATTTACCATGAAATATCAAAGCGCCTCAACCCAAGTATTGCCATTGCTGAACGCCTTCTTCTGCAACTAACTACGCTCCATTGGACGACCTCTCGTCAGACTTCCATCAACGAAATTATAACCAAACTGATTGCAATTCCCATTCGGTAGAAACACCCTAATCATCGTGGTAAATGAAAAGGAAAATGAAATAAGATTGTGAAGGGAGAGAAGCGGCTTGCATAGGGACAAGGTTGAATCTTGGTTGTCGCCTTCGGTTCCAGGTTTACATGGATGGAGTCCGATGAGATTACGGTTGAGGGTATATTTGTACCAGGAAGGGTAATTGACTGTGGTTGAACTTAGATATGGAGGAGCAAGCGGAATTGATTGTAGATGTATTTAGATCTGGAGGAGGAGGCAAAATTTGTTGTGCTTGTGTTTGGATCTGAATTTCAGATCTGGATTGAGTGTTTTGATTTTGTCAAGAAGTTTAGGGATTTGGTTATTTTGATGAAAGAGGGATTTGGTAATTTTCATGAAAGAGACAGGGAAGAGAGATAATGAAAATGAGAGCGGGTAAGCAAAAAGTTAAGCGGGACAAGTAAAGCAGCGTTTAATCTCATATTTTTTATTTTATTTTTGTACCAGCGGTTGCTGTTGGTCGTCAAACGCAACTATGTATTGTAACCAAACATAGATTTTCTTGTAGTGGTTTCATTGTTCTCCCTGAGTGTAGACGTAGGATAGATATATATAATCAAGGATGGTTGGCATAATATCTCTGTCATTGAGTAGTCAAATGGGGCAGTTGTTGTGATGTGAAAGGTCGGCAATAATGGTTGGCAATAATGATTGGCAATACATGTAGGCAAGAATGGTCGGCAATAATGGTGTGGATAATATCTCTGTCATTGAGTAGTCAAATGGGGCAGTTGTTGTGATGTGAAATGTTGGCAATAATGGTTGGCAATACATGTAGGCAAGAATGGTTGGCAAAAATGGTTCCGACATAATGGTTGGGATAATAATGGTCCTGTCATTGAGTAGTCAATTCAGACAGTTGTTGTGATGTGAAAGTAATAGAGGATATAATGGAGAATTTCCTTTGTATTTATGTAATAAATGATTTTGTAAATTTTCAGAAATTCGATTTGAAACGATATCCAAATGTATAGAAATTCCTTTATATTCAATTAAATAAACGTTATCGTTTATTAACGAAATTGCATAGCGACTATTTAAAAATTTAAATTGAACATAACTGACAATCTATGTCACGAAATCTCAAATTTTTTCCCCCAGCGGATAATTTTAATCTAATCGACCCGAACAATTCTTGTTTCACAGAATTCTGACCTATATCGGATCCGATATATTCAGTTAAAGTTCATATTAAAAATTATGAACTACCGCCGCGTTTCGGGCTCGTTTTAATTATATTATAAACTATATATATATATATTCAAACTTCATTTTATATAATAAACTCGATATAAAATCAATTATATCTCCAATATAATATTAACGACAAAGATTTGTCACAGTAGAGTAGGATAAGGAGATACAACAATAAGCACAAAGATAAAATAGTTTATAAAGACACAACAACTGACGATAGTACATGCGAACTAGCTCAATCAAACCATGGAGTAGGAATTAGCAACTTCATTACAATGCATGTTACGTTTAGTCTTACGGGCGTCGCATGATGTTCAATCGCAACTGCTCATTATCACTTCGAACACGTCTATTTTCTCGTTCGAGTTCGTTAGCATATGCTATTCCCCGAGGACACAAAGGTTGGTCTATCCATTCTGTGCAATTGCAACCATTTGGAAAGGTCGGGCATCGCTGAATGCGCCGACCTATATTGTTGCCCTCTGCTCGAACCACAACTTCAACCGCGTACCCGCAGTAGCAACGAACTGGATAGGAATCAACTACTTGTTCGTGAAGTGGTACACGAAAGAACTCTGCTTCCTGCGTTGACTGAGTGACCGCTTGTTCAGATGATACTTGAACAGGTGGGACTTGAGTTTCATATAGAGGTTGAACGTTCACCTGTTCGTACGGCGGTCCAATTTGCGGTCTCATTTGGTTTAGGAACTGGAATTCGTCTTCAAGCTCCTGTAGCCTCATTTCTTTGTACGCCTGTTCCTCGGAATCTGTAGATGATGACCACGAAGACATCTTCATTGAGTTCTAGTAGAAGGATGTGCTCTAAGAATGGGAACGAAGGTGTTTGAGTGCGGTAAGTTGTGAGTAAGTTAACTTATGTATATATAGCTGCAAGATTGGTAATAGTGTGAACAGTCACTAGCTACACTTTGATTTACGTTTTGTGAATTTCAAAGCTTGTGTAGGTAGCCCAAATAAATACCGATGTAACCGGTCACTAGTACGACTATAGGGAACACTATAGGTAATCTGCTTTTGATTGATAAAGTGTATCGAGGATGACCCGAATAGGACAAAGGACTAAGGACTGGACTATATTCCAAAAACTCTCAAAATAGAGTGACATGACTCCGCAGTGACATAAAAGATGACTGCATTATGCGAACTGTGCAAGACGTGACCAGTCAATGCGCTAAAGTTGGTCCACCCGCTACAGATGGTTACAAAACATTAATACATTTCAAATAACACATACAGGAACTAGAACAGCAGAACATAGCAACATCAAATTCAAATTACAATAATAACGATAAAGCATAACGATACAAGTGATACGATACAAGTTATACGACGCGTAACGATACAGTACATATAACGCATAACATAAAATACTTAAATCCTAATTTAATCCACGTTGTAGGCGATAATTTGAATTACTTAGGTCGTTACCTTGATTTCGCAGCTTTCTTATTTCTTCCTCTAGTTCCAAAGCATACGTAATTGCTCGACGGGGAAAGCGATCATCTATTCACTGTCCGAACTCGCATCCATTGGTACGTACTGGACAAGTATAATATCGTCGTCCAACGTCGTTTCCATGACGGACGACTAATTACGGTGCTTCAAAGCCACAAAAGCATACAATATTTGCGGATTGCACCTCACCTTCTTCAACCGTGGCTCTAACACGAGGAATTACAAGGTTAGACCTACTGTCACGTTGTCGTGTTGGATTGTCTTGCTGATGTCTTATTTCCATTTCATGCATTCCTGCTTCAAGTTCTAATTGTCGCACCTCGTCATTGTGTCGCTCTTCCATTTCGATATACCACTCGGTTGGTTCTCTAGGTGCGGACGGATTAGGATTTGATGGTCCAGAGAGAAGGTCCGTGTAATTGTAAGAAGATGGATACGAAATTGGCATGACTACACTCTAAGAAGATGGATGGGGTATTAGTGAAACAATATTCGATATATATAGGAGGAGATTTAGTTACCGCTGCATAAAGGAATTTACTTCCCGTTTTTAAAACTACACGGAATGTAGAAAAAGAGTAACATGACTACACTCTAGGAAAAGAGTTTGCCGTTATAAAATATAACGGCAAACTTTTTGCCGTTATACTTTATAGCCGTTGCGCCGCAACGCTACGTAAATAGTCGCAATCCCTCCCTTATATACCAAACTACCTCCTCCTTCTTCCACACAACCACACCACCTTGTCAACTTCAACTTGTACAACCCAAAAAATGTCTTCTTCTGCACCTAAGCAAACCGGGAAAAAAATTGCAAGCAAGAAACCCTTGTCCCAACAGCACTCGTCGTCATATGCCTGGCAACGTCCAGTTCAACTCCATCAATCATTTCAGCCATCTCACGAATACGGATACTCGCCGTATTCAAATGACGATGCCCCTTCTATTTATCAAAAGGCTGGAAAAGAAATTGTACTTGAAGGGAAGGTTTCTAAGCCACTACGGACGATTGGATCCAACCCTATTTGCCATTGTGGACAAGAATCGGCCGTAATTGTTGACGAGACCGAAACAAATGCCGGTCGTCGATTTTTCGGCTGTCAAGCGTACAACGACCACAAGAATTATCCTGATGAAATTGATTGTTGTTGCTTTAAGCAGTGGATTGACCCTCCCATGTGCGAACGTGGACGTCAGTATGCATTGGAAGCGCAAGCCGAAATAAGACGCTTGAGCAAGATTGTTGCCGGCGAAACCAGAGATGGTCCTTTCCCTAGGTCATGGTAGGTATATGTGTTTGAATTTGATGCTTGTGCGCTCAGCTGTTGTAGTTTGTATGATTATGGTTTGGCATTTCTTTCTATTGTTCTAGTTGTCATTGTTGTAGTTGTTATAATTGCTCAGTTGTTGTAGTTGTTATAATTGTCATGTCGAGTAAGCTTCTACATTATGTAAGGCATCCGGGAACGACCCATTTTTCTTAATTCCTCCGTGAATTGAAATGGTTAATGCACCATACAACAATATTACATATTACAATATCACTCTGAATTTAATATGAGTACCGTGTAAGTACATAGTACCCTTTCACATGCGTGTATGACATGATTAGACCATTCACTGATAAGAAAAAAGTAAAGACGCGTCTCCATCATTCTTAGCCGGGATTCCAATAATATCACTATAGGGAATCTAACATAATATCACGAGATAAATAGTACATGCAAACACGAGATAAAAGTAAAGACGCGTCTCCATCATTCGTACTGCAATGATGTGAACGGTCACTGTACAAAATCTAACATAATATCACGAGAACTCTATAATGAGTATTCTACACTGTTGAATTGTAACTGTTGGTCGTGCTTTACCCTTATAAGTACTGCATATTTGATAATCCATCTCATACCTTTTGTAGCTTCAAGCAGCACCGTTCAAGGCTCAAGCGAGAAAATTTATTTCCTTGTTTTCTAAAAGGTAACGTTTTTTTATCAACAAACTTCGTACTTCTGGTAAGTCTACTTATTCTACTATTGCGTAGGTTACATGGACGATTCATAATTTAGTGATGAACAAATGGGAAGGATGTTTGATGAGTACGAACGGAACTTAGGCAACGATAACGAAGTTGGATTAGTTCATGATACCCAAATTGAAGAGGTGCCTGTCGCGGTTCAGCATCGAGCAGTTACAGCTCCGCGTCCTTCTCCAGTAAATCAACGACCTAGTAATGGTGTTCAAACATTGAATTCTCCAACTCGAGATTTTTCTTCCAAGGATTTGTTGGCCCTCGTAAAAGCCTATATTGAGGTTGAAAAGAGAGATGAGTTACTAATGCAAAGTGGAGGGGGTTTAACATATGAAGAAAGATAGGCAATGATCACGAGGCTATACCACAACCATCGTTCCCGGCCCACTAGACGAACATCGGTTGAAATCCAAATGGCTAATCGTCATTTTGCAGACGCTTGTGCTCGGTACACAGAGATTATCAAAAGGGTTGAAGACGAGAACATTTTTAAAACAAATCGACAACATATGATTCTCGTTACCTTTTCGAGTATGGTGAGGAATTTGTTGGTTACGAAGCGTATAAACTCCGCTACAGTTGGTTGACCCGCTACGGAAGTGAGTAGGCTTATGGTATTATGATTTTATGGTTGTTTTACTATCCATTTAATTTGAAGTTTGTACGTAGAAAATGGAGTTGTTTGTAAACCTTGTTATGTTGGTGTGCTATTTAAGAATTTTGCATCTGTAAACACAGCGAGCAATCTTATTCAACATCAAAATCAAACGTTAATACATTCCAAACAACACTTACAGGAACTAGAACAACAGAACATACCGGCTCTACACAAAAATAGTCTCTACACAGATATACAGTCGCTACACAGAACCAAATACAGTCTCTACACGAAAACATAACCAGAACATACACAAAATACATCGAAAGTACATAATAGCGGTAGTCAACAAATACAAAACGCGTACTCAAACAATAGGAACATACAACTGACAACTGCGAAAACGTAATACATCGAAAGTACATAATAGTGGTAGTGAACAAATACAGAACGTCTACTCAAACAACATAAACATACAACTAACAACTAGGAAAACGTAATACATAAAAAGTACATACAACTGACAACTGCAAAAGTACATGAAAGTGGTAGTAAGTCAATCGTCCGAGTCTTCTGAAGGTGGATGTGTACGTATACGTGTGCGGCGCTGATGACGTCTTTCATCATCACCAACATTTGGAGGCTAACTGGACCCAGCACTAGACCTATGGTGGTAATACATCTGCAAGTCCTGAAATCTCTTGCGCTCTGCCTCAAGATGGGCCTCTAAATGCGCCTGATGTTGTCGTGCCTCCTCTGCAACACAACGTAGCTCACCATCATAGTAATCTAGGCTACGCCTATACTCTAGAAAGCTCGTATGCCTAATCCCCATATGCATATCATACAGATCATGATATGATATCTGTGTAGGATCCGGGTAATCGTGATGGGCCGGAGGATGAAAGACATCAACGTAACGATCTGGTCCAATGGTGGGCACTGCCATGGTCCATCCAAAATGACTAGCGGCCGCCACATGATCAGCTGCACGAAAACTCTGGCTGGGCTGGGTAATATCCTCGACAACAGGTGGACGTATGCCGTGTCGTATAGCAGATGGCCCTACTAAATCAATCGATGCTGCATTTGTAATCGTGTCGGGGGACCCGGTGAAAAATCTACGCCAGAAGGTAAGGTAACACTCCCCGATAATAACAAAGCTCTCGGTCGTATACCAGCCTGCTTCCCTGGCTATATCTAACTGCTCCGTCGGGTAAATCATACACCGATAAGTATGTGGGTGTGGATCATCCGGAACAGCATCGAAGTCATACAACTGTCTCCAGCACCTCTCACCAAGATACCAATAAGCACCTACCGCCATGGGATAAGACATAAGTGGAAATCTCCGTCCGGCAAGCATCCTAGCAATCTGTATGATCTCAAGACCGATGGATGTACTCTCCTCAAATGGATGCCATATAATCTGATCCCTATACATCCTCAGCTCGATCTGGTTGTGGGCAACTGGATACACTTGGCGTGACTCATTATCCCCGGACCCCCGGTTGTCCGCAGTCCAAAAGCATATACGGGGGGAAAAGGTCAATGGGTCTGCAGTACGGGTGACAAAATGAAAGTTCCTAGAGTACTCAAAGTACCAATACTGTAACAACTCCCAGAATCCAAATAAAGAAACTTGAGAATCATAGATGATGCACTGCATGTCCAGACATCTGTATAGGTATGCAAGGATAGGTGTGCCCCAATCATATAAAATCGCCCCATCGGCATTTAACTCAGCCGCGACCGCAACAAACCCCATAGGCAAACTACTGCTCAAAGAACTAAAGAACAGGTTACCCATAAGGTATAACACAAATAACCGAGCAAGCTCCAAGTCGTCATCAACAGAGTACTGACCGAGTATGCTGTCCATGGCCGCACGGATGGCGCTCACTCTAATAGCGCCTTCTGCTTGTAAGACGCATCAGAAACAATAAAATGAGGCAGTAGATCATGAACAAGTGCACAATCATGCCATCGACCATCGTCATAAGGTAGTGAGGGATAAGCACCTACTCCAATGCTAATATCAGTAAGCATGGAGAAATCAAGCGGTGTAAGTCCTAACTCACCACAAGGAAAGTGAAATGTGTGGGTGGTTTTGTACCACCGTAGAGCAATGGCCGCACACAATTGGACATCGGCATTTAAAACATCGTTTATTCCTAAAATTGTAAAGCGCACAATAAGATAAAATATGACTAATAAATTATCCACTTGTTTCATTAAAAGGTCTTTAATATTACCTAGAAAAAATTGAAATCCAAGAGCATGTAACAGTCCTGCGACCTCCTCCGTACCCGCCAAGCGTGCATGATAATATCTAAGTGTGGTCGCTAACGAACCACGTGAACGTATATTCCGCGACTGTCAACGTTTCAACAAAATGTTATACTATCTACCCAATATCTAATACTCAAAGAATACAATTTAAATAATACTAAAAATACTTACAGACAAACTCGACTGCATGCTAACGTGTACTTCGTCTTCTGGAAGAATGCGAAAGTTGGTTTGCATAGGAAGCTTCGCGGCGCTGAGGTTCATATCCAGAAAACCATCAAGATCGGCCTGTCTAGCGGAAACCGATCCCACACCCCTACGCATCCTGCCTGCTCGTCCGCCTCTACGTCCGCCACGTCCACGATGGCAGCCTTCCTCGTGCGCCCCTACGTCTTCGTTCTCCATGTTTTCGGCGGCTGCAAGCAAGTCTTCTATTCCGAGCACTGGTTGTTCGCCACTACCCCCTGCACCACTCCCGCCTGCGCCACTTCCCCTGGTGCCACCATCGTCGCCGTGCATGAATTTTTTGGCGAATTTTTTTAGTAATCTGGCCATATTTTCGAACAAATATCTCAAATAAGGTAGTTAATTTAGTTAAAAGCTGACAGATTGGTGGAAAAAAATTGGTGAAAAATAGGGGATGAGGTTGGGTTTTCGGGTTTGAAAATATGGGTAGAGGATGAAGACGAGGGGTGGCGGCTGGGGGGGTTTTCTGGTTTGGGTTATAACGGCAAACACTTTGTCGTTATAACATTATAACGGCAAAGTGTTTGCCGTTATAATATTACAATGGTAAAGAGTTTGCCGTTGTAACCTTATAACGGCTAACTCTTTGTCGTTGTAACCCACCCTGTTGCTAACCCGTGGTTGGTTCCTTCTTCTGGTTGCTCCGCTCATTGGACCAGTTTCAAAACAAAAGAGAGAATAACTGAACAGAATGGATGGTTGGTTATGGTCTTACGCGTATCTACATAATGCTGATGATCCCAGAACAAATTCAATGAACCAAGAACTTATAAATATATATGCAAGCACGCTTAGAATAAGAAATTTACCAGCATAACAGACGTGAGTTGGAAATCTGAAAGACACACTGTGGAAAAAGCGTCGTCGACAAATCGTGTAGCGGAAGCAGATGAGAAACACCGCAGAGTAAGGTAAGACGAAAATGGGTGGAGAGGCATATGTGGTTAACGTCTTGACCTTAGGTTATTTGAAGATGCAAATGGATGGGAACGAAAGGGATAAGCAATGAATCAAGGGGAATTTATTGTTTTCAACTAGAGGAAAAATGGGAAGAGGAGATTAAGAAGAGGGGAATTTACTTTGATTGAGATAAATGGGTAAGATGATATTGGCGATGCTGAGGTGAAAAAATTCAACTGAACAAAAAAGAACGAAGAGGGGAGTATCGACGGTATAGGAAGGAATAATAAATATTGAGACGATTCGGTTTGAATAAGCCAATCATTGTGCACTCTCGAAACCAAACTCACTAATTATTATTATTTTCGAATTTTTTCAGAAGAGAAATCGACCGAAGTCCTAAAACCCTCCATAATGCACCTAGCTTGGTCCCCTTACTTTCTCATATTGAAACATGTTATGCTTTCATTTGTAAACAAAAACTCAAATAAAAACCTTGCTGCTTTTACCAGGATAACAATTTCTAAAACGGAAAAAATAAAATAAAATCAATAAAATACGGAACTTAATCATCTGAAGATATGCTGACTCTATTTACACGTGCAAATGTCATAACTTTAGAAAATAAATTACTTTTATATGCACATGCAGTTGATAAAATTTAAGTGTGTTTATGTAATATATGTTCGTTTATTTACATGAATTTTTTTTTTAAGTTCATTTGATGTTTCTTTTGGAAGCAAACAAATCCGTAGTGCATTTTGTTAGCTATTGTACAACTTGATACTAATTCAAGTATTATTGGTTTTAATTAAGTCAATATGAATGACGACCAGTGTTGCGACAAAATAAGTATTAATATATTTTTATAGTTTAAGCTAAAATATTTCAAAATGTCAGATAACGAATATGCTAAACTCTTTAGTTTGACCGCATTACTTTATGCATTTTGAATTTTACGTGATGAAACTTAATGAACAGTATTCACATTTTATATTTTCGTGTGTTTTCTTATGTTAATGTTATATTACTGAAATATACCTTCATCTCTAATGATGATATTGATTAGTTCTTAATGAAAGTGATGTCATTTTTATTAGTTTAAGGCTTGCAAAATATATTGACGTTAATATATAATGTATGCATGTCTCTTTATTCTACCTTAATTTCTTGAAATCTTTAGACTTTACATGTTACCATAAATTAAAATTCAAATTAGGATCAATATTTAATCATTTCATCTTAGCATATGAAATAAAGATTTCGATAAAATCAAATAATGTCCTTTCCAAATCATGGTTGAGGACCTTCATATATGAAGGAAGGATACATTAAGTGATTAAAGCTAAATGTTTAACATTTATATCGCAAAATTTTCATATATGTTTCCATATTAATTTCACTGTTTTATTAATAAAATCTCTCGGAATAATGGTCAGAAGATGTAAAAAAAATTATAACGTTTTGTTAGTTTCCAAACTCTGAAACGGAGAGTAAAAATGGAAATTAATACACCATGTTTAATTTAGTGGATGGTCTTTATATTTGCTTTTTTGTTACGTATCTAGACCATAAATACATTAATTAATGAATATAAAATTAAACAATTGGTATTTTATCATTTCTTCATTCAGTAGGATTTGAAAAAAAAAACTATTTGTATGTCTCATTTTTGTAATAACACTCAATATGTTCCAAACATGATTTCTTTGACCTTTTTGGCCTTCATTACGTAATTAAAGACAACACTACATGGATTTCATGATGTACACATGCATGTATCTGTATAAACAATGATACATAAATCACGTTAATTATTCTGAATTGAAGGAAAAAGTTTCTCTGTTTATACTTTTGCTCTTACGCCCATCTTCTTAATACTTTTTTTACATGGAATCTTGATTTTTTGTTAACTTAATTATTTCTTTTGTTTGTAAATATTTATGTTTATACCAAATTAGTATTGGACATGACGTACTATGATTTTTGCATATTAGTTGTTACGTTTCCATTTTCTCGGATTTTTAATGCGAATGCTAATTAGATAAAAATCATGGTTTTTTATAATGGGTTTTCTTTACTATGTAATTTACACATCATAAGCTAGACTTATTTATTAACCATGTAACTTTAACATAACACTAAATTAATAGGATTATTCATGTTTTAAGGTGCATCTATTTTTTTTATTTTTTATTTGTTTATTTTTTTTTCCAGTTTCCTTTTTCTTTCAGATATTATACTAAATTAATAGTTGGGGAGAGGCGAAGAAAAGCTATGCTTAGTGGTTTGTCTCACCTTTTTTATGTTTCCTTTTTCTTTCAGGTATTGTTTCCTGTGTATCATTTTGTTATTGTTGCATGAAACTGTGCTTGATGTTATTTGAAATTGATTCTACTAAGTAATATAGTAAATGAGCAATTAAAAGATTCTAAGACAAAAATATAACATGTAAAAAGTATCTAATGGTAGGAAAATAATGACCAAAATTTCTATAAACAGATACTTCTTCCTTAATTTTAGAAGGTAATTTATCCTAGCATAGTTTACAATCTAATGCATACGGTCTAATAATTATCAATAACACATAATCTAGTCATATATGTTATTTATTTCGGTTCACATTTGGTCAAATAGCTGTCATAGTATGCTAAGATATAATGATCTTAGAATATGAATTTCCTTATTCAAAGGCAAACAGGAACATAAACTTAGATTTTTCTGAATTGAATGAAATACAAAAGATTAGAAATATCAATAGTGAAGTTTCTGATTTTAACATGAGCAGATTCTTTTTCATGGTTTGATACCATTTATAGATAAATTTAATTAGACATACTTCAAGCTAATCGGTTTTAATTGTGTCATTTTTGTTATATTTTTAATTGTGATTATAACTGAAAAGAATTTACACTTGTCTTGATTTTGTTATTTAATTTTGCCTTAAACATGGAAGGGTTTTGGTCAGTGTGTTCTGTTGTGTAGAGGTAAGAAGCAATAATGAAATTTGTTACAAAGAATGATTCCAACGAAATAGGGTTGTGGATATTCTAGATCGTAAAGTTCAATAGTCAGTTCACCTAGAAATGATAGTAAATCCACAATCAAAAGTAAAAAATATTCACAAATTACAGTCTAAGTATTGTGATTACCCATTCTCCTGATCCCCGGACGAACGGATAGTCAATGGAATATAACACATTAACATAATAACAGAGGATAAAACGTCGCATTACATCAATAATGTACATCAATTACATCAAGGTTGCCATCAGAGTTTAAACATCACATAGGATTTTAAATATACATAGCAGTTTCAACAAGAAAATAGGTACATATTGGAAATAACGATAATCAACATGATAGAGTCTTAAAGATTCCAAAAGAACATCCACATCCTGCTTCAGCTCCGTATCCAAAACCAGCTTCTATACCAACTCCAAAAAGGATCCAAAAGAACAATAGAGTCGGCCCACCAATTCTCAAAGAGTTTTGGTTTATTTAAATTTGATTTTTAAATTAATTTTACGAGGATTTATAGTCGATTTTAAAAATTCGATGATTTAATACTATTTCCATAGCTTAAAAAGGAACATTTTTCAAACGATTTAGGACTTCGACGAGACCAGATTTATTAGATCCGGAACGTTGAAAAATGGTAAGGTTCAAAATTTCATAATTTTATGGAGTTAGTATGTGAGTGTAAAAAAAATAAACGCATACCGGTTTAATTGGTCAAAATTAAGCGAAAACGCAATAAAATAATAAGACGCATCGTCAGACGAACTCAAAACTCGATGACACCTATTTCATTGGATCTGGAAATACGAATTATGTTAGGATTTAAAATTTCGCGTCAATCGGATTTACTGTTAGATCACAAAAGCGATAAACGCGAGATAAAACTAAAAAAAGTTCTATCTTTAAACTAGTTTATAAGCCATCATTCTTTTTTTTTATGAGATGCCTTGTATCCAAGGTCATATGGTGTACTTTCCCCTTTTAAAATTTTGCAATGACACTTCATCAATCCACTACTTCTCTTCCCTTATAAAACAATTTCATTTCCGCACTTTTATTCCACTTTTCACTTCTTCTTCTCCTTCCAAGCACTCTCACATGGCCGCCACCCCCTCCAAGCCCACTTAACCTGAGCCGCCACCTCCTCATCCTCCTCCCTACATGCAGCAAACGCCTACAGCCCTTCTTCCCTAAGCTATGGGCCTACCTCCTTCCAAAACTACCAAAAATCCAATTTCCTTGCCACACCCTTCCTCAAATCAACCCAAAGCCACCCCTCTCGGACCCACCACAGCCTAATTCCGGCCTCACATAGCCGACTAACGACCCCATCCACATACCACGGGCCCCACACCTTAAGGCCGAACCTCCTAAATCCCGAAGCCTTGCCTCGTTTACTCCGAAAACCCAATTTTGGCTCTATTTTGTTCGTCTGTCGATTTATAAACCCCATCGCGTCAAAACTCCACCCAATTCAAATCTAGAAATCTTTGCGGATGCCGGGAGGCTGTCGGAGTTGTATGAGAGTGTTAGCATACCTTCTTCTTAAGTGATTGACGAAGTGGAGCCCACGGTGAGAAACTATTAACCGTTAAAGGGTTAGTTTATAATTTACTATAGTTGGTTAATTAGTTTGAGTTAAATGATGATTAGTGATTGATCGTACAAGTTCATTTTGATGTTTAATAATGTTTTGTATGTTAAAAATATAATTTTTAATTGATATACATGTAGTTTCTTAGGTATGTGACACTTAAACACAAATAGTATTGGCTTGGAAACGAATTGAACCTTGAATAGTTATTGGAAAGTAATTCATTATTGTTGGTTAATGGATGTTGATGTGAACCCCACTTGGATATTGGAATGATAATTGATTGATATATACCATGTTTGATTGATATTGCAGTTAATCTGTTCATTGACAAACCCGTATGAGCATTTATGGTTAAGGCTTATACGGTGTATTCCACTTTGAATGAAACACAAATTGAATATGACCAATATATGTGATTTTTCGTCCATTGGTTAAGTCCCTTTCGGGCTGGTTGTTGCAATTAATGTAGAGGAAAGAGGGAATAGGAGTAGGTAATGGGCATGAGTTAAAGAATATGATTTTGGGAAGACGAAATGCAAGGAACACTTCATACTAATTACAAAAAATGAACGTAACCGATAGTATACAAACAACCACAAATGGGGGAAAAAATGGTTACCAAAATTTTCAAATTCTAGGAGATTATTTTGTTAATTTCAGAATTTAAGATGTTGATTCAAAATAGATAAGAAAAGAACATGAGAGAAAATGAGTAGATATACTTATATATGATTTAATAGATATTTCGCATTTTTCAGTCAAAACGAATAATACCGCCTTCCTTAGAAAATGGTCTACTAGTTTAATTTGAAAACGCCTATGTACCGACAACATTTTATTTTCAAAATGGTTTATTCAGGTTTAATTAAATACGAAAAAAGAGCAAATTTACGTATTTTTCTATGAAATTTATTCCTGTGCTATTTTTAGTTAAACATTTCTCGTTTATAAAATTTCAGATTTTACTTCAAATTTAAAGTTTTTATTGTTAGTTGAGGTATATCGGTTGTCCCTACCATAAACCAGTTTAAACGTGGCAAAGTTAATGTGCGGGATTGTTCGAAATGTTTTGTTTACAAAGTGAATTTATTAAAAAAAACAAGTTAATGGTAAACTACAAGAGTAATATATTTATGAATCGTTATTGTAGCTGAACTGTTATTCTTACAAATCGGTAATATAGTTATGAATCATTATTACAATTATTATTCATAAATATGAATGTATTATTGTTATAAACTTGCAACAATTCGGTTACATGAATGAATAATAAATAGATTACCATTAGTGTTTTTTTAATAAATTCAGTACATAAACAAAATATTTGCAGATATATTATATTAAAATTATTAACATTAACTGTATGTACATGTGTATCTACACATATAAATATTAATGTTTCAGCGAATGTATGTGTTAATCTATGAATGATACGTTGATCCATTATGTATCTATGATACAATGCATAACAATTAAGACTATTTAACTCAGGGATTTTAATTCATTAACTCAAATATACAGATTCTGGTTATTTTATTTTCTCGCAGCCACTTAATATTTTATATATATATATATATATATACACACACACACACACACACACACACACACACACACACACACATGATATGTTACATCACCACCATCCTTTGTGTGCCATAAAGTGTAATGGAAGTATTAATTAAGTCAATATGAATGACGACCAGTGTTGCGACAAAATAAGTATTAATATATTTTTATAGTTTAAGCTAAAATATTTCAAAATGTCAGATAACGAATATGCTAAACTCTTTAGTTTGACCGCATTACTTATGCATTTTGAATTTTACATGACGAAACTTAATGAACAGTATTCACATTTTATATTTTCGTGTGTTTTCTTATGTTAATGTTATATTACTGAAATATACCTTCATCTCTAATGATGATATTGATTAGTTCTTAATGAAAGTGATGTCATTTTTATTAGTTTAAGGCTTGCAAAATATATTGACGTCAATATTTAATGTATGCATGTCTCTTTATTCTACCTTAATTTCGTGAAATCTTTAGACTTTACATGTTACAATAAAGTAAAATTCTAATTAGGATCAATATTTAATCATTTCATCTTAGCATATGAAATAAAGATTTCGATATAATCAAATAATGTCCTTTACAAATCATAGTTGAGGACCTTCATATATGAAGGAAGGAGTTACATTAAGCGATTAAAGTTCAATGTTTAACATTTATATACCAAAATTTTCATATATGTTTCCATATTAATTTCACTGTTTTGTTAATAAAATCTCTCGGAATAATGGTCAGATGGCGTCAATTTTTTTATAATGTTTTGTTAGTTTCCAAACTCTGAAACGGAGAGTAAAAATGGAAATTAATGCACCACGTTTGATTCATTGGATGGTCTTTATATATGCTTTTTTGTTACGTGTCTAGACTATAAATACATCAATTAATGAATATATAATTAAACATTTGGTACTTTATCATTTCTTCATTCAGTAGGATTTGAAAAAAAAACCTATTTCTATGTCTCATTTTTGTAATAACACTCAGTATGTACCAAACATGATTTCTTTGACCTTTTTTGCCTTCATTATGTAATTAAAGACAACATTATATGGATTTCATGATTTACACATGCATGTATATGTATAAACAATGATACATAAATCACGTTAATTATTCTGAATTGAAGGAAATAGTTTCTCTGTTTATACTTTTGTTCTTACACTCATCTTCTTAATACTTTTTTTCATGGTATCTTGATTTTTTGTTAACTTAATTGTTTCTTTTGTTTGTAAAAATTTATGTTTATACCAAATTAGCATTGGACATGACATACTATGATTTTTGCATATTAGTTGTTATGTTTCCATTTTCTCAGGTTTTTAATATGAATGCTAATTAGATAAAAATCATTGTTTTCTATAATAGGTTTCCTTTTCTATATAATTTACACATCATAAGCTAGACTTATTTATTAACCATGTAACTTTAACATAACACTAAATTAATATGATTATTCACGTTCTAAGGTGCAGCTTTTTTTTTTTTTTTTTTTTTTTCCAGTTTCCTTTTTCTTTCCGATATTGTACTAAATTAATAGTTGGGGAGAAGCGAAGAAAAGCTATGCTTAGTGGTTTATCTCACTTTTTTCATGTTTCTTTTTTCTTTCAGTTATTGTTTCCTATGTATCATTTTGTTATTGTTTCATGAATCTGTGCTTGATGTTATTTGAAATTGATTCTACTAAGTAATATAGTAAATGAGCAATTAAAAGATTCAAAGGCAACAATATAGCATGTAAAAGGTATCTAATGGTAAGAAAATAATGACCAAAATTTCTATAGTAATGGGCATGAGTTAAAGAATATGATTTTGGGGATACGAAATGCAAAGAACACTTCATACTAATTACAAACAATGAACGTAACCGATAGTATACAAACAACCACAAATGGAAAAAAAAAATGGTTACCAAAATTTTCAAATTCTAGGAGAATATTTTGTTAATTTCAGAATTTAAGATGTTGATTCAAAATAGATAAGAAAAGAACATGAGAGAAAATGAGTACATATACTTATATATGATTTAATCCATATTTCACATTTTTCAGTCAAAACGAATAATACCGCCTTCCTTAGAAAATGGTCTAGTAGTTTAATTAGAAAACGCCTATGTTCCGACAACATTTTATTTTCAAAATGATTTATTCAAGTTTAACTAAATACGAAAAAGAGCAAATTTACGTATCTTTCTATGAAATTTATTCCTGTGCTATTTTTAGTTAAACATTTCTCGTTTATAAAATTTCAGATTTTACTTCAAATTTAAAGTTTTTAATGTTAGTTGAGGTATATCGGTTGTCACTACCATAAACCGGTTTAAACCTAGCAAAGTTAATGTGCGGAATTTTTCGAAATGTTTTGTTTACAAAGTGAATTTAGTAAAAAAAACAAGTTAATGGTAAATTATAAGAGTAATATATTTATGAATCGTTATTGTAACTGAACTGTTATTCTTACAAATCGGTAATATAGTTATGAATCATTATTACAATTATTATTCATAAATATAAATGTATTATTGTTATAAACTTGCAACAACTTGGTTACATAAATGAACAATAAATAGATTACCATTAGTGTTTTTTTTAATAAATTCAGTACATAAACAAAATATTTGCAGATATATTATATTAAAATTATTAACATTAACTGTATGTACTTGTGTATTTACACATATAAATATTAATGTTTCAGCGAATGTATGTGTTAATCTATGAATGATACGTTGATCCATATATTATTATTATTATGTATCTATGATACAATGCATAACAATTAAGACTATTTAACTCAGGGATTTTAATTCATTAACTCAAATATACAGATTCTGGTTATTTTATTTTCTCGCTGCCACTTAATATTATATATATATATATATATATATATATATATATATATATATGTACGATATGTTACATCACCACCATCCTTTGTGTGCCATAAAGTGTAATGGAAGTATTAATTAAGTCAATATGGATGACGACCAATGTTGCGACAAAATAACTATTAATATATTTTTATAGTTTAAGCTAAAATATTTCAAAATGTCAGATAACGAATATGCTAAACTCTTTAGTTTGAGCACATTACTTTATGCATTTTGAATTTTACATGATGAAACTTAATGAACAGTATTCACATTTTATATTTTCGTGTGTTTTCTTGTGTTAATGTTATATTACTGAAATATACCTTCATCTCTAATGATGATATTGATTAGTTCTTAATGAAAGTGATGTCATTTTTATTAGTTTAAGGCTTGCAAAATATATTGACGTCAATATTTAATGTATGCATGTCTCTTTATTCTACCTTAATTTCGTGAAATCTTTAGACTTTACATGTTACTATAAACTAAAATTCTAATTAGGATCAATATTTAATCATTTCATCTTAGCATATGAAATAAAGATTTCGATATAATCAAATAATGTCCTTTCCAAATCATAGTTGAGGACCTTCATATATGAAGGAAGGAGTTACATTAAGTGATTAAAGTTCAATGTTTAACATTTATATGGCAAAATTTTCATATATGTTTCCATATTAATTTCACTGTTTTATTAATAAAATCTCTCGGAATAATGGTCAGATGGCGTTAATTTTTTTATAATGTTTTGTTAGTTTCCAAACTCTGAAACGGAGAATTAAAATGGAAATTAATGCACCACGTTTGATTCATTGGATGGTCTTTATATATGCTTTTTTGTTACGTATCTAGACTATAAATACATCAATTAATGAATATATAATTAAATATTTGGTATTTTATCATTTCTTCATTCAGTAGGATTTGAAAAGAAAAAAAAACCTATTTCTATGTCTCATTTTTGTAATAACACTCAATATGTACCAAACATGATTTCTTTGACCTTTTTTGCCTTCGTTATGTAATTAAAGACAACATTACATGGATTTCATGATTTCACATGCATGTGTATGTATAAACAATGATACATAAATCACGTTAATTATTCTGAATTGAAGGAAATAGTTTCTCTGTTTATACTTTTGTTCTTACACTCATCTTCTTATTACCTTTTTTACATGGTATCTTGATTTTTGTTAACTTAATTGTTTCTTTTGTTTGTAAATATTTATGTTTATATCAAATTAGTATTGGACATGACATACTATGATTTTTGCATCTTAGTTGTTACGTTTCCATTTTCTCAAGTTTTTAATGTGAATGCTAATTAGATAAAAATCATTGTTTTTTATAATAGGTTTCCTTTTCTATGTAATTTACACATCATAAGCTAGACTTATTTATTAACCATGTAACTTTAACATAACACTAAATTAATAGGATTATTCTTGTTCTAAGGTGCAACTATTTTTTTTTTTGTTTATTTTTTTTTCCAGTTTCCTTTTCCTTTCAGATATCGTACTAAATTAATAGTTGGGGAGAAGCGAAGAAAAGCTATGCTTAGTGGTTTATCTCACTTTTTTCATGTTTCCTTTTTCTTTCAGTTATTGTTTCCTATGTATCATTTTGTTATTGTTTCATGAATCCGTGCTTGATGTTATTTGAAATTGATTCTACTAAGTAATATAGTAAATGAGCAATTAAAAGATTCAAAGACAACAATATAAAATGTAAAAGGTATCTAATGGTAAAAAAAATAATGACCAAAATTTCTATAGTAATGGGCATGAGTTAAAGAATATGATTTTGGGGAGAGGAAATGCAAGGAACACTTCATACTAATTACAAACAATGAACGTAACCGATAGTATACAAATAACCACAAATGGAAAAAAAATTGGTTACCAAAATTTTCAAATTCTAAGAGAATATTTTATTAATTTCAGAATTTAAGATGTTGATTAAAAATAGATAAGAAAAAAATATGAGAGAAAATGAGTAGATATACTTATATATGATTTAATTGATATTTCGCATTTTTCAGTCAAAATGAATAATACCGCCTTCCTTAGAAAATGGTCTAGTAGTTTAAATAGAAAACGCCTATGTTCCGACAACATTTTGTTTTCAAAATGATTTATTCAAGTTTAATCAAATACGAAAAAAGTGCAAATTTACATATTTTTCTATGAAATTTATTACTGTGCTATTTTTAGTTAAACATTTCTCGTTTATAAAATTTCAGATTTTACTTCAAATTTAAAGTTTTTAATGTTAGTTGAGATATATCGGTTGTCTCTACCATAAACCGGTTTAAACGTAGCAAAGTTAATGTGCGGAATTTTTCGAAATGTTTTGTTTACAAAGTGAATTTAGTAAAAAAAAACAAGTTAATGGTAAACTATAAGAGTAATATATTTATGAATCGTTATTGCAACTGAACTGTTATTCTTACAAATCGGTAATATAGTTATGAATCATTATTACAATTATTATTCATAAATATAAATGTATTATTGTTATAAACTTGCAACAATTCGGTTACATGAATGAATAATAAATAGATTACCATTAGTGTTTTTTTTAATAAATTCAGTACATAAACAAAATATTGGCAGATATATTATATTAAAATTATTAACATTAACTGTATGTACTTGTGTATTTACACATTTAAATATTAATGTTTCAGCGAATGTATGTGCTAATCTATGAATGATACGTTATCCTTATATTATTATTATTATGTATCCATGATACAATGCATAACAATTAAGACTATTTAACTCAGGGATTTTAGTTCATTAACTCAAATATACAGATTCCGGTTATTTTATCGCAGCCACTTAATATTTTTTTTTTATATATATATATATGTACGATATGTTACATCACCACCATCCTTTGTGTTCCATAAAGTGTAAATAATGGAAGTAATTAACAAAGCAATTTTTTCCGCGATCGTGAAATGCTTGTCCTCCATTTTCCACCAATTTTTTGTATTTCTTTACAATCAGATGGTATCACTTTCCAGAAATTCTACTTTTTTTAGCATAGCCAACGATGGCAAAAAGAAATCCAGAAGGTATGACACATATTTTTCCTTTTACAGTTTAGATGAATAAAGGTTAATACATTGTTTTTCTTTGTTTTTTGCTCAGGAAGAAGCTTAAAAAGGGTAACAAAAAGGAGAACGAAGAGCATAAGGAAGAGGAGAACGAAAAGATGGCACCATCTATAAATGGAACAATCACTATTGCCATGACATTCTTAATCAGCATTCTTCTCAGTTACATTTACGGACAAATGAATTCTTCTGCCACAATAAATGTAATTGCGCAACCAATAATACAATTGGACTTCACAAATAACACTGGTGCAAACTCGAATGCTACAAACTGTATTATCCTAATTGTGGAACCAACCGTGCGTTTGGACTTCACACACAACACAGGTGCAGAATCGCATGTGTAAAACTATATTATCATTTGGAGTTTTTTTTTTTTTTAATTCCGATGTTTGTTTTCATTATCAGTTATGTATCTGTTTCAGTTTGTGCTACTATTCGTTTGTAATGGGAAATTTGTCTTTTTAGAAATGGAGTTATCTGTGCTTTAAATAGATGCAAATTTGTTGTAACTGCATTTTTCATAGTAATCATTCTTCGTTTTGTTCAGTACATAAATATGGCCAAAATTTCACTCTTTCAACTGATGATAATAAACGTGAAGGAATGATATGTAACCAGATTTGCTACTAAGCACAAAATTTATTATCCATTTAAAATGGATATAATCCGCCGTTACCATGCATTTTTTCGTGTAGTAACAGTGCCCCAAATCAATGAACCATAAAATGCACATGCATCATTCACAATTAAAATAACTAAGCCCAAAATAACAAATAGCCATAAATGGCGCATAAAAGACAAATATAAAAGATGCAACGAATCACATATCAAAAGAATAAATCATATCTACTGAAGCTTTTATTGCTGTCAGTCACCCTTTTTTGGCCCGCTCAGAAAGTATCTGAAAAACAAACCTAATTAATGCTCCCCACAGAATTATCAATATTTTACACCTTAATGGAGCACCAAGTTTACAGCAGCTGAAAAAAAAAAACAAAAAAAAAAAAACAAAAAAAAAAAAAAAAAAAAAACAAAACTAAAACGTTATGAATGAAAAAACCATTATATAACAATCCAAAATTTTGTGTGAAGTCCATGCGAAAGCAACTAATATGCGCATGCACACACCATGTGTGTGTATACCAATGTTATCAAGACCAAACCGCAAGTTGAACCGTAACGTCTCAAGGTTCAGTGTTTAGATGGTCCGACCGATCGAACCATAAGAGCCATGCATTTTTTCTTTTTTTCTGATTTAAATATTTTACTTTCAAACTACTAGTCCAACATATCAAACTAATTCATGTCATAAGAGACATAATATATTTTAAATTAAATATTATTATGCTAAACATAAATAAAATGATCGAATTATCTAAATTTAACTTGATTTTTAATACAGCAATAACTGGCATTTGAAAATGTAAAAATTTGCTGGTAGAAACAATGGAAATTAAACCCACAACCTTTCTCTGTCTCTTACAAAATTAATTATAATATTTGTAATATCAAGGCTTCCTTCAAATCATATACAATTTGTTTGGAGATCTAACACCTAACATGTACTTGAAATTATGATTTGTAAAGTTGCTCCATAAGCTTGTATTTAATCAAATTATTATTTGTAAAGCTGCAGCATAAGTCGATTTGTTGTCTTGCAAAGTTGTAATGTCCCACATCTCAGGGAAAAGAAGCACTACCAATCTCCTTCAATATTAAATACATGATGTCCCATTCAATACTAAAACAGCCCATGGCAGAGAGGCATCTAATTAGCGCCCTGCATAACTGGGCTTTGCCTAGGTAATTGGGCTAAAATTTTGTTTAAAACTGGATTTATTTCAGGTTGGACCATTGGTTTTATGGTTTAAATGGCCAAGCCGTGCATGCACGGTTTTAAAGCCTCCGGGCTGGATTGGGCTATGCTCCACGGTTTTGATGGTTGGATCGGTGGTCTGGTCTGGTCCTGATAACATTGGTGTATATAAATACATGTGTATATATTGCATAATTAACCATGCAAATGCAACTAATATACATCATAATGTGTGTTTAACAGGGAAAAAAAGACTGCCCACAAGTTAACATAGCAAACAGCTTCAAATAGCAAGCATGTTGCAAATTTTAGAATGGCCTTAGTTTTATTAATGATATTTTGATCCCATATCATGTTAGAAATACTACGGTATATGATCCGAAATCAAAACAAAAACAGAAATAAACTATATTGGCTCTAACAGGGATAATTAGCACCAGCAAGCATCAATTCAATGCCCATGATTTATCTATGCATGCATTTTCAACATAAATACATGTTAAATTAACATAGGCATCCCAATGCCTTCGTCCATGCAATAAGGATCACGATAATCCTTGCTGTCGCCAGTTGAAAATATTGTAAAGCACAAAAACTAATTGAGTACCATATAGAGAAACATGGAACTAATATAGCTACAGCGCCAGTTCAAAATATTATAAATCACAAAAACTAATTAAGTAGCATATAGAGAAACATGGAACTAACAGAGCTACAGTTTGATAGTCCTACTCCTACATGACTTGGGATACATCAAAGTGATATAGTAGGATTCAAAGTATGCATAATTAAAAAACAGAAATATTAAATAGACTGAAAGTACGTTACCTACAGGCAAACAACAAAAGCACATCCTTCTTGTAATTTTCCAGGACCAGACCGGACCACGGTCGGACCTTCATTAACCGCCAACCATGGGCTTCTATGGCCCGGAGAAGCTTCAAACCTTGCGTCCATTGGAACCTTCGATTGAACCACAGAGCCACGATCGGTCGTATTATTTCATCCCCTTCCGCAAGCTTCACCATCAATGCATTTTCTACTATACCAAGTAATTTTATTATCATTATTTTGAATATCCTTATGGAGTAATTTATGATCTGTTTAATGAAGACATTTGTCATATAACGGTATGTTAGTGAACACAATGCCAGATAATTGAATTGCTATGGTATAATCAATGTGTTAATTATTGCTGGATTACTAATAATCCTATTTACTATTGGGACTATTGGTATAACCATGGTCATTTCCATGTTAGAAATGGGTTTTGCTATGATTTCATATTACATGTATAAATAATGGAAAAAAAAACTACGGTTCTAACGGTTCGACCGATCAAAACATGAACCATGGAACCTTGCAGTTCAATGGACAGTTTGGTCCTAATAACTATGTATAGTGTCATTTCGTAAAGAGATAAATGGCTTGTGCATAGTACAGTTAACATCCACAAATAGTATAGGCAGTGATGTTTAGCTTAGAACATTTAAAATAGAAACAACTTGGCCAAAATAGGTAAACAATATCTCCAAATTCAGAGCAACAGCAGTGCATTGCACTAATTTCAGATTTACATGTGTACTAAGATACGTTATCAGGTTACACATAGTCATACTCAAGGACGAAACTGCTGGGGGGGGGGGGGGGGGGGCAAGTAGGGGCCATGCCCCCCCCCCCCCTTAAGTTAAAAAAAATACTGAGTTTTCTACTTTGCTGACTTCTCGACATTTTGTACTCATTTTACATGTTTGTCTTGCTTTCCTTTCACTTTGCTGTAGGTTCATTTACTTTTTTACTTCTCTCCTGTATGCTTTCAGTTTCTGTTCCAGGTATATTCAGTTCTTATTTTCTAATTAAAGCAATTATTTTATGCATTTACCTCTGTTTTTGGGTTCCACTATTCCATTTCCAGGTTGCAGGCAATTGACAAGCTTCCTCTGATTTTTGATTTTCAAGTCCTTTGATTCCTGTTTTTCAAGGCCGACAGGTAAATCAAGTATCTTTTTTTTTCTTCTATTGTACAAGAATGTTGAAATTTTGAAAAACTTGCATTTTTTTTAATACTAGTTTATGCAGCAACCAGGATTGGATTCATGCAAAGGGAAATCCACTTTTCAAAAACAGAATGTTGGGTAGTCTGCATGTTTTGAAATATGTTTGATAAAGTTTTTTAACATTAATCATGTAATTCTTCTAAGTTGTACTTCTGGTGAACAATATGAAAGATCATTTCTACACTAAATCTATAAGTGAAGTCTAATATATTTTTTTGGGTAATTTATGTTATGTTTCGTAAAATATTCTTTGCAAATGCCCCCCCCCCCCCCCCCCCCCTATCAAGATCCTGGTTTCGTCCCTGGGACTCATACTTAAGAGCATATTGACACATATGACATTAAAAAGGGACCAAAACGGGAAGGTAACATATTGAAAGACAGATATTCCTAGGAATGGCAGTTGGTTTCTGAGCGCATGTTGCCATAGCTAGGTGTTCGCTGTCTCCTATTAAACCGAGTATACAAAACCTGTAACACAAATGAGGCATGCATTTTGAGTGCGGGTTGACGTGGGCAATGGAAAAAACATCTGTCTTAACGGTATAGTGGAAAACTTAAAGGTCTCAGATACATGATAAATTAATTTCCAATGTACAACGAAATATACATTCCTCCGTCTTGAAAGCCAGTAATTTTCAAATTCTATGTGCTTAAGGATGCAATCTTACAGCTAGCTAGACACAGGAAGGCGAGCTATGAAAAGGAGAAATATATTCGAAGTTGAGGTGAATGATATAGTTTGCCTTCGTTTAAATCTTCGATCACCTTATTAATTATATGCTGTGAATGTAGTTTAATTCCTCAATTTTATAACTGGACAAAATTACAGGAAATGATATAGTTATCAACAAAAGAATGCAATGAATATAGTTGGACGAAATATTTAGAGGGAAATGATGATATCAAATAATATTCAATATACTACATGTGAAGCACATTAAATATAGTATAATTATTATACTCGCAACTTTTGTGCAGAAAATGAGATGATTTCACTTTAAAATCCACTTCTACATGGTAAACATAGATTTCATGTGAGAGCTAACCCGTGCAGGCCCGGCCCGGGGGGAGTCGGGAGTGTTTGCCGACTAGGGGCAACCACCGTGAGAGGGGCAGCAGTGGCACGGTATGGGGCAACAAGTTGAATTTAATTTTATATTAATCTTGGAACAGACTCTTTTACCAGTTGAATAATGTGGCAAGTAGGTAAGCTGCTGGGCAAATGTGCAAATTGATGTGGGTTCAAAGCCTAGAGGTTTCAATTTTAGTTATTTTTGGCTGTCAATGAGTACCCGAAAAATCCGAAATGCGGATACGGATATCCGATATACGAAAATCCTTACGGATACGGATGATTATAGTGGTATCCGTATCCGAAAAATATCCGTCCGAATTTCTGATGTGTGTGTGTGTGCGCATATTATATATATAATTTTTAATTTACACCTAAGCTTAAATTAATATATAAATTTCCTTAAAATAGCTAAAGTAATGTCGACTATTCGATTATAAAAGAATGTTGTATTTGGTATTATACAACATTTTAAATCATGTACTCATTTTATTTTGTGGTATGGTTATAATTAAGACATAATTGTGTATATGCTTCTATGATTTATAATTTATTTCGTTTTAGTCTTAAGGTGGTTTATTTCATATTTTAGACACTTTATCTATTAAAATATTTATTATGTGAAATTTATTTGATCGATGTCTTACTTGTAATTTTTAATTAGACGTATTCATTTGTTCAAAAAATATTTAATGACCAAATGATGAGTTTGTAAACTTTTACTGTTTTATTTTCGGATTTTTCCGGATATTTTTCAGACACTTTCGGATAACCGCATCCAATGTACATTTTTAAGTTTCGGATATGGATATTTTCGGATATTCGTATTCGCTAAGGCGGATATGGATAATTTCGGATATCCGAAAATATCCGCGGATACAGATATTCTTAAATGGATATCCGTGGATATTTGATATGGATACGGATATGGATTTTCATTTTTGGATACGGATTCGGATACAGCACTATAAGTATCCGTCTGCATCCGTTTAAAGCCTACCCGTGTAGTCGTAATGCTCCATTACATTCTTCTTTTTAACTCGCTGTAATTCATAATCAGAATGCAGGAAACAATATGATATACATGCTTTAAGTCATTTTAACCACCAATGAAGCAGCCTGACCGAGTAAACATTTCAATTTGGAACAAATATCAACCAAATTACTATGTAGGACTGCTTTGACTAACACAGCTGGTGCGAAACTTTGACTCCAACATTCATCATTTTGCAAATCTATATATTTGTTCCTAGTTATGCCGTATGACCATAGGCCCATGCACAGTTTCAAATTAGGAAAAAATAATTGGTATTTAGCAGTTTAATTCATAAACTTCATTCCAAAAATAAAATTTAATCGAGGATTAAAGTACCTTATATGAAGAGGCAAGTTGTGCATACTAATGGCATGGATATTGCAGAAGATAATGCATACTAATGGCATGGATATTGCAGAAGATAATGCCAAAATGCTCTGCCATTGCTCGTTGTGTCAAAGATACCAACATAAAATTCATACTTATTGATTCAATCTAAAACATGACACGCAATTTGTAAAATGTTACTTATGCATAAACAACAACCATGATCAAAAATAAAAGACATGCGCTTGATTTTGGCTTAAAACTAATTCAGATGAGATGACAAATTTGTAGAACTTTCCTGATTTAAATGTAGAAGGATGGCATAGCTGAAACATGATAGAAGTCCTATTAAAAATATGAAACTCATCCTCATCTATGTACTTTTTTTAGAAATCATAATTAAATATTGGGTAGATTTCTAATTTGCTCGATCGTTTGCACCGTCTGTTACACTTTAAGAAATTATGTTTATGTTTAAGAAAAACACTATAACTTACTGTTGTTACACTGCTTCCCACTTTATTTTTATAACTGAAGTTTGTGGCTCAATATTTAAATAATTAGTTTTTAAAAAAAGTATAAAAAAAAATGGTGAAGGGGATTTTATTCATAAATCTAGTTCTATTACAGGAAAGTTCTCAATTGATTTTTCTTCTTCTTAAATTTGCTTGTTTGAAGAAAAAGAATGGCAGTTTTGACATAATGATCATTTGTTTTATTTTAGTCTAGACAACAAATCTTAATACTTGCACACAAAAAAAAAAAAAAAAAAAAAAAAAAAACTTTATGCTAGGTTTTGCAGTGCATGTAAACTAAGTAAACGTTAATAAATCCATCATCCAAAGTTGCCTTATTTTATATATATATATATGTTTTTGAGAATTATTATTGTAAAAAATGTCTTATAAAAGATATTATATCTCCATGGGAAAACAAAATTTGATGACATTTTGACGAAGAATTTAAGTAAAGAAAATATTATATGGTATACCCCTATAATTACATGCATAAGAATGTCTTAGGGGATTGATCAATACGATCCTCTATAAAGAATCAATACAAAATGCAAATAATAAAATAATTATAACATTGAAACACCAATTAAAAATAATTTTAGAACCATCTCAAAATGTTATCCGACTTCTTCATTCATGGGGATTCTTTCATTATCAAGCTTTGTTGGAAATCTAGCATTTTAATGGTGGTTGCATTTCCGCCAAATGTAGAACTGAACACACTCATAACATTCGAATGAATGGGCTATTATGACTTTTTTAATGTTATCATATATTTTATTAAACTAAGTACAAATAAATTCCAATATATGGATATAAAGAAATATGACTGGTGGTTGTTAATAGCTTATTTTAACAATATTTAATTGACTAATTAGCACCCATATATGTTCTGCTTCGTGATTAAAGGCACCATATCAAAAGCGCATTGTAAACCAATAATACGATGGACATAGAATTGTGGGTTAAACTGACCTTAAGATGATAACAATAATATGATTTAAAAAGTTGCTACTTATTTGTAAGCATTCATTACGGTAGGGGAAAAAAATTATTTTTTGACTGAAGTTATCGTTTGTTTATGCTCAACGATGCTGTTTTAGCAGTGCCTTTAACAAATGCATGCAACAATAGAATCATTTTAGACTCTAATATTATTTTATATTTGTACCCACAGAGCCATGACTCCAATAAAATCATTGAAAAAGCTTATATAAGACTACTGGACTAAAACATAAAGCAGAATGTATATCCGACTTGTTCAGGCAGATGAACGTATGGGAAAAAAATGGTAGAATTTACTAATTGAGAATTTGACCATGAAAATCGAAAAAATAAGCAAAAAGGATAATACTTGAAAAGAGCTGAATCCTCCAACCAATACTACCATATGGAATGGAACCGTGTAAACAGGAAGAACGATGACAAAAATTAAGGGCTTGAAATCTTACCCACTACCAACAATCGATGATGATTGAATAGTATCATGCACCAAAGATGTAAAGGGGAGGCCAAGGTCGGTTGTGAGTAATTCTGGCGGATTAGGCGGTGTTGATTAAGAGGTACTGAGTTAATTTGAATTAGGAGCAGTGCTATGACAGATAAGCTGTAACTCAGATTTGAAGCGGCTTGACGATGCAATAGGAAGGAATAATCAACGACGACCTCGGGAACATCTAACCATGGAGGCAACACGATAATCTGAAGAAAGAAAATGGATATTTAGGGTTAGGATCAAAAGAAGGAAAGTGGAGAACGTAACGAAGGCCTCTTGGAGATGGGAGGAAAAAAGAGCTGGGGGCTTATACCTAGTGCCGGCCCTTGGCTGGGCAACCTGGGCGACAGCCCAGGGCCCAGTTTCTGAGGGAGCACATTTTGTTTTATGATCAAGCATTTCAGTCCATTCAGAAAAAATCCCTGGCCTTCCATTTTCACGTAACCTCATTTTCAGAAAAGCTTCGAACAGAACTACAGACAGTGCCGACCCTTGGGTTGGGCAACCTGGGCGACAGCCCAGGGCCCAATTTTCAAGGGAGCACATTTTGTTTTATGATCAAGCATTTCAGTCCATCTAGAAGGAATCTGTGGCCTTTCATTTTCACGTAGCCTTATTTTCAGAAAAGCTTAGAACAGAAATACAGAAGCCGAAGCATCCCCACATACAGTAAAGTTTGGAATAGAAACCGAGGCGTCCATCGCGACTTTCGATTTGATATTTTTAATTTCCGAAAACAACTCCTCCATAATCAATGAAAATAATGTTCAACTCTCCATATCTCCTTTTGATCTAGGCTTCTTTCCCTCTTCTAATTTCACCAATCTTACAATATATAAAGTTTCGATGGAGATTTCACAACTTATCAGCGTCTCTAGATTCAAATCAAATACGAATTTCTTTGGATTTCAGAATTCAAGCACAAGGTATGTTTAAAAACTTTGCATTGCTTGGATTTGCTGTTTGTAGGAAATGGTGTTAAACAGCTAAATATGAACCTGTTAAAATTGCATTTTTAATCCTGATATACTGCGTTGATTGAGTAAAAAATTATTTGTGTTTTCTTCTTCTTAACAAGATCACTTGAAAATAATGTGTTTTCTAAAATTAATTTCTAAGTTTATTGATTTGCTGTTTCCGGCAAAACTGCACACTACCCATTCTGCAGCAGTACCTGAACCTTTCGACCAAGCTACTGCGACAATCAAAACTCTTCCTACTGCTTGAGTATCACTTTTTGTCGTTTCATTTTCAGGTTCACTTAACTTTTTACTTCAGTATTATTGTCTACTAATTTTTGTAACTGATGTTGCTCCTTTTTATTTGGTTAAGAAAAAAAAGGCAAGGAATGACATTTTAATCTTTTTTGTTAAATGCAGTTTTTTGAGGTTAATAACCATTTGCTAGCAATTCTCAGCATTGAAAAAGATATGTTGGAAAATATTGGGAAAGATGACATAATCAATGGTTTTGCTTCAAAAAATGCATTACGAGCAAATTTTAAATGATGTTGTTGGACTTAATATTTTGTCTTTCGAATGATAAGTTGTAGGTTTGATGTTTTTGGAGATGTAACGAACAAATTAACTAGCTTTAAGAAAATCATTATCGCATTTAATTTATGTATTTATTATCATTTAAAAATGTTATTTATATTTCTATGAAAGGGCTCAAATTTGAGTTTTGTCCATGGTTCAAAATGACCTAGGACCGGCCCTGCTTATAGCTAGGAAAATGAGACTCGGTTTTAATAGTATAGCATAGATAAAACATGGTACACAATTAGGTGTTAAAAATAGTTACTTATGCATATGACTAATCAGTTAGAACAAAAAATTTGGATTATAGGTTTAAGGAGCAAGAAAAGGTTAATCGTTTAAGTTTTTTTGAGAAATTGTCCAATTATATAAGGTTATCAACCAAAATATCATTAATTAAAAAAGCATTTGTCAATCACAATAGCTGAATATCCAAACATTCAATGAAATATAAAAGTTCCATCCAAAACTTGTAAAGTGCCTCATATCAAACATGAGAATATTGTAAAATACATCAACATTGTGCACATTGTAACAATAAACCAATTGGCACCACAGTTTGAATAGTACGTGATAGTTTCATCCAGTTGTATTTGTAATGTAACACAGATTGTAGATATTCTCTATCCATCCGCATGATCATAATGACCATTTTGTCAGTTAATGCATTCGTAGCTATACGAATGCTAACATACATACTATCTTAATCTGATTTTCCACATCGAACACTTCTACGTTCTGCACAAAACACATAACCATCATCACCTAAGATTCATCCCAAATGTTAAATTAAACAACAATATTTCATGGATGAGAAATAGTAAAACCCATTATGAGTGCTATTCTTATCGTTTGTGCAAAGGATTTGAAAATAATTGCATAGAAATACTAATCATCATGAAATAGAAGAAAAAGATAGAAGAAGAACTAGAATATCAACACAAACTATCACATCGCAGCGGAATAAAATATAATATAAACCGCTTTTGGAATACAAAGTTTTAACTGTATATACATATCATCATCAAAGTACAACATTTGTTCATCACATACACAACACCGCGGAATAAACTCTCTCTCTCCCTCTATATATATATATATATATATATATATATATATATCAAATATTGAAGCCTCCTGCTCTAGGCTCCTCCAAGAATATCTGAAAATACCTGAACTACTTGACTGCCCATACAAATTTAGGCACCCAAGAGTTTAGGGTAAAACAGAACAAAATAAACTCTGGGTCAGTCATGGGACTTGTGTGAGTACACTTCAAACATTGGTTTAACTTTTAAAAATTATTTTCGAAAGAAAAGATAATCGTAAGGCCGATCCACACATAAACACGAACGATTTTTACCTTACGATAACCCAAAAAATTCTTTGAAATCAATATTTTCTGATATTATAGTAGCATCTAATACAAATAAATATCAATCTAGCGGAACGCTTCCATCTCACGCTCCACATACATAGTATACAATCAAAACCGCGGGCTTTTATTAGAGATGGATTCCAACTGGCAAGGTATGGAACCACCTTCCGACAATGTATCTCAAGAGAGGAATACACCGGGTACAACAAGAACATCTTGCAACCCAGGCTAAACATGACCGACCCTTCACTTCGCTTGAGAGTGCCGAATGTATTGTCACCAACGGTTGGGATCAGCAACCGTTTCCCGAAAGGGACAACATCGAAAGATTAAAGAAGCAAATGGAATTTCTCTAGATCAGGTGACAATACACCCTACTTGGGTGCGACCCATTTAGCCATGTGACATACCCGATTTTATACCATTTCCCGGTTGCGAGGCTTGAGGTTACGCTTACTTACCTTTCATTAATAGCACAATCACTTTGAATGCCACATTGTCAGCTCTGCAAATCACTAATTGATTTGCACAAAGATATTCTGGATATTATGCTAAGAGAATAAATTCTCCGCCGCCAGATGTATATTTGTACAGACCAACATATACAGTCATTGGAAATACTCTGTCAGACATTCGTCCAAACACGTTCGTTCTGGGACTGAACGAAAACGAAGGCATAATTTCCATTAATCCATCTTAGGCAATTTCTACCTAGGATTAACAGAAAAGCTTTTATGCTTTACTCAGTCTTCGATTGTCTTCATATAATCTGATTCGCAACACTACTGCCAATACGGTGTAGTTCTCGGATAATAATCCAACCGGTCTCTCCATATTGACAACGATATTGGCTATTACTTCGATAGTCGGTTATTTAACTATCGAAGAAAAACAAACATTCATTCAAAGTAACGAACAATCACTGGGCCCCTTAATTAATATTTTATTAATTAAATCACTTCTCCATTTCCTTATCAATATTTGTTAACCCAATATTTTCAACAATCCTCTTAGCCTCTTACGCTATTGGGAAAACATTTTCATATATCATCTACTTTTATTTTCAATACTTAGAAAATATTTTCTATTTATGATTGGAATTCATTTCCAATCACTTCTCCCTTTCACGACCATTCATTTCTACACTAAGGAAATATTTATTATTATATTTCCAAATTTCCACTTACTTTGGTTTAAACGAATGTTGTGTAAAACATCGTTACAACAACCCAAAATATTAGATTCAACTAAATCTTACTTAAATACTGATCTTCGAGACTGAATCTTTCTATTTATCGGTTAATAATGAAATCAATCAAGTTCGGGTATAATTACCTCTCAGACCTTGACTGAAAACATCCTTAACTTCAAAACAGACAAGACCATTTACCTCGAATAATCAACACCAAAAATTCAATTATTCATTTTTAGAACGTGTATACGTTTCTCTTTTTATTTTTACTAGATTTAATTTATAGATTTTCTTTTTGTTTATAATACTTTATTTTAAGTTCGTTTTCTTATCGAATTATATATATATATTAATATATTGATTTCTAATTATCGATATTTCTTAAAAATATACTAACTCCTTAAATTTCCCTAGAAATTCGCCAGCACCTCCTTTGTACCAGTCAATAGCTCAAACCCCAAATCACCTCTTTAGGCCCTTTCTATTCAAGAAGATAATCAAAAAGCTAAGCGGCTTGCCCAATAGGCTCATAAAAATCTCATATGGAATTTAAATGTGTACCTTTTTGTCGGCTACTCGAATTATAATCTTCATACACTTCATACCATACCTGTTTAATATATATATATCATTCCCATTTTATTCCAACTCCATTCAATTCTTCATTTAACCCTATTTATTTCGCTAATTTATACTTTAATTTGCCCATTTACCCATTTCACTTTTAATTGGAATCAACCATGTTTAAACACATTGTTATTGATTGATAAACAAGTCATATTCACTTTCCATATTCCATTCCAAATTTAATTCAAGTTTCCATATTCAATTCCCAATTTTTTTTTCACCAAACCGATATACTTAACCGACGACCCAACTCCATTAACTAATTATTTTTCTAATTATTTAACTTCATCAAATAATTTAAAATCTGAATTTTTTTTTTCAAAAAATCATCTCATTTACTCCATTTGAGTTCATATTTATTTTATAACTCAAGTCTGGATTTTTATAATGAAAATCCATATTTTATTTGCTTAGAATACTTTTATTAATTTAAATAAACCGTTATGATTTTTAAACGATTATGGCATTGTTTTTCTGGAAATTAGATTTTGACATAACTCAAAATATTTAAGAAGAAATCCAGATTTTTCTCTTCCATTACAAAACTATTATTTAATCGGTCCTGATAATTCTTGTTTCAACAAATTCCGACTTAAATTGAGTTCTATATACTCAATTGAAGTTCGAAATGTATGATTACGAACTACCAACATTTGAACTTCATTTATAAATAAATTTCACTCCATTTATGAAATATAAATTAAACCCGTTTTCCAAATCTAACTTAAATTTCCAGTTTTCCAAATTTAACTTAAATTTCCCGATTATCCTAAATCATCAATTTATTTCATAACTCGGTTACAAATTTATTTACAATTCGGTCTTATATATTATATTTCAATTCCTTTGGAGATAAATTATTTTTTAAAATTTATAAAAATCGAATTCTAATTATAAATCCTTTGGATTTACTTCAATTTAGTTTATATTCTGAATTCTGGAATAAACCCGTCGTTCCTTCTTCGAAACGATTTCCAGTTCACTTTTAAATTCATGTTTGAATTTAAAACTCTAAATTATATAATGATAATTTATATCACTTAATTTATAAACGTCATTTATAAATTTAACTTCCTTATTTTTATAATTTAAAACAAGTTTCCATTTCAAATTCATTACCCGATTCCTACTCTGGAATTTTTTTATTGATTATAACTTATATATATATATATAAACAGTGAATCTATTTTCTTATTTGAATTTTAAATTCTATTTAATACAATCCTAATATCTTTTCTGAAAATATTTTATTCAAATAAATTCGATATAATCGAATTCAAATCAGAAATCTATACGGATTTATTTTAATTCAATTTACATTCTGAACATAAGAATAGATTTCATCGTTTTTTTAAACTAATTTCAATTCCTTTTTTTTTAAATTCACATATGAATTTACATTTCACATATTATCCAATGAAAATTATTCCATTTCATTTATAAACACCATTTATAAATTCATTTCAATTCCCTGCATTATCCCATGAAAATCATTCCATTTTATTTTAAACACCGTTTATAAATTCACTACTTGTTTTTATTATTTAAAACAATATAATATTTCTTAGCCCACTCGAAATTCAAAGTCTATTTTTAGAAAAATAGGTTTCCCCTTTAAAATCTCAAAATCCCTTTTCATAATATTTTTATATATCAATATTAGGGCCAGTGATATTCAAACATCCAAAACATCCAATTGTCAAGCACAGATTTTCTAACACATCATATATGATAATATATATATTTATATGGAAACAAAAAATAATAAATTTTGAGGAATCCAGTTGGATCCCTCCAACCTGTTTTCCTGCATCCACATATGCTGGCCAACATAAATAATACCCATCCTGCTTTAAGGCAGGATGTCGCGGTATAGAAGGTCATCCATTATAATATATTGTGGGATGCATAGGATCATTCGCTAATGATACTACGGGCATCTGCTAAGGTCATCCATTAGAAGCTGCAGTAGACGATGATCCAGAGAATCTTGACCTGTTTGATCAAATGATGCATGCAAAACATTTATATGAGTCTCAACAGAAAATAAAATTTTGGAGTTTACGTCAAAGAACAAAAGTCTTGTGGCTACAACAAGGTGATATTAACTCAAAAAAAATTTACTCCAAAAAGTCATTGCGTAAATATCAATACAATATCAAATATTTAATATCTCCTAATGGTGAATTATTGTACAAGCCGGAAGAAATAGAAGATCAAGCTATCTCATATTTTTCCAATTTATTTAATGGTCCACAAATTAGCTAATTTCCAGTATTTGAATCTATTGCTACCATTAATCTTGCTGGCAAATCAATGCTGATGGCCCCCATTAATTTGGACGAAATCAAGGCAACAGTATTCTTTATACATGATGACTCCAGCCCAGATCCTAATGGGATCAATTCAAAATTTTTAAAATACATTGGGATCATATTAAGTTGGAACTGTTAGAAGCAGTACAAGATATATTCTCCACTGGAAAGTTATCTAAAGGCACTAATCATACTTTTATCACATTTATTCCCAAGAATGATCGTCCTTCTGATATCACACACTGTCGTCCCATCTCATGTAGCAATGTGTTTTATAAAGTGGTTAGTACAGTGCAGTGTTACATAATGAAATCATTAATGCAACATCTTATTTCTCAAAATCAGTGTGCGTTCATTCCAGGAAGATATATTGGAGATAATATATTGTTGGATCATGAACTTCTAAGAGATTTTAAAAAAGCTGGTGTGCGAAAATTCTGTGTAAAATTTGATTTACACAAAGCATAGGACATGAATAATAGAGAACTCATTTGCTATATTATGCATTGTATGGGATTTCCAACTCATTTTACTAATCTCATTTACGAATGCATTGTAAAGGGTTTATCACTTCTACTCGTGGCATAAGGAGGGGGATCCTTTATCCCCTTATTTGTTTTGCTTTGTAATGGAGTATTTCAGTTATCTTATGAATAAGGAGGTTGCAATGAAGACATTTTCACCAGTTCATACATTTGAACCAATAATTAGTCATCTTCTTTATGCGGATGATCTTTTGGTTTTTGGTAAAACTGATACTACTATAGCTGATTCATTGAAAAATATTTTTACTAAGCTCAGTTCATTTGCAGGCTTAAATGTAAATTCTTTCAAGACTAAGATATTTTTTAGTTCACATTCCCTACATGTTCAAGAGATTACAAGCATCCGTGGTTATGAAGTGGCAATCTGCCAATCAGGTATCTCGGCGTGCCCCTATCTACAAATTATCTACACTATGCAGATTGTACCTCCTTTATTCAAAAAATCCAAGAGCATATACAAGGGTGGGATGTTAAATATTTAAGTCTAGCTGGTCGTGCAGAATTGGCTAAATCAGTTATAACACCAATTGTTTTGTATTGGTTATTTGTATATCAAGTTCTGAGGTCACTCTCGACAAAATTAATATGTTCTGTGCCGATTTCTTTTGGGGAGAAACTCAACATAAAATTAGCTAGACTAATTTATGTAGGCCAAAGAAAGAGGGGGGAATTGGTCTTAAAAACTTCTCAGACCTTAGGAAGGCTGTTATGATTAAGCTGTTATGGAATTTCTTATCAAGGAAAAATTTATGGAGCTATTGGATGCATTCGAAATATTGTGTAAACAAGCAATTTTGGAGTATATCAGTTGATAATAATGCCTCATGTACATGGAAGGCATTACTGTGGTTAAGGACTAGAGGGATTCAAATCTTCCAAAAGGTGCTTGTTAATGGTTCAACTACTTCACTTTGGTTTGAACCATGGATTAATGCACAATGTCTAGTTGATCTTCTTGGTGTTCACAGATGTTCCGTGATCAGTAATGATAGAGAAAGAGTCTCAGACATTATTACAAATGGTCATATTCAGCCTATGATGCATCCTGCCACTAGGAAATTTTCTCAAGTTATTTCTCCTATTAATTTACATCCCACAAATGCAGATGATTTCTATGCATGGTCTTAGGGTGGTGACTTCACATTTCACAAGGCTTGGGACTGGGTTTGACATAAACAAGATGCTAAATCTTATTACCCAGTTGTATGGCATTCGAAGAACTGTCATAAAATGACTTTCATAACTTATTTAGCTATCTCAAATCGGTTGAATACCAAAACTAGATTAGCTAATTTTGGACTAGTAAATGATGTTACCTACGTACTTTGTAATGAGGCAGATGAATCAGTGGAGCACCTTTTCTTTCAATGTTCATATTCTTCCTCTATTTGGAACATTCTCATATCCAAGCTTGGCGTTGTATCAAATAACTTCACGTCAACTCACCAGGGGGTACTGATGGTGCAACAGCACTTCAAAAACCATGACCAACTACGAGATGTGGCTTGTGGGGCGTTAACTGCAGTAATCTATCACATATGGAAAGAATGAAACGTCGGAATTTTCAAGAACCAAAAGGCTTCAGAGATGATCAAGCTACCGCATATTGAGAAGGAGTTGATGCTTCTTCTTAATAATAATGGTTCCCAAACCATTCGATCAGCATATACCATGGGCTTCTTACAGCGATGGGGAGTGGAACTTAATGATACAGGATGATTCACTGGAAATGAGATGCAGATGAAGTGTTCGATAGTATGGTGGGGAATGTTTTGCATATGTACTTGTATATTTATTTGTTTTGTGTTTGGTTGTATAATTATTGTAAATAACAGTTCAATATATGGAAATAATATGTGCACTTTTTCCATGCAAAGTACCCAGTAGAGGGGTTGCAAGGTTTTGATGAGGCATATAATGGAAGTATATGGTTGGTAATAAAAGGTACCAATTTTCAAATTATATATATATATATATATATATATATATATATATAATAGCCACAACCACCAAGCCTAAATAACTAATATATATATATATATATATATATATATATATATATAATTACCACAATAATATTTCAATGCATCCAAACAACCAACAAAGAGCATATGAAAAAAAATTTAAAAAAAAAATTGTTTATAATAAAATTATAAACGAATCCAGAGAGTGAGTTTACTCACCTGGTTTTAATTGCAATCCAATGCAATCTTAACTTAAATCGAATGATATTCGATTTAAGCTAAAATTCCATAGTTGATTCCAAGTGACTCAAAAAAATCCGAAACTGATTCCATTTCCTGCTACGAGTCCAACTCGGCTTGCGTTAGTGCTTTTGGCCTTGTATAAATTAAATACAATATTTGAAAAACGTGTGAATTATATAAGCTGCATATTTTTTTCTTTTAATTTAATTATCACTAATCTCTTAAATTAAATAAAATTAATTTTACCTCAACTGAGCCTTAATTCATCTTTATCAACTTACAACCCGCGTTTTCTCCCTACAACTTATACCAAACCATTATTTGTCGATTTCCTTTTTTCTAACGTTCATCTCCATCACCTTAATAAAATTTGATCTTGTATGAAACTTCCCTCTTTACTGGTAATCTTCCCTGTTTCAAAACACCCATGTCACCACCTTCCTAATTCCATCTGCCGGTCACCTTCAATTCCGAAAATCAGAAATATGTTCCTCTCAACATCGCCTAAAGCGTGGAATATCCACAACCCTAGGTTGCTTGAAACTGGTCATCAAAGGCCATTGGATGACTGCTCACCATCCCCAATCACTATGTTTAACTGCCTTTGTCTTTGGCCTCGTGAGACCCCTCGAACCCATTGTACCAGGAAAAAAAATTGTGATACCTATTTTGTTCGAAAACATTCAAGCTCCCACTGCCATTAAACAAGCTATGGATTCACCATCTCAAACGCGATGAACCCTATCTTTGTGATTTAAAATGTCGAGCTTTCCATCACCCACGGTTTCTTGCTTCTGTTCATCGATTCACCAAAATCTGCCTCAAACCCAAATACGTGATCCAACTCCCAAATCGAATGCCTTGCGATCGCAGACCCCTGTTCGAACCATTTTCGAGCTCCAGGATGCCTCGCTGTCTTCGATTTGAATCGCGCCCCTTTTATTTTATTTTTATTTTATTTAGATTTAAGGAGGTTTTCGATTTTTAGTGAGATCGAAATACACGGCTTCAGATTGATTTCGAATGGAGCGACCTTTTCTATTTGATTTGGAAGCTTACGATTTCGATTTGTATATTTTTCTCAGAATAAATTTTGATTTATGAAATTAATTGGAAGAGGTGGTGTACGAATTGTTTCTCCCAGGAATGAAAATGATAAGAAGAATGAGAAGGTATGATCGCGGTTTTATAGATAAAAAAGGGTAACAAAATGTACATTATAATTAAGGGTTTTCTACCGAAGTACAGGCATCAATCAAATTGATTTGATTTCATATTTAATACGATTTGATATTGATCTTATCCATTAAAAATATTTCAGGGTTAATAACTTGAAATCACGAACCCTGAACCCCTATTTTAACGCAACAACCGACGTTTCAATGTTATTACTCTATTCTGAACTCAACGGAATAGATTCAGAGATTTAATTTGAATGTATATATAAAATAACCATATTAAATCTGTTTATATAATATAATATAAAGTCAGAAACAATTAATCCCACGATAATAAATCATTATTATTATCGTTTATAGTCAATACAATTTACAATGATCATCTGAACCATTTTTTCAGTCTTATCTTCGAATCCAATTATAAGTCGTTTTTATATCAGTTAATTCAATGTATTCGAAAAAAATTGTATATCGATTATAAATGGATAAATTCCATATAAAAATACATTTATATAGTCTACTCAACATTTGAAACAATACTAAATGTTTAAAATTAATTGACTAAAAATCCGGGTCGTTACATTCTTTCCCCCTTAAAAGAATTTCATCCCCAAAATTATTAAGGTAGAAAAAAATGCTACAAACCTATTAACTTTTCAAAAACCCACTTATGTTGAAACTTAACCCTTCCCATTACAACAAATTTAGTTCTACCAGAACTTTTGGTTTTCATTTATACTGCACATAATATATGCTTACCTTCATTTAATCTGAATGATTTACATTCAGTATATTCACATCCAATTCATATACATTCAAATTCCTTTCAAATTGATTTTAATCAATTTATTCGCTTTAATTCATTTAACTTGCTTAAGTTAAATTTAAATTTTAGAATCCAAATTCCTTGGGTTTTCATTTCAAATTTCTTTAGAAATCATAAATATATACATATATTTATAATCATCACAAATTCAAAACATTTGAATTTTCTAAACCAACTTGTTTTCCTTCAAACAAATTTCCATCAAAAGCTTTTATAAGGTAGCAATTCATCACTTAGAAACTCGAAAATGAACACTGATGATGTTGCAGTCATCATCAGAATTATTTTCCAGTGGTTGAAGTGAGTTCAGGGCTTTATCGCTTTCAGAATCTATTCAAAATGATTTTATTCACAACTCCTTCCAAAACGAAGCTATATTATTTAAATATACTTCAGAAATATTTTCCAAATCTCCCGAGATTTAAATTCCAATTTCTGGTTAGAATTTAATTTTAATTCGTCTCATTTGTATATATCATTCTTATACAAACTCTATTTGGTTATATATAACCATTTCATTTCTTATAATCTCATTTGATTATAATAACAACCAACACATCCATATAATATAATAATTTTAGGAAATTATTACTTCTATATTAAAATAGAATTTTGGGTAAAATTATTTCATTTACCCATTTAAAAACAACATCGTGTCGAATTTTTCTGTTCAAGTGTTTAGAAATTCCTATCGACTTCGTGGCATCCCACGATTCGATCAGAATTCATAAGCCACTTAGCAGACTAGCCAACACAACATAAAACAATTTTTATATCAATTAACAAATACGCGCTCTCGTATATATACACTCAACTCATTATAGGGTACTACTGACCCTATCTCTAATGATTAAACCCCCACCAAAGCCTAGGTATTCTCTCAGCCTAAGCTTTGATACCAATTGTAGTGGGTCTAGGCTTTGCAACCATCAACCACTCGGCTAACCTCTCAGCGTGGCACTACAGAGATATCTCAGAACTGATTTTATGACCAGCCTCGTGACTGTCGCACACATCAACCAACCCAACATTTCCCATTGGGACATGTAGAGGTAAGAGTCTCTTGTTCGCCACCAAACAGTCGAGCAAGCCCTCTATCACATTCTCTTTACTAGCTCTGATACCAATTGTAATGGATGACATTTCTGTATTATCTGAGTTGACAAAATACACCATCTGAATTGACAAAATACATCACACATCCAACCAAAATCGCACAGAAATACGAATTATTATGAAATAAAGAAGAAAAAGATAGAAGAAGAATAGAAATATCAACACAGAATCTCACATCGCATCGGAATAAAATATAATATATATACCGCTTTTGTAGTACAAAATTTTAACTGTATATACATATCATCATCAGAGTACAACATTTGTTCATCACATACACTACACAGTAGAATAAACTCTATATATATCAAATATTGAAGCGTCCTGCTCCAAGCTCCTCCAAAGATATCCGAAAATACCTGAACTACTTGACTGCCCATACAAAATTGGGCATCCAAGAGTTTAGGGTAAAATAAAACAAAATAAACTTTGGGTCGGTCATGAGACTGGTGTGAGTAAACTTCAACCATTGGTTTAAATTTTAATAATTATTTTCGAAAGGAAAGATAATCGTAAGATTGATCCACACATAAACCCAGATTGTTTTTACCTTACAATAACCCAAAACATTTTTTGAAATCAATATTTTTTTGATATTATGATAGTGTCTAAAACAAATAAATATCAATCTAGCAGAACGATTGCATCTCACGCTCCACATACATAGTATACAATCAAAACCGCGGGCTCTCATTGAGAATAGATTCCAACTGGCAAGGTATGGGACCACCTTCCGACAGTTTATCTCTAGAGAGGAATACACCGGGTTCAACAAGAACATCTTGCAGCCCAGGCTAAACATGACCGACCCCTCACTTCGCTTGAGAGTACTGAATGTATCATCACCAAGGTTGGGATCGACAACCTTTTCCCAAAAGCGATAGCATCGAAAGATTAAAGAAGGAAATGGAATTTCTCTAGATCAAGTGACAATACACCCTACTTGGGTGCGACCCACTTAGCCATGCGACTTACCCGACTTTATACCATTTCCCGATTGCGAGGCTTGAGGTTACACCTTTCATTGATAGAACAATCACTTTGAATGTCACATTGTCAGATCCGTAAATCACTAATTGATATGCACAAAGATATTCTGGATATTATGCTAAGAGAATAAATTCTCCGCTACCAGATGTATATTTGTATAGACCAACATATGCGATCATTGGAAGTACTCTGTCAGGCATTTGTCAACACGTTCGTTCTGGAACTGAACGAAAACGAAAGCATAATTTCCATTAATCCATCTTAGGCTATTTCTACCTAGGATTAACAGAAAAAGTTCTTGCACTTTACTCCGTCTTCGATTGTCTTCATATAATCTGATTCACAATGCTACTGCCAATACGAAGTGGTTCTTGCATAATAATTCAACTGGTCTCTCCATATTGACAACGATACTGGCCAATACTTCGATAGTCGGTTATTTAACTATTGAAGAAAAAAAAACACTCATTCAAAGCATTAAACAATCACTAGGACCCTGTAACAACCCGCGTTTTACGTATCGGAAGATCGTAAAATATTTTTATTGAATTCCCTGAGGGTTGGATCATTCTCATCTTTTAATATGTTGCTTATGGGGATGTGATACATGTCCATAATTTTTACCAATTTTAATTGTGACCAATTTTCCCCTGTCAGTCTTGTAGAGGGCATAACTTTTGACTCAGGTCGAATAAGAGGGTGAGACATGTGTCATTGGAAAGTAATTGATGTTTGCCTTTCCGTAGAGCAGTTACATTAAAGATTTGGCTCAGCGGTTTGGGAGAAATCATTGTTTTAAGGTTTTTCAGTTGGCTGTCCAGGTTCTAGGAGCCTAATGGGCTGCTTTGGGAGAGGCCCATTAATGGACTGGTGGAAACTATAAATAGAGGGTGAGAGGTATGGGAAATATTTGTTAAAAATCATAATCCAAGGAGGGAAATCATAAATCTACACCATTGGAGGCTAGATCTACATCAATTGAAGCAAGGATTCATCGGATCAAGAAGTTTGGTGCGAGGTGCTTGCTGTTCGGATTCATATTTCATTAATTTTAGCTTGTTTTGGAGAACCGATGAGTGGATAACATCTCTCACATGGATTCAATGAAGTGTATGAATGTTTGTTCATGATTTTCGTCAATTTCAAATATGTTTCCATAGATCTATGCATCAGTAAGTCCTTTTTCATATGGATCACTCTATGATCTGATTTAGTAAGCTTAGATAGGTAATTTATATGGTATATCATATGATTATGCAAGCTAGATCTATAGTTTTGTTTATGTTTTACATTCATGGTGATTTCGGTGAATTTCACATAATTATTGATGAAATGGCTAAATTGGTCATGTTAGTGGTTTCATAACATGGTTATGATTGTGTTGAATGGATTGGTTGAGTTGTTTTCGTAGGTTGTGTCGATTAGCGAAGATTTGATCAAAATTGGTGTTGCATTGAAGCAGTGCAGGTTTTGGGTCGCACAGAAGGGGGTCAGTTGCACCCGAATGTTGTCTTGGAGAAGAAGAAAAGAAGCAGGCTCGAGTGAGCCAGGGGGTAGGTCGGTTGCACAAGTAGAAAAGGCCTGGGGTCTTGGTTCTGCAGAACAAGTGATCGGTCGCTCCTAGTAGTGGGTCGGTTGAGCGACCCTAAAGTAGAGTAATGGGTTCAAGCGTGTGAGCCTGGGTAATTGGTTCGAGCGAGCAAGCCCAAGGCCGTGTGAATTGGGAAGGAGCATGGTGGGTCGGTCGGTTGTTGAAGGGTCGGTCGGTCTTGTCGAAAGGGAAAGGTCGGTCGCTCCTAAGAAGAAGGGACGATTGGCCATTAAGGGTCGGTCGGTTACTGGAGGGTTGGACGGTCGTATGGGTATAGGAGGGTCGGTCGCTCCTAGGGTAAAGGAGGTTAGTCGGTCTTCTGAAGAATTGCCTGGTCGTTCATAATGACTCGGGTCTGATTGTGTTGTGTAGATGGAGCCTTACATTGATTGTTGTTCAATTCAATGGTGTGGTGACTTCGATGTATATCCAGAAGGGAGCGTTCAAAGTGATGTTATGAGTTCATTGGTCAGTGTATAACAACGAATGGAAGACAACTCAAAGGTGTTGGGATGTGGATAATGGTTACTCGAGTGGGACTTGAGTTTGAGAATAGTCAATGAAAATGACGACTAGAGATGCGAAGGCCGAGAGATTATCGTTATCGTAAGTTCTAGTAGACTCAAAGCAGAGGTACTTCGGGAAGTCATGAAGGGCCTCGTACCTTGGGCAGTCGTGAAGGGCCTATTTATCGAGGACAAACATACGAGTCATGATGGCGTATGGAGTTGTGCTAGAACTGGGGTTACCATTATCCCTTGACACATGGCAGTCATGATGGGCCGTCATACGATTAACTATGGTTTCAAAGCAGGATTGGCGGTGATAGTCAGAGTCTGTCATGGATTTTTGAATGTCTGGATGTTTGTTGTACCATCTCACATGGATTATCCAACGTCGAGTGAGATGTCTTCTTAAGTGTTTGACTGATATTGGTTTAGGCCTCTGGGAGAGTGCTTGAGGGATGTTAAACTCGATTAGGATTGTCTACATGAGACCGATGTAATATGGATGCTATGAATGTTAACGATGGTTATTCTGATTACCATGGACGAATTGTTATTACCTTGGATGTTATGGTTTGTAAAGGCTATCACTGTCGGATGTAGAGAAGACGAGTGTGCGTTCTTCTCTGGTATTGGTTAAGGTTGGTAAGTCTACCCATTCTAATATACTTTATTGATGAAATTTGTTTGCTGTTTTATCTCTCACTAAGACTGTTGTCTGACTCAAGGTTTTATGTTTTCCTCTTATTACCTTGGGCTATTCATCCGGTTGTGGATGAAGTGATACTCTGAGGGATGTAGTGAGGACCATTGTACAAAAATATACTATCTGGAATTTTTTTGTTTCCGCTGATACTGTATTCTGAGGGATGTAGTGAGGACCTTTGTACAGAAATATTATCCTAAGTTGTATGGATCTTTCTACGGGTTGTTTTAAGAGTTTTCAGTTTCTGTGCAATTGGATATCACCATTATTACCTGTTGTATATGTTCTATTATATTTTATCCTTGCGTTGTGAGATTCACGACAGGTTACGAGATTGTTACCATACCATGATGATCGTCCATAGTTGCCTGGCACATCTTTCAGCGCATTATTCCTCTTGTATGGTGCAGGGGTTGTGGGCGGTCATCACAGACCCTTAATTAATATTTTATTAATTAAATCACTTCTCCATTTCCTTATCAATATTTGTTAACCCAATATTTTCAACAATCCTCTTGGCCTCTTATGCTATTGGGAAAACATTTTCATATATCACCTTCTTTTATTTTCTATACTTAGAAAATAGTTTGTATTTATGATTGGAATTCATTTCCAATTACTTTTCCCTTTCGTGACCATTCATTTCTATACTCAGGAAATATTTATTATTATATTTCCAAATTTCCACTTACTTGGGTTAAAACGAATGTTGTGTAAAACATCGTTTCAACAACCCAAAATATTACATTCAACTAAATCTTACTCAAACACTGATCTTCGAAACTGAATCTTTCTATTTTTCGATTAATAATGAAATCAATCAAGTTGGGGTATAATTACATCTCAGACCTTGACTGTAAACATCCTTAACTTCAAAATAAACAAGACCATTTACCTCAAATAATCAGTACCAAAAATCCAATTATTCATTTTTAAAACGTCTATGTGTTTCTCTTTCTATTTTTACTAGATTTAATTTATAGATTTCCTTTTTGTTTATAATACTCTATTTTAAGTTCGTTTCCTTATCGCATTATATATATATATATCGATATATTGATTTCTAATTATCGATTTTTCTTAAAAATATTCCAACTCCTTAAATTTTCGGAAAAATTCGCCAGCACCTCGTTTGTACCGGTCAATAGCTCAGACCCCAACTCGCCTCTCTAAGCCCTTTCCATTCAAAAAGAAAATCAAAAAGCCAATTGGCTTGCCCAATAGGCTTAAAAAAATCTAATATGGAATTTAAACATGTAGCTTTTTGTCGGCCACTCGAATTATAATCTTCATACACTCCATACCATACTGTTTAATATATATATTCTCCCAATTTTTTTTTACCAAACCAATTTACTTAACTAAAATTAAAATAGACCCAACTTCATTAAATAATTATTTTTCTAATTAGTTAACTTCATTCAATAATTTAAAATCTGATTTTTGTTTTAAAAAATCATTTCATTTACTCCACTTGAGTTCATATTTATTTTACAACTCAAGTCTGGATTTTTATAATGAAAATCCATACTTTATTTGCTTAGAGTCCTTTTATTAATTTAAATAAACTGTTATGGTTTTTAAACGATTATGGAGCTGTTTTTCTGGAAATTATACTTTGATATAACTCAAAATATTTAAGACGATATCCTGATTTTTCTCTTCCATTAAAAACTATTATTTAATCGGTCCTGACAATTCTTGTTTCTACGAATTCCAACTTAAATTGAGTTATATATACTCAATTGAAGTTCGAAACGTCCAATTACGAACTACCGCGCTGCGGCGAGCTCATTTTAATTCTATTTAAATATAAATGTTTAAACTTCGTTTATAAATAAATTCCACTCCATTTATTAAATATAAATTAAACCATTTTCCAAATCTAACTTAAATTTCCAGTTCTTCAAATTTAACTTAAACTTCCCGATGATCCTAAATCGTCGATTTATTTCATAACTCAGTTACAGATTTATTTACAATTCAATCTTATATATTATATTCCAATTCCTTTGAAGATAAATTATTTTATAAAATCAATAAAAGTAGAATTCTAATTATAAATCCTTTGGATTTATTTCAATTTAGTTTATATTCTCGATTCTGGAATAAAACCTGTCGCTCCTTCTTCGAAACGATTTCCAATTCTCTTTTAAATTCATGTTTGAATTTAAACCTGTAAATTATCTAACGATAATTTATATCACTTAATTTATAAATGTCGTTTATTAATTTAACTTCCTTGTTTTTATAATTTAAAACAAGTTTCCATTTCAAATCCATTAGAAACCTAATTCCTATTCTGTATTTTTTTATTGATTATAACTTATATATATATATATATAAACAGTGAATCTATTTTCATATTTAAATTTAAACTTTTATTTAATACAATCCTAATATCTTTTCTAAAAATATTTTATTTAAATAAATTCGATCTAATTAAATTCAAATCATAAATCCATACGGATTTATTTTAATTCAGTTTACATTCTGAACATCAGAATAGATTTCATCGTTTTTTTAAAACTAATTTCAATTACCTTTATTTTAAATTCACATCTGGATTTACATTTCCTATATTATCCAATGAAAATTATTCCATTTCATTTATAAACACTGTTTATAAATTCATTTCAATTCCCCGCATTATCCAATGAAAATTATTCCATTTTATTTATAAATACTATTTATAAATTCACTACTTGTTTTTATTATTCTAATCAAGTTATTATTTCTTAGCCCATTCGAAATTCAAATTCTATTTTTAGAAAAATAATTTTCCCCTTTAAAATCTCATAATTCCTTTTCAGGATATTTTTATATATCAATATCAGGGCCAGAGAATTCAAACATCCAAAACACACATTTATCATTTACAGTTTTTCTAACACATCATATATGATAATATATATATGGAAACAAACAACAATAAATTTCGAGGAATCCAGTTGGATCCCAGCAACCTATTTTCTTGCATGTACAGGTGTTAGATAACCTAAATAATACCCATCCTGGTTCAAGCATGATATCGCGGTATACAAGGTCATCCACTATAATATATTGTGGGGCGCATAGGGTCATCCACTAACGATACTATGGCATCCGCTGAAGGTACTTCGAGAAATATCCAACCACCAATATATATATATATATATATATATATATATATATATATAATAGCACAACCACCAAGCCTAAATAACTAATATATATATATGATTGCAGCATTAACATTTCAATACATCCAAACAACCAACAAACAACATATGATTTTTTTTTTAAATAAAAATTCGTTTATAATAAAATTATAACGAATCTAGAGAGTGAGTCTACTCACCTTATTTTATTTGCAATTCAATGCAATCTTAACTTAAATTCGAATGATATTCGATTTAAGCTAAAATTAAGTAGCTGATTATGTAACGACCTAGAAAAAGTCGATCTTGGTTATCCGATATACAACACATATCGAACATCCAAGGATCGAAAATACCGGTAGTTAATGAAAGAAGTTAGAGGGTGAGAATAGATAAGATAGAAACTTAGAATAGAAGAAGAAGAACCTACAACATCAGAGTAACACGAATTTCACAGCGGAACCAACAACATATAATAGATAACATATCCTTGAAATAAAATCAGTATATGTATACAGTAGCATTATCAGAGTACAACACTTACAACACAGTGGAAATAACTATAGCTATGTAATCTTGAAGCCTCCTTCTCCAAGCTCTCCAAGTATATCTGTAAAATCCTGACTACTTGACTGCCCGTATAAAATTGGGCACCCAAGAGTTTAGGGAAAACAAAACAAAATAAACTTCGGGTCAGTCATATGACTGGTATGAGTAAAACAGTTTAAAAACAGTTTGAGCCATTAAACGATATCTCATAAGACCACACCGTATAACGAAACGGGTTTTTTCCTTATGAGAATCCAAAATAATCTTTATATCAAAACTCATTGATATTATAATAGTGTTTATCAACCACAATATAATAATCATCTAGCAGAAACGCTTTCATCTCATGTTCTACATAAATAGTATACAATCAAAACCGCAAGCACGTATTGGGTAATGGATTTCCAACTATGACAAGGTATGGAACCACCTTTCGCTAGTGTACCTCTAGAGAGGAATACACTGGGTTCAACAAGAACATCTTGCAACCCAGCCACACATGACCGACCACTCATTTCGCTTGAGTGTATCGAATGTATATCACCAACGGTTGGGATCAGCGACCGTTTCCCGAATGGGACAGCATCGACAATAGATTTTTAGAAGTAAATGAAACTCAAGATCAGGTGATTATACACCCTAATAGGTACGACCTACATAGCCATGCTGCCTGCCCAATTTTTGTCAATTACCGGATGTGAGGCTAGAAGCTACGCTTATCTTTTACGTGCCACATCTTCATTCACTTAGAATGTTACATTGTCATACCCTTTAAATCACAAATTGATTTATCCAAAAATAACATGGGTATATGGCTAAGAGAAACGAATTCTTCCGCCACCAAACATGAATACGTTTGAAGAGATCAACTTACGCAACCTATCAGATATACTCTGTCAGACCTTCGTCCATACAAGTTGTCCTGGGACTAGACAAACCGAAGACACTATTCAGTACATCCATCTTAGGCAATCTTTACCTAAGATTTATACAACAACCCTTGCACTTTACTCCGTCTTCAATTACCTTTGGCATATATGATTCGTAACGCTTATGCCAATACGGAGTGGTTCTTCGGATAATAATCCAACCGGTCTCTCCATATTAACAACATTAAAATGGTCGAAAACTTCGATAGTCGATGAGTTAATTATCAAAGAAAAACACGTGTGCAAACAACAATCTTATTTCCAGATGGAAATTACATCGATCAATCACCAATCAACTTTTATCCTTTAAATTAATTTATTTCCTGTTTCCATATATTCAACATTTCTTATTTTCTCAATTTAGAAAATATATGTTATTTACAATGGAAAACATTTCCATTTCTTATTTTCTATATTAGAAAACATTTATGATTCTTATTGGGAAAACATTTCCAAAACTCTTACATTGGACTTAGACAGATGTTTGAACAAACCATCGCTATGCCAACTCAAACCATTACACTTATTAACTAAATTCACTTAACCATCCTTTACTATCAAACCTTAGCCCTTTCCTTAGTTAAGAAGGAAGTCAATCAAGTTGGGGTATAATTTACCTCTCAGAACTTAACTGAACAACGTTTTAACTTCAGAATAGACAAAGTTTATCTTTCAAACCTTTACAAACTTCCTTACGTAACTCTCTTTTGAATAATCTCTATTCGATAACTCCTCCCTTCGAATAACTATATTCAAAAATCTTTCTTACGAATAACTAGATTCGAAAACCTTTCTTCGAATAAACTATATTCGATTAACTCTATTCAATTAACTCTTATCAATTAACTCTATTGGATTAACTCTTTTTGATTAAACTCTAATCAATTAACTCTATTTGATTAACTCCTTTTGATTTAACTCTAATCGATTAACTCCTTTCACTTAACTCCTTTCGAATAAACTATATTCGATAACTCCTTTAATTCTATTCGAATAAAATATATTCGATTAACTCCTTTAATTCTATTCGAATAAACTATGTTCGATTAACTCCTTTAATTCTTTTCGAATAAACTATATTCGATTACTCCTTTCGAATAACTAGATTCGATAACTCCTCTTCGAATAACTAGATTCGATAACTCCTTTCGAATAACCAATATTCGATTAACTCACTTCGAATAACCAATATTCGATAACTCCTCTTCGAATACATTATATTCGACAACTCTTCTCGAATGAACTATATTCGATTACTCTTCTCGAATAAACTATATTCGATTACTCTTCTCGAATAAACTATATTCGATTACTCTTAACTCGATAATCTTAACTCGATAACTCGATAATCTTAACTCGATTATCTTAACTCGATTATCTTAACTTGATAATCTTATCTCGATTATCTTAACTCGATAACTTGATTATCTTAACTCTAATCGATTAACTTAATTTGATTAACTCTGATTAATTAACCCTAACTGGTTAACTCTAAGTGATTAACTCTAACTGGTTAATTCTAACATATTAATTCTAACTGATTAATTCTAACTGATTAATTCTAACTGATTAACTCTAACTGATTAACTCTTTTGAATTAACTCCTTTGATTTATTCCTTTTCTATTTGTTTACTTAACAAATAACTATTCCCTTTTCAATTCTATTTATTTAACAAATAAATATTTCTTTTTATAAAATCCTTTGATTTTATAAATATTTCCTTTTCAATATAACATTGAAATTTTCCTATTCCTTTTATAATTCTATTTACTTTGATTTAATCCTATTTATTTAACAAATAAATATTCCTTTAATTTAATCCTATTTATTTAACAAATAAATATTCCTTTTATTTAATCCTATTTATTTAACAAATAAATATTCCTTTTTATCTTTCTATTTATTTCCCAAATGAATATTCCTTTTATCCTTCTATTTATTTTCTAAATAAATATTTCCTTTATACTTCTATTTATTTCCTAAATAAATATTTCCTTTATACTTCTATTTGTAAATGTTTTACAAATATTTCCTTTATATTTGTTCTACAAATATTTTCCTTTATATTTGTTTCACAAATATTTTCCTTTATATTATTCTATTTATTTCATAAATATTTCCTTTTTTCAACTTTATTTATTTTCTAAATAAATAAATTCTTTTTCAATTCTATTTGTATAACAAATAAATATCTCCCTTTTTATTCTATTTATTTCTCAAATAAATATTCCATTTATAATTCAATTCATTTTCTAAATAAATATCCCTTTTATTTATTTATCAAATGATAAATATTCCTTTTATAAAATCTTTTGATTTTATAATTATTTCTTCCTTTTATAAAATCCTTTGATTTTATAAATAAATTTCTTTTCAAATATATATACTTTGAAAATTTCCTTTTACATCCTAGTATTTCTTACGGTATTTAAAATACCAAATCACAATGATCGATATCATTTAAACACACATAATCATCAATAGATTATATATCACATCATATATCACAATATATAAAACAAAACAGTATTTAAATATTGCGGAACCCAGTTGGGTCCCTCCAACCTATTTCCCTGCATTACAGATGTTAAACAACACGAATATAAAATTATTCTGTTAAACAGAATCAATATTCAATTAGCGATTTATATATATATATATATATATATCGTTATCTATACTTTCAACCAATACACAAATAATTCAACCAAACAGTTAACACACAGCAATCAACAGATGATTAACAGTTATAAAAATATAACTGTTCAGGGTTGGTGAATTTTACTCACTTTGGCAGTTCATCGTTAAAGAACGATAAACTGTTGTTTGATTTGAATCAAACAATTTAATTCGCCATAAATTCAAACGAGCTCCTATCCACTCCCAGTCAGTTCCATTGGGTAGCCACCGTCCATACGATCCCAGCGGATCTTGTTTCACTGAATTCCGACATCGTATGACAAAGATATATGAGTTACAAGTTAATACACTTTAATTAAAAATAAAAACTTGGATTTTAATTGCAAATGGGCCTTAACCTTAAATCTCTCGGCCCAAGCCCAAACTTCACTACCCAAATACCCAGACCCACACGTTTTCCTTCTTCTTCACCGAAGATAAACCGTGGCATTCTCATGGCCATTAACGCCACTTCCTCCCACAACCGCTCCACCATTTCTCAACGAAACCCATAACGAACCACACCATTCTCCTCCTCATTTTCAACTCTACCTCCTCATCTCCATTGTATAAAACTCGAGCTCCCCCTATCACGATGCGTTCCAGCCTTCCTCCGTTGGCTACAGGAGACCACCGAACAGAAATTTCACCGTACTCCTCCAAACTTCACCTACACGTGCGGTTTTGCATTTCAAACCCGAAAATGAACTTAACTTCTCCAATCCATGCCCCAATTTCAACAAAAGATGAACCCTAGTCATCTATTGCAAAAATCCAGTCCGCTAGACCTGAATCGCACCCTTCAACAGTGGTACAGAATCGAAGAGGAAGACTCCAGCAACACATATGAATTCATATTGATTTATAGGATTGTATTTGATTTCTCTTTGAATTCTTTTGATTTTGAGGAACTTGAATTTTCATGTTTTATTGTTTTTGGGTGGCGGCATAGGAGAATTCTTTTATAAGGGGGAACTGAAATCTTGTGTGGTTGAAGTAAGTAGTAGGTGGCCTTGTTTAGTTTACAAATTTGATTAGGATATTTGGTTTTATTTTCATTTTATATTTGTTTCCACACTCTAAAAATTCCTACGAACACACACGATACCTAAAAATCATGAAAATTGACATGCGGCTAGAGTTTGACATTACGGTCCCAACGAAGCTGGTTTCGTCGAATTCCGACTCCGTTTGCTCACACAGCGTATTTTTAACCATCAAAATATCGATTGTTTTTCACTTGAAAAATAGGCACGACCTCATACTGACTTCAAAAATCACGGAAATTGAAATCTAACAATAATTTAACGTTGCGGATCCAACAAAATTAGTTTCGTCGAATTCTGAGGTCGTTTGCAAAACTGGCTATTTTTAAAGCTCCAAATAACCCTTTTAAATATATAAATATATTTAAAAACAATTAAATTAAATATTTAAAAATAAATATTATCGTATATATTCACATACGATATCATATAGCTTCACAATATTCCTATACGAATTTCTAACTCAATATTTCAAATCCCGATATAAATCGATATTCGATTTATAATGAAATTCCTTTTTAAAATATAAAATAAATCGTTATAAATTATAAAGGAATTCCATAGCGACTTTTCTAAAATTTGATTTGGACATAAATCAAAATCTACATGACGAAATCTCGATTTTTCTCTTCCACTAGAAAAATATACTCCACCAGCTCCACACGTTTCTTGTTTCACACAAATCCGGCTTAAAACGGATTCTGTATTCCCAGTTGAAGTTCAAATCGCCAAATCGCGAACTGCCGTGCCATTTCGAGCTCGATTTTAATTATAATATAATTTCTGCCTTCAACTGACAATTATAAATATATTCGTCAATATAATTCAATATAAACTGAATTATATATTTAAATTGTCCAATTCACACTATATAATGGATTCTATTATTTCCGATTATTCCAAAAATATATTATTTTATTATTTATGTTAATTAAATATAAATATTATTTAATTCAAGTTATTGATATCGTTAAATCGATATTTAATAATTGAATTAATTAATTATTCAACAGTAAAAATGCGGGTCATTATAGATTCCAATTGACTCCAAAAATTCCCAAACTGATTCCATTTATTGCTACGAGTCAACCTCGACTAGAGTTAGTGTTTTTGACCTTGTATAAATTAAATACAGTATTTTAAAAACGTGTGAATTATACAAGTTGTATTTTTTTAATTTATTTATCACTAATCATTTAAATAAAATAAAATAAATTTTACCTTAACTGAGCCTTAATTCTTCTTTCTTAACTTACAACCCGCGTTTTCTCCATACAGCTTATACCAAACCATCATTTGTCGATTTCCTTTATCCCAACGTTAATCTCCATCACCATAATAAAATTTGATCTTGTATGAAACTCCCCTCTTTACTAGTAATCTTCCATGTTCCAAAACCCCAATGTCACTACCTTCCAAATTCCATCTGCCAGTCACGTTCAATTCCCAAAATCAGAAATATGTTCCTCCCAACATCGCCTAAAGTGTGGATTATCCACAACCCTAGGTTGCCTGAAACTGATCATCACAGGCCATAGATGACCGCTTACCATCCCCAATCACTATGTTTAACTGTCTTCGTCTTTGGCCTGCGTGAGACCCCTCGAACCCCTCGTACTAGGAAAAAAATTGTGATACCTATTTTGTTTGAAAACCCTCAAGCTCCCACTGCCATTAAGCAAGCTCTAGTTTCACTATCTCGAACGCGATGAACCCTATCTTCGCGATTTAAAATGTCGAGATTTCCATCTCGCATGGTTTCTTGCTTCCGTTCATCGACTCACCCAAATTTGCCTTGGACCCAAATACGTGATCCAACTCCCAAATCGGATGCCTTGCAACCGTAGACCCCTGTTCGAACCATTTTCGAGCTCCAGGATGCCTCGTCATCTACAATTTGAGTGGCGTCCCTTTATTTAGATCTGTGGAGGTTTACGCCTTTTAGTGAGATCGAAATACATGACTTCAAATTGATTTTGAATGGAGCGGCCTTTCTATTTAATTTGGAAGCTTACGATTTCGATTTGTTGTATGAATTATTTCTCTCAGGAATGAAAATGAAAAGAGAATGAGAAGGTATGGTCGCGGTTTTATAGATGAAAAAAAGGGAATAAAACATACATATAGTTAAGCGTTATCAACCGAAGTACAGGCATCAATTAAATTGATTTGATTTAGTACTTAATATGATTTGATATTGATCTTATCCATTAAAAATATTTCGGGGTTAATAACATGAAATCACGAACCCCAAATCCCTATTTTAATGCAACAACCGACGTTTCAGTGTTATAACTCTATTCTAAACTCAACGGAATAAATTCTAAGATTTAATTTGAACGTATATATAAAATAACCATATTAAATCCATATAATATAATTTAAATTCAGAAACAATTATCCCTCGATAATAAATTATTATTATTATTATCTTTATAGTCAATACAATTTACATTAATCATCCGAATCAATTTGATTCAGTCTTATCTTCGAATCCAATTATAAGTCGTTTTCGTATTACGATAATTCAATGTATTCAAAATAAATCGTATGTCGATTACAAATTGATAAATTCCATATAAAATTTCATTTATATAATCAGCTCAACATTCAAAACAATATTAAATGTTTAAAATTAATTGACTGAAAATCTAGGTCGTTATAGTAAAAAAATGTCACATGAACTGCAAAAAAAATATGGGCCAAAAAGATTTGAAATGTTAAATAAAAATTCAACAACTCTTCATTACTAGAAGTATAAAAATATATAAGAACATGTCAATTTTAGAATATCATATGAAATAATATTTTTAATTCAAGATGACACGTTAAATAGATACGATAATCGAAGTATATATAAAAATCTTACTCTTATATTATGTCTATCTATCAATAACTTCCATGATAGGATTCATGATGTTCTTCATTAATTGAGGCCATAAGAATATAAGTGGGAACACTCCATAATAATTCTATAGTATGATGACAAATATGTAAAGTTGAATTTGAATGCTTAGATGTTCTACAATTTAATGTTATGTATAGTGCTAATGGATTCATATATTAAGGATATTAAAGAAACATAATGATAAAGAAATTATTTACTTATTCTTCATCTTTAAAGTCCCTTGATGGAAACATTATACCTTTATAGCATGTGTACGAAATTACTATGATAGATCGTATAGTTATTCATTGATAGGTCGATTTGTTGATTCATAACTTATCATGAATTTTGATAATTTTTAATTAAGCTAAGAATTAATTTTCAAAACGATAGAAAAGTAAACAAATGATGCGAAACAAGAAAGAGCCTCTTTTATTGTAAATGCAACACGTGGCTAAGATGATGGTGACATACAACTTAATGTGCATGATATAATTATTTTAATGCATTCAAGATATCGCATTTCTCATAAATATATTTTTCACTTGCTATAATGGATTATAATATGATGTGGATTAAGGATGAAATATATAAGTTAATGAGCAAACCCAGGCAACACACCATGTAATAATTTATGGTGTAATATTCGATTTTAAAAATATACCACACAAACTATAAAACAAAATAAGCTACCGAACATTAAGTTTTACTAATAAATTTGCTACATTATTGCATTTAGTAGATACATTCAAGACATATAAATTTTTACTGTTCCTTCACACTTCTACTCCAAATTTCAAATACACAACGTAGATTGAGTAATCAACACTTGTCCATTGCCATAATCACTTCTTTATAAATATGAAGTTCATGTTTTAAGCAGCCTGAGCATGGTACTTTGTAATCATTTTATTTAAAGATACATTAAACTCTTCAATCAATTAAGTATATTTGTTGGAAATATAGATGGAGTGCAACCTACAATCACAAAGTGCTTCTGAAATGCCACCCAACTAAATTGTAACAACCCAGATTTTTTAAAATAATTTAATTTAAATTAATTCAAAATATTTTTGTATTTTTGATATGATAAGATAAATTTGATACTAAGATTAACTTTTGTCAAATTAATAGCAATTAACAAATTTGTCAAAAGAAGGATTTTTGTCAAAATAAGAATTTTGTAATTTGTCAAAATTCATTTGATTTAATCATTTGGGAGTTTAGATTAAATCGATTTTAAATTGAATTTTAAATGAGGTATGAAGAATAAAATAACTTGTTTAAAATGATGGAATTCAACTGTAAAATACATTGGCAAAAAATTTCAGCTTTTGTCAAAACCGGGTTCGATCAAATATTAAAAATTTGTCAAAAAAATAAGATTTTATAACTTGAAAAATTTAAGTTGATTTAAACATTTGAGAATTTTAATTTAATGATGTTAAGTTGGATTTTGAATTCAGTGTTAATAAATAGTTGTTCAAAGGAATAAAATATACCGATGAAATATGTTGACAAAAATATATTGTCTTTTATCAAAAATGAATTGTCTAAATTCGTATTGACAAAACCATTTAAAGTAAGATCTTTTTGATAAATTAAAAATTATTGAGTGAAGTAATATTATGTGAGTTCTTAAGTAACACAAGATCATTGGATTTTGTCAACAAAAGTTGTTGAAATTAATCGGTTTTATCGTTGGTTATTAGAATAGTTGATTGGCCGAGTAGAAGTTAAAATGTAGCAACATAACCAAGTGTGGCTAAGTTTGAAACGCTTTTAAATGTGACAAAATGGTCACATATACTTGGGTAGAAACCTTCATTCCTAGGGAACGTGGTTTAACAAAACCCCTTATGCGTTTGACAAAACCATGTGCTAAAGCTCATTTTTTTTCAATGGTGGAACCCTATTTAGACTTCTATCCATTTTTTGATTAATTGTGTTTCAATAATTTTCATCATGCTAACAACTTGGAATCCTTTACACCTATATCTTCTACTGGTGCTTCTCACATGACTTCTTTCAAGGAAGTTTTGTCAAAAAAGGGTAGCAAGAATATCAAAGAGCCGATTTCTTTTTCACAAAGAAATATCTCGAAATCTTTTCAGAAGGAGAAATCATATGGTTACAGTTTTCGTTGCGGCTTGTTTGATCATTGGATCAGAGATTGCAGAAACCTCATTGAATGTTTCAGATGCCATAAATTCGGTCATAAAGGGTTATGTTGCAATTTTTCTCAGATGAATAATTTTTATGAAAAAATAGTGGCTGAAAATGAGGCTTTTCTTTCACCGCTCATTTCTATTAAGGAACTGAAGATTTTTTGTAATTGGGTAGTGATTTCAATTGTTAGGGCTGCCTTCGCGATCCATGATATACAGCAGATCTTGGCTAGAGAGTTTAAAATTTTACGAAATTGGATTTAGGATGTAAAGCGTTTCAACGACGGTTTTCTGGTGAAGTTTACGGCTGATTATTTTTCTAAAGAACTTGTTAGTTCGATTGTGTTAGAGAGTGGAATCTTGGGTCTACGTAGATGGGATCTCTAATTTTGTTCAATTCAGCCTAAAGATGGTGGATCTTTCTGGATCTCAATGAAGAATTTTCCCATTATCTTCAGAAATCATGACATGATTAGGTTGATTCTATCTAAAGCGGGGAAGGTCAAGAGGGTGCAGAAAGACCTTTGGAAGACGGCTGATCTATCAAATGTGTTGGTCGAGGTTGTGGTTCCTTTGACAGCGCAGTTGCCTTCAGTGATGAAGTTACATACGAGAGGGTTTTCTTTGTGAAGTTCTAATTAGAAGGTTTCTTGGTGATAAATTCCACGTTTAATTCTAGAGATTTCAAGAATGTGGTCCTCCTTAAAGTTTTGGATGGTAAACTTGGAGTCCAAAGAGCTATGCTTGATGGCGTTCCTGGTGAGGAACATTCGGGTGGTTATTCTGATCCAATCATTCATTCTAATGATACAGTTGTGTTGGGATAAGCATCTGGAGATGATTCAGTTGATGTTGCTACTAGTATAGTAGTGGATCCGGGTAGTATATCGAAAGATGTAGAGGGGGATCAGTGTTTGCAAACTCGAGTGATTCAGGAGGAATTTGTAGTTAATACTCGAACTGAATGTAAGAGGTTCAAGGATTTTGGTGCTGTAAATAAGGAAAATGATGTTTTAATGGTTGATGATGTTGATATGGATGTTGAGGGTAGAATTGATGTTGATGTTGTGAGTGATCATGAGGAGTCCGTGAAGGTAAAAGTTGATAAGCATGATGCTATTAAGAGGCGCAAGTCTGTTATGGACAGTTGTGGAATTTATTTACTTAGAGGGAGCGCGAGGGGGATGCAAGGCGATGAAATTGTCCATCTGCTCGAATGGAGTATTTTTATCCTTGCTATTTTGAACTCGCTTTCTTCTGAGCAAATATATAATACTATGAAAGGTGCGAGTTTTTTGTTCGCTAAGGGTGAGGATGTTATTAGAGATTTTAAGCAAAAGGAGCTATAGAGGGTTTGAGTTTTGTGATGATTTGTAGTTGATCAGGTTGGTTCAGGTTGAAGTTGGCTCAGATTGGAAAGTTGACTATTATTTTGTATGTTGTTTTGAATTGTGATACTCCAAGAAAGAGGTTATGGTTGGTAGTTGTTCAGGAGTTTTTTGCTAATTGTTATTGAGTGATCGGTTGTTAAGGTGGATTATAGGGGTGATGTGGATGATATTTTGGATTTTGTTGATGCTTTTGGTGTTTGATTTGTGGTTGAGATTGATGTGGTTTTTGCTTTAGGCAGGGAGCATGCGGTGGGTAGTCTTGGAGGATCGTGCTATGTCGACTGATGATGTTGATTTGTCTTCCAGTTTGTTTGGTGTTGTAGTTCTTTAAATTTTTGTTTGTTTGTTGTTATTTTTTGGGTTTGTTGTTGCTGAGCACGGTGTTGTTTGTGGTCGATGCTATTTTTTGGTGTTGTTTTTTTGTTTTTTGGTGGTGTTTGTATTATTTCTTTCGTTATATATATATATATATATATATATATATATATATATATATATATATATATATATATATATATGCCGTGGTCATCAGATCACTAACTTATTTATCAAAAAAATAAAGCCCATGGCTTTCCTTTGCGATTTTGCACTTAGCCTTCTCCCCTCTTCCTATAAGAAGGCACCTAACCTCTTCCATTTTCATTCCATTCTCTCCTTTCTTTTCTCCTTCTTCCTTACCTTGGTATCCATGACTTCCAAGCCTCCTTTCCTCCTCCCTCTCTTCCCATTCTTCCTCCTTCTTTCTTCCTCCTCCCCCTCCTCCTTGGTTGTGCTCCAGCCTCACCCTCCTCTCCTTGCGCCTCTACCACCTCACCCCCTTCTCCTTGAGCTACCTCCACATCCTCCACCTCCAAAATTTGGCCTCCTCTTAATAAAATAAAAGAAGAGAGAGAAAGTAAAACAAATATATATATATATATGTGCGTGTGTGTGTGTGCGTGTGTGCGCGCGCGCGTGTGTGTGTATATATATATATTTGAGTAGATAGAGAAAGTAAAGCAATACGTGGTTATGTTGCCTGACAATTTAGTCAAAGTTTAGTGTGGTGGAACCCAAAGTTGAGAAACTTGACTTTTTTTAGACATTGTAGTGTGGAACCCAATTCTTATATATTAATATTTATATAAGTGAAAAACCATATGTATATATATACTTGGATATCAAAAATATATATATATATATATATATATATATATATATATATATATAATTGTTATGCATGTGAGTGATTGATAGATAGATGTGAAATAATGATTAATTAGTTAATTAACGAAATATAAGCGTTAATTATCTAATGGTTATACATTATGTTCATATGTTGTATATATATACATACAGTTTGTATATATATACACACACACACATAAACACACACACACACACACACATATATATATATATGTTATGTGTGAATGGTTTTTATAATGGTGGAAAATATTATTCGGGTTTGAAAGGATTAATTTCAAAAAATAATACTATTTTAATAATAAAATAATAATATAATATTCAATTAATATGGATATTTGAATTTTAAGGTTAAATTTTGAAATATTGTTTTCAAATGAGTTTAAATATCTTTTTTTGAAGATTATACTCACATTAAAGTAAATAAGATGAGCTTTGAATTCAAATTTATACTATGGTCTAAATAAGACTAGTCGCGTTGTGGTAGTTCGCGAATTTCAACAATAAACTTCGAATGCTTATAACAAGAGCAATTTAAATTGGATTTCTTCAAAACAGAGAATATTTGCTTCCTGAAGATAATTGTTTTCAAAAGGAAATAGAATTTTCAAAATTCAACATGCAGATGTCAAGTTATGTGTAAAACTATTTTTTAAAAGGTCGTTATAAGTGTTGTTCGCTGACCGTAATAGTAATTGACTATTTGCAAAAGATATAAAAAATAAAAATCATTATAAATCATTTAAAGTGATTTGAATTGATAATGTGAAGTTTTAGATAATATAAGTCGTTTTGATCAATCTAGATAATATGAGCATGTATGAAACGCTTTTTGTAACGCTGTTATAACATTTTCCGAAAATGATGTACTCAAAAGTTTTAAGCTCAATTGTTTTCGTCTATGACTTATGTAATTATTTTTAAATGAATGTTTAGGAAGATTTAAATATTCGAATGGAAATTACCTTAAATAAATTGAGATTACTTAAAAATTAAAGGGGTTTTCCCAAATTACAAATTGAACTTGGATAGGAATAATCTTTGGATATTTGATACTAAATTCCATAGATGAAACTTATATTATCCGTGGAATTTGATAAGTAATTACACCATTGTTTCATCTATGGTATGTATTCAATATGGAAATTTATATTGAATATAGGCTGATATAATTTCTGTTTAATTCTTATACTCAATATAAATTAGTTTTGGATTTTGAAAATTAAATGGGAATAATTTTCAGATATTTGCTTACAAGATTGTTCTTTGGTACACTTATATCTTATAATCCTGCAATTAAGATGAGGCCTGACAAACACCAAAGACCTTACTTAAAATATTTAAGATCAGCTAGAGGATCATACCCAAAAAATTATTGTTCTACATGTTACAATCCCTAATCACAAACGTCGCACATTTTAAAAGAAAGCAGATTGGTTTTATCAAAAGCTATGTTTAGAAGAAAGCAGATTATAAAGTGAACAACGAAATGATTGTACAAATGTAAGCTTTTTAAACTTTTTTTAATCAATTCCCCTTAACCACACCATTTCCACTACTAGCATTTTAATGACTTACTATAGGGCGACATATTTATAAAAAAAAGTGTGGTGCTAAGGGCACCCCAATATCCCCTAAGCGCTGGTCTTTTTCAACTTTCATTGATAAATTCTTTGTATTTATAAGTGATTCATTACTCAAAGTGTCTGGAATATTTTATTTCCTTCTAATGAATCGGCTAAAAGTAAAAAAGTGCCCAAAACAACCAAGCTTTAGTGAAGATAACTATAGTATTCTGACCGAAATGCCTAAAAGAAACTGATTTTTCCCAAGGTGACTCCATTACTATGGTTGGATTTGGGTGTATTCAAAAAAAGTCAGCGTGACTAGACTAATTTCACAATTAGAATCAATAATACCATGCTTCTAAATTTATATTAACGTGATGCCACTACTGCAACGAACTGCCTTTTTGTCTGCTTCTAGTCAGTAATTAAACCAACTTGAACCATTCACAAAGACAGATTGTTATTGGGGGTAGTAACACATTTGAACAGAAAAAAAGAACTTTTAATAATATAACAATATTTTTACGTCAGAATTTGCAAAGATCTATCAGAGTACAACAATTTTTACAGTACTAAAAATCAGTGGAAGAATACAAATGCTTCAATCTAACTCCAGCCTAAATCTAGAACCTGCTCTGTAAAATGATTCCAAGACTATTTGCAAAGCATAAATACTAGGTTACTCTTTTGGAAAATATGGGAACCCAGAGTTTAGGTGGAAGAACAATAAACTGCAGGTCACTCATGAGACTAGTGTGAGAACCTACAATAGTTATACTTTAAAATGAGGTAACTCATAAGACCATGCCGTATAAACACAGAATGTATTTTTCCTTATGAATACAATTGCATAAAATCCGTAATGCTTTTTAGAAAATGAAGCTACCATAAGGTGTCGCGTCGCACACACAATGCAAGTGCAAACATGGGGCAAGGTTTCTTCTTATGATAACAATAAATGCTTGATACGTGAAAATCATTTGATATTATTATTAGAGCATAGCGCAGAAATTAATTTCACAAGTTAATGTATCAATCTTAGCCAGCATAGGTCCCATATATAATGCTAGCATAGGTATACAACTAAAACCGTATGGGTTCGATGTAGAGAATGGATTTACAACAAATAATCTTTAACGACCCAGATTTTTGGTTGATTAATTTTGAATATTTAATATCGTTTTTAATTATTGAGTTGACAATATAAATGAAATTTTATATTGAGTTATCGATTTGATATCGAAATACGATTTAATTTAGAATAAATCGAATTATCGGAATACAGAAATAATTGAATTCAAAATTCAATACTGAATCGAGACGATTCAGAGATGATCAATAAAATTCTTTTAGAATAAAATGATAATAATATTAATTGATTTTCGAAGAATTAATTGTTTTAAAATTTATTTAAATCAATTTAAATTAATATCTTCTATAAACGATCAAATGAGACATCGTAACCTGTACCAATGTGTCCATAATAGTGTTATAACCCTAGGAATGTCATTTGTTAGGTTTAGAGAGAAGTTCGGAATCATAAGGTATTTTAATTAAAGGATACTGGTAAAATTCAGAGCAAAAATAAATACATAAATATTGTACTCGTTGTCTCCTTTCTTCACCACAAAATATAAACAGCCATGTGTCCCCTTTCCTCACCACTAAGTGAACCAATAGAGCAAAATGGTGGTACGTTTCCTTTTTCAGCTATATAAACCGCTACTACCGCTTTCTCTTACTTCCATTCAATCCTATAGCAAACTAAATAAAATCCAAATCAAAATGATAACGGCTTATCAAATGAAAGGGGATCATAATCGGAAGGCTTAGAAAATATGAATTCGATTCAACGTGAGAGAAGCTAGCAATTTGGGAGATTGCGATTACGTCCATCGCCTCGAAGACCGACTTCGACATCAGTTGAGGCATTCGCGATCTGCAGTAAGGAGATGAAGTCGTGATTTCTTGAGGAGGCTTTCGAGTACATCAAAGACTGTTGTGATAACTGTTGGAGTGATGCTCGAATTGGTCCTCTCAGGTGAAAGTGCGATGTTCGATTGTGTGGTTGGGGGCTTGTCTGTTCATCGAGGAACTATGCGATTTGGAGTTGGGTGAAGCTCGATGCTTGTGGTAGCCGCGTTCTGGTCACCCGTTTAGTACGAGTTGTCTAGTCGCGATGGCAGAGGAGTTCCAGCTAGCGTGGGTATTTGAGGAATTTCACGTATTTTTGGTTCATCGTTTACTGTAGAGGCCGAGCTCGATTTCCAGGTCACAAATTCTTTGAGAGGCCAAGGTCGGGGTTAGTGGATGAAGCAAGCTGTATCAAAAAGGAAGAAGTTGAGATGTAGGTGAGACAGCAGGTCAGGAATGGGAAGATGATCTCGAGCAAAGGCGTACGATGATAATGGCAGAGTGTCGGCCTTGTTTAGGGCGCAGAAAGAAGAAGGATTTCACAGTGTATTAAGGTAAAATATTTATGTTAGTTTTAGTTAATACAATAGCTTAGTTTTGAATTAGTGATTGATTTAACTAATCGTTATATGGATCGACAACTAAAAATATAATAATTTTGGTAATTCAAGGTAAAATATATACGGGATTGATAAGAATGGTTTGTGGCTGCCAATATGAAATCTGGTATAGAGCTGGAATTTTTTGGCAAATGCTAGGAATTTTGATAGTTCTAAAGCAGGAATCAATTAAACTGATTGAAGTAAAAACAAGGTGAGTAAATCTCACTCAAGTTTCAGTTAGAATTTATTTTTACAGTTAAAAATAAATTGTTTGTTGTTGTTGGATGCCTTTAAATATTTGTCATGACTGTTATAAAAATATATATTAGTTATTTAGGCTTGGTATATATATATATATATATATATATATATATATTGGTTTGGTGGTTGGATTGTTCCCGCAGTCTCATTAGCGGATGCCCGCGGTATCATTAGCGGATGATTTCCCTATGCGCCCCAGAATATATATAGTGGATGACCTTCATACCGCGATATTCTACCACGAAGCAGAATGGGTATTATTTATGTTGGCTAACGTCTGTGGATACAGGAAAACAGGTTGGAGGAATCAAACTGGTTTCCTCAAAAATATTATTATCTGTTTGTTTTCACATATATTATCATATATGATGCGTTGATGGATAATTGAGTGGTTTGATTGTTTAAATACCACTGGGGCCAAAATGTTGATATATATAAATATCAGGGAAAAGGATATTTGAAATTTAAAAGGAAAAACCTATTTATCGAAAAATATAATTTGAAATTTCAATTTGGGCTATAAACATATTAACTTGTTTTGAATATATATAACAAGTAGTGAATTTATAAACGTTGTTTATAAATTAATTAACGCAGAGAATTGAAATGAAATTATAAACAGTGTTTATAAATAAAGTGGAAAAATTATCATTGGATAATTTGAATATTTAAATTCAAATGTGAATTTATAAAAATAGAAACGGGGGAATCGTTTTAAGAAATAAACGAGGGAATTTATTCTGATGTTCAGAATATAAATTGAACAAAAATAAATCTGTAAGGATTTATGATTTTGAATTCGATTAATTCAAATAGAATTTGAATATATAGAATTTGAATTGAATTTGAATATATAGAATTTGAATAGAATTTGAATATATAGAATTTGAATAGAATTTGAGTATAGAGAATTCAAACAGAATTTGAATATATAGAGAATTCAAATAGAATTTGAATATAGAAAATTCAAAGAGAATTGAAATGGAATTTGAATATAGAAAATTCAAATAGAATTTGAATATAGAAATTCAGATATAATTTGAATATAGAAATTTCAAAGAGAATTGAAAATAAAAATTTGAAAATAGAAAGTTGAAATCATTTCGAAATGGGAACGACGAATTATATTTCAGAATGCGGATTTTTAAACAGAATAGAAAATAAATCCAAAGGATTTATAATTTGTCAAAGGACTGGAATTTAATATAGAAGATCGAAGTATAAATAAATTTATTTACGAGTTGGGAAAAATCGACAATTTTAGAAAATCGGAAATATGATGTTGAATTGGGAAACTGATTTGATATATATTAAAAATATATCAAAATGGAGTTGAATTTATTATAAACGAAGTTTAAACGTTTATATATATAAATATAATTAAAAGGAATTCACCGCAGCGTTGTAGTTCGTAAATTGGCGATTCGAACTTCAATTGAGTATACAACTCAATTGATGTCGGAATTCTTTGAAACAAGAAACGTCAGGACCGAATTGATAATAGTTTTCTAATGGAAGAGAAAAATCTGGATTTTGTTTTATAGATTTTGTGTTATGTCAAAAATAAAATTTTCAGAAAAGCAGCGCCATAATCGTTTAAAAACCATAACGGTTTATTTAAATTTATAAAAGGATTTTAAGCAAATAAAATCCGAATCTTCATTAGAAAAATCTAGACTTGAGTTATAAAATAAATGTGAACTCAAGTGAAGTAAATGAAATGATTTTTGAAACAATAATCATATCTTTGATTATTGAATAAATTTAACTAAGTAGAAGAGAAATTAGTTAATCAAGTTTTGAATCAAATTAAGACTTTGAAAAGTGCATTGGATTTGTAAATGTATATTCGAAATCGAATATGGAACCGGAAATGGAATTCAATTAGTTTATAAACAAGTTAAACAAGTTAATCTTATATTTGAACATGTTATATTCAAATACAAAGAAGAAATAGGCAAACGGTTAATTAGCAATTAGTTAATGGAATTCTGAATTGAAGTTGAACTTTGAAAGGTAAATGGGATTTGAGAATTTATATTCGAAATTGAATATGAAATATAAGTGAATGGAATTCAATTAGTTTATAAGAAAGTTGAAATTATATTTGAACATGTCATGTTCAAATAAAAAAGGGAAATAGGCAAAGAGTTGATTAACGAATTAATTAACGAATTGAGTTAGAACGACTATATTGAATTGAGATGAATTGAGAATAGATGTATATACGTGAAGCAGGTTTGGAATGAAGTATATGAAGATAAATATAATTAGAATGCTCGACAAAAAGGTATGTATTTCAATTGAATATGAGATTTTATGCGCCGTATCGGCTAGCCGCTTGGCTTTTTCTTTTTCTTTTGAGTGGAGAGGCCTGTGTGGCGGTTTGGGGATTTTCCCGATGCTCCCGGTACAAAGGAGGTTATGGTGAATTTTTCCGAGAATTTAAGGAGTTAGTATATTTTAAGAAATTTTGATAGTTAGAAAAAAAATGTATCGATATATAGAATTCGATAAGGAAACGAACTTTAAAATAGAATATTATAAACAAAGGAAATAGATAATCTAGAAATATAAAGAGAAATGTATATACGTTTTAAAAATGGAGAATTGGTTTTATATGATGTTAATTATTCGAGGTAAGTGGTCTTGTCCGTTTTGAAGTTAAGGATGTTTTCAGTCAAGGTCTGAGAGGTAGTTATACCCCAACTTGATTGATTTCGTTTTTAACCGATAAATAGCAAGATCTAGTCTCGAAGAGGAATGTTTGAATAAGAGTTAGTTGAATGCAGTGTTTGGGTTGTCGTAACGCTGTTTTACACAACATTCGTTTTAACCCAAGGAAGTGAAATTTTGGAAATATGATTATATATATTTCCTAAGTCTAAAAATGAATGGTCGTGAAAGAGATAAGTAATTGGAATATTTTCCAATTATAAATAGAATATATTTTCTATGTATTGAAAATAAAAGGAGGCGGTATATGGAAATGTTTTCCAAATAGCGGAAAGGGCCATTACAGTTGGTATCAGAGCTTAGGTTGAGCGAATACCTAGACTTTGGTGGGATTGTGCTCATTAGAGATAGGGTCAGTAGTACCCTAGAATGAGTTGAGTGTGTATATACGAGAGAGCGTATTTGTAAATTGACATAAAAGTTATTTTATATTGTGTTGGCTAATCTGTTGGGTGGTTTATGAATTTTGGTCGAATCGTGGGACGCCACGACGTTGATAAGAGTTTGTAAATACTTGAACAGAAGATTGAACACGATATTGTTTTTAAGTGGGTAAATGAAATAATTTTACTCAAAATTCTATTTTTATACAAAAAGAATAATTTTCCGAAATTATTATAATATATGGATGAGTTGGTTGTTATTATTATTATCAAATTTGATTATAAAATTTGGAATGGTTATATATAACCAAAATAAAATTTGTATATGAATTAAATATACAAATGAGATGAATTAGAATTTAATTCAAACCAGAATTTAGAATTTAAATCCTGGGAAGTTGAAAAATATTTTCCAAAGTATATTAAAACAATATAGCTTATGTTTGAAGGATTCTGAATAAAATCATTTTTGAGATGGATTTTTGAAAGTGGTAAAGCACTGAACTCACTTCAGTGGCTGGGAAATAATTCTGATGATGATTGCAGCCACATCAGTGTTCATTTTCAAGTTTCTAAGTGATAATTGCTACCTTAGAAAAGTTTTTGATAGAAAATTGTTTGAAAGAAAACAAGTGATTTGAAAATTCAAATGTTTTGAATTTGGATGGTGATAAATATATGTATATCTTTATGAGATTTCTAAAAGATTTGAAATCAAAAACCCGGGAATTTGAATTCTGGAACTTGAATTTTACTTAAGCAAGTTAAATGGATCGAAGTGAATGAATTGTTTAAAAACAATTTGAATAAAATTCAGAGCACATAAATTAAATATGAGTGGAAACCAAAAGTTTTGGTAGAACTGAAATTCATTGAAATTTGAAATGTGTGTTTCAACATAAGTGGATTTTCAAAAAGCAATGGGTTTGTAACATTTTTCCTACCTTAGTAATTTCAGGGACGAAACTCTTTTAAGATCTATCAGAGTTTGCAAAGATCAATCAGAGTACAACAATTTTTACAGTACTAAAAATCAGTGGAAGAATACAAATGCTTCAATCTAACTCCAGCCTAAATCTAGACCCTGCTCTATAAAATGATTCCAAGACTATTTGCAAAGCATAAATACTAGGTTACTCTTTTGGAAAATATGGGAACCCAGAGTTTAGGTGGAAGAACAATAAACTGCAGGTCACTCATGAGACTAGTGTGAGAACCTACAAAAGTTATACTTTAAAATGAGGTAACTCATAAGACCATGTCGTATAAACACAGAATGTATTTTTCCTTATGAATACAATTGCATAAAATCCGTAATGCTTTTTAGAAAATGAAGCTACCATAAGGTGTCGCGTCGCACACACAATGCAAGTGCAAACATGGGGCAAGGTTTCTTCTTATGATAACAATAAATGCTTGATACACGAAAATCATTTGATATTATTATTAGAGCATAGCGCAGAAATTAATTTCACAAGTTAATGTATCAATCTTAGCCAGCATAGGTCCCATATATTATGCTAGCATAGGTATACAACTAAAACCGTATGGGTTCGATGTAGAGAATGGATTTACAACAAATAACCTGTAACGACCAGGATTTTTGGTTGATTAATTTTGAATATTTAATATCGTTTTTAATTATTGAGTTGACAATATAAATGAAATTTTATATTGAGTTATCGATTTGATATCGAAATACGATTTAATTTAGAATAAATCGAATTATCGGAATACAGAAATAATTGAATTCAAAATTCAATACTGAATCGAGACGATTCAGAGATGATCAATAAAATTCTTTTAGAATAAAATGATAATAATATTAATTGATTTTCGAAGAATTAATTGTTTTAAAATTTATTTAAATCAATTTAAATTAATATCTTCTACAGAAGATCAAATGAGACATCGTAACCTGGCCCAATGTGTCCAGAATTGTGTTATAACCCTAGGAATGTCATTTGTTAGGTTCAAAGAGGAGTTCGGAATCATAAGGTATTTTAATTAAAGCATACCGGTAAAATTCAAAGCAAAAATATATAAATAAATGTTGTACTCGTTGTCTCCTTTCTTCACCACAAAATATAAACAGTCATGTGTCCCCTTTCCTCACCACTAAGTGAACCAGTGGAGCAAAATGGTGGTACGTTTCCTTTTTCAGCTATATAAACCGCTACTACCCCTTTCCCTTTCTTCCATTCAATCCTACAGCAAACTAAATAAAATCCAAATCAAAATGGTAACGGCTTATCAAATGAAAGGGGATCAGAATCGGAAGGCTTAGAAAATCTGAATTCGATTCAACGTGAGAGAAGCTAGCAATTTGGGAGGTTGCGATTACGTCCATCGCCTCGAAGACCGACTTCGACATCAGTTGAGGCATTCACGATCTGCTGTAGGGAGATGAAGTCGTGATTTCTTGAGGAGGCTTTCGAGTACATCAAAGCCTGTTGTAATAACTGTTGGAGTGATGCTCGAATTGGTCTTCTCAGGTGAAAGTGCGATGTTCGATTATATGGTTGGGGGCTTGTCTGGTCATCGAGGAACTGTGCGATTTGGAGTTGGGTGAAGCTCGATGCTTGTGGTGGCCGCGTTCTGGTCATCCATTTAGTACGAGTTGTTTAGTCACGATGGCAGAGGAGTTCCAGCTAGCGTGGGTATTTGAGGAATTTCACACATTTTTGGTTCATCGTTTACAGTAGAGTCCGAGTTCGATTTCCAGGTCACAAATTCTTTGAGAGGCCAAGGTCGGGGTTAGTGGATGAAGCAAGCTGTATCAAAAAGGAAGAAGATGAGATGTAGGTGAGAAAGTAGGTCAGGAATGGGAAGATGATCTCGAGCAAAGGCGTACGATGATAATGGCGGAGTGTCGGTCTTGTTTAGGGTGCAGAAAGAAGAAGGATTTCACAGTGTATTGAGGTAAAATATTTATGTTAGTTTTAGTTAATACAATAGCTTAGTTTTGAATTATTGATTGATTTAACTAATCGTTATATGGATCGACAATTAAAAATATAATAATTTTGGTAATTCAAGGTAAAATATATATGGGATTGATAATAATGGTTTGTGGCTACCAATATGAAATCTGGTATAGAGCTGGAATTTTTCGGCAAATGCTAGGAATTTTGATAGTTCTAAAGCAGGAATCAATCGAACTGATTGAAGTAAAAACAAGGTGAGTAAATCTCACTCAAGTTTCAGTTAGAATTTATTTTTATAGTTAAAAATAAATTGTTTGTTGTTGTTGGATGCCTTTAAATATTTGTCTTGACTGTTATAAAAATATATATTAGTTATTTAGGCTTGGTGTGTATATATATATATATATATATTGGTTTGGTGGTTGGATTGTTCCCGCAGTCTCATTAGCGGATTCCCGCAGTATCATTAGCGGATGATTTCCCTATGCGCCCCACAATATATATAGTGGATGACCTTCATACCGCGATATTCTTCCACGAAGCAGAATGGGTATTATTTATGTTGGCTAACGTCTGTGGATGCAGGAAAACAGGTTGGAGGAATCCAACTGGATTCCTCAAAAATATTATTATCTGTTTGTTTTCACATATATTATCATATATGATGTGTTGATCGATAATTGAGTGGTTTGATTGTTTAAATACCACTGGGGCCAAAATGTTGATATATATAAATATCCGGGAAAAGGATATTTGAAATTTAAAAGGAAAAATCTATTTATCGAAAATAGAATTTGAAATTTCATTTGGGCTATAAATATATTAACTTGTTTTGAATATATATAACAAGTAGTGAATTTATAAACGTTTTTTATAAATTAATTAACGCAGAGAATTGAAATGAAATTATAAACAGTGTTTATAAATAAAGTGGAAAATTTATCATTGGATAATTTGAATATTTAAATTCATATGTGAATTTATAAAAATAGAAATGGGGGAATCGTTTTAAGAAATAAACGAGGGAATTTATTCTGATGTTCAGAATATAAATTGAACAAAAATAAATCCATAAGGATTTATTATTTGGAATTCGATTAATTCGAATTTATTAAAATAGAATTTGAATTGAATTTGAATATATAGAATTTGAATAGAATTTGAATATAGAGAATTCAAATAGAATTTGAATATATAGAGAATTCAAATAGAATTTGAATATATAGGAATTGAAATGGAATTTGAATATAGAAAATTCAAATAGAACTTGAATACAGAAATTCAATTGGAGTTGAATATAGAAAATTCAAATAGAATTGAAAATGGAATTTGAATAAAGAAAATTCAAAGAGAATTGAAATGGAATTTGAATATAGAAAATTCAAATAGAATCTGAATATAAAAATTCAAATAGAATTTAAATATAGAAATTTCAAAGAGAATTGAAAATAGAAAGTTGAAATCATTTCGAAATGGGAACGACGAAATATATCTCAGAACGCGGATTTTTAAACAGAATAGAATATAAATTTAAAGGATTTATAATTTGTCAAAGGATTGGAATTTAATATAGAAGATCGAAGTATAAATAAATTTATTTACGAGTTGGGAAAAATCGACAATTTTAGAAAATCGAAAATATGATGTTGAATTGGGAAACTGATTTGATATATATTAAAAATATATCAAAATGGAGTTGAATTTATTATAAACGAAGTTTAAACGTTTATATATATAAATATAATTAAAACGAACTCACCGCAGTGCTGCAGTTCGTAAATTGGCGATTCGAACTTCAATTGAGTATACAGAACTCAATTGAAGTCGGAAATCTTTTAAACAAGAATCGTCAGGACCGATTTGATAATAGTTTTCTAATGGAAGAGAAAAATACGGATTTCGTCTTATAGATTTTGTGTTATGTCAAAAATAAAATTTTCAGAAAAGCAGCGCCATAATCGTTTAAAAACCATAACGGTTTATTTAAATTTATAAAAGGATTTTAAGCAAATAAAATCCGAATCTTGATCAGAAAAATCTAAACTTGAGTTATAAAATAAATGTGAACTCAAGTGAAGTAAATGAAATGATTTTTGAAACAATAATCATATCTTTGATTATTGAATAGAATTAACTAAGTAAAAGAGAAATTAGTTAATCAAGTTTTGAATCGAATTAAAACTTTGAAAAGTGCATTGGATTTGTAAATGTATATTCGAAATCGAATATGGAACCGGAAATGGAATTCAATTAGTTTATAAACAAGTTAAACAAGTTAATCTTATATTTGAACATGTTATATTCAAATACAAAGAAGAAATAGGCAAACGGTTAATTAGCAATTAGTTAATGGAATTCTGAATTGAAGTTGAACTTTGAAAGGTAAATGGGATTTGAGAATTTATATTCGAAATTGAATATGAAATATAAGTGAATGGAATTCAATTAGTTTATAAGAAAATTGAAATTATATTTGAACATGTCATGTTCAAATAAAAAAGGGAAATAGGCAAAGAGTTGATTAACGAATTAATTAACGTATTTAGTTAAAACGACTATATTGAATCGAGATGAATTGAGAATTGATGTATATACGTTAAGCAGGTTTGGAATGAAGTATATGAAGATAAATATAATTAGAATGCTCGACAAAAAGGTATGTATTTCAATTGAATATGAGATTTTATGCGCCGTATCGACTAGCCGCTTGGCTTTTTTTTTTTTTTTGAATGGAGAGGCCTGTGTGGCGGTTTGGGGATTTTCCCGATGCTCCCGGTACAAAGGAGGTTATGGCGAATTTTTCTGGGAATTTAAGGAGTTAGAATATTTTTAAGAAATTTTGATAGTTAGAAAAAATGTATCAATATATAGAATTTGATAAGGAAACGAACTTGAAAATAGAATATTGTAAACAAAGGAAATCGATAATCTGGAAATAGAAAGAGAAATGTATATACGTTTTAAAAATGGAGAATTGGTTTTATATGATGTTAATTATTCGAGGTAAGTGGTCTTGTCCGTTTTGAAGTTAAGGATGTTTTTAGTCAAGGTCTGAAAGGTAGTTATACCCCAACTTGATTGATTTCATTTTTAACCGATAAATAGCAAGATCCAGTCTCAAAGAGGAATGTTTGAATAAGAGTTAGTTGAATGTAGTGTTTGGGTTGTCATAACGATGTTTTACACAACATTCGCTTTAACCCAAGGAAGTGAAATTTTGGAAATATGATTATAAATATTTCCTAAGTCTAAAAATGAATGGTCGTGAAAGAGATAAGTAATTGGAATATTTTCCAATTATAAATAGAATATATTTTCTACGTATTGAAAATAAAAGGTGGCGGTATGTGGAAATGTTTTCCAAATAGCGGAAAGGGCCAAGATGATTGTCGAAAATATCGTGTTAACGAATATCGATAAGGAAATGGAGAAGTGATTTAATTAATGAAATATTAATTAATGGGACCGGTGATTGTTTGATGTTTGAATGGATGTTTGTTTTTCTTCGATAGTTAAATAACCGACTATCGAAGTGTTTGCCAATATCGTTGTCAATATGGAGAGACCGGTTGGATTATTATCTGAGAACCACTCCGTATTGGCAGTAGCTTTGCGAATCAGATTATATGAAGATAATCGAAGATGGAGTAGAGTGCAAGGGCTTTTTCTATTAATGTAAATTGTGCCTTCGGTTTCGTTCAGTCCCAGAACGAACGTATATGAACGAATGTCTGACAGAATATTTCTAATGATCGCATATGTTGGACTGTACAAATATATATGGTGGCAACGGATTTATTCCCTTAGCATAATATCCAGAATATTTGTGCAAACCCAATTAATGATTAACGGATCTGATAATGTGGCATTCAAAGTAATTGTGTTATCAATGAGAGAAGTAATCATAACCTCAGGCCTCAACAAACGGGAAATGACAAAAATCGGGTAGGCAACATGGCTATCTGGGTAGCTTCCATTAGGGTGTATAATCACCTATCTAGAGATTCATTTAATTCCTTATTCTATTCGATGCTGTCCCATTCGGGAAACGGTTGCTGATCCCAACTGTTGGTGATGTACATTCGATACACTCAAGCGAAATGAATGGTCGGTCATGTGTGGCCGGGTTGCAAGATGTTCTTGTTGAACTCACTGTATTCTCCTCTAGAGATACACCAGCAGTAGGTGGTTCCATACCTTGTCATAGTTGGAATTTCATTACCCAATAAGTGCTTGCGGTTTTGATTGTATATTATTATATATGTGGAATGTGAGATGCAAATGTTCCACTAGATTTCTATTTATTTGATTTAGGCACTATCATAATATCAAAGGAGTTTTGATATAAAGATTATCGTTCTTTCAAAAAGATTTTGAAAGTTAAGTCAAGTGTTTAGGATTCTCATAAGGGAAAAACCCATTCCGTGTTATACGGCGTGGTCTTATGAGATATCATTTAGTTTTTGAAACTGTTTTAAATTGCTTACTCATACCAGTCCCATGACTGACCCGGAGTTTATTTTGTTTTGTTTTACCTAAACTCTTGGGTGCCTAAATTTGTACGAGCAGTCGAGTAGTTCGAGATTTTACAGATTTATCTGAAGGAGCTTGGAGCAGGAGGCTTCAGTGTTAGTTATATAGAGTTTATTCCTCTATGTTGTAAGTACCGTACTCTGATAATGATATGTGTATACAGTACAAATTTTGTATTTCAAAAGTTATGATATATTATATTTTGTTCCGCTGTGATGTGAGATTCTATATTGTTGTTTTCTGTTCTTCTTCTACCTTTTTCTTCTAAAAAAATGATTCATATTTTCGTGATATTTGGGTTGGATGTATGGTGTATGTAGTCAACTCTTATATTATGGATTTGCGGACCGTTACGTAACCAGGCAAAGTAACTTCCTTATCCGATGGGTACACCTCAAGGGGGATATCCCGAGAACCACACCAGCTCTCTGCCAGCACAAGGTCGGGTAATCTTTGTAAGTAGACAACTAACTGTCATGAGTAAGCCACCTCCTGGTCGTTACCAAACTTTAACAGAGACCCTATACCAAAAGAACATAAGTAAAATACCTGGGCTTTGTACCATGGTAGCACTTTAAAATACCTAGAAGGAAATGGTCATACCCTGAGGGTTGCGAACCCCATTATCTTGCAGCACAACTCTTGTTTCGTTCATTTCTAAGGTGTGAGGTCTGACAAAGTCTCGTTACACAAAGCTACGCTTCATCCTAAAGGCATCATTTGAACATCTCAAGCTCAATCACTTGGCATGTCACACTGCCATTTCATAACATATTACTGATAATCAGTAACCATATCACCTTTGAGGTCGTGCACCTCAAAGAAGGGTGTTAAGCTAAGAGATAAATTTTCCACTACCAAACAGACATTTAGTAAAGATCAATCAGTACATAACAAAATACAATATCAGACACAGATCCATGCAAGTTCGTTATGGGATTGAATGAAACCGAAGGAACTTTATTCTTCGTCCAATAATGGGGAGAAGCCCTTGCAATTCCGAATCCCTCCAAGTACGTCAAGATCACTACTATATAAAAAGCTTGTTATGGGATGCCTCCCAATAGAGATTTCAACAAGTACTTCCTTTGACATGACGAGCTCTAGACTTCTACCGTCATCTTCAATATTTTTATTTTCTCCATTTCATCGTATCATTATTCGAAATGGTTTTGGATAGAAAACCGATCCTGGTATTTCTGAATAACAAGCATACTTTTTTAAAACCATATGGATATACAGGATTTGCCAAGTCTCTTTTTACTTGAATAAAATTTCCATTAACTTAGTAAAACCTTAGTCGTTAATAAAACCATTTCATTAAACTTTAACAAAGACTTGTTAAATCTTAGCAAAGATTTATTTCTAGCTTGACAATGTTTCCATTTATCTTAATCAAAGTTTTATTAAACCTTAACTTTTCCATTCAAATTACATCCTTATGAATTTTCCCAATATTTTCTCAATAAATATTAATTTAAAATATTTCTAAATTCCTAAATAGGCATTACTTCTTTATAACACGAGTCAAAGCCAATCGATTTACATATAAGAGTCATAATTTTAGTCATCTTACCACTTCCCGCAGGCTAAACGAAAACCAATTGATATTAGATATAAGATTGTATAGAAATTATATCAGTTATATCCAATATCAATTCTTTAAATCAAAAAATACTATAAGTGGCATAACGGTATAAATATCTTTTAGATTCCTAGAATTATATAAGTTTTAACTGCATATTTTAATATCGAATATCCGAAGATTATTCCCATCCAAATCCAACCAATTATTATTGGAAAACCTAAACCTTACCAAATGTTGTACAATATCCAAATCATCATTAAACGATTCATTATCCATTTGAAAATGTTTACAAAAGATTTGGGTAGTGTTACTACCAAATTCAACACCGTAACATGTTGTTGGTGAAGGGGTATCAGATCGCAACCAGCATAGAAGAATGATCCGAAAGCATGGATCCGACACCATCTAAAGTCTAAAGCGTAAAAGAAACAGTTGAGACAACAAGTAATCGGCACGATCGTAAAAGAAGAAATCCTGAAACCAATGTAAAGAACGGATACCGGTAGGGTAGTGCCGGCATAAAAGGCAGTTAACATGAGATCAATTCCGAAAGCCAATTACTTGAAACCGAAAGCAGATGCAAAGGAATGACAAGAAGCACTAAGCCAAACAAAAGGAGATGAAAGGGCTATCAACACTAATTTGCTTAGTATCGATAGAGAAGGAGATAGAAACATCAAAGGATTATAAAGCCAAAACAAAAGTAAAATATCCCGAAAGCCAACTATTGGGACAAAAGCATGATGACCAACGAGAGACGACTTCAGGAGCCAACAAAAGATGCACCGAAAGCATCCTTCCGGAAGAGCGAAACCCTTTCCAGAAATTCACCGAGAGAAAACCAAATCTTTGAAGAAAAAGAGATTTACAAACTAATATGCTTAGGGTCGATACTGAAAAGGACGACTGTTCCCGAAACATGAGTTAGTGAAGCACGAAATCAAGTACTATGAAAGTTTGAAGATAAAACCAGAGCTTATGACAGGAAGCCATTACAAAACAATCTATACCAAAGGGCTTGGTCTCGATACGAAAGGTAGAAGCAGCATCAAAAGAAGCCTCAAAGGACGAGACTAGCTTTCCGAGAGCTAAGACCGACACACCGAAGGCAATGTTATATCTTTTGACAATGTCAAAAGGGGTGGTCGAAACCCAAGCAACCAAAACCGAAAGGTGAAAAGCGGCCGATAGCTAGCTGCCGCATACGAAAAAGGCTTTTGCTGGGCCAATGACAAAAGGGGTCCCGATTTGTCTATAAATATGACCCCAGGGGTCACATTGTAGGGGACTTTACTCATTTCCCCAATCTTGTACCCTTTTCTTAGGCAGTATACCCTAATTTTTAAATTGATTTGGGGCTTTCCTTTGTAAACACTTATGTACTTAAGCTAATGAGCAATAAAGAGTGAATCAACACTTAGCATAATTCTTATGAGTTATTTAGCTATTTCCTACATATATCACCTTGTGCTTTCTACACGGCAAAGGTTTCCTACACAAGTCCAAACCTTTCTCCAAGATTATTTAAATACCCTTCTACTAACCATTTAGCTTTCTATCTTGTGTTTTGCTTAGGGAACCCTTATCCCAAGCTAACTGTTGGTTGTTAAGTTTTGTAAGCGTGATACTCACCCCTTGAGGGAAGAGTAACTAATCTTCGGGCTTTAGACCTTAATGTCTAGGAAACGGTGAACTAACTCAAGCTTGTAGGAACTAAATAATCTCATTTTCACGTTAGGTCCACTTCCTTAGACCCATCTCCGGTGTTGATGAAAAATACCGTTAACATTTTGGCTCTAGAAGGAGAGTTTGTACCTCTAATCCTTTGGATAAACTCACAACATATCTAACTGCGTTGTTCCGTCCCAGATTGGACTAAGCTTCGAAGAAGCTGGATTATGGGCAAAGGGTGCCAACAAGAGTCTTACGAATCTCAAATGGCTATGTCAGGTACTACTGACCTGAGAGTGATGGAAGAACAATGGTTAAGGATGGAAGCTTTGCGAATAATATATTGGAAAAAGGAAGTAAAACAATACGATCCTGACTGCTGGAACAACAACCCTTCCTACATAGGAAAAGTCCCAACCTTTACCCTAAGTGGTTCTACATCAAGGGATTATGACCTATTCTCTCACATAATAAATGTCGTCCATGAACAAACTAGAGGAATGGTATGCGAACACGGAAAAATGAGAGACTTCAACTGTTTTGCTTCCGAATGGACTAAAAAATAGAAACGAGGATTTGGATGAAGCAACAAGGTTAAGTAACAAAAGGGCTAAGTTCCAACGACAGGGAAAGAACTTCATATCAAGACTACCTAATGGGTGCCACCTTACCACTTCAATGGAAAATATCTACTGCCTAACCAAACATGAGCTTAATTTCTGGCCATCCACAAAGAAGAAGCCCAAGTTCGAAAGAAAATTGGGAGGACCTTACTACCACTATCATATGATGAATGGACACGAAACTAATCACTGCAGAATTCATGAAGGGATGATTATCAAGTTCCTTAATCAAGGCCAATTACAAGATTTTGTAAAAGAACCAAACTAAGTTCTACGAAAGCCTTTTGGAAAAGGATTGTTTACATAATTAAGAGTATGTAAACCCTCTCAAAGTTTGGAATTATTCAGAAAGAGTCCAATAACAAATGAATTAAAACCCTTATCATTGCCAAGTTGGCTGAGGCAAGGCACCCCCGGAGGGGGTGGTGTGTAAACCTTTCTCCGCGACCAAATCAGAAAGGGACAAGTTAAAGCATTAAAAGCGTAAGCCTTTGATCCATGCCAGAAATGGTCTGGATGGAGCATCTAATTAGCATGCCCTGCCCGTCGAAGAGTACGTTCTGCCTCTGCTATGAACTAAGCATGTCCTACCTCTACTCACAGAAGAGCACGTCCTACCTCTGCTTATTTTCCTCATTATCCATAGAAGGGAATAAAAACTAGTATCGGGACCTACAATGGCCAGGATAAGGCACCCCTTGGAGGAGGTGGAATGTAAGCCTCTATCACCGCTTACGATAGCTAGGGTAGAGTATCAAAAGAGTAAGCCTTAAGACCGCGTCTACAATGGCCTGGTTTAAGCATTTAAACCCTTATCACGCCTATAGTGGCCGGGGCAAGGCACCTCTTGGAGGGAGGTCGGGTAAGTCCTTGGACCTTGCTTGAGAATAAGCTAGCCAAGCGCACCGGATGCACTTGCCCAGAGAGTGTCCAACAACGAACATACATCCTTTTCTTTGATAATAAAAATCCCAGAGTCACTCAAGAAGCATGTACATCCTCTGCTTCACAAATTAAACCCAAAGGGGGGGGGGTAACAAAACTAGTTGCCAGAAGTGGATTTCTGGTCTTCTATCAAATAACCAAATCTAGGATGGTTCGAGACTTCCATTTATTTCCAAAAGTGGATCTTCGGTCTTCTACATTTAATACCTTAATCCGGTTTATGGTTCGGGACTTCCATCAATGACAGAAGTGGATTTCTGGTTTTCTCTCTCAATACCCAAATTTAGGTTGGTTCGAGACTTCCGTCATTATCAGAAGTGGTTTCTGAACTCCTATTATGTACCTGAATCTAGGTTATGGTTCAGGATTTCTTATTATTGCCAAGGGGAGTACCTTGGTCTCATCTTATTAATATCCTAACCTGGGTCACAAGAATCTAATTCTTATCTCTAAAAGAAAAGATCAACTATCCGCTCTTGGGGTGATGATTTGAGTCTAATAATTAAAAACATTCGAACAAAGATTGTGATCTTCCATCTTACTCATGGATATTTTTTTGAACTCATTTACATGCCAAGTCATTAATCATAATTCCAACAAAATAGATGATATGAATAATCAAATTACTCGAAAAACACAAGGAAAAGCATGAGTAAGTATCTTAAGATTTCTCGATAGAACCTTATGAAAAAGGCTAAACTTTTCTCAAGAACCTCACGAAGGGAGGTTCTTTGAGGATTTTGTTCAATAGAGTTGTTATCCCTAACATGTAAAAAGTGGATAAAGCCAATCATCACATCCTGCATTCATTTATTCTATAAATATTATCTCATTGAAAGCAGGAAAATTATCATATATATCTTATTAAGCTAACACAAGACAGCGTGTTAAGAATGTGCAGAACAATGCAATAGGATTCTGGAAAGAGAGCGTCCTTACCAAAAGTAAAGAAAACATATCAGGTGATATCCACACAATTTACAAACTTGTTTACAGAAACATTTCACAAGTTATCACGTACATATTACTACTATGACAAGCGTTTTACATCAAAGTCACATAGACACCACGATACAATTATCTAGTAAAGTATTCTCGTAATAACTAGACTTTGAATTCGAGTCAGGATTCTTTAAAGAAAATTCCAAAGGCGCATAGCTGGCTTTCGTTTTCGTCAATTCAACTTCTAGTTCATCAATTCAAAGAAGTAATTTTCCTATCTCTCTTCATCTGAACTGGTGGAGAGGTTGACCTTTAATTGGTTTTGCAGCTCAAGGATAGAATTGTCTTTTTCTTTAATTTGATTCTATAAAAAGGACACCTGTTCCTTTCGATTCCCGTTAGCTATCTTTTGAAGATAGTATGTCCTTTCCCGCCTCGAAGTGGGAGCATCCTAAAAATGTCCTTTTAACCCACAATTATCAGTGGCTCATCCCTAGGCAGGGGAGGGGCAGTCTGAAATTGATTTCTCTACTCATAAACAAGATGAAGTACAACAATATGCAAAAATCTAGCTATCAAAAAATGACACCAATAATATCATACTTTTTAAAGGAAAGCAACCACATGAACCTTATCCATACAAGTTTTGAATCATTTTAGTAGTACATATATCCATAAGTTACAAAAAGTAGAAGCTTACTTATCAATGAACTTGTCATTCATATTATACATCAATGCAGCGTAACTAATCATAAGTCTTATCGAAAAACTGAATCATGTGTTGTGACGACCCGCATTCTACGTATCAGAGGATCGTGAACCGTTTTAGGAGTACAAATATATCCATAAGTTACAAAAAGTACAAGCTCACTTATCAATGCACTTATCATTCATATTATACATCAATGCAGCATAACTAATCATAGGTCTTATCAGAAAACCGAATCATGAGTTGTAACGACACGCATTTTACATATCAGAGGATGTGAAATATTTTTATCTAATTTCCTGGGGTTTGGATCATTCTCATATTTGGTTATGTTGGTTATGGGGTTGTGAGATATATCCATAATTTTTATCAATTTTATTTGTGATCGTTTTGGCCCTGTCAGTTTTGTACAAGGAATAACTTTTAACTGGGATCGAAATAGGTCCTGAGATGATTTCATTGGAAAGGAAATGTTATTGCCAATTTCGTAGAATGGTCACATTAAAGATTTGGTTCAACGATTTGGGAGGAATTACTATTTTAGTGCTACACAATTTCTGGACGAGCTAACTAGTCACTAATGGGCTGATTTAGTGAGGCCCGGTAGTGGGCTGGTTAGATAGCTATAAGAAGGGGGTAGAGCCAGGAGAATGGTTTCTTTTCTTCATTTCTTATTTGTTGGGGTTTGAGAAGAGATTCTCCGTACTCCAATCAAATACATCTCTCCTCCATTATAATCTTAGATCTAGATTAGAAGATTGAATATCTACATCAAGGAAGGCTAGATCAACATCAAGAGAGAGTAGTTAGCATCAAATTGGGTGATTTGAAGATCATTCTTCATTGTTCAGATTTATAGATCATCATTTTAAAGCTAATTTGAAGATTTGGTGAGTGATAAGCATCTCTTACACAGATTCAATCGAGTATATGGTTTGTTTGATCTTATTTCATCATTTTAGGTTGTTTTCACCTATATCTAATCGATGTAAGTATGTTTTCATTTCGAATCACCATAGGATCATATCTAGCAACTTAAATCGGTAAATCTCTATGTTAATTCATGTGTTATTGAAAGTTAGATCCATTTGTTTAATTCGTTTATTATTTGTTATGGATTTGGTGAATACAAGGTGATTGAATAATGATTGTTTAATACGATGTTTTTTTTTAATTTGATTAATACATCACCATAGGTCTAAGGGGAGTATCAAACTCCCGACATTTAACTCGGTAGGTAAGTACCATACCACTACGCCACACTCTCTTGGTAATGCGATGATTGTTGTGAGTATTGTTATTTGAATCGTTGTATGAATCACACGAGTTTTGAATTGGACTGGAATTAGATCGTGGCTCGAGTTCGATGATAGATCGGTTATGGCTACGTATGGATCGGATGTGCCAAAAAGTGAACGATCATGCCGATTTTAGGATGGATTGAATGGTTTCTGGCCATGGATGGGGCTGATTTTGGATGGGTCGGATCGGTATGGATTGGGCAAGGATCTGGCCTGGATCAGGCACATTTTTCTCAAGTATGGATAAGGCTGAATCTTCAGGGATTGACAGCGTTTTAGAAACGCTGTAAAAAGTATGGATCGGGCTGAATTTTCAGGGATTGACAATGTTTCAGAAACGCTATAAAAAGTATGGATCGTGCTGAATTTTCAGGGATTGGCAGCTTTTCCTGAAATGCTGTGAATAGGATGGATAGGGCAACGTTTTATGGGTGGATCAGGCACATGGAAATGTTGGATCTAGCATATAAAAACGTTGGATCGGGCAAGGATTTTTCATGGATCGGGCGTGTGCATCCAATGGATCGGCCACAGCGAAACCATAGCATTTCTGAAACATTATGAATGGGGAACCATAGCATTTTTGAAATGCTGTAGAAAGAAAAATGTACGATGTGGTATGTTATTCACAACAAAGGCTGAAACGCTATGAACAAAATACCGACCAAACAATGTATGTTTTTGGTTTCGTGATGGTCATGGCTTCGACGTGATTTCAAGGACAGATGTTCGAAGTGTTTTAAAGTGTTCATTGATCGTCGCAATGCGATGAATATGAAGACGACTCAAAGTTGTGAGCCCGTGGATAATGGTTGCTCGAGAAGTCGCTTGACCAATGGAAAGTCGTCGGTGATGACGACTAAAGATATTAGGTACGCCCAAAAGACTAGATGATTTGTCGAGTACCCTGGGCCATTACGATAGGCCTAGATACGAGTCACGATGACATATAGAGCTTTTGCTAGAACTGGGTTTACCATTATCCCTTGACGGATGACATGATGATATGATCGGTCATACGATAAACGATGGTTTCAAGGCAAGATTGGTGGTGATAGCCAGAGTCATGGATGTTGATTGTTTTTCTTGTACCGTCTTGCATAGATTGTTCGATGTCGAAAGAGACATCTCTTGGATGCTTGTGTGATGTTGGTTTAGGCCTTCGGGGCTTGTGTTTGGGGAATGTTGATCTCGATTGGGATGGTCCACGTTGGATAAATAGTTGCTATGACTGTTTGTTTCTATTTTGTAAAGGCCATCACTATTAGATGTGGGGGAGACGGTTTAGGATCTTCTCTGTTGTTGAGTTGGTATATTAGTTGATTGATCCACCTATTTCTCATATACTTTATTGATAATGTTAGATAGCTGTTTTATCTCTCATTAAGACTGTTGTCTAACTCAAGGTTTCATGTTTCCTCTTATTACTTTGGGTTGTTCATCCTATTGTGGATGGGAAGACTAAGTAGCAGGTAGAAGATCTTAGTGAGGATGAGGCTGCATATCGATGACGAGTTGGAGGCTTACATACTACTTTCTACTATACATACTAGTTGTTGTTTCAGCTGTTGTGTCATTGTATGATTCTTTGAGTGACCTGTAGTGAGGCATTTTATACAAATGTTCATGTTGTATCCAATTTGATATTTGGATAATTCATGATGATATGAAAGTTTGAATTTCTGTTCAATTATGCTTCACTATTAATACTTGTTATATATGTTCTGTTATACTTTATCTCTGCTCTGTGAGTTATACGACATGTTCTACGTGTATTTTACTACCCTGATGATCGTCCATAGCTGCCTAGCACGTCTTTCAACGCATTATTCCTCTTGATAAGTACAGAAGTTATGGGCGTAGTCACATTTGGTATCAGAGCTCTGGTTAATCGAATTTAGCCAAAGTTCAAGGATGTAATAACGTATGAGAGATGTATTTATGGTTTTTGACAGATGTGTACTATATATTAGTGTATAATATAATAGCGCTTGAACTTCATTGTAGTTTTCTTAGATATGGATAATCATTTTGTATTACAGATTTAGAATGAGTCGTCGATCGTTGAGACATGCAGTTAAGGTGGAGACTGCTCCTGGAGGGGGATCAGTAGGAGTTCAACTCGATTACCAAGTTATGTTTGAGGCCCTGGTGGCAGCGATCACGAGGAGGGTACCCGCTCTAGAGGCAGCCGTGGTGGATGTTGATGTTCCTGTGCAGGTACCTAAGGTTGATTCCGCTAGGAGACAAAGGGATTATTCTCCTACGGATGAAGAGGATGAGTTGAGGAAAAGTATAGCTTTGAAGCAACTTCGATGTTGAGTTAAGGAGCGAGAATAAAGGATCAATGCTACTTGGTATGAAGATTTTAGAAGCAGGAATGAACCCTTTGAAGAAACTTTTACTGGCACCAATGCTACGAAGAAGCTGAGTTAGAAAAAGAAAAGGAAGCAGAAAGGGAATGATGGTCAAAAGAAGAAACCTTGGAAGGATGACATTTGCTTCAACTGTCAGCTGAAGGGCCATTTCTCCCAGGACTGAAAGAACCCAAAAGCCAAAAGGAAGTGCTTTAGGTGTGACAAGCCTAGTCATGAGTAGAAGGACTACCCAGATTTTCTGAAGAATAAGCAACTGGTGGAAGCATGTTCTTTGGAAGCTATTCCCATTTCCTTTTATATTCCTAATGAGAATTAGGAGAAGGTGTTGTTGCTTTAAGTATGCTTTCTACTTGAGGTGTTTTGTCTGAGTCCTGGTTGATATTAGATCATCTCTTTCCTTTACTTGTAATATGCTTGTGTGTTGGTTAGCTATGTAATTCGAGATGGTTGTTGGACTTTGGATTGTGATTAACCTAGTAAGGGAGTTCATCTAACCTTTATATGTCTTTCATGGTCGAGTTATTTGGACATGGTTGCTTTTTTTGTGCGTGATTGCTTTGTCTTGAACTTTGCTAGGTTTGGGATTATCTTAGGTATGGAGTGGCTCAAGAGGTATACGACAAAAGTGGATTGCGAGAAGCTCGAGGTGACAGTCGGGAATGTGGAAGGGCAAATAGTTGTGATTCGATGTAAGCCCAAAGATGGTGTCTTCGTAAGATTCTTATACTCACATGTGATTCCATGGGAAGACTTGTCATCTGTGACGATCGCTAGTGAGTTTGACGATGTCTTTGAAGAGGTCAAAGGGTTGCCGCTGCATCGCGAGATTGAGTTCATTATCGATTTGGTCGAAGGTGCTAGACCTTTACTTATGGCCCTTAGGAGGATGACATCTAGAGAATAGCAAGAGTTAGAGTGCGAGTTCATGACCTTTTGGGAAAAGGATTCACTCGGAGGAGTACATACGAATGGGGTGCACCATTTGTGTTTACAACCAACGCTGATGATCTTTGAGATTGTGTGTGGATTATTATGAGCTGAACAAGGTGACCAAGAAGAACAAATATTCGTTACCAAGAATTGATAACTCATTTGATCAACTTCACGAAGCCAAGGTGTTTTCTCAGATGGATTTGGCAATGGGATTTAACTAGTTGAGAGTGGCGAAGGATAGTGTGCCCAAGGCAGCTTTTAGGGCACCATCCGGTTTCTTTGTGTGGTCGGTGATGCTGTTTGGGTTGACTAACGCACCAATGTATTTTGTGGATCTTATTAATAGAGTTTTCAGGGATCACTTGAACAAGTTCGTACTTGTGTTTGTGGATGATATCCTGGTTTACTCCCGGAATGAAGAGGAGCATGAGACACACTTGCGAGGTTTTTTGGAAATCTTGCAAAAGCATCAATTGAGAGCTATGTTTTCGAAGTGTCACTTCTGGAAAAGCGAAGTGAGGTATTTAGGGAATGTTGTTTCTTGAAATGGAATAGCAGTTGTTCCAGCTATGGTGGCAGCAATCCAGGACTGGGATAAACCTAAGAATGTGACAGATGTTAGGAGTTTCCTTGGGTTGGAGGGATATTATCGCCGTTTTGTCAAGGATTTCTCCAAGATAGTTGCACCAACAGGATTGATGAAGAAGAATCGAGTGTTCACATGGGATGAGAATTTGGGCTAGCTTTTGGAATCCTGAAAGAGAGACTGACGAGCCCCTCTGTTTTGACCATTCCAAGTTGGAATGAAGAGATGGTGGTATACACTGATGCATGTGGTACTGGACTTGGAGCAGTGCTGATGCAGAAGGATAGTGTTGTGGCCTACGCAAGTCGACAAATGGATCCGCATGAGTGGAGTTATCCAACTCATGAGCGATCGTGTTTGCTATGAAGATGTGGAGACATAACTTGTTGGGAGTTCAATTCGAGTTGTTTACGGATCACAAGTCATTGAAGTATCTTTTCTCCAAAAAGGGTTAGAATCTTCGGCAACAACGGTGGTTAGAGGTTTTGGCATCGTATGATTTTGGTATAGCCTATACTCCTAGTAAAGGTAATATATTTGCAAATGTATTGAGTCGGTGACATGCAAAATTGGTAGCGATGTTTTCGGAATGGAAGCACCTTGAGTACTTGGCAGGATTTGATTTCAGGCCGCGGTGTGAGTTGGAACCTGAAATGTTGGCAAGCTTATCGAAAGACATAATCTCATCAAAAGGATTGGCGAAAGCCAAAAGCGGGATGAAAAGCTTGTCGAGGTCATCCAGAAGTTAAACCAGAAGATAAGGAATTCGAAACCGATCGAGATGTTTGGATTCGTAAGAAAGGACGACTGGTTGTTTTTCATGTTGATGGATTGAGAGATGATGTTCTAAGGGAAAGTCATCACTCGAAGTTGATGATTTATCCTAGTGGTAACAAGGTGTATCAGGACATGAAGCAAACTTACTACTGGGAAGGGATGAAGAGGGATGTTTGAAAGTTCATTTCCAAATGCATGAACTATTAGTTAGTGAAAACTGAACAGAAGAAGCCGAGTGGATTTTGGAGAAGTTTGCAAGAGACATTGGGAACCGAGTTATGATTAGGTACGACTTATCATCCCCAGACTGATGGTCAAACAAGAATTAACAGAGTTATGGAAGATCTCCTATGAACTTGTGTATTGGACTACGGGGGAACGTGGGAAGACCATTTACATCTAGTTGAGTTTGCATATAATAATAGCTACCAGTCGAGCATTGGGATGACACCATACAAGGCACTATACGGTAAAACGTGTTATTTCTCCATCATGTTGGTTAGATACTAGGGTTAAACTGATACTTGGGCCAGAGATGATAAGAGAAACATCGGATTGTGTTGAGATCATTTGGCAATGAATGAAGATAGCCCAAGGTCATCAAAAGATTTACACCGACAAGCGTCATAAGGATTTGGAATTCGACATTGGCGATATGGTTTTCGTGAAGATTTCTCCTTTGAAGAATTGTGTTCGGTTCGGAAATAAAGGAAAGTCAGCTCCAAGGTTCGTTGGATCGTTTTTTGATAGTTGAGCGAATTGAAATTCTCGCGTATACATTGGATTTACCAGAGAAGATGTCGAGTGTGCAAAATGTGTTTCATGTGTCTTTTCTATGAAAGTGTGTGCACGATTTGAATGTGGTGGTATCTCCGGAACAGTACAAATACCTAGAAGTCGAGTTCGTAGTTACGAAACCTCGTAAGATGCTATGTGTTGTGGGGAATTACATGAAAAAGCTAGGGAGAAAGACGATTAAGCTTGTCAATGTGCAATAGAGTGAGGATGACGATGATTGTATGTGGGAAACAGAAGAGAGTATAAAGACGATAAATCCATAACTCTTCGTTGGTATGACCCATAAATGTCGTGTCACCTACACCATTGTAACTTGTACTATTCATAAGAATTCCATTTGCTAGGTTAAGGCCATGGATGCATGGCTTGACGGACGCTAGTTTGGATGATAAATTGGCTACTTGTGGATGGTAAGCATGCAAAATTGTTTGTGGTTGTTTATGTTTGCTTGAAATTTTGGGGGTGAAATTGTTAAGGAGGGGAGAATGCAATGACCCACATTTTATGTATTGGAGGATCGGAAAATATTTTTATTTAATTCCCTAGGGGTCAGATCATTCTCATATTTTGTTATGTTGATTACGGGGTTGTGAGATATGTCCATAATTTCTATCAATTTTATTTGTGACCATTTTCCCTTGTTAGGTTTGCCGAGGGAGTAACTTTTGACTGGGATAGAATTAGGTGCGAAGATCGGTTTCATCGGAAAGGAAATGGTGTTGCCAATTCCGTAGAGTGGTCACATTAAAGATTTGGTTCAGTGGTTCGGGGGGTATTGCTGTTTTAGTGATAAACAATTTCTGGATAGGCAAACTAGTTATTAATGGGCTGATTTGGTGCTCATTAGTGGGCTAGTTAGATGGCTATAAATAGGTGGGTAGAGGCAAGAAGAATGGTTTATTTTCTTCATTTCTTATTTGGTTGGGGTTTGAGATTCTCCCTACTCCAATCAAATACATCTCTCCTCCATTAAAAACTTAAATCTATATTAGAAGATTGAAGATCTACATCTAGGAAGGCTAGATCAAAATCAAGAAAGAGTAGATTGCACCAAATTAGGTGATTTGAAGATCGTTCTTCGCTGTCCGAATTTGTAGATCATCGTTTTAAAGATAATTTGAAGATTTGGTGAGTGATAAACATTTCTCACACGAATTCAATCGAGTATATGGGCTGTTTGATATTATTTTCATCATTACAAGTTGCTTTCACCTAGATCTAATCGATGTGAGTATGTTTTATTTTAAATCACCATAGAATCTAGTCCAGAAACTTAAATCGGTAAATCTCTATGTTAATTCATGTGTTATTGCAAGTTAGATCCATTTGTTTAGTTCGTTTATTGTTTTTTATGAATTAGGTGAATTATAAGTGATTGGATGATGATTGTTTAATGCGATGATTGTTGATAGTATTGTTGTTTGAACGGTTTATGAATCATATGAGTTTTGAATCTGGTTGGAGTTGGATCGTGGCTCGATTTCAATGATAGATCGAGTATGAAAACGTATGGATCGCACGTGCCAAAAAGTGATGGATCGGGATGATTTTGGGACGAATCGGACGGTTTCTGGCCATGGATCGGATTGGCATGGATCGGACACGTTTTTCTCAAGTATGGATCGAGATGAATTTTCAGGGATTGACAACATTTCAGAAACGCTGTAAAAAGTATTGATCGGGTTGAATTTTCAGGGATTGACAGTGTTTCAAAAACGCAGTAAAAAGTATGGATCGGGTTGAATTTTCAGGGATTGATAGCGTTTCCAGAAATGCCGTGAATAGGATGGATCGGGCAACGTTTTTTGGGTGGATTAGGCATAGGAAAACGTTGGATCGAGTAAGGATTTTTGGTGGATCAGGCACTGGAAAACGTTGGATCGGGCAAGGATTTTTCATGGATCGGGCATGTGCATCCAATGGATCAGCGATGGAGAAACCATAGTGTTTCTTAAACGCTGTGAATGGGGAACCATAGCGTTTTTGAAAAGATGTAGATGGAAAAATGAACGTTGTGGTATGTTATTCACAGCAAATGCTGTGAATCGAATATCGACCAAACGATATATGTTTTTGGTTCGATGATGGGCATGGCTTCGATGTGACTTCAAAGAGGGATGTTCGAAGTGTTTTAAAGGGTTCGTTGATCGTCGCAATGCAACGAATACGAAGATGAATCAAAGTTGTAGGTTCGTGGATAATGGTTGCTCGAGCTATGGAAAATCGTCGGTGATGACGACTAGAGTATTGAAGGCTGAGGAATTATCGTTGTCTTAGGTTCTAGCGAGCTCAAAGCAGAGGTATAATAGGGATGCCTAAAAGACTAGATGATTAGTCGAGCACCCTGGGCAGTTATGATAAGCCTAGTTACGAGTCACGATGGGATATGGAGTTTTTGCTAGAACCGAGGTTGCCATTAGCCCTTGACGGATGACATGATGATATGGCCAGTCATACGATTAACAATGGTTTCAAGGCAGGATTGGCGGTGATAGCCAGAGTCATGGATGTTGATTGTTTTTCTTGTACTATCTTGTGTAGATTGTTTGATGTCAAAAGAGACATCTCTTGAATGCTTGTCTGATGTTGGTTTAGGCCTTCGCGGCTTGTGTTTGGAGGATGTTGATTTCGATTGGGATGGTCCATGCTAGATAACTAGTTTCTATGACTGTTTGTTTCTATTGGATTATATTGTAAAGGCTATCACTTTCAGATGTGGGGGAGAAGGTTTATGATCTTCTCTGTTGCTGAGTTGGTAGATTAGTTGATTGATCTACCTATTTCTCATATACTTTATTGATGATGTTAGATAGATGTTTTATTGCTCATTAAGACTGTTTTCTGACTCAAGGTTTTATGTTTCCTCTTATTCCCTTGGGTTGTTCATCCTATTGTGAATGTGCAGACTGAGTAGTAGGTAGCAGTTCTTAGTGAGGACGACGCTGCACATTGATGACAAGCTGGAGGCTTACGTTCTACTTTCTACTATACATACTAGTTGTTGTTTCCGCTATTGTGTCATTGTATGATTCTCCAAGTGACCTGTAAGCGAGGCAATTTTTACAAAAGTTCATGTTGTATCTAGTTTGATATTTGGATAATTCATGATGATATGAAAGTTTGAATTTCTGTTCAGTTGTGCTTCACTATTAATAACTGTTATATATGTTCTATTATACTTTATCTCTACGCTGTGAGTTATACAACAGGTTCTACGTGTATTTTTCTACCCTGATGATCGTCCATAGCTGCCTAGCACATCTTTCAACACATTATTCCTCATGATAAGTGCAGGAGTTATGGATGGTCATCACATGTGTTGAGAAGAAGTATAAAGTATTTCATATAAACACTTCTAAACTTTCATACAAAGTGATTTATGAGACGGACTCGTGGAAAATCCTCCTTCTAATCTAAAAGCGATAGATATGAAGCACTTCTAGAAATTACACCTTTGTGGAAGAAAGGTTCTATCACGATATAAAGAAAATAATCATTGCTATAAACTCAAGAAGGAAGAAAGAACTTTGAAAGCGAAAGCCATACCTTTGGGCATGAATGTTGGTTTGAGTGGAAAGCTCTTTCTCCTTCACCTCAGAGGAACAGTCCTTCTTGGTTGGAACTTCCACCAGGTCCTGAGCAGATGAGGTATTTAAAGGGTCAATGTTGGTTCCCTCAGAATTATGTGTGCCCATAGCGGCAGGAGGTGGGTCATCACCATCCTTATTAGATTCAACTTGTTGACTTCCATCACCAACACTGTCATCACCTGCATCATCATCACCAACAACCATGTTTTCCTCCTCATCGCTTGAATCGTCGGGTAGTTCTTCGATGAAAAAAAGGTTCTCAGGCTTTGTCTTGTCTCTCTTTGGCACTTTGGCTTCCTGTTTAGCCAGCCCAATCCTTTCCATAACATAACTCCGAACGAGAGGATGGACAGAAGTGAGTTTGATTTCTGGGAACTTTTTTAAATTATCGAAAAAGGCGAGGAAAAGTGCATCTTCATAATACTCCATGACAATCTTCTGGAGATGATCTTTCAAAAACTCAGATATCCTGTTACTGGTCTCATAAATTATTTGTCTCGCATTGGAAAGCTTGTCATTCATCTTCTTTAACTCGTCGGCATGATCAGATGGCATCTTTGCTTGCTTATTCTTAAGACTTAAAACCTACTCGAATAAGCTATTCTTAACCTGCCTTTCCTCATCAAGAGAGACCTTCAATCTCCCACACTCACAATCACTCTCTACCTTCGTCCGGGACAAGATGTCAACTTTGGCTTTTAAAGCATTGTTTTCCTCCCTACACAAGAGCCATCATTTTGTCACCTAGAGGATAAAAAAGGACAGGTTAACCTTTATGTGGAAATAAAATGATGAAAGAGAAACTAAGGAGGATAAACACATACCAAAAGTTGTTCCTTGACAAGTTGTCAATAGAAATCCTTTGAGTCCAAAGGCATAGAGGGATGCGAAATGTTGGCAACTTCGGTAGAGGAAAGAGGAAGATTCATGAGCTTATCAAAGTCCAAGATCGACGGAGGTAGATTTGAAGAATCAACATGCTGAGAAGAGGAAGATGGAAATGAACTGTGTTCTCTCATATCATACTCACTTAGAAGTTTGGATGTTATTGAATCACTCGTAAGTTTGTTTCTAGGAGACGCTTCAGCTGAAGATTCGATGTCAACAACATTCCCAGCTTTTGAAATAACGGGACTAGGGGTTATCTGCGCTCTAGTCAAAACAGTGACATCTTCAGAAAAGAAGTCTGACGTGTCATGTTTCCTCCTTTTAAGTGATGGCTCAATAATAGGATCATTAAGCCTTTTTACAGCATCAGCATTAGACTAAGACAAAGCGTCGAAGGCAGAGGTATCTTCAGAAGACGGGGTTCCTGATCAGAAATGACCATATAAAAAAAGCAAGAATAAGAAGACTAATACATAAAAGTGAGAAATCATGTTTGAAAAGAAAGACTATTCTGTTCAAAGTACCTTGGAATATAGGAGACGATGTATTGAATGTGTTGGTGCCCAGGGATATGCTCTTAGCGCCAGAAAAGTGAATGGGCAGTTGTCCCAAAATCTTCTGCCCTAGTGGAAGAAGGCCATATTGGCAAAGTCTGTTTATAGTTAGCAAGGCTGACTGACGTTCCATATTCTTGGATACTTTGATGATGGCTTCAACAACTTGGGTCTCCTTTTTCGACAACGTTACGTTTTTTGAAGAAGAATCTAGGCAGAAACAAAGGTCAAACAAAAGCATGGAAACAACATAAGCATTCTCTAAAGACAAGAAGCTCACCAAGATAAGCAAATTTTCTCGATATACCGGGGGTGCCTAATATAAAAGAATTGGTCTTCCCAAGGCTTAGACTTACTGGTATTATCACTTATCAGCTTCCTTATAAGGTTCGCGTGCAAGATAGGCGACTCCACACTTTTTGAAAACCGTATCTGGTGACGAATGAGCTTTGGGGTAAGGGAAGCCTAACCTGACCCAAGTGCTAGAATCACACAGCATAAGAGTGAAGTATAAGTGTTGGGTGAAAGATGGATAGGGGGAATCCCCAGATCACACAAAAGCCTAAGCATGAAAGGTGGAAAAGGAAAGAAACCCCCATGCCAAATGTAAATTGCATAATATGCAAAGTATCCCTCCATGGAGTTTTGAATGGGGCCTTGTGCAGTCACTTGAATATCGTTTATGATAGAGATCCTGAAGCTGTTAAGAATGGTCTTCACTTCATCTTGAGAAGTGATTAGAGACTGCTTTAAAGTAAATTCTTTCTTTGTCCACGGAGTACCAGAACCCTTAGATTTCAACTTATTAGGGCTCTTTTTACCAGACATAATGTTGCTAGGTGATTTCATTCTATAACATGAGTATACTAGTATCACATTCTTACATAAATATGCATAAGAGGATAAACAACGTAAAATGTTTGTTAACATTAAGAACTTAAATTTTGAAACACCGCATCAATTTTGAGAGTTAGTGTTAACAAGATTCGTTCATATAAATGTAGGACATATACATTTTGGAACAGTTAAGTCCTTGGTGATGATCAAGCTAACTGCCTCTATACCTAAGCAAAAGAAGAGAAAGGTAGGTACAGAGATAATCAGAATATCAATAGAATTTGGCATCGATTGACCAAAACTAAATGGTTTAGTGTCATCACCAAGGGAAAAAAATGACCTTGAAATCCGGTACATGTGAAATTAGGATCAAGATATTTCAATATTAAACTCTTAAGTTTTTCCGACACTAAAACCGAAAGGAAAACAGAACCTTCAGCAATCCTTCTGCGCTGAACTAAAACCCACTAGGTCGAAAGCTAAGTAAACCTGAATATAGGTGTTGGCAAAGTCAAAGACAAAATGAGTTGACGATAAAGGTGTTGAATTCACTCGTGTCGAGAGCATGACATCATACTTGATATTAAAATTGACCTTTCGAATGTCAATTTTGCATTTTAAACTCCTAAAAGCATACTAGGTAAATGAGTAACCTTTTATATCTGCCATTAATCGATATCCAAACTATCATCATTGCTTAACTCACAATTAATGCATAAACTTTTTAATCTATTTCCTAAATAGGATTGGAAGTATGATTTATATTTCTACTTGTTATCCAAATAGAGATACTTACAGAAGATTGAGTTTGAAATTCTGAAAAGTTTGTCTGATCCTTGGAGAACAACGATAATGTTTAAGCAATGAATTTGCAGGTGAAAGAATAAGGGGGAAGAAGAAAGTGTATTATGAAAAAGTTTCTTTTAAATCTCAGTCGTGCAGCCAAGGTCGAATCAGCAAATCAGATTGAAGGATGCTAAGAGGCGGGAAGTCAGTACAGGAAGAAAAGTCAAACTTTGTCATGAAAAGTCAAAAAACACCACTTCACTGGGTGGAAAATGTAACTACCAAATTCAACACCAAACATGTGGTCAGTGAAGGGGTATTGAATCGTAACCAGCATAGAAGAATGATTCGACAGCATGTATCTGACACCAACCAAAGTCTAAAGCAAGAAACAGTTGAGACAACAAATAATCAACACCATCGTAAAAGAAGAAAGCCTAAAACCAATGTAAAGAAAGGATACCCGCAGGGTAGTGCCGACACAAAAGGAAGCTAAGGTGAGCTCAATTCTGAAAGCCAATCACTTGAAACCGGAAGCAGATGCAAAGGAATGATAAGATTACCAAGCCAAACAAAAGGAGACGAAAGGGCTATCGACACTAATTTGCTTAGTGTCGATACAGAAAGGGATGGAGACATCAAAGGCTTAGAAAGCCGAAACACATAAAAAAAAATCTGGAAAGCCAACAATCGGGACCAAAGCTTGATGACCACCGAGAGACAACTTCAGGAGACAACAAAAGATGCGCCAAAAGCATCCTTCCGAAAGACCGAAACAATTTCCAGAAATTCACCGCGATCAGACCAAAGCTTTTGAGAAGAAGATTTATCCATACTAACATGCTTAGTGTCGATACCAAAAGGGGTGACGGTTCCCAGAACATGAGTAATTGAAGCACGAAAGCAAGTACTATGAAAGCTTAAAGATAAAACCAGATCTTATGACCGAAAGTCATTCCCAAAGAAATCTATACGTATGGGCTTGGTCTCGATACGGAAGGTTGAAGCACCGTCAAAAGAAGCCTCAAATACCGGGACCAACTTTCCAAGAGTGAAGACCGACATACCAAAGGTAATGTTATATCTATTAACAACGTCAAAACGGTGGCCGAAACCTAGGCAACTGGAACCGAAAGGTGAAAAGCGGCCAACGCCTAGCTGTCGCATCCGAAAAAGGATTTTGCTGGACCAATGGCAAAAGGGGTCTCGATTTGTCTATGAATAAGACCTCATAGGTCACATTTTAGGGGACTTTTCTCATTTCCCCAATCTTGTGTTCTTTTCTTAGAAAGTAAACCCTAATTTCTAAATCGATTTGGGGATTTCCTTTGTAAACACTAATGTACTTAAGTCAATGAGAAATAACGAGTGAATCAACACTTAGCATAATTCCTATGAGTTATTTAGCTATTTCCTTCATATATCACCTTGTGTTTTCTACACGGCAAAGGTTTCCTACACAAGTCCAAACCTTTCTCCAAGATTATTGTAATACCCTTCTGCTAAACATTTAGCTTTCTATCTTCTGTTGTGATTAGTGAACACTTATCCCAAGGTAACTGTTGGTTATTAAGTCTCGTAAGCGTAATACTCACCCCTTGAGGGAAGAGTAATTAATCTTCGGGCTTTATACCTTGATATCTAAAATACAGTGAACTAAATCAAGCTTGTATGAACTAAAAAATCCCATTTCCCCCTGAGGTCCACTTCCTTAGACCTATCTCCGGTGTTGATGAAAAATATCATTAACAGGTAGCAATCCTTAATTTAAAATCTGTAAATTTCAATATTTGTAAAAAAAAAACGTTGTAAAAGTATCGCAAAAGTGTTTTAAAATGGATTATGTTAACTAGTTTGATTAAAATTACCATTTTATTATCCAAAAATTAATATTTTCAAATCACCTCTAAGTAATTTATTATCATTTATCATGATTTTTCCATATTTTTAATAATTTAAAAATAGTTGTTTCCTGTTATGGTCATCAAACCATACTACCGCGATTTTTATTAAAAATTAATTTGGACATATCTTGAAATAATACATAGAAATTGAAAATTATTCCTTCATTTGAAAACTAATACTATTTAAAAACAAATATTTATTGTTTTAGGGAAATTTGATTTAAATTGCATCCGCTATACTTATCTGAAGTTAACGGCCGAAATTCACGAACTACCGCAACACAAATAGCTCTACTCTAACATATTCATGATAAAACTTATCTGGTTTAATTCAAAATAGGTTAGAAATCCATTTAAAACATACAAAAGACTTCTTCAAAATAATATTTCAAAATTCAACTTGAAATTCAATTATTTATTTTTAATGAATATTATTTTCACCAAAAAATGGCTTAAACACCAAAGGTACTAGAATTGTACTTCACCGATATGGTAAGTAAATAAATGGAGTTGTACTTAATAACAATTGAAAGTAAAAATGCGAATAAGGAAAAATAGAGACGAGATTTATAGTGGTTCAGCCTTGTGCCAGGCCTACATCCACTATGAAGATTACTTGCATTCTTAAAATGGAGATTACAAAATACACCAACTCTCTTTTTTCATACAACTCTATATTCACTCAACATACTCTCATTTATACATACAAATCTTGGGATTTTATAAGAAAATGGTAGAGTTTGAGGAGGAGAAGGACGGATGAATGATTGAGAAGGACAATGTCTTTGATTTTTCGATTACAAGGTTGTACTAGGCGCCATGGACAAGCTGGTGATGAACCTTTGAATGGAGAAGGTGGTCCAAATCTTTAAGGAATGATTGAAGATAGAATTTAGCAGCACTTCCTGGTTCAAAAGATTGGATCCCCTTTATGTTGGCAGCCATGGCCTATTTATAGGTGCCCATCCTCGGAGAAATGATCTGAAGTTCATATATGCAAGTGACGGATCGTTTCTACCGGTAGTTACCAAAATGCCACTGCCTGGTTGTTGCCAGCTGTCTGTATCTGTATCCAGCTGTCATGCACGAGCGACTTTGTAAAAACGAGTGTTTCAAATAGTCAAGTGGGTACTTTAGCTAGTGTTCTTCGGGCGTGGCTATCTTCAGTAAATGGTGAGCGGTTATCTGTTTCGATTGAACGTAAAATGAGCGAGTGACTAGGATTGTACTTGTGGTCGAACGAATCTGGAGTGGAGGACGGGACCTGGATTAATTCTTCTTTGTGCTTTGCTCAACTGAATTCCCCGGTTTAAGAATGTGCGACCTTCTCTAATTCGACCTTCTCTAATTCGGACGCTCTTAGCAGGTTGCTCCACGATCCGGTCCCAAAGAGCCTTCACGACCCGACCGAGCAAGGAAATCGCGATCCAACCCAGTGATATATCCACGAACCGATCTTAAGCTGGAAGGTTGGAGGGTCCCGATCGCCAAGCTGGACCACGAACCGGATGAACTGCCGAGCCACGACCTGAAGTGATTTGCGAAGCCCGATCCAAAGGGATATGCACGATCAACGACCCAGAAATGTGGTGAAGAACAAGGGTCGCGACCCGACCCAAAAAAGTGATAGTTTTCATGAAAAATGCAATTTTTGGATCATTTCAGAAAGGACCCCCGCCGGCGCTGCGCCCGGACCCGTTGACGGCCTCGCCTTCGGCTTGGAGCACGGCCTCGCCTTCGCTCGGAGCATGGCTCATCTTCAGCTCAACATATATGTTGGCTAACAGCATTCATCAAAGCTTGTCAATGAAGAATAAACGGATTGTCAAAGAATTTGACAACGGAATGGCGACGACTGGAATTCCTCCAAAATCCATGACCTTTATCTACAGGTGTTATTGAATGTGAGGAGTTGTTGAAAAGATTCGACATGCTGGCTATGGCAGTATACTAAATAATGATGGTCTCATAACAGCCTCCTCTTCTAGAGTTCCGATGGTGTATTGATTGGCCAATGCAACTGATGTTTTTCATGAACGGGTAGTGATCACCTAGTTTACGTGACTTAAACCTGTCCTATAGGCGAAATCCCAGATGACATTGACATAGAACAATCCGGATACTATTCTGAGGATGACTCAGAAGATCCCAATGACCATGATTCTCAATAATGGGATACCCGACAGCAAGTACAGATCCTAGCACTACAAAGTTACCCTTCGCTTGAATGGCGTGGTGAAAAATATATGTCCCACGGTTCATTCCTTGAAAAGCTTAGCTAACATTTGCAATGCCTATTTGTCGTCAACCGCATCGAGGAAGACTGATTTCCATAGAATAAAGGGTAGATCAATGTACTTTGGTGCCCAGAGTTAGGTACCAATTGAACCACCGTAGGCCATGATTAGGCATATGGATCCTTGCCCGGATGATAGCAACTTGACTACTCACTAGCCATCATATGATCTTGGTCAAGAGATGAGAGTTCGAGATCAAAGTAAATATGAATCAACCATTAGCTCTCTACTTCTTCCTTTCATTGTGACAGAACACGTGAACATTACTTGAAGCCTCACAAGCAATGCTTTCATATTCAAGCTTATCTAATCAAGGTCCAGACAGACCAGCTCCAACGGAATTCAGAGCATGCATTGCACCCTAGTGCCTATTGCTAAATATCCCAACCGAAGATGGAGTGGGAATTGTCTACGGTGGCCAACTTATTGGAGAAGGTGATTATTTGGCTGGATGGAATATGCTACGCAACAGAGATGGCATGAAACCCGAAGACGCTTCCCCTCCAGATGAAATGGAGTGTGAAGGAGGTGTTAATGTTGTGAATAAAGGGAGCATCGCAAAAGGAATTGCCCGATGATCTGCCCGAAATATAGATCCCATAGAGGATGAAGATTCAGGATGCAGGAGTACGACATCTAATGTAGCAACTGCCCAAAGTTGGAAAAGCTTGCTTAAAGCTCGTTCATTGTTTCGACAAAACTCCACCACTATTGACATTCACTTGATTGTGATACACATTGATTAGATACTACGATAGGTCCTACAGCAACTTGAGGCTTTTGGAAGACAGCTCGAATGGGACATAGAGCTGAACTAGTTTGATCTCAATTTCATCCTAAAGAAGTCCATACGAGGACAAGCATTAGCCAACTTCATCGCTAAATGTACCACTCCCGAAGAGGATGTGGCAGATGTAGAAGATGCACCTGGAAGATGTAATCAGACAGTGCAAAGAATGATTGACTGTCTGACGCCGGTGTCTTATTAATAACCCCTAAAGGACGGTCAATTTACTATGCCTTACGGTTGAAATTCTCCGCTAGTAACAATGGCTCCGAAGACGACACCCTGATTATCGAATTGAAACTCGCTAAGGAGTTGGGAATAGTGGCATTGAACATATTTTCTGACTTTCACATTGTTGTTCGCCAGGCTCGAAAGGAATTCCAGACGAAGGAACCACCACTCCCAGCTTACCTAGAACCGGGAGAAGGGTTGTTGGATGTATTAGAACGTTACAACATATCTCATGTCCTACGAACAGAAGATCAGAAGGCGAATAATCTGACCAAGTTAAAAGGGTCCAACAATCTAGAAAAGATAGAGATGATCCCCATCAAGACACTATGAAATACAACCATTGATTAGACGGAAGTTGATCCAATGTTGGATGGATGCTACACCCGAATGAGAATCATCGATAACCCCCGTAAGAAATTTCCTGCAGCACAGAGTGCTTTCAGCAACGAGAATGGATGTCGTACCATCGTTCGTTATGCCTCAATAAATAACGGGAAAGGCGACATGGCTTATTTCCCTTGGAAAGTTGTCCCGAGATAGAAATCAATGAATCCCATTGCTAAATTCATTGCCCTGGATGATTTGTCGAAATTACTAGTCGGCTTCCCCCTAGATGGGAGATGTCCATGAATGAAACTTCTGATGAACAACATTTTGGTGTAAGAAAGTGAAGATTCACATTTCCACTCCCCTCATCGACTATCTGCTAAGTAACTCATTCCCCGGACGCTGGGGGCAACTGGAGATTTGAGCATGAATCGCTCGAGATTAAATCATCCAATTCAAAGCTGACACAACAGGAGTTTGCACGGCCGATTGCCTTATTCTTGCCTGAAGAGTAGCAAATTGAGTATTTAAAACGCTTACGCCCGAATGCTAATTGATCGTCTACACTCCAATTCTTGCCCCCAATATGGAATCGAAGGCGTATCAGCAAATTTGGGGTAAAGAGGCGATTCAAAAAGAGATGTGACCTCATCACTCGCTTATAGTACCTACCTATCCGCCTTTGCCATCTCAAGACCCCGATCAAGGTCTATTCTTTTTTTTGGGACTGCCGCCCCCCATGATAGTTTGAAAAGATACCCCTCATCAACTAAAGGACTTTGGCAGCCCTTTATTGGCAGAGATAGGGCGAAGCAAAATGGACCTGCAATGAACATGCAACGCCATTTTTCGCTCAGAATGAAACTCATTCCTTTAACAGGATTATTCTCTAACCATGACTCTTATATTTGCATGCTTTATGAGTTATTGATGTAATTAACTCAGATGAATTAATATATGGATGGTATAGGTACCCCGGATTTTATGCCGATCAAATTTCTAACACCCGCATATGGAATTATGGAACAGAACTATAACGAGCTCGACCGAACTGCTCGTCTACAAAGCCATGCCCTCCATCTAAAGAAAGCTGCATAGCTCAAGATGGATTCGAGATGACCGTCCAATCCTTGGCTCACACATGGCAGACCACAAGACAATCGTACATAAATCATTGAGTTACTAAGTCGGAGTCCTACTCCAGATGGACGCGGTGTGACCGTCTATATGGCTCGATCCTATCCTCGATGCCACCAGATTACATGAATTCAAATAAAGGAGGCAGCATTGCCCCTTGATATTCATATTCCTCAATAATGCAATTTTCTTTTACAAGTTTCCTGAGTCAATGACATGACTAACTCAAGCAATATGAATGATGCATGTACCCAAAGTTTGGTGCCAACCAATCCTCCCACAGATGGATTGGAGGAACCCAAAGCCTTGGAGAATATTTTCCGATAAACTCTAATCCTCGGAGCTTGGATAGGAGTATAAACCTAGGACGAGTGTGATGGGCACGCCATGATTGAAGACCACTCGATCTGTAACTCTAACTCTCAAGATTCGAGAGAGAGTATAAAGGACGCGAAGATGACGCCCGCAAGGCGTGACGATGCACCATGATAAGAACCGCCTTGATAGCACTCTAACCTTGGCGACCGCCAGGAGAGTATAAAAGCGTCTATGATTAAGCACTGAGAAAGAGCTCTTACCCCGCAGAAGGATCGGGGAGCGACAGAACAGCTGAGCTCGAACTCTAACCTTGGCGACCGCCAGGAGAGTATAAAAGAATCTATGATTAAGCGCTGAGTATAAAAGCGTCTATGATTAAGCGCTGAGAAAGAGCTCTTACCCCGCTGAAGGATCGGGGAGCGACAGAACAGCTGAGCTCGAACTCTAACCTTGGCGACCGCCAGGAGAGTATAAAAGCGTCTATGATTAAGCGCAAAGAAAGAGCTCTTACCCCGCTGAAGGATCGGGGAGCGACAGAACAGCTGAGCTCGAACTCTAACCTTGGCGACCGCCAGAAGAGTATAAAAGCATCTATGATTAAGCGCTGAGAAAGAGCTCTTACCCCGCTGAAGGATCGGGGAGCAACAGAACAGCTGAGCTTGAACTCTAACCTTGGCGACCGCCAGGAGAGTATAAAAGCGTCTATGATTAAGCGCTGAGAAAGAGCTCTTACCCCGCTGAAGGATCGGGGAGCGACATAACAGCTGAGCTCGAACTCTAACCTTGGCGACCGCCAGGAGAGTATAAAAGCGTCTATGATTAAGCGCTGAGAAAGGTGCTGGAGATTCAGCGCCCCCAGAACTCCCTCCCCGCTGAAGGATCGGGGAGCAGAATGAAATCCGAGCTCGAACTCTAACCCGCTGAAGGATTGGGAGTGTATAAAGGCGCTAGAGACTTAGCGCCACAAGAACTCCTACCCTGCTGAAGGATCGGGGAGTAGACTGAAAGCTGAGTTCGAACTCCAGAGAGAGTATAAAGGCATAGGTTGAAATACCAATCAAGGGCTCTTACCCCGCCGGAGTGTCAGGGGCCAGACTGAAAGCTGAGACCGAATCCTCCATGTCCGGACGTGGGGGCAAAACAATTTACAATGGGTAACTGGTCAGGAACGCGAAGACCGAAATCGCAGCAACGACGGCTGGCTAGTTGAAAAGAAACTAAGGGGCGCGTCCAGAAGGATGGGATTGATGCCCAATGATAATATTCCTACGTGAATTAAGGTAGCATCCCAAAAGTGGCCTTGAGAGTGAATTATTCAATGACATATCATGTGACTTAATACTCATGGCCGGGAAGGACCCAGCGAAGCCTTGGGATTCTTGGATTTCTACTTGGCCTTAATACGATCCGATTCGATTGTGACAATCAGGATTTTATGAGTTGAAGATTTCTCGGGCTATCCAGAACACGCCTTCCTTCATCTAAATTCGAAAAGGATGTGATCTGACCTCCACCTGTCCTATGCCGTTACCCCGGACATGGGGCATGACTATTAAAATTACTCACAAATGGCATAGTTTATTTGCTTGTACTTAACTTATTTTGCGATCTTGACAGGCCGTTTGAGGACCATGAAGCGGATGCAGCGAGAACGTCCATTTGCTAGTCCTAACCTATTTCCAAACTGGAAAGTTCAGATGAGGCTGGACATATCTCATGCAACGACTAGGTGTGACACAGCCACCCTATCTCCGACCTTTCCCTTGATGCAAGGGGCAAGCAACAACACTCGGGACTATCAAAGTCTGACCCTTCACCGCATGATTTCTGTCCTCAGAGCTTGGATGGGAGACTAGGGCTTAGCATGGGCTGAATACCAACAATTCATTTGTGCACTCAACTCCGGCTCTTGATGCGAGAAGTGAACATGAATCCAGATAAGACATGAATTCGAAGTGTACTACTCAACAAAACCCCCTGTGGATAGAGGGCACACGATACGAGCCTTGAGCAGCATAGTTCAATTACTCGATGCCTCCGTCCCCAATCGAGTGATAGAAGCCTGATTGATGGCTACTGCACATGTGGATTTAAGAAGCCCGAGGCCGATCTTCACTTATTTCAAGACTTTACACTAAGGCATCAATGACAATTTAAAGGCTAAGCAACAATCATCAATTCGCTGGAAATGATAAAATCGAAGTTCAAGCAATGACGAACTTGGCTCGTCTAGATAGCAACCTTCAACTCGGATCGAACACAAACCAATCAGCAGGCGAGCAACATGCGGCTTCGATTCAGAACATCGTGGATGGAAACATGGACAATGGAACAACTACCTGCAACATCCTAGATGAGAATGCAAGAATTGTAACAAACTCAGGTTATGCACGACCAGCTTTAGCTCCAACTCGAATGGATATTCGAGCGATATTCCATACTCAGCTCCAAGCAAGAACGCAATAATTCGAAGAACAGGAATCCAGTCGGGTCAAATGACTCGAACCACTACCCGGGGGCAGTATCGAAGCGGAACAATTCTTTGATGGAAACCTGCTCGCCAGTTTGATTCAGCGCCTCTCGAGAGGCGGCACTTCTCAAGATGATATGGATAACGACAGTCAGCCCTTACACATGGGACGTCAGGATCCCCTGTTATTCCCCCAGACTTTAAATTTTCTCTCTAACTAGAGTTGCTTAGAAGCTTTGATGAATTCAACCCTGAGGTGGACATACTTCTATGACAAGAAGGTGTTAATGTCGAGATAAAAAATCTCAATGCTTTTATGATAAAGGATGGAGCACCATCCGACTCCCGAACTGATAAGGATAAAGAAAAAACCTTGGAAATGAATGATTAGAATGTGCAGTTCTAAAGAGAATCTATATCACTTATCGGGCCCACGATATTGTTTGTCAAGCTCAATTGAACCGATCATGACAAAGGGATTCAACAAGACTATGAAGACCATTTTGGATTATCTTGAAGTATGAACGGACGGGCTCGACAAATCCGCTTACATCTTCGACGAGCCTATTTATCCCCGTGATTGATCTGATAAGAGTGCTAATGTTAGCTAACACCAAATGAGTAAATTCCTGCCTTCTAACTAAAGGGAAGGGATGATATCAAAGAAAATGTGATTCGACCATTCGCATGTACAACTCGAACTCTTGCTGACTCAAGAAGAGCACAGGACAACTTGGGACTAGAATTGCTGAACTTGCAACTCTGCTACGGCCCGAATCAACTGCAGAGAGTATAAGAGCTTAAAGACCGTATGCCCCATTAACTTAGCTCAACCCCACTGATGCTGGGGGCATGAGTACTGACTTTTCCTGTCCTCCGAAAGCACCAAGAGCACAAGTGTCGATTCATAGACTAACCTTGAAGACAATCCCGGCATGGATTTGATTCAAAGCATGTACGTCATGCCTCCAGAGTTCGACCTTACTCATCTTCCCCGACCAAGCGAGCAAGCTTGTTGATCAGATGTTAACTTAAAGACTCAAACAACACCGGATGGAAGGTGTGACAAACCTATCTATTACCTTACGATGGAAACGATCATGTAGGCGCTGGTGCACATGATTTTAACAACATCCCTTATTGACTACTTCATATGTGATTATTGGATAACGAAGCGATCCAGAGCGATTACGGATTTCTTTGACCATGATCCAGAGCGATCATGGCTTTCAGATTCCTTACTGTTACAATTCAACGCAATTTTAAGATCCTGGATCAATATCAAGATATCATGCTAGTCCAAACTTGAGTATAAATGAAAAATTCATATGTTGATTCTAATGTGCTCGGTCCCAGCGATCCAGATACCGACTCAAATCTTGAGGATTCTTGAATTACCCAATGATTTGGATGGCTACTTCGTACATTGACCCATATGTAAAAGAAAATCTGGCCCGACGATGCACTTGACTTGCGAAAAATGATAAAATTGTTTGGCAACGACCTGTGTGTGTAGAATCATGCTCGGGAGCCAACAGTTAAGCATGACTTTTGGACATGGCCTGACTAGCTCCAATGGAAGCAATGCAACAATTGGATAAAGCCTTCTCAAGGACAAATGACATTCGATAAAGATTTAGCTCAACATACTTAAAGCACATCTCATCTTCGATAAGACGTACTTTGGGGGGAATAATGTTAGCCTGCTTTGTGACCAGGCTACCCAAAGCAAAGATCATGTTGATATGGAATCTCTGGATAACATCACTCTTCGACATTGGAAGCATCGTCAGAAGACACAAGGCAGTTTGGTCAAAATCACAACATTAGTGTAAACTGGCCCAAAACCCCTATCAAACGACCTCATTTGGATCTATTCACATCAAATACTTATAGCCCTTTGAATTAGCTTCAGTTTGAGCTTTGGTTTGGCTCAATCGGACTTACGGTTTGAAAGTTATGCCCATTTCCGTAAATGGGTGTAAACTAGCATCAAAGACTAAGAACAAGACATCGGACCGCGATCCGACCCATGACCGCGATCCGACCATGACCGCGATCCGACCCATGACCGCGATCCGACCATGACCGCGATCCAACCTATGACCGCGATCCGACCTATGCCGCGATCCGGCCCATGACCGCGATCCAACCCATGACCACGATCCGATCTTCGGACCTGCTCACACGCAGCTTGTTTTGACCTATTCTCAAGGCTACTGGCTCTCCTATTTTTCTGGATCGCCTGCCACGTACCCCATCACGAACCGGTCCTCCGAGGAGCTCTCCTACAGCTATAAATACACCATTTGAAGGTATTTTGAAGGAGGCCTTTGGACCTTCTTGGCATCTCAACATCCATGGCAGCCATGGTCGACACTAATCCATGAACAACCATAATCTTCCTCAATAAAATCAATGAATTTTGAGGAAATTATTCATTGAATTCGAGTGGGAGAGAGACAACACTCGTTGTAATCGTAATCCATGAATGAAATGAGAAAATATGAAGTGGACGTAGGCTCGTTAACGCCGAACCACTATAAAAATCTTGTTGTCTCGCTTTTTCTATACTTTTCAGTTATTTCTTCATATCCTATGCTCAAAATATGACGATTTGGGTGTTAGGACCATTTTTTGGTCTAACACACATTCAACACATCTCGCGTTACAGATAACATAGGGGTTTCCCCAGCCACTTGGTTCAAAGTTTGCGGTGTAGCTTCATTAACATTATTATCCTCACTGGTTGCGATAGCTTTAGTAGATCCGACCATGGCTTCGAGGAAGAAAACGATTTAGGATTTTTTAGATTGCTGAGACTGAAAGGACGTATGAGGCAAGGAATTAAGAACATGACACCACGGTGGGCGCCAAATGTTTTCACCAAAAAAGGCTTAAACACCAAAGGTACTAGAATTGTACTTCACCGATACGGTAAGAAAATAAATGGAGCCGTACTTAATAATAACTGAAAGTAAAAATGCAAATAAGGAAACATAAAGACGAGATTTAGCGTGATTCAGCCTTGTGCTAGGCCTACATCCACTATGAAGATTACTTGCATTCTTAAAATGGAGATTACAAAATACACCAACTCTCTTTTTCATACATCTGTACATCACTCAACATACTCTCATTTATACATATCAATCCTAGGATTTTATGAGAAAATGGTAGAGTTTGAGGAGGAGAAGGACGGATGAATGATTGAGAAGGAGGATATCTTTGATTTTCCGATTACAAGGTTGTAATAGGTGCCATGGCCAAGCTGGTGATGAACCTTTGAATGGAGAAGATGGTCCAAATCTTTAAGGAATGATTGAAGATAGAATTTAGTAGCACTTCCTGGTTCAAAACATTGGATCCCCTTTATGTTGGCAGCCATGGCCTATTTATAGGTGCCCCTCCCCGGAGAAATGAGCTGAAGTTCATATATGCAAGCGACGGATTGTTTCAGCCGGTAATTACCAAAATGCAACTGCCTGGTTGTTGCCAGCTATCTATATCTATATTCAGCTATCATGTGCGAGCGACTTTGTAGGAGCGAGTGTTTCAAATAGTCAAGTGGGTGACTTTAGCTAGTGTTCTTCGGGCGTGGCTATCTTCAGTAATTGGTGAGCGGTTATCTGATTCGACTGATTGTAAAATGAGCGGGTGACTAGGATTGTACTTGTGGTTGAGTGACTCTGGAGTGGAGCACGGGACCGGGATCAATTCTTCTTTGTTCTTTGCACGACTGAATTCCTCAGTTTAAGAATGTGCGACCTTCTCTAATTCGGACGCTCTTAGCAGGTTGCTCAAGGATATTCATTCTTACTGCCTTTTCACCGCGTCATTTCTCAGTATGGCTATGCTAATCTAAGTGTGAGTCTAAGGATATCAGATGTGAACTTCTTATTTTATATTTGCTTGACTATGAATCTTGAGGTTTCTACTAATTTCAGATGTGGATTTCTGTTTTTTTATTTTCTTGAGCACGAGTCTCGGGGTCTCTACTAATGTCAGAGTTCTGGCCCTTTATCATAAATATCCGGATATAGGTGTTTGTCTTCCATTTTTGTTGGAAGGGATTCTGTTACACTAACTAAAATCGGAGCTTTGGACCTTCCACTCATTATTCCAAATGAACATTCTGGACTTAGAATACTTTTAGAAATAAATTCTTAAATTTAGACCATTCTAACACTTGAATCTGGCTATGGATTTCTGTTCTCATTTCCAAGTAAAAAGTTCCTGGATTCTATCACCATTCCCAAGTATGGAATTTAGGCCAACAACCTTATTTACAAAAAGAGTTTTTAAATCAAGTACTTGGCTTGGAGCCTCAAGCCTTTTACTTCAAATCTCCAAACAAAGGTTATGATTTCTCGATACCACATATAGGGAAGTTTTCTAAACTTATGCTATTTTTACCCCTATCCTTATTGCTATAAGTTTTGATTAAAAACAATGCTTCACACATTATTAGTGATATATCACACACTATGCTAGTCATATTACTTTTATTAGCACATTATGTTCGTCAATGATGAACCTCTGATTGTAGATATACGAATGTAAAATTTGAATTTGTTATATCATACTTTTAAGAATGGATTCTTGATAATTGAATGTCTAAGTAACAATAATGAAATGATCATCCAACATTGATAGAATAATGATAAGCTTTAAATCATAAGATCCAACATGAATACATGTTTGACTTTGCACACTAATTCCAAAATACGTTCATAACTTGGAATTCATGTCCAGGCCCTAGTTGATTAAGGAAAACTGCGCAGAGCCATAGGAGTTTGTCATAAAGAACAAAATCTTATTTATACTCGGGGGAGGGGGGGGGGGGGGTAACACCAAAAACCGCACTGGCCAGATATACAAAATCATAAGCTCCAAAGCCGAAAGAACAAAGGGTTTCGGACAACGAAACTAGGATTATGAAGAAAAGGGCAAAGCTTAGAAGCTTCGAAAAGCAGAGTCCGAGAGTCAGAAGCAAGCAGAAAGTAGATACCGACAACCAAGAAGATTCAAAGCACAAGAATTTTGGTCCGACACCAATAGCAGCAAGAAAGGAGGAAGATGTAGCCAATTGTTTTATCAATACAAGCATAATAGGCGGAAGCCTAAAACCAATACAAGAAAAGACACTGGAAAGGTAAAGCTGACACTTAACAAGATACAGAGAAACAATCCCGGAAGCATTCCGCATAATACCGGGAGGCGGTGATAAGAAGTTTTCGAAAGGCATATGGTTCAAGACCTAGCAGAAAGAACTGAGAGGCTATCGATATCGATTTTCCTGGTATTGGTAATAGGATCAAGAAGCAGTTCCAACATCACCGAAAGATGTTCCAAAAGCATATCTTTATAATCAAAACCAGATACGCTATAGTGAAACAGGGCAAAAGAGGAGTGACCCATACCCATGGTTCTAGAATTTGAAAAGGCAAGCGAAAGCATCATCTGTCAGAACAAGTAACGAATACCGAGGGCAATAAAGCAATTAAAACTAGCACTCTTTACCGACACTAAAGTCTTTATGATTCGATGTCAAAAGCCAAGCACAAAAGCAGACTGAACCCAATGCCGAAAGCCATTCTTCGAAAGGGATACCGGAAGCATACGCGCAACACACTAAGGATTTACAACTGAGAACAGAAGCTTATTGGTAAAGCTTCGAGAGGCATGTCAGCGGAACCACTCCCGAAAGCTCAAGATTGATATTCCGAAGGCAAGAAGCCATCGATGAAGACATTCGATAAGAGGAAAGGAGGCCGAAACCTTTTGGCCGAAAGTTATAGCAGCAGCTGAAACCTGGTTAAAGCACCCGAGAGAGGCTTTTGCTGGATTCACAATAGAACGAGGCCCAATTTGCCTATAAATAAGACTACAGGGGTCTCATTTTGGGGGACTTTTCCTTATTCCATAATCTTGCATTCATTTCCTAAAAAGCAAATCCTAATTTGAAAATCGATTTGGGGATTTCTCATGTAACCTCCTCTGTGAATAAAATCATCAAATCCCTTAAAGTGGACGTATGTTCAATTCAAATAGAACCATTATAAATTGTCATGTTCATTACTATTTCGCATATTATGTGGTATATTGTTGTGCTATGCTGTTTAGTGCTTCTCGGTCTAACCCTTTCAGCGGGTACTTAACTACCTTATGCTCTCTCCTCAACAAAGGCTTCATACACAAGTCTTACCCTTAATCCTAAATCAATAAGTTACCCTTCCACAAGCTGTTTAGCTTCCTAACGTGTTGTGCTTCGGGAACCCTTGTCCCTAGGTAACTGTCGGTCCTTGAGTCATAGAAGTGTGATACTCACCTCTTGAGGGAAGAGTAACTAATCTTCGGGCCTTTGACCATGATACCTTTGAAATAGTGAACTAACTTAAGCTTGTACGAACTAAATAATCCCATTTTCCCTTAGGCCCATTCCCATAGACCTATCTCCGGTGTTGACGAAAAATATCTTGACACTCCTTCCTTTCAACAGGAGCCATGTGGCGCACTGGTAAAGAGACAAGTTTCTCATTCTCCACTTGGTTTATCTGGAAATCTATCTCTCATCTAGGAGGTAATCCTCTAACCTTATCTAACACGCCTGGAAAATCTCCGACTATTGATACCGATCTATGATCGTAAACATAAACATCAAGGGAATCTAGGAAATGAGCATCGCTGACACCCATGGGTCACAAAAATCACGAGCGTTGTACTATGGCATGTCTGTAGCCTAATAATTCTCTCTTAGAATCTAGAATGACACCATACAAGGCTATCCAGTCCATTCCTAGAATAAGCCCGTAACCCATAAAGCCAAGAACATATGTGTCGCACTCAAACTCGACGTCCATAACAGAAATTATCAAACCCCTACATATCATAGACATGTTAGTTGTGCCTTTTATGGGGTTAGAGACCATAACTGGATCAGAAAATATGAAAGTGTTTAGGTGTAGACTATCTAGCAAATAATTGTATATGAATGAATGGGAAACATCAAAATCAAACAGAGACTTGATAGGAGAGTCAAAAAGAGAAATCAAACCTTCCACGGTGACTTTCCTACGTCGATTTGGACCATCAGCCTGAGCTGTCTCTAACGGATGAACTTGTCCTCCGGACGATCCCGCCTTCTAACCTTGCTTATTAGGGCACTGCTTGGTGTAATGTCCAACTTGTCAAAAACTGAAACAAGCATTCTTAGTCTTCCTACAGTCTATAACAAAGTGCCTCATATTTCCACATCCATGACACTTAATCTCTATCTTGATTTGTACCTTGTCAGGTTTTCCTCTCTTATTTGCTAACCCTTCTTGGGCTACCACTTCTTCTTCTCGGTCTTCGGGTTGTCCTCTTCAGTTCTTGTTCACTTTCATGTCCTCATGCATTAAGTCCATATATATTAGCCTCTCAAAATTCATTCCATCGGTATATGTGTCATAGCTCGCCCTTGGAGAGGTTGATTCAACCCTCTCACGAATCTTAAAGCCTTCTTGTGAGGAGTGTTACTAAATCCAAGCCAAACCTTGCCAAGTGATTAAAGCTATTGACATATTCCTTCACCGTCATACTTCCTTGCTTCAAACTAAAGTACTTCTCCATTTGCACTAATTCCTCAACCTATGATAAGAACTTCATCTCAAATCTATGCATAAACTCATCCCAAGTAGCCACTGCCTGCCCAGCCTGAGTCACCTCCTAACAATAAGAAGCTTCCTCTTTCAGTTGTCAAGTGACCAACTGAATATTTCTACTATTATAGAGCTCCAACAACTCAAATCCATTCTCCATCTCCCTAAGACAATTACATGCCTCCACATAACTCTTTGTACCACAATACAACTTGCCTCTCATTTCACAAAAATCCTTACAAAGCTTAGCGAAGTTGACTACAGGATTGGGTGGAACTACCGCTGCTACAACGGGGGGGGGGGGGGGGGGTGGAGGGGGGGGGTGGAGCATTGCCTTGTACTTCGGCAGGTGTCGTAGCCTCTATATAACTACAGAACCATGTTAGAATGGGAATGCCCTTGAGGAAATTAGGATCCCTAGGAATCCCGAAAAGAGAAGAAACAAGGATTCAAATAAGATCGAAGGAATATTGTAAATGACTAGAGGAGGTATAATTTTCAAAAAAAGGTTTTACTTGAAAATACTTGGCTTTGAAAACATTTTTTTCAAAAATATTTTCTCTGGTCTTGCAAAATTAGGCTCTGAAACCAAATGTGACACCCCATGTCCTTTAATGTCACTCATATGAGGATGCATTAAGTTACGTGAAGCGCAATAGGTATAAAGTAACAACAAAGAGGATAAAATTCACAAGGAAAAATATAAAATGCAGCGGAAAACTTTTCAAACTTTTATTATCAAACCATGTACACAATTACAGTTTCATATACCATAGAGTCATAGTCATAAAACATTTGTCTCATGGAAACATAAACCATCAGAGTACGAGTACAAAACAACAAAAATCATATTCCTCATAAGCCAAAACAATAAACATAGAAAAAATACTGAAGCAATACATAAAGTGAGAAATAATCCAAGTCCAAGCTGAATCAAAGAATCACTGTCACAGCTGCAATCCACAACCCTTACAACCTGGAGGGGAAAGGAAGAGGGAGAAGGGAAACAAAATAGGTCAGACATAATGTTTGGTGATAAGAAGTATCAAAATAGATCAACAATACTGGATACGAAAATACAGTAAAACATAAAAGTATGAAATAAACGAGATAAGGTAAGATCAGATACGCTTCTCATTCATATCCCTAAACAGACTTTCTGCACCAACTATCAAAATATCAAGATTAGGTTTTACCCAATTATCACCCAGTGATCGGCTCCCTTACAAACGCGAATAACCTTTGCCAACCATGGCAGTCAAGGATATCAGTCCCGAACCCATCAACTTTAAATGACACAACCCAATCCACCGGTGTTACAGCGTCTTGTCTTCCCCCATCGGACCCATGCACTCTCATGACTTCGGAACGTGCCCGTAAGCACCTCCATAATTTGAACCTCTTACAATCGTCCATCAGTAAAGCTTTCCCTAGTCTCTACTAGTGCGAGACTTGTTTGATAACAGGAGCCTACTGATTAATATGGGTTCCAAGAAAACAAAAGATTGACACAAGCCACCACTAAGACTTAGCCCTCAAGTGAACTCTAATTTTAAGAGCCCCCCCAAATATTAACAGCATACATGGACCTCTTAGCTTATTAATCAGACAGGTTTAACCTAACAGGTTTAAGTTCATTAATAACCATAATATAACCATATGTTATATTCCATGGCTGTAAATGACATTTCTTATTAAATGTAATTATGTGCACAACCCCTCCCCAAACAGACAGGAACCTACTCAAATGTTTATAGATTAAGTTATACTAACATGGTTTACTTAATTTACATCTGATTCACATACTCTTCCATAACATGTCCACTTAATATGGAATTAAGTCCAACCTACTCAGATTTACATGTTTGCATATTCTTCCTTTTTAATAATCCAAAGTTTACAGTCAATGGTTCTCAAGTTCTAATATGCCCATTTCTCATTTTCATTGTCATTACAAATTATTCTAATTTACCTTAATTTTAAGCAATTAAAACGGAAAAGGCATAGGCTCTGGATGGCTTAGGCTCAGTGCAAAATAAAAAGGAAAAGGAAAAAAATAGATCCAAACATAGTAATGAACAAACTGAAATAATTGGAATAATTAGACTGTAAATTAAACAAATAACAGAAAGGGATAGGAAAAAGATTGTACATATAAACAGATAACAACTGAAAGAATAGGTAAATGACAATAATAAAAAGAACAATAATTTATAAGTAAAAACTTATAAACATTGATTATTTCATATCCTGTATATTTACTATCAAAATCCTTTTTAAATTGTAGATCTAAAAATAATTTAGAACCCACAAAGATTTGTATTAGATCCAGGCAAGGCCATTGAATTAGTTGTAGAAGAGGACTTATCCTTTCAATCAATGTTTTGGCAACACCCAAAAATTTCCTTTATTTTGTTTCAGAACATAACTTAGAGGAGGAAGAAGATGAAGAAATGTTTGTGTAAGAAAATGGTGAGGTTGCTAGTCTATTTATAGATAGGCTAGGATAATATAAACCATAGGATCTTAGGGTTTTGAATCAAGCCATAGAATACACATCGTGCTGAGAAAGATAAAGATTATTACACATAAATCCATGTAGGTTCAGGCTCCTGCTTGGTCGAAGGCAGGTCGACCTACCTACTACGTTGGTGAACACTAGTGTGGACCCATAGGTCGACACAGGAGTTTACCCATGTAGGGTTAGGTCACCCAACGACCGTTGTTTCTTCTAGATTGATTTATTTTTAATTATTAAATTTAGTTCGAACTTCTTTTAGTCATATCTTGCTTATACTTAGTCTGATTCACGAAAACCAAGAGTCTTTCTGAATTAGAATTTCATAACGAGCACAATGGTAGATTCTATTTTACACAGTTCTGAATACTTTATTAATTAATATTCATTTTATTTCTTCTTTATATAATTTTGGTGTATTAAAATATGGGGTGTTACATCGAATTTATATTAACAATAATATATATTTAGTTTAGATTGAAGCATGCTACATTTTCAATTCACAACATAAAAACAATGTCTATTAATATATAACCCACAGAGTACAAAAGTCTCAGAGAAGGGTGTTAAGCTAAAAGAATAATTTCTCTGCCATCCACTGATATAACATTAATAGAAACCAATTAGTCATGTTGAAAATACAACAACCGACATGCATCCATTTACCAATCTGTTCTTGATTTTGAACGAAATCGAAGGCACTTTATTCCACGGCCCCACCCTGGTGCGAAAGCCCATGCAATCCGAATCACTTCAAGTATGGTTAGATCGCAGTCAACGAGAAATCCTACCGATGTGAAGGTCTCTGATCTACAATCACAGTCAACTTCATTTTCATTTCATCGTATAGTTGATCACAATGGGTCGAAACCAGGTCATTCCAAATAACTATTGCATCTTTAAAATCAAAATATATATGTATAATATCATGAGTTTTATTCCATATTGAGAATATTATTTTACTCAAAACTTCCTTACATTTAGGAATTTATCCCACAAATCTATTCAAAGATTTACATACTTCAACTTTTGTTTAAATCTTTCATTCAACATATCTCTCGCCTAAAATCGTATTTACGATTCCTTAATCTTATCGCTACGCGAAAAACACATTTATCTTCTTTCAAGAAATTCTTAATCTCAACCACATTATCATTTGTTAGGGAAAAATCCTCCATTAAATATTTATAATCAAATTAAATAAATATTTGTTTTCAACTAATCTTGAGAAATCATCTTCTCTTTTTACCGGGTTAAAGAACAAACATTATTTGAAACAACCTTTACGATAAACCCAAAATCATATTTCCATTTCATTATGAAATCCTCACGGAAATCATATCAGTTTATAATAGATAAAATTTCCATATCCGACTAATAACATGAGCGAAATAATGGTAAAGCCTTTTAAATTCCATCTATAGTAGAGGTCTTTATCTATAGAAATTTATTTCAACCGAATTAATTTCCGTTTAATTCCAATCTTATTTGGAAAACTTAGGGTGCGTTTGGTTTGTCGTTTTCGGATTATTTTCAATTTTGAAAAACATTGAAAACATGTTCCCTTTGTCGTTTTGAAAAATACATCATTTTGCAAAATGGGCTTAACAAAGGAAACTTAAAACAGGTTTATTTCCATTTAATTCCAATCTTATTTAGAAAACTAAGAATGTAACATAAAGATGACCGACACTATTATGTATTCTCTAGAGTAATGATATAATTTCATGGAAGCTATATGACTTGTACATACATCTCAAATGAAATTTGATTCCCAAGTTTATTTCTGCATTCCACTTTCAGTTTCTCTACTATATATTCAACTACAAAATTGTATGTTGACAGTATTGTTTCTTTAGCGTAGATATTTATGTTATATCATTGTTTATGTAAACCAGTTTTGTCAAAGTAATAGGTGGATAAGTTCACTCATTTTGTTTGTTGTGTTTGGTCTAGTTTTGTCTTATTTCATTTGGTCTTGGTTTTCATTTTTTTTAAAGAATAAAAAATCAATCTGTTGATTTCATTTTGTTGTTTGTTTTGTATTTGGTTTTTTCTATTTTGGGGTGTCATTTGTTAGATTAAAAAGATGTGTGTGTGTGCAAGTGCATAGTTACACAAGTTGTGCACTAAGTTTCAAATGTCTGCTTAGAAGGATTAAATAATTCAATACCCATAGTTCCTTTTTGTTCTATACACCTTTCTGTAACATGGTAAATGACAGTTTGTTCATTCAATCTTTCTATAACATGATAAAAAAAATCAATTATGCTTGCTATATTGTTATATTGATGACAAATTTTCCGCTTTCGAAGCAAAGACTAATTTCAATTCCATGTTGCACAATACACAACTTCATTCAAGAGGAACATGCATTGGATGCTCTATTTACTGAATATTCATCTAAGAATATGATATTTCAACCCACAGGGGAGCCTGGTCAAGAACAAGAAGTTGTGCAATTTAATGTTAGCCAAATGACTCAAATGAGGCAAGTCAGAGATCAAATTGCTACCCAATTGTGGGACGAGTATGTATCCACCCACCATTTGTAGTTCAGGTAAAATTTTGTTTTTAGTTCAAATTCAAAATTTATTCTACCATATTTTATTAACAAATTTATGTCTTACTTTTATGCTATTTTATGCAGATGTGATTTTGAAGACTTCAACATTGTGTTTCTTGAACTTTTTGTTGTATTTGGTGTATCTTTTCAATTTTCTATGTATTTGGTGTATATCTTATGTTATATGTCTAAAAATCTTGTCATGAACTTTTTGTTGTAATTTTATTCCTTATGCAACTTGGTCTCATGTAACTATTTAAAATATTGCGCTTTCTTTAATTCTTAACTATTATGTTTATGACTTACTGTATTTTCCCTTTGTGTCATATACTGCTTGTTAATTAGTAACTTGATATAATGGTAATATTTTTCATATGGCTCTTTCTTTATTCTTGTGTGTTCAATTGAATATGGATAATGAGTAATGTATATTATGTATTATGATTTAAATGTAAATGTTGTTTGGATTACAAAATGGAAAATTCAAAACTTCAAAGCATGAGAAACATACTTTAAACCAAACGCATTTTCCAGTTTTCATTTTTGAAAATGTGTTTTCAAAATACTCCATACCAAACGCATTTTCTAAAATAATGAAAATTGTCAAAATGAAAAATTGAAAATGGCTAAAAAACACAAAACTGAAAATTGAAAATACAAACCAAACGCAACCTTAGCTTTTAAAATCCCAATATATCTTAAAACTATGTTTTAATACCTTAGATATGTTTTCAAATCATTTGGATATCATCAGTTATCTCAAAACCTTTTTATTTTAAATCGTTCGAAAAACCATCGCAAATAGTGCTGCTGAAACAACTCGTTTTTCAAAAAATAGCTTTTAATTTTTCAAACTTCGTATAATTAATCCAAATATCTTTGAAATCATTTATTATGATTTATCATAATTTATTGCTATTTTTAATAATTTAAAATTAGCTTATTTCTGTAAAGTCTTTTTTGGGTCATTAGCGGCAGTAGCGCAATTTTTATTCAATTTTGATTTGAACTCATCTCAAGATCTAACTATTGGATTTCAAAAATTTACATATCATTTGAAATACCTTTTTATTTCAAACCAAACGGTTTTCGTTTAGGGATAACCCGACGGTCGGATTTTCCAGTACATCAGTTTGAAGTCAATGGTCGAAATTCGGGAACTACCACCGCGCGATGAGTTTTATTTTGATCAAACTTCTATTATAACTAGTGTGTGGCCCGTGCTACGCAAACGGGCAATTGTTTGGTTTAGGACTGTAATCACTATATTGTGCGCTATTAAATTTTGTCACGTTCTATAATCAAGTTGCTAAAATATACTTTAATAAATTATATTATATGGTAATTTAGAAAAGAGACTTCATATATGCAATAATTCATTTTCCGTAGGTAAAATATTTAAGTTTAGATGGTTTTTCTTGTATACAATTAAAAGTAACAGCTGCGAACCAAGTGAAAAAAAATAGTTTTTCCTATATTTAGCAACGAATCATAAGCTATTTATGCAATATGCAGGTGATTTTTTTTTAACCTTTTGGACAACATTACATAATCTACATTTATAGGCTTAAGTAGATAGATGGTTGATCAAACCCATAAGACATAATAATACTAAATATTAATGTAAGTGGAAAGGACCATTTATGTGATTTGACTATATAATTAATTGATGTGGAAAGCTATGTGTGATGTTATAAACAATCCAAGGATTTTCATAACATCTACTAAGGAAAAATTCATAATTATTTTCGTTTGCCGAATTTAAGAGTACTCTTTAATTTCTAGTTACAACATCAACTAAGTCTATCCATGTTTCTAGAATCATTCCCCGAAAACATTGTTATCACAATAGCGTAAGAGACAATATGGGTCATGAATTGCCAAAAACACATCGTAACGAATAATTTAATCACAATAAATTTTATTTTGTGTTCTTGACCCACCAACATACAACATGAACAATAAGACGGAACATATAGCCTAACAATAATACAAAAATAACTTGAATTGATACAATATAAAAGAATTCCATAGTTTGATCATGCCTCTGCCATTACAATATATATGGCAAGCATACGTCCCATATCCACGTTGACCAATTAGAACGGCTCGCTTTGATAACGCTTTCCAAATTGGAAAGTTCGCTATAGCATCAATAATCAACTTCAACAACTGCTTTTACATTATTTTTATGGTTTTCTTAAGATTGGTGAAAAAAAATTAGATGGACAATTACCAATATAACCATAGAGCCATTGAATAATAATCTTAAGAGCAATAGAAAATAAATTCATAAACACTTTTGATTTTGCCTATGCATGTTACTTTAACATAATTTTGGTCAAGTAAAATTGCACTGGCCTTGATGTGCTCCACATATGAACTAAACCAAAAGTATACATTGTATTGATTTAATAATAATTTTCATAGATAAACGGTCTATTCTTTGGTGAGATGAAACATAACACAATTGAGAGCATAGTCGGAACCAAACAATAAAATGATGATTCAAAGTCTTGGTTTACCTACTTATAAAAAATAGTAGGTAGTTATATGAACTAATTAGTTCAAAAGAAGGTGAATAAAGTTTTTTTTGAAAATTTGTCCCTTAATTAACTAATAAAAATTATTATACACACCCTGGTATAGTGCAAACAAATATGCTTCGCGTACGTTAAAGTGGAACTACTTCGTGTGCTCTTTTCTCATATGATGGTATATTATTAACGGACATCACGAACGAAATCAATATCGTTCATGATCTTTGTAACCACATCCAAACCAAAGTTCCATCATTGTATGTACGATCTCTCAAACGATAACGATTCTTCCCCTTTAGCAATCTGCTGTTAGCAGTGCCATGATTTTCAACCATACAATCTTATTCTAGATTGAGGCTCCAAATCACCTTTCGCAATCATGCAATTAGCAGTCTCATGCTTAGCAACTGATCAATCTTTTCCAGATCTATGCTCCTAGTTGTATTTACGTTTCTAATTTTCAACAATTCTCGAAATAACATCGCATCAACATCCTCTACACATTCATTCCGTCGTGCACACCCACATAACAACCTTTAACCATGTGTCAATTCGCATTTATCCCTGTATCAGGTCTGAATGCAAATTTTAGACTACTAATTGCTAGGCAATAGAAGAAGTTGGATCCTCTCATGCATCCTTTAATCAAATAAAAATTACTGAGATGTGGATGAAAATAAAGATCTAAGGCGTAGTCTTAGCTTTGGCACATCTTATTTAAACCTTCACATGATTTGAAATGATAGCTACCAAATATAGCAAATCCCAAGTCAACTTCGCTGCTTTAATCCCCAAACAACTTCGATAACAAAAAATAAAAGAAATTGAAAAAAATAACTGATTTTCTATTTGCCCATGCAAGTTAATTGGCCTGTATTTCAACTTTAATTTAGCAAACAAAAAATCATAGCTGAAAAGCCTAAATCTAATAAAATGAACTATCATCTCACAAAAATCTCCATTAACTACAGTTCTTTAACTAATTTCATTTTTATACAGACCAGTCCACGTTAATTGCAGTCTTATCTTAATTAATTATATATAACCAAAACATTACAGCATGGTATAAGTTAGAATCCTTCTTGAATATGCTAACGTTTCAATATGATACCCAACCTTTATGCATATCCGTGCAACTTATAATAAGTACCTAGCATTCTTGCACAATCGTTCAACTAATATACAGTTTGTGCCTCTCTACCCTTTTAAACAAAAAAATTAGCAGCAATTGGAAAAATGCATCATTTATCAAATGTGGTGTTACTGTAATCCTTCACTGCATCATACAACGTTTTTTGTTTAGTTTTTGTACCAGCTGGCAATCTTGGTAGCACAATAACAAATGTACATAAATTCAGAAATATAATCTGCGGATATAACATAATTACATTACATATGAGCCGGACATACGGGGGAGGGGGGTATGTATATATGTCACACGTTCAGTTCAGAGTTTTTAGCCACATATAAATTCTTACATAAGTGCCACAGACTGTGCCAGCAGGCCAAACATGTTGCCCTGTCACTGAGTGCACACAGGACAATCTCTTTCAGTCTCTATGTGTTTGCCTTCATCTTGTTGCCCTCATTCGAAATCGCAGAATGCAACACCACCAACTTGTATCTCTACGCAGCGCTCACTCACTAGCCGCATCTTGTATCTTCACACAATATCAATTTACTCTCAGACTAACCATACTAATTCTGCTAAGCATGCCCCAACATGCATCTTTAGTGCATACTCAGTCTTTCATGCTATGACTCTCTAGTGAGTACACAATAGTCAATAGTTAATGCATCTCCAGATCACTCTATACGGCACTGCAAGCTTGCTTATCATTCATAAAGGCTGCCACACCTCTTTACTCTACAACAACAACACTTTGGCATGAAGCACCAGCTTTACTGCCTCTTGCACCACCTTGCACGAACGCTAGCTACTGCTCTGCCTCATTTTTCAACATGGAGCATAAAACACCTAACTGAGATTGTAATTTATATGTTATTTCTTCAAAAAGCTGATTATGTCAGTAAGTTTTGTAAGAATAATCTTTTATCGATTTTTATCTCCATTGGCGTGTTGATCTTCACAACGATGATCTTGCATTCATTTTTCGTGTAATAGTTATTACACAACAAAATTTGGTATGAATTTTGATTATTGTTTAATAAAAAATTTATGGTTCTTCTAAGAGGACCACTCCTTCATCCAAAAAATTATTGCCATAATCAACTAACAATGGTCCTCTCATAGCTGTAACCATGTCCATGCATCGTATAATTAATAATTAATTTCATTTTAAATCTTTAAGAATTAAGGGCACAAAACATAGAAGAGTGATTAACTTCAATAGGTAGTAAATTCCAGAGATAATGGCGATCAGACTAAATAATAACTGAACAACCAAATTAGCATTATTATGCCCAAATGCATCAGCAATATAAGGATAAAGGATCATCAAAATTTTCTAACCCATCCCGAACAATATGAATTTACTCCTTTCATTTCCGAAAAAAGGGATGTCCGGATATTGTTAACCATTAAAGTAATATAATATGTTTCATATTTTGTAGTTATCCTTAAAAAGGTATAAGAACATAAACTTTTTAATTGTTTGATCATGATCCTACTTTATTAAAATTTTGAACCAATCAAATCTTCTTTTGAATATTAAATTCAAAAGAAATCCATATTTTATTTTTAACCATTAGTCAATAAATATTCTTTTCAAACCCTATGAAACTTGTGCAAGGATGGTTTATAGTATATAAAATGAGATGCTTTATTAAAAAAATGTTGGAGTGGGTACACTTTTCTAGTACACTGTTCTATTTATGCTCAAAAGAACATACCGGCCATCGCATACATCAGAAATTAATAATTGGAAATGATGAGAAGTGGTATTATAGTAAGTTAAGATTCTAGTATATGAAGTATTTGCTTTAAAATGATGAGAAGTGGCTATTATAGTAAGTTAACATAAGATTCTAGTATATGAAGTATTTGCTTTATTAGTGTGTAAATATGGATGTACTTCCCAAGCAAAGGTACCTGTTGTGAGGAGCATTATGTAACAATTCTAATGGGATCAACATGGTCAAGTCAGCATATCAACCAACTGTTGGCATGTAAATTTCTTATGGAGAATGTTTCACTAATCATAATAATAAAAAGTAATTATAACGTATTCATATTGTGATGATGTGGAAGAGTGTATATGCATGTACGCATGTGTTTGCATTTGTCTGTGCATGTATGCATAAGGTACAATGCAACTTATGTTTTAGGAACCCCTTTAGCAACCATGTCTTATCTTGAACTACCCTATGCCAAGCACTGCAAAAATTTGTTGATGTTCAGTTGACATATGGAGCATTATACTAATAAATGCTTACTCATTATGCTATATGCAGTATAATATATTTGATTTTTAAACTCAATGATTAATATAAATGTTTAAACGCTGAAAAATTAAATTTGATTTTGAAAAGGCTACAAATATTAAAATAAACCAAATTTTTGTATAGGTGATCCTTCATACGGGGATTGAACATCTACATTTGTTTTGCAGTATTTGAAATGATTTAGTTCAAGATATGATAAAGATGCTCTAAAACAGGAATGTTTGTGAGCCAACAAAAAAATTGGCTTTCAAGAATCCCAATTATGTTAGATATAAATCAAGAACAATCAGAATGTGATAAATGTTCTGCAAGCATAATCTATATCCATATTTTATAAATAACATATTTTCATAAACTTATCATATATGAATACTTGCAGGCCAATAAAAATAAATAGTTCAAAATCCTCAGCTATAATAGATACACCAAATATTATGTAACATATTTTGATGCTCAAATGTATCAGCAAAAAGCTATTTTTTTGAATGATGTTTTAATGATACAGAAATCACGCATCTACGACTGATTGACAAATTCCAACTGCTTTGTAAATCGAGTAGTGCACTTATCGTGCATACTAAAAAGTTAGGACTTGGATCCTTAGTCATATATCCATAGCTTAGACCAAATATATTCATATTGTTAAAAGAAAAAGGCATGAATTCAATGCTAATTAATAAACATACCAAATTCATTATTTTCTTCAATGACATACCATACCATGTGTAGCATACATAATATATCTTACCATTTCTGAGTGACAGAAGAATGGAGTATTTGTGCTCTTCCTACATTATGTCAAGATAGAATATATGTTAATATAGTATAAACTATATGTAATGTAACTAAAAATATTGATTATTCTTAAATTAACAATCCATTGAACTGTAGATATTGTGGTCTGATGTATAAGCTTCTTGACACAAAATACAGAGAAAATAAATGTCATTGTCGCATGCCTTTTAAATTTGCTTCTCTTTCATGGTCATTGCTGCCACTTAGGCATCAAAATCATCCCAAAAAATATTGATCAAGCTTGCATATGAGAAAGAGTTACTATATATATGAAAGCATTATAATATGTAGGAAATTAAACCAAATAAAATAGTATTAAAAGAAAGTAAATAAACATACCATGATTTTAACAACATCATTATTAATCCACCTATATGCACATATGTTCAACTACTCATACTCCAAGCGACACTGTCACTTGTATATTAGAGAAATTTTCAAGTTTAAATAGCCCAAAAGGTCTATAGCAGAAGTTCAAGTTAAATTAAATGGCAGTCCAAATATAATGTGGGAAGAAAATGAAACTACAAAAAAAAATAAAAAATAGAAGCTTGGTTGGTTTACACTCATCTCAAAATTATGCGAACATCCTATTACATGTAGTTAATTTTTTATCAATCTTTCTTGGATGATATTCTTTTAGTATATGTATCTAATTTACGAAATTAGGTAAAGTATGAAAATGGAAAAGCATCGATCATATATACATTAGAATATTCATTATTTGTGAACAAAGAAATTTAAAGATAGATTTTAAGAAGCTTTTGTATTATGAATTCACAGTATGGTATATCATGATATTTTTACTTATAATAGTGGTCATACCATTGTTAAGCATAAATAAATTAGTCTTGTTGTAAGTAATCAAGGATTCATCGTATTATTTACTGTCTTAGCAAAAACAGTTTGAACTACAATACACCTAATTCAATCATTCCATTCAATTTTTCTGCAATTATCATTTCTTTTTCTTGTGTTAATTTTTTTGAGTTGTGAACTTTTGTGTTAGCCACTTTAGATCCACCAATCAAAGAAATTTTCATATGATCAAAATAAATAAAGAGCATGAAATTTGGTCATGGAAAAATCCTTCTGTACAAACTGTATCCGTAGTCCCAAACCAAGAGAATGTTCATATGTAGGAATCATCTACAAACATTTAGTACAAAAGTGGAAAAATAAATGGAAAACATAAATTAAGAACTCACCAAAGCGAATTGATTAAAAACCGTGCAATCGATAAGTTCGTTGAATAATGACGCTCCAAAAAAAGGTTTTAATCCATGATCCACAGTGCTAGAAAAAGCTTTGGATGTGAAAGCTAGATTAAATTATATCAGGACCTGAAATTACAAATCAAATATTTATAATCACCATGCATGAAAATTTGTAGGGTACAGTAGAAGTAAAATTCCTGGGTGAAAACCACAGATGGAGATGACTGAAAGTTTGTTGTGTTATATAACAAACATTGTCAGTTTTACGAGTGAAAAATAAGTTTTTCGCAGGGGAATGAACGATTTAGGGAGGAACTAATATTGATTTAATACGGAAATAATTTTCTAAAAAGGGAATCAGAGACGGAAAATGAACATAGCAATGGTTAACCGCTCCACGTTTATTGGTTTAATGCTTCGACAATTAGATATGACATTAATAGATATGTGGAGCTTTTACAAACATTCGGTTTCTCCTTTCCAATATAAGTAATATATATGAATACAGAAACATATTAAATATTCTACGTGTTATATTACGAAATTAAGGGATATATCTTACACAAACATTGTTTAATGGCATTGAAATATATCTTGAATACCTTTTCATTTACTGTATCCAGCATTGCACGTACTCGTATGATTTTCACCTCATCAAGTCAAGTGCATTTTGTACTACTGAAATCATACAGTAGTAGAAGAAATATTTATTAAAATGGTAAAATAAACAATGCACAAATTAAAAAGTCAAAATGCTCTTTATATATAACCAGTACGGAGGCACGTCCGATGGACTATACATAGACAAATCTGACCAAAAATGCATGGAAAATAATACGTAATTGCAGTAAGTTTAGCACTTAAGCAATATTCATCGGTTGCAGTTTGATAAGTACCTAATGTTATATATGTATACAACAGTCTACTGCAGGGTAGTAAGAGTTGAAAGGAGGAGGTGTTAGGTGGTATGGCAAAGCAGCATTAAGGGTTCATACAGATGTGCTCAAATACATGCGATGCACATGTGCAGGAGTGCGTCGTATTAAAAAAACATCGTTTGTAAGATTTCTTGGGACTTTCAAAATGACATTGAAGTCTATATGGCTTTGAAATATGCATAACCTTTGTGAAATGCAGATAATACAAAGCTATGTTAGGAAATAATGAAAGAGCGCAAAGGAAATAAAATCTACTGTATTAATATAGGGATAAGTAATCACTTAGGCCCAAAAGAATTGGGTTGGAGAGACGTCAAGATACTATAGCTATACATATATACACATACACACAATTTTAAAAGTGATCTTTCAGCAAGCTTATTTTGCAGTTCATATGAACCAAATGTTAGTAACAGCAAGCTTATCAGGCAAATCATTAATTTAAATGTATACGGAGTTGTTCCTAGTACTGTTACACCTGTTTTGACAAAAAGAAACGCAATTACTATAATATCATTAAGCACCTATAAAACTCCAGTCCAGATAAACTTGCAGGTTTCAAATCATTTTAAGCGTCAATTCTGGTATATCAAATGTATGCAGAAACAAAGATAGACCCACCGGCAAACAGTGTTATCGCTTTTTTATTATAAAATATTGAACAAACTCCATTCTCTAATTTATTAAACTATTATATAACAGTCCGATATAGCGATAAATTTCACTATGAAAACACAAATTCGGTGACCAACAAATTATCTGTAACAATCAAATTCCTTTCCAACACTTCCATTTCTATCAACCACAATTGCTGACTTTCGATCCATGATAGCCTCTCAATATCTTGATTTTATAGATCTGTTAATAAATCATATATTGCACATTCTACCGCAACTATAAGCACATTCTATTGCCACAAAAAAATCATTCTAGTACAATTGAAACTATAAGCACATTCTAGTACAATTGAAACTAAAAAATAAAAATGATTGCCAACTATAAGCACATTTTATTGCAACTATAAGCACATTCTAGTACAATTGAAACGAAAAAATAAAATTAAAGTGAATAAAATGAAGAAAATGAATGCCAATTATAAGCACATTCTATGACATACAAACAAAAATTTCAATATAACTCTTTGTTTCGTTTAATAGGTAAGGTAGATAAGTTTTTCTATTTTAGGACAATTATCCAAATTATCATGATACAACTGGTGTTACTACATAATATTACTATTTACAGTCATGGATGACCAATCCATTCCCTAAGCTCATATTATGAGCCAATAAAGAAACAATCTTCATTCTGGTAAGAAATAGTGGATCTTTCGGGTTTTTTCAATGCATCTTTCCATTCAATTCATAAAAGCTTGCTTACTTTCTTTTTTTATAGAAGTGATGCAGTGTATGCATTATTAAGATCCAACACTATTTAATATAGTCTTTCCTGTTTTAAACTGATTCATTTAGGAATAAATTAACAATCATAATGTTGTTAAATGGATATATAAGGTTTATCACATGATAACATGATTCTTATTTTCTACACAAAATATTAAATTAACATAATTATATCTAGATTTAGACACATAAGACCTAACTTCATCATTTTGAAGTTATAAAATATCATATTCATTTTCAGGTGGAAGGATCGCATACAAGAAGCCTCATGATGAAAAAGCTGAAAACATAGATCATATCTCTTTATCAATTATCAAAAATATCGAATTAAAATCCATTAATATCAACCATTTTCTAGCCTTAAGATAATTGAAACAAAATATTTAAAAGCATACCTTGTCATAAAAGGGTGAATCAGATATAATATTTTATAAAATCAAGAATGGAGTTATAAAATTTGGTTACAATCATGGTGTGAGAAACGATTGTTCACAGATTTCTTAGAAGATAAAAGAAAAAAAAGAAAAGGAAAAATAAATAGTGCATGTTTTTTCTTTATCCCTTTCATCCCCCTCCCCTAGCTTATGCAATAAAAAGTTGATTTTCTAAAGTACAATCCAAAATATTATCAAAGTAAGTATGCTCATAAGAAAAAAGTCATTATCTCTACGTCGACATTTTATAAAAATCATGAAGATGGCGGATAACTCATATGTGGATGTTTTGAGTGATTTGTGAAAGGTTTCAGTTTGACCTTTTAACGAAATGTCTTTGTCTTTAATAACTTGTGCTAAGAGAAAAGATTAAAAGTGGTAAATCAACACATGCAGTGTGAAAATTTAATAACCAAATGAGAGTGAAGACAATGAAGGACTGACCTTTCAGCAAAACCAAAAAACCAGGTAGAAAATAATGTAATACTCTTGGCTCTAAACCAATGTGCATTGTCTGTTTGTTTGATTTTACACCTTTAAGACTTCCATAGTTTCAAATAAACAATGCCTTGCAAAAAATGAGGATATTAATATTATAAAGTAAAAGTAAGCATTATTCAATTATATAGTCAATATAACAATTATTTTATTTGTGATCATCATATTCAAAGTTGACCTATGGAAGATAATATCTGGAAAAAAATTTATAACCAAATCTTATTAATGAGCGAATAAATTTGTGAAGTTAGATATTTACATTTGGGAAATAGCTCATAATGCGATGATGGAGAAGGTACCATTGTTAGCATTGCAAAATGATATAAGTTAAAGTTGTAAAAGAGATTACAATTGTCTTGCCAAACTAATCGTTATTTTCGTAATATTAAAGGAAATAAAATCTAAGAAGATAGTGATTATGTAGCTAGTTAACATTAAATAGTTGGATTAGGTGAACATGATTGTATATGTTAGCATTACGGTGACAGTCTTAGAAAATTATGGACAAATTAGCATCAAAATTTTTAGGCATTAAATTGTTATTTAATTGGATAGTCAGTTAAAAATCATGAGTGAACTATGACATAAAGAACAATAAATGATGTAAATAGTCCTTTGAACTAATAATTAACTTATTAAAAGCAGATAATAATGAAGATAACATGATTCGGGGTTGATGCTTAAAATAAGACACTGAAACAGTCTGGTGTGGTGCACTCCATTTGAATGCGTCTAAATAAAATAAAACTATATTTCCAATAAGAAAACGGTGCATAACCACGGATTTTTACCATGACTAATTTTATATGGTTAACGATTCATTGTAAATGAACTGAAGTATTTGATCATGGATATAATTTTGAGAAAAATAAACCATGATATTTTTTATTATAAATGCTATACATTTATACATGTGCTTAAAACTGATTACCTGACTACCATTCATTTGTTCACTTCAGTCCATATGTATTGTCGTCGTCTTTACTTTCCTTGGCATTCGTAGTTTCTTTGTCCTGGAATGTAAATTGCACTTGCTATAAGAAGACACCCACAAAAATATAGTAATATTAGTTTCCTAATCATTATATGGTTATATGATACATATAATGTCTAAGACGAAAGGAATTGAAAGCACAGAGAAATCTTAGCTGTGAATGAAAATTAAAAAAAACCATAAATTAATGAAAAAAATTTGAAAAGAAAACTGTAAGCTTGCAAAGGTGCATAGGACAATTAGTACAATGATTCAACACAACTTTTGAAGCACTATGATATCCTGTAGGAACCTTCTTCATACAAAACAACAAAGAGGGTTGACGGATTCATATTTAGAATAACAGACAATATGGTATTAACTGTTAACAACATTAATCAAAAATATATTACTTATTTTCTTTAAAGTGTACCGCATTTTGTTATCAAATTCGCTAAAACAGAAATAAAGATCTATCCCGTTCTCCTCTTCTAGAATAGTTTCTCTTCTTAATCTTCTGAACATGAAGATTAAGGAAAAGCAAGAGAAGCGAGTAATTTACGGCTTTTTCAATCGATTTTTATGGAATGAATGATACTTTTGGATTTTCCTTCCAACTTTTAATTTAACCAAACTTCACAAATAACAGTCGGTTTTAGAAATGATAGGCTAAACTAAGCATTAAAAAAAAACTTTTTTTGACATTCAACAAAATTAAACTCTGTAAAACACATAACATACCTTATCAAATGAGGAACAATTTGCCTCTTATGAAGGTCAGCGATGAGAATCATCAAAACTGTTAATGATTACTTAATCAAGTTAGCTAGATAAAACATAAATACTCAAATAAAAGTTAGAAAAGTATAAAATGGTAAATAATTTAAGAATGAAGTTTACGAAAAGTACAGAACCTAAGACCTTGCACGCGACTTAAGAAGAGCTTTCTTTGCACTCACAAAACATTTCTTGTAATTTCCCTAATATTTTTTTGTAGTTTTTGTCAAAGTGTGTTTTGTTTGAGGTTTTGATGTGAGGGCTATGAAGAGAAAAGGAAGGAGAAAGTGAACAGAGTAGTGCAATGCGAGATTGAATCGTGCGGGTTAGATACAATGAAGTTGCAACTACACCAATACAATTGGTTCCTTGTATTGCTTTTCTCAAACATATTAAATTACACATCACGCTACTGAATTAACCTTGAGTGGCATTAATCTGGTCCTTCTTATATAGAACTAATATAGCAATAAAGGTACATATTTGCTAAATGTTGTACCATAATTTATTATGGGAATATGTTTACCTATTGCATGTTCCAGCTTCTACATTTTGCAAGCAACTTTGGTAAGAATATAGCAGCTTCACAGCCCAGAATAATTGCATTAATAAAGTTTTATCAATAAAGCAAGGAGCGACAATAATTATTAAGCTTGGTTGTTGTAGCGTAAAGCCTTGTTCATGTAGTCATTGCTTTGAAGCTTCTTTCCACTTGCGCAAGCTACTATAGCGACCGTCTTCCAACTTTGAAAAGGTGATCTTTCAGCAAGCTTATCCCTGACTATAATATAGAGATATAATCCTTATCGATTGTTACAAACGTGTCTCCAGTTTTACACACTCTCATCTTCTTTTATCCATTTAAGCTATGTAACACCATATATTAGCAAGAATAAATACCTTGTTTTTCATGTATTTATTTATTGGCATGCATTTCTACAGAAGTGCATAATCAAAATGTTGGTAATAAAGAAACAAAAATCACAAACATAAAGCTTTTTAGACCAAAAACCTGTAGGGTGCTTTCTCCCTGCCTCTTGCTCCATTCCTCCTCCCACTTCGCTTAATTCATAGCTCCTCCATCACCCCGACAACTCAACTCTTCTCACATCACGTTCCGAGTAGGTGTCTGGATAAATATTAATGATAATAAGTAGATAAATACAATTCCATTTTTTCCAATGTGGTGACTTTTGGAGTTCCAGCAAATTTGCAAATTGCTACTTCCGCCCCAAAAAAAAAACCTCTGGTTCAGTTACATGAAAACAAATTGAAACTTAACATACCTTATTCTCTCATCAAAGATCTGAACCCGGAAGTCTTATTAAGCTTTTTCCACCTGGTCTCTTCCTCTATTTACCATCTCTCCCAATCCACCTTTTTGTTTCTCTGTTGTCTTTGTTTTGTCTTTGCTTCCCTTCATTAGGGCATTTGCTGCTGTATTCTAAACATAAAACAACTTCAAGCTTCATTTTTATTCATTCTTTCCCATGTCCTCTCATATTATCAGAGTCGAAACATCTGTCTTCACATCTGAGTTTCCCCTCCACTTCATGTTTCTGCCTCGATTCCACTTGATCTTGCTCTGTCCTTGCTAACCAAACCACTCCTCTACCCAGCCCTGCGATGTTAGATTATTTGTGAGTTTGATACTTGGTTTTAGATCTTGTTGGATCTAGATTAACCCTAGAGGGGGGGTGAATAGGGTTTATCACAGTTTTTAGTTGAATTAAAAATCTAACGGGATATATAAAATAAACAGATCACAAAATATAGCAGAAACAGAAATGCAGAAAATAAATTACACAAGATATACCCAGCTTCGGCAAAATCCTGCCTACTGCTGCATTCCTAAGGTTTCTACTAGGTGATAGAACAAATCCCGCATACAAGACCATGTACACTCGCGACTCACGCTCCTATTCTAACCCTACGCTCAAAACCGTAGACTGATCGATATCCCCTCGATCAGATTTCCCCGAATTACAACCTTGTAATCCGTAACCCAGATTTTACAGACTCTGTCAACTGTCAGTCAACTCCTTGACTGAAACTCCTAGTATTTTACAGACACTAGAAACTGGTTGATCGTTTACAGAAGAAATTGAAAAAACAAAATAATACAAAAAAAAAGATCAAAACTTAAAACCCTTAGGAGTTAAAACAAGGGGTCATCCCTTTAGAAAAAAATATGGCTTAGTCCATAAAAACTTGGCCGGCCCATTCTAGTTCATTTGCCCGATCTCCTTTTATTTTCTGAAAAAAAATGGCGGCCTAGGGTTTTAATGTTTGCCCCAAATCAAATCTCGATGGCTTCAGATTGATGAATTCTTGTTCTCTGATGTGTTCCTCTTCGTCGATTGATTTGGTTGTCCCTCTCACTCTCTGGCGATCGAATCTCTGAAAACCTGTGAGTGCTCTGAATACGATTTTCTCTGTAATTTTTGTTGTTTTATGATTTTGATAAAAAACTGCCTGTGATGATATTGGTGTTGATAAATAGGGTAAATCAAAACCCTTAACTTCTGATTTCGTGATCATGACTTGGATCTGATTGTCCCTGATTTGTGCGATTTTTGATTTAATTACCTCGGCGTTCAAATGGATTTGAATTTGTTGCCTTTATAAATACATGAATAAATCCCTTGCGTGATTTCTCTTTGTGACAAACTCTTGATAAAATCGGCTTTAATTTCTCTACGTGATTTCTGGAGATAAAATTCCTTGTTCGAATTTCATAATTTCAGGGACACATTAATTTGCATGAAATTATTTTGCTTTCCTCTTCTGATATACTTGGACTTGACTGGAATGATTCAAATGAATTTCAAAAGGAATGGTTTAAATCTGGAAACACATAACTGTTTCTTGCCATGAATATGTTTAACATTCCTGCATTGCCAAAAACACTGATTGAATGCCTTTCTGGAAATAAATAAGAGGCTTGCCAAAAATGAATTTGTGATTTCTGTTGCCATGGTTTCCTCTTTTGGATAGTCACGGCTTTGAATGATTTTATCAATTCTGGATGCTTTTGTATCACTGTAAATGCTTGAGATAATTCAGGAAAGATACAGCATGACTGTGGCTTTGATGATTTTGAAAAACTTGCCCTGTATTTGTTTAATTTCTGGAAATCACTATTAAAAGATTTGTTGCCAACTTTGAAAATATTTAACTGATTTCCAATATTGTTTTCACTGATATGTTGTGTATGTGTCACCATGAATCACGTGTGGTTTGCTCAGCAATTCTTTTGTTACCAAATTGGTTTCACAAACATTCCATAATTTGAGCTGAATCATTTGTTAATACTGGCTTGATGCTTGTTCCATTGTCATTTTGAATTGATGCTGGAATTTGTCATTGCTGTGTACATTTGATTCACCATGCTCACTGACCATTTATAAAAGTTGTGTACACACCATCCATGCAAGGAGTTAACTTTCTTGTGCACCTTGTTGAACTGCCTGCTCCATGTTGGTTGCACCATGCTGCACTTGAGTTTGCTTGATCGTGTGATCATGTATGTTGACTTGTCCATTTGTATTAGAACCATGCTTCACCATTGTGCCTCCTTGGCTATTCAAATAGTCACATGCACTGATCTGCTGCTCCATACTCTTATGCTCCATTCATGCATTTGCCCCCTTTGCTGAAATGTGTATTTACTGTTTTGCTCCATGCTTCATCATTGCTGTATTGACATGTCTTGCACTAGCTCGACCACTTTGGTTTGACAGTTCTGAAGTCTTGAACATGTTGTATCTCCATTTTGAATCATATTGCTGCCTTGTGTGTTTTGCTGTGCCTTGAGTTCATTGAACCATGCTTTGCTGTTTTGAGATATGTTGACTTTGAATGCTTGACTGATGAGTTTGCTGTTGACTTTTAATGCTAGCTGAGTATACACTGAGTTGAGTTGGTCATCACGGCTGCTCCTCAGTTGCTCGCTACATTCTGATTGGCGAGGCAGTGCACACGTGTATACACGTGTGTATATGCAGCCAACAGACGAATTTTCCTGTCCCTGTACTATATACTGTCTAAACATAGTCGGATTAACAAATCAGATCAAGTCGGAAAAATGATGAGAAACACACCAGAAAACTGAGGCAAATATTTTTTTTAAATAAAATTTATATTTGCATGTATATAGTTTTATTTCTATTGCAGTGTACTGTGTGTTTCTGTTTCATGTGACAGGTGATGATGACTGGACTGAAGTGACTGGACTGAAAGCTGTAAAAAACAGAAGACAAGAAGACAGAAGGCAGAAAGGACAGTGTTGGAGAAAGTATAGAAGTCAGTATGAATGTGTCAAAAAAATCTGTATATTGAAATGTAAATTGAGTGAATGTTGCAGTGAGATAGTGAGGAGCTAATATGATTGTACTGATTATTTGTAATAAACAAAATCTGTTTGAAAAAAAATATTGTTTCATTGTTTTCAAACAGACTTGTCTATTCTATTCTGTTTATTTATAAGTACAAATATGTGAAGTGATTAAATAGTGGAGTTAAAATAGATGTACTGTTTGAATGTTAGAAATATAATATTTATATTTTAAATAAAATACAGTAAATATTTGATTTTCTGTACAGATGTATTTTATTTAAATATAAATATTACATTCCTGTCTGTGATGTAAATATAGAACAGTACAGTAACAAACACATTTATAAAATATATTTGGTTGTTATCATCAAACAAAAATCATATAATTGTGTATACAACACCGTTATATACAATAATCTCCCCCTTTTGATGATGACAAACAAATAAAAGATTTTGAATATAATAAATGTGTTTGTTCGTGAATATTTGAACTCCCCCTATTTAAATGCTCCCCTTACAACAGAAACTCCCCCTATAACTGTGCATGAGTGAAATGTATGAATAAATTTTCAAAATTAAAGATATTTATAAAATATTCACTCATAAATCAAAATCTAATCCATTCTCCCCCTTTTGTTATCATCAAAAGGATACAGATTTTAAAATACAGATGAAAATTGACTAAAAATATAATTTCAGCTTAAGAGGAAGAATAGTCATCATAAATTTCAATCAGTCAAACAAAAATCATAATATTCTAACAATTGGTGGCATATTTCACATTTTAGAGGATGATGGATATACGATGAATTTTATATAAAATGGAGAGGAGAGAGTTTAAAAAAAACAAATTATTTCCAATTATTTTCAAAGGATTTTTATAAAAAATAAAGCACAAAAACAGTGATGGATTTGGACTATAATAAATAATTCAATTTAAGTGAGAAAATCGAATAATCTCAAATCCTAATACCTATCAATCAACAAATCATAATACGTCATAAGATTTTAACACATTTCACAGATTGGAAGATGGATTGATAGGCTGGTTTTTATACTCAGAGGAGAATTTCAAATTTATTTCTATTTTTAGCACTCTATTTCTTTTTATTTATTTAAGAGCACACTGACCACGCATAACCAGAGCTTGGATTTTTAAATGAGATCAGTCGCAGCTTAAATTATAAGATGTCTCATAACCATGCATAACCAGAGCTTGGATTTTTAAATGAGGTTAGAGACACTCCTATATATTAATTATATTTTTATTATTTTCAGCGATATAAAGGAAAAAACTCCTCGGTATATGAAACCAATATGGATGATAGAACTGTGGTAGGTACAGAAATGGACTGTGAAATAAATTTCTAAATTAATTATATTATGAAATAAGCTCGACTGTACCGAAATTATTGAAAATTTTCAATTATCACTAATTCTGAATAATAATATAGTCCCATTTCTATCACACATAATTTTCACTGTTTTAAAACAAGATGATTAAAAAAAAAAACTCTCCACATTTATATAAAAAAAATGATGGATGGCAGAATGATGATAGGTAATGAAGATGGTCGTGAAATAATTGCCAGTTCAAAGATATTATAATAAATGTTCAACCATCATGAAAAAATTTAAATCAAATCCTCTCTTGTTGTGAAATATACTGCAGTCACAATTTCATCACAATTTCAAATTCTGATAATATGTTTTGATGAATTATAAATACAGTTCAATTCGGATATTGATTTCAATTTCTGAATGAATAATCAATAAATAATTTTAAAATTGAAAATCAATTACAAGAGGAAATAAAACAGATTTAAAAAAAAAATGAATCTATACAGGGTGATAATTCAAAAAACAGATGAGTGAAAAAGGCTGATACCAATTGTAGTCTCCTTTATTGAGGAATTTAATTACACCCTGATGGACTATCATGGACATCTCAGACCAAAGAAATTTAAACACAAACCCAGCCAGACAAATTTAGCACATTTATTAGTATAAGAAAATGTATGGATCTATACAAGGTGAGAATTTGAATCTCAGTACAGATGGGTGAGACAAATATAAGGCGCTTCTGATACCACTTGGTGTCTCTATTTACGAGGAATTTTAACATGATACTGAACAAGAATGTCATAGACAAAAGAATTATTAAGTACCAAGCCCAAACAGACGAGATAATAGATTATGCACATGTATCAGAGCAGCAAGCATGTGATTCCAGAACAAACATTTTTCAAAACAATATCAGAGCAACACAGAATATAGTTTCAAATCATACTTGTCAAGATGATGGCCACATATGATGATTCATGATCTAATGATTAAAATACTGTTTACTTGAAATCATTTGAGGAATATGAAAATATCAGAATTCAATGAATCAATCACACCAGATTATAAATTTTTGATTTGAGATATGTGTGAGATTCAATAAATCAATAATTTCAAATGATTTTAAACAAACAAATAATTAAATCAGATAATCATGAAATAAGAGTGAATTTCAAGACCAGATTTTCAAAGGAATTTTTCACAAGACTTCTAAGAATAATTTCAGATCATTTACATCAAATAATTAAGAGATATTCATGATCCATAAATAAATAATTTATTTGAAATCACTTGAATCAATGTCAAGTTTTGTGATATAATGAATCAATCACACAAAGGTTCATAATTTCAAATTTAGGAGGTGTGTGATTATACAAAATATCAATAATTTCAGATGATTTCAAACAAAAAAAATTCAACTAAAATGATCATGAATAAATATGAAATTACAAGATGTATCACTGAAATTTGGGAAATCCAAGCCAAACTGAAAATTAATGAAATTATCACGACTGATAAGAAGCTATGTACTGTAATGAGTATAATATCTCAAGTGTTTCCAAAATGAATTGGAAGAAACTCAGAACAGCAAAGGTGTGTGAAATCTCATAAATATTTATGATTTTCAAAACAATTTAGAATTCAGACTAACAGCATTCAAGATATAACATGAATAATCAACACTGTTAGGAATTAAAAAAATAAACTCCAAAACAATTGCAGATATATACAAGTTTAAATCAAGTTCTGGAAATGATTAAAACGTAAGGGTGTTATTTAGATTAAGCGAATTTCCAGAAAAACTTGAGAAACTGCAATTGGAAGTTTAAGATGCACAGATTAAGTAGAATATGGCAGTGACAAATCAAATAAAAACAAACAGAAGAAAATAAAGTAGAAGGGGGTAGAAGAAGGAATAAGACAAGAAAATAAAACCAGAAAATATTTACAAAAATGAGTTAAGAGATTATACTTGGAAGCAGATGTAAATCAGAATCTCTAACTCCTCAGACTTGGCAAAGGAACAGTAAAAGATTCCATGATATGAAGCAGTTCGAATTCACTTTCTCTTTCTTCACAGTTGCTCCTCAGCCGTCACAGGTACCTAGCAGTTTAGAGGATCGAGTGGTCTAACAAACTTAGTAAAACCACTCACAATTTTGTTTGCAACCTTAGGTACCCAAACCTGTTTGTATAGCAATCCGTTCGAATCTATTTTTGTACCTTTAGGAACCCAAACTTGTTTGAATTTAGTGAAAATCGTTTTCTTTTCTTTAGGGGTCCAAGAATGTTTGAAAGGATTGTTATTAAACAAATTCACATCTCGTTTTTGATTTAAAAATCCTTTGAAATTGTTAGAGTTTAAATTTTCAAAGCAATCATTTCCAAAGCGATTTGAAGGATTTTTAAAATCAAAAGAATTCCATTTTTCAAAATCATTGTTTTTCCCAAAACCGAGTCCATGTTTATTTCCATGAGAAAACTGATTTTTCAAAAGCATATTCAAAGATTTTTCACTGGTTGAAAAACGTTTTAGACTCAACTCAAGATTGTCGATTTTAGATTTTAGAAAATTATTCTCGTTTAGAAGTTTCTCAGTTTTGGCTTTACTCTCAGAAATCTCAAAATCAAACTGTTTTTGTTTTTCAATCTCAAGGATCTTGAAATTCTTAATTTCATTTTCAAGTTCATTCAGAATTGAATCAGTTTTCAACAAATTCTCCTTTTCAAAAATTTATGTTTGGAATTAATATTATCCAACTCCTTTCGCAAAGAATCATTTTTACAAGTTAACTCATCTTCATTTTGTTTTAAAATAATAATATCTTTTTCAAATTTCTGAAGATTCATATTGAGATGAGCTAAATTGTTCTTCAAATTAAAACAATTCTTGCACTCAGAGTTTTCAAATTTTAAATTCAGCACATTGTTTTTACGGGTCAACTCAGAATTTTCAGATTTCAAAGATTTGTTTTTCCGTTTGAGACGATCAACAGTTCTTGTTAAATTATTACAAAGAGATACCAAATCTTCATAACATAAGTTCCCATCATTTGAATCGTCATGAATAGCTCCAGTTAAACACAGATCTGAATCTGAGTTGGTTGTTGAGGGTTTTGAGCAGTTGTCCAGTTTCCGTCCATACTTTGCATCAAGAGTGTTCCAGATTTCCTGCGCAGTTAAGCATTGGGAGATAAGGCTATAATGAACTTCATTAATATGAGAATATAAAATATGAGTAGCTCGTGAATTAAATCCAATATCAACCCTACTTACAATATCATACCCATTTAAAATAGTATCCCAACACTTAATATCAACAGATTTTAAATAAGATTCCATTTCTGATTTCCAATTCAAAAAATCTGTACCATTAAAAGTAGTTGGAATATGACTGGACTGACTCTCTATAGACTGACAACTTGGATTACCCATGACTCTAGAGTTAAAGAAAAATACCTGTTCTGATACCACTTGTTGGATCTAGATTAACCCTAGAGGGGGGTGAATAGGGTTTATCACAGTTTTTAGTTGAATTAAAAATCTAACGGGATATATAAAATAAACAGATCACAAAATATAGCAGAAACAGAAATGCAGAAAATAAATTACACAAGATATACCCAGCTTCGGCAAAATCCTGCCTACTGCTGCATTCCTAAGGTTTCTACTAGGTGATAGAACAAATCCCGCATACAAGACCATATACACTCGCGACTCACGCTCCTATTCTAACCCTACGCTCAAAACCGTAGACTGATCGATATCCCCTCGATCAGATTTCCCCGAATTACAACCCTGTAATCCGTAACCCAGATTTTACACACTCTGTCAACTATCAGTCAACTCCTTGACTGAAACTCCTAGCATTTTACAGACACTAGAAACTGTTGATCGTTTACAGAAGAAATTGAAAAAACAAAAAAATACAAAAAAAGATCGAAACTTAAAACCCTTAGGAGTTAAAACAAGGGTCATCCCTTTAGAAAAAAAATATGGCTTAGTCCATAAAAACTTGGCCGGCCCATTCTAGTTCATTTGCCCGATCTCCTTTTATTTTCTGAAAAAAAATGGCGGCCTAGGGTTTTAATGTTTGCCCCAAATCAAATCTCGATGGCTTCAGATTGATGAATTCTTGTTCTCTGATGTGTTCCTCTTCGTCGATTGATTTGGTTGTCCCTCTCACTCTCTGGCGATCGAATCTCTAAAAACCTGTGAGTGCTCTGAATACGATTTTCTCTGTAATTTTTGTTGTTGTATGATTTCGATAAAAAACTTCCTGTGAAGATATTGGTGTTGATAAATAGGGTAAATCAAAACCCTTAACTTCTGATTTCGTGATTATGACTTGGATCTGATTGTCCCTGATTTGTGCGGTTTTTGATTTAATTACCTCGGCGTTCAAATGGATTTGAATTTGTTGCCATTATAAATACATGAATAAATCCCTTGCGTGATTTCTCTTTGTGACAAACTCTTGATAAAATCGGCTTTAATTTCTCTACGTGATTTCTGGAGATAAAATTCCTTGTTCGAATTGAATAATTTCAGGGACACATTGATTTGCATGAAATTATTTCGCTTTCCTCTTTTGATATACTTGGACTTGACTGGAATGATTCAAATGAATTTCAAAAGGAATGGTTTAAATCTGGAAACACATAACTGTTTCTTGCCATGAATATGTTTAACATTCCTGCATTGCCAAAAACACTGATTGAATGCCTTTCTGGAAATAAATAAGAGGCTTGCCAAAAATGAAATTGTGATTTCTGTTGCCATGGTTTCCTCTTTTGGATAGTCACAGCTTTGAATGATTTTATCAATTCTGGATGCTTTTGTATCACTGTAAATGCTTGAGATAATTCAGGAAAGATACAGCATGACTGTGGCTTTGATGATTTTGAAAAACTTGCCCTGTATTTGTTTAATTTCTGGAAATCACTATTAAAAGATTTGTTGCTAACTTTGAAAATATTTAACTGGTTTCCAATATTGTTTTCACTGATGTGTTGTGTATGTGTCACCATGAATCACGTGTGGTTTGCTCAGCAATTCTTTTGTTACCAAATTGGTTTCACACACATTCCATAATTTGAGCTGAATCATTTGTTAATACTGGCTTGATGCTTGTTCCATTGTCATTTTGAATTGATGCTGGAATTTGTCATTGCTGTGTACATTTGATTCACCATGCTCACTGACCATTTATAAAAGCTGTGTACACACCATCCATGCAAGGAGTTAACTTTCTTGTGCACCTTGTTGAACTGCCTGCTCCATGTTGGCTGCACGATGCTGCATTTGAGTTTGCTTGATCGTGTTATCATGTATGTTGACTTGTCCATTTGTATTAGAACCATGCTTCACCATTGTGCCTCCTTGGCTATTCAAATAGTCACATGCACTGATCTGCTGCTCCATACTCTTATGCTCCATTCATGCATTTGTCCCCTTTGCTGAAATGTGTATTTACTATTTTGCTCCATGCTTCATCATTGCTGTATTGACATGTCTTGCACTAGCTCGACCACTTTGGTTTGACAGTTCTGAAGTCTTGAACATGCTGTATCTCCATTTTGAATCATATTGCTGCCTTGTTTGTTTTGCTGTGTCTTAAGTTCATTGAACCATGCTTTGCTGTTTTGAGATATGTTGACTTTGAAAGCTTGACTCATGAGTTTGTTGTTGACTTTTAATGCTAACTGAGTATACACTGAGTTGAGTTGGTCATCACGGCTGCTCCTCAGTTGCTCGCTACATTCTGATTGGCGAGGCAGTGCACACGTGTATACACGTGTGTATATGCAGCCAACAGACGAATTTTCCTGTCCCTGTACTATATACTGTCTAGACATAGTCGGATTAACAAATCAGATCAAGTCAGAAAAATGATGAGAAACACACCAGAAAACTGAGGCAAATTTTTTTTTAAAATAAAATTTATATTTGCATGTATACAGTTTTATTTCTATTGCAGTGTACTGTGTGTTTCTGTTTCATGTGACAGGTGATGATGACTGGACTGAAGTGACTGGACTGAAAGCTGTAAAAAACAGAATACAAGAAGACAGAAGGCAGAAAGGACAGTGTTGGAGAAAGTATAGAAGTCAGTATGAATGTGTCAAAAAAATCTGTATATTGAAATGTAAATTGAGTGAATGTTGCAGTGAGATAGTGAGGAGCTAATATGATTGTACTGATTATTTGTAATAAACAAAATCTGTTTGAAAAAAAATATTGTTTCATTGTTGTCAAACAGACTTGTCTATTCTATTCTGTTTATTTATAAGTACAAATATGTGAAGTGATTAAATAGTGGAGTTAAAATAGATGTACTGTTTGAATGTTAGAAATATAATATTTATATTTTAAATAAAATACAGTAAATATTTGATTTTCTGTACAGATGTATTTTATTTAAATATAAATATTACATTCCTGTCTGTGATGTAAATATAGAACAGTACAGTAACAAACACATTTATAAAATATATTTGGTTGTTATCATCAAACAAAAATCATATAATTGTGTATACAACACCGTTATATACAACAGATCTGAGAATAGCAGGTAATTTGAAGCTTCTCGATGGGTTCGTTGGTGCTTTCGGGTGGCTGATATAACATGTTTCAAGGTGTGGTTTTGGGAGAAAACATGTATGCTGCAGGTGAAGATAGTGGGATAAGAACGTAACAGATGCAAATGACCAAAATATGTCATGTTTTAGACTGCAAAGGGTAATATAGACATTGAGAAAGCTTCAGTTGGATGTATTCCTATTATATATAGATAATTTACAGTACAAACAAATCATTGCGTATAATTAAAAACAAAAAGCAGTCTATTAAATGTTAAGGTTTGCCTTAACATGAGGTTCATCATTTCCATCCATCACAAAAGTTTAAGAAAATAATACTGCATGTATTTAAGAATAGTTAATCAGCATTCGGATAAGAAACCGTAGAAGTGATAATAACATTTGAGTTATATTCAATATCATATTGTACAAAAATATCACTTTCAAGCAAAAAAAACTTGAATACTTGTTATCAGAGTGTTGTCCATACACATATGTATTACATATGATTAGCGGGCAGAGACATAAACAAACTTAGTTTATTTTGGACTAATATGGAAACAGAGAAAAATGAATTGCAGCAATTTAGATTACTCCGGATGTACTTCAGTAAACAAATTTGTCAGTCTAAACAAAATTTTCACCCGTTATCATTTGATCTACAATGTATACTATATTTGTTCAAAATTTGATATGATAGGCTTTAATTGCATGTTGTTTATGAAATTTGTGAAATGATTATCTATATAGCCAAATGAGATTTATGATAGAGGAAAAAGGGATAACAATCCAACATTATGAAAATAGTGTTTAAAATTAAGGGTTTAAATAACCATGGCTGCTACATGAAACCACTGTGAAAAACTGAACTAAATAAGTTTGGTAAAAATAGGAACTTTTTAATATCTGATAAGGGAAGCCGCTTAGTTGGTGTTTGAAAATTATTGGTATAATAGACAACAGCTTATGCTTAAATAACCCGTAACAATTACTAAATCCTACCTCTGAACAATATTTAATTTGAAACCAAAAACAAACACGACGCAGCAGAGGAAGACCAACAGATCATATAATTCTGTTGAACCAGACATCGTGCAGATTAAACCATCGAATCTATACAGAATTTCAGATTTCAATTACGAATGCACAAAATCACTAACCTTACAAATCCCTAGCTTTCGAATCTACCAAATTTATGATTAAAACGATGACTGCAGACCATCAATGATGACACTGGTCAGGTTGGAACAGTCGGTACATGGAGAAGGAGAGAAAGAGCGAGATCGTTTTTGGTTTTGTTGATATGTGGTTATGAAATTGGGAAGATGGGAGTAAATGTGGAAAAAAGGGATCTAAGGCAGTGAAACAAAGTGTATGCCGACGGTTAAGTATAAGGACTGAAACGATGGCTGAAAACCATGATTGCAGACGCTGGTGAGATAGGAATAGTCGGTACATAGAGAAGGTGAGAAAGAGGAATACTGTTTTAGGGTTCGTTGATCTACGGTTATGAAATCGGGGAGATGAAAGTAACTGAAGGAAGAGGGATCGGTTGTAATGGTAACAGATGGTATAGTTAAGAAAAAGGACACGTGTTGACATAGGAATTGTTTGATTTCTGCTTTCCAGTACAAGTAATAGATTAAAATCAAATCTAATTGCTTCTTAAATAGTTTATTTATTATATAATTGATAAATAATAATTTTTGGAAACTATATTTTCAATATTTCACTTAAAATTCAATATCTCTATTAAATGGCTATTACAATATTATTTTATCATTAAAATAATATTATCTTTTAAAACTTATCCGTTTGGGCCCAATCTTTCCTGAAGCCCATTATGAAAATAAATTAAATAATTTTGAAAAGGAAATATTGTTAAAATATTTCCTAGATACCTGAACCAAACTTCACTTATTCTAATTAATATTCATGTTAAAATAAAATTTAGAACATGCCCTAATTGTTTGAAAATTATCTCAAATCAATATCATTTCTTTACGAAAAGTATTCGTAATTATTTAATCTAGCTTTCCAAATCATTTTGGATTCAAAATTCAAAATTTATTTTTCACCCAATATTTTATCATTAAAATATTCAATTAACTCCCAACTTGGAATAAAACTCAATGAACGACCATATAATTCAACATATATGGATTCAATTTGTCACAAATACCCGATTAACATTTGTTAATCATAAACCAACATATCATTGCCTTATCAGCCTAAGCGTCCATATTATCAATACTCATTCCAAACCAGTTTTCATCCAAATCATTAACTGTCGTTAAGTTACTTTTTTCTAGCCAATCCATATCAAAACACACCAATATACAACATATAAAATTGTATACATGTGTCATGTTTATATTGACAAAAGTCGCGCCAATATAAACAAATATTTACTATTCATTCCATATACTTGTTTATTCAAGTAATTATTTCAACTACCATTTTCACTACGTATATATGTCGTTTGGATACGGTAAGTAATTCAAACCCCTCTGTTAACTGCTTAATAATTTAACAACCCAAACATTAGCTTGCTAACATTTATTTTCTAACCCATGTACATGCAATATATCAAACAAGTTAATGTCCAATTAAATCAACCTTTTTGTTTATGGTTTCAACTTCCAAATCACTTAAGACACCTTATCAATTACTAAACAATTTATACCATTCACATTAAAACTCCAATCACATGCCACATTAAGCATACATAGCATATATTTACTTGCATATAACGACATACAACGTTAACAACCACATATACAACAAATTAATTCGAACGTTAGATACAAACTGCTCATCATAGCTTTCCACTCCATCTAACTTTTGAAGGTAGGATTTTTACTTCACTGCAACTCGATGGCAACCAAACGAACAATGTCTACACCCAATACGCTTATGTAATCACCACATATATTTATATACGTTCTAACTTGAGTTTATATAGGAAAGATATGATCTTTATTGTTAGAAAGAGGAAAGGTGGGATTTTTGGGGAGTGGGGTGGCTCATAGCCTTGGTAGTGGGGCCCACGGTGACGTGGTATGAAATGACTCATTATTTCAAACCATTCAAATCGACAATAAACCACACATTTCAGACTTGAATTGCTTAAAATAGTGAATTGTTATTTTAACTAACGAGGTAAATGCAAATCAGAACATAGAATCACATAAACAAAAGTAGAGTAATTCGCAGCGGAAACGTAATAGTACATTGGTTCTTGCATGATACATGATACATAATAGTACATGGAGAGTCATAGCTCATACAATAGATAAAGTACAGATAAATACTGATAATGAGCCTGGATAATAGATAACTAGATAGCTGATAACTGAAAGATCCAAATAAGATGCCAACCTCCAAAGTGAACCATGAAAGGCTATGGTGCTCAAGCTGACCCAAACATACAATCAAAGGAACAATATACTCGAGTCAGGACTAACAGTCTCATATAAGTGAATTAACCCAAATGTTCACTGAAATGTACAATAACTTAAAGGATGTTTGGGATTTTCATCCTCTAAGGATCCGCGAAACTAATACATATAATAGTGTGGTATTATAATAGCGTCTATTTAGTAAAGTAAATATAATGAAAATAGCGCAAGTAGGATTACATTTTTACCCTTACACTGTTTATAATACCGTAGTTTTATAGTACCGTAAACCCCAACGTAACCCAATGGCATCAAAGGGCACTCCATAGGTACGATACAAATCAAAATCGTAGGGGACTCGAAAAGGATAATATGACAAGTCACACGAGGAATACCCACGGTAGGATTCAACTGGATTGCGGCTCCTAAGCCAGTGGTAATGCATAGTAGCAACTACCGCCCACCTGGAACAACACTCCCATAATCAAAGGGGCTCTCAAATCAATCATATAGTAATAGAGATTGTATTGAAGAAGCATGTTCGATTAGAGGTGCTACCTCACTTAACCTGGGTATAGCTCATGTTTTAGTCATTTTATTTATGACCCGAAGGTCAAGGTCAATCCATCAGCATTCTCTTTCTTCAAATCCACTAATCGCCTCTATACCATCCTACTTCTTTTCTGGAACTCCACTTCGTACACAGTTGTTAAAGTGGAATCGGTATTGGTAGCGAGTATGACATCTACTGACTCCGGTCTCCTTAACAACCAAACGTTTACATTTTTCACACCATGGCTATTAGATTTGAAATCGTATTTCAAGTATCACAAATCAAATATTTCAAATATTGCCCAAAAATCGGTTCCCTAAATAGTTAGTTCGATTAAGATTACAAATCCAATATTCACAATTCCTTTGTTAACCATTGGTTTTAAAGTTTCAACTTCCTCGAAAATCGCTATTGCTCGAAATCCTTTCACCCTTTTGATTCACTAGACTGGATTGGACATAGATTTTATTTGAATTAGAAATATATTTAGAAATGTTAAGTTTGAAAAATAGTATAGGTATATTAAGTTGAAAATAATATATATATATATATATATATATATATATATATATATATATAGTTGAAAAACTATTATAAAATTTTATATAGTTAAAGTGATCAAATTGTTTTATAAAAGAATATTTACAAAATCAAGTAATGTAAAAAATCGCTTTTATCAAATCATGGTTCTATTCCAAATTATTAATACAATCCAATCTAAATCCATGTCTCACAGTTTCTTTTCCCAACTAGATTTCATATTCAAATCAAATTCCCTTTTATAATAATTTCCAAAACAACTTCAACTTAAGTTATTAACCAAAGGAAGATTTGTTAAATTCCAAATTTGTTAACAAAACTCGTGTTCACCATGACTTAGATAAGCATATTCCTCATATACTTGAATTTTACATTTTGACAAATCCTTTTTTTACATTAAAGTAATGGTAAGAGATCATTTGACAAATCCTATATTAACATAAATTCTAAAACATCTAACAAGTCTTTATAAAATCCTTTATATTGAATTTCATGCCAATTTTAAATTTTCATAATACAAATCAAATTTTATGAAACCCAAAGTTTATGTAGAATTTATTAAAATAACTTTATCTTAAAGTTTTAACTTGTATAATCACCTTTAAACTAATTTACATACAAATTGGATTCTTATAAAAATTCACGTTAAATTTGAACAAATTTCTTTAACATTTCTTTATGCTATATAGAGATCCCATTAAAATTTCTAGTTACAAAATCGATAAAATAATTTAAATATTTTTATTTTATTGACCACGGTGTCCGTATATAATTTTCTATCCTATGGTCGAGTGATAGAGATATTTATCATTTCAATTCGTTCTTTAAAATATTCGAATCCCGAGTATGTATCATTCCAACCCATAATGGTTTCCTAATTTATCGGAACTTGCATGGTGAGAACAATAAACATAGCATATCATATCACATTCAAATTTTGTCATGTAAGGGAACAGTGTGCGTTCACATGAACAAAAACACGAAGCAAATAAATTTAGAGCACCCTAATATTTCATTCAACATCTCAAAATTTAATTCACTTGATAATCAATTAATCACGAGTGAGAAAACTCACCTTCCGTGGTAACAAGAGAAGACACGATATGAGTAGAACGATGCTAACGGCTACAAGGACGAATTCACCACCTAGAACAATGGCATGATTGTTATTTAAAAATGCGGACTAAAATTTCATACAAAAATTTATGTGAACGGTTTCAGCCAAAATAATTGGCAAAAACCAAGATGCTACAACCGGGTTTGAACTTGTGACCTCTTAGTTTTAAGTCACATGTCAAACCACTCAACTATATACCATTTTTGTTCAAAATAGAAAGGGGTGATCTTGCATGTACTAGCAAATTGACTGAAAGAGAGATAACACCATTTTGTCGAGATTCACATGTGTACTTCGCTGTTACCGCGATGTACAGAGCCATGTCTCAAAGGACAGTGTGTATAAAAATCAGGATTTGCCAAATACAAATATGTGATTAACGTAACAAGGCCTGACCGATATAACCCCATGCATGGCCAAAACGCACATGCATGCATCTCCAACATATGTATACTCATACTATGCCATCACAGTTGAAACAAAAACGAGTTCGTACATATGTAGAAATACATATATTTTGCTCATGAACTAACGTACCACGCAAAAGAATAATGGAGTAAAAAGAAACTCACGTCAACTTGGCTGGCTTGTTGGAGATAGTGCTGAGCTTGGTGTCGACGTGCCAAAGTGGAGTTGAAAAGCAACAGTGGGCTAAGGATACTCATGTATATATATCAAGTACGTATATATATATATATACTATCAAAGGAATGTAGGCAAAGAAACTCACGCCAACTCAGTTCAAGTGCTGGACGGGCTCGGATGAGATGCCGGAGTGTTTGCAGCTTTATTGGCGGAGCTCGCTGTAGCGATTGGTGACGAGTTGGGGTCCGACCAAGAAGGTTACGATGGCAGCAGAACTGCTGCTATCTTCTCCGGTTTCCACGAGGTGAAGGGGTGAGCTTCGGGTATTGGAGTTGGGGAAGGCAGCGTGGGTGTTGGTGGTTCTGGCGGTAGCATCAGGCGATGGGGTGAGGTCCGTGAGGCAGCACAGCTCATGGTTTTAGGCACTATACTTTATCGGGTTCAAGCCCTTTTGGAGAGAAGGGAGCAAGTTCAAGATGGCCGCAGTAGGAGTGGTGGCGACTGGGCGATGGTACTGTGTGGTGGCGGCTTTGGCGGTTGACGCCGGAGTTCAGTGCAAACAGGTGAAGAGGTGCGGTTTTATTTCAGGAGGAGGATGTTGAAGAATCGGGTATAAAAGAATGAGTCACGAGAAGAAGAAATGGAGTATTCTGGTTCCAGGTTCAGAAATAATGGAAAGATAGTGGTTCAAATTTTTGGGTATACGTATACTTTTATACAGCTTGTTTCGATATCCTTGTATGCGAGGTCCTGAAAGAAGAGGATTTGAATATCATGTACAGTATTATCAGATCTTGGTTTTACTATTTCAAAAATCTTTGTACGGACAGGGAAATATTTGGGCTGCTGCTATATTTTCAGGGAGAGGTGAATTTTAGATCAAAGACGCAACATGTACAGCTATTTAGAGAGAGAAACGACACTTGTTAATAGGGATAAGGGTTAAAGTTGGCTGAAAATTTCCTACCGTTATTACATGGTTCAAAGTTGTGTTTACACCGTTCATTCCCTTCCTTGTTTGTTAACGCGGTTAAGGAAATTATAATTAAATTATTTTTTCTTCTCTTTTTCTTTTATTTATTATTATTTATTTATTTATATGGACATAAATGGACAATGCACCGAACGGGCTAATGAACGTTAAAATTGTTTACACACATTTTTATCTATTTTTGTGAATGTGCACTATGTCTAAACACACTGAATATTATAAATGTTGAATTCATGGACATTATATTTTAGAAATGTAATAAAATAAATTTTTTATTTTCGATATTTTAAAATAATTAATTCATTTTTCGAGATCGTTACATCCTCCTCCACTTAAAGCTTTTCATCCTCGAAAAGGAATCGATCAAAGAATGGATAACAAATGAATAGATATAGATAAATGAATTCAACGAATTATTACCTAGGTAAATAATTCCGGATTTGAAGCACGCATGCTCTCCTATGTCTCCCAAGTACAATCTCGATCATCGTTACTCCACTGCACTTTATCTATATCGACTGATTTTGTTCTAAGCTACTTCTTACCTCTATCTACGATACGAAGTGGTCTCCTCTCAACGGTCAAGTTAGGTTCGATATCCAAACTATCAAGTGCAGTCGGCTGAACATAGATAGAAGGATTGTGCAAACACTTCCGAAGGTGGGATATATGAAACACATTATGCACTCCTGCATAAGCCAAAGGACTAATTTACTCTAAAACACGGAATGGGCCAACAAATCTCGGAGCTAGCTTTCCTTTCCGCCCAAATTGAATTACATTCTTCAACGGGGATATCTTCAAGAAGACTTGATTTCCAACTTTGAATTCCAACTTCTTTGTTCTCCTATCTACGTACTTCTTTTGACGATCTTGAGCAACTCTCATCTTATTCCTGATGTCGGCAACCTTCTGTGTTGCTTCCATAATCATATCCGGTCCGAGAATAAGACGGTTCCCAGATTCAATCCAACTAGCAGGTGATCTACATGGTCTCCCGTACAAGGCTTCAAATAGGGATCTTTCAATGCTAGCCTAGAATTCAAGAGATAGAAATCTAAGATTGGTATTTAGGGGGAAAATTGAATTCGTTCACTTAAGATTTACCTGATAACTATTATTATACGTAAATTCAATGAGATGAAGGTGATCTTCCAAAGAACCTCCATAGTATTGGATACAAGCATGAAGAAGATTTTTCAATACCTGGTCTAGTCTTTCAGTTTGGCCGTCTATCTGCGGATGGTAGGCAGTACTAAGATTTAATTTAGTACCCAAGGCTTCCTGAAATGCTTCCCAAAATCTACTTGTAAAGATATGATCTCGATCACAGACGATACTAGAAGGGATGTCGTGCAATCTAACGATTTCTTTCATATATAGCTTGGCTAGGCTCGAAGCAGTACGACTAGCTTTAACAGGAAGGAAATGTGCTGACTTGGTCAACCGGTCAACAATTACCCAAATACTCTCGTTCCCTTTTCTTGTCTTAGGAAGGCCTTCCATACAATCCCTTGAAACTTGATCCCATTTCCAAGTAGGAATCTCAAGAGGTTGCAATAATCCCGCTATCCTTTGTCGATCAGCTTTAATTTGTTGGCAAGTCACGCATCTACTCACATAACGAGCAACATCTCGCTTCATCCCTCTCCACCAAAATATCTTCCTTATATTTTGGAACATCTTGTTTACACCTGGATGAATAGAGAGTCGGGACTGATGACACTCTCTTAATACTTCTTGTCTTAGGCCATCAACATTCCGAACGCATATTCTATTTCTAATTCGTAGGATCCCTTTATTATCGATCTGGGCATCCATGTTACTATGATCACCTACACCTCTGTTCCAAACTATCTCCTTGATGAGTCTAATTATTCTGTCCTCGTCCTGCTTGGCTGCAATGCGATCCATAAGGGGTAACGAAACTGAAATTTGACATAGCACAGCTTTCTTTCGAATCAACGCGTCAGCCAGCACATTTGCTTTTCCCGGTATGTACTTGATGTCAAGGTCGTAAGAAGCGAGGGACTCAAGCTATATAACTTGTCTTTGATTCAGGTCTTTCTGGGAGAATATGTACTTAAGAGATTGATGGTCGGTAAATAATTCAAATTTGGTTCCCAAAAGATGATGTCTCCACAATTTTAAAGAAAATACTACCGCAAGTTGCTCTAAGTCGTGGGCTGCATAATTTGTTTCATGATTCTTAAGTTGTCGACTAGTGTATGCGATCACCCTTCCATCCTGCATTAGAACGGCTCCTAATCGCTCTTTACAAGCATCAGTGTAAACTGTAAATCCTTTATTTCCTTTAGGGACAGTGAGAACAGGTGCGGAAGTAATCTTTTGCTTCATCTCTGCAAAAGCAGCTTTACACTTATCGCTCCAAACAAACTTAACATTCTTCCATGTCAAAGCAGTCAAAGGTGCGGCAATACGGGCAAAATTCTCTATAAATCTTCGATAGTACCCTGCGAGGCCTAGGAAACTACGGACTTCGGTTGGGTTCTTAGGTTCTTTCCAATCATTGATCACAGCGATCTTGGCTGGATCAACCAATATTCCATTTTATGAAACTATATGACCAATATAACGAACTTCATTCTACTATATATGGCACTTAGTAAACTTGGCTTTCAACTGGTGTAACCTCAATGTTCCAAGTACATACTCCTAGTGAGCCATATGTTCCCTTTTGGATTCAGAAAAGACAAGAATATCTTCTACAAAAACAAGGACAAACTTATTGAGGACGTCGCGAAAACACGATTCACAAGATCAACGAAGAAGGTTGATGCGTTAGTAAAGCCAAATGGCATAACCGACCACTCGTAGAAACCATTCTCTGTACGAAAGGCAGTCTTGGGATTGCTTTCCTCAGCTACTCTAAGCTGATGAAAACCAGTGGCGAGATCGAGTTGAAAGAAAACTTTGGCTCCATAGAGCTGATCGAACATATCATTGATTCGAGGCATTGGTACCTGTTCTTCAAAGTAAACTTGTTTAGTTCTCGATAATCGACACACATCCTAAGCGATCCATCCGATTTGGTCACAAACACCACGGCGGTTCCCCATTCGGAATAACTTGGTCTAATGAGCCCTTTCGAGAGTAAATCTTCAACTTGCACCTTTGATTCAGGTTTTTCCTTTGGCGCCATTCTTCGAGGAGGAAGAACTATGGGATGTGCTCCTGGGACAAGATCTATACGGAATTCAATTTCTCGCTTAGGAGGAAGACCCATTATTTTGCCAAACACATTGGGATAATGTTGGACAACTAGGATGGAACTAAGATCGTCGAAATAAGAATCAAGTGAGAAGACAAAGCTGCCTGCATACTCCGTTGTCATACTACATGCAATTTTTAAAAGATCGCCATTTTCATCATTTAGATCAGCCGTTCCATCTCTACACGAGATCTTCACATCATATTTTCTCAACCAATCACCTCCAAGAAGGATGTCGAAGGCATCGAAGTCGAGCACATAAAAGTCACCGATAAAACAATGCCATTGGTAAAAGAGTTCCACGTCCTTACAAATCATGTCAAGATGGGTAGGACCTCCGATAGGTTGGATACACACAATAATTCAGACACATACGTGGGTTTTTCGAGATTTTTCAAACTTATCACAAAGATTCATAGAGATAAAACTGTGTGAAGCACCAGTGTCAAACAGAACACGAATAGGATGAGAAAACAAAGTAAAAGCACTTAGAAGCGTACCCTTAGTGTCATCACCTTGGGTAGGAGTGAAAGATGTCATAGCGAAGACTCCAGACGTGTTTCCTTCGTTCTGGGTGGGGCAATTCCTCCTAATATGTCCAGGCTGAAGACGAGCACGACAAAGGTGATTGAGGGGTAAATGAGCCAGTGGAGCACGAGCTCTAGCGGGGTGAGGGCAATAATTATTAGAGTAATGACCCTTTTGATAGCAGTTGAAACAAGTAATAGTTGAAAGGTCAGTGGGAGGTCTCTGGGTATGTTATCCAACACCTTGAGAGTTCTGCTGTCTCTTATTCTGCCAAAACCTGGACTTCCTGTTCTTTGAATTGCTAGATGATCCATTAGACTGAGGCGCATGAATAACTTATTTTCCCATAAGGTTTGGAGAGTTCTCAAATCTGGACGCATAGTTTATGAGTTCCAAGAAAGGCTCGTTAAGATGATTCATCAAATTATCATAAAATTCTGGGCGTGCACCAAGTATGAATTTCTCATTCTTCTGGAGTGCTGTCTCAATAGAGTTTGGGCCACATTTTGATAACTCGTCGAACTGCCTTTCATATTCGGCAAAAGTCATGTTGCCTTGCTTAATATGCATGAATTCCCGGTACAATTTGGATCACCCAGCATCTGGCATCCACTTGGCCACAAAAGCGTCCCTAAATTGTTGCCATGTAAAATCGATCTCAGTCGCATGAGCAGTGATATATTCCCACCAATTCCTTGCGGCATCCTTAAGTTGCCAAGTGGCCATTTGATGCATCTGTGCATCAGAAATCTCTAGAATAGAAAATATCCTTTCCAAATCATTCAGTCACTTTTGTGCTTCGACGATCGACTCAGAACCAGCAAACTTAGTACCTCATAGTTGAGCGTATCCCTTACAAAGCTTGGTAAACCTTACGGGTTGGACTGGTGGCTCGGGCTCAACTGGGTTAACTCCACAGCCTCTACCTTGGCCTCTAGCGGTATTACATCTAGTAGCCATCTTGAACATTCAAGAATAGGCTCAGAACGAAGGATTGGTTTAAAAATCATAACTTTATAATTAAAATACTTTGAAAACTGATATACACGTAAATGTGTATATTTTATCCGCTTATTTATCTAGTTTTCTATTTAAAATAATTTATATTGTGTATTTATAGCTGTGTTATCAAATTGTTGATAAAAAGCTTGGTTTAGAGCATTTGATGGATAAAGCATGAAGAATTTTCTTTAAAAGAGTGAAGTTGAAATTACTAAAGCTTGAAGAGTTTAAATCTTGAAGAATGGTTGCAAATAGAGTTCAGTTGGGTAGATTTGGCTCACTAAAGACTCATATTGCGTTCACATTGGCTCATTTGCAGGGCATCTCACTAATGTGCGTTCACATTAGCTCATTTGCAAGGCCTCTCACTCTACAGTTGCATTCACACTAGCTTATGTGTTAGTTGGGCTAATTCCTTAGTCCCACATTATGGAATTTGCCAAGTAGCCTTTGTCATATCAGATATAAATACACTTTATCTCATTCATTGTAAAAACACATTGGGTTTTATTCTGTAATTCTCTTCTTGGAATAAAATCATTCTTCTTTCCCTGTTCTATTTAGTTTTAGTTGTATTTTATTTATGTCTGTTATTTTATTTTTCTCTTCTTCGTTAGCTATGTATAGCTAATCCCCTTTGATTAGGGGGTGATGATGCTAATAGATATGATTCAACATGAATCACATAGCCAATAGATGAGGACTTTATAAATGTAGATCTGGGTCTGAATCAAGGGTTAAATCTGAACCTTCATATTCTGTGTCGTTTAAGAGCTATGCTCCTTCACAGAGTATATTCGTGTTCGATCTAACAATTATCAGATTTAGATCTAACTTTAGGGTTTTAGAAATTAATTAGTGAATCTGTCTTGATAGTCTATGGTTGTTTAAGAGCTCAGCTCCTGCATAGGCTATGTTTGTTGTTATTTACTTATTTGTTTCTAAGAACCTAATTATCGTTGATTCATGTTTGTGACAGAAACATGAATTAGATCTATATTTATTTGTTGGCAATTGATGAGTGTGAATCCAATCTATGTCATTATCCCCTAATTGCTTTCTCTTATTACATAAATCTCTCTTTTTATTTAATTGCTGTTATTTTCTGTGTTTTCAATCAACCAAAATCCTGGAATAACTTGATTGGATTTATTAGTAAAATAATTTTTGGTCCCAGAGTTCGACACCCTCTACAACAATCCTTGTTGTTTAGGAAAGCCGAACGGATCTTACAGTTGTTTACAATTGTTTATTTGTTCGCAAAACAAATTTTGGCGCCGCTGCCGGGGACCAAAATAATTTTTATTATTAAATCCTTCGAGTTATATTTTTTCTTATTTTCTCCATAAAAAAACACAAAAAAATTCTTGTTAGGTTTATTTTTATTTATTTTCTTTTATTTTCCCGCATTTAAAAAAAATTTGTAATTTTCAGTTTGATTTCTTTCCTTTCAGTGCCTTCTATTTTTACAAAAAGAAAAAAGAAAAAATTATTCCTTTCCTTTTCCTACATCTGTAATTTTCTTTCCTTTCAACTCCTTTTCTTCTTTGACAAAGTTTTCTAAAAAAAAGAAAAAAGAATTATTACAAAGATTTCTGTTCTATTTTCTTTTCTTTGTCATCTATTCATCAACCAACACGCAACAAATCCACTATTGCCAATTCCACACTTTCAGATCCGACACCAGTTTACATCAACAGTTCACCTACATACGTCAAAACTCCACCTACTCCATTTCAAACCAGACCCCATACCACAGTCTAATTTCCTTCCCCAGACCATTAAAATCCACATCGCAAGAAAGAAATCAACTTCCTTTCACATTCCAATTCACTCCATCACAAAAACTCTCCTTTTCCACCACGTTATACACATTCAAACCAAACAACTCACACCACATAACATCCTTCATTCTTCTGCCATCACCAAATTAACACAGACTTCAACATAAACTTGATCAACAACATACCCACTTCGCAACACCCCACTCCACTACATTCTCCACATCAAAACCGAACCACAACTCCATACTCCACAACTCCAGTTTGCAACCCATTATTCCTCAACATTAAATCACGAACCACTCCTCATCTTCAACGTCAGTCCATAATACATCCCCTCCATCACTTACAAAACTGCACTGCATCACAAAATTCCCTAAACTGTCGCTAGCACCTTCCTCTCCAAGACACATTCAGCGCAACCAATACCATCAGTCCTCCCAAACCATATCACAACCCACCTTCAAACTCTTCACTCAACATCAACCAGCCACACCATCTCGTTTCAGCAAAACCCTCCACGACAAACAAGTTTTTGCAATGACCTCATCAATCATAAAGCTCGAAAACTGTGCGCTTTAGCAGCAATCCGAACCCCGAACCACAAATACTCCATCCCTCATCAGACCATCCTCCACAGTCTGAAATCCTGATCATCCACAAACTTTCCTCCTGCTCTAAACCGCATTCGAAACCCTGCTCACAACCACTACACCATACGCCATTTAACCCACATCCGCACTGCCTCAAAGCCAATCCGAACGACCAGATCCGCCGATTCAAACCCAAAAAATGCACAATTCAAACTCGAAGGCACCCAACCCGATTTGAATAAAAAAAGAGCTTTAATAGGGTTTCATGTGTATTTTTTTGGGTTCTGAAATGGAGAATCTGTAAACTCGAGGTTGCTAATTCGGTGAATTTAGGGACTTGATTTTGTTTTTACTTTCTGGAAGGATGAGTTGTTAGAGATTTTGTTTGTTTCCTCAGAGAATAAAGGGAGTGCTTTTACTTTGTGTGCGGCCCTGATTTTATATTAGAGTGTGTACATTGAGTTGGTGGGTATCGAGCCAAACTTAGGAAAGTGCAATTTTGAATGATTTGTTCTGATTTTGGTGGGCAAGTTTGAGTGGCATTGGAATTTTGACTTATAACCAAAAAAATGGGAGAAATTTTTCGAAAGCAGGTACAGTGGAAATTAGAAAGAGGTCTTAAAAAAAAAATCAGGCTCCTAGCCCGAACCCGTGCCGCAGCGTAGTCGAGCAGTTAATAGGAGGCGATAACAACAGAAAGCGGCAGACGATTCAGGGTTGGAGCGGTTGCACCCCAAGTGGAGTGTGAACGCGCTAGCGCTACTCAATTGCACTGGACGGACTGTCAATCACTGTAAAATTTTCTAAACCCTACAGGTGCTCTGCTGCAAAGAAAAATATATAGAAATTGCATGTAAAAATTTTCTGCCGGTGCCGCGGCTTGCTTGTAAATTTTTTATTGTTGCAATTTATTATTCTGTGTTTGTTCTGTGACTGAATATTTTGCCTGTTGATGTGTGGTTTAAATTTTAAAACGAACGTGGGATTAATTGTAAAGTTTATTTTTAAAATCGAATCGACGATTCCCCAAAGCTCATATGACGAAATATTTATTAAATTGAAAATTAGGATTGATACTCTCTGAGGTGTCTAAGGAACGGTTGAGTCTAGAACTCAAGCAGGTTCTTAAACCTTCAGTCATGTTTCTACGGTGATTCGTGGCACACTGATAATCCCTGTCCGAACCTGGCCCAGACTTGTATTTATATAATCCGAAGTTGTTAATTTTAACATATTTTTTTAGGAGCTTCTTTTGAGCCATAAGTTTTGCAACTGATTTTTCGACGAAAAACTCTCTTCTTTTAGTACATGCGCGCTTGCCCCATGTACAGCCAAAACTGCAATTCTTTTCAATCTTTAAATGATTTTGGTTTCAATTCAAGTCAGAATGAATTTCAAGCTAAAAACTTGTCGAATAATTTCCACCAATCTCATCAAACGGTTGTACCCCAATATGGAAAACATCATTCTACGATCGAGGAGAATTTATCTGAGGTGCGTCAACTTTTAGCGCAAATGGATAAGCAAAGTGCTGAATTTCGAAACAATTTCAATACGAGTTTCAACGAATTTTTTGAACACCAAAATGATTTTCAGAATACGATGGTTATCGAATATGAAAAATGTGTTGCGAACAAGCTAAATTTTTGGCGATGTTGGTGGTGGAAATTAAATGATGAACGACTTCTGAGAGATGAGGTTGATGAATTTTTAAGATCAACCAGTGAGGAACACAGAGAAACGACGAATCTAAAAAACAACATTTTGAAGTCTGGTGTGTTTACCAATTTGATAGAAGAGAGCCGAGTGAAATTGATCAATTAATGCATGACATTTGGAATTGTCGCGAGGACATCAAGGAATGGGCAGAAATTTTGGATGAAAAATAAGATTCTGAAAATAAATATATCGAAAACATGCGTAACATTGAACAACTGGCTCAATACACTATTGAACTTTGGCAAAATCTAGAGAAGTTATTACTTGAGGGAATTGATGATGTTGATGAATTTGAGGATTTAATGAAACTTGGCTTGACTTACGTCGAAGAACTTGCTCAAAGAATAACAGACATCAGACAAAGTTGCACTAGGATAGTTTATCACATTTCTCTTCTTCAAACTGAAGTTACGAACTTGTACAACAACTACAAATCCCAATCTAGTGACAAACAACTTTCTATCAATGTTTCTTTTGAAACAAATAGTCAGCCATTAACTTCATCACAACAGTACATAACGATTATTAATGATTCCGATGATATGACTGTTGATGAAAATGAAAATTTTGAAAAATCTCTGTTACAAATCTCTGATTTCTGCGAAATTGAAATTCAAACTCAAACTGATGCTTCTGCTGAAAATTCAACTCTTACTAAAATCGAAAATTTTCAACTAACAACTTTTGAAATTGATGAAAATCTTAATGAAGCTGTTGAAATCTCTGTAATTGATTTGAATTTAAATTCTCTCGAAAACAAAGACGTCAATCTTCAATTTGATCTTCCTCTCTCAGATTCTGAAAATTTTGAAAATTTAACAACTTTAGATTGTCAACTTGAACGAAATGACGAAGTTAGTAACAACTGTTTGAGTGAGGATGACTTTGATGAGCGAAAACTTCTTGAATTAATTGACGATAATGTTGTTGGGTCTAAAACTGAAAATGAAACTTTTGAAAGCTTTGAAATTCTTGATGTTGAAAACAATGAAACTGCTGAATGTGATCTTAAACACATTGACGATTTTTCTAAAATTATTGAAAATCCTTGCGACTTGATCATTTCAACCGAACCACACTGTGATCACTCGTTTTTCATTGATAAATTTTTGCAGTATATGAACTCTTTTTGGAATAACACCGTTTTTGAGAAAACACGATTTCGAAATTTACTGAAATTCATTTGTTTGGTCTTAACTTTAGGTTTACGAATGAACCTTTAGTTAACAAAATTTCAAATATCAAAGCAAAAGCGAAAAATATTTCTCAAAACAAGTGTGGGGGTGAGAGTGATGCACACTTCTCTCAATTTATACATCATCTGAACAAATCAAATTTTGTTTTTAAACTTTTACTGAACCCCGGCTCGATGACCTCTCTTTAGTTGCTATAGAAATTCAGTTTGATTTTAGGATCAATTGTAAGCTCAAAATTTTAAAATTAGCAACTCAAACTTTTGTAAAAACAAAATTTGGTTTTCCAAATCTGGCACGTAATTTAAAATCCTTTATGATTTGGTTTTCTATGCTTCAACCGTGTCTCATAATCTTAATGAGGCTGATCCATTAGTCCATTGTGGACCGGTTCATCTATTCAATGACTGCGTATTTTCTGCACGTGTACCCGGTAAGCTATGCTGACCCTCTTATTTTATTTTCCTTTCACTAAGATATGTCTGATTAACGACTGTGAGGACACAGTCACATTCAAGTGTGGGGGGGGGGATTTACATTACATCAGCAATCAAATTTTATGAAGTAGGTCATTCATTGAACAAGTATTAACTTAAATTCATAAATAACACCTTGGTTCTTGTTTGATAAGTTGAATTATTGGGTGATGGGAATGAACATTATTTATTCATTGAATCGTAACGTGTCTTTTTAAGATGCTAGCTTGAGACTGTGCATACGTTAGTCGTGTTCTGGAGTAAGCGTGTCAGCCCTTGTTATACATGTTAGAATGTGCAAGTAAAAAAAATCAAAAAAAATCAAATCAAATCATGAAATAAAAATGACTTTGCACCTACATTTGTTGGATTTTCTGAGTTCGTTTTCATGCATAATATTTTTTCTCACTCAAATTTTCAAAATCGTAAGTTCTAAATCCACTTGGCCCAATTAAGGAGAAATGACTCATTGTGGCATTCTTCTTCGATACACCACATTATTCAAACCCAAGATTTAGTCGAATTACATCCATGTTTCAACAAGTTTTTCTTATATTGGTATACTTAAGAAACTAGTACTGATTTATTTTCAAAGGTTCAAAAATGTCACTTTTTATACCAATATTACACCACCCACTCCGTACTTGCTTTATGGTAGGATAACCATATACCACATCTTACTTTATATGGGTTATTTATCTTACGAAACTTTGCTTATCATTCCTTTCAGCTTTTTATATAACATCAATCCAGAATTGTGTGTTGAATTAAGGTTATAGAAGTAGAGTAACTAGAGCACAAACTTTCCTTTCATGAAGTGTTGGTTATGATTCACTTAGTAGAGGAGGAATCAAATGAAACATGAAATAATGTACGGTATCATTCCATTCCATCCCCATTCATCATTCATCATGCAAAAAAACGAAGAAAAAAAAAGAAAAGAAAAAAAATGCAATAAAGAAAGAGTCTCTCAGAATAAAATAGTCATTTATCATTCCTGACTATGAAGATTCCATTTCCATTCCATCCACATCCATCATACCGTACTTAGAAGCAAGGATTGTAGTTGAGGAGATGAAAGGAAACAAAACGTTCATATGTGCCTTAGTATTACTTTATCTTTTGTAGCTTGAAATTCAACTAATACACTTGCCCTCTTAGCTATAATATTTTTATAACTTACAAAATTCTCCTTCATCTATGCATAACTCACATCCAATACACTACAGTTACACTGACGCAAAATTGTTCAAAAAAAAAAGAGAATAAAGAAATGATTGGGTGCACATTGTCGATGTGTAGAACTTTGGTTGACACCACGCTCTTAACCTTCAAGACAATTACAGTGTTATCAAGGAATTACGATTCAGCTTGAAAATTTTTATTCATTTTTGCACCAATTATGGGATGGACAATTTGGGGCTAAACCGTTATTATTGAAGTTAGGTGAAATCCTTGGAATATGAAAGACCTTAAATATATTAATCCGCGTACACAAGACGCTTTTGATTTTGTGGGTAGTATCCGCTGAAAACCCTCACGAGACAACACTCTTCCTACTAGGGACACCTAGGGGTTTAACGGCTTGTTGCATACGCTAAATGCAATCGTGTTTCCTATGAAAGTGTGACATATCTTAGTTTAGTTTATTCGAGGACGAATAAAAAGATAAGTGTGGGGGTATTTGATATACACGTAAATGTGTATATTTTATCCGCTTATTTATCTAGTTTTCTATTTAAAATAACTAATATTGTGTATTTATAGCTGTGTTATCAGATTGTTGATAAAAGCTTGGTTTAGAGCATTTGATGGATAAAGCATGAAGAATTTTCTTAAAAAGAGTGAAGTTGAAATTACTAAAGCTTGAAGAGTTTAAAGTTTGAAGAATGGTTGCAAATAGAGTTCAGTTGGGTAGATATGGCTCACTAAAGACTCATATTGCGTTCACATTGGCTCATTTGCAGGGAATCTCACTAATGTGCATTCACATTAGCTCATTTGCAAGGCCTCTCACTCTACAGCTGCGTTCACACTAGCTTATGTGTTAGTTGGGCTAATTCTTTAGTCCCACATTATGGAATTTGCCAAGTAGCCTTTGTCATATCAGCTATAAATACACTTTATCTCATTCATTGTAAAAACACATTGGGTTTTATTCTGCAATTCTCTTCTTGGAATAAAATCATTCCCCTTTCCCTGTTCTATTTAGTTTTAGTTGTATTTTATTTATGTCTGTTATTTTCTTTTTCACTTCTTCGTTAGCTATGTCTAGCTAATCCCCTTTGATTAGGGGGTGATGACGCTAATAGATATGATTCAACATGAATCACATAGCCAATAGATGAGGACTTTATACATGTAGATCTAGATCTGAATCAAGGGTTAAATCTGAACCTTCATATTCTGTGTCGTTTAAGAGCTATGCTCCTTCACAGAGTATATTCGTGTTCGATCTAACAATTACCAGATTTAGATCTAACTTTAGGGTTTTAGAAATTAATTAGTGAATCTGTCCTGATAGTCTATGATTGTTTAAGAGCTCATCTCCTGCATAGGCTATGCTTGTTGTTATTTACTTATTTGTTTCTAAGAACCTAATTATCGTTGATTCATGTTTGTGACAGAAACATGAATTAGATCTATATTTATTTGTTTGCTATTGATGAGTGTGAATCCAATCTATGTCATTATCCCCTAATTGCTTTCTCTTATTACATAAATCTCTCTTTTTATTTAATTGTTGTTATTTTCTGTGTTTTCAATCAACCAAAATCCTGGAATAACTTGATTGGATTTATTAGTAAAATAATTTTTGGTCCCAAAGTTCGACACCCTCTACAACAATCCTTGTTGTTTAGGAAAGTCGAACGGATCTTACAGTTGTTTACAATTGTTTGATTTGTTCGCAAAAAAAACTTTTATTTTAAATACTTATACTTTAAAATACGCTCTCTCGGAAAGATTTGATTCTGTTCAGATTTTACTCATTCTACGATGTTTCCACCTTATCACTAATGAGTTATTTACCGCAATAGCTAGGGTTAAACCTCAGCTCTGATACCAGCTGAAATGACCCATTATTTCAAACCATTCAAATCGACAATAAACCACACATGTTAGACTTGAATTGCTTAAAATGGTGAATTGTTATTTTAACTAAAGAGGTAAATGCAAATCAGAACATAAAATCATAGAAACAAAAGCAGAGTAACTCGCAGCAGAGATATAATAGTACATAGGTTCTTACATGATACATAATAGTACATAGAGAGTCATAAGCTCATATAATAGATAAAGTACAAATAAATACTGATAAAAAGCCTGAATAATAGATAACTAGATAGCTGATATCTGAAGTATCCAAATGAGATGCCAACCACCAAAGTGCGTCACGAATGGCTATGGCGCTCAAGCTGACCCAAGCATACAGTCAAAGAAACAATATATTCGAGTCAGGACTAACAGTCTCATATAAGTGAATTAACCCAAATGAAGTGTTCACTGAAATGTACAATAGCTTTAAGGATGTTTGGGATTTCCATCCTCTAAGGATCCGCGAAACTAATACATATAGTAGTATGACATTATAATAGTGCCTATTCAGTAAAGTAAATATAATGAAAATAGCGTAAGCGGGATTATATTTTTACCCTTACACTGTTTATGATACCGCAGTCTATACAATACCGTAAACCCACCGTAACCTGATGGTAGCAAAGGGCACTCCATAGGTACGATAAAATCAAAATCATAGATGGCTTGAAAAGGATAATATGACAAGGCACACGAGGAATAACCACGGTAGGATTCTACCGGATTACGGCTCTCGAGCCGGTGGTAACGCATAGTAGCTACTACCGCCCACCTCGAACAACACTCCCATAATCAAAGGGGCCCCCAAATCAATCACATAGTAATAGAGATGGTATCGAAGAAGCGTGTTTGATCAGAGGTGCTACCCCATTCAACCCGGGTATGGCTCATGTTTTAGTCATTTGAATTATGACCCGAAGGTCAAGGCCAATCCATCAACGTTCTCTTTCTTCAAATCCAGTAATCGGCTCAATATCTTCCTACTTCTTTCAATGAACTCCACTGCGTACACAGTTATTAAAGTGGTATCGGTACTGGCAGAGAGTATGACATCTACCAACTCCGGTCTCTTTAACAACCAAACGTTTACATTTTTCACACCGTGGCCATTAGATTTGAAATCATATTTCAAGTATCGCAAATCAATTATTTCAAATATTTCCTAAAAATCTGTTCCTCAAATAGTTGGTTCGATTAAGATTACAAATCCAATATTCACAATTCATTTGTTAACCATTGGTTTTAAAGTTTCAACTTCCTCGAAATATCTCTATTGCTCGAAATCCTTTATTTCATCCTTTGGATTCACTAGACTAGATTGGACATAGATTTTATTTGAATTAAAAATATATTTAGAAAGGTTAAGGTTGAAAAATAGTATAGGTATATTAAATTGAAAATAATGTGTATATATATAGTTGAAAAACTATTATAAAATTTTATATAGTTAAAGTGATCAAATTATTTTATAAAAGAATATTTACAAAATTAAGTAATGCGAAAAACCGCTTCAATGAAATTATAGTTCTATTCCAAAATATTAATCCAATCCAATCTAAATCCATGTCTCACAATTTCTTTTCCCAACTAGATTTCATATTCAAATCAAATTACCTTTTATTAAAATTTCCAAAACAACTTAAAGTTAAGTTATTAACCAAAGGAAGATTTGTTAAATTCCAAATTTGTTAAGAAAACTTGTAACACCCCACCTCCGTTAAGGTAACTCTCAAAGGGAATGCCTTAACTTCGATGGAGCGTTTTAAGGCACAAGATACTAATAAATTACAGGACAGAAAATTTAAGCAGCGGAAAAAGATCAATATTATTTCATAAGTACTTGTTCAACACAACAATTCAATAACTGTTTCAACCTTCCAAATTATTACAACTTTTCATCTGTCTTGAAAACATAAAGAAGCAATACTGAAAATAAAATGACAAAAATCCCCAACAAGTGCTTGACCATAGCCAAAGCTCAAAAAGGAAAGTCCAAGCCTTACAACTACGATCTTCAAGCTTTGACTAATCTGGACTAAGAAGAAGTGTTTCCTCCTTATGGACCGGGGGGGGGGGGGGAGGGGGGAACGGAAGAAAAGAGGCGAAAGGAAAATGGGTCAGACATAAGTCTGGTAAGCCCGGTCATTTAATAGCATGTAAACAAGTAGAAGACTATGACATGAATAAACTGAACTTAGAATGATACCACAAGGAGAGGGTAGTCCTAAAACGAGGTAAGGTAAGATTTAACAAGATTTGGCTATCGCACCCCCTTTTACTTCACTGCACCCACTAAGAGCTGTTGAACTAGCAATGTATGTTCATGATAAAGTGATCCCACTCATGCATTGATTGGCTCCTACTTGCATTCATGTATTCCCGGTGTCATGCGGCACCAAGTGATTTTTAAGTACTTGTGCTGGTTCTAGTATAGGGTGTATCAAGTTCTATAGTGGCAACCCTGACACGATTCAAAGATGCACAAGTGTACGCCTGGTGCCCAGTGCCTGCTTTTTCCTCTCCGGAACCCGTGCACGCCCATACACCGTCGGAACCTACACTGACGCACCTAACCGCCGCCTTTTGACCGCTTATATTCAGCCCAGTGATTGTGCCCCACCCTGCCTAGTTCAGGGTGCCTTGATACATCCATGTGGGTTACTGCTGAAACGGGTCCTCGTTACTAGGGTTTTTCTAGTCAACATGCTAAATTGGTTAAGTGTCCTTGGTTTGACTTAACCCCTATCAATCTTGTCTAGTTAACATGTTGAATTGGCTTAGTGTTTTCTCAATTACTTAACCCCACCAATCTTGTCTTGTTAACATGTTAAGTTGGTTAAGTATTTCCTTAATTACTTAACCTCGCCATTTCTAGCTTGATTGTTCATGAGCTTTAATTAATTAATTAATTAAAGCACCAACCACTCACATTAGACAGGTGTTGTTGTGGTTACTGGATGTGCTGGTAGGTTCCGGGAAGTTTTACACTACAACTCAGTCTAACCTCGGGTCTTTCTGGGCTTGATGCACTAACCTCTCACATTAGACAGGTATTGTTGTGGTTACTGGATGTGCCGGTCGGTTCCGGGCCGATTTACACCACTACTCAGTCTAACCTCAGGTTAGGCGTATTCATCTTTTACATTTTATACATGTAAATTTTCTACAAGTGTTTCATGTTACATATTTTAATTATGTTCAAGACTAATGGTATAAATTATACCATTCATGGCCTTGACCATTTACATGGTTTTGGGCCCACCTACATTTTTATCATGTTTTGATTTAATAACTATCCCAACGTTACTCCCGTTTGTTCGTTCGTATTAATCACATAAAGTCATTGGGCCCGCATATTAGCCCAATTTATTAACAAGAGGTAAAGAAGGGAACATGCACAATATAGATTCAACCAAACATGTAAATTTTGCATAAAAATTTATTCATATAATTTAACATGTCACATGAACTTGTATATAATTTAGACTTAAATAATCATAAGCCTAAAAATGTTAATATGTGGATCTAGGCTTGTGTGAACATAACCTCAATTATAAACTAGCATATGACATAATCATGACATGTTTAATTCCAAACCATGTATAATTTTGACATTAACATATAGGTGTGAACTAGATCTAACAAGGTGAACTTGCATAAATCCACTTTACAAACATGCATATAAATATAGATCTAGTTTTGGATCTAACATGTAACTTGCATATGAACATATGTATAATTAGATCGTGACTTGGATCTATCATAAAACATATAACTTGCATTAATCATATGAACCTGGATAGATCTTGACATGGATCCAACATTAAACTTGTAACTTGCATATGAACATATGAACATATATATAGGCATATGGATCTAACATAAAGCATATGAATATATATATATATATATATATATATGTAGGTCTTGACTCGGATCTAACATAAAACATACAACTTGCATTAATCATATAAACATATATATGTAAATCTTAACATGAAACATATAACTTGCATATGCTATTGATAGTTTCGTTCTCAATTCTTAATAGATCCAACACCAAGTCCAATAAGCCACAAACATTCCAAGACAATTCATGATAGAACCATCACAAGAAACAAGCATGAATTAACATCGTCAATATTATACAACATGGTATAATTTTATTTTTCACTTTATATCAAATCACGTCTTAAATTTATTTACTTCTAAAAGATAACTACACTTACAACAAACGAAGATCTTGATTTCTGGAATCTGTATTCTGAAGTTCAAATGCTCGCCTTTGGTGTAGAAAATCGTTGTTTTAATTTAGTTTTGATTTAGTTTGGTTCGTCTCTTTGTTAGCTTCAAGTGGCGGCTACTCTAGGTTGTCTAATGGTAGCATGACGGCTCTTGGTTTAATTTTAATATGATTTAGGGTTGAAGTATTAGGTTGCTTTTATAGAGATTTGATTGAATAGGAGCCGTCAGATCATCTCGGAATCAATCAAGACCATTAAGACAAGATAGAGTTATCCAGAACAGCCAACTCAGCCCTAATGACTTAGTAGTGAGTCGAAATTGGCTGGAAAATAGATCTGCCCGAAGGGGGGTAGGTTGACCCCCAGGTCGAGACTAAGGTCGACCTGTATAGGGCAGGTCGACACTAGGGTCGACCCCCTGGTCGACCTGATCCCTGGGCGGGAATTTTCCCGCCCAGCCCGCTTCTGCCTATGATTTTGAATTTATGAGCCGTTTTATTAAAATTACTGAAACTTCTGAAGGCCATAACTTCTTCATACGAAGTCCAATTCATACAAACTCGGACTCTATCTCAAGCTTAATTCTGAGACGAACACAATAGCGTAACCCGTTTCCCTTAATTCTCACATTTGAAATTAAGTACTGTTTAATTCGTAACTTCAATGTTAATAGAAAATACGGGGTGTTACATTCTCCCATGCTTTAAGGATTTCGTCCTCGAAATCTTCAAGTCGAGAAGAACGTATATCCTACCATCCAATCATTCATCTACTCAACCATGAAACATAGGCGTCCATTATCCTTAAAAGGTTTCTAAAGCTTCATGATGATATGCATAGTGTGCGTATATGTCCTTATCTAATGCAAAATCAGGCGGTCTACTGATTCAGTTGACTTCCTTAATGCGAATTATGTTTGTGCCATGAATCCATTATGTATGCAATTATTCCTAATCGTACTTTAACAACTTCTACATGAGTGCACAATCATTCATACATATGCAACATCCATATGCTAACACATCAAGTTTCAATCCATATACACTTTCATGCATTCATATGCAAATGCAATATGAAAGTGATTGAGCCGATCTAGAACCTAATGTGTGTGTATATGCATCCACGAGCAATCACTAGTAACCACTTGCAACCATCAATCATAGAATGTTTCAAATACATGTTTACATCCATTGATTTCTACCTAAGGATAAGGAAATAGGACCGAGAAGATAACTAAGCATGAATAAACTTATGATAAAGGAGAGATCAAAGATGTACCCTAAAAAAGATAAGGGTAGGCTGCGCGTATTCTGTCCTCAGTTTTCCAAGTCATGTCTTCCTCGTTGTTGCTCCATTGAACTTTAACAAGCTTGACTTCACGGTTGCATAGCCTTTTGACTTCCGTTCCCAAGATACGAGTTGGAATTCTCCTCACAATCACCTGTTGCTCTACTTCTACTTCCTCTAATATGCTTGGTTCCACCACTTTCGCAGACTCATGTAGGCACTTCCGTAGGTGAGAAACATGAAAGACATTGTGGATTCCAGCCAATTTTTCTAGTAGCTCTAATCTGTAGGCCATCGTCCCAATTCTTTCAATGATAGGAAATGGTCCTATGAATCTAGGTGCCAATTTACCTTTGGATCCCAAGCGAACAACATTCCTCAAAGGAGATACTTTAAGGAACACTTTGTCTCCAACCTCAAACTCAAGGTCGGTCCTTCTTTTATCTGCATAGGACTTCTGTCTATCTTGAGCAGTCTTCATTCGTCTTCTTATTAGGTCCACCTTTTCTGAGGTTTCCCGAATCATGTCTAGCCCAAGTATAAGCTTATTTGTGGATTCACACCAACAGGTTGGTGATCGACACGGTCTCCCGTATAAGGCTTCGAAGGGTGCCATGCCTATTTTAGCTTGGTAGCTATTGTTGTAGGCGAACTCCACCAAAGGTAAATGATCCTCCCATGTACCTCCGAAGTCAAGAATGCATAGTCTCAAGAGGTCTTCTAATACTCTGTTTACTCTTTCCGTCTGGCCATCGGTTTGAGGGTGATAGGCCGTGCTTAAGCATAACTGTGTGCCTACAGCTTCTCGCAAACTCTTCCAGAACTCACTCGTAAAGATAGGGTCTCAATCGCTTACTATGATGGAAGGTATCCCATGTAGTCGAACTATCTCTTTAGGATATAGAGATGCTAGAGATGAGGCAGTCCTTCTACTTTTGACAGGTATAAAGTGAGCGCTTTTAGTAAGCCTGCCCACTATTACCAAAATGCTGGTATTGCCCCTTCTTGACCTAGGCAACCCATCAATAAAGTCCATCGATATGCTATCCCATTTCCACTGTGGGACCTCTAGAGGATGAAGCAGACCACCAGGCTTCTTCTGCTTCGCCTTGACTTGTTGGCATATTAAACACTTAGAAACAAATTCAACTATGTCCTTCTTCGTGCCATTCCAAAAGAAAACTCTTTTGATGTCTTTATACATTTTGTCTCCGCCTGGGTGTATGGTCATCTTTGAATGGTGTGTTTCTTCTAGAACCGTTTTCACTAAATCTCTTACTTGTGGGATGCATAGTCTTCCATCCCGTCTCAACCATCCCTTGGCATCAATGGAGTATCTATTGAGGTGACTAGAAGTTTCACCCCTAATTAGCTTATCCATCACATCGGCTAGCTAAGGGTCTTCTCGTTGCGCGACTCCAATTGAGTCCAAAAGAGTTGGCTGCACTTCTAACGCCGCTAACAAGCCCGGTACAAAGTCAAAGGAGGGTCTAAAGTTAAAACTTGCTATGAACTCCAAGCTTTGCCTTTCTACAAAGAGAAGGCTTAAAGTCAGCTTCTTTCTACTCAAGGCGTCTGATACTACATTGCCCTTACTAGGGGTATAGGCAATCTCAAAATCATATGAGGCGAGAAATTCCATCCACCTTTGCTGCCTTAAGTTAAGATCTTTATGAGAGAAACGGTATTTTAATGATTTGATCAGTAAATAATTCAAACCTTTCTCCTAGCAGATAATGACACCATGATTTAAGGGCGAAAATGATGGCAGCTAGTTCTAAATCATGAGTTGGGTAATTCTTCTCATGAACCTTCAATTGCCTTCCTCCATAGCAAACTACTTTGCCTTCTTGCAATAGGACAGCGCCCAATCCTGTTCTGCACACGTCCGTATATACTGTAAACATCTTGCTCCCATCTGGCAATGTCAGAACTAGGGCTGTTGTCAGAGCCCTCTTTAATCGTTGGAAAGCAATATCGCAATCCAAATCCCAATTGAAAGCTAGGTTCTTCTTTGTCAACTTTGTAAGTGGAGCTGAGATTTTTGCAAAATCTTTGATGAATTTTCCGTAAAAGCCTGCTAGCCCGAGGAAGCTTCGGACTTCAGTCGCGTTTCTTGGAACCTTCCAATCTTGCACCGCAACTACTTTTGTGGGGTCCACAGCTAACCCTTCTTTGGACACCACATGTCCAAGAAACCTCACTTCTTCTCTCCAGAAATGGCATTTGGAGAATTTGGCTTTCAACTGATGTGCACGAAGAGTATCCATGACTTCTTTTAGATGATGAGCATGCTCTTCCTCACTCTTCGAGAAAATCAAGATGTCATCTACGAAGACCACCACAAACTTATTGAGAAACTCTCGAAACACCCTGCTCATCAAGTCCACGAAATAGGCAGGTGCGTTCGTCAAGCCGAAAGGCATAACAAGCCACTCGAAGAAACCATCCGGGGTCCTAAATGCGGTCTTGTCAAAGCTATCCTTAGCCACTCTTAGCTGATGAAACCTAGTAGCCAGATCTAGTTGGGAGAAAACGGATGCACCTACGAGCTGATCAAACAGATCGTCAATTCTTGGGAGTGGCTGCCTATTCTTCTTGGTCAGCTTGTTCAGCTCCCTATAATCCACGCATAGGCGGAGTGAACCGTCAACTTTGGTTGCAAACACTACTAGATCACCCCATTCAGAAATACTCCATCTTATGAACCCCTTTTCAAGCATCTCTTTAATTTTCTTGCTGAGCTCCTTTCTCTCCCTTGGGGCCATGTGCCTAACGGGTAAAGCAACGGGCTTTGCATTATCAACAAGGTATATGCGGAAGTTTATCTCCCGCTTCGGAGGTAAGCCATTCACCTCTTCAAACACATCTGGGTATTCACGGACTACTCTAACAGACTGCAAATTCTTAATAGATGCATCAAGAGATTCTAGATAGCTAAGCATAACAGAGTTCATGGGATTACAAGAAATTTCGACAGTGTTACCAAGGCGAGTCATGAGTCTAACCACTCTCTTTTCACAGTCGAGGATGACACCGTTTCTGGATAGCCAGTCCATGCCTAGAATCAACCCATAGCCCGTGAAGCCCAAAACAAAGGCATTACATCTAAACTCAATGCTCAGTATGGAAATTTTCAAATCCAAACAAATCATTGACAAATAAGCTGAGCCCCCAATTGGATTTGAAACAACCAAGGGATCCTCTACTATACTAGTGTCTAGGTGTAGAGATTCAACTAAAGCAGTAGATATAAAAGAGTGCGATGCGCCAGAATCAAAGAGAGTACGAACTGGACGATCAAACAAATAAACTAAACTCTCGACAGAAATATTTCTACCTCGTTCCTGCAGAGGTGCTACGAGAGCGTGAACCTTCCCTCTAGAAGATGATCCAGCCCTCTGCCTCTATCCTTGCCTCTTTGGGCAGTCCTTAGCCAGGTGTCCAGTATCCCCGCACTGGAAACAAGCGCTCAATTTCCTCTTTTTCTTTCTGCAATCTTTAGCCAAGTGTCCGGGTATGCCATAGAAATTGCACTTCCTCTTCTCGCGGGATTTGTTATTCTTCCCGCCTTTCTTGGGGTCCGCCTTCTTGTTCTGAGATCCATCTCCTTTCTTGTTTTGAGGCTCTTCCTTCTTCACCTCCTTATTGCCATCCTTATCTTCCTCATGTAAGAGTGCCATGTCCACCAACCTCTCATAAGTCGCACCCATGGGTATGTGGGTCATAGCTAGGCTGTGCAGTGGCTCATTCAACCCTTTAACAAAGCGAAGAGCCTTCTTATGTGGAGTTTTTACTAACTCCAGTCCAAACCTGGCTAGTTGATTGAATTGATTGGCGTATTCTTTGACCGTCATACTTCCATGCTTAAGAGATAAGAACTTTTCCACCTGTAGACTTCGTTCAGCTTGTGAGAGGAATTTCATCTCAAACCTCATTCTGAAATCCATCCATGTTTCAATTGGTCTTTCAGCGTTGGTAACTTCCCACCAATAGGAAGCCTCGTCTTTGAGCAACCATACTGCCAACTATATCTTCTGCCTATCATCCACCTCGAAGATAACGAATAGATCCTCAGTTTTTTTGAGCCAGTTCCTTGCTTCCACGAATGATTCAGTTCCATTAAAACTCTTTCCACCCATGGCTCTAAAGTCTCTACAAATCTTTGAGAAAACTTTTGCACGAGGAGGAGGAGGAACTGCTGCAGCTGGGGGAGGAGGAATATCTGCTGGGCCCGCGTCGTTGGCCCTAGCCTCTAGGTACCTCCTGAACCAGCCAGGTATCGGTACACCCACTGAAAGGTTAAGATTTCCAGACATGCTGAAACAAAAAAGGAAAGATTCAAAACAAAGGATAGAAAGATAGGGCATATGGCTTTGGGGGATTATGCCTTTTAAAGTAAAACAACACTTTTTTTTTTGAAAAATGCTTCTTTATGACTTCTTTTTGAAAAATAGTTCCAAAAATTTTATCCGATCTGGTAACCTTTAGCTATGATACCAAGTGTAACACCCCACCTCCATTAAGGTCACTCTCCAAGGGAATGCCTTAACTTCGTTGGAGCGTTTTAAGGTACAAGATACTAATAAATTACAAGACAAAAAATTTAAGCAGCTGAAAAAGATCAATATTATTTCATAAGTACTTGTTCAACACAACAATTCAACAACTGTTTCAACCTTCCAAATTACTACAACTTTTCATCTGTCTTGAAAACATAAAGAAGCAATACTAGAAATAAAATGACATAAATCCCCAATAAGTGCTTGACCATATCCATAGCTCAAAAAGGAAAGTCCAAGCCTTACATCTACGGTCTTCAAGCTTTGGCTAACCTGGACTAAGCAGAAGTGTTTCCTCCCTACGGACCTTGGGGGGGAACGGAAGAAAAGAGGCGAAAGGAAAATGGGTCAGACATAAGTCTGGTAAGCCCAGTTATTTAATAGCATGTAAACAAGTAAAAGACTATGACATGAATAAACTGAACTTAGAATGATACGACAAGGATAGGGTAGTCCTAAAATGAGGTAAGGTAAGATTTAACTAGATTTGGCTATCGCACCCCCTTTTACTTCTCTGCACCCACTAAGAGTTGTTTAACTAGCAATGTATGTTCATGATAAAGTGATCCCACTCATGTATTGATCGGCTCCTACTTGCATTCATGTATTCCCGGTGTCATGCGGCCCCACGTGATTTTTAAGTACTTATGCTGGTTCTAGTATAGGGTGTATCAAGTCCTACAATGGCAACCCTGACACGATTCAAAGATGCACAAGTGTACGCCTGGTGCCCAGTGCCTACTTTTTCCACTCCGGAGCCCGTGCACGCTCGTACTCCATCGGAACCTACACTGACGCACCTAACCGCCGCCCCTTTGACCGCTTATATTCAGCCCAGTAATTGTGCCCCACCCTGCCTTGTTCGGGGTACCTTGATACATCCATGTGGGTTACTGCTGAAACGGGTTACAAGGGTTTTCTAGTCAACATGCTAAATTGGTTAAGTGTCCTTGGTTTGACTTAACCCCTATCAATCTTGTCTAGTTAACATGTTGAATTGGCTAAGTGTTTTCTCAATTACTTAACCCCACCAATCTTGTCTTGTTAACATGTTAAGTTGGTTAAGTGTTTCCTTAATTACTTAACCTCACCATTTCTAGCTTGATTGTTAAGCCCAGAAAGCACCAACCACTCACATTAGACAGGTATTGTTGTGGTTACTGGATGTGCCGGCCAGATCCGGGCAGTTTTACACCACAACTCAGTCTAACCTAGGGTCTTTCTAGGCTTGATGCACTAACCTCTCACATTAGACAGGTATTGTTGTGGTTACTGGATGTGCCGGTCGGTTTACACCACAACTCAGTCTAACCTCGGGTTAGGCATATTCATCTTTTACATTTTATACATGTAAATTTTCTACAAGTGTTTCATGTTACATATTTTAATTATGTTCAAGACTAATAGTATAAATTATACCATTCATGGCCTTAACCATTTACATGGTTTTGGGCCCACCTACATTATTAACATGTTTTGATTTAATAACTATCCCAACGTTACCCCCGTTTGTTCATTTGTATTAATCACATAAAGTCATTGGGCCCGCATATTAGCCCAATTTATAAACAAGAGGTAAAGAAGGGAACATGCATAATATAGATTCAACCAAACATGTAAATTTTGCATAAAACTTTATTCATATAATTTAACATGTCACATGAACTTGCATATAATTTAGACTTAAATAATCATAAGCCTAAAACATGTTAATATGTAGATCTAGGCATGTGTGAATATAACCTCAATTATAAACTAGCATATGACATAATCATGACATGTCCAATTCCAAAGCATGTATAATTTTGATATTAACATATAGGTGTGAACTAGATCTAACAAGGTGAACTTGCATAAATCCACTTTACAAACATGCATATAAATATAGATCTAGTTTTGGATCTAACATGTAACTTGCATATGAACATATGTATAATTAGATCGTGACTTGGATCTATCATAAAACATATAACTTGCATTAATCATATGAACCTGGATAGATCTTGACATGGATCCAACATAAAACTTGTAACTTGCATATGAACATATATATAGACATATGGATCTATCATAAAGCATATGAATATATATATATATATATATATATATATATGTAGATCTTGACTTGGATCTAACATAATACATACAACTTGCATTAATCATCTAAACATATATATGTAGATCTTAACATGAAACATATAACTTGCATATGCTATTGATAGTTTCATTCTCAATTCTTAATAGATCCAACACCAAGCCAATAAGCCACAAACATTTTAACAACCCGTATTTTTGAATAACGTGTTATAACGTAAATCAAGGCAGAATTAAATGTTAAAATCTGAATCAAGGGAAACGGGCTATACCATTGCGTTCGTCTCGGAAAAATACGCGAAATAGAGTCCGAGTTTTCGAAAATCGGAGTCCGTATGACCAAGTTATGGTCCGTCAAAGTTTTCAGAAAATTTCAAGTTCAAAAACAGTACAAATTTGAATTCAGAATTCAAATTCAGCCCAAGCAGGACAGGCGGGAAAATTCCCGCTAGCCCCAAGTCGACTGGGGAGTCGACTTGGGAGTCGACACACCCCAGGTGGTGTCGACTGCCCAGTCGACACCCCTGTCGACTTGGGTGGTCGACCAGTTTGGCCTGGTGCAGCTGTTTTGGCTCCTGGGTCTTGTTTTGTTGGCTAGTGACGTGATTTGATGGCTCAGATCTGAATTAGGGTTAATCCTATGGCCTAAACTAACCTAAACTTCTATAAAAGGACCCTAATACCTAGCCTAAATCATCACAAATCATTCCTACAACTAGGTTATGCCAAAATCCCTCTTGATCATGGCCTCCACCCTCTTGTCACAATCTCCATCTTCATTCATATGAGAGTTTCTAAGCTTGTTTGAGAGTTTCTAAGTTTGATTCAAGGATAAAGTTCAATCTTTCTCCACCAAAGCAAGGATCTTCTTCTTATTTATCAAGGGTTTTTTTGTGGAGTTTGTCATTTGGGGGTTTTTAGTGTTGCTAGTGTGGCTTCGTCTCAATCTTGTTTTATTTTATAGTCTTCATAGCATTGTAAGCCCTATTCTACTCTTAGATTTAAACTATGAAGTTAAAAATGACATTTTGCAAGTTTGTGTTTGGGCCTAAGTATGATTTGTGCTTTGAATCTATCATGTTATGCATAGATTTGTTCTATGTATGTTGGTAAAGCTATCACCTTGACTTTGTGGATTGAAAGCTATGAGCTTTGTTTGGAAATGTTGCATAATGCAACATAGAAACTCTCATAACCTTTATGTTAACTTGCATATGATGTTATATGTGAATCACTAGTTATCATCCTGTGCCATCTATGACCATGTACCACCTATTTGCTAAGTTTGATGTCATGCATGTTTTGAGGTTTATAATGTAATATGCAAGTTTAATGAACACATTTTGCCTCATGTGCCACCATGTTTAACTTGTGGCCAAATCCTATCACCCTATGCCCATTTTTGTCATGCTTCTAAGTTCCCTCTTTTAATCCATTTTGTGTTGTGACGAAACGTACATGCGATGGGAATGCGTATGGGTAGTTAGGTAACTTTAATGACATAAAAGCATGGTTTTGAAATATGACATGTGATTATGCTTGAAAAACATGAACATGGACATGACATGTAGAAAACATGAAAGTGGCCAACTCGAGGTTGGGTTGAGTTTGTAGCATAAATCTACCCGGAACCGACCGGGCTAACTAGTAGCTACAAACAATAGGACCCAATGTGAGTAGTTGGTCATGTCGCGCTTAAAACCCGAGGTTAGACTAAGTTGTGGTGTAAAGCTACCTGGACCCGCCCGGCTTAACTAGTAACCACAACAAGGTCTAATGTGAGAGGTTGGGTGCATTAAATTAATTAATGCCACATGATAGGGTTAAGTCATGGACCACTTGAATACTTAACCAATTAAACACGATGGGTTGATAGGGTTAAGTCATGAACCTTGTGTACACTTAACCAACTTGATACTTGATTGGATAGGGTTAACCATGCTTAACCCGTTAGAAACCCTAGTTACGTGGTCCTTTTCACCAGTAACCCTCTTGGTTGTATCATGATACCCTAGGGGCTAGGTGGGGCACGATTACTGGGCTGACATGTAAGCGACCAAAACGACGGCTGAGTAGGTGCGCCGGTATAGGTTCAGGCAGATTATGGTCGTGCACATAGTCCGGAGTTGAAAAAGCAGACACGGGCACCAGTAGGTTTAAACTGTGCATGCTTGATTTGTGTCCGTGGTTGGCACCCTAGGGCTTGATACACCCTAGGGTGGACCTAGCACAGTTGACTACATTCCGTGATTGGGCCGTATGACACCGACACTTGACGAGTTAGGCTTGTAGGGAGCCGATCGACTGGACCGAGTAGTTGGACCTTGATTAAGGTCATCTCATGAGTTTGGGCCAACATTGGGCTGAGGGATCATTTCTTGTTTATACTAGACATGGATTAGAATACTAGTACACTTGGTGCAACTTAACCTTGTATATGCGATGCCACACTTGATCTAGCTTGTTAATTTTTCACCATGCCAGTTGTCATCCTATGTTTCATCTTTGTTTACATGTCCAGTTAACTTTATTAGTTTTTATACTAATAGTAGGTAGGACTTACCAGTCTTTTTGACTGACCCGTTTTCTTTCGCCTCTTTTCTTCCGTTCCCCCCCAAGGTTCTCAGGGTGGGAACGCTAGCACCTAGCTTGGATCTTTAGCTTGCTCTCTGGATAGCTCATGTACGGTTTGGACTTGAGCTCGCTATGGCTTTACCACGTCTACTTTGGGGATAGTTTGCTTTATGTTATTTTCAGTTTTCAGTTTATGTTTCTAGACTTGCTTTATTTGGAAAATAATGACTAAGTACTTTGATGTAACTTGACTACGGTTTTGAAATGGTAGTTCTATCCGCTCCTTTATTTACTCTGTTTTACTTATATGTTCTGTCTTGTGATATCTTCATGCATGTTTACCTTGACAAACACCCCTCCAAAGCCAGTGTACTTGCAAGAGTGACGCTGGCGGAGGTGGGGTGTTACATTTGGTATCAGAGCATAAGGTTTACAAGATTTGAGCAAAAGGTTTTTAAAACTTATCTTTTTAAAAAACTATTTTCAAAACCAATTAAATATTTTCCATGAAGAGTCTAGTTTATTTTAAAAGGCTATTCCCCAAAAGCCATTAGCACTATCCTTTGTTTCCTCGTTCTAAATCTATCTTTTCCTTTTTCAGCATGGCCGATCTTAACCTTCCCGAGGGAGTAACCATTCCGGATGGTTCCGAAGGTGCTTGGAAGCTAGGGCCAATGATGCGGGCCCAGCAACCACTCCCATCGTACCTGAGGTTCCTCCTCCTCCTCCTCCTCCTCCTCAGCGTCCACAAGCGGATTTCGCAAAGATCTGCAAAGACTTTAAGGCGATGGGTGGCAAGAATTTTATTGGGACGGAGACTTTTGTTAAGGCAAGAAATTGGTAAAAAGAGACTGAAGACCTCTTTGCCATCTTTGACGTGGAAGACCGTAGAAAAGTTCTATTGGCAGTATGGCTATTGAAAGAGGAAGCTGCTTATTGGTGGGAGGTCACCAACGCCACTAGGCCTATAGAGACTTGGGCCGACTTTAGGATGAGGTTTGGGCTTAAGTTTCTATCATTTGCTGAGGAGAATATGCAAATGGAGAAGTTTATATCTTTGAAGCAAGGGGACATGACAGTGAGGGGGTATGTGAATAAGTTCAACCAGCTTGCTCAATTCGGTTTGGACATGGTCAACACACCCCAGAAGAAGGCTCTACGCTTTGCACGAGGATTGAATGGGCCATTACAAGGTCTAGCCATGTCTCATATACCCATGGGGGCCACTTTTGAGAGCTTAGTGGATATGGCCTTGCTTCAGGGAGATGATAAGAACGACAAGAAGGAAGTCAAGCCTAATGAGACTCAGACCAAGAAGGCGGACTCCAAGTGGGGAGGAAATCAGAGCAATCAGAACAACAAGAGCAATAAGAACAACAAGGGTAACAAGGCCAACAACAACAAAGCAAAGGACCCAAGAAAGTGCAACTTATGTGGGATTGTTGGGCACATAACCGAAGATTGTAGGAAGAAGAAGAGGAAGTTGGGAGAATGCTTTCATTGCGGAGAGACTGGACACTTCAGCAAGGATTGCCCAAAGAAGCAAGGGCCGGGGCAAGGACAGACTCAGTGAGCAGGACCTTTTGGAGGGCAGATGCATGCTCTCAACACTGCTCCAGTTCCGGACCGAGGTAATATTTCTGTAGAAAGCCTTGTTTATATTTCTGGTTTTCCTGTCGAACTTTATTTGATTCTGGCGCATCGCATACCTTTATTTCCTCTGACATTGTTGAAAGTTTGCACCTAAGTACTAGTCTAGTTGAGGATCCCGTCAGTGTTTCAAATCCAATTGGGGGTTCCGCCCATCATCTATGATTTGTATAGATTTGAGGATTTCTATCTTAACCGTAGAATTCACATGTAATGCTTATGTTCTCGGGTTTTTGGGATACGGGTTGATTTTGGGCATGGATTGGTTGTCCAGTTATGGAGCCATTCTTGATTGTGAGCGTAGGGTGGTGAGGCTCATGACTCGCCTCGGTAATACCCTAGAAATTTCTTGTAACCCTCTAGATCCCGTCATGTTATGTTATCTTGAATCTATTGACTCATCCATCAATGATCTGCAGTCTGTAAGGGTGGTCCGAGAATATCCCGATGTCTTTGATGAGGTTAAGGGATTACCCCCTAAGCGAGAGATAGATTTCCGCATTTATCTTGTTGATAATGCCAAGCCAGTTTCATTGCCTGTTAGGCACATGGCCCCGCGAGAAAGAAGAGAGCTTAGCAAGCAAATCAAGGAGTTGATTGAGAAAAATTTCATTAGGCGAAGCATTTCAAAATGGGGTGCTCCGGTGGTATTCGCTACTAAGGCGGATGGTTCGCTTCGTCTATGTGTTGATTATCATGAGTATAAAAAGCTGACAAAGAAGAATAGACACCCGTTACCGAGGATTGACGATCTCTTTGACCAGCTTGTTGGTGCTTCTGTTTTCTCTCAGCTCGATCTAGCCACCGGATTCCATCAGCTTAGAGTGGCTGAGGATAGTATTGATAAGACTGCATTTAGGACTCCAGATGGATTCTTTGAATGGCTAGTCATGCCGTTCGGTTTGACTAATGCACCCGCATACTTTGTTGATTTGACGAGTAGGGTGTTCAGGGAGTTCCTTAACAAGTTTGTGGTTGTCTTCGTGGATGATATTCTGATCTTCTCCAGGAACGAGGAAGAGCATGCCACACACCTCAAGGAGGTTATGGATACGCTTAGAGCTCATCAGTTGAAAGCCAAGTTCTCTAAATGCCATTTTTGAAGAAAGGAAGTTCGGTTCCTTGGGCATATAGTTTCTAAGCAAGGCATAGTTGTGGATCCCGCTAAAGTGGTGGCGGTACAAGACTGAAAAGTTCCGAAGAATGCAACTGAAGTGAGGAGCTTTCTCGGTCTGGCAGGATATTATAGGAAGTTCATTATGGACTTCGCTAGGATTTCAGCCCCTCTTACTAAGTTAACGAAGAAGAACTTAGTCTTTGCATGGGACTTAGAGTGTGAGCTTGCTTTTCAAAGGCTCAAGAAAGCCCTCACCACAGCTCCAGTTCTAGCATTACCTGATGGAGGGAAGTTGTTTACCGTGTACACCGATGCATGTGGCACGGGATTGGGCGTTGTCCTGATGCAAGAAGGGAGAGTGATATGCTTTGGGGGTAGGCAACTCAAAGTTCATGAGAAGAACTATCCCACGCATGATTTGGAGTTGGCGGCAATCGTCTTTGCACTCAAATCCTGGTGCCACTATCTTCTAGGTGAAAGGTTTGAGTTGTATACTGATCACAAGTCACTCAAGTACCTCTTCTTGCAGAAAGATTTGAATCTAAGGCAGCAAAGGTGGATGGAATTCTGGGCATCATATGACTTCGAGATAGCTTATACCCCTGGCAAGGGTAATGTTGTGGCAGATGCACTAAGCAGAAGAAGGTTGACTTTGAGTCCCTTGTTTGTTGAGATGAAGAGCCTAGAGTTCTTGGCAACCTTTGATTTTGCACCTGCTGTTGGGTCGATGACTGGTTCGTAAGCATCCCTTGAGCTTAGACCTACACTTCTTGATCAAGTTGGGGCTTCACAGAGGGAAGACCCGCAGATAGTCGAGATCATGGACAAGTTGATTCGGGGTGAGACGTCAAGTCACCTCGCTAGATATACTATTGATGACAAGGGATGGCTAAGGCGTGATGGAAGACTATGTGTCCCCCGAGTGGAAGACTTAGTAAATAGAGTTCTTGAGGAGGCGCATCACTCGAGGATGACCATACATCCCGGAGGGGATAAGATGTACCGGGATATGAAGCGCATTTTCTTTTGGGATGGGATGAAAAAGGATGTGGCAGAGTTTGTTTCTAGATGCATTGTTTGCCAACAAGTGAAGGCCGAGTCGAAGAAGCCCGGTGGGCTATTACATCCATTGGAGGTCCCGCAATGGAAGTGGGAAAGTATCTCGATGGATTTCGTGGATGGATTGCCTAGGTCAAGAAAGGGAAATACGAGCATATGGGTCATAGTTGATAGACTTACGAAGAGTGCTCACTTTATTCCAGTGAAGAGCAAGAGGACCGCATCATGGCTAGCATCTGTTTATCTTCGAGAGATAGTACGATTGAATGGAGTTCCTTCTAGCATAGTTAGCGATCGTGACCCAATCTTCACTAGCCAGTTCTGGAATAGTTTGCAAGAAGCAATGGGTACGCGATTGAATCTAAGTACGGTCTATCACCCACAGACGGATGGCCAGACCGAAAGGGTGAATAGGGTACTAGAAGATCTGTTGAGGCTATGCATTCTTGACTTTGGTGGTACTTGGGAAGACCACCTTCCTCTCGTAAAGTTTGCTTATAATAACAGCTATCAGGCAAGCATAGGAATGGCACCATTCGAAGCTTTGTATGGGAGGCCGTGCAAGTCACCAACATGTTGGTGGGAGACGACGGATAAACTTATACTTGGGCCCGACATGATAAGGGAAACATCCGAGAAGGTTGAGTTGATTCGAAGGCGGATGAAGACGGCCCAAGACAGACAGAAATCCTATGCAAACAAGCGAAGGACAGACTTAGAGTTTGAAGTTGGAGATATGGTCTTTGTGAAGGTTTCTCCTTTGCGAAATGTGGTTCGTTTTGGAGCAGTTGGGAAGCTGGCACCAAGGTTCGTAGGACCTTTCCCTATCATAGAGAGGATTGGGAGGATGGCTTATAGAGTGGAATTGCCTGAGAAGCTGGCCGGAGTGCACAATGTTTTTCATGTCTCGCATATCCGAAAGTGCCTACATGAGTCAGCCGAGGTAGTTGAGCCTAGCATTCTTGAAGACATGGAGGTAGAGAAAGAGGCAACTCTGAGGCGAGCTCTGATTCGTATCTTGGGAACGGAGATCAAGAAACTGAGGAATCGAGAAGTCAAGTTAGTAAAGGTTCAGTGGAGTGAAGCCGATGAAGATGCAACTTGGGAAACCGAGGAGAAGATGCGTGGGCTTTATCCATTTCTTTTTGAGGGTACATTCTCAATCTCTTTTCCTAGTTAGCGTATCTTTCTTTTGCTATCCATGTTTATCTTGTTATCTCGTTAACCTTGTCATGAGAACCTTAGGTAGAAACCCTTTGGATGAAACATGTATTTGAAACATGTTATGCTTGATGTTTGCAAGTGGTTGCAAGTGTTTGCAAGTGGATACTCGTGGATGCATGATACACATTAGGCACTAAGATCGGCTCACACACTTTCATATTGCATATGCATGAGTGCTTATACTTATCCATGGTTGAAACTTGTAATGCTATCACGTGGATGTTGCATATGGATGAATGTTATGTGCACTCATGTAGAGATTATGAATTATGTTAGGAATTTGCATACATATGGACTCATTTCACTAACATACTTTGCATTAAGGAGGTTTACTGAATCAGTAACCGCCTGATTTTCGCATTAGATAAGTACATATACACACACCTTTTGCATATGATCATACAACATTTATAATCTTTTAAGGACAATGACTGCTCGTGGATGATGTTTTGAGTAGATGGATGATGGATGGTAGGATACGTTCTTCCTAACTTGAAGATTTCGGGGACGAAATCCTTTAAGGTGGGGAGAATGTAACAATCCGTATTTTTGAATAACGTGTTATAACGTAAATCAAGGTAGAATTAAATGTTAAAATCTGAATCAAGGGAAACGGGCAGTTCCATTGCGTTCGTCTCGGAAAAATACGCGAAATAGAGTTCGAGTTTTCGAAAATCGGAGTCCGTATGACCAAGTTATAGCCCGTCAAAGTTTTCAGAAAATTTCAAGTTCAAAAACAGTACAAATTTGAATTCAGAATTCAAATTCAGCCCAAGCAGGACAGGCGGGAAAATTCCCGCCAGCCCCAAGTCGACTGGGGAGTCGACTTGGGAGTCGACACACCCCAGATGGTGTCGACTGCCCAGTCGACACCACTGTCGACTTGGGTGGTCGGCCAGTTTGGCCTGGTGCTCCTGTTTTGGCTCCTGAGTCTTGTTTTGTTGGCTAGTGACGTGATTTGATGGCTCATATCTGAATTAGGGTTAATCCTATGGCCTAAACTAACCTAAACTTCTATAAAAGGACCCTAATACCTAGCCTAAATCATCACAAATCATTCCTACAACCAGGTTATGCCAAAATCCCTCTTGATCGTGGCCTCCACCCACTTGTCATAATCTCCATCTTCATTCATATGAGAGTTTCTAAGCTTGTTTGAGAGTTTCTAAGTTTGATTCAAGGCTAAAGTTCAATCTTTCTCCACCAAAGCAAGGATCTTCTTCTTATTTATCAAGGGTTTTTTTGTGGAGCTTTTCATTTGGGTTTTTTTAGTGTTGCTAGTGTGGCTTCGTCTCAATCTTGTTTTATTTTATAGTCTTCATAGCATTGTAAGCCCTATTCTACTCTTAGATTTAAACTATGAAGTTAAAAATGACATGTTGCAAGTTTGTGTTTGGGCCTAAGTATGATTTGTGCTTTGAATCTATCATGTTATGCATAGATTTGTTCTATGTATGTTGGTAAAGCTATCACCTTGACTTTGTGGATTGAAAGGTATGAGCTTTGTTTGGAAATGTTGCATAATGCAACATAGAAACTCTCATAACCTTTATGTTAACTTGCATATGATGTTATATGCGAATCACTAGTTATCATCCTATGCCATCTATGACCATGTATCACCTATTTGCTAAGTTTGATGTCATGCATGTTTTGAGGTTTATAATGTAATATGCAAGTTTAATGAACACATTTTGCCTCATGTGCCACCATGTTTAACTTGTGGCCAAATCCTATCACCTTATGCCCATTTTTGTCATGCTTCTAAGTTCCCTCTTTTAATCCATTTTTGTGTTGTGACGAAACGTACATGCGATGGGAATGCGTATGGGTAGTTTGGTAACTTTAATGACATAAAAACATGGTTTTGAAATATGACATGTGATTATGCTTGAAAAACATGAACATGGACATGACATGTAGAAAACATGAAAGTGGCCAACTCGAGGTTGGGTTGAGTTTGTAGCATAAATCTACCCGGAACCGACCGGCCTAACTAGTAGCTACAAACAATAGGACCCAATGTGAGTAGTTGGTCATGTCGCGCTTAAAACCCGAGGTTAGACTAAGTTGTGGTGTAAAGCTACCCGGACCCGCCCGGCTTAACTAGTAACCAAAACAAAGTCTAATGTGAGAGGTTGGGTGCATTAAATTAATTAATGCCACATGATAGGGTTAAGTCATGGACCACTTGAATACTTAACCAATTAAACATGATGGGTTGATAGGGTTAAGTCATGAACCTTGGGTACACTTAACCAACTTGATACTTGATTGGATAGGGTTAACCAAGCTTAACCCGTTAGAAACCCTAGTTACGTGGTCCTTTTCACCAGTAACCCTCTTGGTTATATCATGATACCCTAGGGACTAGGCTAGGGTGGGGCACGATTACTGGGCTGACATGTAAGCGACCAAAACGACGGCTGAGTAGGTGCGCCGGTGTAGGTTCAGGCGGACTATGGTCATGCACATAGTCCGGAGTTGAAAAAGCAGACACGGGCACCAGTAGGTTTAAACTGTGCGTGCTTGATTTGTGTCCGTGGTTGGCACCCTAGGGCTTGATACACCCTAGGGATGACCTAGCACAGTTGACTACATTCCGTGATTGGGCCGTATGACACCGACACTTGACGAGTTAGGCTTGTAGGGAGCCGATCGATTGGACCGAGTAGTTGGAGCTTGATTTAGGTCATCTCATGAGTTTGGGCCAACATTGGGCTGAGGGATCATTTCTTGTTTATACTAGACATGGATTAGAATACTAGTACACTTGGTGCAACTTAACCTTGTATATGCGATGCCACGCTTGATCTAGCCTGTTAATTTTTCACCATGCCAGTTGTCATCGTATGTTTCATCTTTGTTTACATGTCCAGTTAACTTTATTAGTTTTTATACTAATAGTAGGTAGGACTTACCAGTCTTTTTGACTGACCCGTTTTCTTTCGCCTCTTTTCTTTCGTCCCCCCCCAAGGTTCTCAGGGTGGCAACGCTAGCACCTAGCTTGGATCTTTAGCTTGCTCTCTGGATAGCTCATGTACGGTTTGGACTTGAGCTCGCTATGGCTTTACCACGTCTACTTTGGGGATAGTTTGCTTTTTGTTATTTTCAGTTTTCAGTTTATGTTTCTAGACTTGCTTTATTTGGAAAATAATGACTAAGTACTTTGATGTAACTTGACTATGGTTTTGAAATGGTAGTTCTATCCGCTGCTTTATTTACTCTGTTTTACTTATATGTTCTGTCTTGTGATATCTTCATGCATGTTTACCTTGACAAACACCCCTCCAAAGCCAGTGTACTTGCAAGAGTGACCCTGGCGGAGGTGGGGTGTTACAAACATTCCAAGACAATACATGATAGAATCATCACAAGAAACAAACATGAATTAGCATCGTCAATATTATACAACATGGTATAATTCTATTTTTCACTTTATATCAAATCACGTCTTAAATTTATTTACATCTAAAAGATAACTACACTTACAACAAACGAAGATCTTTATTTCTGGAATCTGCAATTTGAAGTTGAAATGCTCTCCTTTGGTATAGACAATCGTTGTTTAAATTTAGTTTTGATTTAGTTTGGTTCGTCTCTTTGTTAGCTTCAAGTGGCGGCTACTCTAGGTTGTCTAATGGCAGCATGAAGGCTCTTATTTTAATTTTAATATGATTTAGGGTTGAGGTATTAGGTTGCTTTTATAGAGATTTGATTGAATAGGAACCGTCAGATCATCTCAGAATCAATCAAGACCATTAAGACAAGATAAAGTTATCCAGAATAGCCAACTCATCCCTAATGACTCAGCAGTGAGTCGAAATTGGCTGGAAAACAGATCTGCCCGAAGGGGGGTAGGTCAACCCCCAAGTCGACACTAAGGTCGACCTGTATAGGGTAGGTCGACACTAGGGTCGACCCCTGGTCGACCTAATCCCTGGGTGGGAATTTTCCCGCCCAACCCGCTTCTGCCTCTGATTTTGAATTTACGAGCCGTTTTATTAAAATTACTGAAACTTTTGAAGGCCATAACTTCTTCATACGAAGTCCAATTCACGCAAACTCGGACTCTATATCAAGCAGAATTCTAAGACGAACACAATAGCATAATCTGTTTCCCTTAATTCTCACATTTGAAATTAATTATAGTTTAATTCGTGACTTCAATGTTAACAGAAAATACGGGGTGTTACAAAACTCGTGTTCACCATGACTTAGATAAGAATATTCCTCATATACTTGAATTTTACATTTTGAGAAAACCCTTTTTTTTACATTAAAGTAATGTTAAGAGATCATTTGATAAATCCTATATTAATGTAAGTTCTAAAATATCTAACAAGTCTTTATAAAATCCTTTATACTGAATTTCATGCCAAATTTAATTTTTCATATTACAAATCAAATTTTATGAAACCCAAAGTTTATGTAGAATTTATTAAAATAACTTTAGCTTAAAGTGTTAACTCGTATAATCACCTTTAAACTAATTTACATACAGATTGGATTCTTGTAAAAATTAAAGTTAAATTTGAACAAATTTCTTTAACATTTCTTTACGTTGTATGGAGATCCCATTAATATTTCTAGTTAAAAAGTCGATATAATAATTTAACTATTTTTATTTTATTGACCATGGTGTCCATATATAATTTTCTACCCTATAGTCAAGTGATACGAATATTTATCATTTCAATCCATTCATTAAAATAATCGAACCCCATATATGTACCATTCCAACCCGTAATGGTTTCCTAATCCTTCGGGAACTTGCATGGGAGAACAATAAACATAACATATCATATCACATCCATATTGTGTCATGTAAGGGAACAGTGTGCGTGTCACATGTGCACAAACACGAAGCAAACAAATCTAGAGCACCCTAACATTTTATTCAACATCTCAAATTTTTAATTCACTTAATAGTTAATTAATCGCAAGTGAGAAAACTCACCTTCCGTGGCAACAAGAGAAGACACGATATGAGTAGAACAACGTTAACGAATACAAGGACGAATTCGTTGCCTAGAACAAAGGCACGATTTTTATTTAGAAATACGGACTAAAATTTCATGCAGAAAATTATGCGAATGATTTCAGCCAAAGCAATTGACCGAAACCAAGATGCTACAGCCGGGTTTGAACTTATGACCTCTCAGTTTTGAGTCGCATGTTAAACCACTCAACTATATACCATTTTTGTTCAAAACAGAAAGAAGCGATCTCGCATGTACTAGTAAATTGATTGAAAGAGACACAACACCATTTTGTCGAGATTCGCATGTGTACTTTGCTGTTACCACGAAGTACAGAGCCATGTCTCAACGGACAGTGTGTATAAAAATTAGGATTTTCCAAATACAAATATGGAATTAACGTAACAAGGCCTGACCGACATAACCCCATGCACGGCCAAAATGCACATGCATACATCTCTAGTGTATGTACACTCATACTATGCCATCACAATTGAAACCAAAACAAGTTCACATATATGTAGAAATACATATATGCTGCTCATGAACTAACATAACACGCAAAAGAAGAATGGAGTAAAAAAAGACTCACGTCAACTTGGCTAGCTTGCTAGAGATAGTGTTGAGCTTGGTGTCGACATGCCAAAGTGGAGCTGAAAAGCAACAGTGGAATGTAGGCAAAGAAACTAACGTCAAGTCGGTTCAAGATGTTGGATAGGCTCGGATGAGATGCCGGAGTGTTGGCGGCTCGACTGGCGGAGCTTGCTACAGCGATTGGTGACGAGTTGGGGTCCGACCGGGAAGGTTACGATGGCAACAGAACTGCTGCTGTCTGCTCCGGTTTACATGAAGTGAAGGGGTGAACTTCTGGTCCTGGAGTTGGGGAAGGCATCGTGGGTGTGGGCGGTTCTGGCGGCAGCGTCAGGCGATGCAGTGAGGTCTAGTGAGGCAGCACAGCTCACAGTTTTGGGCACTATACGTTTTCGGGTTCAAGCCCTTTTCGAGAGAAGGGAACAAGTTCAAGACGACCGCAGTAGGAGTGGTGGCGACTGGGCGGTCTTACGGTGTGGTGGAGGCTTTAGCGGTTGACGCCGGAGTTTAGTGCGAATAGGTGAAGAGGTGCGGTTTTATTTCAAGAGGAGGATGCTGAAGAATCGGGTATGAAAGAATGAGTCACGAGAAGAAGAAATGGAGTACTCTGGTTCTAGATTCAGAAATAATGGAAAGATAGTGGTTCGAATTTTTGGGTATACATTTACTTTTATACAGCTTGTTTTGATATCCTTGTATGTGAGGTCCTGACAGAAGAGGATTTGAAAATCTTGTACAGTATTTTCAGATCTTGGTTTTACTGTTTCAAAAATCTTTTACTGATAGGGAAATATTTTGGTTGTTGCCATATTTTAAGGGAGAGGTGAATTTCAGATCAAAGAGGCAACGTGTATAACTATTTCAGAGTGAGAAAGGATGCTTGTTAATAGAGATAAGGGTTAAAGTTGGCTGAAAATTTCCTACCGTTATTACAAGGTTCAAATTTGTCTTTACACCGTTTATTTCCTTCCTTGTTTGTTAACGCGGCTAAGAAAATTATAATTAAATTATTTTTCCTCTCCTTTTCTTTCATTTATTATTATTTATTTATTTATATGGACATGAACGGACAATCCAGCGAATGCGCTAACGAACGTTAAACTGTTTTATGCACATTTTTATTTATTTTTGTGAACGCGCACTACGTCTAAACACACTGAATATTATAAATGTTGAACTCATGGACATTAAATTTTAGAAATTTAATAAAATATATTTTTTGTTTTTGATATTTTAAAATAATTAATTCATTTTTAATTCTTTAAAATTTCGAGATTGTTACATGGCAGCAGGGGGCTGACGTGGGGGCATGGGGCCTTAGTGGAGGTGATGTTTGTGTTTATCGGTGGTAGGAGCTAGCTAGTATATTGGGTGTAATTAAACTAAGGAGGTGCTAGAAGTGATTTTAGGAGGGTGGAGGGGTTTGTGGGGCCAAGGGGAGGTGGTGGGGTATCATGCCGACGTTGGGGTTGGTGGAGGAAGTGGCGATGGTAGGGCTCGGGTAAGTGGGGACTACGACGGGTAGGGAGAGAGGAAGGAGGAGAATGGAGAAAGGAGGAGAAATGAGAGGGTAAGTTATATGTTATAGGAAATGGAGGTTACCTTGGATCGGTGAGGTATCGGTATCCTAGGGAGATGGCTTGACAACTCAAAAGAAGTACACTTAGGTTAGGTTAGAGGATGATACCTCATAGAAAGCACACGTTAACTTAAATGTGTGGTTTTTAGCTAGTTTAACATTACTTAACACTTCTAAATGTTGTATTATGACATATAAATGTTTATGGAAGTAAATTAGTTTTCTAAAAACATATACCCAACATTTGACAAATATATTTTATTTTTAATATATTTTTAAATATTGGCCAAAAGCTAAATAATTCAATCATTTTAAATCAATTTTCATTAAAATCGACCAACGCGATTTCTACTTGCACGACCACATACTAATCCCGATTGCTACAAAATTTGAAATCCAGATATTTTTTTAGATATGGTTCCAATGGTCCTAGTCTCGTCGAATTCGGAGACCATTTTGAAAATAGCCTTTTTCTGTGTTATTATTTGATTTTAACTAGAGTTTCAACCTACGTTTATATTACGCACACTCACATACCAACTCCAAATGATATGAAATTTGGAACCTTACAATAATTCAACATTATTGGTCTAATAAAATTGGTTTTGTTGAAATCCGAAACCGTTTAAAAAATGGCATTATTTTTAGCTTTTAAAATAACACTGAATTACAGATTTTCTTAATATTCTTTTTAGCTATTACTCTAAAAATCAAGTATACTTCTTTTAACTATTATATACGTCATATTCCAATACTATCAGAAAATGTCAAAATTGAATATTTGGTAAATAGCATCAAGTTCTCATTTTTGATGACATACGATAAATTGTTTGAACTAGTAAGTTGATAAAACTAATTTGAATAACTTATCTGATCGATATAATTTATGGAATCATTTTTAAAAATGAGCGATGTATCTAGAACTGTGCGCAGTTACTCCAAGTTCCTAAAAACTTGAATTTTCAAAATATCAGAAATACTGGGTCATTACATTCTCCTTTACATAAAAAGATTTCATTCTCGAAATCGAAGTCGAGGCAAAGAATAGAGTTCTGAGACGGTATATTTAACCAAAAGGTGTCATGTCACATATCAACATATCATAACTGAAATATCAACCATATTACAGACATAACTTATACCCAGTGTATAGTGCCACTTAAGGTATAAGCGATGTATATGCATCAATACCGACCAACTTGAGAACGTACTACGTAGTTGAGGTGGCCTATACAAAATGATATCATGCTCCAAAATATGTAGTAAGTGCATGTACTACACCGGAATGAAGCTAACAACTGTATAAATGTAACAACCGGCCCAGAATGAGCGTAAATTTTGACCCAGAAAAGACCCATCGAAACTTAGAACCATTCTAAACGGGTCATTGGTTCCTGTAAGGAATTACATTTGCATGGATAATATGTATGTATAAACTTCGAATCAAAATCTCACACAATGGAAAGAGAAAATATAATACTAAAATAAGATGTACCACTTTATTAAAAATCACAAAATTCCTACATAACACTCAAGATTTCATTTGTTCCATAGGTACATCAATAAATTCATTCTCAAAAGCTTCCACTAAAAGTATAGTAATAATGATTAATAAAAGCATAATATCTTCATCTTCAGCTTCCATCATTATTTCTTCTATGGATTCTACCCTACGTACTGACCTGTTGGATATGTTCAGGAGAAGGGTCAGAACATAAAGCAATAATGATAAACGCGCTAGTGGGGGTCTAGTTAGGTCGAACAAGTGGTACCGCTCGATTCCTCCGATTTTCACCAACATATGTATTACCAGAATCACCAGATCGAAGCAAAGTCAAGAATCATACCCCTCGGCATCAACAAACTCGTACCTCTCCAAGGTATACGAATTTCGTACCCCCCAAGGGGACACGAAATTCATACCCCTCCAGGAGGGGTATAAATCTCGTACCCCTCCAAGGGGTGCGAATCTCGTATCCCCCAGGACGTATATGAATCTCGTACTCCTCCAGGGGATACGAATTTCGTATCCCCCAGTGGGATACGAAATTGTATCCCTCGTAGGGGTATGAATTTCCTTGCCATGCACGGGGGAATCCGAGATTTCTGGAGCTATCCTCAAGGATCCGAGATTCTAATGTGTGGGTCCATATCCTACTTACTCCCACCTAACCTCTCCACTATAAATACCCCTTACTTCCTATATGGAAGGGGTTGGTCCAAGCTCTCTGGCAAGCTTTAATGGCGTCCATCTTCTTCCCCAAGGCCTCCTAGGCACCTCCCTTCATCATACAAGGAATAAGATGGATATGCTTGAACTTATGAGCATACTCCTGAAGGTTCAAGCATGCTTCTGGGTATTGAAATACCTTTGGCCTACATGAAGCTCTCAAACACCATTAATGGTCTCCATCTGCTTCCTCATGACCATTAGACATGGCATGGGTCACTATAACATTGTATACGTGCTCCACGTTAACTTTCAGACATCGTCAAGGACCTTCATACTACCTTTGGATATTTCTTGATCTCTCAAACATTGCTGACCAATTCAACGCCTCTTCCACTCAATTTCGACCTAGAAAAGGCCCATCGAAACTTAAAACCATTCTAAACAGGTCGTTGCTTCGTGTAAGATATTACATTTGTATAATATATATAGATATACACACACACACACTTCGAATGGAAATCTCACATGGCGGAAAGAGAAAATATAATACTAAAATAAGATGTACCACTTTATTAAAAATCACAAAATTCCAACACAACAGTCAAGATTGAGTTTTTTCCATAGGTACATCAATAGGTTCATTTTCAAAAGCTTCCATTAGAAGTATAGTAATAATGATTAATAAAAGCATAACATCTTTGACTTCATCTTCAGCTTCCATCATAATTTCGACCATGGATTTTACCCTACTTACTGACCCGTTGGATATGTTAAGGAGGGTGGTTAGAACATAATGCTCGATGTGACTGAAATATGTATTTACTTAAAATCCATACCCTATGTTTTAGCAGGTTACATATGTCAAGGTATGTCTACGCAGTACAAAATCATTCACACAATCAAAAAGTATCTAACCAATGAGGTGAATATCCAAGTCAGTCGCTCGCTAGTGTTTTACGGTAGAGACCCAACAAGGCAGGCAATTCCGGTCGCTTATGGCCCTATTAAAGGTGGATACTTATGATCTCTTATAACCCTGAGGCTGATCCTAGCCTCTTAAGACCTCTTCCTAACACGTCAACATTCTTAAGTTTATACTCTTAATTGTAATATGAGAAGTAGTATTGCGATCGCTTCTACTTAACTGATATTACAGTAGAACACCTATGTCGCTTAAGACTTACCCTAGACAGTTAGTGAGCATGCAATGGCCGCATATCTTTTATATACCAATCATGTCCCTAGTTGAGCCCCTATAAGCTTCTAGAGGAAGCGGGCATCCTCCGTGAACTACCCTACTCCATCACCACGCTTATACCTGACCACTTTTACATAAGGAGGACCCATAGACTTACTTTAAATCTAATAAGCGTGGGTCCCATGACTTGGTTCCTCTCCAAGGAATAAACCTTCGGAGGGGATCCTAGTCCTAACCACTTAAGACCCAAATTAGATAAGAAGAGAGTCAGCCACTTAAGTCTTTATCAAGGTGTAGTAAACCTGTCAATTTTCACACACAACAGACTTATATATATAGTAATATATGCACACACTATACCTCTCACATTAAACTGTATACCTGTAGATGTTGGATATGCCGGGCGGTTCTGGGTAGGCTTCTGCTATAAGTAGGTTTAACCTCGTGTCATAGTGTACTAATTTTGAACTACCCATGGCACCCAGACCTCTCACATTAGTTGGGCCTACTTGTGATTGCTAGATTTGCCGGTCGGTTCCAGGTAGGCTTATACCATAAATGACAACTAACCTCATGTCTGTGTGTCACTATGAATATATGTAAAGCCATTCTATACACGTACAAGAAATAAATATGTATGGGGACATTTCAAATTCAAATACTATCCTAATCGCATTTATTACGTTAATATTACATTAATTACGTTGATTACGCTATATAAATATAATAATTATGATGGATAAATAACGCTAATGTTTGTCTGAACAAGAAGACATTCTAACGAGATAAAAATTGTTAATCTTGTCCTAAATTAAGGTATACAAGTTAATTTCCATAGTTTGACCGCTACATTTTAGGCATGATGGCATAATAACAAAATAACAGATAGTAGTGAATGGAAAATACACATACATACAAATTTCAATTTGCATCCTTGGCTTATTGGAATGATTTTAATAATGGATCAAGAACAGGGTATAAGGACATATACACATACATTCATAAAAATATACATGTATATTGTTACTACCAAAATTAGCACCAAGGCAAACTGACGGTGAAGGGGTATCGGACTGCAATAAACACAAAGGAATCTTCCATCAACGAAAACCAAGCACAAGGTAAAGCCAAAAGCATACGGGAACGATCCGAGAGCTATGCACCAGGGGCCATCACTAAAGGAAAGAGCTAAGAAGCTATGCAAGGAAAGGATACCGGCAGGGTGGTTTCGGAACGATGGGTAAACAATGAAAGGTTACCCAAAACCGGAAGCCAGTGAAGAAACGGACCATGAATCTGGCAAACCAAAGAAGGACGAAAGAGCTATCGGTATTAACTTGCTTAATACCGATACACGAGGAGACGAAAGCATAAAAGATACAAAGTTCAAGACATATGGAGATTATCCGGGAACCAACTACCGGGACCTCCATTAGATGGTCACCAAAAGGTTACTCTAGTAAGAAATAAATAATGCATTAGAAGCAACCCTCCGGAATGCCAAGGAACCCCTAAGGAATCTACCAAAAGGCAAGCCGGAACCCCAAAGAGTGACAAGCTATCCACACTAACCTTCTTAGTGTCGATACCGACAGGGGTAGCGGATCCGGCAACCACTCACTTGAATCATAAATGCAAGTTCCACAAAGTGTTAATAGCCTAAGATAGGAAGCCTACATCCGAGATCCGAAATCCTTCTGAAAGCTATTCACACTGTCAGGCTTAGTAGCAATACAAAGAAGACATGCTTGACATCAGAAAGAAGTTCCAAAGACCGGAACCATCCTCTTGGAAGCCAGAACCGGCACCTTAAAAACCGCAAGCAAAGCACAAAAGGCACCCGAGAGCCAAAGCAACCGAGACTAAAAGAAAAAGCGACTGATAAGGGCTTATGCTGGCCCAATAGAAAAAGGGGCCCAATTTGACTATAAATCACAACAACAAAAAAGGCTTTTAACAACGGTTCAAAAACGCTGTTAAAAGTTATAACAACGTTAGTATAAACGCTGTATAACGACATGCTGTCATAGACCCATAATTTTCAACAGCGGAAAATAAACGCTGTTAAAAATTGAGTTTCACAGCCTTTTTTTGAGCTGTTAATACTTTATACACAGCGTTTTTTCTAAGTTATTAATCGTTATGCACAACGTTTATAATGAGCTGTTAATAGTTTTCAAGTGTATGGTGCTTCCATTTTCATCAGCGATTGACAAATGCTGTTAATAAATTTAACAGCGTTTTCATTTTTGTTGTCAAAAGTTTGCTTAGATGTTTCTACAGTTTCATCAGCATTTTGTAAACGCTGTTATTTTGTGTTCAAAGCAATGACAGCATCGAATAAACGTTGTCTTTTGTTGTTTCGATTTTTACAGCATTTATATTACGTTATATTATCGCACACATATCAACATCATTTTAATATAATTCAAACAACCGGTATTCATAACATGCTTGAATCAAACACAAAAATTACCATATAAACACATAACTATTAATCATTTACATAAAGCTATATACCTTGTAATTCATAAACAAAGACATCGTCTATAAATCATGTTTACATAAACAAAAATAGCACCATAAACTAAGTTGAAACAATATCCATTAAACAAAAATACAACATCTACAAACATGAATACAATATTCTTGAAGCAATTTGCACCGAATAATGAGAACAAAATGGGTAACCAATATATTTCATATGCATACCATGGAAGAAGAACATGTTGTATTTTATATTTTCGCAACAATGGTCTTTAGTTACCTACAATGAAGAAATTCACGAGTTAATGATTATGTTAGTAGCAGATGACATGTTCTAACCTTGGCTGAAATTAACATATCGATTCTGCTAATAGTAAATGACATGCTGCGACCACTTTGGCAACTCCCATATTAGTTTCGATCCCCAGAAATATTGCGACCACCAAGAGAATTTATCACAACCAACCATTGCTTTTAGGCTTGCAAGTCATTGCTGTTCGGAACAACAAGCCTGCGCTTGCTGTTCTGAACAACAAGCCAGAGCTTGCTGTTCCGAACAGCAAGCGCAATTGCTATTCCGAACAGCAAGCACAATTGCTGTTCCGAAACCGCAAGCCTTTGCGGCTTACTGTTCCGAAACAACAGCCTAAGAGCTTGCAGTTCGGAACAACAAGATCCGCTTGCTGTTCCTAACAGCAAGCTCTGGCTTGCTCAAGCCAGATGAAAATTTTGTGATTTTTAAATGTGCAAAGGAGTAGCCACGGAGGCAAAACCGCCTAAAACTAATACAATGATACTTATATGCAGATTTGAACCTTAAATAATGTATAACCAATGCTAAACACAGATTAGCAAGCAGCAATTCATTTTGCTAGGATAGCAAGGAAAAAAAGAAAAGTTCACATATGCATGAGACATTATATTAAGAAGAAAATTTACCACATATGCATGAAACATTATTTACTAAATTGGACTGTCATGATTTCATTTATTTTTATTTGCAAATTGGACTGGTTTCGCCAGATTGTTGCCAACTATCATTATGTAACAATGTACTAGTCCTGACAATCATGCAACCAAAGGAAACCATTTTACATTTATGACTAACAAAAAAAAAAAATCAGAAGTTTCAAATTTTTTAGAAAGTATTTGCATTTATGACTAAAAAAAAAATCAGAAGTTTCAAATTCTCACCAATGAGTTCTTTTCATCGCCTCACTCAGTTTACATCCAATTCTCAGCTTTACAAACCTCAGCAGCAGCATTCCTTGCTTCAGTACTCAAGTCCCAGCTTGTTACATACATGTATTATCAAAAAGAAGAAGTCCGAGATAAAATTAAATAAATTTAAATATTAAGGACAACTGGTATTAGGGCACTTTATAGATGTATCTACACTTCCTTCATGTAGTAAGTAAAATAGTTAAATGATTCCAAGTAAGTTATCAATGATGCCTAACATTTCTATGATCACCACACTGCAAAACAACAAGCACTTTGGGAAAACACAAATGTATAATAATATTACTACTTAGAGTAGGATTAACTAAATTTCCATGTTATTTAACAAAAGAAGAAATTTGAGTGTGAAATTCAAACATTTGTCTAATATTTTTGTCATGATTTCAGATATGTTTGAGTTTCACATTGCTAGTCCCCTCACTTGTTTAGAATTCAGCAACTATCCTTTTGTCATGCTTTAATATTATTTTGTTTCCATCGAGTTTATACATTGATCATCTCCTTCAAATTTCTATAGTGTGCATTAGTCATTATTTTTTATGTTAATTTAAAATACCAACCAATACTATTCTATTATAATTTCAATTTATGTAGCTGCAAATTTCCATGTTATTTGACACAAAAAATAAACATGAACAATGATGACTGAGTTTGAAATAAGTGAAAAGAAATACCAACTGTGTTTAAGAAAGCCTCATGCATAATAATAATTAGACAAAGTATGAACACAGTTCGATACTTGAACTACCAGACATGCTGGTTAGCTATTATTGTTAATAAGGTAGGTCAAACCATCATATCGTAAGGGGTATGAAAATCATCCACACAAAAATAAAACTCAGAAATTTACACCATATAATGAACCCAACTAAATAAAATATGAATTAAATTTATCTGTATTTTGGTCAAACTCACTTGAAACTATTCTTTTATAATTGAACAAATTTTCAATGCACACATTGCTTGCATAATATCAAGCATAGATATACGACACATCAGAGAATTGGATAGACGATACCTGCAATTTGCCTTGACGACACCTGCACTTTGCCTTGATGTATAAGTAGAGACTACCCACTATATAGCAGGTCCAAGCTACATGTATAGTTAGAATTGTTCTATATTAACATTCATTAATATACCACTAATCTAGTAGAAATGTGATTCTCACAAATGATATATTATGTTATATGTATTAAAAGTATATATTATGAAGCACACCGTTTTTACCATAGATTTCTCTTATGGGGTTTACAGGTCCAAATATGAAATTTGTTGATCCATCTTCAAAGAAATTTACTGAGCTTGTTGCAAGCATCTGCGCTGCTCTGCAAACCAAAACAATTTCTGTTTATATAACAGTCTATTCAATCCATCTTCTAAGGTTCAAGTTTGTCTTTGGTATTAAACATACATTCCCAGACCAGCGATCCTTTAGTTGGATTTGAGGCATCAGTTTGAAATGAAACCTAAGCACTGATTATTTCAATGATGCCAGCAGCTTCTCTTAACTTTTTTTTATGACTTCTGGTCTTTTCTCTTCTAGCATTTCTGAGTATTATAATGATTGTTGGTGCATGTTTTCTTATTTGAAATCATATACATATAAATGTAATAATCAATACGATTCAGATATTTGTCAATTATTTAGGCTAATCCTCCTCCTTTTATTTCATATACTTGAAGCATACTTCATTACAGTTATGCAAAAACTATCAGCGTATATACAAATGCTAAAATTATACATAAATCCGAATTCAAAAATAATTACCTGGAGCTATGTATCCTATGGTTCCAGGCTGCTTGCAGTTGCCATGGATACGTTGCCATCAAGAAGCAGTTTAGAAATGCGAAAGTCACTTACTTTGGATATAAATCTAACACTTTTGCAAGCATCATCATGACTGAGATAAAAATACAAAGAAGATTTTGTCAATTTCTAATGATGTGAAATGATGGTTAAAGCGATCATGGCTGTAATCATGACAAATACCGAGGCTGCAGAAATATATGGCTTATGAAATAAATGCTTAAGTAAAAACTGAAAAAGAATGATATGAGTAACCTGAACAATAGCTTATATGATAATGTGGTTCAAAAGAGTGCCTGCTTGCCTAACTAGTTGTATATATTGCAACAAGAGCTCCGGTAGAAGTCACAAAGAATTACCATCACCCATACTTACATAACGCAACAGCCTTCAATATTCCCTGATCTCCTCCTTCAACTTCCGAACTATGTACCTGCTCTTCTTTCCAAGTTCAAAACCGAGGCTTAGATGAACGATCGACCCAGCATTGTACTAGACATAAACACTTCAAACACATCCAATACACCTCTATGCCCTGCCTTAATCTCAAGTCACCCAAACAAACCATACAAAAATACGAACCAAGCCCAATAGATTTCAGATCATCAACAATGGTTGTACCTACTGAGACGACCAAGAGACCAAAGCTACTTGCAGTCAAAGAGCAAAAACTTCTTCCTATATTCATATTAAAATATTATATTGTGTTCAAAATGTTAAGAAAAATAAGAATAAACCAAATGGTCGCTTAGGTTCTTAAATTCCGTACATGGGTCACTTATAGCAGAAACAACAAACAATGAGCATAGCTCATTTTCACATGTAAAAATGACAGACCAAATATAATTTGGATGGGTTCCTTGATAAAGTCAAATTCCATTAAATGCTTATTTGCAAGGAAACCATTTTGGATGGTGTCCCGAATTGTGATTTCCTAAGGAAACAATATTAAGAATATAAACACTATACTCCAACCATGCAAGAAAAAATATAAAAATTAAAAACCTGTTGTAATGTCAGCCTTTCAACTTTCTGCTCCTGGGCACTTCTACATAGAAAAAAAACAAAGACTCAAAGGTTCAGTTCTACATTAAAAAAACATCAAGTAAGCACATGTTTGTGGAAATAAAAAACATTCAAGGCCACTTCTGCCACTGCTACCACCTGTACTTACGTCCTCCAGTAGCTTATGGGCATTCCCTAGCCCAATGCCCAGGTTGCTGGCATTTAAAGCATACATTTCCACCATCATTTGAAACCTTACTATTATTACCACAGTCGTCTCTATAAGTATTACTTGTCTACTCACACCCGTAGGGAAATTATGTATACTGTGCCCGCTCATGCCACAACCACTGCAAAACTGCTGCCTGTTACTCATGAACCCATCGCTCTATCCAGTTTGATTCATCCGTTCTATGTTAACACTAGTATGAGTAATCAGATTATAACCAACTGGCAGCACATTCAATAGAATGTTCCAAAGTCATGCAAATTGTCGTTCTTATCACTCTTGACCATAGGAACACACCTACATTGCCAAACCATTGATTTTCAGTATACTGTGTTACTTCTTTGGTTTGTCTTGAATAATATAATAAGAGGCATATGTACAACATCGAAAAAAACCGAGGAAGATTGAGGGATTGAAACTTGGGGGAATGAGATCAACTTTCTTTGCAAGTTTGAACAGCAATACCAATACTGTACAGTATCTACAATGAACAATAAAGTTATATTTCTCTATTGCCAAGTTAGAGTAGATCAGTAAGTGAATGGATAAAAAGGAAAAAAATAGCTGCCGCATTTCAATGCAGGTGGTTTAAAATGTACGATTCTATTTCTAAAAATATTGGAGTCCAGTAATGATTCGAGTTTTCAATTTAAACATTGTAATGAAACATCCTGCATAAGAAACCATGAGTGAAGCATGATGAGTGCAGAGAAGGAAGAAAACATAGGATTCAGTGTAATTATTTTTGAGTGCAGAAGGTGATAATTTGACGACACAATGCCAAGCACACACTGAAAATTATCATCATGATCGATAGTTCTCTATGTTACAGTTCACATTAACATCCACTATTATTTCTTCTTTCATTCATAATTATATTTACATATCTGCAGACTTTATGTGCGTGTCTTGACATTTATGTATGTTAATTTAAACAAAACTTAGTTAACTTATTAAATTTTTACAATATTCAGTTAACTCCATGGAAAACCGACCAAGTCTTTTACAATTTGTTACTGAAGTCAAAGGTCGACAATCCATCATCAGCAAAATCATAGAAGCATGCAATTTAACTTAATAGAACCAATATATATGGATATTAAAAGTGGTTTATCTATTACTTAACTTCAGATAACATTCAAAAAAGAGTGAGCATAAGATGAGAATGTAAATCACCTTAGAGAATGTAAATCACCTTATAAGTCTCTCTGGAAAACCGATGCTCCCCTAAGAGTAAAGCTTCATATGCAACATAATAGAGTTATTAAAGCTTAAGGGACAGGAAGTAAATTGTTAATTTTTTTGGAACATCCATCATAAACTGTTGATTACCTACATTTTAACTATCCAATTACGTTTTACATTGTCGACAGCTGCCTCAAATTCTTCAACCTAGATAGTCTGCCTTGCTTCAATGCACAATATTGGTACCGGAAAGAGGATAAAGACAGAACTAAAAATAAAAAAGCTAGAAAATAATGTGACATTATAAATTTAGGGACTACTTGGTCCATTTGGTTTGAAAGGAATCAAAAATGCTTTAATGACAAATTCAAACCCACCGATATTATAAAAAAACATCATTAATCTAATATACTTTTGGTCAGGTGCTTACAAAAGGAAGGCTGACTGGAAAACAAGATATTCTTTTACTGCAATATTTTATGCTTGCCACTATAGTTGAGCGAAAATTGATTTCTGTAGCAAGAACAGAAGCCCCTCCTAAGAAACATATCTACTTTTCTTGTTATCAATATGTATAGACAAAGCCTAGAAGCTAAAACACAATGGTACCTTAAGTTGCTGCCAAAATGTGTTAACCATTGGCGGATATTCCTCATGTTAAAGCTTCAATGGTCTATGAAACTCAGAGAATTCTAACTGGATAATCTACTCACAGTGTTCAATGATCGACTCATCAATATAGTTGATGCCACCAGACTAATATTTAGTTATACACAGCTTTCTTTAAAATTAAAAAATTTCCACCATTCATGTTAATACACACAAGCATACATGCGCACGCGCACACACTTGAGCTTAGATTTGCTGTAAAAGAAAAGGAAATGACGATTGTTGTTTACTAAACATATTTTTCGACATGAGGCAAATTAGAAGATCAAAAACGATGCATATATCGTATATTTGAGAATAACTTACGACAATGGCAATGCTTTAGGATACGTCAAAAATTCTCAATATCTCAATCAAAATTAGCCTTGAAGAGAGGTATGACATTGGGTATTAGGTACTAACAATCCTTGCCGTATACTTCCAACAAGTTCAATAATCAGTAAGAGGAAATGCTTGCTCCTTGAGGAAATAAAATATTTGATAATAAGGAATTCACACCTTAAAGAACAAAGGATGGTCATACTTCTTGAATGGTTCTAGCAGCTACACTGCTTGGTCTATCAATTGATAGCTGAAGGCATAAAAAGAGAGGATTAGCATCTTCATCGGGAAAACCTACGAGTACTGACTCATCCACCATTAGTTGTGGATGTCACCATGAAGGATTTTTGTTGTCCACATATACTATACTAAGGTTTGAGAAACATGACAGAAGGTGATATTTTAAATTAGCAGACATAGTCTATATAAAGTTAAGGTGATTAATGATATAACTACACTAATTTAGGCAAATAGCATAGCATATGTCAAATAATTTTTGTTATACAGAAGTCTCATTCACGAATGCATGCATGTCAGCAAACTGCATACATGATTCAAAATATGATCAAGTAGACTATCAGTTGTTTGAATGATTGTGATATCATTGTATAATTGATAGTTCATTGAACTTTGGTATCACCATTATTTTAATTAGAAATTTCCGTTTTGTTTTAATTTCGCAGCTGGTTGAACCCAAAGTTACTTGCAGAAATAAATATCCATTTTAATTTTTATTGTTAATCAAGTACAATTTCCGAAGCCTATTTGATGCCAAATATCAACAAATCACATGCGAATAGTGCAAAACTCAATTAATTTTGTTTTGCAGGCATACCTTACATGAAATTTGTTCTAGTTTCTGGACCTTTGCCTGTGTGTGAATTGTGTCATTTCAATATGCTTGTAATTTTGTTGTGTTTTCCACTTTGTTGTGTGTGAATGTTGTCACTTTGTCAGGTTTAATACAATTTTGTACTTTTTCGCAATTTTGGAGCTAAAACAAAATCCGTTTGTTGTTATACAAACTTGTTGACGTTGAAATTGCCTAAAATTGAATTGTTAAAAATCTTGATCTTGAAGCAATTGTTGATGAATTTGATTTTCGTGGAGTCATAGAGCATGACTTAAATAGATTATTTAGTATTCAACATTCTTGTATGCAAACTTACCAAGATTGACTAAACTAACGCAAATTTGTAAGCTTTCCTATTTCTACGCATGTACAATAGTTGTATATTTCAATACATTTCCATTAGTTTTTTGTTTTCATCAAATATTTGAACATTATTCTAATTTTTCCCACCACAAATTAAAATTTTAGTTTCATTGCTGATAATGTGGAATATAAAAAAACATAACATGCTTATACAATATAATTAGCGATGCTCGAGGTTCATCAATTGAGCAACATAGCATGCTCAATGTACAAATAGAATGCCAAATAACTGGAAAAGTAGGAGCCTTAACAAATGAAACATGATGAACTTGCAAAAACCAATGTTGCTTAAGCTCATGATGATACAGTACAGCTTTAACAAATATGGTACAATTCATAAGAAGATCGTGGGCAACACAGTCTATGCTTTAATAAATACGAGAGCATTAACTTCTTGAATATCAAAATCATGGTAATCGCTTGAACTTATACCAGACCAGTGCTTCTAAATTATTAAAAGAGTGACAAAACACCAAGACAACCTAAAATTAACTAACATATAAAACACAAAATTCAAAATCAAGCACAATATATCAAAATAAAAAATCAAAATCAATTAACCCGGTTTGTGTGTGAAAAAGAAAAATATGCTATTGTTTATATTATGTTAATCATTGAAACAGATAGTCCTGCTTAAAGGACAAACACATTATATGGTAAAATAATTTAAATTTTAGAAATTACAGTCTAAAATGCAATGTTTTAAAAGTAGGATTTAAATCTTAAGTCGTAGGGTTTAAGCTTCGAACTGGATCTGAATTCGAAATTAGGACAAATCAGCACCAAAACCACATTCTAAGTGCTCATATCAGCATATGTTCATGACAATATCACATATTGGTTTACCCTAAGTCTCAATGCAACAATAATAAGAAATGATTCGAAATAGAAATGAAAATAAGGCTAAAAGACGCTCACCAAAGTTCCTATTCTCCACCGAAGGAAGCTCAACCACAGATAGGGCTAAGGGGGAAGGAAATCAATCGGCTTTAGGGCAACCGTGGATAGGGAATCGAAGAGGAAAAGGAAATTGCCAAGGAAAAAGAAACCGTGGATGGAGAAATCTACGTGGAGACTGAATGGATGAAAATCGAAATTAATTTTGGGGAAAATGGAAACCGCGGGAGAGGAAATAAATACCGCGCAAATTGTGAAAATTTGGAATTGTGGGGGGAACGAAAAACCACATTTAGGAGGCAAACCTAATATTTTTTCTCAGCATTAAAATGAAAAATAATTATCAACAAATATGATTTCTACAGCTTTTAACCTAAAAACGCTGAAACTAATTGCTGTGGAAACTTAGTTTTGTTGTAGTGAATAAGAACTCAAGTGTCTCATTTTGGGGACCGATTTCTCGTTTCTCATCCTTATACTCTATTTCTTTAGAGTAAACTCTAATTCCTAAATCAAATTGGGAATTTCAGTTGTAATCACTTGTGTATTCCAAATCAAAGGTCAATAAAGAGTGGATTAACACTTAATATATTTCCTTATGAGTTTCTTATGTAATTTCTTAGCTATCACCAGTGCAATGTGCTATTTGCTATATACATGCATATGAGCTCTTTCCAAAGTCTAGACCCTTTCGCAAAGTTAGTGCAAAACCCCTTCCTACAAGCCTTTTAGCCCTTATCGAGGGTTGTGCTTAGGGAACCCCTGTCACAACATAACTATTGGTTCTTGAGTCGCTTAAGCGTGATGCTCATCCCTTTGAGGGAAGAGTAACTAATCTTTTGGGCTGTAAACCTTGAAATCTAGGAATGGTGAAGTAATTCAAACTCGTGAAAGCTAAATAAACCCATTTTCCCCTTAGGTCCACTTCCGTAGACCTATCTCTGGTGTTGACGAAAAATATTGTTAACATATATTTATAAGCTTCATTTTATATAGTTCTCCCATTTTTGGTGTATTGCATATAAAAACGTTTATATTTGGTAGATTTCAAGTATGAATACGCTTGGATTCAAAATAGAACCTAAACCTAATCAAATCGTTAATTAAACCAAATTTAAACCCTTTTAGGTTACACTCAAATATCTACATAAGGGTTAATTACATAAAGTAGAAACTTAACACCCTTTTTATTCTTAATTCAACATTATGATCCAAAATCCATACACCCAAATATTAACAATTCTTACGCAAAAAATATAGAGGACTTGGTGTTTTTTGTGTTGATGTTATCATTGCCAAATCCTCTTAGGCATAACTATCAACATGTTAGTCTATTAAAAAATAGGATATGCCTGAAAAACATAGTATTCCACTCACAGATCTAAAAGGAAGAACAATAGAATTCTTTTTGTAGATTCAGATTTTGATCCAGGCTTCGTGATAAATGTGCTCCAATCCTTCTAATATACATATATGTTTAAGAATATTCTTTATAATCTTATGCATATATAGAACTAAATTCCAGAATTTATACTAAAATCTATATGAATTTAGATTAGAGAAAAAATAAGAATGGAGGTTAGAGGAATAAAAGAGAAATTCCTAACCTTTATGGAATTCAGCAATGACAGAAGGATGATATGGAGCTGGGGATAAAGAGAGTGACTAGGGTTTTGTTGTGAGGTTTGAGGGCCTATATATAATTGCTTGTGTAAGCGTGGGCCGTTAGATTATTTAGATGTAATCCTGTCCATATATTTATATATATTCCCCTAGAAAAATCTAACCAAACATAGATTTATTGGGCCTCTCAGCCATCAAGCGATCGACCTGGGCGGTCGACCAGCGGTTGACACCCCTCCTAGGGGGCGGTTGACATCTTAGTCGCTGAAACGCCCAATGAACGTATATGGTGCTGAGGTGTTTAATTAAATAATACATTACTTTATTTGGTTAATCCCTTTCCTTACTTCTGTCCCCACTATCTTATCCTCTGTTTGAAATTCTAATTCATCCTCATTTATTTTAATATACTTTGGATATATATATATTACTCATCTGATTATATATATATTGACGTTTTACTTTCAAATTTCATTTACTTGAAACTTCTTCACACTTTCACCGTTTTCAGCTTATTATATATGAAAACGATTCAGAATTTCACCACGAATCAAAATAAAAGATTTTTTAGCCAAATTCTTAAAGCTGCAAAAATCTCATTTTCCAGCCTTATTATTAAATTATTTATTTTTATTTATTATTAATATTTATGTCTTTTACCGGGTGTTACAATATACATATAATGTTACACCCCATATTTTCAGTGTAAGATAATAAAATAAGAATAACTTAATTAAATATTCAGAATTAAGTAAAACGGACTGGGCCATTGCGTCCGTCTCGAAATTCTGGTCAAGATAGACACCTGGTTTGCGTAAAACGAACACCGTATGAACAAATTATGAGCATTAGAAGTCATATCTAGAAATTCAAAAAAATCAGTTCAAAAATCGAAATCGCGGGCGGAAAAGTTCGGAGGGAAAATGGACTGTTGGGGATCGGCCTAGGGGTCGACCCACCAATAGGGGGGTCGACCCACCTAAAGGGGGGTCGACCAACCCGCGAATCTGGAACCATCTTTTCTGACGTGGACGATACTGGTGTTTTTGAGTTTGATCTCAGGGTCCTGGTTCCTCTGGTACTCCTATAAATAAGACCCTAGGCCTAACCCTAAATCTCATAATTCGGCGGGTATGCTGGAGCTCCGCCATTGCTCCCTCTCTTCTCCCCTCAAACATATTCAGAAATTTAGATTTGTAAATTAGAAAATCTTAAATTAAGATCTGGTGGGAAGAGATTGATGTTTTTATTAAAATGCGTTCAGAATTACTTGAAAATCAAGGTAACGTCCCAGAACCAATCTATCCATATTCTTCCTATTTTTCTTTCCCTTCTCTTTTAATGAAAATATTCGATCCACGTTATTAGGTTTCAAATCAAATTAAAGGGGAAAGGAAAACCATGGATGATAGAACGGATTAGATCCAAAATTTGGGAAAAGCATGAAAGGTGAGTGGGTTTAAATTATAGCCTTTAGATATTGTTATGACTATCATTTAGCATTCCCCTTTTTATAAAATGTGAAATTGTCTGTTCAGTTATAAATTGCTATTATAACAAGTTGAGACGATAATATGAATAGATCAGGAAATTCATATGTTGAATCTATTAAATTATTGGAAGGATTATATGTTGAAAAACAACTTGTTATAAATGGTTAAAAATTACTGTTGTTCATACTACATGTTAATTTGTCACATGAACACTACTTGGACGAATCGGTACAATTATATGATTAAATGGTTTCATATTAGAATTGATTACATGAATGCAGTTTAGGCATAAATCAAACTATGATTATAGACTTATTTTGGGCATATAGCATATGAGAAATATGACTTGGGAAAGGGGTATAAACACCTATAATTAAATAGGTAAAATTGTAAAAGAATGAATATGCCATTACAATTAGAAATTGTAACTTCACTTATGGCACGAGTTTAGGTTGCATTAGTGGCGGAAATCTGCCCGGACCCGACCGGCATATCCAGCAGCCACTAATGTTGAAGCTAATGTGAGAGGCCTAAGTGAAAAATTAAAAACATGTAATGGTGCTAAGACACGAGGTTAAGTCAACTTGTGTTAGAAGTCTGCTCGGACCCACCCGGCAAATCCAGCGTCCACAAGTGTAGGCTTAATGTGAGAGGTTTGGTGCTTATATATATATATATATATATATGTATATAATAAGATATGAATAAATGACAATTATGGTAATTAAATTTCTAACTCAGAAAATAAGAAAGAGGGGATATAATGAACTGAGTTACTGTGATAGGAAGGAAAAGCGATGTATTTCCCTAAATGACCTATTTCTGAGAACATGATTGCAAGTAGGCCACAGTAACTAAAGTAAGAAGAGTAAAGAATTTACTTGTTACCACGGATTTAGATGGGAATAAGTTATGAAAATAAATCACTAATTCCTTCTATTAAACTGATAAAGTGCATGAAGTGTTTTCCTTAATTAAAATAAGGAGTATATATATTACAGTGAATGAAGGATACGGGAATACAACAGTAAAGAAAACGGTTTAAAAGGGAAATGATAATCACCTATTATAAATAAATAACATTAATGAAAATGTTGTAAAATAGGTAGACTTGTCCTAGGGACAAGTGGGGATTATAACTTAGGTTATAATAAACTAATAAGGAAATTGGATAACTGGTGAAATGAGATAAGGGACACTTAATTGTAAATTAAGTAAGCAGAAATGGGGAATGCCGAAAACCAGTAGGGAAAATGGGGGAAAATATGTGAAATATAAGAAGTTGTACTTAATTATAAATTAAGTAATCTGTAAGCTTGGGAGTCTAAAACCCGTTGATAAGAATGTTTAGGCTTGTCTTAGGGACAAGAGGAAATTATAAGATAGGTTATAATAAACAGGTAGAGAAACTTATTAATGGGCCTTAGTTAATAGAACTAAGTTAATAAGTAAACAACGATAAGTTGTATTGACAACGTAAAATGGAATTATTATTAAATGAGAAAGAATAAGGAAAACTTATGAAATAAAATAAGTTATATTTAATCATAAATGGTAAGTGACATGTAAATTAGAAAACATGTGAATTGGATATACTTAATTGCATATTAAGTAAAACATGTTATTGTAATGATGAAATCAAAAAGAAAATGTAAAAGAGATTGTGGATTACAGACCTTGGGCCACAATCTAGAGAATAACATGTTGTAGGCTTATTAATAAACTTGAAGGGATTAAGTTGTATGACTGAAATTAATAAGCAAGAGAAACTTGGTAATTTGAATAAGAATTCAATATGAATTGGAATAACCAAGTTAACTTGAAACCTGATGAGGTGAGACAAGCGCGTAAAAGAATGTTTAGACATAAGGTCTAATAACCTATTAAAGTGAGGCGCTTGAACCAGTCCGCACGTTTGAGGGTGAATAACCCAACGAGGTAGATCATCGTGGTGTTATAAGGCACAAGGAAGAGCGCACATTCATATGGTTGTTCTGACGGCTCCAAAGGTCTGGAAGGGGAAGCACGCAGCTTTCTGAGGTACAGAAGGTGCTCCTAGTAGTCCTCCATGCGGCGGCATATGTCATAGGCTTTGTCCGAAGAGGTTGGGTTTGCGTGTAACTACTAGGTGGGTGGGCCTTGAATGCAGATCCAGCTATGCAGTCAGAATGCTGTGACGAGGTGACACAAGGGTGGTTTGGCGGTTGCCTCACGAGGAGGCAGAGGGTTAGGACCAACAAGGATTGTAGACCGTCAGACAATTGTCATCGGCATCCAGTGGGATGTGGAAAGACTCGAGTTAAACCCAAGATTCCATTTCTCCCTTCACTATCGGGGTAAGGGGTTGAGGGGAGACTCCACATGGATGTTTAGATGGTTTGCGTAGGGGCAGTCACTTAGCTCTGGTAGCCTTTACTAGTTGAGGGAGGGGCCGAGGTGGGGCCATGGCCACCACGAAAACAGACCCTTGGTATATCTGTATATAGAGGCTCTTTAAAGATGGGCTTGTACAGATATGGAAAAGCTCCTGACCAAGTTCCATGTTTCTTGTATCGCCCTGCACGGAACTCGGTGCACATTAGAGGACGTGCGATTGAGGCATCGATCAACAATTGAAGATACGTATGGTGGACAGTCTAGATACATGCATGTCGTCTCTACGTGGTGTATCGTGGACTTGAGGGCATTTCTCTGGTATGGATTCTGATTCGAACAAAGGTGGCAGTCAGTACGTTTACGTAGCATAGATAGATATATGCGGAACATAATATTGATATCCGTACGTCACTACGACGTAGGATGAGGGACTGCGTATATTTCGATGGTGTTAGGGTGGAGACCGTGCGATTGGGGTACCATGGGGTGTACCTCAATATTGGGGGTAGCTACGTATATACTGTATTAGGTTAATCCATTGGGGAGTAAATGGGTGTGACGTGTGTGTAAGCCTTGAGTGTTGTTAACCCAAGTAACCTAATAAATAAGAAAATATGATTGAACGGTATATGTAGGATTATCCAAAGTGTATAGTTTAAATCCAGTCACCAGAAGTTGTGTTCTGACCCCCTCCTCATAACATACTTGCATGTTTGTGGCAGAGACATGATAGCCTTGGATACTGGTTAGGCAGTATAATTAATAAGGTAAGGCTATATTTTGATTATATTATATTTTATCCACTACGCTGTGAGTATTTTATGTCTCTGTCTTTTCTACTGGATACCAGAGCAAACCAATCCGAGTTTCAATAGATTGGAATTTTGAAAAAAAAAAATCGATCTGTTGAAACTGGGGTTGTCACATTTGGTATCAGATCTTAGGTTTAGGATTCCTACATAAATAGTGAGTGAACGTATTTATATATATTTTTAAAAAAAATATAAATATATTATACATATACCAAGATCCATAGAGGAACCCACTAAATAGAAAGATTATAATATGGTAAGAAATGGAATGTTTGTTTTGTTCCTTTGAATAAGGAAATCTGAGACCCTTAGGTAATTTGGGTGAAGAATGTACAATGTACTTTGTATGGAAGGAAAGTGAATCCTATATCATTAGTATTTTGGGTTAGTGGGTTTGAATACCTTATAAACTGGAAAAGGTTGAAAAGAGAAAAATGGATTAGGAATATATATAGTTGATAGAATTGACCTTGGGGATTTTCTAGGAAAGCCTAGAAAATTGGAAGACCACTTTAAGTCTAACCCCATTGTTAAATTTTAAGAACTTGAACTTATAAAAGTTTTGGGAAAATGGTTTATGGTGTTTTCAAGGTTTAATCTTAAAAGTTATAGTTTTAAATATGTAAAGTATACATATCTAGTTTTAAAGTAAAATGGGGTATATTTTGCAAATAGTGATTTCTTATGAAATTTTTTGTCTAAGATAAAACTCTCTCAATAAAAGGTGCATATTATAGAGCATGTATAGCTCGTTAGTTTTCTTGTGATATTACAAACAAGAACTTTTAATAAAGAAAGATTTGGAACCACTATTCTTATGATATCCCTTTTTGATAAATTATTTTAAGATAATTTTGTGGGTGGACAAAATAAGTTGTAGAAAATAAGAATATAGTGGATGTTGACACCTTGTAGTAAGAGACTAAACCGACCTTATAGGTAAGAACAAGTCATAAAACCAATGGAGAAAATAGTTGTCTGTATCTACTCCAATTTTGTAATTTGAAAAAAAATAAATGATGATTTACATTTTTTTTTAAAGAAGACGACATGTTTTTATGGTTTGGCAAAAGTAAGTTTTCATGAGGAAAATGAAATTTTGACACTTTTGAATTTTTGGAAGAAAATTTAAATGAAAAAGAAAGGCTAAACCGTGTTTTAAAAGTATGAAGTAGGTAAGGATTAGTGCCTAGGAAAGACGGGAAAAGTTTCGAAGCTATAAAGTAAATAGCGAGAATTATCCTGGAATACTAGTGAGTTCCCACAGAATGCGTAAGCATTGAAAAATCCTAGGGTGTTGCTTAAAATAATTGTTGGTACACAGTAAAGACTAGTGGCGACTGCTAGATAGAAAAAAAGGGGGCAAGTAAGTGTTTGTATCATGTTTCTAATTTTCATGTAAGGGGTAAAACCCGTTACCACATTCCTGTTGGGATCGTTACGTTATTTTTTTTCTTGTTGGGTGGTTAGGATGACACCTAAACCCGTCATAGATCCCATAGTTTGGACTTTTCAGTCTGAGGGGGACATAGTCCCGAGATTCTTGACCCTTAGTAGTAGCTGTGTAGGGTGTCTGTTCTCTTGTTTTAGTTGGAAGACTAGAAACTTATTTAGGAAGGAGAAACGGTACAATTAAAAAGGAAACAGAAAATTCAGTAAAGCAACAAAAATGGAAAATATGAGAAAAGATGGATAAAGATAAAACTTTCTAAGATAAGACGAAAAAAAGAAAATCAGTAACAAAAGAAATTTTCTTATGTGGGCTGTGCTTGGATAGGAAAATAGGGAATCTTTACAAAAAGTTACATAAAAATCCAAGTAATGTTAGAAAAAAAGGTTGAAAAAGAAAAGCGGGAGATGCGGAGTTTTCCGTTTTTCACCTTTTTGTAACATAAGAAATCAAATTTAGAAAATTAGATTTTTCTGAAATTCAAAAAATAAAGTTGGTTGGTAGGATTATGGATGCAACAATTGGATGAACTATGCTCTTACTCAGTAAGAGTGTGGGAAAATTTGGATAAAAAGGCTTTTGATTTTTAAAATATTGCATTCATATAGAACTGCCAGTATATTTAGGATGCGAGCATCATATTTTAAAAGGATTTTTGAAAAACTTGCATTCACATAGGAGGTACCGCTTAGGCATGCATGCATTATTATGTTGTACTTCACTTTGCACAAGTGCATATTGTTTGCAAAAATTGGATGCACACATGATGGATGTGTATTATGCGAGGGGTTAATTTATTTTGCCCTTATCAAATTTCGAGGACGAAATTTCATTAGGATAGGAGAACATAACACCCCGTATTTTCAGTGTAAGATAATAAAATAAGAATAACTTAATAAAATATTCAGAGTTAAGTAAAACGAACTGCGTCATTGCATTCGCCTCGAAATTCTGGTCAAGATAGACACCTGGTTTGCGCAAAACGGACACCGTATGAAGAAGTTATGAGCATTAGTAGTTTGTATACATATAAGGAGCTTATATGTATATATTAAATAAATATATCCAGAAATTCAAAAAATCAGTTCAAAAATCAAAATCATGGGCAGGAAAGTTCGGGGGAAAATGGACTGTTGGGGTCGACCCACCCGCAAATCTGGAACCTTCTTTTCTGACGTGGACGATTCTGGTGTTTTAGATTTTAATCTGAGGATCCTGGTTCCTCCGCTACTCCTGTAAATAAGGACCTAGGCCTAACCCTAAATCTCATTATTCGGCGGCTACGCTGGAGCTCCGCCATTGCTCCATGTCTCTCTCTCTCTCTCTCTATCCTCAAACATATTCAGAAATTTAGATTTGTAAATTGGAAATTCTTAAACTAAGATCTAGAGGGAAGAGATTGGTGTTTTTATTAAAAGGCGTTCAAAATTACTTGAAAAGTAAGGTAATGTCCCAGATCCAATCTATCCATATCCTTCCTATTTTTCTTTCCCTTATCTTTCAATGAAAATAGTCGATCCACGTTATTAGGTTTCCAATCAAATTAAAGGGGAAAGAAAAACCATGGATGGTAGAACGGACCAGATCCAAAATTTGGGAAAAGCATGAAAGATGAGTGGGTTTAAATTATAGCCTTTAGATAATGTTATGACTATCGTTTGGCATTCCCCTTTTTATAAATTGTGAAATTTCCAATTTAATTCTAAATTGCTGTTATATTAAGTTGAAACGTCAATATGAATAAATTAAGAAATTCATATGTTGAATCTATTAAATTATTGGAATGATTACATGTTGAAAAACAACTTGCTGGAAATGGTTAGAAATTACTATTGTTCATACTACACGTTAATTTTTCACATGAAACCTACTTGTACGAATTAGTACAATTATATGATTAAATAGTTTAATATTAGAATTGATTACACGAATATAGTTTGGGCATAAATCAAACTATGATTATAGAATTGTTTTGGGAATGTAGCACATGAGAAATATGACTTGGGAAAAGGGTATAAACACCTATAATTAAATAGGTAAAATTGTAAAAGAATGAATATGCCTAGGATTACAATTAGAAATTGTAACTGCACTTATGGCACGAGGTTAGGCTGCATTAGTGGCGGAAGTCTACCCAGACCTGACCGGCATATCCAGCAGCCACTAATGTTGAACCTAATGTGAGAGGCCTAAGTGAAAAATTAAAAACATGTAATGGTGCTAAGACACGAGGCTAAGTCAACTTGTGGTAGAAGTTTGCTCGGACTCGCCCGACAAATCCAGCGTCCACAAGTGTAGGTTTGATGTGAGAGGTCTGGTGCTTATATGTATATAAATATGTATATAACAAGACACTAATACAAAAAGCACTTGTTGCTTCTCCTCATTTGCTTCTGATGTGCTTGCAACAGAAGCAAATAATATTATTTGCTTCTGTTCCATCATTAGAATGGAAGCAATTAGTATAAGGAAAACAACAGAAAATCTATCTATACAAATTTGCTTTCGTTGATATAGAGACAAAAGCAATAATAAGGAAGCAAATTCAGTTTTTTGCTCCCAATTATTATACAACAGAAGCAATTTCGTTTTACTTGATATAGGACCGTGTAACCCAAAATCTCCCGGGCCCAAACAACCTTTCACCTCGCTCAAAACTCACGGAAAGGAACGTTGCCCAAAATTAACAGAAAGACAATCGATTATCGAAGGGAAAGGGGAAAAAAGCAACCGATTTGCATCGACATCGTCTCTTCCGAGATATCAAGATTCAAGGGTGAATCTTCATCGACGTCAACTCTTATTCCAATCGGCATTTCCTTCCTCTTCTTCCAATTGACATTTGGATCTGCGTTTTAACCAATTTATATCGACGTCAAGATGGAATTTTTCTCTTCAATGCTAATTTGGATCTGCCTGATTTGCTAGTTTGGATTGCTCCAGGTATTACCGATTTACTAATTCCGTTGTTTTTGATTCCCTAAATTAATGTAATGCATTGAGTTTAGTAGAGTTCAAAGTAATGGATGATTTTTTTGTTAAGTTATATGTTGGTGCGAGTGATAAATTATATTATGGAAGTAGTTAAAATATGATGTGAATAATATCAGATTTGATAAAAAAGAAATTATATGTTATTTCTCTTTGTCCAGTTAGCCCTTCTTGATAAAAATGAAAGAAGGAAGAGGGATTGGATATGAGACAAAATAATAGAAGGAAATGAGCAAAATAAACATAGAAACATTCATTTATAATATGCAAACCAAACACTAAACAAAAATTCTTTCTAAAACGTATTAGTATTGATCCATTTCCATAAGGAACCGACATTGTACACAATTTTCACCTCAACCAACCCCAAGTCTCGATTTAACAGAATGAGCGCCAGAGACCGGTTATTGACCAGAATCAAATACTTGATCAACCTCTACAAAGATGAGGCGCTCAGCATTATATGTCTATGGCATAGCTTAGGCGCCAACTGGGCTGTGCTGAGTGCTTTCGATATAGTTGAAAATGGTCTGGGTGCCTTTCTTGTATGTGTAGTAGTGTTTGAAAGCCTGCAAATAGGGAACAAGGAGTTCAGTAAGAGGGTAAAAGGGCTGTCAAACTTGAAGGTTCTTCATGTCAAGAACAAGATCGATTTGATACCGCTGTACTCGACCTGGTTATTAGACTTCGCGTATACGGGTACGGATCTAGTGGTGGATGCTAGGAAGGCTCCTTATATAAAGGATTCGACGAACTTGAGCGACTGACATAACTTGTAAGGGATACCGCATGGGGTAGAAGGGTGGAACGGGGAAGGAGGAGAATTTGAAATGAAGGTGAAGAGGAGCATTGCTTTGGTGAACAAGTCTTCGAAGTATCTGAAGGGCGAGTGTTTGATTCCTGGGTCATGGTGGGTTTAGAAGAATAAAGGATTGGTGATTGATGATGATGGGGAATGAAAGCTGGCTCCTTTGGATGAAGATGATTTGCCAAAGGTTTGGTGTTGGGTTGGAATTCGCTGTTAGTTCTCCAGAGAAGAAGAAGTGGATAGATTCTAGGAAAGTTGTTGGTAAATTGGTGTCCTGTTTTCGAGCAGTTTTAGCTAAGATTTTAATATATTTGAGTTCATACATCTAAAAAAATAAGGAACCAGCACTGAACCATTTTACATAAAAAACGAAAAAAAAACTAAAAGGCTATCTTAATTCTTTAGAACTTTGTAACAAACCACTTATGTCGAACGTAATTAGAAGCCAAACCTCATATGTTATTTGGTGTTTTGTTTAGGCATATACTTCAAGTCCTAGTGAGATATACTTCAATTATAAAACATATACTTTCCTAGTGCTCAATTTAAAAGATGTACTTCAATTGTTTGGGCATGGTGAGGTATACCTCATATGTAAAGATATACTTCAATTGTTTAGTTATGCAAAGAGATGAGTTAAAGATATACTCCAAGTCCTAGTGAGATAGCTTATAAGTTGATGTTTTGTTTAGGTATGTTGATATTTATATTTTTACGATTGTTGTATATTTTTGAATCTGTTACGTGAAGAAGGGTTATATTACGTTTACAATTCATTAGTAAATTGTTCAGTTGCAAAGCTTAAGAACCAACCTGCATGTTAATCAAATCTAACCTTTTTTAAGTCAGCACAATTATATTGTGAATACACTTACAATTATCTTTTTCTTTTAACTGAGTTTTGTGTTTAGCTGATCCTATGCTTGTATGATACAATTATGAATGATTATATTGTTCGTATATGTTGTTGGTCGTTCTAGTAACGATTATATATGCATTTACAAAAGTACGTGTTCACATCGGTTACTCTTTTAGTTTCTCTTGTTTAAACATGCATTAATAGTCAGAGTTGAGTATGATGGTGCTCTTTTGCTTCTTGTTTGCCTGAGCTAAAGGCTTTATTAGTTCTTTTTAACCTTTATCCTTTTTGAATGTATGGTTAGCGAGTGAACTATGTTTCACTTCTTTGTTAAGGATACATCTTTGTCTGATGCCCATTATATGTTATCTTGATTTGATGTAGCTACATTCTTTTGGGACAAGTGCTGAAATTTTAATATGCAAGGTCAAGTTGTGCTGAATCACTAGCCTTTTTACCTTTTTACTAGCGCAAATTCATCCGATGCTAATGGGATGCAGCACATAATATTTCATTTTTCCTTGTGCCCATGGGCGCAGCTGTTTATAAAATATGGTTACATAGTTTATAAAATATGAAACAAATCTAGTCTTCATTCTCAAAATTTGTTTGGTTTGGAATAACGCAATATTTCGACCTATATAAAATGTGTTCCAACTCTTTAGATTCATGTTTTACGCATGTTTCCTTTGATGTTTTTGGTTAAAACCTGAAAGTTAAACATTCACACGTCCCTTTTCGGTGTTGCTTTCAAAGTGTTGAAAATGATGGATTTTCAGGCATTGAATAAAATACATCACAATATAAGTATTAATTTTCTATGTTAATTCTTAGTGATCATCCTCCCTATAAACAATTATATAGACAAGAAAACCCCACATTAAAATTGAAAACAGACAACAACCCTTACATAATGACTAAATTCTACATGTGCCCTTTTGATCATTCCACCTTTGGGCATGGTTTTACATACACGTGTTTGTGATTTTGTACTCATTAGTAGCTATAAAGGAGTGATGCAGTCAGTAAAGAAGTCATGATGTGAAAGGAACAAACAGAGGAAAATTAGCCATAAAAGCCATTCATTAGATAAGGTACACAGTGTTTACCTTCGTTTAATTTTTGCATTTACGTGTACCTGATAGTTGAGTACTGTCTTATATGTTGCTTTAGATAAGCCTTCTTGTTCATAAAAATCTAGAAACTCGAACTTTGGCTTCTGATATGAGAAGGAAACCCTTCCATGTCTTGAATCTTTGTTCAAGTTTTGTTTAGTCTATCTACATTATGTATACTGTATTCTTGTCTGCTATTCTTGAAACTTAGTCCATGTTGGCTTTGCAAAAAAATTATTTTCTGTCCTATTACCTTGTCATGCTATCATTGTGTACGTAACATCATAATCCATATATTACTGCCCATCCATGGTAAACCTAACTGATATACCTACTTTATAGTATAAATTTAAGCTAATCGTTCAGTTCTAAACTCTTGGAACTAGATAGGCCTTCTTGTTCTTAAAACCAAATCGCTGTTCAAAAGCGTCAGCGAATGGAAAAACCTCTGGCTTGCATACCATAATGTCAGACTTTCTGCACTTATTTCATGCTTTGATTGGGGGCACATGCTAGGTGCTTAAAATTAGCTTGCAATTCTAGCACTTGGATTCAGAATATCAACTGAAAATCATGAGATAAAAATCAATGAATGGAATTAACATGATAATCGTATTTTCAGTTATGCTGGTTTGGGACCCTTTGGCGCTGATTACTTTGTTGCCTTCCTTTTTGTACCATGCTATAAGTAGCTTTGTTTTAGTTAGTTTTATTTGTTGTTTTATTTTAACGCATCTGAAATAGACAAGCTAATTAAATGTAAATGTTTAAATGCTATAAGTACCTTGGATGCTGTAGATGTAGGGAGTGAAGACAATTTTTGGAATTTTCTTCTACTTGGTATCAATATGTGTTTATGAATTAATTTTGATAAGAAAAAAGGTCAATAATTCGCTACTTTTTGGGTACCATGGTTTTTATTATTCGCATTGGACTAATAATATGTGTTTATGTGTTTATTATTCAACTTGGTATCAATTGTAACCCTTCGAATATGACAGTTTAGACCAGTATGTTGCGTTTAAGCAATCTATACAAATTTCAAGTTTCTGCTTGGTCCTAGTTTAATATTTACCAATGACACAACAACATAGTTTTCTAAATCAACTCATACACGTTAAAAGTAAAACATGCAATGACTGATTAGTTGCTAGCACTTTAAATTGTTATGTGCATCATGCCTGATGCAGTGTGGGTTATATACATGCAAATTTTGTGCTGCAATGCAGTTCACTGCATTCAAGTACACAATGATCACTACTGATGATAACATGACAATAAAATTAAATGGTTAACTTCAAGGTTCACAATTGTATATACGAACCCGTTAATTCTATGTAAATACAATTCCATGTAAACACGTAGAATAAGTCAGTACAGGATTTTTTTTCTTTTTCAAGGAAAAAAACAATCAGACAATCTTTTAACAAGCAAAGCAAACATCACTGTTCATTGGAGATGGCCCAAACTCTTCACTATTAGCAAAACTGCATGGGTCCAAACAAGAAGTAAATTATTAAAAACACAGTAAAGAATTTTTATGAATATGAAAGATAAGAAACAATGTTGAAATAAGTACTCAGATATTTTGATATACTGAGTGGTGTAATATTTTAATTATCAAACGGATTAATGTGCTCCTTTTTTATAGGGAACTTTATAAGGAATACTTCGATGTTTCTCTTATTAATATTCGACCTGTGTGACCTGCAATACTTGGACAACTTAAACTAATTCTAAGTGTGTGATCCTGTCAAAGTTGCTCTTCTGGATTCGACGAGGTAAAATTTTCAACTTAACTTCATCAATTGTTTAATATCTGTGATATAACAGTTAAAGATATTATATCAATAATGTTGACTTAACCTAATGTGCTACTGAATAAAACGAGGCCTGATCAACCAGTGAGAACTGCAAGCCTGTAAGTCAAAACAAATTCTAGTATGTTTCCTATTTATGTAATATGTCTACATACTATAAACTAGGCCACTAGCTGCTAGCCGCAACTCATACCTACTCCGTTGCCATCGCATCTGCCACACACTTGTCCCAGTTAGTGCTTTAAACAATAAATGTAAAGTTTGCAAAGGATCTGAGACTCTGCTATCCATGTGGGTTTCAGTTCTTCTCCTCTATCCATCATGTTGTGTCAAGAAATCCACCTCCATTATGTTTTTAGGTGTGTCAATTGAGTTTCGAAGTCGTGCTTATTATGTAAGGTAGTTTCGGATTAGCATTGCATAAATGTGAGTGTTTAACTCACTCATGAATATTAAATTTGTTATGAAATTTTAAACAAAATACTGTTGCAACAATATTTTATTGTTTGCTGTTTGGGTATTGACATTGAGTTGAATTTGATATTTAACTTGAAACCCATGCAAATTGACACCCAGCACGTGAGTGTTTTTATAACTCTCACTGATTAATTGTTTAAATGCAAGTTTGACTAAATTTTATGTTAATTATTGTTACATATACTTGTCATATGTGCTGAGTCAATAATTATTAAATTGAAAGTTTAACTCATTAAAATGTTAACGTATACTGATATATTTTTAGCTAGTGTAAATAAAAAATAATAATGGCAAGCTAATTTATTAGTATAGGATGTTTAATTATATCAGTGATTAAATGAGTTATGGAATCTGTCATCGAGGTAGTTTGCAGCATTCAAAATACTAGCAACACTCAATATGAAACAAGTTCGATTATAAGATAGGTACCGATATAATATGCATGCAACAGTTGAATATTTAATTTTGTCGGAAGTGATTTTTTTAGAGTGGCATTAAACCAGTGCTAAAAGTTTGTACGAAGTTTTTTTTAAGAGTGGCATTAAACCGTTGCTAAAAGTTTATTTTGTTTTGCTGTCCAAGCAATGCACTATGTCAATTATAGCCAAAATCAGAGAGCAACATGTTCGAAGAAACCAATGAGAAACTACATTCCCCTTAGAGAGCTGTATTTTGTAGAAACCACACTTCATCATAAAACTGTGATTTTATAATTAGTAAGTTGTAGTTCTAAGTTTGTACTTGTGTTTTCTTGTGTTAAGACCAGATTATTAACGATATTACTAAATTATTTTGTTTTCCGTTATGTTGTTTCTCTTAAATGTATGAATTATAATACTATCAATGAAATTGTTGCATTCAATTGTCCAACTTGTATTGTTATATATTTCGATTATATAATTGCTAAAGATAATTATTTGTAATATATATCAATTGCTTGTTTGAGAATTATATTGCTTTGAAAGGGGTATATTTTATTGTTAAATGTAGTTTTTCGCTTCTGATGTAAGCACAACAGAAGTAACAAATAAGGCCCCGTTACCCCTTTTAGCTTCGATAGTTGGGAATGGAAGCAAAACATTACGTATTTGTTGCTTCTGTTGTGTACCAGAAGCAACAAATTTGGGTCTATTTGCGTCTTCTTCATTTGCTTCTAATGTTGAACAGAAGCAACAAGGGGAAAGAAACTGAAGCAAAAATGTTTTTTTGCTTCTGTTCCCAAGCTAAAGCAACAACTTTTGGTTTATTGCTTCGACTGCAGTTGCTTCTGTTGTTGAATAGAAGCAACAAGGGTTAGAGAACGGAAGCAATAGGCCATTTTTGTAGTAGTGAGATATGAATAGATGGTAATTATGATAATTAAATTTCTAACTCAGAAAATAAGAAAGGAAGGGATGTAATGAACTGAGTTAGTGTGATAGGAAGGAAAACTGATGTATTTCCCTAAATGACCTATTTCTTAGAACGTGGTTGCAAGTAGGCCACTACGGATTTAGATGGGAAAACGTTAATGAAATAAATCACTGATTCCTTCTATCAAACTAATAAGGTACACGAAGTGTTTTCCTTGATTAAAATAAGGAATATATATTACAGTGAATGAAGGATATTGGAATACAATAGTAAAGAAAACAGTTTAAAAGGGGAATAATAATCACCTATTATAAATAAATAACATTAATGAAAATGTTGTAAAATAGGTAGACTTGTCCTAGGGACAGGTAGGGATTATAACTTAGGTTATAATAAACTAACAAGGAAATTGGATAACTGGTGAAATGAGATAAGGGACACTTAATTGTAAATTAAGTAAGCAGAAATGGGGAATGCCAAAAACCAGTAGGGAAAAGGGGGGAAAATATACGAAATATAGGAAGTTGTACTTAATTATAAATTAAGTAATATGTAAGCTTGGGAGTCTAAAACCCGTTGATAAGAATGTTTAGGCTTGCCCTTGGGACAAGAGGAAATTATAAGATAGGTTATTATAAACAGGTAGAGAAACTTATTAATGGGCCTTAGTTAATAGAACTAAGTTAATAAGTAAACAACGATAAGTTGTATTGACGACGTAAAATGGAATTTTAATTAAATGAGAAAGAATGAGGAAAACTTATGAAATAAAATAAGTTATATTTAATCATAAATGGTAAGTGACATGTTAATTAGAAAACATGTGAATTTGACATACTTAATTACATATTAAGTAAAACATGTTATTGTAATGATGAAATCAAAAAGAAAATGTAAAAGAGATTGTGGATTACAGACCTTGGGCCACAATCTAGAGAATAACATGTTGTAGGCTTATTAATAAACTTGAAGGGATTAAGTTGTATGACTGAAATTAATAAGCAAGAGAAACTTGGTAATTTGAATAAGAATTCAATATGAATTGGAATAACCAAGTTAACTGGAAACCTGATGAGGTGAGACAAGCACGTAAAAGAATGTTTAGACATAAGTTCTAATAACCTATTAAAGTGAGACGCTTGAACCAGTCCGCACTTTTGAGGGTGAATAACCCAACGGGGTATATCATCGTGGTGTTATAAGGCACGAGGAAGAGAGCACATTCATCTGATAATTCTGACAGCTCCGAAGGACTAAAAGGGGAAGCACACGACTTCTTAAGGTATGTAAGGTGCTCCCAGTATTCCTTTGTGCGGCGACAGTTGTCTTAGGCTGTGTCCATAGAGGGTGGGTCTGCGCGTAACTACTAGGTGGGTGGGCCTTGACTGCAGATGTAGCTATCCTGTCAGAATGCTATGAGGAGGTGACATAAGGGTGGTTCAGCAGTTGCCTCACGAGGCGGCAGAGGGTCAGGACAACCAAGGATAGTAAACCGTCAGACACCCGTCATCTGCAGCCAGTGGGATGCGGAAAGACTCGAGCTAAACCCAAGATACCATTTCACCCTTAACTATCGGAGTAAGGTGTTGAGGGGAGACGCCACATGGATGTTTAGATTGTTTGCGTAAGGGCAGTCGCTTAGATCTGGTAGTCTTTACTAGTTGAGGGAGGGGCCAAGGTGGGGCCATAGCCACCACGAAAACAGACCCTAGGTATATCTGTATATAGAGGCTCTTAAAAGACGGACCTGTACAGATATGGAAAAGCTCCCGATAGAGTTCCTTGTTTCTTGTATCACCCTACCATGAAACTCGGTGCACATTAGAGGACGTGCGATTGAGGCATCGAGCTACAATTGAAGATATATGGTGGACAATCTAGATACATGCATGTCGGCTCTGGGTGGTGTATCATGGACTTGAGGACATTACTCCGGTATGGAGTCTGATTTGAACAAAGGTGGCAGTTAGTATGTTTACGTAGCATAGACAAATATATGCGGAACGTAATATTGATATCCGTACTTCACTACGACAAAAGATGAGGGATTGCGTATATTTCGATGGTGTTACAGTGGAGACGCTGCGAGTGGGGTACCATGGGGTGTCCCTCAATATTGGGGGTAGCTACATATATATTGTATTAAGTAAATCCACTTGGGAGTAAATAGGTGCAACGTGTGTGTAAGCATTGTGTGCTGTTAACCCAAGTAACCTAATAAATTAGAAAATATGATGGAACGGTATATGTAGGATTATCCAAAGTGTATAGTTTGAATCCAGTCACCAGAACCTGTGTTCTGACCCCCTCCACATAACATACTCGCAGGTTTGTGGCAGAGACATGATAGCCTTGGATACTGGTTAGGCAGTATAATTAATATGGTAAGGCGATATTTTGATTATATAATATTTTATCCATTCCGCTGTGAGATATTTTGTGAGCTCTGACATATTTTATGTCTTTGTCTTTTCTGCTGGATGCCAGAGCAAACCAATCCGAGTTTCGATAGATTGGAATTTTGAAAAAAAAATTGGTCTGTCGAAACTAGTGTTATCACATATAATATCCCCAAAATAAACCAGCTAACATCCGACTGTCTAAAGGTCTTCGGAGTCACACACAGAAGGTCCAGAGATTGTGATCTCCTCTTCCTCCTAGCCTACCTCATCATCCGAATTATGGTCATCCCATTCATCCCATCCAAGTACCATAATCTAATCCGCGTCAAAAGCATCGGTATCATTCTCTATAAATTCCTCCTATTCATTGGCGTCGTAGCCATCCTCTGCTACTCTAGCTCTATCTCGGGTTCGATCTTTTCATTAAACTCTGGTGCTATGTCTAATGTAGGCTCATTTATCTTTGGAGGTTGTATCTCAAGTGGTGCCAGCTAAGGGTACTCATGGATCGGCTCTGGAACAAAGTCAGGTATGGTCTCCAGTATAAGAGGAGATTAAATCTCCACTGCCAGTAGTGTTGGTATCAGACCACCCACGATAGCGTAGCCCTCAGCATCTAAATCAACTCCCTCAGCGTCCTCTAGCATCCAGTCATCATAATCGTGTAAATCCTCTAGCTGTACAGAGTCTGACTCTGGGGGAGTACGTACTGAATTAGACTCGGAATTTATAACTGCTACAGGTCGAAATGCTGACGTAGCATCAGAAATATACTCGTTAGTGCTACCATGACTTGATGAGTCAGAAGAACTAGTACTCTATGTATCCTCAAATGAAGAACCAGTAGGTAAAGAAGGCCCCCGAAACTGGGCCAAATATCGGAGAAAAGATAACTACTTACCACTACCTCTAACTCTACCTCTACCCATACCTCCCTGCAATTTAAACAAAGAGTTTCTAATCAGTACACAAGTTTAAACTAACTTTTTTAAACTTATACTTTTCTAATTGAAATAAAAAAATGAGTGTGACACCCCACGTCCGTTAATGTATCTCATTAAGATAATGCATTAAGTTTCGTGAAGCATTATAGGTAAACAGAAACAGAAACATTACAAGACAGATATAAAATAGCAGCGAAAATTAAAACTTTATTAATCATAAAACATCATAGTTCAAAACTTGGTTACATCATATGTCTGAAATTTATAAAAACCAGTACATCATTGAAATTTCTTTCTTGTACTTAAAACATCAGTACAATAATAAAAGAAGCATAATTGCCCAAAAGAAACATAGCAATAGTAGCGAAGATAAGAACTCGAGTAATGCATCTAAGCAGCTCAAAGCAGAATCCTGATCAAGCTTGAGTATTCTCACGCTGAGAACCGAGGTGGAAACAGAAGAGAAAGAAGCGGAAACAAAATGGGTCAGACATAAAGTCTGGCGAGTCCAGTTACTTTTAGCACATAAATAAGTAAAAGTATTATGACATGTATATAAAGTGGATAAGAAAGATAACATCATAAAAGACAGGTATGACAAGGTAAACTGGATAAACATAATAGAGCATATTGCACTTCTCTAACGATTCCTCTCCCTCTCTCTACACCAACACTAGTATAAACAGAATGAGATGATCCCCAACATGCATAAGATGGTAGACTTAGGCATACTTCTGGTGAGTGGTTTTGACCCCATACAATCAACAGGCAGCCCAACATACCGGAGTTAACCGTAAGGAAAATAATGTGCTCCTAAACTTACCAAAGTCTAGATGTACCGTAACTACTACCCTAATCGATCAGCTACCTACTCCGTAGATACCCTGTGTTGGCCCCACAGTAGGGTGTATCACTCCTAAAAATGGCAACACTTCATTTTCAAGATGTGCACAACCATATCTAATAGTGTCACGACGTCCTATCCTCCTCTGTCCGAACCATGCATGCACATGACCCTGTAATAACCCGCATTTGCAGAGGTATTATAATTAATTTATTTAATTATATAAATAGTGGCTTAGAATTCAAATGGTTGTGGAATTAAATAATGGTGAATATTTAATTAAAATAATAATTAAATAATATATTTAATTCTAAAATAATATAAATTGGTTGAAATGGCGATATGGTGTGAACTGGATCATCTATGATATTTAATTCAGTTTAGAATTGAATTAGAATAACGAATATAATATTTGAACGACAGTTTGAACGTATAATTATATTATAATAAAAATCGAGCTTGAAATGGCGCTGTAGTTCGTAAATTGGCGATTCGAACTTCAACTGAATGTAAATGATTCGTTTTAAGCCGGATTTCTGTGAAACAAGAAACGTATGTAGCTGGTGGAGTATATCTTTCTAGTGGAAGAGAAAAATCGGGATTTCGTCGTGTAGATTTTGATTTACGTCCAAATCAAATTTCATAAAAGTCGCTATGGAATTCCTTTATCATTCGTAACGCTTTATTTACGTTATAAAAGGAATTTTAGTATAAAATTGAATATCAATTCAACCAGGACTTGGAATATCGAGTATATATTTATTCTAGAGCTGTATGGTATTCCACTATGAATATAGACGATAATATTTATTTTTAAATATTAAATTTAATTTAATTTAAATATATTTATATATTTAAATGGGTTATTTAGGGCTTTAAAAATAGCCACTTTTGCAAACGAAGTCGGAATTCGACGAAACTAATTTTGTTGGATCCGCAATGTTAAATAGTTGTTAGATTTCCAGTTTCGTGATTTTTGGGGTCACTGTGTGGCCGTATGGATTTTTAGAGTGAAAAACCGTTAGTATTTGGACGGTTAAAAATACATTGTGTGAGCAAACGGAGTCGGAATTCGACGAAACCAGTTTCGTTGGACTGTAATGTCAAACTCTAGCAGTATGTCCAGTTTCGTGATTTTTGGGTACCGTGTGTGACCACACGAATTTTTAGAAAGCAAAAATAGAAAATAAAACTAAAATATCTAGATATTTATGTTGGTTATAAATATCCCACCCTTAACCCTTTGAAAACCTAATCCCTTTTCCTTAGAAAATTCCGCCGCCACTGAAAAACGCGAAAATTCCCTCAAGGAAATCAAACCGCACGTTCAAAATAAAATCGAATTAAATCCTCATTAATTCTTATATATTCCTGAAGCTCGTATACATGGCAGCGAGCCCTAGACTGGATGTTTTCGAAGTGTTTTGGTGCTCGGGTTTCAACTGAGAACGGAAGGACGGAGAAGGGGCTTCAAATGGACGGAGCGGGATAAGGCTCGCTGGTCTCAGGCGTTGCCGGTGGTAAATCAAAGTGAGATGTGGTGGTGGAGACTTCGAAGAGGAGCAGATCGGTGGGATTCTCATTGATTTTGGCAGTTTGTAGAGTAGAAAGCGAGCTAGATGGAAGGGATAATCGACCATGTATTATTGCCAGAGTGGAGCAGCGTGATTACACGGAGGGAGAAGGCGAGTTCAAGGAAGATGGGGACTTGACTGTGCGGTTTTGGGGTAGAAAGTGTGGAGTTGAACGTGCATGCTTGTTATTGTATGGTGACGACCTTCTAGGAAAAAAACGCAAGGGAGAGTCCAAATTCGAGTTTAGCTCTTTGGGCGCAGTTGGAAAATGAGGAAGACAAGGCTGTCTTCAAAAGTGCTGATGGCGAATAAGGAAAATAATGAGCATGTGTAGGTGAGGAAGAGAAGTAAAAAGGAGATGGTTTACTGTGTTGGTGATTTTTTTTGTAAAGTGGTAGTGTGGAACGAGCATGGGTTAATCTTCAGCAAATGTTTTAATGAATAATGAGGAGCAGGTTTCTAAACTGATTGGGGAAGAAGGCTGTTTTGTCGGGTTGGATATTTAAGTGGAGTTGGGCCGGATATGTAAGGTAAAAGCCCAAAAGGAAATATAAATCTAAGTTAAATCCTATTTTAAATAGTGTAGTAAGTGTAACACTCATAACTTTATCATACGCTGTCAAAATTACACAAAACAAGATCCATTGGGATCGTATGGACAAGAGCTTCACAATGAAGCTGACTGGAAGTGGATTGGGACTCGTATGAATTTATGGCAAAATAAACAGTTTGATTCAGATCAAACAACAGTTTATCGTTCTTTAACGATGAACTGCCAAAGTGAGTAAATCTCACTAACTCTGAACAGTTTAAAATTTCATGTTGTATTTTTAGAACTGTTAAATATTAGCTGATTGACTGTGTGTTGACTGTTTGATTGAACTGTTAGTCAGTTAGTGGAAATTATATATATATATATAAATTGATTCTGTCGATCAGAATATATCATATGGAACTGAAAGTGATGTTGATTTTATTGTGTAACATCTGTGGATGCAAGGAAACAGGTTGGAGGGACCCAACTGGGTTCCTCAATATATAAATACTATTTTGTTTTATATATTGTGTTATACGATGTGATATGAAATCTATTGATGATTTTATATGTGTGAATGATACTGATCATTGCTGTATGGTATGTTAAATACCATAACATACCGAAATGTTGATAAGGGAATTTTCAAAGTGATATTTGAAAATAAATTATTTATAAAATCAAAGGATTTTATAAAAGGAAATTATTTATAAAATCAAAGAAGATTTTATAAACAGGAATATTTATAAACAGGAAATATTAATAAAAAGGATATTTATAAGTGGAATATTTATAAAGTGAATTATTTATTTAAGATAAATAAATAAGAAATTAAATGGATTATTTATTTGGTAAATAAATTAGATATTATAAAGGGATTATTTACTTTGGAAGATAAACAGAATTAAATCAAAGGAGAATTTAATTAGAAAATAGAATAGAGATAAAAAGAAAATATTTGTAAAACATTTACAAGTAGGATTTTAAAGGAGATATTTGTAAAACAGTTACAAATAGATTAAATGGGATTATTTATTTATTTAGGGAATAAATAGAAAAGAAAAAGGAATATTTATTTGTTAATAAATAGAAAAGAAAAGTAATATTGATTTGTTAATAAATAGATAAAGTTAAAAGGAAATAATTATTTGTTAAATAAATAGGAAAGGTAAAACAAATATTTATTTGTTAAGTAAATAGAATTGAGAAGGGAATAGTTATTTGTTAAGTAAACAAATAGAAAGGGATAAATAAAAGGAGTTAATTCAAATGAGTTAATCAAATATTAGTTATTCGATTAGAGTTAATCGAAGAGAGTAAATGAGTTAGAGTTAACCAGTAGGGTAAATCAATTAGGGTCAACCAGTTAGAGTTAACCCGTTAGAGTTAAATCGATAGGGTTAATTAAATAGAGTTAATAGAATTTGTGTTAATCGAATAGTAGTTATTCGAATAGAGTTAAATTGAGTTAATCGAATAATAGTTATTCGAATAGAGTTAAATTGAGTTAATCAAATATTAGTTTATTCGATTTAAGTTAAATCAAAGGGTTATCGATTATTAGTTAATCGAAAGGAGTTATCGATTATTCGTTAATCAAAAGGAGTTATCGATTATAGTTTAATCGAAAGGAGTTATCGAATATAGTTTATTCGAAAGGAGTTATCGAATTTAGTTATTCGAATGAGTTATCGAATTTAGTTATTCGAAGGGGTTATCGAATTTAGTTATTCGATGGAGTTAATCGATTTAAGTTAAATCAAAGGGGTTAATCAAATCTATTTTATTCGAATAGAATTAAAGGAGTTAATCAAATCTAGTTCATTCGAATAGAATTAAAGGAGTTGGACTCGTAAATTATATCCGGAAGTTAAGTAAGGAAGTGTTAAAGAGTTAAAAGATAAACTTACCCTATTTCGAGATTTGAAATTTTGTTCAGTTAAGGTCTGATAGGTAGTTATACCCCAACTTGATTGACTTTGTTTTTAATTTAGAAATGGTTAAGGTTCGAGAGTGAAAGTGGTTAAGTGAATTTAGTAAATAAGTATAGTGGTTTGAGTTGTCATCGCGATGTTGATTTAAACATCTGTTTAAATCCAAGTAAAGAAATTTGGAAATGTTTTCCTAATAGAATCAGAAACGTAATCAAATGTTGAATATAGGGAAACAGGAGATAAGTAAGTTAATGAACTAAAGAGATAAATGTTAAATGATGATTGATCGATAAAATTTCCTTTTGGAAATGATATCATTGTTTGCACACGTATTTTCCTTCGATAGTTAAATTACAGACTATCAAATTTTTGACCAATTCAACGTTGTTAATATGGAGAGACCGGTTGGATTATTATCCAAAGAACCACTTTGTATTGGCATAAGCGTTGCGAATCATATATGCCAAAGAAAATTGAAAACGGAGTAAAGTGCAAGGGCTATTGTATAAATCTTGGATAACAGTGCCTAAGATGGATATACTGAATACTACCTTCGGTTCATCCTGTTTCTGGATGACTTGTATGGACGAATGTCTGACAGAGTATTTCCAGAAAGGTCACGTACATTGATTTCTTCAACCGTACCAAGAGTGGAAGCGGAGAAGGAAACTTCTTTAGCTAACACATAATGTATTGTTGAGGACGTCAATCAGTGATTTGATGGATTTGATGATGTGGCATTTAAAGTGAATCTGGTGTGATGATAAAGCATTGCTTCTAGCCTCACATCCAGTAAATAACAGAAATCAGGCAGGCAGCATGGCTATGTAGGTCACACCTATTAGGGTGTATAATCAACTGATCTAGAGTTTCATTTATTTCAAAAAATCTATTGTCGATACTGTCCCATTCGGGAAACGGTTGCTGATCCCAACCGTTGGTGATATACATTTGATACACTCAAGCAAAATAAGTGGTCGGTCATGTGTGGTCGGGTTGCAAGATGTTCTTGTTGAACCCAGTGTATTCCTCTCTAGAGGTACACTAGCGAAGGTGGTTCCATACCTTGTCATAGTTGGAAATCCATCACCCAATACGTGCTTGCGGTTTTGATTATATACTACATATGTAGAACGTGAGATGAAAGCGTTTCTGCTAGATGATTATTATATTGTGGTTGATAGACATTATTATAATATCAAAGGGTTTTTGATATAAAGATATTTTGGATTCTCATAAGGGAAAAACCCATTCCGTTATGCGGCGTGGTCTTATGAGATATCATTTATTCGTTCAACTGTTTTAAACTGTTTTACTCATACTAGTCCATGTTGCGTGCTTGGTGCACGTGTCGCATGATAGGGGGTTCTCGCTTTTCGTTAGGTGGCGAACGGGAGACTCTTACCCCTACATGTCCCGAAAATGAGGGTTGGTTGTGAAGTCGAAAGGCTGGCCTTAAAGTATGGAATGGGGTACCAATGTAAGTCACGGTGGGATATTAGCCCGCTATCTGGGGGATGAAGGGATGGTTGCAAAGCCTACCGGAATTCGTCGGATCATTACAGTTGGTATCAAGCTTAAGTTAAGTGAATTACCTTGGCTCTGTCGCGTGACTCATTAGAGATAGGGTTAATAATACCCTAGATTGAGTTGAGTGTATATATACGAGTGAACGTATTTGTTATTCGATATGAAATAATTTTATATTGTGGAGATTTATTGGTTGAGTTGTTTATGGGTTCTGGTCGATCAGTTGATCCACTGTATCGATAGGAGTTCATAAATACTTGAATACGATGAACCGTCATGGTATGTTTTGAAAAAGGGTAAATGAAATAATTTTGCCCAAATTATATTTTGATATAAAGGATTTATATTGGAATGATTATAATATATTAGATATATTGGTTGTTATTATAATCGAGTAAGATTATAAATTAAATGGTTATGTAAATAACCAATCAGAATTCATATAAGTGAAATACGTGAAATCAGATGAGTTAAATCTGAAATTTAAACCAGAAATTGAGTTGAAATTCTGGAAAATTGGATAAGTGTTTGTAAATGGATTTGGATTAAAAATAAGGAAAATTTAAGATCCTGGGAGATTTTAAATTGTTTTACAAGCAGTGTGAAATATATTTTGAAACGAATTTCAAAGTGGAAATGTTTTGAAATTGTTTTATAGTATTGAACTCACTTCGATCGCTGGAAAATAGATTCTGATGATGACAGCTCCATCATCGGTATTCATTTTCGAGTTGTAAGTGACGAATTACTACCAGAGATAATGTTTTGAATTTGTTTTGGGAAAGACAAGTTGTGTTGAATTTCAAAAAGGAAAATTTGATTTTTGAAAAGAGTAAACTGCTTAATAAACTCCCAGGGAAAGACTGTTTGAATTAAAAACAAATTTAACAGAAATTTTTGAAAGCAAAATTGAATTAAAGTAAAGCCAGTAAAGTGGTAACTGAGATTGAATTAGAATGATATAAAGACAAATTGGATTATGAGATTCGAATTTGAAGTGTAATGTGATAATCAAGTTAAGAGTTGGGAATCGAGAAGAAACTCGAGTTGAAATGATATTTGGCTCGAATATAAGCGAATGGTTGTGTTGTGGATAAAAACAGATTGGAATTTGATTGGGATGACCCTTGTATCCGCTGAATTGATAACAGGTGGAAAGGATATAATGATATGCCGACGAAAGGTACAAGTTTATATTTCTATCAGATATAAGATTTATGAGCCGAATTGACAAGATGCTTGGCTGTTTGATTTTCTTTTGGGATGGAGATGGCCCAGAGAGGCGAGTTGGAGTTTGGCCTATTGACCAGTACAAAGGAGGTGCTAGCGAAATTTTTCGAAAAGTTAAGGTGTTAGAAAATTTTCAGGATATTTGAAAATTTTCATTGATAAGAATTAATTAATAATTTAATTAAAATAAATTGGTTCAGTTGAAACTGAAGATAAGAAGTGAACGAATATGTTCTAACCAGTTGATATGGTCGTTCTCTACCTTAGCAATTTCGAGGACGAAATTATTTTAAGTGGGGAAGAATGTAATGACCCGCATTTGCAGAGGTATTATTATTAATTTATTTAATTATAAAAATAGTGGACTAGAATTCAAAGGGTTGTGGAATTAAATAATGGTGAATATTTAATTAAAATAATAATTAAATAATATATTTAATTCCGAAATAATATAAATTGGCTGAAATGGCGATATGGTGTGAACTGGATCATCTGTGATATTTATTTCAGTTTAGAATTGAATTAGAATAACGAATATATTATTTGAACGATAGTTTGAACGTATAATTATATTATAATAAAAATCGAGCTTGAAATGGCGCTGCAGTTCGTAAATTGGCGATTCGAACTTCAACTGAACGTACAGGATTCGTTTTAAGTCGGATTTATGTGAAACAAGAAGCGTGTGGAGCTGGTGGAGTATATCTTTCAAGTGAAAGAGAAAAATCGGCATTTCGTCGTGTAGATTTTGATTTACGTCCAAATCAAATTTCAGAAAAGTCGCTATGGAATTCCTTTATAATTCGTAACGCTTTATTTACGTTTTAAAAGGAGTTTTAGTATAAAATTGAATATCAATTCAACCAGGACTTGGAATATCGAGTATATATTTATTCTAGAGCTGTATGGTATTCCACTGTGAATATAAACGATAATATTTATTTATAAATATTAAATTTATCTTTATTTAAATATATTTATATATTTAAATGGGTTAGTTAGGGCTTTAAAAATAGCCACTTTTGCAAACGAAATCGGAATTCGACGAAACTAATTTTGTTGGATCCGCAATGTTAAATAGTTGTTAGATTTCCAGTTTCGTGATTTTTGGGGTCACTGTGTGGCCGTATGGATTTTTAGAGTGAAAAACAGTCCATATTTTGATGGTTAAAAATACACTGTGTGAGCAAACGGAGTCGGAATTCGACGAAACAAGTTTCGTTGGGACCGTAATGTCAAACTCTAGCAGTATGTCCAGTTTCGTGATTTTTGGGTACCGTGTGTGACCACACGAATTTTTAGAAAGCAAAAATAGAAAATAAAACTAAAATATCTAGATATTTATGTTGGTTATAAATACCCCACCCTTAACCCTTTGAAAACCTAATCCCTTTTCCTCAGAAAATTCCGCCGCCACTGAAAAACGCGAAAATTCCCTCAAGGAAATCAAACCGCACGTTCAAAATAATATCGAATTAAATCCTCATTAATTCTTATATATTCCTGAAGCTCGTATACATGGCAGCGAGCCCTAGACTGGAAGTTTTCGAAATGTTTTGGTGCTCGGGTTTCAACTGAGAACGGAAGGACGGAGAAGGGGCTTCAAATGGACGGAGCCGGGCAAGGCTCGCTGGTCTCAGGCGTTGCCGGTGGTAAATCAAAGTGAGATGTGGTGGTGGAGACTTCGAAGAGGAGCTGATCGGTGGGATTCTCGTTGAGTTTGGCGGTTTGTGGAGTAGAAAGCGAGCTAGATGGAAGGGATAATCGACCATGTATTATTGCCAGAATGGAGCAGCGTGAATACAGGGAGGGAGAAGGCGAGCTCTAGGAAGATGGGGACTTGACTGTGCGGTTTTGGGGTTGAAAGTGTGGAGTTGAACGTGTGTGCTTGTTATTGTATGGTGACGACCTTCTGAAAAAAACGCAAGGGAGAGTCCAAATTCGAGTTTAGCTCTTTGGGAGCAGTTGGAAAATGAGGAAGACAAGGCTGTCTTCAAAAGTGCAGATGGCGAATAAGGGAAATAAGGAGCAGGTGTAGGTGAGGAAGAGAAGTAAAAAGGAGATGGTTTACTGTGTTGGTGATTTTTTTTGTAAAGTGGTAGTGTGGAACGAGCATGGGTTAATCTTCAGCAAATGTTTTAATGAATAATGAGGAGAAGGTTTCTAAACTGATTGGAGAAGAAGGCTGTTTTGTCGGGTTGGATATTTAAGTGGAGTTGGGCCGGATATGTAAGGTAAAAGCCCAAAAGGAAATATAAATCTAAGTTAAATCCTATTTTAAATAGTGTAGGAAGTGTAACACTCATAACTTTATCATACGTTGTCAGAATTACACAAAACAAGATCCATTGGGATCGTATGGACAAGAGCTTCACAATGAAGCTGACTGAAAGTGGATTGGGGATCGTATGAATTTATGGCGAAATAAACAGTTTGATTCAGATCAAACAACAGTTTATCGTTCTTTAACGATGAACTGCCAAAGTGAGTAAATCTCACTAACAATGAACAGTTTAAAATTTCATGTTGTATTTTTAGAACTGTTAAATATTAGCTGATTGACTGTGTGTTGACTGTTTGATTGAACTGTTAGTCAGTTAGTGGAAATTATATATATATATATATATATTGATTCTGTCGATCAGAATATATAATATGGAACTGAAAGTGATGTTGATTTTATTGTGTAACATCTGTGGATGCAGAGAAATTGGTTTGAGGGACCCAACTGGGTTCCTGAATATATAAATACTGTTTTGTTTTATATATTGTGTTATACGATGTGATATGAAATCTGTTGATGATTTTATATGTGTGAATGATACTGATCATTGTTGTATGGTATGTTAAATAACATAACATACCGAAATGTTGATAAGGGAATTTTCAAAGTGATATTTGAAAATAAATTATTTATAAAATCAAAGGATTTTATAAAAGGAAATTATTTATAAAATCAAAGAATATTTTCTAAACAGGAATATTTATAAATGGGAAATATTTATAAAAAGGATATTTATAAGTGGAATACTTATAAAGTGAATTATTTATTTAAGATAAATAAATAAGAAATTAAATGGATTATTTATTTGGTAAATAAGTTAGATATTATAAAGGGATTATTTACTTTGGAAGATAAACAGGATTAAATCAAAGGAGAATTTAATTAGAAAATAGAATAGAGATAAAAAGAAAATATTTGTAAAACATTTACAAATAGGATTTTGAAGGAGATATTTGTAAAACAGTTACAAATAGATTGAATGGGATTATTTATTTATTTAGGGAATAAATAGAAAAGAAAAAGGAATATTTATTTGTTAATAAATAGAAAAGGAAAGTAATATTGATTTGTTAATAAATAGATAAAGTTAAAAGGAAATATTTATTTGTTAAATAAATAGGAAAGGTAAAAGAAATATTTATTTGCTAAGTAAATAGAATTGAGAAGGGAATAGTTATTTGTTAAGTAAACAAATAGAAAGGGATAAATAAAAGGAGTTAATTCAAATGAGTTAATCAAATATTAGTTATTTGAGTAGAGTTAATCGAAGAGAGTAAATGAGTTAGAGTTAACCAGTAGGGTAAATCAATTAGGGTCAACCAGTTAGAGTTAAATCGATAGGGTTAATTAAATAGAGTTAACAGAATTTGTGTTAATCGAATAATAGTTATTCGAATAGAGTTAAATTGAGTTAATCGAATAATAGTTATTCGAATAAAGTTAATTTGAGTTAATCAAATATTATTTTATTCGATTTAAGTTAAATCAAAGGAGTTATTGATTATTAGTTAATCGAAAGGAGTTATCGACTATTAGTTAATTGAAAGGAGTTATCGATTATAGTTTAATCGAAAGGAGTTATCGAATATAGTTTATTCGAAAGGAGTTATCGAATTTAGTTATTCAAAGGAGTTATTGAATTTAGTTATTCGAAGGGTTTATCGAATTTAGTTATTCGATGGAGTTAATCGATTTAAGTTAAATCAAAGGAGTTAATAAAATCTAGTTTATTCGAATAGAATTAAAGGAGTTAAACAAATCTAGTTCATTCGAATAGAATTAAAGGAGTTGGACTCGTAAATTATATCCGGAAGTTACGTAAGGAAGTGTTAAAGAGTTAAAAGATGAACTTACCCTATTTCGAGATTTGAAATGTTGTTCGGTTAAGGTCTGAGAGGTAGTTATACCCCAACTTGATTGACTTCGTTTTTAATTTAGAAATGGTTAAGGTTCGAGAGTGAAAGTGGTTAAGTGAATTTAGTAAATAAGTATAGTGGTTTGAGTTGTCATTGCGATGTTGGTTTAAACATCTGTTTAAATCCATGTAAAGAAGATTTGGAAATGTTTTCCAAATAGAATCAGAAACGTAATCAAATGTTGAATATAGGGAAACAGGAGATAAGTAAGTTAATGAACTAAAGAGATAAATGTTAAATGATGATTGATCGATAAAATTTCCTTTTGGAAATGATATCATTGTTTGCATACGTATTTTCCTTCGATAGTTAAATCACAGACTATCAAAGTTTTGACCATTTTAACGTTGTTAATATGGAGAGACCGATTGGATTATTATCCAAAGAACCACTCTGTATTGGCATAAGCGTTGCGAATCATATATGCCAAAGAAAATTGAAGACGGAGTAAAGTGCAAGGGCTATTGTATAAATCTTGGATAACAGTGCCTAAGATGGATATACTGAATAGTACCTTCGGTTCATCCTGTTCCTGGATGACTTGTATGGATGAATGTCAGACAGAGTATTTCCAAAAAGGTTACGTACATTGATTTCTTCAACCGTACCAAGAGTGGAAGCGGAGAAGGAAACTTATTTAGCTAACACATAATGTATTGTTGAGGACGTCAATCGGTGATTTGATGGATTTGATGATGTGGCATTCAAATTGAATCTGGTGTGATGATAAAGCATAGCTTCTAGCCTCACATCCGGTAAATGACAGAAATCGGGCAGGCAGCATGGCTATGTAGGTCGCACCTATTAGGGTGTATAATCAATTGATCTAGAGTTTCATTTATTTCTAAAAATCTATTGTCGATACTGTCCCATTCGGGAAACGGTTGCTGATCCCAACCGTTGGTGATATACATTCGATACACTCAAGCAAAATGAGTGGTCGGTCATGTGTGGCCGGGTTGCAAGATGTTCTTGTTGAACCCAGTGTATTCCTCTCTAGAGGTACACTAGCGAAGGTGGTTCCATACCTTGTCATAGTTGGAAATCCATTACCCAATACGTGCTTGCGGTTTTGATTGTGTACTATATATGTAGAACGTGAGATGAAAGCGTTTCTTCTAGATGATTATTATATTGTGGTTGATAGACATTATTATAATATCAAAATGTTTTTGATATAAAGATATTTTGGATTCTCATAAGGGAAAAACCCGTTCCGTTATGCGGCATGATCTTATGAGATATCGTTTACTCGTTCAACTGTTTTAAACTGTTTTACTCATACCAGTCCATTTTGCGTGCTTGGTGGATGTGTCGCATGATAGGGGGTTCTCGCTTTTTGTTAGGTGGCGAATGGGAGACTCTTACCCCTACATGTCCCGAAAACGAGGGTTGGTTGTGAAGTCGAAAGGCTGGCCCTAAAGTATGGACTGGGGTACCAATGTAAGTCACGGTGGGATATTAGCCCGCTATCTAGGGGGAAGAAGGGATGGTTGCAAAGCCTACCGGAATTCGTAGGATCATTGCAGTTGGTGTCAGAGCTTAAGTTAAGTGAATTACCTTGGCTCTGTTGCGTGACTCGGTAGATATTGGGTTAGTAATACCCTAGATTGAGTTGAGTGTATATATACGAGTGAACGTATTTGTTATTCGATATAAAATAATTTTATATTGTGGAGATTTATTGGTTGAGTTGTTTATGGGTTCTAGTCGATCAGTTGATCCACTGTATCGATAGGAGTTTATAAATACTTGAATACGATGAACCGTCATGGTATGTTTTGAAAAGAGGGTAAATGAAATAATTTTGCACAAATTATATTTTGATATAAAGGATTTATATTGGAATGATTATAATATATTAGATATATTGGTTGTTATTATAATCGAGTAAGATTATAAATTAAATGGTTATGTAAATAACCAATCAGAATTCATATAAGTGAAATACGTGAAATCAGATGAGTTAAATCTGAAATTTAAACCAGAAATTGAGTTGAAATTCTGGAAAATTGGATAAGTGTTTGTAAATGGATTTGGATTAAAAATAAGGAAAATTTAAGATCTTGGGAGATTTCAAATTGTTTTACAAGCAGTGTGAAATATATTTTGAAATGAATTTCAAAGTGGAAATGTTTAGAAATGGTTTTATAGTATTGGACTCACTTCGATCGCTGGAAAATAGATTCTGATAATGACAGCAGCATCATCAGTATTCATTTTTGAGTTGTAAGTGACGAATTACTACCAGAGATACTGTTTTGAATTTTTTTTTGGAAAGACAAGTTGTGTTGAATTTCAAAAAGGAAAATTTGATTTTTGAAAAGAGTAAACTGTTTAAAAAACTCCCAGGGAAAGACTGTTTGAATTAAAAACAAATTTAACAGAAATTTGTGAAAGCAAAATTGAATTAACGTAAAGCCAGTAAAGTGGTAACTGAGATTGAATTAGAATGATATCAAGACAAATTGGATTGTGAGATTCAAATTTGAAGTGTAATGTGATAATCAAGTTAAGAGTTGGGAATCGAGAAGAAACTCGAGTTGAAATGATAATTGGCTCGGATATAAGCGAATGGTTGTGTTGTGGATAAAAACAGATTGGAATTTGATTGGGATGACCCTTGTATCCGCTGAATTGATAATAGGTGGAAAGGATATAATGATATGCCGATGAAAGGTACAAGTTTATATTTCTATCAGATATAAGATTTATGAGCCGAATTGACAAGCCGCTTGGCTGTTTGATTTTCTTTTGGGATGGAGATGGCCCAGAGAGGCGAGTTGGAGTTTGGCCTATTGACCAGTACAAAGGAGGTGCTGGCGAAATTTTTCGAAAAGTTAAGGTGTTAGAAAATTTTCAAGATATTTGAAAATTTTCGTTGATAAGAATTAATTAATAATTTAATTAAAATAAATTGGTTCAGTTGAAACTGAAGATAAGAAGTGAACGAATATGTTCTAACCAGTCGATAGGGTCGTTCTCTACCTTAGCAATTTCGAGGACGAAATTATTTTAAGTGGGGAAGAATGTAATGACCCGCATTTGCAGAGGTATTATAATTAATTTATTTAATTATATAAATAGTGGCTTAGAATTCAAATGGTTGTGGAATTAAATAATGGTGAATATTTAATTAAAATAATAATTAAATAATATATTAAATTCTGAAATAATATAAATTGGCTGAATTGGCGATATGGTGTGAACTGGATCATCTGTGATATTTAATTCAGTTTAGAATTGAATTAGAATAACGAATATGTTATTTGAACGACAGTTTGAACGTATAATTATATTATAATAAAAATCGAGCTTGAAATGGCGCAGTAGTTCTTAAATTGGCGATTCGAACTTCAACTGAATGTACAGGATTCGTTTTAATCCGGATTTCTGTGAAACAAGAAACGTGCGGAGTTGGTGGTGTATATCTTTCTAGTTGCAGAGAAAAATCGGGATTTCGTCGTGTAGATTTTGATTTAGGTCCAAATCAAATTTCAGAAAAGTCGCTATGGAATTCCTTTATAATTCGTAACGCTTTATTTACGTTATAAAAGGAAATTTGGTATAAAATTGAATATCAATTCAACCAGGACTTGGAATATCGAGTATATATTTATTTTGGAGCTGTATGGTATTCCACTGTGAATATAGACGGTAATATTTATTTTTAAATATTAAATTTAATTTAATTTAAATATATTTATATATTTAAATGGGTTATTTAGGGCTTTAAAAATAGCCACTTTTGCAAATGAAGTCGGAATTCGACAAAACTAATTTTGTTGGATCTACAATGTTAATTAGTTGTTAGATTTCCAGTTTCGTGATTTTTGGGGTCACTATGTGGCCGTTTGGATTTTTAGAGTGAAAAACAGTCAGTATTTTGATGGTTAAAAATACACTGTGTGAGCAAACGGAGTCGGAATTCGACGAAACCAGTTTCGTTGGGACAGTAATGTCAAACTCTAGCGGTATGTCCAGTTTCGTGATTTTTGGGTACCGTGTGTGACCACACGAATTTTATAAAGCAAAAATAGAAAATAAAACTAAAATATCTAGATATTTATGTTGGTTATAAATACCCCACCCTTAACCCTTTGAAAACCTAATCCCTTTTCCTTAGAAAATTCCGCCGCCACTAAAAAAACGCGAAAATTCCCTCAAGGAAATCAAACCGCATGTTCAAAATAAAATCGAATTAAATCCTCATTGATTCTTATATATTCCCGAAGCTCGTATACATGGCAGCGAGCCCTAGACTGGATGTTTTCGAAGTGTTTTGGTGCTCGGGTTTCAACTGAGAGCGGAAGGACGGAGAAGGAGCTTCAAATGGACGGAGCGGGGCAAGGCTCACTGGTCTCAGGCATTGCCGGTGGTAAATCAAAGTGAGATGTGGTGGTGGAGACTTCGAAGAGGAGCAGATCGGTGGGATTCTCGTTGAGTTTGGCGGTTTGTGGAGTAGAAAGCGAGCTAGATGGAAGGGATAATCGACCATGTATTATTGCCAGAGTGGAGCAGCGTGATTACAGGGAGGGAGAAGGCGAGTTCAAGGAAGATGGGGAATTGACTGTGCGGTTTTGGGGTTGAAAGTGTGGAGTTGAACGTGCATGCTTGTTATTGTATGGTGACGACCTTCTGGGAAAAAAACGCAAGGGAGAGTCCAAATTTGAGTTTAGCTCTTTGGGCGGAGTTGGAAAATGAGGAAGACAAGGCTGTCTTCAAAAGTGCAGATGGCGAATAAGGGAAATAAGGAGCAGGTGTAGGTGAGAAAGAGAAGTAAAAAGGAGATGGTTTACTGTGTTGGTGATTTTTTTTTTGTAAAGTGGTAGTGTGGAACGAGCATGGGGTAATCTTCAGCAAATGTTTTAATGAATAATGAGGAGCAGGTTTCTAAACTGATTGGGGAAGAAGGCTGTTTTGTCGGGTTGGATATTTAAGTGGAGTTGGGCCAGATATGTAAGGTAAAAGCCCAAAAGGAAATATAAATCTAAGTTAAATCCTATTTTAAATAGTGTAGTAAGTGTAACACTCATAACTTTATCATACGCTATCAGAATTCACAAAACAAAATCCATTGGGATCGTATGGACAAGAGCTTCACAATGAAGCTGACTAGAAGTGGATTGGGGCTCGTATGAATTTATGGCGAAATAAACTGTTTGATTCAGATCAAATAACAGTTTATCGTTCTTTAACGATGAACTGCCAAAGTGAGTAAATCTCACTAACTCTGAACAGTTTAAAATTTCATGTTGTATTTTTAGAACTGTTAAATATTAGTTGATTGACTGTGTGTTGACTGTTTGATTGAACTGCTAGTCAGTTAGTGGAAATTATATATATATATATATATATATAAAAATATATATATATATAAATTGATTCTATCGATTAGAATATATCATATGGAACTGAAAGTGATGTTGATTTTATTGTGTAACATCTGTGGATGCAGGGAAACAGGTTGGAGGGACCCAACAGGGTTCCTCAATATATAAATACTGTTTGTTTTATATATTGTGTTATACGATGTGATATGAAATCTGTTGATGATTTTATATGTGTGAATGATACTGATCATTGCTGTATGGTATGTTAAATACCATAACATACCGAAATGTTGATAAGGGAATTTTCAAAGTGATATTTGAAAATAAATTATTTATAAAATCAAAGGATTTTATAAAAGGAAATTATTTATAAAATCAAAGAAGATTTTATAAACAGGAATATTTATAAATAAGAAATATTTATTAAAAGGGTATTCATAAGTGGAATACTTATAAAGTGAATTATTTATTTAAGATAAATAAATAAGAAATTAAATGGATTATTTATTTGGTAAATAAATTAGATATTATAAAGGGATTATTTACTTTGGAAGATAAACAGGATTAAATCAAAGGAGAATTTAATTAGAAAATAGAGTAGAGATAAAAAGAAAATATTTGTAAAACATTTACAAATAGGATTTTAAAGGAGATATTTGTAAAACAGTTACAAATAGATTAAATGGGATTATTTATTTATTTAGGGAATAAATAGAAAAGAAAAAGGAATATTTATTTGTTAATAAATAGAAAAGAAAAGTAATATTGATTTGTTAATAAATAGATAAAGTTAAAAGGAAATATTTATTTGTTAAATAAATAGGAAAGGTAAAAGAAATATTTTTTGTTAAGTAAATAGAATAAAGAAGGGAATAGTTATTTGTTAAGTAAACAAATAGAAAGGGATAAATAAAAGGAGTTAATTCAAATGAGTGAATCAAATATTAGTTATTCAATTAGAGTTAATCGAAGAGAGTAAATGAGTTAGAGTTAACCAGTAGGGTAAATCAATTAGGGTCAACCAGTTAGAGTTAACTAGTTAGAGTTAAATCGATAGGGTTAATTAAATAGAGTTAATAGAATTTGCGTTAATCGAATAATAGTTATTCGAATAGAGTTAAATTGAGTTAATCGAATAGAGTTAAATTGAGTTAATCAAATATTAGGTTATTCGATTTAAGTTAAATCAAAGGAGTTATCGATTATTAGTTAATCGAAAGGAGTTATCGATTATTAGTTAATCGAAAGGAGTTATCGATTATAGTTTAATCGAAAGGAGTTATCGAATATAGTTTATTCGAAAGGAGTTATCGAATTTAGTTATTCGAAGGAGTTATCGAATTTAGTTAATTGAAGGGGTTATCGAATTTAGTTATTCGATGGAGTTAATCGATTTAAGTTAAGTCAAAGGAGTTAATCAAATCTATTTTATTCGAATAGAATTAAAGGAGTTAATCAAATCTAGTTCATTCGAATAGAATTAAAGGAGTTGGACTCGTAAATTATATCCAGAAGTTACGTAAAGAAGTGTTAAAGAGTTAAAAGATGAACTTACCCTATTTCGAGATTTGAAATGTTGTTCAGTTAAGGTCTGAGAGGTAGTATTACCCCAACTTGATTGACTTCGTTTTTAATTTAGAAATGGTTAAGGTTCGAGAGTGAAAGTGGTTAAGTGAATTTAGTAAATAAGTATAGTGGTTTGAGTTGTCGTCGTGATGTTGATTTAAACAAATGTTTAAATCCAAGTAAAGAAGATTTGGAAATGTTTTCCAAATAGAATCAAAAACGTAATCAAAAAGTTGAATATAGGGAAACAGGAGATAAGTAAGTTAATGAACTAAAGAGATAAATGTTAAATGATGGTTGATCGATAAAATTTCCTTTTGGAAATGATATCATTGTTTGCACACGTATTTTCCTTCGATAGTTAAATCACATACTATCAAAGTTTTGACCATTTTAACGTTGTTAATATGGAGAGACCGGTTGGATTATTATCCAAAGAACCACTCTGTATTGGCATAAGCGTTGCGAATCATATATGCCAAAGAAAATTGTAGATGGAGTAAAGTGTAAGGGCTATTGTATAAATCTTGTATAACAGTGCCTAAGATGGATATACTGAATAGTACCTTCGGTTCATCCTGTTCCTGGATGACTTGTATGGATGAATGTCTAACAGAATATTTCCAGAAAGGTCACGTACATTGATTTCTTCAACCGTACCAAGAGTGGAAGCGGAGAAGGAAACTTCTTTAGCTAACACATAATGTATTGTTGAGGACGTCAATCGGTGATTTGATGGATTTGATGATGTGGCATTCAAAGTGAATCTGGTGTGATGATAAAGCATAGCTTCTAGCCTCACATCCCGTAAATGACAGAAATCGGGCAGGCAGCATGGCTATGTAGGTCGCACCTATTAGGGTGTATAATCACCTGATCTAGAGTTTCAATTATTTCTAAAAATCTATTGACGATAATGTCCCAATCGGGGAACGGTTGCTGATCCCAACCGTTGGTGATATACATTCGATACACTCAAGCGAAACGAGTGGTCGGTCATGTGTGGCCGGGTTGCAAGATGTTCTTGTTGAACCCAGTGTATTCCTTTCTAGAGGTACACTAGCGAAGGTGGTTCCATACCTTGCCATAGTTGGAAATCCATTACCCAATACGTGCTTGCGGTTTTGATTGTATACTATTTATGTAGAACGTGAGATGAAAGCGTTTCTGCTAGATGATTATTATATTGTGGTTGATAGACATTATTATAATATCAAAAGGTTTTTGATATAAAGATATTTTGGATTCTCATAAGGGAAAAACCCGTTCCATTATGCGGCGTGGTCTTATGAGATATCGTTTACTCGTTCAACTGTTTTAAACTGTTTTACTCATACCAGTCCCATGACTGACCCGGAGTTTATTTTGTTTTGTTTTCCCTAAACTCTTGGGTGCCCAATTTTGTACGGGCAGTCAAGTAGTCAGGATTTACAGATACTTGAAGAGCTGGAGCAGGAGGCTTCAGAATTATATAGCTATTATTATTCCGCTGTGTTGTAAGTGTTGTACTTTGATAATGATGTGTATACATATACTGATTTTATTTCAAGGGTATATTATCTATTATATGTTATTCGTTCCGCTGTGAGATTCGTGTTACTCTGATGTGGTCTTCTTCTTCTTCTATTCTAATTTTCTATCTAATCTTTCCTCACCCTCTAATTTCTTTCATTAATTCCCGGTATTTTTCGATGTTTGGTTAGTCATCATTGATTTTATGGCGATAACCAAAGTCGACAAAAACCCGGGTCATTACAGACCCGGTCGGTATGTGCCGTCCACAACGTCCCCCACTTTTGGATCTCTTACAATCAGCCCATTAAGCGTGCCCCGACTCCAACCTAGTTCGGAGTACTCGTTTGATACCCATATAATGGTTACTGACTGAAATGGGTCCCACACACAAGATGATACAAGATCCCCCCTACGCTTGCATCCCCACTAGGTTTTCCATAGGTTATGCCAAAAAGATTGCATAACCCCACAGGTTAAGTTTGTGGGCCTATATCTATAAATATTACCCACCAACCTAAGATTTACTTAACCCGCCCGCTGTTTCAAACAAGTTTACATAACCCCTATTTAGTTTAACATGTTCATACAATCCTCATGGACTCAACTTGGTTAAGTATTCCACTTCATTGCCATATTCATTCATGGTTATAATGTGCTAGACCTCCCACAATGAGCCTACCACTTGTGGATGCTGGATATGTCGGGCGGTTTCGGACAGACTTCTTCCACAAGTCGGGCTTAACTTCGTGTGTCTTAGCACGTCTCGTGTTTATGTACTTAGACCCCTCACATTAGATTCACCACTTGTGGTCGCTGGATATGCCGATCGGTTACAGGTAGACTTCTACCACAAGTGTAATCTAACCTTGTGTCTAAGCGCGGTTACAGTTTCTAATTACTGTAATTCTAGGCATTCCAACTATTAACCAATTATTCCTATGTCGTTATAGGTTTTCATGCCCCTTTCCAAATTCATGTTCATAACGAACCATATGCCCCAAATTCATATTCATATTTTCATTCAAGTTATGCCCACATTTCCAATTACAAGTTATGCCCCAAATTATACTGTTTCCCCCTCGTTCTCAATTTAACGCATTCACATATTTTAGCGGCATGCCTATGCTCGATAGTAGCCTCGCTACAAAAATAAAAGGTAAAAGATGAAGGGAACAGAAATGATCATACTAACAAGATTGACATATAATGGCAGAAATAGGCATAAACATATAGGGGCATAATGACAAGATAGACATATAGGAACAGAACTGATGAACATGTGATAATTGAACTGATTCTAACATAATAGGGATGTCATAACAGGCATGATAAGATCTAGTGAATTAGATAACCAACTGTAATAGATCTGACTTAGCCACAAACATAATGGTAACAAGCATGATGTGATCTAAACAATGAACTAGAGCTACAAATAATGGTAGATCTGAGATGATAAATAGGTAAAGGTTTAGATCTAAGTCACAGTCATGTCAGAATATCATTGATACACAGGTTATAACAGATCTAATATGATTCAAATAGTCACAGGCATAGATCCAAGTTATAGTCATGTCAGGATTAACTTTTAATTATTTGGATCTAAAATTAACATAAACTCACAGTGATTTTAGATCTAGAAAATAGAAGAAGGATTGAATCACTGATCTTTGAATTTGAATAACTTGATTGCAGAAGAAGAAAAGAATTGGTTCAATCTGGGCTGAGATAGATCTAGTTCTCCATTATTTTTGGTGTGGATAAACAAGAGAAATGAGGTCATATATATAGTCGTTCACGAAACCCTAATCTTCCAGATCTACCCTAGGGGGGTCAACCCTCTTAGGGGGGTCGACCCATGGGTCGACACCCCCTTATGGAGTCGATACACCTGAGCAGGAAAATTCCCGCCTCCCCAATTCTGCGATTTTTGAAGTGATCTTTGAATTCTGGATTGAAAATATATATATATTCTTCTTATGCGCATACAAACTTCAAACCTTAATAACTTATTCATACGGTGTCCGTTTTACGCAAACAAGTGTCTATTTTGACTAGAATTCCAAGACAAACGCAATGGCGCAATCTGTTTCACTTAATTCTGAATATTTAATTAATTATTATTTAATTTATCATCTTTAGTGTTGTTAAAATTACGGGGTGTTACATTCTCCCTTACTCAAAGGATTTCGTACCTGAAATCTCCAAGTTAAGAAGAATGTATATCCTACCATCCATCACCCATCTACTCATCCCCCAATCACAGGCATCCATTGTCCTTAAAGGCTTCTAATGCTTATATGAAGATATGCAAAGGTGTGTGTATATGTCCTTATACTAATGCGAAAGATCAAGTAGTCTACTGATTCAGTCGACCTCCTTAATGCAATATATGTTAGAGTCATGAATCCAAAATGTATGCAAACAATCCTATTATAACATGTAAGTTCTATATGTTTCCACAATCATCCGTCCAAATGCAATATCCATATGATGATACATACAATGTCATCCATTAAAAGAAGAAGAAAAATGCACACACATCCATATGCAGTATGATAGTGATTGAGCCGGTCTAGTACCTAACGTGTGTGTATATGCATCCACGAGCAACCACTAGCAAACTCTTGTATCCACTTGCATCCATCAAACATAACATGTCTCAAACACATGTTTACATCGGTTTCCTACCTAAAGGTCGAAGATATATTAAAATGATAGAAACAAGCATGAATAAAAGCTGTGGAAAGGAAGTTAAGAACATACCCTCGAAAAGAAAAGGGTATGAAGAGCGGATCTCGCCTTCGGTCTCCCAAGTTGCATCCTCTGGGTTATCTCCCCACTAAACCTTCATCAACTGGACTTCTCTTTTGCGTAGCTTCTTAACTTCTGTTCCAAGAATACAGGTACGAACTCATCTGATTGTCGCCTCCCGTTCCACCTCAACTTCCTCTAATATACTCGGCTCAACTACATCTGCGGTATCAGGCAAGCACTTCCGCAAATGTGAAACATTGAAAACATCATGAACGCCGGATAGTCTCTCGGGTAGTTTTACTCTATAGGCCATTTGATCGATCCTTTCTATTATGGGAAATGATCCTACAAATCTTGGTGCCAATTTCCCTATATATCCAAAGCGAACCACATTCCTCAAAGGTGACACTTTAATGAAAGCCATGTCTCCCGCCTAAAATTCAATGTCATTCCTTCTCCTATCTGCATAGGATTTTTGCTTATCCAGAGCGATCTTCATTTTCCGTCTAATAAGATCAGTCTTCTTGGATGTTTCTCTAACCATATCTGGTCCAAGTGGTAGTCTTTTTGTAGATTCCCACCAACAAGTTGGTGATCTACAGGGTCACCCGTACAATGCTTCGAAGGGTGCCATGCCAATACTAGCTTGATAGCTGTTGTTGTAGGCGAACTCTACTAAAGGAAGATGCTCTTACCAAGTCCCTCTGAAGTATAGGATACACAGCCTTAAAAATCCACAAGAACTCCGTTCACCCTTTCTGTATGTCCATTGGTCTGAGGGTGATAAGCGGTGCTTAAACACAACTGTGTACCTAATGCTTCTTGCAAGCTCCTCCAAAATTCATTGGTGAAGATGGGATCACGATCACTTACGATGCTGGAAGGTATTCCATGAAGACAGACTATCTCACGAACATAAATTGATACCAACCATGCTACCGTCCTCTTACTCTTAACCGGAATGAAATGAGCGCCCTTAGTAATTCTGTCTACTAAAACCCAAATATCGGTGTTTCCTTTCTTTGATCTAGGAAAACCATCTATGAAATCCATAGAGACGCTTTACCACTTCCACTGAGGAACCCCCAAAGGATGAAGTAAACCACCAGGCTTATTTTGCTCAGCTTTAACTTGCTGGAAATCAAACATTGAGAAACAAACTCCGCCGCATCTTTCTTCATCCCAGCCCAAAAGAAAATCCTCTTCATATCCCTATACATCTTATCACCACCTGGATGAATAGTCATCTTAGAATGATAGGATTCCTCTAGGACTGTCTTTAACAAGCTCCCAATTCGGGTGACACAAAGCCTTCCATCTCGTCACAACCACCCTTTATCATCTGTGGAGTATCTATTGAGGTGACTAGAAGTCTCCCCTTTACTGAGCCTATCAAGGATGTCTGAAATCCGTGGATCCTCTCGCTGCAAAGCTCCTATTTGATCCAGAAGAGTAGGCCGCACCTCTAGTGATGCAAATAAGCCAGGTAAAAACTCGGTGGAGGGTCCAAAGTCAAAAGTTGATATAAACTCCAAGCTTTCCTCTCCACAAACAAAGGTCTTAAGGCCACCCTCTGCCTACTTAGTGCGTCTGCCACCACATTACCCTTGCCAGGGGTATAAGCAATCTCAAAGTCATAAGATGCCTGGAACTCCATCCACCTTTGTTGCCTTAAACTAAGATCCTTTTGCAAGAATAAGTACTTGAGAGATTTATGATCAGTGTACAACTCGAATTTCTCTCCAAGCAAATAATGGCGCCACGTCTTAAGCGTGAATACTATGGCAGCTAGCTCTAAGTCATGGGTAGGGTAGTTCTTCTCATGAACTCTTAGTTGTCTTCCTCCATAACATATTACCCTTCCCTCTTACATCAGAACCGCACCAAGCCCTGTACCACATGCATCAGTGCATGATGTAAACACTTTATTCCCATCGGGCAAGGTCAAGACTGGGGCTGTTGTCAGAGACCTCTTCAATAGCTGGAAAGTAACATCACAATCTATATCCCATGAAAATGTCAAATTCTTCTTCGTCAGCTTGGTGAGTGGGGCTGATATCTTTACGAAGTCTTTAATGAACTTCCTATAATAGCCTGCTAACCCCAGAAAACTTCTTACCACCATTGCATTCTTTGTGTTATCCCTCAAAATTTCGTACACATTAGATGGATAAGTGTGAATTAGAGGCACAAGACAAGCACCCGAGTTGGATAAGCACCATAGTGGGTTCGCTCGCACACAAGTTAAAGGTCGAGCACAGAGTGAAGGAGGTCGCTCATTTATATATCAAAAAAAGAAAAGTCAATCAAGTAAGAGAAGGAAAGGAATCAGTTCCAGTCATATGATCCACTTTGTAGTCGACCGTTCATTATAAACCGATTAGTCGTGAATAGCAAGAAATGCAAAGAAATCAGAGGTCGCACATGTATTCCATGTCCTCTCATAAAATATAACTCCAGTCGCTCACTCGTTACTTGATCAACTGCTAATATCAGATGCTGCTTGCCAGTCATTTGGATATTAGTTCTCAAAGGGTCGTACTTACATTTCGGACTATGATGCAGATCGCCCATCCATAATCAAACAAGCTGCAACAACCAGATGCCATCTGTCAGTCGATCATTATTATGCAAACTAGGAAGCCTTGACAAGTCGTTGAACACTCACCGCTTTCCCGTCCATTTAATATGCCCAGACCTGTGTGGTCACTCGCTTCTATGAGGTCGCTCGCTCCCATGAAGTCGTTTCGGGACCACCGAATACAACCTTTTCCAGTTGGCTACAACTAAGTGTTGGCATATTCGTAATTAATAGGACAAGCAATCCATAGTCTGCATATATAATTTCCAGATCATTTCTTCAGGAAGGGACACCTGTAAGTAGGCCATGGCTTCCATCGTAGAGGGGAACTTTTTGGACCACCATGAAGTGCTGTAGAATTCTTTCATCCACCAACCCTTAAGCTTTCCAATCATCATCCTCATCTCTATTGGAAGATCCTTCATCCACTTGGCCATGGCATCCATCGAGATCACCTAAGTAGCGAATAGATTGGAAGATCTCATTCACCCTCCATCGACTTACTCTTCTCCTCCACTGATTTTATCATTTCTTCACTGAAATCCATGAAATCAAATGAGATCTACATGTAAGGAAGAGAATATGTTGTAAAAGAGAGAGGATGCGTGTGTAAAGATGGTTTATATACTTTGTAATCATCGTCATGATAATGCAATCTATCTTCATAGTGGACGTAGGCCAAGCCTTGGGCCGAACCACTCTAAAATCTTGTCTCCATTTTACTTTCCTCACATTTTTATTATCAACTTTGTAATTGAATGTGGCTCCAGTTGTTTTCTAACCACATTGGTGGAGTACAATCCTTGTACCCTTGGTGTTTGAGCCATTATATGTGAAAACATTTGGCGCCCACCGTGGGGCCGTGTTCATATTTCCTTACGTCTCACTTTCCCCTGATTTCAATGGTCTGTAGTTAAAATCTTAAACCATCTCCTTCCTCGAAGTCATGGCTAGATCAAAGAAAAATAAGTCTATCAGAACTACCACAATTGATGAGGATGTTCACGGTAACGAAGCTACACCACAAACTTTGAATTGAGAAGTTGAAGAGTCCTCTAGACCGTCCGTAATGCAAGATGAGTTGAACGTGGCGGTGACCAGTTTAAACAAAAAAATGGATGCTATGACAGAAATAATGATGGAAAGGCTTGACGCCCTGATTAGTGCTCAAACTAATCCTCCGCCACTGAATGCTGTAAACATTGTTGATGAAAAAGATGACTCCTCTGCCTCAGACCCCAGTCGGTCCAATTTCCCAATAAAAGACAAGAGGGAGGCTGGTGTAGAAGACCCTAAGTTCGAAATCCCGCAGTACGAGGTGAAACATGCAACTCAGAACGCCACAAGTCCCACCAAAGGGACACCTCCCAAAAGAAGTGCAAGGCCTCAGAGCTCAGATCACGATCGCACCGGCAAAAGTATCAATAATCCCGTGGGACAAGCGAGCGACGAGAAGCGCATTATGGATATGATTCAGTGAATAATGAAAGAAGAAGCAGTCCGAGAATATGAAGAAAAAGAATGGGAGTTTTCACCCAATAAAAACCCGTTTATAGAAAGAATCCATCAGGCGAAGTTTCGTAAGAAACTCATACCCTCAACCATAGCACCTTATGGCGGGACTAGCGATCCAAACATCTTTCTATTCAAGTATGATCAACACATGAATGGAGCTAGGGCGACCGATGAGATCAAATGCCTGTATTTCCCTGTATGCTTAGAAGGCATGGCCTCACTATGGTCCACTTGACTTCCACCTAAGTGCATTGATCAATTCGCCGATCTGGCGAGAAGATTTCAAGACCAGTTTCGTCTCCAAACAACCAAAGCAAGAGATGTGATGTTGCTCGGCGAGATGGAACAAATGCCTGTAGAAACTATTAAAACTTTTCTTACATGATTCCATGCTGTGGCAGCTGAAGTCATAGAACCGGAGCCTTGGTACTTATTAGCAGCTCTGAAGGGTGCTATTGATAAGAAATCAGAATTTGGGAAATGGCTCAGGATGAAGAAACCCAAAAATCTAAAGAAGTTCTATAAGAAGGCCGAAGAGTATATGAACGTGGAAGACGATACATCAAAGATTCAGAAGGTCACAGAATGCAGCATAACCAAAGAAGGGAGAAACAACGAGTTCCAAACCGGGCAGAATAATGTCTTTGGACAGAAGAGAGGAACTGATGAGAAGGATAACAAAGCACATAAGAAATCACGATTTTTTAAGCAAACAGAGTGGACTCCTCTGAACAAAACCTCAGAAAGGATTTATTCTAGTACAAAGAATTCAGGCGTTTTTCGTCAGGTAAAACCACAAAGGGTTACAGAGCAGCAAGCCAACTCCGAAAAAATTTTCCGGTTTCATAATCAGCCGAGGCACAACATAAATGAATATTGACACCTGAGAAGTTTAATTAAGGAGCTCATTCGAAAGAACAAACTACAATAGTATGTTAAGAGCCCTCAAAACGCTCCAGCTATCCAAGGGCAGAGTCATGTTACCAGTCAGTCTAGACCACATGAGAAAGCCCAAGCTCCCGTAGACCCATGACCGGTTATCGACTAATAACAACTGATGACAATTCAATACAAAAAGCTAAGAATACGCGACTCCCATCGCCTTTTACCTAACTATTACGTTATTTTGCTTTACCCCTTGCTATGAGTCTGTAAGCAGTCTGTGATGATTTACTTGCACTATACCAAACAAGGGCTTTACGAGCCAAAAGTTATTTTCTTGCATAAATCATGTGTTTGCTAACTCACACTAAAATTGGTCTCTTAAATATAGGAAAAGAGGTGGGCGACCGCCCACTTACAGCCCAACCATAGACGAAAGCTTCCCAAGCTAATCCTGGTTGGAACAATTCAAGTGTCAAACACCAAGAGCATCATTCAAACCAAGCAAGTTGGTTAAACCTACCACCTTGCAAATCTCCAAAGAGAGAATCATTCTGAGTCAAATGATGAAAAGCACACCAGGCTGGAAAACTACACTTCTCATCACAAAGACACACAATTCTTAGTAAACACTCAACATAGAAATCCTAGCCGAAAGGGGGTAATGGAAATCCTAGCCGAAAGGGGGTAACAAAAATCCAAGCCGAAAGAGGGTAACAGAAATCCTAGTCGAAAGGGGGTATCCAATAAGGTTCTTTTTGATCCCGAATAACCAGATCAAATAGGGCCTAATTTGGTCGAAATTTCATACCCAGGCCCTCCCCTGGGGCACGCATTCAAAATCGGTCTCTGAAGGACTCGGGTCACTGAGTTAGTGAGATATGGGGTTGAATACATTCTAATAAAAGACAACCATATACATACGTATACATGTTTAACCAATTTTCCAAAGGACTTGGGTCACCAAGTCGATGAGGAATATGAGTAAATGCACGATAAAAATAAAGCCCCTTGAAAGGGAGCAATGAAAATAAAGATTCTAGGATTACAACGAACTTCGATACGAGGGTATAACCTTGGCATTAAAACAAAACCAACAATACTAACGTTGCACACCTTACATTCAAAACAATCATACGAACAGTAAAGCATAACATGATACAAATAAACCATGATAAAAGTGCAATGTGCAGTGTGCCAGTGGAAAAGGGAACAAGGCTGAATAAAGGATTGTAAAGGCAGCAAAGCAAAACACAAATCCATCACAGAGCCACAGACCATTCATAGAGTCATAAAGCAGGCAACACAAGCATAAAATAGCAAGCGAGGACTGACACTCGCATATACAACCAGTCTAAGAATCATCATTTCTCTTCACCGTCCTCAGTCTATTGCTTGGCGGTATCCCCTTGGACAACATGATCGTCAATGGAATGAACCCCTGTAGCATTCCTATTAATAATGGAGAGATCAAGGGGAGAAATCGAAGAGCTTGAAGCCTCGACATTAGCAAGATGGGGAATGTGAACCAGAGCGACATTCAGAGCTTCTTTACCAAGGGATTGAGCTCGTTATCCTGCTAGCATTTTTCTACCCTTATCTAAAGCATCGCGATCTCCTGCCTCTAGGAGGGTCTCTTAGAGAACACTATCTTCTTTACCTCTAGAATATTTAAGCACCTGTTCCCAGATGAGAGCCAATGTTCGAGGGAAATCCTTGTTCATAAAACTCAGGCTTCCACGATTCATAACACTGAAAACATAAAACTGGAACAGAGTTTCATCAGTCTAAATTTTGGCTCATTCAAGATCGCTGGTCAGCACTGTTTTCTCCTTCTCCAGAGTTTTGAGGGCTGTACTTTAAGAGATAATTTTCTCTTCGAGAACTATTTTCCCCTGTTGGCAAGAAGCTACATCCTATTGATCCAAAGCCAGTTGAGATTTAGCGGTTTTCGGCCAGATTGAGCCTCGTGAATTTGCTTTCTGACAGCCTCAATCTCCCCCTTTAATTTCTCATTTTCATCTTCTATGCTACCCACCTTATTATCTCCACCCTTCGAAGATGCAATTTCAGATTCTTGAGATTTAATCATATGGATTTATTCAGCCTTGTCATTCTCAAGAAGCACAATACGCTCAAGGTGTCGAGTGTTCAATCTTTGAAATTTGAAGAAAAATTTGTTCCATGACTCGAATCGGCTTCCAGTAGCATCCTTAGCCTCGTCTAACGGTGCTTCAAGTCGACTCTTAGCAATGTCAAGTTGGGTAGTCATATAGTTTCTTATATCACTCAGCTCTCCAATGGCATTCTAGTCATCATAAGGGAACAAGACTAAGTCAAGGTTCGTCCCTCTTAAATCCCAACCTTCAAATCGATCCTTCAGCTTTGGATTACCAGGGACAATTTTGTTGGGAGGCCTGTCAAGAATCGTTTTGATCTAGCAAGAAATAGGGACAATAGACCGACAAGTTATAAGGGGATGTTCCGAAGAGATAAGAAGGTTGGAATTCAAGGGCTCATCCCCATTTTGCACATCATCATCACTTTTCCTCTTATAATCCTCCGGACACTGCTCGTTGTCTGTAACTGAAACACCCCTCATTTTTAAGACAATTAAAAGCATGCAAATATGTGTATATATATATATTATGTACATAGATACATTTAAAAGGAAGACTAAAATAATAATAATATATAAGTGCATTGAAATGAAGGAAAATGAATTGCATGAAAAATATATATATATATACATATATATAAATTAGAAAGAAGGCAGAATGCAAGCGTAGTAAATTGCAATAAAAAGAATTAATGTAATTTATGGCATATGTGGCAAAGCAATTAATAAAGAAACGCCATGGAAAATGCATGAAAAGAAAAAGAAGTGAATCGGCACATGTAATTAATTATGTACACATAGACATATGCAAGAATAAATTAATGCATGCAGTAGCGTTTAAATAGGGAGCATCGTGCAATGATGATAATAAACGCATGTAAGAGAAAGAGGGATTAATGTGCTAAGAAAATGCATGCAATTAATACAAAAATGCATGTAAATAAATTAATAAATGCATTAAAAGTAAATTGATTGATTACGTGCAACCAAAATAGAAAGTAAAGCAATTAAAGGATTGCTACGATGAAATAGTTAAAGGAAGAAAGTAGGTCGTATTATATATATAATAAAGGTAATGGTGATGCAAAAATTAAATAAAGTGGACACATATGGTAGAGAAAACATTAATGCATTTAAAAAGAGAACATTAAAAATGTATGCATTAGAGAAGCGAGAAATTAGTGCAATCAAAGGAAAATATGTGAATAATAAGCGCGCTAAAAATAATGCATTAAGGAGAAAGATAGTATTGCATTAAAGATAGTGCATGTGTGCGATGCATTAAGAAAAAATGTTATAAACATTAAAATGCAACATGAATTAATAGCCAATATAAGGCATGTATGTGTATATATATACATGCAATTCAAAAGGCAAGAGTATAAATCAGCAAGCCACAATTGGATGAAGGTTAATGTTATTAAATAACATTCAAATCAGATATGCATGCAAGAAGAAGAAAAAAGGCATAGAAATAATGCAATTCAAATAATCAGTAGTGTATGTATCTATACATATGAAAAATTGAAATTCATAATAAATGAATTAATTGCATTAAAAGGCATGCATATATGAACAAGCAATTCAAACCTGATTGAGATGTATAACACACACAATTAATTAAAGGAAGTATAACAAGCAAGTAATAAACCTTTAATTGGTAAATACTAGCAAAACAATCAACACAGTCAAAAATGTGCGCTTGGACCCAGCATGGTTCAGTGCGTGTGTGTGTAACGTTTCTTTACTGATGTGTGCGGTTTGGATTTGATTTAATTAAATCTAATGGTTCAGACCCTTCTACGTGCTTATAAATACATAGCAAGACCTAACCCTAATTCATAACAATTCCTTAAGACGCCTCCATGCTGCCAAACTTCAACCAAACATAGCCGCCGCCCCAAAACTCTAAATTAAATTGAAAGTTCTTCATCAACTTTGGAGTTTAATCAAATCAAGTGGCAAAGTTCTTCATCAACAATTCATGATCTTCACCAATAATCAAATAAGAGGATTAAATCAGCGTTCTACATCAACAACAAATCGTTTATTTCTCCAATCCAGTCAATTTTAGTGGATTTGAACTATATTTGTTGTATAATATTGCTTCTATCGTTTACCATTCCCCATAATGAATATGATGATAATTTAATAAGATCAGTTATTTTATTTATGCCTATGTTTGAGTTCTCTCCTTTTTATTCTTTCCCCTTTTTATTTTTATAGCTAGGCTATCTTGAGCCTACGTCTATCATGGATTTATGCTTTGTAAACTAGAATGAGAAATTGAAAGGGAAAAAGGGGTTATTTGGGCCTAATATGGATTGGTGAAATTTATTTGTGCCATGAAAATAAGCCTAAAAGGTGAATTAGATTATATGTATGAACGTGGGAATGTTGGGGTATATATATATATATAATGGGAAAATATTGATTATATGAAATTGGGTATAATTGGATATTGGAAATTGGCATGTTTGGGTATGAATAACATGGAATTGGTGAATTTGGCTATAATTGGATAATTTGGGGTAATATGAAATTTGGCTAACTATTATGTAATTGGTGAGTTAATGACAAATTGGAGATAGGCATAAAAATAAATTGTAAGTAAGTTGAATTTGGAACATATGACATGAATTTGGGGTTTGGGTGAAAGACGATTGTTAATGAACGCCTATGACACGAGGTTAGGCGCGTTTGTGGTGTAAGACTGCCCGGAACCACCCGGAAAATCCAGCAACCACAAGCGGACGTCTAATGTGAGAGGACAACGGCAAGAACTAGAGGCGTAACGGTTTATGACACGAGGTTAGGCGCGTTGTGGTGTAAGACTGCCCGGAACCACCCAGCAAATCCAGCAGCCATGAACGGACGTCTAATGTGAGAGGTCATACATCGTTACGACATAATAAATAAATTAAGAAATACTAACCATAATAAGACATGTGGGTGACATGGGTATGGTTAGAGGGTTAAGTGGGTGATATAAATGACATGTAAAGCATGACTAAGGTAGATTTAACCGTAGTAAGACATGTGTAAGATACGGAAACTATAATAAAGGGGGTTAAGTGGGACACGGGTGATATGTGTAACAAAATTTAGATATGCTTAACCAAATGGACCCGTGACGGTATCATAAATTAATTGAATTGGGTAAAGTTTAAGTAACGGGTTAAGTAAGTGGAAGGGTTAAGTCAAATCTAAAATTAATGACAAGAAATGGGGAATGATAAATAACCTATTACGAATAAACTTGAATAAGGCAAGAAAGGATGATAGGTGGAAATTATAACTTATGGGACAAGATAAGTTGTAGGAAACGATAAGGAAGATGAGATAACTTATATGTAAAGATATACTTAAATTAAGTGGTTTGGGAAGGAGAAATGTGAAATTAAAAATGATATAAGTTATATGAATGGAAAAGAAGTAAATTAGAATCATATATGTTGGTTGGGTTGAGTAATTCTCTGGGTGCTAGTCTGTTGTTGATTTCGGTCTTCGGGGCTGGTGTTTAGAGGGTTATTCTCCTAATCAGTATATATGTGGGATAAGGCATACTTAACTATGAATTAAGTATAGCATGTTGTTGCAACCCCAAAAGGGAATAATTCGTGAAATTGGAAAATAACATGTTGTGGGCTTATCAATGGACTTAAGTGGGTTAAGTATAAATTGAAGTAATAAGCAAGGGTAACTTAGTGAATATATACAAAAAAAGAAGCTAATGTGAATAACCAAGTTAAATGAGAAAATTGACGAGGTGGCACAAGCGTGAAATAAATGGTTAGACTTAGGGCCTAATGACATATAAAACTAAGGCGCTTGAAGCAGTCCGTACGTTGTAGGATGAATAACCCAATGAGGTAGATCATGACGGTGTCATAAGGCACGACAAGAGCGCACGTTCGCTATTTTGGTAGCTACAACGGACTGGAAGGGGAAGCACACGGCTTCCTGAGACGTTAAAGGTGCTCCTGATAGTCCTTTGTGATGGTTTAGCTTCGGGCTAGGATTACAGAGGTTGGGTCTGCGCGGAACTACCAAGTGGGTGGGCCTTGACTGCACAAGTAGGGAGCAGTCAGAATGATGTACGCGGTGGCATTAAGGGTGGTTCGGCAATTGCCTTAGGCGGAGGTGGAGGGTCAAGACCAAACGATAGCAAGATCGTCGGACGCCTGTCACCAGCAGCCTAAGGAATGCGAAAAGACAAGAGCTAACCCCTAGAGATCGTTAACCTTTACTATCAAGGGACGGGTGCGAGAGACCCCATGTGGATGTTTATATTGTTTTCTTGTTAGGGGTGGTCGCTTAACTCTTGTGGTCTTTACTAGTTGAGGGAGGGACTGAGTGCGGCCATAGCCACCACAGAAAAACCAGACCCGAGGGATATTTGTACATTGGACACTCTTAGAGGCGGGCCCGTACAGATATAGAAATTCTCCCGACCGAGTTCTGTGTTTTCTGGTGTAGCCCTGCCATGGAACTTGGGTGCACAAGTAGAGGTTATGTGCAGTAGAAACATCGAGTACGATTGATGATACGTACGTGGGAAAGTCTTGGTACAACCATGTCTGCTCTGGGTGGTGTATCGTAGACTAGAGGGCATTATTCGGTGATGGAACCAAACACGATCAAATAGTTCGAGGATAGCAGTCAGTACGCTTACGTAGCTCATCGATAGTGGTTCTATGCGGATGTAGCATTGTACGTTACTATGGCATAGGATGAGGGACTGCGCATATTATTGTGGCCATACGGAGGAGACCGCACGAGTGGGGTATCACGGGGTGTACCTCAGTTTGGGGGTAGCTACATATACACTATATTAGGTTAATATACTAGAGGGTAGATGGGTGCGACGTGTGTGTAAGCTTCGAGTGCTAATAACACGTATAACCTAATAAATAAGAAAGTGTAATTGAACGATATATATAGGATTATTCAAGAAGTGTAGTTTAAATTCATTCACACAGAATTTATGTTCTGCCCCCCTCCTCATAACATTCGCAGGTTAGACAGAGACTTATAGCTTTGGGAATACTGATTTAGCAGTATTGTGATTAAGGTAAAGCTATGTTTTTAAATATATTATATTTTACTCCTTCCGCTGTGAGTTGTTTTCCGAACTCTGACATATCTCTTTTCTCTGTCTTTTTCTGCAGGATACCAGAGCAACCAACTCGGGTTTCGGTTGATTGGTTTTTTTTTTTTTTTAAAATCTGTCCATTGGAATTTGTCTTGTTACATTTGGTATCAGAGCTTACGTTTAGGATTCCTATATAGATAATCAGTGAACGTATTTGTATTTTCTAAAATATAAATATATTATATATATTAACCTAAATCCATATAGTAGCCCACTAGGTATGGAAAGAGTTGGGATATCTCTTTTGTACACTAAAGATATGAACGTAGAAATTTTGAGACCCTTAAGGTGATTTGGTTGGAAAGTGTACAATATGTTTGGTATTAGAGAAAGATGTATCCCATGTAATAGAACCTGAAATGTTAGTATTTCAGATTAGTGAGTTTATAAGTGAAACCTTTTAAATTGGAAAAAGGTTAAAAAGTGGAAGATGGATTAGGAATATATATATAGTTGAGAGAGTTTGCTTTGGAAAAATGTTTAGGAAAGCTTAGTTAAGATTGGAGACCCACTTGGAGTCTAACCCAATAATAAACTTTTAAGAACTTGAGTTTATAAAAGAGTTTGTGATATTTTCCAAGTTTTGATCTTAAAAGTATTTTGATGTTTGAGAAATGCATGTTGGGTTTTAAAGTAAAGTGTGGTCTATTGTGTAAAACAATGTTTTCTTGTTTTAAAAGAATTCTCTCATAAAAAGATGCATATTATAGAGCATGTATAGCTCGCTAGTTTTCATATTATAATATATGAAAGGATTAAAAAGTAAAGCATACAAAATGTTGCATTTTGTAAAAGAAAGTTTTTTTTAACAAAAATCTCTATTCGGTTGACAATAAAATTTTATTTATTGTTTTAGAAAAAAATTGTTGGGTAGACGAAATAAGTTGTAGGAATTAAGAATAGAGTATATGTTTATACCTTGTAGCAAGTAGTTAGATTAACATCATAGGTATAAACAGTGTAACCCATTAGTTGTCCTTGTCTATTCCAGTTTTGTGATTTGAAAAAAAATGTTTTGCATTTTTATTTAGTAACATATTTTTATGGTTTGGCAAAGGCAAGTTTTTGAGAAAAAGATAAAAGTTTTACCACTTTTAGTTTTTAGAAGAAATATGCAATGCAAAGAAAGAGGTCAAACCATACTTTTAAAAGAATGGGGTAGGTAAGGATTAAGGCCTAGAAAGAACGAGATAAAGTTAAGGCTATGAATTAAAGAACTAGAACCTAACTGGGGATTGGTAGAGTTGAGTGATTCTCTGAGTATCAATCTGATGTTGATTTCGGTCTTCGGGGTTGATGCTTGGGGAATTATTCTCTTACCAATCTCCAGTTAAAAATTAGCTAATATTAAACTAATAGAAAATTCCTGTAGATTACATAAACATTGAGAAACCTAGGTTTGTTGCTAGAGAAAAAAAAGTATGGGCTAGTAGTACACAACAAGGACTAGTAGTGACTACTAAGTAGTTAAGGGCAAGTAAGTGGGTAGGTCCTGTTGTGTGGAATCACAATTGTCTGAGATGACAAAATCCTAAGATTCTTGGCCCATAGTAGTAGCTGTGTAGGATGCTGTTTGAGTTGAAAACAGAAAAAGCTTATTTGAAATAATAAATTTAAGTAATTGGAGTAAGTCAAATAAGCTAAGAAAGAGAATAGCCTAATTAAGAGGAAAACAACAAATCCAATAAAGCAACAAACTGATGGGAAAAGAAAATGAAAATCTTAAGAAAAGTTGAATAAAAATGAAATTTCTCCAAGATAAGTTGAAAAAGAAAAGAAATTTTCTTATGTAGTTGTGCTTGGATAGGAAAATAGAAAATATTCATAGAATAGTTATATAAAAATCCAAGTACAATTATAAAAGGTACAACGGAAGATGTAGATTCTTCCGTTTTATATCTTTTTGTAACATAAGAAATCGAATTTAGAAAATTAGTTTTTTCTAAATTTCGAATTTGATAATGGTTGGTAGGGTTTTGGATGCAACAATTGAATGAACTATGCTCTTACTCTGTAAGAGTGTGGGAAAATTTAAGTGAAAAAAGTTTTGATTTTTCAAAAAAATATTGCATTCAAATAGAACTGCAAGTATATTTAGGATGTGAGCATCAAGTTTTGAAAAAGTTTTTTTAAAAAAGTTTGCATACACATAGGTGGTACCAAATTAGGCATACATGCATTACTATGATGTGTTTCACTTTGCACATGTGCACAATGTTTTCAAAAATTGGATGCACACATGATGGATATATATTATGCGACGGATTATCTATTTACCCTCATCGAATTTCGAGGACGAAATTCCTTAAGGGTGGTAGAATGTAACACCCATCATTTTTAAGACAATTAAAAGTATGCAAATATGTGTGTATATATATATATTATGTACATAGATACATTTAAAGGAAGACTAAAATAATAATAATATATAAGTGCATTGAAATGAAGGAAAATGAATTGCATGCAATATATATATATATATATATATATATATATATATATATATATATATATATTAGAAAGAAGGTAGAATGCAAACTTAGTAAATTGCAATAAAAAGCATTAATGTAATTTATGGCATGTGTGGAAAAATAATTAATAAAGAAATGCCATGGAAAATGCATGAAAAGAGAAAGAAGTGAATTGGCACATGTAATTAATTATGTACACACAGACATATGCAAGAATAAATTAATAAATTAATGCATGCAGTAGCGTTTAAATAGGGAGCATCGTGCAATGATGATAATAAACGCATGTAAGAGAAAAAGGGATTAATGTGCTAAGAAAATGCACATAATTAATACAAAAATGCATGTAAATAAATTAATAAATGCATTAAAAGTAAATTGATTGATTACGTGCAACCAAAATAGAAAGCAAAGCAATTAAAGGATTGCTACGATGAAATAGTTAAAGGAAGAAAGTAGGTCGTATTATATATATAATAAAGGTAATGGTGATGCAAAATTTAAATAAAGTGGACACATGTGGTAGAGAAAACATTAATGCATTTAAAAAGAGAACATTAAAAATGTATGCATTAGAGAAGTGAGCAAATAGTGCAAACAAAAGAAAATATGTGAATAATAAGTGTGCTAAAAATAGTGCATTAAAGAGAAAGACAGTATTGCAATAAAGATAGTGCATGTGTGCGATGCATTAAGAAAAAATGTTATAAACATTAAAATGCAGCATGAATTAATAGCCAATATAAGGCATGTATGTATATATATACATGCAATTCAAAAAGCAAGAGTATAAATCAGCAAGCCACAATTGCAGGAAGGTTAATGCTATTAAATAACATTCAAATCAGATATGCATGCAAGAGAAGAAAAAGGCATAGAAACAATGCAATTCAAATAATCAGAAGTGTATGTATCTATACATATGAAAAATTGAAATTCATAATAAATGAATTAATTGCATTAAAAGGCATGCATATATGAACACGCAATTCAAACCTGATTGAGATGTATAACACACACAATTAATTAAAGGAAGTATAACAAGCAAGTAATAAACCTTTAATTAGTAAATATTAGCAAAACAATCAATGCAGTCAAAAACGTGCGCTTGGACCAAGCATGGCTCAGTGCGTGTGTGTGTGACGTTTCTTTACTGATGTGTGCGGTTTGGATTTGATTTAATTAAATATAATGGTTCAGACCCTTCTACACGCCTATAAATACATAACAAGACCTAACCCTAATTCATAACAATTTCGTAAGACGCCTCCATGCTGCCAAACTTCAACCAAACATAGCCACCGCCCCAAAACTCTAAATTAAATTGCAAGTTCTTCAACAACTTTGGAGTTTAATCAAATCAAGTAGCAAAGTTCTTCATCAACAATTCATGATCTTCACCAATAATCAAATAAGAAGATTAATTCAGCGTTCTACATCAACAACAAATCGTTTATTTCTCCAATCCAGTCAATGTGAGTGGATTTGAACTATATTGTTGTATAATATTGCTTCTATCGTTTACCATTCCCTATAATGAATATGATGATAATTTAATAAGATCAGTTATTTTATTTATGCCTACGTTTGAGTTCTCTCCTTTTTATTCCTTCCCCTTTTTATTTTTATAGCTAGGCTATCTTGAGCAAACGTCTATCATGGATTTATGCTTTGTAAACTAGAACGAGAAATTAAAAGGGAAAAGGGGTTGTTTGGGCCTAATATGGATTGGTGAAATTTATTTGTGCCTTGAAAATAAGCCTAAAAGGTGAATTAGATTATATGTATGAACGTGGGAATGTTGGGGAGTGTGTGTGTATATATATATATATATATATTGGGAAAATATTTATATGAAATTGGGTATAATTGGATATTGGAAATTGGCATGTTTGGGTATGAATAACATGGAATTGGTGAATTTGGCTATAATTGGATAATCTGGGGTAATATGAAATTTGGCTAACTATTATGTAATTGGTGTAGTTTATGACAAATTGGAGATAGGCATAAAAATAAATTGTAATTAAGTTGAATTTGGAACACATGACATGAATTTGGGGTCTGGGTGAAAGACGATTGTTAATGAACGCCTATGACACGAGGTTAGGCGCGTTTGTGGTGTATGACTGCCCGGAACCACCCGGAAAATCCAGCAACCACAAGCGGACGTCTAATGTGTGAGGACAACGACAAGAACTAGAGGCGTAACAGTTTATGACACGAGGTTAGGTGCGTTGTGGTGTAAGACTGCCCGGAACTGCCCGGAACCGCCCGGCAAATCCAGCAGCCACGAACGGACGTCTAATGTGAGAGGTCATACATCGTTACGACATAATAAATAAATTAAAAAATACTAACCATAATAAGACATGTGGGTGACATGGGTATGGTTAGAGGGTTAAGTGGGTGATATAAATGACATGTAAAGCATGACTAAGGTAGAATTAACCGTAGTAAGACATGTGTAAGATATGGAAACTATAATAAAGGGGGTTAAGTGGGACACGGGTGACATGTGAAACAAAATTTAGATATGCTTAACCAAATGGGACCCGTGACGGTATCATAAATTAATTGAATTGGGTAAAGTTTAAGTAACGGGTTAAGTAAGTGGAAGGGTTAAGTCAAATCTAAAATTAACGACAAGAAATGGGAAATGATAGATAACCTATTATGAATAAACTTGAATAAGGCAAGACAGGATGATAGGTGGAAATTATAACTTATGGGACAAGATAAGTTATAGGAAACGATAAGGAAGATGAGATAACTTATATGTAAAGATATACTTTTTTGAAACAAAAATGTGTGGTCTTCTGAAAAGAAGAGAGCGCACACACACACACACACACACACATATATATATATAAAAGAAAAACAATGGTACAGAGTCTGACTATAGAACATAAGAAAACAAGATAGAACCTTACAATGCTCTAGGGATGTAAAGGTCGTAGATAGATGAGCTCCGGATAAACCACCACCCATCTACTCCAATATCGAATTCCGGCAAAGCCACCACCCGATATTGAAGTCTATCTACTCCAATACAGTAACTCATACACTCTACATAGTAACAAAAATAACTATAACAATAAGCCCAAATGAGAAAAAACAAATCATCAATCCAAACAGCAATCCTCCCAAGTACATAACTGCTACCAATCCGTCCAGCTATCCACAAGCGCCTCTTCCAAATCAACCACCTGAGTCTGCGGAAAACTCAACATACTATTAGTAAGTTGTTACACATATATCTATGGAAATAAGAGTGTCTATATATATATATATTATAGTTATATATATATATATACACATTCATACATCTTTATTTACCATACATATATGTGTAAAAGAAAAACAATGGAAGACTACTAAAAAAATTTAACAATCAATGCGATATCTATTACGGAAAAACTGTTAATTCTAATAAATAGATACAAATTCAGTCTAACCTTAATCAAGAAATTCTCAAAGCCCGATTTCCCAAAAAGCTTGTAATGTGAATTAGACATCCAATTCAAGCAATAATAAACTATTTTAATGATTAAATTATCTGTAGAAACAGAAGTAGAATGAAAAGATCTCTGATTTCTCTCAGACCAAATGAACCAACATACAATAGTGACTAAAGAATCTAAAGTGTATCTTCTACTAGCATTATAAGCAAATCTATAAGAATCCCAGTAATTAGCACAACAATTGAAAGAAGAATGATAATAAAAAACAAATAACCTTAATACCATACTAAGTATATAGCTTGTGATATTGCAAGAAAAAAAATAAATGATCCACATCCTCGTTCATAATATTACAAAAGTAACACTTAACATCAAAAATGATATTCTTCTTCTTAAGTAACTCCACAGTATTAAGTTTCTTATGAGAGATTAGCCACATTAGAAATTTAGCTTTAGGAGGAGAATTAGCTTTCCAAATAAATTTAAAAGATCGAAATGAGATTCCCGAAAAGTTTATGAAATTATACATAGAAAGTTTATGAAATTATACATAGAATTAACCGAATAAACTTGACTTTTGTCCATACCCCAACTAATAAAGTCCTTACTCTCATCGATGTGATATAATGATAACTTAGCATAAAGTAGAGCTAATTGTCTTAACATTTCTCCTTCCAGTATATTTTCAAAAGAAAACTCCCATGGGGGATCTACATCTCTTCTAAAGATATCTTTTATCAATGCATTTTTAAAACTACAATTATTAAAGAGCTCTCTAAATTCAATTTTTAGAGGTAAACGAGAAATCCACCTATCATACCAAAAATAAGTCGTATTACCAGAATGAACAATTACAATATAGCCCAAGTTAAAAAAATCAAAACACTCTAATACTGACTTCCAAAAGTAAGATAATCTATGATACCAACTACCCCTAGATCCAACAATGAAATCTCGTCCTGAATAATAAAATTTTGATATAATATCTTTCCAAGTTGTAGAAGCTTCAGGCGACCGAAATTTCCACAACGATTTGGCTAATAAGGAAGAATTAAAATTAGATAAATTAATTATCCCCAAACCCCCATCTTTCTTAGCCTTGCAACACACCTCCCAATTTACTAAGCATTGGAATCCCCTACAAATAGGAACTCTACCCCCATCCCATAGATAATTACGTCTTATTCTATCAATCCTATTGATCACCCATTGAGGAAATCTATGTATTGACATCCAATATGTAGGGATAACCGATAGGACTGAATTAACCAAAACTAATCTACCTGCTCTAGACAAGAATCTATTGCTCCAACTAGATAATCTACTACTAATCTTATCAATTATAACTAACCAATCCTCCTTCTTTAATTTTGATGGTCTAATTTTAAAACCTAAATAATCAAAAGGAAATGTCATGACAGAACAGTTTAAGGTATTAGCAACCATAACCTCAACATTATCAGAATCATTAATGACCATAACAGAACTCTTGTCAAAATTAATTCTAAGACCTGATAACATCTCAAAACAGTAAAGAATAAACTTAAGAGCAATAACGTGTTTTGGTAGATGAGAAGAAAATAATAAAGTATCATCCGCAAATTGAAGAACAAATAATTCATTGTTAAATTCATTATTACCAACATAACCCAAAACACCTAGTCTCCCAGCTCGTTTAATGATTCTAGAAAAAACGTCTACCGCTAAATTAAATAGCAAAGGTGATAGGGGATCCCCCTGTCTAAGACCCCTCTTAGATTGAATCTTCTTTCCCACAACCCCATTTACGACAATATTAGAACTACCAGACCTAAGTAGAAGCATAACCCAGTTAATCCACCTAATAATAAAACCTCTAGCTAGACATACTTCACATATATAATCCCAGTCAATAGAATCAAATGCTTTCTCAAAATCTAATTTCAAAATAGCACATGAAAAGTTATTTTTAACACACACATTAATGTACTCTTGAACTGCTGCTACACCATCTACTATTTGTCTGCCTTTAATAAAGGCAGTTTGTGAATGATCTATAAGATCATTTATATGTAAAGATATACTTAAATTAAGTGGTTTGAGAAGGAGAAATGTGAAATTAAAAATGATATAAGTTATATGAACGGAAAAGAGGTAAATTAGAATCATATATGTTGGTTGGGTTGAGTAATTCTCTGGGTGCCAGTCTGATGTTGATTTCGGTCTTCGGGCCTGGTGTTTAGAGGGTTATTCTCCTAATCAGTATATATGTGGGATAAGGCGTACTTAACTATGAATTAAGTATAACATGTTGTTGTAACCCCAAAAGGGAATAATTTATGAAATTGGAAAATAACATGTTGTGGGCTTATCAATGGACTTAAGTGGGTTAAGTATAAATTGAAGTAATAAGCAAGGGTAACTTGGTGAATACATATAGAAAAAAAAACTAATGTGAATAACCAAGTTAAATGAGAAAGTTGATGAGGTGGCACAAGCGTGAAATAAATGGTTAGACTTAGGGCCTAATGACATATAAAACTAAGGTGCTTGATGCAGTCCGTACGTTGTAGGATGAATAACCCAACGAGGTAGATCATGACGGTGTCATAAGGCACGAGGAGAGCGCACATTCACTATTTTGGCGGCTCCAACGGACTAGAAGGGGAAGCACGTGGCTTCCTGAGACGTTAAAGGTGCTCCTGGTAGTCCTCTATGGTGGTTTAGCTTCGGGCTAGGATTACAGAGGTTGGGTGTGCGCGGAACTACCAGGTGGGTGGGCCTTGACTGCACAAGTAGGGGCAGTCAGAATACTGTACGCGGTGGCATTAAGGGTGGTTCGGCGATTGCATCAGGCGGAGGTGGAGGGTCAAGACCAAACGATAGCAAGATCGTCGAACGCCTGTCACCAGCAGCCTGAGGAATGCGAAAAGACAAGAGCTAACCCCTAGAGATCGTTAACCTTTGCTATCAAGGGACGGGTGCGGGGAGACCCCACATGGATGTTTAGATTTTTTTCTTGTTAGGGATGGTCGCTTAGCTTGTGTGGTCTTTACTAGTTGAGGGAGGGGCTGAGGAGGGGCCATAGCCACCATAGAAAAACCAGACCCGAGGGATATCCGTACATTGGACACTCTTAGAGGCGGGCCCGTACAGATATAGAAATGCTACCGACCGAGTTCCGTGTTTTCTGGTGTAGCCCTGCCACGGAACTTAGGTGCACAAGTAGAGGTTATGTGCAGTAGAAACATCGAGTACAATTGATGATGCGTACGTAGGAAAGTCTAGGTACAACCATATCTGCTCTGGGTAGTGTATCGTAGATTAGATGGTATTATTCGGTGATAGAACCAAACTCGATCGAATAGTTCGAGCATAGCAGTCAGTACGCTTACGTAGCACAGCGATAATGGTTCTATGCGGATATAGCATTGTACGTTACTATGGCATAGGATGAGGGACTGCGCATATTATTGTGGCGATACGGAGGAGACCGCGTGAGTGGGGTATCACGGGGTGTACCTCGGTTTGGGGGTAGCTACATATACAATATATTAGGTTAATCTACTAGAGGGTAGATGGGTGCGACGTGTGTGTAAGCTTTGAGTGCTAATCACACGTATAACCTAATAAATAAGAAAGTGTAATTGAACGATATATGTAGGATTATTCAAGAAGTGTAGTTTAAATTCATTCAGACAGAACTTATGTTCTAAACCCCTCCTCGTAACATTCGTAGGTTAGATAGAGACTTATAGCTTTGGGAATACAGATTTATCAGTATTGTGATTAAGGTAAAGCTATGTTTTAAATATATTATATTTTACTCCTTCCGCTGTGAGGTGTTTTCCGAACTCTGACATATCTCTTTTCTCTGTCTTTTTCTGCAGGATACCATAGCAACCAACTCGGGTTTCAGTGGATTGGTTTTTTTTTTTTTAAAAAAAAAAATCGGTCCGTCGGAATCTGGGTTTTTACAGTAACCCCTTGTTCAGATGTATGGAAATGATCATACTTCCTCTTTTTCCGCTCATTAGCCAATGAAGGTTCAGGAGCGTGGTCGGATAGGAGATCTGAAGGCGACCGAGGGCGCTTTGAGCAGCGAGAAAGACTGGATTGTAAAAAGTTTTGTGGGTTAACAAGATTAACTAGTTGGGTGAAACTGTCCGATAGAAAAGGTTTCATTCCTGGATCTGGAAAAGAGAAAAGAAATTTTTTAGCACCTATGTCAAAAATACTAAAACAAGATGGAGAAGGAAATCTGTTAGAAAGGAACTAAAGGAATCCCTAGATGTGCGAGATACTTTCATAGCCTAGAAACAATATCCTTTGAGAATTCCTGTGTTTAAGATTTGAGATCTAAATACTTGAATGACCATACCACCTTGGATAAGGTCTTTAGTTGAATCAAGAACACCGAAATCTTTAAAGGTATCTGAACCACCTTCTTCTCGGTCACCCCGAACAGGGGAACTTTCATCAACATCTAAAACTTCCTTAGAAGTCGCCCCAGTTTCATCAAATCGCTCAATCTCTTTCACCAGATCCGAAGTAGTTTTTGAAAAGGTCATAGTTGCATTTTCCTAGTCAGTTTCCTCTAAAGAAGGGCCCTCCTTCTTTGTATGGTCCAACGAAATCACAGGATCTTTACCTTTATGATGCTTGGATACTACCTTTTTAGCAGAAACCGATTCGGATTTAAGAGCTGCTTTACTACTTCGCACGGGGCTTGAGCGCTTCTTTTTCAGGGTCCTCTTGGTCGGAGATTTACTAGCGGCACCCTTCTTATCAGAAGAATCCCCTGTGAAAGTACGCAAAGGAGAAAGCAAGTTATAACAACGTAGGAACCCTTCGGTAATCAAAACTTTCCTATTCCTCTATCTTTCATCGACTGCCAGTAGAGAATTGCAGAGATTTTGGTTAAAGGCGATACTCTGGTCAGGAAGCACTGTAATACAATTAAGACTTAATTAGTAGGAAAAAAGGAATAAAAGGGGGGAGGGTCTGAGTAGTGAGTATACTCACCGCCTTTCATCCATAAGCCACATAAGCTATCAAGGCACCGGACAAAGAAATATTGATTAGGAAATCCTCGAACACTATCCACTAGGCCTGCTATTATTTTAGAACCTCGACTTTCAATGAAACCAATTGAAGGGCGTTGTTGCCTTTTCTTAAAAGAATATAGGGAGCATATATCTTCAAACGAAGGAGCATGTTGTTTTTCTCTCATAAAGAGAATATAAAGGCTTGTTAAGATAGCGTAACCGTTTGGATGTAATTGGCACTGGGCAATAGCTAAGTCCCGAAGAATCATCTCTAAATAAGGATTAAAATGAGGAATCGCCCCCACTCACCAACATACCGCGGTTAACAACGACATATCCGGTTGGAGGAATATCTGCGAACTCATCCTCTCCGGGCAACTTAGCTTCTTCTTCTTCCGAAATTCCTAATTGGTTGCACAGTTGTTGAAATGAACTAAAAGGAAACTCTGTCTCATGCCTCTCACAAGGAATATCAGAGAGTGAACAGGGCTTTGGAAAGCTTTGAGTGTCATTTACCTTCGGGGCAATGCCTGGTGCGACTCCAGCAGGTTGGTTAGAACTTTTGGTTTGGCCGGACATGGTTCGATCCTTAGAACTCTGGTGTGATTGGTGGCGAGTTAGCATTTCTACATAAATAAATATTACGTTACTTAAAATTAGTACTACAAAAGGGAAGAGGTTGAACAAGTGCAAGCCAAAATGAAGGTCACGTATGAATGACCCTTACAGGACAAATAAAAGCAATCTAACCAAGTTTGAGGCATAAACAACCCGAATATTTGGTTATTCACACAACAACTGACCAATCATTCGTAAGGGATTTTAGCCCACTCGCATGCGAGTAACCAGATTCCAAGTTCGAACTCAGACCTGGGCGATTGCACATATTCAGGCACAATGGGTCGTTCACGACTAACCCTATGTAGGAGTCGAGCAAGAACGACCCCTGTCAAATTAAAATTGAGCAACCATAGAGCTCGAACACAAGTACGCACGACAAAGAAAAAAGGGAACTTTCCAGACCAACCATAGATCTGAACAGACTCCTTGATATCACAGAACAAAGTAAGAGACTGTAGTCAATTCGAGTGACAAACAAAAAAATCATACAAGAAAAATGTCTACGTGTATAACCCTGCAATAACTGAGTTAAGATTGCAAGAATCTTCAGGAAATCCACAAGGGGTACTCTTGGTAAGTATTTAGGTCCTTTAAGCGATACCCAAGGTTAATAGATCTATACTTTAGAATAAATCAAATCAAAATAAAAGGGAAGAATTTACCCGCAAGAAAGCAGACAATCTCAAAGCAAGTAAGATGCCTCGATCTTGAAGTTGTAGAGCTCTGATGAGGATATCACTCACAACTGTAGGTCGAAATGTTGAAAGGGCTATGGTAATTGAAAACTTCAGAGGTAATCGACACAGTGAAAAAGATTGTCTAGAGCAATACCACCATGAATAGATCCTCTGGGGAAAAGGAAAAGAAATAGGGAACGGGAGAACAAGAAGATAACATATAAGGTAAGGAAAAGGCTGAAAAGCCCAACGGGCCAAAGCGGCGCGTCGGTTTGATCAACCACACTGTGCAAATGAACGATCTTAAGTTCAACCAATTACATCAGCACATGAATGACCATGAGCATATTTAGACGTACATATACATGAGCCATATGAAAACATGGCCACCACAAGGCAAGTTTGACTTATTCCATCCAATGGTGCCATGATCAATTAGTTTGAAGTTTAAATTTTCTGTTTTAACAAAAATTACAAACTTCGAGGGTCAAATGTTATCCCTCAAAATTTCATACACACATTAGATGGATAAGTGTGAATTAGAGGCACAGGACAAGCACTCGAGTTGGATAAGCACCATAGCGGGTTCGCTTGCACACAAGTTAAAGGTCGAGCACGGAGTGAAGGAAGTCGCTCATTCATATATCAAAAAAAGAAAAGTAAATAAAGTAAGACAAGGAATCAGTTTCTGTCATATGATCCACTTTGCAGTCGACCGTTCATAATAAACTAATCGGTCGTGCATAGCAAGAAATGCAAAGAAATCAAAGGTCGCACATGTATTCCGTGTCCGCTCATAAAATACAACTCCAGTCGATCACTCGTTACTCGATGAACTGCTAATATCATATGCTTCTTGCCAATCAGTTGAATATCAGTTCTCAAAGGGTTGTACTTACATTTCGGAGTATGTGTAGGTCTCCCATCCATAATCAAACAAGCTGCAACAACCAGATGCTACCTATCGGTCGATCATTCTTATGCAAACTAGGAAGCCTTGACAAGTCGTTTGAACACTCACCGCTTGCCCGTCCATTCAATATGCCTAGACCTATGCGGTCGCTCGCTCCTATGAGGTCGCTCGCTCCCATGAAGTCGTTCTGGGACCACCGAATACAATCGTTGCCAGTTGGCTACAACTAAGTGTTGGCATATTCGTAATGAATGTGACAAGCGATCCATAGTCTGCATATATGATTTCCAAATCATTTCTTCAGGAAGGAACACCTATAAGTAGGTCATGGCTTCCATCGTAGAGGGGGACCTTTTTGGACCACCACGAAGCGCTGTAGAATTCTTCCATCCACCAACCCTTAAGCATTCCAATCATGTAACACCCCACCTCCACTAGGGTCACTCGCAAAGGAATGCACTAGCTTTGGAGGGGCATTATTGGTAAACATGCATAATGATATAGCAAGGCAGGATATGACATATATATATATATATGTAAATAAACAGAGTGAGTAAATAAAACAGCGGAAGATTTATAAACCATTTCAAAACACAAGTCTGGTACATCAAAATGTCAATTTCCCAAAATTACAAGTCTAGATAAATACATCATCTGATAAACTGAAAATACATAAGTACTATCCCCAAATAAGAGTGATAAACCATAGCGGCTCAAGTCCAAAGCATACTTGAGCTATCCAAGGAAGCAGCTAGAATCCAAGCTAGGCTCCAGTATTCCCTCCCTGAGAACCTGAGGGGGAAACGGAAGAAAAGAGGCGAAACAAAACGGGTCAGTCAAAAAGACTGAGTAAGCCCTGCTACGATCAGTCTATAAACTAATAAAGTTAACATCATGATGGAAACTGAGATGATCATAGATAACAACATACTGGTATGGTAAATTAACTACAAGATAGATAGAGGTGTCATCGCATAAACAAGGTTAAGTTTTGCACCACGGTGTACTAGCAAACCAACATAACAGGTATTGATCCCTTAGCCCAACTTTGGCCCAATAACGTGAAGTGACCTTAGTATAAGGTCCAACCCAACGGTCTAGTCGATCGGCTCCCTATAAGCCTAACACGTCAAGTGTTGATGTCCATACGGCCCACATATGGATGTAGTCTGACTGTGCTGGGTCCATGTAACACCCCACTCCCGCTATGATCACTCACTAAGGGAATGCCATAGCATCGGTGGAGTATTTTAGTGAATATAGAACAGAAAAATTACAACAAGACAGATATAAATAGTACTTGAAATTTTAAAACATCATCTCATAACAGCGGAAGTAAAACATGTCTGGTTACATCATAAAACCACAATAAAGGTCAAGTACAATATCCATCAAAATAAAGAAGTACATAATCCCACTCTCATACAATAGCCAAACAAAAGAAAAGATAACTGGATAACTGGAGCTTTACATCTATCCAAGCTCCTAAAGACTGGAACAGCAATCCGATCAAGCTCCACTACTGCTAGGATCCACCGTAGGACCTGAGGGTTGGGAAAAAGATAAAAACAACGGGGTCAGACATAAGTCTGAGCGAGTCCTATAACTTTAACAATACAATCGTTAAAGTAACCAGAGAAGACATAAACTGATATACGGTAACATATAGGGATGAATGGCTACCCTAAGCAGTCAACTAAACGAAGATAAAGGATAAAGACGCATCTACCCTCCCTAAGGTAAATTACTAAACTGCACCACACCAGTCGTTCCTAACTTAAAGGTTGATCCCACCCAAGGACTTATAAAATTTACTAATTAGTACCTGCGTACCCCTAGGTGACCAAGTAGGCGCCACGGGGCCCTACAATCCACTAGGTGTACACACTACTTCCCATTCGATCGGCTCCCTAACGTAGATACCCGTGCTGGCCCCACCGTGGGATGTATCATTCCCCAATGTGGCAACCTGATGGAACTAAAGGTGCACGGCTTATATCTACTCGATGCAACAACGGCTTACCTACCAGCCCGGGCCCACTCACGCATATGAAGCCCGTTGGACTTGCGTTGCCACCGCTAACCCGTTTGCCTCTTACAGTCAAGCCCAGTATGCGTGTCCCGTCCTCGACATGGGTCGAGCCCACAAAGATACGTATGGGTTACTGGTTGAAATGGGCCTCCACAAGCTACCCACCTAAGCTTGTCCCTTTTTCTAGTATATCCCACTTAACCCTTTAATCATGTTTTAATTACATGTTCCATTTTGGTTAAGTATTCTAATCGTATTTTCTATTGCCACCCAAGGCAACCACTAGATTTTCTCATGCCACCCGAGGCACCCACTTAACCCCTCATGTCCCTCTACATGCTAATGTGGTTAAGTGTTTCTTAATTAATTAATTAAGAACGTAACCTTTGTAAAGACCTCTCACATTAGACTGTCTTTTATGACCGCTGGTTAAGCCGGTTGGGTCCGGGCAGCCTTATGTCATAACAGAGTCTAACCTCGTGTCTTTACATTAATTACGTATTTAGTTTGTGCCTAAGACCTCTCACATTGGGCTAACATTTGTAGCAACTGGTTAAGCCGGTTGGGTCCGGGCAGTTTTACGCTACAACTGAGTCCAACCTCGTGTCTTAGTCAATTAATTACACCTAATTAATCACCCTCATAATTTTATATTAATTATCCCTAATTAATCAAGTTTTCTTAACATGGGTAGACCTAACTTAATAGGTAAATTCCCATGGGGTAGACCTAACTCAATAGGTAAATTCCCAACACATAGTATGGGTACACCTAACCAAATAGGCAAATTCCCATACTATGTTTATTTATTTTGTGTTATGCATAATTATATTAATTTCACACAATCTTATTAACTTATGCATTTAATTACCCCATCGTTCCCACGTAATTTCGTTCATGATATAACACATATAAAAGGTGTCAACTTGCATATGAATGAACATGTTTCAAAGGTGCCATCTTGCATATTAACAAACACATAACTTGCATATGAACTTGCATAACATGTCACATAACTTGCATATAATATGTCACATAACTTACATATTCATTTTGCATAACAAACTTGCATATTAGCTTATAGACTTGCATAATGTGTCATCATGAACTTGCATATTAATAAACATGTAACTTGCATATTTACATACATGTAACTTGCATATTAACAAACATGTAACTTGCATATAAAGAAACATGTAACTTGCATATTTACATACATGTAACTTGCATATTAACAAACATGTAACTTGCATATTAACAAACATGTAACTTGCATATTTACATACATGTAACTTGCATATTAACAAACATGTAACTTGCATATAAAGAAACATGTAACTTGCATATTTACATACATGTAACTTGCATATTAACAAACATGTAACTTGCATATTAACAAACATGTAACTTGCATATTTACATACATGTAACTTGCATATTAACAAACATGTAACTTGCATATTTACATACATGTAACTTGCATAGCATATTACCATGAACTTGCATAACATGCATATGATTACATAGCCCACAACTTGCATATTTAGCATCATGCAAACATAACATACATCATATTAAACTTGCATAAGCTTACATACTCAACATGCATAAACATAAGATTAATGCTAACATCATATCATATGATTCAAAGCTCATTAACCCACATACAAAACCATAAATCTCATCACATCTCATCTAATTAGTTTACCAAAAGATCATCAAAGTGATAGAAACTCACAACTAGCAACTTTGAACACCAAATGAAGAAGATTAAGATGCTAAGAAGGGATTAGAAGTTGATTAGAGAGTGATTAGTATGCAACCCTCTTCATAAAATTAGTGGAGGCCATGAGAGCTAGCATTTTGCCATAGTTTAGTCACTAGGTTTAATTATGAATGAATTAGGGTAGGTTAGGGTCTTATTTATAGATTAGGCAAGTGTTTTAGGCCATAGGATTAACCCTAGATTCAATCCAAGCCATCAAAGCATGTCTTGGGGAAGAAGTCAAGTGTAGGAACCATCTAGGGCCTTTAGATTAAAGATGGACCATGAGAACCATTCAAATGCAAAATCTGCACTTGAGCGAATCGGCCCACGGGTTGACAGCCAAACACCCTGGATTAACCCCTAGTCGACCCAGCGGGCTCGGGTCGACTTCAAAAATCGGCCGGTTCGGTTATTCCCCTCTCCCAATTCGCTGTTTTGAGCATTTTTGCATATTTATTTATTAAATTTTCAATTATATATATATATATATATATATCAATATATATATATATATATATATCTACACAACCCATTTCACTTAATTAAGTATACTTTAATTTGGGAATTTTCGTGAAACTTCGCGAGGCCATATCTTGATCATACGGACTCCGATTTTCGAAAACTCGGACTCTATTTCGCGTATTTTTCCGAGACGAACGCAATGGCATAGCCCGTTTCCCTTGATTCCCATTTTAGAATTAAATTCTGCCTCGATTTATGTTATTACAGGTTATTGAAAATACGGGTTGTTACATTCTCCCCTCCTTAAAGGATTTCGTCCCCGAAATCTTCAAGTTAGGAAGAACGTATCCTACCATCCAATCATCCATCTACTCAAAGCATCATCCACGAGCAATCATTGTCCTTACAAGATTCTAAATGCTGGATGGATATATGCAAAAGTGTGTGTATATGTACTTACCTAATGCGAAAATCAGGCGGTTACTGATACAGTAAACCTCCTTAATGCAAACCATGATAGTGCCATGCATCCAATATGTATGCGAAACCCTATTGACACATACAAATTTCTACATGCGTGCACAACCATACACAAAAATGCATCATCCATATGATAACACAGCCATGATACATCCATCAATCTAACTACCACATCCATTTATGCAATATGCAACATGAAGTGACTGAGCCGATCTAGTGCCTAATGTGTGTGTATATGCATCCACGAGCAACCACTAGCAAACAATTGCATCCATATGCATCCATCAACCATAACATGTTTCAAACACATGTTTCAACCATAGGTTTTACCCTATCTAAAGGTCATAGGTATTAGCGAGAGGATATACTAAAGATAAGATAAGTACTAGACAAGCAATAAAGGAGAAGTTAAAAGACATACTCTCAAAAAGAAATGGATACAAAGAACGCATCTTTGCTTCCGTCTCCCAAGTAGCATTGCTTTCGTCATCTCCCCATTGCACTTTAACTAGCTGAACTTCTCTGTTCCTCAACTTCCTAGTTTCTGACCCAAGGATGCGAGTAGGAGCTCGTCGAATCGTCGCATCACGCTCTACCTCTACATCTCTAAGCAAGCTCGGCTCTACCACCTCCGCGGTCTCATGTAAGCACTTCCTCAAGTGTGATACATGGAATACATCATGAACACCACTAAGTCTGTCGGGCAACTCCACCCTATATGCCATCCGTCCAATCCTTTCCTTAATAGGAAACGGCCCAACAAATCTCGGTGCTAACTTCCCTACGGACCCAAAGCGAACAACATTTCTCAATGGAGATACTTTGACAAAAACCATGTCCCCAACCTCAAACTCAAGATCCGTCCTTCTCCGATCCGCATAAGATTTCTGTCTATCTTGCGCTGCTTTCATCCTTTTTCGAATTAAATCAATCTTCTCTGAAGTCTCTCTAACCATATCCGGCCCAAGCAAGATCTTATCCGTAGATTCCCACCAACATGTAGGAGATCGACAAGGCCTTCCATAAAGAGCTTCGAAAGGAGCCATACCAATACTGGACTGAAAGCTGTTATTATATGCGAACTCCACCAAAGGAAGATGTTCTTCCCATGTACCTCCAAAATCCAAGATACAAAGCCTCAAAAGATCTTCTAAGATACGGTTCACCCTCTCAGTCTGACCGTCCGTCTGAGGATGATATGCGGTGCTCAAACACAACTGAGTCCCTACCGCCTCTTGCAAACTTCTCCAAAACTCACTAGTGAAAATAGGATCTCGATCACTCACAATGCTGGATGGTACGCCATGCAATCTAACAATCTCTCTAACATAGACTGAAGCAAGCCATGGAGCGGTCCTCTTACTCTTTACGGGTATAAAATGGGCACTCTTGGTAAGTCTGTCTACCACAACCCAAATTCCCGTATTGCCCTTCCTCGATCTCGGTAACCCGTCGATGAAATCCATCGAGACACTATCCCACTTCCACTGTGGAACTTCCAATGGGTGTAGCAACCCACCGGGTTTCCTTTGCTCCACTTTAACTTGTTGGCACACTAAGCATCTAGCCACATACTCGGCCACATCTTTCTTCATACCGGCCCAGAAGAAAACTCTCTTCATGTCTTGGTACATTTTGTCTCCACCGGGATGAATAGTCATTCTTGAACGATGTGCATCATCCAAAATAGCCTTCTTCAAACCCTCATCTTGCGGTACACAAAGTCTACCGTCTCTATGCAACCATCCCTTATCATCTATGGTGTATCTACCCAAATGGCTGGACGACTCCTCTCTTATAAGCTTCTCTACCAACACAACCAACTGTGGGTCGTCTCGCTGAGCCTCGCCAATCCGTCTCAAAAGAGTAGGTCTAACCTCCAAGGATGCCAACAAACCAGGTACAAAATCAACAGAAGGTCTGAAGTCAAACAAAGAAAGAAACTCCAAGCTTCGTCGTTCCACGAACAATGGACTCAAAGATAGCCTTTTTCTACTTAAGGCGTCTGCCACCACGTTACCCTTACCAGGGGTATACGCTATCTCGAAATCATAGGATGCTAAGAACTCCATCCACCTTTGCTGTCTTAAGTTTAAATCCTTCTGAGAGAATAAGTACTTCAATGATTTATGGTCGGTGAACAACTCGAATCTCTCACCAAGAAGATAATGGCGCCAAGACTTAAGTGCGAAAACAATCGCGGCCAACTCTAGATCATGGGTAGGGTAATTCTTCTCATGTACTCTCAATTGTCTCCCTCCATAGGCTATTACCCTTCCCTCCTACATCAAGACTGCGCCTAATCCTGTTCCACAAGCATCGGTATAAACAACAAACGGCTTACTCCCATCCGGGAGCACTAAAACTGGAGCGGTGGTCAAAGCTCTCTTTAACCGTCGGAAAGCATCATCACAATCTACATCCCACGAGAAAACCAGATTCTTTTTCGTCAAGCGGGTTAATGGGGCTGATATCTTCGCGAAGTCTTTGATGAACTTCCTATAATATCCTGCCAACCCCAAGAAACTTCTTACCTCGGTAGCATTTCTAGGAACTTTCCAATCCTGGATAGATACTATCTTTGCGGGATCCACAGCTATCCCTTCCTTAGAGACCACATGCCCTAAGAATCGCACTTCTCTTCTCCAAAAATGGCATTTAGAGAATTTAGCTTTAAGACTATGCGCTCGAAGAGTCTCCAACACTTCCTTGAGATGTAAGGCATGCTCTTCTTCATTCTTGGAAAAGACCAAGATGTCATCCACAAAAACTACTACAAACTTATTCAGATACTCTCTGAACACTCTACTCATGAGATCAACAAAGTATGCGGGGGCGTTTGTCAACCCAAATGGCATCACTAGCCACTCATAAAAACCATCCGGAGTCCGGAAAGCAGTCTTCTCTATACTGTCCTCCGCCACTCTTAACTGATGAAACCCTGTAGCTAAGTCCATCTGCGAAAATACTGACGCGCCAACTAACTGATCAAAGAGATCATCTATCCTCGGTAATGGGTGTCTATTCTTCTTCGTGAGCTTATTAAGTTCTCTATAATCCACACAAAGTCTGAGGGACCCATCCGCCTTCGTGGCAAACACTACTGGAGCTCCCCACTCCGATATACTTCGCCTTATGAACCCCTTCTCAAGCAACTCCCCTACTTGCTTATGAAGTTCTCTTCTCTCACGAGGAGCCATGTGGCGTACTGGCAAAGACACTGGTTTGGCATTATCCACCAAATAAATTCGGAAATCTATCTCCCGCTTCGGAGGCAAACCCTTTACTTCTTCAAACACATCCGGATATTCCAGGACTACTCTGACAGAACACAAACTCTCGACCGAAGCATCGAGCGATTCAAGATAACTTAGCAAAACAGATTCCATGGGATTGCAAGAGATTTCGAGAGTGTTACCCAAGCGGGTCATGAGCCTGACAACTCTCCTTTCGCAATCAAGAACGGCACCATTACTGGATAACCAGTCCATGCCCAAGATCAACCCATAGCCCGTGAAGCCCAATACAAAAGCATCACATCTAAACTCAACGCTAAGTATAGAAATCTTCAAACCCAAACATATCATAGACAGATATATGGAGCCCCCAATTGGGTTTGAGACAACCAAGGGATCATCAACTAGACTGGTGTCTAAGTGCAGTGACTCAACTAACGATGATGAGATAAAAGAATGCGATGCGCCAGAGTCAAACAAAGTACGAACTGGATGATCAAACAGAAAAACCAGACTTTCAACGGAAATAGTTCTACCTCTCTGCTGAATCGGTGGAACTGAGAGAACCTGAACTTGCCCCCCTGACTGAGGTGGTGCTATAAGAGCTTGCACCTGGCCTCCTGAGGTAGACCCCGTCTTCTGCCCCTTCTTTGGGCAGTTTTTCACAAGATGCCCTGCTTCACCACAATGAAAGCAACCGGTCTTCTTCTTTTTGCGACAATCCTTACTAAGGTGTCCTGGTGTTCCACAATTGAAGCACTTCTTCTTCGTCTTCTTTTTGTCACCATTGCCTTTTCCGCCCTTGCCTTGTTGTTGTTGTTGCGGTTTCTTCTGATCCCCCTTTTTCTCTGGTGCCTTAGAATTCTTATCATCCTCATGCATAAGTGCCATGTAGACAAGCTTCTCAAAAGTGGCCCCCATAGGAATGTGAGTCATAGCTATTCCTTGCAATGGTTCGTTCAAGCCTCTAACGAACCTCAAAGCCTTCTTCTCCGGTGTATTCACCAACTCTATGCCAAACCTTGCTAATTGATTGAATTTGTTGACATATTCTTTCACCGTGAGATTCCCTTGCTTCAAATTCAAGAACTTCTCCATAAACAGATTCTCTTCCGCCCTTGAGAGAAACTTAGCCCCAAACCTTTGCTTAAAATCTGCCCAAGAGTCAACAGGGCGTTCTCCATTAGTGACCTCCCACCAGAATGAGGCCTCTCCCTTCATTAACCAAGCCGCCAACTTGACTTTCTTTCCCTCTTCCACTTCAAAGATATCTAGCAACTCTTCCACTTCCTTAAGCCAATCTCTAGCCTCTACGAAAGTCTCTGAACCAAGAAAAGGTTTTCCTCCTATAGCCTTGAACTCCTTGCAAACCTTAGCAAAATTATCCACTCTAGGCTGAGGAGGAGGAGCGGTTGTCTCTGGTGTAGTAGCATTGGCCGGACCCGCAGCCGCGGCCCTAGCCTCTTGCAACCTCCTATACCATAGTGGTATAACTAAACCCTCCGGGATGTTAAGATCTTCAGCCATGCTGAAACGAAAGAGGAAAGATTCAAAAAGGAGATTCCGAAAGATAAAGATATGGCTATTGGGGATTATGCTTTTCTTTTTCAAAAACTTTTTCTCTTAGAAGACATGCTTTTGAAAATACTTTCTTCGAAAATACTCTTAGAAAGTAGTTTTTCTCAAAAATTTTATCTGTTCTGGTAACCTGGCTCTGATACCACGTGTAACACCCCACTCCCGCTATGATCACTCACTAAGGGAATGCCATAGCATCGGTGGAGTATTTTAGTGAATATAGAACAGAAAAATTACAACAAGACAGATATAAATAGTACTTGAAATTTTAAAACATCATCTCATAACAGCGGAAGTAAAACATGTCTGGTTACATCATAAAACCACAATAAAGGTCAAGTACAATATCCATCAAAATAAAGAAGTACATAATCCCACTCTCATACAATAGCCAAACAAAAGAAAAGATAACTGGATAACTGGAGCTTTACATCTATCCAAGCTCCTAAAGACTGGAACAGCAATCCGATCAAGCTCCACTACTGCTAGGATCCACCGTAGGACCTGAGGGTTGGGAAAAAGATAAAAACAACGGGGTCAGACATAAGTCTGAGCGAGTCCTATAACTTTAACAATACAATCGTTAAAGTAACCAGAGAAGACATAAACTGATATACGGTAACATATAGGGATGAATGGCTACCCTAAGCAGTCAACTAAACGAAGATAAAGGATAAAGACGCATCTACCCTCCCTAAGGTAAATTACTAAACTGCACCACACCAGTCGTTCCTAACTTAAAGGTTGATCCCACCCAAGGACTTATAAAATTTACTAATTAGTACCTGCGTACCCCTAGGTGACCAAGTAGGCGCCACGGGGCCCTACAATCCACTAGGTGTACACACTACTTCCCATTCGATCGGCTCCCTAACGTAGATACCCGTGCTGGCCCCACCGTGGGATGTATCATTCCCCAATGTGGCAACCTGATGGAACTAAAGGTGCACGGCTTATATCTACTCGATGCAACAACGGCTTACCTACCAGCCCGGGCCCACTCACGCATATGAAGCCCGTTGGACTTGCGTTGCCACCGCTAACCCGTTTGCCTCTTACAGTCAAGCCCAGTATGCGTGTCCCGTCCTCGACATGGGTCGAGCCCACAAAGATACGTATGGGTTACTGGTTGAAATGGGCCTCCACAAGCTACCCACCTAAGCTTGTCCCTTTTTCTAGTATATCCCACTTAACCCTTTAATCATGTTTTAATTACATGTTCCATTTTGGTTAAGTATTCTAATCGTATTTTCTATTGCCACCCAAGGCAACCACTAGATTTTCTCATGCCACCCGAGGCACCCACTTAACCCCTCATGTCCCTCTACATGCTAATGTGGTTAAGTGTTTCTTAATTAATTAATTAAGAACGTAACCTTTGTAAAGACCTCTCACATTAGACTGTCTTTTATGACCGCTGGTTAAGCCGGTTGGGTCCGGGCAGCCTTATGTCATAACAGAGTCTAACCTCGTGTCTTTACATTAATTACGTATTTAGTTTGTGCCTAAGACCTCTCACATTGGGCTAACATTTGTAGCAACTGGTTAAGCCGGTTGGGTCCGGGCAGTTTTACGCTACAACTGAGTCCAACCTCGTGTCTTAGTCAATTAATTACACCTAATTAATCACCCTCATAATTTTATATTAATTATCCCTAATTAATCAAGTTTTCTTAACATGGGTAGACCTAACTTAATAGGTAAATTCCCATGGGGTAGACCTAACTCAATAGGTAAATTCCCAACACATAGTATGGGTACACCTAACCAAATAGGCAAATTCCCATACTATGTTTATTTATTTTGTGTTATGCATAATTATATTAATTTCACACAATCTTATTAACTTATGCATTTAATTACCCCATCGTTCCCACGTAATTTCGTTCATGATATAACACATATAAAAGGTGTCAACTTGCATATGAATGAACATGTTTCAAAGGTGCCATCTTGCATATTAACAAACACATAACTTGCATATGAACTTGCATAACATGTCACATAACTTGCATATAATATGTCACATAACTTACATATTCATTTTGCATAACAAACTTGCATATTAGCTTATAGACTTGCATAATGTGTCATCATGAACTTGCATATTAATAAACATGTAACTTGCATATTTACATACATGTAACTTGCATATTAACAAACATGTAACTTGCATATAAAGAAACATGTAACTTGCATATTTACATACATGTAACTTGCATATTAACAAACATGTAACTTGCATATTAACAAACATGTAACTTGCATATTTACATACATGTAACTTGCATATTAACAAACATGTAACTTGCATATAAAGAAACATGTAACTTGCATATTTACATACATGTAACTTGCATATTAACAAACATGTAACTTGCATATTAACAAACATGTAACTTGCATATTTACATACATGTAACTTGCATATTAACAAACATGTAACTTGCATATTTACATACATGTAACTTGCATAGCATATTACCATGAACTTGCATAACATGCATATGATTACATAGCCCACAACTTGCATATTTAGCATCATGCAAACATAACATACATCATATTAAACTTGCATAAGCTTACATACTCAACATGCATAAACATAAGATTAATGCTAACATCATATCATATGATTCAAAGCTCATTAACCCACATACAAAACCATAAATCTCATCACATCTCATCTAATTAGTTTACCAAAAGATCATCAAAGTGATAGAAACTCACAACTAGCAACTTTGAACACCAAATGAAGAAGATTAAGATGCTAAGAAGGGATTAGAAGTTGATTAGAGAGTGATTAGTATGCAACCCTCTTCATAAAATTAGTGGAGGCCATGAGAGCTAGCATTTTGCCATAGTTTAGTCACTAGGTTTAATTATGAATGAATTAGGGTAGGTTAGGGTCTTATTTATAGATTAGGCAAGTGTTTTAGGCCATAGGATTAACCCTAGATTCAATCCAAGCCATCAAAGCATGTCTTGGGGAAGAAGTCAAGTGTAGGAACCATCTAGGGCCTTTAGATTAAAGATGGACCATGAGAACCATTCAAATGCAAAATCTGCACTTGAGCGAATCGGCCCACGGGTTGACAGCCAAACACCCTGGATTAACCCCTAGTCGACCCAGCGGGCTCGGGTCGACTTCAAAAATCGGCCGGTTCGGTTATTCCCCTCTCCCAATTCGCTGTTTTGAGCATTTTTGCATATTTATTTATTAAATTTTCAATTATATATATATATATATATATATCAATATATATATATATATATATATCTACACAACCCATTTCACTTAATTAAGTATACTTTAATTTGGGAATTTTCGTGAAACTTCGCGAGGCCATATCTTGATCATACGGACTCCGATTTTCGAAAACTCGGACTCTATTTCGCGTATTTTTCCGAGACGAACGCAATGGCATAGCCCGTTTCCCTTGATTCCCATTTTAGAATTAAATTCTGCCTCGATTTATGTTATTACAGGTTATTGAAAATACGGGTTGTTACAGTCAACCTTTGGGTGTATCAAGCCCTCGGGTGCCAACCCCGGACACTTAAGCAATAATGCACAGCCCCGACCTACTGGTACCCGTGCCTCGAGTTTGTCCAACATCGGACTACGTGCACGTCCGTAGCCCGCCGGACCCGCACCGCTGTACCACTCAGCCGTCGCTTTGGTCGTTTATATCCGTCCAGTAATCGTGCCCCGCCCTAGCCTAGTCTCTAGGGTTGTGATGATACCAAACTGGGATTACTGCCGGAACAGACCCGCTGCTAGGGTTTCCTAAGAGGGTTAAGTGCGATTTAACCCTTCACTAATCATGGATTAAATTGGTTAAGTGTAACTTAACCCCATTCTAATCCCTCGAACTCCCAAATGGATTAAACTAGTTAAGTGTAATCAACAGTTCACACTTAACCCCATTCTAATCCCTCGAACTCTCAAATTGGTTAAGTATTAGTGGACCCTGACTTAACCCTAATCATGAGGCATTAATTACTTTAATGCACCTTAACCTCTCACATTAGACTTTGTTGTGGTTACTAGTTAAGCCGGGCGGGTCCGGGTAGCTTTACACCACACTTGGTCTAACCTCGGGTCTTGGCACCACATGACCAACTTCTCACATTGGGTCTTATTGTTTGTAGCCACTAGTTAAGCCGGTCGGTTCCGGGTAGAATTACGCTACAAACTCAACCCAACCTCGAGTTGGCCATACTTATGTTTTCTAAGTGTCATGTCCACTTCATTTCAAAACATAATCACAAGTCAACCAATTACTTGGGTAGACCTAACTTAATAGGTAAATTCCCAAGGGGTAGACCTAACTTAATAGGTAAATTCCCAATCTTATATTTTCATGTATTTTAAGTTACCCAAAACCCCCAACGTCATTCTATCTCTTACATATTCGTAATAACGCATAAAGGATAGGAAGAGGGAACTTGGCACACATACATGATGAACTTGCATATCACAACAAACATGCATAACATGTTAGACTTGCACAACTTAGCATAGTGAACTTGCATATTAGCATAAGCATGCATAACATGTTAAACTTGCATAACTTAGCATAGTGAACTTGCATATTACCATAAACATGCATAATATGTTAAACTTGCATAACTTCGCATAGGGAACTTGCATAAACGTGCATAACTTGTCAAACATGCACAACTTGTCATTTTAAACTTGCATAAACATGCATAACTTGTCAAACATGCACAACTTGTCATTTTAAACTTGCATAAGCATGCACAACTTATTAAACATGCATAACATGGCATAATGAACTTGCATAAACATGCATAACTCATTTAACTTGCAAATCATGGCATAGTGAACTCGCATAAACATGCATAACTCATTTAACTTGCAAATCATGGCATAGTGAACTCGCATAAACATGCATAACTCATTTAACTTGCAAATCATGGCTTAGCAATCTTGCATAAACATGCATAACTTAATAAACTTGCAAATCATGGCTTAGCAAACTTGCATAAACATGCATAACTAAATAAACTTGCAAATCATGGCTTAGCAAACTTGCATAAACATGCATAACTCAATAAACATACAAATCATGGCTTAGCAAACTTGCATAAACATGCATAACTCAATAAACTTGCAAATCATGGCTTAGCAATCTTGCATAAACATGCATAACTTAATAAACTTGCAAATCATGGCTTAGCAAACTTGCATAAACATGCATAACTCAATAAACATACATAAATCCCAACTTGCATCACATATTAACTTTAGAGTTTCTAAAATGAAGATAAGAGGGCTTACAATGCTTATGCGAACTCAAATGAGTATAGCAAATGTAAGAAACCCCTTATGCAACTAATTAAAACCCCCAAATGCAAGCAAACTTGATCAAAACTCCTCCTTTATGGAGCCAATAGAGAATCAAGCCTTTAATGCAAGCTAAGGAGGATCATACAAGCCTAAATATACTTGTATGCATGGAAAATCACTTAGGAATTAATTTAGGAATTGTATGAAGAGGGTGGAGGCCATGAGAGTTTTGATTTTGGCATAGTTTAGTTGCTAGGATGAATAATGAGTGATTTAGGGTAGGTTAGGGTCTTATTTATAGATTAGGCTAGTGATTTGGACCATAGGATTAACCCTAGATTCAATTAGGTCCATCAGATCCCGGAACTCTCTAGAAACAAGCCACAAGACCCAACCCTAATCAGAAATGGTGCACCAGGCTAAACAGCCGGGCACCCCCTGTCGACAGGGCTGTCGACACCCCAAGACCCCTGTCGACAGGCCTGTCGACATGGGGCCCTGGGCGGGAATTTTTCCCGCCTGCCCAGTTTGCCCTAACCCATGTTTTGAATTTAAAATTTAAATCTGTTTTTACTTAGGAATTTTCTGCAAACTTCAATGGGCCTTAACTGGGTCATACGGACTCCGATTTTCGAAAACTCGGACTCTATTTCGCGTATTTTTCCGAGACGAACGCAATGGCATAGCCCGTTTCCCTTGATTCACATTTTATAATTAAATTCTGCCTCAATTTATGTTATAACAGGTTATTGAAAATACGGGTTGTTACATTCTCCCCTCCTTAAAGGATTTCGTCACCGAAATCTTCAAGTTGGGAAGAACGTATCCTACCATCCAATCATCCATCTAATCAAAGCATCATCCACGGGCAATCATTGTCCTTACAAGATTCTAAATGCTGGATGAACATATGCAGAGGTGTGTGTATATGTACTTATCTAATGCAAATATCATCAATGCAAATTATGTTAGTGAAATGAATCCATATGTATGCAATTCCTAACATAATGTATATCATCTATATGTGTGCACATAACATACACCCATATGCAACATCCATGTGATAACACACAATTTTCATCCATGAATAAGCATAAACACTCATGCATATGCAATATGAGGAGTGTGCGAGCCGATCTAGTGCCTAATCGTGTATAATGCATCCACGAGCAACCACCTGCAAACACTTGCAACCACTTGCAACCATCAACCATAACATGTTTCAAACACATGTTTCAACCAAAGGGTTTCTACCTAAGGTTCTCATGACAAGATAAACACGATAAACTAGATATTCATGGACAGAGGAATATGCTTAGAAGGTAAGCAAGATAAACTCCTTTTTGGATTACAAGAAATCCATTCAAACTTTGACATATAGTACTTACCGACGAGTCTTAACCCCCTTATGGAGTTTACAACAGAAATAAGATCGAGAATGGGACCGAGAGGATATATACAAAAGATAACTTGCAAGCAAGCTCCACAGGAAAACAAGGATCAAGGATGCACTCTTAAAGAGAGATATGATGCGCGTATCTAGTCTTCACTCTTCTTAGTCACGTTTCCTTGAGCTTAACTCCACTGTGCTTTGACTATCTTTCACTTCATGATTCCTTGGCTTCCTAACTCCTATTTCCCAAATTCGAGTTGGAACTCATTTCATTATCGCCTCTCGTCTTTCTTTTCTACTTATTCTTCCTTCTGTATACTTGGCTTAAACATACTATAACCTCATGATTTCATGTAAGCTCTCCAAAATTCACTAGTGAATCCTGGATCTCGTCTACTTACTATAAAGTATTCCATGCAGCAGAACTTTTCCTGAAAATACCCATCCATGTTACCAATTGCCCTTATAAACGTGATTCTCTATAACTCAGGCTTAATCGAAATGAACCATCCGCCTATAGGCCATACCTAGATTCGGTTGCCTACCCATGGCTTCCTGTAGGTTATTTCAAAACTGGCCAATTTCTTCAGGGTAAACCGTTGCTAACCATGACACAGTCCTCTCGCTCCTTACCGGACTGAAATAAGCATTCTTCGTGAGTCTACCTATTATGACCCTCATACCCGTATTCCCTTCCTTTGATCTAGGTAGTCCATCCATATAATCTATCGAGATGTTTTCACCCTTCCCTTGTGGAATCTCCAATGGAGGTAATGGCCCACTGGGCTTCTATGACTCGGCCTTAACCTGGTGGCACAACATGCGTCCTAAGACTAACTCGGCCACCTCCTCGAGTGATGCGCATCTTCAAGAACCTTCTTTACTAAGTCTTTCACTCGAGTAACACATAATCTCTCATCGCGCCTTAGTCATCCCTTGTCATCTATAATATATCTAGCGAGGTGACTTAACATCTCGCCTCAAATCGACTGGTCCATGTTCTTGACCAACTGCGGGTTTTCTTCCTGTGAAACCCCCTTCTTGATCCAGAAGAGTAAGCCTAAGCTCCGGGAATGCTAACTAACTAGCCAAACGGAGGAAGCTTCTTACTTCAATTGCCCTCCTCAGGGTCTTCCGGTCTTAAACCGCAACCACTTAGCGGAATCCACCGCTAAGCCTTACTTAGGAACTATGTGCCCAAGAAATCCCACTTTTCCTCCAAAATGACATTTGGAGAACTTGACCTCCACCTGGTGGTTCTAAGCGTATCCATCTCCTTCTTGAGATGTCTAACATGCTCTTCCTCGTTCTTCTGAGGAGATCAAATATCGTCTACGATGACCCTGACAAACTTGTTCAAGGACTCCCTAAACACCCTACCCATCAAAATCACGTAATATGCGGGTGCATTAGTCAAACAAAATAGCATGACTAGCCATTCTAAAATCCGTCTAGAGTCCCAAACGCAGTCTTGTCAATTCCATCCTCAGCCATCCTAAGCTGATGGAATCCGGTAGCTAGATCAAAAGAAAACGGATGCTCCTACAAGCTGATTAGACAAATCATTGATCCTTGGTAACGGTTACCTATTCTTCTCACGAAGATCAACACATAAGCGAAGCAAACTGTCCACATCAGTAACGAATACTACTGGAGCACCCTACTCGAAAATGCTTCGTCTCAGGAAGTTCTTCTCAAGCAACTCCTTGACTTGCTTTCTTAACTCTCATCTCGTGAGGTCATGTGCCTAGCCGGCCACGAAACTGGCTTGGTATTACCAACCAGATAATGCGGAAAATCTATCCCACGTCTAGGGGTAACCCCTTTACTTTCCCCAAGATATCAAGATAGCCTCGGACCACCCTCACAGATTGCAAACTATCGATAGACGAGTTGAGGGATTCAAGATAACATAACATGACGGGACCCATGGGGTTGCTAGAAATTTTTAGGGTATTACCGAGACGAGTCATGAGCCTCACAACCCTATATACAAAAACCAAGAATGGCTCCAAAACAGGACAACCATTCCATGCCCCAAAACCAACCCATATCCCCCGAAACCGAGAATATAAACATCCCACGAGAATTCTATACTCAAGATAGAAATTTTCAAATCCACTCAGACCACAGACAGGCGGGCAGAACCCCCAATTGGATTTGAAACACATACGGGATCCTCAACTAGGCTAGTACTTAGGTGCAAACTTTCAACTAGATCAGCTGAAATAAAACTATGCGATGTGCCAGAATCAACCAAAGTACGAACAGGGAGAATCAGAAAATGTAAACCAGATTTTCAACAGAAATGCCACCTCTATCATGAACTGGAAGAACGGTGTTGAGGGGATGAACTCGCCCTCCAGATAGTCCTGCATACTGAGTCTGACCTTGCCCTTGTTTCCTCGGGCAATCCTTGCTCAGATGTCCAGACTCACCACAATGAAAGCATTCGCCCCGCTTTCTCTTCTTCTTCCTACATTCCCAGGCTATATGTCCAACTTTACCATAGAAGTTGCACTTCCCATTCGCTCTTGTCTTGTCCTTGCGGTTGTTGTTGTTATTCTTGCCTCGTTTCCCGGAATTTACTCTCTTGCCTTGAGACTCATTCGCCTCGACCTCTTTCTTGTCATTGCTATCTTCTTCTTGAAGTAGGGCCATACTCACCAAATTCTCGAAAGTCGCCCCCAAGGGTATATGAGACATGGCCAAACCATGTAATGGCTCGTTTAATCCTAGAGCAAAGTGTAGGGCCTTCTTCTGAGCTGTATTAACCAAGTCTAAATCGACCCGAGCCAGTAGATTAAACTTATCTATGTATTCCCTAATAGTCATGTCCCCTTGCTTCAGTGATAAGAACCTTAGTCCAAACCTTCCTCTAAAGTCATCCCAAGTCTCAATTGGCCTAGTAGCGGTGGTGACTACCCACCAACGTGCAGCTTCTTCCTTTAGCAACCATACTGCCACTAAAACCTTCCTGCGGTCACCTATATCAAAGGTGGCTAAAAGATCTTCGGTCTCTTTCAACCAATTCCTCGCCTCTACAAAAGTCTCGGTTCCAAAGAAATTCTTGCAACCCATCGCCTTAAAATCTTGGCAAATCTCTGCAAAGTCAGTTTGACGATGCTGAGGGGAAGGAGGAAGAGGAACATCAACTACCGGAGGAGGAGTAATATCTGCGGGGCCGGCTTCGGTCGCCCTAGCCTCCAAAAGTCTCCTATACCAAACAGGTACGTGTACTCCCTCCGGAATGGCAAAGTTGTCGGCCATACTCGAAACGAGGAAAAAGATAGATTCAGAATGGAGAAAAACGAAGGAATCTTGCTAAGGGCTTTCTGGGGAATAGCCTTTAAAAATAACTAGACTTTTCTTTGGAAAATACTTTATACTTGGTTTTGAAAATAGTTTTTCAAAAGTTTTAAAAACCTTTTTATCCCTTCTCGTAAACCATATGCTCTGATACCAAATGTAACACCCCACCTCCACTAGGGTCACTCGCAAAGGAATGCACTAGCTTTGGAGGGGCATTATTGGTAAACATGCATAATGATATAGCAAGGCAGGATATGACATATATATATATGTAAATAAACAGAGTGAGTAAATAAAACAGCGGAAGATTTATAAACCATTTCAAAGCACAAGTCTGGTACATCAAAATGTCAATTTCCCAAAATTACAAGTCTAGATAAATACATCATCTGATAAACTGAAAATACATAAGTACTATCCCCAAATAAGAGTGATAAACCATAGCGGCTCAAGTCCAAAGCATACTTGAGCTATCCAAGGAAGCAGCTAGAATCCAAGCTAGGCTCCAGTATTCCCTCCCTGAGAACCTGAGGGGGAAACGGAAGAAAAGAGGCGAAACAAAACGGGTCAGTCAAAAAGACTGAGTAAGCCCTGCTACGATCAGTCTATAAACTAATAAAGTTAACATCATGATGGAAACTGAGATGATCATAGATAACAACATACTGGTATGGTAAATTAACTACAAGATAGATAGAGGTGTCATCGCATAAACAAGGTTAAGTTTTGCACCACGGTGTACTAGCAAACCAACATAACAGGTATTGATCCCTTAGCCCAACTTTGGCCCAATAACGTGAAGTGACCTTAGTATAAGGTCCAACCCAACGGTCTAGTCGATCGGCTCCCTATAAGCCTAACACGTCAAGTGTTGATGTCCATACGGCCCACATATGGATGTAGTCTGACTGTGCTGGGTCCACCTTTGGGTGTATCAAGCCCTCGGGTGCCAACCCCGGACACTTAAGCAATAATGCACAGCCCCGACCTACTGGTACCCGTGCCTCGAGTTTGTCCAACATCGGACTACGTGCACGTCCGTAGCCCGCCGGACCCGCACCGCTGTACCACTCAGCCGTCGCTTTGGTCGTTTATATCCGTCCAGTAATCGTGCCCCGCCCTAGCCTAGTCTCTAGGGTTGTGATGATACCAAACTGGGATTACTGCCGGAACAGACCCGCTGCTAGGGTTTCCTAAGAGGGTTAAGTGCGATTTAACCCTTCACTAATCATGGATTAAATTGGTTAAGTGTAACTTAACCCCATTCTAATCCCTCGAACTCCCAAATGGATTAAACTAGTTAAGTGTAATCAACAGTTCACACTTAACCCCATTCTAATCCCTCGAACTCCCAAATTGGTTAAGTATTAGTGGACCCTGACTTAACCCTAATCATGAGGCATTAATTACTTTAATGCACCTTAACCTCTCACATTAGACTTTGTTGTGGTTATTAGTTAAGCCGGGCGGGTCCGGGTAGCTTTACACCACACTTGGTCTAACCTCGGGTCTTGGCACCACATGACCAACTTCTCACATTGGGTCTTATTGTTTGTAGCCACTAGTTAAGCCGGTCGGTTCCGGGTAGAATTACGCTACAAACTCAACCCAACCTCGAGTTGGCCATACTTATGTTTTCTAAGTGTCATGTCCACTTCATTTCAAAACATAATCACAAGTCAACCAATTACTTGGGTAGACCTAACTTAATAGGTAAATTCCCAAGGGGTAGACCTAACTTAATAGGTAAATTCCCAATCTTATATTTTCATGTATTTTAAGTTACCCAAAACCCCCAACGTCATTCTATCGCTTACATATTCGTAATAACGCATAAAGGATAGGAAGAGGGAACTTGGCACACATACATGATGAACTTGCATATCACAACAAACATGCATAACATGTTAGACTTGCACAACTTAGCATAGTGAACTTGCATATTAGCATAAGCATGCATAACATGTTAAACTTGCATAACTTAGCATAGTGAACTTGCATATTACCATAAACATGCATAATATGTTAAACTTGCATAACTTCGCATAGGGAACTTGCATAAACGTGCATAACTTGTCAAACATGCACAACTTGTCATTTTAAACTTGCATAAACATGCATAACTTGTCAAACATGCACAACTTGTCATTTTAAACTTGCATAAGCATGCACAACTTATTAAACATGCATAACATGGCATAATGAACTTGCATAAACATGCATAACTCATTTAACTTGCAAATCATGGCATAGTGAACTCGCATAAACATGCATAACTCATTTAACTTGCAAATCATGGCATAGTGAACTCGCATAAACATGCATAACTCATTTAACTTGCAAATCATGGCTTAGCAATCTTGCATAAACATGCATAACTTAATAAACTTGCAAATCATGGCTTAGCAAACTTGCATAAACATGCATAACTAAATAAACTTGCAAATCATGGCTTAGCAAACTTGCATAAACATGCATAACTCAATAAACATACAAATCATGGCTTAGCAAACTTGCATAAACATGCATAACTCAATAAACTTGCAAATCATGGCTTAGCAATCTTGCATAAACATGCATAACTTAATAAACTTGCAAATCATGGCTTAGCAAACTTGCATAAACATGCATAACTCAATAAACATACATAAATCCCAACTTGCATCACATATTAACTTTAGAGTTTCTAAAATGAAGGTAAGAGGGCTTACAATGCTTATGCGAACTCAAATGAGTATAGCAAATGTAAGAAACCCCTTATGCAACTAATTAAAACCCCCAAATGCAAGCAAACTTGATCAAAACTCCTCCTTTATGGAGCCAATAGAGAATCAAGCCTTTAATGCAAGCTAAGGAGGATCATACAAGCCTAAATATACTTGTATGTATGGAAAATCACTTAGGAATTAATTTAGGAATTGTATGAAGAGGGTGGAGGCCATGAGAGTTTTGATTTTGGCATAGTTTAGTTGCTAGGATGAATAATGAGTGATTTAGGGTAGGTTAGGGTCTTATTTATAGATTAGGCTAGTGATTTGGACCATAGGATTAACCCTAGATTCAATTAGGTCCATCAGATCCCGGAACTCTCTAGAAACAAGCCACAAGACCCAACCCTAATCAGAAATGGTGCACCAGGCTAAACAGCCGGGCACCCCCTGTCGACAGGGCTGTCGACAGGGCTGTCGACACCCCAAGACCCCTGTCGACAGGCCTGTCGAAATGGGGCCCTGGGCGGGAATTTTTCCCGCCTGCCCAGTTTGCCCTAACCCATGTTTTGAATTTAAAATTTAAATCTGTTTTTACTTAGGAATTTTCTGCAAACTTCAATGGGCCTTAACTGGGTCATACGGACTCCGATTTTCGAAAACTCGGACTCTATTTCGCGTATTTTTCCGAGACGAACGCAATGGCATAGCCCGTTTCCCTTGATTCACATTTTATAATTAAATTCTGCCTCAATTTATGTTATAACAGGTTATTGAAAATACGGGTTGTTACAAATCATCATCCTCATCTTCATTGGAAGATCCTTCATCCACTTGGCCATGGCATCCATCGAGATCACCTAAGTAGAGAATAGATAGGAAGATCTCCTTTATCTTCCATCGACTTACTCTTCTCCTCCATTGATTTTATCATTTCTTCACTGAAATCGAATGAGATCTACATGTAAGTAAGAGAATATGTTGTAAAAGAGAGAGGATGCATGTGTAAAGAGGGTTTATATACTTCGTAATCATCGTCATGATAATGCAATCTATCCTCATAGTGGACGTAGGCCTAGCTTAGCGCCGAACCACCCTAAAATATTGTCTCCATTTTACTTTCCTCGCATTTTTATTATCAACTTTTTAAATGAATGTGGCTCCAATTGTTTTCTAACCACATTGGTGAAGTACAATCCTTGTATCCTTGGTGTTTAAGCAATTTTAGGTAAAAACACTTTGGGTTTTGCCAATCTTGAACTGCAACTACCTTCGTGGGATCTATTGCTAATTAACTTTTATTCACACTGATAACAATTACAGAACTTACACAATATTCCACAAACAAATAACATCTCTCATGACACAAGACAATGCAAAATTAAGAAAAAACAGAAACAAAAAAACAAGAGATTCAATGAAAAAACTTAATACTGCATATTGGTCAAAGATATCAACATGAAAACCATATGACTACTTCCCGGAACAACTGCGGTATTTTCACCATACTAACTCACATTTCCAACAAAACTTCAACCTGAATCACCAATGTAATTCCCAAAACCATATACTAACACTGAAACCATAACCCTGTACATTAACTTATACTGATACCGAAATCTCGAAGGTACCCAAATGCTACTCACAGATCCTTAAATTTGCACTGAAATTGTACACTTTAGCAATTTGCACCGAAATCTCATGGGATCTATCGCTATCCCTTCTTTAGAGACTAAATGCCCTTAAAATCTCACCTCTTTTCTCCAAAAATGGCATTTGGAGAATTTTGCCTTAAGCTGATGCGCACGTAGAGTTTTTAAAACCTCCCTTATATGTAAGGCATGCTCTTCCTCACTCTTTGAGAAGATTAAGATATCATCAACAAAGACCATGACAAATTTATTTAGAAACTCCCGAAACACCCTACTCATCAGATCAACAAAATAGGCGGGTGCATTCGTCAACACAAAAGGCATAATGAGCCATTCAAAGAAACCATCCGGAGTCCTAAAAGCGATCTTGTCTATATTGTCATCAGCCACCCTCAACTGATGAAACCCCGTGGCCAAGTCTAATTGGGAGAAAACTGATGCACTAATAAGCTTGTTAAATGGATCATCTATCCTTAGGAGTGGGTGCTTGTTCTTCTTAGTGAGTTTATTCGACTCCCTATAGTCTACACATAAGCGAAGCGAACCATCCACCTTAGTTCCGAATACCACCGGAGCACCCCATTCAGATATGCTTCGCCTAATAAACCCTTTCTCAAGTAGCTCCCCTACTTGCTTGCTAATCTCCCTTCTTTCTCTTGTATCCATATGGCGCACAGGAAATGCAACCGGTTTTGCATTGTCCACCAAATATATGCGGAAATCGATCTCGTGCCTTAGTGGTAAACCCTGAACCTCATTAAAGACATCAAGATACTCACAGACTATTGGTACAGATCGCATATCATCGATAGATCCATCAAGAGACTGTAGGAAACTAAGCATGACAAACCCCTTTGGGTCACAAGAAATCTCGAGGGTCCTCCCATGGCAAGTCAAAAGTCTAACGATCCTCCTCTTACAATCCAGAATGGCACCATACATGGCTAGCCAATCCATCCCTAGAATCAAACCGTACCCCATAAAACCGAGCATATATGTGTCGCACTCAAACTCGACGCCTAACATAGATATTCTCAAACCTTGACAAATCATGGACAAATGAGATGAACCACCAATGGGTTTTAAGGAAACAATGGGATCCACTATCATACTAGTATTAAGGTGCAGAGACTCAACTACGGAATTAGATATAAATGAATGCGAAGCGCCAGAATCAAAAAGAGTTCTAATAGGATGATTGGAAAGTGAAATCAAACCTTCCAAGGAAATTTTCCTACCTCTATTTGGAGTACTGGTTACGAGAGCATGCACCTGCCCTCCAGAAGCTCCTGCCCTTTGACCTTGTCCCTGTTTCTTCGGGCACTCCTTAGCAAAGTGTCCGACCTCTCCAAAATTGAAACAAGTATTCTTCCTTCTTTTGCAATCCTTGATCAAATGACCCTCTCGTCCGTAATTATGGCACTTCCTCTTATCCTTAGCCTTGTCATTCTTTCCACCTTTTTTTGTTGTTTTTGTTGTCCCTTCTTGAGCCATAACTTCTTGTTTTGTGTTTCCTCAACCTTAACTTCTTTCTTGTCGCTTTTGTCTTCCTCATGCATCAAGGCCATATCAACGAGCCTTTCAAAAGTTTCTCCCATTGGAATATTGGACATAGCTAACCCATGAAGGGGTTCATTAAGTCCTTTAACAAACCACAAAGATTTCTTATGCGGAGTATCTACCTGCTCCAATCCAAACCTCGCCAGTTGGTTGATTTTGTTAACATACTCTTTAACATTCATGCCTCCTTTCTTGAGTGCCAGAAACCTTTCCATTTGCATGCTTTTCTCAGCTTGAGAAAGAAACTTCATTTCAAACCTCTATCTGAAATCATCCCAAACCTCCATCGGACGCCCTGCTTGCGTCACTTCCCACCAGAACAAAGCTTCATCTTTCAGTAGCCAGGCGGCTAACTGAATCTTCCTACGATCGTCCACTTTGAAAATTCCAAACAAGTCTTCCGTCTCCTCGTGCCAATTCCTTGCCTTTATGAATGTCTCGATCTCATGGAATGGCTTTCCTCCCATGGCATAGAAATCTTTACAGATCTTATAGAAGTTATTTGCACGCAGAGGAGGAGGAGGAGGAGGAACGATGGGTGCAGCTGGGGGAGAAACATCAGCTTGACCACCGGCAGGCATCGTGGCCTCTAGATACCTATGGAACTAGCCTGGTATCGTGACACCCTCAGGAATATTTGGTTCCCCAGACATGCTAAAAAGAAAAGGAAAGGGATTCAAACAAAGATAAAAAGATATTACATATGGCTTGGGGAATATGTTTTTCAAAACAAACTTTTTGTTTTGAAAGTGCTTTCTTTTAAAACCTTTTTGAAAATAATTTTCAAAATCTTTATCCGATCTGGTAACCTTCATCTCTAGTACCAAGTGTGACACCCCACGTAAGCGTGCCCCGACTTCAACCTAGTTCGGAGTACTCGTTTGATACCTATATAAGGGTTACTGACTGAAATGGGTCCCACACACAAGATGATACAAGCTTACCCCTATGCTTGCATCCCCACTAGGTTTTCCATAGGTTATGCCAAAAAGATTGCATAACCCTATATGTTAAGTTTGTGGGCCTATATCTATAAATATTACCTACCAAGCCAAGATTTACTTAACCCACCCACTGTTTCAAACAAGTTTACTTAACCCCTATTCAGTTTAACATGTTCATACAATCCTTATGGATTAAACTATGTTAAATATTCAACTTCATTGCCATATTCATTTATGGTTATAATAATGTGCTAGACCTCCCACATTAAGCCTACCACTTATGGATGCTGGTTATGTCGGGCGGTTCCGGGCAGACTTCTTCCACATGTCGGGCTTAACCTCGTGTCTTAGCACGTCTCATGTTTATGCACTTAGGCCCCTCACATTAGATTCACCACTTGTGGTCGCTGGATATGATGGTCAGTTCCGGGCAGACTTCTACCACAAGTGTAATCTATCCTCGTGTCTAAGCACGATTACAGTTTCTAATTACTGTAATTCTAGGCATTCCAATTATTAACCAGTTATTCCTATGTCGTTATAGGTTTTCATGCCCTTTTCCCAAGTCATGTTCAGAATGAACCATATGCCCTAAATTCATATTCATATTTTCATTCAAGTTATGCCCACATTTCCAATTAAAAATTATGCCCCATTTTCCCCTCGTTTCCCAATTTAACGCATTTGCATATTTTAGCGGCATGCCTAGGCTAGAAAGTTGCCTGGCTACAAAAATAAAAAGGAAATGATAAAAGGAAGAGGACAGAAATGATCGTACTAACAAGACTGACATATAATAGCAGAAATAGGCATAAACATATAGTGGCATACTGACGAGATATGCATATAGGAAGACATCTAATGAACATGTGATAATAGAACAGATTCTAATATAATAGGGATTTCATAACTAGCATGATAAGATTTAATGAATTAGATAACCAACTATATCAGATCTGATTTAGCCACAAACATAATGGTAACAAGCATGTTGTAATCTAAACAATGGACTAGATCTACAAACAATGGCAGATTTACATGATAAATAGGTAAAGGTTTAGATCTAAGTCATAGTCATGTCATAATATCATTAATACATAGGTTATAGAAGATCTGATATGATTCAAGTAGTCACAAGCATAGATCCAAGTTATAGTCATGTCAAGATTAACTTTTGATTATTTAGATCTAAAATTAACATAGACTCACAATGATATTAGATCTAGAAAATAGAAGAAGGATTGAATCACAGATCTCTAAACTTGAATAACTTAATTGTAGAAGAAGAAAAGACTTGATTCAATCTGGGCAGAGACATCATCTAGTTCTCCATTATTTTTGGTGTGGAGAAACAAGAGAAATGAGGCCATATATATAGCCATTCACGAAACCCTAATCCGCCAGATCTGCCCTAGGGAGGTCACCCCCCTTAGAGGGTTGACCTAGGGTCGACACCCCCCTTATTGGGTCGACACCCCTGACCGGGAAAATTCCCGCTACCCCAATTCTGCGATTTTTGAACTAATTTTTGAATTCAAGATTGAATATATATATATATATATATGTATATATATGTATGTATTCTTCTTATGCGTATACAAACTACAAACCTTAATAACTTCTTCATACGGTGTCCGTTTTATGCAAATTGGGTGTCTATTTTGATCATAATTCTGAGACGAACGCTATGGCGCAGTCCGTTTCACTTAATTCCGAATATTTAATTAAATATTCTTTAATTTGTCATCTTTAGTGTTGTTAAAATTATGCGGTGTTATAATGAGTTTCATGTATATGCACTATCCAAAATCGTTGATATAACTTCCTTTATAAATTTCAACCTAATGTGTGTCAGAATATATCGACTATCCAAAAACACCAAAAATTCCGTTTACTTACTCTAATCCAATATTTTAAGTCCATAATAATCTCTTAATTGTCCAAATTAGGTAGCTTATAACACATCCAACAATCAATTAGTTGATTAACTATTAAAATTTTAACCCTGTATTTTTTCAAAACACGATCTTTTATTTCTTTTAAAATGCTTATTATTTTGAGAATCGAAGCTACAAATATGACTCTCTTATATATATAATTCTCTCAATACATTCTAGGGTATCACTGACCCTATCTCTAATGAGTCACCCATCCTAGGATACTACAGATCCTATCTTTGATGAGTTATTCATCCAAGGATATTATTGATCCTTACTCGGACGAGTATTTACTCCACAAAGCCAAGGTTTAGCGCTACACCAAAGCACTAATACAAGGTGCAACGACCCAATTTCGCCCTCCCTCTGAACCGACAATAAACCATACAAGCCTAGTTCAATTCGTAAGGTTCATCGGAAGGTCTTGTGATGAACTAAATTTCTGACCTTCGATAATTGGTACTTAACACATCCATGGTGGTCGTGTACCGCAAAATCAAATGTTGCAAACATTTGAATTCGCTTACCAATCACGCTATCTAAATATGTCTGATCTTTCATGATCTTAATCTTGCATTTCGCATCCTATTTCAATTTGTTAGGACTGCCCATCGCTACAGCAGATGAATAGGAACAGTGAGGTGGAAAAACTAGGAGTGCTAAAGGAGAAACTAGGGTACTCTGACTTCGGTGTGAAATTAATCGGAGAAGATAATAAAGCATAAAACGACTTTGAATAGCGGCGGCCAAGCTAGAAAAAAAAGACATTATTTACTTATGTTATCCACTAAAAATAATAAGAAATAAGAATTATGCATAATGCATGGTTTGAAAGTGGATATCATTATAAAATTAGGTTTATATATTATATAGGAATAATTCCATAAAATTTGTTTATGTTTGATCTTTAGACTTTAACCTTTTAACTCTTTATCATTTTAAGAATAGATGCTTTCAAATGAAGAGCAAAATGTGAAATTATAAGGTTGGGATTTTATGCTTTTAAACAAAAGACTACTTCTACCATTTTATTCACCTATATTTTACCACTTATACCGTATTTCACCTCAACAGAGATAAATATTTCTACATTTTAATATTTTTTTGAATAATCAACATTATTGTATAAATGCATATTTTTAACTACTCAAGCCAAACTAACTTATTTATTTTGTCTTTTATATGAAAGTGAAATGAGTTATGATACCTGTCCATTGTCCATCATGTTTTTAAGTTCTGTAATCAAAATTCAACTTTTATCATTTAATTTTAAATTAATTTAAAATACACAAAAATTTATAGTTATAATGTTATCTAGTGTGATATTGAGTACAAATATAGGTATATTTACCATTCATTTGAGCATTAGTTTAACTATCTTGAATATAAAATAATGTGATGTGAACATAAACATTTTTATCCTTTTATTTGTTTAATATTCGATTGCTAAAATCAGGGGACTAGTTATTAAGTACAAATATATGTACTTTGATGAAATAGTTAGATCAAGACCATTGGTTTAAGAACCATTTCTTCTCTTCAAACAATCAGATATACCATTGGCTATGGACACAACTTCAATAAAACTTTTCTGGTATGAATGATATAGTGGAATTTACATAGAATAGAAGATAAATTGTATATGAGGATTAAAAGTTATACGAAATAAGCGATTTACCTCGTTGCTAGAAAAAAAAGATAGTAGAAGGAGACGTACTAACAAATTGAGCAAGATTTCAAAGCGTTGAGTAGATAGAGGAAGATGGCGGCACCTTTAAGAAAGTTAGGGTTTTCTCAGTCTGATGGGATTTTTCGAGCTGAAAGGAGTGCATGATTTGGGTTTTATTATGGCGAATCGGGATGGGTTGTCTTGAGGAGCATGACCTCATACCGTATGTGTCTGTGATGTGGAACGAAATGCTAATGGAAGGGGTTGAGTTTTCATTTTTCTATTTCTTTTGAACTTAAGCACAAACATACAAAAGTCATTGAATTAAATGATTTATGGAGTCTAAATTAAATCATATATCATTTAAATTAGTCATACATGTTGTATCTAGATCATATTTGTAACACCCCGCATTTTTAACTTAAGATAATAAAACGAGAATAACTTAATATAACATTTAGAATTAAGTAAAATGGATTGTACCGTTGCGTTCGTCTCGGAATTCTGGTTCAGATAGATTCCAATTTTGCATAAAACGGACATCGTATGAAGAAGTTTTGAGCTGCAGAAGTCTGTCAGAGGAAAAAGGAACTTGCCAGAACAATTCTGGACCCCCGGACCCATGGCGGTTGACCCCTTCAAGAGGGGTCGACCCACATGAAGGGAGGTTGACTTGGGGTCGACCCCATCAAGGGGGGTCGACCCCTCGATGGCAGATTTTGGCAGATTAGGGTTTTTGAGTTTCTGGACGATTCTGATGGCTTTTGGTCAAATATGAAGGTCCTAGTTGCTCCATACACCTATAAATAAGACCTTAGACCTAATCCTAAACCTCATAATTCGACGGCTACGCTGGAGCTCTGCCATTACTCTCTCTCTCTCTTCTCAAATCTATTTTGAAAATTAAAATATTATCCTAGGAAAATTACGAATCCAGATCTGGAAGAGAGAATCTACATTAATAAAAAGATTATTGAATCATGAAAGCAAGGTAAACTTCTAGATCCAATCTATTCAATTCTTCCTATTTCTTTCCCTTCTCTTTTAATGAAAGTTAAACAATCCACGGTTATTAGGTATCAAATCAATTTAAAGGGAAAAGGAAAACCATGGATGATAGAATGGATCAGATCCAAAATTTGGGGAAAGCATGAAAGGTGAGTGGGTTTAAGTTATAGTCTTTAGGTAATATTATGATTATCTTTTAGCATTCCCCTTTTTATAAATTGTGAAATTGCCAGTTTAATTATAAATTGCTGTTATAACATGTTGAGATGTTAATATGAATAGATCAGGAAATTCATATGTTTAATTGGCTAAAAGTGTTGAATGTTTACATGTTGAAAACAAATTTGTTAGAATGTGAATAACGATTACTGTGGCTATAATTCCATGATGCACTTATGGCATATTGTTGAGTAAATGACATGTTAACCTGTTAGACTTGGATGATTACCCGATTGAATGCTTACATGACAAAAACAGAATTAAACATATGTCGAAAAGGACATGCGACAAAATATAGGCAAAATTGGACGACATGTAAATTAGTTTACTGTAAACTAGATTACAGTAAAACGGATAATATGCCTAGAATTTTCATGAAATAGGAATAATTGTTAAAGGGTGATCATGCCTAGATTCACTGTAATTTGACACTGTAACGCTCTTAGACACGAGGTTAGATTGCACTTGTGAAAGAAGTTTGCCCGGAACCACCCGACATATCCAGCATTCACAAGTGGTAAATCTAATGTGAGGGGTCTAAGTGCAAAAATTAAAAACATGTAATGGTGCTAAGACACGAGGTTAAATCAACTTGTGGTAGAAGTCTGCCTGGACCTGCCCGGCAAATCCAGCGTCCATAAGTGTAGGCTTAATGTGAGAAGTCTAGTGCTTATATATATATATAACAAGATATGAATAAATGGAAATGATGGTAATTAAATGTCTAACTCAGAAAATAAGAAAGGAAAAGATGTAATGAGCTGAGTTAGTGTGATACGAAGGAAAAGTGATGTATTCCCCTAAATGACTTATTTCTGAGAACGTGGTTGCAAGTGAGCCACAGTAGATAAAGTAAGAAAAGTAAAGAAATAACTTGCTACCACGAATTTAGATGGGAGTACGTTATGAAAATAAATCACCGATTCCTTCTATCAAATTGATAAGGTGCATGAAGTATTTTCCTTAATTAAAATAAAAAACATATATTACAGTGAATGAAGAATACTGGAATACAACAGTAAAAGAAAATGGTTTAAAAGGGGAATGATAATCACCTATTATAAATAAATAACATTGATGAAAAACGTTGTATAATAGGTAGACTTGTCCTACGGATAAGTGAATATTATAACTGTAACACCCCGTATTTTCTGTGAATGTTAAAGTAACGAATTAAAGAATACTTAATTTTAAAAGTGGGAATTAAGGGAAACAGGTTACGCCATTGCATTTGTCTCGGAATTCTGCTTGGAATAGAGTCCGAATTTGCATAAATTGAACAATGTATGAAGAAGTTATAAGCCATAGAAGTTTGTATACGTGCAAGGAAGTATATATATGTATATACACAAAATCATCTCCTGAACCAAAATAAGTCAAAGACGAGTGAGCGGGAAAGATCCTACTCAAATGGCGTCAACCCCTCTTAAGGGGGGTCGACATAGGTGTCGACCCCCCTTAAGGGGGGTAGACATAGATGTCGACCCCCCTTAAGGGGGGTAGACCCCTTCCGAGATCCAGTTCCTGTGACGATTTCTATAGTTCTGAGCTGATGTGGCCTTCTCTGATTGGCTCGGTGACGAATTCTGATGTATTAGGGCTTATGTATCGTACTGTGATTTGCTGAGTGACACATCTCTTTGGTTTGGATGGCTCTGATTACTCCTAAACTGATCTAAAGGCTAGAATTAATCCTAGACTTCTATATAATCAACTCAAACCCTAAACCTAAAACACATAAACACACTCTATGAAGCCGTCATGCTATCTCTCTCTGAACTAGCATAGCCTCCATCTTCTTAAAACTAGAATTTCTTCTTCAACTAGAAATCAATTAGAATAACATCAATAGTCTACATCAAAGGAATAGCTTAACAAATTCAGAAATCAGATTTCAGAATACAAGAAATGTTCTTTTTCTGTAAGTTCAGTTATATTTCAGATTTAAATATATAAAATTCATGACTTGAAATAAATCGAATCTAGGACTGTGCCTAATTGTGATTCTGATTCATGTTTATCCTTATGACAAAGCTGAAATTAACTATGCCTATGAGACTATCGTGATTTGTACAATTGAACCTATCATATTGTATATTAATTTGGTGATGCTTTTATATTATGTTATGTACATATTCATAAGCTAAGTCATGTTCATATATGCTTATATGTTTAGATCTACATGCTTGCTTTTATGTTATGTTATGTGCATGTTCGTAAACTAAGTCATGTTCATATATGCTTATATGTTTAGATCTACATGCTTACATGTTTAGATCCAAGTTAATACATATGTTTAAGATCTATGTAAATTCCTGTTCATATGCTTAAGATCTATGTTAATTGGATCTAACTCAAGTACAAGTTCACATTGATATGCTTGATTATGTTTATATTGTTCATGAAAAAACTGTATTACACATGCTTAGTTAGATTCATATTATTTTGTGCTGTTGGAATGCTACATGTTCCTTTCTTTTCCCTTTTGTTTATGAGTTAGGCTAATTTGCGAGCCTAACGTTCTATGTAATTTATGCGAATGAATAACGGGGGGAAACGTTGGGGTTAAACATTAAATTACATGCTAATGGCATAGATTGGCTCATAATCATGTAAATGATTAATATCATGAAATGATATAATTTGTATACCATTAATTATGAACATAATTGAAATAGAAAATGTGACATGACAACACTTGTGGATAATTTACATATAAACTTGACATAAATGACGAATATGTAAATTAAATAAAGGATGAACATGTCTAACCCGAGGTTAGAACGAGTTGTGGTGTAAAACTGCCCGGAACCGCCCAACACATCCAGTAACCGCAACAACACCTATCTAATGTGAGAGGTTAGTGCATCATGCCCAAGAAAAACCTGAGGTTAGATTGAGTTGTGGTGTAAAATTGCCCGGAACTGCCCGAAACCGCCTGGCACATCCAGTAACCGCAACAACACAGATCTAATATGAGAGGTTGGTGCATTAATAAATCAACTAATGCTAATGAACAAGACATGTTAAGAATGGTAGGGTTAAGTTAACTAAGGCATCACTTAACCAATACAACATGTTAATTAAATAAATGGTAGGATTAAGTTAACTAAGGCAACACTTAACCAGTACAACATGTTAATTAAACAAATGGTAGGGTTAAGTTAACTAAGGCAACACTTAACCAGTACAACAAGTTAATTAAACAAATGGTAGGGTTAAGTTTACTAAGGCAACACTTAACCGATATAACATGATGTATGGTTGGGTTAAGTAACACAAGAAGGCAACACTTAACCAATATAACATGATGAACAAGTGGGGTTAAGTTAATAGAAAACACTTAACCAATACAACATGATGTGTGGGTGGGTTAAGTTAACATGAATGGACAACACTTAACCAATATTGCATGAACGAAGTGGATAGGCTTAAGGCAAGCTTAACCAATAATATGTATTGACTTGATCAGTGGGAGGGTTAAGTACATCTCGTGTAGGTGGGTAATATTAGTATATATAGGCCCACAAACTTAACCGTTAAATAAACATGCTTGAATCGGTGGGAGGGTTAAGTACATCTCGTGTAGGTGGGTAATATTAGTATATATAGGCCCACAAACATAACCCTTAAATAAATATGCTTGAATCAGTGGGAGGGTTAAGTACATCTCGTGTAGGTGGGTAATATTTGTATATACAGGCCCACAAACTTAACCAGTAGGAAACCCTAGTAATGAGGACCCATTTCAGCAGTAACCCACATAGATGTATCATGGTACCCTGAACTAGGCAGGGTGGGGCACGATTACTGGGCTGATTATAAGCGGTCAAAATAGCGGCGGGGGTACATTAGTTCAGGTTCCGACGGTTTACGGGCGTGCACGTACTTCGGAGTGGGAAAAAGCAGGCACAGGGTACCAGTAGTTACACACTGTGCATATTGAATCGTGTCGGGTTGCTATCATAAGGATTGAAACACCTTATGGTGGGACCAGCACAGGGTATCTACACGTAAGAGAGGGACGACTGACACAGACACATGGAACATTAATACAAGTAGGGAGCCGATCGATAGGGTAGTAAGGGTACATCTAACATCTTCGTGGCAATTAGGCTGATTGAGGTAAGATCCTCCTACTAGATGTACACCTTAAGGCTACCACAATTACGGGGATTGGGATCATGTTGTAATATTATCATTTTATACAGATTACTAGTTGGGACACTAGTTAGACGGTGAAGAGATATAGAAATCAGAATAACAGGGTAGTAGCGAAGCAGAGAAAGAGTAGAAGCGCATTCAGTTTACCTTGCCTTATCTTGTCTTATGTTATCTTGTTTTATGGTTTTGTCCCATTTTCAGTTTATTCATGTCATGATCCTTTATCTTGTTTACAAGCTGAAAAATCACTGGACTTACCAAACTTATGTCTGACATGTTTTCTTTTGTCTTCTTTTCTTCCGTTTCCCCCCAGGTAGTCAGGGAGGGAATAGCTCAGCTTAGTTTGGACCGTTTCTCTTTCCACACTTGGAGATTCTGTGATGTATGACTTGGAACCTCTTATCTTTGGCCATGGCTGTGATTGCACTTTAATTTGGGGACTCATGCTACTTTGCTATGTTTTATGCTTCTTATATACTTGGAAAGTTTTGAATCAAGACAGAAGTTTTATGTACTACTTTTAAGTATGATTGAGTCAATTATTGTAAAAGCTTGACTGAACTACGTTGCTTATAAAATGACTTTATTTTCTGCTTCTTTATTTGTCTATCTTGTAATTTATCTGCATCTCTTACCTATAACGCTTCACTGAAGTTAATGCATTCCCTTTGTGAGTGATATTAACGGAGGTGGGGTGTTTCAATAACTTAGGTTATAATAAACTAGTAAGGAAATGGGATAATCGGTGAAATGAGATAAGGGACACTCAATTTTAAATTAAGTGATCATTAAACGGAGAAAACCTGAAACCAGTTGAGAAAAGGGGAAAATATATGAAATATAAGAAGTTGTACTTAATTATAAATTAAGTAGTCTGTATACTTGAAAGTCCGAAACCCGCTGATAAGAATAACATGTTTAGACTTGTCCAAGGGACAAGGGGAAATTATAACATAGGTTATAATAAATGGATAGAGAAACTTAATAGTAGGCCTTAGTTAATAGAACTATGTTAATAAGTAATCAACGATAAGTTGTAGTAATGGTGTAAAATGAAATTATGACTAAATGAGGAAGAATGAGCGAAACTTATGAAATAAGTCATATTTAATCATAAATAATGACTGACATGTTAAATAGAAAACATGTGAATTGAGATATACTTAATTACATATTAAGTAAATCATGTTGTTGTAATAATTAAATCAAACAAGATAAAGAGATTGTGGATTTCAGAACTTGGGCCACAATCTTGGGAATAACATGTTGTGGGCTTATTAATAAACTTAAATGGATTAAGTTGTAACTGAAATTAACAAGCAAGAGGAACTTGGTAACTGATGAAGAATTCAATGTGAATAGGAATAACCAAGTTAAAAGGAAACCCGGTAAGGAAAAGCAAGCGCATAAAAGAATGTTTAGACATAGGGTCTAACAACGTTTTAAAGTGAGGCGCTTGGACCAGTCCGCACGTTTGAGGGTGAATAACCCAACAGGGCATATCATCGTGGTGTTATAAGGCATGAGAGGAGCGCAAATTCATCTGATTATTCTGATGGCTCCAAAGGACTGGAAGGGGAAGAACGCGGCTTTCCGAGGGGCATAAGGTGCTCCTAGTATTCCTCTGTGCAGCGGCAGATATTTTAGGCTGTGCTCGCAGGGGGGTTTGCGCGTAATTACTAGGTGGGTGGGCCCTGACTGCAGAAGTAGCTATGCAGTCAGAATGCTGTGATGCGCTGACACTAGGGTGATTTGGTAGTTGCCTCAACGGGGAGGTGAAGAGTCACGACAATATGGATAGTAGATCGTCTGATACCCGTCATCGACAACCAGTGGGATGCGAAAAGACTAGAGCTAAAACCAACAGACCATTTCACCTTTCACTATCGGGGTGCGGGTGGTTGAGGGAAGAAGCCAAATGGATGTTTAGATTGTTTGTTATTAGGGGAAGTCGTTTCTCTCTTGTAGTCTTTAATAGTTAAGGGAGGGGCTGAGGTGGGGCCATAGCCACCATGAAAAACAGACCCTAGGAATATCTGTATTTTGAGGCTCTTAAAGGCGGGCCTATACAGATATGGAAAAGCTCCCGACCGAGTTCCGTGTTTCTTGCATCTCCCTGCCATGGAACTCGGTGCACATTAGAGGACGTGCGATTGAGGCATCGAGCTACAATTGAAGATACGTATAGTGGACCGTCTAGATACATGCATGTTGGCTCTGGGTGGTGTATCGTAGACTTGAGGGCATTACTCCGGTATGAATCCAGATTCGAATAAGGGTGGCAGTCCGTACATTTACCTGCATAGTAATGAAAGATATATGCGGAACGTAATATTATTATCCGTTCGTTACTAGGGCGTAGGATGAGGGACTGCGTATATTTCGATGTTGTAATGGTGGAGACCGTGCGAGTGGGGTACCATGGTGTGTACCTTAATATTGGGGGTAGCTACATATATACTGTTGTAGGTTAATCCATCGGGAAGTAAATGGGTGTGACGTGTGTGTAAGCCTTGAGTACCGTTAACCAAGAAACCTAATAAATAAGAAAATATGATTGAACGGTATGTGTAGTGTTATCCAAAGTGTATAATTTAAATCCAGTCACCAGAACTTGTGTTCTGACCCCCTGCTCATAGCGTACTCGCAGGTTAGATTTATGGCAGAGACATGATAGCCTTGGATACTGGTTAGGCAGTATCATTAATACGGTAAGGCTATATTTTGATCATATTATATTTTATCCATTCCGCTGTGAGATATTTTCTGAGCTCTGACATGTTTTATCTCTCTGTCTTTTCTGCAGGTTACCAGAGCAAACAATGGTTCAACTTCTTAACTACAAATTCTGTCTATTCTGACCCCCTCCTCATTACAACTTCTTAATTTTTATAAAATGAAGAACTTATCGAAAAATTAATCCAAGAACAATGGTTCAACTTCAATGATCTGGTTATAAAAAAATGAAGTGTCCATTTACAAACAAAAGCTTTCACAACTTTGTTGGTTTGATAACTTGTATTATACAAGTTAAGAATGCTCTAGAGTACGTTAGATAAAAAGATTTCTTAAGTAATACAGAACACAAAAGAGTACAGAAATATTTAGAGATGGATCGAGTCAATAAGTTCTAAAACATTATTATTTTCAGATCTAGATCTATGTAATACAACAGAACCTCTACTTGATAACTAGAGAATATGGGCACCAGGTTAGATAATCTAGGCATTAAATGTCGTTACAGCATCAAAATTTAGGGTGCCTTTGGTTAAAAATGAGTTTTGGGTTTTTAGTTTTCAAAATTAATTACAAAACATTAAAGGTATGGAAGGAGGAATGGTGGAATGAAAGCAAAATGGAGGGGACCGCGGAGGGGATGTAGCAATCATAGAATGATGAATTGGTCTCCATGTTTCTCCCATTTCTCAAAACATGAAAAATAAATAAAAGTCATTTTTTATTTTGTGTGTTAACTTTGTTTTCTAAAATGGTTGTTTTCCGTGATATGCATGCGTTGTGCACATTTTTGTATGGACGAAAACCCAAAACTTAAAATGATAAACCAAACACTACCTTAGTTTTCTATTCTATTTTATTTTTTAAATTATTTTTTGTAATTAAACTTCTATTTCTATAGCAATATCTTTATTCTATTTTTTGTTTCTCTATTATATTCCATTCTGTTCTTATATCTGTTGTTTTAGTATTATTTGAGATCTGTTGGTTCTGTAAGAGGCCAATAGATTTCTTTGTTTTCTATTTGTTTCTTACTTTCAACTTCCATCGTGCAAATTACTTTCTTTTCTATTTACCTGCAATTCCGTTTCTCAACAATTCTAGCCATTTCTTATTTTAACCTAATTAGATTTATTACTCAGTTTTTCCTAACTCCCCTAGAATTTAAATATAATTAGTAATTATACAATTTCATGTGGGTTCGATCTATATTCCCATATTTACTGCAATAGATATCGTGCGTTTGGGGTTAAACAAATCATCGTTTTTGTTTACAATGAAAACTACCAATTATGTTTTTGGTGTCGCTGCTTAGGAGTTAAACTAATTTATTTTGTTTACTTAATATTTGGCTCGTGCTACTTTTTTTACATTGCTTTATTTTCCGCTTAAAATTAGTTTCGTAGTTTTTGTTTCTGCTTTCTTATTTGTTTATCAACATTAAAGAAATCATTTTTTCTTATTTTCCTTTAATTGAGTTTCTTTTTTGTAGTACTAATTTTCTTTTTTATTTTCCTTTATGTACTTAAATAAAACATTATTCTGTTCTGTTTTTTATTTAGTTATTCTCTCACGTATAACCTGGAAAAAAAACTACTTTTACATTTATAATACTTCTATTTACCTATTTTCTATAAAAAACTACATTTTTTAATGCTTTTCAGTTTCATTTAGTCTCCTACCACAGTCAAGCTGCAGCATTATTTTCCACCATCACAATCCTCCAATCGCAACTTCCCTGTCCAATCTTTGTAGCATTGACTCAAACATCACTGAACCCCACAATCACTACCAACAGCCAACCATAGACTACTCCTCCACCACCCTCACCCGAATTCTCTGCCTACTTTTATCACTAGTTCATTAGCGTACAACTACAACAATGGTAACCCACAACCTACACATATTACCTCCTTCTTACTACGCAACCACCTTTTACCATCCGACCCGAAGAAACCATCATGAGAACCCACTGCATTTGCCCTTAACTCCTCATCTGACACCACCTTCAAACATCCGCATCGTTTCGGTCACCAGATCAGATCTAGCAACCCGAAACTACCATCCTCTAATCGTAACTACCGCTATTCCATATAGACGCACAATCTGCAACCTTATCCTCCAAAAGAATACTCACAAACCAGCTTCACGCAAACTCCCACGGGCATTCCAACCAAACCACTAATCAGTAATCCTCTCCATAATAATCAGTCCAAATGATCAATCATAACCCTTGGTCCCCTCAACTATAACTTACTCCTTCCATAAACATAACTTCATTATAGAACAAATACCATAATTGAATCCCCATCAAAAGAAAATTCAACCTTTATTCATCAACATCACAATCAACCCATTCTACACACCATCAGACCCAATTCATCACCATAAGTCGCAACCACCTGTCAATCATCTCTTGAGCCTCTATGAATCACAATCCAAATTTGAAAATGAAAGTTTACATCGCAATTCTCTAATTTATGAGTACAAACGACTCAACTAGGAAAAAGGAAGAGGAATTCTTGAAATATCGAACAAAAAAGGGAGAAGGATTCACGATTCATAAGGGAAGAGGTAGGAAGAAATAAATTTTGAAAAGGTAGCTATTTAAAGAGGATACCAGATTCTAGATTTATATATTTTTTAATACTAAAACTACATTGTGAAAAAGCAAAGAAGAAGAGACTTTAATTACCTTTTATTGTGGGCTTGGCTGAGGGAAAAAGTTATGTGGTTCACTTTTATGAGCAAACGTAAGTGTACACGACCATCCTAATATGAACTATGGGCAGTGAAAGTTGAAGCATCATCATAGTATGAACCATCGTTTTTACGATTGGTTATTGTGACGGCCCGCCCTGCACTAACGACATTTCCAATAAAATGCATGGTGCCGATGTCCAATCAGCACGGAATGGTCGTCAAAAGAAAGGAAAAAGTGAAGAAATTTGTAAGGTAAACCAACAAAGAACATGCAATATAGCTCACAATGCATGGAACAAAATATAATAATAACATGACTTGATATAAAACAGGCGAGATAGTGCATAAGCTGAAAACTAAACCATCAGAGCGGCAGAAAATTCAAAATACAGCTTATGATCCAAACCGTCATTATTACAACTTTTAAAAACTGACTCTAAAGCAAAATGGAAAGGCACACTACTAATGCCGAAAGTAGTGACCAACAACAACAAAGGGAGAATATTTGGAAATGATACGTGTAAGCCTTCTGCTCGTCTCCGGATAGCTACTCATGCATAACCAGCTAACCTGTCTCTAGTCTGCTCATTTAGGAGCACCCAAAATAATAATAAGAGACATAAAACTCTAGGTCAGACAAAAGTCTGGTATAAGCGATAAGCAGCAAAACATAACAATTACAGGTATACATAACTATGCATGAACCTGCAACCAAAGAGTTAGCACAACAGGATGACAATACTCTAAGGTGACACTAGCACATCGTGTGGAATAATGGGGGGGGTGTGCATGTCATGGTGATAGCAAACATCAAACATAGCAATCATCCTCACATCTCACACTCAGTGCGTAAAGTATACGATATCCACCACTTTGATCACCCAATTCTTTGCTCCGATCACTCTGCCCCATGAAGTCATCACGGCTCCACTGCACTGATCCATAGCCACTAATCCTTTGTTATGTCCACTCTGCCCATGGAGTCATAAAAACTCCGCTGCACTGGCTCATAGCCCTGCTACGATCACTTTGCCTCATGGAGTCATGATAACTCCACTGCACTGATCCATAGCCAATATTCGTCTCTCCATGGTGAGTCAAAGTTATAGATATTGATAACCCTTTTGAACACGCCCCGCAGCAAAGTGCAACTCATGAAGTCAACTCATTGGTTCCCATCTAGATCCTAAGTTCTACTTCCTATTTGGACTACCTTTGCATCTCGGGTTTTGGCCTTTTCCCCAGTTCAGTCTCCATTCAGTTCGGGTGTGCTTAGTTCTCCTGTTATCATCGGTTCAGATTGGTGCACTCACAGTTCGGTTCATGACTACCAAGCTGGTTCGGGTCGTGATCTCTTCCAAGCACCGGGTCGGTTCATGTGTTCCTCTCCAGGTCGGGTCGAGTCGCACTCCTCCACAGGGTCGGGGTCCTCCATTGGCTCGTGGGTCGAGCCTTCATCGGTTCGGGTTCGAGCTGCGGATCGGTCATGTTCTTCAGTTCGGGCACATGAATAATGCACTGGCTCGTGGTGCAGCAGTACGGAGAAGCTGTTCATGGGAAGGGGTGCTTCACGAGTGGGTCAGTTCGTGCCTCCTTCCTCCGATCCGATCCGATTCAGGCCAATTTCCTGCAACTTTTCCAACGAGCTGTTTACGCCATATGACGGCATTTTCGACCATTTTAACCTAACTATTCAATCACAAAGCATTCAGATAGTAATAGCAACATGTACAATCAACCATAAACACCAAAACAACAATATGACATGTATATATGGATCAAGCATACCCAAAAACCCATGTTTTCCCCTTAATCGCGTTTAACCATAACTACTGATACGATTAGCAAAACAAATCCAAATTAACCCAAATTTCTATCAGAGCCCTAAAATAATATTTAAGAATTTTAACATATTTTTCCAGATTTTTATCGTGCATAATTTTGCTAATTATCATTAATCACCCCTAATTAGTCGTAATTAGTGAAAAATAATGCAAATCACCCACCTTAGCCACAAATAAAACTATAGATATGAAACTTTACTGTTTTTGGGCGTTTTCCAATGCAACACAGCCGCTCCAAATCTGTTTTGACACTAATCTTCCTTGATTTGGTGTAGATTAAGCTAATACGCGATTAGAAAGCGATTTAGGATGAATTTAGAAGGTGGAGGTCATTGTTAGGGTTGAAGAGAGGTAACTGGCGGCTGTAAAAATGAATAAAAACTGAATTCCCTAACCCTATCAGCCCTCTCATAACCCTAATCTCGAAATGGGTTATGGGCCTAGCTGCTAATCACTCTAATTAGGCCCGGTTAAGCTGTTTTTCACCTTCCAAACCTTATTTCAACCATAGCTACCAAACGGTAAGGTCGTTTGACTAATGTGACCACTCTACAGAAAGGTAAACCATCACCCGAATCCAACGGAAGTGGTTTCAGGTCAAAAATCCTTACCAATCAAAAGTTATAGGCGAACCAAGATTTGCCAAGGGTAAAATGGTCATTTAAAATTCGGCAAAAATCGTGAACGTGGGAAATGAACCCAATAGTCGTTCCCCAAAGTTACACGACTTTATGACCTCATACGATAATGAAATAAACATTCTACAATCCTCCAATACGTTGAATGCGGGTCGTTACATTCTTCCCCCCTTAAGAAATTTTGCCCCCGAAATTCCTTAATTAAAGCATGCAACGAGTCCCGCATGCCTAACATCCATTTACAAATAGTCAAACACACATAATAACACAACCAGCCTATCCTAGCATGCAGAATAGCTAAATTGCAATTAAAATCTTACCAAGCGATAAGACTCCCTTATGTTCTCCTCTGTTTCCCAAGTACAGTTATGCTCGTTATCACCCCACTGAACCTTGACCAGTTTCACCGCCTTCCTTCGAAGTTGTTTTGTATCGTACCCAACAATATGGATCGGTCTGCGGTTCCCAACCGCCTCAGGTTCTACTTTGATGTCATCCAACTGATCCGGTGAAATAGTCATATCGGGGTCGTGCACGAACTTCCTTAACTGGGAAACATGAAATACGTTGTGAACTCCTGCCATCTTGTAAGGTAATCCAACTTTATTTGCCAAATTCCCAACTTGCTCGAGAACTGGGAATGGACCAACAAATCTTTGTGCTAACTTGCCTCTCCTACCAAATCGAATCACGCTTTTTAATGGAGAAATCTTGACAAACACCAAGTCGCGAACGGATAATTTCAATTCTCTTCGTCTCATATCAGCATAACTCTTCTGCCTATCTTGGGCTGCCTTCATTCGCTATTAAATAACCATGATCTTATCTGAAGTTTCTCTTATCACATCTGGTCCAAGTACAAAACTCTCACCAGTTTCCAACCAACACGACGGTGAGTTGCACGTTCTTCCGTACAAAGCTTCAAATGGACCCATACCAATACTGGACTGATAACTGTTATCATATGTGAATTCAACCTGATGCAAATGGTTATCCGATGACCCACCAAAATTTAATATGCAAGCTCTCAAGAGGTCCTCTAATACGCGATTCACCCTCTCCGTCTGACCGTCGGTTTAAGGATGGTATGCAGTACTGAGATGTAATTCTGATCCTAAAGCCTCTTATAAGCTCTTCCAAAACCCTCTAGTAAATAATGGATCTCTGCCACTCACAATGCCTTTGGATACTCCATGAAATCCCACTACCCAATTCATATACAGGTCTGCTAACTTAGCTGTTGTTCTATTCGACTTGATGGGTATAAACCTTGCAGTCTTGGTCAATCGGTCCACAATCACCCAAATGCTATCATGACCCGATCTAGTCCTTGGTAACCCATCAAGGAAATCCATTGAGACTTGTTCCCATTTCCATTCTGGAATTTCCAATGGTTGCAGCAAACCACTAGGCTTCTTTTGCTCGGCTTTAACTAGCTTGCAATTCATGCATTTGGATATAAACTTCCCAACGTCTCTTTTCATCCCTTCCCAGTAGTTGGTATGCTTCATGTCTTGATACATTTTGTTACCACCGGGATGTATAGTCAGTTTCGAGTGATGACATTCTCTAAGTACTTCATCTCTCAATACATTAACATTGGGTACAACTAATCTTCCATTCTTTCTGAGCCATCTATCTCAATCAAGCCCATACTTATTCATCTGCTCGTCGATACCCATCTCTAACTTGGAGAAGATTTCCAATAGGTTAGGATCGTCCCTCTGACTGGAACCAATCCTCTCAATTACAGTAGGTCTGACCGTCATACTTGCTAACATTTCTGGATCCAATTCACATTTTGGTCTGAAATCATACCCAACGATATACTCTAGTTGCTTCCATTCCAGAAACATAACCCCTAAACTGGCATGTCTCCTACTCAATGCATCAGCTAGTGCATTGCCCTTTCCTGGTGTATATGCGATATCGAAATCATAGGAAGCCAAGAATTGTAACCATCTTTGTTGTCGGAGATTTAGATCCTTTCGAGAGAAAAAATACTTTAATGACTTATGATCGGTAAACAACTCGAATCTTTCTCCCAAGAGATAGTGTCTCCACATCTTCAATGCGAACACGATCACTGCCAATTCCAAATCATGGGTAGGATATCTTTTCTCATGCGGTTTCAGATGTCGACTAGCATAAGCTACAACCCTACCTCTTTACATCAATACAGCACCTAGTCCGATACCACATGCATCCATGTATACTTCCATCTCTTCATTCCCTTTAGGAATGACTAACAATGGCGCACACATCAACTTATCCTTTAGACTCTTGAATGCATTTTCACACCTTCCATCCCAGACGAAAGCTTGATTCTTCTTAGTCAACTGAGTTAACGGTGCCGCTATCTTGGAGAAGTCTTGGATAAACTTACGGTAATATCCAACCAATCCCAAGAAACTTCTTACGTCTGTTGCATTCTTGGGCGTAGACCAATCATGTACTGTAGCCACCTTCGTAGGTTCCACGACAATACCATTTTCTGAAACAACATGGCCTAAGAATCTCACTTCCCTCCTCCAAAAGTGACACTTAGAGAATTTCGCTTTCAGTTGGTGTTTCCTCAACACCTCCATCAGTGTCCTCAAATGTTCCTTGTGTTCTTCCTTTATCCTTGAGTAAACCAAGATATCATCCACGAACAAAAGGAAAAACTTATTCAAATGATCTCTGGAAACTCTATTCATAAGATCCACAAAATATGTTGGTGCATTGGTCAACCCGAATGGCATGACCAACCACTCATAAAATCCATACGGCTTCCGAAAGGCCGTTTTAGGAATACCCTCGGTTGCTACTCGATGCTGATGAAATCCTGTCGCGAGGTCCAACTGGGAGAACACTCTTGCTCCTTCCAGTTGATCAAACAAATCATCTATCCGTGGAAGAGGATACTTATTATTCCTAGTCACCTTATTCAACTTGCGATAGTCCACACACAAACGAAGGGAACCATCTGCCATAGTGGCAAATACGAATGTTGCTCCCCACTCGGAGACACTTCTTCTGATAATTCCCTTATTCAAATGATTGCTTACTTGCACCCCGAGCTCTCGCTACTCCCTTGGTGCCATACGACGAAGTGGCATCACTATAGGTAAGACATCTTTCACTAAATCAATACGGAACTCAATCTCTCGGCGTGGTGGAAGTCCGGTCACTACCTCGAAGATATTTGGATATTGGCCAGCAATTGGAACCCCTGATAACTCATCCTGCGGGATGTCGAAGGAATTTACAAAACTGGCCATCACCTCATCACTAGGTAGGCCACCCAAACACTACCCTCCGCCCATCATCCACCCTAATAGTCACCGAAAATCCCTCACAATCTACCACCACCGTACCTTGGGAGCCAATCAACTCCCAAAATAATGCCATACCCAGTAAAGCCCAAAACAAAGAAATCACATGAAAACATACATCCATGACTCGATAAGACCAAATTTCGGCAAATCATACTAAGGCTAGCCAAACAACCAATCCGATTCATCACCACTAAAGGTCTATCGACTATCTCGGGTTCCAATTCCAACCTACCTACCAGGTCACTAGATATGAAAGAATGGGAAGCCCTGGTATCAAACATTACTCGAATAGGAACATCATAAACATAAAGCATACCTTGAACGACGACATTCTTTCCTTTCTCTGCCCCAGTTGGGACATTCGACAAAGAAGGAACAACACTGATAGCATATGCTTTCACAACCTGCTTCTCTTTAGGAGGTTGCAGACATTTTTCCTTGTGATGTCCCACTTGGCCGCAGTTGAAGCACTTCATGTCCGCTGGCTTTGCTCGACATTCTTTCGCATAGTGGCCCCTCTTTCCACAGCTAAAGCACTCAACATCTTTCTTATTCTTTTTCTGACCATCCTCAGTCTGATTCTGCTCCCTTTTATTTTGAGAATTATTCTTGCCTCCACCGCTTGCCTGCGGCTTTGGCCCCTCTGCAGATGCAACAAGGACTTTAGTCTTGGGCTCAGGATAAAGGCTCTCTGATCCAATGCTTTCCCAACAATTGCTTCAAAAGTCTCATCAATATGGTTTGTAATCCTTTCTCCCAAGTACTGATCTAAACCAGTTATGAACTTCTCGTTCTTATTCTCGGCAGTATCGATAAGAGATAATCCATACTTCAATAAAGTAACGAACTCGGCAATATATTCCAAGACTGCCCTACCATTCTGTTTAAGCTTCGAGAACTTCCTTAAAAACTCTGACTTCTGGGCAGCCGGGATAAACTTTTCATTGAATCGGGCCTTAAACTGATTCCATGTAACTTGATCCTCAGGAGTAGCTGCCATAATAGCATTCCATCAATTCATTGCCCGTCCTTGCAGCTGACGGGGTGCTAGCCTTCTCTTCATCACATCCTTGATCCCCAAGTCCTCGAAGATGCGCTCAAAGCTATCAAGCCAATCTTGAACTTCCGTAGTCGATTTTGTTCTATGGAACGACTTTCCACCAAGACTAGTGTAGTCCTTACAGAGCTTAGCGAAATCGGCCATAGGTGCCTGCATCGCTGCACCACCACCGTTAGCATCATTAGGAACTGCCCTCTGAACATCCTAAGCATCTCTCTCATAAATTCAGTGAACATTGCCCGCATATCAGGAGCATTCCTATTATTGGCTCCTGAACCAGTATTCCTCGTGTATCGGCTCATCGTTCAACCTGTAAAGAGAAAACAATTAACCATCTCTTCAGTGGTGCTAGTGCAGTGAGACTTCATCCTTAAATATACTAATAATATATATAACTTTTGAAAGCCCAAAATATAACAAATACACGCTCTCATATTCGTACTATCTCTCCCTGGTGTCTTTCCCTAGGTTAACTCCACAACATAGGGCTCTGATACCAAATGTGATGGCTCGCCCCGCACTAGCCGACATTTCCAATGAAACGCACTGTGTCGATGTCCAACCAACACGGAACAGTCGTCAAAAGAAAGGAAAAAGGGAAGAAATTTGAACGGTGAACCAACAAAGAACCTGTAGTATACCTCACAGTGCATGGAACAAAATATAATAATAACATAACTTGATATAAAACAGGCGAGACAATGCATAAGCAGAAAACTAAACCATTATAGCAGCGGAAAATTCAAAATACAGCTTATGATCCAAACCGTTATTATTACAACTTTTAAAAACTGTCTCTAAAGCAAAATAGGAAGGCACACTACTAATGCCCAAAGTAGTGACCAGCAACAACACAGGGGGAATATTTGGAAATGATATGTGTAAGCCTCCTGCTCATCTCCGGACAGCTACTCGTGCATAACCAGCTAATCTGTCTCTAGTCTTCTCGTTTAGGAGCACCCAGAGTAATAAGAAGAGACATAAAACTCTAGGTCAGACAAAAGTCTGGTATGAGCAATAAGCAGCAAAACAGAACAATAACAGGTATACATAATCATACCTGAACCTGCAACTAAAGAGTTAGCACAACAGGATGTACAATACTCTAAGGTGACACTAGCACATGGTGTGGAATAATGAGGAGGGGTGTGCTTATCATGGTGATGGCAAACATCAAACATAACAATCATCCTCACATCTCTCACTCAGTGCGTAAAGTATACGATATCCACCACTTCGATTACCCATTTCTTTGCTACGATCACTCTGCCCCATGGAGTCATGACGGCTCCACTACACTAATCCGTAGCCACTAATCCTTTGCTATGTCCACTCTGCCCACATGGAGTCATATCAACACCACAGCACTGGCTCATAGCCCAGCTACGATAGCTTTGCCCCATGGAGTCATGATAACTCCACTGCACTAATCCATAGCCAATATCCGTCTCTCCGTGGTGAGTAAAAGAAATAGACATCGATAACCCCTTTGCACACGTCCCGCAACAAAGTCCAACTCATGAAGTTAACTCATTGGTTCCCATATGAATCTTGAGTTCTACTTCTTATTTGGACTACCTTTGCATCTCGGATTTTGGCCTTTTCCCCACTTCGGTCTCCATTCGGTTCGGGTGTGCTTATTGCTCCTGTTATCATCGGTTCGGATCGGTGCACTCATGGTTCGGTTCGTGACTACCAAGCTGGTTTGGGTTGTGATCTCTTCCAAGCACAGGGTCGGTTCGTGTGTTCCTCTTCAGGTCGGGTCGGGTCGCACTCCTCCACCGGGTCGTGGTCCTCCATTGGCTCGTGGGTTGAGCCTTCATCGGTTCCGGTTCGAGCTACGGGTCGGTCGTGGTCTTCGGTTCGGGCTCGTGAATGATGCACCAGCTCATGGTGTAGTAGTTCGGAGAAGCGGTTTGTTGGCAGGGGTGCTTCACGAGTGGGTCGGTTCGTGCCTCCTTCCTCCGATCTGATCCGGTTCGGGCCAATTTCCTGTAACTTTTCCAACCAGCTGTTTACGCCATACGACGACGTTTTCGACCATTCTAACCTAACTATTTAATCACAAAGCATTCCAACAGTAATAGTAACATATATATAACCAACCATAAACACCAAAACAACAATAGGACATGTATATATGGATCAAACATACCCAAAAACCCATGTTTTCCCCTTAATCACGTTTAGCCATAACCAATGATAGGATTAGAAAAAAAATCCAAATTAACCCAAATTTCTATCAGAGCCATAAAATAATATTTAAGAATTTTTACATATTTTTCCTGATTTTTATCATGCAAAATTTTGCTATTTATCACTAATCACCCCTAATTAGCCGTAATTAGTGAAAAATAATGCAAATCACTCACCTTAGCCACAAATAAAACTTTAGATTTGAAACTCTACTGGTTTTAGGCATTTTTCAATGCAACACAGCAGCTCCAACTCTGTTTTGACTTTAATCTTCCTTGATTTAGTGTAGATTAAGCTAATACGCGATTAGAAAGCGATTTAGGATGAATTTAAAAGGTGGAGGCCATTGTTAAGGTTGAAGAGAGGTAAGTGGAGGCTGTAAAAATGAATAAAATCTGAATTCTCTAACCCTATCAGCCCTCTCATAACCCTAATCCCAAAATGGGTTATAGGCCTAGCTGCTAATCACTCTAATTAGGCCCGATTAAGCTGTATTTCACCTTCCAAACCTTATTTCAGCCATACCTCCCAAACGGTAAGTCCGTTTGACTAATGTGAGCACTCTACAGAAAGGTAAACCATCATCCAAATCCAATGGAAGTGGTTTTAGGTCAAAAGTCCTTACAAATCAAAAGTTATAGGCAAAACAAGATTCGCCAAGGGTAAAACGGTCATTTAAAATTCGGCAAAAATCGTTAAAATAGGAAATGACCCCAATAGTCATTCCCCAAAGTTACATGACTCTGTGACCTCTTATGATAATGAAATGAAAATTCTATGATCCTACGATGCATAGAATTCGGGTCGTTACATTTATAGATAGTTATCAACGACGAGCGACGATTAATATCCCACATACTCGTCACAGGTCCTCATGTTTTCCTGGTTCTACTTCAAATTCTGGAAGTCTCGAGACTTCTCCAACAAACTCAAATCTAAGTGTAACGACAAGTTAATCCACATACGTATAGTGCTGTAAAATGTAAAAAACGCTTGAACACTTAGTGCGAAATCTGATGTAAGCAAAGTAAACGAAACTTCCATTCACAGGTAAAATACATTCTTTTACGAACGATACATTGTACATCAAAACCATACCGTGTCTCCAAAAACCGAGGGTCGACTCGCATATTCACTGGCCTACAAAATCAAAAAATCATTTGCAACAATCACTTGGACGAGCCGCCATTCCTTCCATTCTTCTACTCCGATTCAGTTTCGGACACCTCGTCACTCCTCCTTATCCTCTTCATTTCCCCACTCCCTCTGAATCCTTTCGGTTGCTCTGGTGGAGTTGAAGAGGGGCGAGGCCTGAACTTATATCCGTCGGTCAAGGAGATAGGAAGGAATAACACTTGTTCTGCTTCTTCTTCATTGGTATATATGGTATTAGATTTGGGGAGGATTTCTTTTAGTGGAGGAGGGACACCTTCGACGTTCGCCCCTGAAGCTTGAATCTTCTCAACCTCTTTCTTAGCTTTCTTGTCCTTCTTCTTGGCTTTTTTCTTCACCTGTTGCTCAGCCTTTAGTTTTGCCTTCTCCTGGGTTTTCAACCTCTTTAGCCCCTCCTCCACCCTCTTTCGAGACGCCTCATCCTCCGCTTTCTTGCGAGCCTCTTCCTCAGCAACCACCCTCGCGTCCTCTTAAGATTTGAGTCTGTCCTTCTCGTCTTCCTTCTTCTTGCCTTAAGCTCTTCAGACTCCATCAATTGTTGGGCTTTCTATGCTACGACCAATTCATGCATTGACATCCCGCCTTCCTCAGTCTGTCCTGTTACCGGGATGTCTATACCCTGCTTCTCTTTGTCCTTCTTGAACAATTTGGAGTAGTCATCCAACTTTATCTCTCCCATCTCCAGATTGAAGTATTCAAATTCCCCGAACTCCTCCTCTATTTTCCTTTTATAGGCCTTTGCGGATTCAACCCTGGAAGCCATCGTTGTTTAATCTCGATTGTCATCCTTACCTCAAAGGTACCTGCACATTGGGGACATAAACACATTAATTTACTTCTATTTCGAGCTATCATCTTTTTCTAGTATTGACGAGTTAGTGCATATACCTCCTAGCATTAGTTGTGTGGCTCCTGTTAATGTTAATCTTTCGGCAATTTACGAAAGGAAACTTGAAGCTGGTGCAAAAGGGCCCCCAACGAAAATGGAAGGAATGGGTTGCTATAGTTGGGAAACGGCCTCTTAAGAAACTACAATGCTCTTGGTTACAATTATTTCCCCTTTTGCAGCACCGCATCTTTCCGCCTTCTCCACCTTGGCGTCATCCTTAAGTAGTCTTCTTCCTTCTGCCAAAAGTAGTTGCTCCTTCTCAATTATATATTAGTCCACCAAAATCGCCTCATCCACCGACTCCACCTCCTTCGCAGCAACTTTGTCCTCCACCAGTCTTTCCTAAGTAAAAGACAGATTCCAAGCATAGTCTCTGATCCATGAGAGCCCATGATGCCAAAGTGTTATGACATATAAACACAAAACCATCGATTCTATATCTCTCTCTACTCGGGCTTCCTGACTTAGGTTCGTAGTACTTCAAGATGAGCCTCATACTAGGCTCTGATCCCATCCGACTGGCCAAGCGCTTCCCCGTTCGAAGCTTTGGCTGCCTCCTTCTCCTTCCTAGCCTGTTCGAGCTCGGTTTGGTTTTTTGCAAGTGCTTCCCTAATCTCTTCATTCTACTTCATCAGGCATTGAGTCACTTCATTCTTCTTTCGGATCATCTCGTTCTGCTCGATCAATGCCTGTTTATCTGCACTTAACTGCTGCACTTTTTTGTTCTCTTCCTACAGCTTAAGTTTCCCCTCTGACGTAGCTGTGTTGTCCTTCTCCAATGCAGTAGCTCAGGCCGACATGGAGGCCAACACATCTTTATGTTGTTCACAAGCTGTGACTATGTCATCTTTAACACTTTCAAGTTCCCTCTTTAGCCCATATGTTTCGACGATAAAGAGTTGGCATGTAAAAGTGTCACTCGAATATGCAAAAATAGATGCGGATCAAAACCAGTCTTACCCATCTCCTTTTCCTAACTCACGATACTCTTCTGCTCAAGCTTAACCACGATATGTAAGCCTTGAATTTCTGCATTCTTCTGAAAAATCAGATTCAAGAGTCTCCTTGAATACTTGAACAACTTCCAATATTGGTGTAGATAGTGTATACCCGCGACTAAGTACGTTCGTCTATGTGCATGGGATTTGATGAATATCGGGTGACCACAACAAATCTTCGAAGTAAAAGCTGGGGAATGACTTTTTCAATATTATTTTCTTCTCCTCCTTGCTCAACTCGGGGACCACGGATAAACTAGGCATTGTTGGGTTCTGTTGCCTTACATCTCTCCCACCAATTCTCGACCTTCCTTCGCTAAGCTTGTCCCTGTCTATAGATGTCATCACTGGTGCAGGGGTCAGGTTATAATAGGGTAGGACCATCGCCGCCTGCTGCTTCATGCCAACTATCTCTGCTCCTCTTCTAGTATCTAGGAAAGGACGAATGATGAGTTTGCAGCTCAAAGGCGTGAGAGTTCTTTGTTACGACAGAATATAACTGCAATGGGCAAATCAATCAACGAGCTCCAAAGACAAAGGACACCTTCACTGACTCATTGCTTAACTCCCGACTATACCTCTTCATCAGAAGAACCTCCTAGACACCCACGACGACAATATGAAAGACCAGAGAACATAGCGCAGCTTTGATTTGCATGTCTACCTTCTCGAGAAGAAACGACACTCTATCTGGAACATGGCAATCGTAACATGAATAATCTTGCTCCATTACCTACAGAGGGACCCACAGTACTACCTAGGGCTCAGGTCATCGATAACCCTATTCAGAATCAACCATTACAGCCCCCTCGTCGCATGATTAACCGTGGCCTTAGGCGGCAAGGAAGCTCTGCTCAGGCCCCAGACTTGGGGGTAGTATGACAAAGAGATATTGGGGGCCCCACAGGGAGAGAAGTGCTGATCCAGAATCCAATTGACTAATGCTGACGTTGAGGCAATTGTAAGGCAGATCATGGTAGACAGCCGTTGACAGAGAAACGAGGATTAGGGCATAGGCCACAGTCATACGCCATTCACTAACGATATATTAGACGTTCGATTTCTGAGACGATTAAACATGCCAACGATAAACCGTTATTCGGGCAGGACATACCCGCTCCAACATTTAATGAGATATTCATGGTATATGAATGCTGCTGCCGCTCCCGAAGCAGCGAAGTGCAAAGAATTCTCGATCTTTCTAGAGGAAGTGGCATTAATGTGGTTTACCCGCTTGCATGCTCGATCTATCTCCAGCTTCAAGGAATTGAGCGAAAGATTCATAAATCAATTGCGACTTCATACTCAAAGGTCCAAAAACGTCATTGAGCTATCACTCATCAAGCAGCTCCATGATGAGACTCTGAGATCATACCTAGACCAATTCAACTTGGCAGTTACGGAGGTTAGAGACCCTCATGAACAATCCATCCTAATGGTCTTGATCGACGGAGTAGATAAAGATACGGAGTTTCGCAGATACATAGTCGGAAAACCGCCGCTCACCAGGGAAATATTCTATGAGAAAGCCAATATCCGCGTGCGCCAAGAGGAGTTGTATGCTAATCGAAAGAGGAAAGCCGACGATAAGGAAGATATACAGAGTAATGTGACCATCAAACAGTCTGGAGATAGCTCTAGAAAGGAAGGGGTCAATGTTGGAAATAAGAACAAAGGTAGTGGGTGCCAGAATGGGAACAACAGTCGAAAGAAGAATCGGGGAAATGATTCATAGAAGAAACCTCGGTTCAAAGCATTTGAGAACTTTACATCACTGAATGATACGTTAGAAAATATTTTCCTGGACACTTATAATGTTCTCCAATATAAGAGGCCTCCACCAAGAGATTCAACAGAGAAAGAGCATGAAACAGGAAAATTCTACCTTTTCCATCAAACTCATGGTCACTTTACTAACGAGTGTCGTCACTTGAAAGACGTTATTGAAAACTTCTTAGATAAGGGAAGTTGGTCGAATACAAGGTTGCTCCAAGAGACAGGGGCAAGCCGGACAGGCCCGAATCAAAACCAACGTGCTTCTAGCCCCATAGCTCAACAGAAGGGAAAGAATATTTTTATTAACAATACAGTTGGAGGATCTCACCCGGCTGGACACACCTTTACGGCGATGGATCAATATGTGAATGCATCCAAGCACATTGGAGTAGGGGAGTGCTGTAATCCCGAAGATACCGCCCCAATAAAACAGTAGAAAACAATGTCTGACGATGTCATATTCTGCGATAGAGATAGTATTGGAGTTCATTCCCCTACCGAAGACCCTTATTAATCACAACCACTATCGGTCTTACTTTAGTCTACAAAGATTAAGTGGACAATGGAAGCTTAGTTAACATTCTATTTAAGAAAGCGTTTGACCAGATAGAGCTCGAAGCTGAGGATTTAAAGCCCTGTGACAGATGGATACGCGGCTTCAATGAGGCCTCGACGGCTCCGATGGGATATGTAGAATTGACAGTGACACAGGGAGGAGGAGATCGCAGGAGAGTGAGAATTCTCCCATTAGTAGTTTTAGACATTGACTTGCCCTATAATGCATTTTTTGGCCGACTAGCCCTGGCAGAATTCAGGGCTTGCATCACGCCCTGGTTGATTGCTGAAACTACTAACAGATGCGGGAGTGGGAGTAATTAGAGGTGACTAGGTCATTGGACGAGCCTGTTACATGGAAGAATTGAAGATGCTGATGAAAGGACTAAACATAGAAACTAAAGGTGCTCCTTCCTCCGCGAAGGAGAATTAAACATAGAAACTAAGGGGGATGACCCTGAAGGAGTCACCCGGAAAATTTCCCGAGGACATATATCCCAGAGAGGATGAAGAGCCTGGGGGCAGAATGGAGATGCCCAATGAAACAACTGAAGATATCTCGATTGATGATAATGACCCAGCGAAGGCTTCGAAAATCGAAACCCAGTTAAACCCTCTTCGAGCACAGGAATTGACCGACTTTTTTAAAGCCAACCTAGATATGTTTCCCTGGACTCACGCCGATATGTATGGAATATCAACCTCAATTATGAGCCACTCATTAAGTATCAACCCGAAACATCCAACCATTAAGCAGAAGAGGCAAATGCTCGGCCCAGAGAGGTCAGCAGCCTTGAAGGAAGAAGTTGAGAAGAAATAGATTCATTAGAGATTCAACTTACCGGAATGGATCTCGAATCACATTTTAGTGAAGAAGGCCAACGGAAAATGATGCACATGCATTGATTTCTTGGACTTGAATAAAGCCCGCCCGAAGGACAGTTTTCCTCTTCCTAGGATCGACCAGCTAGTGGATTCGACAACGGGTCACGAACTCCTATCCTTTATGGATGCGTACTAAAGATACAACCAAATTCCCAAGCATGTTCCGGACCAGGAACACACTAGCTTCATCACGGGTTTGGGATTATACTGTTAGGTGGTGATGCCCTTCGTTTTGAAGAACACCGGAGAAACCTACCAACGGCTAGTGAATCAGATGTTTTACAATCAGATCGGGAAGACAATGGAAGTGTACGTTTACGATATGCTTGTGAAATCCTGGTAGTCTTCTAATCATACGGCTGACCTAGCAGAAATGTTCGATATCCTTCGGTGATACGGGATGAAACTAAACCCTCTAAAGTGTTCGTTTGGAGTTGCCTCTAGAAAGTTCTTGGTCTTTATCGTCAGCTCGCGCGGAATTGAAATTAATCCAGATCAGATCGCGACAATCAAGAATATTCAAGAACCAAGACATGTTAAACTATTGCTAGGTTTCAAATTTCATAATTTTTGAAGTTAATATGTGAACATAGCAAAGGAAAACGTATTTTGGTCAATTATAGTTAAATTAGATCGACCAGAAATGGGCCATTTTTCAAACGGTCTCAGAATTCGACGAAACTAGTTTTGTTGGGACCGTATCGTCAAAACATTGCAAGATTTATTTTTCTGGAATTTTTCGAGTCAGTTTGTGTCCCTGGAAAATTGAAATGTACGTTCAGATCGAATATTGAATGTTAAATATTTTAATTTGAAGGAAAACTGACTGAAACATTCGAATGGGCCTTTGAAACATATTCCATTGTGTTCGGAATGGGGGTATTTAGCTAGGAATGACAGTCGTTGGGCCTGGATTGGAGTTCGTGTGTGAAAGGGGGTATTTTCGAAATTTAAAAATATATAAATTAAAGAAAAAACGTGATTGGTCCACGCATTCTTCTCTCTCCCCGTCTTCTCTCCGAAACCCCCCCGGTCGACGGCAGTTTTTCTTCCAACCTTCCCATCTCGATTCCTCTCTCCATAAGCATAATTAGCCATAGCTCCAGTTGAAGTTTATGAAGAGCTCCTCCTCCTCTCCAAATCCATACTTGATTCACCTCCCCTCGCCCTGTGTTTCATTCGAACGGAGGTCATGAAGTCGCGCCGTTCACCCTCGAAATCCTCCTCCCTGGCGCGTGCGAGTTCGACGCCGTCAGCACCCCAGGCGCGCCTCTCGGAGATGGACGTCGTGGCATAGGTAGATCGACCCCAAGTGCTTCGGATCAAGCGCTAGGGCGAACCCTAGTTTTGAACCAACGAGATAGGTAACGACAGCTAAATTATTTTATATATTATAGCACTTTAAAGCGCTACCGTTCATGATTTCACTGTAAAATCATATCTTTTTCGTTTCTTGATGAAATTCAGTGAAACAAGAGACAGTGGACTCTTGTGGATGTCTTCTACATTCTAGAAGAGACCGCATATTTTTCTGAGCCTTCTGCTATTTTTGGTGGAGTGGAACCCAATGTGAGATTTCTAATTTATAAACGATATGGAAAACGACGATGTATAAATCATATAACCGATGTATGAGTTATATAAGCGTTGTACACCTCATGTGTAAGCGTTGTATAGGTTGTACGTTCGATGTATAAGTTATATATGCATTGTAAAAATTATATTTGTGTTGAATAGAAGTGAAATGCTTATATAATATAAATTTATATATATACTCCCCTCGTCCACAAACCATGGACGATATTTATTGATTGTGATTGGTGTGAAAATTGGTTGATTACGAATGGTTGATTAAAATTGTTTGTGGTTGAAATTGATTGATAGTGATTGAAAAATACCCGTTTTTGGTTGAGAATTATTTGGTTGAAACCACATAGGATTAGTTTGTGGAAATGAAAAATATATACATGCCGCCTGCGTGCGAACTAGATGCATGAAATCCCCATTGTCAAAAGCTGCGAGGCTTTAAGGTAGAGCGAGGAGCCGTACTAGGAACGGCCCCGGTTTTAACTACCCTGCCGTTATGCTGTCGAAATTTTGAATAATATTCATGTGTTAGAATTATTTTCATGTGTTGAAACTATATTCGTGTGCTATATAGAAATTCATCTATTGAACGACATTCATGTTTTGAAGTAAATTGTTTTGCAATAAAAATCACCTTTTTATCTATATATATAAACTATAGAAAACCTTCATGTGTTGAATTGAAATTCATTCGTTGAATAGAAATTCATGTGTTGAATGGTATTCGTGTTTTAAATATAAAAGTCACCTTTTTATCTATATATATAAACTATAGAAAACCTTCATGTGTTGAATTGAAATTCATTCGTTGAATAGAAATTCATGTGTTGAATGGTATTCGTGTTTTAAATATAAAAATCACCTTTTTATCTATATATATAAACTATAGAAAACCTTCATGTGTTGAATTGAAATTCATTCGTTGAATGGAAATTCATGTGTTGAATGGTATTCGTGTTTTAAATATAAAAATCACCTTTTTATCTATATATATAAACTATAGAAAACCTTCATGTGTTGAATTGAAATTCATTCGTTGAATGGAAATTCATGTGTTGAATGGTATTCGTGTTTTAAATATAAAAATCACCTTTTTAGCTATATATATATAAACTATAGAAAACCTTCATGTGTTGAATTGAAATTCATTCGTTGAATAGAAATTCATGTGTTGAATGGTATTCGTGTTTTAAATATAAAAATCACCTTTTTATCTATATATATAAACTATAGAAAACCTTCATGTGTAGAATTGAAATTCATTCGTTGAATAGAAATTCATGTGTTGAATGGTATTCGTGTTTTAAATATAAAAATCACCTTTTTATCTATATATATAAACTATAGAAAACCTTCATGTGTTGAATTGAAATTCATTCGTTGAATAGAAATTCATATGTTGAATGGTATTCGTGTTTTAAATATAAAAATCACATTTTTAACTATATATATAAACTATAGAAAACCTTCATGTGTTGAATTGAAATTCATTCGTTGAATAGAAATTCATGTGTTGAATGGTATTCGTGTTTTGAAATAAATTGTTTTATAATAAAAATCCTATTTTTATCATCTATATGAACTGTATAAAATTTTCGTGTTTTAAAATAAATTGTTTTATAATAAAAATCTTATTTTTATCATCTATATGAACTATATAAAACAGTCGTGTTTTGAAATAAATTGTTTTAGATTAAAAATCACATTTTTATTATATACATGAATTGTTGAAAATAGTGAAGTGTTGAAATAGAAGTCAGTTAGATAAAAATATCATTTTTATCAAAGATACGAATTGAATATGGTTTTGAAATCGAAGAATCGATTATATTTATATATATAAATATAATTAAAATAAACCGAATAACGAAGCTGCAGTTCATGTTTTGAAACCGTGATTTCAAATGATTAGTGCGGGAGATCCGGCCATCGGATTTTCCCGAAACCGAAACCGTTGGGTTCGCTTTGGAAATATCTTTCCATCGACACCAACTTTGCAAAGATCCAACAGTTGGATTGTCTGGAATGTTTAATTCAAATCTGAAGAAAAACAGCGCCAGAATCGATATATATATATATATATAATTAAAATAAATCGAATAACGACGCTGCAGTTCGTATTTTGGAATCGAAACTTCAAACGATTGTACCGGGCCATCGGATTTTCTCGAAACTGGAACCGTTGAATTCGTTTTGAAAACATATTTCTAAAGATATAAATTTTGTGATGATCCAACGGTTAGATTTTCAGATATGTGTAAATCAAATCTGAAGAAAAATAGTGCCACGGCTGCGTTATGGCCTGAAGCGTCATTTAAATAAATTGGCTATTTTTAAAATAAATAAAAATAGCGATAAATCGTTATAAAATATTATAAACGATATGGAATGTGAAATTTAGAAATTAACTGAAGGTTGGCTAAGTCGAATGGTTTCCTGGATTTTGATCTGATGTTGGTTTCGGCCTTCGGGGTTAATATTTGGGAAATCGTTCTCTTACTGATTGACAGTTAGTGACTAATGAATTGAAATAAGGCGTATGTTGTGTTTGTGTAGCACTTGTTTATTAAATACGCGAGTTGCTCCGAAAGACCGGGTTTATCCCATTCTGAATAACTGAATCGACGATAAGAAATCGAAGATGAAGACGGTGGTCGAAGACCGGAGATCTTCACCTCGTTTGGATGGTAACTGATGTCCTGATTGGGAGGCATCCCGAAATATGGATAATGAGTGGTGATCGTCCAGACGTACGTGGAAATCGATGAGTTTGCGAGGTATATAGTGCCTCCGGTTTCGTTCAGACCCAGAACGGACTTGCAAATGGACTGTGTGTCTGACATTGGAATTCATTATGTGTGATTGATAGCCATCAGTTACATGGCGTGAATCGCCTGTGTGGCATGCTAAGATGCAGTGATCAGGGCTTCTGTTGGAAAGCAAAGTCTTGTGGTTGATGATCAAAGCACCGTCTGTGTGGCGTAGCTTTGTGTATAACGTTAGTTCGCAAACCTCACACCCCGGTATGAACCAGAAATGAGAGAGGACCTCGGGGAGGACGTGCGTTTCTATCTAGCTAGAGGTGGTGTCGGTGCTTAAACTGGCTGACATTTATACTATTTTCATCTCTGTGGTTGTTGCTGTTGCGAGGCGCCTCGGATATATCGGTCGATCTGGGACCGGTGGAGCCATTCGTTGGCTCGTTACGCCCCATATGGCGGGGAAACGCATTGTTCAGGCATTATAATCCACTCCGTATGGACCGGCCCTAACGATCCAAGGTGCAGTTGCGGCTGCTCCTGAGACACGGGCTAGAGCGTCTCGAAGTCGGTAAGGACTATCTTTTGCCTTGGTTCATGGCGGAAATCCAATTTCCAAATACGTGACTTTGCGGTTTTGATTGTATACCTATACATGGCGACATGATATATGGTACCCATGCCGTCTATGATTGATATTTATGATTGTGTATGAAATTAGAAACTAACTGTAAACGAGATAAGATGGATGGTTTTCTGGATATTGGTCTGATGTTGGTTTCGGCCTTCGAGGTTAATACCTATGGAATCGTTCTCTTACTATTTTACAGTTGGAATCTGATTATCAAATGATTTGTTTTGCTCGTATCAAGCATATTTTGGTCGATATAAGGTAAAACTCTATCCTCCGGTTTACGTTGCATTGTGTGATGGGACTTGAGTCTTATATCGGCTTCATTTTTATAAAAAGCATTGCGATGTTTAAAAGATTTAATTGTTTTAAAGCACTGGCAATCCAATGGAGTAAACCCGTTCCACGAAAGTGGCGTGGTCCTGTGATTAGCCAAGTTATATAATGTGTTAAGTAGATTTCTCATACCAGTCCAATGACTGACTCGTAGTTTGTTTCACTTGCAAACTCGGGTGCTCCTTTTTCTACATGGGCAGCCTTGTATTCAGGTATTAGCAGTCTTTTTATGGATAGCTGGAGCTGAAGATGGATTCTATCATTTATCTCTTTTTATGCTGTTCAACTCCTATTGTACATATTATGTTTGTTTTCCGTTGTAGACATTTATGTACAGCTGAACTGTATTTGTACTAAGTATGATCCTGTATACTGTGTAACTCTGATGATTATGTTTATCCAGTGTATTATTTGTTCATTATCTGGTGTATTTATTTATTTCTGTTCTGCTATTATCTGTTTATGTGTTACATTCCAAAGATTACCCTTGTCACCGTCAGTACGGGTTTTGGGGTCGTCACAACGTGGTATCAGAGCTTTGGTTAAGCTTTGCTCTGTTATATAACACATTAACGAACTCGTCAGAGATAGAACCAGTATAGTTCTAGGACGAGTAACTCAGTACAGATAGGATCAGCAATATCCTAGTATGAGTATAGCAGAATCAGAGCAACTCGTTAGAGATGGGGCCAGAAGTGCCCCAGAACGAGTCGAGAGTTATATGTCTATAAATAACGTATTTGTGATTATATACCTAGTTTGGTTTTAGAAATATGATTTTTGAATGTATAAAAGATATATTTTTGAAAAGTTAAAAACAAATTGATTGTTGTTTGTGTTGTGTGATTGTGGATTGGATTAATTAAATTATTAGAACGATTGTCAATTTAATTAATAAGAGAGTGAATGGTAGAATTTATTCGATTAAATCACACATTGAACTGATATAAAGATAAATAGAAATATATACTTGTGCATTATATATGTTTGAACAGGTAATTGGATTAGCTATTGAGTAAAGAAATTATTTGCGTGCCCGACAAATAGGTAAACCTTAATAAGTTGGATGCGAAATATTATTATATCAACTCCTGTGAATGCCATTGGATGCGGAGTGCTGGTTATTCTGTGTGTAATAATAAATGTCGCCATAGGATAGTAACAATTAATTTTGAACTACACTACATGGCATACTTCTTGAAGATAGGCATACTTCATCATATACCACATAAGCATTTGGAGCTTGTGTGACGAGGTGGAAGATTTACCATACGAGCAAGAGGCTTGTATGGCGATGACTATATTTTACGGATTGAACAGATGACTGATATTACCATATAAAATTGTAACGATAAATTGCCATATTAATAAAAACCCCACACGGGTCTGGAGTTGACAATAATCACGTCTCTCTAGTCATTAGATATGGCACATGGATTATTTATTTCCCATATGGGATGAGGTGACGAGAATTTATTCTCTGGAACAATTAAAATACACACTCCCTCAGGCTTTGACAGGGTGACGAGAATTTATTCTCTGGAGTTATTATCTATTCACGCTCCCTTGTAAACACCAGAATATATCACTATAAATATGTGTATGCTTTATAGGATTTATTGGGTACCTAATACGGCCCAATAAATTTCCAAACCCGTCCACGTACAAAGGAGGTTATGGCGAAATTTTTCGAAAATTCCGGGTGTTAGCCAAATTTTTGAAGAATTTGAGAATTCTTAGAAACTGAAAAGTTGGAGAATGGAAGCCAGATTGAACGTAGAGTTGATTAATCAAACCACTTTCGACTTTGTTCCTTTTCGGGGATGAAAAGTTTTAAGTGGGGGAGATTGTAACGACCCGGAAAATCTGAACCAATTTAAAAATTTAAAATTGGCTATTTTAGTGGATTTTAAATATTTAAAACAAATATTTTAAATAATAACGATGAAAAGTAAGTTTGAATCGACATATAAAAATGAATATAATTAATTCTAATTATAAACAAGGCATGAAATGGCGCGGTAGTTTCAAATTTTGAATTCAAACTTTGACTGACTGTACCGGGTGCAAAACAAAATGGATTTGAGTGAAACCAAAAATATTTAAATCTGTTAGTGAATATCTTTCTAACGAATCTGAAAAATCAAAGTTTCATGGCGGGTAGCAAAAGTTATGGCCAAATGAATTTTCAGAAAGGTAGCTATGGAGTTCGTATAGCCCGTGAAATTGGCCATTTTGCAAACGACCTCGGAATTCGACGAAATCACTTTTGTTGGGTCCGGGATGTTAAACTATTGCTAGGTTTCAAATTTCATAATTTTTGAAGTTAATATGTGAGCGTGGCAAAGGAAAACATATTTTGGTCTATTATAGTTAAATTGGATCGACCAGAAATGGGCCATTTTTCAAACGGTCTCAGAATTCGATGAAACTAGTTTTGTTGGGACCGTATCGTCAAAACATAGCTAGATTTATTTTTTTGGAATTTTTCGAGTCAGTTTGTGGCCTTGGCAAATTGAAATGTACGTTCAAATCGAATATTGAATGTTATATATTTTAATTGGAAGGAAAACTGACTGAAACATTCGAATGGGCCTTTGAAACATATCCCATTGTGTTTGGAATGGGGGTATTTAGCTAGGGACGACAATCGTTGGGTCTGGATTGGAGTTCGTGTGTGAAAGGGGGTATTTTCGAAATTTAAAAATATATAAATTAAATAAAAAACGTGATTGGTCCACGCATTCTTCTCTTCTCTCCGAAACCCCCCAGGTCGACGGCGGTTTTTCTTCCAACCTTCTCAGCCCGATTCCTCTCTCCACAAGCAAAATTAGCCATAGCCCCAGTTGAAGTTTTTGAAGAGCTCCTCCTCCTCTCCAAATCCATACTTGATTCACCTCCCCTCGCCCTGTATTTCGTTCGAACGGAGGTCACGAAGTCGCGCCGTTCACCCTCTAAATCCTCCTCCCTGGCGCGTGTGAGTTCGACGCCGTCAGCATCCCAGGCGCGCCTCTTGGAGCTGGACGTCGTGGCATAGGTGGATCGACCCCAAGTGCTTCGGATCGAGCGCTAGGGCGAACCCTAGTTTTGAACCAACGAGATAGGTAACGGCAGTTAAAATTATTTTATATATTATAGCACTTTGAAGCGCTACCGTTCATGATTTCACTGTAAAAATCATATCTTTTTCGTTTCTTGACGAAATTCAGTGAAACAAGAGACAGTGGACTTGTGTGGACGTCTTCTACATTCTAGAAGAGACCGCATATTTTTCTGAGCCTTCTGCTATTTTTGGTGGAGTGGAACCCAATGTGAGATTTCTAATTTATAAACAATATGGAAAACGACGATGTATAAATTATATAACCGATGTAAGAGTTATATAAGCGTTGTACACCTCATGTATAAGCGTTGTATAGTTTGTACGTTCGATGTATAAGTTATATATGCGTTGTAAAAATTATATTTGTGTTGAATAGAAGTGAAATGCTTATATAATATATATTTATATATATATACGCCCATCGTCCACAAACCATGGACGATATTTATTGATTGTGATTGGTGTGAAAATTGGTTGATTACGAATGGTTGATTAAAATTGTTTGTGGTTGAAATTGATTGATAGTGGTTGAAAAATACCCGTTTGTGGTTGAGAATTATTTGGTTGAAACCACATAGGATTAATTTGTGGAAATGAAAAATATATACATGCCGCCTGCGTGCGAACTAGATGCATGAAATCCCCATTGTCAAAAGCTGTGAGGCTTTAAGGTAGAACGAGGAGCCGTACTAGGGACGGCCCCGGTTTTAACTACCCTGCCGTTATGCTGCCGAAATTTTGAATAATATTCATGTGTTAGAATTATTTTCATGTGTTGAAACTATATTCGTGTGCTGTACAGAAATTCATCTATTGAACGACATTCATGTTTTGAAATAAATTGTTTTGTAATAAAAATCACCTTTTTATCTATATATATAAACTATAGAAAACCTTCATGTGTTGAATTGAAATTCATTCGTTGAATAGAAATTCATGTGTTGAATGGTATTCGTGTTTTAAATATAAAAATCACCTTTTTATCTATATATATAAACTATAGAAAACCTTCATGTGTTGAATTGAAATTAATTCGTTGAATGGAAATTCATGTGTTGAATGGTATTCGTGTTTTAAATATAAAAATCACCTTTTTATCTATATATATAAACTATAGAAAACCTTCATGTGTTGAATTGAAATTCATTCGTTGAATAGAAATTCATGTGTTGAATGGTATTCGTGTTTATATATATAAACTATAGAAAACCTTCATGTGTTGAATTGAAATTCATTCGTTGAATAGAAATTCATGTGTTGAATGGTGTTCGTGTTTTAAATATAAAAATCACCTTTTTATCTATATATATAAACTATAGAAAACCTTCATGTGTTGAATTGAAATTTATTCGTTGAATGGAAATTCATGTGTTGAATGGTATTCGTGTTTTAAATATAAAAATCACCTTTTTATCTATATATATAAACTATAGAAAACCTTCATGTGTTGAATTGAAATTCATTCGTTGAATGGAAATTCATGTGTTGAATGGTGTTCGTGTTTTAAATATAAAAATCACCTTTTTATCTATATATATAAACTATAGAAAACCTTCATGTGTTGAATGGTATTTTAAATATAAAAATCACCTTTTTATCTATATATATAAACTATAGAAAACCTTCATGTGTTGAATTGAAATTCATTCGTTGAATAGAAATTCATGTGTTGAATGGTATTCGTGTTTTAAATATAAAAATCACCTTTTTATCTATATATATAAACTATAGAAAACCTTCATGTGTTGAATTGAAATTCATTCGTTGAATAGAAATTCATGTGTTGAATGGTATTCGTGTTTTAAATACAAAAATCACCTTTTTATCTATATATATAAACTATAGAAAACCTTCATGTGTTGAATTGAAATTCATTCGTTGAATAGAAATTCATATGTTGAATGGTATTCGTGTTTTAAATATAAAAATCACCTTTTTATCTATATATATATATATATATAAACTATGGAAAACCTTCATGTGTTGAATAGAAATTCATTCGTTGAATAGAAATTCATGCATTGAATGGTATTCGTGTTTTGAAATAAATTGTTTTATAATAAAAATCTATTTTTATCATCTATATGAACTATATATAATTTTCGTGTTTTAAAATAAATTGTTTTATAATAAATATCCTATTTTTATCATCTATATGAACTATATAAAATAGTCGTGTTTTGAAATAAATTGTTTTACATTAAAAATCACATTTTTATTATATAAATGAATTGTTAAAAATAGTGAAGTGTTGAAATAGAAGTCAGTTAGATAAAAATATCATTTTTATCAAAGATACGAAATGAATATGGTTTTGAAATCGAAGAATCGATTATATTTATTTATATATATAAATATAATTAAAATAAATCGAATAATGAAGCTGTAGTTCGTCTTTTGAAATTGTGATTTCAAACGATTAGTGCGGGAGATCCGACCATCGGATTTTCCCGAAACCGAAACCGTTGGGTTCGCTTTGGAAATATCTTTCCAACGACACCAACTTTGCAAAGATCCAACAGTTGGATTGTCTGGAATGTTTAATTCAAATATGAAGAAAAACAGCGCCAGAATCGATTATATATATATATATATAATTAAAATAAATCGAATAACGACGCTGCAGTTCGTATTTTGAAATCGAAACTTCAAACGATTGTACCGGGAGATCCGACCGTCGGATTTTCCCGAAACTGGAACCCTTGAATTTGTTTTGAAAAGATCTTTCTAATGATATAAATTTTGTGATGATCCAATGGTTAAATTTTCAGATATGTGTAAATCAAATCTGAAGAAAAATAGCGCCACGGCCGCGTTATGGCCTGAAGCGTCATTTAAATAAATTGGCTATTTTTAAAATAAATAAAAATAGTGATAAATCGTTATAAAATATTATAAACGATATGAAATGTGAAATTTATAAATTAACTGAAGGTTGGCTAAGTCGAATGGTTTCCTGGATTTTGATCTGATGTTGGTTTCGGCCTTCGGGGTTAATATTTGGGAAATCGTTCTCTTACTGATTGATAGTTAGTGACTAATGAATTGAAATAAGGCGTATGCTGTGTTTGTGTAGCACTTGTTTATTATATACGCAAGTTGCTCAGAAAGACCGGTTTTATCCCATTCTGAATAACTGAATCGACGATAAGAAATCGAAGATGAGGACGGTGGTCGAAGACCGGAGATCTTCACCTCGTTTGGATGGTAACTGATGTCCTGATTGGGAGGCATCCCGAAATATGGAAAATGAGTGGTGATCGTCCAGACATACGTGGAAATAGATGGGTTTGCGAGGTATATAGTGCCTCCGGTTTCGTTCAGACCCAGAACGGACTTGCAAATGGACTGTGTGTCTGACATTGGAATTCATTCTATGTGATTGATAGCCATCAGTTACATGGCGTGAATCGCCTGTGTTGCATGCAAATATGCAATGATCAGGGCTTCTGTTGAAAAGCAAAGTCTTCTGGTTGATGATCAAAGCACCGCCTGTGTGGCGTAGCTTTGTGTATAACGTTAATTCGCGAACCTCACACCCCGGTATGAACCAAAAACGGGAGAGGACCTCGGGGGGACGTGCGTTTCTTTCTAGCTAGAGGTGGTGTCGATGCTTAAACTGGCTGACATTTATACTATTTTCACCTATGTGGTTGTTGCTGTTGCGAGGCACCTCAGATATATCGGTCGACCCGGGACCGATGGAGCCATTTGTTGGCTCGTTTACGCCCTATAGGGCGGGGAAACGCATTGTTCAGGCATTATAATCCACTCCGTGTGGAACGGCCCTGACGATCCAAGGTGCAGTTGTGGCTGCTCCTGAGACACGGGCTAGAGCGTCTCGAAGTCGGTAAGGACTATCTTTTGCCTTGGTTCATGGCGGAAATCCAATTTCCAAATACGTGACTTTGTGGTTTTGATTGTATACCTATATATGGCGACATGATATATGGTACCCATGCCGTCTATGATTGATATTTATGATTGTGTATGAAATTAAAAACTAACTGTAAATGAGATAAGATGGACGGTTTTCTGGGTATTGGTCTGATGTTGGTTTCGGCCATCGGGGTTAATACCTATGGAATCGTTCTCTTACTATTTTACAGTTGGAATCTGATTATCAAATAATTTGTTTTGCTCGTATCAAGCATATTTTGGTCGATATAAGGTAAAACTCTATCCTCCGGTTTGCGTTGTGTTGTGTGATGGGACTTGAGTCTTATATCGGCTTCATTTTTATAAAAAGCATTGCGATGTTTAAAAGATTTAATTGTTTTAAAGCACTGGCAATCCAATGGAGTAAACCCGTTCCGCGAAAGTGGCGTGGTCCTGTGATTAGCCAAGTTATATAATGTGTTTAGTAGATTTCTCATACTAGTCCCATGACTGACTCGTAGTTTGTTTCACTTGCAAACTCGGGTGCCCCTTTTTCTACACGGGCAGCCTTGTATTCAGGTATTAGCAGGCTTTTTCTGGATAGCTGGAGCTGAAGATGGATTCTATCATTTATCTCTTTTTGTGCTGTTCATCTCCTATTGTACATATTATGTTTGTTTTCCGCTGTAGACATTTATGTATAGCTGAACTGTATTTGTACTAAGTATGATCCTGTATACTGTGTGACTCTGATGATTATGTTTATCCAGTGTATTATTTGTTCATTATCTGGTGTATTTATTTATTTCTGTTCTGCTATTATCTGTTTATGTGGTATATTCCAAAGATTACCCTTGTCACCGTCAGTACGGGTTTTGGGTTCGTCACATTTCAGGTCAGAAGAAGTCATCCCGGTTGAACTAAAAGTACTATCCCATAGAACAACTTACTATGACATGATGACCAATAATAAGCTGCTCCTCGAATCCCTAGATATGATTGAAGAAAAAAGGGACGAAGCGGACCTGCACGCCTTAAGGCACAAACAGCAGATCACCCGGTATTACAATAAGAAGGTCCGAGCTCGAACCATCCAACTTGGAGACTTGATTCTAAAGCGTGTCTTTCCACCCCCAGTCCATTTAGGTCTGAAATGGGAAGGACCATATACCATCCTATGGAGGCTTGATAATGGATCCTTCAAGCTAGCGACCGTGGATGTAGCTGAAGTCCCCAGAGTGTGGATTGCCCAGCATTTGCGGCATTACTTGACATGAAATTGTCATTTTTACTCTTTTGTTTTTAGGACCTAGAACGGTCTGGTTACATAAGCAAAAGATTATAAAGTGGACGTAGGTCATGATTCGACCGAAATACTATAAAAACTTCGTGTGTCGTTTACTTTTATCACATCATTTTTTTTTCGCTCTTTCATTTCTTACTCATATGAGCTATCATGGTTGTAATATTTGTTATAAACCTCATGACGATTCTAAAACACGTAATTCAAAGAGTCTTCTATCAAATTGGAAGGACAAAGAAATGAATTTTCCATGAGGCGTGAAGGTGCACCACAATTAAAAGACCGTCTCAACCCCACTCTACCCTTGGTATCCGATGGGAGAGTATAAAGACGCCAGGGACTGTGCGCCACAAATGAACTCCTACCCACACTGAAGGATTGTGGGGCAAACCGAAAGATGAGTTCGAACTCTATCCTGGGCATACGACAGGAGAGTTTAAAGGGAGTTTTGATTGAATGCCACAAAAGGGTTCCTATCCCGCTACACGGCCGAGAAAAAAAATGAAAGCTGGGCCCGAACCTCTTATTTCCGGGCATGGGGTGCAACACTTATACGATCCTAATCAATCCTCAACAAGCCCTGGCCAGGCATCACGTTAACGATTGATTGGGGGAATATACATCATACAAATATACGATGAAGAAAGTTTTATCTTTCCGATACAAAGAATGGTTTATGATTTAATTTTAACTTCGTTATGATCTAAATGTTTATGCATGACTAAGTACGATAAATTTGCAGGTACACAACAGTGCAAAAGAAACAGAACTTCATTTACTAATGCAGGTTTACAAAACGAAGCTGGATGAAACTGAGGGCAATTCTCACAACTACATCATCAGGCTAGTGGAAGATCTAAAAATAAAACATAGGCCAACAAGCAAGCTCTATTTGGGCTTTGGGGATGACCTTGGCTTCTTCTCTTTCTTTTGCTTCTCCGGCTCCTCCTTGTCAGCGTCAGAACTGTCGTGTTTTTTCCTCTTTTTCTTATGCGAGGAAAGCTCCTATGGAGTGTTAGAGGATTGGGACGCAAGTTGTGTAGTTATCGACTTGGAGGAAAGCTTTATGATCAGTCTAGTTCTAGGAGTAGCTGCAAAGATAGGTGGCATATTTAGAGGCCTTCCCTCTATTTTTAGTTTCAGTTGCTCATCCTTTTTGGCATTTATATCGGCTAGGGTCATGATGTCATCATCCTTTGTCTCTCCCATGATGGCGACCTCCTCCTCTTCATCCATGTTGTCACCGTCAGTGTCCTTTGAGGCTCTAATGATTTTAGCATCCTTAGGAACATCAGTACTTGATACCACATTGTCCTTCTCGGTTGATTCGACCTCAGTTTGCTTTGGGACTTCAGGGACCCCAGTACTTGACGGTATGTTGACCTTCTCGACATCTGCTTGCTTTTCTACAATCCCCTCGGTTGGCTTGACACCTATATCATGAGATGCAACTGTTATTAATGTGGGAAAAATGTGGTCTTCTCAGCTGTTTTCTCCATGATACGACGATATGTTATAATAGCTTTGACAAATTGTGGAGAAAATATGGAGATACCTTTTGCCGACTCCTCGCCCGGAGCTGCATTGGAAACCCTAGCAGTTGGAGGAATTAGGACTTTGGAGATCAACGGGTCATCTGGATTATACTCTTCAGTCTCGGAAGTCTTGGGCTCCGTCGCTGAGCTTGAACCTTCGTCAACTTTGTTCTTGCCTTTGATCTTGAGCCTCTCTTTCTCCATGGTCTCCTTGATTTGGCGTCTACCCTCTGCTAAAGCCTCAGGCTCTCCGCCTCTGAGAAAGGTCTGCATAAGCTGGTTCTCATCGACGTCCTCGACCTTCAAGCGTTGCCTCTCACTCTCAACGATTTAGTCCCATAAATCAACTAAATTAGTGGGATAGTTGTTGATCCAAGAAATATCTCGGGTTCGAATGACTTGAGCAAAAAAGTCCATCAGCAATTCATTGAACCCCTCTATCTCTTGCTCAGCTGCCACCAGTTTGGAAGTAGCATTCGAGGCGGACTCGAGGGCTTCGTTGGCATGACCTTCCGCAAGAGCTTCTCTCTCCTCATCATGAGAAAGTCTATCTTTTAAGCCTTCCATTTCTTTCTACCAAGCAGCCTTTTCCGAAACAAAGCGATCCTGTGATGTTTTCAGCTCGGTATTAATTGACTTGAGATCCTCTATCTCCTTCTTCAGAGCCACACGCTCTTGGCTATTCGAATCGAGTCCAAAGTGGAAGCGTTTATTTGCACTTTCTAACTCTATCTTGTAATTTTTGGCATCACTTTGAGCTAAGGCAAGAAGAGCTTGGGTATCTTCGAGTTGCTTCTCAACTTTGTCCCTAGCCTTGATATCATGTTCAGCCATTTCTTTAGCTTTGGCCACATCCGTTTCCAGATGATAGATAACCTTTGAAAGTTTCTTGGCATGCTTCTTCATTGCCCTATATTGAGTATCCATATGGCCCACTCGGTTAATGACTTTCGTATCCCAATCATCTGGAACCGGTTCAAGGTCTGGAACGAAGAGCATCTTCCCAAAATAGATGTTGGGGAACTGTTTTTGCAGACGCTCCAGTTTTGCCTTATTTTCAGAAGAAAGGACAACCTCCTGGTTAGTGATAACATCTAGGTCGCGTTGACTGGAGGAGACAAGGGTTGTCTTCTCTTTCTCCAAACCTTTGCTTGGATCCTTGTGCTAATCTTTGGCTTCATGGTGTTTCTTGGAGGATTTACCCTAGGGAGGTATAGCGTTCGGTGGAGTCGAAGCTTTGGGTAGTTGTTTCACCCCGCATGTGGCACTTGACGACTATGGTGTTTCCCGGGATCGTTCCACGAAGGAGAATGAGAGTACATAGGATGAGGCTGATAAGAATCATAGTGTCTTTAACTATCTGTTCCCCGACTATCACTGTGATCATGCTCAGTTACGGGATTGCGTCAGAGCGTGTACTCATGAAGTTCACGATGAGAATAGGAGTGGCGACGAGGCATCTTCTCTGGAAAAATGATAAGCAAATATAAGGACCATGAATACATATAGTGCATGAATGTTATGATGTGTGGCGCATGTGATGTGTGTGTCGTCCCCCCTAACATACCAGGGCCAGGAGCTAGACTCATCTGTACAATTTCCTTATCTTTGACTGGGGTGGATTCTTCCTCGAAGACAGGGAAGAACGGTTCTGCTCCAAAGTCCTCAGTTGTATAAATATTATCTGGCGGGGGGAGCCTGTTTAAATCCCCATATATTTGTTCCTCCGTTAAAGAATCACCGGTCGAAGGTTTAGTCGGTGGCGGAGTTTTATGAGATGAGCCTACTTCGGGAACAGAATCACCCTGAGGTTCGTTGGCTCGAACTTCACCTCCTTTGTATATGTTCATCTCTTCATCATCTTGAACATCCATAGGCGAATGACTTTTAGGAAACTCGATTTCCTTGGTGGCTTCCGTGGTCACTTCCCCCCTCGGCAGGGAGCACGCTGCGGGATTTCCCGATTGCTTGAATTGGGCACATACTTGTAAGGCCAACCATCCTTACCAAGCCCAAATCTTATGTCAAGGAGATGGTGTTTATGAAGGTTCTCGTGGGTTATACACTTCTTGATTCTGCAAAAATCTGAGTTGCTTTTTACAAGGCGGGACTTCGTATACTTCACCCTCTTGTTTCTAGAAATTATGGGTTGTACAAGAAAAGAAGGTATAAGCATTTTAATCATGCGGTTGGGATGTACACTGAAGGATTCAGAACCTACTTCATTGCAGCCATCTCCTTGCACATCTAGCTTGATGTTTTATGTAGAACCATTCGGACTTGGCTTAGCCTAAGTTATTGTGTCCATCTGTCAAGACCTTCATGAAGGGGACCGATTCGAAGAAAATAAAGTTTGGGGTCCCTGTGGAGCGATGCTTGAAATAATAATAGAAGTTCAAATCTTTGAAAATGAACTCGATCTCCAGGATTTCTGCATATGCAATATACAAGGTGTACAGAGCAGCGTAAGCATTGGGATGGAGTTGCATGGGACCAATATGTACCCATCTCAGGAGATCGACAACGATCGGAGGAAAAGGAGGAATAGCACCTACTGTGCACATGACCTTGCTAATATCCATGTACCCTTCCAAAGAAAAGTGGCGTCTGTCCTCTTTCTTCGGGGTTTTCACATCATCCCAGGGGATCCCATGCCTTAAACAGATTTTCTTTAACTTTAAATCGTCCAATTTGGAAGCTATGGAATCACTCGGCTTATCTAGCATTTTAACACCCTCGAATTCATCAGGAGCCCGATCATCTTCCTCATCCTTAAGCGATGTTCTTTCAGAATATGTTGATTTCACGTCGACGTCTGTTTCATAGTCAGATCCAGAATTACTCCAATTCGGATCCTACGGAAGTACACTAGTATTATAATAACTTGACGACTCTGGATCTGCCCTCTTCTCTTATATCCTCGCTGAACGTCTCTCGGACATGTCCATTGTGTTGGTGAACAAACATAAGCGATTAGAGCATAAATACCCCTGAACCCTGTGTACGTGCAAGTGCTGGTGTATATCAGTATGTGCAATGCTGGAAAGAAAAGCATGAAGTAGTTGAAAGAATAAGTAGTCATCGCAAGTCTTTGAGTTAAGTCTCTATTCAAGTCCAGTTCAAGAAGTTTGTCTCAAAGGCTCTAATCTAACTGTTCGTTGGTTCATTCGGGATATTGTTGATTTTTTAGTTGATGTATAAATTGACGTGTTTAGTCATTTGACACTATAAAGTCAAGTATAGTTGTATAATGAGAGTTGGCTTGAAGATAAGTCGATCCATGAAGACTTCCAAAGCGGCTGGTGATATGGAACTAGCTTGTGAAAAGAGGTCGGCTCGAGGCCGAGGGTCGAACCACTGAAAAAGGTTCGGTTCGTGATCGCAAAAATGCCCGTGGTCAGGTGCTCAGTTAAACATCAAATCAGCTCGCCCCATACGGTTCGCAAGGTATTTCCATAACCTGCTCTATTCTCCTTTACGAACCGGTTATCCACCCTTCTCCACGAACCAACACCTCATCTATTTTCACGAACAGATGCCTCGCTCCCCTTTCACGAGCAAGCCCACTACCACGCTCCGCCACCTGCTTTGAAACTTAACCCCTCTTCACAACTCGAATCATCGGAGTCAACAATAAACAGGAAAATAAATTGGAAACTTGGAGATGTATTTATACTCATCAAAGGACACGGTCTTTTGAAACATTAAAACTTTATGGACAAATACGACTATTGACTCTTGTCATTTCAAGAAAAGATAGTTTGGCAATTTCGAAGCATGTTCCATCTTCCATAAAACATACTTCGAGGGGGCAAAATGTTGGCTAGCTTTAGAACCAGCCACCAAGAATATAAGCGCTAGCATTTGGATGGACAAGGATACCTATACGCGTAAACTCAAGAGGATGCATATTGGTTTGTGACGCACGTAGGTGGAACCTGCTCGTGATCCAGCCATTCCCATCCGGTCGTGGTCATCCAATCACGACCCGTTCGTGATCCAACTCCCTGACCTGCTCATGAAGAATGCTCCACGACCCGCTCGCGATGGAAGCTTAGCGATTCGCTCGTGATGAAGGGTCATGAACTGGCTCCATATCCACAGAATGGTGACCACGACCTGGTCACCCATGAACCGAAATTGAAGGATCTTGTGACATCCATAACCGCCATATTGGCCATTTCTCCATCAAGCCACGAACGGGTCTGAGATCCTCGGGATTGGTGCCATGTGTCTTCATGAACCGCCTACAGATATCGCCTATAAATAGCCTAGTACTTGGCATTTTTCAGGATCTTTTGGCAATTCAGAGCTTTGATTACACCATTATCAAACCTTTGTTATTTCTAATTAGAAATATTTCGAAATTGTTGAGTGAATCACTATTGTAAAAGTGAAATTGAGATAATATTGTGATTGTATGTACATTCAAACTTATAATCAAAGTCATATAAAGTGGATGTAGCCTCTTTACGCCGAACCACTATCAATTGGGTGTGTTTGTTGCTTTTTATTTTATTTCTACCTTTAATTCTCTGCAAATCATGATAATTTGGGTGTTAGAGCCATTTTTTGGTCTAATAGATACAGTGCAAGTTTTAAAGTTCTTACGGCCTGCAAGCCCCCTTCCTTGCGAATCCTGGCGAGCATCGAACGTAGAACCGGTCGTGCTTAAAATAGTTGAGTTTGTTCCACACTCCCAAGATGAAGCCATCGTTGGCTTGTGCCTTTAAATAGACAAAGGAAGGTGAGACGATGTTTCTTTTTTTAGAGAATAAAATATCGTATGTTTCCTCCGGTCGATTCCAAGCCCTTACATTTTATGTACAAGATGTAAGTGCCAGGAAGAAAGGCATATGAACTCGGCTGAAGCTGCATTGGTGCTTTTTGAAAGAAATATAAAATATCTTGGATATATTAACACGACGAGGGCACATATCCAACGGAGCACATATGCTAGTTCTAAGGAGTGTTTTCCTTTGGAGAAACGTACGGTATATCTTCCGTTCCGCGAACCAGCATTTAACCCCTTTGTATTCCATATTTTACGCAAATCCACCTTAAAGAAGCTTCATTTGTTCGCGAGACAACCGAATTAGGGGGATTTTCAAAATTTACAGTATCTCTCATCATGTCTGGCACTATGAAAATGCCTTCCTATCCGATGTCGATATCCTCATCTTCCAATGGGCCCTCTGATACAAATTATTCTTCTCCTTGAACCACTGGCTCATCCACGTGCTCACTCAAATGTTGCGATCATTTGGGTTGTCCTTTTTGTTCGGGCACGCTGGACGGGCCTACTTGTTGAGGTGAGGTGGAAATTGTCGAGGCCCCACACTCACAAACCGGTGGTTTAGCATTATAAGAAGACACACTCGAGCTCAGAAATGATTCTACGGCTACGGATGCCAAGCCTGAAGTTGTACAGAGTTTCTCCTTACCATTGTAAACTATACTTGCAAGATAGTTCCATTAGTTAATGCACTAAAACCTGCATCCCCATGTTGGTGTAAAATAATGTGGAATGTGCAGGTGTCATGCATGCTGATATAATTATACTAAAATACTTTAGGATGCGGTGATGGCTCCCAGTTTTATGAACTTAAATTGTCGTCACAAACCGGGGTCATTGAAACCAAGTCAAATCACGATTACAACGTGGTTGGTTTGAGAATCGAATCATGGAAGCGATGCTTCATTCATGTGTCCATAGTCCGAGTTTATGCTCTAATCCTATGTGCATATTCAAATTGTCGTTTCAAACAACTTCAACATTCAAACGATAATGCGTTATACAGTGCAACATCTGTTTGCAAACTCAACACAATTGTGCAACGTCGTGTGACGACTCGAATTTGAGAAGTGAAGTTTCAAAGTCAAAATTTTCTTGAGTTCCTAGGATAAAAGTTTCTTGGATACAAAATTATATTTTGTACCACCATATGCCTAAGAAACTTTCCATCTCGAGTGCTTCAACTCAGAAACCAACGAGTTTCAGGATACAAAGAATTTTGAAGTCCCCGGATACGAAATAATCATTTCATATCCCCTATTCCTCAAACAATTTGTATCCTGCAGCTTCCTCTCCACCGATCCCATCCTCATCATCTTCATTGATTTCGAAGTCTCCTCAACCATAACAACATTCTTCGCTAAGTCCTAGGATACAAAATATAAGTTTCGTATCTGTAACAACACGGATTCCGACGGACCGATTTTTTTTTTCAAAAACCAAATCCATCGAAACCCGAGTCGGTTTGCTCTGGTATCCTGCAGAAAAGACAGATACATAAAACATGTCAGAGTTCGGAAAACATCTCACAGCGGAAGGAATAAAATATAATGTAGTTGAAACATAGTTGTAACACCCAACTTCTGTTAAGGTCACTCACAAAGGGAATGCCTTAACTTCGGTGGAATGTTATAAGTAAACAGAACAGAAATTTACAAGACAGATATGTAAAGTAGTACTTGAAAAATTTGTAACTTTACTACAGCAGAAACAGAAATAAGTTTTGTTACATCACAATTCCAAAACCCAAGTACACAAATATCAGTCTTATACAAAATCCTTAGGAATGCATAATTTTAAAGCCATAATCCCCAACAGAGAATGCCATAAATAGGTAGAATCAAAGCCAAGCAATATTTCAAGCACTTCTAGCACTTCAAGCAGATGGAACCTGAATCAAGCTCCTATGTTTCCACCCTGAGAACCTTGGGGGGGGGAACGGAAGAAAAGAGGCGAAACAAACTAGGTCAGACATAAGTCCGGCAAGTCCAGTGACTTTCAGCATATAAATAGATAACAGTATCATGACATGTAAATAAAACTGGATAAGAGATAACCATAACAGGAGTAGCAGGTTAACAGAAGAAACAGAATGATATAGACCAAGTTATGCTTCTTACTATATCTTATTTCTCTGCACTAATACAAGTATAATAGAATTATATGTTGTCCTAATGTCTAAATAGAAAACAGAATGATCTCTCCAGAAACATGATGCTAGTAATTGGCCTTTACCACCCTCACAGAGGCAGACGTTTAGAAACAGAATGCTAGTAATGGGCCTTTACCACCCTAACAGAGACAGACGTTTAGAAACAGAATGCTAGTAATGGGCCTTTACCACCTGAACAGAGATAGACGGTACAGGAACAGAAGCAGGAACGAAACCTGAGACGGAAACAGAATATTAGAATTAGGTGTACACTAGTAATGGGACTTTACCACCCCAACAGACAGTACCACACAGAAACAAACAGGTGTTACCACCCCAACAGAAACAGACGGTACCCCAATAGAAATAGACAGAACTAAGTGTACCCTAAATTCTACCCCAAGCGATCAGCTCCCTAATACATAAATACCCTGTGTCGGCCCCACAGAAGGGTGTATCACTCCCTAAAGTGGCAACCTATAGACACAGACCGATTTATAGATGTCACGGTGTCTTACATCCTCATAGCAGACCAGATCCATGCACGCACATGACCCGGTTGGAATGCGCCATCAACACCTTTCGTCATTATCAGAGTGAACCTCTTACAATTAGTCCTGAAAGCGTGCCCTAGACCCTACCTAGTGTTGGGTCCTAGTTTTGATACCAGAAAGGGTTACTGACTAATATGGGTCCCAAACAACAGATGACACTAGTAATTGCCCCTCCTAACCTTGTGTCCCCAGACTAATAGATTTCAGATTAACTTGCTTATAGATTTCAGATGTACAAAGTCCAGATTTAACTAGTTCCCAGATCAGACATACAGGTTAACAAGTTTTCAGACTAACGGATCAGATATACAGATTAACAGACTTACAGATGTTTCACCTAACCTTGTATTAGGCGTACAGATTTTCAAACGGGTTTATTAGATTCATCAGTCCAGTTGATTTAACCCTATCCACCCAACACGTTTTAGGCATCATATTTATCTTAGATTTGCATTAATTAAATATTAATGCACAGACCTCTCACATTAGGTCGGTAGCTTGTGGCCGCTGGATGTGCCGGGCGGTTCCGGGCAGACTTCTGCCATAAGCCAGACCTAACCTCGTGTCTAAGCATCTTTATGGCTACGACCTCTCACATTAGACTGACAGTTTGTTGTTGCTGGTTAAGCCGGTTGGGTCCGGGCAGGCTTCTACCACAAACAGAGTCTAACCTCATGTCTCAGCATTCTTATTTTAGCTAAAGTATTCATTCACCGATTATGCCAATATCAGACTAATTATGCCAATTCAACAAATTACCTCTTTACAAGTTACCGCAGATTATTCAAATTTCTATTAACTTGTTTTGCTCAATTTTTAGATCGATCCTACAGATTTACATACCCCAAATTACCGTATTCAGTTTCAACAGATTTAGCAGATTAGGCAATTTAACAGATTTAATCATCCTTAAAATTTCATTGACATACCTTGCTTAATCATAAAATTAAGCCTAATTTTACGTGCTCAAATTATGGTCATAATTCGCAATATAACATATGCCCCAAATTTCTAGTTAAATTTACATAGTACAGAATATTCTCCAAAAACCCCAAATCATGATATACAATACGAATTATGCCAAATTATAGCCTTTGATTTCAGCGTATGTCAAATATCCAAAAATCCCCATTTAGGTGTATTCACAATTAATAGTTATCCTATTTTAATATAGATCTTTCACGCCAAAATCATATATCCATTTTCTTCCAAGTCATAGATCGTCATATAAAATATGCCCCCAATTCTAGATCTTTAATTACAACATGTACTATGTCCTTGAAACCAGATCTTGAATTATAACATGCATTATGTCCCCAAATTACAAGTCATAAGTTGCCATACAATAATTCTCCTTCTTCCAAATCGTAAACCATCATATATAGTATGCCTAGATCTAGATCGTAAATTACAACTTATGTTGTGTTCTCTATTTATTCACAAATCAGTTATGTCCAATTATGCATCATTCAATATTTTCCCCAAATTTAGCATTCGCGTGTCAATCTCTTATGAGATTTGGCTCAGGCTCGTGGTAGCCTAGTTATAGAACAAAAGGAAGGAAGAGATACAGAATAGTTACAATAAGATAGATCTACACAGAAAAACAGATCGGATAAACAGGAATATGCATAATCTCCAATTCAGATTTATTACCATGTCAAGATCATAATTAAATTTCATATCTGAAAATAACTGTACTCACAAATTGTGGTTTAAGAAAGAGAAGAACGATTCTGGGATCTGATTTTCTGGAGTTGATTTAGCTTTCCGTTGATGTAGGCGTTGATTTGTTATCTTTTAATCCTATTCAGATTGGAAGAATAAGAAGCACTAGTTCTAGCTTAGGTTTCAGTAGAGTAGCGACGCCATTGATTTATTTTAATATGAATTAGAGCAGAGTATAGGCGTAATGAAATTGTGTCGAGAGAAAGTGAGGTTTGGGGGTGTTTAAATAGCTTAGGAGCAACGAATCTGGTCAGAACGGGCGTCCAAATGCAGAAGAACGAATCTGTCCATGGATCTAGAAAAAGGGTGGAGGTCGGCCCCTAGGTCGACCCCATGGTCGACCTGTTCTACCCAGGTCGACCCCCTTGTCGACCTGGGTCCTGGGCGGGAATTTTCCCGCCCAGCCCGGGTGTGTGATTTGAATTTCTAAACTTTAAATTTGAATTCGGGTTGGTTTTCATTTTATATTCCTAAAACTTCTAGGTTCCATAACTTCTTCATACGGAGTCCGATTTATGCAAACTCGGACTCTATCTCAAGAAGAATTCCGAGACGAATGCAATGGAGTAAACCGTTTCCCTTAGTTCTTCTTTTAAAAATTAAGTATACGTTGTTTTGTTACTTTATGTTCAAAAAAAATACGGGGTGTTACAATAGCTTTACCTTAATAATAATACTGCTAAACCAGTATCCAAAGTTGTACAGTCTTTGTCCTGAACCTAACCTGCGAATGTTATGAAGAAGGGGTCAGAACATAAGTTCTGTGTGAATGAATTTGAACTACACTTCTTGGATAATCCTACATATACCGTTCAATTACATTTTCTCATTTATTAGGTTATCTGTGTTATTAGCTCTCAAGGCTTTCACATACACATCGCACCCACCTACTCCCTAGTAGATTAACCTAATATAGTGTATATGTAGCTACCCCCGATTAAGGTATACTCTACTCGCATGGTCTCCACCGTATGTACGCAGTCGCTTATCCAATGTCGCATGACGTATGTATATCAACGCTATGTTTGCATAAAACTACCACCACTGTGTTACGTAAGCGTTTGGACTGCCATTTTAGATCCTACTAGATTCTATCATCGAATAATGCCCTCTAATCTATGGCACACCACCTAGAGCGACATGAGTGTACCTAGACTTTCCCCACGTACGTATCGTCAATCGTACTTGATGTCTATTTGCACATGTTCTCTATATGTGTGCCCGAGTCCCGTGGCAGGGCTAATCAAGAAACACAGAACTCGGTTGGGAGCTTTCAGATATCTACCGATGCAGATGCTAAGGCCTGCTTTTATAGTGGTTATGGTCCCACTAGACCCCTCCCTCAACTAATGAAAGGCACCCAAGAATATCAAGAATGAGAACTGTAACCCCAGCCCCCTATGCCCTTAAATCCTATTGGCCAACCTCACCCATAACTAGATAGCAAAGTATATGGTCTTTTGGAGTTTCCTGCCTTTCCGCTTCATGTACTGACTGAAGATGGTAGGTAGACGACGAGTTGCTATCACAGGGCACTAACTGGTCTCGCCGAATCACGTTTGTCCATCTTAGTCTTTTGATTGCCTCTTGTTTTGCAATAAAGGCATACTCAATGGTTCTTGTAACACCCCGGATATTTCTATAAATATTTGATTGTGCGTATATGTAAATATATGCATGGTCATTGATAATTTAAAAAAAAATGTTATAAAGGTAATGCATGAGTATATGTTAACAGGAAAAGATTCATGCATTTCAAAAAGGTTAATGCATTAAATGTGCAAGTAAAAGGAAGAAATCAATGTGTAAATGCATTAATATAAAAAGAGAGATAAGCAAAGATAAATTAATGAGACAATTTCATGCAACGATAAAAATAAAGAAAGATGTAAAGTTTTCATGCATGAAAAAAAAAGAGGAATTTAACAATGTAAGCAATAAAGGTATGCAATAAATATAAAGGAAAGATAAAGAATCAATGTAATAAAATACATGCATATCATACATTAACGAGAAGATTAGTGCAAAGGAATGCATGTAATGCATGCAATAAAGCGCACGTAATAATATCAAAAGAAAAAAATAAAGAAACATTAATGAATTGATGGCATGCATAAAAATGGTTAATAAAGAAGGAAAAATTAGTACGATAACAATGCAAAAGAATATATTAATGTCAATGTTAAAAATTATGTGCAATAGAATTTATAATTAAAATATTAGTGCATGAAAGAAAATTCAATACGTTAAAATAGACAATGTGTTAGTGCAATACATGCGATAAAAAGAAATAGATTTCATGCAAAGGTATTAAGTTGCATGCAATGAATGTTTTAGCATTAAAGGGTATCATAATCAGTGCATATATATATATATAAAACGAAAGAAAGAGGTGAATTAATAACATTCAATTAATTATGTGCATGTGAATATATGCATAAGTTAATATATTGAAAGTTATATTGTTAATGCATAGAATAATAAAAAGAATTGAGCGCATAAAACTAGGGTGCATTAATTACAATGAATTAATAAATAAATAAATAAATGCATTAAAGGTAAATTGATTGATTGTAAAATCAGGATGTGCAATCAAAATAAAAAAAATTTAAATGCATTGATTGGAGAAAGAATGATATATGCAATGCAGTGTGAAAGCGGTTAAAAAGATGGTTTAATTAAAAAGATGGTGTGAAAGGGGTTATGTAGAGAGAAGGTTAAAAAGATAAATAAATAATCTAATTTATTAGGGGAAGAATAAACCATACAATTGTTCGCATACAATTACTTAGTTTACGCACAGTGGTGAATTATAAATGAAGATAAGTTAAAACTAGCGCTGGCGCAAACAATGGAATAACAAAACAAAGAAAGAAAAGATTGTCTTGAAATTTTATTTATGTGCAATGAATAAAATTCCAAATTAAAAAGAGAATATATATATATATATATATATATATATATATATATATAATAGCACATGCCCTTGCACATGGTCTATGGGTGCAACGCACCGTGACTGTGTTGGCTGGGTTCTGGAATGTTCTTTTATAGGGTGAGGTGGACGGTTTAGATGAGTTTTTATTTAATCCTATGGGCCCAGTTCTTCTAACCCACCTATAAATAAAACCTAAAACCCACTGATTTATTCACATAAACTAATGGCGACGCCGTGGCCTCCTCCTCCTCCTTCTTCTTCTTCCCCAAGCAATTCTTAAATCTAATCTCTTTTCTTCCTTTCCAAATCGCTTAATAAAATAAAAGATTAGATTTAGAATTTCTTATATTTCAAAATAAAGAGAAAATGGACTTTTGATCTACAATCTACGCCGCAAGAAGGGATTTTTATCTACAGTCTACGCCGCAAGAAAAGGGAAGAACTTTGGATGCTAATCTAAATCAGACCTAGGAAAGCAAAAATCACTGTGAGTGGATTTAAATTACCCTTGTTTCATAATAGTACATGTATCGTTTAGCAATTCACCAAGTTAATTTGTTTAATTCAATTGAAATAATTTTATTTTATGCGTACTCTATTCTTCTTCTTCCCCTTTCCTTTTTATTTTTAAGATTAGGCTAACTTCGAGCGTAATCCAAATCTCGCTGAAAAGCATGCGTACGAACAAATATTGGAATAGTGAAAATGATGTTTGGGAATGTGGGAATAATTTATAATTGTGGAATAACATATAACATAACCTGAGATTGGGAAATTGGGGAAATTGGCACATATATTAACCTAGAACATAAAAGAAAATATGTGGGATTAAAATTGAGACCAATTAGATATGCTTGGGTATGATGAAAAAAGAATTTATGCATGAACTATATGCACATATGAAAAGTTAGAATTGAAGATATAGGCATACGGGATTATAAGTTGAATTGGGATTTATGCAACAAGAATTAGGGTTGGCATGAATTAATTGTTCTACGCAATAAGAATGAGGGTTGACATGAATTATTGATAAAAAGAACAATTAATTTGGGTATAATTAAGTATAACTTAAAAGTTGGGCATAACATATAATAAGGATTATTGGCATAACTATGTATGAGATTATGTAATCAAGGTAGAATTTATGTACCCAAATCAAATTGGAACCGTAAACATAAAATTGGGTTTAGAAGCGTGAACATGAATTATTGGATTGGGATAAATAAGCATATAAAACCTAGATTGGAATTGTATAGATCCGTTAAAAGATGAATATGCCTAACCCGAGGTTAGATTGAGTTGCGGTGTAAGACTGCCCGGAACCGCAAGGCACATCCAGCAACCGCAACAACAGATCTAATGTGAGAGGTTAGCACATCATGCGCAAGAAAAACCCGAGGTTAGAATAAGTTTGCGGTAGAAGTATGCCCGGAACAGCCCGGCACATCCAGCAACCGCAAACAACAGTTCTAATGTGAGAGGTTGGTGCATTAATAAATCAATTAATGCCAGTGAACAAACATGCTAAGAATGTTAAGTAAATGGAGGCGTATAGGCAAACTTAACCAACGTAATAATTGGGAATGATAGCAACCTACTATGAACATTTAGGGGAAATATGAAAGTCATATAATAGGTAGACTTGTCCTAGGGGCAAGTGAAGATGATAATAAGACTAGAGAATAGGATAACTTATATTATAAAATAAGTTGAATATAAGCTACAAAGCAATAATGAGAAATCCGTTGATAAACTTAACAAGAGTTATGATTAGAAAACCTTAGTTAAGAGAACTAAGATAACTAAGTAGTAAATCTTAGTTAAGAGAACTAAGTAATAAACCTTAGTTAAGAGAACTAAGTAATAAGCCTTAGTTAAGAAAACTAAGCAATAACCCTTAGGTAAGAGAACTAAGCAAACAACGATGGATTGTGGCAACATCAACAGATGAAAGTATAACTGAATAAGAAGATATGAGGAAAAAATTATATAAGAAATAAGTTAAGATGGATAATGGGGTATAAAGCTTATTAAGGAAACTTACAAGTAATGAGTCATACATGAAACATTAATAAGCAAGAGAAACTTGGTAATTTAAAAACTAATATGGATGAGATAACGAAGTTAAAAAGAAAACCTAATGAGATAGAGCAAGCGCAAAATTAGAAGATTAGACTTAAGGTCTAATAACACGAAAGGGTAAGGCGCTTGGACCATTCCATACGATAGGGGATGAATAACCAAACACGGTAGACCATCACGATGTCGTAGGGCGCAAGTGGGAGTGAATGTCCATCTGATCATGCAGAAGGCTCCAAGGGACTGGGTTAAGAAGCACGCAGCTTCTGGGGATGTGAGGGTACTCTTGGTATCCCTCTGTGAGTGGCAGATGATACGCCTGTGCTCACAGAGGTTAGGTCTGCGTGGGAAGAACCAATGAGTATGCCTTGATTGCAAAACAAGAGGCAATCAAAAGACTAAGATGAACCAGCGTGATTCAGCGAGACCAGTTAGTGCCCTGTGATAGCAAATCGTCGTCTACCTACCATCTTCAGTCAGTACGTGAAGTGGAAATGCGGAGAACTCCAAAAGACCATATACTTTGCTGTCTAGTTATGGGTGAGGTTGGCCAATAGGATTAAAGGGCATAGGGTGTCGGGGTTACAGTTCTCATTCTTGATATTCTTGGGTGCCTTTCATTAGTTGAGGGAGGGGTCTAGTGGGACCACAACCACTATAAAAGTAGACCTTAGCATCTGCATCGGCAGATATCTGAAAGCTCCCGATCGAGTTCTGTGTTTCTTGATTAGCCCTACCACGGGACTCGGGCGCACATATAGAGAACATTTGCAAATAGACATCGAGTACGATTGACGATACGTACGTGGGAAAAGTCTAGGTACACTCATGTCGCTCTGGGTGGTGTACCATAGACTAGAGGGCATTATTCGATGACAGAATCTAGTAGGATCTAGAATGGCAGTCCAAACGCTTACGTAACACATTGATGATAGTTTTATGCAAACGTAGCATTGATGTACATACGACATGCGACATTGGATAAGGGACTGTGTACATACGGTGGAGACCATGCGAGTAGAGTATACCTTAATTGGGGGTAGCTACATACACATTATATTAGGTTAATCTACTAGAGAGTAGATGAGTCTGACGTGTGTGTAAGCCTTGAGTGCTAGTAACACAAATAACCTAATAAATAAGAAAATATAATTGAACGGTATATGTAGGATTATCTAAGAAGTGTAGTTTAAATTCATTCACACAGAACTTATGTTCTGACCCCTACCTCATAACATTCCCAGGTTAGGTTCATGACAGAAACTGTATAGCTTTGGATACTGGTTTAGTAGCATTATTATTAGGGTAATGCTATGTTTCAACTACATTATATTTATTCTTTCCGCTCTGAGATATTTTCCAAACTCTGACATGTTTTATGTCTCTGTCTTTCCTGCAGGATACCAGAGCAAACCAACTCGGGTTTCGATGGATTTGGTTTTTGAAAAAAATTCGGTCCGTCGGAATCCGGGTTATTACATCTGGTATCAGAGCTTCGGTTTAGGATTCCGATATAGATAAAGAGTGAGCGTATTTGTATTTTTTTAAAATAAAAATATATTATATATAAAAACCTAGATCCATAAGGGAACCCACTAGATAAAAAGAGTAGAATGTGGAAAGAAATGGGATATCTGTTTTGTACACTAAAAGAATGAACATGGAAAGTTGAGACCCTTAGGCATGTTGGATGGAAAGTGTACAAAATGATTGGTATTAGAAAAAGATGTAACCCATACGATAGTAACTATGATTAGTGGGTTTAGAAGTGAAACCTTATAAATTAGAAAAAAGGTTAGAATGTGGAAAATGGATTAGGAATATATATAGTTGAGAAGTGTCTAGGAAAGCCTAGTTGAGTTAAAGACCTACTTTGAGTCTAACCCAATAATTAACTTTTAAGAACTTGAATTTGTAAAAGTTTGGCAAAAGATTTTGTGGTGTTTTCAAGTTTTAGTCTTAAAAGTAATTTTGATGTTTGAGGAAAATATGTAAAGAACATATTTAGTGCAAGTTGGGTTTTAAAGTAAAGTGGGGTATATATTTTGTAAAACAATGATTACTTGTTTTAAAAAGAATTCTCTCATGAAAAAGTTGCATTTTGAAAAGGAAGTTTTAAATCTCTATTCTGTTAACAATAAATTTTGATTATTGATCTATAAAGAAATTTTATTGGGAGGACAAAATAAGTTGTAGAGAGTAAGAATAGAGTAGATTTTGCACCTTGTAGAAAGCAGCCAAAATTAACATAATAGAAACAATGTGACCCCGATTAAGAAGTAGTTGACCTTGTCTACTCCAGTTTTGTGATTTGAAAAAAAAAAATGTGTTTTGCAATTTTATTTTGTGACATGTTTTTTTGGTTTGGCAAAAGCAAGTTTTGGAGAAGAAAATAGATTTTTAACATTTTTTTGGAAGAAAAATGTAATGAAAAAAGAGAAAAGCCAAACCATGTTTTGAAAAGAATGGAGTAGGTAAGGATTAGTGCCTATAAAGAATGAGAAGAGTTTGAGGCTATAAGTAAATAGCAAAGATCATCTTGGAATGGTATAAAATTCCCGTAGAATGCATAAGCATTAAGAAACTTAGGTTTGTTGCTTGAGAAAAAGAAAAGTATAGGCTAGTAACACACAACATGAACTAGTAGTAATTACTAGGTAGTGAAGGGAAAGTAAGTGTGTAGATCTCGTTGTTTGGACTTGTGACCTAGCCCTAAGATTCTTGGCCCGTAATAGTAGCTGTGTAGAAAAATGGGAAGGCTTATTTGAAAAATAATAAACTTAAGTAATTGGACCAAGTCAAATAAGCTAAGGAAGAGAATAGCCTAACTAAAAAGAAAACAACAAATTCAGTAAAGCAACAAACGTGATGGGAAAAGAAAATGAAAATCTTAAGAAAAAGATGAATAAAAATGAAATTTTTCCAAGATAAGTTGAAAAACAAAAGATTTTTTTCTTATATGGTTGTATTTGGATAGGAAAATAGGAAATCTTTATAGAATAGTTATGTAAAAATCCAAGTACAATTAGAAAAGGTACATAAAAGAAAACGGAAGATGTAAATTTTTCCGTTTTATACCTTTTGGTAACATAAGAAATCAAATTTAGAAAATTAAATTTTTCTAAATTTCGAAATTTAATGATGGCTGGTAGGGTCTTGGATGCAACAATTGGATGAACTATGCTCTTACTCTGTAAGAGTGTGGGGAAATTTGGGTGAAAAATGTTTTGATTTTTCAAAAATATTGCATACATATAGAACTGCAAGTATATTTAGGATGTGAGCATCATGTTTTAGAAATATTTAAAAGTTTTCATACATATAGGTGGTACCAATTAGGCATACATTCTTTATTATGATATATTTCACTTTGCACATGCGCACAATGGTTGCAAAAATTGTATGCACACATGTTGATTGAATATTATGCGTGGGATTATCTATTTTACCCCTATCGAATTTCAGGGACGAAATTCCTTAAGGGTGGGAGAATGTAATACCCTGAATATTTCTATAAATATTTGATTGTGCGTATATGTAAATATATGCATGGTCATTGATAATTTTAAAAAAAATGTTATAAAGGTAATGCATGAGTATATGTTAGCAGGAAAAGATTCATGCATTTCAAAAAGGTTAATGCATTAAATGTGCAAGTAAAAGGAAGAAATCAATGTGTAAATGCATTAATATAAAAAGAGAGATAAGCAAAGTTAAATTAATGAGACAATTTCATGCAACGATAAAAATAAGGAAAGATGTAAAGATTTCATGCATGAAAAAAAAGAGGAATTTAACAATGTAAGCAATAAAGGTATGCAATAAATATAAAGGAAAGATAAAGAATCAATGTAATAAAATACATGCATAATATATCATACATTAACGAGAAGATTAGTGCAAAGGAATGCATGTAATGCATGCAGTAAAGCGCATGTAATAATATCAAAAGAAAAAAAATAAAGAAACATTAATGAATTGATGGCATGCATAAAAATGGTTAATAAAGAAGGAAAAATTAATACGATAACAATGCAGAAGAATATATTAATGTCAGTGTTAAAAATTATGTGCAACAGAATTTATAATTAAAATATTAGTGCATGAAAGAAAATTCAATACATTAAAATAGACAATGTGTCAGTGCAATACATGCGATAAAAAGAAATAGATTTCATGCAAAGGTATTAAGTTGCATGCAATGAATGTTTTGGCATTAAAGGGTATCATAATTAGTGCATATATATATATATATATATATATATATATATATATATATATATATATATAAATGCAAACGAAAGAAAGAGGTGAATTAATAACATGCAATTAATTATGTGCATGTGAATATATGCATAAGTTAATATATTGAAAGTTATATTGTTAATGCATAGAATAATAAAAAGAATTGAGCGCATAAAACTAGGGTGCATTAATTACAATGAATTAATAAATAAATAAATAAATGCATTAAAGGTAAATTGATTGAGTGTAAAATCAGGATGTGCAATCAAAATAAAAAAAGTTAAATGCATTGATTGGAGAAAGAATGATATATGCAATGCAGTGTGAAAGCGGTTAAAAAGATGGTTTAATTAAAAAGATGGTGTGAAAGGGGTTATGTAGAGAGGAGGTTAAAAAGAGAAATAAATAATCTAATTTATTAGGGGAAGAATAAACCATACAATTGTTCACATACAATTACTTAGTTTACGCACAGTGGTGAATTATAAATGAAGATAAGTTAAAACTAGCGCTGGCGCAAACAAAGGAATAACAAAACAAAGAAAGAAAAGATTTTCTTGAAATTTTATTTATGTGCAATGAATAAAAATTCCAAATTAAAAAGGAATATATATGTGTGTGTATATATATATATATATATATATATATATATATATATATATATATAATAGTACATGCCCCTGCACATGGTCTATGGTTGCAACGCACCGTGGCTGTGTTGGCTGGGTTCTGGAATGTTCATTTCTAGGGTGAGGTGGACGGTTTAGATGATTTTTTATTTAATCTTAAGGGCCCAGTTCTTCTAACCCACCTATAAATAAAACCTTAAACCCACTGATTTATTCACATAAACTAATGGTGATGCCGTGACCTCCTTTTTCTTCTTCCCCAAGCAATTCTTAAATCTAATCTCTTTTCTTTCTTTCCAAATCTCTTAGTAAAATAAAAGATAGATTTAGAATTTCTTCTATTTAAAAATAAAGAGAAAAGGGATTTTGATCTACAATCTACGCCGCAAGAAAGGGATTTTGATCTACAATCTACACCGTAGGAAAAGGGAAGAACTTTGGATGCTAATCTAAATCAGACCTAGGAAAGCAAAAATCACTGTGAGTGGATCTAAATTACCCTTGTTGAATAATAGTAGATGTATCGTTTAGCAATTCCCCAAGTTAATTTTTTTAATTCAATTGAAATAATTTTAGTTTATGCGTATTCTGTTCTTCTTCTTCCTCTTTACTTTTTATTTTTATGATTAGGCTAACTTCGAGCCTAATCCAAATCTCGCTGAAAAGCATGCGTACGAACAAAGATTGGAATAGTGAAAATGATGTTTGGGAATGTGGGAATAATTTGTAATTAGGGAATTGTGGAATAACATATAACATAACCTGAGATTGGGAAATTGGGGGAAATTGGCACATATATTAACCTAGAACATAAAAGAAAATATGTGCGACTAAAATTGAGAACAATTAGATATGCTTGGGTACGATGAAACAAGAATTTATGCATGAACTATATGTACATAAGAAAAGTTAGAATTGAACATTTAGACATATGGGATTATAAGTTGAATTGGGATTTATGCAATAAGAACGAGGGTTGGCATAAATTAATTGTTCTACGCAATAAGAATGAGGTTTGACATGAATTATTGATAACTTTAAAGAACAATTAATTTGGGTATAATTAAGTATAACTTAAAAGTTGGGTGTAACGACCCGTATTCTACACATCATAGGATTGTAGAATATTTATTTCTTTCCCATGTGAAGTCGTATGGTCATGTAACTTTGAGAAACATCCATTAGAGCCATTTCCCATGTTCATGATTTTTGTCAATTTTTAAATGACCATTTTGCCCCTAGTTGGTACTGTTTTGGCCATAACTTTTGATTGGAAAGGAATTTTGACCTGAAACCACTTCCATTGGATTCGTTTGATGGTTTACCTTTCCGTAGAGTGGTCATAATAGCCAAACGGACTTACCGTTTGGGAGATATGGCTGAAATAAGGTTTGGGAGGTGAAAAACCGCTTAACCGGGCCAAATCGGGTGATTAGTGAGTAGGCCCATAACCCATTTCGGGATTAGGGTTATGGGGAGGCTGAAATGAGATAGAGGGTCATTCCATTTCAGTTTTCTAGCCTTCACTTATCACCAAGGAACCCTAAAAATGGCCTCCAACCTCTAAATCACCTCCAAATCACCTTTTGGTCAAGGATTTGGCTTAGCAACCCCTAATCAAGGAAGATCTACACCAAATCAACATTGGAGCTGCTGTTTAGCATAGAGAATCACATCAAATCAGAGATTTATTTCAGATCTTAGTTTATTTTGTGGCTAAGGTGAGTGATTTGCATAGTTCCTCACTAATTATGGCTAATTAAGAGTAATTAGTGTTAATTAGCGAATTTAAACATGATAAAATTCTGGAAAAATGTTCATAAATTCCTAAATGATGTTTTAGACCTCTGATATGAATTTGGGTTAATTTGGTTAAGTTTTGCTAATCCTATCATTAGTTTCACCTAAACATGCTTAAGGGGAAATATGGGGTTTTGGGTATGTTTGATCCATTTTAACCTATCATGTTGATGTTTTGATGTTTGTGGTTGATTATGCATGTTGCGATGACTATATGAAGTGCTTTGTGATTGATTTCAATAGTTAGAATGGTCGAAAACGCCGTCGAGGGGCGTAAACTGTTCGCTGGAAGAACTGCATAAATCTGCCCGAACCGGACCGGATCGGTGGGCATAGGGGCGACCCGATCCCAAGACGACGATCCACATGGCCACCCCCTATCGCGAATCCTCTCCACGATCCGATCCAGCTGAATGAAGCGCCACGATCCGAAGGGAGGAGCACGACCCGATCCACTTCAGAAGCTCATGAGCTGACAACCTGGGAAAATGCATCCGACCCGACCCGACCAGTGGAGGAAGCACGAACTGACTTGAAGGAGGGACCACGACCCGATCCGAATGGATGCCACGAACCGATCCGAAAGGGTGAGTACGACCCGATCCATATGGGTGACCACGAGCTGATGGCGTGACTCGATCCGAACCGTGGTGACGAGGAAAGCTGGACTCCTAACCGGATGAGGCCGATCCGATCCGATGAAGAGTGTTGAAGGCCGATCCGATCCGATTTGATGGTGATGACCAATAACCCGAGATGCAAAGGTAGTCCAAATGGAAGTTAGAGCTCAGGATCCCGGAACCAGTTGGGAACCAATGAGTTCACTTCATGGTTGGACTTTGCTGCGGGACGTGTGCTAAGGAGTAGTCGACGTTCATAACTTCGATTCACCACCAAAAATGAATGATGGGCTATTTATCAGTGCAGTAGGGTCATCATGACCTGAGGGGCAAAGTGATGGTAGCAAGACTACGTTATCAGTGCAGTAGGGTCATTATGACCCGAGGGGCAAGGTGATGCGTAGTAATACTATGAGCCAGTGCAGTGGGGTCATTGTGACTCCATGGGGCAGAGTGGACATAGTAAAGATTAGTAAGGCTATGAGCCAGTGCAGTGGGGTTCTTGTGACTCCATGGGGCAAAGTGGACATAGCAAAGGATTAGTGGCTACGTTATCAGTGCAGTGAAGCCATTTATGACTTCATGGGGCAGAGTGATCGTAGCAAGGTATGTTGGGTGATCGAAGTGGTGAATATCGTATGCTTTACGCACTGAGTGAGAGATGTGAGGATGGATGCTATGTTTGATTGTTTGCCATCATTATGACATGCACACCTCCCCCACCTCCGTATCTTTACACTGTTTGATATGGTAACTTAGAGTGTTGTACAGTATGTAGTACTAACTCTTTGGTTGCAGGTCCAGGTTCAGGTATGTTTTAGTCTACCTGTTATTGTTCACTTTAGATGCTTATCGCTCATACCAGGCTTTATGTCTGACCCAGAGTTTTATGTCTCCTCTTATTACTCTGGGTGCTCACACGAGCAGACTAGAGACAGGTTAGCTGGTGATGCGCGAGTAGCTGATTCGGAGGCGGGCAGGAGGCTTCCACGTATGATATATATATACACATTCTCCCTGTGTCGTTGGTGATCGCTACTTGGGCATTAGTAGTGTACCTCCTTTATCTTACTTTTGCTTTGAGACAGTTTGAGAGTTGTAATAAGCTGTATTTTGGATTTCCGCTGCTATGATGTTTAGTTCTGATTTTCAGCTTATGCACTGTCTCTCCTGTTTTGTGTCAAGTATGTTATTATTATATTTTGTTCTATGCGCTGTGAGACATTCTACAGGTTCTTTGTATGTTCATTTCCTTCTTCCTTTTTCCTTTTGACGACCCGTTCCGTGCTAACTGGACATGTGTACAGCGCACCTTTGGAGTAAATGTCGGTTGGTGCGGGGCGGGCCGTCACACTTGGTATCAGAGCTCTAGGTTGCGTAGTTAACCTAGGGAAAGACACTAGGAAGAGATAGTACGTATATGAGAGCGCGTATTTGTGATTATTTTGGTTTTCAAAAGCTATGTATATATATACTATTAGTAGTATAAGAATGAAGTCGCACTGCACTAGCACCACTATGGGGTCGTTAATCGTTTCCCTTTTTCAGATTGACGATGAGCCGAGATACGAGGGGTGCTGGTAGAGGGACCAACCAAGGGAATGCCGCTGACATGAGAGCGATGTTTACTAACCTCATGAGAGACATGCTTAGAGAAGTGCAAGAAGCAGTTCCCAATCCCGGAGTTGGTGTTGGCCCAGTAGTGCAGGCGCCTAGGGTCGATTTCGCCAAGTTGTGCAAGGATTATACTAACCCTGGCGGGAAGCCGTTCCACGAAACGGAGTTGGCCACAGATGTTCAGGACTGGATGGATAGCTGTGACCGTATCTACGATGACTTGGGTCTTGAGGATGCGATGAAGAGAAGGCTAGCGTCTCGTCAGCTGCAAGGGTGAGCGATGAATTGGTGGAATGCCATTAGAACAGCTACTCCAGAGGATCAGATTACTTGGGATCAGTTCAAGGCTCGCTTTAGTGAGAAGTTCATTCCTGCTGCCCAGAAGTCAGTGTTGTTTAAGAGGTTCTTGGAACTCAAGCAGAATGGAAGGGCAGTTTCTGATTATATTGCTGAGTTCGACACTTTGTCGAAGTATGGACTGTCTCTTATCGACACTCTTGAGAAGAAGAACGAGAAGTTCATTACTGGTTTGGATGGGTACTTGGGGGAAAGGCTTATCAACCACATCGATGAGACTTTTTAATCGATCATGGGGAAAGCTTTGAGATCAGAGAGCCTTTACCCTAAGTCAAAGACTGAGGCTGCATCTGCAGAAGGGCCAAAGCCGCAAACAGGCGGTGGAGGCAAGAATAACTCTCAGAATAAGAGGAAGCAGGACCAATCTAAAGGTGGCCAGAAAAAGAGCAAGAAGGATGTTGAGTGCTTCAGCTGTGGAAAGAAGGGCCATTATGCTAAAGAATGTCGAGCCAAGCCAGCGGAAAGGAAGTGCTACAACTGTGGTCAAGTGGGACATCAGAAGGATAAGTGTCCGCAACCTCTTAAGGAGAAGCAGATTGTGAAAGCATATGCTATTGATGTTGTTCCTTCTTCGTCGAATGCCCCAACTGCGGCGGAGAAAGGAAAGAATGTTGTTATTCAAGGTATGCTTTCTATTTATGATATACCAGTTCGAGTTTTGTTTGATACTGGGGCTTCCCGTTCCTTCATATCTAGTGACCTGGTAGATAGGTTGGGACTGGAACCCGAGATAGTCGATAGACCATTGGTTGTGACGAACCCGATTGGTGGTTCGACTAGCCTTAGTATGATTTGCAGGAATTTGGTCTTATCGAGTCATGGATGTATGTTTGTTTGTGATTGCTTTGTTTTGGGCTTTACTGGGTATGGCATTATATTGGGAGTCGATTGGCTCCAAAGATACGGGGTGGTGGTAGGCTGTGAGGGCTTTTTGGTGATAGTGAGGGCGGATGATGGGCGGAGGGTAGTGTTTGGTAGTCTACCTAGTGATGGGGTTATGGCTAGTTTTGTAAATTCCCTCGACATCCCACAAGATGAGTTGTCAGATGTGCCCGTGGTTGGCCAGTATCCGGACGTCTTCGAGGAGGTGACCGGGCTTCCACCACACCGAGAAATTGAGTTCCGTATTGATTTAGTGAAAGATGCCAGACCTATAGTGATGTCACTTCGTCGTATGGCACCAAGGGAGCAGCGAGAGCTCGGGGTGCAAGTCTGCAATCTTTTGAAGAAGGGATTTATTAGAAGGAGTGTCTCCGAGTGGGGAGCACCAGTTGTGTTTGCCACTAAGGCAGATGGTTCCCTTCGTTTGTGTGTGGACTATCGCGAGTTGAATAAGGTGACGAGGAAGAATAAGTATCCTCTACCGCGGATAGATGATTTGTTTGATCAGCTGGAAGGAGCAAGAGTGTTCTCCCAGTTGGACCTCGCGACAGGATTTCATCAGCTACGAGTAGCGGATGAGAGTGTTCCGAAAACGGCATTTAGGACGCCGTCTGGATTTTATGAGTGGTTGGTCATGCCGTTTGGGTTGACCAATGCACCAGCCTATTTTGTGGATCTTATGAATCGAGTATTCAGAGATCAGTTGAATAAGTTTGTTCTTGTGTTCGTGGATGACATCCTTGTTTACTCAAGGACAGAGGAGGAACACAAGGGACACTTGAGGATAGTGATGGAGGTGTTGAGGAAACACCAATTGAAAGTGAAATTCTCTAAGTGTCATTTTTGGAGAAGGGAAGTGAGGTTCTTGGGTCATGTTGTTTCAGAGAGTGGTACTGCCGTGGACCCTGCGAAGGTGGCTATGGTACAGGATTGGCCTGCGCCCAAGAATGCAACAGATGTAAGAAGTTTCTTGGGGTTAGCTGGATATTATCGTAAGTTTATCCAGGACTTCTCCAAGATAGCAGCACCGTTGACTCAGTTGACTAAGAAGAATCAGTCCTTCGTCTGGGATGGAGTGTGTGAGGATGCCTTCAAGAGTCTAAAAGAGAGGTTGACGCGTGCACCAGTGTTAGTCATTCCTAAAGGGAATGAAGAGATGACGGCATACACGGATGCTTGTGGTACCGGACTGGGTGCAGTATTGATGCAAGGAGGTAGGGTTGTAGCTTATGCTAGTCGACAGCTAAAGCCGCATGAGAAGAAGTATCCTACCCATGATTTGGAATTGGCAGCGATTGTATTTGCGCTGAAGATGTGGAGACACTATCTCTTGGGAGAAAGATTTGAGTTGTTTACCGATCATAAATCGTTAAATATCTCTTCTCTCAGAAAGATCTGAATCTCCGTCAGCAGAGATGGTTAGAGTTCCTGGCTTCGTATGATTTTGATATCGCATACACACCTGGGAAGGGTAATGCGGTAGCCGATGCCTTGAGTAGGAGACATGCCAGCTTAGGGGCAATGTTTCTTGAATGGAAGCAACTGGAGTATATCGCGGGGTTTGATTTCAGACCAAAGTGTGAGTTGGATCCAGTTATGCTAGCTAGTTTGACGATCAGACCCACTTTGATAGAGCGGATTGGTTCCAGCCAGAGGGAGGATCCTAATCTATTGGAATTCATCTCCAAGTTAGATGAAATGGGTAGTGAGATTTCATGGAGTACCCAAAAGCATTGTGAGTGACCGAGACCCGTTGTTCACTAGTGGGTTTTGGAAGAGCTTACAAGAGGCTCTAGGGTCAGGATTACATCTCAGTACCGCATATCATCCTCAGACCGACGGTCAAACGGAGAGGGTGAATCGTGTATTGGAAGATCTCTTGAGAGCTTGTATATTGGATTTTGGTGGATCATGGGATGATCATTTGCATCTAGTAGAGTTTGCATATAATAATAGCTACCAATCCAGTATCGGTATGGCTCCATATGAAGCTTTGTACGGAAGACTGTGCAACTCACCATCATGTTGGATAGAGACTGGCGAGAAGTTTGTGCTTGGACCATATGTGGTGAGGGAAACTTCCGATAAGATTAAGATCATTCAGCAACGAATGAAAGCTGCCCAAGATAGGCAGAAGAGTTATGCTGATAAGAGGAGAAGAGACTTGAAATTCTCCGTTGGTGACTTGGTGTTTGTCAAGATCTCTCCGTTGAAGAGCGTGATACGATTTGGCAGGAGAGGCAAGTTGGCACAAAGATTTGTTGGCCCATTCCCTGTTCTTGAACTAGTCGGGAATTTGGCCTATAGAGTTGGCTTACCAGAGAAAATGGCGGGAGTTCACAATGTGTTTCATGTTTCCCAACTAAGGAAGTTCGTTCACGACTCAAATGTGACTATTTCACCTGATCAGTTAGAGGACTTCGAAGTAGAACCCGAGGCGGTTGGGAACCGCAAACCGATTCGTATTGTGGGGCACGATACGAAGCAACTTCGAAGGAAGACGGTGAAGCTAGTCAAGGTTCAGTGGGGCGAGGACGAGAATGATTGTACTTGGGAGACAGAGGAGAGCATTAGGAAGGCATATCCAGAACTCTTTGCCTGGTAAGATTCAATTTGCGATTTAGTTATTCCGCATGCTAGGATAGACTTATTTTACTTGTTTTGCATGTTTGATGGTTGTTTTATGATTGATAGGCATGCGGAACCTTTGTGTGTGTTTGGATTAGGGAATTTCGGGGGCGAAATTTCTTAAGGGGGGGAGAGTGTAACGACCCATATTCTACACATCATAGGATTGTAGAATATTTATTTCTTTCCCATGTGAAGTCGTATGGTCATGTAACTTTGAGAAACATCCATTAGAGCCATTTCCCATGTTCATGATTTTTGTCAATTTTTAAATGACCATTTTGCCCCTAGTTGGTACTGTTTTGGCCATAACTTTTGATTGGAAAGGAATTTTGACCTGAAACCACTTCCATTGGATTCGTTTGATGGTTTACCTTTCCGTAGAGTGGTCATAATAGCCAAACGGACTTACCGTTTGGGAGATATGGCTGAAATAAGGTTTGGGAGGTGAAAAACTGCTTAACCGGGCCAAATCGGGTGATTAGTGAGTAGGCCCATAACTCATTTCGGGATTAGGGTTATGGGGAGGCTGAAATGAGATAGAGGATCATTCCATTTCAGTTTTCTAGCCTTCACTTATCACCAAGGAACCCTAAAAATGGCCTCCAACCTCTAAATCACCTCCAAATCACCTTTTGGTCAAGGATTTGGCTTAGCAACCCCTAATCAAGGAAGATCTACACCAAATCAACATTGGAGCTGCTGTTTAGCATAGAGAATCACATCAAATCAGAGATTTATTTCAGATCTTAGTTTATTTTGTGGCTAAGGTGAGTGATTTGCATAGTTCCTCACTAATTATGGCTAATTAAGAGTAATTAGTGTTAATTAGCGAATTTAAACATGATAAAATTCTGGAAAAATGTTCATAAATTCCTAAATGATGTTTTAGACCTCTGATATGAATTTGGGTTAATTTGGTTAAGTTTTGCTAATCCTATCACTAGTTTCACCTAAACATGCTTAAGGGGAAATATGGGGTTTTGGGTATGTTTGATCCATTTTAACCTATCATGTTGATGTTTTGATGTTTGTGGTTGATTATGCATGTTGCGATGACTGTATGAAGTGCTTTGTGATTGATTTCAATAGTTAGAATGGTCGAAAACGCCGTCGAGGGGCGTAAACTGTTCGCTGGAAGAACTGTAGAAATCTGCCCGAACCGGACCGGATCGGTGGGCATAGGGGCGACCCGATCACAAGACGACGATCCGCATGGACACCCCCTATCGCGAATCCTCTCCACGATCCGATCCAGCTGAATGAAGCGCCACGATCCGAAGGGAGGAGCACGACCCGATCCACTTCAGAAGCTCATGAGCTGACAACCTGGGAAGATGCACCCGACCCGACCCGACCAGTGGGGGAAGCACGAACTGACATGAAGGAGGGACCACGACCCGATCCGAATGGATGCCACGAACCAATCCGAAAGGGTGAGTACGACCCGATCCATATGGGTGACCACGAGCTGATGGCGTGACTCGATCCGAACCATGGTGACGAGGAAAGCTGGACTCCTAACCGGATGAGGCCGATCCGATCCGATGAAGAGTGTTGAAGGCCGATCCGATCCGATTCGATGGTGATGACCAATAACCCGAGATGCAAAGGTAGTCCAAATGGAAGTTAGAGCTCAGGATCCCGGAACCAGTTGGGAACCAATGAGTTCACTTCATGGTTGGACTTTGCTGCGGGACGTGTGCTAAGGAGTAGTCGACGTTCATAACTTCGATTCACCACCAAAAATGAATGATGGGCTATTTATCAGTGCAGTAGGGTCATCATGACCTGAGGGGCAAAGTGATCGTAGCAAGACTACGTTATCAGTGCAGTAGGGTCATTATGACCCGAGGGGCAAGGTGATGCGTAGTAATACTATGAGCCAGTGCAGTGGGGTCATTGTGACTCCATGGGGCAGAGTGGACATAGTAAAGATTAGTAAGGCTATGAGCCAGTGCAGTGGGGTTCTTGTGACTCCATGGGGCAAAGTGGACATAGCAAAGGATTAGTGGCTACATTATCAGTGCAGTGAAGCCATTTATGACTTCATGGGGCAGAGTGATCGTAGCAAGGTATGTTGGGTGATCGAAGTGGTGAATATCGTATGCTTTACGCACTGAGTGAGAGATGTGAGGATGGATGCTATATTTGATTGTTTGCCATCATTATGACATGCACACCTCCCCCACCTCCGTATCTTTACACTGTTTGATATGGTAACTTAGAGTGTTGTACAGTATGTAGTACTAACTCTTTGGTTGCAGGTCCAGGTTCAGGTATGTTTTAGTCTACCTGTTATTGTTCACTTTAGATGCTTATCGCTCATACCAGGCTTTATGTCTGACCCAGAGTTTTATGTCTCCTCTTATTACTCTGGGTGCTCACACGAGCAGACTAGAGACAGGTTAGCTGGTGATGCGCGAGTAGCTGATTCGGAGGCGGGCAGGAGGCTTCCACGTATGATATATATATACACATTCTCCCTGTGTCGTTGGTGGTCGCTACTTGGGCATTAGTAGTGTACCTCCTTTATCTTACTTTTGCTTTGAGACAGTTTGAAAGTTGAAATAAGCTGTATTTTGGATTTCCGCTGCTATGATGTTTAGTTCTGATTTTCAGCTTATGCACTGTCTCTCCTGTTTTGTGTCAAGTATGTTATTATTATATTTTGTTCTATGCGCTGTTAGACATTCTACAGGTTCTTTGTATGTTCATTTCCTTCTTCCTTTTTCCTTCTGACGACCCGTTCCGTGCTAATTGGACATGTGTACAGCGCACCTTTGGAGTAAATGTCGGTTGGAGCGGGGCGGGCCGTCACATTGGGCATAACATATAATAAGGATTATTGGCATAACTATGTACGAGATTATGTAATCATGGTAGAATTTATGTATCCAAATCAAATTGGAACCATAAACACGAATTTGGGTTTCGAAGCGTGAACATGAATTATTGGATTGGAATAAATAAGCATATAGAACCTAGATTGAAATTGTGTAGGTCCGTTAAAAGATGAATATGCCTAACCCGATATTAGATTGAGTTGCGGTGTTAGACTGCCCAGAACCGCCTGGCATATCCAGCAACCGCAACAACAGATCTAATGTGAGAGGTTAGCGCATCATGCGCAAGAGGTAGAAGTCTACTCGGAACCATCCGACACATTCAGCAAACACAAACAACAGTTCTAGTGTGAGAGTTTGGTGCACTAATAAATCAATTAATGCCAATGAACAGACATGCTAAGAATGTTAAGGTTAAGTAAATGGAGGTGTATAAGAAAACTTAACCAATGTAATAATGGGGAATGATAACAACCTATTATGAACATTTAGGGGAAATATGAAAGTCATATAATAGGTAGATTTGTCTTATGGACAAGGGAAGATGATAATAAGACTAGAGAATGGGAAAACTTATATTATAAAATAAGTTGAATATAAGCAACAAAGCAATAATGAGAAATCTGTTGATAAACATAACATGAGTTATGATTAGAAAACCTTAGTTAAGAGAACTAAGATAACTAAGTAGTAAATCTTAGTTAAGAACTAAGTAATAAACCTTAGTTAAGAGAACTAAGTAATAAGCCTTAGTTAAGAAAACTAAGCAATAACCCTTAGTTAAGAGAACTAAGCAAACAACGATGGATTGTGGCGACATCAACAGATGAAAGTATAAATGAATAAGAAGATATGAGGAAAAACTTATATAAGAAATAAGTTAAGATGGATAATGGGGTATAAAGCTTACTAAGGAAACTTACAAGTAATGAGTCATACATGAAACATTAATAAGCAAGAGAAACTTGGTAATTTAAAAACTAATATGGATGAGATTACCAAGTTAAAAAGAAAACATAATGAGACAGAGCAAGCGCAAAATTAGAAGATTAGACTTAAGGTATAATAACACGAATGGGTAAGGCACTTGGACCAGTCCAAACGATAAGGGATGAATAACCAAACACGGTAGATCATCACAATGTCATAGGGCCCAAGGGGGAGTGAACGTCCATCTAATCGTGCAAAAGGCTCCAAGGGACTGGGTTACGAAGCATGCGGCTTCTGGGGACGTGAGGGTACTCTTGGCAACCCTCTGCGAGTGGCAGATGATATGCCTGTGCTCACAGAGGTTAGGTCTGCATGGGAAGAACCAATGAGTATGCCTTGATTGCAAAACAAGAGGCGATCAAAAGACTAAGATGGACCAGCGTGATTCGGCGAGACCAGTTAGTGCCCTGTGATAGCAACTCGTCGTCTACTTACCATCTTCTGTCAGTACATGAAGCAGAAAGACGGAGAACTCCAAAAGACAATATACTTTGCTATCTAGTTATGGATGAGGTTGGCCAATAGGATTAAAGGGCATAGGGGGCTGGGGTTACAGTTCTCGTTCTTGATATTCTTGGGTGCCTTTCATTAGTTGAGGGAGGAGTCTAGTGGGACCATAGCCACTATAAAAGAAGACCTTAGCATCTGCATCGGCAGATATCTGAAAGCTCCCGACCGAGTTCCGTGTTTCTTGATTCGCACTGCCATGGGTCTCGGGCGCACATATAGAGAACATGTGAAAATAGACATCGAGTATGATTGACGATACGTACGTGGGAAAAGTCTAGGTACACTCATGTCGCTCTGGGTGGTGTACCATAGACTAGAGGGCATTATTCGATGAAAGAATCTAGTAGGATCTAAAATGGCAGTCTAAACGCTTACGTAACACAGTGATGATAGTTTTATGCAAACGTAGCGTTGATGTACATACGACATGCGACATTGGATAAGAGACTGCGTACATACGGTGGAGACCATGCGAGTAGAGTATACCATAATTGGGGGTAGCTACATATACACTATATTAGGTTAATCTACTAGAGAGTAGCTGGGTGTGACGTGTGTCTAAACGTTGAGTGCTAATAACACAAATAACCTAATAAATAAGAAAATATAATTGAATAGTATATGTAGGATTATCCAAGAAGTGTTGTTTAAATTCATTCACACAGAACTTATGTTTTGACCCCCTCCTCATAACATTCACAGGTTAGGTTCCTGACAGAGAATGTATAGATTTGGATACTAGTTTAGCAGTATTATTATTAAGGTAAAGCTATGTTTCAACTACATTATATTTATTCGTTCCGCTGTGAGATATTTTCCAAACTCTGACATGTTTTATGTCTCTGTCTTTTCTATAGGATACCTGAGCAAACCAACTCGGGTTTCGATGGATTGGGTTTTTGAAAAAAATTCGGTCCGTCAGAGTCCGGGTTGTTACAGTTCTTCCCACGCAGACCTAACCTCTGTTAGCCCAGGCATATCATCTGCCACTCACAGAGGGATACCAAGAGTACCCTCACATCCCCAGAAGCCGCATGCTTCGTAACCCAGTCCCTTGGAGCCTTCTGTATGATCAGATGGACGTTCGCTCCCCCTTGCGCCCTACGACATCGTGATGATCTACCGTGTTTGGTTATTCATCCCCTATCGTATGGACTGGTCCAAGCGCCTTACCCTTTCGTGTTATTCGACCTTAAGTCTAATCTTCTAATTATGCGCTTGCTCTATCTCATTAGGTTTTCTTTTTAATTTGGTTATCTCAGCCATATTAGTTTTTAACTTAAATTACCAAGTTTCTTTTTCATAAGTCTTTCCCTATTTCTTATGTAGCCGCGAGCTTTTAATTGTTTACTTAGTTCTCTTAACTAAGGTTTACTAACAAGCTCAAACACGACTTTCTGTAACTGTTTACTTAGACCGCTTAACTAAGGTTTACCAACATGACTTTCCATGATTGTTTACTTAGTTCTCTTAACTAAGGTTTACTAACAAATTCTCTTTATCGTTTACTTATTAACTTAGTCATCTTAACTAAGGTTTACAAATAAGTTTTCCCCTTACTCATATAACTTATGTTTTCCCTATTCGTGGCTTTATTCCCATTCCCACGGATTACTTAATCTTTAGTTAAGTATGGCTTGCATTCTTTCATAAGTTATTTCATCTTTGTATCAATCATTATAACCTATGTTATAATTCTTACTTGTCTTGTAACAAGCTTACCTATTATCTTCACATTCAGTTATACTCGTACCTGTTGATGTTGCCATAATCCATCATTATTTACTTAGTTTTCTTAACTAAGGTTTGCTACCATTCCCCATTATTACGTCGGTTAAGTTTGCCTATACACTTCAGTTTACTTAACCTTAGCACACTTAACATGTTTGTTTCATAGCATTAATCTTTTTATTAATGCACTCAACCTCTCACATTAGACATGTTTCTTGCGGTTGCTGGATATGCCGGGCGGTTCCGGGTAGACTTCTACTGCAAACTCGTTCTAACATCGGGTTTTGGGCTTAATGCACTAACTCCTCACATTAGACCTGTTGTTGCGGTTGCTGGATGTGTCGTGCGGTTCCAGGCAGACTTACACCACAACTCAATCTAACCTCGGATTAGGCATGTTCATCTTTTAACTGATCTATACAATTTCAATCTAGGTTTTATATGCCTATTTGTCCCAATCCAATAATTCATGTTCACGCTTCTAAACCCAATTTCATGTTTATGGTTACAATTTGATTTGGATACGTAAATTCTACCATGATTACATAATCTCGTACATAGTTATGCCAATAATCCTTATTATATGTTATGCCCAACTTTTCATGTATATAAGTTATACTTAATTATACCCAAATTAATTTTTCTTTAAAGTTATCAAAAATTCATGTCAACCCTCATTCTCATTGCTTAGAACAATTAATTCATGTCAACCCTCATTCTTATTGCAAAAATCCCAATTCAACTTATAATCCCATATGTCTAAATCTTCAATTCTAACTTTTCTTATGTACATATAGTTTATACATAAATTCTTGATTCAACACACCCAAGCATATCTAAACGTTCTCAATTTTAATCGCACATATTTTCTTTTATGTTCTAGGTTAATATATGTGCCAATTTTCCCTAATTTCCCAATCTCAGGTTATATTATATGTTATTCCACAATTCCTCAATTCGTGAATTATGCCCAAAAATTCATCTTACAAATTGTTTCAATTTCCCAATTACAAATTATTCCCAAATCCCCAAACATCAATTTCACTATTCCAATCTTTGTTCGTACGCATGCTTTTCAGCGAGATTTGGATTAGGCTCGAAGTTAGCCTAATCTTAAAAATAAAAAAGGAAAGGGGAAGGAGAAGAACAGAATACGCATAAAATAAAATCTGAATTATTTCAATTGAATTAAACAATTTAACTTGGGGAATTGCTAAATGATACATCTACTATTATTTAACAAGGGTAATTTAAATCCACTCACAGTGATTTTTGCTTTCCTAGGTCTGATTTAGATTAGCATCCAAAGTTCTTCCCTTTCTTGTGGTGTAGATTGTAGATCAAAATCCCTTCTCTCTTTATTTTGAAATAGAAGAAATTCTAGATCTAATCTTTGATCTTCATCTATCTTGTGTTGAAGAGAATAATTAATTTAATTAGAGTTGAAGCAGTGTTACAACGTCCCCAATAATTTTTTTAGAGGAGAAGAGGATTTCTTGAGGAAGAAGAAGTAGAACTTTAGCGTAGCTTTGGGATTGTGAATTTTAGGTTTGGGTTTAGAGTTTTATTTATATGTAGTTTAGAACAACTAGGGCCTTAGGATTAAAATAGAATCCATCTAAACCTTACACCGCGCTAAAGAAAAGAATGTTCTAGAGTAGGCTAGACCAACCCAGGTATGTTGCACCATAAACGCACGCATGCACCCAGAAACAAGTTAGGTCCAAGCGCACTTATTTAGCTGTATTATTTTCTATTTTTAATGTTTAGTTTCTTTTTTAAATGTTCAATTGCCTTTATTTTAAATTAAATGTGCCTCTTTTTCTTCCACTAATTAATTGCATGTTTTATGGCATGCCTTAATCCTTTCATATTGCATGCAATTAATTCACTACTTTTGAATTTCAAACGCCAAAATTTACATCTACTTTTATTTCCAATGTTGCATTGCAATTTACTTCGTTAATTCATCGCTTGTTTCCCTATATATATATATATATATATATACACACATTCTATTTTCTTCTCAACGTATGCATTTCATACATTCCAATTAATTCCTCAACTCTCTCTTTCTAAACCTTCCTTTAATTGCATCAATTATATTAATGTTTCCTTTTTTTTCAAACCATTTCATGTCTTTCTTTAATCAATTAATTTTCCTTCTTGCGTTTAGCTTTCTTTTTATTTTGATTGCACATCCTTATTTTACAATCAATCAATTTACCTTTAATGCATTTATTTATTTATTAATTCATTGTAATTAATGCACTCTACTTTTATGCGCTCAATCCTTTTTATTATTCTATGCATTAACAATATAACTTTCAATATATTAACTAATGCATATATTCACATGCACATAATTAATTGCATGTTATTAATTCACCTCTTTCTTCCGTTTGCATTTTAATATTAATATATACATATATATATATATATATATATATATACATTGATTAGATACCCTTTAATGCCAAAACATCTATTGCATGCAACCTAATACCTTTATATGAAATCTATTTCTTTTTATCGCATGCATTGCACTGACACATTGCCTATTTTAATGTATTGAATTTTCTTTCAAGCACTAATATTTTAATTGTAAATTCTATTGCACTTTAAATTTTAACATTGACATTAATATATTCCTCTGCATTACTATCGTATTAATTTTTCCTTCTTTACAACGTATGAACTTGTTATGCATCACCATCGTCTATGTACATTTTAATCGTCATAAAAATGCAGGGTGTTACAGTATCCCACCACTTGGCAAGGAATTAACTGCCACGCAGGATACGAATTGAGAAAACGCATCCCACCACTTAGCAACCTCCCACATGTTCCTTCTCCCACCTTCTTTGTATTCCCTTTTCTCCTCCGATTTCGCACTTCAGTCCTTTACCACGCAATTGCCTTTCATGTCAAAAGCCACCACTAAACCCTTCTATAACTTCCAGTACAGCCTTCGTTCATCCCCAATCTCAAATCAGTTCACAAATGGGCCGATTTCGATTTGGTCTACGGACTCACACAAATGGTTAATCAACCCACCTGAGTTGATATTGGTTCAACTTGATGTCCTAGGGTTTCAAAAGTGTTATCGGTTGTGCTGGTTGCTTGGGGTGGTGTACATAGGAATATGAGAGTTCAAAACCGAAGGAAACTTATATGTCACCGGAATACGAAATAAAACAGAATGAAATTTCGTACCTCGATATATATAGGGGGAGCGGGGGAGCAATTGAAAGACTTAGGAAAATTCCTAACTACCGGAATTGGTATTGATCCCACAAATAAAAAAGCAAAAAAAAAAAGGAATGAACGAAGGAGAAGGGGAGAAGGGCGGACTAAAAGTTGACCAACCCAGGGATCGGTGACGTACTTCTGAACTCCAACAATGGCGACGATCGCATGTACGCATTATCAAAACTTTGACCATTGAAATCGACTCGAACCGTTAAGCGATCATGTCCTTATGAATCAAAAGATTATACAGAATATGCCAAATGATCGAGTCCCAATTCATTTATGTTTCAATAACAAACTCACACGATCATGCAGCCGAGTTGCAACTACGACCAAACATACACGCTTCCGGAATCTCGATTGACTAAACCGACTCGGGTCGTTAGCCAATCGTGTACTCGTGAATTTAAATATTCCAAGTGTACATGCCAAACGATCGAGTCTCAATTCGACAACTTTTCAACAGCTAACTTGCACGATCGCATGCTCACAGCATGCCATTTAAACATCTAGTTACCTATTTCATACTTTGGTCGAAACGCGCGAAATCACATGCAAACGTGCGAGTGCATACATGATCTTATGCCGGAAACAACTCCTTTACAATTCGGTGTAAACGAATGTCAGTGACTAGCATTTAATTTCTTGAGGTCAATAGGAAATGGACGTTCACCTAAGCAATCAGATAGGATTCCAGCCCCGATGATTAGAAATCTCAACAACTCTAGAATTCAGAACTTACATCGACATACTGCGACAAAGCATCGCAGCCACTACACAAAAATGTCACGACCAATCATTCAACATGACTTGGAGACTTTTATGGCTCCCAAGAATACTTGAATCTACTCAAATCACGTCATGTTGTCATAAGACATCCTTTGGGGGTGCAAGTGTTAATCGGCCTTTTGGGCCGATTACCAAAAGCAGTCCTTGCCCACACGACTCGGCCCATCGCTGGTTCAAAAACCTAAAAGCATTGCCGAAACACTTAGGACTCAAGCCCAGGTAGAAATGTATAATGATAGTAGTTCCGGCTCAGCCAAGATGCTCAAATATAGCCTAACATGCAGGATCGGTATTCAGTATAATGAAGATTTCGTATCCCGTTTCCCTCATTAACTTCTCCGAACCCAAAGTATAAAACTGTATCCCCAAAACGACTCTTGGGATCCACATTTCCGTCATTTTCCATTTTTTTATCCCGTAATCTCCCTACATTTAATGCCTCGCTCAAAACCCACTTTTCATATCCCTCAACTCTGACTCAAGTTAAACACTTCCAGGATACGAAACAAACCAGGAGACATTAGATACGAAGTTATAATGTCCCAAGATACGAAGGGATACAAAGGCAACAAGTTTTAGAGATTCAAAGCAAAGAGCAACAACAAAAGCTATGTCCCTGGATCGATACTGATCCTAGAGAACGAAATGTGGGCATGGGCCCCACACCTCACCTACTCCCACCTGCTCCACTTCCTCCAGCTCTCCTATAAATATGCTCGACCCTACAGCATAAAAAAGGTTGATTAATGGCTCTTTGAACACATTAGGAAGAAGAAGACCTTCCTAGAACCTCCCAAGCATACTCCATCACTCGTAAAAGAAGAAGGAACTACTTCGTGGACACTTGGACCATTTTGGGTAGCTTTGGAATTTCAGAAAGAAGGAGCTTACCTGCATATTTGGACATATTAAAGCCTTGTTTCCACCATTGGCATTGTAGTGACTTGGAACTAGTGTTCCCACCAATGTAAACTTGTATAAAGAGCATAATGAAAGAGCACATTCATTCAAAGTGGCCATAGGCCTTCACCGGCCGGACCACTATGAAATATTTTGTCATTTACTTTCTACGCATTATTTCCATTATAGACATATTGTTTCATTGTCCTGGAACTCATTGAGTGTTGTGCCAACTTTTGCACGTCAACCGTTTATTTAGACCCTCTAGAGTAAAACTCGATTAAGGGGAAGGAAGAAGTTGTAGTCCCATCCTTGGACTGAAGAGGAGTCTCGAGCGCTAATCAATTTGGATGAAAAGTCCTGCTTTTATAAAGAGTTGTTCTTTCTCTTCACGCAGAAATTCGAAATGAAATTGAGGGCATGATATTTGTACATTGTGTAAATCTTTGAAAAAACTGTATTGTGCTAATTTAGAAGTCTTAATCATTAAAGTACATTTCTCGATAGTCCGTTCGCAACTTGACAGGTTTTGACAAAAGATCTCATGTAATTGGACTATTTTTAAAATGAATGTTCTATAAAAACATAATAGAACAACATTAAAGATATAAGCAAACTATAAAATGGTATTTTTTTACATCATTTGAGTATTTACAAGATTCCAGTATGATTCATACAAAATAGATTTTTTAAACATTTCTAGAATAAACTTTCTTTGTGGTATTGAGCTTTTCAATGAGCATCTCAACTGGAAGTAAGTGAACTCTCGGCAGGTTCCAATTCGCTCCAGGATGGGATTCTCTTCCTATCTCGTTTAAATATTTATGGTGGAAGTGCCTAAGCAAGCCATTGTTGAACTCTGCAAGATATGAATAGGTCACTATTGGGTTCTAATAGTAGACTTCCCACAAGAAATCTACCAAGAGGTCTCTTTCCTTAATTAACATCCAAAAGAGGCCCATAAATTCTTCGATTTCTTCATTTAAGCCTCTCGTTTTGAAGACGTGCTCTTTTCAAGAGAGCACCACCTTCGTTGCTCTTGAAAGTTTTCAAGGCAATAGTGCTCCTGTCAAGATTAAAATACTTATCAAATAAATAATTATAATACTTGGCTTGTTTATCTAATTCTCTTCACGAGGAATTTATCTCTAACTGCTTTATATTAAATTTATCCCTAATAGAGGCCAAGTGCTTCCATCATGTCTAAAATTTTTTAATGGGTTACATAACTTAGCTGATAACAAAAGAATGTGTTTTGGAAAAAATAAAGAATCATACTTGAGAAACAAGAACAAAAGGCTACCACACGAAGCCCTCTCTGTTGGGAATGTTGGAGTCGAGAGCAAACATAGAGTTGGACAAATCAATAGGCTTCCTTTGTCCTGAACCTTCGGCAGAAGGACTGGTTTTTCTCTTCATCAAAAGGATCACTCTCTTTTGAAGGCAGATATTCCTTCGTTTTCCCTTGTCATGGTGTTCTCCATGGCCGCAATCACTCGCCCCAACACCGTGACAACTAGTGTTTCCTCCAATACCTCCATCGTCCCCATCGTTGTCATTATCATTTGAGGTCTCCTCCATGTCATTCACATCCAAGGTGTCCCTGTCGTAACTATCTCCTCATAGGAACAATCTTCAGTAACCATAGGGATTTCAAAAAAAGAAGCTCTCTGGCATCGACCCCTTCCCTTTGTGGAATAACAATCCGTTTTCGAAGATTATTGAGTTTAGCTGTGAACCTTTATGTTATGTCTGAAGATAAAGAGGGAAAACTCGGATCTTGACAACTGTGCCTATTATCAGTGCTATAAGAGTTTTTTTTGGCTAGAATATCTCTATGATAATTAGTTAAAAAGTCTTCCATATTCCTCTTAGCATTATAAAAGGTGACAATAACCTTGAGAAGAGCGTCCTTTTTCTTCTTGAAACTCGCATACTTGGTGCCAGGATCATCCTTTTTCTTTCGGAATTTTCCAAGGAAATGTTTAAACCTATTTTCTGATCCGAAAGAGTTTGTATGGTCTTCTCCCTTTCTGAATAATCGCTTTTGCATCAAGCAGTTCACTTAATGTCATGTCTTTCATTCTGGTTAAAGTGGAAACTTGGCTCTTTAAAGCTTGGTTTTCCTCTCTAAGCTTCAAAAGTTCAGCACAATCTGTTTGGGAAGAAAACCAATGACTGACGTACTAAAAAAACTAAAAAAAAGGCAAGGGAACACAAAAGATTAGAAGTATACCAAAAGGTGCTGGTCAATAATATCATTCTGATCTAAAGGAGAACTAAAAGAAATAATTGGGAAGCGAACGAAGGGGAATTGAATACAACTTTCACCAAATCCGCAAAAATAGCGTCCAGAAGAGAAAAGCCGAGGAGCCTAAGATATCAGATTACAGAGGAAGAAGAGGGGAAAGACCGAATGCTTTTTGCATTTCATCAAAAGAGACGGGAGAGCTAGAATGGTTAACATAAATCTTCCTCGGTAAGGGGAGCTATCACCAAAGTTTCACCTTCAGTAATTAGTTGGGTGCTGCCAGCATACATTATAAAAGTTACGCAACAGCCATGACAATACCCTCTCTTCCTCCCTTGGGAGTGGCGACAGTTGAGGAATGGTTTCTTCAACCTTCTTATTAGAATGTCCCTCGAAGGATGCAAGAAACCTCTTTTCGACCATTGCACCAGAATTAAGAATGTTGTATACGACTCCTGGTTTCGGGGTAGGGTGTGTATGACGCTGGAACAAGGAGTGATGGATATAGCCAAGATAAAGAAGCAAACGATTAGGTAAGTAAGTGCATAATACTCATGTACTGAAATTCCAGAAGTTAAAAGAAAGATGTAAGAGGCTGAGAATAAAAAAAGAAAGAAAGGTTAGAATTGAAGAAGAATAACACAAACACGTCATTTCAAAAAAGATCAAAAACTCATAGCAGAATGACTAAAATATAATATACACTACTCTTTACACAAAGAGAAAACTGTATATGTACATAAATAAGTAACAAGAGTACATAATTAGATCAGGCTATACAGTCATAATAATCTGCATGCATAATGGCTAATACATACAACACACAACGAAATAAAATAATATGGAAAATACGAGAATGCGCTACGAATCCAGCTCCTCTCCTACAGCTCCAAGCAAATATGGAAAATATATTCGGTCTAATCCGAGCACATTTGAGGAAAACCAAAACACCTAGATTAGTCTGGAATACTTATAATGAGAAAACTCACATCACAAACAACTTTCTTAATTTTAGAAATCTATTAAAAGAATGGAACTCTCGTAAGACATAATCACACATAAACATGATACATGTTTTCCCCTTACGATAACCCGAAATAATTTTATATCGAATCAAATGATATTATTGTAATGTCTGTTAAATCATCTTAAAATAAAATAATAAACATATGTGAAATTGTTAACCATAATCAAATTCCATACCCTAATGGGTTCTACATACAAAAATATGGCATGTATTAGGACTTGGATTCCATACAGTGACTGGGCACTGGGTACCACCCTCCACAGTACCTCTCTAGATTAGTTGTATCCAGAGTCTACTTGTGACTCCTTGCCAATACAGAACTGGCCTACCATTTAACTTGATAATACCGAATATGTCACCACCATGGTTGTGTTCAGCAACCACCTCAACATACAATAATCAAAGGGTCAACCATTTTAGACGTGTGGTGAACATACCATGATGAGTCCGACTCATATATCCCCGTTTGCATCTCCACTGATTTTAGTCATTAACGGCTGATGGGGAAAGAAGCTACGTTTGTACCTTTCACACATGGCACATTTCCATCTTTGAATGTTCATCCCTCTTCGATGGCAATGTATTGATAACATTCATCCATACAAGTCGTTAAGGTACAGTTCCAACCAAATGCATTACCTTTACTATATCCATATGATTAGCAACAAGTAATACTTGCATTCTCAATGCTTTGTACTTGCACAACGTACTTGCAAATTCTAGTTCGAAAGCAAAGTCGATTCGAAGTGGTTTTGAATCCTATTACAACACTAGTTCCTCGAACCAACACGTTAAAAGTTAAAATGGAATTCTATTGGTAGTCGGTTCTTTAACTATCAATGTGTAGTTGTCCAGTTAAGTACATTAACCACATAGACCATTTTAATCGAAATACTCATTAGAAATATTACATAGATTCTTAAAAATCGATTACTTATACTTATCTTAATGGGGTAAGCATATTTTCAAATCCCTTGTTTTCATTACTTCAAAAAACTACAGCCATACACTTATCACTTTGGAATAAGCATATTCATAAAACCGTACTATTTTGACTACTTAGAAAATAATGTTGTATACTTAACCAAATGGTATACGTATAGCCATAACTCATACATAGGCCAGAACAATGTCATGTGATGCATTGTTAACTGTAAAACCCAAACAATTATATTTAACTTCAAAACTTTAGAAATTAAAGTTTACGCTATTCTTTATGGAAATGATATATCACCACCATTGATAAATCTAAAATGAGCTAATGGCGCCATTCTACTGCGATTTTTCTTCTTCATCGCTATCCTTATCTCCCATTACCTGCTCGTCCATCCATCTCAATCAGATTCAGATATCGACGATCTTCTATACGCCCTCTTCTTTAATCATTCTTTCAACTGATGGCAAAAAGCCCTAGTCGAAATCCCGATTTCTGAACTGTTCTACCAGATCCGGTAAGATATACTCCCTCTCCACTTCAAGTTTTGCGACTTCTGATAGGATTTGAACATAGATCGTCCTTATGAGTTACTTACTAAAGATATTGCATCGGTGCATGTAAACCCATGTCTGATATTGGAAAAATTGTTGTGACATCGCTTTCCTCAATGCTTGCTGGTGGACTTCCTGCTTTTCTCCACTGGTCTAATGACGTTACGTTGAATACTACTGAGTCTGACTGTGTGCTGAATATTCCAGGTACTTTCTCTTCAAGTTTTTCCCCTAGTATTGTGGACGTTGGCTCTATCAATATAGTTGGTGTAACAACCCGAATTTTAATAACGTGTTAAGACAAGAATCGATGCAGAATTAAATTTTAAAATAAAAATCAAGTGAAACGGGTTGCGCCGTTGCGTTCGTCTCGGAATTCTGGTTGGAAACGAGTCCGAAATTTCGTAAATCGGAGTCCGTATGACCGAGATATGGCCTCTAGAAGTTTCACGAAAAATCAGAAAACGAAAACAGATTTTCAAATTTCGAATTTACCCCCAAACAGACTGGGCGGGAAAATTTCCCGCTCAGCCCCAGGTCGACTGGGGAGTCGACCCCCCCCAGGGACCAGGTCGACTGCCCAGTCGACCTGGGTGTCGACCTGGGGGTCGACTTCCCTGGTCGGACCAGGTTGGCCTGTGTGCACCTACAGGGTCTTGTGGTCTGGTTTGTTGGCCTGTGACGATTTTTGATGGCTCAGATCTGTTCTAGGGTTGATCCTATGGCCTAAACTTGTTCCTACTCCTATAAAAACACCCTAAGACCTAGCCTAATTCACTACAATTCACTCTAACAACAAAGTGCTGCCCAAATATTTCTTGATCATGGCCTCCATCTCCAACTTCAAAGGCTTGGGCATTCAAACTAGATCCATGTCAAAGGAGCAAGCTTTCTACATCAAATCAAGGGAGTAGAGCATCATTCCTACACCGTTCTACGACAAATGCTTGCTCATAATTCTCTAGCCATGCTTTGTAAGTTCTAGCTACTTTTAGATCTAAACGGTAGTTCTAATGTTGACATGGAATAAAATGAGATGAAACCTAAGTATGCTAGTCTATGTGAATCAAGTCTTGCCCCTCTCTTGAACTTATGACTTTGGGCTATTTCGTAGTGATTAAATCATGCCACTCATGTTGTGTTTGACTTAGTTTATGATGCAAGATTTAATCTTGACTTGTGGAAATGTTGGCATGAATCCTTAGAACAATTTGACTTGTGGAACATTCATATGAACTTGACTTGGGGTTTATGCATGTAAAACAACCTAAACCCCTCATGACCATTTACATGCCTATGATGATGAACCTAGTGTTATGATATCATACATGTTTGAGGCCAATCCCTTTATGCTACCATATATGTTTGAGGTCAATCCCTTTATGCTATCATATATGTTTGGGCCAATATGTTGTCATATTATTCCTACTATGTTGACTCGCTTTCACTTGCGTTGGGAATACGCCTTGGGTAGTTAGGCAAACTTGAGATGGGCTATGAAACTTAACATAAATTAAGTAATGGGACAATGGGCATAAGTGGAAAACGTGGACTTTGTCGTAGCCTAAATTTTACATGAACATGACAAGTAGGAAAACATGAAAGTGGCCAACTCGAGGTTGGGTTGAGTTTGTAGCATAAATCTGCCCGGAACCGCCCGGCAAATCCAGTAGCTACAGACAATAAGACCCAATGTGAGTAGTTGGTCATATCGCGCTCAAAACCTGAGGTTAGACTAGGTTGTGGTGTAAAGCTGCCCGGACCCGCCCGGCGTAACCAGTAACCACAACAAAGTCTAATGTGAGAGGTTGGGGTGCATTAATTTACTTAATGCCACATGATAAGGTTAAGTTAGTTTGACTAATGGCACTTAACCGATATGACATGAATGGGTAGGTTAAGTAAGAGTGGACTTGATTACTTAAGACACTTAACCATATAACATGATTAGCGGATGGGTTAGTTTAACCTAAATGGGTTGATAACACCCGACTGGGATAACGCGATGCGTGGTAGAGTTAAGTAAACCCACAAGAATGATACTTAACCATTATAAATACGACTAGTGGATGGGGTTAAGTTAACCTACACTTAACCAATCCGACTCGGTAATTTGATGGGGTTAAGTTAACTTACACTTAACCAATCTGACTTGATGATTTGATAGGGTTAAGTCCCGAACCTCTTAACCTATACTTAACCAATCCGACTCGATAATTTAATGGGGTTAAGTTAACCTACACTTAACCAATTTTACTCGATGATTTGATGAGTTTAAGACAACCTATACTTAACCAATCTGACGTGGTAGCTTGATGGGGTTAAGATAACCTATACTTAACCAATCTGACACGGTAATTTGATAGGGTTAAGTTAACCTATACTTAACCAATCTGACACGATAATCTAGGGTTAAGTCATGAACTTCTTGATATACTTAACCAACTTGATACATGGTTTGTAGGGCTAAGTCTTGAACTTGAATACTTAGCCAATTTTGACATGATTCGTAGGCGGGGTAAGTCATGAACTCGAATGACAACACTTAAACCATTAGACAAAACCCTAGTTCAGGGGACTAAGTGGAAAATCGTAGTTAATAAGGATAATGGGAAGGGAAACTAAGTGATAAATCTTAGTTAAGGATAATTCTTAGTCAAGAGAATTGGACCAGTTCACAAATAGATGAGTAACCTGATACGGTAGGTCATCGTTTAAACAAACACACGAGGAGGAGCGAATGTTTATCTGACTTAGATAAAGGCTCCAGCGAACTGGGTGACGAAGCGGTAGCTTCGGGGGACGTGAGGGTACTCTTGGTATCCCTCTGTGAGGTGGCAGATGATCCTCCTGGGCTCACAGAGGTTAAGGTCTGCTGTAGAAGAACCAAGGGTATGCCTTGGTTGCTGTGTGAGCAACCTAAAGACTGGGGTGGATTAGCGTGGAGTCGGCGATTACTTAGTTTAGCCCTGTGATAGCACGTCGTCGACTACCTACCATCTTTAGTCAATTGTGTACGTATGCGGAAAGGCAGAGAACTCCCAACAGACCATATACTTGCTATCTAGTTATGGGTGAGGTTGGCCAATAGGAAAGTGGGGCATGGATGGCCGGAGTATAGTTCTCGTGCATGATTTTCTTGGATTGCCTTTCAGTAGTTGAGGGGGGGGGGTCACGTGGGACCATAACCACCGGTAGAAAAACAGACCTTGATATCTGCATCGGCAGATAACCTAAAGCTCCCGACCGAGTCCTGTATTTTTTGATTAGCCCTGTCACGGGACTCGTATGGCACATTGAGATACATGTGCATCTAGACATGGAAAAACGATTCACGATACATACGTGGGAAAAAGGGGCGTGGTTGACAAGTAGCGTAATCCCTAGCGGTCCTAGGTGGCTTAAAACCAAACCGAGTTACGAAAACGTTTAGTAGGTAGCGTAATCCCTAGTGGTCCTAGGTGGCATAAATCCTAGCCGAACATTCGAGAATTCATGGTAAGAAAACACAGCTAGATTAAGGGTGACAGTCCAAACGATTTCAAGGATAATGGAACTACGTTGAAGTAGTATTAGAACTACGTGAGGAAGCCCGCAGGATTTACGGCAAAGGACTTAACATATACATGGAAAGAAACATACGAGTGGGGAAAACCTACATTAGGTTGACATGGACCAATTCATGACATTGGGCAAGGGACATTTTGTAGCTAACACATGACACGGGTTGGGATACTAGTACGGAAGGTGCAGGGCAAATATACTTGATAGAACCTTGGGGTGTTATACTCGATAGAACCTTGGGATGTTGTACTCGATAGAACCTTGGGATGTTATACTCGAAAGAACCTTGGGATCTTATACTTGATTCATAGTGACCGTAGTTTATCTTAATACAGTAGTTCATCCTGTTACCTTGGTTTAGCTTGTCTATCTTGTCATCATCCTTATGTTTACTTTCAGTTTATGCATGTCATGTTACCTTTACTTGTTTTTATGCTGGAAGTAGATAGGACTTACCAGTCTTTATGACTGACCCCGTTTCTTTCGCCTCTTTGTCTTCCGTCCCCCCCCCCCCCCCCAGGTTTTCAGGGAGGAAATACTGTTATTTAGCTCGGACTTCTTCTGCTTCAAGGTCATCATGTATGGCTTGGATTTTTTCTTGGCTATGGCGGCTTTACCGTTTTACTTGGGGAATACTTTATGACTGTGGTTTTATGCTTCTTTAACTATTGCAAGACAGGTTTCCAATGTAATGGCTTTTAAAGGCATTTTGATGTAAAAGGCTTTAGACCTTATAATTTTATGAGGTAATGAAATTTGGTTTTTCTTCCGCTGTTTTATATGTTCTGTCTTGTAATATTTTTGTGCATGTTTACCTAGACAACGCCCCTCCAAAGCTAGTGCATTCTCTTGTGAGTGACCCTGGCGGAGGTGGGGTGTTACATTTGGTATTAGAGCAGAAGGTTACCAGACTGGGCAAAAGTTTTAAAACCTTCTGAAAACTATTTGAAAACCGTTTACAAAGAAGCATTTTTCAAGGAAAGTTTTATCTTTTTAAAAGCCTATTCCCCAAAGGCCATTAGCATTACCCTTTGTTTCCTTGATTGAATCTCTTTTCCTTTCTTTCCTCCACCTGTAGTCACAGTGGTTTGAACTACGACTAATCCTTTTCTAACTACGTCAGTGTTTTCGGTACGATGGAGGCAGTTCTCGAGAGACCTGTTACCGCGTTATAAGAAAGGATAGTAAGAACAAGGATAAAGGATATAAGCTTAAGGACAAGCAACTTGTTGGTATGGCTTAATCCACAAAAGAGGAAAAGGGTGAATGATAAAACCCATGACAAGAGAGAGTATCTCTAGTAGGGTAAAAAGGGAAAGATAGTCAAGTATTATGAGACGAGGACAAGATCATCGAGAGGGCAATTGTATGCTCTCACTGTTAGCGTATCTAAGAAGGATGGTAACGTTTATGTTAAAGGTTTAGCTTTTCTTCTCTATCATCCCGTCAGGACTTTGCTTTGATCATCGCATCATTTAAGTCTGCTTCGATAGTTGAGTCTCTGCACCTTCGTACTAGCATAGTAGAGGATCCCATTTTTGTCTTAAATCTTGTTGAGGAATCGGTCCATTTATTCATGACTTGTTTGGATTTGAGGACGCCTATGACTTTTGGGAATAATGCTTATGCTTTTAAGCTATGGGTTGAATTCTAGGAATAGAGTGGTTATCCAGTAAGGGTGCCATTCTCGGTTCTGAAAGGAGGGTAGTTAGGCTCTTGACTTGCCTCGGCAATACCCTCGAAGTCTCGTGTAACCTTTAGGGTTCTGTCATGATTTGGTTACCTAGAATCTCTTGATGCATTTGTTGGTAATCCGTTCGAGTAGAGTTCGCCACTAAGGCGGATGGTTCATTTCGCTTGTGCATGAGTTATGGAAATCACTCTAGTAAGTACACTTGGTAACATGGTTGGCATCTGTTTGTTTTCAAGAGATAAGTTCTTTTGCGTGGAATGCCGTAGAGTGAGTAAACGAGATCCATGATTCACTAGTGAATTTTGGAGAGCTTACATGAAACCATGAGTCCACGGATATGGTTGAGCCAAGTATACTAGGGGGAGAATAAGTAAAAGTGGAACGAGAGGCGACAATGAAGTGAGTTCCAGCTCATATTTGGAAATAGGAGTTAAGAGGACACGAAATCATGAAGTTAAAGATGGTCAAAGCACAATGGAATTAAGCTCAAGGAAATGCGACTTAGAAGATTGAAGACAAGACACGCGCATCATATCTCTTTTTAAGAGTATATTCTTGATCCCTGTTTTCCTGTAGAGCTTACCCGCATGCTATCTTTTATGCATATCCTCTCGGTCCTATTCTCGATCTTATTTCTGTTGCAAACTCCATAGGGGGTATGACTCATCGGTTAATAATACATGTCAGGGTTTGAAGGTGTCTGTTAGGTTGACTAAACCTTTTGGGCTTTATAGGATATGGGTTGGGTTTAGAAAGGGATTTCTTGTAATCCAAAAGGAGTTTATCTTGCTTATCTTCTCGGTCCTATCTTGAGGACCTTAGGTAGAACCCTATGGATGTAAACATGTATTTGAAAACATGTTATGATTGATATGGTTGCAAGTGGTTGCTCGTGGATGCGCGAATACACACTAGGCACTAGATCGGCTCAGTCGCATTTCATATTTCATATGTATACGTGTTTATGGATGATTTGAATGGGTTATCATGTGAATATTGCATATGGATCAATGGTTGTGCACACATATAGTGTTTATGTGACTAGGACTATTTGCATACATGTGGATTCATGGCACTAAACATATTTTGCATTTAGAAGATCAATCAGGCCTGATCATTTGCATTAGATAAGGAACACATATACACACACTTTCTGCATATGTTCATACAGCATTAGAAATCTTTTAAGGACAATGGTTATCTATGGATGATGCTTTGAGTAGATGGATGATTGGATGGTAGGACACGTCCTCCCTAACTTAGAGATTTCAGGGACGAAATCCTTAAAGGAGGGGAGAATGTAACTACCCGAATTTTAATAACGTGTTAAGACAAGAATCGATGCATAATTAAATTTTAAAATAAGAATCAAGCAAAACGGGTTGCGACGTTGCGTTTGTCTCGGAATTCTAGTTGGAAACAAGTCCGAAATATCGTAAATCGGAGTCCGTATGACCGAGATATGGCCTCTAGAAGTTTCATGAAAAATCAGAAAACGAAAACAGATTTTCAAATTTCGAATTTACCCCCAAACAGATTGGGCGGGAAAATTTCCTGCCCAGCCCCAGGTCGACTGGGGAGTTGACCACCCTAGGGACCAGGTCGACTGCCCAGTCGACCTGGGGGTCGACTTCCCTGGTCGGACCAGGTTGGCCTGTGTGCACCTGCAAGGTCTTGTGGTCTGGTTTGTTGGCCTGTGACGATTTTTGATGGCTCAGATCTGTTCTAGGGTTGATCCTATGGCCTAAACTTGTTCCTACTCCTATAAAAACACCCTAAGATCTAGCCTAATTCACTACAATTCACTCTAACAACAAAGTGCTACCCAAATATTTCTTGAACATGGCCTCCATCTCCAACTTCAAAGCCTTGGGCATTCAAACTAGATCCATGTCAAAGGAGCAAGCTTTCTACATCAAATCAAGGGAGTAGAGCATCATTCCTACACCGTTCTACGACAAATGCTTGCTCATAATTCTCTAGCCACGCTTTGTAAGTTCTAGCTACCTTTAGATCTAAACGGTAGTTCTAATGTTTACATGGAATAAAATGAGATGAAACCTAAGTATGCTAGTCTATGTGAATCTATTCTTGCCCCTCTCTTGAACCTATGACTTTGGGCTATTTCTTAGTGATTAAATCATGCCACTCATGTTGTGTTTGACTTAGTTTATCATGCAAGATTTAATTTTGACTTGTGGAAATGTTGGCATGAATCCTTAGAACAATTTGACTTGTGGAACATTCATATGAACTTGACTTGGGGTTTATGCATGTAAAAGAACCTAAACCCCTCATGACCATTTACATGCCTATGATGATGAACCTAGTGTTATGCTATCATACATGTTTGAGGCCAATCCCTTTATGCTATCATATATGTTTGAGGTCAGTCCCTTTATGCTATCATATATGTTTGGGCCAATATGTTGTCATATTATTCCTAATATGTTGACTCGCTTTCACTTGCGTTGGAAATACGCCTTGGGTAGTTAGGCAAACTTGAGATGGGCTATGAAATTTAACATAAATTAAGTAATGGGACAATGGGCATAAGTGGGAAACGTGGACTTTGTCGTAGCCTAAATTTGACATGAACATGACAAGTAGGAAAACATGAAAGTGGCCAACTCGAGGTTGGGTTGAGTTTGTAGCATAAATCTGCCCGGAACCGCCCGGCAAATCCAGTAGCTACAGACAATAAGACCCAATGTGAGTAGTTGGTCATATCGCGCTCAAAACCCGAGGTTAGACTAGGTTGTGGTGTAAAGCTGCCCGGACCCGCCCGGCGTAACCAGTAACCACTACAAAGTCTAATATGAGAGGTTGGGGTGCATTAATTTACTTAATGCCACATGATAAGGTTAAGTTAGTTTGACTAATGGCACTTAACCGATATGACATGAATGGGTAGGTTAAGTAAGAGCGGACTTGATTACTTAAGACACTTAACCATATAACATGATTAGCGGATGGGTTAGTTTAACCTAAATGGGTTGATAACACCCGACTGGGATAACACGATGCGTGGTAGAGTTAAGTAAACCCACAAGAATGATACTTAACCATTATAAATACGACTAGTGGATGGGGTTGAGTTAACCTACACTTAACCAATCCGACTCGGTAATTTGATGGGGTTAAGTTAACTTACACTTAACCAATCTGACTTGATGATTTGATAGGGTTAAGTCCCGAACCTCTTAACCTATACTTAACCAATCCGACTCGATAATTTAATGGGGTTAAGTTAACCTACACTTAACCAATTTTACTCGATGATTTGATGAGGTTAAGACAACCTATACTTAACCAATCTGACGCGGTAGCTTGATGGGGTTAAGATAACCTATACTTAATCAATCTGACACAGTAATTTGATAGGGTTAAGTTAACCTATACTTAACCAATCTGACACGATAATCTAGGGTTAAGTCATGAACTTCTTAGTATACTTAACCAACTTGATACATGGTTTGTAGGGCTAAGTCTTGAACTTGAATACTTAGCCAATTTTGACATGATTCGTAGGCGGGGTAAGTCATGAACTCGAATGACAACACTTAACCCATTAGACAAAACCCTAGTTCAGGGGACTAAGTGGAAAATCGTAGTTAATAAGGATAATGGGAAGGGAAACTAAGTGATAAACCTTAGTTAAGGATAACTAAGTAATAATTCTTAGTCAAGAGAATTGGACCAGTTCACAAATAGATGAGTAACCTGATACGGTAGGTCATCGTTTAAACAAACACACGAGGAGGAGCGAATGTTTATCTGACTTAGATAAAGGCTCCAGCGAACTGGGTGACGAAGCGGTAGCTTCGGGGGACGTGAGGGTACTCTTGGTATCCCTCTGTGAGGTTGCAGATGATCCTCCTGGGCTCACAGAGGTTAAGGTCTGCGGTAGAAGAACCAAGGGTATGCCTTGGTTTCTGTGCGAGCAACCTAAAGACTGGGGTGGATTAGCGTGGAGTCGGCGATTACTTAGTTTAGCCCTGTGATAGCATGTCGTCGACTACCTACCATCTTTAGTCAATCATGTACGTATGCGGAAAGGCAGAGAACTCCCAACAGACCATATACTTGCTATCTAGTTATGGATGAGGTTGGCCAATAGGAAAGTGAGGCATGGATGGCCGGAGTATAGTTCTCATGCATGATTTTCTTGAATTTCCTTTCAGTAGTTGAGGGGGGGGTCACGTGGAACCATAACCACCGGTAGAAAAACAGACCTTGATATCTGCATCGACAGATAACCTAAAGCTCCCGACCGAGTCCTGTATTTCTTGATTAGCCCTGTCACGGGACTCGGATGGTGGACTCAGATGGCACATTGAGATACATGTGCATCTAGACATGGAAAAACGATTCACGATACATACGTGGGAAAATGGGGCGTGGTTGACGGGTAGCGTAATCCCTAGCGGTCCTAGGTGGCTTAAACCCAAACCGAGTTACGAAAACGTTTAGTAGGTAGCGTAATCCCTAGCGGTCCTAGGTGGCTTAAACCCAAACCGAGTTACGAAAACGTTTAGTAGGTAGCGTAATCCCTAGCGGTCCTAGGTGGCATAAATCCTAGCCGAACATTCGAGAATTCATGGTAAGAAAACACAGCTAGGTTAAGGGTGACAGTCCAAACGATTTCAAGGATAATGGAACTACGTTGAAGTAGTATTAGAACTATGTGAGGAAGCCCGTAGGATTTACGGCAAAGGACTAAACATATACATGGAAAGAAACATACGAGTGGGGAAAACCTACATTAGTTTGACATGGACCAATTCATGACATTGGGCAAGGGACATTTTGTAGCTAAGACATGACACGGGTTGGGATACCAGTACAGAAGGTGCAGGGCAAATATACTTGATAGAACCTTGGGGTGTTATACTCGATAGAACCTTGGGATGTTATACTCGATAGAACCTTGGGATGTTGTACTCGATAGAACCTTGGGATGTTATACTCGAAAGAACCTTGGGATCTTATACTTGATTCATAGTGACCGTAGTTTATCTTAATACAGTAGTTCATCATGTTACCTTGGTTTAGCTTGTCTATCTTGTCATCATCCTTATGTTTACTTTCAGTTTATGCATGTCATGTTACCTTTACTTGTTTTTATGCTGGAAGTAGATAGGACTTACCAGTCTTTATGACTGACCCCGTTTCTTTCGCCTCTTTGTCTTCCGTCCCCCCCCCCCTAGGTTTTCAGGGAGGAAATACTGTTATTTAGCTCGGACTTCTTCTGCTTCAAGGTCATCATGTACGGCTTGGATTTTTTCTTGGCTATGGCTGCTTTACCGTTTTACTTGGGGAATACTTTATGACTGTGGTTTTATGCTTCTTTAACTATTGCAAGACAGGTTTCCAATGTAATGGCTTTTAAAGGCATTTTGATGTAAAAGGCTTTAGACCTTATAATTTTATGAGGTAATGAAATTTGGTTTTTCTTCCGCTGTTTTATATGTTCTGTCTTGTAATATTTCTGTGCATGTTTACCTAGACAACGCCCCTCCAAAGCTAGTGCATTCTCTTGTGAGTGACCCTGGCGGAGGTGGGGTGTTACAGTTGGTGTTGGTGATGTTGGCTCTATCCTCGTGGATCCGTCTTGTAGGCCCGAGAATGTTTCGAAGGTGGCTTATGATGTATCCCAACCCGCTACCTATGTCACCATTGCAGTTTCAAAATGCTCACCAATTGTTCATGAAAATGTCGTTGTTAAGCCTGTGATGTCTATTAATGAACTGGCTGATAATTTAGATAAAAGGGAAACTAATACTACTGTTTCTCGAGCAGTTGTAGTTCCATTTGAGATTGAATCTGCTAATGTATCTTTAGGGCTGAATGTGGTCCCTATTGGTGTAAACCCTAATATCTCTAAATGGACGTCTCTTTTTGAGAAATCCCCGCTCAACGTAGGCTCATATGAACCCCGTACCTTTGTGCATATATGTTTCGGAAGGTATTAGGGTCCTTCCATCAGAAGTTATTTCTACTGGGGCTGATATGTGATTAGATTGTCTTGTTGGTTTCTTCCTTAGAACACCTCCTCCGTATTTGATTGTTAAGGTTCATTATGGAAAAGTATGGAAAATCTGTGGCTGTCTCTAGGTCAGGTTGGATGGATCTATGTTTTTCTTGAAATTTTCTCTTTCGGAAGATCGACTGTGTGCTCTAAGTGCAGAGCCTACTATTGTTCGTCGGAAGCCATTAATCATTACTCCGTGAAGTCCAACAGTTGGTAGAGCCAGAGAGCATGTCCTATCCATTCCGAATTGGACATATTTGTCACATATCCCTTCAATTCTGCAATCTTTGGTAGGTCTGAATTGGTTGTCCAATTATATTGGAAAGTTTAGGTGTTTTGATGCTAACACAGTTGCTAGAGACAAATTGTTATATGGCAAATATCTTATCAAAATAACCCATGATAAGCCGCTTTCGGAGACTATAAAAGTTAGAGTTGATGATAATATTGTGGTTGAGGTTAGAGTGCGCTATGGATGGACACCTGACATTACCTCCCTATGCCATTCATTTAGTAATAATCACTTCCTATTCGTGGAAACCATCAATCTATACCTCGATCATGTTCCTCCTTCTGAGGATATTCCACTTCCTCGACCTCCTGTCGTGAAGAGGGTTCAGAAGATTCATGCCTTTCCTCCTACTGTTGCTCTGGTGATTTCTGTCCCTAGTGAAGAAGCGCACTTGGATGAAGATATTGCACTTCTCATGAGGTTTCGCTCTGTAATGAAATCAATTAGTACCCTTAAAACCATTCTTGGGTCCACGAATGTTCTAGTATGACATATGATACATCAGATGATTTGTATTTTAGATATGTCTCCGACAATGGAGAAGAAATTAGGAGGTTATTTTATTGAGTTGTGGGTGAAGTTTTTGAGCTCATTAAGGAGGGTGAGCTTGGTGAGTTGAATAGGGAGCTATTTTATGATACTACATGGGATTGGAACAACAAATTTCATTATCCTAATCCATACCCCAAGCTTGCTGCACTTTTTTTTGGAGCACATCGACGTTATTGGGTCTGATGATGACTCCAGTTGTCCCTCAATTATGGGGGACTAACTGTGTTTCCTTTAGTAGCAGAAGCATTCTGCTTCACTCCTTTTTTTTCTTTATGTTCTGGCACTTCAAACATGTCTTTCTAGTTGATAGGCGCATTGTCTATCACCTATTGTAAACTATTTTATTATTTGATATAATAAAAGTGATACAGATCATTTTAAAAACCGTTCTTCCATGCCAAAAAAAATTCTATTGTCAACTCTCGTTTTATAACTAGTATTGTCCCTTAGATATTAATGTAGTCAATTAAGTTGGGGTATTTTAATTACCTCTGAGATCTTGACTTGACAACCTTCTTATTTTTAAAATAGATAAAAGTTTGTAACCCACTACCTCTTATCCAAGATATGCCCCCAACTAGTTCCAATACCTATTTAATTTAAATAAGGTTCCATAAACCATTTCTTGCATTTGAAAATCTCTTCCCAAATATAACCATTTTTACTTAATTATTTTTATAAAACTTGGGTTTATTATTAAAAATACCTTTTATAAAATCCTTTGTAAAAATTCATTAAAAATCTCATTATAAAACTTCATTTTTGTGTCTTTATAAAACTTTAAATCTTATCGAGACTTATTTGATTATAAATCAAATCTTTTATAACATATCTTGTAATCAGATTAAATCATTTATCACCTAAGTCATCTTATAAATTCTATAAAACTATTTATTAAACTTGATTAAAATAGCTAAAATCACTTATAAACTCATTTTTTCGCAAAACTTGGTTTTATAACTTCGTAGGCTTATTTATAAAACTTGATTAAAGTTTTAACATTCGAAATCTCCACTTATAAAACATATTTATAAAACAAAACTTTCGCTATGCAAATTATTTTATAATTTCTTTATAAATCCAAGTATAAATATTGATTTAACTATAAAACTTCTATTTTATATAACTAATATAAAATTCAATTCAAAATCTTACTTTTTGTTATAAAAATAAATTGTATAACTTCAGACTTAGTCAGTTCGCCTTTTGACGAATCAACGTCTCACAAATCTAGAAATTAAGCCATCTGCTGCCAATCACATAACTAATACTGTTTATTAATTAAATACATACCAGTATTAAATTTAATCCAAGAATCATCATTTAAACCATATTTTAATGTTACTAATGTTAGATAGTTCATATGTGTATAATACGAAAGCAAGTAACATCCAAAACATTATGGAATCCCGTTGGATCCCTCTAACCTTCCCCCTACATCATGGCTCATATATCAGTTCATATATGCATATAAATCAGTTAATATAATATAAGTTGTTTAAGACAAATCTTCTACTTAAAAGCAGGCAGTGTCAAAGGCCATTCATTCACAAATGGGAATATATAACTACAGCCAACCAACTAAGCAATAAATCATGTAATCATATAAACGCACAATAAAATAGGTAAATCAACTATGAATATTACTATACAGTATACCAGAATTCAGCAGTATTTCAGTAAGTTTGAGAGTTAACTCACCATCCATTCCAATGACGATTTGGTGTCATTTTTATCTAATTCAAACAAATCTTTGAAATTAGGCAAAATTCCAAACAGCTTCAAATCACTTTAATCAAATTCGTACGCAAATGTATCGCGAACACGAACCCAACGCAACTTGTTTCATTTTATTTTAACCTCGTATAAAATGAATAAAAATGTTACAAGTTTTGAATGAATTACAAGCATCATTAGCAATCTAATTATTAACTAATACCACAATCACATTCACTAATCTTTCTTTTCTATATCAAATAAATGAAATCCGCCCTCTTCCCTATTTCATCAAACTACCATGCACGTTCAACCATGATACGGAGCCCCGCTTCGTGAAACCCAAATCTGACAACACCACTGCGATGCTCTCCTATCACTTCTTGTTGACCACTACCTCAACAAGTTCAATGCCAAGGGTAACAACCCGACTTGAGGCACCTCGTACGACTACAGTATTAGGTGGGATGGATTTCAACATAAATCTCCCTAATAAATTCACATACGATGTTATTCACCCCATTAGACACAAATCTTGCCTTCAATTTTCAAATCGATGGAATAAAATCAAAGATAGCCAAGCCTTATGTATTGACATTTATGAGTTGAACCCAACAAACATGCCAGTAATCACCAAGAACTTTCCCAAATAAAGATTTGTCGTAAATAAGATCAAAGATCATGGCTTTTGGAGTTTTATTTTTTTTCTTTCTCTGGTTTTGATCAAAAGAAAAGAAAAATGGCTGCCTGTTTTGCAGATAGGAAGAAAAAAGGAGATGAGAGGAATTAGGTTTACTAAAGGGTTATTTATAGAAAACTATTCCATTATTTTATTCTCATTTAATTTCGTCAAGCTTTTTGAGTTCCCACAATCACATGTTTCATCGGATCGTCATGAAATTTGAAACCTTATAATAACTATCCATTCCGGATCCGATGAGATTAGTTTCTCTTATTCTGATAATGTTTAAAAAATGGCTATTTTATGTGCTAATCAAAATCATTTTAAAAAGTAATTCGATTCCAAAATACACAAATTCAGTGATAATATATTATTTTTATCATTCAAATAAATTTTTACATAGCTTCAAAATAAACTTAACTGGATTTTAAACTCAATATTTTCAGTCTCATGTTAATTTAACATTCAATATCATATTTATATTTGATCCAAATCATTAAATTTAAAAATTAATTGTTTTAATATTTAAATTAATTAGATATTCATAAATTAAAAATTCGAGTTGTTACATTTTTCTCCTTAAAAGGATTTCGTCCCCGAAATTACAAGTTAAGAAGTATGTCTCAAACCGATTAATTTTACTTAATTGAAAACACTTCTTACAAAAATTTGTTTAATTTTCTAACACTTGAAATTCCTAAAGAACTTGACAGCACCTTCTTTACATGGCTCGATTCGTGAAAAAACATAATACCAATATATAACACTACTCATCTCATCTCAATGATGAGGCATCCTGAACCAGGGGAAAACGATATATAAGACCCACTTACAATACGTAATCCAAAATATGTACCATTTTGTTGGGAAAACATATCTATACACTGAAACCAAAAGCTATAAGCAAGCTAGCAAGCTTTTGCTTTCACACACTTGTAAATACTTACATAACCCAAAAGAAAGTTAAGCAAATAAACAAGTAACACATCACAAATTAACATATGCACAAATAACGCATCCATCATATGCAATAACTAAATACGATTCAACTGACAAGAATAGCAAAATCATCACCAAAATAAATGTAACATAATGCTACATGCAACCACAATATTTCAACTCATATCAATCATATAGTTTTATAAATTTTATAATCACAACTCGTGGCTCTTTAGGCTATAACATCATCATCGTAAAAGGATGATAAACAATCCATTAAATGTTACCATATGTTCAACGGCCTTAGGTTATTACTTAACATATCATTGATGCTACCTCAACCAACTCAAAAATTCTATCCTAAATTTACCATAAGTTAATATACCAAGCACGTATACTTTATTAATGGAAATTCCTATTCTATTTTCTTAAGATTCTTCCATTTAATTAAACTAGTCATTTTATTTTATAAACTACCAAACCACGATTTTCTTGGCAACTTAATTTTGACATAATTAAAAATATACAAGATGAAACCTTGATTTTTCTCTATCATTAGGAAATTGTAATCCAGTAAATTCGAAAGATTCTTGTTTCAAAGAGTTCCAACTTATTTTGGATCTCATACATTCATTTAAAGTTCAAATAAAAAATTTATGAATTATCGCTGCACGACGAGCTCATTTTAATTAAACTTAATTAATACATTCAAACTTTATTTAATTAATAAATTATAATCAAGTTCACTTAAGTTCCGATAGAAATATAGCCTAGTTTTCAGCTTTATCATAATCTTCAATTTCTTAAATTTTGGTATATACTTTTTCATACATGATACATGCTCTGTTCTGACCGTATTGCAAGCTGCAGCAGGATTTGAAAAAAGGAATCGATCGCGATTTGGAACCTGTTCTTTTTATGACCCCGCTTAGTTAAGGTTTTTTCTCATTGAAGAGAAGAAAATTGAAACACCCCACCTCCGTTAAGGTCACTCACAAAGGGAATGCATTAACTTTGGTGAAGCATTATAGGTAAAAGATACAGATAATTTACAAGACAGACATACAAACAGCGGGAAAAACTGGAATTATTTCATAAGCAACGTGGTTTAGTCAAAACATTACAACCATTGTCTCAAAACCCAACTTCCAAGTCATTACAATAAAACCTCTGTCTTGATTAAAAACTCCAAATACATAAAGAAGCATAAAACAGTAGTAAACAACATAAATCCCCAATAAATGTGTAACCACAGCCATAGCCCAAGAAAAAAGAATCCAAGCAATACATCTACTCTCTTCAAGCTGGAAAAGCTCTGAACTAAGCTGAAGTATTCCCTCCCTACGGACCTTGGGGGGACGGAAGAAAAGAAGATGAAAGAAAATGGGTCAGACATAAGCCTGGTAAGCCCAGTAATTTTCAGCATGTAAACAAGAAAAAGGACCATGACATGAATAAACTGAATATAAGACAATACCATAGTAACAAGATAATATAAGACAAGGTAAGGCAAGTTAAAATGAATATGTTATCGCACTCATTTCTATTTCTCTGCACCTACTAACAATTGTTTCAACTAGCCTCATGTGTTCATAATAAAATGATCCCTTTATCGATCGGCTTCTACTCGCATGTATTTATTACTTGTGTCATTAGGCCCCGCTTGTTTGTAGACACCTGTGCTTGTCCCACCATGGGGTGTATCAATCCCTATGATGGCAACCCGACACAATTCAAGATGCACAATGTATAACTACTGACTCCCAATGCCTGATTTTTCCACTTTGGAGTACGTGCACTCCCGTACTCCGTTGGAACCCACACTGACGCACTACCTGCCGCTATTTTGACCGCTTATAATCAGCCCAGTAATCGTGCCCCACCCTGCCTAGTTTAGGGTACCATGATACATCTCTGTGGGTTACTGCTGAAATGGGTCCCCGTTACTAGGGTTTCTTAATCAACATGTTATAACGGTCAAGTGTTCTCAATTTAACCTAACCCAACCCATTTGTTTGATTAACATGGTTTATTGGTTAAGTGTCGCGTATTCATATGTTACTTAACCTTACCATTCTTAGCATGTCTGTTCATTAGCATTAATTCATTCATTAATGCACCAACCTCTCACATTAGAACTGTTGTTTGCGGTTGCTGGATGTGCCGGGCGGTTCCGGGCAGACTTCTACCACAAACTCATTCTAACCTCGGGTTTTGGGCTTAATGCGCTAACCTCTCACATTAGATCTGTTGTTGCGGTCATTGGATGTGCCGGGCGGTTCCAAGCAGCCTTACACCGCAACTCAATCTAACGTCGGGTTAGGCATGTTCATCTTTTAGCCAATTACATATTTACCATACATGTCCAAGTCTAGATTTTTGTATTCCAATTATCCACAATTGTAGTCAATTCAGGTTATGTCTCATTTACTTGTTATGTCCAAAATTACTCTAATAAGTTATACCCAATTCCTCGCGTTACAATCGTACGTACAACAAGATTCGAACTAGGTTTCCAATTGAACGTAGTATTCATAAAATAAAACAAAAAGTGGAATAGAGAAGAAATGCAAGAATTGACATAAGAGAATAACCATGTAAATGTGTACCAAACACAAGAATCATGGTTCCAATAGATTTGTTGTACATTAACAATAAACATGAGCAAACTGAGCAAGTTACATCATAGGCACAAAGATTCGATAGAACTGAACATAAATAATCACCAATTTGATGTACAACAAGATAGATTCAATTATACCACTAGTAACAGTCTCACAGACATAGGTAATCTCAGATTTGACAAAAGAATAAGAATGAATCAGAATTGGTTATCATTAAAATTAGGCATAGTTCTAGATTCGATTCATTACAGTCATGATTCCTATTATGTGTTCAAATCTGAATAATAACTGAACTTACAGCGATAGGATTAGAAAAGGAGAATTATTTGACGTTGTAGCGATTCTAATCTCTCTTTGTTGATTGGAGCGGAAAACCTTTACTTTAATTTGAAGCTCTCCAATTTGATTTCTAGTTTGGAGAAGAAGAAGGAGGCTAGGCTAGTTTAGAGATGGATAGCATGGTGGCATCATAGAATAGGGTTATGAGGTTAGGGTTAAGTTTAGATATGTATTTATAGATGTGTAGGATTAATTAGAGCCTTTAGATCAACATAGCATCCATCCAAACCATCTAGTCTAAGAAAATGCGTCATCAGGCCAATCAGAGAATGCCACGTATGCCCTAAAACACAAGAATTCGTCACAGGCCATTCTGGGCCGATGGGACCGACTCCAAACACCCTGAGTCAACCCCGGGTCGACCAAACGGGTCTCGGGTCGACCCAAAAAATAGGTCGGTTCGGCTTTTGCCTTCCCGCTTCCGCTATTTTGAATTTTTTTCTTGAATTTTAGGTTGATTTTATTTTATTAATTTATATATATACATACATTTCTCTTATATGTATACAAACTTCCAAGGTCCATAACTTTCTCATACATTATCTGTTTAACGCGAACTTTGGGCCCATCTTGACCAGAATTTTGGGACGAACGCAATGGTATATTCTTTTTTACTTAATTCTTCTTCTAAAAATTAAGTATTCTTCATTTTGCCAAATTTAATATTCATAGAAAATACGGGGTGTTAAATTGTCCCCTCCTTAAAGGATTTTGTCCCTGAAATCTCTGAGTTAAGAAGAATGTATCCTAATATCCAACATCCATCTACTCAACCATGAATCACAGGCATCCATTGTCCTTAAAAATATTTCTAATGCTTTCATGATTATATGCATAGTGTGTGCATATTTCCTTATCTAATGCAAAATCAGGCGGTCTACTGATTCGGTTGACCTCCTTAATGCGAATTATGTCAGTGCCATGAGTCCATCATGTATACAATTACTCCTAATCGTACTTTATAACTTCTACATGAGTGCACAATTATTCATACAAATGCAACATCCATATGATAACACATCAAGTTTCAATCAATATACAAATACATATATGCATATGCAATATGAAAATAACTGAGCCGATCTAGTACCTAATGTGTGTGTATATGCATCCACGAGCAACCACTAGCAACCACTTGCAACCATCAATCATAACATGTTTCAAATACATGGTTACATTCATTGGTTTCTACTTAAGGATCAAGAATAGGACCGAGGAGATATACTTAAAAGACAGATACAAGCATGCATAAACTTATGGAAAAAGAGATCATGGATGTACCCTCAAAAAGAAAAGGGTAGGCTGCGCGTATCTTGTCTTCAGTCTCCCAAGTCGCGTCTCCTTCAGCGTCACTCCATTGTACTTTAACTAGCTTGACCTCACGATTGTGTAGCTTTTTAACTTCTGTTCCCCAGATACGAGTTGGAACTCTTCTCATCGTCGCTTCTCATTCCACTCCCACTAGTATGCTCATCTCTACAACTTCTACAGACTCATGTAAGCACTTTCGTAGATGAGAAACATGAAAAACATTATGAACTCCAGCCATTCTTTCGGGCAGCTCTACTCTATAAGCCATCGTCCCAATCCTTTCAATGATAGGGAATGACTCTACAAATTTTGGTGCTAATTTTCCTACGGATCCAAAGCGAATGACATTCCTCATAGGGGATACTTTAAGAAAAACCCTGTCTCCAACCTCAAACTCAAGGTCGGTCCTTGTTTTATCCGCGTAGGACTTCTGTCTATCTTGTGTAGTCTTCATTCGTCTTCGTATCAAGTCCACCTTCTCTGAAGTTTCTCTGATCATGTCGGGCCCAAGCACGAGCTTGTCTGTAGATTCCCACCAACAAGTTGGTGATCGACATGGTCTTCCATATAAAGCCTCAAAGGGTGCCATGTCTATGGTGGCTTGGTAGCTATTGGTGTAGGCGAACTCCACCAAAGGAATATGATCTTCCCACGTTCCTCCACAATCAAGAATGAACAATCTCAAAAATCTTCTAATACTCTGTTCACCCTTTCAGTCTGACCATCGGTTTGAGGGTGATAGGCAGTGCTTAAGCATAGCTGTGTGCCTACAGCCTCTTGCAAACTCTTCCAAAACTCACTCGTAAAGATATGATCTCGATCACTTACTATGCTAGAGGGTATCCCATGCAGTCAAACTACCTCTTTACGATTAATGGATGCTAATGATGAGGCAGTCCTCCTACTCTTAACAAGTATAAAGTGAGCGCTTTTAGTGACCCTGTCAACTATTACCCAAATACTGGTATTGCCCCTTCTTGACCTAGGCAACCCTTCTATAAAGTCCATCAAAATGTTATCCCATTTACACTGTGGGACCTCTAGAGGATGAAGAAAACCACCTGGCTTCTTCTGCTCCGCCTTGACTTGCTGGCATATCAAGAATTTTGAGATGAATTCAGCTACATCCTTCTTCATGCCATTCCAAAAGAAAACCCTTTTTATGTCTTTATACATCTTGTCTCCACCTGGGTGTATGGTCAACTTAGAATGGTGTGCTTCTTCAAGAACTGTCTTCAACAAATCCCTTACTTGTGGGACACATAGTCTTCCATCCCGTCTCAACCAACCCTTGTCATCTATGGAGTATCTGTTGAGGTAACTAGAAGTCTCACCTCTAATTAACTTATCCATTATATCAACTATTTGAGGGTCTTCACGTTGCGCGGTTGCTATTGAGTCCAAAAGCGTAGGCCGCACCTCTAGCGTTGCTAACAAACCAGGTACAAACTCAAAAGAGGGTCTAAAGTCAAAGGTTTCTATATACTCCAAGTTTTTCCTTTCCACAAAGAGAGGACTTAGGGTCAACTTTTTCCTACTTAAGGCATCTACTACCACATTGCCCTTGCCAGGAGTATAAGCAATCTCAAAATTGTATGAGGCAAGAAATTCCATCCACCTTTGTTGTCTTAAGTTAAGATCTTTTTATGAGAAAAGATGCTTTAATGATTTATGGTCAGTAAACAATTTAGACCTTTCTCCTAGTAGGTAATGACGCCATGACTTAAGAGCGAAAACAATGGCAGCTAGTTCTAAATCATGAGTTGGGTAGTTCTTCTCATGTACCTTCAACTGCCTTCCTCCATAACATACTACCTTGCCTTCTTGCATCAAGACAGTGCCTAATCTCGTACCGCATGCGTCTGTGTATACTGTAAACATCTTACTCCCATCAGGCAATGTAAGAACTGGGGCTGCTGTTAGAGCCCTTTTCAATCGTTGGAAAGAAACATCATAATCCAAATCCCACACAAAAGTTAGGTTCTTCTTCGTCAATCTTGTAAGTGGGGCTGAGATCTTCGCAAAGTCTTTAATGAATTTCTGTAGTAGCCCGCTAGTCCGAGAAAACTTCGTACTTCGGTTGCATTCCGTGGAATCTTCCAATCTTGCACCGCAACTACTTTTGAGGGATCCACAACTATTCCCTCTTTGGACACCACATGTCCAAGAAACCTTACTTATTCTCTCCAAAAATGGAATTTGGAGAATTTTGCTTTCAGCCGATGTGCTCGAAGAGTATCCATAACTTCCCTTAAATGCAAAGCATGTTCTTCCTGACTTTTTGAGAAAATCAAAATGTCGTCCACGAAGACCACTACAAACTTATTAAAGAACTCCCTAAACACCATACTCATCAAGTCTACGAAATAGGCGGGTGCGTTTGTCAAGCTGAAAGGCATGATAATCCATTCGAAGGAACCATCTGGCGTCCTGAATGCGGTCTTATCTATGCTGTCTTCAGCCACTCTTAGCTGATGAAATCCGGTGGCCAGATCTAATTGGGAGAAAACTGATGCACCTACGAGCTGGTTGAACAAGTCGTCTATTCTTGGAAGTGGGTGCCTATTCTTCTTGGTCAGCTTGTTTAGCTCCCTATAATCCACGCATAGGCGAAGTGAACCATCCGCTTTGGTTGCGAACACTACTGGAGCACCCTATTCAGAAATACTCCGCCTTATGAACCCCTTTTCGAGCAACTCTTTAAGTTGCTTGCTGAGCTCCTTCCTTTCCCTTGGAGCCATGTGTCTAACAGGTAAAGCAACTGGTTTTGCATTATCAACTAGGTATATGCGGAAATCTATCTCTCGCTTTGGAGGCAAACCCTTCGCTTCTTCAAAGACATCCGAGTACTCACGGACTACTCTAACAGATTGCAAATTTTCAACAGACACATCAAGAGATTCTAGGTAGCTAAGCATAATAGAATTCATAGGATTACAAGAGATTTCGAGAGTATTACCGAGGCGAGTTATAAGTCTAACCACTCTCTTTTCACAATCAAGGATGGCACCATTACTGGATAACCAATCCATGCCTAGAATCAACCCATAGCTCGTGAAACCCAAAACATAAGCATTACATCTAAACCCAACGCTTAGTATAGAAATTTCCAAATCCAAAATAATCATCGATAAATAAGCCGAACCCCCAATTGGATTTGAAATATCCATGGGGTCCTCTACTATACTGGTATCTAGGTGCAGAGATTCATCTAAAGTAGTAGATATAAAAGAGTGCGAAGCGCCAGAATCAAAAAGAGTACGGACAGGATGATCAGAAAGATAAACTAAACTCTCAACAGAAATGTTTCTACCTCTTTCTTGCATAGGTGCTGTGAGAGCATGAATCTGCCCTTCAGAAGTAGATCCAGTCCTCTGCCCTTACCCTTGCCTTCTTGGGCAGTCCTTAGCCATATGTCCTGTCTTGTCACATTGAAAACAACCACCCATCTTCCTCTTTTTCTTCCTACAGTCCTTAACCAAATGTTCAGGTATGCCATAAAAATTACACTTCCTCTTGTCACGGGGTTTGTTATTCTTCCCGCCCTTCTTGGTATCCGTCTTCTTATTCTGCGATCCCTCCACTTTCTTGTCTAGAGGTTCTTCCATCTTTGCCTCTTTCTTCCCATCCTTGTCTTCCTCCCGTAACAGTTCCATGTCCACCAATCTCTCATAGGTCGCGCCCATAGGTATATGGGACATAACTAGGTCGTGCAATAGCTCATTTAACCCTTTAGCGAAACGAGAGCCTTTTTATGTGGAGTGTTTACCAACTGCAGTCCGAATCTAGCCATCTGGTTGAACTTGTTGACGTATTCCTTAACCGATAGGCTTCCCTGTTTGAGTGCTAAGAACTTCTCCTTCTGTAGGCTTTGTTTAGCTTGCGAGAGGAACTTCATTTCAAACCTCATTCTGAAATCCTCCCAAGTCTCAACTGGTCTCCCAACATTAGTAACTTCCCACCAGAAAGAGGCTTCGTCCTTAAGTAACCATACAGCCAACTGTATCTTCTGCCTATCGTCCACTTCGAAGATAACAAACAATTCTTCTGTTTCCTTGAGCCAGTTTCTTGCTTCCACGAATGATTCAGTCCCATTAAAGTTCTTTCCGCCTATAGCTCGAAAGTCTCTACATATCTTCGAGAAAGTATTCACACGTGGAGGAGGAGGAGGAGGAACGATGGGTACAGCTGGAGGGACGTCTCCTTGGCCTTCGGCAGGTGCCTTGGCCTCCAAATACCTACGGAACCATCCGGGTATTGTGACACCCTCTGGAAGATTAAGATCCCCAGACATGCTGAAACAAAAAGAAAAGATTCAAAACAAAGGATAGAAAGATAGTGCATATGGCTTTGGGGAATATGCCTTTAAAGTAAAACAACACTTTTCTTGAAAATGCATCTTTAAAACTTCTTTTTGAAAAATAGTTTTCAAAAACTTTTATCTGATATGGTAACCATCAGCTCTGATACCAAGTGAAACACCCCACCTCCATTAAGGTCACTCACAAAGGGAATGCATTAACTTCGGTGAAGCATTATAGGTAAAAGATACAGATAATTTTGAAGATAGACATACAAACAGCGGGAAAAACTGGAATTATTTCATAAGCTGCGTGGTTTAGTCAAAACATTACAACCATTGTCTCAAAACCCAACTTCCAAGTCATTACAATAAAACCTCTGTCTTGATTAAAAACTCCAAATACATAAAGAAGCATAAAACAGTTGTAAGCGGCATAAATGCCTAATAAAAGTGTAACCACAGCCATAGCCCAAGAAAAGAGAATCCAAGCAATACATCTACTCTCTTCAAGCTGGAAAAGGTCTGAACTAAGCTGAAGTATTCCATCCCTGCAGACCTGGTGGGGAGGGAGACGGAAGAAAAGAATACGAAAGAAAACGGGTCAGACATAAGCCTGGTAATCCCAATGATTTTTAGCATGTAAACAAGAAAAAGGATCATAACATGAATAAACTGAATATAAGACAATACCATAGTAACAAGATAACATAAGACAAGGTAAGGCAAGATAAACTGAATATGTTATCGCACTCATTTCTATTTCTCTGCACCTACTAACAATTGTTTCAACTAGCCTCATGTATTCATAATAAAATGATCCCTTTATCGATCGGCTTCTACTCGCATGTATTTATTACTCATGTATTTCGACCCCGCTCTGTGCTGGTCCCACCATGGGGTGTATCAATCCCTATGATGGCAACACGACACAACTCAAGATGCACAGTGTATAACTATTGATGCCTAGTGCCTTATTTTTCCACTCTGGAGTACGTACACGCCCCTACTCCGTTGGAACCTACACTGACTCACCACCTGCTTTTATTTTGACCGCTTATAATCAGCCCAGTAATCGTGCCCTACCCTGCCTAGTTCAGGGTAACAATGTACATCTATGTGGGTTACTGCAGAAATGGGTCCCCGTTACTAGGGTTTCCTAATCAACATGTTATAACGGTTAAGTGTTCTCAATTTAACCTAACCCCACCCATTTGTTTAATTAACATGTTGTATTGGTTGAGTGTCGCCTATTCATATGTTACTTAATCTTACCATTCTTAGCATGTCTGTTCATTACCATTAATTCATTCATTAATGCACCAACCTCTCACATTAGAACTGTTGTTTGCGGTTGCTGGATGTGTCGGGCGGTTCCGGGCAGACTTCTTCCGCAAACTCATTCTAACCTCGGGTTTTGGGCTTATGCACTAATCTCTCACATTAGATCTGTGGTTGCGGTCGCTGGATGTGCCGGGCGGTTCCGGGAAGCCTTACACCGCAACTCAATCTAACCTCGGGTTAGGCATGTTCATCTTTTAGCCAATTTACATATTTACCATACATGTCCATGTCTAGATTTTTGTATGCCAATTACCCATAATTGTAGTCAATTCAAGTTATGTATCATTTACTTGTTATATCCAAAATTACTCCAATAAGTTATACCCAGTTCCCCGCGTTACAATCATACGTACAACAAGATTCAAACTAGGTTTCCAATTGAACCTAGTATGTAACACCCCGAATTTTCTGTTAACACTAAAATTAACAAATTTAAAGTATAATTAATTCAAGATGAAAGAATTAAGGGAAACGGGTTACGCCATTGTGTTCGTCTCAAAATTCTGCTTGAGATAGAGTCCGAGTTTACGTAAATTGGACTCCGTATGAAGGAGATATGACCTTCCGAAGTTTCAGAATTAATTTAAAAATTCAAACAGATTTCAGAAAATTCAAATTTCAAACGCAGAAGGGCTAGGCGGAAAATTTTCCGCCCAGAGCCAGGTCGACCAAAGGGTCGACCATGTGGTCGACCTGCCCCTGACCAGGTCGACCATAGTGTCGACCTGGGGGTCGACCTGCCCAGTCGACTTGGTTTGGCCCTGGCTGGCCTTGTCGGGTTCTGGTCGATTTTCTGAGCTCTGGTGTGTCACTAGGGCTGACTTGTCACATTTTGGTTGGCTCCTCTCGAAGTGAATGGTCCAGATTCGTCTATGATCATCTGACGGCTCAAATCAATTTCAAATTCTATAAATACAACCTAAGACTCCAACCAAAATTCACATAAAAATTAGAGCTTGGAGCCGTCATGCTGCTGGAAGGAGACATGGAGTAGCCACCGCTTAAGAGACGAACAAAGTAAATACAAATCTAACTCTAAAACAAGATTCTAACAACGTTTATCTACCCAAAGGAACGCATCTCAATTTAAGAACTCAGAATCCAGAATTCAAGATTCGTCATTCGTTGTAAATATAGTGGTTTTTCCGATGTAAATAGAAATTAAGATGTGATTCGATGTAAATGAAATTGGGATTTTTCTATTGTATAATAATGATGTAAATTCTGTGTCTTGCGATGATTCTATCATGGTTTGTGTATTGATATTTGTGGCATAAATTGATTGATGCAAGCCTATTGGACATTTGTATATAAAAATGATAGCACTTGCAAGTTTGTGGCAAAAACTAGAATTTGACACCTTTATGTTTATGTCGATAGCATGGAACGTATACATTCTCTAAGTCTAAATTAAGGCTTATGTAAACATGTTCTAGATTTAAGACCTTTAATGCCTACATGACTTAAAACCGATGAATACATTCTTATGTTTATTTGCAAGTATAATTGGGTTTAGATAAGTACCGTTTGGTTACACAAATTATACTAGTTTTATGTAAAAATAGACTACTTGATTTGAAGTTAGTTTACACCTTTGTGTTGTGTCAAAAAGTGGACATTTTATGAACATGTAACATGCTAGTTTGGTGATTGACATTATGCCTAGTTATATATGTTTAAACCCACATCTAGGCAAGTCAAAAATTATGCCATTCCATGTGACACATATTTAGTTATACCATGATTTGAATGCAGTTCACATGACCCATAATTTATGTTAGTTAAAACGATATGTTGCAACATGCGCCACACCTCTTTTATGTATTCTAGAATATTTCATGCCTTGATTTTTCCCTTCTTTATGTTTGTAGGTTGGGCTGAAATGTTAAGCCCAACATATGTTATTATGTTACGTACGTACAAACGGGGGAAAACAAACGTTGGGTTTAAAATAAAATACATGTATTGGCATGTTTGGCACATGCCAATGACTAGTGACATTTAGGCGGTATAAATTGTTATACCCAAGAATAATGAATTTGGATAATTGGGCCATAGACATTTACATATAAAAATAAAAAGAGACAAATATGTAAATTTAGAAAATACGATATGCTTAACCCAAGGTTGGATTGAGTTGTGACGTAAACCTGCCCGGACCCTCCCGGCTGTCCAGTTGTCACAACAATACCTATCCAATGTGGGTGGTTAAGTATTGAGCCCAATAAGGACCCGAGGTTAGACTGAGTTACGGTGTAAATCTGCCTGGAACCGACCGACACATCCTGTAACCGTAACAATATCTGTCTAATGTGAGTGGTCGGTGCTTTAAGAGGCGAAGGACAGACGGTAGGGTTAAGTTAACGAAAAACACTTAACTAGATTCAACATGTTAACAAGAATTGATGGGTGGGGTTAGGTTGATACAAACACTTAACCATTTAACATGTTTGACTAGAAAACCCTAGTAACGAGGGACCCCTTTCAGCAATAACCCAATTAGGTATCATGGTACCCTGAAACTAGGCAGGGTGGGGCACGATTACTGGGCTGATTGTAAGCGGTCAAAGCGACGGCGTGTGGTGCAGTGTAGGCTCTAACGGAGTGCGGGCGTGCACGTCACTTCGAAACAGACAAATAAGGCACTGAACACCAGTAGTATACCCTATGCATTCTAGAATGGTGTCGGGTCGCCGCCATGGGACTAGATACACCACATGGTGGGACCAACATAGGTATCTACAAATTCTTGGGGGCCGTATGACACTTATGTTTATGCGAGTAGGAGCCGATCTTTAGAAAAAGGGGATCACTGCACCCTCAACATTGGGTGTCAGTTATAATAATGTTAAAGTAGGTGCAGAGATATAGTGTGGGTGCGATAGTACATTCGATTCTAAACTACACTCCCTTAGCTTATGATACTTTCCTGTTTTCAGTTTATACCTATCATGTCCTTTTTCTTATTCACATACTGAAGAGTCACTAGATTTACTCAGGCTTTATGTCTGACTCTGTTTTTTCTTTCGTCTTCTTTTCTTCTGTCCCCCCCCTCCACCCCAGGTTCACAGGGATGAAACAACCCAGCTTAGTCAGACTCGTTGCAAGCTTCAAGACAGTAGATGTATGGTTTGGATCTCTTTCGTTCGGGTTATGGCTTTGGATATCACTATGGGGATTTTTGTTGCTTTATTTATGTTTTTTTATGCTTCTTTAATAAAATCAAGACAGTGATGATGTTGTAATGTTTTGGAAGTATTATGAGGCAATTATGGAAATGTTTTTGTATGAACACGTATTTTATGAAATGAAAGTCTGTTGGTTTTTCGCTGTTTATATATGTGTTTATATCTGTCTTGTGTTTATCTATGACTTGTACTTATAAACCTCCACCAAAGTTAAGGCATTCCCTTTGAGAGTGACTTTAACGGAGGTGGGGTGTTTCACTTGGTATCAATGCATAGGTTTACCATATTAGATAAAAGGTTTTGAAACTATTTTCAAAAGAGAAGTTTAAAGAAGCATTTATTTTTTATTTATTTTAAAAAAAGTGTTATATTTTAAAGAAGGCATAATCCCCAAAGCCATACGCACTATCTCTCTATCCTTTGTTCTTCTTGTTTCAGCATGTCTGGGGATCTTAACCTCCCAGAAGGAGTGCCAACACCTGGCTGGTTCCGAAGGTACTTGGAAGCTAGGGCCAATGACGCGGGCCTGGCAGACATTCATCCTCCCTCAGTGGCAGCAGTACCTCCTCCTCCTCCGCTTGGTAATGCTTTTGCAAATGCATGTAGAGACTTTAAGGCTATGGGTGGAAAGGACATCCATGGAACTGAACCCTTTGTGGTAGCAAGGAACTGGCTAAAGGAGACCTAAGATCTGTTCATTATTTTCGGAGTTGATGATAGGCAAAAGATACAGCTAGCAGTGTGGTTGCTTAAAGATGAAGCTTCGTATTGGTGGGAGATTACCCATGCTGAGAGGCCAGTGGAGACTTGGGAAGACTTCCGGACGAGGTTTGAGATGAAGTTCTTCTCCCAAGCTGAAAGGAGTCTGCAAATGGAAAAGTTCCTAACTCTTAAGCAAGGAAGTATGACAATTAGGGAGTATTTCAATTAGTTTAATCAGCTGGCCAGATTTGGGCAGGATTTAGTCAATACCCAACACAAGAAGGCTCTCCGCTTCATCAAAGGTCTAAATGAGCCTCTACACAGCCTTGCTATGACCCATGTACCCACAGGAGCGACTTAAGAAAGCTTGGTAGACATGGCATTGCTACACGAGGAAGACAAGGGCAAGAAAGAGGCTAAGGTTGAAGTGCCTCAAGAAAAGAAGGAGGGTTTACAAGCTAAGAAAACGGACTTCAAGAAAGGCGGGAAGAACAACAAATCCCGTGAAAAGAGGTGTAATTTCTGTGGCATTGTTGGACATTTGGCAAAAGACTGCAGAAATAAGAAGGCTAAGGCGAATGGTGGTTGCTTCCATTGCGGAGAGACTGGACACATGGCTAAGGACTGCCCAAAGAAGAGAGGGTAGGGACAAAGGACTGGATCCACTTCAGGGGGTCAGGTTCATGTGCTGGTGGCACCTCGGCAAGAACGAGGTAGTAATATTTCTGTAGAAAGTGTAGTTTATCTTTATGATCACCCAGTTCGCAGTCTCTTTGATTCTGGCGCATCACACTCTATTATTTCATCTGCTTTAGTAGAGTCTCTGCACCCAGACACTAGTATAATAGAGGATCCCTTAGTTGTTTTAATACAATTGGGGGCTCAGCTTATTTGTCAATGGTTTGTTTGAATTTGAAAATCTCTATTCTCAGCGTTGAGTTTAGTTGTAGTGCCTTTGTTTTGGGCTTCTCGGGATATGGTTTGATCTTAGGCATGGACTGGCTATCCAGTAATGGTGCCATTCTTGATTGTGAGAAAAGAGAGGTTTGACTCTTGACTCGGCTCGGTAACACTCTATAAATTTCTTGTAATCCCTTGAACGCTGTTATGCTTAGCTATCTAGAGTCACTTGATGCATCTGTTGAGAATTTACAATCGGTTAGGGTGGTCCGGGAATATCCGGATGTCTTTGAAGAGGTGAAGGGCTTACCTCCAAGGCGGGAAATAGACTTCCGCATATATCTTGTTGATAATGCAAAGCCCGTAGCTTTACATGTCAGACACATGGCTCCAAGGGAGAGAAAGGAGCTCAGTAAGCAAGTTAAAGAGCTTCTTGAGAAGGGGTTCATTAGATGGAGCATTTCAGAATGGGGTGCTCCAGTGGTGTTTGCAACCAAAGCGGACGGTTCGCTTCGCCTATGCATTGACTATAGGGAGTTAAACAAATTGACCAAAAAGAATAGGCACCCTCTTCCCAGAATCGACGATTTGTTTGACCAGCTTGTAGGTGCGTCGGTTTTCTCCCAACTTGATCTAGCTAAAGGATTTCATCAGCTCAGAGTGGCTGAAGATAGCATTGATAAGATGGCATTTCAAACCCTAGATTGTTTTTTCGAGTGGCTTGTCATGCCTTTCGGTTTGACAAACGCACCCGCTTATTTCATAGACCTAGTGAGCAGAGTGTTCAGAGAATTCCTCAACAAGTTTGTGGTTGTCTTCGTAGACGATATTTTAATCTTCTCAAAGAATGAGGAAGAGCATGCTCAGCATTTGAAGGAAATCATGGATACTCTCCGTGCACATCAGCTAAAAGGCAAGTTCTCCAAGTGCCACTTTTGGAGAGAAGAAGTGAGGTTTCTTGGGCATGTGGTGTCCAAAGAAGGGTTGGCAGTTGACCCCGCGAAAGTAGTTGCGGTGCAAGATTGGAAGGCACCAAAGAACGCAACCGAAGTTCGAAGTTTTCTTGGACTAGCAGGCTTTTACCGAAAGTTCATCAGAGACTTTGCAAAAATCTCAGCTCCGCTAACAAAGCTGACGAAGAAGAATTTGTCTTTCGCTTGGGATTTGGATTGCGAGTTTGCTTTCCAACGCTTGAAAAGGTCTCTTACAACAGCCCCAGTTTTGACTTTGCCAGATGGAAGAAAAATGTTCACAGTGTACATGGATGCATGCGGAACGGGGCTAGGCGCTGTTCTGATGCAAGAAGGGAGGGTAGTAGCTTATGGTGGAAGGCAATTGAAAGTTCATGAAAAGAACTACCCAACCCACGATCTTGAGTTAGCCGCCATCGTCTTTGCACTTAAGTCTTGACGCCATTATCTCCTAGGTGAGAAGTTCGAACTATACACTGACCATAAATCGTTGAAATAACTTTTCTCGCAGAAAGATCTTAACTTGAGGCAACAGAGATGGATGGAGTTTCTTGCCTCGTATGACTTTGAGATTTCCTATACTCCGGGCAAGGGCAATGTAGTAGCAGACGCCTTGAGTAGAAGGAAGCTTACCCTAAGCCCACTCTTCGTAGAAAGGCAAAGCCTAGAGTATATAGCCAGTTTTGACTTTAGGCCCTCCTCTTATTTCGTACCGGGTTTGTTAGCATCTCTTGAAGTGCGACCTACTCTTTTGGATACAATAGGGACTGCACAACGTGAAGACCCTCAGCTAGTTGAAGTGGTTGATAAGCTAATTAGGGCTGAGACTTCTAGTCACCTCAATAGGTACTCCATCGATGATAAAGGCTGGCTGAGACGCGATGGAAGACTATGCGTCCCACAAGCAAGGGAGTTGGTAAAGAAGGTTCTCGAGGAAGCACATCATTCCAAGATGACAATACACCCAGGCGAAGACAAAATGTACAAGGAAATAAAGAGAGTTTTCTTTTGGAGCGGCATGAAGAAGGACGTGGCAGATTTTGTTTCTAAGTGTATGATTTGCCTACAAGTCAAGGCGGAACAGAAGAAGCCTGGAGGTCTGCTTCACCCTCTAGAGGTCCCACAGTGGAAGTGGGATAGCATTTCAATGGACTTCATTGATGGGATGTCTAGGTCAAGAAGGGGCAATACTATCATTTGGGTAAGAGTGGATAGGCTTACAAAAAGCGCCCACTTTTTACCTGTCAAGAGTAGAAGGGCTGCCTCATCCCTAGCGTCTCTTTACCTTAAAGAGATAGTTTGACTCCATGGGATACTCTCCAGCATTATTAGTGACCGAGACCCTATCTTCACAAGCGAGTTTTGGCAGAGTCTGCAAGAAGCTATAGGCACACAGTTATGTTTGAGCACGACCTATCACCCCCAAACCGATGGCCAGACGGAAAGGGTGAATAGAGTTTTAGAAGATCTTTTGAGACTTTGCGTTCTTGACTTTGGAGGGACATGCGAGGATCATCTACCTTTGGTGGAATTCGCCTACAACAACAGCTACCAAGCCACCATAGACATGGCGCCCTTCGAAGCCTTATATGGAAGACCGTGCCGATCACCAACTTGTTGGTGGGATTCTACCGACAAGCTTATACTTGGACCAGACATGATTAGAGAGACTTCAGAGAAAGTGGAGTTAATACGAAGAAGGATGAAGACAACCCAAGATAGACAGAAATCCTACGCAGACAAGAGAAGGACCGACCTTGAGTTTGAGGTTGGGGACAGGGTTTTCCTTAAGGTATCTCCTTTAAGTAATGTCGTTTGCTTTGGATCTACAGGAAAGCTAGCACCGAGATTTGTAGGGCCGTTTCCTATCATCGAGAAGATTGGGAAGATGGCCTATAGATTAGAGCTACCCGAGAGACTGGCTGGAGTTCACAACGTCTTTCATGTTTCTCACCTCCGGAAATGTTTACATGAGTCTGCGGAAGTGGTGGAGCCTAGCATTCTAGAAGAAGTCGAGGTGGAACGTGAAGCAACTGTGAGGAAAGTTCCAACTCGTATCTTAGGAACTGAAGTGAAAAAGCTATGCAACCGCGAAGTCAACCTTGTCAAAGTTCAGTGGAGTGATGCCGAGGAAGACGCGACTTGGGAAACTGAGGACAGAATACGCACGGCCTACCCTTTTCTTTTTGAGGGTACATCTTTGATCTCTCTTTTTCCTTAAGCTATGATTGTATCTACCTTTTAGTATATCTCCTCGATCTTATCCTTAGGTAGAAACCCCTTTGGATGTAAAATAGTAATTGAAACATGTTATGGTTGATGGTTGCAAGTGTTTGCAAGTGGTTGCTAGTGGTTGCTCGTGGATGCATATACACACACAACCTAGGTTTTAGATCGGCTCAACCACTTCATATTGCATATGCATATATGTATTCATGTTTGTATATGGTTGAAACTTTATGTGTTGTCATATGGATGTTGCATTTGTATGAATGTTTGCACACTCATGAGTAGGAAAAAATTTGCATACATAATGGATTCATGACAATTACATGATTTGCATTAAGGAGGTCAACTGAATCAGTAGACCGCCTGATTTTGCATTAGATAAGGACATATACACACACTATGCATATGATCATGAAGTATTAGAAGCATTTGGACGCCTGTGTTTGTTGGTTGAGTAGATGGACGATTGGATGTTAGGGTATACGTTTTTCTAGACTTGAGATTTCGGGGACGAAATCCCTTAAGGAGGGGAGAATGTAACACCCCGAATTTTCTGTTAACATTAAAATTAACAAATTTAAAGTATAACTAATTCAAGATGAAAGAATTAAGGGAAACGGGTTACACCATTACGTTTGTCTCGAAATTCTGCTTGAGATAGAGTCCGAGTTTGCGTAAATCGGACTCCGTATGAAGGAGATATAGCCTTCCGAAGTTTCAGAATTAATTTAAAAATTCAAAACAGATTTCAGAAAATTCAAATATTAAATGCAGAAGGGCTAGGCGGGAAATTTCCCGCCCAGAGCCAGGTCGACCAGGGGTTCGACCATGTGGTCGACCTGCCCTTGACCAGGTCGACCATGGTGTCGACCTGGGGGTCGACCTGGTTTGGCCCTGGCTGGCCTAGTCGGGTTCTGGTCGATTTTCTGAGCTCTGGTGTGTCACTAGGGCTGACTTGTCACATTTCGGTTGGCTCCTCTCGAAGTGAATGGTCCTAATTCGTCTGTGATCATTTGACGGCTCAAATCAATTTCAAATTCTATAAATACAACCTAAGACTCCAACCAAAATTCACATAAAAATTAGAGCTTGGAGCCGTCATGCTGCTGGAAGGAGACATGGAGTAGCCACCGCTTAAGAGATGAACAAAGTTAATACAATTCTAATTCTAAAACAAGATTCTAACAATGTTTATCTACCCAAAGGAACGCATCTCAATTTCAGAACTCAGAATCCAGAATTCAAGATTCGTCATTCATTGTAAGTATAGTGATTTTTCCGATGTGAATAGAAATTAAGATGTGATTCGATGTAAATGAAATTGGGGTTTTTCTATTGTATAATAATGATGTAAATTCTATGTATTGCGATGATTCAGTCATGATTTGTGTATTGATATTTGTGGCATAAATTGATTGATGCAAGCCTATTGGACATTTGTATATAAAAATGATAGCACTTGCAAGTTTGTGGCAAAAACTAGAATTTGACACCTTTATGTTTATGTCGATAGCATGGACCGTATACATTCTCTAAGTCTAAATTAAGGCTTATGTAAACATGTTCTAGATTTAAGACCTTTAATGCCTACATGACTTAAAACCGATGAATACATTCTTATGTTTATTTGCAAGTATAATTGGGTTTAGATAAGTACCGTTTGGTTACACAAATTATCCTAGTTTTATGTAAAAATAGACTACTTGATTTGAAGTTAGTTTACACCTTTGGGTTGTGTCAAAAAGTGGACATTTTATGAACATGTAACATGCTAGTTTGTTGTTTGACATTATGCCTAGTTATATATGTTTAAACCCACGTCTAGGCAAGTCAAAAATTATGCCATTTCATGTGACACCTATTTAGTTATACCCTGATTTGAATGCAAGTTCACATGATCCATAATTTATGTTAGTTAAAACGATATGTAGCAAGTTCATGCGCCACACCTCTTTTATGTATTCTAGAATATTTCATGCCTTGATTTTTCCCTTCTTTATGTTTATAGGTTGGGCTGAAATGTTAAGCCCAACATTTGTTATTATGTTACGTACGTACAAACGGGGGAAAACAAACGTTGGGTTTAAAATAAAATACATGTATTGGCATGTTTGCCACATGCCAATGACTAGTGACATTTAGGCGGTATAAATTGTTATACCCAAGAATAATGAATTTGGATAATTGGGCCATAAACATTTACATATAAAAATAAAAAGAGACAAATATGTAAATTTAGAAAATACGATATGCTTAACCAGAGGTTGGATTGAGTTGTGACGTAAACCTGCCCGGACCCGCCCGACTGTCCAGTAGTCACAACAATACCTATCCTATGTGGGTGGTTAAGTATTGAGCCCAATAAGAACCCGAGGTTAGACTGAGTTACGGTGTAAATCTGCCCGGAACCGACCGGCACATCCAGTAACCGTAACAATATCTGTCTAATGTGAGTGGTCGGTGCTTTAAGACGCTAAGGACAGATGGTAGGGTTAAGTTAACGAAAAACACTTAACCAGATTCAACACGTTAACAAGAATTGATGGGTGGGGTTAGGTTGATACAAACACTTAACCATTTAACGTGTTTGACTAGAAAACCCTAGTAACGAGGGACCCGTTTCAGCAGTAACCCAAGTAGGTATCATGGTACCCTGAAACTAGGCAGGTTGGGGCATGATTACTGGGCTGATTGTAAGTAGTCAAAGCGACGGTGTGTGGTGCAGTTTGGGTTCTAACGGAGTGCGGGCGTGCACGTCACTTCGGAACAGACAAATAAGGCACTTAACACCAATAGTATACCCTATGCATTCTAGAATGGTGTCGGGCCACCGCCATGGGACTGGATACACCCCATGGTGGGACCAGCATAGGTATCTACAAATTCTTGGGAGTCGTATGACACTTATGTTTACGCGAGTAGGAGCCGATCTTTAGAAAAAGGGGATCACTGCACCCTCAGCATGGGGTGCCAGTTAGAATAATGTTAAGGTAGGTGCAGAGATATAGTGTGGGTGCGATAGTTTATTCGATTCTAAACTACACTCCCTTAGCTTATGATACTTTCCTGTTTTCAGTTTATACCTGTCATGTCCTTTTTCTTATTCACATACTGAAGAGTCACTAGATTTACTCAGGCTTTATGTCTGACTCTGTTTTTCTTTCGTCTTCTTTTCTTCTGTTCCCCCCCGGTTCATAGGGAGGAAACAACCCAGCTTAGTCAGACTCATTGCAAGCTTCAAGACAGTAGATGTATGGTTTGGATCTCTTTCGTTCAGACTATGGCTTTGGATATCACTATGGGGATTTTTGTTGCTTTATTTCTGTTTTTTATGCTTCTTTAATAAAATCAAGACAGTGATGATGTTGTAATGTTTTGGAAGTATTATGAGGCAATTATGGAAATGTTTTTGTATGAACACGTATTTTATGAAATGAAAGTCTGTTGGTTTTCAGCTGTTTATATATGTGCTTATATCTGTCTTGTATTTATCTGTGACTTGTACTTATAAACCTCCACCAAAGTTAAGGCATTCCCTTTGAGAGTGACCTTAACAGAGGTGGGGTGTTTCATAGTATTCATAAAATAAAACAAAAAGGGGAATAGAGAAGAAACGAAAGAATTGGCATAAGAGAATAACCATGTAAAGGTGTACCAAACACAAGAATCATGGTTCCAATAGATTTGTTGTACATTAATGATAAACATGAGTAAACTGAGCAAGTTACATCATAGGCACAAAGATTCGATAGAAATGAACATAAAAGAATCACCAATTTGATGTATAACAAGATAGATTCAATTATATCACTAGTAACAGTCTCACAGGCATAGGTATCTCAGATTTGACAAAAGAATAAGAATGAATCAGAATTGGTTATCATTACAATTAGGCATAGTTCTAGATTCGATTCATTATAGTCATGATTCCTATTTTGTGTTCAAATCTGAATAATAATTGAACTTACAGCGATAGGATTAGAAAAAGAGAATTATTTGCTGTTGTAGCGATTCTAATCTCTCTTTGTTGATTGGAGCGGAAAACCTTTACTTTAATTTGAAGCTCTCCAATTTGATTTCTAGTTTGGAGAAGGAGAAGGAGGCTAGTTTAGAGATGGACAGCATGGTGGCATCATAGAATTGGGTTATGAGGTTAGGGTTAAGTTTAGATATGTATTTATAGATGTGTAGGATTTATTAGAGCCTTTAGATCAACATAGGATCCATCTAAACCATCAAGTCCAAGAAAATGCGTCATTAGGCCAATCAGAGAACGCCACGTATGCCCTAGAACACAAGAATTCGTCACAGGCCATTCTGGGCCGATGGGACCGACTCCAAACACCTTGTGTCAACCCCGGTTCGACCCAGCGGGTCTCAGGTCGACCCAAATAATAGGTCGGTTCGGCGTTTTGCCTTCCCGCTTGCGGTGTTTTGAATTTTTTCTTGGATTTTAGGTTGATTTTATTTTATTAATTTATATATATACACACATACATTTCCCTTATATGTATACAAATTTCCAAGGTCCTTAACTTTCTCATACATTATCTGTTTAACGCAAACTTTAGGCCCATCTTGACTAGAATTTTGAGACGAACGCAATGGTATATTCTGTTTTACTTAATTCTTCTTCTAAAAATTAAGTATTCTTCATTTTTCCAAATTTAATATTTATAGAAAATACGGGGTGTTACAAAAATGAAATGGTTTCATAAGAATTCTCATTTTAGTCCAAGATGCTGAACAACAAAGTTTTATTTTGGAGAAACACCATCATTATGGAAACGTACACGCGGTAGAAAAACACCCGTCCGCTACTGGGAACACCACTTCCCGTCCGACTTGCATATGTTAAGCATGTCGCTAGTGTTCATCCTAAGCCAGGATCGAACTCTCCATGAGATTCATAGTTGCATTACTTATAGCTATCAAACGGACCTCCCTGGATGGTAATCTTAAAGTGGCTGATTTACCCTCTTTTACGATCAGTTTCGCTACAGCCGTGTCTCAGTCCCAATGTGGCTGATCATCCTCTCGGACCAGCTACTGATCATCGCATTGGTAAGCTATTGCCTCACCTACTAGCTAATCAGACGCGACACAATTTTGCAAAGAAATACCTCACTTGTTTCTTGAGAAGAGATGGGAAATGTGCTCAATATCATTTGATTGAATAGTGTGAAAAGAAGGCCCGGATCCAAGTTGTTCAGGAATAGTGGCGTTGAGTTTCTCGACCGTTTGCCTTAGGATTACTTAGTTCCAAACTATTATTGTTTTTTCTAACATGATATTTTCTAACATGATATTTTCTATCGAGATAGTAGTATGGAAAAAAGGTTATTTTCGACTTGATCTTCTATGTCGGGAGTGCATTTCAGCAACGCAACAAAATATTTTCTTTGTGCGTTGGTTAAAAAAAACATATTTTTTGGAGACAGGGAAGAAAATAAGTTTCTTGTTTTTTTTTCTTCAAACCGCCCATTGTAGCACGTGTGTCGCCCAGGGCATAAGGGGCATGATGACCTGATGTCATCCTCACCTTCCTCCGACTTATCACCGGCAGTCCGTATAGGATTCCACACTCAATGGTGGGTACGAGTGGAGATAAAAAAAGGTATTGAACTGAAATTTTTTTCTGGGGATATTCTACTGGGGTATCTAATCCCATTTGCTCCCCTAGCTTTCGTCTCTCAACGTAAGTTTGGTGAGTAACGCATAAGAACCTGCCCTTGGGAGGGGAACAACAACTGGAAACAGTTGCTAATACCCCGTAGGCTGAGGAGCAAAAGGAGGAATCTGTCATTTCCATATTGATCGAGACTGCGTTGTTGTGCCAGCAGAAGGATAGCTATACTGATTCGGTATACTCGAAATTGGGAGCCATAAATGTCTTAATCATATTTGCTGTTATGTTCAAACGAACAATTTCAACGAAATCTTTCAATTTCTTATTTTACTATGTGAAAAGGGTTATTTCCGACTTGATCTTCTATGTCGGGAGTGCATTTCTGCATCACAAATCGTTTTCTTCCACACTAGAAGCCTTTTTGTGATATTTCTCTTACGAAGAAAAGAGTACGACATCCTTCAGAGACTACGAGTGTAATAAGGGCATCCGTTGACAAAAGGATCACCCTAAGATGATCATCTCATGGCTATTGAGAACGAATCAAATCAGATGGTTCTATTTCTCAATCTTTCTGACTTATGGCCGGAGGATGTTCTTTGAATCATTGAATGAAATCGATTCTTTTTTAGATATCCAGATAGATGGATGGATCTATCTTTCGATGAATATATAGCAAGAACCTTAGGTTTCCAAAATAGTGTAATGTAAAAGAAGTGCTTCGAGTCATTGCTATTTGACTCGGATCTGTTCTGAAAAAGTCGAGGTATTTCGAATTGTTTGTTGGAAATCTTTTTCTCTTTTGGAAGATACACGAGCAAAACAATTTTTTGAATGATAAATGACTACAAGCGAAGGAAATACGCGATTTAAAAAATGGACATTTAATACGCATTAAAAAGTAGTGAAAATTCTGGGAAAAACCAAGGTTCTAGATTTGATATGATACAATAAAATTGTCAAATCAAATAAAAATGCATTATATTATTCCAACAGCTTTATTTGATAAAAATTATGATTCCTAATTAGTGAAAGTAAAAAAATGAATTAATAAAGTCCTTACTGGATGTTAGTAAGAGGGATCTTGAACTAAGACATAGGCCTAGAAGCTAAAAGAGGACCTTATGTTAATTTAGAAGTCCGACATTTTGATAAAGCAAAAAATTCTGAATGGAATAATTTTGAATATAGGTTCAAGCCTAATTATACCTAAACCCAATAGGAGGTTTTCTATTTTGACTTGTTCCCCGCAGCAATCGAATGAGAATGGATAAGAGGCTTGTGGGATTGACGTGGTACACAGTTCTATCCTCAAAGATTTCTAGGGATATCTTCTTTAAAAGATTAATGGAACAAACATTGAATAAAACAGTACCCGACAGGACCACCACCCAATAGCATGTTGCCACCAAAAGCAAAACCAGAGCAGTCTTGTATCAAACTACTTGTCTCTTTGTAGTTGGATCTCCTTATGATATGCAAGTGAAACAAGTCCTTGCTGATGGTAAAAAAGCGGCTTTGAACGTGGGGGTTGTTCTTAGTTTGACTTTGTATACTATTCCATTGTAATTGTAAATAAATAAACGGTCTTATCGTAGATCCATTGTAATCTTGTGTCACCGGTTCAAATTTTGTTCCTAAATTGTTGGGATAGCTCAGTTAGACGCATGGAATTAACTAAACATTTTATCCAAAAAAATGTAGAACCGGAAGAGTCCTTATAATATTCTGGTCTTGTATCGGTTTTGATATGTTTGCATACAAACAAAACCCTGAAATGACCCGGCCCAATAGGGAATTCCCAATTCAGTGGCCTTTTTCGTTCAAGTATTCAATCTTCCCAAATAAAAATGATTTAATTAATATTAAAAAAATTGCTTGGAAAAAGGGAGAGAGCTCTCTGTTCCTGGTTCTCTTGTAGCTGGATTTTCCGCCCACAATTTTTTTTTATCGCTAGAATTTATTCTTTTCGGGTAAAATACCCGGAAAGAACGCTTATCCTAGTGAATTTTACAGACCCACCGGACCAGAAGCTTTCTGTCCATATAATCATACGGCTCTAGTTTCCGGTTGGGGTGTCAAACTAGTAATTTTTCTTACATCTCCCCCCTCCCCGGTCCTAAAAAAGGATTGAGTCTAGTTTAATTGCAATCAATTAGGGTACACCTTTCTTTTTCTTTATATTGAGCGTTCCAGGCCTCTTGAATCTTCTCTTTCCTATTGTTATTATTTAACTTGTATCCATTTCTTCGCCTTTTCGCCAAAAAATCAGAATTCTCGCTTTTTTATTCTAGCAGACGGAATTTCGTTGGTCTAATTTTGAACTTCTCGGTATTAGAATTTCAAAATTACAGTAATACCAAATCCCCATTTCATGGCTACATATCTTTACGGCTAAGGAATGGGAAATCTTTCCCCTGTTATATGAATCAAATATTTCATTTCATCCGGGAAAAGCCATCTCTTTCTCGTATTTCTATCGATCAGTCATGTCATAGGCCCGAATCAGACATCAAATTGCTTCGATTTGAATTATCGTAGGATACCCTATATATCAAAAAGATGTTGCGCGGGTGCTTCCATCTAAGGCGGAATGCTCCCTTACCAATGCATTTTGACATCCCACAACTTCGGCAGATCGCTTAGCCCCCTTTCAGCTACTTTCGAAGTAATAGAAAGAAAAGCAACACTTGAGTGGGAGAGTCAGAGTCAAAAAGAAAAACAAAGATTCTTTCTTGACTGAACTACAAAATGGAACTCCTTGATATGAAAAAACAGGATATAGAATAAAACCTAAAATAAAAGGATAAGGGAAGTTTCTCTTCTTTGAATCGAGTTTCCCCCTCTTCAGGAATATAAAAAACCGATCCACTTTCATTTTGTATTTTGGACTAAATTCTTTTACTTCTCGATACTCAATCAAATCTTCTTTTTTTTGGGTGTGATAGTGGAAAAGTTGGCAAACAAGCCTATGAATGTGCCAATTATGAGTTGGGCGCTTTAACCATTCAACCATGGATGCTTAACGGGGCTCATTGTACATCGTGTTTTTATCATTCTGGCATCGAGCTATTTTTCCGCAGGACCTGCATTTGAATGAAGTAACGAATTCCTTCAGACTTTTGGTAGAGTCTATAAGACCACGACTGATCCTGCTTCCTTTCTTCAAACGGAGCGAACAGAGATAGAATCAGATCTGTTCCCAAAATGTCTTTTAGGATCTGCGGTTATTATGCTTAAATCATTTTTATGATTCCATAGCTTGGAAACCATATGAATCGCGTTACTCACCCGTCCGCCACTGGAAACACCACTTCCCATCCGACTTGCATGTGTTAAGCATGCCGCTAGCTTCATCCTGAGATCTTTTATTCTAATCTAATCTTTTATTCTAATCTAATAAGAACAAGAGATCTTTCTCGATCAATCCCTTTGCCTCTAGTAGTTTTATCTTTCCTTTTGTTCTTGTTTCCCTCTCATCGGATCGGATCAAATTGGAAAATGGAAAGATTTGTACAAGTTATACGTTTAAACTACTTGTCTCATTGTATTTGGATCTCCAAGTTTTTGGAATGCTCCAAATTCCACTTGAGCATCCAAATCTGGATCAATACCAGCAAAAACATCTGTAAACAAGGTTCTAACGCCATGCCAAATATGTCCAAAAAAGCAAAGCAAAGCAAACGAAGCTCAATCCTTTTTTGTAGGAAAAGGATTGGGCCGAATAAAAGAATAAGCTAGGTTGCAAAAAAAATTGTTTTTTCATTACACCGAGAAAAGACTTTCCGCCAAAAGAAGCTAAATTGAGGGGAGCTCAGGGAAAGAGACAAGCAATTGAGGCGAATCTAGCTCTCAGACGAAACGAGACTTTATAAGTTCAGAGACTTAAGAGGAGAACAATGGATCGAATTGGAAAATCAAAAGATTTGTACAAGTTATACGTTTCATCACCACTTTATAGAAAATCGTTCACGAATCTTCCTTCTTTGCCTTTAATTACATTTGAAACAATATCCACAGGCTTATTAGCTAAATGGCAATTGGCGCATACAATTCGCCCGGTTGCTTCTCGTGGATTTTCATTTATGCACTTGCTCATGATCATCGTTTAAATGGTTTGATTTCTTATGAACCCGTAGAAATTTTTGATTATGATAATAAATCTAGTTTATCACTTGTAAAACGATAGGGAAGGGCGGAGGCCTTTGGTGTTTCTTCCAGTCCTTCGGAACAAAACAATTCGAATTAGGCTCGGTCAACCGGAATATGTATTATCCATATGGGTGATCTTATAATTGAGAAGATCCATCGACCTGATGGAAAAATAAATTTCAACGAGTATTTGGTTCATCCCACCCCATCTGCTAAAATTTCCCACTTTTTTATACATTTACCCTGCTACAGATTGGTTAAAATTGAAACCATTTAGGTTGAAAGCTGACATAGATGTTATGGATCTAATTTTTGTTTCTGGGAAGACATCAATTTTCCATAAAGGAGCCGCCGCCGTCAAATCCCAGGGCTCAACCCTGGATAGACGGTGGAAACTACAGGTTTATTCCACCTCCTTTTACCTTTTAAAATGGATTAACTTTAATCAAATTGCATTAGGTCGGTTACCAATGTCAGTAATTGGGGATTACAGTCCATGGATTTTCCTTCCTTTTGCCACATTTCGCTCAAAGCAAAGGGTTGAAGGGAGATAGTGCATCAAGCTATTTGCAAGTGTCTTGATCGTACTGCAATTGGTGCATTTGTAACAACCTGGAATTTGGGGCCAATTTAAAATTTTTATTTTATAAATTTTAAGGGATTTTGAATATTTGAAATAAATTATTTTAAATAATAAAGACTAGAAATTTATTTTAATCGAAGTTAATACGAATATATTTAATTTAATTACAAAAATTAGAAATAACACGGTAGTTTGAAAAGTCAAATCTGAACTTTGACTGACTGTACAGGATGCAGAATAAATCGGATTTTGGTAAAACCAAAAATATTAGAATCTATTTAAAAATATCTTTCCAACGAATCCGAAAAATCGAAATTTCATAGCGGGAATTAAAATTTATGGCCAGTTGTATTTTCAGAATAGTCGTTGTAGAATTTCTATATATATTTTAATAATAAAAACGGACATTTTTCAAACGATCTCAGAATTCGACGAAATTTGTTTTGTTGGGACCATGTCATCAAAACAAAGCCAAAAATAATTTTTCTGGATTTTTCTGTGTTCGTATGTGGCCCCGGTAAAATTAAAAAGTACGTTCGTATTTAATATTAAAGATTTATTTTAAAAATAAAAGAAACATTCTGTAAACTTCAGAATTGGACTTCGGCACTAGCGCCATTGCGTTCAAAAGGCGTCAAAACATATTGTTCGACAGTCGTTGGGCTCCGTTTGGAGATCGGACGGAAAAATCCTAATTTTGGATTTAAATAAAAAAAAAGGGAAATACGCTCCAATACCCGTATAAATACGGGCCACTATACGTCGTCTTCCTCTTCTCAATTTCACGTCGCCTAACCCATAAACACTCAAAACTTCAAGGTTCAATTCCTCCTTCGTTTCTCAATGAAATTCTTCGCCGTAGTACAACTTTCCGAAGAGATTTTCGTGCTCTTCGCGTCCATACCAAAATCAGCACCCCACGTTGCCCGTAGTCGCCGCACCAGACCCACGAACCTGCCGCCTTCATCAGCCCGCCGCCGCCACCACACGCCGCCACGACCTCCCCCTTCCTGGCGCATGTGCGCCACTCCAAGCCGGTCCACCTCCAACAAACCGCTCCTCCAACCATCGATCCAACTTCTGAAAATCGAATCCAAAAGTTTTGAACAAAACTGAATACTAAGGTATGAACATTTCAGATTTTGCTACGCTTTTATCTGTTACAGTAGCAGTCGTGAAAAGAAATAATTGCTAATTTGTTCATACGAACTCCAAACTGAAAATTTTCAGATCCGTTTGAACCGTAGCATCGAATAGAACTTCTTGAAAGCAATTGGGACCAATTCTGAACATGTTTGAATTTTAGATCTATATCCAATCAAGGTGAGATTCTATTTTAAATAATTAAATTAATTTAATTATTAATTTTCCCTTGTTATTTAAATAATTGAATGGTGAATGAAGTAAATCTGAGATGTGATAATATTCTGAATGATTGTTTGGTTTATCTGTGTGTATAATTCCAGATCTGCTAGTTAAAAATTTCAGATCTGTATGTGATGGAAAATTTGAATAATCATTTTGCTTAATTTAGTCGAATCATGTTTTGTTGATACTCTATGAATCATGTATATATAAAAATATCACCTCGTTCATGTTTTTGAATTGAACTAGGAAATTTCAATTTAATACCACCTTGTTGTTATTTGATTTGACTAGACCTTTTTAGTTCAAATATAATATTGATATGCTGTTTGTGGGATTGAAATATGAAGATATGAAAGAAATTACATTTATATTTAATGTAATTAGGACATAAATTTTTCACCGCAATAAAAATTACATTTGTAGGTGATAAATAAAAGTATGATTTTGCGATGCAATATAAATTACATTTTCTCCTAATGTAATTAAAGATATAAATTTACATTGTAATTAAAAAGACATGATTTTTACAATGTAAACAAAATCACATTTTTTTATAAAGTCATGAAGAAAATTACTTTTTACTAAAAACAAAAAGGAAAAAATGACGGTATGAAATAAAAATTAGGTTTTATTAAAAATTAAAAAAATAATTAAAGACAAAATTTGACGGTGTAATTAAAATTACATTTTTACATGTAATTAAGACATGAAATTTATACCGCATAGAAAATTACATTTTTATATGTAATTAAGACATGAAATTTATACCGCATAGAAAATTACATTTTTATATGTAATTAAGACATAAAATTTATACCGCATAGAAAATTACATTTTTATATGCAATTAAGACATGAAATTTATACCGCATAGAAAATTACATTTTTATATGTAATTAAGACATGAAATTTATACCGCATAGAAAATTACATTTTTATATGTAATTAAGACATGAAATTTATAACGCATAGAAAATTACATTTTTATATGTAATTAAGACATGAAATTTATAACGTATAGAAAATTACATTTTTATATGTAATTAAGACATGAAATTTATAACGCATAGAAAATTACATTTTTATATGCAATTAAGACATGAAATTTATACCCCAAAGAAAATTACATTTTTATATGTTATTAAGACATGAAATTTATACCGCATAGAAAATTACATTTTTATATGTAATCAAAAGACATGAAATTTATACCGCATAAATAGAATTACATTTTTATATGTAATTAAAGAAATAGAATTTTTATGTAAAATAAAGTTACATTTTTATATGTAAATTAAGAGTGAGAATTTGCATTGAAAATAAAATTACATTTTTAATGTAATTAAAAAGAATAGGATTTTACATTGTAAATTAAAAAGCAAGATTTGACATGTTATGTTAATTACATCTTTAATGTAATTAAAATGTAGAATTTGACGTTGTAAATAGAATTACATTTTTTTAATGACATTTAAAAAGATAGAATTTTTCACCGTTATGTTAATTACATTTTTAATGTAATTAAAAAGCGGATTTTGCATTTTAATTAAAAGATAGAAAACTTAACATAGAATGTTAATTACATTTTTAATGTAATTAAAAAGAGGATTTTGCATTGCGAAATAAAAAAAAAATAGAAAATTTAACATAGAATGTTAATTACATTTTTAATGTAATTAAGAAGAGGATTTTACAGTGTAATCAAAAGAATAGAATTCAACATTGAAATGTAATTTACATCTTAATGTAAATAAAGGAATAAAAGAATATAATTCAACATTGAAATGGAATTTACATTTAAATGTAAATAAAGAAATAAAAGAATGTTTTTAAATGTTGAAATATTATCATCATTTTTAAATGAATTAAAAATGAATGGAGATCGGTAGTTGTTTAGCTCGTTGTTAAATCGAACGACGTTATTATGGTTAAACGGTTTATATTTATATATTTATATATAAATATAAATAAATTTAAACAAATTGAGCGCGGTAGTTCACGTTTTGAATCGTACCTTTAAACGACTATATCGAAAGAGCCGACCGTCGAATTTTCCCAAAACAGAAACCGTTAGGACCTCCTTGGGAAGATCTTTCCAATGATATAAACTTCGTTAAAATCCAACGGTTAGATTTTGAGAAATGTGTAAATCAATATTGGTTGAAAACAGCCCCAGGGACGCCCTTTGACCCAAAGCATCGTTAAATAAAAGATTTAATTATTTTAAATAATTAAAGGTAATAATTAATCGTTATAAAATAATACAACAATATGGAATGGTTTTTATCAATTTATATATGCGAGAATTATTTGGGAAGTCCGAGTTTAAACATACACAGAGAATCGAAGTTTAAGTGTTGAAGAATCGAAGTTTGAAGACGGCGATTGAAGACCGTCAATCTTCCCATCGAATGGACAACGATCGTTGTAACACACCACCTCCACTACGGTCACTCTCAAAGGGAATGCACTAGTTTTGGTGGAGTATTATCTAGGTAAACATACACAGAGATATCACAAGGCAGAACATAAATAAAGCAGCGGTAGAAATTAAAAACCAAATTTTTATTACTTTCAAGAAAAGAGTCAAAACCCCATATATCCAAGGTACAAATTATTCCATTACATCAAGTTCCAAGTAAAGAAGTATAAACTTAAGATAACAAAAGTAAATTATTCCCTAAACATAGCAGAAGTGCAGCCATAGCATAGCTCAAGACCAAACCGTACACGAGCTATCAGAAAGCAAGCTAAATCCAAGCTAAGAGCTAGTGTTTCCTCCCTGAGAACCTGGGGGGGGGGGGACGAAAGAAAAAGAGGCGAAAGAAAAAGGGTCAGTCATAAAGACTGGTAAGCCCTAGTGACTTTCAGTATGAAAACTAGTAAAGGTAACATGATATGTGAAAATTGAAAATAAACATAAGGATGATGATAAGTCTGTCATGATAAACTAAGATAACAAGGTAACTCAAGTATAGCATCGCATGTTCAAGGTTCGCTGCACCAACCGTACTAGTATTCTAACCCATGTCAAGTATTTTTCATGAAGTGATCCCTTATCCCAATATCATGAAGTGACCCATTATGGGGTCCCACGATACGATCTACTAATCGATCGGCCCCCTACAAATTCTAGCTCGTCATGTGTCTGTGTCATACGGACCTATCCTGAAATGTAGTTACCTGTGCTAGGTCCACTGTAGGGTGTATCAAGCCATATGGTGCCAACCATTGACACGAATCAAGCACACACAGTGTAAACCTACGGGTGCCCAATGCCTGCTTTTTCAACTCCGGACTACGTGCACGACCATAGTCCGCCTGAACCTACAATGGCGCACCAACTCAGCCGTCGTTCTGGTCGCTTACAATCAGCCCAGTAATCGTACCCCACCCTGCCTAGTCCCAGGGTATCGTGATACATCTAAGTGGGTTACTGTTGAAAAGGACCGTGTAACTAGGGTTTCTAATGGGTTAAGTGTTTTCATTCAAATTCGTGACTTAACCCTATCCAAATCATGTATCAAGTTGGTTAAGTGTGTTCAAGCGGTTCATGACTTAACCCTATCAAATCATCGTGTCAAGTTGGTTAAGTATATTCAAGTGGTTCATGACTTAACCCTATCATGTGGCATTAATTCATTAATGCACCCCAACCTCTCACATTAGACTAACTATTGTGGTCACTGGATTTGCCGGGTGGTTCCAGGCAGATTTACACCACAACATAGTCTAACCTCGGGTTTTTCGTGCGATAAGACCAACTACCCACATTGGATCCTATTGTTTGCAGTCACTTGATTTGCCGGGCGGTTCCGAGAAGATTTACACTGCAAACTCAACCCAACCTCGAGTTGGCCATTTTCAAGTTTATCTAAGTGTCATGCCCACGTTCAAGTTTTCATGTCAAAATTCATGTCGAGTCTCATGTCAGATTTCATGTAAGTTTCAAGTCAAGTTCTTGTCCATATCCAGGTTCAAGTTATAATAACGTTCATGTTCAAAGCCAATTTATGTTTTACCTAATCTACCCAAATCGTATTCCCATCGCGCATAAACTTGAATCGATACAAATAAATCTAATTAGGGAATAACATAAAAAGGGACGGGTATAAGGTGGCAAAAGTGATTACTATCATAGCATGGTATGACTTGCGATAAAAGATTATAACATTACTGGCATATGGAATATTGGTCTCAAACATAAAGATTCCAAATCTAGCAAAATAAGGTACTAGTCAAGATAACAGTTGTCATAAGGTGATAGTATAGTCATGGTAGCGATTTACATAAGGTGTTAGTACATTCATGGTAACGATTGACATAAGGTGATAGTATAGTCATGGTAACGATTGACATAAGGTGATAGTCATGAACTTGTGACTAATAGTAGATTCAACATGATAATATGAGGGGGTTTTCTTTTTGATTTACAACATAAATAGGCCCCAAATCAATGTCATGGTAATATACCCAAAAGTCAAGATCCAAGATGAACAAGCATGGATGTAAAACAGTCATCATAAACAGGTCCAATTTCAATTTACAACATATTCATATTACATTTACAGTTTAAATCTAAAAGTAACTGGGGCTTACAGATCGTGGTTCGAGAATTAGAAAAAGAAAGTCGACGTTGAATCTTTATATGCTTAGTCGAGTCCTAACAGAAGTCCCCAAATCAGCAATTCTCTTAACGTAGTTTCGACGTAGAAGAAGTAGTCTCTTTCTCTAACTTTTTCAACCAGAATTAGAGCAGCATAAGGTCAGAGAGAATTTTGTGTAGAGAGACTAGTGTTAGGGGCTGTTTATATAGGGTCAGGTCAACGAATATAGACAGAAACGAGGCCAGAAACATCAAAGTGAATCCAGCTTCAAAAGTGGGCTCGGCCACCAGGTCGACCCCCAGGTCGACACTATGGTCGACCTGGTCCTGGGCAGGTCGACTACATAGTCGACCCCCAGGTCGACTTGGTCCTGGGCGGGAAATTTCCCGCCCTGTCCATTCTGAGGTTTGAATTTCGAATTTTGAATTCGAATTCTGAGCTGTTTTGAACTTAAAAACTTCTGAAAACTTCGAAAGGTCATAACTTGGTCATACGGGCTCCGATTTTCGAAAACTCAGACTCATTTCCAAGCAGAATTTCGAGACGAACGCGATGGTGTAACCCGTTTCCCTTGATTCTTATTTTAAAAATTAATTATGCCTTGATTTATGGTTATTACTCGTTATAAAAATACGGGTTGTTACATTCTCCCCTCCTTAAAGGATTTCGTCCCCGAAATCTCTAAGTTAGAAAGAATATATCCTACCATCCAGTCGTCCATCTACTCAAAGCATCATCCACAGGCAACCATTGTCCTTAAAATATTTCTAGTGTTGTATGAACATATGCAGAAAGTGTGTGTATATGTACTTATCTAATGCAAAAGATCAGGCGGTTACTGATTCAGTAAACCTCCTTAATAAAAAATATGTTAGTGTAATGAATCCAACATGTATGCAAATTCCTAACATAGTTTATAATCTTTACATGAGTGCACAAACATTCATTCATATGCAACATCCAAGTGATAGCATAACAAGTTCCATCCATGTACAAGTATAAGCACTCATGCATATGCAACATGAAAATGTGACAGAGCCGATCTAGTGCCTAATGTGTGTCATGCATCCACTAGCAACCACTTGCAAACACTTGCAACCATTTGCAAACATCAACCATAACATGTTTCCATCACATGTTTACATCCATATGGTTCTACCTAAGGTTCTCAAGATAAGATCGAGAAGATAACAAGACAAACATAGGTAGTAAAAGCATGATATGGAAAGGTTTTCAAGTTTATAGGAAAAAGAGATCGAGAATGTACCCTAAAAAAGAAATGGGTAAAGCGCGCGTATCTTCTCTTCAGTTTCCCAACTTGCGTCTTCTTGGGCTTCACTCCACTGCACTTTAACTAGCTTGACTTCTCGACTCCTTAGCTTCTTCATCTCTGTTCCTAAGATACGAATCGGAATTCGCCTCAGTGTTGCTTCATTTTCTACTTTTATGTCTTCAAGGATGCTTGGCTCAACCACTTAGGCCGACTCATGCAAGCAATTTCGGAGATGCGAGACGTGAAAGACATTGTGTACTCCAGTCAACTTCTCGGGTAAGTCTACCTTATAGGCCATCCGTCCAATCCTCTCAGTGATAGGGAACGGTCCTACGAACCTTGGTGCTATCTTTCCAACTGCTTCAAAACGAACTACATTGCGTAACGGAGAAACTTTTATAAAGACCATATCTTCGACTTCAAACTCTAGGTCTGTCCTTCTCTGGTCCGCATAAGACTTCTGTCTATCTTGGGCCGTTTTCATCCGTCTTCGTATCAACTCAATCTTCTCAGAAGTGTCTCTTATCATGTCGGGCCCAAGTACAAGTCTGTCTGTCGTCTCCCACCAACAAGTTGGTGATTTGCACGGTCTTCCATACAGGGCTTCGAACGGTGCCATTCCGATGCTAGCTTGGTAGCTATTATTATATGCAAACTCCACGAGAGGAAGATGGTCTTCCCAAGTACCACCAAAGTCAAGAATGCATAGCCTCAGGAGATCCTCTAGTACCCTATTTACCCTTTCGGTTTGTCCATCCGTCTGCGGGTGATAGGTCGTGCTCAAGTTCAGCCGTGTACCCATTGCTTCTTGCAGACTATTCCAAAACTGGCTAGTGAAAATTGGGTCACGATCACTAACTATACTAGAAGGAAATCCATGCAACCGTACTATCTCTCGAAGGTAAATAGACGCTAGCCATGATGCGGTCCTCTTGCTTTTCTCTGGAATGAAGTGAGCACTTTTCGTGAGTCTAACAACTATGACCCATATGCTAGTATTCCCCTTCCTTGACCTAGGCAGTCCATCCACGAAATCCATCGAGATACTCTCCCATTTCCATTGCGGAACATCCAAAGGATGTAATAGCCTACCAGGCTTCTTCGACTCGGCCTTTACTTGTTGGTACACCATGCACTTCGAAACGAACTCTGCCACGTCCTTTTTCATTCCAGCCCAAAAGAAAATGCGTTTCATATCCCTGTACATCTTATCCCCTCCGGGATGTATAGTCATCTTCGAGTGGTGCGCCTCTTCGAGGACTTTCCTTACTAAGTCTCCCACTTGTGGGACACATAGCCTTCCATCACGCCTTAGCCATCCCTTGTCATCTATGGCATACCTACCGAGGTGACTTGACGTCTCACCACTAATCAGCTTGTCCATGATTTCGACTATCTATGGGTCTTCCCTCTGTGAAGTCCCTACTTGATCTAGAAGTGTAGGTCTTAACTCAAGAGATGCTAACGTAGCAGTCAATGACTCAACAGCAGGTGTAAAATCAAAGATTGCTATAAATTCAAGGCCTTTCCTTTCAACAAACAAGGGGCTCAAAGTCAACCTTTTTCTACTTAGCGCGTCTACCACCGCGTTACCCTTGCCAGGGGTATAAGCTATATCGAAGTCATATGATGCCAAGAATTCCATCCATCGCTGTCGTCTCAGATTCAAATCTTTTTGTGAGAAGAGGTACTTCAGCGATTTGTGGTCGGTATACAGCTCGAACCTCTCCCCAAGAAGATAATGGCGCCAAGATTTAAGTGCAAAAACGGTCGCCGCCAACTCCAAGTCATGTGTGGGATAGTTCTTCTCATGAACTTTAAGTTGTCTACCCCCATAGCATATCACTTTCCCTTTTTGCATTAGGACTGCGCCTAATCCCGTGCCACATGCATCTGTGTACACGATAAACATCTTACCTCCATCGGGTAATGCCAAAACTGGAGCTGTGGTGAGGGCTCTCTTGAGTCTCTGAAAAGCAATCTCACATTCTATGTCCCACGCAAACGCTGGGTTTTTCTTCGTTAACCTAGTAAGAGGGGCTGAAATCTTAGCGAAGTCCTTAATGAACTTCCTATAGTAGCCTGCTAAACCGAGAAAGCTTCTCACTTTAGTTGCGTTCTTAGGAACTTTCCAGTCTTGCACCGCAACCACCTTTGCGGGATCCACGGCTATGCCTTGCTTAGAAACTACATGTCCAAGAAACCGAACTTCCTTCCTCCAAAAATGGCATTTGGAGAACTTAGCCTTTAACTGGTGTACTCTGAGCGTATCCATGACTTCCCCGAGATGTCTAGCATGCTCTTCTTCATCCTTTGAGAAGATCAGAATATCGTCCACGAAAACCACTACAAACTTGTTAAGGAACTCCCGAAACACCCTACTCATCAAATCTACAAAATACGCAAGTGCATTCGTTAACCCAAACGGCATGACGAGCCATTCGAAGAACCCATCTGGAGTCCTAAACGCAGTTTTGTCAATGCTATCCTCAGCCACTCTAAGCTGATGGAACCCTGTGGCTAGATCGAGTTGAGAGAAAACAGATGCTCCTACAAGCTGGTCAAACAGATCGTCGATTCTTGGCAGTGGGTGCCTATTCTTTTTCGTCAGCTTGTTTAACTCACGATAATCTACGCACAGACGAAGCGAACCATTCGCCTTAGCAGCGAATACCACCGGAGCACCCCATTCAGAAATGCTTCGTCTTATGAAATTTTTCTCAAGCAACTCCTTAACTTGTTTACTGAGCTCTCTTCTTTCTCGTGGGGCCATGTGCCTAATGGGCAATGAAACTGGCTTGGCATTATCAACAAGATAAATTCGGAAGTCTATCTCGCGTTTAGGATGTAACCCCCTCACTTCATCAAAGACTTCTGGATATTCTCGGACCACTCTTACAGATTGCAAATTATCGTCGGACGAGTCAAGGGATTCAAGATAACACAACATGACCGGACCCTTAGGGTTACAAGAAATTTCAAGGGTATTACCGAGGCGAGTCATGAGCCTCACTACCCTTCGTTCACAATCAAGAATGGCTCCATAATTGGACAGCCAATCCATGCCTAGAATCAATTCGTATCCCATAAATCCGAGAACATAAGCATTACACGTGAATTCTACGCTTAAGATAGAAATTCTCAAATCCACACAAATCATAGACAAATGGGCGGAGCCCCCAATTGGATTTGAAACTATAACGGGATCCTCAACCAGACTAGTACTTAGGTGCAGATTTTCAACAATATCAGAAGAAATAAAAGTATGCGATGCGCCATAGTCAAATAAGGTTCGAACAGGAAAGTCAGAAATGTAAACAAGGCTTTGTACGGAAATATTACTACCTCGGTCATGAGCTGGAGTGGTATTGAGAGCATGCAACTGCCCTCCAGAAGGTCCTGCTCGCTGGGTCTGCCCCTGCCCCTGTCCTCACTTCTTAGGGCAATCCTTGCTGAAGTGTCCAGTATCTCCACAATGAAAGCATTCACCCAACTTCCTCTTCTTCTTTCTACAGTCTTTAGCTAGATGTCCTGTAATCCCACAAAAGTTACACTTCCTTGTCTCACGTGCCTTGTTGTTGTTGCCCTTGTTATTCTTGTTATTCTTATTGCCTCCCTTCTTGAAGTCAACTTTCTTATTCTAAGTCTCATTAAGCTTAACCTCCTTCTTGCTATTCTTGTCTTCCTCATGAAGAAGAGCCATATCCACCAGGCTTTCAAAGGTCGCCCCCATGGGTATATGAGTTATGGCCAAACTGTGTAGTGGCTCGTTCAATCCTCGAGCAAAGCATACAGCCTTTTTCTGGGCCGTGTTAACCAAGTCCAAACCGAACCGAGCAAGCTGATTAAACTTATTCACTTACTCTCTAACATACATATCCCCTTTCTTGAGTGCGAGGAACTTCTCCATCTGAAGGTTCTCTTCTGCTGACGATAAGAATTTAAGCCCAAACCTCTCTCTAAAGTCTGCCTAAGTCTCAATTGGCCTGATGGCGTTGGTGACTTCCCACCAAAATGCAGCTTCCTCTTTCAACAACCATGCTGCCAACTGAACTTTCCTATGGTCCTCCACATCAAAGATAATAAACAAGTCTTCCGTCTCCTTTAGCCAGTTTCGTGCCTCAACGAAGGTTTCAGTTCCAACGAAGTTCTTGCTGCCCATCGCATTAAAGTCTTTGCATATTTTGGCAGAGGCGGTACCAGGATGAGGAGGAACCGCGGCCACTTGGGAGGAGGAGGAGGGATGTCTGCCGGGCCCGCGCCGTTGGCCCTAGCTTCTAAGTACCTTCGGAACCATCCAGGCACAGGTATTCTCTCAGGCAGGTTAAGATCAGCCATGCTGAAAAACGAAAAGAAAAAGATTCAAACGAGGAAAAGATGGAAAGTGCTAATGGATTTTTGGGGAATAGCCTTTTTAAACATAAAACTTTTCGAAAAAAAATGCTTCTTTATAAATGGTTTTAAAAATAGTTTCAGAAGGTTTTTAAAACTTTTGCCCAGCCAGGTAACCTTCTACTCTTATACCAAATGTAACACCCCACCTCTACTAGGGTCACTCTCAAAGGGAATGCACTAGTTTTGGTGGAGTATTATCTAGGTAAACATACACAGAGATATCACAAGGCAGAACATAAATAAAGCAGCGGTAGAAATTAAAAACCAAATTTTTATTACTTTCAAGAAAAGAGTCAAAACCCCATATATCCAAGGTACAAATTATTCCATTACATCAAGTTCCAAGTAAAGAAGCATAAACTTAAGATAACAAAAGTAAATTATCCCCCAAACATAGCAGAAGTGCAGCCATAGCATAGCTCAAGACCAAACAGTACATGAGCCGTCAGAAAGAAAGCTAAATCCAAGCTAAGAGCTAGTGTTTCCTCCCTGATAACCTGGGGGGGAACGAAAGAAAAAGAGGCAAAAGAAAAAGGGTCAGTCATAAAGACTGGTAATCCCTAGTGACTTTCAGTATGAAAACTAGTAAAGGTAACATGATATGTGAAAACTGAAAATAAACATAAGGATGATGATAAGTCTGTCATGATAAACTAAGATAACGAGGTAACTCAAGTATAGCATCGCATGTTCAAGGATCGCTGCACCAACCGTACTAGTATTCTAACCCATGTCAAGTATTTATCATGAAGTGATCCCTTATCCTGATATCATTAAGTGACCCATTATGGGGTCCCACGGTACAATCTACTAATCGATCGGCCCCCTACAAGTTCTAGCTCGTCATGTGTCTGTGTCATACGGCCCTATCCTGAAATGTAGTTACCTGTGCTAGGTCCACTATAGGGTGTATCAACCCATATGGTGCCAACCATCGACACGAATCAAGCACGCACAGTGTAAACCTACGGGTGCCCAATGCCTGCTTTTTCAACTCCGGACTACGTGCACGACCATAGTCCGCCTGAACCTACAATGGCGCACTAAATCAGCCGTCGTTCTGGTCGCTTACAATCAGCCCAGTAATCGTGCCCCACCCTGCCTAGTCCCAGGGTATCGTGATACATCTAAGTGGGTTACTGCTGAAAAGGACTGCGTAACTAGGGTTTCTAATGGGTTAAGTGTTGTCATTCAAATTCGTGACTTAACCCTATCCAAATCATGTATCAAGGTTGTTAAGTGTGTTCAAGCGGTTCATGACTTAACCCTATTAAATCATCGTGTCAAGTTGGTTAAGTATATTCAAGTGGTTCATGACTTAACCCTATCATGTGGCATTAATTCATTAATGCACCCCAACCTCTCACATTAGACTAACTATTGTGGTCACTGGATTTGTCGGGCGGTTCCGGGCAGATTTACACCACAACATAGTCTATCCTCGGGGTTTTCGTGCGATATGACCAACTACCCACATTGGATCCTATTGTTTGCAGTCACTGGATTTGTCGGGCGGTTCCGGGCAGATTTACACTGCAAACTCAACCCAACCTCGAGTTGGCCATTTTCAAGTTTATCTAAGTGTCATGCCGACGTTCAAGTTTTCATGTCAAAATTCATGTCGAGTCTCATGTCAGATTCAATGTAAGTTTCAAGTCAAGTTCTTGTCCATATCCAGGTTCAAGTTATAATAATGTTCATGTTCAAAGCCAATTTATGTTTTACCTAATCTACCCAAATCGTATTCCCATCGCGCATAAACTCGAATCGATACAAATAAATCTAATTAGGGAATAACATAAAAAGGGACGGGTATAAGGTGGCAAAAGTGATTACTAGCATAGCATGGTATGACTTGCGATAAAAGATCATAATATTACTGGCATATGGAATATTGGCCTCAAACATAAAAATTCCAAATCTAGCAAAATAAGGTACTAGTCAAGATAACAGTTGTCATAAGGTGATAGTATAGTCATGGTAGCGATTTACATAAGGTGATAGTATAGTCATGGTAACGATTGACATAAGGTGATAGTATAGTCATGGTAACGATTGACATAAGGTGATAGTCATGAACTTGTGACTAATAGTAGAGTCAACATGATAATATGAGGGGGTTTTCTTTTTGATTTACAACATAAATAGGCCCCAAATCAATGTCATGGTAATATACCCAAAAGTCAAGATCCAAAATGAACAAGCATGGATGTAAAACAGTCATCATACACAGGTCCAATTTCAATTTACAACATATTCATATTACATTTACAGTTTAAATCAAAAAGTAACTGGGGCTTACTGATCGTGGTTCTAGAATTAGAAAAAGAAAGTCGACGTTGAATCTTTATATGCTTAGTCGAGTCCTAACAGAAGTCCCCAAATCAGCAATTCTCTTAACGTAGTTTCGACGTAGAAGAAGTAGTCTCTTTCTCTAACTTTTTCAACCAGAATTAGAGCAGCATAAGGTCAGAGAGAATTTTGTGTAGAGAGACAAGTGTTAGGGGCTGTTTATATAGGGTCAGGTCAACGAATGTAGACAGAAACGAGGCCAGAAACATCAAAGTGAATCCAGCTTCAAAAGTGGGCTCGGCCACCAGGTCGACCCCCAGGTCGACACTATGGTCGACCTGGTCCTGGGCAGGTCGACTACATAGTCGACCCCCAGGTCGACCTGGTCCTGGGCGGGAAATTTCCCGCCCAGTCAATTCTGAGGTTTGAATTTCGAAATTAGAATTCGAATTCTGAGCTGTTTTGAACTTGAAAACTTCTGAAAACTTCGAAAGGTCATAACTTGGTCATACGGACTCCGATTTTCGAAAACTCAGACTCGTTTCCAAGAAGAATTTCGAGATGAACACAATGGAGTAACCCATTTCCCTTGATTCTTAATTTAAAAATTAATTCTTCATTGATTTATAACTAATCCGCAAAATTGTATGTGCGGACCGGCCCTGCAGGATCCAAGGGTTCACTGCGAGGAATCCTGAGACACTGGCTAGAGTGTCTGGAATCGGTAAGGAGATCGCTCCTAGCCTTGACTCATGATGGAAAACCCAATTCCCAATACGACCCTACGGACTTGATTGTATTACTATTATGGAGGCATTGTATATGGTAGCTATGCTTCCTAGGATTGATACATTTATTTTGAAATGTTTTTATATACACTAATAATAATATCAAATTCGTTTTTATCGTACTAAACATGTTTAATCATCATAAGGTAAAACTCTATCTTCTGGTTTGCGTTACATTGTGTGATGGGACTTGAGTCTTATGATGATTCCATTTTTTCAAAAGCATTGCGTTATTTCACGGTTTATTTATTTATATGTTCAGTCACCTTAAATTATGCATGACAATCGATTGGAATAAAACCCATTCCGCGTTAGTGGCGTGGTCTTTGGATTTGCCTTATTACTGTTGGTTAAATTAGTTAAGAATTCACACACCAGTCCCATGACTGACCCGTTGTTTGTTTCCACCTTTGCAAACTCGGGTGCCCTCTTTTCCACACGGGCAGCCAAGTAACAGGTTTCACTTTCTTTGGAGTTGCTATCTTGGAGATGCTTATCTATCTGGGAGTTGCTTACTTGGAGGTGCTTATGTTGGACCTCGAAGACTACCTCTCATTTAGCTTTTATTTACATTTTATCTTCAGACTTTGAGACATCCAAACTCATTTTATTTCCAGTTGTTCTATTTTGAAGTTGAAACTAATTTCCATTTAACTTGATGTAATAATTTAGGACTCTGTGACTGTGGAATTCTGTGGTTGATGACATTCATATTTCCGCTACTATGATGTTATTATTCTATAGTTTTCCTATGCTATGTTGTATCTGTGATCTGTATTGTTGTATTTATGTTGTATTCCAAATGATTATTCCTTACTTTCATTCCGTGGAAGTTTGGGGTTATCACAGTTGGTATCGGAGGTTTGGTTAACCTTAGCTTTGGAGTATAACATATTTATAACAATTTGTTAACATAGAATCACTAATATTCCATGGCGAACAGTTCATTAGAGTTACATAATAGTCAGTCATTTTATCGCCATCTTTCTTTTTGTCCATCCTTTTATCTTTATCATTTCTAAAGATCACCATTACAGTTGTTCTGACTCTTTCCTTGATCGTACAGAACTAACTAAAAATGAGTACTGCTGCCGCTAGAGCCACTAGAGCTAGAGCAAGGAGGAAAAATGTTGCTGAAACTGAGGAGCCCACAGCTCAACAGCCACTACCACCACCACCACCGCAGCCCTTTAACTTGGATAAGGTAGCGCAGAAGTTCAAGAATTTAGGTGGAGTTCCATTCACTGGTATGGAGACCATGACACAGGCTCAGACATGGCTTAAGAATTGTGATAAGATATTTGGAGGGCTAGGGCTAGAAGATCAAAGGAAGAGATTTACAGCTTCATGGCTGCTCCAAGGCGGAGCATAGAATTGGTGGGAATTGGTTAATATAGGAGGTGATGAAGAAAATATGACTTGGACCAAGTTTAAAAAGCTGTTCAATGAAAAATACGTTCCAAAGCAAGAAGTGGAAAGGCTGCATGACGAGTTCGCCAACTTGAAGCAAGGCGACAAAACTATCTCGGAGTATGTAAGAAGATTTGAAGACCTCTCTCGCTATGCCCTAGAATTGATTCAGGATGATTTTCAAAAGAACAAGAGGTTTATTAATGGACTTTCTAGGAAGTACACTGATAGGGTTACTGCTCACATTGACCTTTCTTTCAATAAGCTGATTGAGTTTTCTTGTCGCTATGAGGAGAACGACAAAAGGGTTTCACAACAAGATAGAGAAAGGAGCTTGGCCAACAATAATAATAAAAGGAAGCAACCCGAGAAGAAGACTGAAGGAAGCAGTTCTGGAGCCGCTAAAACTCGTGATAAGTCTAAGGTACAATGCTTCAACTATCGGAGGTATGGACACTATAGCTCAGAGTGTAAGAATCCGAAGAAGGCCAGAAGTGATGACACTAAAGAATGCTATAACTGCCACAAGAAGGGTCATATCAAGCCCAATTGTCTACTGTTGAGAGGAGCTCAGATTGCACATGTGTACGAGGGGGCAAGTGCACCATCTTCTTCCGCACCTACGTCTTCTGAAGGAGCTGGTAAGCCTGATGTTTTAGATGGTACCATTTCTGTTAAAAACATTCCTGTTACTTCTTTGTTTGATACGGGTGCATCAAGAAGTTTTATCTCTAGCGACACATTTAAGAAATTAAAATTAAAACAAAGAAGTCTTAAGGAGCCAATCGATGTTCATAATCATGTAAGGGGTTCTATCACTCTAGATTTATTCTGTAAAGTGCTTGTATCCTACTCCTATTTCCAATTTCCATTTAACTTGATTATTATGAATTTTTCCGACTTTGATATCATCCATGGTCTTGATTGGCTAACAAAATTTGAGGCTGAGGTTAGATGTGCGGATAGAATAGTTGAAATCAAAACAAAGTTTGGAGATGTTATTTCTATACCTTGTCATGGTTCAAAATCTGATAGAAAGGCATTTTGGTTTTCTCTTGAGATCACTCCCATTTCTTTAGAAAATATTCCTGTAGTCAAAAATTACGCGGACGTATTTGAAGAAGTAGACAATTTACTGCCGCAAAGAGAAATTGATTTCAGAATTGATCTTGTTCGAAATGCAAGGCCTGTAGTCCATGCTATCCGAAGGATGACCCCTAAAGAAAAAGAAGAGTTGAAAACCCAAACTAAGCAGCTCTTATGGAAGGGACTCATCCGGCCTAGTTTTTCCAATTAGGGTGCAGCTGTGGTGTTTGTCCCCAAGTCTGACGGTACTCTAAGGCTCTGTGTGGATTACCGTGACCTTAATAAGCAAACGTTGAAGAACAAATACCCCTTGCCTCGCATAGATGATTTAATGGACCAATTGAATGGAGCCAAGGTATTTTCTAAGATGGACCTAGCCACAGGTTTCCATCAACTACGCATAGCCGAAGAATTCACACCTTTGACAGCCTTCAGAGGTCCTGACATATTCTACGAATGGTTGGTAATGCCGTTCGGCTTATGAAATGCTCCAGCCTACTTTGTTGACTTGATGAATAGAGTCTTCCGAGATGTTTTAAACAAATTCGTCCTAGTCTTCATTGATGATATCTTAATCTATTATAAAAATAAGGAGGAGCATGAAGGACATTTAAGGGAAGTATTGGAGATTCTGCGAAGAAATGTTCTAAAAGCAAAATTTTCTAAATGCACATTTTGGCAAGAGGAAGTAAAATTCTTGGGCAATGTTGTGTCGAAAGAAGGAATTGTTGTTGACCCAAGTAAAATTGCCGCCATTCGAGATTGGAAGCAACCCAGTACACCCACTGAAGTAAGAAGCTTCCTAGGATTGGCTGGATATTATGGGAAATTCATCAAAGACTTCTCCAAACTGTCAGGCGCATTAACAAAGCTCACCAAGAAACACACTAAGTTCATTTGGACAACGGAGTGTGTGGAGGCCTTCCAAAAGCTAAAGGTGAGTTTGACCACTGCTCTCGTACTTACCATCATCGATGGCAACCAAGATTTAGCTGTCTACACCGATGCTTCTCAAAATGGTGGTCTTGGCGCAGTATTGATGCAAAGGGGCAAATTTGTTGCTTATGCAAGTCGTCAATTAAAGCCGCATGAGAAAAATTATCGTGTCCATGATTTATAGTTGTTGGCCGTAGTTTTTGCTTTGAAAATTTGGAGACATTACCTTTTAGGCAAAAAGTTTGAATTATTCACAGACCATCAATTTTTGAAATATCTCTTAGATCAAAAGGATTTGAATTTAAGGGAGCAACGATGGCTAGAATTTCTTGCGGTATACGATCTTGACATCTTATATACACCGGGAAAGCCAATGTTGTGGCAGACGCACTCAGTAGAAAGAATGCCATTGGCGCAAGCCTCATCATTACCCCTTCTTTGATTGATAAAATTTCTTCACTTCAGAAGGATGATGAGTTTATTCAAAGAATTATTAAGAATATTCAAGAAGGTGAAAACACGAGCTTCCAAATAGATGGCAAGGGAATTCTTAGATTGCAAGGGCGGATTTGTGTCCCACATATCCCAGAGCTCATAAGGGAAGTTTTTGATAAAGGTTACACATCAAAGCTTAGCATCCATCTAGGCGTGAGCAAAATGTATCAAGATCTAAAGCGCACGTTTTGGTGGAGATCTATGAAGAGGGATATATCCATTTATGTACGTAGACGTCCCACATGCCAACAAGTAAAGAGCGATCAACAAAAGCTGGCAGGATTGTTGCAACCATTGGAGGTTCCAAATTGGAAGTGGGACCAAATTTCCATGGATTTTATAGATGGTTTGCCCCGTACTAAGAGAGGAAATGACAGCATATGGGTGATCGTGGATCGTTTCACCAAGACCGCTCTTTTCATATCTGTCAAGTCCACTAAAACTGCTCAAAGTCTGGCGCAAATTTATTGCAAAGAAATAGTCGGGCTACATGGATAATAAAACTAAATCTTTCCTTTTCGTCATTATTTGAATAAAAATTTCCATTTTCTAAGTAATAATAAAAGAATAATCTTTTGTTTTTAAAACAGAGTTCCTAGTTGCATTGTTAGCGACCGTGATCCTATCTTCGCTAGCAAGTTTTGGGAAGCATTCCAAAATGAGTTGGGGACGAAGTTAAATCTTAGCACCACATATCATCCTCAGACAGATGGCCAAACTGAGAGGGTGAATCGCATTCTTGAAGATTTATTGCGAGCTTGTATGCTTGATTTTGGAGGTTCTTGGGAGGATCACTTGCACTTAGTTGAATTCTCATATAACAATAGCGATCAAGCAAGTTTGAAAATGTCTCCATTTGAAGCCTTATACGGTAGGCCATGTAGATCGTTGGCATGCTGGGTTGAAAAAGGAAATCGTCTTGTTTTGGGTCCTGACATGGTTCGAGAAGCTTCAGACAAAGTTGATTATATTAAGAAGCGATTATTGGCTGCCCAAAGCAGACAAAAGGGCTATGCAGACTTAAGAAGAAGGGAGTTGGCTTTTGAAGTGGGTGACTATATCTATTTGAAAGTTGCTCCAATGCGAGGTGTAATCCGTTTTGGAAAGACAGGAAAATTAGCACCTAAATTCATCGGCCCCTTTCCTATTCTTGAGAAGATTGGTACCCTAGCTTATAGAATTCAGTTGTCCGACTGGTTGCCTGGGGTGCACGATGTATTCCATGTATCTCAACTTCGGAAGCATACTCATGATCCAGATCTGGTTGGTGAAGAAGCTGCACAGCAAGATTTGGAGATTACCCCAAGCCTTGCAGTGAGAAGGGAGCCACTGAAAATTATTGGCAAAGAGACTAGAGAGCTGAGAAATAAAAGAATCAACCTAGTCAAAGTGCAATGGAGCGGTGATCCCAGAGACCACACTTGGGAAACCGAGGAGAGTATCAAACAAGCCTATCCCAATTGCAAGGTGGATATCTCCGATTAGATTTTGTTTTGAGGTACGCTTAAAATATTTTACATTCTCTATGTTGGTTCCTACTCTTCTATTTTCCTTTTTCCTTTTCGAGGATGAAAAGTTCTTAAGCGGGGGAGATTGTAACAACCCGGAATTTGGGGCCAATTTAAAATTTTTATTTTAGAAATTTTAAGGGATTTTGAATATTTGAAATAAATTATTTTAAATAATAACGACTAGAAATTTATTTTAATCGAAGTTAATACGAATATATTTAATTTAATTATAAAAGGAATTCGAAATAACACGGTAGTGTAAAAAGTCAAATCTGAACTTTGACTGACCGTACAGGATGCAGAATAAATCGGATTTTGGTAAAACCAAAAATATTAGAATCTATTTAAAAATATCTTTCCAACGAATCCGAAAAATAGAAATTTCATAGCGGGAATTAAAAGTTATGGCCACTTGAAATTTCAGAATAGTCGCTGTAGAATTTCTATATATATTTTAATATTAAAAATGGCCATTTTTCAAACGGTCTCGGAATTCGACGAAATTTGTTTTGTTGGGACCGTATCATCAAAACAAAGCCAGAAATAATTTTTTTGGATTTTTCTGAGTTCGTATGTGGCCCCGGTAAAATTAAAAAGTACGTTCGTATTTAATATTAAAGATTTATTTTAAAAATAAAAGAAACATGCTGTAAACTTCAAAATTGGACTTCGGCACTAGTGCCATTGCGTTCAGAAGGCGTCAAAACATATTGTTCGACAGTCGTTGGGCTCCGTTTGGAGATCGGACGGAAAAACCCTAATTTTGGATTTAAATAAAAAAAGGGGGGAAATACGCTCCAATACCTGTATAAATACGGGCCACTATACGTCGTCTTCCTCTTCTCAATTTCACGCCGCCTAACACATAAACCCTCAAAACTTCAAGCTTCGATTCCTCCTTCGTTTCTCAACGAAATTCTTCGTTGTAGTACAACTTTTCGAAGAGAATTTCGTGCTCTTCGCGTCCATAACAAAATCAGCACCCCCCGTTGCCCGTAGCCACCGCACCAGACCCACGAACCCGCTGCCTTCATCAGCCCGCCACCGCCACCACACGCCGCCACGACCTCCCCCCTTCCTGGCGCACGTGCGCCACTCCAAGCAGGTCCACTTCCAACAAACCGCTCCTCCAACCATTGATCCAATCTTCTGAAAATCGGATCCAAAGTTTTGAACAAAACTGAATATTAAGGTATGAACATTTCAGATTTTGCGATGCTTCTATCTGTTACTGTAGCAGTTATGAAAAGAAATAATTGCTAATTTGTTCATACGAACTCCAAACTGAAAATTTTCAGATCCGTTTGAACCGTAGCATCGAATAGAACTTCTTGAAAGCAATTGGGACCAATTCTGAACACGTTTGAATTTTAGATATATATCAAATCAAGGTGAGATTCTATTTTAAATAATTAAATTAATTTAATTATTAAATTTCCCTTGTTATTTAAATAATTGAATGGTGAATGAAGTAGATCTGAGATGTGATAATATTCTGAATGATTGTTTGGTTTATCTGTGTGTATAATTCCAGATCTGCTAGTTAAAAATTTTAGATCTGTATGTGATGGAAAATTTGAATAATCATTTTGCTTAATTTTGTCGAATCATGTTTTGTTGATACTCTATGAATCATGTATATATAAAAATATCACCTCGTTCACGTTTTTTAATTGAACTAGGAAATTTCAATTCAATACCACCTTGTTGTTATTTGATTTGACTAGACCTTTTTAGTTCAAATATAATATTGATATGATGTTTGTAGGATTGAAATATGACGATATGAAAGAAATTACATTTATATTTAATGTAATTAGGACATGAATTTTTCACCGCAATAAAAATTACATTTGTAGGTGATAAATAAAAGTATGATTTTGCGATGCAATATAAATTACATTTTCTCCTAATGTAATTAAAGATATGAATTTAAATTGTAATAAAAAAGACATGATTTTTACAATGTAAACAAAATCACATTTTTTTATAAAGGCATGAAGAAAATTCCTTTTTACTAAAAACAAAAAGGAAAAAATGACGGTATGAAATAAAAATTAGATTTTTATTAAAAATTAAAAATAAATAAAGACAAAATTTGACGGTGTAATTAAAATTACATTTTTATATGTAATTTAGACATGAAATTTATACCGCATAGAAAATTATATTTTTATATGTAATTAAGACATGAAATTTATACTGCATAGAAAATTACATTTTTATATGTAATTAAGACATGAAATTTATACCGCATAGAAAATTACATTTTTATATGTAATTAAGACATGAAATTTATACGGCATAGAAAATTACATTTTTATATGCAATTAAGAAATGAAATTTATACCGCATAGAAAATTACATTTTTATATGTAATTAAGACATGAAATTTATACCGCATAGAAAATTACATTTTTATATGTAATTAAGACATGAAATTTATACCGCATAGTAAATTACATTTTTCTATGTAATTAAGACATGAAATTTATACCGCATAGAAAATTACATTTTTGTATGCAATTAAGACATGAAATTTATACCGCATAGAAAATTACATTTTTATATGGAATTAAGACATGAAATTTATACCGCATAGAAAATTACATTTTTATATGTAATTAAGACATGAAATTTATACCGCATAGAAAATTACATTTTTATATGTAATCAAAAGACATGAAATTTATAACGCATAAATAGAATTACATTTTTATATGTATTTAAAGAAATATAATTTACATGTAAAATAAAGTTAAATTTTTATATGTAAATTAAGAATGAGAATTTGCACTGAAAATAAAATTACATTTTTAATGTAATTAAAAAGAATAGGATTTTACATTGTAAATCAAAAAGCAAGATATGACATGTTATATTAATTACATCTTTAATGTAATTAAAATGTTGAATTTGACATTGTAAATAGAATTACATTTAATGACATTTAAAAAGATAGAATTTTTCACCGTTATGTTAATTACAATTTTAATGTATTTTAAAAGAGGATTTTGCATTGTAATTAAAAGATAGAAAACTTAACATAGAATGTTAATTACATTTTTAATGTAATTAAAAAGAGGATTTTGCATTGCAAAATAAAAAAAATAAAAAATTTAACATAGAATGTTAATTACATTTTTAATGTAATTAAGAGGATGATTTTACAGTGTAATCAAAAGAATAGAATTCAACATTGAAATGGAATTTACATCTTAATGTAAATAAAGGAATAAAAGAATAGAATTCAACATTGAGATGGAATTTACATTTAAATGTAAATAAAGAAATAAAAGAATGTTTTTAAATGTTGAAATATTATCATCATTTTTAAATGAATTAAAAATGAATGGAGATCGGTAGTTGTTTAGCTCGTTGTTAAATTGAACGACGTTATTATGGTTAAACAGTTTATATTTATATATAAATATAAATAAATTTAAACGAATCGAGCGCGGTAGTTCACGTTTTGGAATCGTACCTTTAAACGACTATATCGAAAGAGTCGACCGTCGGATTTTCCCAAAACAGAAACCGTTAGGACCGCCTTAGGAAGATTTTTCCAACGATATAAACTTCGTTAAAATCCAATGGTTAGATTTCGAGAAATGTGTAAATCAAAATTGGTTGAAAACAGCGCCAGGGATGCCCTTTGACCCGAAGCGACGTTAAATAAAAGATTTAATCATTTTAAATAATTAAAGGTAACAATTAATTGTTATAAAATAATATAACGATATGGAATGGTTTTTCTCAATTTATATATGCGAGAATTATTTGGGAAGTTCAAGTTTAAACTCATTCCAAATATTCAGACGACGTTTAAGAATTGAATTTTGAAGACGACGATTGAAGACCATCAATCTTCCCATCGAATGGACAACGATCGAGGCCCTGAATTGACTTGCTTCCAATTCAAGGCTCATGGTAATTATCCAAACGAACATGTTGATTGCACAGATATGCGGGTACCTCCTTTCCGTACTGAACATACGGGACGAGAGTATCTCCAGTTTCGTTCTGACCCAGAACGGGCTTATAAATGGAATGTGTGTCCGACATTGTACTCCTTTATATCATATTTATTGATTTTCTGCCGAGTGTATGAATGTTTGGTGGCGGGGAATGTGTTCTCTTGCTTAACACCCTTTTATATATTTTGGCAAGGCATTGATAGTGTGATATGGAGTGTCAGTGTGGCATACCAAGATGCAATGATCAAGGTTTCTTGTTGAAAAGCAGAACCTTGTGGTGACGATCAAAGCACAGCTTGAATAAGCATAGCTTTGTGTATTACATTGTTTCACGAGCCTCACAACCCGGTTGAGTCTAAAACGGAGCAAGGGAACGCAGGGAGAGCAGCACGTTTCTTTCTAGCTAGAAGTGGAGTTTGGGTTTTACACGGCCCGACATTTTACTTATGTGGATGATGGAATGAGGCGCCTCAGATATTAGGTCCTATAGGACTGGGAAACGTGTGTTCAGGAATAACTAATCCACAAAATCGTATGTGTGGACCGGCCCTGCAGGATCCAAGGGTTCACTGCGAGGAATCCTGAGACATTAGCTAGAGTGTCTCGAATCGATAAGGAGATCGTTCCTAGCCTTGACTCGTGATGGAAAACCAAATTCCCAATACGACCCTATGGACTTGATTGTATTACTAGTATGGAGGCATAGTATATGGTAGCTATGCTTCCTAGGATTGATACATTTATTTTGAAATGTTTTTATATACACTAATAATAATATCAAATTCGTTTTTATCGTACTAAACATGTTTAATCATCATAAGGTAAAACTCTATCTTCCGGTTTGCGTTTCATTGTGTGATGGGACTTGAGTCTTATGATGATTCCATTTTTTCAAAAGCATTGCGTTATTTCACAGTTTATTTATTTATATGTTCAGTCACCTTAAGTTATGCACGACAATCCATTGGAATAAAACCCGTTCCGCGTTAGTGGCGTGGTCTTTGGATTTGCCTTATTACTATTGGTTAAATTAGTTAAGAATTCACATACCAGTCCCATGACTGACCCGTTGTTTGTTTCCACCTTTGCAAACTCGGGTGCCCTCTTCTCCATACGGGCAGCCAAGTAACAGGTTTCACTTTCTTTGGAGTTGCTATCTTGGAGCTGCTTATCTATCTGGGAGTTGCTTACTTGGAGGTGTTTATGTTGGACCACGAAGACTACCTCTCATTTAGCTTTTATTTGCATTTTATCTTTAGACTTTGAGACATCCAAAATCATTTTATTTCCAGTTGTTCTATTTTGAAGTTGAAACTAATTTCCATTTAACTTGATGTAATAATTTAGGACTCTGTGACTGTGGAATTCTGTGGTTGATGACATTCATATTTCCGCTTCGATGATGTTATTATTCTATAGTTTTCCTATGCTACGTTGTATCTGTGATCTGTATTGTTGTATTTATGTTGTATTCCAAATGATTATTCCTTACTTTCACTCTGTGGAAGTTTGAGGTTATCACAACATTGGTCTTTGCATTGTTAATGATTTTTGCTGGTTGGTTCCATTATCACAAAGCCGCCCCAAAATTGGCTGAATCTCGTGAAACCATTGGTTTTTTGTTTGCTTACTGGCTTCATATAATTCGGAAAACACTAGTTTTCTCAAAGCCTCTTGCTCATATCCTCATCAAAAGGTGATATTCTATAATGTCTCTTTAGTATATCCCCTGCTAACCCGAGCAATTTGTTATTTCAGGATAGGGATGTAGAACTAAATACGAAAAAGGGCCCCCATCGTCTAGCGGTTCAGGACATCTCTCTTTCCAACACCTTACGGCACGAGCTGACGACAGATATCCCTTGTAAGGCTTGTTGGAAAACTTGTTGTAGGACCTGATTAATTGCTCTTTGTTGTTCAAAATGAAGGTTTCATTTTTGTAATTTTCTAATTGTTCCAAACTCTCAGAAGTCGCCGGAGCAGGAGATTCAATTAATCGAGATTCAGAAGCAAAAATTTCACCTCTTCCATCAATGGAACAGATCTACTAATTCTTTTATTCCAGTTTGTAAGAGGGATCTTGAGCTAAGAAATAGGCGTTGCCATTATTCTTTTTTCTTGTATGTGTTCCTAAGAAAAGGAATTTGTCCATAATAGTGTGAAAAGAAGGCCCGGCTCATAAAACCCGTTGTTGCTGATATCTCCTTCTCAGTTCCTTCTTCCATAACCCGAGCTCAGAGAAGGAAGAGATAAGAGGGCCTTATGGAAAATGTGGTCAGAAATCCATAATAGAGTTCAACCTCAATGATATCCCATGATCGAGACAATTGGCTGAATCCCGTGGTGAATATTGGGTATCTGTTGTTAAACTCGGTCGAATACTTTACGAAATGGGCAGAGTCTCAGAAACTGTAGCCAAAGCAACAATTTCAATAGCTGCGTGCAAAATGCCTATAAATATTGATCCCAAAATAGCATATCCAAATTATAAGAAATCCTATAGAAGCTTCAAGAATTAAAAAAAACCGATCCACTTTCATTTTGTATTTTGGACTAAATTCTTTTACTCCTCGATACTCAATCAAATGTTCTTTTTTTATGATTGAATCCACCTCTACAGGATCGAGAAAGAGGAACTGCGTGGCGCTGCATATTAGAATTCCTTTTTTTTGTGGAAATAGAATGGCCTTACTTTTTATTTATTTTATCGTGATGGCTTTTTAATTACATATAGTAAAAATACTTGAATTAGTTTTATATATTCCTTTCCAAGTTCTTTTATGACGCAAGGTTGAAACCAAGAAATTTTTATTACTTTCCTGATGTTTCCGAACATTTTCAACAAAACCATTTTCTTGACCCCAAAATGTCATTCTTTCCCCCAATTTTGGATTGTGAGACACATGTAAATTCAATCTGAGTAAAAAAATTCTATGAAATTTGAATAGATTTCGGACTTTTTTTACTTCCTATCTTTGGCCGATTACTAGCGATTCTGGCTTCATGCAGGCGAGTTGCAGCCTGCAATCCGAACTGAGGACGGGTTTTTGGAGTTAGCTCACCCTCGCGGGATCGCACCGGAGCCAAAAAGGACTATCTAATTTGATTCGTTTCTGACGATAAGCCCCAAGTGCATCATAGGAACTGCCTTGCATTCACGCCTTTTGGAAAGAGCTGATAAATCAAGTTCCAGTTTAGGTGAAGGGAGCATGAATGCTTTACCAATAGTTGAGACTCAAGATGGAGATGTTTCGGCGCTAATTTTGGGGCGGCTTTGTGATAATGGAACCAACCAGCAAAAAGCATTAACAATGCAAAGACCAATGCACCAATTGCAGTATAATAGAGTTGTAATTCACTAGTTATTCTAGATGCTCGCCAGTGGGTAATCAACCTACCCTTAGTACCGAAATGGGTTCTTTACAAGAAAGAATTACTTCCACCATCTCCCTAAAAGAGATGCAGCAATGTTGAAGAGAAAATTATCGACTTTGCAAACATATCCGGGTGGGATCAAATATCTTAACCAGTTGGGTATTAAGGAGTCAAAAACTCATTAATTTTAAGTTTAAGATTGGTTTGGTGTCGAACAAATATAATTCGATCGTAGATAAATAGATCTGTTTATTTTGATCCTTATTTATTTATGGGTTTTCCGGGTGAAGACCAAAGATCTTGAGCGACCAATCTGGCAGAACGTATTTTTGCCCTGGTGGATCTCTCTCTCATTTCAAAAAAGTCTGATAAAATAGAAAATAAAAATAAAAAATAAGCATTTCAGTATGTGTAAAAATAGATTCTAATCGATTTGCGTATTAATCAGATATTTTTTCTTTTAAATATTTTCCAATTCGAAGTGCTTTTCTTGCGTATTCTTGATGAACCAGTGTCTAGATATATATGTAGAAGAATTTGCAATAGACTTATTGAACGTTCCCATTGGCGTGCATCCAGCAGGAATTGAACCTACGAATTTGCCAATTATGAGTTGGGCGCTTTAACCATTCAACCACGGATGCTTAATAGGGATCATTGTACATCAGGCCAAATCATTAATGGAGAAGCTATGTTTACATAGTAGTCATATTTTTTGTTTCTCTCTTCATCTTTGGATTCTTATCTAATGATCTGGGTCGTAATCCTGGACATATGGAATAAAAAAAAAATGAAAGTCTGAAATGATCGAGGGGAGCGTAGGACTATTTAGTAAGGTCAGGAAACATTTTGACTAATTTTTTTCTTATACATAATGGATTTACCTGGACCAATACATGATATACTTGTAGTATTTTTGGGATCATTTCTTATTTTAGGAGGTCTAGGAGTAGTATTTTTATTTGCTTGACGGATCTAAGAATAAATTCTACTGAATTAACGAATGGTTTTATTCGAAACGACTCGTGATTTCTTCCATTCGTCCATATTTCTAGAAAAAGTATTTCTTGTTTTACATTTCCATTTGCATAAGAATGAATACTATGATTTGCATTTCAAACAGGGTAAATTCGTTGACGACTGTCTACGCTGGTTCAAATCCAGCTCGGAAACCAAGCGGATATATTTTTTGTCCCATATTTTTGATTACATTATCTTTCCATCTATAAACAACATCATCTTCATTTACTAAACCCAAGTGTTATAACAAATTTAAGTTTATTTCAACATATAACACTAAAATTATTCTTACAATTCAATTTCGAAATCATAACTAATCAAAATCGTTAAATATTCCACTACATTCAAGAAACAAACATACAAAACGTCACACCAAGTGAAACTCACAATTAACCAACTCTAATACTTGGAATATATATATATATATATATATATATGTATATATATATATATATGAATCCCTAATATATCTTAGTTCAAAATTTTAGAGCCAAACTTCCATACTTCAAAATCATATATATTCGATTCAAAACCAAAATTTGTTTTAATACAACAATTTCTATGGTAGCAAGTTCTTACTTAGAAACTCGAAAATAAGCATCGATGATGTTGCAGTCATCATCAAAAATAATTTCCAATGACCGAAGAAAGATCCATGCTTTTACAAATCTTTATAATACATATCATTTCATAAACACTTTTAAAACAATCCTAATATTCCCTTTTGAAAACACCATTTCCGATACCAATGGAAATTCAGATCCTTCAGCTATCAACTTCAATCCATTTCCTATTTATAAACCTCATTTACAAATTTAAAAATTATGTAATCCTAGTTCTATATTAGATTACTCCACAAAGGTTCATCCTTGTTTAAATTTATGTTAAAAACTTTAATTAGATTGAATCATTACCCAATATCATCATCAAATGCCATATAGTTAAATCATGAAACTGAATTCACATGGTAATTATTTCCAATGTTTTTCTAATTACAGAACTTTCTAACCCAGGCAAGAGGTTGACAAGATTGCTCTTATCAAAACAAAGTAGCTAATGTCCATAAACAAGTTGGGCAAAGCTACGAACCAATCAATAATAGCCAATGCTCGAAAGTGAACATGACTAATCAAAGGATAAGTAGTAATAATTAGATACCATCATTTCCTATCAAACTAATCCTCCGTAAAACTATTTTTGGTTTGGAAATTCCTTTACATATAAAATAGTGGAAAATAAGCAAAAGCACAAACTTTGAAAAATATTTAGGCTGAATGACGCTAAGTTCCTTTTTTAAACTGAAGGATAGACTTTATAAATTATTAGGCTGAAGGATGGTGCTAAATATAACTAGCATTTTGTACAGTGTAAAACTAAATACAATGCTAGCTGTAACTAAAATTTCGGAATAGTGTAAAAACTGAATATAATGCTAGCTGTATTTAGCATTTCCCTTCAGTTTATTTTTTTCAAAGTTTGTCCTTCAGACTAAAAAGAAAACTTGATATCCTTATGCCTAATTTTTCCCAAAATTTGCCCTTCTCCCTAATTACCTCTATAAAATATATGAAATCTTGGTAAAATTATTCCATTTACCAACTCTTTAAAACAACACTATATCGATTTTCCTTATTCAAGTGTTTATAAATCCCTATCGACCACGTTGGTCGAACACATTAATTTGGAATTTATATGCCACTCAATAGATAAAAACATAATATAAAACCTTTTATAACACTAACAAGTACGTGCTCGTATATGTATACACACACGCTCAGAACTCAATATAGTGTATTACTAACCTATCTCTATTGAGTTACACTACAGAGTCAAGGTTCCCTCTTAACCTTCAACACTGATACAAACTGGAACGAACTAGAAAAATTTTCCTCTAATTTCAACACTAATACATCCTCTGTATTCACGTGCCTAATACTCAAGTACAAATAACTCAGAAGTTAAAAGAAAGAAGTTATAGGGCGAGAATGAAGAAATAAACAAAGGTTAAAATAGAAGAAGAAGATGAACACAAACACATCATATCAGGAAGTTCGCAATCTCACAGTGAAATGAATAAAATATAATATACCGATACTCTTTGCCTGAAGAGAAAACTGTATATATGCATGAATAAATAATCAAAGTACATAATGAGATCAACATATACAGTCATGACCATCTATCTGTACAATGGATAGTAAATACGACACACACTTTGGAAATAAAATAATATGAGAAATATGAGAATAAGTCTCGACTCCAGCTCCTCTCCTGCAAGTCCAAGCAAATCTAGATAATATACTCGGTCTGACCTGAGCACATTTAAGGGAAAACAAAACACCCAGACCATTCTAGAACTTATGGTGAGGAAACTCACATAAAAACAACTTGACTAACTTTAGAAATCCTTTAAAAGAATGGAACTCTCATAAAACATGACCACACATAATCATGACACGTGCTTTTCCCTTACGATAACCCTAAACACTTCAATATCAAATCAAATGTTACTATTATAATGTCTATCAAATCATCTTAAAATAAAATAATGCACATATTCCAAATTGTTACCCATAATTAAATTCCACGCCCTAATGGGCTCTACATGCAAAAACACGGCATGTATTGGGATTTGGATTACATACAATGACTAGGCAATGAGGCACCACCCGCCACGGCACATCTCTAGATGAGCCATACCGAGAGTCAACCTTTAACTCCCTATCAATACAGAATCAACCTACCACTTAATTTGATAGTACCAAATATGTCACTACCATGGTTATGATCAGCAACCATCTCAACATACAATAATCAAAGGATCAACCGTTCTAGATTGGTCGTGAACATATCCTAATGGCTGAGACCTACATAGCCCCGCTACATCTCCCATTATTTTAGACATTACCGGCTGATGAGGCGAGAGGTTACGTTTTTACCTTCACACATGGCACATTTCCATCTTTGAATGTTCATCACCCTTCGACGGTAATGTACTGATGATTCATACAAGTCGTTCAGGAATAGAACAAACTTAAGGCATTACCTCTATTACATCCATAGGATTAGCAGCATGTAACCCTTGTACTCTTAATACTTTGTCTTTGAACAAGCATACCTACAAATTCTAGTTCGAATGCAAAGCCGGTTCGAAGTGGTTTTGGATCCCATTGCAAATCCGTTTCTTCGAATCACCACGTTATAAGCAAAAAGAGAATTCTATTGATAGTTGGTTCTTTAACTATCAATATTTAGTTGTCTAGTTAAGTGCATTAGCAGCACATCCCCTTTTAATTGAGTCATTTATAAAGAAACATTTCATCGATTCTTAAAAATAGATTTCATATACTTATCTCAACGAGATAAGCATATTCACAAATCTATTTGTCTCATTACATCGATAAACAATAGCCACACACTTATCTCTTTGGAATACGCATATTCACGAAACCATACTATTTTCACTGCTTATAAAAAAATACTATATACTTAACCAAATGGTATAAATATAGTCACAACTCATATATGGGTTAGAACAATGTCATGTGACACATTGTTTAATGTAAAATCCGAACAATCCTATTTAACTTCAAAACTTTACAAATTAATGTTTATGCTATCTTTTATGGAAATGATAATTTAATTTCCATCATCTCTCGTTTTCAAACTAGTACCCTCACTTAGATAATAATGAAGTCGTCCAAGTTAGGGTATTTTATTTACCTCTCATACCATGACTTGACAACCTTGTTATCTTCAAGATACATAAAAGTTTGTAATAGAAAATGTGACACTCTGCCCCGAGACTTGCCTTGGTAAAGAGCATTGACGAGTAATACCATCAATTATGGAATATAGGGCTGGTTAGGAGCGACCACCTGTAATCTTGTATCATACGAGTATCAAATATGTCGACTGAGTGCATTGTTTTTTCTAACCTCAAGTGGATTGACGTGCTCAGTTCACATAATATAAAACTACAATGGCTAAGGATCGTATTCAGAACAAATTACAACACATCACAGATAATTAATCACAGAACAGAGTACATACAGGTACAATATTATAATACATCATATACATGTGCTATGAACTGAAATGGCTTTATATGAACCATATACACATACATTGTGTCTCGAAAGCTACAACCTGAAACAACTTGGGTCTGACCCAAGTATTACATGCATGGATCGTTCTAGCTTAAACATATCAGTAGTAACATAATAATTGAAATAGAATGTAAAAAGGCACTAAATCCTTTTCATAAGAAAACAAACTTCATAATCGTAGATTTACTCGAAACAAAAATGCGATACTTCCTTTCCAGCAAAAAGAATACTGTACGCTTGGGATAAATTCATGAAATTCTCTAGTCACTCTAGAGAAACATGAACATAGACTCAGGTATTTCCATCAACACAAGTTACCACAACACTACAGTTAGGGTAAATAATACTTTGAATCACATAAACGCATGATGGAAAGCTTAGAAATCTTAGAAGTAACATAAATCACAAGAATCAAGAACTCATGAAACTCAGTTAAGGGTTCGAATTGCAGAAATCACAAAACTCATGGAGCTCATTTAAAATTTAGAAACATAAAAATTAAATCACCATGCACACACAGGATTCCCCATTTATAGTGGAGCAAAACACGCATTATGGTCATTTTAAAATATTGAAAACACTAAACACATAAATCGCAAAAATCACCAGAATCACCAAAAACACCAGATTGACCAAAATGACCAAAAACACTAGATTGTTGGTCCAACCGCCAGATTGGAAAGCCGAAGCAATGCATGCACATGTTAACACACCAGAATGCGGTGGCACTAATAACATCAAAACGGTACCTTATAAGTTGACCACAAATTGATCTGAAAGTCAATAGAATTAACCCGAAGGTCCATATAATTGACCCGAACATCCACGGAATTGACCAGAAAGTCCACTGAATTGACCCAAAGATCTAGTACTGGTAATAACACTACAGTGTATCACAGACTCACAAATAGTAACCTGAATAGTGATCATTGTGTATCTCATCACGTTTTCACTTGTATGTTTACATACCACAAGCCAGCTACACACAAGAAATCACATGAACAATGGAAAACATGGAAACACGAAAATCATAAAACACGAGAAAAAACCAGAGATAATGACTTTGATAGTCGAGTCAAGAACTAACCGATCTCGTATATCTTTGTGTCTCATATCACGAGGTTTACAAAATGTTTAATCACAGTCATGCCTTCTTGAAAGGTGCAGAAATGTGTATTTTAATATATAGAAAATACTTAATTTGAGAAACGAGCTTTTATAAAATGTTATAGAAATCGTTTGAATGTTTTCTTTGAATATCTCTATATAGAAAATATTGCATACTATATGGCCGTGAGACGAGTTTCTTTGAGCATACAAATTTAGATCTAACGGATTAAAAATTGATTTGTGAATGTTTATGACATAGATGAAAAACTAAACCTTTTGATATAAACAAAGTCCTTTATTTCAATTTATGAAATTAAAATTCCAATCAAATCATTTAACAAAACTACTTTAACCAAGATGAACAATTTTCATATAAAAGAGGCAAAGCCATAAACATATAAATTATGATAATCAAATTGACAAATCATGAAAATAAAATTGCATCAAACATTATAATTTAAAAGAAGAAAAATACCATACCACCAAATCCATGAAATACAAATTTGACTTTTGTTTTGGAGAGGAATGATTTTCTCTTAATGATTCCTTTAAGTCCATATTGAATAATGATTTCTCTTCTAATAATAATAATTTATAATCCATCAGATTGCCATATCGGGATTGGAGACCTTCTACTACAAATTAGTAATTTTGTTTTAGATTTGGTTTGAGAATTTTGGGGATGATTTTAAGGGAAAGTTGTTGCCACTAAATTGAGGAAGAGGAAGAAGAAAGTGGGGTCTCATAAAATGAAAAATTATATGACTAGGGTTTCGAGATTTGATTTTATATGGGTAAGGAAAAAGAGCAAATACTTATCTCAACCACACATCTCAAAACCCTAATCTCACGTATCGTAGCTTCCCCTTTCCTTTAGCTTAACCAACGAATTTACACTCTAAAATGCATGGGTGGTAAAACCCATATGACACAAATTAAATTTGTAAAATTATATTTAACATATTTTGTCATTGGTATCTCATATCAATTAATATATTCGAAACTTTTATAAATTTATGCAACAATTTTATTTCTCAAATATAATTCGTAATTCATAATTAATATTTCACAAATACTAATTAATTTAATCAATTTATAATAATTATAAACTAATTAAATCACAAGGTTTTAAGAGCCATTGTTTAAGTTGACTCTTTGGTGTAAATTTGGTCAGTGATTAACATTAGACTAATTTAAACATTAACGTTCGCCCTTCACTAAGCAAGTGGTGTGACATTATGGACAAATTTATCGCTTACTCATTTTCTTAAAAAAAACTCATTTTAATTTAACAAGCGTTACCTACTTATGATAATTATTTACACCAATTCTCTTCGTCCAAACTATACCGCATTAAGGCTTGCGGAATTTGGTAATGGTTAAAATTCCAATATCATCTACATTCAACATTATAGTCCAAATACAAAGTCTTTGGTTAAATAATAACAATTATTATCAACCGCAATGCTCTGGCCGGAGACATTGACTTTGAGTTGACATCGGTTGACCGTGATACTAACAGGAGACGGATCCTCTTTGGAATAGTGTTTCACTTCCAATACTTCCATTCCACCCAACTATAGTCGTTCGATGGATGTAATGTCATGGTTTAACTATAATCAAAACAGAGCTTCCGTATTGAAGATCAACAGTATTCTCAAGTCGAGAGAATTGTATAAAATTTTCACATCAATATTATGTGCTTGACCTTAGTTATATTAACCAATAGAAAACTACCGAGTGAGTCATTCCATATTTATCCAATTATTAGTACATAACTCTCGGTGCCCTAACAGCCATGAGTAATACACTAGCCAACATTTGGAGAGTGTACGTAGCATACTCTAGTCTCAACAGATGTGTCTATATCCAATCATGATACATCTTGACTAGGAATAATTAAAATGATATATTTTTCAATGTAATAAATTACTCACGGTTACAACACTTTGTAACTACTATCACACAACATACCATTTATGGATTTCTATAAAATATAATTTTAATTAAATAAGTTAATTATATAACAACATTATATCAAGTATATAATAGAAAGAAAACACCTTTATTTCAAACAAGATCGGTCAACGAGTTAGATATTTGCTACAAATTATATAATTACTCATAGGGATACCATTAACTCTATCACAACTCTAAGGCTTACTATGGGTGTTTGGTGTTCGAAAGGGGGGTAAATCACTGGTTGATAGATGGGGAGGGGTAGGAGGTAAAGAATTTTTTGGCTTGTCTAATTTGTTCCTACCAAGCACGTTTTTAATTTTTTTTAAATGTTCATGCACATTCCCTTAGACTAAGCATCATGGTCTAGTCTTTGTTTCAGTTGTGCTGTAATTTCTAAAGTCTGGTAAATACCATCAACAAGTAAACATACTACTAATTACAAAAATACATCATTATTTCAATCATGATTAATTCAAAATGCGAAGTATTCTCACCACATTTCTCTGAAGCGATGCACGAAGGGTATGTGGATTGTAGGGGATAGCTTGTACGAGAGAATGTAATATATGTATGCGCATGATGTTCCTTAAGTCTCAAGTGGTGTGATGGGGTCTCGCTCAAACTATTGTCTTTGGTTCCATATGTTAATTGCAATGGCAATGCTCTCTTCATGACACTCTCTGTATATAATGGAGCATTTTCTTGTATATGTTATGCCATACCAACTGCCTCATTACCCAGTCGGGTAAGTGATGTGCAGTTCATATGTTGCAAATGAGGGAAATCCTAACAGTCCGAAGAAATTTTGCAACTACACATACAACTAGAAGCTCCTACGATAAATCCTGCGTTTAAGATATCCATATCACCGAAGTCGGGTCTAAGACATCTACCCCATTATGGTAAAATACAACACAGGGTCATGGGGTCTGAGTGATTTTTTAGGACTAGTACATTTATTAATGAAAAAAATTAACATTAACGGCAACTAATATATACTAAATTAGACAACTTATATCATCTAATTGAAAATAATACCTATATCTGGTTATTGACATAACATTCCTCACTTGAATCGATCCAGTAGGAAGGTACATCTATGACCAGAGCTAAGAAATGAAAAAGTATATTACATATATTTTCATAATGATGATTTACGAAAGAAGTAATGGACTGTTTATGGTAAATGCATATCTGGACAAGGGTTAAACAACTGCCAACATGTTTTGCGAGCATAAATGATAGATTAGATAGATTCGTGTATGTATGACACAAAACAACACTACCCCATGAATATTACCCATAAGCATTTAAATCAGCAAGATATGGAAGTCATTTCAAGTCGACATGATACTTGGAGTGATCACACATCAAGCGTGAGGTGATGATGTGCAAGATTATTGCTTTATCACACTGCTGGATGTGAACATCTGTGGCGTCTAAAGATAGATCATGAGTTAAAGAGTGTCTATACCATTTTATTTCAATCATGTCATTAACCCTAATTTGTTTGAAGAAGTAACAACAAAAAATTTGTTCTTTATACAGTCATGATGTCGTCATCAGCTATATTATATAGGCAATCCCAAAAGAACTGCAACATCACCAAGAATAATTGTCTTCTCTTCAATAGGTAAAAGCAGATGTCTCTGGTCTTTGTCTATCTAGAAGTACAGTAATGAGATGGTGATCCAGTTGTAGATAGACTAATTTCATCATAATGGCAAATCAAGCTTGCTCAACCGCTTCCAACACTCTAAGATGTTGTGATATGATGTTCTTAAGAGAAATGGAGTGATCAATTGTGAAGTCTTCTTCCTCACTATGTTTAAAAGTAAATGCAAGCACATTATTATATACGCTTCTATTTTAAAAAACACAGTTTTATGATTTAGATCGGAATCACTATCATAGTAGCTTACTTGAAGTTCGATGATTCGGTTGTAGATAGAATATGCTCGGGTCTACCGCAGCGTGTTCCATTTCAATGTACTTTATGAAGACAACACGTAAATGAATGATACTAAACTTATAAAACCAAGAAAATATAAAAAATATTTACCTTGATCATTTATTGTCAATTTCTTTACAATCAAGTGTACAAAATCTAGGTAAACATGCTTAGTTCACTCTACAACGTCAGAATTTGAATATGCTTAGCATTAATAACAAATCTCAAAAACCTACTTTTCAAAAATAAACTAAGATTTGAGAGAAAATTAATACATGCCTTCTCCTCTATGTCAAATGTGCTAGCCATGTTCCAAAATAAGGTTGAATCTGATAAAAATTAATAGTTTTTGGATGGTTAAGGGTTTGGGGCAAATGGGTTCTTTTAAGGAGAAAGGGGCAGTTTTTGGTATTGGGGGGGGGGGGGGGAGTGGTTCTGTTTGTTTTGATACAAAGATTAGGGCATGAGCAGTTTTTCAAAAATCTACTATTGGCGATCTTCGAAAAATCCTCTATGTCCTATGCCTATATCAATAGACGACAACTGGTCTCCTCTCGTATTCCTCCATTGCCACAAAACCCTCCATAAATTACAAAATGCAAACAAAACAGTAACATTTACAATATAACACAACATAATATCACGAGCTGAAATTTGACATAATATCAAATATTACAATATTATTGTACAATGTCATAATTATAATAAGTGGATAGAAAAACAAAAAATTTACAATGACTTAGCATATCAAATGCTCTAACATAATAGAAAATTAAACACAATACATAAAAGGGTATAAACACCAAGATCACTAAGACACTTGATTGCTTTGGCTATCACCTACCAATGTTTTCTACCATAACAATTTTTATTCATTTCTTCAATAGCCTTGTTCAAACGTCACATTTCGGCTTGCGCCTCAAGAGCATACTGAAATCCCCAATCACACAATGGTGGATCAATCCATTTCATAAAATTGCAGCATAGAACTTCCCTAGATTCATCATATGATCTTCATTTGCAACACAATCATAAGATATACACCCAACATTATTCTCGGTTTTGGCAACAAGCACCGCGCATTATACTCCACAATGACAAATAAGATATACATCTGATGGTAATGTAGGGCATATTGGATGTAGCAGCTCTAGTATTTTCCATCAACGCAAATTTGTTTGTCCGGTCTTTGGTTCGCTACAACTACATGTAAACGAGCATTCCAGGGCGATGTTTCGAAGTGCATCTTCTGAGGGATTGAATCAAACCGAGTTTCTGAAATAAACTCAACGTCAAAATCGTTGTTTTTCACTATACCCCTTTGTGATTCATATTTTTCATAACAATTGGTCATCGCTGCATCGTTAAGCTCTCAGTTATACATGTCTACTATAAAAAAAATATCAACAATATACACACTACTAAAAAAATCATTAGCAATTGCATTAACATTGTAAAGAAATTCAACTAATCAAATTTCCCTGCAATAAAGGATTAAAGCTAGAAGAATTAAGTATTTAAGCAGTTCTAATCAAGGAAATGGCTTATTTGGAGTAGAAAATGAAGAAATGAAAGATTTAGGGCTTGTAAGTTGAAACACCCCACCTCCATTAAGGTCACTCACAAAGGGAATGCCTTAACTTTGGTGGAGGTTTATAAGTAAAAGCCACAGATAAACTCAAGACAGATATAAATACACATATTTTAAACAGCAGAAACCAAACAAACTTTTATTTCATCAATACGTGTATCAAAAAAAAGATTTCCATAATTATCTCAAAATACTTCCAACATTACAACCTCATAACTGCCTTGATTATTAAAGAAGCATGAAAACATAAATAAAGTGACAAAAATCCCCATAGTGATATCCAAAGCCATTATCCGAGCAAGAAAGATCCAAATCATACATCTACGTTCTTGGTGCTTGTAAAGAGCCTGACTGAGTTGAGCTATTTCCTCCCTGTGGACCTGGAGGTGGGGGGGGACGAAAGAAAAGAAGACGAAAAGGAAATAGGGTCAGACATAAAGCCTGAGTAAATCTAGTAACTCTTCAATATGTGAATAAGAAAAGGGTATGATGGATGTAAACTAAAAATAGGAAAGTATCACAAGCTAAGGAAGTGTCCAATGTACTATCGCACCCATACTATATCTCTGCACCTATTTGAGTTTATTCTAACTGGCACCCCATGGTGAGGGTGAAGTGATCCCCATTTTCTAAAGATCGGTTCCTACTCGCGTTAACATGTGTCATTCGGCCCCCAAGAATTGTAGATACCTATGCTGGTCCCACCATGGGGTGTATCAAGACCCATGGTGGCGGCCCCGACACAAAACTAGAAGGCATAGGTTATACTACTGGTGTCCCCAGTGCCCTGGTTGTCTACTCCGGAGTGTGTGCACGCCCGCACCCCGTTAGACCAGCACTGTGCACCCACCGCCGTTGTTTGACCGCTTACAATCAGCCCAGTAATCGTGCCCCACACTGCCTAGTTTCAGGGTACCGTTGATACCTAACTTTGGGTTACTGCTGAAACGGGTCCCTCGTTACCAGGATTTTCTAGTCAAACATGTTAAGTGGTTAAGTGTCTGTATTTACCTAACCCCACCCATCAATTCTTGTTAACATGTTGAATTTGGTTAAGTGTTATAGTTGACTTAACCCTACCATCTGTCCTTAGCCTCTTAGGAGCACCAGACCACTCACATTAGACAGGTATTGCTACGGTTACTGGATGTGCCGGTCGGTTGCGGGCAGGTTTACACCGTAGCTCAGTCTAACCTCGGGTCCTTATTGGGCTCAATGCTTAACCACCCACATTGGATAGATATTGTTGTGACTACTGGACAGCCGGGCGGGTCCGGGCAGGTTTACATCACAACTCAATCCAACCTCGGGTTAAGCATATCGTGTTTTCTAAATTTACATATTTTATTACTTCTCAACTATATGTAAATGTCATATCTTTTTTATTTTTGGATATTTCAATTCATGCTGCTTATGTGTCATAATCATTGGCATTTGCCAAACATGCCAACATATATTTTCATATTTTACACCCAACGTTATTACCCCCGTTTGTTCGCAACGTTATAACATGTGTTGGGCTTGTTACAATTCAGCCCAACTTTATAAACGTGAGGAAAAGGGGAATTCAAGAACATGTAATACATAAAGGTGTGTGGCGCATGAACTTACAATTTGGCGATTCAACTAAAATATAACATGAGTCATGTGATCTTACATTCAAATCAAAGTATGACTAAGTAAGTGACATATGAAATGGCATAGTTTAGGCAAATACCAACTTGTATTTAAACATGTTTAACTTGGCATAATATCGAGCACAAAACTAGCATGTTATATATTCATCAAAATGTACAATTTTTACATCTAATCATATAGCCTATTTCAACATGAACTTGCATAGTTTATGAAACCCAAACGATGTTTGACATTAAGCCAATTATATTTTGCAAATAAACATGAACTTGCATAGTTTATGAAACATAGGTCCAATTATACTTGCAAACATAGATCTAATTATACTTGCCAATAAACATAAGAATGATATCATAGGTTTTGTGTCATGTAGGCATAAAAGGTCTATAACATGTTTACATAAATTCTAATTTAGACTAAGGGAATATACATAGTCCATGCCATCGACATATACAAAAAGGGATCAATTTCTAGTTTTTGCCACAAACTTGCAAGTGCCATTGTTTTCAATATACAATTGTTCAATAGGCTTGCATCAATCAATTTATGCCACAAACATCAATACACAACTCATGATAGAACCATTAAAATACACAAAGGTTATAACAACACGATTCTATTTTCATTTACATCGAATCACATCACAGTTTTTATTCATATTCTGAAAGGTCACTATACTTACAACGAATGCAGAATCTTGAATTCAAGATTCTGAATTCTGAAACTGAGATGCGCTCCTTTGGGTAGACTAACGTTGCGTTGATTGATTTGATTAAACTTTAATTTGATTCGTCTCTTAGGCTTTGGTGTTGGCTTGTCTCTAGGGTTTCTAATTGACGGCCATTCCTAGTTCCTTTCCAGCAGCATGACGGCTTTTGTATTCTATTATTTGTGTGAATTTAGGGTTAGACTTGAGTTGTATTTACAGAATTTTAAATTGTTTTGAGCCGTTAGATGAAGATAGAAGGAATCTAGACCATACAAAGTTCAAAGAGCCAATCAAGAGGTGACACGTAAGCCCTAGTGACTCATCCAAGCATCAGAATTTGACCAGACCCTGACCAGGCCAGCCAGGACCTGACCAGTAGGTCTTTCTGACCTGGGCGCACTTGGCAGGTGCGCCAGGCTAAAAATGTACTGGCGCACTTCACAAGTGCGCCAGTTCAACTTTGTTCTAGCGCACTTCCCAAGTGCGCCAGTGCATTCTGACCCGTTTTCTGGTTTTTCTGCCCAACTTCGTTCGTCCATATCTTCTTCATACGATATCCGTTTTACGCAAACTTGGACTCTATCTCAAGCAGAATTTCGAGACGAACGCAATGGCGTAACCCATTTCCTTTGATTTCATCATTTATAATTAATTATACTTTAATTTGTGAAGCTTAACGTTATAGAATTCACGGGGTGTTACATTCTCCCCCCTTAAAAGGATTTCGTCCCCGAAATCTTCAAGTTAGGAAGAATGTATATCCTACCATCCAACAGTCCATCTACTCAATCAACAAACACAGGCATCCACTATCCTTAAAAGACTTCTAATGCTTCATGATCACATGCAAAGTGTGTGTACATGTCCTTATCTAATGCAGAAATCAGGCGGCCTACTGATTCAGTTGACCTCCTTAATGCGAATCATGTAAGTGTCATGAATCTATTATGTATTCAAATTTTTCCTACTAAAATTCTACATGAGTGCACAACTATTCATACAAATGCGACGACCATATGACAGCATATCAAGTTTTCAACCATATACAAATAAGAATACATATATGCATATGCAGTATGAAGTGATTGAGCCGGTCTAAGGCCTAGGTTGTGTGTGTATATGCATCCACGAGCAACCACGAGCAACCACTTGCAACCACTTGCAGCCATCAACCATAACATGTTTCAAATACATGTTTACATCCAAAGGGGTTTCTACCTAAGGATAAAGGATAATGTCGAGGAGATATACCTAAAAAGATAGATACAAGCACAACTTAAGAAAAAAGAGGGGTTAAAGATGTACCCTAAAAAAGAAGAGGGTAGGCAGCACGTATTTTGTCCTCAGTTTCCCAAGTCGCGTCTTCCTCGGTGTCGCTCCACTGAACCTTAACGAGCTTCACTTCGCGGTTGCGTAGCTTTTTGATTTCAGTTCCTAAGATTCGAGTTGGAACTCTCCTCACAGTTGCTTCGCGTTCCACTTCGGCTTCTTCTAGAATGCTTGGCTCCACCACTTCCGCTGATTCATGTAGACATTTCCGAAGATGAGAAACGTGAAAGACATTGTGAATTCCAGCCAATCTTTCAGACAGATCTACTCTATAAGCCATTTTCCCAATCTTCTCGATGATAGGGAATGGTCCTACAAATCTTGGTGCTAGCTTTCCTGCGGATCCAAAGCGAACGACGTTCCTTAAAGGGGATACCTTAAGGAAAACCCTGTCCCCAACCTCAAACTCAAGGTCGGTCCTTCTTCTGTCAGCGTAGGATTTCTGTCTGTCTTGGGCTGTCTTCATTTTCCTACGTATCAATTCCACTTTCTCTGAAGTTTCTCGAATCATGTCTGGCCCAAGTATAAGCTTATCTGTAGACTCCCACCAACAAGTTGGGGATTTGCACGGTCTTCCATACAAGGCTTCGAAGGGTGCCATGCCGATGGTAGCTTGGTAGCTGTTGTTGTAGGCAATTTCCACTAAAGGAAGGTGATCCTCCCACGTCCCTCCAAAGTCAAGAACCCAAAGTCTTAAAAGATCCTCTAAAACTCTATTTACCCTTTCCGTCTGGCCATCTGTTTAGGGGTGATAGGCCGTGCTCAAACATGGCTGTGTGTTCTTGCAGACTCCGTCAAAACTCACTTGTGAAAATAAGGTCTCAGTCACTAACAATGCTGGAGGGTATCCCATGGAGTCGAACTATTTCCTTGAGATAAAGAGATGCTAGAGATGAGGCAGTCCTTCTACTCTTGATAGGTATAAAGTGGGCGCTTTTAGTAAGCCTATCCACTATTACCCAAATGCTAGTGTTGCCTCTTCTCGACCTAGGCAGACCATCAATGAAGTCCATTGAAATGCTATCCCACTTCCACTGTGGGACCTCTAGAGGGTGAAGTAGTCCTCCAGGCTTCTTTTGTTCCGCCTTGACCCATTGACAGGTCATGCACTTAGAAATGAAATCTGCCACGTCTTGCTTCATGCCGCTCCAAAAGAAAGTCCTTTTTATATCCTTGTACATCTTATCACCGCCAGGGTGTATAGTCATCTTGGAATGATGCGCTTCCTCGAGAACCTTCTTTGTCAACTCCCTTGCTTGTGGGACGCATAATCTTCCATCTCGTCTCAGCCAACCCTTATCATCGATGGCGTATCTACTGAGGTGACTAGAAGTCTCACCCCTAATAAGTTTATCAATCACATCAACAAGCTGAGGGTCTTCACGTTGTGCAGCCCCTATTGAGTCTAAGAGAGTAGGGCGTACTTCGAGAGATGCTAACAAACCCGGTACAAAATCCGAGGAGGGCCTAAAGTTAAAACTGGCTATATACTCCAAGTTTTGCCTTTCCACAAACAGAGGGCTTAGGGTCAGTTTCTTTCGGATTAACGCATCTACTACCACGTTGCCTTTTCCGGGAGTATAGGAAATTTCAAAATCATACGAGGCAAGAAAATCCATCCATCTTTGCTGCCTCAAGTTAAGATGCTTCTGGGAGAAGAGATATTTCAACGATTTATGGTCAGTGTATAATTCAATCTTCTCACCTAGGAGATAATGGCGCCAAGACTTTAGTGCAAAGATGATGGCGGCCAACTCAAGATCGTGGGTTGGGTAGTTCTTTTCATGAACCTTCAATTGTCTTCCGCCATAAGCTACTACCCTTCCTTCTTGCATTAGAACAGCGCATAGTCCCGTTCCACATGCATTCGTGTATACTGTGAACATTTTGCTTCCGTCAGGCAGAGTTAGAACTGGGGCTGTTATAAGAGTCCTTTTTAATCGTTGGAAAGCAAACTCGCAGTCCAAATCCCAAGTGAACGCTAGATTCTTCTTTGTTAGCCTTGTGAGTGGGGCTGAGATTTTCGCGAAATCCCTAATAAACTTTCGGTAAAAACCGGCTAGCCCAAGAAAGCTTCGTACTTCGGTTGCATTTCTTGGTGTCTTCCAATCTTGTACTGCCACCACTTTCGCGGGGTCCATAGCCAACCCTTCTTTGGACAATATATGCCCAAGAAACCTTACTTCTTATCTCCAGAAGTGACACTTGGAGAATTTGGCTTTTAGTTGATGTGCACGGAGAGTATCCATGATTTCTTTCAGATGCTGAGCATGTTCTTCCTCACTCTTTGAGAAGATTAAGATATCATCTACGAAGACAACCACAAATTTGTTGAGGAATTCTCTGAACACCCTGCTTATTAGGTCTACGAAATAAGCGGGTGCGTTTATCAAGCCGAAAGGCATGACAAGCCACTCGAAGAAACCGTCTGGGGTTCTGAACATTGTCTTATCAATGTTGTCTTCAGCTACTCTTAGCTGATGGAACCCAGTTGCCAGATCAAGTTGGGAGAAGACCGTCGCACCTACAAGCTGATCAAACAAATCGTCGATTCGGGGAAGAGGGTGCCTATTTTTCTTGGTCAATTTTTTTAACTCCCTATAGTCGACGCAAAGGCGAAGCGAACCGTCTGCTTTGGTTGCGAACACCACTGGAGCACCCCATTCCGAAATGCTCCGTCTAATGAACCCCTTTTCGAGGAGTTCTTTAACCTGCTTACTGAGCTCCTTTCTCTCCCTTGGAGCCATGTGTCTGACAGCTGAAGCTACAGGCTTTGCGTTATCCACAAGATATATGCGGAAGTCTATTTCCCGCCTCGGAGGTAAGCCTTTCACTTCCTCAAAGGCATCCGGATATTCCCGGACTACTCTAACTGATTGCAAATTCTCATCAGAAGCATCAAGCGACTCTAGATAACTAAGCATAACAGCATTCAAAGGATTACAAGAAATTTCTAGAGTATTACCAAGCCGAGTCAAGAGCCTAACTACTCTTTTCTCACAGTCAAGAATGGCACTATTACTAGATAACCAGTCCAAGCCTAAGATCAAACCATATCCCGAGAAGCCCAAAACAAAGGCACTACCACTAAACTCAATGCTAATAATAGAGATTTTCAAACCCAAACAAACCATTGACAAGTAAGCGGAGCCCCCAATCGGATTTGAAACTACTAAGGGATCTTCTACCATTCTAGTGTCTAGATACAGAGATTCTACTAGGGCAGATGAAATAAAAGAGTGTGATGCGCCAGTGTCAAAAAGTGTATGAACTGGATGATCATAAAGATAGACTACACTTTCTACAGAAATATTACTACCTCGTTCCTGCTGAGGTGCCACTAGCGCATGAACCTGACCCCTTGATGTGGATCCGGTTTTCTGTCCCTGCCCTTTCTTCTTTGGGCAGTCCTTAGCTTGGTGCCCAGTTTCTCCACAATGGAAGCAACCACCCATCTTCGCCTTCCTTTTCCGGCAGTCTTTTGATATATGGCCCACAATTCCACAGAAATTGCACTTCTCTTCTCACAGGGCTTATTGTTCTTCCCTCCTTTCTTGAAGTCTGTTTTCTTTGCTTGTAGACCTTCTTTCTTCTCTTCCCCCTTAGTTTCTTTCTTGTCGTGGTCTTCCTTGTGTAGCAACGCCGTGTCCACCAAGCTTTCATAAGTCGCTCCCATAGATACATGGGTCATGGCAAGGCTGTGTAGAGGCTCATTCAAACCCTTGACGAAGCGAAGTGCCTTCTTGTGTTGGGTGTTTACTAAATCTAGCCCAAATATGGCCAGCTGATTAAACTAATTAACATATTCCCTGATCGTCATGCTTCCTTGTTTTAGAGTTAGAAACTTTTCCATTTGCAGGCTTCTTTCGGCTTGGGAGAGGAATTTCATCTCAAACCTTGTCCTGAAGTCTTCCAATGTTTCCACCGCCCTCTGAGCATTAGTAACTTCCCACCAATAGGAAGCTTCATCCTTAAGTAACCACACCGCAAGTTGTATCTTTTGCCTGTCATCCACTCCAAAGATGACAAACAAATCCTCAGTCTCCTTTATCCAGTTTCTTGCTTCAAAAAAAGATTCTGTCCCATAAAAGTCTTTTCCACCCATAGCCTTGAAGTCTCAACATGTTTTTGCGAAGGCATTTCCACGAGGGGGCGGAGGAGGAGGAGGAACCGCGGCCACTGGAGGAGGGATGTCTGTTGGGCCCACGCTATTGGCCCTTACTTCTAAGTACCTCCTAAACCAGCCGGGAATCGACACTCCTTCTGGAAGATTAAGGTCTCCAGACATGCTGAAACAGAAAGGAAAAATTCAAAACGAAGGATAGAGAGGGATAGATAGGGCACATGGCTTTGGGGGATTTTGTCTTTTTATAAATATAACACTTTTTCTGAAAAAATGCTTCTTTAAACTTTCTTTTTGAAAACAATTTTCAAAAACTTTTATCTTGTCTGGTAAACCTATGCTCTGATACCAAGTGAAACACCCCACCTCCATTAAGGTCACTCACAAAGGGAATGCCTTAACTTTGGTGGAGGTTTATAAGTAAAAGCCACAGATAAACTCAAGACAAATATAAATACACATATTTTAAACAGCGGAAACCAAATAAACTTTAATTTCATCAATACGTGTATCAAACAAAAGATTTCCATAATTATCTCAAAATACTTCCAACATTACAACCTCATAACTGCCTTGATTATTAAAGAAGCATGAAAACATATATAAAGTGACAAAAATCCCCATAGTGATATCCAAAGCCATTATCCGAGCAAGAAAGATCCAAATCATACATCTACGTTCTTGGTGCTTGTAAAGAGCCTGACTGAGTTGAGCTGTTTCCTCCCTATGGACCTTGGGGGGGGGGGGACAAAAGAAAAGAAGACGAAAAGGAAATAGGGTCAGACATAAAGCCTGAGTAAATCTAGTAACTCTTCAATATGTGAATAAGAAAAGGGTATGATGGATGTAAACTAAAAATAGGAAAGTGTCACAAGCTAAGGAAGTGTCCAATGTACTATCGCACCCATACTATATCTCTGCACCTATTTGAGTTTATTCTAACTGGTACCCCGTGGTGAGGGTGAATTGATCCCCATTTTCTAAAGATCGGCTCCTACTCATGTTAACATGTGTCATACGGCCCCCAAGAATTGTAGATACCTATGCTGGTCCCACCATGGGGTGTATCAAGACCCATGGTGGCGGCCCCGACACAAAACTAGAAGGCATAGGTTATACTACTGGTGTCCCCAGTGCACTGGTTGTCTGCTCCGGAGTGTGTGCACGCCCGCACCCCATTAGACCTGCACTGTGCACCCACCGTCGTCGTTTGACCGCTTACAATCAGCCCAGTATTCGTGCCCCACCCTGCCTAGTTTCAGGGTACTGTTGATACCTAACTTTGGGTTACTGCTGAAATGGGTCCCTCGTTACCAGGATTTTCTAGTCAAACATGTTAAGTGGTTAAGTGTCTGTATTTACCTAACCCCACCCATCAATTCTTGTTAACATGTTGAATTTGGTTAAGTGTTATAGTTGACTTAACCCTACCATCTGTCCTTAGCCTCTTAGGAGCACCAGACCACTCACATTAGACAGGTATTGCTATGGTTACTGGATGTGCCGGTCGGTTCCGGCCAGGTTTACACCATAGCTCAGTCTAACCTCGGGTCCTTATTGGGCTCAATGCTTAACCACTCACATTGGATAGGTATTGTTGTGGCTACTGGATAGTCGGGCAGGTTTACATCACAACTCAATCCAACCTCGGGTTAAGCATATCGTGTTTTCTAAATTTACATATTTTATTACTTCTCAACTATATGTAAATGTTATATCATTTTATTTTTGGGTATTTCAATTCATACCGCTTATGTTTCATAATCATTGGCATGTGCCAAACATGCCAACATATATTTTCATATTTTACACCCAACGTTATTACCCCGTTTGTTCGCAACGTTATAACATGTGTTGGGCTTGTTACAATTCAGCCCAACTTTATAAACGTGAGGAAAAGGGGAATTCAAGAACATGTAATACATAAAGGTGTGTGGCGCATGAACTTGCAATTTGGCGATTCAACTAACATATAACATGAGTCATGTGATCTTACATTCAAATCAAAGTATGACTAAGTAAGTGACATATGAAATGGCATAGTTTAGGCAAATACCAACTTGTATTTAAATATGTTTAACTTGGCATAATATCGACCACAAAACTAGCATGTTATATATTCATCAAAATGTACAATTTTTACATCTAATCATATAGCCTATTTCAACATGAACTTGCATAGTTTATGAAACCAAAACGATGTTTGACATAGAGCCAATTATATTTTGCAAATAAACATGAACTTGCATAGTTTATGAAACATAGGTCCAATTATACTTGCAAACATAGATCTAATTATACTTTCCAATAAACATAAGAATGATATCATAGGTTTTGGGTCATGTAGGCATAAAAGGTCTATAACATGTTTACATAAATTCTAATTTAGACTAAGGGAATATACATAGTCCATGCCATCGACATATACAAAAAGGGATCAATTTCTAGTTTTTGCCACAAACTTGCAAGTGCCATTGTCTTTCATATACAATTGTTCAATAGGCTTGCATCAATCAATTTATGCCACAAACATCAATACACAAGTCATGATAGAACCATTACAATACACAAAGGTTATAACACCACGATTCTATTTTCATTTACATCGAATCACATCACAGTTTTTATTCATATTCTGAAAGGTCACTATACTTACAACGAATGCAGAATCTTGAATTCAAGATTCTGAATTCTGAAACTGAGATGCGCTCCTTTGGGTAGACAAACGTTGCGTTGATTGATTTGATTAAACTTTAATTTGATTCGTCTCTTAGGCTTTGATGTTGGCTTGTCTCTAGACTTCTAATTGACGGCCATTCCTAGTTCCTTTCCAGCAGCATGACGGCTTTTGTATTCTATTATTTGTGTGAATTTAGGGTTAGACTTGAGTTGTATTTATAGAATTTTAAATTGTTTTGAGCCGTCAGATGAAGATAGGTGGAATCTAGACCATACAAAGTTCAAAGAGCCAACCAGGAGGTGACACGTAAGCCCTAGTGACTTAGCCAAGCATCAGAATTCGACCAGACCCTGACCAGGCCAGCCAGGACCTGACCAGCAGGTCTTTCTGACCTGGGCGCACTTGGCAGGTGCGCTAGGCTAAAAATGTACTGGCGCACTTCACAAGTGCACCAGTTCAACTTTGTTCTGGCGCACTTCCCAAGTGCGCCAGTGCATTCTGACCCGTTTTCTGGTTTTTCTGCCCAACTTTGTTCGTCCATATCTTCTTCATACGATATCCGTTTTATGCAAACTTGGACTCTATCTCAAGCAGAATTTCGAGGCGAACGCAATGGAATAACCCATTTCCCTTGATTTCATCATTTATAATTAATTATACTTTAATTTTTGAAGCTTAACGTTATAGAATTCACGTGGTGTTACATAAGTTTTGGCGAAGTAGAAAGTAAAGGGGGAAGATAGGAGCTGACTAGTTTTGTCTTTTTCACTTCGGATGATTTTTCAAAAATCGCAAACTGTAATTGGTACTTTCATTCTAGGCTTTTTTTGAAAATTCATATATTGGCAACTTTTTGAAAATCGCAACGATGTAAAGTAGTAAAACAATTATATATTTGTAATTACCTTACAAAGTGGTCTATCCTTGCTATAACATTCATGAATTAGTCTAAATGACCAAATTTTCCATGATATTTTGATATGTGATTGTTGTTTTTTGTTCAATTTAGGGAAATAATCATTATGCACTCTTTAGCACTCATCAGAATTGAATATAATATCGTATTCAATAGTTTCGACATATTTGAGTTGGTTTTTCCTATCAGATTGCAATGAAACAAATGTATTTAGAAAAATCACTCAAATTTATTTCAAATAAAGTTTTACCCTTTTTCAGTTGAAGCTTCACATGTTCTACAATATTTTAGCATAACTAGATGAGATAATAACATAAATATAACTTCTACCACTGTAAAATGGCTACATCAATGATTTTATGATATTTTTTTAAATCTATTAGGTTTTGTTAGTCAACATACATGTAAAAAAACCGTTAAATTGTAATTACTTTATGATTCTAAAGTGTAGAGCAATATATTAAACTTGGAAGAAATTTAGCACATAAATAATAGTATATAAATATATGCTTGTATGCGTGTCTGTTTGCACATGTTAGTCAAAAGGTATTTATTTATATTCATCCCTTTCTCATTTAAGACAAGAATTAGGACAGAAAAATTTGCAAGACATTTCATTTATACGAATAGTGGATGACTTTTCTATTATCCGTACATCACCTCGTCCGTCACTCGGTTCATACAAGAGGTGTTTGAACCCAAGTTTTTTTCGATATGTACTCACACGAAGCCCTTATAGAATGGGATATGATACATATGTGTTTAGTCTAATCCATCCAAAACCGATACAAGATGCAATGACATATCTACTTATTGAATAGATAAAATATATTATCAAATCTAATTAAAGTTCACCAAATGTGCAAAAAATTCTCAATTAATATTGGCGTCAACGTTCGGTTGTTTAATATGTGAACGACCACGTTGATTACGTAATAAAAAAATATGCTTTTGTGCACATGTGTTCACACGAGTGTCTATTGTGCAAGTTGATTTAAAGCCAAACACGTTCGTCTATATTCATTTGTTTCTCATTTATGATACGAATTAAGATAGAAAAATTAGTATGACATTTTGTCAATAAAAATTACTTGATGAAATTTATATTTCTTGTACATGATTTATTTGTTAGTATGTTCATACGAAGGATATTCGAGCCAAAATTTCTTCCTATCTGTGTCCATCTAAAACTTCATAGGATAGGACATAGACACCTCTGTGTTTAGTTTAACTTGTCCAATCAAATCAATAGAAGATGCAGTGATATATTTAATTATTGAATAGATAAAATTCATTTCCAAGTCTAATTGAAGTTCACAGAATATGCAAAAAATAAACTGATTAAGATTGACACCAACGTCTTATTGTTTATTATATAAATGATCGCATTGATTACATACACATATACACATAATTCAATTTTGGATTCTCCATTTATAGCAACATGAAGTTAAACTTTGGTCATATTGTAATCACCATTCTTGCAACGCTTCTCATCATGAACCAAATGAGAGGAGTAAACTGCAACGATGAAGAAAAAGCTAAAGCATGTAACGAACTTTGCACAACAATCTATCATGGTTGTGTGCCTTCTACCTGTAAAGGAAGACCTATGTGTATTGTCATATGCACTGCTGCATGTTATCTTTTTAAGAAATAACCTTTGGAAACATGGATACGTAGCTTTGTTTTCATATGGTGTAAGTGAAATAATTTAAGGAAGTTTTGTGTGTGATTGGGTAATTTACTTAAGTATAACATCGTTAATTGACTATATGTCTGAAATATCACTTTTTCCATATGGTTTAATTTGGACTTCAAACCACTTCCATTGAGTCCAATATTTTGTTTAAGATATTTAAAACTGTAAACATCAATATGTTTGGAGTTAGTAAAATTTGGGTGTTTCGATGGGGCTATGTTTTGCAAAGCTAGTCCACTAAGCCATATGTGGGTATCCCATACATAGTAGCTGCACTCATCTATCTCATTCCTTCCTAACACTTAAAAAATTGAAAACGGGGGAAGGGAAATTAAATTTTCTAAGCCCTAGTTTGATCTTAGGAATTCCAACTCGGGTAGAAATCAAGTGTGAATTCAAAGAGAATGTAGGTAAGCTCAATCTCTATCTTATCCATCTTAACTCCGCTTCAATTTTTTTATTTCCTAATGCCTAATTCTTAGGATTATTGTGTATATGTGTTTAGGTTAGAGATTCTAGTGTTTTAGATTGGAGATTCTAGAGTTTTAGATTGGATATTCTAAAGTATTGTTTGAAGAGAAGTCGATCTAGCTAGGTTTTAGAGAATCTCCTTGCCTCTTAAAATCAAAGGTGAGTTTTTGCGAATTCACATCTATGTAATCAAGCTAATAATCTTAACAAGTGTTCCCTTGGCACTTTTATGTTGTGTGTGCATTCGGTTGATTGGTTTGTTTGTGTGTGAACTTTCCAATTTATGAGTGTTGATTTTACTTATTTGAATTCTAATATAAATTATTGTGGAGATTTAATTCTATGTTATGAAGTGTTTCTATGAGCCTTGGAAGCTTCATTGTAGATTTAATAATGTTCTAAGTTTGTACCACTCATGCGTGCTTGTACGGAATCATCGGAGCTCGACTTTTTCTTCAAAACCTAAAATCTGCATTTTAAGCAGATTCAGTCAGCTAAATTGTATAGGTCAGCCGGATGAATTAATGGATGCTCTCGGGAATGTTTTTGTGAATAGCTTAGCTAAATGAATTGAGCAATCCATCCAATTGAATCCTGTACATGTATAAAGTTGTGTGGTTCAGTCGGCTGAATCACTTTATTCAGACGATTGAATCTATTTCCTGTTGTCGATTGGTGAGGACCACGGTCAACAGTTTAGATTGATCCATGTTACTTCCTGGCCAAGTTTCGGCTTGTTTTCTCTTTTTTTATGCTTTCTCAGTTGCTCTAATTCGTGAATTTCAACAACTCGATTATATCAACTTTTGATGAACATTTGATTTATTTATAGTAAACAAATTTTACAATCGATATTTATAAGATTTAATTTGATTTAATTTACGTTATTAGCACATACCAAGCCTTTTACCAAAATGGTTTCTAACAATACTTTCATAATACTAAATTGTTTTTCAAATTGTTTTCCAAGCTGCTTGTACATGTATTAAAAACCTTTTCCTAATTTGTATGAGAAATCCAACTAAACGTATTAGTAAAATGCTTATGTTTTGCTTTAATGGTTAATTATTTGACTCGTTCGATTAAAAACTGTGGCAATGATCATCTTGTGTTTCTAGTGGAATATACAACTTGTTCGTAAATATTTGAGTAGAGAAAGTGGTTATGGGACATGCAGCTTAACTCTTACATTTACTAGCTTGAAGTAATTTACACTACTATTGATCAATTGTGATCTTTTTGTGATTCATACTAGGTTTATGCAACGTCTCTAGGTTTCGAAATTTATTCCATATTTTTGAGGATCTTTGGATCTTTTTAAGGAACTTCGGTTCATTTTGTGGATTTGTGCATTTTACGGACTTCGGACCGTTCTGGTGGAACTTTGATACAATTTAGGCGGGGTCGCGACTAGCGGTCTTCGAACCGTTCTAGTGGAGATTCGGCTCAAAATTATAGGGTAGGTACCTAGAGATTGCATCTTGTTTTGGGATACACATATTGGTGAGTCTTCGGCCCCTGGTTTCGGTGATAGGCCTTCCCCCTTTTGTGATTTTCTAAATCTCTAATTACTGATTTCTAGAATTTTGGTGTTTTGATATGTGATATCATTTTGTCGACTTTTGATAATGTGTTATCAATTTTGTGTTGATTTTGAAAGGAATTATTTATCAAATCGACATCAAGTTATAGCGTTTTAACAACTTAAACTAAAAATCTACGCGAAAAACAAAATCAAAACTTATGATAATTAGGTTTAGAGTTCATACCTGCAACGAGAAGCCAGAAGAAACTAGAATCAAAAGGAACGATGGAGTGTCGAAACTAAGGCTCGGCAATTCACCGTCCCTTTATTGGTATCCACTTCGGATGACCCTCAATTTCTCGTCATCACGAATTCAAGGAAGAAAGCGAGGTACTAGCCTCTCGCCACCATGATTCTTCGATCCCCTAATTTTTAATTAGGTCATTTTAATTTCTGCATATTTCTAGTTATAAAGGTAAGTGTATTACCTTTTATAAAGTCACACGTGTGGAAGAATGGAGTTCTGATGACAACAACCTTCTTTCAATGTAACTTGATTATAAAATATATACTAACAATTTTATCCATAATATATATATACATGTGTAGGATTTACATACAGGAATTATTACTGAAGACTGTACAGTTTAAAGATATTAGAGATTCAGAATTCAAAGATGATTCAAGACTAATGAGTATTTAAGATTTCAAGAGTTCAAGACAAATATAGTAATAGAGTCTAGTTTATGTAAGACTCTGAATAGCACTCCATGTTCAAATTCAAATTCAAATTCTACTTTTGAATTTCTGATTTCAAACTCTATTTTCAAATTCTATTTTAATCTTAGTCTTTTCTACTTTACCTTCTCTATTTTACTTTTGATTTTAAACTAATTTTTTTTTATAGTTTATAAGTTTTATATATTAAATATACTTTATATTTATATAGTTTTAAACTCTATAATTTTATAAATATGTTCATATATCGTATATTTATGTTTATATATGTTTTTCCAATTTATAATACTTATTTATAACACTATGTTTTAATTCAAGAATTTCCAGAATTATAAATATATATATGTATATCAAAACACTTGAAAATTGCTCAAAATTCAAATTTACATAGTGATATGTCGACATACATATATGCCTATGTCAACATATAACTGTCACTTTTTCAAAATTGAAAGGAAGACTCTTTTCACTATTTGTAACATTCCAGAAGCGTTACAACCTTTCAAATCTTATAAATAGGGGTTGATTTTGAATTTTTTTCATAATTCTTCTTCCCCGTCTTCATCTCTTTTCTTTATACCATTATATTTTCTTATTTTTATGATTTCTACACCTATACTCTGCCGAATTCAATTCTATTTACATAAAGGTTCTTCTCACTCTCTTCTCATTACTCTCTGAATCAAAGTGCTATTAAAGAGTTATAGGGCTATCGTAATCATTTAGGAAGTGTTTGGGTAATTGGTGTTTTCCTTGTAGTTGTGAAATCAAGGAACGGGAATGGTGTTACCCTTGTAGCCGTAAAATCAAGGAGAGTATACTTGATCAAGTGTGTGGAATCGGTGTTAACCTTATAGCCGTGAAATCAAGGGGGTTGTACTTGGATATTGATATAGTAATAAAAATCTATGCAATCTAGCTTTGCGTGGGACTGATGTAGGAGTAATTCGAACCAGTATAAAATCCGGTGTGTTCTTTCCTTTTCTGCGTTTTATTTTTGTTAATCTTTTTGTTTGTGTTTGATTATGTGTCTTTGATTGTTTCTGTGGTGTGTGATTCATATAGTAGATCATATAAGTTTCAGATTTTGTTTAATTTCTTTAAAAAAACGCTATTTACCCCCTATCTAGTGTTAGTTTTGCCTTAACGGTCCATTCTACAATCCCAACAATTCGTATCAGAGCAAGGTCTTTCAAAAAGTTCATAATCTGATTTTTGAAAAATTTTAAATGGCAAATTTTGAAATAATTGTTAACACTAGTGTCAATTCATGCATTGTACCAATGTTGAAAGAGTCTACATGTAATTATGTTGAAAAATCATGTGATCTACTGAAATATTGTTTAATATAGGAAAAGGTGTGTTTTATGGCTTTTGAAAATTCAAAAGTTGAAAAGATGGGTAAAGTGGTTGTTGGTAATTCAAATTCTGAAATGATGGCTATTGAAAATTCAGATTCTGAAAAGGCAGTTGTTGAAAATTCAAACTCCGAACTGTTGTGTTACATGGCTGTTAAGAATTCAAATTTCGGAAAGCAATTGGTGGAAATCAAAAAGGACAAATGGATACTGGATTGTGGTTGTTCAAGACATATGACGGAAAATCCTGAATTACTCAATAATTTGACATATGAAGAAGGTGGAATGGTGAACTTCGGAGATAACTCTAAAGGATACATTATTGGGATCGACAATGTCGGTAATTCTGAAACGCCTACTATTTCTTATGTTTTATTAGTTATGAATCTAAAACACAACTTGCTAAGTATAATTCAACTTTGCGATAAGGGTTATAAAGTAAACTTTGGAATGGATAAGTGTTTTATAGAAGACAGGAATTCAAAAGTAATATTCGAAGGAGATAGAAAGAAAAATATCTATATATTAAGTATGAAAATCTCCAGCGATAATCTATGTCTTATGGCCAATACAAGTGACCCTTGGATCTGGCATAAGAGATTTAGTCATATAAATTTCAAACACATCTCTTGGATTTCTAAACTATATTTAATTAGAGGATTACCCAAAATGAAATTTAAAGTTAATAACTTTTGCGATGCTTGTCAATTCAGGAAATTAAAGAGAAGTTCAATCAAATCAAAGGAGGAAATTACTACTTCAAAACCATTAGAGTTAATTCACATGGATTTATTTGGTTCATCTCAAATTCAATCTATAAATCATAATAATATGTTTAAGTAATAGTCAATGATTTTTCTAGATTTACTTGGACTTTGTTTCTTAAAAATAAAAGTGATGCTTTTGATCAATTTAAAATTTTTTCTAAAAGAATTCAAAACTAATTATCACTAAAAATCAAAACAATATGTAAGGACCATGGCGGAGAATTCAAAGACAAAAATTTTGAAAAATATTATAATAAAAAGGGAATAACGTATAATTTTTCTATTCCTAGAACTCCTCAACAAAATGTAGTAGTTGGACGTAAAAATAGGACGATACAAGAGTGTGCAAGAACAAAGCTATCTGATAGTAATTTTCCAAGAAATTTTTGGGCAGGGGAAGTTGTAACAACTTGCTATATTTTAAATAGAATTTCAATTAGACCTTTAGCTCATAAAACTCCTTATGAACTTTTGTATAATAAGAAACCAAAAGTATCTTATTTTAAAATATTCGGAAGTAAATGTTTTATAGTTAATACTAAAGACAATTTAGACAAATTTGACTCAAAATCCGATAAAGGAATATCTATTGGATCTTCAGAAAGAAGTAAAGTATATAAAGTTTTCAATACTCGAACCAATACCGTAGAAGAAATCTAAATGTATCATTTGGCGAGAGTTATAAAAATATAACACAAAACAATGAAGATGAATGTGAAAATGAAATTAATGAAACAAATCATGAAGGTAATCAACCAATAAACGAACTAGACTACTTACAGACCATCCTGTCGAAAATATCTTAGGATATATTGAATCCATCATTAGAACTCATAATTAATTAAATAATATGAGTAATACTACATTTATTTCAACTATTGAACCGAAGAATCCAAAAGAAGCATATTTCGATGGCTCATGGATATTTGCTATGCAAGAAGAACTGAATCAGTTTATTAGGAATGATGTATGGGAACTTGTTCCTAAACCAGAGGATAAGACAATAATAGGAACTAAATGGGTTTATAAAACTAAAATGAATGAACATAGTGAAGTCGTAAGAAATAAGGCACGACTAGTAGCACAAGGTTCTACTTAAGAAGAATAATAGATTACGATGAAACATTTTCCCCCGTAGCAAGATTAGAAGCCATTAGGATTTTGCTAGCTTTTGCAAACCATAATAATTTTAAATTATATCAAATGGATGTCAAAAGCGCTTTTCTAAATGGATTTGTTAAAGAAGACGTATATGTAGGGAAACCACCACTGTTTGAAGACGAAAAATCACCAAATCACGTAGATAAGTTAAAGAAAGCATTATATGGATTAAAACAAGCTCCTAGGGCTTGGTATGTGTAACAACCCGGAAAATCGGAACCAATTTAAAATTTATATTTTGGCAATTTTAATTAATTTGAATATTTAAAATGATTTATTTTAAATAATTACGGCTAGAAATTTATTTTGAATAGAATTAGAACGTATAAATTTATTTAAATCGAAATTAGAATATAAATATTTATTTTAATTATAAAAGGAATTGGAAATTGCGCGGTAGTTTGAAAATTCGATTTCAAATTTCAAATGAATGTACATGATTCAAAATAAACCGGATTTTAGTGAAACCAAAAATATTAGAATCTATTTGAAAATACCTTTCCAACAAATCCGAAAAATTGAAATTTCATAGCAGGAATAAAAAGTTATGTCCAGTTGAAAATTCAGAATTGTCGTTATAGAAATATAGCCCTTAAAAATAGCGATTTTGCAAACGACCTCCGTTTTCGATGAGATCACTTTTGTTGGATCTGGAATGTCAAATTATTACTTGATTCCAAAATTCATAATTTTTGGGATTAATATGTGAGTGTGGCAAAAGAAAACGTGCTTTGACAGTTTTAGTCAATTGGATCGACCAGAAAATGACCATTTTTTAAACTGTCTCCAAATTCAACGAAATTAGTTTTGTTAGGACCATATCGTCAAAACATTGCAGGATTTATTTTTCGGGAATTTTTAGAGTCAGTATGTGGCCCCGGTAAATTAAAATTACTACAAGAAAGATTAAAAATACCAGTAGGAGTGACCGACGGTTTCCGACGGCTTTCGTCGGGTCGTAGACGGCCGTCGGAAACCGTCGGTTATTAACGTGATAATTCCCTGCCGAGAGCTTCCAGCTTCATTCCTCTTCCTCTTTCTTCTATTTCCAGCACGATTTTTCAACCCTAAACCCCCAAATCCGCGATTTTTCATCTCCAAACACCAAAATTTCCACCTTCAATCGTTTCCTACATCCACACAAGCTTCCAGCATAACCGATTTAAGGTATGATCTCGTTTTTTGGTTAAAATTTCAATTTTTACATAAACCTAAATTTTCTATATACTGAAATTGAATGCTTGCAATTGGTTCATATGATGTTTTAGTATGTTATATCATCATAATATATGTGTGTTTCATGTCCTATACACTGAAATTGAATGATTAATTTCAAAATTTTGGATATTTGTGTGTGTTACATTGAAAATTAGGCTTGTTTTGGATAGGTTGTTGTGGCAGTGGTCATAACAATGGTTAGATACGTAAGTGATGATTTTCGTGTATTCACGGATGAAATTAAAAATGTATGTGCGTGTTGGTATGTATGTATGTATGTATGTACATGTTTCAATTTAGCTTGCTTTTTGCCATTGTATAATTTTGAATATTTGTGCACATGTGCGCCGTTGTGCGCTTGTCATTCTTGTATGTGTTAGTTGACATACGAAAAAAATGTGTAGATGAACTAGGAAAATTACTTTGAGCAAATTTTGACTTATGCAATATAAAGCATGAGTCTAAATTCTAGTTGTACCTACTGAATCGACGATAATAGTATTAGCTTTAAGTGGATTGAAATGTCAAACAGATGTGATAAAGAAAAATACTTTTGTGTTGCAGTAAAACGTACTGTAATAGTAAAATGCGCACATTTAATTGACTAATATCCCCTAGAGTGTTTTCGGCCCCGTCCGGACGAGTGTTGTACATGATCGTTATATAAATAGTCGTTTTTATCAAATTAAAAAACGACCGTTTATATTCATCTGGTACAATATTTGTTGGATTTGTCCTTGTATTGGACAAGTTATAAACGCAGTAAGCATTTACATTTTGTATACTACTTCATTCCAAAATATTCACAAAATTTCGGTTCAATTTTTCTTTTTGTTTCCTGCGTACATGTGTACAAAATGCAGGAAACAAAAGGGAAATGCTGCCGAAATTTTGTTGAATCGTTTGAGACAAAGTAGTATACATTTGTAATTGTTTTCTCTGTTTATAATGGGAAGTAGGAGGCCTGACCATGTAAAAGAATTGCAATTAAAAAAGTGCCAAATTAGATTTTTTTTTTTTTTTTTAACTTAATGAAAATGTTATTTGCTTTCAGCCGTTATATATACGTGCGTTGTATGACCATAATTAAAAACAAGTTTATTTCTTGGAATTTGGATTCTTGAAAATAAATATTAATTTTCGAAATTGTGCCTAAATTTGTCAAATAGGAATAATGATTGATTATTTTGTTGATCGGAGGAGTTGGATGTACCAAAGAAGAGGACAGAGAGGTTCAATAAAAGAAGATTTTTACAATGGTATAAATGTCTTTGTTGAATTCGCTTTAAGTAATAACGGAAGCGATCCTGAAATTCGTTGTCCGTGTAGCAAGTGTAGACATTTGAAATATTTGTTACCCGATGTTGTGAAAGTCCATTTGTGCAAAAACGGATTCGTACCCGAGTATTATTTTTGGGATCGTCATGGAGAAGTTGTATCGAATACTCCTGTAGAGACTGAGGTAGAAAGTGTTGTTGATGAAAATATTAGTACGCCTCGTATTGAAAATATGGTCGAGGACGCAGCACGATCAATGTTTCCAATGAATGCAGTTGACGACGATGATGGAAATGATGAAGAACCGAATATTGAAGCTAAGAAAATTTATGATTTGTTGGATAATGCTAAGAAACCTATTTGGGATGGTTGTAAAAGTGGCACTCAGCTATCGGTAATCGCAAGAATACGTTGCGATGAAGTCAAAATACAACATCACTGAAGCTGGGTTCACAGCTGTTGTACAAGCTGCAAAAAGGCACATGTCGCCGGATAATTTAATGTGTGAAAATCACTATGAAGTTAAAAAACTTATGTTGGCATTTGGTTTACCTTATCAGAAAATAGATACATGTATAAAAGGATGCATGTTGTTTTGGAAAGATGACGTAAACCTTAGAAATTGTAAATTTTGTAATGAAGAAAGATATAAACCAAGAAAGAAGAAGGGAAAGGAAGTTCCATTCAAATGTATTCATTACTTACCCATTACTCCGAGGCTTTAAAGACTGTATGCATCTCCTGTAATTGCATCTCATATGAGATGGCATAAGGTGAGATCGGAAGAAGAAGGTACGTTGACCCATCCAGCCGACGAGGAAGCATGGAAGCATTTCGATAAAACTTATCCGAATTTTGCAACGGAAAGTCGTAATGTCAGATTAGGTTTATGTACGGATGGTTTTTCACTATTTTCTCAATTTGGTTCTAAATACTCATCATGGCCCATTATTATCACACCTTATAATTTACCTCCATGGATGTGTATGAAAATGTAATATATGTTTCTTACTGTTGTTGTTCCTGGCCCCGACGATCCGGCACAAGGAATTGATGTTTATTTACAACCGTTAATAGAAGAATTGAAATCATTGTGGAACGAAGGAGTAGAAACATACGATGTTTCGAAGAAGAAAATTTTTCGTTTGTTTGCTTCTTTATTGTGGACTATAAGTGTTTTTCCTGCCTATGCAATGCTTTCAAGATGGAGTACTGCTGGTCGTCTATCATGTCCATATTGCATGGAAGAGACTCGAGCATTTTCCTTACCGCATGGTAAGAAAACTTCATGGTTTGAGTGCCATCGATGTTTTCTCCATGTAAACCATCCTTTTAGAGTAGACAAGAAAAACTTTTTGGCTAATAGAGTAGAAACTAGACAACCTCCAACACTATGGTCTAGCGAAGAAATATTTGAAATGGTTGAAAATCATCCGAAGATACATGAAACTGGAGTTCAAACAGAAATTGAAGGCAAATCGATCTATCACAATTGGTGTAAGCAGTCTATTTTTTGGGAGTTGTCGTATTGGAAACATCTTCTGCTTCGTCATAATATTGATGTGATGCACAATGAGAAAAATGTATTTGATAATGTCTTTAACACAATTTTGAATGTTAAAGGGAAAACTAAAGATGATTTGAAATCAAGGTGCGATGTAGAAGAATTATGCAAACGTCCCGAGCTTCATATGAAACCAAATGACAGTAAAAAAACCCAAAGCATGTTATGAATTAGATAATAATCAAGTTAAAGTTGCGTTAAAATGGGTTGAAGGGTTAAGATTTCCTGATGGGATTTCATCAAACCTTCGTAGATGTGTTGACTTCAAAAATGGTAAATTGGGTGGAATGAAAAGTCACGATTGTCATATTATGATGGAGCATTTGTTTCCTGTTATGTTCAAAGAACTACTACCGCTAAAAGTTTGGAAGGTAATAACGAAGCTTAGTTTGTTTTATAAAGAGCTTTATTCGACTACTTTGAAAGTGGAACGTTTACGTAAATTTGAAGTAGATATTCCAATATTGCTTTGCAAACTGGAGAAAATATTCCCGCCAGGTTTTTTTAATGTAATGGAGCATTTACCTGTTCACCTTCCAACTGAAGCACGATATCGAGGTCCCGTCTAATATGGATGGATGTATCCATTTGAGAGGTAAATATAAACATGTTAACCATTATATAATTTAATTGCATTTAAAACTGTGAAATAATGTAAATTAATTTTGCATAGGTATTTGAATCATTTGAAGAAAAAAGTGAGACAAAAAGCTCGAGTTGAAGGCTCGATATGTAAATCTTACATCGAAGAAGAAGCTTCGTTCTTTTTCTCTCATTATTTCAGTGATCATGTGAATATATCATTTGAAAGTGTTCCTCGAAACGACCAAGGAGACGAACAAGAATCGTCTCAAAAAGTTATGTCTATTTTTAGACAACATGGTTGACCTTCTGGGAAATGTGTTGACGTATGTCTAAATGATAAAGATCTTCGTGTAGCTCACACTTATATTCTTCTAAATTGTGTTGAAGTTGCACCGTTTGTTAGGTAATCTGAAATATCAATTAGTGCTTTTTTCATTTCTACAATTTTGCATGTGTATAATTTAATGTAAAACTCTATTTCTATTTACAGCGTTTATGAACGTGAACATCCGAACGAAGATATCAGAAAAGAATTTTCTACTTGGTTTACAAATTATGTTTATGAACCCAAAAATTGTGTTGTTGATGAAGGGTTGAAACATCTTGCACTGGGACCAAAAAGATTGGTCAAGACATATCCAATTTATTTTGTTAATGGATATAAATTTAACACGAAAGATTACGGTGCTGAAAAATTAACGAACAATACTGGTGTATTCGTTAAAGGCAGTGACGATCCTGAAAATCACATTAATGATTTTTACGACGTTTTAACACAAATTTTGCAACTGACATATTTCTCACGACCCGCGGAGGAGGTGTTTCTATTTAAATGCGATTGGTTTAGCAGTAATCCGGGTTCTGGGATTAATGTACATAAGGATTTTAATCTGATTGAAATAAAGCATACATCGCACTATTACAAGTATGATCCTTTTGTTCTAGCCAAACAAGCATTACAAGTCTACTACGTTCCTTATCCGTCTCTAAAAAGAGATAAAGCAGATTGGTGGGCAATTTTTAAAACAAAGGCCAGATTTACGTTCGACGGGAAGAATATTGAGATGAAGGAGCATATCAGGGAGAACTTGAACACAACAATGAAATAATAATTGAAGACGATCATGCAGATTTTGGACCTCTGGTCGATGAGACAAATGCTTTGGTAGATGCGTTTGAAAGTGCAGAGGAAGATATTATTGAATCTGAGGCCGAATCTGAATCAGAAGAAGATGATGATTGATGTAGATGATGAGTACTATCTTTCTAGTTGTAATGTATGTATGGAGTAAACCCCAGCTTATTTTGCAATTCATGTAACTCTGTTAAATTTTTGAATGTTATGATCATTTTTTACATCTTTTATGTCATATGCAGTTTTTCCTATTTATTTATCTTAATCTTGCAATGTAAAATGTTACTTCTTGGAATATGAGACCCAATCAAATGCAGGTATAAACAATTTCTCATTTATGTCATTTTGTACATCTTTTATGTCACTTATTTAGCAGCTTATATCGTTTGTGTAAGTTAGCTTACATCTTTTGAAATGATTTGTATGTGACAGGTATGTCATCAAGAGGAAATTCTTCAGGCGAGGGTTCTGGCTCGCAACCCACTGTGCGTCCAGTCGTGTCCTTGGTTCCTACGAGTGCTAGGTAAAAATTAAACTTTACTTAGCATGTTAATTATTTTATACTATACACTTATGTTTATCACAATTAACGCAGGGTTTTCGACCTTCTGCCTTCGAGTGTTATTTTGGACGCTTCGAGAGCATCATATAGGGCTAGGATAACGGGATGTTGGCCTAAGTGGGATTTGATCCCACCTCACATACAGGAGGTCATCTGGCAGGATGTCCTAGTAAGTATTTTCTTATATATTTTTGGCATTTTAATCCCTTTTAATCACTAAGATACTGTACATATTTTACTAGTAATGTTTGTTTAACGTGAAATTGAGGCTGAGGTGGATATACAGACACATGATTTAGCCCTGGCTCGGACATATTGGATGCAGAAGATGAGGAAAAATTATAAAGATGCTATATCATCAATGAAGAAAAGCATGAAAAAACCTCTATGGATGGGAGATACCGCTTGGAGTGGATTTCTGAGATATTGGGAGAGTGATGCAGCGAAGGTTAGTGTACTAATTTTTTTAAAAAAAATATAAAAATATTTAGTCAATAATTATCAAATTTTAAATGTACAAGCAGAGGCCGAAAGAAACAGTGCAAATAGAAATAAAAATCCAGTCACTCATCGGGGAGGATCCAAGTCATTTCAGCAATATCGGCAGGAGTTGGTAAATTATTTTTGAAATGCGACTTATACAAAAATTAATATGCTATATAGTTTTGAACGCTTGTAATAATGATGTGTAATAATCAAACTCAGGAGGCTGAGGGGGAGGGTCCAGTCTCGTATATGGACGTGTTTGCTCGTACGCATGACATCGAGCATGTCGACTCATACGGGAACAGAACATACACATGGCATGACGAGAAATCTAGGAAGAGTCACGTAAGATTTCATTTTATGTAGAAGTTTATGCAATAATTGTTAAATTACTATAAAATACGATATCATTATATTGAATTTATATACATTCTTATTTGGTCTTGCAGGAGAAGTTTATGCAGCGCCGTCAGATGCGTCTAGCTGAGACTGGACGTGAGCAGCTTAGTACCGACGAGGAGGACAGTATCTTTCAGTCAGTGATGGATCCAGCGACGCGGAGTAGACGCTATGGATTCGGAAATCAAGTGGTAAAGCATTTTTACTTTAATTTCATTTTTACTTTAGAAATAGTATAACTTTTACGAATTACATGTTATTAAAATAATCGTACATGATTAAAATGCTTTTAAATAATTGTTACAGTCCACCAGTAAGCAAGCACAGGGCAGACGTACTTGAGCTGCTATAGACACCGCAGAGAATGACGAGTTGAGAGCTAGAGTGGCACAGCTTGAGGACCTGAATCGCCGCTAAGCTATTGAGACGACTCAGCTTCTTGATCGATGCCTAGCGGAGTTTGCACAGGAGTATGGGCGCTTCCCCTCATCAGTTGCTTCTGCCGATGATGATGATCAGGATTAGTGATGGATAGGTATGTTTTCTGGTTGGGCATGTACATATATGACTAGGTTGCTACGTACGAGTATGGGATGGGTGTGACTTTGGTATGACATTTTACATGTATTTTGACGGTAGACTTGATATTGTGGGTTAATGTACTAGACTTGATGTATTTTGTGATGTTGCAATGGTAGACTTGACATGTTTTATATGGTTTTTTTGGTTTTCATGATTTTTTGGTTGAAATGGTGTGGTTTTCTTGAATTTTGTGTGAAATGTTGTGACTTGTGTATGAAATGTTGTGGTTTGGTTATAGACCAATGGTCTGAATGGGTGAATTGAAATGATGTGAGATGAATGTGTGTTGGAAGGCTGAATAGCTGCTGTAATATAAAAAAAATACCCAGAATTAGCGATGGCTTCCGACGGCTTGGGACGGCCTACGGGTCCAAATACAGGTAACGGTTTCCGACGGCTTAGGACGGTTTATTGGTCAAAGTTTGCAACGGTTTCCGACGGCTAGCGACGCCCGTCGGAAATCGTCGGAAACCGTTACTACCCGCAACAACCCGTAGGAAATAGCAACGATGGCTGTTGTCACCAGCCGTCGGAAACTCTGTTTACCAACGCCTCAAATTGCGACGGCATTTTCCGACGGCTTTCAACATTTTCCGACGGCCGCCGACGGCTGGCAGCCATCGGAAAACCTTACTTCTCTTGTAGTGAATGTACATTTAAATTGAATATATGTTGATTGATATTTTAATTTAAACGGAAATAGATCGAAACGATCGAATTGGCTTATGAAACATATCCCATTGTGTTCGGAATGGGGGTAATTAGCTAGGGGCGACAGTCGTTCGGCTTGAATTGGAGTTCGAATTAAAAAGTTACTTTTTATGGAATTAAAAATAATAAATTATAAATTATAAAATCTCACCCTCACTCGTCTTTCTCTCTCTCTCCTTACCTTACGTCAACGCTCAAATTATATATATATATAAAATCGTGATCGAACCCCAGCCCATCGCCCCTTTCCCCGACACGTCACGCCACCACTGCCCCTCCCCAATCGCCGGAGCTCCCCCTCAGGCTGACGCCACCCACCAGCGAAACCCCCTGCTCCCCCTTCTCCAATCCGACGCACAACACCCCCAAAAATCCCGAATTCGAAGCTGCCAATTGCCAGAACGGACCCCGCCGCCTAAAGAAGCCCCGCGTCGGCTTCCTTTTGCCTCCACCACTCCAACGAACCCCCCTTTCGACAAAGATCCGATTTTCATGGAAAGGCGAGTTTTGTTTATTTTAAACAGTTTTTAATTTAGTTAGCATAGATTTTTAAAAAAATCGATATATATATATATTATGGCATTGTATAGAGGCCTGATTTTTATTTACATAAACACATGGTTTTTATTTACATAAACATATGATTTTTATTTGCATAAAAAAATGTGATTTTTATATATGTAAATAGCAAATAAAGATGCGATTTTTATATTGAAAACCGATTTATAAAAATGAAAATTTTCTCATGAAAACATCGTATTAAAAATTGGACTTTTTATATACGTAATAGCAATTAAAATTTTGATTTTATATATTTATATAGATGGCAAATAAAAATTGGATTTTTATCATGAAGAAAGTGATTTAAAAATATAATTTTATAATGGAATAACATATAAGAAAGATTTGATTTTTATTATGATGTAGCGTATATGAAGATTTGATTTTTATAATGAAAAAGTGGAAATAAAAATATTATTTTAATCCATATAACTTTGAAATAAAAATGTGATTTTTATTTATCAAGGTCGTTTGTTAAAAATGTGATTTTTAACATGAACCGCGTGAAACAGATTGCGATGGAACTAGCTGAAACCAAAACGGAATCCAGACCATTCAGAAATAAAGAATGGAATGGAGGAGTTGATCCCAAAGGTGAGAACTTCTCACTTTAATTTTATTTTCTAGTTAAAATATATACTAGGATGCGGACGGTGCTTAGCAGCACCCGACACCCGTCGTCCACAGACCATGGACGACTTGTTTGTTTGTTTGATTGCGTTGTGAAAATTATTTGTGATGTGAAATGGACTGAATAAAATATTCATGTATTGAATAAATATTTTATAGTTAAAAACATAATTTTTAACGTGTATATGAATAAAATAAATATTCATTTACAAATCGGACGATTTGTTTATGTACACACATTTGACTGATATTGATTGGGACGATAAATTTTACACATCGCCCAACTGCACAAATAAAATTCATTATTTGTTGATTGAAACCCCACACAGGTTGGGATGATATTGGACATACACTAATCCCAATATTTAGTTGTATGTCAATCAATTGGTTGACAAGCTGTGTAAGCGTTGAATATTTATATTTAATGCTTATGCAGTGTAGAATGCACTCTGGATGATGGTTGACTGTACATGTTTTGTATGAAACCCATATAAATAACATTATATGGTAATTGACTGTGTCTGATTCCAGTTCATAAAGAACGAATATTTTAAAATAACGAATATTTTAAAATAATGAATATTTTAAAATAATATTCAGTAAAAGATCAAAATCTGATTTTGATGTCCGATTTGGGATGGACACGAATATATTTAAATACATAAAGCCGTGTTGATTAGATTAATGCCATTTTGACGTGAACGATATTTATATCGATTTTATTCATTTTTATAATGAATATCGAAAAGGAAGTGATTTCAAAATCTAATGTTTTGAAAATACTATCATTTATATATCGATGATATGGAATATTCAATTTTGATTTGAAATTGAATATGAAGTTGAAATCGTTTTGAAAACAAATTTAAAACAATTTATAAAATACGTTTTAAATGGAAATCGACGAAATATAATATATATATATATATATATATATATATATTGGCATGAATAGAACGCGCTGCGCCGCGGCAGTTCGCGAATTTCGACCATTGACTTCGAACGGACATTAAGGGAGATCCGACCGTCGGATTCTCCTAAAACCGGAACCGTTGGGTTCGTATCGAAAAGAGCTTTCTAAAGAATACGAGACATTTAAAATCTAACGGTTGGATTTGGAATTATGCCCAAATCAAATTTGGAAAGGGTTGTTGTAAGTGCAGTTCGATGACCGTTTACGGAAATCGACTGTACGTGCCTTGATAAAATTATTAAAAATATAAATAATTATTGTAGAATCATAATAAATGATTTGGAAAGAATTGGGATGAAAAATCCCATATTTGAAAAGATAAAAATATATTTTTATCGAAATGAACTAGTTATGAACAAAAATTGAAATCCAATATTTTTGAATAAATAAATTGGATTTGAAATGGTTTTAAAAATAACCGGAATTTCCAATATATGAATTGGAATGGATTTGAATCGAAATTATCTTCGAAATATTTCGATATTGGATTCCGTGATTATACGGATATTGGGGAGGAATTTGGAAGATATATATATATATATCGTTATTCCAATACGATATTTGTTGATTTCAGAATTTAATATTGAATATAAGCCGATATATTTTCTATTCAGAGTCTTTTATTTAATATCAAATGGATTTTTGGGTTTATCATGAATGGTGTTCTAAATAACACTTGTTCTTTAACCCTGTAATGACCCGCATTCGCAGAGGGTATAATAATTTATTTATTTAATTATTTAAAAGGTGATTAAAAGGATTTATTGGTCGTGGGATTAAATAATGGTGAATATTTAATTTAGATAATAATTTAATAATATATTTAATTCTGAAATAATCAGAATTGGCTGAAATGGCGATATGGTGTGAACTGGATCACCTGTGGTATTTAATTCAGTTTAGAATTGAATTTGAATAACGAATATATTATATAACGGCAGTTTGAACGTATAATTTTATTATAATTAAAATCGAGCTTGAAATGGCGCTGCAGTTCATAAATTGGCGATTCGAACTTTAACTGAATGTACATGATTCGTTTTAAGCCGGATTTCTATGAAATAAGAAACGTGTGGAGCTGGTGGAGTATATCTTTCTATTGGAAGCGAAAAATCGGGATTTCGTCATGTAGATTTTGATATATGTCCAAATCAAATTTTAGAAAAGTCGTTGTGGAATTCCTATATAATTTATAAAGGAATTATTTATATTTATAAAAGAAATTTCAATATAAATCGAATATCGGGTTGACCCAGAAGTGAATATCGAGTTAGAAAAATATAGGGGAACATTCTAGAGCTGTATGGTATTCCACTATGAATATATAAGATAATATAAATTTATTTATATTTAATTTAATTATATTTATATATTTAAATGGGTCATCCAGAGCTTTAAAAATAGCCACTTTTGCAAACGAAGTCAGAATTCGACGAAACTAATTTTGTTGGATCCGCAATGTCAAATAGTTGTTAGATTTCCAGTTTCGTGATTTTTAGAGTCACTGCGTAGCCGTACGGATTTTTAGAGTGAAAAACAGTCAGTATTTTGACGGTTAAAAATACGCTGTGTGAGCAAACGGAGTCGGAATTTGACGAAACTAGTTTTGTTGGGACCGTAATGTCGAACTCTAGCAGTATGTCTAGTTTTGTGATTTTTGGGTGTCACGTGTGATTTTAGGAATTTTTAGAAGTTGGATATGATGAGAAATGGACAAAATAAAATATTAAAATATTTATAAAAAAAATATCTAGATATTTTGTCATCCTATAAATAAGCCCTCCACAATTCTAAACCTAATTTTTATCTTCCACTAAGTCAACAGATCAAAAAAATGCACCGTTGTTCTTTTGCTCCTTCCAGTAAAAAGTTCAATCCAAGAAAAAATCAAAATAAATTCAAAGAAATATCCTAAAATCTCAAAACAAGTTTCTTCTTAATCCACATAACTTTCTCTTCGATCAGGTGTAGTTTTACTGAGTGCGATGGGTACTCCTAGACACGCGGAAGTTAACAGAAGAACTAGGGTTTGGCACTTCGTGGATTCTAAGCTATAATATGTGGATTCAATTATTGATTCGAGTTCAATATGGGATTTAGCATCAACTATGCGTTTTTGGTGAGGTTCCACACAAGTAAATGTCGATGCCTGCTACAGGCGATGCAAGGAAGGAGTGGTCGAGATGGTGATCGAGCTGTGGATAATGGGTATCAGAGGATAGAGATTTTGATGGGAATGGGAATGGTGATTTCTGTTTAAGGAATAACGAAGTATTGATTGAGAAAACGAGATGGAAAATCACTGGAATGGTAGCCGCAGTTGTTTGGAGCGTGGTTTCTTAGTCGGGAAGAAGAGTCCTCATACGGGTGGTGCGGGTTTTATTGTTTTAGGCCGGGATAGGTAATTATAAAAGGCCTAATTTAAATAGTGTTTAGTTTTAATTAAAATCAAATAGTGTGTTAAGTTCTTAATATCATAACTTATTGATACGATATCAGAATTGAGCGAAACAAGATCCATTGGGATCGTAGGGACGAGATCTTCACAATGGAACTGACTGGAAGTCCATCGGAGCTCGTTACAATTTATGGCGAAATAAATTGTCTGACTGAATCAAATAACGCAAACCGTTATTTAACGGCTAACGCGCAAATGTAAGTAAATCTCACTAACTCTGAACAGTTATAATTTCATGTTGTATTTTTAGAACTGTTAGAAATTGTCTAATTGACTGTGTGTGACTGTTTGATTGAACTGCTAGTCAGTTAGTTGAATTTCTATATTGATTCTGTTTAACAGAATATATCATATGGAATTGAAAGTGATGTTGATTTTATTGTGTAACATCTGTGGATGCAGGGAAACAGGTTGGAGGAATCCGACTGGATTCCTCAACAGTTATTTTATTGTTTTTCATATATTGTGATATATAATCTGTTGTTGATTATGTGTGTTTGGACGATATTTATCGTTGTTATATGGTATGTTAAATACCATAAGAAATACTAGATGTGGGAAAGGGGATTTTCAAATGCATTTTGAAAATGAATTATTTATATAAAATCGATGGATTTTATATAGGGAAGAAAAAGGATTTTTATAAAAGAAAATAATTATAAAATCGAAGAATAAGTTATAAAAGGAAATATTTATTGGTTAAAATAAATAGAATATAATAAGGAAGGACTTATTTATTTGTTAAATAAATAGGGTTATTAAAGGAAACATTTAGAATAAATAAATAGGATTTGAAATGGATTATTTATTTAGGAAATAAATAAGTTATGATAAAGGGATATTGACCTAGAAATTGAATAAGTTATAAAAAGAAATATTTATTGGTTAATAAATAGAATAGAATAAAAGAAAATAAATAGAATAAGGAAGGACATATTTATTTGTTAAATAAATAGGGTTATTAAAGGAAACATTTAGAATAAATAAATAGGATATGAAACGGATTATTTATTTAGGAAATAAATAAGTTATGATAAAGGAATATTGACTTAGAAATTGAATAAGTTATAAAAGAGATGTTAAGTAAAATAAATGGAATAAAGGATTTTCTATTTAGAAAATAAATAGAAGAGTTAATCAAATAGGGTTAATCGAATAGAGGTAAAGAAATAGAGTTAAACAAGATTAGAAACTGACTAGAGATTAGTTAAGTTGAATAGTTTTCTAAGTGTCGATCTGATGTTGGTTTCGGCCTTCGGGGTTTATACTTAGAGTATTGTTCTCCTACAAGTTTACAGTAAGGGACTGATAGTTTTGAAATGATAGTGATATGTAAATAAACAATGGAAATGTTTTCCAGTGTTAGTAACGTATATTTCTAAACATAGAAAATAAGGATATATATATATATATATATGATTGATGATTGATTGATAGAATTCCATCTGGAAATAATATCGTTGTTTGCACACCTGTTTTTCTTTGATGGTTAAATCACAGACTATCGAAATTTTGACCATTTTAACGTTGTTAATATGGAGAGACCGGTTGGATTATTATCCAAAGAACCACTCTGTATTGACATAAGCCTTGCGAATCATATATGCCAAAGATAATTGAAGACGGAGTAAAGTGCAAGGGCTATTGTATAAGTCTTAGATAACAGTGCCCAAGATGGATATACTGAATAGTACCTTCGGTTCATCCTATTCCTGGATGACTTGTATGGATGGATGTCTGACAGAGTATTTCCAGAAAGGTCACGTACATTGATTTCTTCAACCGTACCAAGAGTAGAAGCGGAGAAGGAAACTTCTTTTAGCTGACACGTAATGTATGGTTGTAGACGTCAATCGGTGATTTGATGGATTTGACGATGTGACATTCGAAGTGAATCTGGTGTGATGATAAAGCGTAGCTTCTAGCCTTATCAACCGGTAAATGACAGAAATCGGGCAGGCAGCATGGCTAAGTCGGTCGCTCCGAAGTAGGGTGTATAATCACCTGATCTAGAGTTTCATTTATTTCTAAAAATCTATTGTAAATACTGTTCCATTCGGGAAACGGTTGCTGATCCCAACCGTTGGTGATATACATTCGATACACTCAAGCGAAATGAGTCGTCGGTCATGTGTGGTCGGGTTGCAAGATGTTCTTGTTGAACCCAGTGTATTCCTCTCTAGAGGTACACTAGCGAAAGGTGGTTCCATACCTTGTCATAGTTGGAAATCCATTACCCAATACGTGCTTGCGGTTTTGATTGTATACTATATATGTAGAATGTGAGATGAAAGCATTTCTGCTAGATGATTATTATATTGTGGTTGATAGACATTATTATAATATCAAAAGATTTTTGATATAAAGATAATTTGGATTCTCATAAGGGGAAACCCGTTCCGTTATACGGCGTGGTCTTATGAGATATCGATTACTTGTTCAACCTGTTTTAAAACTATTTTACTCATACCAGTCCCATGACTGACCCGGAGTTTATTTGTTTTGTTTTCCTTAAACTCTTGGGTGCATAAATTTGTACGGGCAGTCAAGTAGTCAGGATTTACAGACATATCTGAAGAGCTGGAGCAGGAGGCTTCAGGATCATATAGCTATAGTTTATTTCCGCTGTGTTGTAAGTGTTGTACTTTGATAATGATGTATATTCAAATACAGATGTATATTTCAAGTTATGTTATATATATTATATGTTATTCGTTCCGCTGTGTGGTTCGTGTTACTCTGATGTTGTGTTCTTCTTCTGTTCTAAGTTTCTATCTTATCTATTCTCACCCTTTAATTTCTTTCATTATGACCGGTATTTTCAATCCTTGGATGTTCGATATGTGTTGTATATCGGATAACCAAGATCGCCAAAAACCCGGGTCATTACAAACCCGATTAACAATGGATTGTGATTTTGGATTTGTCGTGAATGGTGTCTTAAATAACACAGTTCTTGAACCCCATTTGAATAGAATAAATATTTTAATTAAGATTTAAAGAAGAATTACCAATTAATTAATATTTAATTGGAATTGAAATGGAATGTGGATTGGGTTTATTGTGAACTGTGTTTTTAACGACATTCGTTCTTTAACCCGATTTACAGTGAAATGTGATTTGGAATTTATAAATCTTTTTATTAAGATTTAATGGGATTTTCCAAAGTAAAGTTTTCTAATTAATATATATTTAATTGGAATGGAATGGAATTCAATTTGGTAATAATCGAAATGAACTTCTGTGGTGGAAGACTGTTAATACATATGGAATTTAAAAGGCTTTGTCGTTATTCCATTTATATTATTAGTCGGGTACGGAAATTGATATCGATTATATATTGATTTGTATTTCCGTGAAGATTCCATAATTAATGGAATATGATTTGGGTTTATCGTGAACTGTTTTTTAAATGACATTAGTTCTTTAACCTAGTTAAAGGCAGGATTACATGTTTGTCATTGTATTTCGAACTGTATGGTTGATCTCTGCTAAATATAAATCTGTTTGGTGGTGGAGAATTTATTCTCTTTCTTAACACCCTTCTCTGAGACGTACGAGCTCAGAGGTTATATATCAGTAGAAATCAATAGTACGGTGTAGATTGTCGATGCGGCATGTTTGATTTTCCAAAGTCAAATAATAATTAATATTGATTTTTGGAAAGATTAAAACTAAGTGGTGTTTTAATGAATCTTTAATTAGATTGAAATGGAAATTGATAATTTAAATTATCAAATTTGGGAGATGATCGAGAACGGAGTATCACCTGTTTTGCTCCTAGCGATAGTTAAATCTTTAATTAGATTTAAACGGGAAATGGTAATTAAATTTACCAATAACACTGTGGTGTTAGATATGGGGTAATACCAGTTTTGCTCCATGTGATGAATAGGTTTGGATTGGGAAATTAAATAAATGATTACTTCAATAAGGTGCGTTAATCCCGACTAGTTTGGAAAACCTTAATATGGTTTGAATGATATCCAAAGGAAGATTAAAGAATAAATTTTAAAGAATTTATCTTTGATAAAATTAATGGGAACAAATCCCTAAGAATGTGAACATTTGAATTAATGAATATTCAGAATTGGAATGAGGCGTATGTTGTGTTTTTCTAACACTTGTTTATTATATACGCGAGTTATTGGGAAAGGTCGGGTTTATACCCATTCTAAATAACTAATTCGACGATAAGTCGACGATGAAGATGGTGGTTGAAGACCAGAGGTCTTCACATCATTTGGATGATTAATGATGTCTTTATTGGAATGTACACCCAAGATGAGGTAATAAGTGGTGATCGTCCAGACGTACTTGGAGATCAACGAATATGCGAGGGCCTCTCTCCTGTATTGGACATATGGGACGAGGAATAAGGTGCCTCCGATTTCGTTCAGACCCAAAACGAACTTGTAAATGGATTGTGTGTCTGACATTGGATTTTATTCTGTGTTGATTGTTTTCTATTAAATATATATATCTGTTTGGCGGTGGAGAATTTATTCTCTTGCTTAACGCCCTTCTCTGAGACATACGAGCTCAGAGGTTATATATCGATAGATATCAGTCGCATGGCATGAATTGCATGTGTGGCAAGCTGAGATGAAAATGATCAAGGCTTCTGTTGAAAAGCAGAATCTTGTGGTTGATGATCAAAGCATAGCTTTGATATAGCGCCGCTTTGTGAATAGCATTAACTCGCGAGCCCCACACCTCGATATGAGTTAAAAACGGGATCGTTACTACAAGGAGTGCACGACGTTTCTTTCTAGCTATGGGTGGTGTTAGCGTTTTACAAGCCCTGACATTGTTATATTTTTAACTATATGGTTGTTGGAATGGGAGGCGCCTCAGTTATATCGGTCTCTACGGAGCCGATGGATAGGTCTGATAGGACCGGGAAACGTGTGTTCAGGAATAACCAATCCTCAAATGTAAGGGAGGACCGGCCCTGAAGATCCAAGGGTTACCTAGAGTGTGTAGTCCTGAGACATTTGCTAGAGTGTCTCGAAGTGGTGAGGAGCCATCCCTGGCCTCGACTCATGATGGAAATCCAATTTCCAATACGTGACATTTCGGTTTTGATTGTAGAGCCTAATATTGGCGACATGGTAGATGGTACCCATGTCGCCTACGATTGATACACTTATATTTGAAGTTGTTTTGACACTATACACTTATAATTGTATCAAATGATTTGCTTTAAACGTACCAAGCATGTTTGGCTATTATAAGGGAAAACCCTATCCTCCGGCTTGCGTTGCATTGTGTGATGGGACCTGGGTCTTATAATAGCATCATTTTTCCAAAAAGCATTGCGCTATTTATCCTATGCACTAGTATTATTGGGAGGAAACCCGTTTCATGTTATACAGCGTGGTCCCTTGAATTACTCTCTTTTAAAGTAAAGTTTTAAATAACTGTTTTAGTTCTCACACCAGTCACGTGAATGACCTGGAGTTTATTGTTTTAACCTAAACTCTGGGTGCCCCTATTTTCCACACGGGCAACAAGTAGTTTTGGTCCTACATATTTATATTCACAGGATCCTGGTTTACAGCTGGAATGATATTCGGAAAGCTTTGTATACGTATATTCCTTTCAGTTGTGTTTTTTATTATTTTCTGCTGTATTGTAAATTTAATTATCTCATATTTATCAAATGTGTAATATTTATTCATACTCTGGTATATTCTTGTAATCTGATGAAATTGTCGTAATAAGAAATGAAATGTTCTTTTGTTTGTGTTCTGATTTTTCGTGTTCTCAACTCAATCCGGGCTTTCCTTCATGGGGAAGTTCGGGTCGTGTCAGTATGATAGATTAAGAAATATTTGTTACAATCAAACTTTGAAATAGGAAAATTAGATAATACTTTGTTTATTAAGAAGAATAATAAGGATATACAATTACTACAAATATATGTTGACGATATAATCTTCGGATCAACAAACGATAAGATGAATAAAGAATTTTCAAAAGTTATGACCCAAGAATTCGAAATGAGTCATATGGGAGAACTAACGTTCTTTTTAGGCTTACAAATTCGTCAATTAAAGAATGGAATATTTATTAATTAAAAAAAATATGCTAGAGATCTCATTAATAAATATAATTTAACAACAACTAATGGAAGACCAACACCGATTGCGACTAATATAGCATTAAGTAATGACGATACATCTAAAGACGTTGATCAAAAATTATATAGGGGAATGATAGGATCGCTACTATATATAACCGCTAGTAGACTAGATATAATGCATAGTGTATGTCTATGTGCAAGATACCAATCACAACCTAAGGAAACACATTTAAAAGCCTTAAAACATATTCTAAGGTATGTAAAGCATACATCAGACTTTTAACTATTTTATCCTAAGGATGATTCATTCGACTTAGTTTCTTATTGTGACGCTGATTATGCAGGATGCAAATTTGATCGTAAAAGTACTAGTGGAACATGTCACTTCTTAGGACATTCACTAGTATCGTGGTTTAGTAAAAAACAAAATACTGTATCTTTGTCAACAACTGAAGCAGAATATATTTCTGCTGCTTTGGCTTGTTCACAAGTTATGTATACGCAACAAACTCTAAATGATTTTGGATTAAATATAAATAAATCACCGGTATACTACGATAATACGAGTGCTATAAATATTTCTAAAAATCCAACTCATCGGTCAAGGACTAAACATATCGATATACGACATCATTTTCTAAAGGATAACGTAAGTAAAGAGAAAATTTCACTCAAATTTATAGAAACAGATAAACAAATAGCAGATATATTAAAACCATTAAATGAAGCAACATTTACTAAATTTAGAAGAGAATTAGGAATTTGTTCACTAAGTGAGTTAGAATAATTAAACATATTAATATATATAAGAATAACATTAAAAATCAGAAAAATAAAATAAAAAAGACAAGTATGTCCACATGCATTTATCACTATGTCGACATATAACTGCCAGATTTTTAAAATTAATTCCCATGAAAAGTTGGTTACAATAATCATTTAAACTCTCCACTTTGAATTTTCTTCTTCATTTTCATTTCTCACTTCTGTAAAAACTATAAACTAAAATAAGCAATGGCCTCCACCAATTTTAACACTCAAATCAATTCTGGATCATCCGCAGGACCATCCAAAGGTCCTTTTCAATGTTCTACGCTATCACGTGTCATCAAAATTGAAGAAAAGATGGAATATACTCTGCAAATGCTCGTTGAAATACAAGTGTTTTAAATTAGGATGAACCAAGAGAAAAACAGATAAGGAAAAGTAGTAAGGAGTCTTCTTAAGTTTATAACGGATAATCAGGCTAATCCGATTATCATCGAAGATGATAATGAACCTATGGAAGAAGAGGAGGGACCAGAAGAAGAAGAGATAATGGAGGAAGAGGAATCCGAGGAGGAACTACAAGAAGTCTCAAATGAGGATGTTCAAGCCATTTGCGTAGGAGAAGTCCTATACGATCATAACGGAACTGATTGAACGAAATGGAGATTTTTGTCTCCATTACCCAAATTGTCCTACTCATAAGTCTCCTATAGTTAAGTACAAGTAGACTTAGTTTCTCTACAATAATTACTTTCTCAAAGACTGTTTTTGAACACAATTTACATCTCTGTGAGCTCAATCTATTTTTAGATGTGACATCTAAAAAGTATTATGATAGTAAACAGTTTTGGATCTGGAATAAACAGTACTTATAAGTTATTTCTTATATGTGTGCTTTTACTGCCAATTCAGTTAATACATGTTCATTTACTGTTGATTCAGTTTTATAAGTAATATATGTTCTTGTGTACATTTATCTTCCTTTTTCCCTTTTCTATCTTTTATTTATTTATAGTCTTTTATATGCTTATTTTAAACAGTTTGAGTTTGATTATGTTCTTGTCCTTCATTTCCCTTTTATTTACGCTGAGCCTAGGAGCCTAGGTCATTTCTGTAACACCCTGAATTTTTAACGACACTAAAAGAGGCTAAATTAAATAGTAATTAATTTAATATTCAGAATTAGAGGAAATAGACTACACCATTGCACCCATCTCGAAATTCTGGTCAAGATAGACATTTGGTTTGCGTAAAACGGACACCGTATGAAGAAGTTATGAGGGTTTTTAGTTTGTATAGACGCAGAAATATTATGTATACATATATGAGTCAGAATTTTATCCATAACAGTTCAAATTCGAAAATTGATAAATAGCGGCAGAATTTCCGCTCTAGGGGGTCGAGCCCCCTAGACGGGTGTTGACACCAGGGTCGACCCCTCTTAAGGGGTGTCGACCTAGGGGTCGACCCACCCATAGGGGTGTCGACACCCCTAGGCCTGACGTGGCCCTCGGTTTTAGGGGGTCTGGCAGCTATATATATGTGTCATATTCTCCTATTTTCTTCATTGGAAATCATGGAGGCCATATGCTGCCGGGGTGCGAACCGAGACGGAAACGTTTTCTACAACCACATACTTTGCAAATCAAATTTAGAAATCCAAGATGCGTTCTTTCTCAATTCTCTAAACTAACGCTGTGAGTTTCTAGTTATTTTTTGGTTTAAATGAATAGAAGTAAACTATGAAAGACAATGATTTCGATACATTGTAAACCTTGAATCTGTGCTATTGTTAGATCTTATACTATGTCATAATAGATCTAATTCTTTAGATCTGATGCAATTGTGGTTATTCTATGTTGCCTTTGTGGATCTTGACTTGTAACTATGTTGTGGTGAATGTAAATCTATTAATTTTGACAGTTGCAACATTAATTAGATCTAATTCTGTATATAAATCACCTCTCATATTGCGATCAACTTAGACATGTTGTAAGTTGGACATATTTAGATCTAAACATGCTATTATGTCATTCTAATGGTGATAGATCTATTTTAACCTCTAGATCTGGATTATGTGATATAATTGATCATCTTGTGTTATCATGTTAGATCTACTTTAACCTCTAGATCTGAATTATGTGATCTAATTTATCACCATGTGTTATCATGTTAGATCTAAACTAATGGACATCTAAATTACTAATTTAGATCTTAGTATGCTTATTGCAACATCGTAGTTATGTTAGAATCAATTGACTGCCACCAGTTCATCAGTTTTATGTCCACCCTGTTATGATGTTAATTACACGTCCATGCCAGTATGTATGTTCTCATTATCATGCTAAGTTTATGTTTATGCCAAGATGATCACTTTTGTTGCATTCCTATTGTTTTTCCCTTTTACCGTTTATGACTAGGCTATTATCTAGCCTAGGCATGCTGCCAATTTTGTGAGGGCGCTAGTTAAGGAACGGGGGGGGGGGGGGAGGGGAGGGTTAATAATGGCAAAATTTGAATATGAACATTTTTGGACATATAATTCAAATTATTGGGTAAAGTGGGCATTAACACCTATAAAGGGGAAAGGCTTAATTAATTGATTAATTAATTAAAAAAGGAATGTCCAGTAATTACAATTAGGAGTTTTAATTGTACTTATGACACAAGGTTATGTTGCATTAGTGGCGGAAGTCTGCCCGGACCTGACCCGCATATCCAGCAGCCACTAATGTTGAACCTAATGTGGGAGGTCTAAGTACGCAAATACGAATCGGGCTAAGACACGAGGTTAGGCCCAACTGTGGAATAAGACTGCCTGGACCCGACCGACATATCTAGCATCCACACGTTGTTGGCCTAATGTGGGAGGTCTAGCCCATTATAAACCATAAATGGACATAGTAATAAATTGGACTACTTAACATAATCTAATCCATAAGGGATTGTATGAATATGAACTAAAGTTAGGGTTAAGTAAAACATGCTTGGATCAGTTGGAGGGTTAAGTAAATCTTGGGTAGATGGGTAATATTAATATATATAGGCCCATAAACTCGACCGTTAAATAAACATGCTTGGATCAGTTGAAGGGTTAAGTAAATCTTGTGTAGGTGGGTAATATTAGTATATATAGGCCCACAACTTAACCCGATAAGGTTATGTAATTAAAGACACCTAGTGGTATACATAACCGGTGGAAATAATAAAGTTATGTAATTAAAGACACCTTTAGGGTAAGCATAACTTGTGGAAATGATAGGGTTATGTAATTAAAGACACCTAGTGGTAAACATAGCCAATAAAAACCTAGTGGGGGATACAAGACAAAGGGGAGAGCTTGTATCATCTTGTGTGGGACCCATTTTAGTCAGTAACCCTTAGATATGTATCAAACGGGTACTCCGAACTAGGTCAGAGTGGGTCACGCTGTGGCATCAGTAGATATGGTTGTGCACATCTGGGAAATGAAGGGTTGCCACTTTAGGGAGTGATGCACCCTATTGTGGGGCCAGCACAGGGTATCTACGGAGTAGGGAGCCGATCGACTAGGGTAGTAAATAGGGTACTTCTAGTCCTGTCTGTTTCTGTGGGGTACTTGTGTTTCTGTTGGGGTTAACACCCGTTATTCCTGTTTAGGTAACGGCTAATTCTATTTGGGTTAAAACCCGTTACTAGAGTACACCTAAAACTACCATTATAATTCTGTTGGGATCGTCATGTTTCTGTTAAGCAACTAGAGAGTATGTAATCATGTTTCGTACTTGTTATACTAGTATTGGTGTAGAGAATAAGCAGAGTAATCATTAGAGAAGTGTATACATCTTATCTTGTCTACCTTGTCACACCTGTCATTTATGTAGTGATCTCTCTTATCCACTTTATATGCCTATCATGTTACTTTTATTTAATTACTGGGTAAAAGTAACTAGAGTCACCAGACCTTATGTCTGAACCTTTTGTTTCTCCTTCTTTCTTATATTTCCCCGCCTCCCCCATGGTTCTCAGGGAGGAAACACTCAGGCTTAGTCAGGACTCAGATATCATCTTGCTAGGAGATACTTCTAAAGTATGGCTCAAGTTCCTGTCTCTACTATGGCTTAACTCTTTTACTTGGGGAATTATGCTTTTTATATACTTGTGTAATCTGATGGTGCAAGACAGAAGTTATTTTATTTTAATGGTTATTGTGACTTATGGTATTGTGAACCATGGTATTAAAATTTATGTTTGAAATAAGAATAAAAATTTCTGCTGCTATCTTATTCATATCTGTCTTGTAATTATTCTGTGTCTGTTTACCGATAACGCTTCATGAAACTTAATTCACTCCCTTAGTGAGTGACATTAACGGACGTGGGGTGTCACACTTGGTATCAGAGCTGAAGGCTACCAGATTAGATAAAAGTTTTTGAAAATTATTTTTCAAAAGGGTTTTAAAAGAAAGTATTTTCAAAAAGAAAAGTCTATTTTGAAAGACATTCCCTAAAAAGCCATATGTAATACCCTTGGGTCCTTTGTCTAAATCTCTTCCTTTTTCTTTTCAGCATGTCTGGGGAATAAAACATTCCTAATATCCCAAGGGCGTTACGATACCCGGATGGTTCCAAAGGTATCTGGAGGCCACGGCGCCTGCCAAAGGCCAGGGAAACGTTCCTCCGCCAGCTGCACCAGTCATTCCTCCTCCTTCTCTTCCAAGAGCAGATAATTTTGCTAAGATTTGCAAAGAATTCCATGCTATGGGAGGGAAGCCATTCCATGGGAATGAGACATTCGTAGAGGCATGAAATTGGCTCAAGGAGACTGAGGACTTGTTCGCAATCTTTGAAGTAGAGGATAGAAGGAAGATTCAGTTAGCTGCTTGGGTATTGAAAGATGAAGCCTCATTTTGGTGGGAAGTCACTCAAGCTGGACGTTCGGTGGAAACTTGGGAAGATTTTAGATAGAGGTTCGAAATGAAATTTCTTTCCTAAGCTGAGAAGAGCATGAATTTGGAGAGGTTCTTAGCACTCAAACAAGGGAACTTGACGGTTGAAGAGTATGTGAATAAATTCAACCAGCTAGCAAGGTTTGATTTAGAGTTGGTGGATACACCGCACAAAAGGGCTTTGCGGTTTGCTAAAGGGCTAAATGAGCCTCTGCATGGTTTAGCCATGTCCCATATTCCAATAGGGGACACTTTTGAAAAGCTTGTCGATATGGCCCTAATGCATGAGGAGGACAAGGGAGAAAAGAAGGAGGTAAAGGCTAAGGAAGCAACACAAAATGAGAAGGTGTGGCCCAAGAAGGGACAACAGCAGCAACAACAACAGCAGAAGAAAGGCGAAAAGAATGACAAGGTTAAATATAAGAGGAAGTGCCATAGTTGTGGGCGAGAGGGTCACTTTGCCAAGGACTGCAGGAAAAGGAAGAATGCTTGCTTCGCTTGTGGAGAGGTCAGACATCTTACTAAGGATTGCCCAAAGAACAAGGACAAGGTCAAAGGGTAGGAAATTCTGGAGGGCAGGAGCATGCTCTCGCGACCAGTGCTCCTGATAGAGGTAGAAAAATTTATGTGGAGGGTTTAATTTCTCTTAGAACACTTTTTGATTCTGGTGCCTTACATTCATTTATATCAAGTTCTGTAATTGAATCTCTGCACTTAATTATTAGTATGGTACTGGATCCCGTAGTTGTTTCAAACCACATTGGTGGTTCGGCTCATTTATCTATGATTTGTCGAGGTTTGAAAATATCTATGTTAGGCGTCGAGTTTGAATGCGATGCATATCACGTTTCATGGGCTATGGTTTGATTCAAGGGATGGATTGGCTTACCACATATGGTGCCATTCTGGATTGTGAGGGGAGGGTCGTTAAGCTTCTAACTTGTCATGGGAGGACCCTCGAAAATTCTTATGACCCACAAGGGTCTTCCATGATTAGTTTCCTAGGATCTATTGAGGCATCTATCGATGATTTGTGATAGGTACCAATAGTTGTGGGTATCTTGATGTTTTGATGAGGTTTGGGGTTTACCTCGAGGCACAAGATTGGTTTCCGCATATACTTGGTAGACAACGCAAAGCCAGTTGCATTGCCTGTGCGACATATGGGAACTTGATAAGCAAGTGGGGGAGCTACTTGGAGGTTTGACAGGTGAATCATATTACGATGGGAAACCTATTGAAGACAGTACTTGAGAAAGCCCATCATTTTAAGATGACTATTCATCCAAGCAGCGAAAAAATGTATAGAGTTCGAGGTAGGGGAGCCAAACTTGTGAAAGGAAGTGAAAGTAGAGAATGAAGCAATGATTGGATGAGTTCCGACTTGCATACTTGGATCAGAGGTTAAGAAACTGCGCAACGGAGAGATTAGGATAATAAAAGTGTAATAGGGAGAAGACGACGAGGATGCGACTTGGAAGACTAAAGAAAAGATCACGCTTCATACCCTTTCCTTTTTAGGACTATGTTCTTAACTTCTTTTTCCAAAGCTTTTTATTCGTACTTGTTTCTATCATTCGTTTGTATCCTATCGATCGAATCTTCGACCTTTAGGTAGGGAACCCATGGATGTAAACATGTGTTTGAGACATGTTATGTCTGATGGATGCAAGTGGATACAAGTGTTTGCTAATGGTTGCCTGTGGATGCATATACACACACATTAGGCACTAGATTGGCTCAATCACTCTCATACTGCATATGGATGTGTGTACATTTTATTTTCTTTCATGGATGGAAATGGATGTACTAGTATATGGATGTTGCATTTGGACGAATGAGTGTGCACACATATAGAACTTACATGTCATAATAGGATTATTTGCATACATATTGGATTCATGGTAGTAACATACACTGCATTAAGGAGGACAACTGAATAAGTAGACCGCCTGATCTTCGCATTAGTGTTGGGACATATACACACACCTTTGCATATGTTCATATAAGGATTATAAACCTTTAAGGACAATGGATGCCAGTGGTTGTTGGATGAGCAGATGGATGATGGATGGTAGGATATGCATTCTTCTCAACTTAGAGATTTTGGGGACGAAATCCTTTGAGTAGGGGAGAATGTAACACCTCGAATTTTAAACGGCACTAAAAGAAAATAAATTAAATAGTAATTAATTTAATATTCAGAAATAGAGGAAACGGACTGCACCATTGCGTCCGTCTCGAAATTCTGGTCAAGATAGACATTTGGTTTGCGTAAAACGGACACCATATGAAGAAGTTATGAGGGTTTTAAGTTTGTATACGCGCGGAAATATTATTCATACACATATGAGTCAGAATTTTATCCAAGACAGTTCAAATTCAAAAATTGAAAAATAGCTGCAGAATTCCCACTCTAGGGGGTCGACCCCCTTAAGGGTTGTCGACCTAGGGGTCGACCTATGTAACAACCCGTAAAATGCGAGCCAGTTTGAAATTTTTATTTCGGCGATTTTAGCGAATTTTGAATATTTAAAATGAATTATTTTAAATAATATCGACGAGAAATTTATTTTGAATATAATTATAACGTATATATTATATACGTCGCCGTTAGAATATATAATAATTATATATAATTATAAAAGGAATTGAAAATAGTGCGGTAGTTCGAAAATTCGATTTCTAATTTCAAATGAATATACAGAATTCGTTATAAGTCAGAATTGAACGAAACAAGAAATATTTGAATCTGTATAACTATATCTTTGTAACGAAGTTAACAAACTGAGATTTCATCTTAGAAATGATAAGATATGTCCAGTTTAAAATTAGAAATAGTCGCTGTGGAATTTATATATATTTTTATATATATAAGGCCCTTAAAAATGGAAATTTTGCAAATGATCTCGGATTTCGACGAAACCACTTTCGTTGGATCCGCAGTGTAAAGTTATTGCTAGGTTTCAAATTTCATAATTTTTCGAATCAATATGTGAGCGTGGCAAAAGAAAACGCGTTTGACCAGTTTCAGTTGATTTTAATCGACTGGAAATTGGCCATTTTTCCAACGGTCTCAGAATTCGACGAAACTAGTTTTGTTAGGACCGTATCGTCAATACGAAGCTAGAAAATATTTTTCTGCAATTTATAGAGTTAGTATGTGACCCCGGTAATTTGAAATGTACGTTTAAAATTCAATATAGTGATTTAAATGTAAATTCAACGGAAACTGATCGAAACAGTCGAATCAGCCTACGGTGCATATCCCATTGTGTTCGGAATGGGGGTAAAACGTTATGGACGACAGGCGGTGGGCCTCGTTTAGATGACATAGGTGAAAGTCAACTTTTAAAAGTAAGTAAATAATAAAATAATAAAAAAATAATAATAATAAATAAAAAAAAAGAGAGAAATCCTCTTCCCCTTTATCAGCCGACCCCCCCTCCCCTTATTTCTCAGAAATCGATTTATATAAAAAAAAAAAAAAGAGAACGTGGATCGGAGGAGCCGCCTCCCCTCCGATCGATCGCCGCTGCCTCCTCAGAGGTGGGGCGCCACCTCGAAACCCCATTCCCCTGCCTCGACCTCCTCCAGCGCTGACAAGCGCCGCGCAACCCCCAACTCGACAAAGCCCCCTCCAGCTTCTCCTCCTCCTCGATTCCTTCCTCACGCTCCTTCTTCCCCGCCTGCTTCCTCCCCCAAAACCGCCCTTCGACGCAGGAAGAAACCCCCCCCCCTTTTCGGCTGTAAGTTTTCGTTTTTTTATTTTATTTATTATTTTATTTCTGTTTTATTTTAACAGATTTAAAACTGATTTTTTTTTTTAGAAAAATAAAACTGATTTGTTTAAGATTTAAAAACTGTTTTTTTGAATGTAAAAACAGAATTTTTGAAAAGAAAGTTAAAAACTGATTTTTATTAATAGTTAAAACTGATTTTTATTAATAGTTAAAACTGATTTTTATTAATAGTTAAAACTGAATTTTTATATGGATAAAAACTGAATTTATATAGTTTAGAAACTGAGGTTTATATTGTTTAGAAACTGAAATAGAACTGATTTTGAAGAATAAAAATATAATTTTTATATCATGTAAATAATAAAAATATGATTTATATATATAGAACTTCGAAATAAAAAATATGATTTTTATATATTGAACATCGAAGTAAAAATTCGATTTTTATATATTGAATAGCGAAGTAAAAATGTGATTTTTACGTATGTAGTGAAAGCAGCAACGAAGGTGACAAAAAGGCGAAACGACGAAGACTTCTGCAAATGAAGAGCCGTGGAGCTAGGATAGCTATAAGTGAGAACTTCTCACTCAAATTCTATTTTTCTAGTTATATATATATATACTAGGATGCAGACGGTGCTTATTAGAAGCACCCGACACCCGTCCACATACCATGGACTTGTTTGTTTGGTTGTGTAGTTGGTTAGATTATTTGATTTGGATTTGATTGATTGGTTGAATTGGAAATTGATTAAAATTGATATGTGAATGGCGTGGGCCTTCACTAGACCGGGGATAAGGCTAGGCCTTGTCCCGTTTCTAGTATCGTGCCGTTATGCCGCCGAAATTTTCTAAAATGTGTTGGAAAATAAAAATATCATTTTATTGTGTAAATGAATTGAATAGAAATTCATAGGTTGAAATAAAATGTTTTGTCGTTAAAAATATAATTTTTAACGTGAATGTGAGTAAATAAATATTCATTTACAAACCAGACGGTTTGTTTATGTACACTTATTTGAATGACATTGATTGGGACGATAAATTTTACACATCGCCCAACTGCACAACTAAAATCAGTGTTTGATTGTTTGAAACCCCACACGGGTGTTGGGATGAAATTTGAAGTTCACTCATCCTGATTGATTAAATATGTCGATCGATTGATTGACAGGCTGTTATAAGCGTTAGATATTTATATTTGATGCTTATACAGTGTAGTGCACTTTGGTTGATGGTTGATTATTTTTCAATGCTATGATACATGTGTTGTATGAAAATCCATATAATTAATTTTATATGGTAATTGATTGGGCCTCATTCCAGTTTTAAAAAGAAATATTTGAAAAAGAAATATTTGAAATAGAATATTTGAAAATAAAGGAATATATGAAGCCATGTTGATTAGATTGACGCCATTTTGACGTGAACGATATTTATATCGATTTTATTCATTTTGAAATGAATTGAATTGAAAACGATTTCGAAATGAATTGAATTGAAAACGATTTCGAAATGAATTAAATTGAAAACGATTTCGAAATGAATTGAATTGAAAACGATTTAGAAATGAATTGAATTGAAAACGATTTCGAAATGAATTGAATTGAAAACGATTTCGAAATGAATTGAATTGAAAACGATTTCAAAATGAATTGAATTGAAAACGATTTCGAAATGAATTGAATTTTAAAACGATTTCGAAATGAATTGAATTGAAAACGAATTCAAATGGAATTGAAAGCGAATTGAAATGAATTCAAATTGAATTGAAATTTGAATTGAATAGAAATGAATTTTAAAACGAATTTATTAAGAAGAATTCAATTTTGATTTGAATTGAAAAGGAAGTTGAAATTGCTTTTGAAACGAATTTAAAACTATTTATATAATTCGTTTTAAATAGAAATCGACGAAATATATATAATATATATATATTATATATAATGGCCTGAATAGAACGCGCCGCGCCGCGGCAGTTCGTGAATTTCGACCATTTATTTCAAACGGACATTGCGGGAGATCCGACCGTCGGATTCTCCTAAAACCGGAACCGTTGGGTTCGTATCGAAAAGAGCTTTCTAACGAATATTAGAAATTAGAAATCTAACGGTTGGATTTGGAATTATGTCCAAATCAAATTTGAAAAAGGTCGCTGTAAGTGCAGTTCGATGGCCGTTGAAAGAAATCGACTGTACGGGCCTTGATAAAATTATTAAAAATAGTAATAATTTGTGTAAAATCATAAGAAATGATTTGTGAAGATTTGGGATGAAAAACTCCATATTTGAAAAGATAAAAATAGATTTTTATCGAAATGAACTAGTTTTGAACTAGAATTATAATTCTATTTATTTTTAAATAAATAAATTGAATTTGGAAAGGGTTTTAAAAATAACCAGAATATCCAATGATTGCATTGGAGTGGATTTGAATCGAAATTGTCTTCGGAATATTTCGATTTTGGAATTCGTGATTATACAGGTGTTGTTACGGAAATTTGAAAGATATATATATATCGTTATTTCCAATACGACATCTGTTAGTCGTAGAATTCGATATTGAATATAAGCCGATATATTTTCTATTCAGAGCCTTGTATTGAATATCGAATGTGATTTGGGTTTGTCGTGAATGGTGTCTTCACTAACACTGTTCTTGAACCCAGTTGAGGAAAGATTAAATCTTTTTATTTAGATTTAATGAAGTGTACCAATTCAATAATATTGAATTGATATTGATTCTTGGGTTTATCATGAACAGTGTTTTTAAATAACACTCGTTCTTTAACCCGATAATTAATGAATGTGATTTTGGGTTTATCGTGAACCGTGTTTTAAATAATACTGATTCTTTAACCCAGTCGAAGATTAAAACTAAGTGGAGTTTTAATGAATCTTTAATTAGATTGAAGTGATCGAAAATGGAGTATCACCAGTTTTGCTCCAGGCGATAGTTAAATCTTTAATTAGATTTGAACGTGAAATGGTAATTGAATTTACCGATAACACTGTGGTGTTATATATGAAGTATTACCAGTTTTACTTCATGGGATAAATAGGTTGGGATGGGAAAATTAAAATAAATGATTACTTCGGTAAGGTTCGCTAATCCCGACTAGTTTGAATTGAGATTCAAAAATAGAATAAAGAATAAATTCAAAGAATTTATCTTGGACAAAATTAATGGGAACATTTCCCTATGAATGTGAAATTTAGAAACTAACTGTCGGTTAGCCAAGCAGAATGGTTTTCTGGATATTGATCTGATGTTGGTTTCGGCCTTCGGGGTTAATATTTGGGGAATTATTCTCTTGGTTAATTTACGGTTAGTGACTAATGAATTGGAATGAGGCGTATGTTGTGTTTGTGTAACACTTATTTAAATATACGCGAGTTATTCGGAAAGACCGGGTTTATCCCATTCTGGATAACTGATACGACGATAAGTCGAAAATGAAGACGATGGTCGAAGACCGGAGGTCTTCACGTCGTTTGGGTGATAACTGATGATCTTGATTGGGCTGTACACCCAAGAAGATGGAAACAGTTGGTGATCGTCCAGACGTACTTGGAGATCGATGGATATGCGGGGTACTAGGTGCCTCCGGTTTCGTTCAGACCCAGAACGGACTTGTAAATGGACTGTGTGTCTGACATTGGATTTTAGTCCGTGTGATTGATCTCTATTAAATATATATCTGTTTGGTGGCGGAGAATTTATTCTCTTGCTTAACGCCCTTCTCTGAGACGTACGAGCTCAGGGGTTATATATTGATGGATATCAAACGCATGGAGTGAATTGCCTGTGTGGCATGCCTAAGTGGCAATTGATCGAGGCTTCTGTTGAAAAGCAAAGTCTTGTGGTGATGATCAAAGCAAGGCCTTTGTGGCGTAGCTTTGTGTAACGTTTACCTCGCGTGTTTCACACCCGGTATGAACCAAAAACGGGAGACGGGCCTCAGGGAGGGCATGCGTTTCTTTCTAGTTAGAAGTGGCGTCAGTGGTTTTACACGCCCTGACGAGTTTGACTTATGTGGTTATTGCTGTTGCAAGGCGCCTCGGTTATATCGGTTTCGGCCGATGCTTCTGGTCGGCTGACGGACCAGACTTACACCCCATAGGGTGGGGAAACGTAGTGTTCAGGCATTTTAATCCACATCGGTGGACCGGCCCTGTCGCTCCAAGGGTCGATGCGCTCTGACCCTGTGGCTCGGGCTAGAGAGTCACGAATCGGTTGGGGACTATCTTTTGCCTCGGTTCATAGACGGAAATCCAATTTCCAAATACGTGCCATTTGCGGTTTTATTTGTAAACCTATATATGGCGACATAGTGGTATGGGGCATTCATGCCGCCTATGATTGATACTTATGATTTGAAGTTGTTTTATACACTATGCACTTATTATAGTATCAAATGATTTGTTTAAACGTATCAAGCATTCTTTGGCTGTTATAAGGGAAAACCCTATCCCCCGGCTTGCGTTGCATTGTGTGATAGGACCTGGGTCTTATAACAGCTTCATTTTTCTTTATTTAACATTGCGCTGTTTGTTTTATGCACTGGTATTCCTGGGAGGAAACCCGTTCCGTGTTATACGGCGTGGTCCCTTGATTTACCTAGCTTTGAAAATAAAGATTTATAACTGTTTTAGTTCTCACACCAGTCACATGACTGACCTGGAGTTTATTGTTTTAACCTAAACTCTGGGTGCCCTTATTTTGACACGGGCAGCTAGTAGTTTTGGTTTTGCAGATTTATATTCACAGGATCCTGGTTTACAGCTGGAATGATATCCGGAAAGCTTTGTATCCGTATATCTCTTCTAGTTGTGTATTGTATTATTTTCCGCTGCTATGTATTTAAATGTAATTTAAATCTATGATATTTCTGTGTAATATTTATTCATACTCTGTATATTCTTGTAATCTGATGCATTGTTGTAATATACGATGAAATGTTCTTCTGTATGCGTTCTGTTTTGTCGTGTTCTCAAACGATAGGGCGTTTTGAACGGTCTGGATCGGTTTAGCGACTGGTTCGGACCGAGTGAAATTCCTTGCCGTCACAGTTGGTATCAGAGCTTTGGTTTACCAAGCTCAGAGAACAAGACACATTAGAACTATACGAAAGAACTCGTCAGATATTGGGTTAGTAATATCCAATGGGAATGACTCGTTAGAGATGGGATCAGTAGTATCCTAGAACGAGTGTGAAGAGTATATTTTTAAAATGATAACAAATTTTGTTTTAAAAATTTAAAATCAATTATTCGTATTTGATTATTTAATTATATTGATGTGGACAATCCAGTATATATAGATTTTGCGTATACGTCTGATCCACGTGTATTTGAAATTTTAATATACTGGATAGATATAGAATCACACTCTAGTCGCCCGGAGATGATATTGATGATAGCGATCGCATCATCAATATTTATGTTCGTGTTACGAAGGTGTGATTTTCTATATATTTCCATTAAACTGGTGTGAGAACCAAAACTTATATAGATAGATTTATTGTTGTGATTTGGCACCAAAAATCTGATTTTTGTATATGTATCAAAATTATGAATTTCAAACTCTAATTCAACTAATTGATTGATGTTTGTGTTGTTTGTTTATTTGTTTGCTAATTTTTAGCCATTTAGCCTAATTGAACCGAATATTGAATTATATTGAAAATTGGTTGCGTTTGCTTGCATATACTTGTATATCATTGAACAGGTCATAGCAAGGAGGCTAGAGCCAGAGAATAAAATTTGTTTGCCCGACAAATAGGTACATGTTTACTACATAATTTACTGTTTTGTTTGGGTGATGATGATTTTGTGAGCCTATTGGCTAGCCGCTTGGCTTTTTCTTTTTCTTTTTGAGATCTGAAGGACCGGGGAAGCTATTTGAAATTCCCCGATGCTCCCGGTGCAGGGGAGGTTATGGCGAAATTTTTCAAAAATTTAGGGTGTTAGCCAAATTTTTGAGATTTTGAAAATTCTCAGAAACTAAAGAGTTGGAGAATGGAAGCCAGATCGAATATAGTGTTGAATAATCAAACCACTTTCGACTTTGTTCCTTTTCGGGGACGAAAAGTTTTAAGTGGGGGAGATTGTAACAACCCGTAAAATGAGAGCCAGTTTGAAATTTTTATTTCGGCGATTTTAGCGAATTTTGAATATTTAAAATGAATTATTTTAAATAATATCGACGAGAAATTTATTTTGAATATAATTATAACGTATATATTATATACGTCGTCGTTAGAATATATAATAATTATATATAATTATAAAAGGAATTGAAAATGGCGCGGTAGTTCGAAAATTCGATTTCTAATTTCAAATGAATATACAGAATTCGTTATAAGTCAGAATTGAACGAAACAAGAAATATTTGAATCTGTATAACTATATCTTTGTAACGAAGTTAACAAACTGAGATTTCATCTTAGAAATGATAAGATATGTCCAGTTTAAAATTAGAAATAGTCGCTGTGGAATTTATATATATTTTTATATATATAAGGCCCTTAAAAATGGAAATTTTGCAAATGATCTCGGATTTCGACGAAACCACTTTCGTTGGATCCGCAGTGTAAAGTTATTGCTAGGTTTCAAATTTCATAATTTTTCGAATCAATATGTGAGCGTGGCAAAAGAAAACGCGTTTGACCAGTTTCAGTTGATTTTAATCGACTGGAAATTGGCCATTTTTCCAACGGTCTCAGAATTCGACGAAACTAGTTTTGTTAGGACCGTATCGTCAATACGAAGCTAGAAAATATTTTTCTGCAATTTATAGAGTTAGTATGTGACCCCGGTAATTTGAAATGTACGTTTAAAATTCAATATAGTGATTTAAATGTAAATTCAACGGAAACTGATCGAAACAGTCGAATCAGCCTACGGTGCATATCCCATTGTGTTCGGAATGGGGGTAAAACGTTATGGACGACAGGCGGTGGGCCTCGTTTAGATGACATAGGTGAAAGTCAACTTTTAAAAGTAAGTAAATAATAAAATAATAAAAAAAATAATAAAAAAAAAAAAGAGAGAAATCCTCTTCCCCTTTATCAGCCGACCCCCCCTCCCCTTATTTCTCAGAAATCGATTTATATATATATAAAAAAAAAGAGAACGTGGATCGGAGGAGCCGCCTCCCCTCCGATCGATCGCCGCTGCCTCCTCAGAGGTGGGGCGCCACCTCGAAACCCCATTCCCCTGCCTCGACCTCCTCCAGCGCTGACAAGCGCCGCGCAACCCCCAACTCGACAAAGCCCCCTCCAGCTTCTCCTCCTCCTCGATTCCTTCCTCCCGCTCCTTCTTCCCCGCCTGCTTCCTCCCCCAAAACCGCCCTTCGACGCAGGAAGAAACCCCCCCCCCCTTTTCGGCTGTAAGTTTTCGTTTTTTTATTTTATTTATTATTTTATTTCTGTTTTATTTTAACAGATTTAAAACTGATTTTTTTTTTTAGAAAAATAAAACTGATTTGTTTAAGATTTAAAAACTGTTTTTTTGAATGTAAAAACAGAATTTTTGAAAAGAAAGTTAAAAACTGATTTTTATTAATAGTTAAAACTGATTTTTATTAATAGTTAAAACTGATTTTTATTAAAAGTTAAAACTGAATTTTTATATGGATAAAAACTGAATTTATATAGTTTAGAAACTGAGGTTTATATTGTTTAGAAACTGAAATAGAACTGATTTTGAAGAATAAAAATATAATTTTTATATCATGTAAATAATAAAAATATGATTTATATATATAGAACTTCGAAATAAAAAATATGATTTTTATATATTGAACATCGAAGTAAAAATTCGATTTTTATATATTGAATAGCGAAGTAAAAATGTGATTTTTACGTATGTAGTGAAAGCAGCAACGAAGGTGACAAAAAGGCGAAACGACGAAGACTTCTGCAAATGAAGAGCCGTGGAGCTAGGATAGCTATAAGTGAGAACTTCTCACTCAAATTCTATTTTTCTAGTTATATATATATACTAGGATGCAGACGGTGCTTATTAGAAGCACCCGACACCCGTCCACATACCATGGACTTGTTTGTTTGGTTGTGTAGTTGGTTAGATTATTTGATTTGGATTTGATTGATTGGTTGAATTGGAAATTGATTAAAATTGATATGTGAATGGCGTGGGCCTTCACTAGACCGGGGATAAGGCTAGGCCTTGTCCCGTTTCTAGTATCGTGCCGTTATGCCGCCGAAATTTTCTAAAATGTGTTGGAAAATAAAAATATCATTTTATTGTGTAAATGAATTGAATAGAAATTCATAGGTTGAAATAAAATGTTTTGTCGTTAAAAATATAATTTTTAACGTGAATGTGAGTAAATAAATATTCATTTACAAACCAGACGGTTTGTTTATGTACACTTATTTGAATGACATTGATTGGGACGATAAATTTTACACATCGCCCAACTGCACAACTAAAATCAGTGTTTGATTGTTTGAAACCCCACACGGGTGTTGGGATGAAATTTGAAGTTCACTCATCCTGATTGATTAAATATGTCGATCGATTGATTGACAGGCTGTTATAAGCGTTAGATATTTATATTTGATGCTTATACAGTGTAGTGCACTTTGGTTGATGGTTGATTATTTTTCAATGCTATGATACATGTGTTGTATGAAAATCCATATAATTAATTTTATATGGTAATTGATTGGGCCTCATTCCAGTTTTAAAAAGAAATATTTGAAAAAGAAATATTTGAAATAGAATATTTGAAAATAAAGGAATATATGAAGCCGTGTTGATTAGATTGACGCCATTTTGACGTGAACGATATTTATATCGATTTTATTCATTTTGAAATGAATTGAATTGAAAACGATTTCGAAATGAATTGAATTGAAAACGATTTCGAAATGAATTAAATTGAAAACGATTTCGAAATGAATTGAATTGAAAACGATTTCGAAATGAATTGAATTGAAAACGATTTCGAAATGAATTGAATTGAAAACGATTTCGAAATGAATTGAATTGAAAACGATTTCGAAATGAATTGAATTGAAAACGATTTCAAAATGAATTGAATTGAAAACGATTTCGAAATGAATTGAATTTTAAAACGATTTCGAAATGAATTGAATTGAAAACGAATTCAAATGGAATTGAAAGCGAATTGAAATGAATTCAAATTGAATTGAAATTTGAATTGAATAGAAATGAATTTTAAAACGAATTTATTAAGAAGAATTCAATTTTGATTTGAATTGAAAAGGAAGTTGAAATTGCTTTTGAAACGAATTTAAAACTATTTATATAATTCGTTTTAAATAGAAATCGACGAAATATATATAATATATATATATTATATATATAATGGCCTGAATAGAACGCGCCGCGCCGCGGCAGTTCGTGAATTTCGACCATTTATTTCAAACGGACATTGCGGGAGATCCGACCGTCGGATTCTCCTAAAACCGGAACCGTTGGGTTCGTATCGAAAAGAGCTTTCTAACGAATATTAGAAATTAGAAATCTAACGGTTGGATTTGGAATTATGTCCAAATCAAATTTGAAAAAGGTCGTTGTAAGTGCAGTTCGATGGCCGTTGAAGGAAATCGACTGTACGGGCCTTGATAAAATTATTAAAAATAGTAATAATTTGTGTAAAATCATAAGAAATGATTTGTGAAGATTTGGGATGAAAAACTCCATATTTGAAAAGATAAAAATAGATTTTTATCGAAATGAACTAGTTTTGAACTAGAATTATAATTCTATTTATTTTTAAATAAATAAATTGAATTTGGAAAGGGTTTTAAAAATAACCAGAATATCCAATGATTGCATTGGAGTGGATTTGAATCGAAATTGTCTTCGGAATATTTCGATTTTGGAATTCGTGATTATACAGGTGTTGTTACGGAAATTTGAAAGATATATATACATCGTTATTTCCAATACGACATCTGTTAGTCGTAGAATTCGATATTGAATATAAGCCGATATATTTTCTATTCAGAGCCTTGTATTGAATATCGAATGTGATTTGGGTTTGTCGTGAATGGTGTCTTCACTAACACTGTTCTTGAACCCAGTTGAGGAAAGATTAAATCTTTTTATTTAGATTTAATGAAGTGTACCAATTCAATAATATTGAATTGATATTGATTCTTGGGTTTATCGTGAACAGTGTTTTTAAATAACACTCGTTCTTTAACCCGATAATTAATGAATGTGATTTTGAGTTTATCGTGAACCGTGTTTTAAATAATACTGATTCTTTAACCCAGTCGAAGATTAAAACTAAGTGGAGTTTTAATGAATCTTTAATTAGATTGAAGTGATCGAAAATGGAGTATCACCAGTTTTGCTCCAGGCGATAGTTAAATCTTTAATTAGATTTGAACGTGAAATAGTAATTGAATTTACCGATAACACTGTGGTGTTAGATATGAAGTATTACCAGTTTTACTTCATGGGATAAATAGGTTGGGATGGGAAAATTAAAATAAATGATTACTTCGGTAAGGTTCGCTAATCCCGACTAGTTTGAATTGAGATTCAAAAATAGAATAAAGAATAAATTCAAAGAATTTATCTTGGACAAAATTAATGGGAACATTTCCCTATGAATGTGAAATTTAGAAACTAACTGTCGGTTAGCCAAGCAGAATGGTTTTCTGGATATTGATCTGATGTTGGTTTCGGCCTTCGGGGTTAATATTTGGGGAATTATTCTCTTGGTTAATTTACGGTTAGTGACTAATGAATTGGAATGAGGCGTATGTTGTGTTTGTGTAACACTTATTTAAATATACGCGAGTTATTCGGAAAGACCGGGTTTATCCCATTCTGGATAACTGATACGACGATAAGTCGAAAATGAAGACGATGGTCGAAGACCGGAGGTCTTCACGTCGTTTGGGTGATAACTGATGATCTTGATTGGGCTGTACACCCAAGAAGATGGAAACAGTTGGTGATCGTCCAGACGTACTTGGAGATCGATGGATATGCGGGGTACTAGGTGCCTCCGGTTTCGTTCAGACCCAGAACGGACTTGTAAATGGACTGTGTGTCTGACATTGGATTTTAGTCCGTGTGATTGATCTCTATTAAATATATATCTGTTTGGCGGCGGAGAATTTATTCTCTTGCTTAACGCCCTTCTCTGAGACGTACGAGCTCAGGGGTTATATATTGATGGATATCAAACGCATGGAGTGAATTGCCTGTGTGGCATGCCTAAGTGGCAATTGATCGAGGCTTCTGTTGAAAAGCAAAGTCTTGTGGTGATGATCAAAGCAAGGCCTTTGTGGCGTAGCTTTGTGTAACGTTTACCTCGCGTGTTTCACACCCGGTATGAACCAAAAACGGGAGACGGGCCTCAGGGAGGGCATGCGTTTCTTTCTAGTTAGAAGTGGCGTCAGTGGTTTTACACGCCCTGACGAGTTTGACTTATGTGGTTGTTGCTGTTGCGAGGCGCCTCGGTTATATCGGTTTCGGCCGATGCTTCTGGTCGGCTAACGGACCAGACTTACACCCCGTAGGGTGGGGAAACGTAGTGTTCAGGCATTTTAATCCACATCGGTGGACCGGCCCTGTCGCTCCAAGGGTCGATGCGCTCTGACCCTGTGGCTTGGGCTAGAGAGTCACGAATCGGTTGGGGACTATCTTTTGCCTCGGTTCATAGACGGAAATCCAATTTCCAAATACGTGTCATTTGCGGTTTTATTTGTAAACCTATATATGGCGACATAGTGGTATGGGGCATTCATGCCGCCTATGATTGATACTTATGATTTGAAGTTGTTTTATACACTATGCACTTATTATAGTATCAAATGATTTGTTTAAACGTGTCAAGCATTCTTTGGCTGTTATAAGGGAAAACCCTATACCCCGGCTTGCGTTGCATTGTGTGATAGGACCTGGGTCTTATAACAGCTTCATTTTTCTTTATTTAACATTGCGCTGTTTGTTTTATGCACTGGTATTCTTGGGAGGAAACCCGTTCCGTGTTATACGGCGTGGTCCCTTGATTTACCTAGCTTTGAAAATAAAGATTTATAACTGTTTTAGTTCTCACACCAGTCACATGACTGACCTGGAGTTTATTGTTTTAACCTAAACTCTGGGTGCCCTTATTTTGACACGGGCAGCTAGTAGTTTTGGTTTTGCAAATTTATATTCACAGGATCCTGGTTTACAGCTGGAATGATATCCGGAAAGCTTTGTATCCGTATATCTCTTCTAGTTGTGTATTGTATTATTTTCCGCTGCTATGTATTTAAATGTAATTTAAATCTATGATATTTCTGTGTAATATTTATTCATACTCTGTATATTCTTGTAATCTGATGCATTGTTGTAATATACGATGAAATGTTCTTCTGTATGCGTTCTGTTTTGTCGTGTTCTCAAACGATAGGGCGTTTTGAACGGTCTGGATCGGTTTAGCGACTGGTTCGGACCGAGTGAAATTCCTTGCCGTCACAACCTACCCACAGGGGTGTCGACACCCCTAGGGCTGACGTGGCACTCGGTTTCAGGGGGTCTGGCAGCTATATATATGTGTCCTATTCTCCTATTTTCTTCATCGGAAATCATGGAGGCCATATGCTGACGAGGTGCGAACTGAGACGGAACCGTTTTCTACAACAACATACTTTGCAAATCAAACTCAGAAATCCAAGATCCGTTCATTCTCAATTCTCTAAACCTAACGCTGTGAGTTTCTAGTTATTTTTAGGTATAAATAAATAGAAGTAAACTATGAAAGACTGTGATCTTGATACGTTGTAAACCTTGAATCTATGATGTTATTAGATCTTATACTATGTCGTGATTGATCAAATTCTCTAGATTTGATGCAATTGTGGTTATTCTATTATGTTGCCTTTGTGGATCTTGACTTGTAACTATGTTGTGGTGAATGTAAATCTATTAATTTTGACAGTTGCAACATTGGTTAGATCTAATTCTGTATGTAAATCACCTTTCATATTGTGATCAACTTAGATATGTCGTAAGTTGGACATATTTAGATCTAAACATGCTATTCATTTTAATGGTGTTGATCTATTTTAACCTCTAGATATGAATTATGTGATCTAATTGATCATCTTATGTTATCATGTTAGATCTATTTTAACCTCTAGATCTGAATTATGTGATCTAATTTATCACCATGTGTTATCATGTTAGATCTAAACTAATTGGACATCTAAATTGCTAATTTAGATCTTACTATGCTTATTGCGACATCGTAGTTATGTTAGAATCAATTGACTGCCACCAGTTCATTATTTTTATGTCCACTCTGTTATGATGTTAATTACATGTCCATGCCAGTATGTATGTTCACATTATCATGCTAAGATTATATTTATGCCAAGATGATCACTTTCGTTACATTCCTATTGTTTTTCCCTTCTACCGTTTACGACTAGGCTATTATCTAGCCTAGGCATGCTGCCAATTTTGTGAGGGCGCTAGTTTAGGAACATGGGGAAAAGGGTTAATAATGGCATAATTTGAATATGAACATTTTTGGACATATAATTCAAATTATTGGGTAAAGTGGGCAATAACACCTATAAAGGGGAAAGGCATAATTAATTGATTGATTAATTATAAAGGGAATGTTTAGTAATTACAATTAGGGATTGTAATTGTACTTATGACACGAGTTAGATTGCACTAGTGGCGAAACTCTGCCCGGACCCGACCAGCATATCCAACAGCCACTAATGTTGAACCTAATGTGGGAGGTCTAAGTACGCAAATATAAATCGGGCTAAGACACGAGGTTAGGCCCAACTGTGGAATAAGACTGCCCGGACCCGACCGGTATATCCAGCATCCACACGTTGTAGGCCTAATGTGGGTGGTCTAGCCATTATAAACCATAAATGGACATGGTAATAAATTGGACTACTTAACATAATCTAATCCATAAGGGGTTGTATGAATATGAACTAAAGTTAGGGTTAAGTAAAACATGCTTGGATCAGTGGGAGGGTTAAGTAAATCTTGGGTAGGTGGGTAATATTAGTACACATAGGCCCACAAACTTAACCACTAAATAAACATGCTTAGATCAGTGGAAGGGTTAAGTGAATCTTGGGTAGGTGGGTAATATTAATATATATATATATATAGGCCCACAAACTTAACCCGATAAGGTTATGAAATTAAAGACACCTAGTGGTATACATAATCGGTGGAAATAATAAAGTTTTGTAATTAAAGACACCTTTAGGGTAAGCATAACTTGTGGAAATGATAGGTTTATGTAATTAAAGACACCTAGTGGTATACATAGCCAATAAAAACCTACTGGGGGATACAAGACAAAGGGGATAGCTTGTATCATCTTGTGTGGGACCCATTTCAGTCAGTAACCCTTATATATGTATCAAACGGGTACTCCGAACTAGGTCGGTGTAACACCCCACCTCCGCTAGGGTCACTCACAAAGGGAATGCACCAGGTTTGGTGAAGCATTATTGAGGTAAACATGCACAGAAATATTACAAGACAGAACATATATAAAACAGCGGAAGTAAAGCAAATTTCATTACCTTATAAAACAGTATGGTCAAAAGCCTTTTACATCAGAATACATCAAAATCTGTCTTGCAATAGTAAAGAAGCATAAACCATTTCATAAATTACCCCCCAAGTAAAACAGTAAGGTAGCCATAGCCAAGAAAAGTCCAAGCCATGCATGATGACCTTCAAGCAGAGGAAGTCCGAACTAAATAACAGTGTTTCCTCCCTGAAAACCTTGGGGGGAAACGGAAGACAAAGAGGCGAAACAAAACGGGGTCAGTCATAAAGACTGGTAAGTCCTATCTACTTCCAGTATAAAAATAGGTAAAGGTAACATGACATGCATAAACTGAAAGTAAACATAAGGATGATGACAAGATAGATAAGCCAAACCAAGATAACCGGATGAGCTACTGTAGCAAGATAAACTAAGGTACCATAATAAACTACGGTGTCAAGATAAATCAAGGTATCACATCGTCAGGTTTCTATCAAGTATACTCTCCCAAGGTATCTATCATGTATAACATCCCACAGTATCTATCATGTATAACATCCCAAGGTATTTATCATGTATATTTGCTCTGCACCTCTCGTACTAGTATCCCAACCCGCGTCATGTGTTAACTATGAATGTCCCTTGCCCAATGTCATGTAATGGTCCATGTCAACCTAATATATAGCATATATAGGTTTTCCCAACTCGTATGTTTCTTTCCATGTATAAGTTCAGTCCTTTGCCGTAGGCTGTACGGGCTTTCCCATGTAAATCTATACCACCTGAACGTAGTACCATTTTATCCTTGAAGTTGTTTTGGACTGCTACCTCTGATCTGGTTATGTTTTCTTACCATGAACTATCGCGTGTTCACTTAGGATTTATGCCACCTAGGACCACTAGGGATTATGCTACCTAATGAACGTTTCCGTGTCTCGGTTTGGGTTTAAGCCACCTAGGGCCACTATGGATTATGGCACCCGTCAACCGCGCCCTTTATCCCACGTATGTATCGTGAACCGTTTTCCATGTCTAGACGCACATGTACCTCAATGTGCCATCCGAGTTCCTTGCCAGGGCAAATCAAGAAATACGGAACTCGGTCGGGTGCTTTAAGTCATCTGCCGATGCAGATATCAAGGTCTGTTTTTGTATCCGTGGCTATGGTCCCACGTGACCCCTCCCTCAACTACTGAAAGGCAATCCAATAAAAATCATGTATGAGAACTATTTCCCGGCCCCACTATGCCCCACTTTCCTATTGGCCAACCTCACCCATGACTCGATAGCAAGAACATGGTCTGTTGGGAGTTCTCTGCCTTTCCGTTCGTACACGATTGACTAAAGATGGTAGGTAGTCGACGACGCGCTATCCAGGGCAAAAATCAAGTATCGTCTACTCCACGCTAATCCATCCCCGTCTTTAGGTTGCTCGCACAGCAACCAAGGCATACCCTTGGCTCTTCTACCGCAGACCTTAACCTCTGTGAGGCCAGGTTTCATGGACCATTTGCCACCTCATAGAGGGATACCAAGAGTACCCTCACGTCCCCCGAAGCTACCGCTTCGTCACCCAGTTCGCTGGAGCTTTTTATCCAAGTCAGATAAGTTGCTCCTCCTCGTATACTAAGCGATGACCTACCGTATCAGGTTACTCATCTATTTATGAACTAGTCCCATGTCCTTGGCTAAGAATTATTACTTAGTTATTCTTAACTAAGGTTTACCACTTAGCTTCTTTTCCCGTTATCCTTGATTAACTACGATTTTCTACCTAGTTCCTCTAACTAGGGTTTTGTCTATTGGGTTAAGTGTTGTTATTCAAGCCCATGACTTAACCCGCCTACCAACCATGTCATAATCGGCTAAGTGTTCAAGTTCAACGCTTAGCCCTACAACTCGTATGTCGAATTGGTTAAGTATTTGTTTGTCTTAACCCTATCAGATTATCGTGTTAGATTGATTAAGCATAGATTAGCTTAATCCCATTAGATTATCGGGTCGGATTGGTTAAGTATGGGTTAGCTTAACCCCATCCACTAATCGTATTACAATGGTTAAGTTTATTTAAAAGGTCTTGTGACTTAACCCTACCGGGTCCGCATATTAGATTGGTTAAGTATAGGTTACTTAACCTCATCAAATCATCATGTATAATTGGTTAAGTATAAGTTACTCAACCCCATTAAATTATCATGTTAAGTTGGTTAAGTATTGGTCACTTAACCTCATTGAATTACCAAGTTTAGATTGGTTAAGTGCTTAACTTAACCCCATCGAATTACCGTGTTTAGATTAGTTAAGTGTAGGTTACTTAACCCCATCTAATTACCGTGTTTAGATTAGTTAAGTGTAGGTTACTTAACCCCATCTAATTACCGTGTTTAGATTAGTCAAGTCTAAGTTACTTAACCCCATCTAATTACCAAGTCGGATTAGTTAAGTGTAAATTACTCAACCCCATCCCCTAATTGTCTTATATGGTTAAGTGTCATTAAGAGATCAAGTCCGGTTTAACTTAACCTACCCATTCATGTCATATCGGTTAAGTGTCATTAATCAAATTTACTTAACCTTATCATGTGGCATTAATTAAATTAATGCACTTTTAACCTCTCACATTAGACCTTGTTGTGGTTACTAGTTAAGCCGGGCGGGTCCGGGTAGATTTACACCGCAACCTAGTCTAACCTCGGGTTTTAAGTGCTATATGACCAACTACTCACATTGTGTCCTATTGTTTGTAGCCACTAGTTAAGCCGGGCGGGTCCGGGTAGATTTATGCTACAAACTCAACCCAACCTCGAGTTGGCCACTTTCATATTTGGTCTAGTGTCATATTACACTTACAACCCATACGTGTCTAGTTTCAAGTCCCATGTTTACCCCACATGTCATGTCCCCATTTAGGTGTATCATGAGTGTCGTATTTTCATGAAATCCCTTGTCAAATTATCATGTCATAATCACACTCGTCTATCCTACCCCAAATCTTGTTTCCAACCCAAGTAAAAGCGAGTCAACATAGTAAGGATACTATGCTACATATTGGCCTCAAAACATGCACGATGCCAAAAAGGGGTTGGCCACAAATATGCATGGTATCGTAAGGGGGTTTGGCCTCAAAATATGCATAGCATCATAAGGGGTTTTCGGCCACAAACATGCATAGTATCATAAGGGAATTTGGCCACAAACATGCATAGTATCATAAGGGAATTTGGCCACAAACATGCATAGTATCAATGCATGATAACATAAGGGGTTTGGGTTCATTTACATGCATAAGCCCCAAAGTATAATCTTTTCCAATGTTTCACAAGTCAAATGGTTCCCAAAGGTTCTTGCTAGCATTCCATAGATAAAGATTCAAACTTGCAAGATAAACTAGGTTAAGCATAACATGAGTGGCATGATTAAGTCGCTAAAACTTAGCCCAAGGTCATAGATCGTAGAAAAGGGGCAATGTTAGGTTCACATAGGCTAGCATACTTATGTTTCATCGCATTTTATTCCATGTCACATTAGAACCACCGTTAGAATCTACAAGTAGCTAGAACTTACATAGCGAGGCTTAGGGAAGGATCATGCATCGTCTTGACGAAGAAAGGTGGCTCCTTTGTTGAAGAATCGTCATGAAACTTGCATAGCAACGTTGATTCACTCCCTTGATTTGATGTAGCAAGCTAGCACCTTTGATTCGGATCCGATTTGAATGCATGAGCTCTTGGAGTTGGAGATGGTGGCCATGATCAAGATAGATTTTGGCGGCACTTCGTGGCATGAGTGATTTGTGAGGGTTTAGGGTAGGCTTAGGGGTCTTTTTATAGAGATTAGGAGTAGTTTAGGCCCTTAGATTAACCCTAGGATAGATCTGAGCCTTTAAAATCCGTTACAAGCCTCCAAACATGTCTTGAGGAACAAGTCAGGTGCACCCAGGCCAATCTGGCCGACCACCCAAGTCGACAGGGGTGTCGACTGGGCAGTCGACACCACCTGGGGTGTGTCGACTCCCAAGTCGACTTGGGGGTGGCGGGAATTTTTCCCGCCTGTTCTGCTTAGCTGAATTTGAATTCTAAATTCAAATTTGAACTGTTTTTGAACTTGAAATTTTCTGAAAACTTTGATGGGCCATAACTTGGTCATACGGACTCCGATTTTCGAAAACTCGGACTCTATTTCGCGTATTTTTCTGAGACGAACGCAATGGCACAGCCCGTTTCCCTTGATTCAGATTTTATCATAAAATTCTGCCTTGATTCTTGTCTTAGCATGTTGTAAAAATCCGGGTTGTTACATTCTCCCCAACTTAAAGGATTTTGTCCCCGAAATCTCCAAGTTAGGAAGAACGTATCCTACCATCCATCATCCATCTACTCAAAACATCATCCACAGGCAACCATTGTCCTTAGACGATTTCTAATGCCAAATGATCATATGCAAAACATGTGTGTATATGCTCCTTAGCTAATGCTAATGATCAGGCCTGAATGATCTTTCTAATGCAAAATATGTTTAGTGCCATGAGTCCAACATGTATGCAAATAGTCCTAGTCATATAAACACTATATGTGTGCACAAACATTCATTCATATGCAACATCTGCATGACAACACATTCAATTTCATCCATAAACAAGTATAAATACTCGTGCATATGCAACATGAAACGTGACCGCGTCAATCTAGTATCTATTGTGTATTCGCGCATCCACGAGCAACCACTTGCAACCACTTGCAACCATTTGCAACCATATCAATCATAACATGTTTCAAATACATGTTTACATCCATAGAATTCTATCTAAGGTTCCCAAGATAAGATCGAGGAGATAAACAGGACAAACTCCTTACGGGGTTTGTAACAGAAACAGGACCGAGAGGATATCCACCAAGCGATAGCATGCGAGTAAGCTCTACAGGTGAACCAGGGATCAACGATATACTCTTTAAAAGAGACATGATGCGCGCGTCTAAGCCGCATTTCCATGAGCTTAATTCCATTGTGCCTTGACCGCCTTTGACTTCATGATTTCGTAGCTCCTTGATTCCTATTTCCAAGGTATGAGTTGGAACTCATTTCACTATCGCCTCTCGTTCCACTTACACTTATTCTTTCCCTAGTATACTTGGCTCAACCATATCTGCGTACTCATGCAAGCTCTCCAAAATTCACTAGTGAATTCTGGATCTCGTTTACCGATGCAAATCCATGTTACCACGTGCACTTACTAGGGTGATTCCTATAACCCATGCTCAAGCGGAATGAACCATCCGTCTTATTGGCGGACGTTACTCGATTGGATCAGAGATTTCCGATAAATGTATCAAGAGATTCTAGGTAACTAACCATGACAGTACCCAAAAGGTTACACGAGACTTCGAGGGTATTACCAAGGCAAGTTAAGAGTTTAACTTCCCTCCTTTCAAAACCGAGAATGGCATCCCTTACTGGATAACCACTTCATCCCTAGAATCCATCCATAGCTCAACAATAGAAGCATTGCTTCTAATCTCAACACTTGGCATAGACGTTCTCAAATCCAAACAACTCATGAATAAATGGACCGACTCTCCAACCAGATTTTTAGGACTAAAGTGGGATCTTCTACCATGCTAGTATTAAGGTGCAGAGACTTAACTATCGAGGCGGACTTAAATGATGCGATGATCAAAACAAAGTCTAGACGGGACGATAGGGAAGAAAGGCTAAGCCTTTAAAAGAAACGGTACCATTCCTCTTAGGTACGCTAGAAATAAGAGCATACAATTGCCCTCTCGCTGATCTTGTCCTTATCTTCCTTTGTGGATCAAGCCATACCAACAAGTTGCTTATTCTAAAGCTCGTGTCCTTTATCCTTGCTCTTATTATCCCTTCTTATAACTTCGGTAACAAGTCTCTCGAGAACTTCCTCCATCGCACGGGAAAACACTTACGTAGCTAGACAAGGATTAGTCGCAGTTAAAACTACTGTGACTACAGATGGAGGAAAGAAAGGAAAAGAGGTTCAATCAAGGAAACAAAGGATAGTGCTAATGGCTTTTGGGGAATAGCCTTTTAAAAAAACTTTTCTTGAAAAATGCTTCTTTGTAAACAGTTTCTCAAATAGTTTTCAGAAGGTTTTAAAAACTTTTGCCCAGTCTGGTAACCTTCTGCTCTGATACCAAATGTAACACCCCACCTCCGCTAGGGTCACTCACAAAGGGAATGCACCAGGTTTGGTGAAGCATTATTGAGGTAAACATGCACAGAAATATTACAAGACAGAACATATATAAAACAGCGGAAGTAAAGCAAATTTCATTACCTTATAAAATAGTAAGGTCAAAAGCCTTTTACATCAGAATACATCAAAACCTGTCTTCCAATAGTAAAGAAGCATAAACCATTTCATAAATTACTCCCCAAGTAAAACAGTAAGGTAGCCATAGCCAAGAAAAGTCCAAGCCATGCATGATGACCTTCAAGCAGAGGAAGTCCGAACTAAATAACAGTGTTTCCTCCCTGAAAACCTTGGGGGGGGGAACGGAAGACAAAGAGGCGAAACAAAACGGGGTCAGTCATAAAGACTGGTAAGTCCTATCTACTTCCAGTATAAAAACAGGTAAAGGTAACATGACATGCATAAACTGAAAGTAAACATAAGGATGATGACAAGATAGATAAGCCAAACCAAGGTAACCGGATGAGCTACTGTAGCAAGATAAACTAAGGTACTATAATAAACTACGGTGTCAAGATAAATCAAGGTATCACATCGTCAGGTTTCTATCAAGTATACTCTCCCAAGGTATCTATCATGTATAACATCCCACAGTATCTATCATGTGTAACATCCCAAGGTATTTATCATGTATATTTGCTCTGCACCTCTCGTACTAGTATCCCAACCCGCGTCATGTGTTAACTATGAATGTCCCTTGCCCAATGTCATGTAATGGTCCATGTCAACCTAATATATAGCATATATAGGTTTTCCCAACTCGTATGTTTCTTTCCATGTATAAGTTCAGTCCTTTGCCGTAGGCTGTACGGGCTTTCCCATGTAAATCTATACCACCTGAACGTAGTACCATTTTATCCTTGAAGTTGTTTTGGACTGCTACCTCTGATCTGGTTATGTTTTCTTACCATGAACTATCGCGTGTTCACTTAGGATTTATGCCACCTAGGACCACTAGGGATTATGCTACCTAATGAACGTTTTCGTGTCTCGGTTTGGGTTTAAGCCACCTAGGGCCACTTGGGATTATGCCACCCGTCAACCGCGCCCTTTATCCCACGTATGTATCGTGAACCGTTTTCCATGTCTAGACGCACATGTACCTCAATGTGCCATCCGAGTTCCTTGCCAGGGAAAATCAAGAAATACAGAACTCGGTCGGGAGCTTTAAGTCATCTGCCGATGCAGATATCAAGGTCTGTTTTTGTATCCGTGGCTATGGTCCCACGTGACCCCTCCTTCAACTACTGAAAGGCAATCCAAGAAAAATCATGTATGAGAACTACTTCCCGGCCCCACTATGCCCCACTTTCCTATTGGCCAACCTCACCCATGACTCGAGAGCAAGAACATAGTCTGTTGGGAGTTCTCTGCCTTTCCGTTCGTACACGATTGACTAAAGATGGTAGGTAGTCGACGACGCGCTATCCAGGGCAAAAATCAAGTATCGTCGACTCCACGCTAATCCATCCCCGTCTTTAGGTTGCTCGCACAGCAACCAAGGCATACCCTTGGCTCTTCTACCGCAGACCTTAACCTTTGTGAGGCCAGGTTTCATGGACCATTTTCCACCTCACAGAGGGATACCAAGAGTACCCTCACGTCCCCCGAAGCTACCGCTTTGTCACCCAGTTTGTTGGAGCTTTTTATCCAAGTCAGATAAGTTGCTCCTCCTCGTATACTAAGCGATGACCTACCGTATCAGGTTACTCATCTATTTATGAACTAGTCCCATGTCCTTGGCTAAGAATTATTACTTAGTTATTCTTAACTAAGGTTTACCACTTAGCTTCTTTTCCCGTTATCCTTGATTAACTACGATTTTCTACCTAGTTCCTCTAACTAGGGTTTTGTCTATTGGGTTAAGTGTTGTTATTCAAGCCCATGACTTAACCCGCCTACCAACCATGTCATAATCGGCTAAGTGTTCAAGTTCAAGGCTTAGCCCTACAACTCGTATGTCGAATTGGTTAAGTATTTGTTTGTCTTAACCCTATCAGATTATCGTGTTAGATTTATTAAGCATAGATTAGCTTAATCCCATCAGATTATCGGGTCGGATTGGTTAAGTATGGGTTAGCTTAACCCTATCCACTAATCGTATTACAATGGTTAAGTTTATTTAAAAGGTCTTGTGACTTAACCCTACCGGGTCCGCATATTAGATTGGTTAAGTATAGGTTACTTAACCTCATCAAATCATCATGTATAATTGGTTAAGTATAAGTTACTCAACCCCATTAAATTATCATGTTAAGTTGGTTAAGTATTGGTCGCTTAACCTCATTGAATTACCAAGTTTAGATTGGTTAAGTGCTTAACTTAACCCCATCGAATTACCGTGTTTAGATTAGTTAAGTGTAGGTTACTTAACCCCATCTAATTACCGTGTTTAGATTAGTCAAGTCTAAGTTACTTAACCCCATCTAATTACCAAGTCGGATTAGTTAAGTGTAAATTACTTAACCCCATCCCCTAATTGTCTTATATGGTTAAGTGTCATTAAGAGATCAAGTCCGGTTTAACTTAACCTACCCATTCATGTCATATCGGTTAAGTGTCATTAATCAAATTTACTTAACCTTATCATGTGGCATTAATTAAATTAATGCACTTTTAACCTCTCACATTAGACCTTGTTGTGGTTACTAGTTAAGCCGGGCGGGTCCGGGTAGATTTACACCACAACCTAGTCTAACCTCGGGTTTTAAGTGCTATATGACCAACTACTCACATTGGGTCCTATTGTTTGTAGCCACTAGTTAAGCCGGGCGGGTCCGGGTAGATTTATGCTACAAACTCAACCCAACCTCGAGTTGGCCACTTTCATGTTTGGTCTAGTGCCATATTACACTTACAACCCATACGTGTCTAGTTTCAAGTCCCATGTTTACTCCACATGTCATGTCCCCATTTAGGTGTATCATGAGTGTCATATTTTCATGAAATCCCTTGTCAAATTATCATGTCATAATCACACTCGTCTATCCTACCCCAAATCGTGTTTCCAACCCAAGTAAAAGCGAGTCGACATAGTAAGGATACTATGCTACATATTGGCCTCAAAACATGCATGATGCCAAAAAGGGGTCTTTTAATAGAGATTAGGAGTAGTTTAGGCCCTTAGATTAACCCTACGATAGATCTGAGCCTTTAAAATCCGTCACAAGCCTCCATACATGTCTTGAGGAACAAGTCAGGTGCACCCAGGCCAATCTGGCCGACCACCCAAGTCGACAGGGGTGTCGACTAGGCAGTCGACACCACCTGGGGTGTGTCGACTCCCAAGTCGACTCCCCAGTCGACTTGGGGGTGGCGGGAATTTTTCCCGCCTGTTCTGCTTGGCTGAATTTGAATTCTGAATTCAAATTTGAACTGTTTTTTAACTTGAAATTTTCTGAAAACTTTGACGGGCCATAAATTGGTCATACGGACTCCAATTTTCGAAAACTTGGACTCTATTTCGTGTATTTTTCCGAGACGAACGCAATGGCACTGCCTGTTTCCCTTGATTCGAATTTTATCATTAAATCCTGCCTTGATTCTTGTCTTAGCATGTTGTAAAAATTCGGGTTGTTACAGTCGGAGTGGGGCACGCTTATTGAACCGATTGTAAGAGATCCAAACGTGGAGGACGGTGTCATGACGACGCGTTCCAACGGGGTCATGTGCGTGCATGACTCTGCCTGCTCGGGAAAATAAGACGTTGTGGCATCAGTAGATATGGTTGTGCACATCCGGGAAATGAAGGGTTGCCACTTTAGTGAGTGATGCACCCCACTACGGGGACAGCACGGGGTATCTACGTAGTAGGGAGCCGATCGACTAGGGTAGTAAATAGGGTACATCTAGTCCTGTCCTTTTCTGTGGGGTACCTGTGTTTCTGTTGGGGTTAACACCCGTTATTCCGGTTTAGGTACCGACTAATTCTGTTTGGGTTAAAACCCGTTACTAGAGTACACCTAAAAATACCATTATATTTCTGTTGGGATCATCCTATTTCTGTTACGTTATTAGGGAGTATGTAATCCTGTTTCGTACTTGTTATACTAGTATTGGTGTAGAGAATAAGAAGAGTAATCATTAGAGAAGTGTATGTACCTTACTATGTCTACCTTATCACACCTGCCATTTATGTAGTGATCTCTCTTATCCACTTTATATGCCAATTATATTACTCTTATTTATTTACTCACTAAAAGTAATTAGACTCGCCAGACCTTATGTCTGACCCTTTTGTTTCTCCTTCTTTCTTCTGTCCCCCCCCCTCCAGGTTCTCAGGGAGAAAACACTCAGGCTTAGTCAAGACTCAGATATCATCTTCCTAGGAGCTACTTCTGAAGTATGGCTCAAGTTCTTGTCTCTACTATGGCTTAACTCTTTTAATTTGGGAATTATGCTTTTTACATACTTATGTTCTTTGATGGTGCAAGACAGAAGTTATATTATTGTATTTGTTTTTGTGACTTATGGTATTGTGAACCATGGTATTAAGATTTATGTTTGAAATAAAAATTTAAATTTCCACTGCTGTCTTATTCATATCTGTCTTGTAATTATTCTATGTCTGTTTACCTATAACGCTTCACGAAACTTAATGCATTCCCTTAGTGAGTGACATTAACGGACGTGAGGTGTCACAATTTCCGTTTAATATTGTGTGTAATTAGAATAATTGAAATAATAGTGAAAAGGAGAAATTGTGGCATATTGAAACTTAGGGATTATAGTAAAAAGGAAAATATGCAAACGTGTTAGACATACTAGACTTAATTTAATATTAAGTAAATAACATGTCATGGAAAATGTAAGTACCAGATGTAAATTAAGTAAAATGAGTTACTGTAATCTATAATACATCTAGGTAGGTTCTTGTTTTGGGGAAGGGGTTATACACATAATAACATTTAGAAGAAATGTCTTTTACAACCGTGCTTGTTAATAAACTTAAACCTGTTAATTAATAAGCTAAGAGGTCCATCATCTTGTTGTTGTATCGAGTTTTGGGACTCTTAAAATCCTAGTTACTTGGGGGCACAAGCTTAGGGGGTTTGGCTTACGTCGAGCTGTGTGGAACCTGTATCATTCAGTATCCATGTTGGTATCTTGTTAGGGGCCTCGCACTAGGTATGGGCCAGGGCACACTTTACTAATCTGGATAGTAAGAGGTTCAGAAGAGGAAGGTGGGTACGGGCGCATTCCGACGGAGTCATGAGCGTGAATGGGTCTGATTGGGGAAACTAAGATGTTGTAACACTAATAAATAGGTGTGTGCCCTGTAACTTGCTGGGTTAGGGACTGATACACCATATTGCCGGGGCTGACACGGGATATTTACGCAGTAGGGACCCGATCGCATGGGAAGTAATTGGGGTAAAACCTAATCTTGATATACTGGTATTGGTGCAGAAAACATGTTCTTGAGATATCAATTAGAAGCATACTTGATCTGTTCCTCACCTTGTTATCTTGTTTACTTCGGACTTGTATATTTTACTATACTTTCTCATTTAGAATTATTTATCCTTCTTGATACCACTTATCTTATGCTTATGCCAAAACTCACTGGAACTTGCCAGACTTTATGTCTGATTTATTTTGTTTTCCCTTCTCACTCTATCTTCCCCCCTCAGGTTCTCAGGGTGGTGTTCAGTAGTGATCGTGATTTTCAGCCTGGATTCTTGGATTTCTGACTATATGTATTGCTTTGGCTTTTACTCTACTTTATTACGGCTATGGAAGAGGGATATGCTTTTATAATTTTGTACTCTGATGGTTTGTTTCATAAGACAGTTGGTTTTATCTATTGTTTTCGGTATTTGTGAAATATGATAAAATGATGTTGTAACTTGGAAATAATGGTTTTCATTTTATAATAAAATTTTCTTTCTACTGCATTTATTATCCTAACTAGTGAAATTTGGTTACTGTATACTTATTGCGGTTCACAGAACTTAATGCATCCTCATATGGCTAAATTAAGGGACGTGAGGTGTCAAAGTATACATATTATTTTATGTAGCGCTTATACCCATTCTTTTGTTGTATAGTGGATCGAGTATGACCACTATTATTGTGTACACTCTTATAAGATATATTCATATCTATTTCCGCCTTCTTAATGTGAATATTTGTGTATGACTCTGATTATATTGTTATGTTATTTTATATTGTTTCTGTATTATATATAGTCACTGCGTGGTGGGTTTGAACTTGAATTAGATGCGTCGGATTTCCTCTTGAGATTTGAAATACTATAAGAAAAATGATTTTTTGTTGCAAAAATTGGTGGCGTTTATTCCCAAATGCAAGCAAAAGTGTTTTCATAACCAATATAAGCACGACAAAAAATATTTCTCATTCCTACCTCTTCGTAAACATAAGTCCGCGTATCCAAAGTAAACGTAACTGACCTATTCTCTATTCCTCTCCCCTCATACTCAAAATCTTTTAACACTCATTCCCTTTTCTTTCTTTTTCCATAAAAAAAAACCTATCTTCTAACCACTTTCAATTTACCACTTATTATTTCTCAGTTCAATACGATTTTGTAAAGATGACCTCGTTCAACGTTCGTATGGATACCAGTAGAGGCGGTGCATCTCAGTGACGCTACATTGCGATTTGATTCAATTCCAAGTCATACTCAAGTTCGAGAAATCACTAAAGCTAGAAAGGTATAAAATCAAACTTGATTTTTCTAATTTTGTCTGGATCCTGTCGCTTAGGGTTTTGAACTGTTAAAATCCGTTGCGTGTTGATTTATGCAACCACAAACCAAAACAGCTGATTTCTGCAGAAAATGATTGTAAATGGGTTTTATATTTGGGTTTTTAAGTTACTTTTGAAATCTGGGTTTTGACAGTAAACTGGATTAAATTTATATGCTTATGACCCCCTGTATGCTTCAAATTTAGATCTAGATATACATATAAATGTTTCATAATAGTATGTATGAAAGCAAATGGTGTTTATACTTGTTATAATATCTTCCATGCTATTTGCATCTGAATTGAATGGGTTTTGAACCTGTTTTGTGTGTGTGTGTATATATATATATATGTTGATTGCCTGAATTATATGGATTGGAATTTAATCTGGACATTGAATTTAAATGTTAACATGTTCAATTAAATTGTTTGATTGAGTACTTGCAGCAAACATATTACAATGATATATATATATATATGTAGGAACCTTGCAATGCATGAATTATACATATGAGTTACACAATATATAAATTGTGTTGCATATGACTTAAGCAGTATATGGATTTTGCAATATGTGATATTATGTAAGTATATCAGAATGTGTTTATGTATGTTAATTTATTTTATTCCATTTGGTTTTCATGTATAGGAGTATACATGAATACTGAAATTGTGCAGCTAAAAGAGTGTCACTTTATAATTATTAATGCCTGCGTACCTTGTGTTTGACATTAGGATATGCAAATAAGCATACATACATACATAGTGCAGGTGATACTATGTTTTGTACGTGTGAAGCATGAACGCATATGTTTATGAGGGGTGTACTTATCAAGTATGCATTTATTCCAAGATGTATATATCAAGTGTAGGTGAACATTTCGAGATTTCTTGGGAGTTACTACAGCAAGTTAATTTTATGGCCAAGAGGTATAACATTTTGAGACCGATTTATCTTGGGAGTTACTAAATTAAGTGACTACATTCAATGGATTGACACTTAATTTGAAATGTAACACTAACATGGTAGGATCTCATATTAAAGTTCACTGTTAGTGTATAGTACTGCTATCAGGAGGTATATTTTAGATCCATGTCGGCAGATGTTTAGTAATTTTAGAATAATATGACTTATTTCCATGAAAATGGAACATTCACGTGTTATTAAGAAACAAATCACGAGTTTTATGCGTATATGTGGAGGTAAGAGAGGTATTGACCTAGCTTTCTGTGTTATGGTTGAGGAAACACTTCGAAATGATGAAAACTTTAAATAAAGTTTTCAGTCATTAAAGAGCTTCGAAATTTAGTAACTCAAGTTCCGAAGCTCAATAAGTTTCAACAGATCAATTTAGTAACTCCCAAGATAAGTCGAGGTTAGTTGGTTTGTTAACCAGACCAAATTATTAAATAGTAAGCAGTAAAAATATTCATCCATATGATCAACTTTATAATTTTGAGGTGTTTCCTCAACCAGCCCACAAAATGCTTGTTCAATACCTCTCTTATCTTCAGGTATACGCATATAACTTGTGATTCGGTGCCTCTCTTATCTTCATGGAATTTGGTTGCAGTATCTTCAAAGTTACTGAACACCTCGTCGACATGGTTCTGAAATATACTTTCTGGAAGTACCACTTAACAGTGTCAAGATCTTCAAAAGTAAATCTTGGTTGTGCCTTTTTCCTACAGTGCTGAATGTTACATATCATAAAAATGTCGTACTTAACATAAAAATGTTCATACAAGCGTTGCATTGGTTAATAGTACAAAGATTGTATAACATATTTTATGTTTGTGACTATGTTATATAGCTAATACATTTCATACTCAATTTCCCTGTAGGCTCGAGAGAAGCATTATGTTACATAGGGCAACTCAATTTATTCTTAACTGGTCGCCCAAAGGGGACGAAAACAATTTGTTTTAGGCTCTTTCCCCATCAATATCAATAATCGAGATTGCAAAAATTTGTGTTACGCCATCAATGATCAAGTTGAACCTGAACAGTATTTGCAATCTCAAAGTTGATATTAATGAGGCCAGAGAAACATGGATTAATGTGGGAAATTTATTAGAGAAACCCACCTTCTTCCAAGTATTTTATAGGTGGTTTAGTTTGTATTTAACCCAGAGAGATAGTTGGTGTTATAGAAGAAATGGTTCATACTGTACCAGGGGAGTTCGAGATTATTGTTGATACTTATTGCAACTTCCAAAGGTAATGTTATTGCTAATTATTTATTTATTTTCTTAGAAAGTTCTAGTAATAGTTTGAGTACAAGTTGAGCATAAGTCGAGTAAATCCTGTGTACATGTTGGCATTGCAACTCGGGTACAGTTTCTCTGTCTATAAATTAAAATATATGATAGGCTGTTGAGAAGTAGGAATCAATACAGGTGCACAAGATTTAAAAATAGAACATGATATCTGTTTAAAACTTTGTATTGAAACAAGGAATTCGTAAAACTCAAGTATATACAGTTTTGTCTAATTCCATATTGTTGATTAATTATTTGTACATCAATTTATGTATTGTTTTTGGGGAGTATCTATAGTTTTTTTTAGCTTAAATGGAACTGGTAGGATACAAAAGTTTGTCTTTGTCCATGAAAGAATTTAGTGTGTGCAAGTAACTCTATGCATTCGATAATAGGTACCAATTTTGATAAATTTACAATTTTTCTTTCTATGGCACAGTTTGATTTATTTAACCATTTTGTGGTGATTTATGTCATCTTCTGTTTGTACTTTGTTGATTCATGAAGTTTTTGATTCACGACAACGAAGAAATGAAGATCGATCGAAGAGTTAGCCGATACATATATGGGTGTTTTAGTTGTGTTAGATTATGTTAAAATCTATCCTCGTTTATCATAACACAAACACATTTTTAACACAGTTATATACATTTATATATTAATGGCACAAAACAACCATTAATTGGGTTGTTTTGCTCAAACCACTCGACGGGTTATAAATCAACCAGTCGATTTCGGTAAGCCAAAAACAGCCCAGTAACGGCTATTTTCTGAAATTTTAAATATATATATATATATATACACTTTTTATATTCGACCAGTTGACTGGTGATTTTTATACCAGTTGACTAACCCGATAAAAACAACCATATTTCTGAAGAGTCACTTTCTTTCAGGAAAAGATTCCATTTGATTTATAAAAGACATGTTTGCTTCTCTTTGATAAAACACTTCATGAACATTGACTACTTTCCAACCACTATAAATACATCACAAACTTGTTTTACAAATCAACCAATTCTTATTGATTCTATTCTAATTCTTGATCTACATTTCTAAGCACTCTTGCATTCTAAAACACTCTCAAATATTCAAATTGATTTTTGAATCATCGAATTTATTTCAAATCTCTTGATTCAATAAGCAATATACTGCCTTCAATCCTCACATACACAATATATACTTGATGATAAGATTATAGCAAGGGTGTACTCAATTGTTAGCTATTCAGTGTTGTTCAAGAACACATTCAGAAGTCAAACTCTACTTATTGTTTGTTGAAGTCCTTTGTCGGTGCTCAAGCGGGAAATCCGTGTCGTTGCTCGGGTGTATTGTAAACCTGTTCCTCGGGTGAAGAGAGGACGTTGATATTAGAATTCCAGAAGGAGTCTGGGACTGGACGTAGGATGGGAAGTCTGAAGTATAAAATTCCTTGTGTCAGTTTTCTTACTACATTTACTTATTTGTGGTATCTTATATTGCTGAATATTTACTTTCATAACTATTGTATTAGACAAGTTATTATATCATATTCACTTCCGCATATTCCATATAGAAAGATCCTACTCTAAGTCAATACATGACTTTTCATTTGGTACCAGAGCCTGGTGTTTTGGAGATTGTAGCAACACCCTAGTACAAATGGCAATAAAGAAGTCTAATCAAGGAATTAGAAAGTGGAAGAATAACAAAGCAGAATCAACGGAGCAAGAGAGCAAATGTTTCATGGCTAATGTCAGATCACATTCGGCATGTGTAGATTCATTATATAAAGATCTTCTATTGGACCATGAAAAATTATTGAAAGATTTTAAAAGTTTGGGTGAACTTAATGCAGTTATTTTAGCCAAGTCTAAAGACTGTAAGCAAGCAAACTCCAAATTAAAAAAGGAAAACAATTTTTAAGTAAAATAAGCCAAATATTTTGAAAATACCTTAGAAGAAATTGTTTTCAAAAAGATTTCCTTCTAAAAGAAAATGAGCAGTTAGAAGGTAAAAACAATGTTCTTTCAAAGGAAATCGATCTTTTACAAAATAAAAATACATCTGTAGAAGATTCTTTAAATAATTCTAGTTCTTTAATTTTGTCTCTTAAAAAAGAGAATGAAGCTTTAATTGAAAAGAATCAAGAATTATCTAAAGAATCTGAGTTTTTAAAGGTTAATAATAATATTTCATAAAATGAAAATTCTGACTCAAAAGAAAATTTTGAAAAATTACAACCTTCTTTAGATAATTCAGAATCTCAAATTTTTGGTCTCAAAACTGAGAATAGTATTTTAAAAAAGAAAAATTCTGAATTAAAAAAGGAAATTGATGATTTAAAAAATAACAAAATTTCTTTTGAAAATGTCAATCGCGACTTTGGAATCAAATTTGATATACATACAAGTAAATTCGCGAAATTATTAAAGGTCAAAATGATTTAAATATGATTTTATCTAGATCTTGACCTTTTCATGACAAAAGTGGTTTAGGATATAATAAAACTAATCATAGAAATAGATATGCTTTTATGTATAATAAAAATATCATTGCTAGTACTAATGCACATCTGTTAACCGGCCTTTTGGTCCGGTCACCAAAAGTACTCAAGACACGCTCGACTCAACATATCGCGTGATATTACAGCCCGGAGGTGTCGCCAATATCATCCGGGGGCTAGTATCAGAAGACTCGAGTCTGGCCACTAGCAGGATGTCGCATCCCACGGACGCAACCTCCATCAGTATCCGTCTGCATTCGAGCCGAAGGCGAGCCGTCAAGCGGATCCGGGCGCAGCGCCGGTGGGGTTCCGGGGCCCCACAGTCCCGGCGGCGATCGCCCGATTCATTCGATTTTCTCCATGCCGGAAGCTCAGATTCCTTCACTCCGGACCAGCAAAATGGTGGATTACTTCACTTCCTGTTGAGGAACTTAGACACCCTAAGAACGGCAAGGATTCAGCAACAAGAAGTCCAGCTTCCTCCTCATCAATTTCGTACCCCAGGCGGGGTTCGAAATTTCGTACCCCATCAGGGGGTACGAAATTTCGATCCACCTCGGGGGCACGAAAACTCGAACCTCCAGGAGAGGTTCGAAATTTCGAACCCCCCCTGGGGGTACGAAATTCCGAACCTCCAGGTGAGGTTCAAAATTTCGTACCCCCGTCCACGGGGTGCGAATTTCTGGTATGCAGACCTGCTGGGTGCGAATTTTCTGCATGTGGTCCCCATTTCCACCTACTCCTACCTAACCACTTCCTATAAATACCCCACTACCTCACACTTCAAAAGGGAGAGATTCTTGGGCTTTGAGACCTCTATAAAGCTTCATTAATGGCATCTCCTCTTTGAGGAAGAAGAAGGGAAAACTTGTCCATTTTACTATTTCTTGCAAATATCACTATTGTAGTTTCATATATCATAGTCAATGAATGTAATGAGAGGATCTCAACCTTGTAATCTTTCAAGTGATCAATAAAATTCCTACAACTCTTCAAAGTGGACGTGGGCCCTCCCTGAGGCCGAACCACTATAAATCTCTTGTGTTATTTACTGTTTATGCTCTATAAAATGTTCTTGTCTATGCGACCATATTTATAATTCCTAGTAATTAGGAATCTTTGGTGTTTGCGACATTTTTTGCCGTCAACAACATCCAAGATCCAATTATTATAGAAATTTGAATACTTCTATAACTAGAGATATTTATAGTAAATCTAGAAGTTTGAAAGAAAATACCAATAGAAGTTATTTAAGTATTTGGGTTCCTGCAAATTGGAAAAACAGAGAAAAATATATTGATGATTACTTTAATTCAGTAGTTAATAATGGAAAATTTCGTTTTTAAAGGTTTCATTAACCCTCTTGGGTATGGTTACCTTCCATCTAACCCTAAACCCTAACGAAGGAAGTAGGTACCAAAGTATATATATCATATTTTGTGCAGGTACACCACAACAAAAAGAAGGCTATTTTCAGTATCTCTAAATATCTGTGAAAACCAAATATAGTTTATCGAAATGCACATGATACAATATCACCTAAAGGTGATTTAATTATTTATGTTCTATGATCGATTATTACTGTTTATCATGGTACATATTCTTTTTAATCGATTACAAAGGGGGAGAAAATTATGGAATATATATGCATTATACACTAACAATAGGGAAACACATGGTAAGTATTTTACCAATACAACGACAAAATGTTGCGGAGAAGCTTTTTATTCAGGGGGAGACAAATATATGCAAGCATACATTAAGGGGAGAAATTAAATAACTCTACACAATTGCAAGAGGTTGTCATTAACGAAAAAAGGGGGAGAGTGTTGATGCATGAAGTTTTTGATTCACGACAACGAAGAAATGAAGATCGATCAAAGAGAGTCGATATATATGTGTGTGTGTTTTAGTTGTGTTAGAATATGTTAAAATCTATCTTATTTATCATAACACAAACACGTTTTTAACACAACTAAATATATACATTAATGGCAGAAAATAGCCATTAATTGGGTTGTTTTGCTCTAATAAGTCGACTGGTTGTAACAAGTCAACTGGTTAGAAATCAACCAGTCGACTGGTTAGGCAAAAACAGCCCAATAACGGCTATTTTGTGCAATTTTAAATATATATATATATACTTTTTATATTCGATCAGCTGAATTGTGATTTTTATACCAATTGACTGACCCAACAATAACAGCCATATTTTTGAAGGGTCACTCATAAAGAGATTCCTTTTGATTTCTAAAATAAATGGTTGCTTCTCTTTGATAAAACTCTTCATGAACATTGACTATTTTTCAATCACTATAAATACATCACAAACTTGTTTTACAAATCAATCAATTCTTACTGATTCTATTCTAATACTTGATCTACATTTCTAAGCACTCTTGCCTTCTAAAAAGGTCTCAAATATTCAAATTGTTTTTAGAATCGTCGAATTTATTTCAAATCTCTTGATTCAATAAGCAATATGCTTCCTTCAATCTTCACATACACTTTATATACTTAAGGTTAAGATTATAGGAAGTGTGTACTCAATTGTTGGCTATTCAGTGTTGTTCAAGAACACATTCAGAAGTCAAACTCTACTTATTGTTTGTTGAAGTTCTGTGTCGGTGCTCAAGCGGGAAATCTGTGTCGGTGCTTGGGTGTATTAAGAACCTGTTCCTCTTGGTGAAGAGAGGGCGTTGATAGTAGAATTCCATAAGGAGTCTGGGACTGGACATAGGATGGGAAGTCTGAACCAGTATAAAATTTCTGGTGCCACTTTTCTTACTGCATTTATTTATTTGTGATATCTTATATTTTTGAATATTTACTTGCATAACTATTGTATTAGACAAGTTATTATATCATATTCACTTCCACATATTCCATATAAAAAGATCCTACAATAAGTTAATACACGACTTTTCACGGTTTATTTACAATGAGTACTATACTGGGGAGAAGGGATTTGTTTTACTTAATGTCAGATGCTTTCAAGGTGTTAAGAAAAATGGAGTTATTGTTGGTAACCTCAGGTGAGTTTTTATGTATGTTTATTCCATTTTTTGCTATGTTCTACTAGTTTTTGTGTTTGAGTGATTACTGCCCGTAAAGCCAGGGTATAGCTAAAAGCCTTTGGAATAGAAGCGATCAAAAATATCACATGCCATAATTTGTCATTAGTCAATAGAAACTCTTCGATATGTTCTACTGCAATGTGGCCTGACTGTTTTCTTCCTTCCATATAATCCTCTCTTTTATATTGAGCACCTTATAATTGTTTAGTTTCTAACATAATTTCTCTATGGTATGTTTATTTTCTGCGAAAGGATGCCAATTCAAGCGAGTCGCAGGTTCTGTCAGCAATTAATTATTGTTGCGAGACTTACAAATATATCTCTAGTTTTTTTAGTAACAGTCAGTTCAAATATTACCGGTTTGGGGTTCAGGTAGAACAATACTACTTAATTATGATATGCATTAAGTTATATAGTTTTAATAATCGCTGAACCATGTAGTCACTTAGTATGGATGAAAAATGGAATGGAGCTCCATTTGCATCAATGTTACGAGGAAGTCGTTTACATGATCATGGATCTAGGTCTTTTTTTTAATTATTATGATTCTTTGATCATCATTTATGGCATTCTTCTATAAAGATATTTTTTTACTTATTATTTACTCGTACGCACTACTGTATCGGCTTGTCTCTCTCTATATATACATATATAGTTCAAATTCTAATAGCTTGGTTTGCTCGATTTCAGGTACCTGCTGTGAATAACAAAGTTATAGAGCTAAATGGGATTCTTCTTGCTCATGCATTTGTAACATTTCTTGAGTTGATTATAAAATGTGCACAGTATTATTCATGGTACAAGTTTGGATAACTGACGTATTTTTTTGTTATACCCCATGAATATTTTCTAACATTTCATATACTGATACTGATTATTTAACAGGAAACTATGTTTATCTCTGCTCCGTTTATTCTAAGTGAATAGAAGTCTCTAAAGGATAGACAACAGGCATGCACACTTAGACTCTCCTTAGTTCTTAATTGTGAGAAATTTTATTGTAAATACTAACCATGAAAATGTATGGTTACACACACTTGGACACTTATGTATGTTGATGTTTGAATGTGTATGTATGATGTGGATGTTTGAATGTGTATGTATCTTTGAATGTGTACATATTTTGTAGTTGTTTATTTATGTTATGTTCAAACTGTATGTTTTTGAATGTGTATGTGTCTGGAATGTTGGTAAAATTTGAGAACAAATGGTGGAGGGAAAAAATGCCGTGGAATATTATTTTCATTTGTAGCATTTAAAAACCGCTACGAATCAATGGTTAAAGTAATGAGGAAACTATAAGGTGGCGTTCACTTAAAGCAACAAAAAAGATAAACGACCGCCATTAAAAATAATATCGTAGTAAGGAACATTTTCGGTGGTGTTTTATTGACGCTGCAAATATAACATTCGTAACGTTTTAAAAACGTTAGAAAAAACTAGTATTTAGTGGCGTTATAAAAAGTGCAACTAATACTCACTGATTTTTAGTGGCATGTTTTCTCGCAACGATTATCAAAACACCACCAAAAATGCTTGGTAGCGATTTTTGCATGCTACAAAAAGTCATTTTTCTTGTAGTGAAAAGTAAGACCACATTATCCGACATGTTTAACAATCGTTCAAAGCTAGATAGTCGCTCCTCAACAGCCTTACTCTTTGGGTTGATTGATAATATTACTTGTAATATCCTTGGCTAACGCGAGTATAGAGGTGGGACGTCACATCCTTGGTCTTTATCTATTTAGAAGAGAAGTAATGAGACGATGATCTAGTTGTAGATAACCTAACTTCATCTCAATGGAAAATCTTGTTTGCTCAATTTCTTCCAACACTCTAGGATGTTGTGATATGATTTTCTTAAGCGAAATAGAGTGATCAATTGTGAAGTCTACTTCCTCACTATGTTTAAAAGTAAATGCAAGCACATTATTATATGTACTTCTATTTAAAAAGCAAACATGATTATATGATTTAGATCGGAATTACCATCATAGTAGCTTTACTTGAAGTTCAATGATTCGGTTGTTGATATAATATGCCCGGGTCTACCATATCAGGTTCCATTTCAGTATATTTTATGGAGATAACACGTAAATGAATTATACGGAACTTGTAAAACCAAGAAAATGTACAAAATATTTACTTTGATCATTTATTGTCAATTTCTTCACAATCAAGTGTACAATATCTAGATAAACATGCTTACTTCACTCTACAATGTCATACTTTGAATATACTTAACATTAATAACAAGTCTCAAAAACCTAGCTTTCCGAAATAAACTAAGATTAGAGAAAGTCAATACATATCTCCTCCTCTATGGCAGGTGTTTTAGCTACATTCCGGAATAACATTGAATGTGATAAAAATTGATAATTTTTGGGTGATTAGGAGTTTGGGGCAAATGGGTTTTTTCAAGGAGGAAAGGGTAAGGAGAAAAAGTGGTTCAGTCTGTTTTGACACAGGGCATAGGGAATGAGTTTTCAAAAAACCCCTATTGGCGATTTTCGAAATCCTCCATGTCTTACGCCTATTTCAATAGACAAGAACTCATGTCCTCTTGTATTCTTCATCACCCCAAAACTCTTCATAAATTACAAAACTACAATGTTTACAATATAACACAACATAATATCATGAGTTGAAATTCGACATAATATTGGATACTATAGTATTGCAAATGGTCGCGCATGCACAATGTCATCGTTATAAAAAGAGGTCAGGAAAAAAAATTGCAATGACTTTACATATCAAATACATTATCACAAATACAAACTTAAACACAATACATAAAAGGGCAAAATTACCAAGATCAACCAAGACACGTGCTTGCTTTGGCTATCACCTACCAATGTTTTATACCACAACCATCTCAATTCATCTATTCGACAACCTTGTTCAAACACCACATCTGGGTTTGCACCTCAAGAGCATACTGAAATCCTCAAGCACACAGTGGCAAATAAATCAATTTCATAAAATTACAACACTGAACTTCACTGGATTCATCACAGATCTTCACATGAAACACTACCATAAAATATATAAACAACATTATTCTCAGTTTTGGCAACAACCACCACGCATTCTACTCCACAGCGACAAACAAATATACACCTGATGATAATGTAGGACATATTGGATGTAGCTGCTCTTGTATTTTTCATCAACGCAAATTTTTTTGTTTGGTCTTTGGTTCTCTATTACTACATGTAAATGAGCATTCAACGACGATGTTCCAAAGTGCACCTTATGAGGGATTGGATCAAAATGAGTTTCTGAAATGTACGCAATGTCAGAATCATTGTTTTTCACTATGCTCCTTTGTTCTTCATATTCTTCATAACAGTTCGTCATCAATGCATCGTCAAGCTCTTAGTTGTCCATGTCTACAATAACAAAAATACATCAACAAAATACACACTATAAATTAAATCATTTCTAATTGCATGAACATTGTAAAGATCTTCAACTAATCAAATTACCCTACGATAAAGGAATACGGCTAGTAGAATTAAGTATATAAGCATTTCTAATCAAAGAAATGGCTTATTTGGAGTAGAAAACGAAGAGATGAAAGTTTTAGGGAATGTAAGTTTTGGTAAAGTAGAAGTGAAGGGGGGAAGATATGAGATGGCTGATTTTGTCTTTTTTCGCATTGGACAATTTTTCATAAATCGCTTCAAATGGAAAGTAATAAAACAATTATATATTTGTATTCACTTTACAAAATGGTCTATCCTTGCTATAAATTTCAAAAACTAGCCTAACTGGGCAAATTATCCATGATATTTTGATATATGACTGTTTTTTGGGTTTAATTTAGGAAAATAATCATTGTGCACTCTTCACCACTCATCAAAGTTGAATATAATTGCAACACCCCATAATTTTAACAACACTAAAGATGATAAATTAAAGAATACTTAATCCAATATTCAGAATTAAGTGAAAAGGACTGCGCCGTATCGTTCGTCTCATAATTCTAGTCAAAATAGGCACCTGGTATGCGTAAAACAGACACCGTATGAAGAAGATATTAAAGTTTGAAGTTCGTATACGCATAAGAAGAATATACATATATATATATAATACGTCCAGAATTCTAAACATTTCAAAAATCGAACAGCTATAAGGGGAGCAAGAAAATTCCCGCCCATGGGTGTCAACCCCATCAAGGGGGTGTCGACCCCTGGGTCGACACACCAAGGGGGTCGACCCCCATACAGATCTGGGCAGATTTCTGATTTCATACGTAGACTAGTTTCTGTGCAAGATTCGTTGGCTGATGGCTATACATAAGACCCCATTTCTCTTATTTTTACACACCAAAAACAATGGAGAACTAGATGTTGCCTCTGCCCAGATTAAATTAACCTCTTCTTCAACAATCAAGTCATTCAAGTTTAGAGATCTGTGATTCAACATCTGCAATTATTCTTCTATTTCTTAGATCCTATCATAGTAAGTCTACATTATTTTTAGATCTAAATACTTAAAAGTTATTTTGACATTACTATGAACTGGATCTAAGCCTATGACTATTTGAATCATATCAGATTTGCCATAAACCTGTGTATCTAAGTTATTCTGACCACTACAACATATTTACCTGTTAATAGCATGTGAAAAATACTATAATATGGTACCATAGCATTAGTGACGACATTATATAACGACATGTTATAATAGCCCTGTTATATCTTATAGCTCAAATCTAAACGCTATAGTATTATACATTTTATAGCGCACGTTCACCACCATGAAATGTTTTACATAGCGTTCAGACCTTGCAATTATATTTTCTTACTGAAATCTCAGCTTATTTTTTTATAGCATTATCAATATTTTCATTGCACATATTCACTGACATGAAAAATATTTTCCATAGCATTATCATTGTTTACATAGCTCATATTCAGTGATATGAAAAGTTATTCACATAATTTAATAGCATTTCACATTTTAATTTCATAGGTGGAGTTTTCCGCTATGAATATTTGTAGTGTATATAGCATGAGTGCATTCGTAGCGCACATTCAATGATATGAAAAGGTTTTCAACACTATTTAGTTTTTTACATAGCATTCACCTTATATTTTCATAAGAGCAATTTTTTGCTATTAATATGTTTAATATATAGCAACATCAGCTATGACCTTTACAAGCAAATCCCTTATTTAATTTGTGCACAGTTTAAACAATTAAACAGTAAATTCAAAAGACAAAACTATCACTAGCAAAAAATTAGTACCAAAAGCATATTTGATTTCAATTACAAAGTCAAAGTTAACAAGTGTACTAATAAATATAGAAATAAGTCAATTAACATACGTATTGTTCAAACATCGTTTCAAAACAAGATTACATGAAAATCACTAAGTCTTCAACTTATAAGCTCGTCCAACTTCTAGAACCTGCAATTCACGAGCACAAGTTATAGTTTTATAACAAAAAAATGCAAGAAACACAATTAAAATGCAAAAATGAAACAGTCTTATATGTTATCTCAAATAGTTCATAAAAAACAGAAAATATGTTGCATGTAATAATCACGTAAAATAGGCTTTTGGTATAACAGAAAATATGCAGAAACTGTCGTTCGCCCATTACTGATCCTCTGCAGAAACTGCAAATAGTGTCGTTCACCATTAAGTAAAATGAAACAATCTAATTATTATAAAACTGTAGAAACTTCCGTGTAAAATGAAACAGTTTTATAAAATCGGCTTTTATAACAAACACTTTTCAAATGAACAATTGCTTCCGTTCACCATTATTGATCCTCTGATTATTATAAATTAGCACATATAAACAGACCTAAATTATTCCCATGTACTAACAATGAAAACTTGCTAAAGGCTTGAACCTTATCTTTCTTACTGACAATCATACTAACAATTAAGTACTTCTGTGTACTAACAATGAAGGAGATTAGAGCTACATATGAAAATACATGCGCATTTATATGAAAACGTACATACATATACGCATTTATATGAAAACACAATACCTTAGTCAGTTTGTGTTGATTACCTGATATTTTTAGCAATAGGAGGACTATGAAGGAGACTGGAGCTATCATCAACCAGCCTCCATGTCCTAAGTAAAATCATGGATGCAACAAACCCAACTGCTATTATGGAAAGAAAACAATGTAAATTCAAATTATTTTTAGATATTAATTTGTAAAATTTTACCTTTAGGCATCGGACTAGCATTCCATCCAATAGTGTATTGTCCAATTTGAGATCTCTATGACAAATTTCCTATTCAGAAATATGATAAAAATACTTCTCTTAATCTATAGTTTGAAAAATAAAATATATACATTCTACAAATAAATGAAAATGTGAAGCTATACAACTTGTGATGTACCATGGAATGACAATAATAGACTCCAGATATAAGCAGTTGAAAGTAGAACCTTACCTACTCCAAATATAATCCAGTTAAATACGATCTAACAAAGATTATTTTTGAACAACTACTTCAAAAATATAACCTCTGTAAAGTTAAACAAAGACAAGCTCAATAAAAAAGCACGAGGCTTTAGGTTTCTTATATAAACAAAACCCCAAAAAAAATAAACAAACCATCACTGATCATGTTCATAATGAAACCGACACCCCTCATCTTTGAGACATAGAAAGTTTATTGTGAAACAACCACAAAATGGTTTCATGACAACATCCATGATACTTGCTCAACCTCATCAAAATTTCCAAATTTAGGAACTAAAAATACTAACAGTCAATTTTATCAACAAGAATGATGCTTACAGTTGGGTGAAAATATGCATAAATCATCCCAATAATCTAGATATATCGGTCAAATCCAGATCCAAAGTGCCACGCATGCAAAATTAGAAGATTTCCTTTAGAAGCTTGACATCTTTGTATTATGTCATCAAAGTATCCAGAAAATTTCAGCATAAAACACTAGAAAACAGTTCAAAAATTGCGCTACAGCAGGTGCTTAACAAATAAAAAGGTGAAAGGAGCCCATGCAATATCCAAAACTGCAGGAACTTCACAAATTAAAATCACTACAAGAAAACATGACATGATCTTCACTGCAATCACTTTATAGTATCAAAGAATAGAACTAACGTTAAACAATATTCTCTCATAATCTCTCTATTGTTTAGTCATGTCCAATACTTTATAAAATTGGTATTGACCAATTTTTGATCAAGATAATACAAATTAAACAGAAGTTAGCAAGTGAAATATATAACTAATGCAGCATAATTTCTGCGAGGTTGTAGCATGATACAACAACACTTGAATACTAAGTAGTACATTTGCAGTGAACATTTTAAAATGTAAAATAATTATTAAGTCACTGACCTGGTTGAATTTCAAATCTATAAAATGAATTTTAGAAGAATAGATAATGTTGGAAGCTTCCAGTAAAATCAGTGAGCAAACCAACAACTTTGATTTTGTCCATCCAGTAATCATATTCGGCATATGGATCTTGATTGAAATTGAAATGCAAGAACTGGTTATCATTCCTAAATGTACATGGATGCACGCAATTAACATTTACATGTATAATGTTTATGTAAAGTTGTAAATACATGTTTCAAAATAAAAGCAAATAGAGTACCTCAGAGAGAGTGTGTGAAAATTAAAATGTAACAACTTATAATATGAAAATTAAATACATCTATATTGTTGCTCCCTGAAACTATATTTTTGTTTGTCCGGGAGTGACTTTAGTTCCATAAGATAATGGATAAAGTATTATTATAGTAATTAGGTGAGATTAGCACATACAAAACAAAAATAAAAGTAAAGAAGGAAGGAAACTAAATAGAAAAAAAATACAAACTATAGAAAAAGAGTAAGATAGGTCCTTAATGCTGAATGAATTCTCTATTATAAAGGTCCACATCAATCACCCTATTATATTTAAATTATTTATAACTTAATACTCTAAATGAACGCAGTATTGTATATTCCAATCTTTTCGATGGAACAATATTGAGTCGTTGCCTCTTTTTGCAACGACGCTCGAGTTATTTAAGTAAGGGCCTGTCTAGCTAAGACAAAACAAGAAATACGGGACAAGCACCCTCGAGTGTGTTGCAGGGAAATGAGGTCATACGGGTCTATAGGACAGCAGGAGTGTGACCTACATTTTGCAGGCTAATTCTCATAGGCGGGAAGCGCTCTTACTGAAAGCAATATCCAGTTAGGTAGTTGTCCAAAGCTGTTTAACTGAATTATATTTGGAGTAGTTGTCCGATTATTTTTGACCAAAGAAGAATTTCGGAACCAGCTGCAAATGGTGCATCCCAAGAAATTACTAAATGATCCAAGGATGCCTCTGTAAAGTTATGGGTGACTACAAAACCTCCTGAACCTGGCACCGTTTTAGATGCACAGCATCTCATGAGTGACCATATTATTGTTGTTGATAATGTTTCCAATAGTAGCGAGCAAAAGAAGACCGATTAGTGAGCAACAGTCCAAACCAACCACCCCTTTAAAGCTAAAAATCTCAAAACCTACAGAACCTTCTCGCAACCTCATCCTTTGCTACCTATCGATGATTATACCATTGATAATGGAAAGGAAGCTGGTACTATATCCAGTTGTAGTGAGAGGAAAAGAAATCTATAATAGGATAGTACTGAGCTAGGTTACTAAGTGATATACTCGATAATACCCCGACATTTTTAATACTAAGAGAAACAAATACACCAACATATGTATAATAGGACAGTGGAATCTATGTAAATGTACTAAATTTTTTTCAAACTAAACAATACTCAAATATTGGTTTCTTGTAATATATTTGATAGGACAGTTTGTCAAAGCTTGCGTAAACAAAAAGTTAAGAGAAAGAAATTTACCTTAATGCCAAACTATTCCTTCAAGCCTCTTAAAATCATTGTGGTACCATCTATGCTAGCTTCAACCACATACTTCTGTTGAAATATCTTTTCCAAATTAGCCAACCTTCTCCATATAATTAATGTACACTTCCAATTTGATTGCACCGATACATCTCTAATAACCTCTCGCGAACATTGGCTTAAATAATTTAGCTACATCCATACTCCAATCCAAATAATCAAACTTGATTAGTCATGTAGGCTAACATATGCAGACATAGTTAAAGAGTCATAATATATACATAGCATGATTAAGTTTTATATGAATTTACAAATTACTGACCAAAAGCTGATCCTCTGATTATTATAAATTAGCATACACAACATGTAAGTGACTCTGGTGTTTAAACTTCCATGCGAATTGAATATATAGAAGAATGTATTTGACATAATTCTCTATATTTGAACGATAACAAAATGGATGCATAAGAACATGATAACATGAGTAAACTCGTCTACATGTGTCTTTTTTACCATATCGACTATAAGCAACAGCTATGGATGGATGAATAGACTACGTGAAGTTTAAAAGGGAAAAAAATGTGATGTGTTCGAATGCTAGCCCGGTTTGATTAAATATTAAGAAGAATATGTACTTCCTTTAAGTTTACACAAGACAATATCTAGTTTATTTGGGTATCAATAAAAAAACGTGTTTATGTTATTTATGTATTGACATTTTAATTTCACTCATTCGTAGGTTTTTTGTCTAAAATACAAAGTTTTAAACCTAACACTTAAATTTTTGCATAAAAAGTAGGAGTTTCAAACCCAAAATTCTTTATTGAAAAGGATATGTGAGTGGGAAATAAGTAGTCATTTTACAGGTTGAATAAGTATCAATCATCATTGCCTGATCCCATTAAGGGAACCTTTTACACTTTTCGGAAATGAACTCATTAAACCTTCCTTCATATCCAAACCTCCACCAAATTTAATATTTTAACAAATTTGTTTGATGCTATAACATCAACTCCATTAATCATGAAAAACTACTATGACTATTTAATGATTTAAACCATTATAATACACAATTACTAATAATCCAACACAAACCTTTTTTCATTTCATTGTTTACTACAGCAGTTATTGATGACTACAGGAGACAGCGGCAAATGGTATCTGTAAGAAATACCAGAACATATGATGAATGCCCATGTACTGTGCTCATAACCAAAGATTACTCATTTGCAATATTAAAAGGAACCAAAATAACATAAAGAGTGTTATACGAGTTAACAAGCAATCTTCAATAGTCGAAAAACTTCTATACTCATCTATGTATTGATAGCATTAGGAAGTACAATAATGATATTTTGAGCAATTCTTACCGCCATCAAGCTAGCATTACTCATCAAATCCAAAGCTCTATTGGTATGTTCCTTGTATTGGGCTTTTGGATTAAGCATTAGCAATACTTTCCTATGACTTCCATGACTGCTAGACCTAATTCAATCACTTCTCCATCTCCTTTGTTTCTTTGTTCTCTAGTCGAACAAAAAGTTCAACCTGCAAAAATAATTTATATGTTAGATTGAAATATTTAAAACCCTTAAAATTATATGGGTGGACTAAACAGAAGAATATGACAGGCAATCAATATTACTTACAGTTAAATCCCCATGTAATAAAATTATCCCCCTAGTTACTTAGACTAACCAGCAGCATAAAAAAGAACAAATAAACATAAAAGATAAATATAATGATACACTAAAAACTATGTAGACAAATAGTCAGATAGACTAGTTCTATACACAAAATAATTACATGAATGGCATGACTAGCTGTAGATAAATTAGCCAGTAATGTTATTACTCAAAATAATTCAATTTATATTTCTTAGTGGTTTGATATTCTTAGATTTTTTTCTCAACTGATAAAACATTTTATTTCTGAATTTTGTAACCATAAGTAGAAGTCAAGTTATTGAAATATGCAGCTTAAAAGAAAATTTTAAAATTATGGATTAATATTAGCAAGAAAAGAGTATGTTTTTTCTAAATTTGAATAAGCCTAATAAAATAACTCGTTTTAGTAGCTATTTTGATGTGTAAAACAATTGTTTAACATAAATAATCAAATAGTCATTATGCCAAATTTAATGAAGCTGAAATAGTGTTTTTAATGAGTTAAACAGTTAAAACAATACTTTATAGCAAACATATCCATAAAGCCCAGAACATTGCTTAAGAATTATATATATTACTTTTAGTAAATAATTAGCATTTAAAAAATTTCAAGTTGTCATTTTCCATAAACAGTTATTATCTTAACTCCATAAAATCGTAGAATCACTGGGTTTTAGACTAAAAAAACATATCTGAAAATTTGATAAGCGCACAAAAGAAACAACGATTTATGAATACCTGAACGAGGGGGGAAATATGATGGCAACCACGATTAATGTATAACTATAAATTGATGAACCGTTGGCAATGAAACAACACTTAACTAAACAAATTTAATGAATTTAGAAGGTTCTGTCCGATGATATAATACATGGTTTATAAAATTGCAGATGTTGTTCACGTTCATTGCAGAATGTCTAGTACCAAAATTATAGTAAATGCCTAGGCTTTGTTTTTCATAAGCTTATGAAAACATAACAAAGAAGCCAAATGATCTATTACATTCTAAATGGTTGCTACTGGACTAATCACTAGATGTAGCCTTGTGTTTGAAACCTTATTCAATAAACTGAACATACTCTATGTTCTCAAATCAGAAATGAAATGACGTGCTACTGTAAGGCACGTGCTTTACGTTCATGTTTTTTATTTTACTTTAATTCAACGCGTTCCCCTTAATATTCTTTTTCTTATTCTCAAGAGGAAACAACATTAGAAGCACCTTTGCATCTAAGAGGTTGAACCTGACTAAAGATGCAATCCTTGCATCTATAAGAACATCTCAAGTTAGTGGTTACACTTTACAAAATATAATATGTATCTATAAGTTTGAACCTGTGTACTTCTCGAATTCGAACTCGTGTAGTAATAGGATTATATATTGGGTATTTTATGTTCTAAACTTGAAATGTTCATTGATGATTATCACTGCACATACTTGAATTTTTATAAGGCTAGGTTAACCTTTTTTTACGTAGTGCATTCAGTAAATTATTTCCTATTGTGGAAATTTTCTTACAATTAAAGTGAAGTTGAGCACTTACATTCAATCTTAAATCATCACTTTCACTTTCAGGATATAATACGATGCAGCCAATCTAAATCATACTCAATCACTAGCGTGCCCATCTAAAGGCTAAAAAACTTTGTTCTAAACAAGTTAATTTATAAGTATATAATAATACCTCTTATGGAAGTTGAAATTGGAGAGGCATGAATGTTTACTGCATTCAAGGATTTTGATCGACCACGTGAGAGAGATTATGCCACCGATAGACTCTATCGTCCTTCGCTATTTTGGAACCCCGATTCACGATTGCCATTTCGATGAAGGATGACATCAGCGATTGGGGGGGATGCGAGATCGGCTATGAGCCAAGAGTGATCTAAAAGAACATGAGATAAGTTGAATACCTGGTTTGGAGGTAGCGCGTTTTCCTTTGGAGGTGGAGGCCAAGGCGATGCGAAAGAAGACTTGGATGTTGGAATGAATCAGAGATGATCGTCTTTCAATGAATCGAAATTTCTAGAGATTTTAGGGATAAAATTGAATGTAATAGAGGGATTTTTTAATTTGGCGGCCTTAAATTTTATTTTATCCCGCCTTCGTTTCTTCGCTCCTGCTTTTTCTATCAGTAATGGGAATATAGCGGAATAAATGTATGTATAGCATAATTTATGTTTATCCCTTAAGAGACATATAAGCATTGAAGGATTAAGTTTATAAGATGAGCACTCGCGAGTTTCGTATATTCATGCCTCAACCAAGGTCGTTTGTACACAACAAGGTTAAAAATAAGCCACAGCTCGAGCATGGGAACAAAGGTTGGTCACTTGTGCCAAGCAGAATTGCTTGAACATCAGAATGAGGCAGGCAGATTCGCTTAGCATGATCAAGATTGATCATATAGCGCAGCGCGGTCGTACAGGGAGGTTGCGCACAAAAAACAAGCCCGAGAATGGCACGATGCAAGAAATGGTAGGGGTCGCGCATCCGGCGAAGATCATCTATATTTGGAGAAATCGCTTATCCTTGCACCAGGGAAACTGCTCGCACAAGATGAGAAATGGAATTAACTCCAGTAACATGCTCCACTCTGAAGTCGTTCATTCATACTACTCCAGCCGATCAAGCCAGGGGTCATACATATATCCCATATCAGATCATAGACTGCAATCTCAATCGCCTGCTCATTCCATAATCAACTGGTAACATCTCAGTCAGACGCTGCCCAACGGTCGATCGGATACCAGTTCCCGAATGGTCGCACTTACAATCTGACCTATAAGATTTGACTGTTCACTTATGCACTAACACAGGACTTCTGGCCAATGGCTCGTGTACTCATCACCTGACAACTCGCCCAAACTACTCGCTCCTATGAAGCTGCTCGCTCCTATGAAGCTGCTTACATATAACAGCTGGATACAGCTATCGACAGTTGGTTACAGCTAAGCAGTGGCATCTTAGTAATTAGTGGAACAAGAGACCAGTAGCCTGCATATATGGACCTTAACTCATTTCTTCAGTGGGGGGCTCAGATATAAATAGGCCAGGGCTTCCATCATGAGGGGGACCCTTCTTGGACGACCACGAAGTGCTGAAGAATTCTCCCCTTCGCCAATCCTTAAGCGTTCCAATCATCATCCCCATCTCCATTAGAAGATCTTTCATCCACCTGGCCATGGTATCCGTCAAGATTATCTGAGAAGCAAAGAGATCAGAAATTCTCCTTCATCCTCCTCTAAAGCAAGAACTCATCCTTCTCCTTCGCTGACTTACTCTTCTCCTCCACTAATTTTATCATTTCCCCACTGAAATCCATGAAATCAAATGAGATCCACATGCGAGGAAGAGAATATGTTGTAAAATAGAGAGGATGCATGTGTAAACAGGGTTTATATACTTTGTAATTATTGTCATGATAATGCAATCTATCCTCATAGTGGATGTAAGCCTAACACAGGGTTGAACCACTCTAAAATTTTGTCTCCATTTTACTTTCCTCGCATTTTTATTATCAACTCATTAATTGAGTACGACTCCAATATGTAACAACCCACAATTTTCAGTATATTTAGATTTAAAATAAATAAATGGAATAATATTGGACAAAAATCAAATTTTGTTGATTTTAATGATGATGAATGTTGGATTGAGTATAAATAGATTTTTTTTATTTAGTTAGTTAGAAATGTTGTAATTGGAATTTAATATTTTATAACAAATATAATTTGATTTGTCTAAGTCAAAATTTGAATTCAAATTTAATTTGATAAATGGTGAAATTCTGAGTTGCGTAATAATAACTGAAATTCAAATCTAAATTCAAATAATCAAATTGGAACTTAAAATATGTGAAATTGATTTATGAAATTGATTTAAGTCGAAACTGGATTAAAACGGAAATTAATGAATATTTAAATTGAATTAAAAATAGTTAAATGTATAATTGAATATTTATCAATTAATTAACTGCGAAATTTAATTGTTACGGTAACTGTCTAAGAATCCAACGAAACCAGTTTCATCGGATCCGGAACAGTAAATTATTATAGACTTTCAAATTTCGGTATAATCCGACTTGTAATTTGATCGTACAGGAGAAAAGGTGAAAGAGATCAATGTAATAGAGTAATTGTGTATTTCTAATATTGGACCTTCTATAACTACATATAAATATAATTCTCTACATCTCTATCAGCCCATTCTCTAATTCTACGTTCATTTTCCTCAATCTAATTTCTCTCTAGTGGCTGAAAACCCAATTCAAATACCCTAGCTCAAAATAAAATACGGCTACAAAATAAAATCTTCTCAAACCATAGCATATTATATACCGAATCGAAGCTCTAGGCGATACGAAGCTACGGGTATGATTTATTTCGGCATGTAGTGAGCAGTTTGGCCGGAATTCACAGTCAAAGCCGGCAGTTTCGAAACCCTAAGCGTTGATTTTGGGCGTTTCTTATTTAGGGCTTAATTGGAGAAAGTGAGGTCTGGTTTGGTTGTATTCATCGAGTGGAGGCTAGCAGTAGTCGTGGCATCGTCTGAAAGTTAGTACGGTGGCCGGAATCGGTGATTTAGGGTTTAAATACCCGGTTCTTGCGGTCGTTGGCGCAGGCCGTGGAGGACATCAGAGGTCTCGGCGTTGGGTAGGAAGGTGCGGACAGGGAAGAGCTTTCCGGCGATGGTGAGGATGCAACATCAGGTGGTCGGAGTATGGTGCAATCGACAGTCAACGATTCCGCGGGTTGGGTTCTTTTCTTCGAACTGGTGATGCGTGCGTGAGAGGGATTTTGAAAGGGGGAAGCTGACGTGGAAAATATGGTGAGGGGTTTAATTTAATTTAACTATTTAATTATATATATGTATATAGATCGTTCTAACGTAAATAACTTTCTCATATTAACTCGGATTTGGACGCAGTTGGGTGCATTGGGATCGTGACGGAATTGCTATCGATCTGAGACTGGTTTGGATACATTTGGGGACTGTGTAATTTTGGGCTTTGGTTGGATGTCTGATCCACTAAGGACTTAAAGGTGAGTGATTTTCTCACTCACGAATAACTAAATTATTCGTATGTTTATTAAATTAAATTATGAAATAAGTTTGGTTGCATGGTTGTGTTGCTTAAAATTTATATGCAAGTGTGTTAACATGCAAATATCGGTCGATAATTAGTCATTTAATTAAATTTAAACTTCTAGTTGGAAATTCTAATCCTTGTAAATCCTGAAAACAATTTAATACTGATCAGTTGAATGGAATGGTTGTGATGGATGTTAGGTTGAAATTATTACTGAATTGAGATTTACACTGCTAATGCTCCTTAGTCAGTATAGCGTATTAACATGTTCATTATGACAATTAATCCCATTTACCCTTGATGTTACGGGCATCGAATAAACCTGGGATTAATCGATTTAAATAAATTATGAACACAAAGTGAAATGATAAATTTCTGTGGCCCTGATTTGGATTGAAATGATAGATCCATCCCTGAAATATCGAGAATTTAAATTTAATCTCACTTGGCCATAGGATAGAAAATTATATACGGACATCAGTCGGTTAAATTATTTTTAGATATTTGGAATTTGTTTGGTGGAGTTTTTCGTTTAAAAAAGAAAAAAAAAGAAATGTGCCAATACTCGATAAATCCATTTTTTGTTAAAGATCTGAACTTGGAATGTTTATTAAAAAGGGTTAAGGAAGTTATCCCAAAACAAAGTGGAAATTCTTAAACTGGGATTTGCATATGATTTAGAATTATTCAAATTAATGGTGTAGATTTGAAGGTAATAAATTCTCATGGAATTAAATTTTGGAATAATAGAAATCGAGGGTATTCTGAGTTGTTTTAACTCGGTTTTGAATATAGATTTGAATTTTGAAATCGAACGGTTGTTTTGAACGATATCGAAAATGAGATATGGAAACTAAATGAACTCCATTGAGACTGGAGTATAGATTCAAGTATTTGAAATTCAGAAGAAAGGAAAAATTACGGTTTAAAGGATTTTTATTTTTATAAGATATATATATATATATACCCTGCTTGATTTCAAATAAAATATTCTTTTCTTAAATTTATTTATTAAAACTTTTAACCTATAAACTATTTTGTTATAAATGAGTTTCCCTTATATTTTATTACATAAAATTATTTAGTAAACTTTTAATTTATGTATATACATAGCAATTTAATTTATCTTATTTTATTCTAACTATTATATTCTATATATATTTTATATAAAGATTTTTCTTATAAGCATCTATTTTCATAATTATATTTTATGAATTGTAAATTTCTTCCGGATGGAAAGTGTTTGGATTTAAACTGTCGGTTCAAATGGAGCGGAGATAAAATATATTCTATTTTGAATATGAATCGATTTTAAACCAATTTTTAAATATGGAAATGTAAATCATACTCTACTCGAATATAAATGAATCTCCCAAGGGATTGAAAAGAGTTGTAATGAAATATATATTCTATTTGAATATGAATGGATTCCGAACATAAATCGATTTTTAAATAATTATGATCTTTGATATGAAGTGTATTCTATTTGAATATAAATCGATTTTGGGATATTATAGAATTATGATGTATGGATCTAGAAATAATATTCTAGTTTGAAATATAAATCCGTTTGGAATGATTATGATATATTGATATGAAAATTTTATTCTTTTTGAATATAAATTGGGTTCGAAACAAATTATGATATTTTGATATGAAAGCGAACCTTTGTGAAAGTTAAAGAACCGACCGATGTGGAAAAATGTAAACGTTGGTTGTTAAAGAGGCCGGAGTTGACAAGTGGCATACACTCTGTCAGTGTCGATACCACTTTAACAACTGTGAACGTTATGACGTGTCCAGAATAAAATATGATGACTTGGAGGCGATTTTGGATTGAAGAAGATGAACGATGACGAAATAGCCTTGACATTCGGGTCATAACTGAAATGACTAAAACAGGAGCTATACCGTACTAATTGAGGTAGAACCTTTGATCGGACACACTTATCTGATACTATTTCTATGACTATGATGATGAATTCGGCCCTTTTTGATATGGGAGTGTGATCTGAGGTGGGCAGTAGTGGCTGCTATGCGTTACCACCGGTCCGGGAGTGCAATTGTTAGAATCATACCCTGGGCATTGCCTCGAGTGCCTTGTCATGTTTATCCTTATCGAGCCCTATACGATTTTGATTTGTATCGTACCTATGGAGTGCCCTCTGATGCCATCGGTTACGGTGGGTTTACGGTACTGTATAGACTACGGTATTATAAACAGTGTAAGGGTAAAAATGTAAACCCGCTTACGCTATTTCATTATGTTTACTTTACTGAATAGACATTACAATAATAACGTATTATACTATGTATGTATTAGTTTAACGGATCCTTGAGAGATGGCAAATCCCGTAACATCTCTTGATTTACTGCACCCATGACACTCAAATTATTTCGCATTTTGATTTGACTAATATGAGAATGATTTAGTGTTGATCCGAGTGTTTGTTGTGTTTTCTTTTTATGCAATATGCTCGGGTCAGCAAAAGTTTGCAGTTAACGAACATTACTCTGCCTTGGAGATCGAAGACGAAGATTTGGTATACATCTATTATATATATATATATGTATTTTCCGCTATATTTTGTTTCCGCTCCTAGTCATGTAGATCTGCATATGTGTAACTCTGATAATCATTTGTACGTATAGCTAAATGTATATGTTTTTAAATGCTTTGAACCATTATTTGTTTATTATATGTTATCCTTCCGTTGTGAGATTCTGAGTTTTGTTTTTCTCTTCTTTCTTCTTTTCTTCTTTTTCCCAATAACTGCCTGTGTTGGTGATTTATTTGGGTCGACATGTGTGGTTTATTGTCGATTTGAACAGCCCAAAATCCAGGTCGTTAAAGTTGGTATCCGAGCTTCGGTTAGCGATGACCTTGGCTCTGTTTGGGAATTAACTCATTAGAGATAGGATTAGTAATATCCTAGAATGAGTTTAAGAGTATATTTGAGGGAACGCATATGTACTTTTGATATAAACTGGTTTTATATTGTGTTGACTTGTTCTGTTGAATACTTATGGATTCTGGTCGATATATGGGACGCCATTGTATCGATAGGAATTTCTAAATAATCCAACAGAATGGATCGTCATAATATGGTTTTCGATTATATTTTAAATATATATCAAATATATTATTGGTTTAAGTTTATATGTATTCGTTTTAGTAGGTGGTAATATTAAGTTATTACCTATTATGGTTGATTAGATAATAAACCTAAGCGGAAAAAAATTCAAATGGTTTTGGAAATTTGATCATGAAATCTTTAAGTTTAATTGGTTGCATAATATATTTTGCAAATTAAATAGAATTGAACATGAGAATTTGATTCTGGGACTTTGAAATAGTTTGGCCAAGTTTTAAATAACAACGTATTATAAGAAATAGTTCTGGAAATGGTTTTCAAAGGATTTCAAGCGAAATAAGTGTAATCCCTTCTTGGACCTTAGAAATAGCTTGGTAATGAGTGCACGCATTATAGATGTTTATTATGAAGAGTCTAAGTGGGGGGAACCACCCCGTACTTTCATAACTAGTTTGAAAAGGATTTTGGATTGAATTTCCTATAGTATAGGTTTTGTATAAGGGTATTAGCATATGATATTTAAGGTTGAGTTTAAGTTAAACCAGAATCAGAATTCTGATGTTCTTAGTTAAATTAAGGATTTGGATTTAAATTTTATAGTATAGGATATATGTATTTTATTCTAAACCTAATTTATGAACTCGGGACTTAAGTTCAAGTTTATCTTAACTAATAATGTTAACTTAGGTGCTAAGGATAACCGATTCATTAGAATTTTAAGTTATAAAACCAGAAATGGACTCGAGTACTAAGAGAAAACAAAATAGTCATTTAAACCGTTAAGCATGGACGATAAGTAAGTTCAGGAAATTCTAAGTTTGGTCGATAAAGTGTTAGAGAAAATTTAAATTAACTTTGAAATAAATTTCAACTAAAATCGATCCAAAACGAAATGGAAGATTTAGTTGGGTAATAAGATTAACAACTCATAAATTGGAATAATTAATAAGTTGTTAAGCTTGTTCGAGAAGAAACAAAAGAAATTTAAGTTTGTTGATAAATATGAATGGCCGATAAGTTAAAATGAAGGAATAAATGGAGAATTTGTGTATATGTGAAATAAAGGCATGGAACTCTAAATGGGAAAACCTCATTAGGACAATATGTCGAAAGTAAACCTGGGTATGAATAATGAAATGGATAGAACGTAAACATTGTGTTGAATGAAATATAATCTAAATTGAGTAGAGGAATCGAGTTAAATAAAGTTAACTTAGGAAATCGAATAGTAATTAATTGAGAATTAAGTATAAACTTGAGATATGAAGAATACCTAATTCAAAGCATGAAAAGCGGGTCAAATAAATAAGTGGAGAATGGAATGGTATTTAATTTACAATGAAATGAGAATAAGCAAAGAAGAAAATGGTTAAATGAACGAATAGAAGCGCCAAAACTAGAGAATGAGATGCAATTATCAATTTAGCTTATTCGGAATAAAATAATAAGTAAATGAATTTTTAATTTGAAAATTTATGATATTGAAATGAGATCAACTCAGAAAGACTAAATAAGTTGATACAGAATTTATGTATTGTTGGATTAATAAAGTAAAATGAAAATTTCGAAAAAAGAGAAATAGAATGGTTTCTATAAAAACCATAACAGACTTTAACCCTTGATTATGGATTCGAAGTTAACTAAATGGAACAACATTCATGTAATATGGATGTAGTAATAAGAATAAGTAAGGAAATTGGTGAGTTGATTCATGTTAAGGGATTTAGGATTTAATATAATTGAATTAGTGGGGAAGGTAAAAATGAATCCAATTCTTAATTAGGACTTAACGCTTAGCATGAAACGGGGAATTGAATAGAAAGAATATCAGAGTAATGCAAGCAATCGGATATGAATCCGTTTATTGAGTAAGGAAGCGAATATAAATAGTTGAATGAATGAATAAGAACAAACGAAAGGGATGAGTTGCATATGAACTCAATATAAGATGGACGATAATGGAAGGTAAGACGAAATTGAAGTTACTATAAAGAAACGAATATGAATATATGTTTAAGTACTAAAAGGGTAAATCATGTTATGAAAATATGTAAAAATAATCCATTTTGATGGTAAAGCCTTGCCTAAGTTTTGGAATTCGGAAGTTTGAAACCTCAAATTTAATAAACTGGCATTCATGAGAAAAATATGAAATATTAGATAAGCTGAAGCAAAATGACCATAATTTTTGATGGGCTGATCAGAATTCGACGATTCCGGACTTTTCGAAAACCTTAGAAACTGAGATAAAACTTTTGTTAATAGAGCCATGTCGAAATTTTCATGTTACTAAGCTGAAATTTAAGTTTTAGTCGTAGTACTATATGCAGAAATTTAAAAACTGAAGCGTATGTCGATATTGTTTTGGCGATAACTTCCTAACGGAGCGTCGGATTTTAATGTGCGAGTACAATTTGGAAAGCTCAGGATCTGAACTAAAACTTTTTCATCATATGCTGAGTGAAATTTCAATGTTTAAAGGGTTAAAAACTGGGTTGAACAACTCAGACCTGCAATTTTCAGTGTATAGGATGAAGCGTTCGCCTTCACTAAAACGATCATAACTTTTGAAAGAGTTATTTGAATTCGACGAATCCGGACAATTCGGAAAGCCTGAAACAAATACTACAACTTTTTCCTGTGTTTTGGTCAAATTCCATCATCTAAGGGATGGTAAACCTCAATTTTTTTGCTGGCCTGTTACGAATATCTTGGTTTTGTAGTTGAAATGTTTATTATATGTTATGTAAGTTGTATGCGTATGCTATTTGTTGTATATATGTTTAGTTCTTATGCCTATGTGAGTATTTAGCAGGTGTAAGGAGTGTGCGCTACGCTTTGGAGCTGGCTTGCGCTAAATATCAAAGTGCTAAACTAAATAAATTGCAAATATAACACTAAAGAAGGTACGTATGTGTGTTATATGGTTTGTGGTTAACTAAATATTTTGTTTTCCCCATCTTTGGGATGCCTCATCGTAGAATGAGATGTTTAATTGAGTTATATATATAGGGATGTTCCCGGACCTCTCCGTACAAAGAAGATGTTGCCGAAATTTTCTGTGATTTCGGAGTTAGAAAATTTATGAGAGTTTACAATTACATAACTTATTTTATAAATACTATTTTATAAGTATGGGTTTGAGATATATATATATATGTGTGTGTGTGTGTGTGTGTGTGTGTGTGTGTGTGTGTGTGTATGTATGTATGTATGTGCTCAATATCGTATTTTGTTCTCTTTTCGAGGACGAAAAGATTTTTAAGTGGGGGAGAATGTAACAACCCATAATTTTCAGTATATTTAAATTTAGATTTAAAATAAATAAATGGAATAATATTGGATAAAAATAAAAAAAATTGATTTTAATGATGACGATTGTTGGATTGAGTATAAATAGATTTTTAATTTAGTTATTTAGAAATGTTGTAATTGGAATTTAATATTTTATAACAAATTTAATTTGAGTTGTTTAAGTCAAAATTTGAATTCAATTTTAATTTGATAAATGGTGAAATTCTGAGTTGTGTAATAATAACTGAAATTCAAATAATCAAATTGGAACTTAAAATATGAGAAATTGATTTATGAAATTGATTTAAGTCCAAATTGGATTAAAATGGAATTTAATGAATATTTAAATTGAATTAAAAACAGTTAAATGACTAATTGAATATTTATCGATTAATTAACTATGAAATTTAACTGTTAGGTAACTGTCCCAGAATCCGACGAAACCAGTTTCATCGGATCCGGAACAGTAAATTATTATAGAGTTTCAAATTTCGGTACAATCCGACTTGTAATTAGATCGTACAGGAGAAAAGGTGAAAGAGATCAATGTAATAGAATAATTGTGTGTTTCTAATATTGGACCTTCTATAACTACACATAAATATAATTCTCTACATCTCTATCAGCCCATTCTCTAATTCTACGTTCATTTTCCTCAATCTAATTTCTCTCTAATGGCTGAAAACCCAATTCAAAACCCTGGCTCAAAATAAAATACAGCTCCAAAATAAAATCTTCTCAAACCATAGCATATTATATACCGAATCGAAGCTCTCGGCGATACAAAGCTACAGGTATGATTTATTTCAGCATGCAGTGAGCAGTTTGGCTAGAATTCGCAGTCAAAGCCGGCAGTTTCGAAACCCTAAGCATTGATTTTGGATGTTTCTGATTTAGGGCTTAATTGGAGAAAGTGAGGTCTGGGTTTGGTTGTAATCATCGAGTGGAGGCTAGCAGTAGTCATGGCATCGTCTGAAAATTAGTACGATGGCCGGAATTGGTGATTTAGGGTTTAAATACCTGGTTCTTGCTGTCGCCAGCGCATGCCGTAGAGGACACCGGAGGTCTCGGCGTTGGGTAGGAAGGTGCGGCCGGGGAAGAGCTTTCCGGCGATGGTGAGGATGCAACGTCAGGTGGTCGGAGTATGGTGCGATCGACGGTCAATGATTCCATGGGTTGGGTTCTTTTCTTCGAACTGGTGATGCGTGAGTGAGCGGGATTTTGAAAGGTGGAAGCTGACGTGAAAAATATGGTGAGGGGTTTAATTTAATTTACTTAATTAATTTTATATATGTATATCGATCGTTCTAACGTAAATAACTTTCTCATATTAACTCGGATTTGGAAGCGGTTGGGTGTGTTGGGATCGTGACGGAATTGTGGTCGATCTGAGACTGGTTTGGCTGCATTGGGGACTGTAAAAATTTAGGCTTTGGTTGGACGTCCGATCCACTAAGGACTCAAAGGTGAGTGATTTTCTCACTCACGAATAACTAAATTATTCGCAAGTTTATTAAATTAAATTATGAAATAAGTTTGGTTGCATGGTTGTGTTTGCTTGATGATGTGTTGCTCAAAATTGACATGCAAGTGTGTTAACATGCAAATCTAGGTCGATGATTAGTCATTTAATTAAATTTAAATTTCTAGTTAGAAATTCTAATCCTTGTAAATCCTGAAAACAGATTAATACTGATCAGTTGAATGGAATGGTCGTGATGGATGTTTAGTTGAAATTATTACTGAATTGAGATTTACACTGCTAATGCTCCCTATTCTATATAGTGTATTTGCATGTTCATTATGACGATTAATCCCATTTACCCTTGATGTTACGGGCATCGAATAAACCCGGGATCAATCGATTTAAATAAATTAAGAACACAGAGTGAAATGATAAATCTCTGTGGCCGTGATTTGGATTGAAATGATAGATCCATCCCTGAAATATCGAGAATTTAAATTTAATCTCAATTGGCCATAAGATAGAAAATTATATACGGACATCGGTCGGTTAAATGATTTTTAGATATTTGGAATTTGTTTGGTGGATATTTTTTTTTTGAAAAAAAAAAGAAATGTGTCGATACTCGATAAATCCAATTTTCGTTAAAGATCTGAACTTGGAATGTTTATTAAAAAGGGTTAAGGAAATTATCCCAAAACAAAGTGGAAATTCTTAAATTGGGATTTGAATATGATTTGGAATTATTCAAATTATAGGTGTAGATTTGAAGGTAATAAATTAACATGGAATTAAATTTTGGAATAATGGAAATCGAGGGTATTCTGATTTGTTTTAACTCAGTTTTGAATATAAATTTGAATTCTTAAAATCAAACGATTGTTTTGAATGGTGTTGAAAATGAGATATGGAAACTAAATGAACTCCATTGAGACTGGAGTATAGATTCAAGTATTTGAAATTCGGAAGAAAGGAACAATTATGGTTTAAAGGATTTTTATTTTTATAAATATATATATACCCTGCTTGATTTCAAATAAAATATTCTTTTCTTAAATTTATTTATTAAAACTTTTAACCTATAAACTATTTTGTTATAAATGAGTTTCCCTTATATTTTATTACTTAAAATAATTTAGTAAACTTTTAATTTATGTATATACATAGCGATTTAATTTATCTTATTTTATTCTAATTATTATATTCTATATATATTTTATATAAAGATTTTTCTTATAAGCATCTATTTTCATAATTATATTTTATGAATTGTAAATTTCTTCCAGATGGAAAGTGTTTGGATTTAAACTGTCGGTTCAAATGGAGTGGAGATAAAATATATTCTATTTTGAATATGAATCGATTTTATACCGATTTTTTAATATGGAAATGTAAATCATATTCTACTCGAGTATAAATGAATCTCCCAAGGGATTTAAAAGAGTTGTAATGAAATATATATTCTATTTGAATATGAGTGGATTCCGAACATAAATCGATTTTGAAATAATTATGATCTTTGATATAAAGTATATTCTATTTGAATATAAATCGATTTTGGGATATTATAGAATTATGATGTATGGATCCAGAAATAATATTCTAGTTTGAAATATAAATCGGTTTGGAATGATTAAGATATGTTGATATGAAAATTTTATTCTTTTTGAATATAAATTGGGTTCGAAACAAATTATGATATTTTGATATGAAAGCGAACCTTTGTGAAAGTAAAAGAATCGACCGATGTGGAAAAATGTAAACGTTGGTTGTTAAAGAGGTTGGAGTCAACAAGTGGCATACTCTCTGTCAGTGTCGATACCACTTTAGCAACTGTGAACGTTATGACGTATCCAGAATGAAATATGAATACTTGGAGGCGATTTTGGATTGATGAAGATGAACAATGACGAAATAGCCTTGACCTTCGGTTCATAATTGAAATGACTAAAACATGAGTTATACCGTGACTAATTGAGGTAGCACCTTTGATCAGACACACTTCTCTGATACTATTTCTATGACTATGATGATGAATTGGGCCCTTTTTGGTATGGGAGTGTGATCCGAGGTAGGCGGTAGTGGCTGCTATGCGTTACCATCGGTCCGGGAGTGCAATTGTTAGAATCCTACCTTGGGCATTGCCTCGAGTGCCTTGTCATATTTATCCTTATCGAGCCCCATACGATTTTGATTTGTATCATACCTATGGAGTGCCCTCTGATGCCATCGGTTACGGTAGGTTTACGGTACTGTATAGACTACGGTATTATAAACGATGCAAGAGTAAAAATGTAATCCCACTTACGCTATTTTCATTATATTTACTTTACTAAATAGACATTACAATAATAGCGTATTATACTATGTATGTATTAGTTTAACGGATCCTTGAGTTGGCAAATCTCATAACATCTCTTGAGTTACTGCACCCACGACACTCAAATTATTTCGTATTTTGATTTGACTAATATGAGAATGATTTAGTGCTGATCCGAGTGTTTGTTGTGTTTTCTTTTTATGCAATACGCTCAGGACAGCAGAAGTTTGCAGTTAACGAAGATTACTCTGCCTTGGAGATCGAAGACGAAGATTTGGTATACATCTATTATATATACATATATATGTATGTATTTTCTGCTACATTTTGTTTCCGCTACTAGTCATGTAGATTTGCATATGTGTAACTCTGATAATCAGTTGTACGTTATAGCCAAATGTATATATTTTTAAATGCTTTGAACCATTATTTGTTTATTATATGTTATCCTTCCGCTGTGAGATTCTGAGATTTGTTTTTCTCTTCTTTCTTCTTTTTCCCAATAACTGCCTGTGTTGGTGATTTGTTTGGGTCGACATGTGTGGTTTATTGTCGATTTGAACGGTCAAAAATCCAGGTCGTTAAATCGTTTTCTTACCACATTGGCAAAGTACAATCCTTGTATCCTTGGTGTTTGAACCATTTTTGGTGAAAACATTTGGCGCCTACCATGGGGTTGTGTTTGCATCTTTTCTTGTGGAAGTCCAACTTGATTTGCCAAGAAAAACTTTGCTCGAGATCATGGACGTGCCAAAAGAAATTACTTACGAAGTCAGTGATCCCGCCAGCAATGTTAATATTGTCACATCGCATACCACCTATTTCGAGGAAGGGGAATCAACAGGAATTGAGGTAACTATAACCAAAAGAGAGTTGGAAGAAGTAATGGTGGGACAAACGAGTCGAATAACTATTGCAAGCAATGCAATGATGACGAAACTTGAATCATTGCTCGCTATTCAAGCCGCCACCGCAAAAGCCATCGAACGAGACACACACACATGGTACCAAATCTTCTGCTCCAAGCAAAAACAGGGAAATTCTATTCAGGAAGTTGCATATCATGCCAATCTGGACCGTGGAAAAGCTAAGGCCCCCATGCGTAACTACTCCGATGACGTAACATCTCAACAGAAAAATAATTCCACCAAAGGGGCATTTCTCTCAACAGAAAGCATAGATACCTTGTCTCCAGATCACTAATACACGCCTAGACAAAGATCTAGCGAAGAGGAAGGCACTCGTTCCATGGTTCAGAACCAAGAGCAAGAATATATCTTAGGAATAGCACGCGGAATTATGAAGGAGAGCTTTAAGAAAGAGTATAATTGGAAAAAGTGGGAATTTACTCCTACTAAGGTTCCACTCACTAAAAGAATTAGAATGACTATATATCCGTAGAAATTTAAACCTCCAATGGTGCAGTCCTATAATCGGACAGGCACTCCCAGTGTGTTCCTATGCAAATATGACCAGCGTATGAGCAGTGCGCGTGCCATAGACGATATGGAGTGTCTGTATTTCCCGACTTATCTAGAAGGGGTGGCCTGCCTCTGGTTCATAAAGCTACCGCCGAAGTCTGTGGACAACTTCGCTACCTTGGCTAAACTATTCAATGAGCAGTTCAGGTTCCAAGTCGCTAGGGTCCGGGATGTCATGGAGCTAGGTGAAATGCAGCAAAGACCAGGAGAGTTCGTCAAAGCTTTTCTCACCCGCTTCAATATAGCAGTGGCTGAAGTTGAGAATTATGAGCCCCGTCTAGTTCTGATGGCTTTGAAAGGGGCCATATGTAAAAAGACCAAGTTAGGACAGTGGATCAAGAAAAAGGAACCATGTACGCTCGAACAACTACTCAATAAAGCTAGAAAATATATGAATGTTGAAGAAAATTCGGTGTGTGAACAGCTAAAAAGGAAAGATAGTGCGCAAAGTAGCTTTGATAGTCAAAAGAGAAGCAACGAAGGAAAAGATAACCGAGCTAAGAAGAAGCTACGCTTTTTCAAGAATTCTGAGCTCACCCCCCCTTAATGACACCATAGGGAATATCTTCATGGCAACTAACAATACCGAGAAACAACCGATCCCAAAACAAATGCAGGTCAAAGATGTCGATATAAGATGAGGAAGGTTTTGTCAATTTCATAACCAGCCAAGGCACGGTACTAATGACTATAGGTATTTAAAATCATTAATTGAGGAATTGATCAGGAAGAATCATTTGCAATAGTATGTGCAAGTCCGTGAACACTGCTCCAACTCTCTACGAACAGAGAACAACCAGTAGTGAATAGATCTCCCAAATCAACTCAAGGCCAGCTCATACTTAAGGGTCCGTAGTCAGTGTTCTAGTTATGGCGACTCTGAATAAGCGACCTCCATCGCTTTACTTTGCTTTATTACTCTGTTTTGGCTTTCTTACTTAAGAACCAGTAGTTACTTTACTATGTTCTATTACTTATCACACTCTTGTAAGCAGTTCACGATGATTCGCTTGCGGTGTATTAAACAAAGACCTTACAAATCAAAATTTATGTGCTTACCTAAATAACGTATCTATAAGCTCATACTAAAAATCTAGTTCTTAAATGTAGGGCATAATGGAAGCGGTTGCTCATCTACAACTAAACCGTAACGGAAGGCTTCCCGAAGCACATTTCAAAACAAAGCAGCTCGAGAGCCGAGGACATCATGCGAGTTAAACAAGATAAATGAACACATCGCTTCAAAAGAATAAGCTGTTCTGGGGCAAATAGTGAATAGCATAACAGACAAACTGCAAGTCAGAAGGCTGCATTTCACACTATGAAACACGCCAAACTCTTAGCAAGCATCAATTGAAGAGGTTAGCATCAAGTTTCATCATGCTTTGAGACAAAATACAAAGGTAGTATCAAATTTGTCCCACAGGTAAAATTGCTAGTCCCGAAGAGGCACCTTCTTAGGCATAGGGCACAAACTCCTTAAATCAAAATAGAATTCGACAAGAGGAGTTAGTATCCACCTCTCCGGGTGATGCATAAAGTTGGAAGGAACCACAAAACCTAGGCTAGAAGCACTAGTCATAGTGCCGGAAGGACCGACAAAACATGCTGGAAGGACCAACGTAATAAGAAATCCTAGCCAAAAGGGAGTAACAAAAATCCTAACCGAAAGGGGGTAACGGAAATCCTAGCCGAAAGCGGGTATCCATTTTAGGTCTTTCTTGATGTCAAAACAACCAGATCAAACAGGACCTAAAATGGATCAAAACTTGAAACCTAAGACCTCCCCTAGGGCACACATTCAAACTTCAATCTCCAAAGGGCTTGGGCCACTAGGTCAGCGAGAAATGGGGGATGAATACATAAAAAATAATAACAACGACCTTGCGCGTTTAAAAACCTAATCACCGAAGAATTTGTACTGCCAGGTTAGCGGGAAACATGGTTTACCTATTCAAAAGTCATGAACTGGTCGATTAAAACCAAAATTATAGCTACAACTAAGAGAATTTATGAAAAATCGATCGTTCCTACCCTAATAGAGTTACAAAGAACTTTGGTATGGGGGCATCGCCATTGTGCAAAAAAAAAACAATAATGCTCGTATAAACATACCACAAGCTCGCGGCAACTTTACAACAAAGAATAAGCGTTTGTTGGGATCGTTCGACTAACGAGATTAAATCCCCGTGAAATACTATCATTCACAAAAACAAATGGTGAAATCATTATAATACAAAACGTGATAAATTCGGTATACGAGAAAAAGTATTAAGCGAGGACCGACACTCACATATACAGCCGATCTAAACACATGACAAAAAATAATAGATTGAAATCAAAGTATAAGGATCACAAGTGCTACTTCTTAACATAGAAAAGACAAGATGAACCAACTGCTTAGCATTCACCCCTTGTTACCTTGTTTCCGCAAGAACTATCGAGAGAAGACAAGTTAATTATTCCTGGGCTATTTGCAATGGGCATCTTTTTGCGTAACAGAGTGGACACAGCTTTAGTATTCCAAATCTCGTCCTCATCTTCTAGATCAGACATGTTAAGTGAAAGAGGCTATGCAGCGGTTGGATCGTATAGAATGGAGTATAGGATATAATGTATATGGTAGAGTAGTAAGCAGTAAATCACACAGTCGATTTATACTGGTTCGGACCACTGTCCTACGTCCAGTCCCAGACTCACTTCTGGTATTTCACTAACACTAAAACCCTCACTTCACCCGGAGGAATAGGTTCACAATTACCCGAACCACTGAACGGGATATCTTGCCTCAACCACTGAAGAGGTCTTCACTAATACAGAATAATTGTTGACTCTTTTGTGTTCTTGATAACACGGATTGTCGAATATTAAGTACACCCTTCCTATAGCCTTTCCTTGATGATAATCGTGAAGTGCGTGAAGGAATATGGAAGTTTAAAAGTCTCAAGTATGAAAGTAGATAGCTTTTTAGAACTTAGAGAGCTTTGAATAAGATAGAGAGAATTAGAATAAAATTCGGTTATTAGATCATCTAAGCAATTCTCTATTTATAATATACAAAAAGATACAACTGATCGTGAAGAGTTTTGATGAAGAGATATGGATTAAATAGTTGTATCTCTTCATAAAGGATGCAACTCTTCGGAATTCAGATGTCTGAAAATAAAATTCAGATGTCTGTTTATTTTAAAAATCAAATCAGAAAGGAAATAGTGTATTTCGGGGGCATTTCAGACGTCTGAAATATATCAACCAGACGTCTGAATATTGTATTTAAAAACATTCTGTTTCAGCAAACAGACGTCTGAAATTTTCAGATCAGACGTCTGTTTTCTGTTATTAGACTATTCCTTGCTTAATTTATATAAGAAAAGCTATATACATATAAAATGTGTGAGTGTGATCATCAAGGAAGACTTTAACATTAATATCTAAGACTAACAGGCCTTTATAACGTATTTATTCTTCGTTTACTGTGTTCTTAAATCTGTTTGTCAAATGGCTTCCTGCAAAACAAGGTTAGATAATAATATGTACGTTTATGTATAGTTGTCATAGTCAAAACACTATGTAGCGGGATGTAACATTCTCCCCCTTTTTGACTAATGACAACTATATAAACTCCCCCTGTCAATATGCATATTATATAACATGTTTCTTCCCCTTTGTCATTCGACAAAGAGGAATACTTATAAGAGATGTTAAGTATACACACAACACACAGAGAAACATATGTAGAAACAGATAATTAAACAGAGAGTAGGATACCAACGTAACATAAGTAGCACATACTGAAGTTTTGTGCGAAGTAGTGGCAAAAAATATTAATAAGCACATTGGTACCCACTTTTTGATAGGGTCCTAAGAGTTAGGTCTTGGGAAGCCAAACCCAACTAGGTTTAGTATCCCTTTTATATAAATAATTTTCATTATTATGCACAGATTCCATAAATGAATTAATGTGCTTCATCCTTGTTCGTCGCTTTCTAATGAATCAGAAAAGCACAAATTTTAAATTAAATACTTCAAGCGTACAGATGTGTAGCATACAGGTCGAACACAGGGAGGTAGATTAAAATCAAATTATTTATTTAATCTCTTGGGCGAGTTAGACGATTTTCGAGGTTGGTTTTTGAAAACAATAAAAATTGAAACTGCGATCTGATTCAGAACAAATCTAATTGAACCAACGATCAAATCACAACTATCAATTGGAAATTAAAATGCAAAACAGAAATAAAATGCAGAAAGTAAAATTGCAGGAAAAGAAGAACAACAAAAAGTAAATTAGGATTATCGTTGAAACTAATCAAATGACTAATCACTAACAAAAAAATGTAAAATACAATTGGTGCCCTTCCAAAACTAATTGTGAAGACAACACCGATTGCTAAGAAAGAAAAATGCAGAAATAGTAAAAAGAAGAAGAACTTTTATTAATGGAGAAGAGAATACAGAAAAATGGAGATGGTTACAATGGGATGTACATGTGCTTTTATAGGTGAAATGGAAACCCTAATTAAGTCTATGAATAACTGGGCCTCATCATCCATTATATCTCTTGCCTTCCTTGCCCAAGCTTGATTGGAAAGAAAAACATGGTGAATATCTTCCAAATCTTCCTATCTTCCATGTAGCAAATTGATTGATTGATTGATGAGCTGATTCCATGTTTGCTATGAAGGATACTCATTAGACTCCAAAGGAAACAAAGGATAAAATCTTCAAAATTGATCTTTTCTTGGCAATAAATCAATCAGAAATTCTTCTAATTGGAAATTGAAAAATGAATGTTCTGAATTGATCCCCATGACTACTCCTGAATTGTCTATTAGTGAATATCATACATACACATGAATATGTATATATAATATAACACTAATTAATATATTCTTCATAGCAAAGGGACAGTGTGAAAGTTCCGTTCTTTGGCAAAAAGTAAGCTCGACGGGGATCGAACTCAGGTCTCTCAGTACAAATCTCTATGCATTTACCAGTGAGCTACAACGTCTTTTGTAATTGAGATGGCTTTAATACGGGGAAGTAGCTTTTTATTTGTAGTTGGCCTTTAATTTGAAACGAAGGAGGCATTTCTTGACAACCTGTAAAAACACACAAAAGTACCCAAAGTAGCATTCATTTATATACAATAAAGATAAGATATAGGCATAAAAATAAACACATATCTGTGCTAATCATTCCTAATCAAACTATTGTTAGTTTTTGGAACCCATATCTTAATTTTATTAATTGTTTTTGTGGATTTCAGGTTTGCATTAATAATCCTCCTAAACTTTGTATTTTTCTTTGGAAGAAATTTCAATTCATTTTTGAATCCTAAACCATTTTTGTTTGAAGAGGGTTGAGAGTTTTCTATGATTCTTGTTAAATTTTCTCTACCCTTTTAAAAATTTGAAACATTTTTTGAAATGTTTTCTAACTTAGTTTGAATACTTTTGTTTCCAAATTCTAGTTCTTTTACTCTAATTTTTAACAAATGATTTTCAGAACTAATTTCATCATTCTTCGTCTCTTGAGTTTCAATTTCTTGACTCAAAAGAGAAAGCTGACTATCCGAATTCGTAAGAGTTTTTTGAACTTTTTCAAGTTCTTCTTATCTTTTCATCTTTTAAAATATCTCTTTCGAATTCAGCTTTATTCTGATTTTCACGAGTTTCTTTAATCTTTTTCTTTAGAGTTTTTATTAAATTTAAAAGTTCAGCATTAACATCTATTAGTTCTTCATAAGATAATTCACTTACCTCAGATTCTTGTGCCATAAAACACACATTTGCTTACTCTTTATCACTATCACTATCACTGTCACTGCTTGATGAATCTGAGTCTGAGTCGTCCCATTTAACATAAAAGGCTTTCTTCTTGAATTTTTCTTTCTTGCTTTTATTGAAGTTCTTTTATTTTTCTTTCATTTTTGGACAATCTTTTACCATGTGACCTTTCTTATGACAATTGAAACATTCTAATTTTGAAGATGAAGGCTTATTTGAAATATTCTTTTTGAAATTTCCTTTTCTATATTTCAGAAATTTCTTAAAGTTTTTGGCAATAAAAGCTAGATCTTCGTCGTCTGATTCAGACTCCTCTTTATCAGCATGAAAGGCCACATTTTTCTTTTCTTGAGCTAGTTCCCTTTTTGCTTGAAGGTTTACTTCATAAGACATAAGATTTCCTATTAGCTCTTCTGGTTTCATTGCTGATAAATCATTTGCTTCTTCAATGGCTAGTACTTTTCTTTCCCAATCGTCAGTTAAAGAATTTAGTACTTTTGAAATGATGTCAAAGTCACTGTATTTTTCTCCAAGTCCTATCAATGCATGTAAGATATCTTGGAATCTTGAGTACATTTCATTGATAGTTTCATTTTGCTTCATTTTGAAGTTCTGGAACTGATTTTTGAGCATTGAAATTTTAGTTTGTTTGACTTTGTTTGTCCCTTCATGAATAGTTTTTAGCATCTCCCATATTTGATAAGCTGATGCACAAATGCTAACACGATTGAATTCATTTTGATCTAGGGCACAGTATAGCATGTTCATAGCTTTTGCATTTGCATTTGCTTCGTCTTTTTGAACAGTTGTCCAAGTTGCATATTCAGTAGTAGGAGCTGTAAACTCTTTTTGAGTTGCATTCCATGCACTAAAACCACTTGCTTGCATATAAATTCTCATTCTTGTAGCCCAGTAGTTGTAGTGTAGTCCATTGAATAGTGGTGGTCTTTGAGTGGATTGTCCTTCGGCAAAAGTAGATGAGCTAGTACTTGGGTTATTCTCCATTTTATCAAAATATCAAATAACGGTGTTACGGTTATAGGATGGCCTTGCTCTGATACCAATTGAAAGAGGCTAAGCAGCGGTAGGATCGTATAGAATGGAGTATAGGATATAGTGTATATGGTAGAGTAGTAAGCAGTAAATCACACAGTCGATTTATACTGGTTCGGACCACTGTCCTACGTCCAGTCCCAGACTCACTTCTGGTATTTCACTAACACTAAAACCCTCACTTCACCCGGAGGAATAGGTTCACAATTACCCGAACCACTGAACGGGATTTCTTGCCTCAACCACTGAAGAGGTCTTCACTAATACAGAATAATTGTTGACTCTATTGTGTTCTTGATAACACGGATTGTCGAATATTAAGTACACCCTTCCTATAGCCTTTCCTTGATGATAATCGTGAAGTGCGTGAAGGAATATGGAAGTTTAAAAGTCTCAAGTATGAAAGTAGATAGCTTTTTAGAACTTAGAGAGCTTTGAATAAGATAGAGAGAATTAGAATAAAATTCGGTTATTAGATCATCTAAGCAATTCTCTATTTATAATATACAAAAAGATACAACTGATCGTGAAGAGTTTTGATGAAGAGATATGGATTAAATAGTTGTATCTCTTCATAAAGGATGCAACTCTTCGGAATTCAGATGTCTGAAAATAAAATTCAGATGTCTGTTTATTTTAAAAATCAAATCAGAAAGGAAATAGTGTATTTCGGGGGCATTTCAGACGTCTGAAATATATCAACCAGACGTCTGAATATTGTATTTAAAAACATTCTGTTTCAGCAAACAAACGTCTGAAATTTTCAAACCAGATGTCTGTTTTCTGTTATTAGACTATTCCTTGCTTAATTTATATAAGAAAAGCTATATACATATAAAATGTGTGTGTGTGATCATCAAGGAAGACTTTAACATTAATATCTAAGACTAACAGACCTTTATAACGTATTTATTCTTCGTTTATTGTGTTCTTGAATCTGTTTGTCAGATGGCTTCCTGCAAAACAAGGTTAGATAATAATATGTACGTTTATGTATAGTTGTCATAGTCAAAACGCTATGTAGCAGGATGTAACATTAAGTAATGTTGAGTCTCCTGGTAGAGGTGTGGTGCGCAGGCTAATACTGGTCGATGCTAAAATATAGTCAATGTCGACAGTTTGAACAGCAGTACCACCAGTGGACAAAAGAGGAGGCGAAGGCGGACCTGGTGCAAGTGAATAGTAAGCAATTAATTCAGCAAACCCAGGTGATGAAGTAAGATAATCCAAATCCGGTGCGGATTGATAAATGACAATTTTACCTGGGGTTACTGGGTACACCATGTCAGTCTCATAGTCATTCACATTCAAAGAAGTGTCGTTATGGCTCGCGTGTTGTTTGATAATATTTTCCCGAACTGTGTGAACTCCGATAGCATCATGGGCAAGGTGATCTGCAGGAGGAGTTCGAGAGCTTGAAGCTTCGATGTCAATAAGACTGGATAGATTACGAGTCGTAGTAACGTCCAGGGTTTTTTCCTTAGAAGAATGAGCTCGTTCGTCCGCCAGTATTTTCCTACCCCCAACCAAAGCCTTACGGTCTTATTCTTCCAAAAGGTTTTCTTGGAGATATTCATCATCTGCACCGTCGGAATATGAGAGCACTCATTCCCAAACAAGAGCCAAAGTCCGTGGAAAGTCTTTGTTCAGATAACTTAGACTTCCACTGTTCATAACACTGAAAATGTAAAATTGAAATAGAGTATTTCAGTCTCAATTTTGGCCTCATCAACAGCTTTGTGTAGCTTGATTCCACCTTCTTCCAAATCCCTTAGAGTCTCATTCTGAGAATTAATCTTGTCCTCAAGAACAGCTTTTTCTTGTTGATAAGAAGCCGAGGTATGTCTCTCTAAAGCCAGTTGACTTTCAGCAAGTTCTTGAGCAGATTGAGCTTCTCGAAGTTGTCCCCTTACAACCTCAAGCTCTCTTTTAAGTTCCTCATTTTTAACCTCCAAGTTGTTCACTCTAATATTCCCACTCTTTAATGAGACGATTTCAGATTCTAGAAACTTGATCAAGTGAACCAACCCAGCTTTATCATTCTCCAAGAGGTCAATATGATCAAGATGTCGAGCATTTAATATTTGGAATTCATAACCGAATTTATCCCAATGCTCTAATTGCTTATCAACATTTCTCATGGCCAGGTTCAGCCGCGTTTCGAACTGACTCCTAGCAGTATTGAACTGAGTAATCATACAACTCATTATAGTATTTAATCCCTCAATAGTATCACACCTATCATTTGGATGCAGACCTAAATCAAAGGGCATTCCCCTTAAATCCTAACCTCCGAAACAATCCCTAAGCATCAAGTTTATAGGCGGGATCTTATAAGGGGGGCGATCGAGAATCATTTGAATATGAGAAGAGGTAGGGACAATGGATCGTTAAGGAAAGGGGGAACGTTGGGAGCTAGGAAATCAGCTGATATAGAACGTTTCTGAGTCTCACTTTTTCCTCGATCAGTCTTGCTCCTTTTCTTCGCCTCTCCCCTTATATGGCGCTCACCTTTATCCAATATCTCCTCGCGGTCGGTTCCTCCTACCCTTAAAGAATCAGTTATTGGAAGATCGGGGATGTGTTGAGATTGAGAAATCGAAGACGGTTGGGAACGTTTTAAGCAACGAGAAAGGCGAGACTGTAACAGACTCTGAGGATCAACAGAGCCAGCCTGTCGGGAGAAGCTATCTGATAGTGAGTGTTCCATATTTACACCTAGCAAAAGGGGAGCAAAAACAAAAATTTCAGCAAGCATACAAAGAAATTATAAGATTTGTGGGAGAGCGTAAAGTGCTTATAATAATTGCATTTTAATGCACATCCAAAAACAAACCAATTTTGAAGGGAGTTCCTAGATCAAACACTTTCCCAGGCCGTTGGGTGGATTCTTGGGCACTTTCCATATTAGACGCTACGGGATCGGAAGTCACGATATCGCCCTGACTAAGATAATTGACGGTGTCTAAAACTCCCAAGCTTCCAAAAGTTCCTGCCGATCTCTCTTCTTGAGTAATAAGAAGAGCAGGGTTTTCAGTAGTCTTTTCAGAAATTATATTACCACTTGTATCACCTATGTTTTCATCTATTCCTTTATCGTTCCCTTCAGTAATCAATGGCAAGGAAGATCCCAGTGAAAATTGGCCACTATCACCAAGGGTTAAGCGTTCCTTTTTGGTAACGGGTTTACCAGCGGTACTTTGTGTATGAGCCAAAGTTTTCTTAAAGGATCGCGAAGAATGGAGTAACTGGTATTTATGAAGGTTTCCTTTTGAAAGCAACGCCAATCTACTCCTCTCAGTCTTGTCAATAGCAACCAAAGAATCGAGAAGCTCTTGGTCAAGGACAAGGCCTTCATTGGGAGGAAGTACTAAAAAATGGAAAGAGAACCAAATAAAAAGAAGAAGAGAAAGGAAAAGCAAAGATTTCAAAAGCAAGGACAGTTACCTCCTTCCATCCACCGCCCATAGAAGCTACAAGGACATCGAACAAAAAAGTAATGATCTAGAAATCCGTTGGTGTCGTCTGTTAAACTAGTAATAATCCTACAATATGTTCCCTCCATAAAAATAAAAGAGGGACCATCCTCCTCCCTTCTTTCAAAAGTGTATAATGAACAGATGTCCTGGAATGAAGGTGCTCGTTGCCCGACCCTCATAAAAAGTATGTATAGCCCTAATAGAATATAATATCCATTGGGATGAAACTGGAATGGGGCAATGGCCAGATGTCGCAGGACAGACCCTAAAAAGAGTTGAAAGGAGGAACCGCTCCACTGGACAACATATGATGATTGACTGCTACATATCCAGGAGGCGGACGATCGGCTGAATCATCTTTCCTTGGAAATCTGGTGTAACACCCCGTATATTCTATAACAGTGAAATTCATAAATTAAAGTATAACTAATTTCAAATCAAAGAACTAAGGGAAACGGGATATGTCATTTCGTTCGTCTCGGAATTCTGCTTGAGATAGAGTCCGAGTTTGCGTAAAACGGACTCCGTATGAGGGAGATATGACCTCCGGAAGTTTCAGAATTCAGTTTAAAATTCAAACAGGCAGAAGCAGTTCAGAAAAACGAATTCGAACTCAAAATCGGACCAGGTTGGGCTGGGCGGGAATTTTCCCGCCCAAGACCTAGGTCGACTGGGCAGTCGACCTGGGTGTCGACTGGGTAGTCGACCTGGCCCGTGAGCCAGGTCGAACCCAGCCCCTCCTGGCTGGCCTGGTCTGTGCTTGGTCGAATTTCTGGACTTGGTCTTGTCACTAGGGCTTATGTGTCAACCCTTGATTGGTTTCTCTTTAAAACGAACGGCTTATATTAATTTTGGCTCCATCGACGGCTCTAATCAATTCCCAAACTCTATAAAAAGGACCTAAGACTCCACCTAATTCACACAAATAAAATGAGTATGGAGCTATCATGTTGCTGAAGAAAGACTAGGAGTAGCCGTCAAATCGAGAGACAATTAGGAGTTGATTCAAAAGCTTAAAGCCACGACAATTAAATCAAAACAACGCCTACAACAAAGGATAGCATCACCAAATTCAGAATTCAGAGTCCTGAATACAAGATTCGTCATACGTTGTAAGTAGAGTGCTATTCCGATGTGAATGAATAATTGAGACTTGATTGTGTAGAACAAGAAATGGGATTGTACTTTAATTATAATAATGTTAATTCATAATTGTATGTTGCTATGATTTGCTATGAATGGATATAGGATGTGGTAGTGTAATTAACAGGATATTGGATCTATTGAATAGTTGCGATACAAGTATATAACTCATGTTGGAAATTTGATACGTTGTGGTTAATGAGAAGTTATATATATTTCATTGCAACCAAGTTAAGACTTATGCAAGTATATGATTCACTATTATGCCAACATGATTTATGATCCTTCTATGTATATTTTTATGATCATTTTTAGTGTAGTTGGATCCAATTGGGTATTATGATTCATATGAATTTATGTTGGAATAGGCATCATGATTCAAGTGAAAACCATACTTTTGTATTAGTGACAAAAGTAAGCATCTTTGTGAACTTGTGTTGACCTTATAAACATGACTAGTTTATGTTTAACTTTATGCCCAAACAAAATATGTTTAGGCTTAGGTTGTTGTTAAAAAACATATGATAATATATGTGGCACATAATTAAGTTAGATTCACACTTTAAATAAATGTTTACATGATTAGATTAAAACCATGATTCATGTTTAGGTATGTTTTATGTCAAGATTATATGCTATTACAATGCAAGTTCATATGTGCCTAATCTATGTTAATTAGATCGCTATGTTGCAAGTTCATGCGTTTACACTCCCCTTTTTGATAATACTTAGAATATATATATATCATGTTCTAAGCCTCCCCTTTTTATGTGGCTAAGTTAGGCTAAAATGTTGAAGCCCAACATATGTTATATTATTACGTACAAACGGGGGAATACGTTGGGGTAATTAAAATATATGTGTTGGCATGTTTGGCACATGCCAACGATTCATGACATTTTAAATAGTATAAATTATTGTACCCAAGAATAATGAATTTGAATAATGGGCCACAAATATTTACATATAAAAGAAAAAGAGACAAAATATGTAAACTTAGAAAATACGACATGCTTAACCCGAGGTTGGATTGCGTTGTGACATAAACCTGCCCGGACCCGCCCGGCTGTCCAGTAGTCACAACAATACCTATCCAATGTGGGTGGTTAAGCATTGAGCCCAATAAAGACCCGAGGTTAGACTGAGTTGTGACGTAAGACTGCCCGGACCCAACCGGCAACAGGCAGTCACAACAATACTTGTCTAATGTGAGTGGTTGGGGCTTTAATAAGACAATTAAGGCTAAGTCAGGATTGATAGGATTAAGTAAATTCAATTAATACTTAATCAAATTCAACATGCTAAACTATACAGACTGATTAGGGGATTAGGTTTATACAGAACACTTAACCAACTTAGCATGTTGGCTAGAAATAGAAAACCTAGTAACGGGGGACCCTTTTCAGCAGTAACCCTACAAGGTGTATCAGGATACCCTGAACTAGGCAGGGTGGGGCACGATTACTGGGCTGACTGTAAGAGGTCAAATCGACGGCAGTGGTGCAGCAGTGTAGGTTCTAACGGGGTGCGGGCGTGCACACACTCCGACGCAGAAAAATTAGGCACTGGGCACCAGTAGTATACCTATGCATTCTAGAACTATGTTGGGCCACCACCATGGGACTTGATACACCCCATGGTGGGACCAGCATAGGTAGCTACAACATCGGGGGCCGTAAGACACATTTAACTATGCGAGTAGGAGCCGATCATTAAAAAGGATCACTTCACCCTGATTTTGGGGTGCCAGTTGGGAACTAGTTTATAGGGGGTGGAGAGATTAATATGGGGTACGATAGTGTATTCGACTCTAGACAACTTAACTTAGTTTATGGTGCTTTCCCATTTCCAGTTTATACTTATCGTGCTCTTTTTCTTATTCATAGACTGAATAGTCCTAGACTTACTCAGGCTTTATGTCTGACTCTACTTTTCTTTCGTCTTCTTTTCTTTCATTCCCCCCCCTAGGTCCACAGGGAGGGAATACCGCAGCTTGACCAGTTTCACATCCAGCTTGAAGAGAGAGAATGTATTGCTTGGATCTCTTTCGTTTTGTACTATGGCTTTGGATAGCAATTATGGGGACTTATGCAGTTTACTTATGTTTTTATGCTTCTTTAAGTTATGAAATCAAGACAGTTATGGAAATGTAATGTTTTTGGAAGTATTGTAAGACAATTATGGTATGGTTTGTGTAACACGTATTTTGATGAAATAAAAGTTGCTGTTGTTTCCGCTGTTATAAAAATATGTGTATTTATATCTGTCTTGTGACTTATACTTATAAACCTCCACCAAAATTAGGGCATTCCCTTTGTGAGTGACCCTAACGGAGGTGGGGTGTTTCACTTGGTATCAGAGCATAGGTTAACCAGATCAGATAAAAAAAAAGTTTTGAAAATTTATTTTCAAAAGAAAATTTAAAGAAGCATTTTTAAAGATAAAATGTTATTTTATTTTTTAAAAAAAAGGCATAATCCCCCGAAGCCATAGGTACTATCTTTTATCCTTCGTTTTGAATCTGTCCTTTTTGTTTCAGCATGTCCGCAGAACTTAACTTGCCAGAGGGTGTACCAATACCTGGTTGGTTCAGACGATTCTTAGAAGCAAGGGCCAATCAGCCAGGTCCCGCTATTCCTCCTCCCACAGCTGCAGAAAATCATCCTCCTCCCCCAGCTGCAGAAAATCATCCTCCTCCCCCAGCTGCAGCACCTCCTCCTCCACCTCCTCCGCGTGGTAATGCTTTTACTAAGACATGTAAAGATTTCAAAACTATGGGAGGGAAGGACTTTCATGGAACCGAGTCCTTCGTGGCAGCCAGGAACTGGCTAAAGGAAACCGGGGACTTATTCGTCGTCTTTGAGGTAGAAGATAGGCGGAAGGTACAACTGGCAGTATGGCTACTTAAAGGCGAGGCTTCCTACTGGTGGGAAGTTACCAATGCAGAAAGACCAGTGGAAACATGGGAGGACTTTAGGGCGAGGTTTGAGGCTAAATTTCTCTCAGAAGTTGAAAGGAGCCTTTAATTGGAAAAATTCTTATTTCTTAAGCAAGGGAATATGACAGTCAAAGAGTACGTTAATCAGTTCGATCAGCTGGCTAGGTTCGGACTGGACCTAGTCAACATTCCGCACAAGAAGGCTCTCCGCTTTGTCAAAGGATTGAATGAGCCATTACACAGCTTGGCCATGACCCATATACCTATGGGAGCTACGTATGAAAGGTTGATACAGATGGCATTGCTGAACGAAGAGGATAAGGGCAAGAAGGAGACAAAGGCAGAAGGGTCTCAAGGGAAGAAAGAAGGTTTACAGCCTAAGAAGACAGACTTTAAGAAGGGCAGGAAAGACAACAAGTCCCAAGAGAAGAGGAAGTGTAATTTCTATGGCAAAGTGGGGCACTTAGTGAAAGACTGCCGGAAGAAGAAGGCCAAGTTGAATGGTGGGTGCTTTTCTTGTGGTGAGACAGGCCACATGGCTAAGGATTGCCCAAAGAAGCGAGAGCAGGGGCAGAAGGCTGGATCCACCTCAGGGGCACAGGTTCATGTGCTAGAAGCACCGCCTCCGCAACAACGAGGTATAAATACTTCTGTAGAAAGTGTAGTTTATCTTTATGATCACCCAGTTCGCACTTTATTTGACTCTGGCGCATCACACTTCTTTATTTCATCTGCTTTAGTAGAATCTCTGCACCTAGAAACTAGTATGGTAGAGGACCCCTTAATTGTTTTAAATCCAATCGGGGGCCCATCTCATTTGTCTATGATCTGTGTGGGATTGAAAATTTCTATTCTAAGCGTAGAATTTAGATGTAATGCCTTTTTTTGGGCTTCTCGGGATATGGTTTGATTTTGGGCACGGATTGGCTATCCAGTAATGGTGCCATCCTTGATTGTGAGAAAAGAGTGGTTAGGCTTCTGACCCAACTCGGTAACACTCTGGAAATAACTTGTAATCCCTCGTATGCGGTTATGCTTAGTTATCTTGAATCGCTAGATGCTTCTGTTGAGAGTTTGCAATCGGTTAGAGTGGTCCGTGAATACCCGGATGTCTTCGAAGAGGTGAAGGGCTTACCTCCGAAGCGGGAGATAGACTTCCGCATATATCTTGTAGATAATGCAAAGCCCGTTGCGTTGCCCGTTAGACACATGGCTCCACGGGAAAGGAAAGAGCTTAGTAAACAGGTTAAAGAGCTTCTAGAGAGGGGGTTCATTAGAAGGAGCATTTCAGAATGGGGCGCTCCAGTGCTGTTCGCTACAAAGGCGGATGGTTCACTCCGTCTATGTGTTGACTATAGGGAGCTCAACAAGCTAACGAAAAAGAATAGGAACCCTCTCCCCAGAATTGACGATATGTTTGATTAGCTTGTAGGAGCGTCAGTTTTCTCCCAACTCGATCTGGCGACCGGATTTCATTAGCTAAGGGTGGCTGAAGATAGCATCGATAAGACAACATTCAGAACCCCAGACGGCTTCTTTGAATGGCTTGTCATGCCCTTCGGCATGACAAACGCACCCGCTTACTTCGTGGACCTGATGAGTAGGGTGTTCAGAGAATTCCTCAACAAGTTCGTGGTAGTCTTCGTAAACGCACTAGTACAAAACTGCTTATTTGCGACGCCTTATTTGCGACGGTTTAGATAAAAACAGTAGCATATATGGTTATGTGCGACTATTTTTTGTTACAACCGTAGCAAGTTGTCAGAGAAATGGATGTAGAAGACAAATTTGCGGCGGTTGTTTTAAAAACAGTAGCAAATGTTTACAATTTGCGATGGTTGTATATAAATCCGTAGCAAATAAAACGAGACGGGAATTGGTGAAGTTTCATTTTGCAACGAATAAATATGAAACAGTCGCACATAGAAATAATTATAATTTGCGACGGTTCTATATAAATCTGTGGCAAATAAAATGCGGTTGAAATTGATGAAGTTTCATTCCATTTTATTTGGGCCCGCTGGTTTATTGCAAATAAAATGGGTGCGACGGTTAAATATAAGCAGTCGCACGAACCATTTTATTTGGGCCTGCTGTTTCCATCCAACTACACCTATTTTTTTTTTCTATTAAACAAAGCATAACCTTTGTTTTTCCTCTTTCCATCAAACAAAATATTATATCCACCTGCTTCCATCGATCAAAATTCCATCGAACAAAATTAAAGCTCCTTCAATTTCGATCGAACAAAATCTTAGCCTCCAAATCATCGGTTTCGATCCACTAAGGAGAAGAAATCGACGTCTTCGATCTCCTCAAAGGCCGCATTTTAGATCCAGGTAAGTTATTGTGGTTTATTGCAGAATTTTTTGGATGTTTAGATTTGTCAGAGAATTGTTTGGTTTAAAAGCTATATAAGGTTTGTCATCTAAATTTCTCCCCAATTTCTGTTCGCGTCTATTTTTCTATTCTGAACTTCTGGCGATGAAGATTGATATTGGTCTCGTTTAATGGTAATTGGATTCATATTCCCTTCGATTGATCGCAATTTATTCACCTAATCAGGTTGATTTAATCCATGTTTACATCGATTACTTCATCTCCTTTCTTCACCTGATTAGATCTCCGCTTCTGTTTCTTTATCCGATTTTGTCATAAATATATTAGTCATTGCTTGATTTGTATAATTATCTCGTACAGGCAAGTTATTTCGGAGTTGAAGGCAGCAGGCGCTTCATGGATTCAGTTGACGAGCCTGCTCTTGTGTTGGATCTTGAGCCTGAAAAGCTGCAAGCATTTACCAAGGCATACTCAAAACTGGAATCAGCACTATCTGGCAGCGATGCTCTTGTTGTGAGCTACTTTGCTGATGTTCCAGCTGAAGCATACAAGTTAGATGGATCTAAGTTGTGTTCTCGTAGTTATATTCAGTTGCACCTACCTAAATTTTATTCTTACTTTTTGTCTATGCTCGTCCACCTTTTAGGACACTTACTGGCTTGAAAGGGATATATGGTTATGGATTTGACTTTGTTCGTGGAGCCAAAACTTCTGATTTGATCAAAATTGTGGCTTTTCGTCTGGGAAGTATCCTTTTGTTGGAGTTGTTGATGGAAGAAACATCTGGGCTAATGATCTTGCTGCTTCCCTCACTACACTTAGAGATCTTGAATCTGTTGTAGGCAAAACTACTCAAAATTTCTTCTTTAATATAAAAATAATAATTATTATAATATTTCATTTCTTGTATATAGCTATTGATTAAAACTCTTGTATAACTTTTGCTGCTCAGTCATGTTGAATATCATTATATGGTGGCACCAAATGAATTAATTAGTCATGGTTGTACTGTATCAGAAGGGGAAAGTAATGGACAGTTATTTGATCTTACACCACTTGCCACTGGATTTGTTAAGGCTGCTCAAAGGTGTATGCATACTATCATACCCGATCAAAAGCTGACTTGATCCATTAATTTGTATCATTAAATAGAGAGCTATATGTTATGGTAGAATTTGAATAAAAAAATCATGGTTCAGAATATTATTTTGCCTGAATGGTCATATAAGTAGTTTCTGGCATTGGTCACATAGTTGATAACATATGAAACTGTTTAAATATACAGACAAGCTTGTGGTATCAACTTCATGCTCGCTTATGCACACTGCTGTTGACTTGATTAACGAGCCCAAGTTGGATGATGAAATCAAATCTTGGCTGGCATTTGCTGTCCAAAAGGTGGTCGAAGTCAATGCTCTTGCCAAGGCTTTAGCTGGTAAAAAAGATGAGGTGTATAATCACTGTTAATTCTTATCAAATCCCCACGTCTTGCATTTTTGTAAATATATCTCTTCGCCTAATGCTTGAATAACTCGCATGTCTTTTTTCCAAGCAAATGCTGCTGCTTAAGCTTCAAGGAAGTCATTTCTCGGAGCCACCAACGAGGAAGTCCAGAAAGCTGTATGTTCTATTTCTGCAAATCTTCTGTAGCTCTTTTCTGTGATGAACATTTTCTTAAGAAAAGTTATTACAGTACTTTAAATTGGGTATAGGCTGCAACGCTTAAAGGTTCTGACCATTGCAGAGCAACAAATGTTAGTGCAAGGTTAGATGCACAACAAAAGAAACAAAACCTTCCAATTCTTCCAACCACAACTATTGGTTCATTCCCTCAAACTGTTGAACTCAGAAGAGTGCGTCGTGAGTACAAGGCCAACAAGTGAGCAGTCCATTCTACTGCATGTATTTCATCTGTGTATATTATTACTAGTTTTTTAATAATCCATTCATTGCAGAATCTCCGAAGAGGAGTATGTTAAGGCCATCAAGGAGGAGATTAGCAAAGTGGTGAAGTTGCAAGAAGAGCTTGATATCGACGTTTTGGTTCATGGAGAGCCAGAGGTGAATGCATGCCTATTTTTCAAATCTAGATTTTTTTTAGTTATGAATAAATACACTCAAAAATTACCCAACTTTTTTAAAACTTATAACAAAGTTGGCTCAATTTCAAATTAAACTACAGAGTTGGACATTTTGTTGCCACATTGCATAGAATGATGAAGCAATATGGAATGCTGATGTAATTTTGTTAAAAAAAGATTATGCAAATTTGAAATTGGAAGAAATTTGCTATTCATAATTGACAATTTGACCATGTGCAATACTCTCATGCAAGATGATATTGCATCATTAAATAACGTGATTTAGTGTCGGCAAGAGCATGACATACATGTATATACATGCACACACATACTAACATACATATCTACATATATATAGGCACACATTTGTCTGTATACACATGTTTCTGCACACATACACACATATTATACATGCTTGCCTATATCATGTGTATTCCTTTATTATTCATTACAGATCTTCTTAGTTTTGTCTTTAAAATTCAACAATGCCTTTATCACATGTTATTCAAATTGATGAAGCTACCCTTAGGGAAGGGCTACTTTCGGTGTTCAGATGAGAAGCTACTTTCGGTGTTCCGTGGAGGAGTGAAATACGGGGCGGGTATAGGCCCAGGTTTCTGTATGACATCCACTCTCCAAGGATTCCATCCACTGAAGAAATCGCTGACCGAATCAACAAAATGCTCACTGTTCTCGAGAGCAACATTTTGTGGGTCAACATTTTATGTAAGTAGAGTTCCAGAGTCATGGATGTGGCTCTAAAGGTTAGTTTGCCTATCTGCTTCTATTTTTGGAACTTTTAGTGTTTGAACTTCATTCATCTTTGTTAGTTTAGCGTATTTTTTAGAATTTAAAATTTGTTATTCAAAAAGAAAGTTCAAAATAGCCCATTCTTTGCCGTATTCAAAAAGAATACTCCATTCTTTGCCTTTTCACTACTTGTCATGTTATTTTCATGCAGGTATTGTGGAACGAGATGGGATAATTGGATTATGCTGGTAATTTAACTCCATGGATAAAATACAGTCCACTTATATGTCCTAGTAATTAAGTTTTTACCCGAGGAGTTGGAAAACAGAATGGTTCAACATTTAGCGCTGTAGATTTTTAATCTGCATTGGATATAATACCAAAATATAAAAGGCAGTTCAAATTCATAGCGGAGAAAAGATACGACTAACTCAGGAATATGTGCAAAGAGTACCGCATGTGCACTTGATTCTTTGATTCTATTTAAGTTGATAGGATAAATACCTGAATCATGTTTTCAGCTGCACGTCGCTGTTCAGAGGTACAAGAAATCTTGCAATGTTGAATATTGAAATATTTTTTATTTAATTATTAACAATCATTTAGATTACTTAAGGATGCATACCTTTCATTTGAAAAGAAATGTGCTTGAGGAATTCAAGCAAAACGTTAGGGGATCTCTAATTAGCTACACGAGGTAATCCCTAATCCGAGAACATGCATGGTTTGCATTATAATAATACATTTGTACTAGAAATAAATAGTAATACATTTTTTTGTTTTGATATCTAGTTTTGATGTTAATTAGTTACATCGCCGAAATTTATAAGCACCTATTTGCATCATTGCTTGAGGATATTGTAAGATGACATCTGTTCTTTTAATCTATAGTAAAATTTTATGTTGTACTTATATTGTTCCTATTGCCACAGAAAATTGGTTATGAAAGGGCTGCTGCAGTTGCTAAGAAAGCTTATAAAGAAGGAATATTTGAAGGTAAAGATGCAACCTTTCATGATTCTGTTCAATATTTGGCATGTAATATTTTAAACTTCAACATAGTTACATCTGCTATTTACAAGGTAGCAAAAATTGCATTCCTGATCGTACTTGTTTGATGTTTGTGAGAACAAAGAAACTCCATGTTTCCATAAATCTGAATTGCTTTAATTAGTCTATATCTACGAACTATATGGATGTTAGATGACATTTAGAACGATCAATAGGCATTTGTTAACTTGGTGGGGATACGTTTAAATCAATAATTGAAGTCTAAGCACAGGCAAAACACCAGGAACCTGTGATATTATGTGAGCAGACCACGTTTTGATATATTTACATATTTTGATTGCTATTACTGCATGCATACATGTAATGGTCTTGTTCAACGATAGTAATTTCTAGAGCAGATTAAACATTTACATGGCACATGCTTTTTGGGTAGAAACCATGATCTGCATGGTTCCCATTATTTTTAAAATTCATTTAATTTTAAAGGATCGTTTGTCTTAATTGGAATTATATTCCCATCAAAATGTTAACCTTATACTTCATGGAAACAATGCAGAAAGATATTGTAAATCAGAGCATGATGGGTATTCTAATCGACTGGCTAGTTAAGGTATGAAAATTCCACAGTTTGTTACCTGTCCTTTCTGCTCCAACATTCTAGTACTAAATTTCAGAGCTGCTAGTAAAAATCACCTCAGATTTCCTAAACTGTGTTAGAGTTTATGTTCGTTTCCTCGATCTTATGCAAAATACATTTCTTTCATATACAGAATCCATTTCATATACTTATCTTCACCAGCAGTGTGTTTGGACTCACTTGCAAGTTTATATTTGAGTTGGATTGATGCGTGCTAAATATGTTTCCATATGGTATGATTAATTGAAATAGTATTCCAGTTTAAAGATTTTGACACATTCAGAACCTTAGGGTGCGTTTGGTTTACAATTTTCAATTTTGAGTTTTCGCACATACAAAAGTACCGACGACACACACATTTCATGAAAAACAGTCGTTTTACAAAACGAAGTTAACACACAAAACAAAAAACAACTTTTTATTATTTTCCATATTTTTAAAAACAACGGAAAGACGATAACAAATTTATGCATCCACAATGTCGTGGTCCTCTCCGTCACTCCCTCCGTCTTTGATCCATCACCTCCGCTACACTTCAAATCTTCCCAATTTCATAATTAACGTTGAAAACAAAAAACTCAAAACACAAAATAAACCAAAGACTGCCTTAATTATTATATAGTGGTGCAGTTCAATATGGTGGTGGTGCAGTTGCACCACGTAATGGTACTACTGCACCACTACAGCTGCACCACAGAGTGGTGTTGCTGCACCACAGAGTACGTTTTTAACAAATATGGTGCATGTGCACCACTGCAATGTACGTTTTTAACAAAGTTTTGGCTAAAGCATGTTTCAAAGAAGTTTTAGACAAATATACCTGCTTCTTTATTATAGGCAGATGTGTCTTTAGATTGTTCAAAGTAGCCTTGTTTAAGTTGGAGTCCGATCAACAAATTAATTAATAAAAAGAATCAGCATGGATGAGAGTGAACAAAACATATAAGATAAAAATATTTTTTTTCATTTGTCTCGCACAATATTACTAGGAAAAGAACAAGTGTTGCATAAAAGAAAATAAATGCACAATGTTTGCGATGTGATTTTATTATTTGGCAAGAGCGATTTTGTAAAGGGTGGTGTAGGTTTTAGAGAATTTATAATCATGCCAAATGCTTTGTTCGTCTTGTTGATCATTATTGCATTTCCATTCTTTTGAAATTGGTAAAAACAATTTATTTATGTCTAAATGTATGAACTGGATTAACATCTGTCGCTGATGTTGCCTGATTATATTTGCAGATGATGTATTCATTTCTCGATCGGCTAATCAGTCTAGATCTTCCAAGTGCTGCAGATTAAGGAGGTGTAGAAGGCAAATCATTTTGACGGGTTTGGCAATTATAAAATCTAATTTTCTAGTTCCACATTTGGTCTAATATTTGGTGCAAACTAATACTATGGCTTTATCTAATGTTTGTATGAAGGGGGTTTAAAATATCATTTGTGTTTATGAACATATGTAAGCTTTGCTTATGGACTGTGTTACTTAATGTGAATGATTAACAATTTTGCTTTTATATGATAGTTCTTTGTTTGAGTTGTATATTATCTTGTTAAAATATAATAAAATGTAGTTTATATTAATGAAATGTGTGCAAAATATATCAATGCTACAGCATAATGTCAGTGCTGTAAAATGAATAAAAACGTAGCATAATAAATAAAAACATAGATCATTTGCGACGGTTTTAATAAAAGTAGTCGCATAACATGCAATTTCTGCGACGATTGTTATTAAACCGTAGCATACTAGGGAGATTCGAAACCAAAATAATATTCATTTGCGATGGTTTTTTATTAAAACAAGTCGCAAAACAAGAAACTTTTGCGGCGGTTTTAAAAAATTCCGTAGCATAATAGAAAAATTCAAAACGAAAACAATTCTCATGTGCGACGGCTTTTAATTATAACCAATCGCAAAAAACCACCATTGTGCGACGGTTTTTAATTTAAAGCCATCGCACAAAACACCTTTCTGCGACGGTTTTAAAACTGTCGCAACAGATTTTTGTTATTTGCGACGTCTGCATTTGCGACGGTTGATAAACCGTTGCAAATCAGGCTAAACAACCGTCGCAAATGACTCGTTTTGTAGTAGTGACGATATCTTGATCTTCTCAAAGAGTGAAGAAGAACATGCTCAGCACCTAAGGGAAATCATGGAAACTCTGCGAGTCCATCAGCTAAAAGCCAAATTCTCCAAGTGCCACTTTTGGAGAGAGGAAGTAAGGTTTCTTGGGCATGTAGTATCCAAAGAAGGGTTAGCTGTGGACCCTGCAAAGGTAGTAGCGGTACAGGATTGGAAGACACCAAGGAATGCAACTGAGGTCCGAAGTTTTCTAGGACTAGCAGGTTTCTACCGAAAATTCATAAGGGATTTTGCGAAAATCTCAGCTCCACTCATAAGGCTGAAAAAGAAGAATCTAGTGTTCAATTGGGACTTGGATTGCGAGTTTGCTTTCCAACGCCTAAAAAGGGCTCTTACAACAGCCCCAGTCCTGACTCTGCCAGATGGAAGCAAGATGTTCACAGTTTATACAGATGCATGTGGGACAGGGCTAGGCGCTGTCTTAATGCAAGAAGGGAGGGTAGTAGCTTATGGTGGAAGGCAATTGAAAGTTCATGAAAAGAACTACCCGACCCACGATCTTGAGTTAGCCGCCATCGTCTTTGCACTCAAGTCTTGGCGACATTATCTCCTAGGTGAGAAGTTCGAACTTTACACTGACCATAAATCGTTGAAATATCTTTTCTCGTAGAAGGACCTTAACTTGAGGCAACAAAGGTGGATGGAGTTTCTTGCCTCGTACGATTTCGAGATCTCCTACACTCCGGGCAAAGGCAACGTAGTCACAAATGCTTTGAGCAGAAAGAAGCTAAGATTAAGCCCGCTGTTTGTTGAAAGGCAAAGCCTAGAGTATATAGCCGGTTTTAACTTTAGGCCCTCCTCTGATTTCGTACCGGGTTTATTAGCATCTCTTGAGGTGCGCCCTACTCTTTTGGACTCAATAGGGACAGCACAACGCGAAGACCCTCAGCTTATAGAGACGATTTATAGGCTAATTAGGGGTGAGACTTCAAGTCACCTCAACAGATACTCCATCGACGATAAGGGTTGGCTAAGGCGAGACGGAAGACTATGCGTCCCACGGACAAGAGATTTAGTAAAGATGGTTCTCGAGGAAGCACATCACTCCAAGATGACGATACATCCAGGCGGAGACAAAATGTATAAGGACATGAAAAGAATTTTCTTTTGGAACGGCATGAAGAAGGACGTGGCAGATTTCGTTTCTAATTGTATAGTATGCCAACAAGTTAAAGCGGAACAGAAAAAGCCTGGAGGACTACTTCATCCCCTAGAGGTCCCACAGTGGAAGTGGGATAGCATTTCAATGGACTTCGTTGATGGGCTGCCTAGGTCGAGAAGGGGCAATACTAGCATTTGGGTAATAGTGGATAGGCTTACTTAGAGCGCCCACTTTTTACCTGTCAAGAGTAGAAGGACCGCCTCATTTTAGCGTCTCTTTACATCAAGGAGATAGTTCGTCTCCATGGGATACCCTCCAGCATTGTTAGTGACCGAGACCCTGTCTTCATAAGCGAGTTTTGGCGAAGTTTGCAAGAAGCTGTAGGCACACAGTTATGTTTGAGCACGGCCTATCACCCCCAGACCGATGGACAGACTGAAAGGGTGAATAGAGTTTTAGAGGATCTTTTGAGACTTTGCGTTCTAGACTTTGGAGGGACATGGGAGGATCACCTTCCCTTAGTGTAGTTTGCTTACAACAATAGCTTCCAAGCTACCATAGGCATGGCACCCTTCGAAGCATTGTATGGAAGACCGTGCAAGTCACCAACTTGTTGGTGGGAGTCTACAGATAAGGTTATTCTTGGTCCAGACAAGATCAGAGAAACTTCAGAAAAAGTGGACTTGATACGAAGAAGGATGAAGACGGCCCAAGATAGACAGAAATCCTACGCCGACAAGAGAAGGACCGACCTTGAGTTTGAGGTTGGGGACAGAGTTTTTCTTAAGGTATCTCCTCTAAGGAACGTTGTTCGATTTGGATCCACTAGAAAGCTAGCACCGAGATTTGTAGGACCATTTCCTATCATCGAGAAGGTTGGGAAGATGGCCTATAGATTAGAGCTACCCGAAAAACTGGCCGGAGTTCACAACGTCTTCCATGTTTCTCACCTCCGGAAGTGTTTACACGAGTCTGCTGAAATAGTAGAGCCTAGCATTCTAGAAGAAGCCGAAGTGGAACGTGAAGCAACTGTGAGAAGAGTTCCAACACGCATCTTAGGAACTGAAGTGAAAAAGCTATGCAACCGCGAAGTCAAGCTCGTCAAAGTTCAGTGGAGCGACGCCGAGGAAGACGCGACTTGGGAAACTGAGGCTAGAATACGCGCAGCCTACCCTTTTCTTTTTGAGGGTACATCTTTGATCTTTCTTTTTCCTTAAGTTGTGCTTTTATCTATCTTTTAGGGTATATCTCCTCGACCTTATCTTTTAGGTAGAAACCCTTTGGATGAAAACATGTAATTGAAACATGTTATGGATGATGGTTGCAAGTGGTTGCAAGTGATTGCTAGTGGTTGCTCGTGGTTGCATATACACACACAATCTAGGTTTTAGATCGGCTCAGTCACTTCATATTGCATATGCATATATGTATTTACATTCTTATGTGGTTGAAGTTTAAGGTATTTTCATATGGATGTTGCATTTATATGAATTATTGTGCACTCATGTAGAATCATGAATAGGAAGGTTTGCATACATAATGGATTCATGACACTTACATAATTTGCATTAAGGAGGTCAACTGAATCAGTAGACCATCTGATTTTGCATTAGATAAGTACATGTACACACACTTCGCATATGATCATGAAGCATTAGAAGTCTTATAAGGACAATGGACGCTCGTGTTTGATGAATGAGTAGATGGACGTTTGGATGTTAGGATATACATTCTTCCTAAACTTGAAGATTTCGGGGACGAAATCCTTTTAAGTGGCGGAGAATGTAACACCCCGTATATTCTATAACAGTGAAATTCATAAATTAAAGGATAATTAATTTCAAATCAAAGAATTAAGGGAAACGGGATAGGCCATTTCGTTCGTCTCGGAATTCTGCTTGAGATAGAGTCCGAGTTTGCGTAAAACGGACTCCGTATGAGGGAGATATGACCTCCGGAAGTTTCAGAATTCAGTTTAAAATTCAAACAGGCAGAAGTAGTTCAGAAAAACGAATTCGAACTCAAAATCGGACCCAGGTTGGGCTGGGCGGGAATTTTCCCGCCCAAGACCCAGGTCGACTGGGCAGTCGACCTAGGTACCCAGGTCGACTGGGCAGTCGACCTGGGTGTCGACTGGGTAGTCGACCTGGCCCCTGAGCCAGGTCGAACCCAGCCCCTCCTGGCTGGCCTGATCTGTGCTTGGTCGAATTTCTGGACTTGGTCTTGTCACTAGGGCTTATGTGTCAACCCTTGATTGGTTTCTCTTTAAAACGAACGGCTTATATTAATCTTGGCTCCATCGACGGCTCTAATCAATTCACAAACTCTATAAAAAGGACCTAAGACTCCACCTAATTCACACAAATAAAATGAGTATGGAGCTGTCATGCTGCTGAAGAAAGACTAGGAGTAGCCGTCAAATCGAGAGACGATTAGGAGTTGATTCAAAAGCTTAAAGCCACGACAATTAAATCAAAACAACGCCTACAACAAAGGATAGCATCACCAAATTCAGAATTCAGAGTCCTGAATACAAGATTTGTCATACGTTGTAAGTAGAGTGATATTCCGATATGAATGAATAATTGAGACTTGATTGTGTAGAACAAGAAATGGGATTGTACTTTAATTATAATAAGGTTAATTCATAATTGTACGTTGCTATGATTTGCTATGAATGGATTTGGGATGTCGTAGTGTAATTAACAGGATATTGGATCTATTGAATAGTTGCGATACAAGTATATAACTCATGTTGGAAATTTGATACGTTGTGGTTAATGAGAAGTTATATATATTTCATTGCAACCAAGTTAAGACTTATGCAAGTATATGATTCACTATTATGCCAACATGATTTATGATCCTTCTATGTATATTTTTATGATCATTTTTAGTGTAGTTGGATCCAATTGGGTATTATGATTCATATGAATTTATGTTGGAATAGGCATCATGATTCAAGTGAAAACCATACTTTTGTATTAGTGACAAAAGTAAGCATCTTTGTGAACTTGTGTTGACCTTATAAACATGACTAGTTTATGTTTAACTTTATGCCCAAACAAAATATGTTTAGGCTTAGGTTGTTGTTAAAAAACATATGATAATATATGTGGCACATAATTAAGTTAGATTCACACTTTAAATAAATGTTTACATGATTAGATTAAAACCATGATTCATGTTTAGGTATGTTTTATGTCAAGATTATATGCTATTACAATGCAAGTTCATATGTGCCTAATCTATGTTAATTAGATCGCTATGTTGCAAGTTCATGCGTTTACACTCCCCTTTTTGATGTTACTTAGAATATATATATATATCATGTTCTAAGCCTCCCCTTTTTATGTGGCTAAGTTAGGCTAAAATGTTGAAGCCCAACATATGTTATATTATTACGTACAAACGGGGGAATACGTTGGGGTTAATTAAAATATATGTGTTGGCATGTTTGGCACATGCCAACGATTCATGACATTTTAAATAGTATAAATTATTATACCCAAGAATAATGAATTTGAATAATGGGCCGCAAATATTTACATATAAAAGAAAAAGAGACAAAATATGTAAACTTAGAAAATACGACATGCTTAACCCGAGGTTGGATTGCATTGTGACATAAACCTGACCGGACCCGCCCGGCTGTCCAGTAGTCACAACAATACCTATCCAATGTGGGTGGTTAAGCATTGAGCCCAATAAAGACCCGAGGTTAGACTGAGTTGTGACGTAAGACTGCCCGGACCCAACCGGCAACAGGCAGTCACAACAATACATGTCTAATGTGAGTGGTTGGGGCTTTAATAAGACAATTAAGGCTAAGTCAGGATTGATAGGATTAAGTAAATTGAATTAATACTTAATCAAATACAACATGCTAAACTATACAGACTGATTGGGGGATTAGGTTTAAACTGAACACTTAACCAACTTAGCATGTTGGCTAGAAATAGAAAACCTAGTAACGGGGGACCCTTTTCAGCAGTAACCCTACAAGGTGTATCAGGATACCCTGAACTAGGCAGGGTGGGGCACGATTACTGGGCTGACTGTAAGAGGTCAAATCGACGGCGGTGGTGCAGCAGTGTAGGTTCTAACAGGGTGCGGGCGTGCACACACTCCGGCGTAGAAAAATTAGGCACTGGGCACCAGTAGTATACCTGTGCATTCTAGAACTGTGTCGGGCCACCACCATGGGACTTGATACACCCCATGGTGGGACCAGCATAGGTAGCTACAACATCGGGGGCCGTAAGACGCATGTAACTATGCGAGTAGGAGCCGATCATTAAAAAGGATCACTTCTCCCTGATTTTGGGGTGCCATTTGGGAACTAGTTTATAGGGGGTGCAGAGATTAATATGGGGTACGATAGTGTATTCGACTCTAGACAACTTAACTTAGTTTATGGTGCTTTCCCATTTCCAGTTTATACTTATCGTGCTCTTTTTCTTGTTCATAGACTGAATAGTCCTAGACTTACTCAGGCTTTATGTCTGACTCTACTTTTCTTTCGTCTTCTTTTCTTTCGTCCCCCCCTCCCCAGGTCCACAGGGAGGGAATACCGCAGCTTGACCAGTTTCACATCCAGCTTGAAGAGAGAGAATGTATTGCTTGGATCTCTTTCGTTTTGGACTATGGCTTTGGATAGCAATTATGGGGACTTATGCAGTTTACTTATGTTTTTATGCTTCTTTAAGTTATGAAATCAAGACAGTTATGGAAATGTAATGTTTTTTGAAGTATTGTAAGACAATTATGGTATGGTTTGTGTAACATGTATTTTGATGAAATAAAAGTTGCTGTTGTTTCCGCTGTTATAAAAATATGTGTATTTATATCTGTCTTGTGACTTATACTTATAAACCTCCACCAAAATTAGGGCATTCCCTTTGTGAGTGACCCTAACGGAGGTGGGGTGTTTCATCTGGTTTCATCTTTTGAAAACCCAAAGCGAGCACACATACGACGGTATAAGTCAAATAAGAGTGTCGATTTATGACTGTTAGAAGGCACCCATTCAAGGAGTCAGGAGGTAGGGTAAGATTGGCTAACATCCACTCCAGGACCTACAGCTAGGGCAACCTCGATCACCTGATCAGGATCTTTGAACTTCCCTGACGTGGTCCCTTCCTTGGGATCTTGACTAAACTATTTTTTAGCGTGCATTTCTGCATAAGTAGGGATGTTTGAAAAACAAGTTACGGTTAGTATGCTAATAATTAAAGGAAAACAACTCTGAGCGAATGTGTCATTCAGACTGAAAAATCATCAACTATAGTTAAGTCTTCAAAACCCGTTGGAAGTATGAATGATCGAAGGCAAAATTACAAGCTTAAAAGTGTATGATAAGGCTTGTCATAACAGATTGAACGTTACAGGGAAGGTCCAACGAACGGAAACGAACCAGTATCGACCGGTCGCACGCAACCCTTGCATGTACAAAAGGCTCTGGCCCAGTCGATTATGAGTAACTATTGGTCGTGCATAATAAATGGATCCTACCAGCAGCAAATAGAACATGAAACAATGATAACAATGTCAGGTTTCTATGACAAGGGCATTCCATCAAGCAGTTGACATAGACATGGTAAATAAAAAACGATGTTTCAAAGACATTACAACAAGCAGCTTGTTGACATATTATTGGAGACAGAAAACCAAGGGGGTTCTTGTGCAAATCAGATTTATTAAACGGTTGCACACAGCCCTAGAGATTACTAAGTCAAATCAATGTTTTCCAGCCATTGCAATCACAACAAAATACATGCTCAAGTAATTCAAACCTTATCAACCAGAAACTCCAATGAAGCAAGTTGGATTAACCCGAAAGCAAAGTTTAGAGAAGAAATTCACTTACAGATGAGCAAGCGGATCCGGTTTTAAAGGAGGAACCTCCTAACTAATTTCGGAGTTGAAGAAACTTGGTCTAAAGAGATCAGGCGCAATGATAAATTGAGGGAGTTAATGCCTGAGAGTAATCGGAGGCAATAGAGAATCTCTTATGGCAAAGCCGCCATTAAAGTAGGATTTATAGGAAGATAAAATACGTAAAGAGCGGGAAAATTAAGAAACGACGCTTAAAGAAGACTAAAAGGCCCTTTCAGATTAAAGTGACACGACAGCCCGGTTAGGTCCGGATGACCCGCTTAACTATACCCGGAAAAACAGCCCATCAAATCGAGTCCACAAACAACTATGACTGTGCGCGAACGACTATAGAGATATTCAATTGTGCATAAGTACGGTAGCAAGTATGCTCATCTTACAGGAAATTGGACTTAATCCATCAAATGATGTTACATTTCACTATTTCAAAGCATGTACGCTTTACAAATTAAAAATTGCAAACTTCGAGGGGCAAATGTTTAACCCTTAAAAGTCATACAAGCATTAAAGGATTAAGTCTATAAGACGAGCACTAGTGAGGTTCGTCTATTCATGCCTCAACCAAGGTCGTTCATACACAACAAGGTTAAAAATAAGCCACGGCTCGAGCATGGGAACAAAGGCGGGTCACTTGTGCCAAGCAGAATTGCTTGAACATTAGAATGAGGTGGGCCAATTCGCTTAGCATGATCATGATTGATCATATAGCGCAGCGCGGTGGTATAAGGAGGTTGCGCACACGAAACTAGCCCGATTGGCACGACGCAAGAAACAGTAGGGGTCGCGCATCCGGCGAAGATCATCTATATTTGGAGAAATCGCTCATCCTTGCACCAGGGAAACCGGTCGCACAAGATGACAAATGGAATTAACTCCAATAACAAGCTCCACTCTGAAGTTGTTCATTCATACTACTCTGGTCGATCAAGCCAGGGGTCGTACATATATCCCATATCTGATCATAGAGTACAATCTCAGTCACCTGGTCATTCCGTAATCAGCTGGTAACATCTCAATCAGACGCTACCCAACGGTCGATCAGATACCAGTTCCCAATTGGTTGCACTTACAATCCGTCCTATAAGATTTGACTGTTCACTTATGCACCAACACAGGACTTCTCGCCAATCGCTCGTGTACTCATCACCTGACAAATCGCCCAAACTACTCGTTCCTATGAAGCTGCTCGCTCCTATGAAGCTGCTCACTCTTATGAAGCTGCTCGCTCCTATGAAGCTGCTTGCATATAACAACTGGATACAGCTATCGACAGTTGGTTACAGCTAAGCGGTGGCATCTTAGTAATTAGCAGAACAAGAGACCCGTAGCCTGCATATATGGACCTTAACTCGTTTCTTCAGTGGGAGCTCAGATATAAATAGGCCAGGGTTTCCATCGTGAGGGCACCCTTCTTGGACAACCATGAAGTGTTGAAGAATTCTCCTCTTCGCCAATCCTTAAGCGTTCCAATCATCATCCCCATCTCCATTAGAAGATCTTTCATCCACCTAGCCATGGTATCCATCAAGATTATCTGAGTAGCGAAGTGTAACACCCCACGTTCATTAATGTCACTCACAAAGGGAATGCATTAACTTCAGTGAAGCATTATAGGTTAAGATGCAGATAAATTACAAGACAGACAAACAAAGCAACGGAAAATAAAGTCATTTTATAAGCAATGTAGTTTAGTCAAGCTTTTATAACAATTGACTGAATCATACTTAAAAGTATTGCATAAAACTTCTGTCTTGATTTAAAAACTTTCAAGTATATAAGAAGAATAAAACATAGCAAAGTAGCATAAGTCCCCAAATTAAAGTGCAACCACAACCATAGCCAAAGATAAGAGGTTCCAAGCCATACATCACAGAATCTCCAAGCTTGGAAAGAGGAACCGTCCAAACTAAGCTGAGCTATTCCCTCCCTAACTACCTGGGGGGAACGGAAGAAAAGTAGACGAAAGAAAATGGGTCAGACATAAAGCCTGGTAAGTCCAGTGACTTTCAGTATGTAAACAGGTAAAAGTAACATGACATGAATAAAGTGAATATAAGACAATACCGTGATAACAAAGATAACAAGATAACATAAGATTAGCATAAGATATGATAAGGCAAGATAAACTGAATGCGCTTCTACTCTTTCTCTGCTTCGCTACTACCCTGTTATTCTGATTTCTATATCTCTACACCACCTAACTAGTGTCCCAACTAGTAATATATATAAAATGATAATATGATTAATATTCCCTACTAGTGTCCCAACTAGTATCCTATGTTATACAATAAGGTGATCCCAACCCCGCAATTGTGGTAGCCTTCAGGTGTACATCTAGTATGAGGATCTTACCTCAATCAGCCTAATTGCCATGAAGATGTTAGATGTATCCTTACTACCTTAACCGATCGGCTACGACTCGTATCGATCTAGTTCTAGTTTGTGTCGCTCGGCCCTCTACTTGTAGATACCTGTGCTGGTCCCACCGTAGGGTGTATCAAGCCCTAAGGTGGCAAACTGACACGATCAAGATGCATAGCTTTATATCTACTGATGCCCAGTAGCTAATTCTTCCACTTCGGAATACGTGCACGCCCGTGATCCCGTCGGAACCTGCACTACTGCACCATCTGCCGCTAATTTGACCGATTATAATCAAACCAGTAATCGTGCCCCACCCTGCCTAGTTCAGTGTACCATGATACATCTATGTGGGTTACTGCTGAAATGGGTCCCCATTACTAAGGTTTCCTACTGGTTAAGTTTGTGGGCATATATATACAAATATTACCCACCTACACGAGATGTACTTAACCCTCCCACTGATTCAAACATGTTTATTTAACGGTTAAGTTTGTGGGCCTATATATACTAATATTACCCACCTACCCAAGGTTTACTTAACCCTCCCACTTATCAAGTCAATATGTATTATTGGTTAAGCTTTCCTTAACCCTATCCACTTTGTTCATGTAATATTGGTTAAGTGCTGTCCATTCATGTTAACTTAACCCACCCACACATCATGTTGTATTGGTTAAATGTTTCCTATTAACTTAACCATGTTTATTCATCATGTTATATTGATTAAGTGTTTCTTATTAACTTAACCCCACTCGTTCATCATGCTATATTGATTAAGTGTTTCTTATTAACTTAACCCTACTCATTCCTCCTGTTATATTGGTTAAGTGTTTCTTATTAATTTAACACCACTCGTTGATCATACTATATTGGTTAAATGTTTCTTATTAACTTAACCCTACCCATTCATCATGTTATATTGGTTAAGTGTTTCTTATTAACTTAACCCCACTCGTTCATCATGTTATATTGGTTAAGTGTTTCTTATTAACTTAACCCTACCCATTCATTATGTTATATTGGTTAAGTGTTTCCTATTTATATGTTACTTAACCTTACCATTCTTAGCATGTCTTATTTATTAGCATAATTCACTCATTAATGCCTCAACCTCTCACATTAGAACTGTTGTTTGCGGTTGCTGGATGTGCCAGGTGGTTCCGGGCAGACTTCCACCGCAAAGTTATTCTAACCTCGGGTTTTTGGGCTAAATGCTCTAACCTCTCACATTAGATCTATGTTATTGCGGTTACTGGATGTACCGGGCGGTCCCGGGCAGTTTTACACCGCAACTCAATCTAACCTCGGGTTAGGCATGTTCATCTTTTAGCCAATTTACATATTTACCGTACATGTCCAAGTCTAGATTTTATATGCTAATTATCCTAATTTCACAAAACCAGTCATGTTTCAATTCTCAAGTTATGCCCAACAAATTCAATTACAAGTTATTAATCAAAATAAGCTATACCCAATCTTCCCAAATTTACAATAATAGTCATGCTCCAAAATCACAATATACATTATGCTTGGCGTCCCAACCAATAGTTATGCCCAATCTAGATTTAATATTCCAGTTTACAGTTTACGCCCAAAACTTGGTTTACATGCCAATTGACCCAAACTTGCAGTTATAATGATAATAATGCCCCAATATCAATTACAGGTTATGCCCAACAATTTCACCGAATAAGTTATGCCCAATTATTTCACCAAACACAGTATGCCCAATATTTACCCAAAATAGGTTATACCCAAATATTCCCCGTATTCCAATAGTTCGTATTTCGCGATTTCAGCCTAGGTTCGAAGGTAACCTAGGTTCATAAAAGAAAAAGGGAATAGGGGAAGAGAGAGAAGGAGCATAAAATAAGAATAGGCATAAAAATAGGCATGTAACATCAGACCTAATACAGGAAATTTGGATCCAACAGAGATAGATTCTTGAATAAACTGATACAATCATTATCGCAGGCATAAGAATAACATCATGAAGCAAAAAGGATTATATGCCTGATGTACAACAAAGATAGGCCTGATTTAATCAATGAAAATAACCTCTAAGGCATGTAAAGACATAGATTCAATAGAAGGATAGGAATAAATCTGAAAAGAATATCTTACAATCAGGCATAGACTTTGATTCATTTTATTACATGTCAAGATTACAATCAGGTGTTCAAATCTGAAAATAACATGAACTTACCTTACTAGGATTTAGAAAAGATAATCGAATCGTTGTTGTTGCAAAAATTCTAATTTTTGATGTTGATTTATCTTCAAAGTTGATTGTTGATGAAGAATTTCTAATATGATTCAGGATTTTAGAGGCAGCGGCTAAGAGAATTGAGAGTTCAGCAGCGTAGAGGCGTCATAAGGAATTGTTATGAATTAGGGTTAGGTCTAGGCACTAATTTATAGGTGTATAGAGTGTTTTAGAGCCTTTAGATCACCATAGAAGCCATCAAGTCCGTCCAGCACATCAAAAATTATCACTGCCCAGATCTGGACGATGGGGTCGACCCCTACAGGGGGGTCGACACCTAAGTCGACCCCGGTGTCGACCCCAAAGTATCTTGGTCGACATTGGTGTCGACCCAGCGGGTCTCGGGTCGACACCCCAAACGTGTTCGGTTTCGCGTTTTGCCTTCCTGCTTCCATTGTTTTGAATATTTTTGAATATAAATTGATTTTATTTTATTTATGTATACCAACTTCCAACCTTAATAACTTCTTCATACTGTATCTGTTTTATGCAAACTCGGACTCTATCTCAAGCGGAATTCCGAGACGAACGCAATGGCGCAACCCGTTTCACTTAATTCTTCTTTTAATAATTAATTATTCCTTAATTTACTAATTTTAAATATTTAAAATTACGGGGTGTTACATTCTCCCCTCTTTAAAGGATTTCGTCCCCGAAATCTCCAAGTCAAGAAGAATGTATATCCTACCATCCAACATCAATCTACTCAACCATTCAATCACAGGCATCCATTGTCCTTAAAATGTATCTAATGCTTTTCATGAACATATGCATAGTGTGTGTGTATATGTCCTTGTCTAATGCAAAATCTGGCGGTCTACTGATTTAATTGACCTCCTTAATGCGGATTATGTCAGTGCCATGAGTCCATCATGTATGCAGTTATTCCTAATCGTACTTTATTACTTCTACATGAGTGTTCAATCATTCATACAAATGTAACATCCATATGATAACAAATTAAGTTTCAATCCATATATGAAATATGGAAGTGACGGAGCTGATCTAGTGCCTAGTGTGTGTGTATATGCATCCACGAGCAACCACTAGCAAACACTTACATCCACTTGCATCCACCAAACATAACATGTCTCAAACACATGTTTACATCCATTGGCTTCTACCTAAGGATCGAGGATAGGACCAAGAGGATATACTTAAAAGATAAAGACTAGCAAATAAACTTTACAGAAAAAGAGAGATCAAGGATATACCCTCAAAAGGGGTATGATGTGCGTATCTAGTCTTCAGTCTTCTAAGTCGCATCTTCTTGAGCTTCACTCCATATTGCTCTGACTGTCTTAACTTCACGATTGCTTGACTTCTTAATTTCTGTTTCCAGAATATGCGTTGGAACTCATTTCACTGTCGCCTCTCGTTCCACATTTTCTTCTTCTAGTATACTTAGCACTACAACTTCTGCCGTGTCATGCTAACATTTCCTCAAAAGGTCTTCCAAAATCCTGTTCACCCTTTCTGTCAGAGGAAGATAAGCGATGCTCAAACATAACTGCGTACTCATGGCTTCTTGCAAGCTTATTTATTAAGGTGACTAGAGGTCTCTTCTCTACTTAATTTATCCATTGCGTCAGCTATCTGAGAGACTTTTCTTTGTGAAGTCCCTATTTAATTCAAAAGCGTAGGTCTTACTCCTAGCGATGCTAACTACTAACTTTACCGAAGGTTTTAAAATCAAAGTTCGATATGTATTCTGAACTTTTCCTTTTCACATAAAGAGGACTTGAAGTCAACCTTTTTTCTTCTTAAGGCATCCGCTACGACCTTACCCTTCCTTCTTACATCAAAATGGTGTCTAGTCCCGTGCCGCATGCATCCGTGTATATCGTAAACCTTTTACTACCGTAAGGAAAAAGTCAAAACTGGGGTCGTTTTAAGATCCTTCTTCGATCGTTGGAAAGCGACATCACAATCAATATCCCAAGAAAAGGTTAGATTCTTCTTCGTTAATCCAGTAAGTGCGGCTGATACCTTCGCAAAGTCCTTAATTAACTTCCTATACCTGCCCACTAAACCAAGAAAACTTCTTACTCCCGTTGCATTCCTTGGGACCTTCTAATCTTGCACCGCAACTACTTTGCGGGATCCACTGTTATCCCTTCCTTGGATATCACCTGTCTTAGAAACCTTACTTTTTTTTCCTCTCCAAAAATGATATTCAGAGAACCTAACCTTAAGTTGATGCGCTTGGAGGGTATCCGAGACTTCCCTTAGATGCAAAGCATGTTCTTCCTCACTCTTAGAGAAAACCAAAATATCATCTATGCACAAGCGAAGTGAACCATCCGCCTTTGTAGCGGAAACAACTGGAGCACCCCTATTCAGAACTACTTCGCCTTATGAACCCTTTCCCAAGTAACTCTTTTACTTGTTTACTGAGCCCTTCCTATCCCTTGGAGCCTTATGTCGTACAGGTAATGCAACTGGCTTTGCATTGTCAACTAGATATATGCGGAAGTCTATCTTGCGTTTTAGGGGACAAACCCCTAACTTGATTAAAAACATCTGCGTACTCATGGACTATTCTAACGGATCAAAAATTGTTGATAGATGCATCAAGTGATTCTAGGTATCCAAGCCTAACTGATCCCTTTGGATCGCACGAAATCTCGAAGGTATTCCCGAGGCAAGTCAAAAGTTTAACTACCCTCATTTCACAATTACTAGCTAACCAATCTATGCCCAAAATCAACCCATAGCCCATGAAACCAAAAACATAAGCATTACACTTAAACTCAATATTTAATATAGCTATTCTCAAATCCTTACAAACAAAAGATAAATGAGTCGAACCACCAATTGGATTTGAGAAAATAATGGGATCTTCTACTATACACGCACTAAGGTGCAGAGACTCAACTATGGAAGCAGATATAAACGAATGTGAAGCGCTAAAATCAAAAAGAGTACTAACAGGATGATCAAAAAGAAAAACAAGACTTTTTCAACAGAAACTTTACTACCTCTCTCTCAGGTATGCTGGCGGTGAGAGCATGCACTTGCCCTCCTGAAAATACTGTCCTTAGTTCTTGCCTTTCTCCTTAATTATATGACCCGTTATACCATAATAAAGACACTTCCTCTTGTCTTAGGTTTTCCTATTCTTTCTTCCCTTCTTGTCCTGTGATTCTTCCACTTACACCTCTTTGTTTTTACCTCCTTTGTGAACCAAGTCTATATCCATGAGTTCCTCATCCTTGGGTTGTGCTCCTTAGCCAAACTCCCTCATTCTCATCTTTACCATCCTTGTGTAACATGTTGACAAGTTTATCGAAAGCTGCCTCCATCGCACGGAAAACCCTATAAAGCTTGAAAGAAAATTAGCCGCAGGTGAAACTACTGCAGCTATAATGGAAGTTGGGCACTTCTTCGCCCTTCGACAGGTGTCGTAGTCTCATCAAGCCTACGGAACCATGCCGCGATGAGGTTACCTCCCAGAAAGCCAAGAGCCCCGGAGACTCAGTAAAGAAGGAAAACAAGGATTCAAACAGAGGATCAAAAGATAATGCATATGGCTTTGGGGAATATGCCTTTAAAACAAAAAATTTCTTTAGAAAATGCTTCTTTTAAAACCGTTTTTAAAATAATTTTTCAAATCTTTTATCTGATCCAGTAACCTTCAACTCTGATACCAAATGTAACACCCCACGTTCATTAATGTCACTCGCAAAGGGAATGCATTAACTTCAGTGAAGCATTATAGGTAAAAGATGCAGATAAATTACAAGATATACAAATAAAGCAGCGGAAAATAAAGTCATTTTATAAGCAACGTAGTTTAGTCAAGCTTTTATAACTATTGAATCAATCATACTTAAAAGTATTACATAAAACTTCTGTCTTGATTTAAAAACTTCCAAGTATATAAGAAGCATAAAACATAGCAAAGTAGCATAAGTCCCCAAATTAAAGTACAACCACAGCCATAGCCAAAGATAAGAGGTTCCAAGCCATACATTACAGAATCTCCAAGCTTGGAAAGAGGAACGGTCCAAACTAAACTGAGCTATTCCCTCCCTGACTACCTGGGGGGGACGGGAGAAAAGAAGACAAAAGAAAACGGGTTAGACATAAAGCCTGGTAAGTCCAATGACTTTCAGTATGTAAACAGGTAAAAGTAACATGACATGAATAAACTGAATATAAGACAATACCGTGATAACAAGGATAACAAGATAACATAAGATTAGCATAAGATATGATAAGGCAAGATAAACTGGATGCACTTCTACTCTTTCTCTGTTTCGCTACTACCCTGTTGTTCTGATTTCTATATCTATGCACCACCTAACTAGTGTCCCAACTAGTAATATGTATAAAATGATAATACGATTCGTATTCCCTACTAGTGTCCCAACTAGTATCCTGTGTTATATAATAAGGTGATCCCAACCCCACAATTGTGGTAGCCTTCAAGTGTACATCTAGTATGAGGATCTTACCTCAATCTTCCTAATTGCCATGAAGATGTTAGATGTATCCTTACTACCTTAACCGATCGGCTCCTACTCGTATCGATCTAGTTGTAGTTTGTGTTGCGCGGCCCTCTACTTGTAGATACCTATGCTGGTCCCACTGTAGGGTGTAACAAGCCCTAAGGTGGCAAACTGACACGATCAAGATGCATAGCTTTATATCTACTGATGCCCAGTAGCTAATTCTTCCACTTCGGAATACGTGCACGCCCGTGATCCCGTCGGAACCTGCACTACTGCACCATTTGCCGCTAATTTGACCGATTATAATCAAACCAGTAATCGTGCCCCACCCTGCCTAGTTCAGTGTACCATGATACATCTATGTGGGTTACTGCTGAAATGGGTCCCCGTTACTAAGGTTTCCTACTGGTTAAGTTTGTGGGCATATATATATAAATATTACCCACCTACACGAGATGTACTTAACCCTCCCACTGATTCAAACATGTTTATTTAATGGTTAAGTGTGTAAGCCTTATATACTAATATTACCCACCTACCCAAGGTTTACTTAACCCTCCCACTTATCAAGTCAATATGTATTATTGGTTAAGCTTGCCTTAACCCTATCCACTTTGTTCAGTAATATCGGTTAAGTGTTGTCCATTCATGTTAACTTAACCCACCCACACGTCATGTTGTATTGGTTAAGTGTTTCATATTGAATTGGTTAAGTGTTTCTTATTAACTTAACCCCACTTGTTCATCATGCTATATTGGTTAAGTGTTTCTTATTAACTTAACCCTACTCATTCCTCCTGTAATATTGGTTAAGTGTTTCTTATTAACTTAACCTCACTCGTTCATCATGCTATATTGGTTAAGTGTTTCTTATTAACTTAACCTTACCCATTCATCATGTTATATTGGTTAAGTGTTTCTTATTAACTTAACCCCACTCGTACATCATGCTATATTGGTTAAGTGTTTCTTATTTACTTAACCCTACCCATTCATCATGTTATATTGGTTAAGTGTTTCCTATTCATATGTTACTTAACCTTACCATTCTTAGCATGTCTTGTTTATTAGCATAATTCATTCATTAATACCTTAATCTCTCACATTAGAACTGTTGTTTGCGGTTGCTGGATGTGCCGGGCGGTTCCGGGCAGACTTCTACCGCAAATTTATTCTAACCTCGGGTTTTTGGGCTAAATGCGCTAATCTCTCACATTAGATCTGTGTAGTTGTGGTTACTGGATGTACCGGGCAGTTTTACACCGCAACTCAATCTAACCTCAGGTTAGGCATGTTCATCTTTTAGCCAATTTACATATTTACCGTACATGTCCAAGTCTAGATTTTATATGCTAATTATCCCAAATTCAAAAAACTAGTCATGTTTCAATTCTCAAGTTATGCCTAACAAATTCAATTACAAGTTATAATAGGCTATACCCAATCTTCCCATATTTACAATAATAATCATGCTCCAAAATTACAATATACATTATGCTTGGCGTCCCAACCAATAGTTATGCCCAATCTAGATTTAATATTCCAGTTTATAGTTTATGCCCAAAACTTGGTTTGCATGCCAATTAACCCAAACTTGCAGTTATAATGATAATAATGCCCCAATATCAATTACAAGTTATGCCCAACAGTTTCACCGAATATGTTATGCCCAATTATTTCACCTGACACAGTATGCCCAATATTTACCCAAAATAGGTTATACCCAAATATTCCCCGTATTTCAATCGTTCGTATTCCGCGATTTCATCTTAGGTTCGAAGGTAACCTAGGTTCATAAAAGAAAAAGGAAATAGGGGAAGAGAGAGAAGGAGCATAAAATAAGAATAGGCATAAAAATAGGCATGTAACATCAGACCTAATACAGGAAATTTAGATCCAACAAAGATATATTTTTGAATAAACTGATACAATCATTATCGCAGGCATAAGAATAACATCATGAACCAAAAAGGATTATATTCCTGATGTACAACAAAGATAGGCCTGATTTAATCAATGAAAATATCCTCTGAGGCATGTAAAGACATAGATTCAATAGAAGGATAGGAATAAATCTGAAAAGAATATCTTACAATCAGGCATAGACTTTGATTCATTTTATTACATATCAAGATTACAATCAGGTGTTCAAATCTGAAAATAACATGAACTTACCTTGCTAGGATTTAGAAAAGATAAGCGAATCGTTGTTGTTGCAGAAACTCTAATTTTTTATGTTGATTTATCTTCAAAGTTGATTGTTGATGAAGAACTTCTAATATGATTCAGGATTTTAGAGGCGGCGGCTAAGAGAATTGAGAGTTCGGCAGCATAGAGGCATCATAAGGAATTGTCATGATTTAGGGTTAGGTCTAGGCACTAATTTATAGGTGTAGAGAGTGTTTTAGGGCCTTTAGGTCATCATAGAAGCCATCAGGTCCGTCCAGCACATCAAAAATCGTCACGGCCCAGATCTGGCCGACGGGGTCGACCCCTACAAGGGGGGTCGACACCTATGTCGACCCCGGTGTCGACCCTAAAGTGTCTGGGTCGACACTGGTGTCGACCCAGCGGGCCTTGGGTCGACACCCCAAACGTTGCCGGTTCCGCGTTTTGCCTTCTTACTTCCGCTATTTTGAATATTTTTGAATATAAATTGATTTTATTTTATTTATGTATACCAACTTCCAACCTCAATAACTTCTTCATACTATATCCGTTTTACGCAAACTCGGATTCTATCTCAAGCGGAATTCCGAGACGAACACAATGGCGCAGCACGATTCACTTAATTCTTCTTTTAATAATTAATTATTCCTTAATTTACTAATTTTAAATATTTAAAATTACGGGGTGTTACACGAAGAGATCAGAAATTCTCCTTCATCCTCCTTTAAAGCAAGAACTCATCCTTCTCCTCTACCGACTTACTCTTCTCCTCCATTGATTTTATTATTTCTCCACTGAAATCCATGAAATCAAATGAGATCCACATGTGAGGAAGAAAATATGTTGTAAAAGAGAGAGGATGCATATGTAAAGAGGGTTTATATACTTTGTATTTATTGTCATGATAATGCAATCTATCCTCATATGGGATGTAAGCCTAACTCAGGGCCGAACCACTCTAAAATCCTATCACCATTTTACATTCCTCCCATTTTTATTATCAACTCATTAATTGAGTACGACTCTAACCATTTTCTTACCACGTTGGTGAAGTAAAATCCTTGTACCCTTAGTGTTTGAGCCATTTTTGGTGGAAACAATTTATTTGTTATTTCTTTGCTTTTTTTTATATAGCACAATTTATTTTTTTGAAAGAAAAATGTGTGATCTTCTAAAAAGAAGAGAGCACACATATATATATAAAGAGAAAAAAGATTACAACAACAGACTTCCAGCCTAAAAAAAAAACAAGAAGCAACGACACAAGCTATGACTCGAGCTATGACAAGCCTCGCCAAACCAAAAGCAACAAAAACATAAACATAAGAAAATACTATCCAACCCGATCAACACCAGAACCAACCACGATAAACTCCTACGCAAAATCCATCTCCAAACCATATCCGCACACTAGAAAGCTCCTCAGCAAACTTCTTACCCGAGTCCTAAGATTGAAAACCAACCAACATCAATGCAAGCCAACATCCTAGCTCGGGAACTTATCATGATAAACAGTATACGATCTAATACGTTTGCTATGACGAATCAAACCCGATCTGGGATAAACTCTCCTGCGCCTGCTCCTCCTAGTCGAAGAAAGAGTCATATCACAAACAGGAGATTTTTCTCCATTGCCCTCTTTCAAATCATCCGAAACCAGATCTCTAAAAGTATTATCACAACGATAGAAGGAGTCCATATTATTTCTCAATCCTGAAATCACCGAAATCACACAAATCCCTTTATTCATTGCAGACGATAGATCAAACTTCCCAACAGAAGTAATTCTGCTCCTCTTACCCTTATGACCATCAACAAACTGCTTAGAGAACATTAAAATCTTTTTGGCTGCCAAAGTCTTCACCTGATTAGAACCATAATGCGACGTCAGACCCAGTTTCGTGTGATTAAAATCAACAATTGAAAAAAGATCCTTGTTGCGCAGTTCAATAGCAACATCTTTTTCTCGCCCAGTCTCTTCTGCCACTTGGCAATCCAACCCATCATCTTCAAATACAATAGATTTAGCTATAACAGGAACAAAATCAGAATGCCTATCCGTATCAACACCCTGCACATCCAACCGATCTACTCCAGTCATCACCTCTTTCCCCTTGTTAACACTCAAAGAAACATTACCCAAACTCTCATCAAATACCCTCACAAAAGGCTCCTGACACATCTGAACAAAAGGATCCAGAGTCAAAGAATCGAATTTCTGTATAACCAAAATTCTATCAGAAAAAGCTACCATCTCCTCTTCTAATAACATCGATCCAAGTTCATAATCATTAACACCCTCATAAGTCATAACACCTTCCCTGTTACAGACCATAATTGACTGACCATCAACACCCATCGGCTTAGAAACACCCACCGACCTCATATCCAGCATCCACAAGTTGTAGGGTTAATGTGGGAGGTCTAGCACTTTATAACCATGAATGAATATGTTAATGAACTTGAATACTTAACCTAGTTGAATCCATTAGGATTACATGAACATGTTAACTTGAGTAGGGGTTAAGTAAACTTGCTTGAAATAGTGGAAGGGTTAAGTATATCTTGGGGTGGTGGGTAATATTTATATATAGGCCCACAAACTTAACCTGTGGGGTTATGCAATCTTTTACACTGGTATGGCATGCAATCTTTTTACTCTGGTATGGCATAACCTATGGAGAACCTAGTAGTGGGGATGCAAGCATAGGGGGAAGCTTGTATCATCTTGCATGTGGGACCCATTTCAGTCAGTAACCCGTATATAGGTATCAAACAAGTACTCCGAACTAGGTTGGAGTCGGGGCACGCTTACTGGGTTGATTGTAAGAGATCCAAATGAAGGGGTTGTGTGGGCGGCGCATTCCGACGGGGTCATGTGCGTGCATGGGTTTGAAAGAGGAGGCTAAGACGTCGTGACATCAATAGATATGGTTGTGCACATCCTGAAAATAAAGGGTTGCCACTTTAGGATGTGATACATCCTACTATGGGGCCATCACAGGGAATCAATGGAGTAGGGAGACGACCGATTGGGGTAGTAATTAGGGTACATCTAGACTCTGGTGTGTTTAGGAGCCCGTTATTATCCTTAGGGGTAACTCTAGTATGTTTAGTTGGGCTGTCTGTTATTGTATGGGGTAAAACCTCTCATGAGAAGTATGCCTAAGTCTATCATCTTATACTTGTTAGGGATCATCTTGTTCATACTACACTAGTATTGGTGCAGAGAGAGAAAGTACCAAAGAATCACAATATATTCTATCATGTTTATCCTGTTTACCTTATCATACCTGCCTTATTGTGTTGTTATCTATCTCTCCAGTTTATATGCTTGTCATGATACTTTTACTTATTTATATGCTAAAAGTAACTGGACTCGCCAGATTTATGTCTCACCCATTTTGTTTCCTCTTCTTTCTCTTCTGTCCCAACCCACTTCCAGGTTCTCAAGGTGGGAATACTCAAGCTTGATCCGGATTCTGCTTTCATCCTGCTTGGAGCTACTTAGATGTACTGTTTGATTTCATATCTCTCTACTATGGCTATGTTTTCGGGATTATGCTTCTTTTATTATTGTACTCTTATGATTTAAGTACAAGACAGAAATTTTAAGTTGATGTGCATGGTTTTATGCATTTCAGACTTGTGATGTAACTATGTTTTCAACCACGATGTTTTCTACTTAATAAAAGTTTTAAATTCCGCTACTATTTTATAATTGTCATGTAATGTTTCTATTTCTGTTTTTGTTTACCTATAATGCTTCACGAAACTTAATGCATTCTCTTAACAAGTGACATTTATAGACATGGGGTTTCACAATAATATTATACCAAATAGTTTCGACATATTTGAGTTGGTTTTTCCTATCAGATTGCAATGAAAAAAATGCAATTAGAGAAATCACTCAATTTATTTCAAATAAAGTTGTATGATTTTTTTAGCTTATATTTTAGCATAACTAGATGACATAATAACATAAATATAACTTTTACTTCCATAAAATGGCTAAATCAATTACTTTATGTTTTTTTCTAAAGATCTATCAAGTTTATTAGTCAACGTGTAAAAAATCGTTAAATTGTAATTACGAAATGATTCTACAGTGTATAACAATATATTAAATTTTGAAGAAATTTAGTACATAAATAATAGTGTATAAATATAGGCTTGTATGCATGTCTGTTTGCACAGTTAGTCAAAAGGTATTTATTTATATTCATCCATTTCTCATTTAAGGCAAGAATTAGGGTAAACAATATATACGATGTTTCATTTATAACAATTAGTAGATGGCTTTTCTATGTCTGTACATCACTCGTCCGTTGCTTGGTTCATACGAGAGGTGTTTGAACAAAAGTTTTTTTTTGATACGTGCCCATACGAAGCCCTTATAGAATAGGACATGATACATATGTGTTTGGTCTAATCCATCCAATCCACTCGACACAAGATGCAATGACATATCTACTTACTGAATAGATAAAATATATTATCAAGTCTAAATAAAGTTCACCAAATGTTGAAAAAATTCCCAATTAATATTGGCACCAACTTCCAGTTGTTTAATATATGTATGACCACATTGATTGCATACACATGCACGTATACATATATAATTTAATCTAGAAATATTCTTGTGTGCACAAAGAATTGCACAAGTGTCTGTTGTGCAAGTCGATTTGAAGCCAAACATGTTCGTCTATATTCATTCATTTCTCATTTATTATACGAATTAAGAAAGAAAAATAGGTATGACATTTCGTCAATACAAATTAGTTGATGAATTTTCCATTGCTCGTACATTATTCGTCTGTTAGTTTGTTCATACGAAGTATACTCGAGCCAAAAGTTCTTTCGATCTATGCCCATCCGAAACTCTTATAGAGTAAGACACAGAAACCTCTATGTTCGGATAAACCTATCGAATCAAATCGATAGAAGATTCAGTGATATATTTACTTATTGAATAAATAAAATTTATTACTAGATCTAATTGATGGTCGCTAAATATGAAAAAAAAGGGTTGTTAAAGGGACTTCAATTTTGGTTAAAGGGTGTTACATTTTTAATTTATTGTACAATTTTTATGGTAGGACAAAATAAATTAGCCTCCTCTTAAACATACAAATAAAAATTCCAATATTAACTTTATAATCCTCCTTAATGCAAACCTTAAAACCTAAATTTTAATTAATGAGTATAATTTAATGTTGGATATGAAATAAAAAATGGAAATAGTTCATGTAATGTAGACACATGGAAGTTGTATAGATGATCAAAAGGCATCAGATTAGGTAAGTAAATGTAGTATCATATTGGAATTGGATGATTTAATTTAAAATAGTGAATAAATAAAAAAATTGATCGAATATGTATAATTGATATCCATAATTGATGTGAAAAATATTAGCATGCTGGTAATGATAAAAAAAATTAGACGAAATAGGAACCGGTACACGATTTCTTTTGATTCTTAGGAGCGCGGTTTCCTTTTGTTCGAACTACGGAAAATTTCAAAGTTTAGGATGTACCAAAACACATGATAGTCAGGGGTAGTTTAGCCTATTTTTATTTTTATTTTTTAAAACTCAAACCCTCTATTAACAAATAAAAATTAAGGAGGAGTACCCTTAAAATTATCCCCCTTTAACCAAAAGTGAAGCCCCTGTAACAATATAAAAAACCCCGATTAAGATTGACACCAATGTCTTATGGTTATCAGTATATCAATTTTCATATACTAGTCGATCGATAATAGTAATGGTAAATAATTTCAGTTTACCATTATATTAACTCGGTTATGAACCCAGAAGATATTCGCATATAACCAAAATAAAAAACAAGACAATATGACCCTAGAAACAGATGAAACTTTATAAAAGAGCCTAAGAAGCAAGACAAAGCATCCATAAAAGTCTTAACCCTAAAAGTGATAAATGCATGGACCGGTATTGGTCCATACCTAATGGACTGGTAGAGATCCATGGTACTTGTCCAAAAAGCGTGTGACCCATGTTAGTATCTTAATAATATTGTATGGAGCCTACGCATGAAATTTCAAGTCAACATGATCCTCCTAGATGCTAATACCCGATGGATCAAAAGGAAAGATTTAGACGGTAAGGAAACAATGCTCGAGGCAGTACAGATCAAGTTCAAATAAAGCCAAGTTTCATCCAAGGACTAAATGAGGCATGCTGATGACGTTTACGAAGTCTAAAGTGAAAAATACACTAACTCCACGGACGGATACCGGTCCATCGCCCATGGACCAGTACCGATCCATGTAGTTAGAGTATTTTGGCATGCAGCTTTGTTGGCAGATTCCAAGCACTATTCTGAGTCTTTTTCCAATGTGGCTTGGCCCAACACACCTCCAAAACTCCTATACATACCCCCTATGCTCAAACACGAAAGGGAACTGATTTCTTTTCCCTGCCAAAGCTCTGTCGAAGTAGATCTTCTCTTCCAGCAGCCATTACTCACCTTTAACAACAAGGCTTCATCTCCAGAGATAGCAAAACTTAGGTAATCTAGATTGGTTATCCTGAGTCTCCGATAACCACTAGTACTTGTGATTTTCTATTAATCTCTACTGTGGAGATCGTTGTAATCATTTGAATTTCTTTGTAGTTGGCTTGGTTTTGTGAAAGCGAAATAGAAAATAAAATTGAAAACAATCATTACTTATATGAAATAATTACTTAGGAAGGAGGCAATGAAAGGGAGGGTGATATGTGGAAGGAAGAGAAGATGAGGTATCACAGGGGAAGGAGGTTTAGTAAAATGTGTAAGGGTTGATTTTGTTTTGTTTAATCCTAAGTTTAATTAAATGCCTTTATACATTTTCAACTAGTATGATCAAACTGTTAGTCTGATAGATACGAAATTTGAAATCATACTATATTTCATAGATACAGATCCTATAAAACTGGTTTAGTCAAATTCGAAGATCATTTGCAAATGGCCTTTTTCTAAGATAATATTAAATTTCAATTAGTTTTTCGACATGCGTTTATATTGTGCACGCTCGCGTACTAACTCCGATTAATACGAAATTCGAAATATGACATTAATTTAACATTTCGGATCCGATGGAACTGGTTTCGTCAAAATCCAAGATCTTTTGCAAAATGTCCATTTCTAGGCTACTCAAATAATATTAGATCTTCGAATTTTAATATATTAACTTTTAAATCAATTTTAAAAGTTTACTAACCTTATTTTTACTTTAGTAAAATGTAAAACAAAGTTAGAATTTACTTTCCATAGTTTTTCAAGTCTAGATTCAATTTTTACTTAAATTGAAATTCAAGCAAACTTATCCATTTAAAAATTATATATATATATATATTCATATTTTAAATCGATTGAAAAATCTTGGTTGTTACAATCTCCCTCACTTAAAAAGATTTCGTCCTCGAAATCGGAACGAAGCAAATAACAGAGTGCTTGTTAAATCATATCACATCCCAGTACTATTAAGGATTGCGGAATGGATCGTTAAGGAAAAACTAACACTAGAGGGGGCTGAATAGTGTTTTTAAGAAATTTAACAAAATCTAAAACTTATACGATCAACTCTGCGAATCACACACCATACAAATAATCACAGACCTAGAATCAAACACAAACACAAAGATAAAAAAAATAAAATGCAGAAAAGGAAAGAACACACCGGATTTTATACTGGTTCGGATTACTCCTATGTTCAGTCCCATGCAATGCTAGATTGCGTAGAGTTTTATTACTATATCAATATCCAAATACAACACCCTTGATTTCATGGCCACAAGGTTACTACCGATTCCAAACACTCTTGATTTCACGTCTACAAGATTACCACCTATTCCAAACACCCTTGATCAAGGATATTTCCCTTGATTTCCCGGCTACAAGATTAACACCGCTCTGTTTCCTGGATTTCAAGGCTACAAGGAACACATCTTAACAATTACAACATTCATATAACTCTTCAATAGCACTTCGATTCAGAGAGTAATGGGTAGAGAGTGAGAAGAGAAGATTTTTTATATAAATAGAATTGAATTCGGCAGAGTATAAGTGTAGAAATCATAAAAATATGAAATATTAATGGTGTAAAGAAAGGGGATGAAGATGGAAAACAAGAATGAAGAATAAATTCGAAATCAGCCCACATTTATAAGATTTGAAAGGTTGCAACGCTTCTGGAACGTTACAAATGGTGAAAAGACACTTCTTTAAAATTTAATTTTCTGGCAGTTATATGTCGACATACCCATATATGTATGCCGACATATCTATCATATTTTTAAATTTTCTAAAGTATTTAATTCAGTATATATATTCTGGAAATTCATGAAACAAAACTTGTTGCTAAAACATTATTTTTTAAGTATAACAATCATAAGAAAATATTATTTAATCATATGATTAAAAACTTTATATATATGTGATATAAAACTATATATAATATAATTAAAAACATACATATAGAAATTTATAAAGAGAAATTTATAAACTATATATATACATAAACAAAAATGTTCCATGAAAACTTAGAGTTTAAATAAGAATACTATAATCAAATACAAACTTAGTAATATATATATATATATATATATATGTGATTTAATATAACTACAAATAAGAATACTTATATCTAAAATCATAAGTTTGAAATTCTTGGAAGATTAAATTATTTTGAGAGAAGTTTGAAATCAATTTGAAAATAGTTTTGAAATCAATTTTGAAAAGAGATAATTTGAAGAACAAAGTTTGAACTTGGAGTGCTATTTAGAGTCTTACATATAAACTAGACTCTATTAATATATTTTTCTTGAACTCTTGATAGCTTGAAAACTCATGATTCTTGAATCTGTTCTGAATCCTGAATCTCTTGAAACTCTAAAACTGTACAGTCTTCAGTACTTAAGTCCTATATACAAATACCTGCATATATATGTCTATATATTCTAGATAGAGATGTTAGTATATAATTTATAATCAATGATAATTGAAATAAGGCTGTTGTCATCAAAACTCAATTCTCCAAGAATCTCCCCCTTTTTGATGATGACAGCCTTAGTTTATAAAATATCATACCTGACATACCTGTTGATGTTGATCCTTCTAATACTCCCCCTGTCTATATGAATCCTATATACTCTCCCTTATCCTAAGTTTAACTAATCCTTATATTCTATAATTTCTCACCCTTTGTCATTATCAAAAGGAAATTCTAAAATACTCCCCCTATATCCTATATTTATCTTTATAAGCTAAGATTATAATATTTGACTCTATGCTAATGTGTTTAATATACATGACTCCTCCTAAATTTATGCCTATACTATTCTAAAGTACTAATAAAAATAACTCCCCCAAAATTTATAAATATTTCTAATATAGCTATCCCTGATTCTATAATATCCTTATATCTCCCTCTAAATCTATGCTTCTAAGCCTAAAATATTATAACTCCTCCTAAAACTATGAATATACTAGTCTAAAAACTAAATAAAAGGATAATAAACTAAGACAAACCAATCAAATTTTATAATCAATTCAAACAATAAAATCAATCCAAACAATCAATTTGAACAAGCAGTTCAAACAAACAATCTAAACAACCAAAGAAAAAGTATATGTAAATTCAAAAACACTTTGAAACTTCAACTAATCCTTAAAAACTATAAAACTCCCCCTTAATCTAATACAATACTAAACCAAGCCTAAACTCTATTTCCCTTAAAACTATAATACGACTTTAATCTAGACTAAGAAATAACTCTGATAAGATATCCTTAAAACTATGATACAACTTAAAGTAATATAATTCAAGTAATGATAATCAATATTCAACCAATTTAATCTAAACAATCAACCAATTTAAGTTTTGTTGTCACAAAACATCAAAACATAAACCCAATCATTTCTTGTAACTTTTATTTTTCCTAAAAACCTATAAAGCTCCTATCAACTATAAATGCATAAGTATTTTTATAACAATACCAACCACTAATGAAATTTAACCATGTCAAGTAAGTCAATCAAGTTATTCAAGTCAAATAAATCAAACAAACCAAACAAGTCAATCAATCCAATCAATTCAATGAAGCTAATTAATTCAAGTAAGTCAATTAAGTTAATCAAGACAAAGTAAATATGTTATGTATTTGATTAATAATCCTATATTTTTAATTAGATAATAAAACTTCTCATTCTGTATACTTGTTATGTGTGGGGTTAAAGTTAACATGTAACGCAGTGTATTGGTTATAATGCAGTATGTCATATGAAAAACTATATGAAGTGATATATTGAATGAAATGCAACTTGTGATGTGAATGGTTTTAATTTGAAATGCATTGTAATTTGTAATAATGGCACATGATATGAAATAAAATGTGTAATGATATCATGATAATATACAGAATGATTTTGATTATGATATGTATTTCTGTAAAAGATATTTAAAGTAATATCTACATATATATTATAAATTATTTGAATTAAACAAAGGTAATATATTAATTTCTAGACTCAGGTTAATGGTACTTATGAGAGAGATTGAAAAGATAGTAAAGTTAAAAATTTAATGGTAAAATTATATTCATGATAGGTAGTAAAATATTCATAATAATTCTATGAGAAATATGTAGTTAAATAATCTTAGTAGGGGGCTTCTTTAACATAGTAAAAATTAAAGATCATTTTAAAGAGAATATAGAGTTGTATCATATAAAGTAAACTTTTTTTCTTTTGAAAATGGGTATATATTATTAAGGCATATCTCAGCCCAATCCAAGATGCGTGTCACACAGAAATTCGACAGCACAAATACATATATTTCCAATTCGTGGTAAAACAATCACCAAAACCCATTATCATTAAACAGAACTGTTTCTTTCCCAAATAGGAATGGCGAGCAGCTTCGTCTTCAACGAAAAATTCATGGCTGCCTTAGGTTTTGAGCTTTTGACGGTCATTACTGCCGACCCCCTGGATCCATTTCTCCAGTACGAGGTAGTAAATTTACCTCTGATGTAATAAGTCTTCTTCCTCTCGTTCGCAGAATTAAATTAGCTTCCACTTCAATTAGCTTTGTAATCTCACGCGCTGTTCTCCTTTTGTTTTGAAAAACATGCCTATTCCTCTCATTCCATATCCACCAACAAGCAGTAACTACGCAGATGTCGTATTCTTTAATTTTAGCGTCTACATCCGCCCAATTCAAGCTCAGGTGAGTGATTATTTCCTGAAAGTTTGCGTCTTGTATTTGTATTATATATAAAGTAAACTAATTTTATATAAATATATATTCATAATTGTATATATATACATATAAACTAACTTTAAAAAGGACTTAAATTTTAATTTATTATGAAATATAAATCAATCTTGTGATACAAATCAATTTTGAATTTAAACTTTTAGAAATCAAAATATATTAATTTGCTAAAGAACCATTTATATGTTAAAACTTTAAAAAAAAATCTATAGTCATAACAAAATTATGAAATCTGGATATAAATTAAACTATAACTTCATATATTTAAACTACATATTTAAGACATAAAATCATATATATATATACAAACATATATATATATATATTATGTTTATACCAAAATACTACTTTAAATATTCAAGCTTTTATAAATCTTAATAAGAAATCAAAATAAGTATTAAGTTACAAATAGGATTTGAGATATGTAACCCAAAATTGTTATGTAATCATATGAATAATATATCTGTTAAACTATGCATGTTTAAACTATATATAAAAGATAAATAAATTTATATTTTATAACAATATCAAATGTTTGAATCTGTATATCATATTAACATGTCTATATAATTTTATTAATTTATATATATATATATATATATATATATATATATATTGAAACAAAATGTAAGAAAATAAGTAGACAAACAAAGTTATTAACTAAAGTTTGAACTAGCATTTTCTTATTCAAAAGATAGTGGGAAGTTTTAAAGTTTAAACTTTTGGAATTCAAAATTTGAATTTCATTTTATAGTCTTTACGTCAGCGTAAGGACATATGTATGTCGACATACATGCATAACTTTCAAAGAACATATGGTTTTGTGACTTTGGTTTTAAATTGTCGATTTATATTTCAGGTTTAATTATTTCCTGAAATAATATTAATCCAAAAAAACATCCAAAATTTATTTTATTATTATATTTATTAATTTATTAATATTTCAAATTTCAAATTTCAAATTTGAATTTTAAATTTCATGTTTGAATTTTAAAATTTTAAATTTCAAATTCAAAGCAAAGTAAACAAACAAACAATCAAAGCATCAATTCAACCAAAAAATTAGTTAAAAACTAATTAAGCGTACCCAGTTTTTAGATCCATTTCTTCTATATTTTCTGAATTCTGAATCACTGTGAAACACATATTTGGATTTCCAGTTTCTGGCTCTTCATCGCTTGAAGATGAATTTGAATCATCTAGATAAGGACACATCTTTTTTATATGGCCTTGTCAACTTGGCGTAAAAATTTTGAATTTGAATTTGAATTTTGAATGAATGGACACTTCAACTACAATAAGCCAAAAAGTCATATCCCTTCATAAACTCTTCGTTCCTTGATTGATAAATGATCATCTTGGTGTCTTTTGGCCAACCGTCATCAAATATAACTTCTTTTCCTGCAAAACAACATACCTTTTCAAAGTGTCAAGTGACTTTTCAAAATAACTAATTGTAATTTGATATAATAACATCATGATGATTCTGTGATATATCTATTTAAAAATTTTAGGAAATCATATCATGATAACTTGATTTTTCAATAAAATTGAATGCAGACTTATCTAATACTAATGCAATGCATGAAGGTGTTCCAAATTTTCCATTTAATATTTTCAAAAAGCAGATTATGAATTTTTTTGAAAAACCTTGCTCTGATAACAATTGAGAAGACCCAAACTCGCCCTTACGGGAAAGCCTGGATTGAGTTGAGAACACGACAAATCAGTACACAAACGACAGAACATTTCATTGCTTATTACAACAATTTACATCAGAGTACAAGAATGTAACAGAGTGTGAATAAATATTACACATTGGAAAATATCATAGATTAAAATACATTACATAGCAGCGGATAATACATAACACAATTGTAAGAAATACACGGATACAGAGCGTTTCGAATATAGCTCCAACTGTAAACTAGGATCCTGTAAACTAGAAATCTGCAAAACCAAAACTACTAGTTGCCCATGTGGAAAATAGGGGCACCCATAGTTTAGGTTAAAACAATAAACTCCAGGTCAGTCATGTGACTGGTGTGAGAACTAAAACAGTTATTAGCTTGATTTTTGAAGTCAGGTAAATCATGGGACCACGCCGTACAACACGGAACAGGTTTATCCCCCATGAATACCAGTGCATAAAAATAACAGCGCAATGCTAAAGAGAAAAATGAAGCTATTATAAGACTCAGGTCCCATCACACAATGAACGCGGTCGAGGATAGAGTTTTCCCTTATAATAGCCAAATATGTTTGATACGCGAAATTTCATCTTTTATTATTATTATAAGTGAAGAATTCAACTTCAAATATAAATGTATCAATCATAGGCGGCGTAGGTACCATTATATTACGTCGCCATATATATATTTACAACTAAAACCGAATATCACGTATTGGAAATTGGGTTTCCATCTATGAACCGAGGCAAGGGATTATCCTCACCGATTTCGAGACACACTAGCAAGTGCCTCAGGATCCCCCGCAGTGAACCCCTTGGATCTTTATGGCCGGTCATCCGTCGATGATTGGCTATACCATAAACTATATGTTTGCCAAGTCTATCGAACCTCTAAAATTGTCAGTATGTTGACCATATCCATCAGCCCCGTAGTGACCGATATAATATCCATCAGCCCCGCAGTGCTGATATATCCGAGGTACCTCGTATCCCATCAAGTGATAATAGTGTGCAACATCCACATGAGTAAACAGACTGGGCTCCATACCATGACGTTACTTGTAGCTAGAACTAACATATGTCTATGTCCATGTAGTCACTATCTCGTTTTTGGTTCACACCTGGGTGCGAAGCTTGCGAATTAACGCTACACAAAGCTATGCTATTTAAAGTCGTGCTTTAATCATCAACCACAAGGCTCTGCTTTTCAACAAAAGCCTTGATCCTTTACATCTCGGCATGCCACACTGGTAATTCACGCCATGCGACTGATATCTATCGATATATAACCTCTAAGCTCGTACGTCTTAGAAAAGGGTGTAAAGCAAGAGAATAAATTCTCTGCCACCAAACAAATATTTAATAGAAATCAATCAACATAGAATAAAATCCAATGTCAGACACACATCCAATTACAAGTCTGTTCTGGGTCTGAAAGATACCGGAGGCACCTTATTCCTCGCCCCATATGTCCAATATAGGAGAGAGGTCCTCGCATATCCGGTCGATCTCCAAGTACGTATTGACGATCACCACTTATTACCTTGTCTTGGGTGTACGGCCCAATCAAGACATCAGTAATCATCCAAATGATGTGAAGATCTCTGGTCTTCAACCACCGTCTTCATCGTCGACTTATCGTCGTATCAATTATTCAGAATGGGATAAACCCGGTCTTTCCGAATAACTCGCGTATTTTATAAACAAGTGCTATAAAAACACAACATACGCCTCATTCCAGTCCAGAATATTCTTTTATTCAAATATTTTTTCTTTTGGGAAAGGTTCCGATTAATTTTATCAAAGATAAATTCTTTAAATTTATTCTTTAATATTCTTTTGGATATCATTTCGAACGAAATTAAGATTTATCCAAACTAGTCGGGATTAGCGCCCTTACTGAAGTAATCATTTGTTTAATTTCCCAATCCCAAACTATTCATCCCATGGAGCAAAAGTGGTAATACTCCATATCTAACACCACAGTGTTATCGGTAAATTTGATTACCATTTCACGTTCAAATCTAATTAAAGATTTAAATATCGCTTGGAGCAAAGCTGGTGATACTCCATTCTCGATCATTTCCCAAATTTGATAATTTAAATTATCAATTCACATTTCAATCTAAATAAAGATTCATTAAAATTCCACTTAGTTTTAAACTTCCAAAAATCAATATTAATGATTTTTTAACTTTGGGAAATCAAATATGCCGCATCGACAGTCTACACCGTACCATTGATTTCTGCCGATATATAACCACTGAGCTCATACGTCTCAGAGAAGGGTGTTAAGCAAGAGAATAAATTCTCCGCCATCAAACAGATATATATTTAGCGGAGATTAACAATACAATTCGAAACACGATGTTAGACATGAAATCCTGTCTTTAACTAGGTTAAAGAACCAATGTCATTTAAAACACAGTTCACGATAAACCCAAAATCACATTACATTAGTTATGGAATCTTCACAGAAAAACAGATCAATATATAATCGATATCAATTTTCGTATCAGACTAATAATATAAATGGAATAACGACAAAGCCTTTTAAATTCCATATATATTAACAGTCTTCCTGCACAGAAGCTCACTTTGATTATTACCTAATCGAATTCCATTCCATCCCAATTTATTTTATTAAATTGGAAAACTTTACTTCGGAAAAATTTCCATTAAATCTTAATAAAAAGATTTGTAAATTCCAAATTACATTTCATGGTTAATTGGGTTAAAGAACAAATGTCGTTTAAAACATCGTTCACTATAAACCCAAAATCCAATTCTTTTATTCAATTCCAACTAAATATTAATTAATTGGAAAACTTCACCAAACCTTAAATTAAAGATTTATTCTTTTCTCAACTGGGTTCAAGAAAAGGGTTATTTAAGACACCATTCACGACAAACCCAAAATCCCATTTGATATTAAATACAAGGCTCTGAACAAAAATTATATCAGCTTATATTCAATATCAAATTCTGAAACCAACAAATATCGTATTGGAAATAACGATATAAATATATCTTCCAAATTTCCATAAGAGTATCTGTATAATCACAAAATCCAACATCGAAATATTCCGAAGATGATTTCCATTCAAATCTACCCGAATTCATATATTGAAAATTCTGGTTATATTAAAACCCGTTCTCAATCCAATTTATTTATTTAAAAATAATTGCATTATAATTCTAGTTAGTAACTAGTTCATTTCGGTAAAATATATTTTTATCTTTTCAAATACGGAATTTTTTTATCCCAATTCTTTCCAAATCATTTACTATGATTTTACACAAATTATTAATAATTTTATTAAGGCCCTTTCAGTCGATATCCAGAAACAGTCATCGAACTGCACTTACATCGACCTTTTCCACATTTGATTTGGACATAATTCCAAATCCAACCGTTAGATTTCAAATCTCTTATATTCGTTAGAAAGCCCTTTTCGATACGAACCCAATGGTTCTTGTTTTAGGAGAATCCGACGGTCGGATCTCTCATAATGTCAATTCGAAGACAATGGTCGAAATTCACGAACGGTCGCAGCGCGGCGCGTTCTATTCAGGCCATTAAATATATATAATATTTTTTTTTGTCGATTTCCATTTAGATTGTATTTTATAAATCGTTCATAAATTCGTTTTAAAACGCTTTTAACTTCATTTTCAATTTTAAATCAAAATTGAATATTCCTTATCATTGTAATATTTAAATGATAATATTTTCAAATATCTGATTTGAAATCATTTCCTTTTTTATATTCATTATAAAAATGAATAAAATCGATATAAATATCATTCGTGTCAAAATGGCGCATATCTAATCAACACGGCTTCATAAATTTCAATATTTTTGTGTCCATCCCAAATCGGACATAAAAATCATATTTTTATCCTTTACAGAATATTATTTTAAAATATTCGTTATTTCTGAATTGGAATCAGACACAATCAATTACCATATAATTTTATTTATATGGATTTCATACACACGTACACAACAATAATCATACACAGTCAACCACCATCCAGAGTGCATTACACAACTGCATAAGCGTTAAATATAAATAATTAATGCTTACAACAGTCTGTCAACCCATCGATTGACATACAACTAAACAATTGGGATTAGTGTACGTCAAATATCCTCCCAATACCCATGTGGGGTTTCAACCAACAAATATTGAATATTATTTGTGCCGTTGGGCGATGTGTAAAATTATCGTCCCAGTCAATATCAGTTAAATGGGTGTACATAACAAATCGTCCAACTTGTAAATGAATAATTTATTTCAATACTTAACTATTTTATACAGTTCATATATACAATAAAAATGATATTTTTATTGTTCAAATATTTTATTCAACACATGAATATTTTATACAGTTCATATATACAATAAAAATGATATTTTTATTGTTTAAATATTTTATTCAATACATGAATTTTTATACAGTTCATATATACAATAAAAATGATATTTTTATTATTCAAATATTTTATTCCATACATGAATATTTTATACAGTTCATATATACAATAAAAAATATACTTTTATTATTCAAATATTTTATTCCATACATGAATATTTTATTCATTCAATAAAAATGATATTTTTATTGTTCAAATATTTTATTCCATACATGAATATTTTATATATTTCATATATACAATAAAAATGATATTTTTATTGTTTAAATATTTTATTCCATACATGAATATTTTATATATACAATAAAAATGATATTTTTATTGTTCAAATATTTTATTTCATACATGAATATTTTATATATTTTATTCATTCAATAAACACAACACAGTCAATTCAACCCAAACAAACAATCATGGTTTGTACAATCAATGGTGTCGGGTGCGACTAAGCACCGTCTGCATCCTAGTATATATTTAACTGTAAATACATTGAGTGAGAAAGAGTCCTCACATTGGGTTCCACTCCGTCAGTCTTTAATTGATGATTCTGGTACCGTTCTGTTTCAGTTTTCTTCCTCGCGTAGTGTTCTTCACCATGTTTCCAACGCAATCCGTTTCACGCGGTTTGTATTAAAAATCACATTTTTAAACAAAGTCATTTATATAAAAATCATATTTTTAATTCGATGTCCTTATATATAAAATCATATTTTTATACCAAAGACATTTCATTTAAAAATAACACATTTTTAAATCAAAGCTATTTTATTTTTTTAAAAAGGATATTTTTAAAACAAAGTATATTTATATTTCTTTAAAACAAAGTAAATTTATATTTTTAAAACAAAGTATCTTTATATTTTTAAAACAAAGTTATTTATATTTTTAAAACAATGTATATTTATATTTTTTTTAAGTATATTTATATTTTTTTTAAGTATATTTATATTTTTAAAACAAAGTTATTTTTATTTTTAAAACAAAGTTATTTTTATATTTTTAAATCATGCTATTTTTATATTTTAAAACATTGCTATTTTTATTTTTAAAAACAATGCAAATTCTACTTTAAAAACATTGCAACTTTTATTTTAAAAACAATGCAACTTTTATTTTAAAAACAATGCAACTTTTATTTTAAGAACAATGCAACTTTTATTTTAAAACAAAATTTTTATCAATACTATTTTATATTTATTTCAGATTTTAAACAAATGCTTCTTTATATGTATATATATATTAAAATTTTACTAATTACAAGAATAAATAAATAAAAATTATATAAAAAAAAGAAAGAGCTCACTGTCTTCTTCTCGGAATCGTATTCGAATGAAGTCATAGAGCTAGGGTTGGATATTGCCGCCGTCTGGAGCTGTTGGCCGCCGATCGGAGGACGTCGCATGGAGCGCCTTGGGCTGCACTATCATCGCCAGGCTTAGGCCCCAGCTAGGTGTCTCCGTTGATCTCGGAAATGGCCTCGAAGTCGCGAGTTTTGAGCTTGAAATTCTGATAGACTAGGCCATGATGATCGATCAACACCATATGATGTTGAAGAGCTCGAAAAGATCTTTGATTCTCACTTTGAAATCATAAACCGATTCGAGAGCGATTGGGAGATTTTAAGGGAAAAAATTCGGACATTTTTAGCCGTGAAAAAACATGATGGTGGCGGCCTGTATAAATGAGGAACTAGGGTTTTATTTTTCCTTTTTATTTTTTTAATAATACTTTAATTTGTGTTAAAACTTCAAATCGTTACGAACTCCAAATCAAACCCAACGACTGTCGCCCCTAGCTAAATACCCCCATTCCAAACATAATGGGATATGTTTTGTAAGCTAATTCGACTGTTTCAATCAGTTTTTATCAAAATTAAAATATAAATTAATATATATTGAATTTAAATGTACATTTTAATTTACGGGGCCACATATGGACTCCAAAAGTTACTGAAAAATAAATCTAGCTATGTTTTGACGATACGGTCCTAATAAAACTAATTTTGTCGAATTTGGAGACCATTTGAAAAATGGCCATTTTTGGTCGATCCAATTGAAATTTAAATTACCAAACACATTTTCTTTTGCCACGCTCATATATTAATTCCAAAAATTATGAAAATTGGAATCTAGCAATAATTTGACATTCCAAATCCAACAAAAGGGGTTTCATCGAAAACGGAGGTCGTATGCAGAATAGCTATTTTTAAGGGCCATATATTATATTGAATTCCATAGTGACTATTTTAAATGTTAAACTGGACATAACTTTTTATTTCCGTTATGAAATCTTGATTTTTCACATTCGTTAGAAAGATATAATTAAGCAGATTCAAATATTTTTTGTTTTACTGATATCCGATTTGTTTTGAATCAAGTGCATTCAATTGAAATTTGAAATCGAATTTTCAAACTACCGCGTCGTTTCAGGCTCGTTATATAATTAAAATAAATTTATTCGTTCTAACTTTGATTTAAATACATTTTTATTCGTTATTATTTAAAATAAATCAATTTAAATATTCAAAATTCATTAAAATTGCTAAAATAAAAAAATTAAATTGGTTCCAATTTTCTGGGTTGTTGCAACAAATGTTAAGGATTGCGGAATGGATTTTAAGGCAAAACTAACACTAGGGGGAGGTGAATAGTGTTTTTGAGAAATTTAATAAAATCTAAAACTTATATGATCTACTATACGAATCACACACCACATAAATAATCACAGACATAGAATCAAACATAAACACAAAGATAAACAAAAATAAAATGTAGAAAAGGAAAGAACACACCGGATTTTATATTGGTTCAGATTACTCCTACGTCCAGTCCCACGCAACGGTGGATCATGTAGAGTTTTATTACTATATCAATATCCAAGTACAACACCCTCGATTTCACGGCCACAAGGTTACCACCGATTCCAAACACTCTTGATTTCACGGCTACAAGATTAACGTCGATTCCAAACACCCTTGATCAATTATATTCCCTTTGATTTCCTGTAACAACATGGAAAATCAGAACCATTTTAAAAAAATTATTTTGGCAAATTTAGTGAATTTGGAATATTTAAAATGAATTATTTTAAATAATAACGACTAGAAATTTATTTTGAATAGAATTAGGACGTATATATTTATCTGAATCGACGTTAGAACATAAATATTTATTTTAATTATAAAAGGAATTGAAAATGGCGCGGTAGTTTGAAAAATCGATTTCAAATTTCAAATGAATGTACAGAATTCAAAATAAAACGGATTTTAGCGAAACCAAAAATATTAGAATCTATTTGAAAATATCTTCCCAACAAATCTGAAAATTTGAAATTTCATAGTGGGAATAAAAATTTATGCCCAGTTGAAAATTCAGATTAGTTGCTATGGAAATATAGCCCTTAAAAATAGTGATTTTGCAAACGACCACCGTTTTCGACGAGACCACTTTTGTTGGACCCGTAATGTCAAGTTATTGTTAGATTCTAATTTTCATAATTTTTGGAATAAATATGTGAGCGTGGCAGAAGAAAACGTGTTTTGATAGTTTCAGTCAATTTGGATCGACCAAAAAATGGCCATTTTTCAAACAGTCTCCAAATTCAATGAAATTAGTTTTGTTAGGACCGTATCGTCAAAACATAGCTAGATTTATTTTTCGGGAATTTTTGGAGTCCGTATGTGGCCCCAAAAAATTGAAATGTGCGTTTAAATTAAATATAAATTGGTTTATATTTTAATTTAAAGGAAAACCAATCGAAACAGTCGAATTGGCTCATGATACATATCTCATTGTGTTCGAAATGTGGGTAATTAGCTAGGGATGATAGTCAGTGAGTTCGATTTGGAGTTAAGAATAAAAAGTTGCTTTTTAGAATTTTAAATAATTAAATATATATATTATATAATATAACCCCCTCCTAACCTTCTCTCTCCCCGTCACTTTTAAAAAGGAAAAAAAAAAAGAAATCGCTCAGCCATCTCGATCCCGTCTGCCGTCCCCCTCTGACCAGTGTCGTGCCCGCCGCCACCGTCCTCCCCAGCTCCGCCGCCCCTCCATCGACGTCCATCCTCTCCAGTCGCCCCTCCTCCAAACAATGACACCAAATCCCCAAATACGAGTTGCCATTCCCCCGAAACCCTAACCGCCGCCAGTCCCATTCCACCACCGCGTGAACTCCGATGTGCCGCCCTCCTCCTGCGTGAGCTCCTTTCTCCACTCCCCTCTGGAAGAAAATGAGTGAGCTTGTTTTTAATTTTAGTTATTTATTTATTTTCTATGTTATGTAAAATAGATTTTCTATGTTATAAAAATAGTATTTTTTATATATATGAGAAGCATACAAAAATATAATCTTTTACACATGAAATAGCGTAGAAAAGATTGGATTTTTCTTTATGTGAATGAAGTATAAAGATTGGATTTTTCTTTATGTGAATGAAGGATAAAGATTTGATTTTTAATTAGAGAAAACGTATGATTTATGTATATAAAATATGATTTTTATGTATATAAAATATGATTTTTATGTATGTAAAGGAATGATTTTTCGATATTAAAAATACGATTTTTATATGAAGTGATTTGAAATCAAATTATGATTTTTATTATATGAACATCGAAATAAAAATATTATCCTTGTAATATAAACATCAGGTTAAAAATATGATTTTTAAAGATATAAAAATTTGATTTTTATATATGCAGCGAAGCAATAAAGGTTGGATTTTTATTTATTTGAATGGAAATATAAAAATATGGTTTTTATATACATGAAGCAGCGATAAAAATCTGATTTTTATATATATGAAGTAGCGATAAAAAGATGATTTTTATTATATATATAACGAAGTAAAAATATGTTTTTTAAAATATAAACATCATATTAAAAATGTGATTTTTATTATGAACAGCGTGAAAAGGATTGCGATGGAACTGGTGCAAAACGAATCCAAATCTGAACCGTTCAGAAATACAGAACTGGAGGAGTGTATCCCAAAGGTGAGAACTTCTCTTTTGAATTTTTTTTTCTAGTAAAAATATATATTAGGATGCAGACGGTGCTTAGCAGCACCGACACCCGTCGTCCACAGACCATGGACAATTTGTTTGTTTGTTTGATTGTGTTGTGAAAATTGTTTGCGATGTGAAATGGACAATATAAAATATTCATGTGTTAAATAGAATATTTTGTAGTTAAAAATATAATTTTTAACGTGTATCTGAATAAAATAAATATTCATTTACAAATAAGACGATTTGTTTATGTACACACATTTGACGGATATTGATTGGGACGATATATTTTACACATCGCCCAACTGTACAAATAATATTCAGTGTTTGTTGATTGAAACCACACATGGGTATTGGGATGATATTGGACATACACTAATCCCAATATTTAGTTGTATGCCAATCGATTGGTTGACAAGCTGTGTAAGCGTTGAATATTTATATTTAATGATTATGTAGTGTAGAATGCACTCTGGATGATGGTTGACTGTTTTTGGTTGTTGTTGTGTACATGTGTTGTATGAAATCCATATAAATAACATTATATGGTAGACTGTGTCTGATTCCAGTTCAGAAAGAAGAAATATTTTAAAATAACGAATATTTTAAAATAATGAATATTTTAAAATAATATTCAGCAAAAGATCAAAATCTTATTTTGATGTCCGATTTGGGATGCACATGAAAATATTTAAATATATAAAGCTGTGTTGATTAGATTAACGCCATTTTGACGTGAACGATATTTATATCGATTTTATTCATTTCTATAATGAAAATCGAAAAGGAAATGATTTCGAAATATAATGTTTTGAAAATACTATCATTTGTATATCGAGGATATGGAATATTCAATTTTGATTTGAAATTGAATATGAAGTTGAATAGTTTTGAAAACGAATTTAAAACGATTTATAAAATACGTTTTAAATGGAAATCGATGAAATATATATAATATATATTATATATATATAATGGCCTGAATAGAACGCGCTGTGCTGCGGCAGTTCATGAATTTCGACCATTGACTTCGAATGGACATTACGGGAGATCTGACGATGGGTTCGTATCGAAAGGAGCTTTCTAACGAATATGAGAGATTTGAAATCTAATGGTTGGATTTGAAATTATGTCCAAATCAAATTTGGAAAAGGTCACTGTAAATGTAGTTCGATGACCGTTTATGGAAGTCGACTGTACGGGCCTTGATAAAATTATTAAAATTATCAATAATTTGTGTAAAATCATAATAAATGATTTAGAAAGAATTGGGATGAAAATTCCATATTTGAAAAGATAAAAATATATTTTATCGAAATGAACTAGTTATGAACTAGAATTATAATCCAATATTTTTAAATAATTAAATTGGATTTGAAATGGTTTTAAAAATAACCAGAATTTCCAATATATGAATTGGAATGGATTTGAATCGGAATTATCTTCGGAATATTTCGATATTGGATTCCGTGATTATACGGATATTGTGGAGGAATTTGGAAGATATATATATCGTTATTCCAATACGATATTTGTTGATTTCAGAATTTGATATTGAATATAAGCCGATATATTTTCTATTCAGAGCCTTGTATTTAATATCAAATGGGATTTGGGTTTGTCGTGTATGGTGTCTTCATTAACACTATTCTTAAAACCTAGTTGAGAAAAGATTAAATCTTTTTATTTAGATTTAATGAAGTATACCAATTAATTGATATTTAATTGGAATTGAATTGAATGTGATTTTGGGTTTATTGTGAACTGCGTTTTTAACGACATTCGTTCTTTAACCCGATTTACAGTGAAATGTGATTTGGAATTTATAAATCTTTTTATTAAGATTTAACGGGAATTTTCCAAAGTAACGTTTTACAATTTAATATATTAAATTGGAATTGAATGGAATTCGATTTGATAATAATCGAAGTGAACTTCTGTGGAGGAAGACTGTTAATACATATGGAATTTAAAAGGCTTTTACGTTATTCCATTTATATTATTAGTCGGATACGGAAATTGATATCGATTATATATTGATTTGTTTTTCCATGAAGATTCCATAATTAATGGAACGTGATTTGGGTTTGTCATGAACTGTGTTTTAAATGACATTAGTTCTTTAACCCAGTTAAAGGTAGGAGTACATGTCTGTCATTGTATTCCGAACTGTATGGTTGATCTCCACAAAATATATATCTATTTGGTGGCGGAGAATTTATTCTCTTGCTTAACACCCTTCTTTGAGACGTACAATGTCAGAGGTTATATATCGGCAGAAATCAATAGTACGGTGTAGATTGTCGATGCGGCATGTCTGTGTTTCCAAAGTTAAATAATCATTAACATTGTTTTTTGGGAAGATTAAAACTAAGTGTAGTTTTAATGAATCTTTAATTAGATTGAAATGTGAATTGATAATTTAAATTATCAAATTTGGGAAATGATCAAGAGGGGAGTATCACCAGTTTAGCTCCAAGCGATAGGTAAATCTTTAATTAGATTTGAACGGGAATGGTAATTAATTTTACCAATAACACCGTGGTGTTAGATATGGAGTATTACCAGTTTTGCTCCATGGGATGAATAGGTTGGGATTGGAAAATAAAATAAATGATTACTTCGGTGTGGTTCGCTAATCCCGACTAGTTTGGAAAACCTTAATATGGTTTGAAATGATATCCAAAGGAAGATTAAAGAATAAATTTAAAAGAATTTATCTTTGATAAAATTAATGGGAACCTTTCCCTAAGAAAGTGAATATTTGAATAAAAGAATATTCTGGATTGGAATGAGGCATATGCTGTGATTTTATAACACTTGTTTATTATATACGCGACTTATTCGGAAAGGCCAGGTTTATACCCATTCTGAATAACGGATTCGATGATAAGTCGATGATGAAGACAGTGGTTAAAGACCGGAGGTCTTCACATCGTTTGGATGATTACTGATGTCTTGATTGGGATGTACACCCAAGACAAGGCAATAAGTGGTGATCGTTCAGACATACTTAGAGATTGACCGGATATGCGAGGACCTCTCTCCTGTATTGGACATACGGAATGAGGAATAAGGTGCCTCTGGTTTCGTTTAGACCCAGAACGAACTTGTAAATGGATTGTGTGTTTGACATTGGATTTTATTCTGTGTTGATTGATTTCTATTAAATATATATCTGTTTGGCGGCGGAGAATTTATTCTCTTGCTTAACGCCCTTCTTTGAGACGTACGAGCTCAGAGGTTATATATCGATAGATATCAGTCGCATGTCATGAATTGCCTGTGTGGCATGATGAGATGCAAATGATCAAGGCTTCTGTTGAAAAGCAAAGTCTTGCGGTTGATGATCAAAGCATAGCTTTAATATAGTGCCACTTTGTGTATAGCGTTAATTCGCGAGCCTCACACCTCGGTATGAGTCAAAAACGGGATCGTGACTGCATGGAGTGCACGACGTTTCTTTCTAGCTATGGGTGGTGTCAGCGTTTTACAACCCCTGACATTGTTATATTTTTTACCTATGTGGTTGTTGGGATGCGAGGCGCCTCGGTTATATCGGTCTCTACGGATCCGATGGATAGGTCCAATAGGACCGGGAAACGTGTGTTCTGGAATAACCATTCCTCGAACGTAAGGGAGGACCGACCCTGAAGATCCAAGGGTTACCCAGAGTGTGTAGTCCTGAGACATTTTCTAGAGTGTCTTGAAGCGGTGAGGAGCCATCCCTTGCCAAGACTCATGACGGAAATCCAATTTCCAATACGTGACATTTCGGTTTTGATTGTAGAGCCTTGTATTGGCGACATGATAGATGGTACCCATGCCGCCTATGATTGATACATTCATATTTGAAGTTGTTTTGACACTATACACTTATAATATTATCATATGATTTGTTTTAAACGTACCAAGCATGTTTGGCTATTATAAGGGAAAACCCTATCCTCCGGCTTGTGTTGCATTGTGGGATGGGATCTGGGTCTTATAATAGCTTCATTTTTCCAAAAAGCATTGCGTTGTTTATCATATGCACTAGTATTCTTGGGAGGAAACCCGTTCCGTGTTATACGGCGTGGTCCCTTGAATTACTCTCTTTTAAAGTAAAGTTCTAAATAACTGTTTTAGTTCTCACACCAGTCACATGACTGACCTGGAGTTTATTGTTTTAACCTAAACTCTAGGTGCCCTTATTTTCCACACGGGCAGCTAGTAGTTGGATTTTGCAGATTTGTTCTTATAGGATCCTAGTTTATATGTGGAACGATATACGGAAAGCTCTGTATCCGTGTATCTCTTTCAGTTGTCTTTTATATTATTTTCCGCTGCATAGTAATTTGTAAATCTCTGATATTTATCAAATGTATATTATTCATTTATACTTTGTATATTATTGTACTCTGATGTAAATTGTTGTAATAAGCAATGAACTATTCTTCTGTTTGTGTTCTGATTCGTCTTGTCCTCAAAGCAATCCGGGCTTTCCTTTACGGGGAAGTTCGGGTCGTTTCATTTGGTATTAGAGCTTTGGTTTACATAACTCGAGAACATGGCACATTAGAACCAAACGAAAGAATTCTTCAGAGATTGGATTAGCAATATCCAATGAGAATTACTCGTTAGAGATAGGATCGGTAGTATCCTAGAACGAGTCGAAAGAGTGTTATTTTTAAAATCAAAATGAAAACAAACTTTGTTTTGAAAATTTAAACCTTATTGTATGTATTTGAATATTTTATTTGGATTGAATTTGGACAATCCAATATATAAAGATTTCGCATATATGCCTTGCAAACATGTATTCGAAGTTTTAATATACTGGATATGTAACACCCTGTATTTCTGTTAACACTAAAGTTACTAATTTAAGAATAACCAATGCTTAATATAATAAATGTGTAAAGGGGAGATGTATCTAATGTGCATACAAATTTAATAATAAATGTGTAAAGGGGAAATGTATCTAATGTGCATACAAATTTAATAACGTGTAAAGGGGAGATGTATCTAATGTGCATACAAATTTAATAATAAATGTGTAAAGGGGAGATGTATCTAATGTGCATACAAATTTAATAATAAATGTGTAAAGGGGAGATGTATCTAATGTGCATACAAATTTAATAATAAATGTGTAAAGGGGGATGTATCTAACGTGCATACAAATTTAATAATAAATGTTAATAATGTACATTAAGAAAGTAATTGTGAACATCATTGGCTTCTCTTTAGAACGGATGGCTTTGATTAACCTTGGCTTCATCGACGGCTCAAATTAACTTGCAATCCTATATAAACAGCCCCCTAGTCTCCTTCTCTTTGCACCATTCTTCTCTAACCTTATGCTGCACAAATTCTTGATGGACATGGCTTCTTCTTCTTCCTCTAAATCTAAATAAATAGATTAAAATAAAATATAAATCAAGACGAGGATATGTTGCTCAAGTCTTTCAAGAGAAGATTCAAAACAAGTTAGGATTCAAGTAAAGATTCAACGGCTTCAAGCAACGCTATCTTTCTATTCTTTTCTAGATCCAATCAATGTAAGTCGGTTACTTTTTAGATTTGAACGCTTTTTCTATTTGTGACATGAAATTAAAAGAATATAAGAAATATGCCTTATCATTTCATTGAATCTATGCTTGTTTATGACTTTGGATCTGATTCTTGATTATGGCCTAGAACACATTGTGACTAAATTGCCAATGCTTAAGATTATGACTATGGAACTGTGGCCTTTGAAACCATAAGCCTTTGACTATGAACATAAGCCTTTGACTATGAACATAAGCCTTTGACTAGGAGCATAAACCAATGCCTATGACTATGACAAGGACAATAGTGGATAATTACCTATGATTCATGAACATGATATTATTGCCTAGGATTATGACTGTGAGATTGGATCTAAACTTGATTACTATTCAGTTTATTCTTAATTATCCTTGGATCTTGATTATGGGAATTTATTTATTAAGTTAGATCTATCCATATACTTGAACCTATGTTATTTGTTCAACCCTTTTTATGTCATAGTATTATCAGATCTATAGGCCTTCGATGCTTTAATCAATTTATTCAGTGTATGTAACACCCCGAATTTCAATTAACACTAATGGTTAGTAATTAAAGTATAATTAATCTCAGATATGAGAATCAGGGGAAACGGGCTATGCCATTGCGTTCGTCTCGGAAAAATACGCGAAATAGAGTCCGAAATTTTGTAAATTGGAGTCCGTATGACCCAGTTATGGCCCAAAGAAGTTTTCAGAAAATTCAAAGTTAAAAACAGATTTAAAATTCAGTTCTAAAACAAGTTTGGAGCCAAAAGCGGAAAGGGCGGGAAAGTTCCCGCCTAGCCCCGTGTCGACAGGCATGTCGACAGGGGTGTCGACAGCCCTGTCGACAGGGGTGTCGACACAGGGTGTCGGCCCTGTTGATCTGGGTGCACCAGATCTGGTTTTTGGGTTAGTCTTGGGCTGTGTTCTAGAGATTTCCGAAATCTAAGGGTCCTAATCTAATCTAGGGTTAATCTAAGGGCCTAAAACACTCACCTAATCTATAAATACACCCTAAACCTACCCTAATCCATACTAAAAATAGAATTGAGGGCTACATGCCGCCAAATTAAATCTTAGAAGGAGCCTCCACTAATTTATGAAGAGGGTTGCAAGCTAATCACTCTCTAATCAACCTCTAATCCATTCTAAGCATCTTAATCTTCTTCATTTGGAGTGCAAATTTGCTAGTTGTGAGTTTCTATCACTTTAATGATCAATTACTAAACTAAGTAGATGAGATATGATGAGATCATATGGTTTTGTTTGGGGATTAATGGATTTTAAGTCATATGACATGATGTTAGTTTGCTAATGTATGTGGGTTATGCAAGTTTTGTGTTTTGTGATCATATGATTAATATGCAAGTTACATGTATGATAAAATGCAAGTTACATGTATGATAATTATGCAAGTTGTATGTTTCTTCATATGCAAGTTTATGAGTTCATATGCAAGTATGTTATGCAAGTTCATATGCAAGTTTATGAGTTTATATGCAAGTATGTTATGCAAGTTCATATGCAAGTTTATGAGTTTATATGCAAGTATGTTATGCAAGTTCATATGCAAGTTTATGAGTTTATATGCAAGTATGTTATGCAAGTTCATATGCAAGTTTATGAGTTTATATGCAAGTATGTTATGCAAGTTCATATGCAAGTTTATGAGTTTATATGCAAGTATGTTATGCAAGTTCATATGCAAGTTTATGAGTTTATATGCAAGTATGTTATGCAAGTTCATATGCAAGTTATGTGACATATTATATGCAAGTCATGTATTTGTTAATATGTAAGTTTATGTGACATGTTATACAAGATTATATGCAAGTTATGTGACATGTTGTGCAAGTTCATATGCAAGTTATGTGTTTGTTAATATGCAAGATGGCACCTTTGAAACATGTTCATACATATGCAAGTTGACACCTTTTATATGTGTTATGTCATGAGAACGAAATCACGTGGGAACGATGGGGTTAATTAAATACATATGTTAATAAGATTGTGTGAAATTAATATAATTATGCATAACATAAAATAAATGAACATAGTATGGGAATTTGCCTATTAAGTTAGGTGTACCCATACTATGTGTTGGGAATTTGCCTATTAAGTTAGGTGTACCCACACTTTGGAGTTGGGAATTTTCCTATTAAGTTAGGTGTACCCATATTCCTAAAATAAACATGATAATTAACACAAATTATGGGGGTGATTAATTAGGAGTAATTAATCGATTAAGACACGAGGTTGGACCCGTTTGTAGTGTAAGACTGCCCGGAGTTTACCGGCTTAACCAAGCATCTACAAATGACGGTCCAATGTGAGGGGTCTTAATCATAAATTAAATACGTAACAAGGGTAAATGACACGAGGTTGGACCCGTTTGTAGTGTAAGACTGCCCGGAACCTACCGGCTTAACCAGGCATCTACAAATAACGGTCCAATGTGAGGGGTCCTTTACATGGTTACGGTGTTAATCAATTAAGAAACACTTAACCAGATAATCATGTAGTGGGGCATGGGGGTTAAGTGGGTACCTTGGGTGGTATGTGGAAATTGCTAGTGGTTGCCAATAGAAAATATGATTAAATACTTAGCCAAGATGAAACATGTAATTAAACATGGTTAAAGGGTTAAGTGGGAAACACTAGTGTATGGGCCAAGCTTAGGGGGATGGCTTGTGCTGGGGGCCCATTTCAACCAATATCCCAAACGTATCTTAGTGGGCTCGACTCTAGTCGAGTGACGGGACACGCATATTGGGCTTGACTATAAGAGGCCAAAACGGGTTAGCGGTGGCAACGCATGACCAACGGGTTTCATATGCGTGTGTGGACCCGGGCTGGTAAATAAGACGTTGTTGCATCGTGTAGATATAAGCCGTGCACCGTTAATTTTATCAGGTTGCCACGTTGGGGAATGGTACACCCCACGGTGGGGCCAGCACGGGTATCTACGTTAGGGAGCCGATCGAATGGGGAGTAGTGTGTACACCTAGTGGATTGTAGGGCCCCGTGGCGTCTACTTAGTCACCTAGGGTTACGCGAGAACTATTAAGTTAATTTTATAAGTCCATGGGTGGGATCAACCTTTAAGTTAGGAGCGACTGGTGTGGTGCAGTTTAGTAATTTACCTTTGGAAGGGTAGATGCGTCTTTATCTTAGTTTAGCTGACTGCTTAGTGTAGCCATTCATCCCCATTAGTTACCGTATATCAGTTTATGTCTTCTCTGGTTACTTTAACGATTGTATTGTTAAAGTTATAGGACTCGCTCAGACTTATGTCTGACCCCGTTGTTTTTATCTTTTTCCCAACCCTCAGGTCCTACGGTGGATCCTAGCAGTAGTGGAGCTTGATCGGATTGCTGTTCCAGTCTTTAGGAGCTTGCATAGATGTAAAGCTCCAGTTACCCAGTTATCTTTTCTTTTGTTTTGGCTATTGTATGAGAGTGGGATTATGTACTTCTTTATATTGATGGATATTGTACTTGACTTTTATTGTGGTTTTATGATGTAACCAGACATGTTTTACTTCCGCTGTTATAAGATGATGTTTTAAATTTCAAGTACTATTTATATCTGTCTTGTTGTAATTTTTCTGTTCTATATTCACTAAAATACTCCACCGATGCTATGGCATTCCCTTAGTGAGTGATCATAGCGGGAGTGGGGTGTTACACGTGGTATCAGAGCTGAAGGTTACCGGAACAGATAAATTTTTGAGAAAAATACATTTTTTTTAGAATAGTAAAGGTATTATTTTTGGAAAAAGTATTTTCAAAAACATGTCTTTTAAGAGAAAAGTTTTTGAAAAAGAAAAGCATAATCCCCAATAGCCATATCTTTATCTTTCGGAATCTCCTTTTTGAATCTTTCCTCTTTCGTTTCAGCATGGCTGAAGATCTTAACATCCCGGAGGGCTTAGTTATACCACTATGGTATAGGAGGTTACAAGAGGCTAGGGCCGCGGCTGCGGGTCCAGCCAATGCTACTACACCAGAGGCAACCGCTCCTCCTCCTCAGCCTAGAGTGGATAATTTTGCTAAGATTTGCAAGGAGTTCAAGGCTATAGGAGGAAAACCTTTTCTAGGTTCAGAGACTTTCGTAGAGGCTAGAGATTGGCTTAAGGAAGTGGAAGAGTTGCTAGATATCTTTGAAGTGGAAGAGGGAAAGAAAGCCAAGTTGGCGGCTTGGTTAATGAAGGGAGAGGCCTCATTCTGGTGGGAGGTCACTAATGGAGAACGCCCTGTTGACTCTTGGGCAGATTTCAAGCAAAGGTTTGGGGCTAAGTTTCTCTCAAGGGCGGAAGAGAATCTGTTTATGGAAAAGTTCTTGAATTTGAAGCAAGGGAGTCTCACGGTGAAAGAATATGTCAACAAATTCAATCAATTAGCAAGGTTTGGCATAGAGTTGGTGAATACACCGGAGAAGAAGGCTTTGAGGTTCGTTAGAGGCTTGAACGAACCATTGCAAGGAATAGCTATGACTCACATTCCTATGGGGGCCACCTTTGAGAAGCTTGTCTACATGGCACTTATGCATGAGGATGATAAGAGTTCTAAGACACCAGAGAAGAAGGGGGATCAGAAGAAATCGCAACAACAACAACAAGGCAAGGGTGGAAAAGGCAATGGTGACAAGGGGAAGAAGAAGAAGAAGTGCTTCAATTGTGGGACCCCAGGCCACCTCAGCAAGGATTGTCGCAAAAAGAAGAAGACCGGTTGCTTTCATTGTGGTGAAGCAGGACATCTTGTGAAGGACTGCCCAAAGAAGGGGCAGAAGACGAGGTCTACCTCAGGAGGTCAGGTGCAAGCTCTTATAGCACCACCTCAGGCAGGGGGGAAAGTTCAGGCTCTCTCAGTTCCACCGATTCAGCAGAGAGGTAGAACTATTTCCGTTGAAAGTCTGGTTTTTCTGTTTGATCATCCAGTTCGTACTTTGTTTGACTCTGGCGCATCGCATTCTTTTATCTCATCATCGTTAGTTCAGTCACTGCACTTAGACACCAGTCTAGTTGATGATCCCTTGGTTGTTTCAAACCCAATTGGGGGCTCCATATATCTGTCTATGATATGTTTGGGTTTGAAGATTTCTATACTTAGCGTTGAGTTTGGATGTGATGCTTTTGTATTGGGCTTCACGGGCTATGGGTTGATTTTGGGCATGGACTGGTTATCCAGTAATGGTGCCGTTCTTGATTGTGAAAGGAGAGTTGTCAAGCTTATGACCCGCTTGGGTAATACTCTCGAGATCTCTTGTAATCCCATGGAATCTGTTTTGCTAAGTTATCTTGAATCGCTCGATGCTTCGGTCGAGAGTTTGCGTTCTGTCAGAGTGGTCCGGGAATATCCGGATGTGTTTGAAGAGGTGAAGGGTTTGCCTCCGAAGCGGGAGATAGATTTCCGAATTTATTTGGTGGATAATGCCAAACCAGTGTCTTTGCCAGTACGCCACATGGCTCCTCGTGAGAGAAGAGAACTTCATAAGCAAGTAGGGGAGTTGCTTGAGAAGGGGTTCATAAGGCGAAGTATATCGGAGTGGGGAGCTCCAGTAGTGTTTACCACGAAGGCGGATGGGTCCCTCAGACTTTGTGTGGATTATAGAGAACTTAATAAGCTCACGAAGAAGAATAGACATCCATTACCAAGGATAGATGATCTCTTTGATCAGTTGGTTGGCGCCTCAGTGTTTTCGCAGATGGACTTAGCTACAGGGTTTCATCAGTTAAGAGTGGCGGAGGACAGTATAGAGAAGACTGCTTTCCGGACTCCGGATGGTTTTTATGAGTGGCTTGTGATGCCATTTGGGTTGACAAACGCCCCTGCATACTTTGTTGATCTGATGAGTAGAGTGTTCAAAGAGTATCTGAATAAGTTTGTAGTAGTCTTTGTGGATGACATCTTGGTCTTTTCCAAGAGTGAAGAAGAGCATGCCTTACATCTCAGAGAAGTGTTGGAGACTCTTCGAGCACATAGTCTTAAAGCTAAATTCTCTAAATGTCATTTTTGGAGAAGAGAAGTGCGATTCTTAGGGCATGTGGTCTCTAAGGAAGGGATAGCTGTGGATCCCGCAAAGATAGTATCTATCCAGGATTGGAAAGTTCCTAGAAATGCTACCGAAGTAAGAAGTTTCTTGGGGTTGGCAGGATATTATAGGAAGTTCATCAAAGACTTCGCGAAGATATCAGCCCCATTAACCCGCTTGACGAAGAAGAATTTGGTTTTCTCATGGGACGTAGATTGTGATGATGCTTTCCGACGGTTAAAAAGAGCTTTGACCACCGCTCCAGTTTTAGTGCTTCCAGATGGGAGTAAGCCGTTTGTTGTTTATACCGATGCTTGTGGGACAGGATTAGGCGCAGTCTTGATGCAGGAGGGAAGGGTAATAGCCTATGGAGGGAGGCAATTGAGAGTGCATGAGAAGAATTACCCTACCCATGATCTAGAGTTGGCCGCGATTGTTTTCGCACTTAAGTCTTGGCGCCATTATCTTCTTGGTGAGAGATTCGAGTTGTTCACTGACCATAAATCATTGAAGTACTTATTCTCTCAGAAGGATTTAAACTTAAGACAGCAAAGGTGGATGGAGTTCTTAGCATCATATGATTTCGAGATAGCGTATACCCCTGGCAAGGGTAACGTGGTGGCGGACGCCTTGAGTAGAAAAAGGCTATCTTTGAGTCCATTGTTCGTGGAACGGCGAAGCTTGGAGTTTCTTTCTTTGTTCGACTCCAGACCTTCTGTTGACTTTGTACCTGGTTTGTTAGCATCCTTGGAGGTTAGACCTACTCTTTTGGGACGGATTGGCGAGGCTCAGCGAGACGACCCACAGTTGGTTGAGTTGTTAGAGAAGCTTATAAGGGGGGAGTCGTCCAGCCATTTGGGTAGATACACCATAGATGATAGGGGATGGTTGCATAGAGACGGTAGACTTTGTGTACCGCAAGATGAGGGTTTAAAGAAGGCTATTTTGGACGATGCACATCGTTCAAGAATGACTATTCATCCCGGTGGAGACAAAATGTACCAAGATATGAAGAGAGTTTTCTTCTGGGCCGGTATGAAGAAAGATGTGGCCGAGTATGTGGCTAGATGCTTAGTGTGCCAACAAGTTAAAGCGGAGCAAAGGAAACCCAGTGGGTTGCTACACCCATTGGAAGTTCCGCAATGGAAGTGGGATAGTGTCTCGATGGATTTCATCGATGGGTTACCGAGATCGAGGAAGGGCAATACGGGAATTTGGGTTGTGGTAGACAGACTTACCAAGAGTGCCCATTTTATACCCGTGAAGAGTAAGAGGACCGCTCCATGGCTTGCTACAGTCTATGTTAGAGAGATTGTTAGATTGCATGGCGTACCATCCAGCATTGTGAGTGATCGAGATCCTATCTTCACTAGTGAGTTTTGGAGAAGTTTGCAAGAGGCGGTAGGGACTCAGTTGTGTCTGAGCACCGCATATCATCCTCAGACGGACGGCCAGACTGAGAGGGTGAATCGTGTCCTAGAAGACCTTTTGAGGCTTTGTATCTTAGATTTTGGAGGTACATGGGAAGAGCATCTTCCATTGGTGGAGTTCGCATATAATAACAGCTTTCAGTCCAGTATTGGTATGGCTCCTTTCGAAGCTCTTTATGGAAGGCCTTGTCGATCTCCTACATGTTGGTGGGAATCTACGGATAAGATCTTGCTTGGGCCAGATATGGTTAGAGAGACTTCAGAGAAGATTGATTTGATTCGAAGAAGGATGAAAGCAGCGCAAGATAGACAGAAATCTTATGCGGATCGGAGAAGGACGGATCTTGAGTTTGAGGTTGGGGACATGGTTTTTGTCAAAGTATCTCCGTTGAGAAATGTTGTTCGCTTTGGGTCCGTTGGGAAGTTAGCACCGAGGTTTGTTGGGCCGTTTCCTATTAAGGAAAGGATTGGACGGATGACATATAGGGTGGAGTTGCCCGACAGACTTAGTGGTGTTCATGATGTATTCCATGTATCACATTTGAGGAAGTGCTTACATGAGACCGCAGAGGTGGTAGAGCCGAGCTTGCTTAAAGATGTAGAGGTAGAGCGTGATGCGACGATTCGACGAGCTCCTACTCGCATCCTTGGGTCAGAAACTAGGAAGTTGAGGAACAGAGAAGTTCAGCTAGTTAAAGTGCAATGGGGAGATGACGAAAGCAATGCTACTTGGGAGACGGAAGCGAAGATGCGTTCTTTGTATCCATTTCTTTTTGAGAGTATGTCTTTTAACTTCTCCTTTATCGCTTGTCTAGTACTTATCTTATCTTTAGTATATCCTCTCGCTAGTACCTATGACCTTTAGATAGGATAAAACCTATGGTTGAAACATGTGTTTGAAACATGTTATGGTTGATGGATGCATGTGGATGCAATTGGTTGTTAGTGGTTGCTCGTGGATGCATATACACACACATTAGGCACTAGATCGGCTCAGTCACTTCATGTTGCATATCGCATAAATGGATGTGGTAGTTAGATTGATGGATGTATCATGGCTGTATTATCATGTGGATGATGCATTTTTGTGTATGGTTGTGCACGCATATAGAAATTGTATGTGTCAATAGGGTTTCGCATACATATTGGATGCATGGCACTATCATGGTTTGCATTAAGGAGGTCGACTGAATCAGTAGACCGCCTGATTTTGCATTAGTATACGGACATATACACACACTTTCTGCATATGTTCATACATCATTAGAAGTTTCTAAGGATAATGGTTGCTTGTGGTTGATGGTTTAGTAGATGGTTGTTTGGTTGGTAGGATACGTTCTTCTTGACTTGGAGATTTCGAGGACGAAATCCTTTAAGTAGGGGAGAATGTAACACCCCGAATTTCAATTAACACTAATGGTTAGTAATTAAAGTATAATTAATCTCAGATATGAGAATCAGGGGAAACGGGCTATGCCATTGCGTTCGTCTCGGAAAAATACGCGAAATAGAGTCCGAAATTTTGTAAATTGGAGTCCGTATGACCCAGTTATGGCCCAAAGAAGTTTTCAGAAAATTCAAAGTTAAAAACAGATTTAAAATTCAGTTCTAAAACAAGTTTGGAGCCAAAAGCGGAAAGGGCGGGAAAGTTCCCGCCTAGCCCCGTGTCGACAGGCATGTCGACAGGGGTGTCGACAGCCCTGTCGACAGGGGTGTCGACACAGGCTGTCGGCCCTGTTGATCTGGGTGCACCAGATCTGGTTTTTGGGTTAGTCTTGGGCTGTGTTCTAGAGATTTCCGAAATCTAAGGGTCCTAATCTAATCTAGGGTTAATCTAAGGGCCTAAAACACTCACCTAATCTATAAATACACCCTAAACCTACCCTAATCCATACTAAAAATAGAATTGAGGGCTACATGCCGCCAAATTAAATCTTAGAAGGAGCCTCCACTAATTTATGAAGAGGGTTGCAAGCTAATCACTCTCTAATCAACCTCTAATCCATTCTAAGCATCTTAATCTTCTTCATTTGGAGTGCAAATTTGCTAGTTGTGAGTTTCTATCACTTTAATGATCAATTACTAAACTAAGTAGATGAGATATGATGAGATCATATGGTTTTGTTTGGGGATTAATGGATTTTAAGTCATATGACATGATGTTAGTTTGCTAATGTATGTGGGTTATGCAAGTTTTGTGTTTTGTGATCATATGATTAATATGCAAGTTACATGTATGATAAAATGCAAGTTACATGTATGATAATTATGCAAGTTGTATGTTTCTTCATATGCAAGTTTATGAGTTCATATGCAAGTATGTTATGCAAGTTCATATGCAAGTTTATGAGTTTATATGCAAGTATGTTATGCAAGTTCATATGCAAGTTTATGAGTTTATATGCAAGTATGTTATGCAAGTTCATATGCAAGTTTATGAGTTTATATGCAAGTATGTTATGCAAGTTCATATGCAAGTTTATGAGTTTATATGCAAGTATGTTATGCAAGTTCATATGCAAGTTTATGAGTTTATATGCAAGTATGTTATGCAAGTTCATATGCAAGTTTATGAGTTTATATGCAAGTATGTTATGCAAGTTCATATGCAAGTTATGTGACATATTATATGCAAGTCATGTATTTGTTAATATGTAAGTTTATGTGACATGTTATACAAGATTATATGCAAGTTATGTGACATGTTGTGCAAGTTCATATGCAAGTTATGTGTTTGTTAATATGCAAGATGGCACCTTTGAAACATGTTCATACATATGCAAGTTGACACCTTTTATATGTGTTATGTCATGAGAACGAAATCACGTGGGAACGATGGGGTTAATTAAATACATATGTTAATAAGATTGTGTGAAATTAATATAATTATGCATAACATAAAATAAATGAACATAGTATGGGAATTTGCCTATTAAGTTAGGTGTACCCATACTATGTGTTGGGAATTTGCCTATTAAGTTAGGTGTACCCACACTTTGGAGTTGGGAATTTGCCTATTAAGTTAGGTGTACCCATATTCCTAAAATAAACATGATAATTAACACAAATTATGGGGGTGATTAATTAGGGGTAATTAATCGATTAAGACACGAGGTTGGACCCGTTTGTAGTGTAAGACTGCCCGGAGTTTACTGGCTTAACCAGGCATCTACAAATGACGGTCCAATGTGAGGGGTCTTAATCATAAATTAAATACGTAACAAGGGTAAACGACACGAGGTTGGACCCGTTTGTAGTGTAAGACTGCCCGGAACCTACCGGCTTAACCAGGCATCTACAAATAACGGTCCAATGTGAGGGGTCCTTTACACGGTTACGGTGTTAATCAATTAAGAAACACTTAACCAGATAATCATGTAGTGGGGCATGGGGGTTAAGTGGGTACCTTGGGTGGTATGTGGAAATTGCTAGTGGTTGCCAATAGAAAATATGATTAAATACTTAGCCAAGATGAAACATGTAATTAAACATGGTTAAAGGGTTAAGTGGGAAACACTAGTGTATGGGCCAAGCTTAGGGGGATGGCTTGTGCTGGGGGCCCATTTCAACCAATATCCCAAACGTATCTTAGTGGGCTCGACTCTAGTCGAGTGACGGGACACGCATATTGGGCTTGACTATAAGAGGCCAAAACGGGTTAGCGGTGGCAACGCATGACCAACGGGTTTCATATGCGTGTGTGGACCCGGGCTGGTAAATAAGACGTTGTTGCATCGTGTAGATATAAGCCGTGCACCGTTAATTTTATCAGGTTGCCACGTTGGGGAATGGTACACCCCACGGTGGGGCCAGCACGGGTATCTACGTTAGGGAGCCGATCGAATGGGGAGTAGTGTGTACACCTAGTGGATTGTAGGGCCCCGTGGCGTCTACTTAGTCACCTAGGGGTACGCGAGAACTATTAAGTTAATTTTATAAGTCCATGGGTGGGATCAACCTTTAAGTTAGGAGCGACTGGTGTGGTGCAGTTTAGTAATTTACCTTTGGAAGGGTAGATGCGTCTTTATCTTAGTTTAGTTGACTGCTTAGTGTAGCCATTCATCCCCATTAGTTACCGTATATCAGTTTATGTCTTCTCTGGTTACTATAACGATTGTATTGTTAAAGTTATAGGACTCGCTCAGACTTATGTCTGACCCCGTTGTTTTTATCTTTTTCCCAACCCTCAGGTCCTACGGTGGATCCTAGCAGTAGTGGAGCTTGATCGGATTGCTGTTCCAGTCTTTAGGAGCTTGGATAGATGTAAAGCTCCAGTTACCCAGTTATCTTTTCTTTTGTTTTGGCTATTGTATGAGAGTGGGATTATGTACTTCTTTATATTGATGGATATTGTACTTGACTTTTATTGTGGTTTTATGATGTAACCAGACATGTTTTACTTCCGCTGTTATGAGATGATGTTTTAAATTTCAAGTACTATTTATATCTGTCTTGTTGTAATTTTTCTGTTCTATATTCACTAAAATACTCCACCGATGCTATGGCATTCCCTTAGTGAGTGATCATAGCGGGAGTGGGGTGTTACAGTGTAATTTGTTAGATCTGTGATTAGTGAATTATCATCTTCTGTCAGTCATTATGTCTATCTTTTCATGGCATTTTGGTTCATTCCCTTTTTATCCACGAATCTAGATTTATCTATAATCTAGGATGAAATCACGATTACACGAATGATGGGAATACGATTTGGGCAAATCATAAATTTGACTTAAACATGGTTGTAAACTTGGAAATTGGCATAATGTGGAACATGAACATAATTATGATTGACATAATTTAGAATATGTATTATGGCATGTTTATTAGAACGCAAATTTGAAAATTTGACATGAATTATGGAATATGTAATTTGACATATTAAATTTAGTATTGGCAAGTAAGCTAAGTTTTAGGCGTAAATGGTAAACTAGAATAATAATTCTAGTCTTGCTATAAACTGTAAATTAGGATGTTAAATCGGAATTGGGTCAATTAAAGTTAATTTGGCATAATAAGTATATTAGCACAAATTTTGAATTTAGTCATAATTGTGAGTAATTGTCATGTTTAGAATAATCATGGTTAGTGACACTTAATTTGGTATAATTTACATACCAAAAACTATAAATATGATATATAGGGAAAATAGGCCATAATAATAAATGTTGACAATGTACATTAAAAGAGTAATAATGGAATAAGTAAATTAGGGAAAATTTACTTATAGAATTTATCCTAAATGAGAAAAGTAAATTTAGACAATACGAACATGCTTAACCCGAGGTTGGATTGAGTTGTGATGTAAACCTACCCGGACCGCCCGGCTGTCCAGTGATCACAACAATACCTATCCAATGTGGGAGGTCAAGGCATTGAGCCCAATAAAGGCCCGAGGTTAGACTGAGTTGTGGCGTAAGACTGTTCGGAACCAACCGGCATACCGTCAGCCACAACAATACCTGTCTAATGTGAGTGGCCGGTGCTTTAATAAGACAATTAAAGTTAAGCTAGAATGGGAGGGTTAAGTCCATAAGAATACTTAACCAACTTAACACAGTTAAGTTAGAACGATAGGGTTAAGTTAACTAGAACACTTAACCAACTTAACATGGTAACAAGACAAGATTTGTAGGGGTTAAGTAACTAAGAAAAACACTTAGCCAATTTATTATGTTAACCAGACTAGAAAGTGGGGGTTAAGTAAATTCAATACACTTAGCCAATTTAAAATGTTAACTAGACTAGAGGTTGGGGATAAGTAAAGTTAATACACTTAGCCAATTTAACATGCTAACTAGACTAGAGGTTGGGATTAAGTAAATTTAATACACTTAGCCAATTTAATATGTTAGCTGGACTAAACCGTAGGGTTAAGTAAGCTTGAACACTTAACCATCAGAGTGTGATAAATGAATAGGGTTAAGTTAAAAACATGAAGGGACAATACTTAACCATTAGAACATATTAATCAAACCAATGATAGGGTTAAGTTAACTAAGGGAACACTTAACCGTTATAACATGTTAGTTAAAACAGATAGGCAAGGTTAAGTTAAAAGGGAACACTTAACCAATACAAGATGAATGGGTAGGGTTAAGTAAATACTTAACCGATATAACTTGATGCTGGTACGGTTAAGTCAACGTGAATTACTGGTAACACTTAACCAGTTTAACATGACAAATGAATAGGTTAAGTTAACTTGTATCGACTAATGACACTTAACCAATCCAACTTGACGAGAAAGAAAACTAAGTAATAAACCTTAGTTAAAAGGACTAAGTGGTAAACCTTAGTTAAGAAAACGACGATTCAGGAAACCAAGTGGTAAACCTTAGTTAGGAAAACTAAGTAGTAATCCTTAGTATAACACGAGGAGGAGCAAACGATCTTAAAGAAGGCTCCAACGAATTGGGTAACGAAGCCCGAGGCATCGAGGGGACGTGAGGGTACTCTTGGTATCCCTCTGTGAGGCGGCAGATGATCCTCCTGGGCTCACAGAGGTTAAGGTCTGCGTTAGGAGAACCAAGGGTATGCCTTGGTTGCAATATAAGGCAACCTAAAGACTAGGATGGACCAGCGTGATTCGGCGGGACAAATGGCCCTGTGATAGCGACCCGTCGTCTACCTACCATCTTGAGTCAATCGAGACACGGAAAGGCGGAGAACTCCAAAAGACCATATACTTGCTATCTAGTTATGGTTGCGGATGGCCATAGGTTAGTGTGGCATAGGGGGGCCTGCGTATAGTTCTCATTTTTCAAGGTGTGCCTTTCAATAGTTGAAGGAGGGGTCAAGTGGGACCATAACCACTGGAAAAAAAACAGACCTTAGCATCTGCATCGGCAGATAACTTAAAGCTCCCGACCGAGTTCCGTGTTTCTTGATTTGCCCTACTACGGGACTCGGGTCGCACATATAGAGGACATGTGCATCTAGACAGCGATAACGATTCACGACACATACGTGGGGAAAGTCTAGGAACATATATCGCTCTAGGTAGTGTGTCCTAGATTAGGGGCATCGTTCGACAGGTAGCGTAATCCCTAGTTGGACCTAGGTGGCTTAAACCCTGAATCTGTGAAGCATTAGATAAGTCGCGTAAACCCGAGTGGAATCTAGGAAGTACTTTGATATAAAACCCAAGATTAGATCTAGGTAATAAATAATAAATGTACGCCTAAAGGCAACCACAATTACTGGGATTGGGATCGCGTTATCATTTTAGACAGATTACTAGTTGGGACACTAGATAGGTGGTGCAGCGACATAGAAACCATAATAACAGGTTAATAGCGAAGGGGAGAAAGTATTAAAGCATATCCAGTTTATCTTGTCTTAGCATATCTTGTGTTAATCTTATCCTGTCTTGTTGGCCCTATCATCATGGTATTGTCTTGTATTCAGTTAATTCATGTCGTTTTTCCTTGTTCACATGCTAGAAGTAACTGAACTTACCAGACTTTATGTCTGACCCAGTTTTCTTTCGTCTTCTTTTCTTCCGTCTCCCCCCCCCCCCCACCCAGGTAGTAAAGGAGGGAAAAGTATAGCTCAGGTTAGATTGGAACGTCACTCTTCCCAAGCTCGAAGATTCTTTGACAAAGTGCTTTGGACTCTCTTTTTCTGCTGCTATGGCTGGCTTATGCTACATTGGGTAATATAAATGTTATTTTATGCTTCTTTATTTTGTAAGACAGATGATACTCTGATATTGGAAAACAATTGTTGTACAAACTATTTTATCAATAAAGTAAAGTTTTATTTTCCGCTGTTTTAATTTTGTCTGTCTTGTAATTTATCTACATCTTTTACCCTAAATGCTCCACAGAACTTAGTGCATTCCCTTTGTGAGTGACACTAAAGGATGTGGGGTGTTACAGGATAGATATGGAATCACGCTCTAGTCGCCCGGAGATGATTCTGATAAACGCCATGGCATCGTTAACATTTATGTTCGAGTTTGAAAGTGGAATGCCTATATATTTCCAATTGAGAACCAAAACTAGATAGGTTTTATTGTTGTGATTTGGCATCAAAAATATGATCTTTGATTATATATCAAAATTATGAATTTAGAACGTTAACCAACTAATTGATTGATGGTTGTGTTGTATGATTATTTGTTAACCAATAAAACCATTATGTGAATGAACGGAAAGTATAATCAAATTATGTTGAATGTTGAACTGAATTAAAAATTGTTTGAAATTGCATGCATGTACATATATATGTGTGAACAGGTCATAGCAAGGAGGCTAGAGAAGAGGAATAAAATTGTATGCCCGACAAATAGGTACATGTTTACTAATTTATTGGGTTTGGATGATTTTATGAGCCGACTGGCTAGCCGCTTGGCTTTTTCTTTTTCTTTTTGAGATGAAAGGGCCTATGTGGTGGTTTGGGGATTTTCCCGGTGCTCCCCGTACAAAGGAGGTTAGGGCAAATTTTTCCGAAAATTTAGGGTGTTAGCCAAATTTTTGAAGAATTGGAAAATTCTTAGAAATTGAAAAGTTGAAGAATGAAAGCCAAACAGAAAGTTGAGTTGGTTAGTTAAACGACTTTCAGCTCCGTTCCTTTTCGAGGACGAAAAGATTTTAAGTGGGGGAGATTGTAACAACCTGGAAAATCATAACTAATTTAAAATTTTTATTTTGGCAATTTTAGTGAATTTTGAATATTTAAAATGAATTATTTTAAATAATAACGACTAGAAATTTATTTTAAATAGATCGACATTAGAATATAAATATTTATGTTAATTATAAAAGGAATTGAAAATGGCGTGGTAGTTTGAAAATTCGATTTCAAATTTCAAATGAATGTACCGGATTCAAAATAAACCGGATTTTAGCGAAACCAAAAATATTAGAATCTATTTGAAAATATCTTCCCAACGAATCTGAAAAATTGAAATTTCATAGCGGGAATAAAAAGTTATACCCAGTTAAAAATTCAGAATAGTCGCTATGGAAATATAGCCCTTAAAAATAGCGATTTTGCAAACGACCTCCGTTTTCGACGAGACCACTTTTGTTGGACCCGGAATGCCAATTTATTGTTAGATTCCAATTTTCATAACTTTTGGAATCAATACGTGAGCGTGGCAAAAAAAATGTGTTTTGACAGTTTCAGTCAACTTGGATCGACCAGAAAATGGCCATTTTTCAAACGGTCTCCAATTTCGATGAAATTGGTTTTGTTAGGATTGTATCGTCAAAACATAGCTAGATTTATTTTTCGAGAATTTTTGGAGGCCATATGTCGCCCCAATAAATTGAAATGTGCATTTAAATTAAATATAAGTTGATTTATATTTTAATTTAAAGGAAAACCAATCGAAACAGTCGAGTTGGCTCACGATACATATCCCATTGTGTTCGGAATGGGGGTAATTAGCCAGGGACGACAGTTAGTGTGTTCGATTTGGAGGTGAGAATAAAAAGTTGCTTTTTAGAATTTAAAATAATTATATATATATATATATATATATTATATAATATAACCCCCTCCTAACCTTCTCTCTCCCCGTCACTTTTAAAAAGGAAAAAAAAAAGAAATCGCTCAGCCATCTTGATCCCGTCCACCGTCCCCCTCTGACCAGCGTTGCGCCCGCCGCCACCGTCCTCCCCAACTCCGTCGCCCCTCCTTCATCCATGTCCATCCTCTCTAGTCGCCCCTCCTCCAAACGATGACCCTAAATCCCCATAAACGAGTCTCCATTCCCCTGAAACCCTAACCGCCGCCAGTCCCATTCCACCACTGCGCGAACTCCGATGCGTCGCCCTCCTCCTGCGTGAGCTCCTCTCTCCACCCCCCTCTGGAAGAAAATGTGTGAGCTTGTTTTTAATTTTATTTAATTATTTTCTATGTTATGTAGAATAGATTTTCTATGTTATAAAAATAGTAATTTTTATATATATGAGAAGCATACAAAAATATGATCTTTTACATAAGAAGTAGCGTAGAAAAGATTGGATTTTCTTTATGTGAATGAAGTATAAAGATTGGATTTTTCTTTATGTGAATGGAGGATAAAGATTTGATTTTTAATTAGAGAAAAAGGTATGATTTTTATGTATATAAAAATATGATTTTTATGTATGTAAAGGAATGATTTTTCGATATTAAAAATACGATTTTTATATGAAGAGATTTGAAATCAAATTATGATTTTTATTATATGAACATCGAAATAAAAATATTATCTTTATAATATAAACATCGGGTTAAAAATATGAGTTTTAACAATATAAAAATTTGATTTTTATATATATAGCGAAGCGATAAAAGTTGGATTTTTATTTATTTCAATGAAAATATAAAAATATGGTTTTTATATACATGAAGTAGCGATAAAAATCTGATTTTTATATATATGAGGTAGCAATAAAAAGATGATTTTTATTATATATATATATATATATAGCGAAGTAAAAATATGATTTTTAATATATAAACATCATATTAAAAATGTGATTTTTATTATGAACAGCGTGAAAAGGATTGCGATGGAACAGGTGCAAAACGAATCCAAATCTGAACCGTTCAGAAATACAGAACTGGAGGAGTGGATCCCAAAGGTGAGAACTTCTCTTTTTAATTTTATTTTTCTAGTTAAAATATATATTAGGATGCAGACGATGCTTAGCAGCACCCGACACCCGTCGTCCACAGACCATGGACGACTTGTTTGTTTGTTTGATTGTGTTGTGAAAATTGTTTGTGATGTGAAATGAACTGTATAAAATATTCATGTGTTAAATAAAATATTTTGTTGTTAAAAATATAACTTTTAACGTGTATATGAATAAAATAAATATTCATTTACAAATCAGACGATTTGTTTATGTACACACATTTGATGGATATTGATTGGAATGATATATTTTACACATCGCCCAACTGCACAAATAATATTCAGTGTTTGTTGATTGAAACCCCACACGGGTATTGGGATGATATTGGACATACACCAGTCCCAATATTTAGTTGTATGTCAATCGATTGGTTGACAAGCTGTGTAAGCGTTGAATATTTATATTTAATGTTTATGCAGTGTAGAATGCACTCTGGATGATGGTTGACTGTGTTTGGTTGTTGTTGTGTACATGTGTTGTATGAAATCCATATAAATAACATTATATGTAATTGACTGTGTCTGATTCCAGTTCAAAAAGAATGAATATTTTAAAGCAACGAATATTTTAAAATAATGAATATTTTAAAATAATATTCAGTAAAAGATCAAAATCTGATTTTGATGTCCGATTTGGGATGGACACGAAAATATTTAAATATATAAAGCCGTGTTGGTTAGATTAACGCCATTTTGACGTGAACGATATTTATATCGATTTTATTCATTTCTATAATGAATATCGTAAAGGAAATGATTTCGAAATATAATGTTTTGAAAACACTATCATTTGTATATCGAGGATATGAAATATTCAATTTTGATTTGAAATTGAATATGAAGTTGAAATAGTTTAGAAATAGAATTTAAAACGATTTATAAAATACGTTTTAAATGGAAATCGACGAAATATATATAATATTATATATATATATAATGGCCTGAAAAAACGCGTCGCACTACTGCAATTCATGAATTTTGACCATTGACTTCGAACGGACATTACGGGAAATCCGACCGTTAGATTCTCCTAAAACCGGAACCGTTGGGTTCGTATCGAAAAGTGCTTTCTAACGAATATGAGAGATTTGAAATCTAACAGTTGGATTTGGAATTATGTCCAAATCAAATTTAGAAAAGGTCACGGTAAGTGCAGTTCGATGACCGTTTATGGAAATCGACTGTGCGGGCCTTGATAAAATTATTAAAAATATCAATAATTTGTGTAAAATCATAATAAATGATTTCGAAAGAATTGGGATGAAAAATTCCATATTTGAAAAGATAAAAATATATTTTATCGAAATGAACTAGTTATGAACTAGAATTATAATCCAATATTTTTAAATAATTAAATTGGATTTGAAATGGTTTTAAAAATAACCGGAATTTCCAATAGATGAATTGGAATGGATTTGAATCGAAATTATCTTTGGAATATTTCGATATTGGATTCCGTGATTATACGGATATTGTGGAGGAATTTGAAAGATATATATATCGTTATTCCAATACGATATTTGTTGATTTCAGAATTTGATATTAAATATAAGCCGATATATTTTCTATTCAGAGCCTTGTATTTAATATCAAATGAGATTTGGGTTTGTCGTGAGTGGTGTCTTCATTAACACTGTACTTAGAACCCAGTTGAGAAAAGATTAAATCTTTTTATTTAGATTTAATGAAGTACACCAAGTAATTGATGTTTAATTGAAATTGAATTGAATGTGATTTTGGGTTTATGGCGAATTGTGTTTTTAACTACATTCGTTCTTTAACCCGATTTAAAGTGAAATGTGATTTGGAATTTATAAATCTTTCTATTAAGATTTAACGGGAATTTTCCAAAGTAATGTTTTCCAATTTAATATATTAAATTGGAATTGAATGGAATTCGATTTGATAAAAATCGAAGTGAACTTCTGTGGAGGAGGACTGTTAATACATATGAATTTAAAACGCTTTACCGTTATTCCATTTATATTATTAGTCGGATATGGAAATTGATATCGTTTATATATTGATTTGTTTCTCCGTAAAGATTCCGTAATTAATGGAACATGATTTGGGTTTATCGTGTAATGTGTTTTAAATGACATTAGTTCTTTAACCCAGTTAAAGGCAGGAGTACATGTCTGTCATTGTATTTCGAACTGTATGGTTGATCTCTGCTAAATATATATCTGTTTGGTGGCGGAGAATTTATTCTCTTGCTTAACACCCTTCTCTGAGACGTACGATCTCAAAGGTTATATATCGACAGAAATCAATAGTACGGTGCAGATTGTCGATGCGGCATGTTTGTGTTTCTAGAGTTAAATAATCATTAACATTGTTTTTTGGGAAGATTAAAACTAAGTGGAGTTTCAATGAATCTTTAATTACATTAAAATGTGTATTGATAATTTAAATTATCAAATTTGGGAAATGATCAAGAGTGGAGTATCACCAGTTTTGCTCCAAGCGATAGGTAAATCTTTAATTAGATTTGAACGGGAAATGGTAATTAATTTTACAATAACACCGTGGTGTTAGATATGGAGTATTACTAGTTTTGCTCCATGGGATGAGTAGGTTGGGATTGGGAAATAAAATAAATGATTACTTCGGTGTGACTCGCTAATCCCGACTAGTTTAGAAAACCTTAATATGGTTTGAAATGATATCCAAAGGAAGATTAAAGAATAAATTTAAAAGAATTTATCTTTGATAAAATTAATGGGAACCTTTCCCTAAGAAAGTGAATATTTGAATAAAAGAATATTCTGGATTGGAATGAGGTGCATGCTGTGTTTTTATAACACTTGTTTATTATATACGCGAGTTATTCGGAAAGGCTGGGTTTATACCCATTCTGAATAACTGATTCGGCGATAAGTCTACGATGAAGAAGGTGGTTGAAGACCGGAGGTCTTCACATCGTTTGGATGAATACAGATGTCTTAATTAGGCTGTACACCCAAGACAAGGTAATAAGCGGTGATCGTCCAGACGTACTTGGAGATTGACTGGATATGCAAGGACCTCTCTCCCGTATTGGACATATGGGACGAGGAATAAGGTGCCTCCGGTTTCGTTTAGACCCAGAACGAACTTGTAAATGGATTATGTGTCTGACATTGGATTTTATTCTATGTTGATTGATTTCTATTAAATATATATCTGTTTGGCGGTGGAGAATTTATTCTCTTGCTTAACGCCCTTCTCTGAGACGTACGAGCTCAGAGATTATATATCGATAGATATCAGTCGCATGGCATGAATTGCCTGTGTGGCATGCTGAGATGCAAATGATCAAGGCTTCTATTGAAAAGCAAAGTCTTGTGGTTGATGATCAAAGCATAGCTTTAATATAGCTTCGCTTTGTGTATAGCGTTAATTCGCGAGCCTCACACCTCGGTATGAGTCAAAAACGGGATCGTGACTGCAGGTAGTGCACGACGTTTCTTTCTAGCTACGGGTGGTGTCAGCATTTTACAAGCCCTGACATTGTTATATTTTTTACCTATGTGGTTGTTGGGATGCAAGGCGCCTCGGTTATATCGGTCTCTACGGAGCCGATGGATAGGTCTGATAGGACTGGGAAACGTGTGTTCAGAAATAACCAATCCTCAAACGTAAGGGAGGACCGGCCCTGAATATCCAAGGGTTACCCATAGTGTGTAGTCCTGAGACATTTGCTAGAGTGTCTCGAAGTGGTGAGGAGCCATCCCTTGCGTAGACTCATGACAGAAATCCAATTTCCAGTACGTGACATTTCAGTTTTGATTGTAGAGCCTAGTATTGGCGACTTGATAGATGGTACCCATGTCGTCTATGATTGATACATTCATATTTGAAGTTGTTTTGACACTATACACTTATAATAGTATTAAATTATTTGTTTTAAATGTACCAAGCATGTTTGGCTATTATAAGGGAAAACCCTATCTTCCGGCTTGCTTTGCATTGTGTGATGGGACCTTGGGTCTTATAATAGCTTCATTTTTCCAAAAAAACATTGCGTTGTTTATCCTATGCAATAGTATTCTTGGGAGGAAACCCGTTCTGTGTTATACGGCGTGGTCCCTTGAATTACTCTTTTTTAAAGTAAAGTTCTAAATAACTGTTTTAGTTCTCACACCAGTCACGTGACGGACCTAGAGTTTATTGTTTTAACCTAAACTCTGGGTGCCCTTATTTTCCACATGGGCAGCTAGTAGTTGGGTTTTGCATATTTGTTCTTACAGGATCCTGGTTTACAGCTGGAATGATATTCAGAAAGCTCTGTATCCGTGTATCTCTTTCAGTTGTGTTTTGTATTATTTTCCGCTGCATTGTAATTTGTAAATCTCTTATATTGATCAAATGTGTATTATTCATTTATACTCTGTATATTCCTGTACTCTGATGTAAATTGTTGTAATAAGCAATGAAATGTTCTTCTGTTTGTGTTCTGATTCATCTTGTCCTCAAAGCAATCCGGGCTTTCCTTTACGGGGAAGTTCGGGTCGTTTCATTTCCCGGCTACAAGGTTAACACCATTCTGTTTCCTTGATTTCAAGGCTACAAGGAACACACCTTTTCACAAACACTACCAAAATAATTATAACATCCCTATAACTCTTAATTAACACTTTGATTCAGAGAGTAATGAGTAGAGAGCGAGAAGAGAAGAAGTTTTATATAAATAGAATTGAATTCGGTAGAGTATAATTGTAGAAATCATTAAAATATGAAATATTAATGGTGTAAAGAAAGGGGATGAAGATGGAGAAAAAGAATGAAGAATAAATTTGAAACCGGCCCATATTTATAAGATTTAAAAGGTTGCAAGGCTTCTGGAACGTTACAAATGGTGAAAAGACACTTCCTTTGAAATTTAAATTTAGGACAGTTATATGTCGACATACCCATACATGTATGTCGACATATCTGTCATATTTTTTATTTTTAAAGTATTTAAGTCAATATATATATGTTTTGGAAATTCCTGAAACAAAACTAGTTGTTAAAACATTATTTTTTAAGTATAAAATCATAAGAAAATATTATTTAAATTATGATTAAAACTTTATATATATGTGATATAAAACTATATATAATATAATTATAAACATATATATAGAAATTTATAAATAGATATTTATAAACTATATATATATATGTAAACAAAAATGTTCTATGAAAACTTAGAGTTTAAATAAGAATATTATAATCAAATATAAGCTTAGTAATATATATATATAAATGATTTAATAAAACTAAAAATAAGAATACTTATGTTTGAAATCGTAAGTTTGTAATTCTTCGAAGATTAAATTATTTTGAGAGAAGTTTGAGATCAATTTGAAAATAGTTTTGAAATCAATTTTGAAAAGAGAAAATTTGAAAAACAGAGTTTGAACCTGGAGTGCTATTCAGAGTCTTACATATAAAGTAGACTTTATTACTGTATTTTTCTTGACCTCTTGAAATGTTGATAGCTTGATAACTCATGACTCTTGAATCTCTTATGAATCCTGAATCTCTTGAAACTCTAAAACTGTATGGTCTTCAGTACTTAAGTCCTGTATACAAATCCTACATATATATGTCTATATATTCTATATAGAGATCTTAGTATATATTTTATAATCAATGATAATTGAAATAAGGACATTGTCATCAAAACTCCATTCTCCAGCAAGTACATCATAAATAGAATATCATACTGTAATCACAGACAGAACCAATACCCTAATGTAGAGTGTCACCTAAGGTATAAGATATGTATATGCACCTAACCTGCCAACTTGATCACATACTACGTACTTGAGGTAGTCTATACAATATCAAAATGGTATCGTGCCCTAAAATATATGCCTAGTTCTCATCCTGCACCAAAACGAGATCTAACTATACATACTATATCAACATAGACTGAAGAAACAACTGGCTCCTTAATCGTACTTGGAGTCATGCACTGAAGGTCTTGAAAGATCTATCTCCCCCCGTTCCTGGTCTACTCCATCGCACTCCCATCATGGGTGACCTATATGCCAATCTATTGCCAAACACTCCTCAACCCAAAAGTCATTAGGATCATCATCCAGAATCTCCTCATCCTCATTAGACCAATAATCATATGGAACCTCAGGTTCCTCCTCATCAAGCATGTCATCAGAATCATAGTCTGCCTCTACTATCTCCGGGTCCATCTACGGCTCATCCTCCTTAGCAACCATATCGTTGGCATCATAGTCAGCCTCATCAATCTCCGGATCTATCTTTGGATCATCCTCCTCGGCAATCTTTGGCGCGAGATCCCATACTGGTAAGTCCTTTGGCACTATAGGCTGTGCTAAGTCTCCTAACACAATATCTAACTCCTGCTCCACCTGATGCTTAGCACAATAAACTCTAGCGATGGTAACTCAGTCCATACCCACCTGGGCTACTCATAAATAGCCTCTAGAGTAATATCTGGAACAAATCAGGGATAAAGTCAGGGACAATCTCCATCATCTGCAGTTACTGTATATCTGCTAATGGTAGTACTATTGGAACTCAATCAGGTATGATGACGTGACCAGTAGAATCATACTCAAGACCCTCATCGATTGCTAACATCCAATTGTCGTAATCACCTGAATCCTTAGGCTCCATAGGATCTAACTCTATCAAAACATGTTATGGATCTGAGTCAAAAACCTCTATTGGTATAAAAGGTGGCATCTAACAGGTACTCATTACCGCTGCTGTGATCTATCCTATCTGGAAAAATATCCACGTGATCCCTACTCTGAGAGTCTGACGAACTGTCATCCGAGCCATCAGAAGAATAGTTGGATACAGAAGGCTCTCTAAACTGTGCCAAGTACTGTCGAACTAAAAGTTGGTTACCCCTCTACAATTTAAACAAAGAGTTTCTAATAAAAAAAGCAAGTTTGAACTAATCTTTTAAACCTATACATTTCCTAAAACCTTTTTGTTAAAACGAGCAAAGAGTTTCACTTTTAAATCTACTAACTTTATTTAACCTTTCACAAAGTTTTTCTAAGTTTATCCTGCTTAGTTTTATATCTATGATTGCTTTTCCTTTTTGTTCTTAAATGTATAACTGAACATTTTAACTTTCTTATACCTCGTAGCTGGACTTATCAAAGTATAAGCTTATACCAGTTCTTAGTTTGTTAGACTAATCACCAAACAATACATCCAGAAATCAATTACTTGATTAATATTTCAAATATAACCTTCATGTTATCAAAACATAAACCTTTTGTGTATAAATTATATATTCTTCTTCTTTTGAAATCAAAATCATTTATATATGGAATCAAATATACGTCTCTCATATATAACACTCTCTACTCATTCTAGGGTGCTACTAACCCAATCTCAAATGAGTTACTCATCCTAGGATATTATTGATTCTATCTATGATGAGTTATTTGTACTAGGACACTACTGATCCCATCTCTGATGAGTCTTTACTCCATAGAACCAAAGTTTATCGCTAAACCAAAGCTCTGATACCACATTGTGACGACCTAAAAACCCTCACTCTTTGAGCTGACTATAATCCACCTAAGTCCAGTCCAAAAAGTAAGCATCCTTGGAAAGTCTTGTGATAACTTAATTTTCCATCTTCGATAGTCGATACTTAACGCATCCACGATGTTCATGTACCGCAAAACCAAATATCGCAAACCCAATCCATCGGGGTTTTATCAAAGCAAACACAGCAAAACATAAACAAAAGAGAAGAACAAAATCTCATAGTGGAATATAACATTCAATATAACTTTACAGCGAAAACTTTTGTATCAGAACAACATACCATGGATAGGTATAAACACCATCCTCACATAAAACAATCAAGACATCTAAGTTAGATGGTAGAATATGCCCTGTCTTCTAATGAAGACCACCAACTCCTCTGGAATCATCTGGGAACTCCTTGAATCATGTCTAAACCTGGAATGCACTTGAATCTGACCCAAGTGTCAAACACTCGAGTTAGTCTTTGATTAACCAGCTTTAGAACTAGATAACAAGTCATACATATTTCAAACCATCATCAAAAGGGGTCCTCAAAACTTTTTGCATGCTTTTGGAAAATGAAGTCACCATAAGACCCGCATCCCATCACACAATGCACACACACACACACACCATTAGGAGAGTTTTACTCTATGATAAAAAAATATGCTTGATACGAAAAAATCATTGGATATTGTCATTAGTGTCTATCTTTGAAAACCTTTTCAAAATAAATATATAAATATTAGCATACGTTGGTACCATATATTATGTCTACACACATAGAGTACAACTAAAACCGTAAGGCTTCGTATTGGAAGTTGGGTTCCATCAATGACCAAGGCAAAGGATCTTCCTTAACCGCGATTCAGATACCTATAGCGGGATGTCACAAGACCAAAAAATGCTCCTTTCTGTAGCGGCAAAGCCGGCTCACCTTGTAATATCCCAGAATTTTTAACTAAGTTTAATTTGAATTTTTATTGGATAATCTAGTTTTTCTTAATATTAATTGATTTTAATAAGGTTTAAATATAGATTCTAATATTAAATAAGTGCCTTGTTATTTTATAAATATGATTTTCTATAAGACAACCTATTTTAAAAAGTTATATTTAATTTATAAGGTTTTATGAATATTTTAATATTTATAAGTAATGGCATTATCTGTTTTTGATAATATATAATGATACTGATATAGAATGCGAATTTGGTTTTACAAGAATGATTTTCATTTTATTTGGATAAATTATAACTGTATTTATAAAATTGTATAAGGATTGATAACTAATTATTTTTAACCATTTGTTAGTATAGATTTTGGTAAATTATATGTACATATATTTGATAAGTATTTTGGAATGCTTAATTAAAATATGATAACTTATAATTTTGATAATTATATAGTTAAGACTATAAATGTTACGTTTACAACTAAATTTGGCTACACTTATAAGTGTTACAATTATGTTACTAATTTTAACTTAATTAACTAAGCTTTAGGATAAACATGAAGATGAGGTGTCCCATTAGGTGTTTTAATGCATGGAGAGGATTTCATGAAGAATTCCATGTGTCCTTGGATTAAAATGACAAGAATACCCTTTTAGAGCCTATATAAACTCATGAACTTCTCCACTTCAAACGAAATCTCACGTACAAATCCATTTCTTCTTCCCAGTTCTTTGTTGAAATTTATAGTAAATGAAAATTAACATTTCCTCTCATTCAAAAATCCACACCTCTCAAATCATTGATTTTTAGCTGAAATAATCTACGCAGGACTTGTCCAGATCGTCGTTCCTGATTTTTAAAAATTGACGGATCCAGATTTCATCGACAAACGAGAGAGAAATCTATGATTTACAGAGAATGGAAAATTTGTGTAGAAAACTTCAAAAAATCATATCTCTCAATCCGCTTCAAATTGATCGACGCTGTCAGCACCGTTGAGATCAGCAAAGAACATAGTATTTTTTGTGCGAATTTGGTGTGATTCCGTATCGATGATCGGAAATGTTCAAAACTAGGGTTGAGGATAATCGAAGAATCGAGCAACGATCAACGAATTCGACCATGGAGTAATGGTGAGGATGGAGAAAGCTTTCCAGTGACAGAAGTTGGCGGAGTTCGGAGCATTGATGGGGCGTGCGATATATATGGGTGACACAGATTTTTTTTTTTGTGCAGCAGGTTACGGCGAGAGGACGAAATTCGAAGGAGGAAGCCGAAGTTGTGGTGAATGGGTGCAGTCAGATGAGAAAGTGAAGAGAAATATATCGGTGGTCTTGAATTTAAATATGGTGGAGTTTTGGTGAGAGCGAGTGCACACCATGCACGGTGGAATATGTTCAGGAAATGATCGAAGAAAGGGAGCGGGAGGAAGAAGAAGGAGAGGGGAGGTCGGGTTTGAACGTGAATATGGGCTTTGGGCCAAGGATTTATGGTTATGTTTTTAAATTTATTTAGTTAATTTAGTTTAAACTTTAAAAGCTAATATTTCATTCGTTTTTAGTCCGATTTAAACACCGTTAGGTCCATTAGAATAATATCTGAAAATAGAATCCATTTATATATAATTTTGGTAATTTTAATTAAGTGAAAATTATAATAAAAAAAATAAAATGTCTTTATATATGAATATATATAACGAATATCGTTATTTATTTAATTCCAATATATATAAATTAGCAGAAAAATCACCAACCACTAATAGAAGTGGATTGGAAGCAGTACGAGTAGCGGTGGTAGTGTTCATTGGTCTGTTCGTCCTGGTAATGAAGATGTTGGAGCTATAATGGTGAGAAATCCTAATTTAAATTATTTAAATTGATAGTGGTTGAATAATTGGCTGTGATAAATTATATTTGGTTGGATATGGATGTTATTGTCTGAATGGATGTGTAGATAGCCCACTGAACACTGATAAGTGTTATTTATCGTAACGCTTGTGCACAGCTAAAATGTTTATTTATTGGTTGTGATTATAATTCATGTTCATCTAATCTATACGGTTGTTTATGATTGCATGAATTCACTCACACACTGTAGTTGTGGGATTATATAGGTGTTCAATTTTATCTCCTTTTCATATAAATGAAGATTGATTTTCAAATGTTAAAATATTATTTTCAGTTTAATTCGAAATGAGATTTTGAAATTGGAATGTGGTTTCATATATATATATATATATATATATATATATATATATACTAATGAAATATTAGAGAAGATAGTGTGTAGGCTTGGGTTTGGAAAATACAGTTTCCTGCTCTCTCTGGCTATCCCTAACTAATCTGACAAACGTGATGGTTAATTCGAAATCTAATTTGAAATATAATTTGAAACTGATTTCCAAATGAATTGGAATTATAAATTCAATTTGAAAAGAATTTGAACGATTTATATTTAAATCGTTATATGGCGTGAATAGGATGTGCTGCGGTGCGACAGTTCATAAATATCGATTTTTATTTTCAAAGGGTTATAACTTGATTATTTGAAATCAGTTTGACTTGAAATAAGAAACGTTGGATTTCAAATGATAACAGCTTTTAAATAGAAAAGGAATTTTTAGATTCCAATGTATGGTTTTCAAGTTATGTCTAAAACGATATTGGAAAAGGTCGCTATATACATGCAGTTTGACGACCATAATGGAAAATCAAATAAAATGAGCTTATAAAAATTATTTGAAAATCCAGAAAAATATGATAAATCATATTTTATTATTTTAAAGTGATTTGAGTTAGAATATAATAATTTTGAATGATTCTGGATCGATTTGGTTAAATAACTATTCCACAGCACCTTTAACAACGCTTTTAACGTTATTAAACTATTTCTTTGAAAATAACTGGAATTTAAGGATTTTTTTAACCATGAACTATTTCTTAAAATTATGAAAAGAATTTTTTAAGTAATTTGAAAGATTTTAAAATGTATAGTATGAAATTTATGAGTTTTTGAATAGAGTTTGACGTCGGATATTCAATATGGAATCCCAGGATTGGACGAATACTATCAGAAATAGTAAACCATATTCATATCCAAATTCTAATGGTGTTTGCCCGAGTTTGTGAATCGATACCAAATATAAGTTGATTAAATTCTGTTTTAAACTTATATTTCATATGTCAATGGAGATTTTAATCCAAATTAAGATTTGGTGGTTTTGAAGCTTATGGAAAGAAATAATGACAAATTAATGAATTTGGCTTGTGAAATATAAGGTTGGAAATGAATATTGAATTTCAAGAAAAAGTTAAGATGATAACGGGGTTTACGGGAATTGAATGAATTCAACCTTAAATTTAAATGAATTGATAACGTTTTGGGAAGGAGATTTGAATTGAGAAACTTGTATAGTCCATAACTACTGATTTTAAAAGTACGCTTATTACTTGGAAAGACCGGGATCGAATATATGTTCGAAAACCATTCCAAGTAATAATACGACATTATGGATCAATTCAAGACTTGGAAAACGAAGAATGAAGACTGGGATTCTTTGAATTGTTTGGATTGATTGCTGACGACACGGTTGGGCTGATCCCCCGATACGAGGTTATAAGTGGCATGAGGTCTGAATATATTTGGAGATTGTTCAGACCCAGAACGGACATATATGGATTGTGTGTCTGACATTGTAATTGACTGCGTAGCACTGATCTCTATTAAACATATATCTGCTTGGTGGCGGAGAATTTATTCTCTTGCTTAACACCCTTCTCTAAGAAGTATGAGCTTAGAGGTTATATATCGATAGAAATCGGTGATGCATAGTGAATGGACAATGTGGCATACTTAAGTTATGTGATGAGCTATGGATGATCAAGGCATGGCTTATTTAAGCGTAGCTTTGTGTATATCGTGACCTCGGCAAGCCTCACCTCCTGGTAAATGGCCAAAACAGGAAGAAATGCAGCAGGGTAATGGGGTGTTGTCTCCTTCTAGATAAAAGGTGTACTATGGTATGGAGCCCAGGTACTAACCTATGTGGATAACTTCTACTTTGTGGATGCTGATGTTACGAGCGCTCGGAAAGGTCGGTCACAACCGGGAGATGATATACTCAGGTGTACTCTAAGTTACCCAGTTAAGTGGTAACCCGACCATGTGTTGGCATGAGGACCATCACTGTTGATCCTCAGAAATCCCTCGAGAGGTGTTCAAAATTCGGTTCGGAAGGAAGTTCCTTTGCCTCGTCATTGTTGGAAACCCCATCTCCGCTATGAGCCCGTACGATTTTAGTTGTATACCATACGTTAGTATAGTATATGGTACCTATGCTGGCTAAGATTGATACATTCGAAAGACTTTTCACACTATATTATAATATTGAAAGAGGATTTTCACGTATCAAGCATTTTTGACTATCATAAGAAGAAACCTCACCCATGTATGCGTTTGCATTTTGTGTGTGCCGCGAGACCTTATGGTAGTTTAATTTTTCAAAAGTCATTGCGAATTTCTATGCACGGGAATTCATATGGAGTAATACCATTCCTCGTTAGCGGCGTGGTCCGTTGAATTTCCCAACGTTAAAATGAATCCTAAATAACAACTGTTTTTGAGTTCTCACACCAGTCCCACGACTGACCTAGAGTTTATTGTTCCCACACCTAAGCTCTAGGTGCCCGTAACTTTGCATGGGCAACCTAGTAGTTTGGTTCGCAAATTTAGCCATGGAGTTGGTTGGAGCAGGATTATGGTTTTAGCAGGAGCTATTATGTTTTGAAGCATTCGTATTCTTCCGCTGAGTTAGTATCTTTTCCGCTGTGAAATCGATGTACTCTGATGTATTCCTTGTAACTGTGATGTTATATTATGGTAATGAAATGAAAAGTTCTATTATTTTTGTGCAAATATGTAAGTACCCATAACCATCCATCTTTATGAATGGTTTAAGTTGGTTAATTACCGGTGAAAACCGGGCAAAAAGCCAGGTCGTTACACACCTATACCAGGTATAGTTTGGGTTTCTCCTTAATGTAACATCTCCTAGTCGTTTTCGACCATTAGCTGAGGCGCCTCATTCCATTATTCATTAAGTAAATTGCCTGGGCTCCATACCATGACATCATTTTCTCAACTAGAACGAAACGTTAGTCCGTAACACTACGTCAATTCATCATGTTTCGGCTCATTACCAGTTGTAAGGCCCTAAAGTCACGCTTCCACACAAAGATCTGCTTTTCAACAAAAGCTTTCATCATCAATAGCTCATTACTTAGCATGCCACATTGTCAATTCACAACATATAATAAGTGTCTATTAATATATAATCCTCTGAGTACATATGTCCCAGAGGAGGGTGTTTAGCTAAGATAGTAAATCCTCCGCCACCAATCTGATATATCATCAATAGAAACCAATTCATTGTGCCATAAAATACAACGTCAGACATACATCCATTTACAAGTTTGTTCCGGGTTATGAATGAAACCATTTATTCCACGACACCGCCTAGGTGCGCAAGTCCTTGCAATCCGATTCAAGTACAGTAAAATTGCCTTCACATCTTTACCTTAACTCTGGGTGCCCATATTTTCAACATGGACAACATAGTAGTTTAGGTTTTCGCAGATAGTCTTGCATTTATTTTTAGAGCAGAATTCTGGATTATGGCTAGAGCTATACTCTGGATCATTTCTTAGTCTAACGCTAAGAGTTTATGTTTTCCGTTGTGTACGTATTTCCGTGGTACTCTAATATTTCTTGTACTCTGATGTAATATTGTGATGATATTAATAAAAAAATCTTTATGTTTCTGTGATAATGTGTAAGTTCCCTTAACAATCCACCATCGGGAGTGCCTAAGATCAGTTTGATCACTGGTTCAGGATGGTCCTAAAGGGGTAATGTTATAACGGGTGAGACTGTAACGATCAGATTTTTCAATCAATTTAAAATATGGACTTGAATATATTTAAAAGTATTTTTAAATGGATGAGTCTGCTTGAATTTCAAATTTCGGTAAATATTGAATATAGACTTGAAAAACTATGGAAAGTAAATTCTAACTTTGTTTTATATTTTGCTAAAGTGAAAATAAGGTTAGTAAACTTTTAAAATTGATTTAAAAGTAAATATATTAAAATTTGATGATTTAATATTATTTGAGTAGCCTATAAATGGGCATTTGCAGACGATCTAGGATTTACACGAAACTAGTTCCATCGGATCCGAAACATTAAACTAATGTAAGTTTCAAATTTTGTATTAATCGGAGTTAGTACGCGAGCGAGCGCAATATAAACGTGTATCGAAAAAACAGTTGAAATTTAATAATAGTTTAGAAAAAGGCCATTTTGCAAACGGCCCGTGAATTCAATGAGACCAGTTTTATATAATCGGTATTTGTGAAATATAGTAGGATTTCAATTTTTTTAACGATCAGACTTTATGTTTGATCGTACGAGTTGAAAACATATAATGGTTGTTTAATTAAACTTAGAAATAAACTAATCAAAATCAGCCTACGTGAGCCCCATTAGCCCAAAGCTCCTCCTTTGGAATTTAAACACTTAAAAATACCACATTTACCCTCATTTAACACCTCCTAAACCACCTCCACTTCTCTCTACCAACACCAACACCTCCCTAGACCCCCACACAGCCACGTACGCATCCCCATGCAGCAACCTCCCATAGTCGTGGGCCCCACCTCCTCTAACCTCCCTTAAACCGTTAAAAATCCCATCTTTCTTCTTTAAAGTACAAGTTAATACATATGCTAGTATACATTGAATTTGTGTAGTATTTGAATTAGAAAAGGAAGTATCTTGGTCGCTAAGTGGATTTTGACATTGTAGTTGAGTTAGAGAGCTCTACGCTTAAAGTGTGGTGGAGTGAATAAGCTATGGTGAGCACATTCTACTCACGTTTGGATTAATTATTGCAGTTAGTGTAGTTAATTATACTATGCTTAGAAATTGCCATGTTTCTAAGTAACTTTGGGTTTAATGATTGTTAATGATGTTAATGGAAGTTAGAAAAAGTTAATTACTTAGTATTTTAGTAGTTAAAGTGAATCCCTAATGATTACGAAGTTAAATCGGAAATAAATGATCGGTTAATTTGGTTGATAACGTGACTATTATGTTACGGATGAATAGTTGCATCAACTAATTTTGATGCAACATTGATTGACAACTTGCTATGTTGTGTGTCGACATTAATTTGATATGATTGGGTTTGCCAATAATAGCAAATAAATTATTAACGGTGGTTAATAATTTAGTTAAAGTGATTTGAAATAGTAATTACGTGTTAATGACCTTAACACTTAAGTTAATAATGTCATTATGTGATAGTTGGAAGTTAATGGTTGTTAATGAACGTTAATGATGTGTTAATCCCATATAAGTTCAATTATATGGTGATGATTGGGTTTTATTCCAAATTGAAATTTAATTGAATATTTTATTAATAAAATAATAAGTGAAAAATAAAAGTTGAATTTTAAATCCAAAATGATATGGAAAGATAGTTTAAGTAATTACGAATAATTTTCATAAAGACGGAAATTTTATTTGAATAAGTTTCCAAGTAATTAAGGCATGTTTTAAACTTGAATTTAAAAGAGAATAGTAACGTTAAAAAGTGAAGTTCGGTTTAGATATCTAGATGTTTTAACTCGATTTTATTATCCAAATCATCTTATTTATTTTTATAATGGATTTCAGGAAAATTTGAATTTCAAAAGATGAAGTTTGAAAAATAATATTATTTTAATGATTTAAATAATATTATACTATTTGAACAAAGGGATATTTGAATTTAAAGTTAAAAATTAGAAATATAGTTTCGAGATGTTATTATATAATTAATAAACTATTTTGAAAGTAATTCGATTCAATTTTAATAATAAATCGAAGTTTGGTCTGAATAGAACTAGTCGCGTAGCGGTAGTTCGCGAATTTCGACCGTTGACTTCAAATTTATGTACCGGGAGATCCGCCCGTCAGATTTTCCCAAAACGAAAAATGTTTGGTTTGAAATGAAAAGATCTTTTAAATGCAAAGAAAATTTTTATGATCCAACGGTTAGATTTTGAAACAAGTCCAAATCAAATTTGAATAAAAACAACGCTACTATAGTTGGTGACTCGAAATTATATTTTGATGTAATAAGCTATTTTTAAATTATTAAAAATTGGGATTGTAAAGACCCGTAAATTCCCGCTCTTTGGATCGACCATAAACCACACAAGTCTGACCCAAAGGTCGGAAATCCACGAATACTTTAACTTTGGGAATACAACAACATCAGAACAATAACAGCAGACTTTTATAACATCAATAATAAATGTCACATCAGAGTACAGAATATCAGAGTACATCGAATAAATTACAGCGGAAGATACATTACAATATATTAATACATTGCAGCGGAAACAATAAAACTAAGGCAGCGGAAGACAACTATGCTCTGGACACAGCTTTAAGCTTCAATCCAGGATCCTGCTTGAGATAAGAACCTGTAGACAAACTACTCGACTGCCCGTATGGAAAAGAGGGCACCCGAGTTTGCAAAAGTGGAAACAAACAACGGGTCAGTCGTGGGACTGGTGTGAGAATTCTTAACTAATGTAACTAATAACAATAAGGCAAATCCAAGGACCACGCCACTAAAGCGGAACGGGTTTTATTCCAATGGATTGCTGGTGCATAAACTAAAATAAATCGTTAAAACAACGCAATGCTTTTTAGATAAATGAAACCATCATAAGACCCAAGTCCCATCACACAATGCAACGCAAACCGGAGGATAGGGTTTTACCTTATAATGGTCAAAAATGCTTGATACGATAAAAACGAATTTGATATTATTATTAGTCTGTATATGTTTTAAAACATTTCAAAGTAAATGTATCAATCCTAGGAAGCATAGGTACCCATATATTATGCCTCCGTACTAGTAATACAATCAAACTCGTCGGTTCGTATTTGGATTTTTGGTTTCCATCTTGAGTCAAGGCTAGAGAGGAGCTCCTTACCGATTCGAGCACTCTAGCTAGTGTCTCAGGATTCCACGCGGAGAACCCTTGGATAGCTGCAGGGCCGGTCCGCAAATACAGCTTAGCGGATTAGTTATACCTAAACACACGTTTCCCGATCCTATAGGACCTATCTGAGGCGCCTCATTCCATCATCCACATAAGTAAAATGTCGGGCCGTGTTAAAACCCAAACACCACTTCTAGCTAGAAAGAAACGTGCTGCTCTCCCAGCGTTCCCTTCTCCCGTTTTAGACTCTACCGGTTTGTGAGGCTCGCGAAGTTACGTTATAACCACAAGGCCTGCTTTTCAACAAAGCCTTGATCATCTTCATCTTAGCGTGCCACATTGTCAATCCATATCGTACTATTGATCGTCCATCAATATATAAACGGGTGTTAAGTAAAGAATAAATTCTCCACCACCAATCATTTATATATAGACAGAAAATCAATAACATGATATTAACGGAGTACAACGTCAGACACACAATCCATTTATAACTTATGCTCTGGGTCTGAGCGAAAGTCAAATCCGTACAAATCAACACTACGTCCGGACGGCAACCACTGTAGCCACTTCAAGGTAGCTACTCCAATCACGGGCATCAGCAGTCGTCGTCCATTCGATGTGAAGACTGTCGGTCTTCTGTGGTCATCTTTAAATCTTGAATTTTAATCGTCGTTTAAATTATTTGTAATGAGATAAACTCGGACTTTCCAAACAATTTTCGCATATATATATATATATATATATATAAGTTGGAAACCATTTCTTATCGCTTGATTTTAATTTTTATATATAATTATATATAATTCCTGCATCCATTTCTTTTTACTATATTTTCCTAACAACAAATCTTCTTATTTATGCAATAAATCATCACACAAAACAATGGTTTCTTTTATTTTTCCATTTCCATACATATCCTACACACAAAATGTATTTTGTGTATCATTCCAATTACAACCAAAAATAGGAATTCTTATGTTTCATTTCCATTACAACCAACATGCATATTTTGGTGTCAACTTCATTTCTATACAAAAGAATAAATTTTTGTTTGTCTAATTTCAATGTAACAAAAATAATAATTTTGCTATTCTTTTAAATGACAAACAAAAATAATAATTTTTCTTATCTCTTTCAATGCAAAACGAAAATGATCTTGACTACTTAGAATGGCAACGTAAATTCCGTTCTTAAGTTACACCATAAAAATGAAATTTTAATTTACAATGTAATATCATACCTTAACTACATAATAAAAATGTAATTTTGATTTACAGTGCAATTTCTCATTCATAGTAACATATAAAAATGTAAATTTTGTTCGCTTGCCAAATTTCATACCATAGTTACAAAAATGTAATTTTTATTTGCAAAGCAAATATCATAACTTTAGTTCAAATAAAAATGTAATTTTTATTTGCAATGCAAGTTCTCATTCTAAGTTACATAATAAAAATGTAATCTTTATTATCAATGCACATTCCTACTTTTGTTTACATATAAAACACAAATTCTATTTAAAATGCGAGTTCATATTTTTGTTTTACATAATAAAAAATGTAAATTTTATCGCTACCATTTTCCATTGATAAAAAAATATGATCTTAACCATGCATTTCATTTCATATGCTGTATATAACAAATAAATATACTTCCTTCATATGCAATACATGACATTACCAAATAAATATATCTTCTTTATATGCAGCATAACAATGAACTTTTTATTAACAAAAAGAAACGCAGCAAAAATGCAGTTTGAAATGTATTCATTTTATCGTAACTCAAATGACGATAAGAATGAAATGTTAACATCGCTATTTTTATCGCACCAGAAATATTGATAAAAATGTGATATCAACATTTCTCTTTTACCGCATCAAAATATTGATAAAAATACAACATTCCAATTTATACTTTTATTTACATCTGACATGTAAATAAAAATATGACTCTTCAAAACATGCTTTTACTTACATCTAAAAGGTAAGTGAAAATGCTACTGCTAAATTCATTTTTTTTTTTTATCAAAAATGTAAGTAAACAATGCAACTCTTTAATTCATAAATTTTGACACTAAAAAGGTATCTACTTTTATCTAAACTATCATGACACAAAAAGGATTTTTTTTTTACATTGAAAAGAAATAACAATAAAAATAATTCCTTTTTAGTGTTAAAAAGAATCTGCGACAAAAATGTTCCTTTTTACCATTAAGAAGAAATAGCGACAAAAAGTTTCTTTTTATCGACAAAAGAAATATTGACAAAAAGGGTTTCTTTTTTATCGACAAAAAAGAAATATGAACAAATTTGTTACTTTTGCATGACAAAAGGAATGTGAACAAATTTTGATAATAAAAGAGTAGCGAGCAAAAATGGTTTCTTTTATATTTGATAAAATGAATATTTTGTCATTCTTATATTTTTATATTTGACAAAATCTCTTCTTTATTGTTTCATTAAAATGTAATTTACATTTCAAAGTCTAAACCTCTTTTTTTATAAAAAATGAAATTTTAAAATCGTCAATTCTTTTCTCATGATTCATATCAACATAAAATATAATTTTTATGTTACATCGTTTCTAACACTAAACATTAACAGAAAAGTGATATATTTGTTTGTCGTCAACTCTAACTCAACGAACAAATAACCATGATATTTTTATATGTTACAAATTCAATGTATTCAAATGTCATAAAAAAAATGATATTTAATACACTAATCATCTCTATGGATCTTAATTTCATATAAGAATGGTATTATGCGTAATCACATTTTCTTCTAATGATATATAAAAAAGTAAATATTATATCTTAACAAATTTTCCATTCCTAGTGACATAAAAAAAAAGAATTATATATGTTAACAAATTCATTTCATTACAAATGACATGTAAAAGGTGAGTTTATATGTTAACAGACACATTTCATTAAACAAAAATGTGAATTTTTGTTCTTATTCATTACATTAAACAAAAATGTGAATTTTTGTCGTTTGATCCATATTTAAGAAAAATGTCAATTTCCTTTTCATTCATTTTTTTTTTGTTTCAACATTTGTATATATACAATGTATATTTTACATGACCAATTCTAATTCACATAAAAAGGATAATTTTACATGACCAATTCTAACAAGGTGATATTAACATAACAATTTCCTATTCAACGAAACAAGTTATTTTGTTTTTCATATTATCCTATTCAACAATATCAGTATTTTGTTGTTCTATTCAACAAAATAAGTAAATTTGTTGTTCATATCCTTCTATGTAAACTAAGCAAAATAAGTGGTATTGTTATTTCTTAACAAACCTCTAATTAACCAAAAATGATATTTTGGTTTCAACCATTTCCTCTAAATCAAACATGAGGCATTTGGTTTCAACAAAACAAACATGATGTATATTTGTTTTTCAACTATATTCTCTTAACAAACATAATATACTTATTTTTCAACTAAACAAATAGGATATATTTGTTCTCAACTAAACAACAAATCAAACAACATACAAATTTCAGCACAAACAGATCTAAATTATATACATACAATCATCATATAGCAAATTGAATTGATTAATTATTTTTAAACAAAGAAATCTCACATTGATATTGAGTTCTGCGCTGTTCAGAGCCAAAATTTGGCCAAAATTCAACTTGCTCGGAATCATGCCTAGTCAGTGTCATCGCGAAGCTCTCGGTCTCACGATCGTGGCGCACCTGAAATCGCTCAGTTTCGAGTCCGTACGAGCAAGATATGATCAAATTAAGATTGGTCAAATTGGATAAATTAAATAGTAAACTATAATTAGGAAAAAGTCAAACTACCTAATCATCTTCCTCTCCATCGTGATCTAGCCGATACCTTTTCCCTCTTTGAACCCATAAAGCTCAATAATAGGTATCCATTTTTCTCCAAATTTATGCAACTAGAAGTCGATCGGAAGGCGGTATATCGGAGAGGAAGGAGGGGGCTTCGTGCGCCGGAGGAGGTGGGGGTGCGGTGGGGCCCTAGGGGGTGCGGCGGGCTGAATAGGCGGCGGGTTTGGGGTGCTTTGCCTCGAAATCCGTGACTTAAAACTCGATCTTAGCCGTATGGATTGAAAGGTCTTGAAATTCTCTTCGATTCGGTATATGATACGTCGATTTTCGTTGAACGGATTGAGAGATCTTAGCATTTGAAATTCGAATGGTTTCAGCCATTAAAAACTGCAGCGGCGGCGGGCATTAGGGTTCAGCCCGATTTTTAAATATTATTTTATTAATAAATCTCGAAATTTGTGCTAAAAAGGTGGATTTTTGGACTTTGTCGGATTTGGGTCTGCTTACTGTCGATCTTAACGTTTTGAGGCCTTCTGAACGCGATGGGATATGTCCCGGGCTCCAATTCTGATGTCTGTAACGTTTTTTTTCGGTTTTAATTTAAAAATGCAATATTAAAGAAATAATTTAATTTCTACCGTACATTTAAATATGTCGGGGCCACATACGACCTCAGAAAATTCTAAAAAAAATATTTTTAGCTTTCTTATGACAATATGAATCCAACAAAATTATTTTCGTCGAATTCTGAGACTGTTTGAAAATGGCTATTTTTAAGGCGTTTAAATTTAACTAAAATAGTCAAAACACATTTTATTTCGCCACGCTCACATATTAATTCGAAAAATTCTGAAAATTGAAACCTAGCAATAATTTGACATTCTGGTTCCAACAAAAGTGGTTTTGTCGAAAACAGAGGTCGTTTGAAAAATGACTATTTTTAAGGCCAATATATTTAATATTAAAAATACATTTTTAAACAAATAATTTTCGAAACTCGAAATATATAAGTGTTTACTGTTTTTCAATGCAGAAACGTCATTCTGAACTCAATGGAAGTGGTTTCGAGTCCAAATTCTTTCGTATGTGAAAAGTAGCATTTTTGACCTTTATATATTTCATAGCGACCTTTCTAAATTTTAAACTGGGCATAACTTTTGATTCCCGCTATGAAATTTCGATTTTTCGGATTCGTTAGAAAGATATTTTTAAATAGATTCTAATATTTTTGGTTTCACTAAAATCCGTTAAATTTTGCATCCTGTACGGTCAGTCAAAGTTCAAGTTTGACTTTTCAAACTACAGCGCTATTTCTAACTCCTTTTATAATTAAAATTAAATTATTCATTCTATCTTCAATTTGAATCAAATTTGTGATCATTATTATTTAAAATAGATTATTTTAAATATCAAAACTCATTAAAATTACTAAATTTAAAATTTAAAATTGGCCCCAAAATTCAGGGTTGTTACAGTCTCCCCCACTTAGAAACTTTTCGTCCTCGAAAAGGAACGAAGCTAAAAGTGTTTAATTATCCTACCCCATTTTCCACTCTTATTGGTTTAAATAATTTTATAGTTGATTAACTTTCAAATACATAATCTTTTATCCATTCAAAATCATATTTTCTAAAATAGATTATAATTACAAATACGTATATTATAGTCTTGTTGCTCTCAACTCATTCTAGGGCATTACTAACCCCATCTCTAATGAGTTGTCTCATTCTAGGATACTGCCGATCCTATCTCTAATGAGTATTCTTATTGGATATTTCTAATCCAATCTCTGATGAGTCTTTTGTTCAGTTCTAATAAGTTGTATCCCAAAGATTTGAGCTAACCAAAGCTCTGATACCAACTGTAAAGACCCGTAAATTCCTGCTCTTTGGATCGACCATAAACCACAGAAGTCTGACCCAAAGGTCGAAAATCCACGAATACTTTAACTTTGGGAATACAACAACATAAGAACAATAACAGCAGACTTTTATAACATCAATAATAAATGTCACATCAGAGTACAGAATATCAGAGTACATCGAATAAATTACAGCGGAAGATACATTACAATATATTAATACATTGCAGCGGAAATAATAAAACTAAGGCAGCGGAAGACAACTATGCTCTGGACACAGCTTTAAGCTTCAATCCAGGATCCTGCTTGAGATAAGAACCTGTAGACAAACTACTCGACTGCCCGTGTGGAAAAGAGGGCACCCGAGTTTGCAAAAGTGGAAACAAACAACGGGTCAGTCGTGGGACTGGTGTGAGAATTCTTAACTAATATAACTAATAATAATAAGGCAAATCCAAGGACCACGCCACTAAAGCGGAACGGGTTTTATTCCAATGGATTGCTGGTGCATAAACTAAAATAAATCGTTAAAACAACGCAATGCTTTTTAGAAAAATGAAACCATCATAAGACCCAAGTCCCATCACACAATGCAACGCAAACCGGAGGATAGGGTTTTACCTTATAATGGTCAAAAATGCTTGATACGATAAAAACGAATTTGATATTATTATTAGTGTGTATATGTTTTAAAACATTTCAAAGTAAATGTATCAATCCTAGGAAGCATAGGTACCCATATATTATGCCTCCGTACTAGTAATACAATCAAACTCGTCGGTTCGTATTTGGATTTTTGGTTTCCATCATGAGTCAAGGCTAGAGAGGAGCTCCTTACCGATTTGAGCACTCTAGCTAGTGTCTCAGGATTCCCCGCGGAGAACCCTTGGATAGCTGCAGGGCCGGTCCGCAAATACAGCTTAGCGGATTAGTTATACCTGAACACACGTTTCCCGATCCTATAGGACCTATCTGAGGCGCCTCATTCCATCATCCACATAAGTAAAATGTCGGGCCGTGTTTAAACCCAAACACCACTTCTAGCTAGAAAGAAACGTGTTGCTCTCCTTGCGTTCCCTTCTCCCGTTTTAGACTCTACCGGTTTGTGAGGCTCGCGAAGTTACGTTATAACCACAAGGCCTGCTTTTCAACAAAGCCTTGATCATCTTCATCTTAGCGTGCCACATTGTCAATCCATATCGTACTATTGATCGTCCATCAATATATAAACGGGTGTTAAGTAAAGAATAAATTCTCCACCACCAATCATTTATATATAGACAGAAAATCAATAACATGGTATTAACGGAGTACAACGTCAGACACACAATCCATTTATAACTTATGCTCTGGGTCTGAGCGAAAGTCAAATCCGTACAAATCAACACTACGTCCGGACGGCAACCACTGTAGCCCCTTCAAGGTAGCTACTCCAATCACGGGCATCAGCAGTCGTCGTCCATTCGATGTGAAGATTGTCGGTCTTCTATGGTCGTCTTTAAATCTTGAATTTTAATCGTCGTTTAAATTATTTGGAATGAGACAAACTCGGACTTTCCAAACAATTTTCGCATATATATATATATATATATATATATATATATATAAGTTGGAAACCATTTCTTATCGCTTGATTTTAATTTTTATATATAATTATATATAATTCCTACATCCATTTCTTTTTACAATATTTTCCTAACAACAAATCTTCTTATTTATGCAATAAATCATCACACAAAACAATGGTTTCTTTTATTTTTCCATTTCCATACATATCCTACACACAAAATGTATTTTGTGTATCAGTCCAATTACAACCAAAAATAGGAATTCTTGTGTTTCATTTCCATTACAACCAACATGCATATTTTGGTGTCAACTTCATTTCTATACAAAAGAATAAATTTTTGTTTGTCTAATTTCAATGTAACAATAATAATAATTTTGCTATTCTTTTAAATGACAAACAAAAATAATAATTTTTCTTATCTCTTTCAATGCAAAACGAAAATGATCTTGACTACTTAGAATGGCAACGTAAATTCCGTTCTTAAGTTACACCATAAAAATGAAATTTTAATTTACAATGTAATATCATACCTTAACTACATAATAAAAATGTAATTTTGATTTACAGTGCAATTTCTCATTCATAGTTACATATAAAAATGTAAATTTTGTTCGCTTGCCAAATTTCATACCATAGTTACAAAAATGTAATTTTTATTTGCAAAGCAAATATCATAACTTTAGTTCAAATAAAAATGTAATTTTTATTTGCAATGCAAGTTCTCATTCTAAGTTACATAATAAAAATGTAATCTTTATTATCAATGCACATTCCTACTTTTGTTTACATATAAAACACAAATTCTATTTAAAATGCGAGTTCATATTTTTGTTTTACATAATAAAAAATGTAAATTTTATCGCTACCATTTTCCATTGATAAAAATATATGATCTTAACCATGTATTTCATTTCATATGCAGTATATAACAAATAAATATACTTCCTTCATATGCAATACATGACATTACCAAATAAATATATCTTCTTTATATGCAGCATAACAATGAACTTTTTATTAACAAAAAGAAACGCAGCAAAAATGCAGTTTGAATTGTATTCATTTTATCGTAACTCAAATGACGATAAGAATGAAATGTTAACATCGCTATTTTTATCACACCAGAAATATTGATAAAAATGTGATATCAACATTTCTCTTTTACCGCATCAAAATATTGATAAAAATACAACATTCCAATTTATACTTTTATTTACATCTGACATGTAAATAAAAATATGACTCTTCAAAACATGCTTTTACTTACATCTAAAAGGTAAGTGAAAATGCTACTGCTAAATTCATTTTATTTTATTTTTACTATTTTATCAAAAATGTAAGTAAACAATGCAACTCTTTAATTCATAAATTTTGACACTAAAAAGGTGTCTACTTTTATCTAAACTATCATGACACAAAAAGGATTTTTTTTTACATTGAAAAGAAAAAACAATAAAAATGATTCCTTTTTAATGTTAAAAAGAACCAGCGACAAAAATGTTCCTTTTTACCATTAAGAAGAAATAGCGACAAAATGTTTCTTTTTATCGACAAAAGAAATATTGACAAAAAGGGTTTCTTTTTTATCGACAAAAAAGAAATATGAACAAATTTGTTACTTTTGCATGACAAAAGGAATGTGAACAAATTTTGATAACAAAAGAGTAGCGAGCAAAAATGGTTTCTTTTATATTTGACAAAATGAATATTTTGTCATTCTTATATTTTTATATTTGACAAAATCTCTTCTTTATTATTGCATTAAAATGTAATTTACATTTCAAAGTCTAAACCTCTTTTTTTATAAAAAATGAAATTTTAAAATCGTCAATTCTTTTCTCATGATTCATATCAACATAAAATATAATTTTTATGTTACATCGTTTCTAACACTATACATTAACAGAAAAGTGATATATTTGTTTGTCGTCAACTCTATCTCAACGAACAAATAACCATGATATTTTTATATGTTACAAATTCAATGTATTCTAATGTCATAAAAAATGATATTTAATACACTAATCATCTCTATGGATCTTAATTTCATATAAGAATGATATTATGCGTAATCACATTTTCTTCTAATGATATATAAAAAAGTAAATATTATATCTTAACAAATTTTCCATTCCTAGTGACATAAAAAAAAAGAATTATATATGTTAACAAATTCATTTCATTACAAATGACATGTAAAAGGTGAGTTTATATGTTAACAGACTCATTTCATTAAACAAAAATGTGAATTTTTGTTCTTATTCATTACATTAAACAAAAATGTGAATTTTTGTCGTTTGATCCATATTTAAGAAAAATGTCAATTTCCTTTTCATTCATTTTTTTTTTGTTTCAACATTCGTATATATACAATGTATATTTTACATGACCAATTCTAATTCACATAAAAAGGATAATTTTACATGACCAATTCTAACAAGGTGATATTAACATAACAATTTCCTATTCAACGAAACAAGTTATTTTGTTTTTCATATTATCCTATTCAACAATATCAGTATTTTGTTGTTCTATTCAACAAAATAAGTAAATTTGTTGTTCATATCCTTCTATGTAAACTAAGCAAAATAAGTGGTATTGTTATTTCTTAACAAACCTCTAATTAACCAAAAATGATATTTTGGTTTCAACCATTTCCTCTAAATCAAACATGAGACATTTGGTTTCAACAAAACAAACATGATGTATATTTGTTTTTCAACTATATTATCTTAACAAACATAATATACTTATTTTTCAACTAAACAAATAGGATATATTTGTTCTCAAGTAAACAACAAATCAAACAACATACAAATTTCAGCACAAACAGATCTAAATTATATACATACAATCATCATATAGCAAATTGAATTGATTAATTATTTTTAAACAAAGAAATCTCACATTGATATTGAGTTCTGCGCTGTTCAGAGCCAAATTTGGCCAAAATTCAACTTGCTCGGAATCATGCCTAGTCAGTGTCATCGCGAAGCTCTCGGTCTCACGATCGTGGCGCACCTGAAATCGCTCAGTTTCGAGTCCGTACGAGCAAGATATGATCAAATTAAGATTGGTCAAATTGGATAAATTAAATAGTCAACTATAATTAGGAAAAAGTCAAACTACCTAATCATCTTCCTCTCCATCGTGATCTAGCCGATACCTTTTCCCTCTTTGAACCCATAAAGCTCAATAATAGGTATCCATTTTTCTCTAAATTTATGCAACTAGAAGTCGATCGGAAGGCGGTATATCGGAGAGGAAGGAGGGGGCTTCGTGTGCCGGAGGAGGTGGGGGGTGCGGTGGGGCCCTAGGGGGTGCGGCGGGCTGAATAGGCGGCGGGTTTGGGGTGCTTTGCCTCGAAATCCGTGACTTAAAACTCGATCTTAGCCGTATGGATTGAAAGGTCTTGAAATTCTCTTCGATTCGGTATATGATACGTTGATTTTTGTTGAACGGATTGAGAGATCTTAGCATTTGAAATTCGAATGGTTTCAGCCATTAAAAACTGCAGCGGCGGCTGGCATTAGGGTTCAGCCCGATTTTAAAATATTATTTTATTAATAAATCTCGAAATTTGTGCTAAAAAGGTGGATTTTTGGACTTTGTCCGATTTGGGCCTGCTTACTGTCGATCTTAACGTTTTGAGGCCTTCTGAACGCGATGGGCTATGTCCCGGGCTCCAATTCGGATGTCGGTAACGTTTTTTTCGGTTTTAATTTAAAAATGCAATATTAAATAAATAATTTAATTTCTACCGTACATTTAAATATGCCGGGGCCACATACGACCTCAGAAAATTCTTAAAAAAATATTTTTAGCTTTCTTATGACAATATGAATCCAACAAAATTATTTTTGTCGAATTCTGAGACTGTTTGAAAAATGGCTATTTTTAAGGCGTTTAAATTTAACTAAAATAGTCAAAACACATTTTATTTCGTCACGCTCACATATTAATTCGAAAAATTCTGAAAATTGAAACCTAGCAATAATTTGACATTCCGGTTCCAACAAAAGTGGTTTCGTCGAAAACAGAGGTCGTTTGAAAAATGCCTATTTTTAAGGCCAATATATTTAATATTAAAAATACATTTTTAAACAAATAATTTCCGAAACTCGAAATATATAAGTGTTTACTGTTTTTCAATGCAGAAACGTCATTCTGAACTCAATGGAAGTGGTTTCGAGTCCAAATTCTTTCGTATGTGAAAAGTAGCATTTTTGACCTTTATATATTTCATAGCGACCTTTCTAAATTTTAAACTGGGCATAACTTTTGATTCCCGCTATGAAATTTCGATTTTTCGGATTCGTTAGAAAGATATTTTTAAATAGATTCTAATTTTTTGGTTTCACTAAAATCCGTTAAATTTTGCATCATGTACGGTCAGTCAAAGTTCAAGTTTGACTTTTCAAACTACAGCGCTATTTCTAACTCCTTTTATAATTAAAATTAAATTATTCATTCTATCTTCAATTTGAATCAAATTTGTGATCATTATTATTTAAAATAGATTATTTTAAATATCAAAACTCATTAAAATTACTAAATTTAAAATTGGCCCCAAAATTCAGGGTTGTTACAGGGATAAATCATAGTAAATAGTTTGAAAGAGATTTGGATTGAATATACTGAGTTTTGAAAAGCTAAAAAGCTATTTTCTAAAAATGAGCTGTTTAGCAAAGCTATTTGCGACGATCTTTGGAATGATTAGAATTAAAAGGTTTTGAGATAACCATTGATACCCAAATGATTTGCAAAGGATTAGAATGAGGATTTCAAGATATTTAAAAATTAACTAACACAGTTAAGTTTCCCGAATTAAATTGGAATTGAATGAAAATCGATTTGGTTCTAATTGAGATTAGTCTCTATAGATGAGACCTTTTGTGAAAACCCGTAACTTCCCCGTAAAGGAAAGTGTCGGATAGTTCGAGAACAAGCCACAACAGAACGCATATAAAAGAACATTTCATTGTATATTACAACAATGCATCAGATTACAAGAATATACAGAGTATGAATAAATATTACACAGAAATATCAGAGATTTAAATTACATTTAAATACATAGCAGCGGAAAATAATACAATACACAACTAGAATGAGATATACGGATACAAAGCTTTCCGGATATCGTTCCAGCTGTAAACCAGGATCCTGTGAATATAAATCTGCAAAACCAAAACTACTAGCTGCCCGTGTCAAAATAAGGGCACCCAGAGTTTAGGTTAAAACAATAAACTCCAGGTCAGTCATGTGACTGGTGTGAGAACTAAAACAGTTAATCTTTATTTTTAAAGTTAGGTAAATCAAGGGATCACGCCGTATAACACGGAACAGGTTTCCTCCCAAGAATACCAGTGCATAAAACAAACAGCGCAATGCTAAATAAAGAAAAATGAAGCTGTTATAAGACCCAGGTCCCATCACACAATGCAACGCAGCCGAGGATAGGGTTTTCCCTTATAACAGCCAAAGAATGCTTGATACGTTTAAAACAAATCGTTTGATACTATTATAAGTGCATAGTGTATAAAACAACTTCAAATCATAAGTATCAATCATAGGTGGCATGAATGCCCCATAACACTATGTCGCCATATATAAGTTTACAATCGAAACCGCAATGTCGTATTGGAAGTTGGGTTATCATTTATGGTATGAACCGAGGCTAGGGGCAAGATCCTCACAGATTCGAGACAATCTAGCCTACCATGTCTCAGGATCAGAGCTCGAGTGACCCTTGGATCGTCAGGGCCGGTCCACCGATGTGGATTAAAATGCCTGAACACTACGTTTCCCCGCCCTTTGGGGCGCAAACGAGCCATCAAATGACTCCATCGGTTCGAGAACGACCGATCAATCCGAGGCGCCTCGCAACAGCAACAACCACATAAGTCAAACTCGTCAGGGCGTGTAAAACCACTGACGCCACTTTTAGCTAGAAAGAAACGCAAGTCCTCCCTGAGGTCCATCTCCCGTTTTTGGTTCATATCGGGTGTGAAACTCGCGAAGTAAACGTTACACAAAGCTACGCCACAAAGGCCGTGCTTTGATCATCACCACAAGACTTTGCTTTTCAACAGAAGCCTCGATCAATTGCCACTTAGGCATGCCACACAGGCAATTCACTCCATGCGATTGATATCCATCAATATATAACCCCTGAGCTCGTACGTCTCAGAGAAGGGCGTTAAGCAAGAGAATAAATTCTCCGCCGCTAAACAGATATATATTTAATAGAGATCAATCACACGGACTAAAATCCAATGTCAGACACACAGTCCATTTACAAGTCCGTTCTGGGTCTGAACGAAACCGGGGGCACCTAGTACCCCGCATATCCAGCGATCTCCAAGTACGTCTGGACGATCACTAACTGTTTCCATCTTCTTGGGTGTACAGCCCAATCATGATCATCAGTAATCACCCAAATGACGTGAAGACCTCCGGTCTTCGACCATCGTCTTCATCTTCGACTTATCGTCGTATCAGTTATTCAGAATGGGATAAACCCGGTCTTTCCGAATAACTCGCGTATATTTTAAATAAGTGTTACACAAACACAACATACGCCTCATTCTGATTCATTAGTCACTAACCGTAAATTAATCAAGAGAATAATTCCCCAAATATTAACCCCGAAGGCCGAAACCAACATCAGATCAATATCCAGAAAACCATTCTGCTTAGCTAACCGACAGTTAGTTTCTAAATTTCACATTCATAGGGAAAGGTTCCCATTAATTTTATCCAAGATAAATTTCTTGAATTTATTCTTTAATCTATTTTTGAATATCAATTCAAAACTAGTCGGGATTAGCGAACCTTACCGAAGTAATCATTTGTTTTAATTTCCCAATCCCAACCTATTCATCCCATGAAGTAAAACTGGTAGTACTTCATATCTAACACCACGGTGTTATCGGTAAATTCAATTACCATTTCACGTTCAAATCTAATTAAAGATTTAACTATCGCCTGGAGCAAAACTGGTGATACTCCATTCTCGATCATCTCAATCTAATTAAAGATTCATTAAAACTCCACTTAGTTTTAATCGTTAACTGGGTTAAAGAATCCGTGTCTTTTAAAACACGGTTCACGATAAACCCAAAGTCACATTCATTAATTATCGGGTTAAAGAACAAGTGTTATTTAAAACACTGTTCACGATAAACCCAAAAATCAATATCAATTCAATTCCAGTTAAATATCATTTAATTGGTACACTTCATTAAATCCAAATAAAAAGATTTAATCTTTTCTCAACTGGGTTCAAGAACAGTGTTAGTGAAGACACCATTCACGACAAACCCAAATCACATTCGATATTCAATACAAGGCTCTGAATAGAAAATATATCGGCTTATATTCAATATCAAATTCTACGACTAACAAATGTCGTATTGGAAATAACGATATAAATATATATCTTTCAAATTTCCATAACAACACCTGTATAATCACGAATTCCAACATCGAAATATTCCGAAGACAATTTTGATTCAAATCCACTTCAATGCAATCATTGGATATTCTGGTTATTTTCAAAACCCTTTTTAAATTCAATTTATTTATTTAAAAATAAATAGAATTATAATTCTAGTTCAAAACTAGTTCATTTCGATAAAAATCTATTTTTATCTTTTCAAATATGGAGTTTTTCATCCCAATCCTTTCTAAATCATTTCTTATGATTTTACACAAATTATTACTATTTTTAATAATTTTATCAAGGCCCGTACAGTCGATTTCCATCAATGGCCATCGAACTGCACTTACAGCGACCTTTTTCGAATTTGATTTGGACGTATCTCCAAATCCAACCGCTAGATTTCAAATTTCTAATATTCGTTAGAAAGCTCTTTTCGATACGAACCCAACGGTTCCGGTTTTAGGAGAATCCGACGGTCGGATCTCCCGCAATGTCCGTTTGAAATAAATGGTCGAAATTCACGAACTGCCGCGGCGCGTTCTATTCAGGCCATTATATTATATATATATAATATATATATAATATATACTTCGTCGATTTCTATTTAAAACGAATTATATAAATAGTTTTAATATTCGTTTCAAAAGCAATCTCAACTTCCATTTCAATTCAAATCAAAATTGAATTCTTCTTTATAAATTCGTTTTAAAATTCATTTCTATTCAATTCAAATTTCAATTCAATTTGAATTCATTTCAATTCGCTTTCAATTCAATTTGAATTCGTTTTCAATTCATTTCGAAATCGTTTTCAATTCAATTCATTTCGAAATCGTTTTCAATTCAATTCATTTCGAAATCGTTTTCAATTCAATTCATTTCGAAATCGTTTTCAATTCAATTCATTTCGAAATCGTTTTCAATTCAATTCATTTCGAAATCGTTTTCAATTCAATTCATTTCGAAATCGTTTTCAATTCAATTCATTTCGAAATCGTTTTCAATTCAATTCATTTCGAAATCGTTTTCAATTCAATTCATTTCGAAATCGTTTTCAATTCAATTCATTTCGAAATCGTTTTCAATTCAATTCATTTCAAAATGAATAAAATCGATATAAATATCGTTTACGTCAAAATGGCGTCAATCTAACCAACACGGCTTCATATATTTCTATTTTCAAATATTCTATTCAACAAATGAATATTTATTTTTGTCAACACACGACTAATCTCAACGAATGAGTACTGTCCACGTGTGACAATTTTTGTTAAATTATTTCGTTCAACACATGACTAATCTCAACGGATGAGTACAGTCAACACATGAACCTTTATTTTATATTGATATAGATGCAAATTTTATTATTAAAATATTTCGTTCAACACATGACCAATCTCAATGGATGAGTACTGTCAACACATGAACCTTTATTTTATATTATTCTTTATTTTCTAAATTGGAATGAGGCCCAATCAATCACCATATAAAATTAATTATATGGATTTTCATACAACACATGTATATAATAGCATTGAAAATAATCAACCATCAACCAAAGTGCACTACACTGTATAAGCATCAAATATAGATATTCAACGCTTATAACAGCCTGTCAATCAATCGATCGACATATTTAATCAATCAGGATGAGTGAACTTCAAATTTCATCCCAACACCCGTGTGGGGTTTCAAACAATCAAACACATATTTTATTTGTGCTGTTGGGCGATGTGTAAAATTTATCGTCCCAATCAATGTCCTTCAAATAGGTGTACATAAACAAACCGTCCGGTTTGTAAATGAATATTTATTTATTCCCCTTCACGTTAAAAATTATATTTTTAACGATAAAACATTTTATTCAATCTATGAATATTCTATTCGGTTCATTTATTCAATAAAATGATATTTTTATTTTTCTAACATATTTTAGAAAATTTCGGCGGTATAACGGCACGATACTAGAAACGGGACAAGGCCTAGCCTTATCCCCGGTCTAGTGAAGGCCCACGCCATTCACACATCAATCAATTTCACCAAACAACCAAATTCACATCAAATCATCTAACTAATCTATGCAACCAAACAAACAAGTCCATGGTCTGTGGACGATTGTGTCGGGTGCTACTAAACACCGTCTGCATCCTAGTATATATATATATATATAACTTAGAAAAAAGGAAATTTGAAGAGTGAGAAGTTCTCACCGATAGCTATCCAAACATCTTGACTCTACTTTGATATAAATCTTCTTTGTTCACGCCTTTTTGTTACCTTCGTCGCCCGCTTTCACTACCTATGTAAAAATCGAATTTTTACTTCGCTATTCAATATATAAAAATCATATTTTTATTTCGAAGTTCAATATATAAAAACCATATTTTTATTTCGAAGTTCAATATATAAAAACCATATTTTTATTTCGAAGTTCAATATATAAAAACCATATTTTTCTTTCGAAGTTCAATATATAAAAACCATATTTTTCTTTCGAAGTTCAATATATAAAAACCATATTTTTCTTTCGAAGTTCAATATATAAAAACCATATTTTTCTTTCGAAGTTCAATATATAAAAATCACATTTTTCTTTCGAAGTTCAATATATAAAAATCACACATTTTTATTTCGAAGTTCAATATATAAAAATCACACATTTTTATTTCGCTACCTATATAAAGATGATATTTTTAATATTCCTATCATGTAAAAATTATATTTTTACTTCTCTACATAAACAAAAATCATATTTTTATATCATCTATATAGTAAAGACTATATTTTTAATACTTTTAAAAATATAAAAATCATATTTTTATTCTTATAAAAATATAAAAATCATATTTTTACTTCGATGCTATATTAGATAAAATTGATTTTAAACAACGTTATATTTAATAAAACTAGATTTTATTAATACTATTTTATATTCATTTCAGATTTTAGACAATGCTATGATTTTTAAAACAATTCTGAAATTTTTCTAAACAATTTTGTGTACGTTAAATATTATGATTAGTTTAAATGAAATAAAACAAAAAGGAACAGAACCTTTCTCTTCATTTAACCCTCCAGGATAGAACCGATCGATTCACGCCACTAGGGCTTTCCGCGCCGCCACCCACTGTTGATCGGAGTTCGATCAGACCACCTCACTTCCACCACGGCGCCGCCCTCTTCCAACGCCAGCAACCACCTGCGATTCGATCTCCTCTTTGCTTCCAGAAACCGGTGCGAACGGGGACGCTTCAGGCTCGAAGTCGTGCGAAAGGCTACACGATAATCCATCAAACTAATGCCAAATCGAAGATCTCAGAACACTCTTTCATGTTTGTGTAGAAACCCTACTCTAATTCGAAATCAACTTGAAGATCTTTGAAATTCTTTTCCTGAACCTCACAGCCCTTTATTTTGATTAGGGTCGGCGCCCCCTTTCTGAAACGAGAATAGGTTTTTTTTTTATAGGAAATTATTTTCTATTTTTAATTATTATAATTCTATTAACTACCTTATTATAAATTTTAGCGTCTGAACCCCAAATTAAACCCTATAAATGTCACTCCTAGCTAAATACCCCTATTCCGAACACAATGGGATATGTTTCGTAAGCTCACTCTATCGTTTCGACCAGTTTTGATTTAAATTAAAATATAAATCTTTATATATTCAATTTAAACGCACATTTCAAATTACCGGGGCCATATATTGATTCTAAAAATTCCCGAAAAATATTTTCTAGCTTCGCATTGACGATACGGTCCTAACAAACCTAATTTCATCGAATTCTGAGAACGTTAGAAAAATGGCCATTTTCCAGTCGATTAAAATCAACTGAAACTGGTCAAACGCGTTTTCCTTCGCCACGCTCACATATTGATTCGAAAAATTATGAAATTTAAAACCTAGCAATAATTTGACATCACGGATCCAAAAAAACTGGTTTCGTCGAAATCCGAGGTCGTTTGCAAAATTTCCATTTTTAAGGGCCTGAATTCCATAGCGACTATTCAGAATTTTCAACTGGACATATCTTTTGATTCCCGCTATGAAATCTTGATTTTTCGGATTCGTTGGAAAGATATCATCAATTAGATCCTAATGTTTTTGGTTTCACTAAAATCCGGATTGTTTTGCACCCGGTATGTTCAATTGAAGTTTGAAATCGAATTATCGAACTACCGCGCCATTTTCAATTCTATTTATAATTATATATAAATATTTATATTCTAGCGACGACGCGTATAATATATACGTTCGAATTATTTTCAAAATAAATTTTTCGTCGATATTATTTAAAATAATTCATTTTAAATAATCAAAATTCGCTAAAATTGCCAAAATAAAAATTTTAAACTGGCCCAGATTTTCCGGGTTGTTACACCTTTACTATCTAACGAATTCAAAAGTCTTTCCCATTATTCCGCTTACAGTACTAGTCCGATACGGGAATCTATATCGATTATAAGCCGATTTTGGGGTTTATCGTGAATGATGTCTTAAATAACATTTGCTTTGTAACCCATTTAAATGAAAGATAATTTTCCAAGTTAAGTTAAAGAGTAATCTTTTGCTAATTTAACTATAAAGACTTAATGACAGTGATTCCCCTAGCAAACGATAATGGGAATATAGTTTGAAGATCGTTTAAAAGTTAAGTGAGTTTTCCTTAGCAACGAAATTTAGAAATCATAAATACGATTTTGGGCTAGAGATATAATTAAAGAAAGATAAAGTAATCTACCCTAATTAATGATCAATGAAAGGATTGGGTTTGGGTAAATATGATTTCTCGTAAAGATAAATGAAATCTTTAATCGAATTTGGATTGAAAGAATGATATTAATGAAGGTAATTAAATTTACCAAAATACAAGGGAAATTAGATATGGAGTACTGCCAGTTTTGCTCCATGGGATAAATAGGATGGGAATGGGATAATGATTTGAGAAATTACCTTTTTCGTGAGGTTCGATAATCCCGATAAATCGCACAAAACTTGGTCCGAGTTAAATCTGTGAAATGAGATTTTATAATCAATTAAAATGATTTCCAAGGAAAGATATAAACAAGAGTTTAAAGTATGCAATTCTTTAATAAGATTTAAAAGGGAGTAATTCCAAATTTAAAGAATGGTTTGAGTAAAAGGATATTCCAAAATGGAATAAGACTGATGATATCTTTTATACCTTTATAGATTTTAAGGATGCGCTAGTTATTCGAAATGACCGGCTTTTAACCCATTGTGAATAACTATACAAAATGATAAAAGCAAATGAAAATGGTGATGACTGTGATTGAAGATCGAGACCTTCACATTGGTAGGATTGCTCGTTGATGCCTCAGGTGGCCGCCCAATATAGGGTTATGTTGTATTGGCGATCTAACCTTACTTGAAGCGATTCAGATTGCAAGGTCTTTCGCATCCAGACGGTGTCGTGGAATAAAGTGTCTTCAGTTTCGTTCACAACCCAGAACGAACTTGTAAATGGATGCATGTTTGACACGGTATTTTACGACGTAATGAATTGGTTTCAATTGATGATATATCAGATTGGTGGCGGAGGATTTATCCTCTTAGCTAAACACGCTTATATGGGACATATGTCCCAGGGGGTTATATATTAATAGACACCAATTATTTATTGTGAATTGACAATGTGGCATGCTAAGTGATGAGTAATTAATGATCAAAGCTTTTGTTGAAAAGCAAAGCTTTGTGTGAAAGCATGACTTCAGGGCCTCACAACCGGTAATAAGCCAAAACATGATGAAGTACCACAAAGTTAAGGACTAACTTTTCATTCTAGTTGAGAAAATGATGCCATAATATAGAGCCTAGGCAATTTACTTAGTGGATAATGGAACAAGACGCCTCGGATAATGGTCGACAACGATCGGGAGACGTTATGTTCAGGAGAAACCCGAACTACACCAGGTATAGATGGGACGGATTTGCCTCTACAGAAAGTGGCATTTGTTGATTCTAGAACATCCCGCAAGAGGTGTTCCGAATCGTGGTTAAGGAAGATCCTTTGCCTTTGTTATTGATGGTACCCAACTTCCAATACGAAGCTTTACGGTTTTAGTTGTACTCTATGTATGTAGACGTAGTATGTGGTACCTACGTCTGCTACGATTTATACATTTATTTTCAAAAGGTTTTCAAAAATAAATACTATTGATAATATCAAAGGATTTTCGTGTATCAAGCATATTTGTTTGTCATAAGGTAAAACTTGCTCCTAATGGCGTGCGTTTGCATTATATGATAGGATGCAGGTCTTATGGTAACTTCATGTTCCAAAAGCATGCACGAAGTTTTGAAAACCCCTTTTGATGGTAGTTTGAGAAATGTTGGACTTTTTATCTTGTTCTTAAGCTGGTTAATCAAAGCTTGGCTTGAGTGTTTGACACTCAGGTCAGATTCTAGTGTATTTCAGGTTTATACAGTAGTTCCCAGACGATTCCAAAGGAGTTGGTGATCTTCTTCATAAGGAAGGGCGTATTCTACTATTTATACATGGATGTCATGATTGTATTATGTGAGGATGGTGTTTATAACTGTCCATGGTATGTTGTTCCAATTTAAAAGTTTCAGCTATAAAGTTATATTGAATATTATATTTGTTCTATTCCATTATGAGATTCTATTCTTCTCTTTTGTTTCTGTTCCGTTGTGTTTCCTATGATAAAACCCCAGCAGATTGAGTCTGAGAGATTTGGTTTTGCAGTACACGAACACCATGGATGTGTTAAGTATCGACTATCGAAGATCGACAATTCAGTTTATCACATGACTTTCCAAGGATGCTTACTTTTTGGACTAAACTTGGGTGGCTTATAGTCGGTTCAAATGGGTGAGGGTTTTTGGGTCGTCACAACTTCCGAGTTGCACCCACGTTTGGGGCATGAGTCAATTGGCAGATGGTCAATGAAGGGAGTCGAATTGTAGATCTTTACATTCTATTGTCAAAACATTAGCCGCTAGAAGTCCCATTCATGTACATCTTCCATCAAGCGGGAAGTTGATTAGTGCTTTTGTCAAATTATTCAAGGTAGTGAATTCAGCAATGAGATTTGTTGATGTCTATCCTGGGATGACCTTCCAAGGGAAATATGTAATGTTGAATTTTTCCAATTCAATGTTCCATCTAGATAGTCTTCCAAATGCCTCAGGTCGTTGTAAGGCCTATCGTAGCAGCTGGTTGGTCTAGACTTTGAGTGGATAAGCTTGAATATGGTAGCATGGCTTGCTAGGCTTTGACTGATGTTCGTATATTCTTTCAAAACAAAAGTTTGAAGTCGACAGTAGATGGTTGATTCTTATTGCTCTAACCTTGAGCTCTCACCTCTAGGTCGAGCTCGCATGGTAGCTAATGGGCAATCAAGTTGCTATCATCTTTATGAGGATCCATAGCCCCGAACTTGGCCAATGGAAGTTTAATTGGTACCTGACTCTGGGCACCTAATATATTGCTTTAACACTTATCAAGTGGAAACCAATCTTCATTGTAGTTGATAGAAAATGATCATTGCAAAGGTTTGCTAAGTTCCTCAAGTAGTGAGTCGCAAGACATATGTCGTTCATCATGTCACATGAGTGAAGGGTGGCTTTGTAATGTTGGGGATCCTTGGCCGCTTTCTAGTATCCCAACATTGAAAATTATCGTCACTAAAATCATCTAAGTCTTCATCGGAATAGGGTCCGGACTGCTCCATATCAGTTTCGTTTGTTTTAGTCAGTTGGGTAGGTTTATGTCATCGGAACCCTTAGAAAAGAGGCCGTTAGGAAACAATCTCTCCCGCATGTACAGTCTTGGTTAGCATGCTGAATCTGCTGAGGAACTCCTCACATTGGATAACATCAGTCAATAGGGGTCATGGCTCTAGGAAGAACCTTAGTCGTTGTCATTGTGTTGTTGACATTCTCGGAGTAGCCGTTGAATCGTAGTTATTAAGTCTTGACGATTATTGTTTGTCACTAACAGGTCTTCAGATCTAACATGTCTTCAAATCAAACCTAATATGCCTCTGGTTCGAATCAAAGGATGTCGTTTGAACCAAGCACTTCGAGCCGAGAACCTCGATCCAGAAGCCATCAACCCAAAACTCTTTGAACTAAGATTGTTCGATCTAGAGTCCCTCTATTTTGGAAAGCTCGACCTGGAAGAGGGTTCGAATGTCTTCTCTGCTCGACGTCAAACCGGCAACTGGAGCAAATGTTAAACTTCGTTGATTGTTGCTACTAGAAGGCGTGAAGGTGGCTTCATATCCAAAGTTTACCATTCTTGCAAAATCAATGGAAATAGAGACTTCGTAGGATTTCCTCTTCGGACTTAGCGATCCAGTAAGTAGACTGGAAAAAACTTCATTTCTCAGTGAAAGCACCTACAGGTTAGCCCAATAAGTGGCACTAACATCCAAAAAGTCGTATTCAGAGCATGATATATGAGAAAATAACTGAAAATGCAAGAAAAAGAAAGACAACAACATTTTTATAATGGTTAGGCATTAACGAGCCTACATCCACTACATAATCTTCCAATAATATCAGAAAATTGGACTTACAATGAATGAGATTGCCAGAATCTCTAATACAACATTGTTTCTAGTGTTTTATCTCGAATTGCACTCATGAATATAATTAATATTTTGGAAGAGAGTGATTGGCAGCTATGGATAAGTCATGGAGATCTTGAAATGGCCAAAAGCCCCTTTAATGTCTTCAAATCGCTGTAGTTATATATGTTGTTGTAGTTCGGTTCTCAGATCGAACACGTGGCATCCAAGCCGTGATTTTCGGAGGTAGTTAAAGCAAAGTGGTAGGTCGGTTCAAGGCATGTCGGTTCGAACGTGGCACAAGATCCGAAGTAGCAGGAGATCGTGGGCTGATAGTGGAAGCGGGTCATTAGCACAATTTTAGGCCCGAATTCTATTCGATCCGAATTCCATTCGATCGGATCCGAACTCAATTCGAACCGAGCTCCATTCGATACAGGGCTATGTTCGATTCAGAGCTCTGTTTTTACTGAAGTGTCATCTTCGACCTAAGCTGGGGCTTCATTCGATCTGATCCAGAACCCTATTCAAACTAAGGTAAGTAGGAAGGATCTCCTTCGACCTGAGACTTCGTGTACCCTCTTCTTCGACCCTGTATGTTATTTATGTTGCTAGGCTTAGACGAGCCCAAAGGTGATCGAACTAGGGGATGAGCCAGCGATGTCCGAGTTTATCCAGGCCCATGCTCGAGCCCCGATTAGCTCTGTTAGTGATAGCTCATAGAGTGATGGCCTCGCCAAAAGCTGGGTCAACAACATGTAGCACTTGTTGTGATGCGGTTTTTCCCCTCTTCCTTTAGTTATGCAATGTCAAGTAGGCTTCAAATCATGTGTGGCACTTGGCTTTTTCCAATCTCGGACGATTTGTGAGGGCTTTGCGGTAGACTGCAGTGACTGCCATTACTTTGGCCATAACCTAGTGATATCTGCACAATGAAAACAATTTCAGATTAGTCGCATTACTAAGAAAAGACAGCTAATGTAATAGGCTTATTAGGGTATCATGTTATCAGAATCTTATTGGTGAATGGATTTCAGGCTGGTAGGAATTTGCACTCTCTTTTCCTTCTTTTTCCTTCTTTCTTGGTGCTTCACCATGAGACTTAAGCTGACTATTATACTGGGTACATGTTTCATCCATATATGGTTTCAGAGTCCCTTCCCCTTTTGGCTTGAGGTAGTCGTTTATTTGTACAATTATCTCGTGATAGCCTTACACTATGTAGAAGAGTTTAGGGCTAGGTTGCCTTATCCTTTGAAGAGAAGTTTTTCCTAATCTTCTTAGCTTATCACCATCGAGTATTTACGGTACATGTTGTGGATGATGGAAGAATGCTGGAGTAGAGAAAAATCGTCACGAGGAGATGCACATTAATATGAGCTCATTTGATGGACCAGTGCAGATCCATCATCTATGGATCTGTACCGGTCCATGGAGATATAATATATTTGCAAAACTTCTTTCATGAAGTAATGTGATGACGTGGCAGAACTCAGCCGTGAAGTCGAAGTTATCATTTCCTTTGTTTTCAAGGATCGATACCGGTCCAGGAGGTATGGACCGCTACCGGTCCTTCTGCTTAGAATATTTTTTTTACTTTTTTTGTTCTAAAGCAACATTGAAGGTTCAGATAGTCAGTTTGTGAAGTCGATTGTGATGTTAGGTTGGTTGCTATGGACTTGTGCCTATCCATATGCTCAGTGTATTTCTCAGCAAAATTTTCTAGGTTGTTATCTCAGCTTTTCCAAGCGCATACGCAAACTTTCATGTCGATCTGACAACACCTGCTGTCTGGAGAGGTTCTCTTTATCTAGGACCTGCGGAGGGTTCTTCTTCAAGCAATACCCCTTAATCTATCTTATTCAGTTTTGACTTACTGCTCTGATAAGATCTTCGCGGCCATTTGTAATAGAATTAACTTACCAAATCTTCATAGATTTTGGCAATGGACCTTTCTACCCAACCTGAAGCCGAGCATATCACAACATGAATTGTGGATCTGACTTACAACCTTTCTCATAGCTATTTTGGTAGGTCTTCCTTCTAGATCATGTGGATCTACAGTAGATAGTTCAGATCTGATCCTTAGTTCGATTTCTCGGTGAAAGCACCAAATGTTAACGCTAAAAATAGCACCAACCCCAGGTTTTTGCGAAAGCATCACCCCTTTATGGGGAAAAGAGTATAGAACATATAAAAATAAATGGTAATGGCAAGAAACAGATAGTAAAGAGAGAGAGACACAATTTTTATAGTGGTTCATCCATCGACCACACCTATATCCATTTTGAATATCTTTTATTATTACCCTTTCCACGCCAAATACAATGAATCACATATGATTATAATATTATCCATAGTAGAGATTAACAGGAAATCACAAGTACTATTGGTTATCGGAGAATCACGATAACCAACCTAGGTGACCTAAGTTTGTTATCTCTGGAGAAGAAGTCTTGTTGTTGGAGGTGAGTAATAACTGCTAGATACGAAGATCTACTTTGACAGCTTTGGCAACGTTTTGGCATGGCAGAGATTGGATCTCCTTCCTGTAGCAATAGGTGGAGTATTTATAGAGTTTTAGGAGGTATTGGACCAAGCCTAGCTACGCACATGCCTAAGATAACATAAAGAAGTCGTGCCCAAAGTTTCATTGCTACATAACTTAACATCATGGACCAGTACTGGTCCATGGCCTATGGACTGGTGTCGGTCAATGGACTTGGACAATTTCAAGATGTCAACTCCATAATTTGTCGTTCTATGTCCTTATAAGACCTCTTACTGAGTTTGGTATGGATCGGACTTCGTTTGACTAGCTTTGGTGATCCGTCGTCTCATCGCACATGCATTTCCTATCGATCCATCGAAAAATATTAGCTAGGTTGATTCGATTGACTTGAATCTTTGTTGATATGCTTGTTGGATACTTGGTGTTATTACAGAACAAATGTCGAGTCAATATTCATTGTACCTATGGATCGGTACCAGTCTATGGGGCATGGACCGGTACCAATCCATGGACTTAGCATATATCACTTTGAAACTTCTTGTGTAGTTATCCATCACCGTTCAGAGCCTACTTATCAAGTTTAAGCTTGTTCCAAAATCGAGTTGTCTCTATTCCTTGTGAACATCTTCTTTGGGTTCGTAACCGGGTTAACACGTATTAACAAATTAGTTTCACCTATATAAAACGAGTCCACATGTATCAATATTTGATATGTAAGAAGACTTCAAGATATAGTAAATACATGTATTGCATTGGTAAAAGTTTTTTCGAAGAAGATTTAATTAGAAGCTTTTTAAATCCGCTTACTCTTGAATGAGATCAAAAAGCTCTACCAATTGAAGATGCTAATGATATTAGTACTCTAAAAATTAAAGAGTTATTGGAAATTTAATATCTTTTGAAGCACAAATGCAAGGTAGAAAAAAAAAAGCAAACCAAAAGAGAAGAAATCAATAGCCTCCAACGCGATAACAGAAAAACCTAATTCAGAAAGTGATGACGGTGAAGAAAGTACGTACATGGTAAGGGGTTTCATAAAATTTATGAAATATAGAAGGAGGGACAAATTTAATTGAATGGTAATAATGATCCAGGAAATGGAGTGAAATTTGATACAATATCAGATGTTATAATTATGGTGAACCTATACGTGTAAAATGAAAATGTCCATATCCAATATACTAGAAAAGCACACCAACTATCTATTCTTCTAGAAGATGGAAAAGATCATATACGACAATATTAGATGATTTGGATACATTATCATGTTATGATGATTCAGACATAAAAACCACCAACATGTGTTTCACAACAATTTATGGTTCAAATATAGAACGAAAGATGGATCTAAAATAGGTATGCATTTAAACTCATTATTTGATTTTTCATGTTACTTTTTTTTGGTTGCTTTGGTTGTCTTGACATTTGAATTGATTATTTAGATGTCCTACAAACCACATTTATATAATATCCTATTTTTTTAATTTTTAACTAATAAAATAATAATATGGAATATATTTAAAAGGGTTATATTTTATTATTAACAGTTTATTTTCTATAAATAGACAAGTATATGTAAAATGGTAATAATATAAATAGATAAATAGGACAAGGAAAATTTTCTTCATAAGCATATATATGTTGATATACCCCACATACATAAGTTGACTTATCTGGCTAAATTTTTGAAATTCAAAAACACATTCAAATTTTAATTTTTCTTCCATCCTTTCACCAACTCCTAATTCATTAAATGACACCATTTTAACCAGAGAATATGACAGTTGAATCTCTATTTACTATACCCATATCTCTTAATTCATTTCACCTTTCATTTCAAATTACATACTCTTATCTTCCAAAAACACTTCATCATTGACTTCCTCAATCGCTTCTGCCTCTATAAGATTAACAAAATCTATCAAAAATTATCTTATTAATGATCAAGATGCAATTCAAGCCTATATTAGCTACATGAACCTTGTAAATATCGTACGAGAGTTTGCAATATTTATTGATCTTCTACTTATGAAATTGATACTCTTTGTTCTTAAAATAAAATTTTTAATCTTCTTGATGGTTCTCAAAATGATTTTGTTTGTTATCACCGTTTGACTCAAATGCTTTAAGTGAATTTAAAAAAAAGTTAATGAAGGAGAAACTTAAAGTAACGTTAAAAGAATGTTAGTTGTTTTAGACTGTGATTTTTTTGGTTACATACAAAATAAAAAAATATACAAAGATAGTCATGGCGACCTCAACAAAACCAGATATTTCAAATTCTTCTATCGTTTCAGGAAGACCTCCTGATCGGAGGCCGGGAAAGGAGGTTGTGCAAATAAGCGATGATGAGGGGGATAAGGAGGATGACGCCTGGGTGATGGTAGTGAAAGGTGGAAGAGCTGTCAGGCGCTCTGACCCGCGGAGTGATGGAGGACCTTCTAATCCTCAAAATTCTGCTGTAAATGCGGATCGTCCTCTTAGATCTCATATTTTGGGGGGTGCAAACGCTCGATCCAGATCTAATGATCGACAGGTTCAATGTTTGATGAATAGATGCTCTGATTGGAAAGGGTTACAGGCTGATCTAGCAGTGGGACAGGCTAGATCGTGGATGCAGGTGGCAATGGGAGCTTCGAGACAACAGCAGGAAAATTATGTGGATCTGAGTTATATCACTCCTAAAATCATTGATTCGAAAAGGAAGGCAACCGTATCCGAATTAGCTGCCACCAGATCCGTGAGCAAATGGAGGAATTCTCTTATTTTTTATGTATTTGGTACAAAGCTATACCATATACATTTAAAAAAAATACATCGAACAAGTGTGGAAACCATCAGGAAATTTTCAACTGCTATCCAAAAAAAACGGCTTTTTTATTTTTCGATTTAATGAAGCTCTTGACTGTGACAGAATTCTAAATGGAGGACCATATTTATTTAACAATAAAATTATTATTCTTAAGAAATGGGGTATGGGTATGAGTCTTAAAAAAGAACTTCTGTCAACGTTGCCACTTTGGGTCAAACTATCGAATCTCGAACTGGAATTATGGGATAGAGAAGCTTTGAGCGCCATAGCAAGTTTTATAGGAAGGCCTATTAAGATGGATAAAATTACTGACAATGAATCTAGAGTTTCTTTTGCAAAGATATTGATTGAAATTGATGCGGCATCGGAATTTCCCAACGAAGTGGATGTGCTATTACATACCAGTAAGCAACCAAAAGTGAGAGTAGACTATCTTTATAAACCGTTGAGTTGTAAAGTGTGTGGAGTATTTGGTCATACAAATGCCTAGTGCAAAATTAAAATTATGGAAAAATGGGTTCCAAAAGCCACTACCACTAATCAAATAAATGAGGAAGAGACAGATTACAACTTAAATGACAAAGAGGATGCTCAAAAAGATAATGAAACAAATAGAATGCACGAAGAACACACCAATGTTGAGAGTGAAGACGCAGGCATTAGTCCAGAACATCAAATAGGAAGTAATTCAAACAATTCGAATGAGGAAAATGTAGTTAACATCACTGATACACTATGCGCCTCTAGAAATAGTGATGAAGTAATGAATCAACTAGACACAGTAAATGAGAATCAAACAGAAGATAACGTCCAAGACACAAATAACAATACTCATTTTATGTCTGGTAATGTGGCAAATAGCATGTTTCAATTTAATGAATTACAATCAAAGAAGGGGAGATCCGACAACTCACATATACAAACAATTAATTCAAATGAAAAGGTTTCTAAAGTAAATATGGAAATGTTCAGCTAGACATATGTAACCTGTGGAGATAATGATAATGAGAATTTGGAGGATCTGGTGGAAGACTGGGATGAACTACAGGAAGAGAATTTAATAGAACAAATGGCCAGTGATGAAGACATACCGCAATAACTAGCAAAAGAGATTGATGTGTTAGACAACATAGAGAAAAACCATAAATTCCTGGATGAACTGGAAAATGCCAATAAGAATAATAAAAGGAGAAGTTGTAAAACTTCCCTCATTGCTCCTCCTAAAGTGTCGACAAGGAGCCAAAGCAAGATTAAATGAGCATTGTAGCATGGAATGTTAGGGGACTTAATAAAACTAATAAACAATTTGAAGTGATTAAGTTCCTTAACAAGTTTAGGCCATCTTTAATTGGCATATTGGAAAATAAGTTAAATAATAACATGATTAGCATATTAAAAAACATGTTCCACAATAAATAGGAGATGGTGGATAATAATTGCACAGGGAGCAAGGGAAGAATCCTCGTGGCGTGGGACACGAATATATGGAAAACTAATGTTGTAGTTATGTCTTACCAACACATTTCTATTATTCCTGATAATACAGGAGGGTTTTCTTGCAGAATTACTTATATATATGCTAGCAATTTCCTTTTTGATTGGGAGAAATTATGGTTAGATTTGGTTAATGAATCTATTAACTTAGACTACCCATGGCTAGTTCTTGGAGATTTCAACAACGTTATATCCCCAAGTAACAAAAAAAGGGGGATATGCGGTCCCGTTCAGACATATAACTGGCCTTGTTGATTGCATTTCAAAAGCGGGACTGATTGCTAATTTCAAATATACATGGAGAAAGGAAGGTGTTGCTACTAAAATAGATAATGTTTTACATAATCATTACTTTCTAGACATTTTCCTTGAGATTAATGCTTTGGGGGTAGCTAATCCTACTAGCGACCATATTCCTATATTTATCAGCTTCAGGAAAAAAAGCAACGAGATTAAAAAGGTGCCTTTCAGATTTGTCAATTCTTGGACTAGCAAAGAAGGATATGCAGACACTTTTTATCCTGCAACATATTATATGAGGCAGACTTATATGGAAGGATCAAAGATTTACAAGTTCCAGATTTTTTTGAAGACTTGCAAATCCTACATTAGAGATTGGAACTATTTGACAATTAAAGATGGAGATTAAATTAAAATTCTGGAGGAAAATTACAAAAATGCACTTGCAGATATTGATGAAAATCTTACTCATGAGTACAAGTTCAACAATCTTAGAGATGCATATAATAAATGGAAGGATCAATGCATAATCAATGCTTGTAATGCTAAACAAAAAGCTAAAATTAGCTGGCTTACCAAAGGGGATTCTTGTATGAAATTATTCCATGCCAAAATGTCTCTTAGAAAACATATAAATAATTGGAGTAATCTTTTCAGGAGGAATTGTTATATGTTACATGATGCAGACACAATTGAAACGGAGGCTATTCTTTATTTTACGGGAATTTCTATTTCTGATGCTCCTATGAATAATTCATTTCCTGATATTAATTGTATTAATGTCATTAATGATAGGGGATGAAGGCACTAGTCTAAGGATATTACGATGGAGGAATTTCGAAGGGTTGTTTTCTCCATTCCAGATAATAAAAGTCCGGGTCCCGTTGGTTTTACGTCTAAATTCTTCAAATTTCACTGGGAGGACCTTAAAGTGAATTTGCTAGAAATGATTCAAGAGGTTTTTGGTATGGGTAAGCATGCTAAGGGAATCAATCACGCTTTCTTAAATCTTATTCCCAATAGTGATAAACCTAATGCTATATCAGACTACAGACCCATAGCATGTTGCAATGTCATTTATAAGATTATCTCTAAAGTGTTGAGTAATAGAATTAAACCATACCTCAAATACCTGATATTTGATAATCAGTCGGCCTCCATTCTGGGTAGATATATTGCTGAGAATATCCTGTCAGCACACGAACAAATAAGGCAATTCAACATCAAAGGAAGTGGTAGAGTTTGTATCAGAATAGATCTTCAGAAAGCGTATGATATGGTAAATAGAAATTTCATATACCATAGGCTTAGAAGAATTGGTTTTCTGACAAAAAATGTGCGCATTATTAAAACCTGTATATCCACTGCGACTTTTTCTATTTTAGTTCAAGGCAGCCCAAAAGGTTTCTTGCATAGTAACAGAGGTCTAAGGCAGGGAGACCCTCTATCCCTGTATTTATTTTGTGTTGCTATGGAATATCTCTCCATTTTAATGCTTAAGGCTGCGGATGCTAAGTTTATTAAGCCTATTCATAATCAAGAGCCAATTATTACTCATTTAATCTATGCGGATGATTTAATGATTTTTGCAAAAGCTAAGATCGATGGGGTAAAGAAGATCAAATACGTATTAAATCAATTAAAGGAGCTGGCTGCCTTATAAATTAATAATTTAAAGTCCAAGGTGTATTTCAGCAGAGGTGTTAACAACAAAAACCAGATGCTTTAGGAACTGAATATGAGTGAAGGCAGACTACCGGTTAAATATCTGGGAGTCCCCCTCTCTATTAATTATCTCAATTTTTCAGAATGTTGTGAATTATTTGATAAAATCAGAAATAAAATGGACAGTTGGGACTGCAGACTACTTTCGATGGCCGGAAAAATTGAACTGGTTCAAACAGTTATTACTCCTATGGTTATGTACTAGATGTTGACTTACCAACTACTAGAGGAAACAATTGGCAAAATTAACAAGTTATGTGCAAACTTCATTTGGGCAGGGAAAAGTCATAAGATTGCTTGGGAGACGCTATGTACTTCGAAATCGGAAGGTGGGTTAGGCTTACGAAATTTCAGAGATATAAAAACAGCAGCAGCCCTAAAACTTCTATGGCATTTTATCAACGAAAATAGGTTATGGAAACAATAGATGATGCATAGATACTGTAAAGAATTTTTTTTCTGGGTTATGGATATAGATAACGACAGCTCGGTACTTGGAAGTCAATTATTAAACACAGGCAATTGGGGCTGCAATGTATTAATCGTTGTATAGTCAATGGTAGGGGTACTATGTTATGGTTTGACCCGTGGCTTAACAATCGAATCATGGTTAATCTTCTTGGTTGGGATCATTTAAGTCTTTTTGGGGGAGATAACCTCACTATTAACAACATTTTACAGGAAGGGGTGCTTAATCCAAAATTGATTACCAGCTGCTAGACAATTGTCAACCCAGATAAATGAAGTTACGGTACACAATAACAAGGATTTTGATTACTGGACTTGGAATGAAAAAAAGAATGGATTCACCTTTTATTCAGCATGGGATATTTCCAGAAATCATGACAGTGAACCGGAAAGGTGCAAAATTGTGTGGCATTATATTAACAGTACAAAGATGTCACTGTGTTTGTATAAAGCAATTTTAAATCGGTTGAGTACTAAGGATTACATGGTGAAATGGGGCTACGACATAAATCCGGTATGCGTGTTATGTAATGAAGAAATAAAGACAAGGGATCACTTGTTTTTTACCATCCATTACTCCGCATATCTCTAGGTCCGATGTCGTATCAAGCTTGGGCTTCCACCGATGAATACGAGCTCGTTGACGTTGGAAGAATAGGTGCAGACGCTGAAGAACAACTTCATGACAGCTTCGTTTGGACAAGACGCCGCCTATAGTGCTTTTTCTACCACTGTCTACCACATATGGAATGAGAGAAATATCAGATTACATAGCAATCAACAATGGGACAAGTATCACCATTGGGATTTTATAGAAATTGAAATAAGATACCTGCTTCAGAAATCGAGGCGGATGAAGTCTCCAACAAGAGCAGGCATTGAAATTGGGAAACGATGGGGCGTTAACCTCCTCGACTCAGGTTGAAGATGGATTAATGGCGAGCGTAATTAGGGTTTCGAAGTCTGGCCATTCCTTTTTATTTTGGGAAGTTTCTGATGGCTTCTGTTTTGTGAAGTTTGGTGGCTGGCACGTGTAGTCTTTAGTGCGTATGTTTTAATCGGTTTCACACAGTTATATGTTTGGGTTGGCAGCGGATGAATGAGTGTATTGCTAGCCATTGTGTACTATTCTGTATCTTTTATTGATGCGTTGTCAATAAAGCACCGCACTCTTTTTTCCTATCTAGTTCTCAAGCTGAGTTCTAGATCAGGTTTTTAACGAGGAGGTTTAACCCATTTAAAAAAAAGAAAGTTTTGGGTTACATACATGGATGAAAATCCACTAGTATTAATCTTTCTATTTTCAAAATAAATAAGCGTGATCGCCATATTTTCATCACATTTTCGTAGGAGGTTATTGTAACACCCCAAAATTTTAACAACACAATAAAATGATAAATTAAGGAAAACTTAATTTAACATTCATATTTTAGTAAAACGGACTGTGCCACTGTGTTCGTCTCCAAATTTTGGTCAAGATATACATTTGGTTTGCATAAAACGGACACTGTATGAAGAAGTTATTAAGCCTTGAAGTTTGTATGCATATAAGAGAAGAATATATATATATATATAAATTAAATAAATTATATTAAAAAAATATCAAAATAGCGAAGTAGGAAGCCAAAACGTTGAACCGTCCCATTTTGGGGGTCGACCCGAGACCCACTAGGTCGACACTACAACAAAAACACCATATTACAACTTTAATTTTACAACGGTGGTAAAAGCACTGTTGTAATAAATGGTTTTTTACAACGGTGGTAAACGCACCGTTGTAATAAATGGTTTTTTACAACGGTGGTAAAGACACCGTTGTAATAAATGGTTTTTTACAACGGTGGTAAAAGCACCGTTGTAATAAATGGTTTTTTACAATGGTGGTATTCCCTAAAGTTGTAATAAACATATTTTTAACAACTTTTTGTTTTGTTAGTTGTAATAGATGCCCATTACAAACTTCATGTTTATAATATCTATATTTAATAACTAATTATATTAATATTTAATAATAATTAATAATAAACTTAGGAATCAATAATATTTATTAAATAATTAATAGTTAATAAGTGGTAATTAATGTTTAATAGTTAATGTTAACTGCTTATTAATTAATATTTAGGTGACATATACATTATAAGCTTTTAATAGTTATTACTCGATTATAACTAAGTAGAAATAAGTAAAAGTTAAATAATAACTATTGTTAATATGAAATAATCCTAATTAATAATTAACATTTAATTAATAACTAATTAGTAAGTAATAATTAATAATCAATAATAAGTAAACAAATAAATATTACTTAATTAATTAATAATTTACAAATAATTCATCTGTCTGGAGTTCACATGTATTTGCGTGTGAGGTTCAAGTATGTTTTTTTTAAGATGTACCAATTAGTTTATAATCTATGATGAACGTAATTTTTTAATTTAATAATTATTAACTAATAATAACTATAAAAAATAAATTTAATAAATAATCAATATGTAACAAAATATTTAATAATTCAAAATTAATCACCATATTATAATTAACTAAATATTTGCAACGTTCGATAGACGACAATTGCAATAACAAATTTATAAAAATTGATTTTTCTCGACATTTGTAATAAAGGGTTTTTATAATTGGTTTTTCTTGATAATAACTTATACACGTCATTATTTATAATTTAATATTTAACATCAAATGTTTGATGATCAATATTTAACATTTAATATTTCATTTATAAGTAATATTTAATATGTAACATTAATAGGTAATAACTAATAACAAAAAGTAATATCTAATACTATTAATAAGTATATTTATCCTTATGATCCGTCGGCTCAACCAAACGTACCCGACCCGCCATCCCTTATAACCCTAATTCCATCGTAACCCCCTTCATTCACTCAAGCCGCCTCACAAATTTCTCAAAACCGAATTGAAGAAAAACCCTAGATCCCCTTTTCTTCCTCCGTAACACGAGATAACCGACTTCGCAACTACCGCTTCGACCTCCTCAATGATTCGCCATCAACCCTAAACCCCCACAGACCACCAGTTCGGCCATTGCCAGCCAACCCCCGAGCCTTCACGACGAGCGATCTCGAATTAAGCTAAGTTTCTCCTTTTTACTCGTTTTAAATTAGCTGTAATATTTTGTTTGTTTAATTTGGGTTAGATCTATATTTCGATTCATGTGATTTCAGAACCATGGGGCTCGTATTGGGTTAGATCTATAGTTCGACCATCAGATTGTCTGATTTCAGATATGATTTCGTATTGGGTGTGATACGAATTAAGCTTTGCACTGCTACGGTATGTCTATTTTGCTTTTTTCGATGGGTTCTTTGCTTGTTGAGTGGATTTTGGAATTGGTTTATTGAGTTATCGAGGAATTTGAGGAACTGTTAGTTGGTTGTTGGTTTTGAGGAAGTTTCGAAGGGTTTGTTGTGGTTCTATGGTTTTGCAGCCTTGTGGTTCTATGGTTTTGCTGCTTGGGATTATTGTGATCTGTTCTTGCAAGTTTTATTTTGGTTTGTCTGTGCATTTTGTGTTCTAATTCTAGGCACAGGAGGCTATTTTGCTTATAAACTTGATGAATATGCAAAAAAAGCTTTGCTGCGGCATAGCTATGCAGTGATTGCACTGCAAAGCTTTGCCTAAGCTTGCAAAGCTTTGCCTAAGCTTTGCATTGCAAAGCTTTGCACTGCTATTTGCAGTGCAAAGCTTTGCTGTGCAAAAGCTTTGCCAAAGCTTTGCTGCGGCAAAGCTTTGCCAAAGCTTTGCTGCGGCAAAGCTTTTGCACAGCAAAGCTTTGCACTGCTATTTGCAGTGCAAAGCTTTGCTATGTAAAAGCTTTGCCAAAGCTTTGCTGCGGCAAAGCATTGCAGTGCAAAGCTATGCAGTGATTGCACTGCATAGCTTTGCCGCGGCAAAGCTTTGCAGTGCATAGCTTTGCCGCGGCAATGCTTTGCAGTGCAAAGCTTGCCGCGGCAAAGCTTTGCACTGGTATTTACAGTGCAAAGCTTTGCTGCGGCAAAGCTTTGCACACTGTGCAAAGCTTTGCCAAAGCTTTGCTGCCGCAAAGCTTTGCTGTGCAAAGCTTTGCTGCAGCAAATCTTTGCACTGCAAGTAGCAGTGCAAAGCTTTGCCGCAACAAGCTTTGCACTGCAAAGCTTTGCCGCGGTAAAGTGATTGCACTGCATAGCTTTGCCACGGCAAAGCTTTTCAGTGCATTGTATATAACAAAATGAATCATCCAACGTTACATGCATTGTATATAATGGTCAGGTTATTTACGTATATAATGGTTTGAATGCATTGTATTAGCTGTTTATTTTGTGCACTCACATTTTTCCAATTTTTGTTACATGCATAAATCTATACTGCAGCACTAACAGTTTGATAATTTCTTTCTTAGGAACGGATATTAAGGAGAAAAAGGAGCACAAGGAGATTAACAGGAGCAGAAGAAAGTTAGAACTGTTATAAAGTCTTTGTATCTTCAGTTTTGTCAATGTATTATGTAAAAAAAACGATGAGTTTGAAATTAATAATATATTGTTTTGGTTCATGGTTTAAGTTTGTTTGATATTTTCAGTTTTATAGATAATATGTTCTGCAATGAATTCTTTTATTAGTAATATGTATATAATTTGTGGATATATTACAATTGTAAAATATAAAAATTGTAATAAAATGTAAAAATTAAAACAACAACGGTGCATAACTGTTGTAATAAACTTATTACAACGGTGGAAAAAAGTTGTAAAATATACATATTACAACGGTCTTGCAACAGTGCAGAAAAGTTGTAAAAGATATTAGGCTATTACAACTTCTTAAGACACGACGGTTTGCCCACCGTTGTAAAAACCCTATTACAACGGTGTTCCACCGTTGTAATAGGGTCATTTTGTTGTAGTGCGACCCAGGGGCCGACCCAGGGTGTTTGGGGGTCGACCACGGGGTCGACTCCCTAAGGGGGTTAACCCCCCTGCACAGATCTGGGCAGGTTCGCTTTTCCGAACGTGGACTCTTTTCTTGACCCGGTTCGTTGCTTCTAGGCTATAAAAAGGACCCTAAACCTAGTTTTATTCATTTGAAAAATAATGGTGACGGCGAGGCTCTGCTGCAACTTCAATTAAATTGCCTATTCTTCTCCAAAATCAAGTTTAAAAAGATTCAAGCGTTTCAAGTATAGATCTGAGATTCAACACCAACAATTTCTTTTCTATCTTCTAAAATCCAAACACGGTGAGTTAGTTACTTTTAGATTTAAATGATTAAAAGTAAACGTGATATAAAGGTGATTTGGATTTGTTATAAATTGTGAATTTATGACATTCTTGAATCTTAAATATTATCATGCTATATCTACCTTTATAGATATAATTCGCTTGTGGTTAATTTATCATGTCATGCTAGATCTACCTTTATAGATCTAATTTGCTTGTAGTTAATTTTTCATGTCATGCTAGATTTACCTTTATAGATCTAATTCGCTTGTGGTTAATTTATCATGTCATGCTAGACCTACTTTTATAGATCTAATTCGCCTGTGGTTAATTTACCATGTCATGCTAGATCTACCTTTATAGATCTAATTCGCTTGTAATTGATTTATCATTTCACATTTGCGGATCTTAAACATTATCATGCTAGCTCTACCTTTATAGATCGAATTCGCTTGTAATTAATTTATTATGTCACATTTGTGGATCTTAAACATTATCATGCTAGATCTACCTTTATAGATCTAATTCGCTTGTGGTTAATTTATCATGTCACATTTATGGATCTTAACCTTTATATATGTTTGTGGCTGATTTGGATCTGTCATTATTTGGACAGTTAAAACCTTGCTTAGATTTAATTCTACATCTAGATCATCTTGTACCTACCATGCGGTGATTAATTTAGGTCTATCATTAATTGGACATATGAATCCTTATTTATTCATGTCTATTATGACATCCTTAGTACGTAAAATCTAGTTTTATTATCACATGCTCACTAGATCTATTTTTATATGTCCACCTATCACTATGCCAATTACATGTTTATGTCACTTTTGTTAAAATAATCACTATTTTCATCTTTCCCTTTTATTGTTTATGTTTAGGCTACTTTCTAATCTAGGCATGACGCCAAATATATGTGAATGCGTTAGTTAGGGAACGGGAGAAAACATTAGAATTGGCATAACTTGAATGATGAATATGAATTTGGACATATAATCCATTATGAATATAATTTGGTAAATGGGCATGAACACCTATAAAGACATAGGTATAATTAATTGGTTAATAATTAAAATGCCTAGGATTATAGTAACTAGAAATCTGTAATGACACTTATGACACGAGGTTAGATTGCATTTGTGGTGGAAGTTTGCTCGGACCCGACCGACATATCCAGCAACCGCAAATGTTGAATCTAATGTGAGGGGTCTAAGTGCACAAATACGAGACGGGCTAAGACAAGAGGTTAGGCCCAACTTGTGAAAGAAGTCTGCCCAGACCTGACCGGCATATCCAGCATCCGCAAGTTGTAGGCCTAATGTGGGAGGTCTAGCCCATTATAACCATAAATGGACATGGTAATGAATTGGAATAAACAAGGAAGGATAGTAACCTATAATCATTAATTACTTTAATGAAGAGTGTTATATAATAGGTAGGCTTGTCCTAAGGACACGTGGAAATTATAACATATATTATAATAAAAAGGAAAGGAAACTCAATAGTAAACCTTAGTTAAGAAAACTAAGTTAATAAGTAAACAACGTCAAGTTGTTGTAATATGTTAAACAGAAAACAGGTGAACTGAGATGAAGTATACTTAATTACATATTAAGTAAAAACATGTTATTGTAACTATGGAATTAGACAATGAATAATACAAAGGGATTGTAAGATTACTTCTGTTAATTACAATCTAAAGAATAACATGTAATGGGGCTTATTAATGAACTTAAATGGATTATGTTATATTTATATGAAACTAATAAGCAAGTGGAATTTTGGCAAGTGATAAGAAGTCAATGTGAATGGGGATAACCTGTTAGTCTGTAATACTTAACCTAATTGAATCCATAGCGATTATATGAACATGACAACTTGATTAGGGGTTAAGTAATGTTTGAATGAAACAGTGGGAGGGTTAAGTACATCTTGGGTTGGTGGGTAATATTTGTATATATAGACCCACAAACTTAACTTGTTAGGGTTATGTAATTAAAAACATCGTTAGGTAAATATAACCAGTGGAAAACCTAGTAGTGCGGATGCAAGACAGAGGAGAGAGCTTGCATCATCTTATGTGGGACCCATTTCAGTCAGTAACCCTTATACTCCGAACTAAGTTGGAGTGGGGCACGCTTACTGAACTGAATGTAAGCGATCCAAACGTGGAGGACGGTGTCATGATGGTGCGTTCCCTCGGGGTCATATGCGTGCATGACTCCGCCTGCCTGGGAAAATAAGATGCTGTAACATCAGTAGATATGGTTGTGCACATCTTGAAAATGAAGGGTTGCCACTTTAGAGAGTGATACACCTTACTGTGGGGCCAGCACAGGGTATCTACGGAGTAGGGAGCCGATTGATTAGGGTAGTAGGTAGGGTACATCTAGACTCTGGTAAGTTTAGGAGCCCGTTATTGAGGCTGCCTGTGGATAGTATGGGGTTAAAACCTCTCACCAGAAGTATGCCTAAGTCTACCAACTTATACATGTTAAGGGATCATCTCATTTTGGTTATACTAGTATTAGTGCAGAGAAATAGAAATCATTAGAGAAGCACAACATACTCTATCATGTTTATCCTGATTACCTTGTCACACTTACCTTGTATGATGTTATCTTCCTTATCCACTTTGTATGCCTATCATGCTACTTTTGCTTATTTACTTACTAAAAGTAACTGGACTCGTCAGACTTTATGTCTGACCCTTTTTGTTTTCTCTTTTTTCTTCCGTCCACCCCCCCTCTCCCAGGTTCCCAGCGAGGAAATTCTCAGGCTTAGTCAAGACTCGGTTATCATGTTGTTGGAGCTGCTTTTGAAGTATATCTCAAGTTCTTACCTCTACTATGGCTTAGTTCTTTTGTTTGAGGAATTATGCTTTTTATATATTTACGTACTCTGATGGAACAAGACAGAATTTATATTTTTATAATGGCTTTCTTGACTTATGGTATTTTGGACCACGATGTTATGATTTATGTTTGAAATAAAAATTTGAATTTCCACTGCTATCTTATTTATATCTGTCTTGTAATTTTTTGCTGCTATTTACCTATAACGCTTCACAAAACTTAATGCATTCCCTTAGGGAGTGACACTAACGGACGTGGGGTGTCACACTTGGTATCAAAGCTGAAGGTTACCAGATTAGATAAAAGTTTTTGAAAACTATTTTCCAAAAGGTTTAAAAAGAAAGCATTGTCAAAAAGAAAAGTCTGTTTTGAAAAACATTCCCCCAAAAGCCATAAGTAATATTTTTCGATCCTTTGTCTGAATCTCTTTCCTTTTCTTTGCAGCATGTTTGGAGAACCTTATATTCCCGAGGGCGTTGAAGTACCGGATTGTTTCCGTAGGTATCTTAAAGCCATGGCACCAACCGGGATCCAAGGAGATGTCCCTCCCCCAGCTGCAATCGTTGTTCCTCCACCGTCGCGAGTAGATGATTTCTCTAAAAAGAAAGAAGCTAGGGTTGAGGAAACACAAAACAGGAAGGTATGACCCAAGAAAGGACAACAACAATAACAACAAAAGAAAGGCGGAAAGAATAACAGAGCTAAGGATAAGAGGAAGTGTCACAGTTGTGGACATGAGGGTGACTTGGTAAAAGACTCCAAAAGAAGGAAGAATACTTGCTTCAGTTATGGAGAAGTCGGACACTTTGCTAAAGAGTGCCCGAAGAGGCAAGGACAAGGCCAAAGGACAGGATCCCTTGGAGGGCAGGTGTATGTTCTTGTGGCTATCGTACCGGATAAAGGTAAAAAAAAGTTTTGTTGAAGGTTTGATTTCTCTTTCCAATCAACCTATTATAACTCTTTTCGATTCTAGTGCTACACATTCGTTTATATTTGATTTTGTGGTCGAGTCTCTGCACTTAAATACTAGTATGGTAGTGGATCCCATTGTTGTCTCAAACTCCATTGATGGTTCGACTCATTTGTCTATGATTTGTCGAGGTTTGAGAATATCAGTGTTGGGCGTCAAGTTTGAGTGCGACGCATATGTGCTTGGGTTCATGGGCTATGGGTTGATTCTAGGGATGGATTGGCTAACCACGTACGGTGCCATTCTCGATTATGAGAGAAGGGTCGTTATACTTTTGACTTGCCATAGGAGAACCCTCGAGATTTCTTGTGACCCAAAAAGGGTCTGTCATGCTTAGTTTCCTAGAATCTCTTGACACATCTATCGATAATCTAAGATCCGTTCCAGTAGTCTGTGAGTATCCTGATGTCTTTGATGAGGTTCGGGGTTTACCCCAAGCCACGAGATCGATTTCCGCATATATTTGGTGGATAATGCAAAGCCGGTTGCATTACCCGTGCGCCATATGGCTCCAAGAGTAAAGGAGGGAGCTCAGCAAACAAGTAGGGGAGCTACTAGAAAAGGTGTTGGTTAGGCGCTATGGTGGTATTCACAACAAAGGCGTACAACTCACTTCGCATATGTGTGGAAGTTCTTCCTCATTTCTTATTTATCGAAGTGTCTACACGATACAGCAGAGATAGTTAAGCCAAACATGCGTGAGGAAGTAGAGGTAGAACGGGAAGCGACAATTAGACGAGTTCCTACCCGTATACTCGGATCAGAAGTCAGGAAACTGTGCAACATAGAGGTTAGGTTAATAAAAGTGCAATGGGAAGAAGACAACGAGGATGCGACTTGGGAGACTGAAGACAAAGATCACGCCTCATACCCTTTCCTTTGTGGGACTATGTCCTTAACTTCTTTTTCCAAAGCTTTTATTCGCACTTGCTTCTATCATCTGACTGTATCCTATCGATCGAATCTTCGACCTTTAGGTCGGAAATCCCATGATTGTAAACATGTGTTTGATACATGTTATGTTTGATGGATGCAAGTGTTTGCTAGTGATTTCCTGTAGATGCATATACACACATTTTAGGCACTAGATCAGCTCAAACACTCTCATAATGCATATGGATGTGTGTGCATTTTTCTTTTCTTTTAATGGATGAAAATGGATGTATTATCAAATGGATGTTGCATTTGGACGAATGATTGTGCACACATATAGAACTTACATGTTATAATAGGATTATTTGCATACATGTTGGATTCATGACACTAACATACGTTGCATTAAGGAGGTCAACTGAATCAGTGGACTGCCTGATCTTTCGCATTAGTTTTGGGACATATACACACACCTTTGCATATGTTCATATAAGCATTAGTAAATTTTAAGGACAATGGATGCCTATGATTGGTGGATGAGTATATGGATGATGGATGGTAGGATACATTATTCTTAACTTGGAGATTTCGGGGACGAAATCCTTTGAGTAGGGGAGAATGTAACACCCCAAAATTTTAACAACACGTTAAAATGATAAATTAAGGAAAACTTAATTTAATATTCATATTTAAGTAAAATGGACTGCACCATTGCGTTCGTCGTGGAATTTTGGTCAAGACAGACATTTGGTTTGCGTAAAACGGACACCGTATGAAGAATTTATTAAGCCTTAAAGTTTGTATGCATATAAGAGAAAAATACAAATATACATATATATAAATTAAATAGATAAATATTCAAAAAATTCAAAATGGCGAAGCAGGAAGCCAAAACGCCGAACCGCCCCCATTTTGGGGGTCGACCCAACGGGTGCTGGGTCGACCCAGGAGTCAAACCATCGAGTTTGAGGGTCGACCCCGGGTCGACACCCTAAGAGGAGGGTCGACACCCCTGCACAGATCTGGGCAGGTTCGATTTTCTGAACGTGGACTCTTTTCTTGACCTGGTTCGTTTCTTCTAGGCTATAAAAAGGACCCTAAACCTAGTTTTATTCATCTGACAAATAGTGGTGATGGCTACGCTCTGCTGCAACTTCAATTAAATTGCCTATTCTTCTCCAAAATCAAGTTTAAAAAGATTTAAGCATTTCAACTATAGATCTGAGATTCAACACCAACAATTTCTTTTTTATCTTCTAAAACCCAAAAGCGGTGAGTTAGTTACTTTTAGATTTAAATGATTAGAGGTAAACATGATATGACTGTGATTTGGATTTGTTATAAATTGTGAATCTATGACATTCTTGAATCTTAAATATTATCATGCTCGATCTACCTTTATAGATCTAATTCACTTGTGGTTAACTTATCATGTCATGCTAGATCTGCCTTTATAGATCTAATTCGCTTGTGGTTAATTTATCATGTCATGCTAGATCTACCTTTATAGATCTAATTAGCTTGTGGTTAATTTATCATGTCATGATAGATCTACCTTCATATATCTAATTCACTTGTAATTAATTTATCATGTCACATTCGTGGATCTTAAACATTATCATGCTAGATCTACATTTATAGATCGAATTCGCTTGTAATTAACTTATTATGTCACATTTGTGGATCTTAAACATTATCATGCTAGATCTACCTTTATAGATCTAATTCGCTTATGGTGAATTTATCATGTCACATTTGTGGATCTTAACCTTTATCTATGTTTGTGGTTAATTTGGATCTTTCATTATTTGGACAGTTAAAACCTTGCTTAGATCTAATTCTACATCTAGATCATCTTGTACCTATCACGTGGTGATTAATTTAGGTCTATCATTAATTGGACATATGAATCCTTATTTATTCATGCCTATTATGACGTCCTTAGTATGTTAGATCTAGTTTTATTATCACATGCTCACTAGATCTATTTTTATATGTCCACCCTATCACTATGCCAATTACATGTTTATGTCGCTTTTGTTAAAATAATCACTATAGTCAACTTTCCCTTTTATTGTTTATGGCTAGGCTACTTTCTAGCCTAGGCATGACGCTAAATATATGCGAATGCGTTAGTTAGGGAACGGGAGAAAACATTAGAATTGGCATAACTTGAATGACGAATATGAATTTGGACATATAATCCATTATGAATATAATTGGGTAAATGGCATGAACACCTATAAAGACATAGGTATAATTAATTGGTTAATAATTAAAATGCCTTGGATTACAATAATTAGAAAACTGCAACAACACTTATGACACGAGGTTAGATTGCATTTGTGGTGGAAGTCTGCCCGGACATGACCGACATATCCAGCAACCGCAAATGTTGAATCTAATGTGAGGGGTCTAAGTGGACAAATACGAGACGGGCTAGGACACGAGGTTAGGCCCAACTTGTGGAAGAAGTCTGCCTGGACCCGACCGACATATCCAGCATCCACAAGTTGTAGGCCTAATGTGGGAGATCTAGCCCATTATAACCATAAATGGACATGGTAATGAATTGGAATAAACAAGGAAGAATAGTAACCTATTACCATTAATTACTTTGATGAAGAATGTTATATAATATGTAGGCTTGTCATGGGGACAAGTGGAAATTATAACATATGTTATAATAAAAAGGAATGGAAGCTTATTAGTAAACCTTAGTTAAGAAAACTAAGTTAATAAGTAAACAACGTCAAGTTGTAGTAATATGTTAAACAGAAAACATGTGAACTGAGATGAAGTATACTTAATTATATATTAAGTAGAACATGTTATTGTAACTATGGAATCAGACAATGAATAATACAAAGGGGTTGTAAGATTACTTCTGTTAATTACAATCTAAAGAATAACATGTAATGGGGCTTATTAATGAACTTGAATGGATTAAGTTACAATTATATGAAATTAATAAGCAAGTGGAATTTTGGCAAGTGAAAATAAGTCAATGTGAATGGGGATAATCTGTTAGTTTGTAATACTTAACCTAATTGAATCCATAGGGATTGTTTGAACATTACAACTTGATTAGGGGTTAAGTAATATTTGAATGAAACAATGGGAGGGTTAAGTACATCTTGGGTTGGTGGGTAATATTTGTATATATAGGCCCACAAACTTAACCTGTTGGGGTTATGTAATTAAAAACACCGTTAGGAAAACATAACCAGTGGAAAACCTAGTAGTGGGGATGCAAGACAGAGGGGAGAGCTTGCACCATCTTGTGTGGGTCCCATTTCAGTCAGTAACCCTTAAATAGGTATCAAACGGGTACTCCAAACTAGGTCGGAGTGGGGCACGCTTACTGAACTGATTGTAAGAGATCCAAACGTGGAGGACAATGTCATGACGACGTGTTCCATCGGGGTCATGTGCGTGCATGACTCCGCCTACCCGAGAAAATAAAACGTTGTGACATCAGTAGATGTGGTTGTGCACATCTTGATAATGAAGGGTTGCCACTTTAGGGAGTGATACACCCTACTGTGGGCCAGCACAGTGTGTCTACGGAGTAGGGAGCCGACTGATTAGGGTAGTAGTTAGGGTACATCTAGACTCTGGTAAGTTTAGGAGTCCGTTATTGGAGCTGCCTGTGGATAGTATGGGGTTAAAACCTCTCATCAGAAGTACGCCTAAGTCTACCAACTTATACATGTTAAGGGATCATCTCATTTTTGTTATACTAGTATTAGTGCAGAGAAATAGAAATCATTAGAGAAGCGCAACATACTGTATCATGTTTATCCTGTTTACCTTGTCACACTTACCTTTTATGATGTTATCTTCCTTATCCACTTTGTATGCCTGTCATGCTACTTTTGCTTATTTACTTACTAAAAGTAACTGGACTCGCCAGACTTTATATGTGACCCTTTTTGTTTCCTCTTCTTTCTTCCGTCTTCCCCCCCCCCCCTCCCCCCCAAGGTTCGCATGGAGGGAATTCTCAGGCTTAGTCAAGACTCGGTTATCATCTTGTTGGAGCTGCTTTTGAAGTATAACTCAAGTTCTTATCTCTACTATGGCTTAGATCTTTTGTTTGGAAAAGTATGCTTTTTATATATTTATGTACTCTGATGGTACAAGACAGAAGTTATATTTTTGTAATGGTTTTTGTGACTTATGGCATTTTGGACCACGATGTTATGATTTATGTTTGTAATAAAAATTTGAATTTCCACTGCTATCTTATTTATATCTGTCTTGTAATATTCCGTGTCTGTTTACCTATAACGCTTCACGAAACTTAATGCATTCCCATACTGAGTGACATTAACGGACATGGGGTGTCACAGTCATAACTTTGAGTTCAAAAATTGAAATATCTGACCAAAAGCAATAATTTTGAACCTTTTTTTACAATATACCATCGCGCCAAGATTGAGGTATTAAAATAACCCGTCTTTGAAAGTGTGTAAAGCACTTTTTGCTCTTTATGGTCGTTATAACATCAATAGAGCATAAGTCATTTTGAATGAATTTTATTTTAAGTCTTTCAAATCATTGAAACACTCTTTTCATGGAGCTTATCTTACACGAATTTTTAATTATTTGGACTAGATTTAAAAGGAGAAGAAGTTGTCTCTCGGAAAGCTTTTACTAAGCTAATCTTGCACTTATGAAAATTCAATTAATTTTTGAGCCGTTTGGGACCGTTGATGAAATGGAAGAAAAACTTACACATGGAGAGGATGAAGAAATACAAGAAGAGGGGAAGAGGGAGAAGATATGGAAATTGAAGGAGAAGAGGTGGAAGAATGGGAAACTTCTTTGGAAAGCATTGATTTTCATCCAACAAAAAAAATCTTCTCAAAATAAAAAAAAAGATCGTAGAAAACAAAAATATACTTAAAAGATCCTTTAGTAAGATATTGGGGAAAATTTATAACAAAATATATAAATTCTTTGAAAATTAAGTTGGAAACTTGGATTCTACTCCTCATCATATTCTTCTGTATCTTTCTGCTTTTACTTATGTAACTTAAATAGTTGCTATACTAGTTCGTGTTTAAGCTTGTTATAAAGTCATTTAATGAAAGCATTTTTTACAATTGTTGTTTAATTTTAAATAGAATATTATTTTTATATTAATATTCATAAATCATCTATTAAATAATGAAAAACATAAATAAATAAACTTAAAAATATTCAAATAGGTTATTTAAAAAAAATCAAGGTATATGTCAACATACCCATGTCATGTATGTCTATTCATTTCAAATGACTTTCTACCTTACATACATTCTTCTAGACCAGAAAAACAAAAATAAACTTTATTCATCTTCTTCTTTTACATGCTTAAACTCTAAATCAAAACGAAGGCCGCTCCAATCCACAACTTAATTGAAAATCTTGGGCAATTGCTTGAATCCTTTTAAAAGGTTGTCTCTTTTGTTCTTTGGAATCAAAATCACCTAGAATCGAGTTTAATATAGATGATAAAAAAATAGACAGGCATTTTGACATAACTCGGTGGTGATCTCTTCCCTTATCAAAGATGAACCAACAAATAATCCTGTATGCACCATAAACAAAAATGACGAAAACCGGAAGGCTACAAACATATGTCCCATCTTTGATGAAGATGGTTAAGATGATGTGCCACAAAATGTTTATTTATTAGGTTTTTCTGAATAATAAATACATACTTGATTGGATTTGACTGATTTGTAATAATTTGAATGAATAACTGACGGATGATATCATTCTTTTGTTTGATTTCCTTTGCATGACTATCTCTTTCATGATTATTTTTATAGTATGTTATCCAAGAGGAGTCAGTGTTTGAAGCATTACTTGTGTTAGCATTCGTGTCATTATTTGAGTTAATATTAGTGTTAGTATTGGACTTATGATTAGAATTTTTAGTTTTTTTTTAACGACAAAGAGGGAGAAATATAAAATAGAGTAGATAGGCATAAATTAAGCGGGGTTGAGATTAAGGGGAAATTAAGTTATATTTTGTAAAGTATGGTTCTCATCATCAAAAATGGGGAGATTGTTAGTTTCATGTGTAATGGAGTTGATGACAACAATCTAATGAATAATATAAAATATAAATACTAACATTAGTAATTATATATATATATATATATATATATATATATATATATATATATATTATAGGATACCGATAGATATTGATGATGAAGACTATAGAGCATCAAGTGTAGATCAGGATGATGATGACAAGGGTTAAAGAATGAAGACTCGTGAGTATTGAAGAGTTCAAAAGTTCAAGATGTTCGAGATGAATTTAGAGTCCTAGAACAAATGTTAAAATTCTAATAACAGTTGATCTCTTTTTCAAAATGATTTTCAAATATTCCTTGTTTAAAAAAAAATAGTTTTCAAAAAACATCCTTTTTGATTTCAAACCTTTGATAAAGTTTGTACTTTGGTTTTATGAATACTCATATGATTATGACTTTGGTAATTTACTTATACTTGTTTTAACTAGTTTTATATATATATATATATATATATATATATATATATATGCATTATATATAATAGTTCTTTTTTGGCGTAGCTAACCGTTTTTTATAGTGTTCTGTAACACTTTTTTATTATGACTAATAATGAAATTACAATATAGTATAAGTGGCTGTAGTTAGCAGTCAGCTAATTCGGTTTTTAAGGTAGATCGTCCACCGTCAATGACATTTATAGTGGGTTATCCACTGAATCTAATCTAGATTACAGTCCAGGAGTTAGTTTAAGTTACTAGACTGCTATATGACGTCTCCACGCAGGGAGAAATTACATTATACAGACTACACAGTACAAAACTATAGCAACATGTATATAAAATGACTTTAGCTTGTGCTGTAACAGCATTCATGATAAGACTTGACAGTAGCTACCCCCATTAAGCTGTAAAAAATACAAGATGAACAACTTGCACAACATCATATAGCCATAGGATCGAAACTTCATTGCACCAATACCATGATGCTATAGGAAAAGTAAGAGAGAAACACTACTTCAACAGAAATTTTCTAGAGCTCCACACCAACATGCATCTCCACATCAGTCTGAAGCTCGATAACCAAGAAAGCTTTCAGATAAGAGGCCTATAATCCTACGAAATGACTAGATCTGCATCTCCAGAGAGGGAAGAAATATTGCTCATCGCTGAACCTTGAAGAACCACCCAACTCTAGACATACAAGTCAACACCGAATCTACATACTGATTGTAAATATAGTTTACACAAGCAGGAAAATTACCAAAATACAGAGCTAAGGTTAGTGCTTTCACATCTCATGTTTAGCCTTAATACAAAGGTAAAGATCCTACTATGCAAACATCAAAGCGAGAACATACAGTCAGGAAAATTACATGAAAAACTGGACATCGGTAACCCAAAGAAAAACCAAGCACCAAAATGCCCACTCTACCACCAAATTAAACGAGATCAACGACACAAACATTGGAGTTCGGCGTCAATATCAGGCTCACAACATCTAGCATGCCCGCTAGTTGAATAACAAGCCACCAGAAAACAGAAGTGAGTAGTTGCTTGAGTGGCCACCATACAGATTTGGGAGGGTTGTCAGAGTCTTCTAATTTGCGAAGAGGGAAATTGCGATGAGGTTAAGGTTGTAGGGGTTAAATTTATGCTCAGCATAATTACATGAGGAGGCTTAGGTTAGGAGATGACAAATTAGGTTATCCGATGCATCTACTGAAGTTGACAGTATCCCCTTCGAAACCAAGCTCGTGGCGAAAGCTTCAGATCTGACCATAAAGAGTAGTAATTCAGTGGGAAAACATGCATAACTAAAGCAAGGGGGATAAGAGATGATTTTTGTGGAGTAAGACGTGATGAAAGAAAGGAAATTGGGGAGAAAACTGAGCGGAGAGAAGAAAATATGGCCCTTGTCGCCGTTAACGTTTTCAACCGAAAGACGAAGCTTTTTTGTTTCGTTTTTATATATAACGTTTTGTATTAAATATTTCAAGAATTATTTTATAAAGTTTTATTATGATTAAAATATGTATAAACTATGTTTAAATGATTTACAGAGTTTCTACTTGTTTTACAAAGCGATATATTTTCAAAACGAGTTAAATAAATAAAGTTTCAAAAACTAAAGGGGTATGTTGGTATATCCTATAAAATTAACATACCAGATTGTTTTTCATGAAAAAAATTCAGAAATGATTTCATCACAACCTTTCGCGAATAGACATGTATGTTTAAACTCAATAAGTATCAAAGTTTTTCAATGAATTTTATCGTCTTCATTCCAAAGTTCTTACTTTCTTCTGTCTCATTTTCTAAGAAAATACTGACCATCCATAGTTGAATTTCACAAATATCAAATTCTTTTCTTTGATTTGATTCTTTACGACTCTCTCGTTGGTCTCACATGATCTAAGTGCGATTTAGAGTTATAAGAGCAATTGTAGTCGAAGATCAGACTCTGGAAACTCTTTCAGGAAAAAAACTAGTATTTACAAGGGTGTGATCGTAGCGTGTAAATCGTTTGGGTGTAGTGGTAGTGTCGAAAATCCACTTGGAGTGGTTGAGCCCAGAAATCAATTGGGTGTTCTTAGTACCCCTAAAGTCTAACTGACACTATCCAAAGATCAAAAGTTTGGAGGGTCTCTCTCGTAACCTTGAAATCAAAATTGTATTTTCATTAACTAATGAAAAAGAAACCCGAATAAGATGTTCTTTCCTTTACTGCATTTACTTTTATATACATTCTAATTCTATGATTGTTATGTAGTTGTTAATAAATTTACGTGTAATTTTGTTAAAGGTTTAAAAATATTCATATGATTAAGCAAACACCATTCACCTCCTCCAGTGTTAATATTAAACTCAGGGTTCATATTCCGCATTCTCACAAAAATGTCCTCCGAACCTTAAACTTATAAAATCAACAATTAACATGAGTAATTAAACTTTACTTATGAGCCAAAAGTAGAAAGCTTATCTTTATTTCCATAAACATGTATCTTACTCGTAGATGTTACCCAACCATAGAACTTGCATTTCAAAGTCAGAATCAGATTATTATATTAAAGCACGTAAGATTGACACTACCATCTGTATGCAATACCCATCACTCACTTGATTGCTCGATCACTTCCGAATTAGTATCGCTTACTCAATTTCCCAGTGTGGACTTCGGTCAGGTGATTGATTAGAAACCTCCGCTCTACTTGTATAGCCTTGTACTATAATATAAAACTTCATAACCAAGTCAAAAATCCAGATTGAGTTCCATTAAGAATCGAGTGAAAAAATCATTGCTTGGATACGTGTATTTTATCTTGAAATCATGCGAATCTTGATCAAGATTAGTTTTGCAAATAAAATAATTTACGTACAACTTATGGATCTTTTCTTATTGGTTTTCACTTATACTAATTTATTTTCATTTTAAATTGCATCCTTTTTTTAACATCCAGCTTCTTTCATTTAATACCAATACTATTTATGAACCATTTCATAAGACCAAGTTCCAAGTTTATAACTATTTTATAAAGTAGTGTCTTTATTTATAAAACATTCAAGGCCTAAGTTCATAAACATATTGTTAGATTTCGTGATACAATATTTCCATTTGCAGAAGATTTGGAAAATATTATTGATTATGTTGATATAATATTTCCGTTTAGAGAAGATTTGGGAAATATTGTTAAATTGAGTAATATAATATTTCCAACTATAGAAGATTTGGAAGATACCAGAAAATTTATTGCCTCTTTTGTAAAATTAGATAGGGCAATAAATTACCTATATAAGTGGAAGAATATGAAGAAGCTTTTTTGGATATTGAAGTAAGGAATTAATTCTCTGATTGGTTTATTAAACAAGGAATCTTACCAGGAGCAAATAAATTAAACAATTAATTAGGCATTGATTTATAACCATAAATCAATTACTTCAACCCTAAGTATTAATCATTGTATAAGGATAGGGATTAGGTAAATGTATGTATCATCTCAAAAAGTTAATTTTCTTCTTCTTCCTCTCTATTATCAGTCCTGTAATATTTTTTTATTTATAAAAATAATAAAATCTCCTCTCCCCAAGTGGATGTACACTAACAAGACGTTAGTGGAACCACTATAAATCTCTTGTGTTCTTTCTTTTATTGCTTGATCCATGATTGTTTTGCTGGTGACTATCTGTTGTTTGTTTTGTCTCACCATCAATCTGTTCCAATTTGTTTTACCGCAAGGTTGGGTTTTATTCCCAAGGGGTTTTCTTGGGAAAATTTTCCCCAACAATTGGTATCAGAGCTACGAGGTTAATTGAGAAAGGGTGTTAGGCATTATGGCCGGAGATGAGGAGAATTTAGCAATTGTATCAAGGTCATATGTCAAAGGGACATATATGGCAGCAAGATCTCAGTTAGCAATATAAAGATGGAATGGGGATAAAGGCTTCGAGAAGTAGCAATGGAGGATGAAAGCTGTTCTGATGAGGAACAATGTTCATCCTGTGGTGTTCGCTCCTGAGGAGTTGACGGATGATATTTCAGATGTGGAAATGAAGGAGATGGAACAATGGGCATTTCCTACTTTACAATTAGCAATGGGAGAAAATGTCATTTCAGAGGTTAGCGGTGAGACCACTGCTAAGGACATTTGGACCAAGATGGAAAAAGTCTATTTAAAGAAGTCATCAACCAACTGTCTAGTTTTGCTAAAGATGTTTTTCACCATGCATATGAGAGAGGGTACTTCAATGAAGGCACATCTAAGCTTCTTCGATGATCTCGTGATGAAGATGAAGACCGTTGACTTGAAAGTGGATGAGGAGCAAATAACAATGATTCTTTTGTGTTCTCTTCCAGAGCGATACACAGGTTTCGCTAACAATCTTATCTATGCCAGATATACATTAACATTAGATGATGTGAAGGCATGTCTTCTATCTGAGGACTTGAGGGATTAGATGAAGCGGTTGAGTGAAGGTAGAGGAGGAAGTAGTACGAAAGCCTTATTAGCTGGTATGGAGAAAGGGGAGAAGAAGAAGAAAATAGAGTCAAGAGATGGGAAGTGTTACATTTGCAAGAAACCAGGCCATTGGAAGAGAGATTATCCGGACTTGAAGAAAAAAATTGAAGCTGGAAATTCATCGGTTGCGGTGGAGGAACTTTTATCTGATGACTTGTTGATAGATGTAGTACCAGATGTATTAGACCATTGGGTGCTAGATATGGGGACGTATTTTCATACGACACCTAATAAGAATTATTTCAGTTTTTTTAAAAGAAAAAGAGGGAAATCGGTTCTTATGGGAAATGATGCTAGTTGTTGAGTTATGGGAGAAGGTACTGTGAAGATTCGCACGTATGACGAGGTAGTACGCACCTTGACAGGTGTCCGTTATGTTCCAGGTCTTCGGGAGTCAATGATATCTCTTGGGAAGTTGGCATCCAAAGGATGTGAGGTGACTATTGATAAGGATAGTCTAAAGGTTTCTAAGGGTGCATTTGTAGTGATGAAGGGAGATACGTTTCATAATTTGTTTCTCTTGAGAGGAAGCACTGTACTTGGAGAGTCAAGGGTTGGAGTCTACAGGTCTCGTGGAAAAAATGTCAAATCTAGGCATACGAGAAGGGACTTTGAGTTTCTGCATAGGCAGAATATGATCAAAGGGGAAAGCTTCAACAAGGTGGGAATTGCCAAAAGGATGTGCTTGATAAGAAGAAGAAGAAGAGATCGTCTGAAGTTGGTTAGAGATAAAAGGAGAAAGCAGTGGATATGCATAAGTCTTTGCAGACCGCTAAGTTCGGGCGTTGCTCGAGCTGGAATCGCTTATCGAAATGCTAAGTGCCACACGGTGGTACGGTGTGCGGAGACAGTTGAGACGGTTCATGGAGACGTTTGTTTTCATGGTGAAGATTGATAGGTCTTACATGAAGGAGGTACTTTGAACACTTTGTTGGCAGGCGGTGGCATTGCCGGAGTTTGTTGACAAAATGCAATGGGTGATGGTCATGCCGTTAGGGGAAGTAACCATGGTGTCTTGTCCAAAAAGATGCTTAGAGTAAGAGGATGTAGGTAGGGTTGGTATGCTTTCAAGGAAATATAGTATCAAGGTGGATATTGTTAGATTTCGTGATACAATATTTCCATTTACAGAAGATTTGGAAGATATTATTGATTATGTTGATACAATATTTCCATTTATAGAAGATTTGGGAAATATTGTTAATTTGAGTAATATAATATTTCCAACTGCATAAGATTTGGAAGATATCAAAATTTTTTTTTGCCTCTTTTGTAAAATTAGATAGGGCAATAAATCACCTACATAAGTGGATGAAGAATTTTTTTTGGGATATTAAAGGAAGGAATTAATTCTCTGATTGGTTTATTAAACAAGAAATCTTATCAGGAGCAAATAAATTGGAGAATCAATTAGGCATTGATCTATAACCATAATCAATTACTTCAACCCCAAGTATTAATCCTTATATAAGGATAGGGATTAGGTAAACGTATGTGTAATCTCAAAAAGTTATTTTTCCTTTTCTTCCTCTCAATTATCAGTCTTGTAATATTTTCTTATTTAGAAAAGTTGTAACACCCCGCATTTCTAACTTAAGATAATAAAATAAGAATAACTTAATTAAATATTCATAATTAAGTAAAATGGATTGTACCGTTGCGTCCTTCTCAGAATTCAGGTTCAGATAGATTCTGAGTTTGTGTAAAATGGACATCGTATGAAGAAGTTATGGGCTGCAGAAGTCTGTCAGAGAAAACAGGAACTGCCCAGACCAATTCTGGGCCCCCGGACCCATGGGGGTCGACCCCTTCAAGGGGGGTCGACCCACATGAAGAGGGGTCGACCCCATCAAGGGGGTGTCGACCCCCCGGCGATAGAATTTGACAGATTAGGGTTTTTGAGTTTCTGGACGATTCTGATTGCTTTTGGTCAAATCTGAGGGTCTTGGTTGCTCCATACACCTATAAATAAGACCTTAGACCTAATCCTAAACCTCATAATTCGGTGGCTACGCTGGAGCTCTGCCATTACTCTCTCTTTTCTCAAATCTATTCTGAAAATCAAAATATTAGCCTAGGAATATTATGAATCCAGATCTGGAAGAGAGAATCAACATTAATAAAAAGATTATTGAATCATGAACGAAAGGTAAACTTCTAGATCTAATCTATTCAATTCTTCCTCTTTCTTTCCCTTCTCTTTTAATGAAAATAATAAATCCATGGTCGTTACGTTGTGAATCCGATTAAGGGAAAAAAAACCATGGATGTTAAAACTGGATTAGATCCAGAATTGGGAAAGCATAAAAGGTGAGTGGGTTTAAGCTATTGCCTTTAGATAATATTATGATTATCGTTTAGCATTCCCCTTTTTATAAATTGTGAAATTGCCAGATTAATTATAAATTATTGTTTTAACAAGTTGAGATGTTAATATGAATAGTTCATACATTGAATGAGTTAAATTATTGGAATGATCACATGTTGAATAAACTTGTTAGAATATGGGCTATGATTACTATTGTTATAATTATATGATTCACTTGGGGCATATTATTGAGTGAACGACATGTTTAACTTGTTGGATCTATATAATTACTCGATTGAATGTTTACATGTCAAAATAGAATTAAACATATGATGAAAAGGACATGCGACAAAATATAGGCAAAATTGAATGACATGTAAATTAGATTACAGTAAAAAGGATAATATGCCTAAAATTTTCATGAAAGGGGAATAATTGTTAAAGAACGAACATGCCTAGATTCACAGTAGTTTGACACTGTAATGCTCTTAGACACGAGGCCAGATTGCACTGTGATAGAAGTCTGCCCGTAACCGCCTGACATATCCAGCATTCACAAGTGGTAAATCTAATGTGAGGGGTCTAAGTGCAAAATTAAAAATGTGTAATGGTGCTAAGACACGAGGTTAAGTCAACTTGTGGTAGAAGTCTGTCAGGACCCAACAGGCAAATCCAGCGTCCACAAGTGTAGGCATAATGTAAGGGGTCTAGTGCTTGTATATATATATATATATATATATATATATATATATATATATATATATATGTAACGACCCGAAAATTAGGGATCTTGATTATCCGATATACAACACATATCGAACATCAAGAGTCGAAAAATACCGGATAGTTAAATGAAAGAAATTAGAGGGTGAGAATAGATAAGATAGAAACTTAGAATAGAAGAATAACAACAACACAACATCAGATTAACACGAACCTCACAGCGGAACGAATAACATATAATATATAACATAACTTTGAAATATAAATCTGTACTTGAATATACATATCATTTCCAAAGTACAGCACTTACAACACAGTGGAAATAACTATAGCTATACAATCCCGAAGCCTCCTGCTCCAAGCTCTTCAAGTATATCTGTAAAATCCTGACTACTTGACTGCCCGTATAAAATTGGGCACCCAACAGTTTAGGGAAAACAAAACAAAATAAACTCCGGGTCAGTCATGGGACTGGTATGAGTAAAACAGTTTGAGCAGTTAAACGATATCTCATAAGACCACGTCGTATAACGGAACGGGTTTTTCCCTTATGAGAATCCAAATTTATCTTTATATCAAAAACCTTTTGATATTATAATAATGTCTATCAACCACAATATAATAATCATCTAGCAGAAACGCTTTCATCTCACGTTCTACATATATAGTGTACAATCAAAACCGCAATCACGTATTGGGTAATGGATTTCCAACTATGACAAGGTATGGAACCACCTTTCGCTAGTGTACCTCTGGAGAGGAATACACTGGGTTCAACAAGAACATCTTGCAACCCGGCCACACATGACCGACCACTCATTTTGCTTGAGTGTATCGAATGTATATCACCAACGGTTGGGATCGGCAACCGTTTCCCGAATGGGACAGCATCGACAATAGATTTTTAGAAGTAAATGAAACTCTAGATCAGGTGATTATACACCCTAATAGGTGCGACCTACATAGCCATGCTACCTGCCTAATTTTTGTCATTTCCCGGTTGTGAGGCTAGAGGCCACGCTTATCTCTGACAGATCACACATCTATTCACTTTGAATGTCACATCGTCATACCCGTCAAATCACAAATTGATTTCCCCAAAAATACCATGGGTATACAGCTAAGAGAAACGAGTTCCTCCGCCACCAAACGTAAATACGTTTGAAGAGATCAACTTACGCGATCTATTAAATATACTCTATCAGACATTCTTCCATATAGGTCATCCTGGGACTGGACAAACCGAAGGCACTATTCAGTACAACCATCTTAGGCAATCTTTACCTAAGATTTATACAACAGCCCTTGCACTTGACTCCGTCTTCAATTATCTTTGGCATATATGATTCACAACGCTTATGCCAATACGGAGTGGTTCTTCGGATATTAATCCAACCGGTCTCTCCATATTAACAACGTTAAAATGGTCAAAAACTTCGACAGTCGGTGAGTTAACTATCAAAGGAAAACACGTGTGCAAACAATGATATTATTTTCAAATGGAAATCATATCGATCAATCATCATTTAACATTTATCTTTCTATTTAACTTATTCATTTTTCATCTCCTGTTTCCATATATTCAACATTTCTTATTTTCTAAATTTAGAAAATATACGTTATTAACAATGGAAAACATTTCCATTTCTTGTTTTCTATATTAGAAAACATTTCTGATTCTTATTTGGAAAACATTTCCAAAGCTCCTTCATTGGATTTAAACATACGTTTAAAATAAACATCGTTATGCCAACTCAAACCATTTACTAAATTCACTTAACCATCATTCACTATCAAACCTTACCATTCCTTAGTTAAGAAGGAAGTCAATCTAGTTGGGGTATAATTACCTCTCAGACCTTATCTGAACAACGTTTTAACTTCGAAATAGTCAAAGTTTATCTTTTAAACCTTTAACAATCTTCTTTACGTAACTCTCTTTCGAATAATCTCTATTCGATAACTCCTCCCTTCGAATAAATATATTCGATAATCTCTCTTACGAATAACTAGATTCGAAAACCTTTCTTCGAATAAACTATATTCGATTAACTCTATTCAATTAACTCTTATCAATTAACTCTATTGGATTAACTCTTTTTGATTAACTCTTAACAATTAACTCTATTTGATTAACTCTTTTTGATTAACTCTTATCAATTAACTCTATTTACTTAACTCCTTTCGAATAAACTATATTCGATAACTCCTTTAATTCTACTTGAATAAACTATATTCGATTAACTCCTTTAATTCTATTTGAATAAACTATATTCGATTAACTCCTTCCGAATAACTAGATTCGATAACTCCTTTCGAATAACCAATAGTCGATTAACTCACTTCGAATGAACTATATTTGATAACTCCTCTTCGAATACATTATATTCGATAACTCTTCTCGAATGAACTATATTCGATAACTCCTCTTCGAATACATTATATTCGATAACTCTACTTCGAATAAGTGGTATTTGATAACTCTACTTTGAATAAGCGATATTCGATAACTCTACTCGATTTACTCCATTTGAATAACTCTAACTAGTTAACTCTAACTGGTTAATTCTAACTCTAACTGGTTAACTCTAACTGATTAATTCTAACTGATTAACTCTAACTGATTAACTCTAACTGGTTAACTCTAATCGAATAACTAATATTCGATTAACTCATTTCGATTTACTCTTTTGAATTAACTCCTTTGAATCATTTCCTTTTCTGTTTGTTTATACAAATAATTCCTTTTCTATTTGTTTACTTAACAAATAACTATTCCCTTTCAATTCTATTTATTTAACCAATAAATATTTCCTTTATCTTTTCTATTTATTTAAAAAATAAATATTTCTTTTATCTTTTCTATTTATTTCCTATAAATATTTCCTTTATACTCCTATTTATTTAACCAATAAATGTTTCCTTTTCAATTCTATTTACATTCTAAGTAAATGTCCTTTTTATCCTTCTATTTACTTTCTAAGTAAATATCCTTTTCATTTTATAAATATTTCCTTTTATATTTGTTTACAAATATTTCCTTCTATATTTGTTTACAAATATTTCCTTTTTAGTCATATTTATTTGACAGATAAATATTCCTTCCAATTCTATTTATTTAACAAATAAATATTTGCTTTTTATCTTTCTATTTATTTCCTAAATAAATATCTCATTTATAACATTTAATTTATTTCTTATAAATAAATATTTCCATTTAATATATTTGTAAATGTTTACAAATATTTTCTTTCCAGTTCCATTTGTAAATGTTTTACAAATGTTTTCCTTTTTATTTCTATTTGTAATTGTTTTACAAATATTCCTTTTTCTAATCTATTTGTTTTGCAAACATTTTCCTTTATATTTGTTTTACAAATATTTCTCCTTTATATTTGTTTTACAAATATATTTCCTTTATATTTGTTTGACAAATATATTTCTCCTTTATATTTGTTTGACAAATATATTTCCTTTAACTCTTTTGATTTTATAATTGTTATCTTTTATAAAATCCTTTTTCCTTTTATATATAAAATCCATTGATTTTATATAAATAAATTATTTTCAAAATATGCTTTGAAAATCCCCTTTCTACATTCTGGTATTTCTTATGCTATTTAACATACCATATAACAACGATAAATATCGTCCAAACACACATAATCAACAACCGATTATATATCACATCATATATCGCAATATATGAATCACAGTAAAATAAATGTTGAGGAATCCAGTTGGATTCCTCCAACCTGTTTCCCTGCATCACAGATGTTAGACAATATAATTAACAACGATAATATTTCACTATGAAATATTCTGCTAAACAGAATCGATATTAGATTAACGATTTATATATATATACATCGTTATCTATAATTTCAACCCATACATAAGCAATTCAACCAAACAGTTAACACAAAGCATTCAACAGATAATTATCATTTCTAAATATACGTTAGAAAAATATAACTGTTCAGAGTTGGTGAGTTTTACTCACATTGGACGATCATCGTTAAGAACGGTAACCATCGCTTGATTCAGACAGACAATTTATTTTACAATAAATTGTAACCAGCTTTAATCCACTCGCAGTCAGTTCCATTGGGTAGCCACCGTCCATACGATCCTGTCGAATCTTGTTTTGTCCAATTCTGATATCGCATGGCCAAGTTATACCGTTTCGAAGTTAATACATATTTTAATTAAATAAACATGGATTAAAATAAAAAGATGGGCCTTTACCCTTTTTACAAGCCGTCCCAACACATTCAGACTCGACCCGACGTGGACTCTCCTCCTCCATTCCAATACCTACTCCACGAAAAAACAACCGAACACCATTAGTCGAACTTTCAAGCTCTACTGCTCCTCCATTGCTCCACCGAATCCAAAACCAACTTCACCCCACCCGTACCCTCAAACTCCAACCCGAACCCATCATCCTCATCGCGTCGACGAACCACCAAGTACAGACATCGACAATTTTTATTTCCTAAAATTCCCCAAAAATCACAACAACTGCTAAAACCAACCACGAATCCAACTACCCTTCAATTCGCTCGAAACCGCCCCAAATTGCCAAAGTATTGAACACTAGAACATGCTGCAAACATTCGAGCATCCCAAGAGTCTGCCGCACACCATGAACCAAACACCAAATTAAAGCTCTCGCTTTGTGGATCTCAACGGATCTAAGATTGGATTTTTCCATCGAGTATTTGATTTTTAATTTGATTTTCATTCTTGCGGTTTTCATTTGAGGGACTGGAATCGTTTTTTGTGTGTTTATACTTGAGGTTGTTAAGGTTTGTGGCTGAAACTGAATGATGCGTGGCCTCCTTTAGTTCATACAAAGATTAGGATATTTTTTTCTTTTATTTATTTAATTTATTTTATTGATTTTATATTTGTTTCTGGTCCTTAAAAATTCCTACGACCACATACGATACCCAAAAATCACGAAACTGGACACGCAGCTACAGTCTGACATTACGAACCCAACGAAACTGGTTTCGTCGAATTCCGACTCTGTTTGCTCACACAGTGTATTTTAACCATAAAAAACTGACTGTTTTTCACTCTAAAAATCCGTACGGCCACACACTGACTCTAAAAATCACCAAACTTGGAATCTAACAATAATTTGACATTGTGGATCCAACAAAATTAGTTTCGTCGAATTCTGAGGTCGTTTGCAAAAGTGGCTATTTTTAAATCTATAAATAGCCTATTTAAATATATATAAATATATTTAAATATAATTAAATTTAATATTTATAAATAAATATTATCATATATATTCACAATAGAATATCATACAGCTCCGCTGGGATTTTACAACTCGATATTCAAATCCCGATTAAATCGATATTCGAATTTATATTGAAACTCCTTATATATATCGTTATAAATTATAAAGGAATTCCATAGTGACTTTTCTAAAATTTGATTTGGACATAAATCAAAATCTACACAATGAAATCCCGATTTTTCTCTTCCACTAGAAAAATATACTTCACCAGCTCCTAACGTTTCTTGTTTCACAGAAATCCGATTTAAAACGACTTCTGTATATATCCAGTTGAAGTTCAAATCGCCAAATAACGCGCGCAATTTCGAGCTCGATTATAATTATAATATAATTATACGTTCAAACTGTCGTTATTTAAATATATTCGTTATCGTAATTCAATTCTAATTTGAATTATATATTTTGAATTTCCCAATTCACACCATATTGCCATTTCAGCCAATTCTAATTATTTCAGAATTAAATATATTATTTAATTATTATTTTAATTAAATATTCCAAGTTATTTAATTAAATGACCATTAAATTCTCTAAACCACTATTTAAATAATTAAATTAATTAATTATTATATTGCTGAAAAATGCGGGTCATTACAATATATATATATGTATATATATATATGTATATAACAAGATATGTATAAATGGAAATGATGGTAATTAAATGTCTAACTCTGAAAATAAGAAAGGAAAGGATGTAATAAACTGAGTTAGTGTGATACGAAAGACAAGTGATGTATTTCCCTAAATGACCTATTTCTGAGAACGTGGTTGCAAGTAAGCCGCAGTAAATAAAGTAAGAAAAGTAAAGAAATTACTTGCTACCACGGATTTGGATGGGAATACGTTATGAAAATAAATCACTGATTCCTTTTATCAAACTGAAAAGGTGCATGAAGTGTTTTCCCTAATTAAAATAAGGAACATATATTATAGTGAATGAAGAATACTGGAATAAAACTATTGACGGCAAAAAATGTCGTAAACACCAAAGATTCCCAATTACTAGGAATTATAAATATGGTCGCATAGACAAGAACATTAAATAGAACATAAGCAGTAAATAACACGAGATTTATAGTGGTTCGGCCTCAGTGAGGGCCTACGTCCACTTTGAAGAGTCGGTTGGAATATTATTAATCACTTGGAAGAATTACAAGGTTGAGACTATCTCATGACATCTCATTACACTCACTTTTCATGATATATGATGTCATAATTATCATATATTGAATAATAAGGAAAAAGACGATTTTGTCCTTCTTCTTCCTCAAAGAGGAGATGCCATTAATGAAGCTTTATGGAGGTCTCAAAGATCAAGAATCCAACCCTTTTGAAGTGTGAGGCCATGGGGTATTTATAGGAAGTGGTTAGGTAGGGGTTAGGTAGGAGTAGGTAGAAATGGGGACCATCTTCCATAAATTCGCACCTCTTGCTGTCGGGCCTCAGAAATTCACACCTGGGGTGAGGTGCGAAATTTCGCACCAGGTAGGTGCGAAATTTCGCACCCAGCTGGGTGCGAAGTGGATTTCGGCGAGAGGCGTTGTCGAGGCTGGTTGGTTCTTTTGAGGCGTCGAAGCTCCTCAACACGAAATGAAGGAATCCACCGTTTTGCTAGTCCGAAGTGAAGGAATCTGAGCTTCCGGCATGGAGAAAATCGGATGAATCGGGCGGTGCCCACAGTTTCGACCTAACCGGCTAGGTCGATCGCCACCGGGACTGTGAGGCCCCGGACCCCCACCGGCACTGCGCTCGGATCCGCTTGACGGCTCACCTTCGGCTCGAAGCACGGCTCGCCTTCGGCTCGGATGCGGACAGATACTGATGTGGGTTGCGTCTGAGGGATGCGATGTCCTGCTAGTGGCCAGACTCGAGTCATCTGATACTGGCCCCCCAGAAGATATTGGCGACACCATCGGGCTGTAATATCACGCGATATGTTGAGTCGAGCGTGTCTTCAGTACTTTTGGTGACCGGACCAAAAGGCCGGTTAACATTTGCCCCCCAAAGTATGTCTTGTCTTGACATGATGTGCTTTGGAATGAAAATTGAGATGATAGTTGGGTTGCGGATTTATCCTGCAAGTTATTGGAAAAACATGTTAGTTAGCGGGCACACTCGTTGGGGAATCGTGAGTGAGCCGCTATTGGTTTGGTGTCGCACTCGCGTTGCTTAGTATCTGCATAATGCCGTCGTCGCGCGTTTTAGGCAATTTGACACTTGCGGGGGATGTGCGTACGCGGGCGCTTTGATGATTGAGCATTTGGTGAGTACGCAAGTGGTCGTTGAGTCGTGATTGACTTGGTAGCTAGGGCTTCGAAGATAAGTAGATGTAGCTATATTTCGGTGTATGATCTCGAATTCCGATCTTGGAACGTTTGTTTGGGCATACCGATCCCCCGATTGTAGTTACTTCCTTTCTCCTCTTCTCGGATAGAAAATCATCGTAAGGCATGAAGGATGCCAAACTACTTCTTTTGTATTTTGGATGTTCGAGGAGTTGTTAGGTTTTCAGGAGAAGGGAAGAGAAAGGTGGAAAGTAAGAGGGCTTTCAGATTTGGTACCCAAGAACGTAGAGCGGCGGATCTTGGGAAACGGGATTAGGATAAAGGTTGACATGCATGTGTGAATACGGGATTGGGCTTTGTGTCCCAAATGCTTATTAAATCTTTCACGCTCTTCGGGAGTTCGAATCTTGGTTGAAGAGATGACAACTAAGCCGACGCACGGGAGCACGAGACATAACTTAGCACTCCCATGACTTTGTCGAGCCTTGTCTTCGATCATAAGTTTGTAAACTTGATCCTTGTCATGGCGCCATATGAGCGGGCAGTGATTTTTGGTCTCGCGATGCGGTCCTCAAGAAATGGACTTGCTTGGACTGTCGGCTTGAAGGCTTATATAAGATATCGACTCGTAGTCGAGCTGTTAGTCTTAGGATCTAATCAGTAACCTAACCACGATGCGACTGCATCTAGACTTAGGTGTTGCACTGGCGGTTGGTGTTGGCCGTGGCGTTAGTTATTGAAGCTAAAGGACGCCACCATGTTCTGGAGTATCAGTTTTTTGTGGAGTCTGGGTACTGATGGAAGCCAAGAAGCCTCCATGGCCAGAACTTTGGCTTCGGGTTTCTTCCGTTGCTAGGTGAAGGTGCTCTAAACACGGCGGCTCCGTAGGATGCTGTGAAGATGATGTCAGTGCAAAGACTTAAGGGGATCTGATCGGGTCTTGGGATTACCAGGCCGGTGCGACAATCCATAGAGGATTGCCGCAGGCCCGGGTACTTGCTAAATTTTTCTCGACGTCAGGGATGAGCTAGCAAGCTCAGATCGGTGCTCAATGTTTCATGTCTGGTTGGTGATTGGAGTTGAATGTAACACAATTGGTTGGCGAATGATTCTGGAAATGAACTTATGCGGGCTGATCGCTCGGATATGCGCATAAGATGCGGGCATATAGTCGAGTTGTTAGTCTCCAACCCAATTATGTCAGGGTCATTATCCGGTTCGAAAAATGGCACTGACGTTTGCCGGTAACTACTGCCATAGTTATCCAAACTAGGTGTCGTCGCCGCGTTTTGATGCGCTTGTAGATACGCATCGAGGGGCGTGAGTTAGCTTCATGCTGCGTTTGAGTATGAGTTTGCTGGCGGGATGCTGAGACTTTGCGAACCCAATGAGCCGGCCATGGGAACTTGGGAACTTGTCTAAATTCTCCAGCTCCTCGGGGAACTGGTGATTGTATCAGTCCCTCTGTCCTTTAGTTCGGGCTTCTACGCCTGGTCTACCTAGTATTGGCAGGAGGTTACAAGTTTCCAAGACCCGAGCTTTTGGGTCTGAATCATCATCATGGTGAGGTGTATTTTCCTCTTTAGAATGGTTGCCCTGAAGGTCGAGGCGACGGAAATGCCAGCACGGGGGCTAGTAGGGATCCTCCCCATGTCCTGCGATGAGTAAGCTGACGCAGAGATAGGTGGGGGACCGCTCCCGAGCTCGAGTACTTGTTAACTGAAGAGGTTGGGAGCGATGAACCCTTAACAGTCAAATAGATACTTCTCTTGCTGGACTGCCCCCTTTGAAGCGGAGGTGACACCGGGCTTTGCCCCCACACCTCCTTAAGCATCCGGGTCCCGGTTAGAGTTACAACGGGAACACTCTGGAGAAGTAGGAGGAACCGTGGACTTCGGGATACCACATTCATGTGAGCCTCTTTGGAGGAGGAGAAGTAGTGGTTGACCGGGCGTAGCTGATGTAAGCGGGCAAGCAATGCAAGTTAGGGTGGAGAATCAGGAAGCCCGGCTGGTGACAAAGTCGGAGGGGAAGACGGACAGGATGAGGCTGCCATGCAAGATGCCCGGGCAAAGTCTAGTCAGGATGCCCAGGAGAAATCTGCTGCCGTGATGGCGAGGAGGTAGGCCGATGCTGAGCCGGAAAAGGAGAGGGCCTCTGAGTAGGCTAGGAATAAAGAGAGCCGCCGGTGACACCCGCTAGAAGAGGGCGAGAGGACCCTTAGCACACTTGTAGAGGATGCCATTATGTGGCTTCGGGCCAGACACTTAGCTGATCAGAAGACTGCCGAAGATGTTGAGAAGAGAGCGGAGTTAGGCGCCAAGAAGGCTTGGGGAGACACCTATGCTGGATTGGTCCTTGCTTCTTACATCGTCCCTAAGCTGTTGCCATGTGTTGCTCTCAGGGAGGCTATGATGATTACCGGCGGCGAGGATGATGGTGGAAGGCGCACATCGATGCCTCATGAATCCATTAGTCTTGCGTAGAGTAGAGGAGGAGGAAGTAGTTCTGGAAGGAAAGGGCTCGTCATTGGTGGTTACCTTCCTATATCGAACTTGTATAGACAAAAGAAAAGGATGAGTAGCATCAGTAGTTGTTAAAGGAATTAAAGATACTTTGGGTTAGGTGAACCAATAGTATATGCGAGTGCGGTCCTCGCTTTTGGTCCTTAAAGACATGGTGTGGTATTCATGAATACCCTGTCATCAGAGAGAAGAGATGTTAGACCTGTAGTTTGTCTTACATGTGTGTGAAATGGAATATGAATTAGTAAAGATCGCATTTCGTGTTAAGTGTTCGAACGTTCTTCTCATGTTTTCCGGCATCCCGTACTTGCACAAGCGTACTTGTTGTTACACCAACAGGAATGCGATCGGAGACCGCGCTCTGGGTTGATTGTTCCAGAGGGGTGTGATTGTGTGTCGCGCCCTGGGTCGTTGTTCTAGAGGGGTGAGACAGAGTACCGCACTCTGGGTTGTTGTTCCAGAGGGGTGAGATAGAGCGCAGGCTTCTAGTAAGTTTCCCTCAGCTCAGGAAACCCGCAGTATGCGAAGCCAGGCTTGAGCGCCTGCTGTTTTTTCTTGGGTTGCCCGAGGAAATCCCAAGTGTAGCGAAGGCGTATGACGTCGCATTATGCGGTTCTTCCGGTGTGTCATTCTCCCGTCGTTCATCGGGTTGGAGCGAGGGACGACGTCGTTTATTCGCCGGAGAAAAGCTTCGATCGTCAGCGCGTAGGGCTTCGGGGAAACGATTTAATGTCCGTCTCGGTGCTGCGCCGAGATTCGACAGGTACCCGTAGCCAGGGGGAAATGTACATTGCTCCCGGCTATATGTTGGGCGGCCCCAAGTCGAGTTAGAGGTTATTTATACTCGGTCGCGCCGCGGGCCGGCGACTCGAGTGGCGTGGCCGGCTCCTGTGCTCGGGGCGCCGATCGTTGCCAACGTTGTTTGGCCTCGATGTTGGATCGAGGTTCGGATGGCGGCACCGACTCCCGTGGCCGGGGAACCGATGCGACGATCGAAAGTTTGAACGCAAGCTGCTTGTCAGTATTAATCAAACTTGTCATGCACGGAGCAAACATGGAAGGGATACAGGAAACTAAACATCACTCCTACGGATATCTCTGGTAGTAGTAGCCTTTAAAATGCCTCGAATTGTAGGAAAGCAAGACATCGTTGGAAGGCCTGAATTGATTGTTCACTAGGTTATGTAGAGTGGAGGCGAAGATGTTCGTTGTTCCATGCCCTTGGGAGTTCGGCTCCGTCCACGGTTGAGGGTTTGAAAGTTCCATCGCTGAGCTTACGTTGTATGAGTGTGGGCCTTCCTAACGAGGGGCGAGGCCTGTTGGTGGAGGGAAGACTCGTTGTAAGACGAGGTTGCCGATGTTGAGGTCCTTATGGCGGACTCTGGAGTTGAAGTATCGGGCTACTCGTTACTGATTAAATCTTGATCCAGGGAACCGGTTCCCGGGTCGGAGATGTTGATCCAATGTAGTGCGCTCGTATATACGAATTAGCTATAATGGTTGAATATAGGTCGGACAGAAGCCATTTGGAGGGCTTACAGCACTTGAGGCCTGATAACAACTAGATCAGTGCAAAAGGCGACCCACGCGAGGTGAGTTATGAGGCATGGATGCTCATTGTTGCCACAGTCCTGACGATCCGGGGGGATAATCTTGAGGGATTAATTGTCGGTCGAGTTTTTGTTTAGTGGGAATCTCTGATGAGTGTTGTGTGGTTCGGAGACCCTATGCAGTGCGGATCTTCGATGAGCGTCGATTGGCTCGAAGCTCCCACGTAGTGGGAACCCCCGATCAGCATCGAGTGGCTCAGAGATCCTGTGCAATGGGAATCTTTGATGAGCGTTGAGTGGCTCAGAGTTTCCATACGGATGAGTTCCTCAATGTTGTTCTGCAAGTGGCGAAACATGTTCGCGTTGTATCTACGGACGGTGTAGAACCGACAATATCCTGTATAGTCCCTTTGGACATTTAGGTTTGGGCCTTTTGCACGGTTGGGAGTTGTAGGTTACGAGATAGATTTTCTCGAGGGTGTTATTGAGAGTAGTATAGATATGGAAGGACGAAGGTCGAAGATGCTTCCTCTTGCTATTGCGACTACCTTTGACGTTGCCGGCGTGAGCAAGATTGTGCAGAGCGGTGGAATCAGAGTTGTTGGAGCTCTGGGCGTTATCATGAGGCAGGATGTTGAGGGTAGGAACTTGATTCCTTTACGCTAGATTTCGGCATAGGAAATAGTCGACACTTATGCGGAAGATCTTCTGAGTCCTTGATTGTCTTTGACCGGTCCATGCTCTAAGTTTGAAATCGGTGGCATGCCCTTTGTAAGCTGGACGAGCGTGACTCAAGGAGTGGGTTCCTTGACTTCGGCAAAGGCGGTGTTGGATTTTGCGAGATGGCCTTTGAGAGTTCAAAGGTGCCTTGGTAACTGTTCGAGACTAAGAGGATGTCTCTGGGTATCACGACGTGTGTAACACCCCACCTCCGCCAGGGTGTCTCTTGCAAGCACTCTGACTTTGGAGGGGCGTTTGAATCAGGTAAACATGCATAATGATATATCAAGGCAGAACAAGAACATATGTATATATGTAAACAGAGTAAATAAGATAAGTAAAACAGCGGAAGATTTCAAACCATTTCAAAACAAGTCTGGTACAACATAATGTCAACTTTCCAAATACACAAGTCTAGATAAAAACAACATCACTGAAAAACTGAAATACATAAGTACTATCCCCAAAATAAGTGATAACCATAGCTAGCTTCATGTCAAGACCGTACATGAGCTAAAATCCCACAAGCAAGCGATCAGAAATCCAAGCTAAGCTCCAATATTCCCACCCTGAGAACCTGGGGGGGAACGAAAGAAAAGAGGCGAAAGAAAAACAGGTCAGTCAAAAAGACTGAGTAAGCCCTACTACAATCAATGTAAACTGATAAAGTTAACTGGCATGAGAAGCAGGGATGAACATAAGGATAACAACATACTAGCATGATGATTAACTAACAAGGTAGATAAAGGTGTCATCGCATAATCAGGTTTAAGGTTTTTGCACCACTGGTGTACTAGCAAACTAACCTGTCTTGAATAAACAAGTATTGATCCCTTGGCCCAAGCTTTGGCCCAATAACATGAAATGACCCTAATACGAGGTCCAACCAAACGGTCTAATCGATCGGCTCCCTAAGCCTAACTCGTCACGTGTTGGTGTCAATACGGCCCAAACATAATTGTAGTCGGACTGTGCCGGGTCCACCCTTCGGGTGTATCAAGCCCTAGGGTGTAAACCCCTGGACACCATAAACATAAGTGCACAGTCTCGATCTACTGGTACCCGTGCATGTTTTCTCCGGCTACGGACTATGTGCACGACCATAGTCCGTTCGGAACTACACCGGCGTACCACTCTGCCGTCGTTTTTGGTCACTTACCTCAAGTCCAGTAATCGTGCCCCCACCCTAGCCTAGTCCCTAGGGTCTTAATGATACAAACTTGGGATTACTGCTGGAGTGGACCCCCATTGCTAGGATTTTCTAGTGGGTTAAGTACGGTTTAACCCTCTTGCTAATCATGGATTAACTTGGTTAAGTGTAACGATGAGTTCACGACTTAACCCTGATTAATCTACCAAGCCCAAATTGGTTAAGTATTAAGTGGACCATGACTTAACCCTAATCATGAGGCATTAATTAATTAATGTGCCTTAACCTCTCACATTAGACTTTGTTGCGGTTACTAGTTAAGCCGGTCGGTTCCGGGTAGCTTTACACCACAACTTGGTCTAACCTCGGGTTAAAGGTACAACATGACCAACTTCTCACATTGGGTCCTATTGTTTGTAGCAACTAGTTAAGCCGGTTGGTTCCGGGTAGGTTTACGCTACAAACTCAACCCAACCTTGAGTTGGTCACACTTATTTTCTAAGTGTCATGTCCATTATGTTTACAAAACATATTACAAGTTTCAAGCATTTGGGTAGACCTAACTTAATAGGTAAATTCCCAATCTTATGTTTTTATGTCTTTTAAGTTTACCCAACCCCAAACGCAATCCCATCGCTTACATATCGCAATAGCGCATAAAGGATAGAAAGAGGGAACTTGGCATAATCATGACATAAAGGTGTTGAAGCCACAAGTTTAACATGGTGGCATATGAAATGTACATATGTTCATATACTTGCATATTACATTTTTAGGCCTCAAAAGCATGCATAAAACCAAACTTAGCATATTGGTGATACATGGTGATAAATGACATGTAGAAATGGCCATAAGTTCGCATTTAGCCTCACATGCAAGTTATCATAAGAGATATGATAACTTACATGTTGCCAAAATGCAACCTTTAGCATAAAGCTTGAAGCTTTATGTTCATATACTCAAGGTAAGCTTGCATAACATGATAACATGAGTAAAATGATCCACCCAAACTTGCATACATAACATGACAACTTGCATATCATAACATGGAAAACTTGCATAACATAACATGGCAAACTTGCATATCATAACATATCAAGCTTGCATAACATGACATAGTAAACTTGCATATCATAACATATCAAACTTGCATAACATGACATAGTAAACTTGCATATCATGGCAAACTTGCATATCATAATGATCAACCAAACTTGCATCATTCATTTAACTTTAGAGTTTAAATATGAAAGTAGAAAAGGGCTTACAATGCTTATGAAGACACAAAAATATATATAGATTGAGACAAAGCCCTTATGCAATCAAATAAACCCAAAATGCAAGCTCCAATAGAAAAACCCTTGAGCCAAAATGATCAAAACCCTTGCTTTATGATGTAAATATGGAAACTTGACTTGAATGCAAGCTAATGACACTCATACAAGCTTGAAAACACTTGTATGCATGGAAAATCTCTCATAGAAATAACTTAGAATTTTATGAAGAGAGTGGAGGCCATGAGAGGAATGATTTTGCTATAGTTTAGTTGTAGGGTTGAATAATGATGATTTAGGGTTAGGTTAGGGGCTTATTTATAGAGATTAGGATTAGTTTCAACCTTAGGATTAAACCCTAATTCCAATCTCAGCCCTCAAAACCGAATCTGGCCCCCAAACTCAACACAACTCCAAAATGGTGCACCAGGCAAAACTGCTCGGTTGAACCAAGTCGACAGGGCTGTCGACTTGGGCCTAACCATGTCGACTGCCCAGTCGACAGGGCTGTCGACATGGGTGGTCTGGCGGGAAATTTCCCGCCTGCGCCCAACTGCCCTAATTTCCAAATTCAAACTTGAATTTGAAATCTGTTTTTACTTTGAAATTTTCTGAAAACTTCGTTGGGCCTTAATCGGGTCATACGGACTCCGATTTTCGAAAACTCGGACTCTATTTCGCGTATTTTTCCGAGACGAACGCAATGGCATAGCCTGTTTCCCTTGATTCAGATTTATAAATTAAATTTTGCCTCGATTTACGTTATAACAAGTTATTGAAAATACGGGTTGTTACATTCTCCCCTCCTTAAAGGATTTCGTCCCCGAAATCTTCAAGTTAGGAAGAACGTATCCTACCATCCAACATCCATCTACTCAAAACATCATCCACGAGCAATCATTGTCCTTACAAGATTCTAAATGTTGTATGAACATATGCAAAGGTGTGTGTATATGTACTTATCTAATGCAAATATCATCAATGCAAATTATGTTAGTGAAATGAATCCATATGTATGCAATTCCTAACATAATGTATAACATCTATATGTGTGCACATAACATACATCCATATGCAACATCCATGTGATAACACAAAAAATTTCATCCATGAATAAGCATAAACACTCATGCATATGCATTATGAGGAGTGGGTGAGCCGATCTAGTGCCTAATGTGTATAATGCATCCACGAGTAACCACTTGCAAACACTTGCAACCACTTGCAAACATCAAGCATAACATGTTTCAAACACATGTTTCATCCAAAGAGTTTCTACCTAAGGTTCTCATGACGAGATTAACACGATAAACTAGATAAACATGGATAGCAAAGAGAAAGATATGCTAACAAAGAAAAGAGATTGAGAGTGTACCCTCAAAAAGGAATGGATAAAGCCCACGCATCTTCTCCTCGGTTTCCCAAGTTGTGTCTTCTTCGGCTTCACCCCATTGAACCTTCACCAACTTGACCTCTCGATTCCTTAGCTTCTTGGTCTCCGTCCCCAAGATACGAATCGGAGCTCTCCTCAAGGTAGCCTCTTTCTCCACTTCCACACCTTTCAGAACACTTGGCTCAACAACCTCTGCTGATTCATGTAAACACTTCCGGAGATGCGAGACATGAAAAACATCGTGTACTCCGGCAAGCTTCTCGGGCAACTCCACTCTATAAGCCATCTGCCCGATCCTCTCTATAATAGGGAATGGTCCAACAAACCTCGGTGCTAACTTCCCAACGGCTCCAAATCGGACCACATTCCGCAAAGGAGAAACCTTCACGAAAACCATATCCCCAACATCAAACTCCAAATCAGTTCTTCGCTTATCAGCATAGGATTTCTGTCGGTATTGGGCCGCTTTCATCCGTCTCCGAATCAACTCGACCTTCTCGGATGTATCTCTGATCATATCAGGCCCAAGTATAAGCTCATCTGTAGTCTCCCACCAACATGTAGGCGACTTGCACGGCCTCCCATATAAAGCTTCAAATGGTGCCATCCCTATGCTTGCCTGATAACTGTTATTATATGCACACTCAACAAGAGGAAGATGGTCTTCCCAAGTACCCCCAAAATCCAGAATACAAAGCCTCAACAGATCCTCGAGTACCCTATTCACCCTTTCGGTTTGACCGTCCGTCTGTGGGTGATAAGCCGTACTTATATTCAACTTCGTGCCCATAGCTTCTTGCAAGCTATTCCAGAACTGACTTGTAAAGATTGGGTCACGGTCACTGACTATACTAGAAGGGACTCCATGTAGTCTCACAATCTCACGAAGATATACAGATGCTAGCCAAGATGCGGTCCTCTTGCTCTTCACCGGAATGAAATGAGCACTCTTCGTAAGTCTATCCACAATAACCCAAATGCTCGTATTCCCTTTTCTTGACCTTGGTAGCCCATCGATAAAATCCATGGAAATACTCTCCCACTTCCATAGTGGAACGTCTAGAGGATGCAATAGCCCACCGGGCTTCTTCGACTCGGCCTTAACTTGCTGGCAAATGATACATCTAGAGACAAACTCTGCCACATCCTTCTTCATCCCAGGCCAAAAGAAAATGCGCTTCATATCTTTATACATCTTATCTCCGCCCGGATGTATAGTCAACTTAGAGTGATGCGCTTCCTCAAAAACTTTTCTTACTAAATCTTCTACCATTGGAACACATAACCTTCCGTCTCTCCTCAGCCAACCCTTGTCATCAATAGAATATCGAGCGAGATGACTAGACGCCTCTCCTCGAATCAGCTTATCCATAATCTCAACTATCTGAGGGTCTTCTCTCTACGAAGCCCCAACTTGATCATGAAGGGTAGGTCTGAGTTCCAGAGATGCTAAAGAACCGGTCACCGACTCAACCGCCAAAGAGAAATCAAAGGTTGCCACATACTCTAAATTCTTCATCTCAACGAATAGAGGACTCAGAGTCAGCCTTTTTCTACTCAATGCATCTGCTACCACATTCCCCTTGCCAGGGGTATAAGCTATCTCAAAATCGCAGGACGCCAGGAATTCCATCCATCTTTGTTGCCTCAGATTCAGATCCTTCTGAGAAAAGAGATACTTCAATGACTTGTGATCGGTATAAAGCTCAAATCTTTCTCCCAGAAGATAATGGCGCCAAGCCTTGAGTGCATATACTATTGCTGCCAACTCTAAGTCATGAGTGGGATAATTCTTCTCATGCACTTTGAGTTGTCTACCGCCGAAGCATATCACTCTTCCTTCTTACATCAGAACAGCTCCTAACCCCGTGCCACATGCATCGGTGTATACTGTAAATAACTTCCCTCCATCGGGCAAAGCTAGAACAGGTGCTGATGTGAGAGCTCTCTTGAGCCTCTGAAAAGCAAGCTCGCATTCTATGCTCCAAGCAAAAACTAAATTCTTCTTCGTCAATTTAGTGAGAGGAGCGGAAATCTTCGCGAAGTCCTTGATGAACTTCCGGTAAAAGCCTGCAAGACCTAGAAAACTTCTCACTTCGGTTGCATTCCTCGGAGTCTTCCAATCCTGAACTGCAACTACCTTAGCGGAATCCACCGCTAAGCCTTGCTTAGATACTATATGCCCAAGGAATCTAACTTCCCTTCTCCAAAAGTGACACTTGGAGAACTTGGCCTTCAACTGATGCGCTCTAAGCGTATCCATCACCTCCACGAGATGCCTTGCGTGATCTTCCTCATCCTTAGAGAAGATCAGAATATCATCTACGAAGACCACGACAAACTTGTTCAAGAACTCCCTGAACACCCTACTCATCAAGTCCACGAAATATGCGGGTGCATTAGTCAAGCCGAACGGCATGACAAGCCATTCGAAGAATCCATCTGGAGTTCTGAACGCAGTCTTGTCTATACTATCTTCAGCTACCCTGAGCTGATGGAATCCAGTAGCAAGATCAAGCTGAGAGAAAACAGAAGCACCGGTAAGCTGGTCAAAGAGATCATCAATCCTCGGTAACGGGTGTCTGTTCTTCTTAGTCGGCTTATTCAACTCTCGATAGTCAACACAAAGTCGGAGAGAACCATCTGCCTTGGTAGCAAATACCACAGGCGCTCCCCATTCAGATATACTTCGTCTAATGAAGTTCTTCTCAAGCAACTCCTTCACTTGCTTACTTAGCTCCCGCCTTTCACGCGGAGCCATGTGCCGAACGGGCAAAGAAACCGGCTTTGCATTATCCACCAGATAAATGCGGAAATCAATCTCTCGCTTAGGGGGCAACCCCCTAACTTCATTGAAAACATCCGGATACTCTCGAACCACTCTCACGGACTGAAGAGTTTCCATTGACGAGTCGAGTGATTCAAGATAGCACAACATGACGGGACCTCTCGGATTACAAGAAATTTCTAGGGTGTTTCCGAGGCGAGTCATAAGCCTCACAACCCTATGCTCACAATCAAGGATGGCTCCATATATGGACAACCAATCCATGCCCAATATCAATCCGTATCCCCTAAAACCAAGAACATAAGCACTACACAAGAACTCTACACTCAATATAGAGATCCTCAAATCCTCACATATCATAGACAGATGGGCGGAGGCCCCAATAGGATTTGAGACACAAACGGGATCATCTACCAAGCTAGTACTAAGGTGCAAACTATCAACAAGATCAGATGAGATAAAGCTATGCGATGCACCAGAATCAAACAAGGTACGAACTGGAAAATCAGAAATATATACAAGGCTCTTAACAAAAATACTACCTCGATCGGGAACTGGAGCGGCATTGAGAGCATGAACTTGCCCTCCTGAAGGTCCAGCACGCTGAGTCTGCCCCTGGCCTTGCCCTTGCTTCTTCGGGCAATCCTTACTGAAATGTCCAATCTCACCGCAGAAAAAGCATTCACCATTCTTCCTTTTCCTCTTCTTACAATCCTTAATAAGATGCCCAACTGAACCGCAATAATGGCACTTCTCCTTGGTGTTCTTGCCCTTGTTGTTGTTCCCCTTGTTGCCTTGACTCTTGTTCTTGTTCTTGTTCTGATTGCCTTGACTGCTCTGACCACTTGGATTACCCTGATTTCCTTTCCACTGGGAATCAGTCTTCTTGGCTTGAGTATCATTCATCTTGATCTCTTTCTTGACATCTCCCTGAAGTAACGCCATATCAACCAAGCTCTCAAACGTGGCCCCATGGGGAATATGTGACATAGCCAATCCCTGCAACGGCTCATTCAATCCTCTAGCAAAACGAAGAGCCTTCTTCTAAGGAGTATTCACCATATCCAAGCCAAAACGAGCTAACTGATTGAACTTGTTCACATATTCTTTGACATACATATCTCCTTGTTTCAAAGTTATGAAACTCTCCATTTGCAGATTCTCCTCAGCAGAAGATAGAAACTTAAGCACGAACCTTGCCCTGAAATCGGCCCAAGTCTCAACAGGCCTAGTACCATTGGTGACTTCCCACCAATAAGCGGCTTCATCCTTCATAAGCCAAACCGCCAACAAGATCTTCCTCTGATCGTCTAACCCAAAGATAGCAAATAAATCCTCGGTCTCTTTCAACCAATTTCTGGCCTCTACAAAAGTCTCAGTGCCTTGAAAGTTCTTGCCACCCATTGCTTTGAAATCTTTGCAAGTCTTTGCGAAGTCAGCTTGAGGATGCTGAGGGGGAGGAGGAAGAGGAACCTCAGCGACAGGAGGAGGAGGAACATCAGCGACCGGAGGAGGAAGAACATTAACTACCGGAGGAGGAGGAGGAGGAACATTAACTACCGGAGGAGGAGGAGGAGGAACATCTGTGGGGCCGGCTTCGGTCGCCCTAGCCTCCAAAAGTCTCCTATACCAAACAGGTACGTGTACTCCCTCCGGAATAGCAAAGTTATCGGCCATACTGAAAACGAAGAAAAAGACAGATTCAGAATGGAGAAAAACGAAGGAATTTTGCTAATGGCTTTTCGGGGAATAGCTTTTAAAATAAACTAGACTTTTATTTGGAAAATACTTTATACTTGGTTTTGAAAATAGTTTTCCAAAAGTTTAAAAAAACCTTTTTGTTCCTTCTCGTAAACCATATGCTCTGATACCAAATGTAACACCCCACCTCCACCAGGGTGTCTCTTACAAGCACTCTGACTTTGGAGGGGCGTTTGAATCAGGTAAACATGCATAATGATATATCAAGGCAGAACAAGAACATATGTATATAAGTAAACAGGGTAAATAAGAAAAGTAAAACAGCGGAAGATTTCAAACCATTTCAAAACAAGTCTGGTACAACATAATGTCAACTTTCCAAATACACAAGTCTGGATAAAAACAACATCACTGAAAAACTGAAATACATAAGTACTATCCGCAAAATAAGTGATAACCATAGCTAGCTTCATGTCAAGACCGTACATGAGCTAAAATCCCACAAGCAAGCGATCAGAAATCCAAGCTAAGCTCCAATATTCCCACCCTGAGAACCTGGGGGGGGGAACGGAAGAAAAGAGGCGAAAGAAAAACAGGTCAGTCAAAAAGACTGAGTAAGCCCTACTACAATCAATGTAAATTGATAAAGTTAACTGGCATGAGAAGCAGGGATGAACATAAGGATAACAACATACTAGCATGATGATTAACTAACAAGGTAGATAAAGGTGTCATCGCATAATCAGGTTTAAGGTTTTTGCACCACAGGTGTACTAGCAAACTAACCTGTCTTGAATAAACAAGTATTGATCCCTTGGCCCAAGCTTTGGGCCAATAACATGAAATGACCCTAATACGAGGTCCAACCAAACGGTCTAATCGATCGGCTCCCTAAGCCTAACTCGTCACGTGTTGATGTCAATACGGCCCAAACATAATTGTAGTCGGACTGTGCCGGGTCCACCCTTCGGGTGTATCAAGCCCTAGGGTGTAAACCCCTGGACACCATAAACATAAGTGCACAGTCTCGATCTACTTGTACCCGTGCATGTTTTCTCCGGCTACGGACTATGTGCACGACCATAGTCCGTTCGGAACTACACCGGCGTACCACTCTGCCGTCGTTTTTGGTCACTTACCTCAAGTCCAGTAATCGTGCCCCCACCCTAGCCTAGTCCCTAGGGTCTTAATGATACAAACTTGGGATTACTGCTGGAGTGGACCCCCATTGCTAGGATTTTCTAGTGGGTTAAGTACGGTTTAACCCTCTTGCTAATCATGGATTAACTTGGTTAAGTGTAACGATGAGTTCACGACTTAACCCTGATTAATCTACCAAGCCCAAATTGGTTAAGTATTAAGTGGACCATGACTTAACCCTAATCATGAGGCATTAATTAATTAATGTGCCTTAACCTCTCACATTAGACTTTGTTGCGGTTACTAGTTAAGCCGGTCGGTTCCGGGTAGCTTTACACCACAACTTGGTCTAACCTCGGGTTCAAGGTACAACATGACCAACTTCTCACATTGGGTCCTATTGTTTGTAGCAACTAGTTAAGCCGGTCGGTTCCGGGTAGGTTTACGCTACAAACTCAACCCAACCTCGAGTTGGTCACACTTATTTTCTAAGTGTCATGTCCATTATGTTTACAAAACATATTACAAGTTTCAAGCATTTGGGTAGACCTAACTTAATAGGTAAATTCCCAATCTTATGTTTTTATGTCTTTTAAGTTTACCCAACCCCAAAAGCAATCCCATCGCTTACATATCGCAATAGCGCATAAAGGATAGAAAGAGGGAACTTGGCATAATCATGACATAAAGGTGTTGAAGCCACAAGTTTAACATGGTGGCATATGAAATGTACATATGTTCATATACTTGCATATTACATTTTTAGGCCTCAAAAGCATGCATAAAACCAAACTTAGCATATTGGTGATACATGGTGATAAATGACATGTAGAAATGGCCATAAGTTCGCATTTAGCCTCACATGCAAGTTATCATAAGAGATATGATAACTTACATGTGGCCAAAATGCAACCTTTAGCATAAAGCTTGAAGCTTTATGTTCATATACTCAAGGTAAGCTTGCATAACATGATAACATGAGTAAAATGATCCACCCAAACTTGCATACATAACATGACAACTTGCATATCATAACATGGCAAACTTGCATAACATAACATGGCAAACTTGCATATCATAACATATCAAGCTTGCATAACATGACATAGTAAACTTGCATATCATAACATATCAAACTTGCATAACATGACATAGTAAACTTGCATATCATGGCAAACTTGCATATCATAATGATCAACCAAACTTGCATCATTCATTTAACTTTAGAGTTTAAATATGAAAGTAGAAAAGGGCTTACAATGCTTATGAAGACACAAAAATATATATAGATTGAGACAAAGCCCTTATGCAATCAAATAAACCCAAAATGCAAGCTCCAATAGAAAAACCCTTGAGCCAAAATGATCAAAACCCTTGCTTTATGATGTAAATATGGAAACTTGACTTGAATGCAAGCTAATGACACTCATACAAGCTTGAAAACACTTGTATGCATGGAAAATCTCTCATAGAAATAACTTAGAATTTTATGAAGAGAGTGGAGGCCATGAGAGGAATGATTTTGCCATAGTTTAGTTGTAGGGTTGAATAATGATGATTTAGGGTTAGGTTAGGGGCTTATTTATAGAGATTAGGATTAGTTTCAACCTTAGGATTAAACCCTAATTCCAATCTCAGCCCTCAAAACCGAATCTGGCCCCCAAACTCAACACAACTCCAAAATGGTGCACCAGGCAAAACTGCTCGGTTGAACCAAGTCGACACCCAAGTCGACAGGGCTGTCGACTTGGGCCTAACCATGTCGACTGCCCAGTCGACAGGGCTGTCGACATGGGTGGTCTGGCGGGAAATTTCCCGCCTGCGCCCAACTGCCCTAATTTCCAAATTCAAACTTGAATTTGAAATCTGTTTTTACTTTGAAATTTTCTGAAAACTTCGTTGGGCCTTAATCGGGTCATACGGACTCCGATTTTCTAAAACTCGGACTCTATTTCGCGTATTTTTCCGAGACGAACACAATGGCATAGCCCGTTTCCCTTGATTCAGATTTATAAATTAAATTCTGCCTCGATTTACGTTATAACAAGTTATTGAAAATACGGGTTGTTACAACGTGCGTCTTGGATTACGCGACCGGTCTTTTAGCGAGTTAGGAAGTTGGAAGAACCCGGATAGAGCCATCTTGGATAAGGACGGGGAAGCACTTGCACTTTATGGCGTCGGCGATGTGTAATGAGTCCACGTGTCATTTGTGGCAACTATCGAAGCTTCGAGAATCATGGCTTCTTTAAGTATGAGGCGAGCGTTAGCATGTCGGAGTGCTGGCGCCACTGGCGCCATTTGGTATTGTGGCTAGCCGAAGTGAATGGGTTACGCCTCGTACCACTTTTGCAGACGTCGTGGGCGTGCCCCCGTGATTCCCTTACAATCCATGGATCGTGTCGGCGATAATCGGAGGTTGGGCTCCCGCCGCATTATAGAGGTCGTGATCTAGTCCTGGACTTTGGAGCCTAGCGCACCTTCTTGGCGGAAGGCCTTTGGCTATCCGGAAGTCTCCAACTTCGGTTGCATGATGTTGTGGATTTCAGTTGAATTGAACTTGGGCCCAGTTGGATGCTAAAAGCGTAGGTGATAAGTACGGACTCATAGCAGTTTGAGTCTGCCCAACGGAGGCTTGAGCGTCAAAGCCGGGGACAACCGGGATGACGCGTTCCACTTCTGGTGGTGACCCAGATATTGCAGAGATTAGAGGTCAGTCATGCCTTCATGGAATGCCACATGTGGTTTGTTGGAGTGTCAGGGCCACTCAGATTTGCGTGTGATCTTAGTGAATGGATAATTCCTGGAGTGTACCGACGGATGACACCAGTGATCTCTGACCCATTTTCGAAAGCAAGCAGTTGATTTCGATTGCCCATAGTGGCACCGGTGCCCCTAGTGCTAACGTCCAAGTTGGGAGTCGGATGATTGAGAGGAAGGTTCTATTGGATTCCAACTGGAGGGGCCACATCGAGCGTAATTATGACTCATGAAACAATGGGAGGAGTACCATCCAAAGCTGCGCGCGTTGGTGATTGAGCAACATTTCCAACTGCAAAGCCTGACCAATCGAAGCACATCGAGCTGGAGCGATGTCGGGATTAGGGGTGCCCCCGAGTGTAGTGGGACCGGCACCATTCCGAGGAGTGGCGTCGGCTAGTTCGCAGGGTTGCCCCCAAATCCTGGGTCAATGGTGGAGGAGCATCGGTACTTGCCTCCGTAATGCATGCTTGGCCAGTCGGATCTGAAGTGCTTCTTATCGTGTCTTCAATTTTGGCAAGGTAGGCATTGAAAGCTTCTTTCTACCGCTCGAGTCAAGCTTTCAAATTGGTGGTAGGATTATTGACTGTTCTTTTGATGCCCCCTCCCCGAGTGACGTAATTCGATGGAGGTCTGGTTTTGGTATAGCTGTCAAGTTTGGGCAAGCTAGTGTGCACCCGGATTCGGAAGCACTTTGGTCCGACGAGCTGCTGGAAGAGCGGGACTCTGGCTGCGAGTGGCGATAGTCGGGCTCTTCTGAGTTGATGGTTGGTTACACGGTCCTGGTTTATTACCGTGTTCCTTGGCCGTAAGTGATGATGGTTCGATCATCATCTCTTTTCTGTCGTTGTTGTTGTCGCCATACGAATGTTGGAGCGGATGGCGATGTTTTTAATGAGACTGAACTTTCTTCCTTGACGTGGGCCCTTAGCTTCGAAAGGAGAAATTTCTGATGCGGTGCGCCGTGAGCGGGCACGGTTCTGAGCAAGCTGAAGTAGAATGACGATGCGTCGACTCTTTTATTTTAAGTTGGCACATAAGGTTGATGTTGATATTCAATGCCCAGCGCGAGAGTTGCATTCTCATATTTCTTATTAAGCGTGTGAATATGTGCTTGAGCCGCAGGAGCTTCGGGGTCCACAAGTGGAAGAAGATCCGTTTCGAAGCGGGTCCTCCGCCGCTCGGGGCAAGTGAGAGGTACCAGTGTCAATTGCGGCCAATGGGGATGAGCGTTAGGTTTTTCCGGAATCCTGCTCAACGCTGGCGAGAGTCATGATGCTCTTTGGACGTACTGCTCACGGCGCTTCTCGCGGATAAGGTTTTCGATTACATCTTTGAATTGACGACAATTATTGGTATTGTGCCCGTACATGTCGTGGTATCAACAGTACTTGCCGGTCTTCCTCTCATGATTAGTGGATTCCCTGTTGTACGACTTCTTGTATTGGAGCGCATCGCACGTTTCCCGGTAGATTGTTTCCAAGTCTTCATTCAGCGGGGTGTAGATCTCGTACGTCCTGTGACAGCCAGACTTCTTAGGTTCCGTAGGAACTTAGCCGTTGTTGCGGCCGCCTTGCCTACTGTTATTCGGCCTTTGTTTGTGGGGACATGCCCCCTTGTCCTTATCAAAGAGCTTCTCTATATGTTTCCCTTTGATGCTGTCATTTATGGTATTCGCATGTGGATTGTTGGGAAGACCGGCCCTGGGGAGTCGGTTTCGTCTCGCCTCTTCTTGACATAATGTAACACCCCACCTCCACTAGGATCACTCCTTAGAATGTACTAGCTTTGGAGGGGCGTTATTGTGAAGGTAAACTTGCACAGAGATATCACAAGACAGAATATATAAAAATAAATATAAGTAAAGCAGCGGTAGCAGATAAAAACCCATCATCATCATCTCAGAAAACCAACATAGTCAAGTACATACTATCAAAATGTCATAATCCAAAATATAACATAAGTCTAGATATGTGATAACAAAATACATGGTAAAACATCAGTACTAATCCCCAGAAATAAAAGATAAGCCACAGCTAGCTCAGATCCATACATGAGCTATCCCACAAGCAAGCCAAAGATCCACTAAGCAGAGGTAGCCCCTCCCTGAGAACCTGTGGGGGGGGGGGAAACGGAAGAAAAGAAGCGAAAGAAAACAGGTCAGTCAAAAAGACTGGTAAGCCCTACTACGATCAATCTATAAACTAATAAAGTTAACAGTATGATGGAAACTGAGATGAACATACTGGCAATAGATAAAGGTGACATCACATGGACGAGATTAAGCTTTGCACCACAGTGTACTAGCAAACCCACAAAACAGATCTTGATCCCTTAGCCCAAACTTTGGCCCAATAACATGAAGTGACCTTAGTATAAGGTCCAGCCCAACGGTCTAGTCGATCGGCTCCCTATAAACCTAACACGTCAAGTGTTGGTGTCCATACGGCCCACATGGATGTAGTCAGACTGTGCTGGGTCCACCTTCGGGTGTATCAAGCCCTAAGATGTCAACCCCAGACACCTAAGCAATAATGCACAGTCTAAGCCTACTGGTACCCGTGCCTCGAGTTTGTCCAACATCGGACTACGTGCACGTCCGTAGCCCGCCGGACCCGCACCGCTGTACCACTCAGTCGTCGCTTTGGTCGCTTACATCAGTCCAGTAATCGTGCCCCGCCCTAGCCTAGCCTCTAGGGTTGTGAATGATACCAAACTGGGATTACTGCTGGAACAGACCACGTTGCTAGGGTTTCTAAGAGGGTTAAGTGTGGTTTTAACCCCTCACTAAACCTGGATTAAATTAGCTAAGTGTACCCACTTAACCCTATCTAATCCTTGCATCCCCATTATTGGTTAAGTATTAGTGGGCCATGACTTAACCCTAATCATGAGGCATTAATTACTTAATGCACCCAACCTCTCACATTAGACATCCGTGGTTACCTGGGAAGATTTACACCACAACTAGGTCTAACCTCGAGTTGGCCATATCATGTTATCTAATGTCATGTCCACTTTAGAACATATTTACAAGTTAACATATACTTGGGTAGACCTAACTTAATAGGTAAATTCCCAAGGGGTAGACCTAACTTAATAGGTAAATTCCCAATCTTTTAGTTTCATGTATTTTTAAGTTTACCCAAACCCTCCCAACGTCATTATCTCGCTTACATATTCGTCATAACGTATAAGGGTATAAAAGGTAACTTGGCATAACATACATGGTGAACTTCACATGTCATAATAAACATGCATACATGTTAAACTTGCAAATCATGTCATGGTGAATTCGCATAAACATGCATAGCTTATTAAATATGCATAACATGGTAAGGTGAACATGCATAATCCATTAAACTTGCATAACATGGTAAGATGAGCTTGCATAGCATGCATAATCCATTAAACTTGCATAATATGGTAAGATGAACTTGCATAAGCATGCATAATCCATTAAACTTGCATAACATGGTAAGGTGATCTTGCATAATCATGCATAACCCATGAAACATGTAGAACATGACATAATAAGCTCGCATGAGCATGCATAACTTGTGAAACATGTAAAACATGGCATAGAAATCTCGCATATGCATGCATAACTTATGAATCATATAAAACATGACATAGTGAGTTCGCATAAGCATGCATAATCAACTAAACTCACACAAATCTCAACTTTCACCAAACATTAACTTTAGAGTTTGTAAAGTGAAGGTAAGAGGGCTTACAAATATAAACAAGCCACAAATCCACCAAATAAGATGAAGAAGCCCTTTTTAAAAACTCAAAACAAAGCCTCAAATAAGAAAACCCTTTTGCAAGATCCCAAAAACACAAACTTAGCAAATCAAACTTGCTACTTAATGAAGTATGCAAGTTATTAAGCATTCATACAACATAGAAAAGGTTGTATGATCATCATATCTTCATAGGATTTAACTTTGAGGAAGGTGGAGGCTAGGTTTTAGGTGGAGGCCATTTGAGGATTCAAATTAACATAGTTTAGTTGCTAGATTGATTAATGAGGCTTTAGGGTAGGATTAAGGGTATATTTATAGAAGATTAGAGTGTTTTTAGCCCTAGGATTAACCCTAGATTAGGTTTGGCCCGTCAGATCTCAGAATTCTCCAGAACCAAGCCACATGACCCAACCCAAATCAGAAATGGTGCACCAGGCTGAACTGCCTGGGCACCCCCTGTCGACAGGGCTGTCGACAGGGCAGTCGACACCCTGGGTGCCCTGTCGACATGCCTGTCGACATGGGGCCCCCTGGCGGGAATTTTCCCGCCTAACCCTGATTAGCCCTAATCCTTGATTTTAATTTGAAATTTAAATCTGTCTTTAGCATATAAATTTCTGAAAACTTCAATGGGCCTTAACTGGGTCATACGGACTCCGATTTTCGAAAACTCGGACTCTATTTTGCGTATTTTTCCGAGACGAACGCAATGGCATAGCCCGTTTCCCCTGATTCTGATTTTTGAATTAAATTATGCCTCGATTTATGTTATAACAGTTTATTGAAAATACGGGTTGTTACATTCTCCCCTCCTTAAAGGATTTCATCCCCGAAATCTTCAAGTTAGGAAGAACATATCCTACCATCCAACATCCATCTACTCAAAACATCATCCACGAGCAGCCATTGTCCTTAAAAGATTCTAAATGCTGTATGAACATATGCAAAAGTGTGTGTATATGTACTTATCTAATGCAATGATCAATGCAAAATATGTTAGTGAAATGTATCCATATGTATGCAAATCCCTAACATAATGTATAATATCTACATGCGTGCTCAATCATCCATCCATATGCAACATCCATGTGATTGCATACAAATTTCATCCAAGAATAAGCATAAACACTCATGCACATGAAATATGAGGAGTGTGTGAGCCGATCTAGTGCCTAATGTGTATCATGCATCCACGAGTAACCACTTGCAAACACTTGCAACCACTTGCAACCATCAACCATAACATGCTTCAAACACATGTTTCATCCAAAGGGTTTCTACCTAAGGTTCTCATGACAAGCTTAGCACGATAACTAGATAAGTATGGATTAGCAAAGAGAAAGATATACTAACAAAGGGAAGAGATTGAGAGTGTACCCTCAAACAGGAATGGATAAAGCCCACGCATCTTCTCCTCGGTTTCCCAAGTTGCGTCCTCTTCGGCTTCACCCCATTGAACTTTCACTAACCTGACCTCGCGATTCCTTAGCTTCTTGGTCTCTGTCCCCAAGATACGAATCGGAGCTTTCCTTAAAGTTGCTTCTTTCTCTACCTCCACGTCTTCAAGCATGCTAGGCTCAACCACCTCAGCGGACTCATGTAGGCACTTACGGAGATGCGAGACATGAAAGACATTATGCACTCCGGACAACTTCTCGGGCAATTGCACTCTATAAGCCATCTTCCCAATTCTCTCAATGATGGGGAAGGGCCCAACAAATCTCGGTGCTAGCTTCCCAACAGCTCCAAATCGGACCACATTCCGCAAAGGAGAAACCTTCACGAAAACCTTGTCCCCAACCTCAAACTCCAATTCGGACCTTCGCCTGTCAGCATAGGATTTCTGCTGGTCTTGGGCCGCTTTCATCCGTCTTCTAATCAACTCAACCTTCTCGGATGTATCCCTAATCATGTCGGGTCCAAGTATAAGCTTATCCGTGGATTCCCACCAACATGTAGGTGACTTGCACGGCCTCCCATATAAAGCCTCGAGTGGTGCCATCCCTATGCTCGCCTGGTAACTGTTGTTATATGCAAACTCAACAAGAGGAAGGTGGTCTTCCCAAGCACCACCAAAATCCAGAATGCAAAGCCTCAACAAGTCCTCAAGTACCCTATTCACCCTTTCTGTTTGGCCGTCTGTTTGTGGGTGATAGGCCGTACTCAGGTTCAATCTCGTGCCCATAGCCTCCTGCAAACTGTTCCAGAACTGACTAGTAAAGATGGGGTCTCGGTCACTGACTATGCTGGAAGGGACTCCATGTAGTCGCACTATCTCACGAAGATATACTGATGCTAGTCCAGATGCGGTCCTTTTGCTCTTCACTGGGATAAAATGAGCACTCTTCGTGAGCCTATCCACAATGACCCATATGCTCGTGTTCCCCTTCCTGGACCTTGGAAGCCCATCAATAAAGTCCATAGAAATGCTCTCCCGCTTCCATAGCGGGACCTCTAGCGGATGTAATAGCCCACCGGGCTTCTTCGACTCAGCTTTTACTCTCTGACAAATAACACATCTCGAGACAAATTCCGCCACATCCTTCTTCATTCCAGGCCAGAAGAAAACGCGCTTCATGTCCTTATACATCTTATCACCACCTGGATGTATAGTCATCTTGGAGCGATGTGCCTCCTCAAGAACTTTCCTCACCAATTCTTCTACCATCGGAACACAAAGCCTTCCATCTCTCCTCAGCCAACCCTTATCGTCTATAGAATATCGAGCAAGGTGACTAGATGTCTCCCCTCGAACCAGCTTGTCCATGATCTCAATTATCTGAGGGTCTTCCTTCTGTGAAGCCCCAACTTGATCTATAAGGGTAGGCCTGAGCTCTAAAGATGCCAAGGAACCGGTCTCCGACTCCATTGCCAAAGAGAAATCAAAGGTCGCCAAGAACTCTAAATTCTTCATCTCAACAAATAGAGGGCTTAGCGTCAACCTTTTCCTACTCAACGCATCCGCTACAACATTCCCCTTGCCAGGGGTATAGGATATCTCAAAATCATAGGAAGCCAAAAATTCCATCCATCTCTGCTGTCTTAAGTTCAGATCCTTCTGCGAAAAGAGATACTTCAAAGACTTATGATCAGTATATAGCTCAAATCTCTCTCCCAGAAGATAATGACGCCATGCTTTGAGCGCATATACAATCGCTGCCAGCTCTAGATCATGAGTGGGATAATTCCTCTCATGCACCTTAAGTTGCCTCCCACCAAAACATATAACTCTGCCCTCTTGCATCAGAACGGCACCCAATCCCGTGCCACAAGCATCAGTGTACACGGTAAATATCTTACCACCATCGGGTAAGGCTAGAACTGGGGCGGAGGTAAGGGCTCTTTTGAGTCTCTGAAAAGCAAGCTCACAATCCATATCCCAAGCAAAGACTAAGTTCTTCTTCGTCAACTTAGTAAGAGGAGCGGATATCTTTGCGAAGTCTTTAATGAACTTCCGATAGAAACCTGCAAGACCCAAAAAGCTTCTCACCTCGGTTGCATTCCTTGGAGTCTTCCAATCCTGAACTGCAACCACCTTAGCGGGATCCACCGCTAAGCCTTGCTTGGATACGATATGCCCAAGAAATCTGACTTCCCTTCTCCAAAAATGGCACTTGGAGAACTTGGCTTTTAACTGGTGTGCTCTGAGTGTATCCATCACCTCTACTAGGTGCCTCACATGCTCTTCTTCGTCCTTGGAGAAAACCAGAATATCATCAACAAAGACCACGACAAACTTATTCAAGAACTCCCGAAACACCCTACTCATCAAATCCACAAAATACGCGGGTGCATTCGTCAAACCGAACGGCATAACAAGCCATTCAAAGAATCCATCTGGAGTTCTGAATGCAGTCTTGTCTATGCTGTCTTCAGCCACTCTGAGCTGATGAAAACCCGTAGCAAGATCAAGCTGAGAGAAAACAGAAGCACCAACCAGTTGATCAAAGAGATCGTCGATCCTTGGTAACGGGTGTCGGTTCTTCTTAGTCAGCTTATTCAATTCTCTATAATCCACACAGAGTCGAAGAGAGCCATCTGCCTTAGTTGCAAACACCACAGGCGCTCCCCATTCGGATATACTTCTTCTAATGAAGCCCTTCTCAAGCAATTCTTTTACTTGCTTGCTCAGCTCCCGTCTCTCACGCGGAGCCATATGCCGAACGGGCAAAGAAACAGGCTTAGCATTGTCTACCAGATAGATGCGAAAGTCAATCTCTCGTTTAGGGGGCAACCCCTTAACTTCTTCAAACACATCTGGATAATCTCGGACCACCCTTACGGACTGAAGGGCCTCCTCTGATGAGTCGAGAGATTCTAGGTAGCATAACATGACGGGATTCTTCGGATTGCATGAAATCTCTAAGGTGTTGCCCAGGCGAGTCACAAGCCTTACAACCCTATGCTCACAATCCAGAATGGCTCCATATCTAGACAGCCAATCCATGCCCAAGATCAATCCGTATCCCCTGAAACCTAGAACATACGCACTACACAAGAACTCAACGCTGAGTATAGAGATCCTTAGATCCTTACATATCATAGATAGATGAGCAGAACCCCCAATGGGATTCGAAACACAAACGGGATCATCCACTAAGCTAGTACTGAGGTGCAAGCTATCAACAAGATCAGATGAAATAAAGCTATGTGATGCACCGGAATCAAACAAGGTACGTACTGGAAGATCAGAGATATAAACAAGGTTCTCAACAGAAACACTACCTCTCTCGGGAACTGAAGCGGCATTGAGAGCATGAACTTGCCCTCCTGAAGATCCAGCCTGTCCTTTCTTCTTTGGGCATTCTTTGCTGAAGTGCCCAGTCTCTCCACAAGAAAAGCATCCACCACTAAGCTTCCTTTTCTTCTTCCTGCAATCCTTAGCAAAATGCCCAGCTATGCCACAGTAATTGCACTTCCCCTTGCCTTTGTTGTTGCCCTTCTTGTTCTTATTCTGATTTCCTTGACTGCTTTGACCTTGGTTGCCTTTGCCTTGAGAATCAGCCTTCTTTGCTTGAGTATCGCCCGACTTGACTTCCTTCTTTCCCTCTCCCTGAAGCAGAGCCATATTGACCAAACTCTCGAAAGTGGCTCCATGCGGAATATGTGACATTGCCAAGCCCTGTAGCGGCTCATTCAATCCTCTGGCAAATCGAAGAGCCTTCTTCTCCGGGGTGTTTACTATATCCAAACCAAAGCGGGCCAGCTGATTAAACTTGTTCACATACTCCTTGACAGACATATCCCCTTGCTTTAATGCAATGAACTTCTCCATTTGTAAATTCGCCTCCGCCGAAGATAGAAACTTGGTCACAAATCTAGCCCTCAAGTCGGCCCAAGTCTCAACGGGCCTCGTCCCATTGGTGACCTCCCACCAATAGGCCGCCTCATCCTTCAAAAGCCATACGGTCAATAAGATCTTCCTCTCGTCATCTATCCCAAAGATGGCAAACAAGTCCTCCGTGTCCTTCAGCCAATTCCTAGCTTCAACGAAAGATTCCGTGCCTAGGAAATTCTTGCCTCCCATTGCCTTAAAGTCTTTACAAACCTTTGTAAACTCAATCTGAGGATGCTGAGGGGGAGGAGGAGGAAGAGGAGCCTCAGCAACGGGAGGGGGAGGAACATTAGCAACGGGAGGGGGAATATTAGCTGCTGGAGGAGGGGGAGCAGGAACCACCGGAGGAGGGATATTAGGGATAGGATTCTCAACTACAGGAGGAGGAGTGGGAGTAGGGTTGGCGGGACCAGCTGCCGCCCTAGCTTCTAGGAGTCTCCTATACCAGAGTGGTACGTTCACTCCATCTGGGATGTCAAGATTCTCAGCCATACTGAAACAAGAGATAAGATAAGATTAGGTCAAGGGAACGAAGGATAACGCTGATGGCTTTTGGGGATTAGCCTTAAAATAATCTAGACTTTATTTTGGAAAATACTTAGTAGGTTTTTGAAAATAGTTTTTAAAAAGGGTTTTTTTTTTTTCAAAAGTTTTGTTTAATCTTGTTAACCTCGTGCTCTGATACCAAATGTAACACCCCACCTCCACTAGGATCACTCCTTAGAATGTACTAGCTTTGGAGGGGCGTTATTGTGAAGGTAAACTTGCACAGAGATATCACAAGACAGAATATATAAAAATAAATATAAGTAAAGCAGCGGTAGCAGATAAAAACCCATCATCATCATCTCAGAAAACCAACATAGTCAAGTACATACTATCAAAATGTCATATTCCAAAATATAACATAAGTCTAGATATGTGATAACAAAATACATGGTAAAACATCAGTACTAATCCCCAGAAATAAAAGATAAGCCACAGCTAGCTCAGATCCATACATGAGCTATCCCACAAGCAAGCCAAAGATCCACTAAGCAGATGTAGCCCCTCCCTGAGAACCTGTGGGGGGGGGGGGGGGGAACGGAAGAAAAGAAGCGAAAGAAAACAGGTCAGTCAAAAAGACTGGTAAGCCCTACTACGATCAATCTATAAACTAATAAAGTTAACAGTATGATGGAAACTGAGATGAACATACTGGCAATAGATAAAGGTGACATCACATGGACGAGATTAAGCTTTGCACCACAGTGTACTAGCAAACCCACAAAACAGATCTTGATCCCTTAGCCCAAACTTTGGCCCAATAACATGAAGTGACCTTAGTATAAGGTCCAGCCCAACGGTCTAGTCGATCGGCTCCCTATAAACCTAACACGTCAAGTGTTGGTGTCCATACGGCCCACATGGATGTAGTCAGACTGTGCTGGGTCCACCTTCGGGTGTATCAAGCCCTAAGATGTCAACCCCAGACACCTAAGCAATAATGCACAGTCTAAGCCTACTGGTACCCGTGCCTCGAGTTTGTCCAACATCGGACTACGTGCACGTCCGTAGCCCGCCGGACCCGCACCGCTGTACCACTCAGCCGTCGCTTTGGTCGCTTACATCAGTCCAGTAATCGTGCCCCGCCCTTGCCTAGCCTCTAGGGTTGTGAATGATACCAAACTGGGATTACTGCTGGAACAGACCACGTTGCTAGGGTTTCTAAGAGGGTTAAGTGTGGTTTTAACCCCTCACTAAACCTGGATTAAATTAGCTAAGTGTACCCACTTAACCCCATCTAATCCTCGCATCCCCATTATTGGTTAAGTATTAGTGGGCCATGACTTAACCCTAATCATGAGGCATTAATTACTTAATGCACCCAACCTCTCACATTAGACGTCCGTGGTTACCTGGGAAGATTTACACCACAACTAGGTCTAACCTCGAGTTGGCCATATCATGTTATCTAATGTCATGTCCACTTTAGAACATATTTACAAGTTAACATATACTTGGGTAGACCTAACTTAATAGGTAAATTCCCAAGGGGTAGACCTAACTTAATAGGTAAATTCCCAATCTTTTAGTTTCATGTATTTTTAAGTTTACCCAAACCCTCCCAACGTCATTATCTCGCTTACATATTCGTCATAACGTATAAGGGTATAAAAGGTAACTTGGCATAACATACATGGTGAACTTCACATGTCATAATAAACATGCATACATGTTAAACTTGCAAATCATGTCATGGTGAATTCGCATAAACATGCATAGCTTATTAAATATGCATAACATGGTAAGGTGAACATGCATAATCCATTAAACTTGCATAACATGGTAAGATGAGCTTGCATAGCATGCATAATCCATTAAACTTGCATAATATGGTAAGATGAACTTGCATAAGCATGCATAATCCATTAAACTTGCATAACATGGTTAGGTGATCTTGCATAATCATGCATAACCCATGAAACATGTAGAACATGACATAATAAGCTCGCATGAGCATGCATAACTTGTGAAACATGTAAAACATGGCATAGAAATCTCGCATATGCATGCATAACTTATGAATCATATAAAACATGACATAGTGAGTTCGCATAAGCATGCATAATCAACTAAACTCACACAAATCTCAACTTTCACCAAACATTAACTTTAGAGTTTGTAAAGTGAAGGTAAGAGGGCTTACAAATATAAACAAGCCACAAATCCACCAAATAAGATGAAGAAGCCCTTTTTAAAAACTCAAAACAAAGCCTCAAATAAGAAAACCCTTTTGCAAGATCCCAAAAACACAAACTTAGCAAATCAAACTTGCTACTTAATGAAGTATGCAAGTTATTAAGCATTCATACAACATAGAAAAGGTTGTATGATCATCATATCTTCATAGGATTTAACTTTGAGGAAGGTGGAGGCTAGGTTTTAGGTGGAGGCCATTTGAGGATTCAAATTGACATAGTTTAGTTGCTAGATTGATTAATGAGGCTTTAGGGTAGGATTAGGGGTATATTTATAGAAGATTAGAGTGTTTTTAGCCCTAGGATTAACCCTAGATTAGGTTTGGCCCGTCAGATCTCAGAATTCTCCAGAACCAAGCCACATGACCCAACCCAAATCAGAAATGGTGCACCAGGCTGAACTGCCTGGGCACCCCCTGTCGACAGGGCTGTCGACAGGGCAGTCGACACCCTGGGTGCCCTGTCGACATGCCTGTCGACATGGGGCCCCCTGGCGGGAATTTTCCCGCCTAACCCTGATTAGCCCTAATCCTTGATTTTAATTTGAAATTTAAATCTGTCTTTAGCATATAAATTTCTGAAAACTTCAATGGGCCTTAACTGGGTCATACGGACTCCGATTTTCGAAAACTCGGACTCTATTTTGCGTATTTTTCCGAGACGAACGCAATGGCATAGCCCGTTTCCCCTGATTCTGATTTTTGAATTAAATTATGCCTCGATTTATGTTATAACAGTTTATTGAAAATACGGGTTGTTACACATAAGTATTGCCTAGCCTTTTCATGGAAAGCGTCGAGGCTTTTTGGCTGCTTCCGATTGATCCATGCCCCGAATTCGGAAGTGGGGAGGACGCCTTTGGCTAGTTGACAGAGTGCGGTGCAAGGATCTGGATCCTTGACCTCGACGAGCGCGACATTGAACCGGGAGATGTAGCTTTTGAGCGACTCGGCGGGTCCTTGGCATAGGTTAGACAAGGTGAGGGCATTCTTCGGAGTCAGGATGTGCACTCTGAATTGCTTGACCAATTCTGCTGCTAATTGGGTGAAGTTGTTAATGGAATCAAGTGGGAGGCGAGAGAACCATAACAAATCGGTTCCTGATAAGAAGACCGGGAAGCACTTGCATTTGACCGGATCATTGCCCCGGATCGAGTCCATTTGCCATTCATATTGATTTAAGAAGGTACAGAGGGTCGGTTGTGCCATCATAGAGCGGCAACTGTGGCATGTCGAAGCGGCGTGGCCATTCAACTTCATTTACCCTCCTGGTGAAGGGGTTGCGCTTAATGTGCGCTTCCCATGAATCATGCATGTTTCCTCGCCTCTCCCTCATGATCCTTCGGACCATATCGGGAAGGTATGTTGGATGGGGATCCACCATCAGGACCCATGGGTTTTGGCGAGGTTCCGGGGTCCTATTGCGAGGGTGTTTCCTATGATGGACGTCCGGATTGTCTTCCTCCATGTCCTCGACATCTATAATCGGATCTTGATGAAGAGCAGATTGATGCAGATCCTGTTCTAGAAGGGCGCGGGCCATTGGAATAGCGGGCCCATCATCCTGATTAGCGGTCATTGAGTTGTGTCGAGGAAGAGGTTGGTTCGTAGGATCTGGTCCGTCATTGATAATCAAGCGAGAGCGGTCTCGGTACTGTGCCCCCTCGCTATATGGGACTGTAGTTCGGTCGCCGTAGCCGCTCCAATTGCCGTTGGCATAGCCATTATCGAGAGTGTTGGTGCCAACGGTGACGTTGTTGATGAGACTAAATCTCCTTCTTTGTCCGCGGGAGGCGGAGTGAGGCGGAGTCGAGGCCGAGTGAGGCGGAGTCGAGGTCCGCGGGAGGCGGAGTCAGGGCCGAGGTCCGCCGAAGGCGGAGTCGAGGCCGAGGTCTGCGGGAGGCGGAGTCGAGCCTCGAGGTTCACGGTAGGCGGAATTGAGCCACGGGGTCCATGGGAGACGGAGTCGAGGCCGAGTGAGGCGGAGTCGAGGTCCGCGGGAGGCAGAGTCGAGTGAGGCGGAATCGGGGCCGAGGTCCACACGAGGCGGAGTCGAGGCCGAGGTCTGTGGGAGGCGGAGTCGAGCCTCGAGGTTCGCGGTAGGCGGAGTTGAGCCACTAGGTCCGCGGTAGGCGGAGTCGAGCCAGGAGGTCCGCAGGAGACAGAGTCGAGGCCGAGTGAGGCGGAGTCGAGGTCAAGGTCCGCGGGAGGCGGAGTCGAGGCCGAGTGAGGAGGAATCGGGGCCGAGGTCCGCGCGAGGTGGAGTCAAGGCCGAGGTCCGCGCGAGGCGGAGTCGAGCCTCAAGGTCCGCGGTAGGCGGAGTCGAGCCACGAGGTCCGCGGTAGGCGGAGTCGAGCCATGAGGTCCACAGGAGGCGGAGTCGAGGCCGAGTGAGTCGAGGCCTTCTATTTCTCAGGAAAGCACCAAATGTTGACGGCAAAAAATGTCATAAACACCAAAGATTCCCAATTACTAGGAATTATAAATATGGTCGCATAGACAAGAACATTAAATAGAACATAAGCAGTAAATAACACGAGATTTATAGTGGTTCGGCCATAGTGAGGGCCTACGTCCACTTTGAAGAGTCGGTTGGAATATTATTAATCACTTGGAAGAATTACAAGGTTGAGACTATCTCATGGCATCTCATTACATTCACTTTTCATGATATATGATGTCATAATTATAATATATTGAATAATAAGGAAAAAGACGATTTTGTCCTTCTTCTTCCTCAAAGAGGAGATGTCATTAATGAAGCTTTATGGAGGTCTCAAAGCTCAAGAATCCAACCCTTTTGAAGTGTGAGGCCATGGGGTATTTATAGGAAGTGGTTAGGTAGGGGTTAGGTAGGAGTAGGTAGAAATGGGGACCATCTTCCAGAAATTCGCACTTCTTGCTGTCGGGCCTCGGAAATTCGCACCTGGGGTGAGGTGCGAAATTTCGCACCTGCCCGTTGTCGAGGCTGGTTGGTTCTTTTGAGGCGTCGAAGCTCCTCAACACCAAATGAAGGAATCCACCGTTTTGCTAGTCCGAAGTGAAGGAATTTGAGATTCTGGCATGGAGAAAATCGGATGAATCGGGCGGTGCCCACAGTTTCGACCTAACCGACTTGGTCAATCGCCGCTGGGACTGTGGGGCCCCGGATCCCCACCGGCACTGCGCCCGGACCCGCTTGACGGCTCGCATTCGGCTCAAAGCACGGCTCGCCTTCGGCTCGGATGCGGACGGATATTGATGGGGGTTGCGTCTAAGGGATGCGACGTCCTACTAGTGGCCAGACTCGAGTCTTCTGATACTGGCCCCCCAGAAGATATTGGCGACACCGCCGGGCTGTAATGTCACGCGATATGTTGAGTCGAGCGTGTCTTGAGTACTTTTGGTGACCGGACCAAAAGGCCGGTTAACAACAACAATAAAAGAAAACAGTTTAAAGGGGGAATGATAATCACTTATTATAAATAATTAACATTAATGAGAATGTGGTATAATAGGAAGGCTTGTCTTAGGGACAAAAGAATATTATAACTTAGGTTATAATAACCTAGTAAGGGAATGGGATAACTGGTGAAATGAGATAATGGACACTTAATTATTAAGTAATTAGTAAATGGGGAAGCCGGAAACCAGTTGAGAAAAAGGGGGGAAATATATGAAATATGAGAAGTTGTACTTAATCATAAGTTAAGTTTATTGTACATTGGAAGTCTGAAACCCGCTGGTAAGAATAACATGTTAGACTTGTACTAGGGACAAGAGGAAATTATAACATAAGTAATAATAAATGGGTGGAGAAACTTATTAATGGGCCTTAGTTAAGAGAACTAAGTTAACAAGTAAACAACGATAAGTTGTAGTAACGGTGTAAAATGGAAATTATGATTAAATGCGAAAGAATGAGGAAAACTTATGAAATAAGTTATACTTAATCATAAATAATGACTGACATGTTAAACATAAAACATGTGAATTAAGATATACTTAATTACATATTAAGTAAAACATGTTATTGTAATAATGAAATCAAACAAGAATATAAAAGAGATTGCGGATTACAGACCTTGGGCCACAATCTAGAGAATAACATGTTGTGGGCGTATTAATAAACTTAAATGGGTTAAGTTATATGACTGAAATTAATAAGCAAGAGAAACTTGGTAATTTGAATAATAATTCAATGTGAATGAGAATAACCAAGTTAAAAGGAAGCCTGGTGAGGTAAGGCAAGCGCGTAAAATAATGTTTAGTCATAGGGTCTAACAACATATTAAAGTAAGGTGCTTGGACCAGTCCGCACGTTTGAGGGTGAATAACCCAACGGGGTAGATCATGGTGGTGTTATAAGGCACGAGAGGAGCACACATTCATCTGATTGTTCTGACGGCTCCGAAGGACCAGAAGGGGAAGCACGCGGCTTCCTGAGATACATAAGGTGCTCCTAGTAGTCCTCTGTGCGGTGGCAGATGTCTTAGGCTATGCTCGCAGGGGTTGGGTCTGCGCATAACTACTAGGTGGGTGGGCCTTGACTGCAAAAGTAGCTATGCAGTCAGAATGCTGTGACGCAGTGACACCAGGGTGATTCAGCGGTTGCCTCAACGGGAGGCGGAGTCAGGACCAACAAAGATAGTGGACCGTCGAATACTCGTCATCGACAGCCAGTGGGATGCAAAAAGACTAGAGCTAAACCCAAGAACCATTCGCTTTTTGCTATCGGGGTACGGTGGTTGAGGGGAGACGCCAAATGGATGTTTAGATTGTTTGTTGTTAGGGTCGTCGCTTAGCTCTTGTAGTCTTTACTAGTTGAGGGAGGGGCCTAGGTAGGGCCATAGCCACCGTGAAAACAGACCCTAGGAATATCTGTAGAGGATCTTAAAGACGTGCCTGTACAGATATGGAAAAGCTCCCGACCGAGTTCCGTGTTTCTTGTATCGCCCTGCCATGGAACTCGGTGCACATTAGAGGACGCGTGATTGAGGCATCGAGCTACAATTGAAGATACGTATGGTGGACATCTAGATACATGTATGTCGGCTCTGGGTGGTGTATCGTAAACTTGAGGGCATTACTCCTCATAACATACTCGCAGGTTAGATTTGTGGCAGAGACATGAGACATTGTAGCTTTGGATACTGGTTAGGCAGTATTATTAGTACAGTAAGGCTATACTTTGATTATATTATATTTTATCCATTCCGCTATGAGATGTTTTCTGAGCTCTGACATATTTTATGTCTCTGTCTTTTCTGCAGGATACCAGAGCAAACCAATCTGAGTTTCGATAGATTGGAATTTTGAAAAAAAAAAAATAGGTCTGTCGGAATTGGGGTTGTTACAAAAGTAATAAAATCTCCTCTCCCCAAGTGGACGTACATTAACAAGACGTTAGTAGAACCACTATAAATCTCTTGTGCTCTTTCTTTTATTGCTTGATCCGTGATTGTTTTACTGGTGACTATCTGTTGTTTGTTTTGCCTCACCGTCAATCTGTTCCTTTTTTTCCGCAAGGTTGGGTTTTATTCCCAAGGTTTTTTTTTGGGAAATTCCTCCCCAACACATATAACACTTTTCTACATCCTAAGAGTATATATATAAATACCATAATTTAAATATTGTTTGCCTCATGTCATTCAAGTATAAAACCCAAATTTATTTTAGGATATTACAACCGAGTCGATCAATTCAACCCTTTTATCCAATTCGGTCTGGTAAATAGCTGAAAAGAGTAGAATGCTTATATCCAAACTCCACTTATAGTCTACTTTATCTTAGACACCTCTAAGGTAAATGTTTTTGTTAGTTAGCCTAATAACATCAAGTAATGTCACATTTCCTGGATGTTAAAATAAAAAACCTTGTTTTAACATAACAAATTTTATTCAATCCCTTCATTGAATTATTCTATTTGAACTTCATTTATTAACCAACAACTTAAACAAAGTACCTTTTCTACTATGAACTATATTTTATTTTTTACCCATATAGTACATACATATATACATATAGCTCGAGTAACTGCAAAATGATATCAAAGAACAATTTTTGTGGACTCATTCTTTCGATAGCCCTTTTGATGCTTTTAGGGCCTTTCGAATGCAGTACTCTTTCAGAATGTATCAATGAGTTTCAAACTATATTTGATGGAGTGAATGACCGAATCAAGATTAGACTATTACCAAATAGTATCATATATCCCTTTACCATGAAAAAAAATGCTCTACAGAGGTGTTTACCATCCGAGCTGTCTTTTATCCATTTTTAGCCACTTTTGAGTCATTCAAACTAGTTAATCATGAAAAATACTTCTTCTTTTCAATTCCTTTTTGAAACAATATTATATACATTCTTCCGACTAAATGTAGTATTGAACAAAATATTTATCATTTGTTTTCTTTGAATTCACTTGGATTTGAATTTGTTCGATCGTTGAAAGTATACTGAGTGTACTGTCATATTTGTCTGGGCAAACATTTGATTGCCACTTAGAAGATTAGTTTGATCATCACAAAATCAATCAAGACTCATTCCCTAAACTATCTAAAGATTTTTTTAAATTCCTTTCCCAAAATATTTCTAAATAAATTTACCACTATTTTTTTCCAAATTCATAAGTTATAAAACTTATTTTCTTATAATTTTTAACAAAACACTTACTAAAGTTTCCAGATCAATTTTGGAATTCTCGACCATTAGAAATCATTAGAATTTTCCTTTTATTCAAATAAATGAAAACCATCAAACACATATCAAAATGAGATGCAACACCAAACTACCTAATATATAGATACATGCAACCATCAATGACTCAGTTGAGAATATCAGAATTAATCACCTACTTTTATTTCATAACATTTGAAATAATATATATATATCTTCATTTGTACAAAAAATCATAGTTTTTAATTTTTTAAACTAATTTTTGGTTTATTAAAGCAGCTCTATACCAAATTACTATTTCTTTTTAAATCCTTTAGCAAACGTTCTTATCCCGAATATGCTTTCAAATAATGCTATCATTATTTCTTTCAATTTGAAAAACTATTCCAAAAATGCATGGATTTAAATATTCAAATCCTCCGCTTAAATTCTTTTTATTTATAAATATAAATCATACTTGTAAATTTTTTACTTCCCTACAAAAAATCATTCCACAAATTATATCTTTGTTTAGAATACAATAAAAACATTGATTGAAGAAAATTTTCAATGCAACATTATCACCAAATGCCTTAGAGTCAAATTGTAAATTTAAATTCACAAGGTGTTCATTTTAATTTTTTCCCCAATTACTAATCCACCCAATCTATGCAGCAAAAATGATAAAACTGATGGAGAATGGAGTTTTGATGACAACAACCTTATTTCAATTATCATCATTAATTGATTATAAAATATATACTAACATTTCTATCTAGAATATACATACATATACATATATGCAAGATTTGTATACATGACTTGAATATTGAAGACTGTACAGTTTCAGAGTTCCAAGAGATTCAGAATTCAACAGAGACTCAAGACCCATGAGTTACCAAGTTTTCAAGAGTTCAGTACAAATGTAGTAATAAAGTCTAGTTTACATGTAAGACTCCGAATAACACCCCATGTTCAAATTCTGATTACAAATTATTTTATCCTACTTATGATTTCCAACATATAAGTTTAAAGTTTAATATATAAGTTTATATAGTTATATAGTTTTATGTTTTTAAAATCTTATAAATTTATAAATATGTTTATATAATATATTATCATGTTTTCATGTGATTTTACACTATAGAATATTCATTTATATCACTAAATTTTAATTCAAGAATTTCCAGAATAATATATATGATTAAACAATTGAAAATTAGATTTTAAAAATAAAAATACATGACATATGTCGATCGACATACATAAATGGCTATGTCGACATACAACTGTCAGAAATTCAATTTTCAAAGGAAGTATCTTTTCACCATTTGTAACATTTCTGAGACGTTGCAACCTTTCACATACTACAAATAGGGGTTAATTTCGATTTTTTCCATTATTCTTCTTCTTTATCTTCACCCCTCTTTATCCCACCATTAATATTTCATATTTTCTTAATTCATATACTTATACTTTGCCGATTTCTACTCAAATTACATCAGACTTCTTCTTTTCTCAATCTTTATCTACTACTATCTGAATTAAAGTGTTATTGAAGAGTTAGGCTGTTGTAATCATTTGGGAAGTGTTTGGTAAAGGGTTTGTTCCTTATAGCCCTAAAATCAAGGAAAGAGAGCGGTGTTAACCTTGTAGCCGTAGAATCAAGGGTGTTTGGAGCGGTGTTAACCTTGTAGCTGTAGAATCAAGGGTGTTTAGAGCGGTGCTAACCTTGTAGTCGTGAAATCAAGGGGTTGTACTTGGATATTGGTAATAATAAAATTACGTGTAATCCAGCGTTGCGTGAGACTAGACGTAGGAGTAATCCGAACCAGTATAAAATCCGGTGTGTTCTTTCCTTTTTTGCATTTTATATTTTTCTGTTTCAGCGTTTGTGTTTGATTCTGTGTTTGTGATCATCTCTGGTGTGTGATTCAAATAGTAGATCATTTAAGTTTAAGATTTTCGTAAATTTCTTATAAACACTATTCACCCCCACTCTAGTATTAGTCTTGCCTTAAGATCTGCATCCCGCAACCCCTAACAATTGGTATCGGAGCATAGGTTTTCAAAAAGTTCTTAATCTAATTTTTGAAAATATTAAATGGCAACCAACACTGGTAATAATAGTTCTTTATAGAGGGTCAGTCCACTGTTAGACCACCACTATTTAATGGCAGTAATTATTCATATTGGGCATATAGAATGAAAATATATTTACAATTTGTAGGATTAGACACATGGAATAGTACATAGACTAAATATGTTGAACCCATTACTAATTTTGCACAATGGACTAATGAACAAACAACTGCTGCACAAAGCAATTCTAAAGCCATAAACATGTTCTGTTCATTAGATAGAAATGAATTTAATGGAATGTCAGTTTGTAAATCTGCTTATCAAATATGGAGAACATTACAAGTTACTCATGAAGGAACCAATAAAGTCAAATAGACAAAGATATCAATGCTAATTAATCAGTTTGAGTTATTTAAATGAAAGAGAATGAATCTACCTCCAATATGTAACGCAGATTCTAAGAGAACTTGCATTCATTAATAGCATTGGGAAAAATTTATTCAGAAGAAGACCAAGTCAGAAAAACACTTAGTTCATTGACTCCAGAATGGGACCAGAAAGCATTGGCAATTGAAGAAGCTAATAATGTCAGTGAAATGAAGATTGGTGAGTTGATTGGGAATTTGATGTCGTTTGAAGTTCAATTACAAAAAAGAAAGGAAAATAAGACCACAGAAAAGAAATTTATAGCATTCAAAGCGACAACAAATGGTTCTGATTCAAGTAGTGAAAACGATGAAGAAATTGCTTTAATGACAAGGAATTTCAGAAAAATTCTGAGATACTAAAGGAGAAATAATTTTCAAAGAAATAATCAAGGAAGTTCGGGAAGAAATGATGATTGATGTTATAACTGCAATAAACCAGGTCACATAAAGAGAATGTGTCCATGCCCAAATAAATCAAATTAACAAACAGACAACAGTAATTCGTCAAAGAAAAGAAAGAGGGCATACACATCAACTTTAGATGATTCAGATTCATCATCAAGTGATGAAGAGCCAGAAATCGGAAATTCAAATATGTGTTTCACATCGATTCAGAATTCAGAAAATATCGAAGAAATGGATACAAAAACTTGGTACACCTTAATTAATTTCTAATCTTTTGGTTGAATGGATGTTTTGTTAGTTTTGTTTGATTGCTTTGTTTGAATTTTTAGAATAATATATGTGATTAAACAATTGAAAAATAGTTTTTAAAAATAAAAATACATGACGTATGTCGACATACATAAAAGACTATGTCGACATACAACTGTCAGAAATTCAATTTTCAAAGGAAGTGTTGTTTCACCTTTTGTAACATTTCTGAGACGTTGCAACCTTTCACGTACTATAAATAGGGGTTGATTTCGAATTTTTTCATAATTCTTTTTCTCTATCTTCACCCCTTTTCGTCCCACCATTAATATTTCATATTTTCTTGATTCCTATACTTATACTTTGCCGAATTCTACTCAAATTACATCAAGCTTCTTCTTTTCTCAATCTTTATCTACTACTCTCTGAATTGAAGTGCTATTGAAGAGTTATAGGGTTGTTGTAATCATTTGGGAAATGTTTGATAAAGGGTGTGTTCCTTATAGCCCTAAAATCAAGGAAAGAGAGCGGTGTTAACCTTGTACCCGTAGAATCAAGGGTGTTTGGAACGGTGTTAACCTTATAGCCGTGAAATCAAGGGGTTATACTTGGATATTGATAATAATAAAACTCTATGCAATCCAGCGTTGCGTGGGACTGGACGTAGGAGTAATTCGAACCAGTATAAAATTTGGTGTGTTATTTCCTTTTCTGCATTCTATATTTTTCTGTTTCCGTGTTTGTATTTGATTCTGTGTCTATGATCATCTCTGGTGTGTGTGATTCAAATAGTAGATCATTTAAGTTTAAGATTTTCGTAAATTTCTTATAAACACTATTCACCCCCCCCCCTCTAGTGTTAGTCTTGCCTTAAGATCCGCATTCCGCAATCCCTAACAAAAAATACCCTAATCAGCCAATGCCTATAAGCATGTCAAGCACAACTATTCAATCAACAAACAATAGCCAATACTCCAAACTGGGTGAGGATTACTAACTAACATTAAATGACATATAGTAATTAAATATTATCATTATCTAACAAATAACACATCAATAATAACAATATAAATTTTATAAACTTATTCATTATATAGATAATATAAAACCTTGGTAAAATTATTTCATATGCTAATTTTTAAAACGATACTATAACGGTTTGCCTTGCTCAAGTGTTTAGAAACCCGTATCGATATCGTGTTACCCACATCGAGTAGAATTCATAAGACATTCAATAGATAAGTCAATATAATATCAGATATTTTTATAGCAGTAAAAATAAGTGCTCTAATATATAATACACTCAACTTATTGTATGGTGTTACTAAATCTATCTCTAACCAGTTACCCATTCTAGGCATTACTAGCCCTATCTATAATGTGTTCTGCTCCACCAAGGCATAGATGTTCCCTTAACCTAAGTTATAATACAATTGCAACAAACGACTGTTCCTACACAAAAAGACAACATATTGATAATAAAGACATTAAATTGGATATTTGATTAATACTCTAGAAAGAGTTCATATCTATTTCTAAATGAATCTATGGTATGGCCAATGTTTACTGCTATGAACTAAAAAAGGTAAGCTGAAAGTGAGAACTTATTGGATAAAAAAGTATAAATTAAATGAAAAATATATTCTAATGCAGAGTTAAGTATGAAGTGACGTCGGTTTTATTTCAAATGAGGAGTAATGCATGATATTCAGTAAATAACAATAAAGAATTTTAAGGAAACTAAAAAATGATTTAATGCCATAATAAAAGTGTAAGTTTTATTTATGTTTTTTCAAAAAATGAATAATTTATCAATGATAAAAATTAGCTTTTACGAATTTTAGTTCACAAAAAAGAATTCAAACCTATTTTTTCCATGTTATAAACTCACTATTTTACCATACAACATTCCAACTTTTATTTTGATATTTGTTGCTTCTATGCATACGTAATTGCATAATTTATGAGACACTTTTTTTCGAATTGTAACATAAGCATATACAATAGCTTGTTCTAACAATAATAACTTATTTTAGTAGTTTGTTTCATTTTCCTTCTTCCATCTTTTGATCTATCTATCGTCTTTGATGAAATATTATGTATTATTATCATGTCATGTTAAGTTATATGAGTTAGAAAATGTGGTGTTTCTAGGCTACTGTTTTTTCTTCTAATTTGGTTGATATTATCTATGTATAAAAGTAAAGAAATACAACTACGTGCTACCATTTAAGTATCAGAATTTGACAAGGTGCAGTAATGAAAATGTTTTTTTTTTCAAATCAAATATAGAACATTGTTTCACTTAGAGTCTTCTAGGTTTTAAACACAATAATTACAGCTATAATTTATGTGTTACCCATGATAACTGTAACGACCCGAATTTTGAGCGACTTTGGTTATCGGCATAAACACGATGTCGATAACCAAAACATCGAAAAATCCTGGTAATTAGTGAAAGAAATTAGAGGGTGTGGAAAGATAAGATAGAAAATTAGAATAGAAGAAGAAGAAGAACACAACATCAGAGTAACACGAATCTCACAGCGGAACGAATAAATATATTTCATAACATAACTTTGAAATACAAACTTGGTACCTGAATATACATATCATTATCAAAGTACAACACTTACAACACAGCGGAAATAACTATAGCTATATGATCCTGAAGCCTCCTGCTCCAGCTGTTCAATGTATCTGTAAATCCCGACTACTTGACTGCCCGTACAAATTTAGGCACCCAAGAGTTTAGGGAAAACAACAAAGTAAACTCCGGGTCAGTCATGGGACTGGTATGAGTAAAACAGTTTAAAAACAGTTGAACAAGTAAATGATATCTCATAAGACCACGCCGCATAACGGAACGGGTTTTTCCCTTATGAAAATCCAAAATATCTTTATATCAAAGACCTTTTGATATTATAATAATGTCTATCAACCACAGTATATATATAATCATCTAGCAGAAACGCTTTCATCTCACGTTCTACATATATAGTATACAAAATCAAAACCGCAAGCACATATTGGGTAATGGATTTCCAACAATGACAAGGTATGGAACCACCTTTCGCTTGTGTACCTCTAGAGAGGAATACACTGGGTTCAACAAGAACATCTTGCAACCCGGCCACACATGACCGACCACTCATTTCGCTTGAGTGTATCGAATGTATATCACCAACAGTTGGGATCAACAACCGTTTCCCGAATGGGACAGCATCAACAATAGATTTTTAGAAATGAATGAAACTCTAGATCAGGTGATTATACACCCTACTTCGGTGCGACCGACTTAGCCATGCTGCCTGCCCGATTTCTGTCATTTACCGGATGATGAGGCTAGAAGCTACGCTTTATCATCACATCAGATTCACTTTGAATGTCACATCATCAAATCCATCAAATCACCGATTGACGTCCTCAACCATACATTATGTGTTAGCTAAGAGAAGTTTCCTTCTCCGCTTCCACTCTTGGTACAGTTGGAGAAATCAATATACGTGATCGTCTGGACATATTCTGTCAGACATCCGTCCATACAAGTCACCCAGGAACAGGATAAACTGAAGGCACTATTCTGTAAACAGGATAGCCCTTGCATAACTCCGTCTTCAATTTCCTTTGGCATATATGATTCGCAACGCTTATGCCAATACAGAGTGGTTCTTTGGATAATAATCCAACCGGTCTCTCCATATTAACAACGTTAAAATGGTCAAAACTTCGATAGTCTGTGATCTAACTATCGAATAAAAATAGGTGTGCAAACAATGATATTATTTCCAAATGGAAATTATATCGATCAAACATTATTCAACATTTATCTCTTTAATTCATTAATTTACTTATCTCCTGTTTCCCTATATTCAGTATTTCTTATTTTCTAGTTTCGGAAAATATACGTTATTAACAATGGAAAACATTTCCATTTCTTGTTTTTTTTTTTTTAGAAAACATTACTGGTTTCTTCTTTGGAAAACATTTCCAAAGCTTCTTCATTGGTCTTAGACAGATGTTTAAACAAAACCATCGCGATACCAACTCAAACCATTTCCTTTACTGCCGAACCTTAACTATTCCTTAGTTAAAAACGAAGCCAATCAAGTTGGGGTAGAACTACCTCTCAGACCTTAACTGAACAACATTTCTAACTTTGAATTAGGCAAAGTTCACTTTATATTCCTTTAACTAACTTCCTTACTTAACTCTCTTCGAATAGCTATATTCGATTTACTCTTTTCACTTAACTCTATTCGATTAAACTAACCTCGATTAACTACTTTTATACTAACACTAATCGATTAACTAACATCGATTAGTTCCTCTTTTTAACTTTAACACTAATCGATTAACTAACATCGATTAGTTCCTTTTTAACTTTATCACTAATCGATTAACTAACATCGATTAGTTCCTCTTTAACTTTATCACTAATCGATTAACTAACATCGATTAACTACTTTTATACTAACACTAATCGATTAACTAACATCGATTAGTTCCTCTTAATAAACTACGTTTTCCGTTACAACTATTTCCTTTTTATAACGTTTACTTACCGTTACAAATATTTCCTATTTATAACTTCTATTTACCGTTACAAATATTTCCTATTTATAACTTCTATTTACCGTTACAAATATTTCCTATTTATAACTTCTATTTACCGTTACAAATATTTCCTATTTATAACTTCTATTTACCGTTACAAATATTTCCTATTTATAACTTCTATTTACCGTTACAAATATTTCCTATTTATAACTTCTATTTACCGTTACAAATATTTCCTATTTATAACTTCTATTTACCGTTACAAATATTTCCTATTTATAACTTCTATTTACCGTTACAAATATTTCCTATTTATAACTTCTATATACCGTTACAAATATTTCCTATTTATAACTTCTATTTATTTTCTAAATAAATATCCCTTTTATAAAACCGTGTTCGTTTTATAAAAAATTCCTTTTATAAAATCCTGTGATTTTATAAAATTCCTTTATTTCAATATACATTGAAATACTTCTTTTTACATCCCAGGGTCTTTTATGATATTTAAAATATCGAATAAAAATGATCAACATCATTCCAACACACATAATCCATAACAGATTATATAACACATCATATATCACAATATATGAAAAACAGTAAAATAAATGTTGAGGAATCCAGTCGGATTCCTCCAACCTGTTTCCCTGCATCACAGATGTTAAACAATATAGATAACATCGCTTTCAGTTCTATATGATATATTCTGTTAAACAGAATCAATATAGAAAATTTAACTAACTGACTAGCACTTCAATCAAACAGTCAACATACAGCCAATCAGCCAATATCTAACAGTTCTAAAAATACAACATGAAATTATAAACTGTTCAGAGTTAATGAGATTTACTCACATTTGCAGTTCATCGTTAAAGAACGATAAACTGTTTGTTTGATTTGAATCAAACAATTTATTCCGCCATAAATTCAAACGAGCCCCTATCCACTTCCAGTCAGCTTCATGGTGAAGCTCTCGTCCATACGGTCCCAACGGATCTTGTTTCGCTGAATTTCGATGCCGTATGGAGAAGTTATGATTGAAACAAGACAACACATTAATTTAAATTAAATTAAAATAAAACTTTAAACTTTTTAATTGGGCTTTTACCCAATATTCCGGCCCATCTTCATTTTAAACATTGGATCCGCACTCCTTTCTTCCTCCATCTCAAACGCCAGGCCACTCTCCCTGTAACCCATTTGACCGTTACTTTGACCGCCTACACTTCCTCCTCTGGCCATTCATTCGAAGTGCCATCACCACCATCCAACTAAGCATCAAAACCTCCAACCCCCATTGTCTCAAACTCGATTCTCCCCTGGTGGCACCCCCTGTAGCCGACTTCACTGTCGTGAGTTGCCACCGTACACCGAAGTTCCCCTTGTTGTCACCGTCGGGTGTGCCTTGCCACCCCTTGTTTGAAATCGGGCCCGCTGTTTTCCAAAGGACCCATTCACGAAAATTTGTAAACACTGAAAACTCCTTGAACCCGCAAGCAATTAACACCACTGAGTAAACACACAAAAATAGGAGAACAATCTCTCCATCTGCAGCCATATAAACTCACGCACAGCTCAATGCTGTTCCTCCCTCTTCCACAATAAACACTCGCGCTCCCTTGTTTCCCCAACATCACTACGCCACTTTCTCAGTTCATTTCGCATTTCACCAGTCTCCTTCCCACTCACGAAATAAAATCCCCTCATTTCCATGCGTTCAAACTACCTCGCTCACAATCCCATAGTACTGAACGGCTTTAGTGGAAGAAGCCCATCCTTTCATCAACACACAGCGGTTCACGATGCTTCCCTCTAAATGCATACGAGACCGAAGAGTGGCTCTCAACGAATCCGCATATATGTGTTACGAGATTTATGGGAATTTCTATGAATTTTTACTTATTTTCAAAGCTGCGATTTGGTTTTGTTGGAGTGGAGACTGGCGGCTTAATTTGTTACAGGAAATGAAGAACTGAAATTTGGTTTTAAGGCTTTAAGGGTTGTTTATGTATGGGGTGTAAGAGGCCACAGTTTGTCCACGTTTTTTGTTTAACTACCATGTGAAAGGTGCGGCTGAGGAAAAAAAGATGCGTGGCCTACTTTTGATCGATTCAAAGTGTTTATATAGGATAGGGATAGAGGATATTTTAATTATAACATTTCGGTCATCTCATTTTATAAAACTTCGTTAATTACGAATGGCTATCGACAGAATCAAATACACCATCGTGACGAGCGAGGTGTCCCGACTCCAAAAATATAATAATACCGGTAGGTGGACTCATATTTTGAAACTTCAAAAATGTTGGTTTCAGGGTGCGAAATACTTCAAATAAAAAGTTGCTTATTTAATTAATTAATAATTACCATAAAATTCTAAAAATTAAATTATCACTACGTCTCTAAAGAACCTTGTCTAAATTCAAACCCGATATCTAGTTATTTTGAAATAACCGTTATGGTCGATAATGATTCTATAGCGATTATTTTAAAATTTGATTTGAACATATCTCAAAATCTACACGACGAAATCCCGATTTTTCTCTTCCACTAGAAAAATATACTCCACTAGCTCCACACGTTTCTTGTTTCACAGAAATCCGATTTAAAACGAACACTGTATATTCAGTTGAAGTTCGAATCGCCAAATTACGAACTGCAGCGCCATTTCGAACTCGTATATAATTATAAACTATACGTTCAACTGTCGACGATTGAATATATTCGTTATTCAAATTCAAATTCCAAGCTGAATTAAATATCACATATGATCCGGTTCACACCATATCGCCATTTCAGCCAATTCTGATTATTTCAAAATTAAATATATTATTTAATTTATTATTTTAATTAAATAATCACCTTGATTTTATACAACGACCATGTAATTCACTAACCTACCATTTATATAATTAAATAAATTAATTCTAATACCTCTGCCAATGCGGGTCATTACAATCTTCCCCACTTAAAATAATTTCGTCCTCGAAATTGCTAAAAGGTAGAGAACGACCCTATCGACTGGTTAGAACGTATTTGTTCATTTTTTGACTTCAGTCTCAACTGAACCAATTTAATTTCAATTAAATTATTACTTAATTCTTATCAACGAAAATTTTCAAAAATTCTGAAAATTTTCTAACTTCTTAACTCTTCGAAAAATTTCGCCAGCACCTCCTTTATACTGGTCAATACGTCAAACTCCCACTTGCCTCTCTGGCCATCTCCAATCCAAAAGAAAATCAAACAGCCAAACGGCTTGCCAATTCGGCTCATAAATCTTATATCCAATAGAAATATAAACTGATACCTTTTTTGTCGGCATATCATTATATCATTTCCACATGTTATCAATTCCGCGGATACCAGGGTCATCCCAATCAAATTCCCCTCTGCTTTTATCCACGACACAACCATTCGCTTATATCCTAAGTCGAATTTTATTTCAAATTCAAGTTTCATCTGTCGATTTCAAACTCTTAACTTCCCAATCCAATACCATTTCGGATTCTAATTTCACAAATCCAATCTTATTCGATTTCAATTCAACTTCAGTTACCACTTAACTGAATTTACTTTAATTCAAATCTGCTTTCACAAATTTCTGTTCAAATTTGTTTTTAATTTAAACAGTCTTTCCCTCGGAGTTTTTAAACAGTTTACTCTTTCCAAAAATCAAAATTTTCCTTTTTGAAATTCACTGAGCCGTTAATTAATATTCCATTAGTTAAATCACTTCTCTATTTCTTTATCAATATTTGTTAACCAAATATTTCCAATAACCATATTGGCCTTTTATGTTATTTGGAAAACATTTCCAAATATCGCCTTCCTTTATTTTTCTAAATTTTAGAAAATATATGCTATTTATAATTGGAAAATATTCCAATTACTTATCTCTTTTCCGATCTCATTTATTTCTATACTTAGGAAATATTCTTTATTATTTCCAAGTTTACACTATTTGGGTTAAAATGGATGTTGTGTAAAACATCGTTACGACAACCCAAATACTATATTCAACAAACTCTTATACCATATTGATCTTCGAGCCTGAAATCTTACTATTTATTTGTTTAAAATGAAATCAATCAAGTTGGGGTATAACTACCTCTCAGACCTTGACTGAATAACATCTATAACGTCAAAACATATATGACTACTTACTCGAAAAATCAATACCATACAACTACTTATTCACTGTCAAACACGTATATGCTTCCTCTTTCTAATCTTACTAGATTTTATTCTTAGACTTCTTTTTTTTTATTATACTATTCTATTTCTAAGTTCATTTCCTTATCGACTTCTATATATATCGATACGTTGATTTCTAACTATCAAATTATCTTAAAAATATTCTAACTCCTCAAATTTCCGGAAAAATTCGCCATAACCTCCTTTATACTAGGAGCATCGGGATATTTCAAATAGCCTCCCATGGCCCTCACAAAAAGAAAAAGAAAAAGCCAAGCGACTAGCCGATACGGCGCATAAAATCTCATATATGAATTAAATACATACCTTTCCGTCGAGCATTCTATTTATATACCTTCATACCTTATCCAATACATATCTCATGTATATTTATACATTTCTAATTCATTTCAACTTAATCCAGTCATTTTAACTTATTTCGTTTAGTGATTTTCAAATTACTGGTTTGCCCATTTCACCTTTTTTTATTTGAATATACATGTTCAAATATATGTTTAACTTGTTTATCAACTAATTGAATTCCTTCTCAATTCTATTTGAATTTCCTATATTCAAATTCCATTCGATTTCTCTTATGTCAAATTTTATTCGATTTCTCATATGTCAAATTTTATTTGATTTCTCATATGTCAAATTCTATTTGATTTCTCATATGTCAAATTCTATTTGATTTCTCATATGTCAAATTCTATTTGATTTCTCATATGTCAAATTCTATTTGATTTCTATATTCGAATTTCCTCTATTCAAATTCTATATCACTTCCATTGAATTTCATATATTCAAACTCCCTTTGAATTTCTATATTCAATTCCCATTTCAATTCCATTGAATTTCACATATTCAAACTCCCTTTGAATTTTCTTATTTACATTTTATGTTTGAACTTCCTTTATTCTAATTCCCTTTCAAACTTTCTTTACTCATTCTTTACATAAGTCTCGATTTCAATTCCTTTTGAAATCGATATTTCTACCTTTGGAAAATAGATTTCCCTTTCAATTTCACACTTGTATCTTTATTTCTGAATTATCCAATGATAATTTGTTTCACTTCATTTATAAACTTCGTTTATAAAAGAACTATTTATAAACTTCGTTTATAAAGGAACTTCTCGTTTTATTTCTTTTAAAACAAGTTAATATTTCAAATCTATTTAAAAGTTCAAATTCTATTTTATAAATCCCATTTTGAAATTCAACACAACTCGTCTTTCCCAAAACAAATTCAATACAGTATTTCTGGTAGTAATTCGTCACTTACAACTCGAAAATGAATACTGATGATGCAGCTGTCATCATCAGAATCTATTTCCCAGCGATCGAAGTGAGTTCAATACTATAAAACCATTTCTAAACATTTGCACTTTGAAATTTATTTCAAATTATAATTCACACTGCTTGTAAAACAATTTAAAATCTCCCAGGATCTTTAAATTTTCCTTATTTTTAATCCTAATCCATTTACAACCACTTATCCAATTTTCCAGCATTTTAACTAAATTCCTGGATTAAATTTCAGATTAACTCATCTGATTTCACGTATTTCACTTATATGAATTCTGATTGGTTATTTACATAACCATTAAATTTATAATCTTACTCGATTATAATCACAACCAATATATCCAATATATATCAAAATATACGTCGGGTAAACTATTTCGTTTACCCTCTTTTCAAAATATACCATGATGGTTCATCGTATTCAAGTGTTTACAAAATCCCTACCGATACAGTGGATCAAACTGATCGACCAGAACTCATAAACGACTCAACCAATGAATCTCCACAATATAAAACAAATTTTTATATCAATAACAAATACGTTCACTCGTATATATACGCTCAATCTCAGCCTTGGGTATTACTAACCCTATCTCTACCGAGTCAAGCCACAAAGCCAAGTAATTCTTAACTTAAGCTCTGATACCAACTGTAACGACCCGGATTTTGAGCGACTTTGGTTATCGGCATAAACACGATGTCGATAACCAAAACATCGAAAAATCCTGGTAATTAGTGAAAGAAATTAGAGGGTGAGGAAAGATAAGATAGAAAATTAGAATAGAAGAAGAAGAAGAACACAACATCAGAGTAACACGAATCTCACAGCGGAACGAATAAATATATTTCATAACATAACTTTGAAATACAAACTTGGTACTTGAATATACATATCATTATCAAAGTACAACACTTACAACACAGCGGAAATAACTATAGCTATATGATCCTGAAGCCTCCTGCTCCAGCTGTTCAATGTATCTGTAAATCCCGACTACTTGACTGCCCGTACAAATTTAGGCACCCAAGAGTTTAGGGAAAACAACAAAGTAAACTCCGGGTCAGTCATGGGACTGGTATGAGTAAAACAGTTTAAAAACAGTTGAACAAGTAAATGATATCTCATAAGACCACGCCGCATAACGGAACGGGTTTTTCCCTTATGAAAATCCAAAATATCTTTATATCAAAGACCTTTTGATATTATAATAATGTCTATCAACCACAGTATATATATAATCATCTAGCAGAAACGCTTTCATCTCACGTTCTACATATATAGTATACAAAATCAAAACCGCAAGCACGTATTGGGTAATGGATTTCCAACTATGACAAGGTATGGAACCACCTTTCGCTTGTGTACCTCTAGAGAGGAATACACTGGGTTCAACAAGAACATCTTGCAACCCGGCCACACATGACCGACCACTCATTTCGCTTGAGTGTATCGAATGTATATCACCAACAGTTGGGATCAGCAACCGTTTCCCGAATGGGACAGCATCAACAATAGATTTTTAGAAATGAATGAAACTCTAAATCAGGTGATTATACACCCTACTTCGGTGCGACCGACTTAGCCATGCTGCCTGCCCGATTTCTGTCATTTACCGGATGATGAGGCTAGAAGCTACGCTTTATCATCACATCAGATTCACTTTGAATGTCACATCGTCAAATCCATCAAATCACCGATTGACGTCCTCAACCATACATTATGTGTTAGCTAAGAGAAGTTTCCTTCTCCGCTTCCACTCTTGGTACAGTTGGAGAAATCAATATACGTGATCGTCTGGACATATTCTGTCAGACATCCGTCCATACAAGTCACCCAGGAACAGGATAAACCGAAGGCACTATTCTGTAAACAGGATAGCCCTTGCATAACTCCGTCTTCAATTTCCTTTGGCATATATGATTCGCAACGCTTATGCCAATACAGAGTGGTTCTTTGGATAATAATCCAACCGGTCTCTCCATATTAACAACGTTAAAATGGTCAAAACTTCGATAGTCTGTGATCTAACAATCGAATAAAAATAGGTGTGCAAACAATGATATTATTTCCAAATGGAAATTATATCGATCAAACATTATTCAACATTTATCTCTTTAATTCATTAATTTACTTATCTCCTGTTTCCCTATATTCAATATTTCTTATTTTCTAGTTTCGGAAAATATACGTTATTAACAATGGAAAACATTTCCATTTCTTATTTTTTTTTTTTTTAGAAAACATTACTGGTTTCTTCTTTGGAAAACATTTCCAAAGCTTCTTCATTGGTCGTAGATAGATGTTTAAACAAAACCATCGCGATACCAACTCAAACCATTTCCTTTACTGCCGAACCTTAACTATTCCTTAGTTAAAAATGAAGCCAATCAAGTTGGGGTAGAACTACCTCTCAGACCTTAACTGAACAACATTTCTAACTTTGAATTAGGCAAAGTTCACTTTATATTCCTTTAACTAACTTCCTTACTTAACTCTCTTCGAATAGCTATATTCGATTTACTCTTTTCACTTAACTCTATTCGATTAAACTAACCTCGATTAACTACTTTTATACTAACACTAATCGATTAACTAACATCGATTAGTTCCTCTTTTTAACTTTAACACTAATCGATTAACTAACATCAATTAGTTCCTTTTTAACTTTATCACTAATCGATTAACTAACATCGATTAGTTCCTCTTTAACTTTATCACTAATCGATTAACTAACATCGATTAACTACTTTTATACTAACACTAATCGATTAACTAACATCGATTAGTTCCTCTTAATAAACTACCTTTTCCGTTACAACTATTTCCTTTTTATAACGTTTACTTACCGTTACAAATATTTCCTATTTATAACTTCTATTTACCGTTACAAATATTTCCTATTTATAACTTCTATTTACCGTTACAAATATTTCCTATTTATAACTTCTATTTACCGTTACAAATATTTCCTATTTATAACTTCTATTTACCATTACAAATATTTCCTATTTATAACTTCTATTTACCGTTACAAATATTTCCTATTTATAACTTCTATTTACCATTACAAATATTTCCTATTTATAACTTCTATTTACCGTTACAAATATTTCCTATTTATAACTTCTATTTACCGTTACAAATATTTCCTATTTATAACTTCTATTTACCGTTACAAATATTTCCTATTTATAACTTCTATTTATTTTCTAAATAAATATCCCTTTTATAAAACCGTGTTCGTTTTATAAAAAATTCCTTTTATAAAATCCTGTGATTTTATAAAATTCCTTTATTTCAATATACATTGAAATACTTCTTTTTACATCCCAGGGTCTTTTATGATATTTAAAATATCGAATAAAAATGATCAACATCATTCCAACACACATAATCCATAACAGATTATATAACACATCATATATCACAATATATGAAAAACAGTAAAATAAATGTTGAGGAATCCAGTCGGATTCCTCCAACCTGTTTCCCTGCATCACAGATGTTAAACAATATAGATAACATCGCTTTCAGTTCTATATGATATATTCTGTTAAACAGAATCAATATAGAAAATTTAACTAACTGACTAGCACTTCAATCAAACAGTCAACATACAGCCAATCAGCCAATATCTAACAGTTCTAAAAATACAACATGAAATTATAAATTGTTCAGAGTTAGTGAGATTTACTCACATTTGCAGTTCATCGTTAAAGAACGATAAACTGTTTGTTTGATTTGAATCAAACAATTTATTCCGCCATAAATTCAAACAAGCCCCTATCCACTTCCAGTCAGCTTCATGGTGAAGCTCTCGTCCATACGGTCCCAACGGATCTTGTTTCGCTGAATTTCGATGCCGTATGGAGAAGTTATGATTGAAACAAGACAACACATTAATTTAAATTAAATTAAAATAAAACTTTAAACTTTTTAATTGGGCTTTTACCCAATATTCCGGCCCATCTTCATTTTAAACATTGGATCCGCACTCCTTTCTTCCTCCATCTCAAACGCCAGGCCACTCTCCCTGTAACCCATTTGACCGTTACTTTGACCGCCTACACTTCCTCCTCTGGCCATTCATTCGAAGTGCCATCACCACCATCCAACTAAGCATCAAAACCTCCAACCCCCATTGTCTCAAACTCGATTCTCCCCTGGTGGCACCCCCTGTAGCCGACTTCACTGTCGTGACACCGAAGTTCCCCTTGTTGTCACCGTCGGGTGTGCCTTGCCACCCCTTGTTTGAAATCGGACCCGCTGTTTTCCAAAGGACCCATTCACGAAAATTTGTAAACGCTGAAAACTCCTTGAACCCGCAAGCAATTAACACCACTGAGTAAACACAAAAAAATAGGAGAACAATCTCTCCATCTGCAGCCATATAAACTCACGCACAGCTCAATGCTGTTCCTCCCTCTTCCACAATAAACACTCGCGCTCCCTTGTTTCCCCAACATCACTACGCCACTTTCTCAGTTCATTTCGCATTTCACCAGTCTCCTTCCCACTCACGAAATAAAATCCCCTCATTTCCATGCGTTCAAACTACCTCGCTCACAATCCCATAGTACTGAACGGCTTTAGTGGAAGAAGCCCATCCTTTCATCAACACACAGCGGTTCACGATGCTTCCCTCTAAATGCATACGAGACCGAAGAGTGGCTCTCAACGAATCCGCATATATGTGTTACGAGATTTATGGGAATTTCTATGAATTTTTACTTATTTTCAAAGCTGCGATTTGGTTTTGTTGGAGTGGAGACTGGCGGCTTAATTTGTTACAGGAAATGAAGAACTGAAATTTGGTTTTAAGGCTTTAAGGGTTGTTTATGTATGGGGTGTAAGAGGCCACAGTTTGTCCACGTTTTTTGTTTAACTACCATGTGAAAGGTGCGGCTGAGGAAAAAAAGATGCGTGGCCTACTTTTGATCGATTCAAAGTGTTTATATAGGATAGGGATAGAGGATATTTTAATTATAACATTTCGGTCATCTCATTTTATAAAACTTCGTTAATTACGAATGGCTATCGACAGAATCAAATACACCATCGTGACGAGCGAGGTGTCCCGACTCCAAAAATATAATAATACCGGTAGGTTGACTCATATTTTGAAACTTCAAAAATGTTGGTTTCAGGGTGCGAAATACTTCAAATAAAAAGTTGCTTATTTAATTAATTAAAAATTACCATAAAATTCTAAAAATTAAATTATCACTACGTCTCTAAAGAACCTTGTCTAAATTCAAACCCGATATCTAGTTATTTTGAAATAACCGTTATGGTCGATAATGATTCTATAGCGATTATTTTAAAATTTGATTTGAACATATCTCAAAATCTACACGACGAAATCCCGATTTTTCTCTTCCACTAGAAAAATATACTCCACTAGCTCCACACGTTTCTTGTTTCACAGAAATCCGATTTAAAACGAACACTGTATATTCAGTTGAAGTTCGAATCGCCAAATTACGAACTGCAGCGCCATTTCGAACTCGTCTATAATTATAAACTATACGTTCAACTGTCGACGATTGAATATATTCGTTATTCAAATTCAAATTCCAAGCTGAATTAAATATCACATATGATCCGGTTCACACCATATCGCCATTTCAGCCAATTCTGATTATTTCAAAATTAAATATATTATTTAATTTATTATTTTAATTAAATAATCACCTTGATTTTATACAACGACCATGTAATTCACTAACCTACCATTTATATAATTAAATAAATTAATTCTAATACCTCTGCCAATGCGGGTCATTACAATAAACCCACGCCGAACTCATGTTGTTTAGGCTTGAAAATTAATAGTCAATTGTAACAATGTAATGCTTACCAAGTTCACAATAATAAATACTCGGTGTTAATTTCTTTATAAAATCATTGTTGTTCAAATATGTTAGTTACACGTTTTGCATTAGAAATTAACCAAATAGATTTATCAATAAAAGCCTTTAAATAGTGTTTATTAAAAGCTATGTTAAATTACAATTCAAAAACATGGTTTCACTTTCCACCTTATACAACAACAAATTATGAATTCGCAGGCCATTATTAAAAATTGTAGCGGCCCTTTGTCCAAAAACGGTTCCAACCCTATTTAGCCTGCTTCCCCTGTATCATTCAAAGCTTTCGTCTTCCTCAATATAATCTAGAATCGGCCGCTTTTCCATTATTCGTAAACCCTAATTTATACCTGAAATGGGAGGAAAAAAGAATGATAAATTAGCAGGCTTAGGCAGAGCGTTGATCCGACAGCACAATCAATCTATTATAGAAGCGAAGGAGCGAGGCAGGGCGTTACGTCAGCAGCAACGCGTTTTGGAATCTATTACCGATGTCGCCGATATTGATGCAGTTATCGAGAAAGCTGAAGAAGCCGAACGGAATTACAACATCGAAAATTCAAACCCTACTGCTCCCATCAAATTGTAAGTTTTGTTGCATAATTTGTTGATTCCGGTAATTTTCTAGAGCGGTAATGGAGTATTTTTATATTAAAAAATTGTATTTTTTATATATTAGTTTAATAAAATTTTGTATTTTTATACAGGGACGAGACAGTGATGACAACAGAGGACGAGAGGAGAGAAGCAGAAGCCTTATATGCCAGTAGTCTACGAGTTCCCCGCAGGTTATATAGATACATAATTTCGTATGGATGGGGGGCTATCTTCAATCCCAGCTTGCTCTGCTAGTTCCACTTGGTTGTGGTATCAATTTAGCATAGTCAGCAGGGAGTAGTCGCGAAGATGGATTTAGTTCTCTTTTAGATTTTAAACAGGCCCACAGTTTTGATTTAGCACATTCTGTTTGTCTTATTCTATAATTAACATTGGTTATTAAAGTTTTAACATATTGTATAATGGTTGGATAGGCCACCTTGGAATGAGGCGATGACGTTGGAGGAGTTTGATGATAATGAAAGGCAGGCATTTCTGGTGTGGCGCCGAAATCTTGCAAAGTAAGGATTTTTGTATCTTATTTGTTTTATCTTCTTTAGTGAAGTATTGTTGTGCTTTTAAATGATGAATAATGTGAGGGGATAGCTCAAAAGTTTGTATGATGGGTAGAAAAAATGGATTGCATAACTAAGCATGTTTACTTTTTTTTTTTACTTTTCTAATTTAGAGGGTTTGTCTTTTTTCTATTGAAAAAGCGGTTTCATGTGATCAAGACATTTTGTATCACCTTAATCAAGTGATTGATGATGAGTAGTTATGTAAGTTGGTTACAGTTATAGTACAATAGGCTACAATTTTGCTAGTTCATTTTACTCTTTTATACTATAAAGTTCTTTTAATTGCACATGCACACACATGTGCATGTGTGCATGCACACAAACACGTGCACGCGTGCATGCGCACAAAAACACACATATATATACATACATGTATACATCTTCGATGTAAATTACATCGAAGATAACTTTTTAATGTTTGGGTTGCAATATTCCCTTGAATTATGATAAAGCTAAATGGACGTATTGTCCCTTGTTATAAGCTATTATTTTATGATGAATATGTACACATGAACGCTTGCATTTTATGCTTATAGTTGAGATAAATTAGAGGGGAGAATTTACAGTTTATGACCGTACGAGAAAATTAATAAACTATGGGGGGTCCATAAATTGGCTAGAAGGTGTGAAATTCTTTTGCTTTAGTATTACTTAATCTAATACATCAACAAATATTTCTCATTATTTATTTTAATATAGTAATTGATATATAATTTACTAAGGTAAATAGATTACAAGTTCAAATTGTTGTATTGATGATCTACTGAGGTAAATGATTGTAAATTTTAATTTTTACCAAGGTTGTCAAAATAAGATTCAAATCGTAACATTTAAATTTTAAATCAAAACGGGATTTAAATCGAAAATAGTGGATTTAAAAGATTCATACTTAAGGTCCGTATACACTTTGAAATTGGCATTTATGTTTGAACTTCTTTATCCAAACTTAAAATTTCATTTTTTATTCTGTTCCATTTTGCTTAGGAAAACCTAAAATTGAAGTTGTTGACTCAAATACATGTATTGAACGTTCCAATATGTACTGAATGAGAGTGGTTTTAATTGATTTGAAATTGAATAGAAATAAAAACCAAATCATAAAGGGAGAGATTCGATTTAAAACGGGATTTGAATCGTAAGATTTTAGGTTTTTTGACAACAGCGATTTTTACAATTGTTATGTAGAAGATTTGTTTATGTGTTTCAAATATTTTTATACATGAATTAAATTTTGGTTTATCATTTTTGTTGATATTAATGTGTATACATTTTGAAAATATTATTCCTTTTATGATTTATTAGATAAACCTAAATAACAATGAATTAAATAAACCAAAATAACAATGGAATACAAGAAATTTTAGTCTTCGAGTTTTTCGATCTCTTCTTAATTCTCTCTTGAAATTTTATATTAACATCCTTAATAATTTATAAATGTTAATATCAATCTCAATTTTTTATTGATCCTCTTAAACTATTTGCCATAACCGCGATATTCGAACCCCTCAACTTCACGGAAACAACACCATGGACTAACCACTATGTTAAAAGATTTTTTTGTTAACTTTTTGAGAGGGGTGTTACAAACTACCCCCTTAAAGAGCCTAACGTCCTCATTGACTCATGTCACTCACTACCCAGGCGTTGTGCATGTAACATGCATCAATACTGCATCGACTTTCACAACATTACATACACAATTCTGGTTGGGTATTGGTTCTGATTAATGTTTTAAAACGCAAAAGGTGTACGTGAGGCGTTTTCGGGTCCGTGAGGCGAGGCGTAAGCCTCGAAGCGTTGAGGCGTAAGCTTTTCGGGTAAAAGAAAAGCGCAACACATATACTTAATTTTAATATGGAGTAGCATTAAGCGTCAAATAGTAAGTAAAAACCTAAAGCATTCAAAGCAATTCAAACAAAATACAATCATCCTTGTACATTTAATATAAATTGCAAAAGATCAAATGATATCTTCCTTAGGTGCATATATGATCACAAAATCCACAGAGATTTTTTTTTTTGAATTTGTAGAATTCGGTAAATCTTTGACCCACTTCCCTGCAATATCACGTTTGCTCATTTTAAATTAACCTAGCCAACAATAGAAATGAGGAAACGATTAAAATGGCATTTCAATGAAACACAACAAACAAAAAAGACAGTAGAAAAAAAAAGACAAACAAAAAGTCTCCTAAACCAGAGTTTTTACGTTTTTTTGCGTTTTTTACGATTTTATTGCTTTTTTTGCGTCTCGATTGGTTGAGGCTTAAGCTTCAAAGGTAAAACGCCTCTTGAGATGCGCCTCAAGGCGTTTTTGCCAACGCCTCGCCTCGAGGCGCGTTTTTTAATACACTGGTTTTGATACCAAATGTAACAATCCACCCATAATGAGGCTAAATTCCGACCCATAAAAGGCCCATCGGAATTTAGGCTCATTCCGGGCGGGTGGTTACACTATTTTACAACCAAATACATCTTTTTTTTTATGTAAATTAAATGAATTTGTAAAGTTAATTCTCAATTCTCTTATTTCGTTTTACATTTAAGTTCTTATATTTGAATGAATTACCTGATCCAAATTTTTTAATTTTTTTTTATTAATATTCAAAATGACTTACATAGTCCAAAAAGCTTAAATAAAAGGAGTTAATGAATATTCATCTATGTTTATAAATGATTTATTAAGACAAATGAATTGTAAGTTCTAACTTTTGTCATTGTTTGTGTAGAAGATTTGTTATGTGTTTTATAAGTTTTTATACATGAATTTAATTTAGGTTTGCTTATGTGTTTATAAAACACATGCTTCCTAGAGCTTACCTGCAAAGTTTAGATTTGTAGGTAATTCAAAAAAAAAAAAAACAAACAAACAAAAAAGAATAGGTTAATAGATGGGCTATCTTTCGGTTGTAGTTAGTTTTTTCGTTAGTGCTTTAACTATTTTTTCTAATCTTATTTGCATTTAATCCTTGAATTTGGTTTATAGGTCTGTCGGGATTAACCTTTTCACAACGCAATTAGCAACATGTTTTTTTTGTCATAATAAATGAATAGAAACCCAAAGATGAGTAGAGTTTTCTGTCTCTTCTTATCATTTTTTGTTCTTTTCGAGGAAAATAAGCTTGCTTAGGAGAATTGTATGTTCCCTAATTGGAAAATTGATGTTGGTTAAATTAGGAAAACTAGACTTTCTTGTTACTTAGGTCCGAGAGGGAGCGAGGATGTTAAAACCCAACTTTCGTAATACCTCAAAAGACATCTTGTTGAGGAAAGGAAAGAAAGACAACGAAATAAAATACTATACGAAGGTTAATGATAAAATCTTACGGCATAGTGAACAACATTTAAACACCGAGTATACTTGAACAAACATGGTAACACTCTGGTTGGGTTTGAGTTTTTATGGGCTTTGATGAGCGTTTTCAGAGAGTAATTATAGTGTTATTTAGGTAAACAGGGAGTTTTTATTTTTAATTTTTTTAGTCATGTGTCAAATGGTACAGAATTCAATACCTGTTTGAGTTTACTTACAATGGGGTTTGAGGCTTTTTGAGATACTATTTATTCCAATTTTATAGTGCTGATTATTTGTATTACAATTTAGGTTGAATTGTTGATTTGTTTGTTTAAAAATAAAAAGACATTGTTCGTCAATGTTTGCAGTGTATCAAGAACATGGAAAATCTATCTGATTTATGTTTGAACATTTTTCATATATATAGAATAACCTTAAGTGAAATTGGGAAATTTTACATTTTTTGATGATATGGTCTAAATCATATTTTAATTAGGGGGATTCATTTTCTCATAACAGTATTTGGGTACTTATATTTTTATGATCTTTTGTTTTACGAAATAGTGCTCTGTCCTTACTTTCGAGTGTTAGGGCTTAAAAACCTATTTTCTTTTTACGTTGTTCCATGTTGTCTTTTCTTATTATTTTCATGAAAAATTAGCTTGATTAGGTAAATAACATGTCCCACAATGAGAAAGTTGATGATGGTTAAATTTGAAAACTAGACTTTCTCGCTACATATGTGGATCTGAGAGGGAGGGAGACTGTAACAGTCCGTCCTTTGTAATACCACAAAAGATAGATTGTCGAGGAAAATGAAAAAGATGAAGAAACAAAACACTGTACCAAGGTTAATGTCAGAATCCTACGCTGGAATGCAGTATATGTTGCGCTGGACATACATGAACAAAACCCAATTTCTTTTTACGTTGTTATTCCATGTAGTCTTTTCTTATTTTATTTTTTTCAAAAAAACTAGCTTGATTAGGAAAATAGCATGTCCAATAATGGAAAAGTTGATGGTTAAATTTGAAAACTAGACTTTCTCGCTACATATTTGGATCCGAGAGGAGGAGAGAGTGTAACAGTCCATCCTTTGTACTACCACAAATTACAGCTTGTCGAGGGAAATGAAGAAACAAAAGACTATACCAAGGTTAATATCAGGATCTTATGGTGGAATGCATATCTTAAAAATTAACTTATAACTCAAACCTAGTGTATTGAACTATGGAAAAGTGTATTAACTTAGTGATTAAATATATATTATGGCCCCACTAAACAAGAAATTTTCAATGTTCATATCTTAGTTTTACTTATAGGCATAAATATTAGGTTCTCCCTCTTCCTCTCATTTTGCGTAGACACAAATAATGTCTTATGCTTCAGTAGCTGTGATATATTACACTTTAGGTTTGATTTATGAGTTAGTACTTGGTAGCGTGTGCATAGTTCAATAAATGTTGGAATTTTTGGTATCATGCTAATTTAATGGGCTATTATTAGTAAACCTTCGTACAATGGCATACTGTCAGATAAATGTGATATATTAGAGCGATTGATATTCTCCAATCTATTTCAGCTTATTAATCCCAAAATTTTGCTTTCTTTCCTTTCATTTTCAATTTATAACTTAAAAAAGTATATTGATATGCTGAGTCGTCGTGAATGGTAACATAAGAAGAATAGGAAAATAAAAACGTATCAAATAACACTGTAATTCAGGAACTATAAGTAAATGCATAAATTGCAGAAAAGAGTGGGTAGTTTTTGAGAAATGGTAAATAGCGCGAAACAAATAAAGAAATTGATAATATATTTGAGAATCGTCAAAGGGATAATCCACTTCTGTAGAATGAAAAAATATATTCATGATTAGGACCTTTTGTTGAGAGAAGAATCAAGTATTGGTTCTTCCCTTGTAAAATCAAACTGAAATTTCTAAATGATGTACATGTATTATTTGAATTTGTTGGGCATTTGACATAACAATTGGTTAGTGGTCCAAACCGCGAGACCAAAGGTCATGGGGTCGAATTGTAATATCGAAAGCCTGTAACAATTATCCGAAGTACATTCTTGGCAAATACATCCTTTCTAGAGTTTACCAACGAAGTTTAAGTTTGTAGGTAATTCAAAAAAGAAAAAGAAAAGGTTAACAAATGACCATCTTGGGTAGCAATTGGTTCTTTGTATTGTTTTAGCTATTTTTTCTAATATTATTTACGCTTGTCTCTTGAATTTCATTTGAATAGTTTATAGGTCCATCGAGATAGCTAGAAGGGATTTTTGTTGTTGTTGTTGTTTTGTGTGTGTGTGTGTGTGTGTTATAACTTATAATTAACGAATGGGAAGTGAGGACAAGTAGGGTTCCATGCTGTGTCCTTTCTTATTATTATTTTTTGTCATTTTTCTGAAAAATAATCTTATGAGCATAGTATGTTCCCTAATGGGAAGATAGACGATGATTAAATTTGAAAAAAAAAATACTTTCTTATTGCATATTTGGGTAGGAGGGAAAGGGAGTGTAACAATCCATCCTTCGTAATACTTTAAAATTGCCATCTTATATCATCGTCAGATTTTTATATATCACAAAAGACAGCTCGTCGAGGAAAATAAAGATGAAGAAACAAAATACTCTACCAAGGTCAACAGCAAAATCTTACGGTGGAATGACAATATATAATATGCTAAATATACCATGAACAAAACATGATAGCACACCACTGGTTGGGTCTGAGTTTTCATGAACTTTAATTAGTGTTTTCAAACAGCAGCCATAGTCTTATCAATGTTAACAGGGGGTTATCTTATAGTTTTTATTAGATAATTAGATGGAAAAGAATTCAACTTCTGATGTTAAGTTTATTTGTAAAAGTGTTTTTTTTCCTACAATTTACTCTAAATATACAGTGCTGTTTTGTATTGTAATTTAGGTTGAATATTGTTTTGGTTGTTTGAAAAGAAAAAAACATCATAAGCATATGGAAAATCAGTCTGATTTGAGTTTGACCATCTTTTATATATAGAATTCCTAATTCTACAGTTTTGACGATGTAAACTAAATCATACTTTCGTTGGGGAACTCACTTAATAGTATTTGGGTCCTTGTACTTTTTTATCACTCTTTGTTAGTTTTGCACCATCTTTCCTACTTCAAGTGTTGGAGGCATTAAAACCAAGTTTTTTTTTAATTATGTGGTTCCATTTATGAAATTATAATTCAATTTTATGTTATCGAGAATGTAATTATTTTGCATATACATAAAATGAGAGTGAGATGGAGTGACTAAAATTAAAGCCTATAAATAAAACTACCTTTTTAAGGCAGAAACGTTGATGAAAATTTCTTGCTTAGTGGGTCTACCATATGTATTTAGTCACCAAGTTAATATACTAATTAATTAATTTAATCTAATGCGTCATCTACATGAATTTCTTCACCTGTAACCCTAATTATCTTCATTTTCAAAACTATGTTTATCAGCTATAATGTTTGTCTACTTTGGATAGCTATGTCCTATTACGCCTTAGGTTGAGTTATGTGATAGTACTTGGTAGTGTGTACATAGTTCATTAAATGTTGGAACTTATGGTATCATATTAATTTACTAGGATTTATGAATCTGCTTACAATGGCATACTACAGATAAATGTGATTCATTAGAGCAATTGACAGACTTTCTTCAATAATCTATTTCATTTTATTAATCTCATATTTTTGCTTACCTTCCTTTCGTTTTCAGTTAATAACTAAAATAATTATTTTAATATATATGCTGAACTATAGTGAATGCTAACATAAGAAGATTAACAGAATGAAAAAATATAAAATAACATTGTAATTAGCAATTAAAGTGAGTATATAGATCGCTGAAATGGCATGTAGTTTCTAGGAAATGATAAATAGTGATACAAATAAAAAAATGATAATATATTGGAGAATTGTCAGAGGGAGAATCCATTCAATTAGAACAGTGGAAAAAGTTTTTCATGATTAGAACTTTTTGTCGAGGGAAGAATCAAGTATCGGTTTCCTTCATAGTTGTCATAGCGAGCGCTATAGCGCGCTATAGCGCAAAATAGCGCATAGCGCACATGTTGCGCTATTTTGGTTCTTATAGCGCAGGGGTCCCGTGTAGCGCAAAAATAGCGCGCTATAGCGCGCTATTTTATCATAGCGCAAAATAGCGCAACCATGAATAGCGCGCTATTTTGCTTTTTCTTTTTTTGAACATGCAGTTTCGTTTTTTTTTCTTTTTGGAGATTTTAAACATATAGTTTTTTCTTTTCTTTTGTGCCTTTTTCCTGTGTTAATATTTTTTTTTTAAGGTCTTCTTTTTTGTAAGCGCAAAAAAAGAAAAAAAGAAAAAAAAACATTATAGCGCGCGCTATAGCGCATAGCGCAAAATAGCGCAAGCCTTGCGCTATTTTGCGCTATTCGCTATTGACTACACTGGTTTCCTTATAAAATCAAAGTGAAATTACTGAATGATGTACATGTATTATTTGAATTCTCTGGACATTTGACATGACAGTTGGTTTATGGTCCAAACTGCGAGACCAAAGGTCATGTGGTCGAACTTTAATACTGAGAGCTCTATAACGAGTACCTGAGTATGTGTTTGGCTAACACATATTTTCTAGAGTTTACCAACAAATTTTAGCTTTATAGGTATTTTTTTAAAGAAGAGGTTAATGAATGGCTATCTTTCAATTTGATACATATTTTCTTTTCTTTTGGGATTTTTTTGATAAAGCCGCTAAATAATAGTAAATCTCCTAGGAATTTTCTGCCCTCTTGTTGTTCCTCTCGTGAAATTTTAATTTAAAGTCCTTGTAATAATTTAACAAATTTTATTTTAATCACAGAGTTTTATTAATCCTCTCAAACAGTTTTATAATCAAGTACCTATTTTATAAATTTTGATTTGTTTACAAAATTTTCCTCAATTTGCTCATCTCCTTTTGCACTTAAGTCCTTATATTTAAATGTATATAACGACTTAAGTATAACTGTATAAACGAGATGAGGGAATTGAGAACTTACTGTGAATAAATTGAATCTATAAAACATGTAGGTATTTGATTGTAAACTAGTTTGGGAGGATAAATCAGATATTGTAATTACTATTAGAAATTATTTTAAGGGTTCTAGATTAAAATTTCAGGAGGAAATTGAACAAGGGTGGAGAAAAGGAGAAGATAAGTTCTTAGAACTGGTAAAACCAAAAGCGAAAATATGATACAGATGAATGTGAAAATTATACAAAACAAGTAAATATGCCAAGATAATAGCACAATAATGTAATTTCAAATCTGCTATTTATGCACTTGATTCAAAATCAGTTGTAATTTTGAAATTTAAATACTAAACAACAAAAGGTTTTAGCTTGGAAATTTCTTAATAAATGATTAAATCTTTAACAAGGTCATACTATTATACGAGCGTCACAGCACGTGCTTCGCGCGTGATGATAACATATCTTTGCATATGAATTGTTTTTTTATATGAATTATGTATGTTTAACACATTTATGACAAAATGGTCTGCACAAATATTTAAATATATTTTTGTGTTTAAATTTGTAAAGAAACGTTATTTGTAAAGATCTAGATTTAAGCGACATTAATATGTGAAAAAATTTGTGGAGGATATTTTGACTTTATAAAGAATGGTTGTTTACCAGATCCTAATTTTAAGGGATAATTTTAATTGATACTATTAATTGTCATGGTTTTAGTTAAAGGATAGGATTAACTGATCAAATAATAGAACAAATTTATTTGAATTTTAATTAAAGTAGAAGTATGTTTAGATGTATAGAGATGTAATTTGGATATAAAGTGCATTTCAGGAAATTTGCGTTTACACCAAAAAATGTGACCTACAATTATTAATAAGTGAATTTAATATAAAGGATATTTTGAGAAGTTTGCATTTGCACTAAAAAAGTGTGACACCAAAGCCGCTACAACTATTAATAAAGATGTTTGGGTTATAAAAGTAACAGCTAAATACATACATTTTGTATTTTTATGACAAACATCAGTCCATAAATGAAGTGCTTTTCATTTTAGAAGAACTAGCAGAATGTTAATTAATTATTTTAAAAGAAAGATGCTTGCTAAGTGCACATAGTTCTTACTGATGCACATGAATATATGTTATGGAGGGCTTTCCATTCCCTTCCAATTCTTTTGAATGCTATGTAAATTTACATTGAGCAGATCCAAGAAATTATGTCTTCATTAGTAGTTATGTGTCTAATGTTGTAAAATACTTCTGTATACAGACTAGAAGAGAATGAAAAATTAGTCCTCACTCCTTTTGAAAAGAACTTGGATATATGGAGACAACTTTGGAGGGTACTTGAACGAAGTGATTTGGTTAGTCTTCTCAATTTCAAATGTCTGTTTAATTTTATGTTTCGATTTGTGTATCATAAGCCTGTAAACTTGTCCTAAGCATGATAAATATATTGTTGATTGATTGCATCTGGAGAGCTGCCAAGCATTGGAATAGTGTTCGGTAGTTGCAGCTGGACTATTGTACATACCAATGATATGTTCTATAATTTTGGCCTCTAGCCAATGTTAAATTTTATATATGTGTACTTTGGATTGTGATATGGCCTCTTTAATTTCTTATTCTCAATGATTGCATAACCTTTATTCTTTCATTTTGGCATGACACTTTCAGTTTCTTTGATATCCAATAACCATTTCATGTTATTTTATTCCAGCTGGTAATGGTGGTTGATGCCCGAGATCCGCTGTTTTATCGTTGTCCCGACCTTGAGGTAAGTGATTAAATGATACTATGTTATATTCATCCTTTTGTTTTTTACTTCGTGCAAAATTACTGTAAGAAAAGCATAAAATTCACAATATGTTTTGTAATTGTTGGATCTTTATGTCTATTACTAAGCTGTTTCTACATTTTACTAGAATGTGTGCATATGAGTTTAAATATTTTAAAAAATGTTGGTGATAGGGGTCTACAAATCAAGATATAATTTTAACAACCAGTTATTGTTTTAGTTATTAGAAACCTCCTCACCGATGCTTTCTTCTAAGAAAAATACGTTTTAGAATTTACTAAACATTCTTTTTTCTGAGTGGAATCTGTCTTCTCAAATCCCAGCAATTTTAGTGTTCACTGATGAAATATAAGTACACACGCATGATGAGAGGATAATAATCTAATAATAAATCTAATCAGTTGTTATTGGATGATATCATTGGTATATCGTCAATAATCAATATATCATATATCGCTTCTTAACCAATATCTTTTTTACTTTAAAATGTCGCCTGAAGTATCGTTAATGTCATCCGGTATCTTTCTGCATATCACTTCGAGTAAAATACCCTGTACTGTTATCTGATATTTGTCGGTGTATCACTTTGAGTAAAATACCCTATATTTTTAAAGAACATCGATCATCGTAGGTGTTGAAGAAAATAAGATTAGAAATGAATATTTCGTCTTGTTCTCAATGTTCGTGTTTTTGTATATGCTGAAGGGACAATATATAGGCCGTATCAAGAATCCCAATGTGCAAATATTTCAGTTTCTTTTTTGGCAAAGCACAAATATTTCAGTTTCAATCGCAAGTGTTTCGTTTTCTTCATTAGTCTTCCAACAAAGAAAACTATACTATATTTTTATATGTTTTACTTTATGATAACACTTAATCATTAAGAACAAGTTCGTTTATGATCTGTTTCCCTTTTTAGTAATTTTCGTTGTTCATAATTGACAAGTTAGCTTAAAAAAACTCATCATTTATTTATTTTCATGCACAAAAACTTAAGAAGAGTAATAAAGTTATATATTTAACATATTGATGAAGAACAGACTAGATATAATAATCAGTATCAAATTGTTACTTTTGATTTACGATTCATGTATCTCGGTAAATCATCAGCAAAACAGTTTGGACTTGTAATTCATTTATCTTAATAAATTATGTGTCAATTAATCTATTAAATTAAATAATAAGAAATATCTGTTACCAGTAGATCTCTTTTGATTTCTTACTTTGAGTCTCAATATGTTTTTTATCTTAACAATAAATTACAATCTTTGTATTAAATTTCTCCAATGCATTACGTCCAAATACCTATATTTTACATTCTCAACAATTATTTTAAAGATTCCCGTCATTCTTATCTTATTGTTTACATCAAAATCAACATGCATGTAATAAAGTGAAATCAAAATTTGCAGTTAAAAAGCTCATAGTTGGACCTTGGGTTAAAAAAAAAAAAAGTGAAACCAAAACGGAGAAACTAGAATTATGAAAATATCATAAATTAGTAAAGATGGTTACGTGAATGAACAAATAAGGAATATATTATAAAAACTAAGAAAATAATAAAAACGCACATCACACTATGTAGTCAAGGCGCGCACGCCTAGGCGCAAGGCGCACTAGGGGGCTTTTTTGAGTTTAAAGCGCACCTGCTAGTGAAGCGCAAAAAAGTCCAAAAGCGCAAAAAAGCCCAAAGCGTTTTTATTTTATTTAAGTATTTTATTGTTGTAAATTTAGGTTGAATGGTTTTTCGACTACTCATTTTGGTTTGTGACATGAACTTAAGTTTTATCATTAAAATTGCTAACTCAGCTATTATTTATTGTCAAACTATATATTAAGTTGTAGTTGTAAGTGCATTTTTTACGGTGACAGTAGGAAAAAAAGCGCAACTAAGACGCAAGGCGCAAGCCTTGGGCTTTTTTGCGCCTTGACTATCCAGACATCACACGAATTTCTTGGATTCTGTGAGCCTATTTTAAAATTTCTGTTTAATATAGTGTCCTGATAAACTACTTCTACTCTGTCAACTATCACGCCTTCAGTGGTTATTTGACAACATGGATATAACATCTAAAAACTTAACTGAGAACAATGTTGTTTATGAAATGTTCTAGACATGTTCGATATTGCAGTGAGGTTATCTTGATATTCCAAATTATTTCATATTGGTACTTGACAGATATGTGTTTGATACTGATATTAACTACTAAAATGAAAATACAAATTAAGAATAACGAACATACAAAATTAATTTACCATGTGTTTTACCCCATTTAAAAGATGTCCTTGTTACAAGCCACATGTGTGGGAAATTAATAAAACATCACTTCGCTTCTTTCATGGCCACTAACAACATATGTAACAATGTTTTATGAGTAGGTCAAGTTTTGTGGAGCTATAAAAATACATAAATTGAATCCTACACTGCAACTTTATCGAATTAAATGTACACATGAGAGTGCTAATTATATAATTTTACTTAATCCATTATATGAAATTGAAATGGAAGAATTGCTCGGTGATGAAATGAAAGAATTGCTCGGTGATGTTTTTACAAAATTTGAGATAGCATGTAAGCATGAGGGTTTTGGTATTACAGACACAATCTTCATCTTGCCTAGCTTGTTCACATTGTCCGTAGTTTCCATTATCAATAAAAGAGGTGTGTTGCATGAAACTGGATGTACATGCAAAGTGCTACATTAATTACACATTTAGAAAATTTTAAAACAGTAGATAGTTTCTGACTTAAAAATGAATTTTGCGTTTCAATATGCAAGTCAAATGGTGTTGAAGAGAATGCATAGGGAAATCCCAGTAATTCCAACAAAGTGGAGATGGAAAGGGGAAAAAAAAAGTTTTTGATATTTTTCAAAAGGGGGAAAATAAGAAAATATCATTTTCCATTTTATATGTCAAAGACCATTATTCTAGTCGACTGGTTTTCTCTATTTTCTCCGCCATGTTAAATAAAAATTACATTATTGAAACCGCTAAATACAATCTGTTTTCAAAACAAAAACTATGAACTTTTCGAGTTTATTCCGAGTAATACTTAAATTAGAGCTACTTAGTGCAATTCAGATATTCATTGGCCCATATACTGTGTTCAATAATTCAAGTTTATTCTAAGCTAGACAAGTATTTACGAATCATAAAAACTCAGGGTCTGTCTGGTTTATTTTAAGTTGTGTTTTGCATTTTCAACATTTATTACAATAGACGAGGAAATGAGGTAGAAGATTTAAAATTATAAATCACTATGACGTTAAGCGGTGGAAGGGATGAGGGATGGATTGATTCCCGTGCTATTTCCCAAAACATGCAAAATAAATTAAGTTTATTTTTTATTTTGCATGTTAATTTTGTTTCCTAAATTGTGTCTTCCAAAAAATACATGTGTTGTATGTATTTCTTTTTGAAAGGAAACAAAAAACTAGAAACAGCAATCCAAACGGGGCCTTGGTTTCTTCTTGAATATATAGTTGTTCATTGCTTATTTATTTAAACACTTTTCACAGGCATATGCACGAGAAATCGACGAACACAAAAGCACTATGCTTTTGGTGAACAAGGCAGATCTCTTGCCACATAGCGTAAGGCAAAAATGGGCAAATTATTTCAATGCCAATAAAATTCCTTTCGTATTCTGGTCTGCCAAAGCTGCAACTGCATCTCTAGAAGGCAAGCCCTTAGCTAACAAATGGGAAGACGAAAACCTCATCTGCAAACCCGACACAAAAGTCTATGGAAGAGAAGATCTTTTAGCTAAGCTACAAGCTGAAGCAGAAGCCGTTGTTTCTTCTTCTTCTACGAGATCTTCCAGAAAGGACTCCAAACATGTAGTCGTGGGATTCGTTGGGTACCCTAACGTTGGTAAATCCTCTACAATCAACGCCTTAGTAGGCACCAAGAAGACAGGCGTGACCTCCACCCCCGGCAAAACCAAGCACTTCCAAACCCTAATAATATCCGACAAGCTCATGTTCTGTGATTGCCCTGGCTTAGTCTTCCCATCGTTTTCAAGCTCAAGGTACGAAATGGTTGCTTCAGGAGTCCTTCCAATCGATCGTATGACCCAACACAGAGAAGCAGTTCAAGTCGTAGCAAATCGCGTCTCTAGACAAGTACTTGAAAAGGTGTACAAAATTAGCATATCTAAACCTAAGCCCTACGAGTCTCAAACAAGGGCACCCTTCGCTTCAGAGCTCATAAGGGCTTACTGTTCCTCACGTGGTTATGTTAGTTCTAGTGGTTTGCCTGATGAGACAAGAGCTGCTAGGCAGATTCTAAAGGATTATATCGATGGCAAAATACCTCATTTTGAGCTGCCGCCTACTGCAGAATGCACCGACATGGCTAAAAGTGAGTTTGTTAACGGTGATGGTTGTTACGAGGGGGAGGAAGATGGTGGCGAAGTTGACAAGAATGCTTTGGATGATTTGGAGGCGTTCGAGATATCAAATGGGGTGTTGGGTAAAACTGGGGCAAGGAATAAGAAGAAGCAGACGGAGGCGAGTTATAAGCATCATAAGAAGCCGCAGAGGAAGAAGGATAGGACATGGAGGGTTGGGAATGATAACGGGGATGGCATGCCGGTTGTCAGGGTATTTCAGAAGCCTGCTGTGAATTTTGATGCTATAAGAGCTTCAAGTTGATTAGTGTTTTCTTGTACTATATGTTTATTTCATCATGATAATTTATTTAGTTATCCTTGACTGCAATGTATAATATTTGAATTATGGTACAGGAATTCTTCTTGCATAGGTTTCTGTTTTGTTTGGACTGTACTTTAGTGGTTTAGTAGAAATACCATAAAAAATTTATTCGTTGAGGCATAAGGGAGTTGCTGCAATTTCTTGTTTACGTAAGTTCCGGTATGTTGCGTTCAATTGATAGCTAAATACGATGGGAAATGAGTTGGATAAAAGTTTCAACTTTAATTCAAATTGAATCCGATTCCTTTTAGACGCTGTAATTGTTTTTCCAAAAGTTACAAGGTTAAACTTTTATGATTCTAAATAAAGGTAAGTATTGTTATCGTTTCATTCAATTAATTTCTTTGTTAATTGTAACCAACTTATAGATAATGATAAATGTTAATATCAATTTGATATTTCAGTCATATAGACAGAGAGTGTGCGTGACCCAACTTAATAAGTATCTTATCCGAAACCTAAAATAAAGAAAAACTTAAGAGAAAAAATCGATCAAAAAAGAGCAAGTCAAATGATACAAAAAGAACTTTGTTCTTTGTTTGTCCTATCTATAAGAGGAGAGCATATGAAAAATGTAACCGATTCTTTCATTCCTTAGGTCACTGGCCATCTGTAGGGAGTTTCGGGTTTAATACTGATATTTTAGCAACAAATCTAATAAATCAAAGTGTAGTACTTGGTGTATTGATTTTTTTTTATTTTTTTATTTGGAAAGCGAGTGTGTGCGAGTTGTATATTTCAAGAATAGGTTGGACCCAGCCGGCTGCATTTTATTTATTTGTGTTATTTATATACTTTTTTTTTAGAATAAGATAAATAGGAAAAAAGTGTACAATCTCGACGAATTCCTTCTGAATAAATTAATAAATCATATGGAAGAATTATAGCATATTGTTTTTATTGGTAAGTAAACTTTGATTGTCTACCAACCAATAAAGTATGTGTATGCACACGCATAGAAGCGCGCTTTTTGACATTCATGTTTTGCCATATTCTCTTTTTTATGACCCACGTTGTTCTAAATTTAGCAAAATCTTGTAGACAATCAAAGTTTACTTTCATTCATATATATATATATATATATATATATATATATATATATATATATATATATATATATGGGGCAGGTTCAATGACACCCCAAATAGTGAGCACCCCTTTAGCCTTCCACTTTTCCACCACTCATTTCCCACTAATTTTCATTCTCTCTCCCTCCACTAACTCTCTCACTCCCCACTCACTTTCTTTATTATAAATGAAAGGCTGAAATTCAGGTGCAAATGGGGGGCTGAAATTCAGGGGGGCTCCCTGATCCCATCCCTATATATGTATGTATGTATGTATGTGTATATATATATATATATATATATATATATATATATATATATATATATATATACGTAAAATTGAGGTTCAGTTCTACATTTATGGCGGAATATGTTTGATGCTTATTTTTAACAGTTCAAATAAATATTTGAATGATAAACAATTGGGTTAAGATTTTGAAATTGCTATAAATATTTAAAAAAAAAAATATCAAATTTTACATGGATTATCATCTATTGATTGATCGTCTATAAAATTTTGCTAGATCTAGAATTATATCGCTCATGATATATTGTGATGCTGCAAAATAGTGGTGCAGTAAGCAGCCGAGACGGCGGCCTAGGGCAACACCGACGAAGATGGAGGAGGGGTGGGCAGCATAATATAAGGAAAGTTGTTTATATTTTATGATGATAGGGCAACCTGTTTGTAAAATACTAATGCAGTTTAGCGGTATAATGCTACCACTTAAGCTAAGTAGCTTCAGCAACCCAAGTTCAAATTCTAGTAGAGTATGTTTTGGAAAAATATTTCCTTCATCTTTATTTTTGTTGCCCTTTGTCTAGGACAGCACAAACAGTAGGACCAGCACTGTGTGTGTCTATATATATATATATATAGAGAGAGAGAGACAGAGAGAGTATAATCGGTGGATTGATCGTCTATAAAATTTTGTTAGATCTAGAATCATATAGCTCATGATATATTGTGATGTTGCAGAACAGTGGTGCAGTTGAGCACTCATATATATGTATGTGTCTATATATATATATATATATATATATATATATATGAATTTGTTCAGGAGGGAAACTGACTGGAGTCGTAAAACCCTCCCTAGTGCACCTATCATGGTCCACGAGCACCACATAAGTGACCGATCTTAGTGTATGCACATGGCAAGCTCTTAGCACGCCATTCCGGGTTTCGAACTCACGCCAATGTTACCATAGTGCAAAGTCCTTAACCACTGAGCTACTGCTGCGAACTCTGTGTGTGTGTGCGCGCGCGCGTCATTGTCATTATTTAAAAATTATGGGATAAATGTCAGAAACTATTCGTACGGCTAATTATATAGTATAATGCTTCAACTATAACTCATTTAACTAAGTTATTGACCATTTTTAGTTATTGTTTTTTGTCTCTTTATTAACTTCATAGCTAGTCTGGTAAAGCCCTAAGCAACGAATTTTTTAGCATGACTTAACCTTTTTAAAGATAAACCTTTTTATCTTTCTTATTATTGTTTTGGCTTATTTTGTAATATACAAGAGCTATATCATTTATCCTTTACCCTTCTATCCTTTATCTTTTCTCCTTTATCCCTATATTATGTCGTCCGATATCTTTTAATATTTTTTCAACTTCTCAAACAGTGATGGGCCCGTTGACAGGGAGCTATGGTAACTGGATTGATACAGACGTCGAAGGCGTAATTTTGTGGTAAGGAGAAGCTTGTTGACCCTATCGACAAAGGCAAGCAACTTTGATTGACGAAATTCCACGTCGATTACTTTTAAGACTTTATTTATTTATGATTTTGATGAGTACAAATAGTGGAACATAATCTTCAGTTTGATTTAGGAATTAGTGTATATCCTCAAGAAATACGATACAAGTATAGAGTTTCGAAAATTCGACCCCTATTCTGGTCCTTTACGGTTATATTAATAGATACGGGTCGACCCCCTCCCCCTTTCGCTCTGGTGGCTTCACTTCCATGCTTTCAATGGCACTAAGGCAAAGGGCTCGCAACAAAGACGCTTCATACTTTTTCTAGGAGCTATCGATATAGTCAAAAGAAGCAACGTGGCAGCTGGTCCAAAAGATGGCTTCACATAACTGTTTCGGGATAGTCTTTTGACTCTTTCGAAGGACGATCCTTGATGTAACGACATGCCTTCTCGACCTTCGAGAACGGACACTTAATGCATCCACGGTATTCATGTGCTGAAATCCAAGTGCCGGAAAGACGAATTGTTTGGGAGTAATAACACATTAGAATAGAAGCAAAAGAAATTTTTAATAATATAACAATATTTACATCAGCGTACATAGACATATCAGAGTACGATAATTATACAGTGGAAAATAATGAAGCTTTAGCAGAAGAATTCCAATGCCCCAATCTTATTCCTAGCTCCAAATATAAAAGTGCTATAATATAGTAGCTCCAAGTATTATCTGTAAACCTTAACTACTAGGCAGCCTGTGTGGAAAATAAAGGCACCTAGATTTTGGATGGAAAACAATAAACTCCGAGTCAGTCATGTGGCTGGTGTCAGAAAATTAAAATAGTTGCTTTGAACATAAAAGAAAAGAAAGGTATCTCATAAGACCACGCCGCAAGTGCGGAACGGGTTTTACCTTGCGATAACCAAAATACTTACTTTATCAGAACCATTGATATTATTATTAGTCTAATCTTTGAAATTTTCAAATAAACATAGTTTAATTATCCGAAATTGTTACATTGATTCAGTTCCGGTGGCTATTGTACCTTTAATTTGAAAACCGTAGGTTTGTATTGGATTATTGGATGCTAACAATGACCAAGACAAATGATTTTTCCTAAACCGATGGAAACAACTCTAGAGGGATGCACCCGTGAGAAAACAACTCCTGCTTTCTCTGTTACACAAAACTGGACCATCTCTATATGATGACTCGTTGGATGGCAACAGAATATGACCATTCTCTGGTTGTAACCGACCTTTACCGTGCGCGCAAAATCCATCATCCACATAAGTAAAATATTTGGGTTGCATATCATGATAAATTTTTTATCTAGGAGGGAATGACCCACATAGCCTTACTATATTCATCTTGCTTTAGATCATGAGGTCTCGTTACACATAAAGCTACGCTTTAACTAAGCCATGCTTTGATCATCTGCAACTGATTTCACTTAGCATGCCACATTCCCAATTCATAACACATGACTGATGTCTACCAAAATATAACCTCTAAGCCCGTACGCCTGAGAGAGAAGGGTGTTAAGCTAAGAGAATGGTTTCTCCGACACCAAACAAATATATATTTAGTAAAGATCAGTTGATATGCCATAAATTGCAATGTCAGACATACCAAAGAGAATAGTTTGTTAATGGTGGTGGTTGTTATGAGGGGTGGAAGATGGTGGTGAAATTGATTTGGATGATTTGGAGGTCTTTGAGATATCAACTGAGGTGTTGGGTAAAATTGGGGAGAGTAACGAGGAGGAGGAGACAGAGGCGAGTTATAAGCATCAGAAGGGGCCGCAGAGGAAGAAGGACAGGACATGGAGGGTTGGGAATGATAACGGGGATGGCATGCCGGTTGTTAAGGTTTTTCAGAAGCCTGCTTTGAATTTTGATTCTATAAGAGCCTCAAGTTAATTTAGTGTTTTGATACTATATGTTTATTTCATTATGATAATATGTGAAATAACTTTAATAATTTATTTGGTTACTCCGGATTACTATATATAATATTTGAATTATGGTGCAGGAAGTCTTCTTGCATCGGTTTTGTTTTGTTTGGACTGTACATCTAAGGATTCGTAGCAAGATAAACTTATATTGTTGTTCAAATGTTAGGAATAAGCATTGTGAAATGGTTGTTTTAAGCCTTTAATCATACATGCTTTGTTGGTTAAATGTGGTAGTAGCTTATGCCACTTTAACATTACGTGTTATCTTGAATTTTGTCATATTGGTGTAGCTTGAAGATATAAAAATGGTTAAGGCATGCTGTGTTCAATTGATTTTGGCAAGGCACTATGTTCAATTGATTATCAATAATTTCCAATATGTTATGTTCTATTGATTACTAAATGGGATGGGAGTGAGTTGAATCGAAGTTTCAACTTTAGTTCGAATTTAATCCAATTCCTTTCGGATGCGGTGATTTTATTCTCAAAAGTTATAAGGTTAATCTGTTATAATTTTAAATGAAATAATTGGTATATTTCATTCCGTTAATTTCTTAGTTACTTGTAACCAACTTATGGATAATAAATATTTATATCTTTTCGATCTTTCGAATGTATAACACGCACATGCACGTGTGCTTGTATGCATATGTGTACATGTATGTATACATATGCGTGTATACATAAACATAAACCTATGCATGTATATGTGTGTATATATATAAATGTATGTGTTTGCGCGTGCATTAGTGTTTCACGTATTTTTTTCTAAGAACATTTCATTCAGCTAATTTATCAGTTAATTGCAGCCAACTTATATATAATGATAAATATTTTTTTCCCTTTTGATTTTTTGGACATATAACGCACGTGCATCAATGCATGTGTGTAATAAATGCATGCATGCATATGAGATAGGATCAAAAGCAACTCAAATAGTGAAACACCATAATATCCCCATGATTTTCACCATACATTCTCGTTTCTCTCTCTTCCACTAATTCTCTCTCCGCCCACTAACTTATTTAATTATAAACGAGTGACCCTTATTCGGGTGCAAAAGAGGTGTCATATAACCCCCTATATATATATATATATATATGTGTGTGTGTGTGTGTGTATGTGTGTATGTGTGTGTATATACATACATACATACATACATATATGAGCCTCTATGACATCCACGTTTTGCAGTATCGCTTTTATCTTGATCTACGCCATTTTAGTGGCTTGGAAATGATTCTTGTGATGACTATAGCATCATCAATGTTTATTTTCATATTTTAAAACTGAGAAAGGTATGAGATACTAGTTGAGACATCGAGTTTATACCTAAAACTATTTTCAAGGATATCTAAAATATCTAAACTTCTGAATAAATATCGCCTAAGTTATATAAAAATTAAATAAGTAATTTAAATGTGTGTAAGTTGATTATTTGACAACATATACTAAATTGGTAGATTCTTGTTCCATCCTTTTTCGGGGATGAAATATTTCAAAGTGGGGGAGATTGTAACGAATTCTGTTAAGAAATATATGAAATCCAATTTATTTTAAACTAATGTTTAACGACCCGACTTTTTCTTACTATTTAAGCTGACATTTATCAACCCATGTCAACTCAAATTGCATAGGAAAGCGGATAGTTAATAGAAAAAAAATTAGAGGGTGAGAATAGAAAGAAAGAAATATTAGAACAGAAGAATAAGAAGATCAAAGTCTCACAGCGAAATGAAAAAAATGTAATATATCAAAACTCTTTACACTGAATGAACCGTATATATATATGATTACAACATCCGAGTACACATACATTTCAATACAACACACACAATGGAATATAAATTAATACCAGAAAGTATGGATATACATCTTGACTCCAGCTTCTCTCGTGAAGCTCCAAGCTAAACCTAACCTAAGAATATGCTCTGTCTAACCCGAGCACGTTTAAAGCAAAGCAAAATCAAACCGGATCAGTCTGGAATACTTTCAGTGATAAATTCATATTTCAAACAACTTGCTTAACTTTAGAAAATCCTTTGAAAGAATGGACTCTCGTAAGACATGACCACACATAAACATGACACGTATTTTTACCTTACGATAACCAAATCACTTTTTATATCAAAATCCGATGATATTATAATAGTGTCTATCAATTCACAAATAAATAGGAATATGGCCGGAAAGCTTGCATCTCACTTTCCAACATAGTTGGTATACATCAAAAAACATACGACTCGTATTGGAGTTTGGATTTCCAACATGACAAGGTATGAGACCACCTCCCGATCAGTGTACTCTAGAGAGGATACACTGGGGGTCAACAAGAACATCTTACAACCCGACTACACATGACCGACAACTCATTCAACTTGAGTGTATCGAATATATTATAACCATTGGTGGCGACCCAAATCGTTTACCACAAGATGAAGAAGTGACAGAAGAAACAATTTTTTTTTCTCTAAATGGTGATAATACACCCTGATAGGAATGACCCACATAGCCATGCTGCCCGCCCGATTTTTGTCATTTCCTGGTTGATGAGGCTTGAGGTTATGATTACCTTTTTGAGAACATCTCATTGACTTTGAATGTCATATTGTCAGATCCATCAAACCACCAATTGACGTCCATAAATATACTCTGTGTGTTAAGCTAAAAGAAGTTTCCTCCTTCGCTAACAAACTTGGTATATTTGTAAAAATCAACGTACATGATCCTCAAGAAACACTCTGTCAGACATTCATCCATACAAGTCATCTGGGAACAGGATGAACCGAAGGCACCCTCGTACCACATCTTATATGGGAATCACCCCAAGGATCAATAGCGAGTAGTTCTTGCAATTCGAAGTTTTCAATCATGACAGAATCACCGTCAAAATATCTCCGGGAGCGACCTTGGAAATTTTATCAAGTAGTTCTTCCGCTCACGAAGATCCATGGTCTTCAATGCTCCATTTTTTATAACATCCTTGCATGTTAGCCTCGAATGCACAGTCGGTTCGAAGTGGTTTTGAGTCTAGTTCCTATCCCGGTTTCTTCGAACTAACTCGTCAATAGTCAAAAGGATATTGATTTGATAGTCGGTTTTTTAAATATCAAATCAAACAGCATCAATAAGTATATCAATAGCTCAAGCCCTTTTTATTTAAAATCATTCATTAAAATCAATTTATCAATTCTTACAAATCGATTCTATATATTTGTCTCAACACAACTCTTCTGTTTTCATTACTTTGAAAACTGTTATCAATACTTATATTTTTAAAATAACATATTTACCAAATTCCTTCCTTTATTTCCTTTATCTTTAAATATCGCTATATTCCATGGAAACCTCTTTTATTTCCTTTACGTTGGAAATGTCGTTATATATCTTAACCAAGTCGATATAGGTTTAATTACCAATCATGTACGACCAACAATCACTACACCAAACATGCCATTTTGTAACATTTTCGTGACTCCCATTAGTAACGATTATATCTATTACTAATTTGTAACGTTTATTACCGTGTTATTGATTAATAATGGTTATTACCGTTACAATAGCCCCTAATTTTGGACCCAAGGGTTGCAATGGTAATTTCGCGTTCACTCTCGTGTCTCACCCTTGCTTTCCTTTTTCGTTCTCACCGTAACACTATTCCGAAATTTTCAAAGCCGCCTAGAGTTACTCCTTTCTTCTTCTGACCGATTCCTTTCACCCGAAGCCAATCGCTCTTCAATTATTGTGTTTTGAAGATCAATCTGTGTTTTTCACGAAGCCAATCGCTCTTCAACGACATATGTGTTTTTCAATTTCCGGTTTCTTTCACAGCGACGCCAATCTCTCTTCAATTACATTTCTTTCCGATCCATTCAACTGCTCAGGTATTATTTTTATTTATTACCTTTCTTATAATGGCCGATTCGCTCTTCAATTACTATGTTTTCTTATAATGGCCGATTCGCTTTGTTCTTTATCTTATAATGGCCGACTTACTTTATTGTGTTTTTCTTATAATGGCTGATTCACTTTGCTATTTATGTTTATAGTAGTAACGTTTGGTCAGTGATGTTGTTTATCGAACCACAATTGTTGAAGTAATTGAGATCAAATATACTAAGTTTAATTATGGGCTTCATTAGTTGCACATTAAAATAGGCATGTTGTTGTCCAAATTAAATAGGTGTAACTCTCTAACCTTAAGAGAACATGAATTTGAAAAAAATGAAAAGTTAGTTTTTTGTCCTATTTTCCGCTGTCAATTTGCCCATTCATCGTTCATTTATAGCCGTTTGGTGCCAAATTCAGATTTAGTAAAAACTAGTATAACTGCATAACGGTGGAAAAACCGACTTTGTAATACTGCATAACTGCCAAAAGAATTTATTTTATTATTGTCCTTTAATTGTTTGAAATTACATATGAACTACAACATATAAAAGAAATTTTACATATATTTTTCTACATTAGTTCAAGTAGTAGTGAAGATATAAATTTTTATAAACCATTGAAAAATTACATTGAAGCAATACAAAACAATGCTAATAGATTCTCGGTGTTACAATTTAACTTTACACAATTGTCTACTACTTTGTTATACATAAGTGGGGATCACACTACTAAAGTAAGTATATTATTGTATTTTTTACTATTTGTCAGGTTTCTGGGATGGGTGTTTTCTGGTCTGTTTGCTGCTGAGTATTATAAAAAGTTGTGGAAACCTTGTGTTATCAAAAGCATGCAAATTTACAAGCAACAAATTTCATAGAAATTTCATTATACTTGCTCAAATTCAGTTTTTAGCTCATGGTTCATTTATTTAATAATTTAGGCCACATATTCAAAATGAAAAACAATTTGAGTTCTTTGCTTTGCAATTTTCCCGTAGTGCTATGATATTGTTCCTTGTTAGCCATTAGTTTTTCATTAACAAAATTTCATTTCAAAGTTGGTTAATTCGGTTTTACTTTAAACTTACTTTTGCTGTAGATATATTTTCTTAGTTGTATTCACATTATACATAACTATTGGTTCAATCTGTACAAATAACAAGCAGTAAAATGACAGTACATGGAAAATTAACATACATTTATGCAGAATATACATGACCAAAATACAGTTTTATCGAGAGCAAAATTCTTGTTCTTTTTGGACCACAATTGGCAGACCCATTCATAGAGGTATTATTTCATAAATAAAAGCAAGGAAAAAAACGTATTGCATCTCACCATTTCTGGATTTCTTATTGCAGAGCACCTAATCTTTTTTAATCAAGTCAGACATACTACATCACATCACCTCAAGAACTAATTAAGTTTAAGTCATTTATAGATAAAAATTAATTTTTTTAACAGCAATTTTGTTCATTAAACTTATCGATAAAAATTGATAATTTGTTAAATACTTAACAAAAGAGTATGCACATTTTTTGAATGTTCAAATACAAATATAAATATGTATGACAAAAGGACTCAACGTCTTTTTCAGCCCAAAAATAATGTTCATAACAAAAATGCTTGAATACAAGTATATAGTTTGTTCGTTTTTGGAATGCGCAAGCTGTGTAATTTGTTTTTTCTAAAAAAATTATAGCTTTCACATTCCATTAATGCGTGAAGCTAGACATACTTTTACAAATAGTTTCTAAAAAGCCTAAACCTGAAAAAAAAATTCCCTTCCTTTTTATTTTTGGTTTTATTTTGAAGCCTAAGTGGAAGTTTGTCCTTATTTTGTAAGCCCATTACACTTTGTTTTTTAAAAGCTGACAACACTATCCTTTTCATCTTATCAAATGCATTTTAGAACTTCTGTTCTAAAACAACCTTTACTTCCTCTTTTGATCAAACTAGACAATATTTTTAGGAAAATATGATATGTAGTTTTGAACATATTAGATTCAGCACTAATAAATATTGGATTCTATTGATGAGAAAAAGAATATAATATGTGTTTTAGTATCATTAATATCATCTCTGAAAAAATACTAGTAGAATAGGCAAATAAAGAACAGTTTGGTAAAAATAGAACTATTATAAAAAATGTGTTGTTAAGCAGTCCAAAAACATTGTACATGTGAATTTTGTTATCTAACTAATTGCGTTATTTTTTTCATTTACAAAATATAACAGGCACAAGTGAAGTTCTTGCTAATGTCGACACCTACTTCAAGAGAGTGGATTAGGATTCGACATAGGAATACGAATGAATACATACAAGGGTTCAGAAATGAATATATACATAGGAATACCAATGAATATATTCAAGTGCTGAGTTTTTTTTATGAGTTTCTATTTTTATTTTTGGTTGAAGGGGCATCCACCATTTCTACTTGATGTAAGCTACGCCATCTTTTTGCATTTCTTCCTTTTATTTGCAAGTCAAAAGTTTGTAATTGTACTAATGCAATAAAATTAACAGAATGTCGGGTAGTTCATCGAGACAAACAGAAAACGCAGAAGATGTCCCTCCTCCTCCTTCAAATAAAAAGTACTTTATAAATGTTGAAATGGATGATGCTAAAGGGAAAGATGAAAAGAAGTGGAGTTCCCGATATGGTGTTTTGATCCGTGCATACATTCCAATCAGTTATGATGATTGGAGGAATGTAGATGTCTTTTATAAAGACGCTTTATGGAAAGCAATACTGGTATGTTATTTCTCATTTAAATAGTTTTATCTTTAGTGGATGGAGAACTTAGCTTTGTTTTCACTCAATATCCTAATTGACCATGTACAAATAGTCACTAATTTTGGACTGATTATCTCATATTCTTATACTACTGTTCACCCCTATTTTTTGTACTAATTTGTTTTCAAACTAAATCTTGCTTAGATACAATATCTTGTCCACATGAGTCATATTTAGCTTTCCAATCTTTTCCATAATCCAACAAAAAGGTATATGGCACATGCTAGACTATTTCCTGTAATACTATTTTCTGTTTCATTGATATTTTCTTTCTTTTAAATAATTTTATTGTTTAAAATCAATGGTTTTAAATGGTCTGTTTGCTGCTTCAAAAAGAGTGAATATTAATCAAATGATTCTGGTGTTTAATGCCATAGACATAGTCTATTCACATCATAGTTTAACTTAATATTATACATTAGATGGGAAATGTTTCAATTACAATAAAAATTTATTCGGTGTACCAAATTAAATGACTTTTAATCTTGGGTTGTTCTTCAGTTCTTGATGGTGCAAACTCATCACATGGTTTTTTGCTGACATCACTGCCTTTTGTCAAACATATGCACCTCACTATTTATATACAAATCCCTATAATCAATATTTAACTTCAGGTCTTTTGCATTCTACCATGTAAACAATATGCTAGCTATGTTATGTTCATTTTTTAGCAATATAACAAAGTGTTTGGGTATGGAGGGACCAACACAACTTGAGGAACCAACACAATTTGGCTTGTGCTTAAAAATTTTGTTTAATTTTGTTTAATGGTGTTCTTATTATATCATTGCAAAGCTGCTACTTGAGGACAATATGCATAATGGAGAGAATATAAATGAATTGGCATATAATTTTTTACCATGCATGGTTATCATTTACTACTCATGCATGGGTATCATTTACTCAATATTTGTATAATTTTTACCAAGTCATATAGTTTTCGCTTTTTACATAAAATTTATGTTTTTCATTATGGATCTTTGAAGAAAGCATATTATGGTGGTAAATTCTTAATAGCAGTGTAATAGTTCATAAACAAATAAAAAATATTAAAAGAAAAGAAAAGCCAAACACCGTAGTTTAGTCACCGCTTGCAAACATTTGAAAATCTGCACCAAATTTAACTAAACTGCATTTTTGATGCACTAACTACTACCAATCTGCAGGCTTAAATCTTGATTGCGACAAAGGTTAATCTTTACTTTAGTTTGAGAGGTTAAATTTTTTATAAGATCACTAGTTAATCATGATAAAAAAATTCAGATATTTATTTTTTTCTCCTCTTTCGGTGTTTCTTTATTATCAACATCAATAAATCAATTTCTAATCAGACATTGGTTAAACTCTTATATGTTTGTTATGTTTGTTCTAATCAGACATTGGTTGTTTTTTCTTTTGATTCTACAAAAAGAGTTTGATATGGATATAGATCACGATAAAGCAAGACCTATATTAGAAAAAATGTTCTCACAAAAATTCAGAAGTGCGAAATCGAAACTACGTTGCAAGTACCTTAAGAAGGATGATAAGCTTATACCTAGACGTGTTGCAATCGAAAATCGTCCTATTGATATTGATAAAGTTCAATGGGAGAGTTTTGTTGACATGGAGTATGGTGATAGGAAGAGAAAACAATGCAAGAAAAATACTGAAAACAAAGCAAAGATTACTATAAATCATACATTGGGTAGAAAATCGTACAGTAGACTCTATGATGAAGTGGTACGTAGTTCAGATTTCTTAAGTAATCTTTATGATAAATTATAATACATGTATTTATTTGTATATTTCATTAGAAAAGGGAAAATCCGGAAAGTAAGCCTAAGCGAGCTCTTGTTTGGAAACTAGCATATACAAGCAAAAAAACCGGGGAAGTACTTCCATGTGCCACTGAAAAATATGTAAGTAATCCGAACCTTTTTTTAATCAAGCTTTAGTTTGTTAGCGCATACAATTAAAAATGTCAAATATTGAGTACAATTAATGCATCCTTATTTTCCACATAGATAAAATTAGCAAGAGAAAGTGCTACTGCTAACTAAAAATAGTGATCAGAATCATATTCTGATCTTGAGATGGGTTTTTTAGCTATTAGTTTTGTAATTAGAAATGAACACAAAATCCATGAAACTATTTTCCATGAGGTAGAATCAATGGTAAATTAGACTTTAGATCAGGGATTGAGGACGAACAAGTAACATAGATCGACAATAGTAAGGCAAAAATATATAATGGTTATAATCTATTAAAAAATATGCAACCTTCGATAAAATAAATTATAAAAATATACTATTTTCAATATTTAGCTGACCCCGATAATACCCACTTGCATCAACCCCTGGTAACAATGCCAGTTAAGTTCTTACATATGTAATCACATAGTCGAATAAACACATGGAAAGATTTTGTTCAAAATGTATTAGCCTGTGACCTAACAATAAGGTATATGAAATCAGATATATATATTTCTCTGCAGCATTGCATGACCCAAATGCTGCAGTATTGTATAGTTTATTATTATAAAACAGACCCTATGGGGAACTAATAGTCTATGATTGATCCAGTTGGTTGAAGAACAGCCAAACCATGGTCCATGTTCTCAACTTATCAATCAATTTAAACCAAATGGTCCCTTCTAATTTGGAGAATGAAAGGTCACAAAAGAAAACTGAATCATGCTAAAGATATATACCTAATGTTAACTTTATCAAAAACGATCATGTGAGGACATAGTCTTTTTTCTTGTTTCGAATAATCGGCTATGATCATGTGAGGATATTTTCAAAGCAATTTGTACTCCACTAGCAACCATCAACAACAAAGCATTTACTTCCTAACCTTATTGTCGCTCTCATTATTGACTTTCTTGATTAAAACGATTCATTCCAGCATTAAATTACTCTTAACAATTGGTTTGTTAACACTATACGTAACATGGAATGGAAACATGAGAGCCATGCACCGATATGAATGGTTGAATTCACTATCAGTACATCATTAGATAGAAAATACGACTCAATCAAAACGACTCATTATCGTGGTGTTAAAAATAAATGCTAATGTCGCCAACATGTCATATAAAATACAAGTTCGAACATCTTCCTGGGAGAAGTTTAACCCTCTGTATAACAAATTTGAGTACATATATACTGTAACACCCCGTATTTTCTGTAAACATAAGAGTTAAAAATCAAGGTATAATTAATTTTTAGGAGAAGAAATAAGGGAAACGGGTTGCGCCATTGTGTTCGTCTCGGAAAAATACGCGAAATAGAGTCCGAATTTGCGTAAATCGGAGTCCGTATGAAGAAGATATGGACGAACGAAGTTAGGCAGAAAAACCGGAAACAGGCCAGAATACACTGGCGCACTTGTGAAGTGCGCCAGTACAAAAATACACTGGCGCACCTGCCAAGTGCGCCCATACAAATCCAGCACCGAATTCTGGAGTGTTCTGAGGTGACATGTCTTCTTTTGAGTGGCTGGATGATGTGTATTCGAGCTGTGCGATTCTGATGACTTCTGGACTGATCTGAAGGCTCTAAATCACCCTATCCTCCTATAAATACATCCCTAACCTAAACCTAAGTCTCTTACACAATTCTCTAGCCTCCATTGCTCTCTTCTTCTAATTAAAAATAAAAATGGCGTCACTACTCTGCTAGAATCAAAACTAGAAGTCAATCAACATCATCCTAAATTCAAATTTGAGATAAAAGCTTCTGCAACAATTCTGTAACAACTAAAGTTCTTTCTTTAATCCAATCAAGGCAAGTACAGTTATTTTCTGCTATAAACATTAATTATAATTTTGATATGCTTTTAAATCTGAATCTGAGATTGTATATCTGCCAGATCTGTTTTTCTGTGACTGTTCTGTATCCCTTTCTGCTTCCTTTCTGTTTCTATAGCCAGGCTACCACGAGCCTGTGCCTAATCCCATAAGAGATTAACGTATGAACGCAAATTTTGGGATAAATAATGAATGATGCGAAATTTGACGAGACTGAATTGAACATATGACTTTAGATCTAAGGCATAAAATATATTGACATATGACTTGGGATTGGATGCATGAATTTGACTGTAAACATATAATTTATATATGTTGTATGCATAGTGTACGTTGTAATCTAGATCTGTAACTAATTAGAGAAATGAACATATGTTATTTAGATCTGTAATTAATTAGAAAAATAAGCATATGTTATAAACTAGTTTTAGACCTATGCATATTCTGTGATAAAAGAAGAAGAGGAACCACTGTAAGATTACATATGATTTGAGACTTTGGACAAAATGCATATAAAAGTCAAGATCTGATTTTTAGAAGATATGATTTAAAGATTTAGATTGTTGGGTATAGTTTGCATAATGATTCATGACTTAAAAAGAAGAAGATATGGAAACTTAGGTGTAAAGATTTACATTAATTAGGATATCTATTATTGTGATTACACCTAAAAAGGGATTTTTGGATATATGGCATGCATTGAAATTAATGGTTATATTTGGTATAATTTATATGTGAATCTGCTGTAAAATGCTAGTTTAACAAAAATTGGAACATATGTTATATGGCAAATTATGTCCATATTCTGCGCTTATGCAAACATGGAGTATATGTTGTGAATCATGACAATTATGTAGGCATATGAGTTTAGGCCAATTTACGATTAGGCAAGGCATGTAAATAGAACCTTTAGAAATATTAAATTTGCTAAATCTGCTAATTTGCCAAGTTGCCTAAACTGCTAGTTTTGTTATATTGCCTAGACTGCTAATTAGATTGAAATGCCTAATTTGTTAAATTTGTCGGTTGAAATGCCTAACCTGTTATATGCCAAAATCTGCTAAGTTGCTAAATCTGTTAAATCCGTTAAGTCAAATAAAATCTGTTATCTGCTAAAACCTGTTATCTGCTGTGTTGATATAATCATCCTGTTATTGATATAATCTGAATTGGCATATATATTGGGCGTGCGCATAAACGGTAAATTATTAATTAATTGGCCGCAAAGATAAACATGACTAACTCGAGGTTAGAATGAGTTTGCGGCGTAATTCTGCCCGGAACCGCCCGGCACATCCAGTGGCCGCAAACAATAGGTTCTAATGTGAGAAGTTAGTCATAACCTGCTTAAGACACGAGGTTAGGTCTGGCTTGTGGCAGAAGTCTGCCCGGAACCGCCCGGCCCATCCAGCGGCCACAAGCTAGCGACCTAATGTGAGAGGTCTGGGCATTAATAATTAATTAATGCAAATCTAAGATAAGAATGACGTCTAAAACGTATTGGGGGAAAATAGGGTTAAACCAACTGGATTAATAGGTGTAGTAAACCCGTCCATGAATCTGTAGGCCCAATACAAAGTTAGACAAATCTGAAAAATCTGTACATCTGATCTGTTAGTCTGAAAGCTTGTTAACTTAATCTGTGAACTAGTAAATCTGAATTCTGTATGTCTGAACTTGTAAACAAGTTAATCTGAGATCTGTTAGTCTGGGGACACAAGGTTAGGAGGGGAATTACTTGTGTCATCTGTTGTTTGGGACCCATATTAGTCAGTAACCCTTTCTGGTATCAAAACTTTGACCCAACAGCAAGTAGGGTCCGGGCACGCTTACTGAACTAATTATAAGCGGTTCATTCTGATAATGGCGAGGGGTGTTGATGGTGCGTTCCAACCGGGTCATGTGCGTGCATGGATCCCGGTCTGCCTCTGAGGATGTAAGACGCCGTGACATCTGTAAATAGGTCTGTGCCAATTGGTTGTCACTTTAGGGAGTGATACACCCTATTGTGGGGCCGACACAGGATATTTATGTATTAGGGAGCCGATCGCTTGGGGTAGGGTTTTAGGGTACACTTAGTTCTGTCTGTTTCTGTTGGTACCGTTTGTTTCTGTTGGGTGGTAACACCTGTCTGTTTCTGCGTGGTACCGTCTGTTCGGGTGGTAAATGCCCATTACTAGTGTACACCTAATTCTACATTCTGTTTCCGTAGGGATTAATCTGTTTCTGCTTCTGTCTGTTTCTGATCGGGTAGTAAAGGCCCATTATTAGCATCCTGTTTCTGTTAAATTATTCTGTACCCGTTTCCGTTTCAGTTTAGACATTAGGGTGACACCTAATTCTGTTATACTAGTATTAGTGCAGAGAAGTGTAAAACAATAGTTTATATCATTCTGTTTTTCTGTTATATCTGCTACACCTGTTACAGTTATCTCACATCCAGTTTTATGTTCATATCATATTATTATTATCTGTTCATATGCTGAAAGTCACTGGACTTGCCAGACTTTTTGTCTGACCCTTGTTGTTTCGCCTCCTTTCTTCCGTTTCCCCCCCAGGTTATCCAAGGAGGGAATACTTTAGCTTGATCCGGATTTCTCTTTGCTTGAAGTGCTTAAAGTATGGCTTGGCTCTGTATAGCTTCCGTTCCATGGGGATTATGATTTTAAACCATGCATTTTGAAGGCTTTTGTACAAGACTGATATTTTGTACTTGAATTCTGAAATTTGAAAGGATGTAACCATATTAACTTCTGTTTCCGCTGTAATAAAGTTTAAAAATTTCAAGTACTGTTTTATCTGTCTTGTAAGTTTCTGTTCTGTTTACTAAAATGCTCCACCAAAGTTAAGGCATTCCCTTTGTGAGTGACCTTAACGGAGGTGGGGTGTTACACTTGGTATCAGAGCTGAAGGTTACCAGATTTTATAAAAAGTTTTGAAAACTATTTTCAAAAAAGGTTTTGAAAGGAAGTATTTTCAAAAATAAAGCTTATTTTGAAAAACATAATCCCCAAGAGCCATATATCTTTCTTTCAGTCCTTTTTGTATTGAACCTTTCCTTTTTCGTTTCAGCATGTCTGAAGCATCTGAGATACCAGAGGGTGTTCATGTACCCGGTTGGTTTCGTCAATATCTTGAAGCTAGGACCGCCGCTGCAGGTCCAGCAAATGATCCCCCTCTTCCACCCCCTCCTCGTGCAATTGCTTTCTCAAAGATCTGTAGAGATTTTAGGGCCATGGGTGGGAAGGATTTCAAAGGAAATGAATCATTCGTAGAAGCAAGGAATTGGCTCAAAGAAACTGAGGATCTATTCGTTATCTTCGAGGTGGACGATAGGCAGAAGGTACAGTTGGCAGTATGGTTGCTCAAAGACGAAGCTTCCTACTGGTGGGAAGTCACTAACGCCGAGAGGCCGGTTGAGACATGGATGGATTTCAGAACAAGGTTTGAGACAAAATTCCTCTCGCAAGCTGAACGAAGTTTACAATTGGAAAAGTTCTTATCTCTTAAGCAAGGAAGTATGACGGTCAAGGAATACGTCAACCAGTTCAACCAACTGGCTAGGTTCGGATTGGATTTAGTCAACACTCAGCATAAAAAGGCTCTCCGCTTTGTTAAAGGATTGAACGAGCCACTGCACAGCCTAGCCATGACCCATGTACCCATGGGAGCAACTTACGAGAAATTGGTGGATATGGCACTACTGCACGAGGAAGACAAGGGCCCGAAAGAGACAAAGAAGGAAGAACCACAGAATAAGAAAGCGGGGCCCAAAAAGGAAACACAAAAGAAGGATGAGAAGTCTGAAGATAAGAAGGGGAAAAAGTGCTTTACTTGTGGGAGCTCGACTCATCTGAACAAGGATTGCAGAAAAAGGAAGGGCGCTTGCTTCAACTGTGGGGAGATGGGACACTTCACTAGGGACTGCCCGAAGAGACGAGGACAAGGAGGGCAGGCAAACACTCTTGAGGCTAGTGGCTAGGATAGAAATAGGAAAATTTCTATAGTAGGTTTAATTTCTTTATCTGATTATAGAGTTAAGACTTTTTCTGATTCTGGTATTTTGATTTTGTAATCGATACTCTGCACTTTAATACTAGTATTATTTCTGAATTCCGCTGTAGACTCAGACCCATAAGGGTTATGGATCATCTGTTTGAGATTGGGGTTTGAGGGATATCTGTGTTAGGCATCAAGTATGATGCATACATTCTGAGTCTTCGTGGGGTATGATTTTATCATGCTTAGCTTCCTAAGAATCATTAGGGAACCTGATCTGTACCAGTAGTCTGTAAATATCTAAATACTTTTGATAGGATTTCCAGTTTTGACATTGTCTAAAGAAGGTAATCCACTGGGTGTCAATTTGATGTTGGTTTCGGTCTTTGGGGCCGATACTTAGGACCCATGTCTAATGGGAACCAAATTTTCTTTCTATCTGTACTCGCTTCCATCATTCGACTGTATCCTATCGATCGAATATTCGAACTTTAGGTAGAAACTAATGGGTGTAAACATGTGCTTGAGACATGTTATGTTTGATGGTTGCAAGTGGATGCAAGTGGTTGCTAGTGGTTGCCCGTGGATGCATATACACACACTAGGCACTAGATCGGCTCGAAAACACTCTCATACTGCATATGGATGGGTGAGCATTTTTCAATTCTTGTGGATGCAAAATGGTTGATTCAGCACATGGATGTTGCATTTGAGTGAATGATTGTGCACTCATATAGAAATAATATATATCATTAGAATTCTATTGCATACATGTTGGACTCATGGCACTGACATAATTCGCATTAAGGAGGTCAACTGAATCAGTAGACCGCCTGATCTTTGCATTAGATAAGGAACATATACACACACTTTTGCATATGTTCATACAACATTAGAAGTTTTCTAAGGACAATGGATGCTTGTGGATGATGGTTGAGTAGATGGGTGATTGGATAGTAGGACACATTCTTCTTAACTTGAAGATTTCGGGGACGAAATCCTATAAGGAGGGGAGAATGTAACACCCCGTATTTTCTGTAAACATAAGAGTTAAAAATCAAGGTATAATTAATTTTTAGGAGAAGAAATAAGGGAAACGGGTTGCGCCATTGTGCTCGTCTCGGAAAAATACGCGAAATAGAGTCCGAATTTGCGTAAATCGGAGTCCGTATGAAGAAGATATGGACGAACGAAGTTAGACAGAAAAACCGGAAACAGGCCAGAATACACTGGCGCACTTGTGAAGTGCGCCAGTACAAAAATACACTGGCGCACCTGCCAAGTGCGCCCATACAAATCCAGCACCGAATTCTGGAGTGTTCTGAGGTGACGTGTCTTCTTTTGAGTGGCTGGATGATGTGTATTCGAGCTGTGCGATTCTGATGACTTCTGGACTGATCTGAAGGCTCTAAATCACCCTATCCTCCTATAAATACATCCCTAACCTAAACCTAAGTCTCTTACACAATTCTCTAGCCTCCATTGCTCTCTTCTTCTAATTAAAAATAAAAATGGCGTCACTACTCTGCTAGAATCAAAACTAGAAGTCAATCAACATCATCCTAAATTCAAATTTGAGATAAAAGCTTCTGCAACAATTCTGTAACAACTAAAGTTCTTTCTTTAATCCAATCAAGGCAAGTACAGTTATTTTCTGCTATAAACATTAATTATAATTTTGATATGCTTTTAAATCTGAATCTGAGATTGTATATCTGTCAGATCTGTTTTTCTGTGACTGTTCTGTATCCCTTTCTGCTTCCTTTCTGTTTCTATAGCCAGGCTACCACGAGCCTGTGCCTAATCCCATAAGAGATTAACGTATGAACGCAAATTTTGGGATAAATAATGAATGATGCGAAATTTGACGAGACTGAATTGAACATATGACTTTAGATCTGAGGCATAAAATATATTGACATATGACTTGGGATTGGATGCATGAATTTGACTGTAAACATATAATTTATATATGTTGTATGCATAGTGTACGTTGTAATCTAGATCTGTAACTAATTAGAGAAATGAACATATGTTATTTAGATCTGTAATTAATTAGAAAAATAAGCATATGTTATAAACTAGTTTTAGACCTATGCATATTCTGTGATAAAAGAAGAAGAGGAACCACTGTAAGATTACATATGATTTGAGACTTTGGACAAAATGCATATAAAAGTCAAGATCTGATTTTTAGAAGATATGATTTAAAGATTTAGATTGTTGGGTATAGTTTGCATAATGATTCATGACTTAAAAAGAAGAAGATATGGAAACTTAGGTGTAAAGATTTACATTAATTAGGATATCTATTATTGTGATTACACCTAAAAAGGGATTTTTGGATATATGGCATGCATTGAAATTAATGGTTATATTTGGTATAATTTATATGTGAATCTGCTGTAAAATGCTAGTTTAACAAAAATTGGAACATATGTTATATGGCAAATTATGTCCATATTCTGCGCTTATGCAAACATGGAGTATATGTTGTGAATCATGACAATTATGTAGGCATATGAGTTTAGGCCAATTTACGATTAGGCAAGGCATGTAAATAGAACCTTTAGAAATATTAAATTTGCTAAATCTGCTAATTTGCCAAGTTGCCTAAACTGCTAGTTTTGTTATATTGCCTAGACTGCTAATTAGATTGAAATGCCTAATCTGTTAAATTTGTCGGTTGAAATGCCTAACCTGTTATATGCCAAAATCTGCTAAGTTGCTAAATCTGTTAAATCCGTTAAGTCAAATAAAATCTGTTATCTGCTAAAACCTGTTATCTGCTGTGTTGATATAATCATCCTGTTATTGATATAATCTGAATTGGCATATATATTGGGCGTGCGCATAAACGGTAAATTATTAATTAATTGGCCGCAAAGATAAACATGACTAACTCGAGGTTAGAATGAGTTTGCGGCGTAATTCTGCCCGGAACCGCCCGGCACATCCAGTGGCCGCAAACAATAGGTTCTAATGTGAGAAGTTAGTCATAACCTGCTTAAGACACGAGGTTAGGTCTGGCTTGTGGCAGAAGTCTGCCCGGAACCGCCCGGCCCATCCAGCGGCCACAAGCTAGCGACCTAATGTGAGAGGTCTGGGCATTAATAATTAATTAATGCAAATCTAAGATAAGAATGACGTCTAAAACGTATTGGGGGAAAATAGGGTTAAATCAACTGGATTAATAGGTGTAGTAAACCCGTCCATGAATCTGTAGGCCCAATACAAAGTTAGACAAATCTGAAAAATCTGTACATCTGATCTGTTAGTCTGAAAGCTTGTTAACTTAATCTGTGAACTAGTAAATCTGAATTCTGTATGTCTGAACTTGTAAACAAGTTAATCTGAGATCTGTTAGTCTGGGGACACAAGGTTAGGAGGGGAATTACTTGTGTCATCTGTTGTTTGGGACCCATATTAGTCAGTAACCCTTTCTGGTATCAAAACTTTGACCCAACAGCAAGTAGGGTCCGGGCACGCTTACTAAACTAATTATAAGCGGTTCATTCTGATAATGGCGAGGGGTGTTGATGGTGCGTTCCAACCGGGTCATGTGCGTGCATGGATCCCGGTCTGCCTCTGAGGATGTAAGACGCCGTGACATCTGTAAATAGGTCTGTGCCAATTGGTTGTCACTTTAGGGAGTGATACACCCTATTGTGGGGCCGACACAGGATATTTATGTATTAGGGAGCCGATCGCTTGGGGTAGGGTTTTAGGGTACACTTAGTTCTGTCTGTTTCTGTTGGTACCGTTTGTTTCTGTTGGGTGGTAACACCTGTCTGTTTCTGCGTGGTACCGTCTGTTCGGGTGGTAAAGGCCCATTACTAGTGTACACCTAATTCTACATTCTGTTTCCGTAGGGATTAATCTGTTTCTGCTTCTGTCTGTTTCTGATCGGGTAGTAAAGGCCCATTATTAGCATCCTGTTTCTGTTAAATTATTCTGTACCCGTTTCCGTTTCAGTTTAGACATTAGGGTGACACCTAATTCTGTTATACTAGTATTAGTGCAGAGAAGTGTAAAACAATAGTTTATATCATTCTGTTTTTCTGTTATATCTGCTACACCTATTACAGTTATCTCACATCCAGTTTTATGTTCATATCATATTATTATTATCTGTTCATATGCTGAAAGTCACTGGACTTGCCAGACTTTTTGTCTGACCCTTGTTGTTTCGCCTCCTTTCTTCCGTTTCTCCCCCAGGTTATCCAAGGAGGGAATACTTTAGCTTGATCCGGATTTCTCTTTGCTTGAAGTGCTTAAAGTATGGCTTGGCTCTGTATAGCTTCCGTTCCATGGGGATTATGATTTTAAACCATGCATTTTGAAGGCTTTTGTACAAGACTGATATTTTGTACTTGAATTCTGAAATTTGAAAGGATGTAACCATATTAACTTCTGTTTCCGCTGTAATAAAGTTAAAAATTTTCAAGTACTGTTTTATCTGTCTTGTAAGTTTCTGTTCTGTTTACTAAAATGCTCCACCAAAGTTAAGGCATTCCCTTTGTGAGTGACCTTAACGGAGGTGGGGTGTTACATATACGATGGCATTTACTAATAGTCTAATATAACAACGTGTTAAGTGAAAATGCAGGTTGTAGTAATGTACGTATTTTAGCTTATAAAATATCACAAGCAGCAAGAATGTGATACTTATAACATCATTCATTATTCTAATGTAGAAAGTTTGATAAACTTAAATTTTTATCTAACTTCTACCTCCTGAATTAGAGATTACGATAGATGTTCGAATATATTTTTCAAAGGAGGTCGGTTCTTCGCTATACCTGGTAGCATCTAGCAATGGTAATTATGACTAAAGGCACGATGGCATGTTTTTAGAGTGATTTCATTCTTCGGCGTAATCGTTGACGTCTAACGTTAGTGTTGAGGATGCAAGTGACACATGTTAATATTATTTTTTATCCTATGTTACCATTATGATATATTGTTTAGCCGACTTGACGGATGCAAGTGACACATGTTAATATATTGTTTATAAGGCTCAGTAATTCAGAAACATACTGATGGATGCACAATTTTGTAGGCTCAGTAACTAAGCCACTCGGCTCAGGTTTACTGAGCCATAGGCTCAGTAAAGCTGAGCCGAGTGGCTCAGTTACACTGAGCCGAGGCTCAGTAAACCGAGCCACTCAGTTCAGTTTACACTGATCCAGGCTCAGTAAACCTGAGCCAAGTGGCTTGGTTTACTGAGCCTTGTAGGCTCAATAACTGAGCCACTCGGCTCAGGTTTACTGAGCCATAGGCTTAGTTTACACTGAGCTAGGCTTAGTAAACCTGAGCCGAGCGACTCTGTTACATTGAGCCTACGAGGCTCAGCAAACCGAGCCACTCGGCTAAGTTTACACTGTGCCAGGCTCAGTAAACCTGAGCCGAGTGGCTTAGGTTTTATTTACTCTATGTTTTTGCTTCTTGCTACCTTTTTTGACTAGTCGAATTGGGTGGCTGAGAGCTAGGAATCCTAACAATGGTTGTTTATGTTCTAATCGATCCATAATACGGTTATACTTGCAGAAGTTAAATTGCTGTATATATTTTTAATGCCATGTAGAAGATATGTTCAGTGGGTCTAATACTTGTACTGAAAGTCTGTTGCATAGCCTATTTATTTCACTATAGTTTTACTTCTAAATCAGTTGAGTGTGTTTTAGACATCTATGTTTGTTTTTTAATCAGGCATCTTTAATTAAACTTTCTTTGTTTTTTAATCAGGCATAGACTCATATCATTATGTTTGTTGAACATCGTAGGCTTTGGTTGAAGAAGCGGAAGAAAGACAAAGATTAGAAGGTGGCGATGATGCTCTAAGTCTAGATAATTTTGAGAAAGAACCCATTGCTGAAGTTTTTGGAGATGATAAAAGAAGAAGTTATTGTCGTGCTATCAGCTTTACATCTAATTTTTGATGCACCCCAAAATGGTATGTATACACTATCTGATCTTGTCAATGGTGGATTTGTAATTTGGTCTATTAATCGTTTGCGTTTTGTGTAATGGTTGTATGTTAAATCATGATACTTAGATGTTTTTTGATATTTGTTATGGATGATGAATGGTATTATGATTGTATGTTAAATTATGATGTTGGTCAAAATGGAATTTGCTTTAGGATATAAATTGTGATATGTTGTATTTGCTTTGAGATATTGGTATATTATATGTTGTATATTCTTATTGGTGTATGCTTATGAAATTACCTATTGCGGTTCTGGTATAATATCCACGTTTGTAACATTAATAACTATTAGCAAATTACTGTATGAAATAGTCAGCTTTATATACTAACAGTAAAAACTGTTATATATTTTATATTTGTAACAATTATTACTGTTATAAAAATAACATTTATAATGGTTATAAATGTTATAAAATAATCAGTACTAACGGTAATAACTGTTACAAAGCACTTATTTTATAACGGTAATAACTGTTACAATAAGAACCCTTTATAACGGTTTTAACCGTTATAATATTCATGACAACAGTTTGTCATGTATGTTGTAGTAACGTTTATAACTGTTACAACAGTAATAACTGTTATAAAGAGCCTTTTATGGTGTTGTGAATAACGTCCAGCAACGTACGCTTCATAATATAACCTTAAATGATTTCATCAACATTTAAACTTTAACAATTAAGGTTTACAATCTCGCTAAAAATTATAATTCTATTTCCAATATTCAATTCCAAGTATAACCTCGTATTCTCATTTTATCGAAAACCAAAACCATTGAAACAAAACTATAACTTGTATCTTTCATAATAGATGTATTCCAAAATCCCCTTTTTACGTTTTTTTTACTACGAAAATACTACCATACCTCACAACCAATTTATACTTCCTTATTTTGGAAATATCGTTTTATATTCTCAAACCCTGTTGTATTTCTTTTAGTTTGGAAATATTTTTATATATTCATAAATCTCCTTTTTATTTTCCTTTACCATTACAAACTAATACCATCTCTCGATAATAGTGAAGTCGTTCAAGTTGGGGTATTCTATTTACCTTTCGGACCTTGATCAACAACATTCTTATCTGGAGATAAACAAAAGTTCATAACTTCGAAACTGATACGAATTATAATATTAATTTCATTCACTATTCCAATTTAGATATAGTTTTTAACCCATTAAATGTCTTCCTTATATTTTAAAATCTCCTTTTACTATAATCGTTCAATTAAGTTAATATTTACTTGGCTCAGTTATTTAGTAAATGTTCACTTAAGACAATTATACTTTGTTTGTAAAATTTGAGAAGAATCCTTTCTTGAACCCTTCTGTAATGATCTCATTATAACTCAATTTTTTTTAAAAGGGATTCCAATTAAAAAGCAATAATTTTAATTATCATTAATTAAAATAGTTATTAGCTTCATCGTTAACTAAAATAAAAGTAGTTAACTTTGTTATTAACTCAAAATAGAACAATTAAATAATAGTTAATTTTATTAATAAATTACTTCTCGACAATTACTTAAAATATGGTTAATTAAGAGATTAATTAACCTTTAAGAATAATAGTTGTATTTAACGATTGTTCGTAAAACTATTTCTATTAGATTAATCGAAAACAAATATAATCAGTTTCAATTAAAACAGTTAACTTGATCAACTGGTAAATAAGGTGATTTCTCATATGGTTCCCGAATTCGATGAGACTAGGTTCGTTGGAACCGTAATTCCGTAACGCATCGAGATTTCAAGTTTCGTAATTTTTGGACATCATACGTGGTCGTACGACTAGAACGATGGATACATCGTGTAATTGATTAAATCTTTTTACGTTAAATCCTATATCTAATCAAAATTAGAAAACTATTGACATGCTTTTGGTTAAAGCTGTCACACATCAAGTTTTTGGTTAGCAATGCGCTCAAGCGTCCAAATCATCATCAGAAAACACAAAGCGATTTAGTCGAAGTCGCGACGCAAACATACAAGTGGCCCAAAACCCCTTTAAATGACCTCTTTTAGGCCAAAAAACATCAATTACGGTGCTTTGCATCATATCTATTGTATCCCTCTAAGTTAGCTTAAACTACAACTTCCGTTTGGCTCAAATGGACTTACGGTTTAAAAGTTACGCTCATTTCCATGAACGCATGTCAATCACTCAAAATCATAGGATCAACTCAGTACGGCAGGCTCTAGATTCGTCAAACATAAGCATTGCCCCCCTTTCGCGTCTCCTGGAGGGATAGAATTTTGTATCCTCATGAGGGATATGAAATTCATATCCCTCAGAGAGATACGAAATTTGTATCCCTCAGTAGGAATAAGAATTTTCCTGCCATAACAAGAGGGAGACAAAATTTTCAGAATAGTGGTCTCCAGGGATACTAAATTCTGTTGTGTGCTCCACATTGCCTAGTTACTCCACTACAAACTCCCCTCTATAAATACCCCCAAGCATGGCCTTCATTTGGATCCTTTTTTGGCTTGGATTTTTGGACTTCTAGAACTCCAAAAGCATTATTAATGGCTTCCATCTTCTTCCCCATGGCTATTGGACATAACATGAACCATTAAAACATTTTAAAAACGGTTTCCATCAATTTTTAGACATTCACAATGATTATTACGCTACTTTTGGACTGTTTTGGACTTCTTGAACATTGGAGCTAAATTTGGACATAGTTTACCAAGTCAACTCATTTTCTACTCAACGAAGTAGAAGAAGGACATTTTAGTCAAAGTTTAGAATTGACATACATTTTGTTGTTTTATTGTAACACTTTAAACTCAGCTATTATCCGAACATGTACAACTTTGCAATTGACAAATATACGATGAATGCTTATTATAAAGTGGATGGTAGTGCCGAGCCACTATAAAAAGTTGTGTTCTCCCACATTCCTTTACTTTACATTTGGATTATTGTGTTCACACTACACATACATCGAGGGTTAGCGTATGCTGAATAAAGTGTCATGTTCTTCCATAACAAGTCATTCTAATGTACTTAAGGTTTCGTTTATTTGTTTTTTATTTTCCATTTTAAATCCTTTCTTCCTTATCTTACCTTAAGCTTAAAAATCCATTTCCATCTTCCCTTCCTCCTTAAGCCACGCCGCACCCAAGGCACCACCACCGGACCCTCCTCCACCGTGCCCCACCTATCATCACCCTCTTCAAGCTATAGGCCCCTCCCTATGCACCAAAATTCCATTTTCTCCTTTTAAATTCATAAGTTAACACCTTTTACCTTTAAACCAAGTAGCACCACCTCCTATGGCCCTCACCTACCTACGACAGGTACCCCCACACTGACCGCCCCCTTGCGCCACCCTCCACCAGCCCATGTCATGGGTCCCCCTAGCTCCTCAAGATCTAAAAACCCTAAATACCCTAGCTTTCCTCCTAAATCCCTTAATTAAAGTGAGCTTGAGTGAATTCATGTAGTAGCAAGTTGTTTTGAAGCAAAAAGATGCAAATTTGGGTTCGTGGCAAGCTTGTGTAGTCCTACCAAGAAGTATTTTGGCATAGGATGACTGTGGTGAGAATTACTCACTCAAATTACTTCGTTTGTTTAGTTAAAATCATATTTATGTTGCTAAATGCTTGGTTGTTGTGTGATTGAATTGTTATTGAATTGGTGATCAAATTGTGATATGATTTGGCAGTCGAATTGGCTTAATTAACATTTAAAACATTGTTAAGATGTTTATGATAGTTTTGTAGGGTTAAACACTTGTTTATAAGTCGAACAACGTATTTATGATCATCTGTTTAAGTTAAGTTGACTTGGTAAAAATACAACTTAAAATGAACAAGTTATTGTTGATTGCTTGAAGTTTTGGTTAATCTGAATTGGTTGAAAACCCCACATGGATATTGGGATGATAATTAAGCTGCACGTCTCTCAAGTGTGTAGATAATTTCACATGGTTTATGATTTAAATCCTACATGGGTATTGGGATGATAATTTATTTTCACATCTCCTGTAACAACCCAGAAAATCAGAACCAATTAAAAATTTTTATTTTGGCAATTTTAATGGATTATGAATATTTAAAATGATTTATTTTAAATAATAGCGACTAAAAATTTATTTTAATCAAAGTTAGAATGAATAATTTATTTTAATTATAAAACAAGCCTGAAATGGCGCGGTAGTTTAAAAATTTGATTTCAAATTTCAAATGATTATACATAATTCGAAATAAACCGGATTTCAATAAAACAAGAAATATTTGAACTTGTTTAATTATATCTTTCTGACGAATGTGAAAATCCAGATTTCTTAACGGGAATTGAAAGTTATGTCCAGTTTAAAATTTAGAATAGTCCCTATGGAATTTATATATATTTTATATAATATATACCCCTTAAAATAACCATTTTTCAAACGATCTCCGTTTTTGATGAAACCACTTTTGTTGGATCCGGAATGTCAATTATTGTTATAATCCAAATTTCATAATTTTTGGAATTAATATGTGAGCGTGGCTAAAGAAAACATGTTTTGCTAGCTTCAGTTGAATTGGATCGACCAGAAATGGCTATTTTTCAAACGGTCTCCAAATTCGATGAAATTAGTTTTGTTTGGACCATATCGTCATAACATAGCTAGATTTATTTTTTGGGAATTTTTGGAGTCAGTCTGTGGCCCCGGTAAATTAAAATGAACGTTTAAATTCAATATATATTGATTTATAGTTTAATTTTGATAAAAACTGATCAAAACGATCAAATTGGCTTATGAAACATATCCCATTGTGTCCGGAATGGGGGTATTTGGTTAGGGGTATAGTCGTTGGAGTTCGTTTGGAGTTCGAATACGAAACGAATTAATAAGTGAATTAAAATAATAATTTAAATATATCATATATTAGAATACCCTAGATTTCATCGTTCATTAAACAAAATCCGCCGCGCTCATAAATTAACGAACGAAACCATTCAAAAACTCTTCTTCAAATCTTTGCCAATTCATTCAGCAATTTTTGAAGACTCAAGAGAGAGAATTGTTGTACTCTTTATGATTTTTAAATCCAAGCAAGTGTGATCAATTCTTATGAAACGATGGGGGAGGAATCGCGGCTCAAACAACAGGAGTTCGCCCTCGATTTTCATGCTCCTGGGAACCTCGAACTGCGCGCCGCACCTGGCGTGGGTGGAGCGGACGGAGGAGCACCACGTGGCGGCGGCGGATCGATCTTTGGTGGCTCCAGGCGACGAGCGGTGGTGGATTTATATTTTGAGAAATGGGTTTGGTCGTGAATTTGTAGCAGGAGAATAATGAAGGAGGGTGGCCTGATTTTTTTAAGTAGGGTAATTAAGAAGCTTAATTAAATTATAATTAAATTATATTAATTTATGTAAAAGCTTAAACTGTTGATAACTTGGCTATACGATCTCGGAATTCAAAAATTTCAGTTGCGTTGGAATCAGAAAAATGAGAGCTTCGCAATGGAACTGGCCAGAACGGAAATGAAGCACGTTAGAAATTCAAGCAAATTTGAACATGAACAGAAATTCAGAAAGAAAACTGGCGGAGTGGAAACGAAAGTGAGAACTCTTTCTCACTCTATTTATTTTACAGTTAAATATATACTAGGATGCAGGCGACGCTTAGCAGCACCCGACACCATTTATTGTATAAACTATGATTGTTTGTTTGAATTGAATGGACAATATTGTGGTTGTTGATTGTATTGTATGGAATAAAATATTTGAATAATAAAAATATCATTTTTATTGAATGAATAAAATATATAAAATATTCATGTATGGAATAAAATATTTGAACAATAAAAATATCATTTTTATTGAATGGATAAAATATATAAAATATTCATGTATGGAATAAAATATTTGAACAATAAAAATATCATTTTTATTGAATGAATAAAATATATAAAATATTCATGTATGGAATAAAATATTTAAACAATAAAAATATAATTTTTTATTGAATATATGAACCATGTGAAATGGTCATGTATTGAAAATAAATATTCATTTATAAATCGAACGATTTGTTTATGTACACTCATTTGACTGATATAGATTGGGACGATATATTTTACACATCGCCCAACTGCACAAATAAAATATGTGTGTGTTGAGTGAAACCCCACACGGGTACTGAGATGATATTTGACGTACACTAATCCCAATTGTTTAGTTGTATGTCAATCGGTTGGTTGACAGATTGATGTAAGCGTTAATTATTTATATTTAATACTTGTGCAGTTTTGTAATGCACTCTGGATAATGGTTGATTGTTTATCATGGTTATTATATACATGTGTTGTATGAAATCCATATAAATAACATTATGTGGTAATTGGTTGTGTCTGATTCCAATTCAGAAGATAACTAATATTTTACAATAACGAATATTTTAAAATAATATTCGGTAAAGGATTAAATGTGATTTGATGTCCGATTTTGGATGGACACGAAAATACTGAAATGTGTGAAGCCGTATTGATTAGATTTGCGTCATTTTAACGCGAACGATATTTATATTGAATTTATTCATTTTTATAATGAATATCGAAAGAGAAGTGATTTCAAAATCTAAATGTTTTGAAAATATTATCATTTATATTATAATGATATAGAATATTCAATTTTGGTTCAAAATTGAATATGAAGTTGAAATCGTTTTTAAAACGAATTTAAAACGATTTATAAAATATGTTTTAAATGGAAATCTATGAAAAATATATATATATATATATATATATTAAATGGCCTGAATAAAATGCGCCGCGCAGCGACCGTTCGCGAATTTCGACCATTGACTTCGAAATGACATTACGGGAGATCCAACCGTCGGATTCTCCTAAAACCAAAACCATTGGGTTAATATCGAAAAGAGATTTTCAAAGAATATAAGAAATTTAAAATCTAATGGTTGGATTTGGAATTCTTTCCAAATCAAATTTGGAAAAAGTCGCTATGGATGTAGTTCGGTGGCCATTATTGGAAAACGACTGCACGAGCCTTGATAAAATTATTAAAAATATTAATAATTTGTGTAAAATCATAATAAATGGTTTGGAAAGAATTTGGATGCAAAATTCCATGTTTGTAAAGATAAAAATATTTTTTTAATCAAAATGAACTAGTTATTAACTAGAAAGATAATCCAACATTTTTAAATAAATTAAATGGATTTGAAATGGTTTTAAAATAATCATAATTTTCCAATAAATAAATTGGAATGGTTTGGAATGGAAATAATCTTCAGAATATTTCAGTAGTGGATTCCGTGATTATACGGATATTGTGGAGGAATTTGGAAGATATATATTATAGTTTTTTCCAATACGATATTTGTTGATTTCAGAATTTGATATTGAATATAAGCCGATATAATTTCTATTTAAAGCCTTGTATTTAATATTAAATTGGATTTTGGGTTTGTCATGAATGGTGTCTTAAATAACACTATTCTTAAACCCCGTGTGAAAAGAATAAATCTTTTAATTAAGATTATTAGAATTTCCAGTTAATTAACATTAAATTGGAATAAAATGGAATGTGAATTGGAATTATTATGAACTGTGTTTTTAAAGAAATTCGTTCTTTAACCCGGCTAACAGTGAAATGTGATTTGGAATATAAATAAATCTATTATAAAGATTTAATGGAATTTTCCAAAGTAAAGTTTTCCAGTTTAATATATTAAACTAAAATTGAATGGGATTCGAATTGGTAATAATCGAAGTGAACTTCTGTGGAGGAAGACTGTTAATATATATGGAATTTAAAGGACTTAGTCATTATTCCATTTATATTATTAGTCGGATACGGAAATTGATATCGATTATATATATTGGTCTGTTTTCCTTGAAGATTCCATAATTAATGGAATGGGGTTTTGGGTTTATCGTGAACTGTGTTTTAAATGACATTAGTTCTTTAATCCAGTTAAAGACAGGATTACATGTCTAGCATTGTATTTCGAACTATATTTGTTGATCTCTGCTAAATATATATTTGTTTGATGGCGGGGAGTTTATTCTCTTGTTTAACACCCTTCTCTGAGACGTACAAGCTCAGAGGTTATTGAAAGTGTGTGCACGTGCTAGTAGTACACACGGATCGTGTAATATGGTGTATAACAGACGAGTATGAAATAATAACGAATCACAGATATAAAAGCGGAAAATGCAGTAAAAAGGAAAAATCACACCAGGGATTTTTATACTGGTTCGGAGCACCGTCCTACGTCCAGTCCCAGACCTCTCTCTGAATTTTCACTAACAACAACCTCACTTCACCCGGAGGAACAGGTTCACGATACGCCACTTGATTTCACGGGCTACAAGCTTACCCACTTGATTTCATGGGCCACAAGCTTACCCACTTGATTTCATGGGCCATAAGCTTACCCACCTGATTTGAACGGCTATAGGCTTACCGGAATTTCAATACAAAGTAGTTGATGATTGACTATATATTGTGTCTTCAATACACGGACTAGTCACTTGTAGTACACCCTTCCTATAATCTTATCCTCGAGTATATACTTTGAATGCGTAGATTTAAGGAAGTAGAATGCTTGTTGAATCAAATGATATTAAATTGATTCAAGGATTCAACAAGTATTTGAAATTTGGAGAGCTTTTGTTTTGCAAAGAATATGAAAATGCAATTCAGAAATTAGAGAGAATATAGAATGATTTGGTTATTGTAAAACAAGTTTGAAGTTGTTTATATAATAGTAGAAAGGTAGTAATTCTTCATGAAGAGTTTCTATAAAAAGTTATGTCCATTTCTTTTGATTATTGAATAGAAATCTCTTCACAAATAGAAGCAACCTTTCAGAAAAAACTTGCTGTTTGAAAACGGTCGACAGGTCAAAAATCACCGGTCGACTGGTTGAATTTAAAAAACCCAGAAAAATAGCCATTATGTGCAAAAATACACAGACCAGTAGATTGGTCCGTATTCACCGGTCGACTGGTTCGGGTGAGAAAAGTTTTTTTTTCAAAACAGAAACATGAACGGTCGACTGGTGGTATTTTAGGCGGTCGACCGTTTTATTGCTGTGGACCAGAGGACCTCGGTCCACAGTCTAGATCACTCTGCACTCTTTCCCAGTCGGAGCCTGGACCGTTTGGGCTTTTCCTGTGACTTTTCAATTCCTCAAATATACAGATTTCAGCAACGAAGATATGATATTGTTTTGTGCATTAGTGTTATACTTTGAGGATAAATTTTAACATATTTCTAACACGACTCAAAGTAAAAAAACCTTATCTCTATGAAATGATCTTCATTGCACCTTTATATGTTGGCATCGATCAAAATCTTGTCTCAACATTCTCCCGCTTTTTGATTGATGACAACACCTTGGATTTTCTCCCTCTAAATATAAAGCTCCCCCTGAATGTCTGCAACATTTGTTAGTTCATAATATAAATAATCTTACCTTTTGATTCCTGTATTAACAAGTGTTGGCACACATATACTATTACCATGTTAAGCACATGATTTTAAATGATAGTATATGTAACATGAATGATATGAATAATCATAAGAGAAAATATTTCTCTCCCTTTGTCATCGATTAAAAAGAATAAATACCATAATAAGCACAGTAATCGAGAGTAGTAGAGAATACAAATAATTATAACACCTTTAGGGGATATTGAATCATGTGATTTTTTGATAAGCTGAGTTTTCAAAGATATTTAGAGATACCGAATAACCTTCTCTTTGTTGTGGTGTACCTGCAAAAAATATAACATATATAGTTTTGGTACCCACTTGCTTTGCTTGGGTCCATGGGTTAGATGGAAGGTAACCATACCTAAGAGGGTATAATGGAACCTTTAAAGATAAAATTTTCATTATTAACTACTAAATCAAAATAATCATCGATATATTTTTCTCTGTTTTTCCAACTTACAGGAACCCAAATACTTAAGTAATTTCTAGTGATATTCCTTTTCGTACTTCTATATTTATTATAAATACCGCTAGTCATAGAAGTATTCGAATTTCTATAATAATTGGGTCTTGGATGTGCATTAGTACGAGCAGTGATATTCTTATTGTACATAAAAGCATATCTAGTACTATTTCTATGATTGGTTTTATTATATCCTATACCACTTTTGTTATGTAAAGGTAGAGATCTAGATAAAATCATGTTTAAATCATTTTGACCTTTATTAAATTTCGCGAACTTATTTGTACATTTATCAAATTCGATTCCAAAGTCGCGAGTGACATTTTCAAAGGAAATTTTTTTATTACCAAATTCCTTATTTAATTCAGAAATTTTCTTTCAAAGTACCGTTCTCAGTTTTGAGACCAAAAATTTGAGACTCTGAATTAAAAGGAGATTGTAATTTTTCAAAATTTTCTTTTGTGCCAAAAATTTCATTTTGCAAAATATTATTATTCACCTTTAAAATCTCATATTCTTTAGACAATTCTAAATTCTTTTCAGTTAAAGCTCCATTCTCTTTTTCAAGAGACGAAATTAAAGAACTAGAATTATTTAAAGAATCTTCTAATGTTATATTTCTATTTTGCAAAAGATCGATTTCCTTTAAAAGAACATTGTTTTTATCTTCTAGTCGCTCATTTTCTTTTTGAAGGAAATCTTTTTGAGAAACAAGCTCTTCTAAGGTATTTTCAAAACATTTGGCTAGTTTGACCAAATGATTGTTTTCTTCTTTTAATTTGGAATTTTCTTGCTCATAATTTTTTGACATAGCTAAAATGACTGTATTGAGTTTCAATAATTTTTCATGGTCTAACAAAAGATCTTTATATAATGAATCTGTACATACCGATTGTGATCTGACTTTAGCCATGAGACACTTGTTTCCTTGCTCTCCTGATTCTGCTTTGTTGCTCTTCCATTCTCTAATTCCCTGACTAGATTTCTTTATTGCCATTTGTTCTAGGATGTTGTTATGATCTCTAGAACACCAGGCTCTGATACCAAATGAAAGTGTGTGCACGTGCTAGTAGTACACATGGATCGTGTAATATGGTGCATAACAGATGAGTATGAAATAATAACGAATCACAGATATAAAAACGGAAAATGCAGTAAAAAGGAAAAATCACACCAGGGCTTTTTATACTGGTCTGGAGCACCGTCCTACGTCCAGTCTCAAACATCTGTAACAACCCGGAAAATCCGAGCCAGTTTAAAAAATTTATTTTGGCAATTTCAGCGAATTTTGAATATTTAAAATGATTATTTTAAATAATGGCGACGAGAAATTTATTTTGAACTGAATTAGAACGTATATATTTATATAGCTCGACGTTAGAATATAAAATTTTATTTTAATTTTAAAAGGAATTGAAAATGGTGCGGTAGTTCGATAATTCGATTTCAAATTTCAATTGAATGTACCGGTGAAAAATAAACCGGATTTTAGTGAAACCAAAAATAATTGAATCTAATTGAGAATATCTTTCCAACGAATCCGAAAAATTGAAATTTCATAGCGGGGATAAAAAGATATGTCCAGTTGAAAATTCAGAATAGTCGCTATGGAATTCAGGCCCTTAAAAATGGAAATTTTGCAAACGACCTCGGATTTCGACAAAACCACTTTTGTTTGATCCGCGATGTCAAGTTATTGCTAGGTTTCAAATTTCATAATTTTTCGAATTAATATGTGAGCGTGGCAAAGGAAAACGCGTTTGACCAGTTTTAGTTGATTTTAATCGACTGGAAAATGGCCATTTTTCTAACGGTCTCGGAATTTGACGAAACTAGTTTTGTTATGACCGTATCGTCAATACGAAGCTAGAAAATATTTTTCTGGAATTTTTCTAGTTAGTATGTGGCCCCGGTAAATTGAAATGTGCGTTCAAATTCAATATATAGAGTTATATTTTGATTTTGACGAAAACTGATCGAAACGGCCAAACTAGCTTACATGGCATTTCCCATTGTGTTCGGAATAGGGGTGATCCGCTAGGGACGACAGGCGGTGGGCTTCGTTTAGAGGTCGAATAAAAAGTTCAACTTTTTGAAATTAAAATAATAAAATAATTAAATTTTATATAAAACCTCACCCCTTAACACTCTCCCTCTCCATTCCACCGTGGAAATCGATTTTCGAAAAAAGAAAAAAAACCTAGCCTAATCGACGACGCGCTGCGCCACCTCCCTCAGGTGATGCCGCACTCCTCCGATCCCCCCTTTTCGTATAAAGCTCCCAGCCCAAGCCTTGGACCGCCGCGCCGCCCTGCTGGCCACCTCCATTTCCGCCGCAACCATCCTGAAGCACCCCGGCGACCATCAGCCTCCCCGCGACCCCCTCCTCCTTGCCACCACCGTGAGCCTCCACGTTAACCCCTTCCTCCGATAAAAATGTGAGTTTTATAACTCTTTTATTTATTTATTTATGGGAAATCTGATTTAATGTTTATTTCCTTATATATAAAGGCTTGATTTTTAATTGTATAAAATAATGATTTTTACTTATATGAAGTTTTGATTTTAAATATAAAAATATGATTTTTATAAAGTAGAAGTAATAAAAATATGATTTTTATAAAGTAGAAGTAATAAAAATATGATTTTTATAAAATAGAAGTAATAAAGATACGATTTTTATATTATATAGATAATAAAAATATAATTTTTATGATATATAAATGTTAAAAATATAATTTTTATGATATAGAAAGGTTAAAAATATAATTTTTATACTAGTGGCATATTAAAAATATGATTTTTATTCATGTAGAGTAATAAAAATATAATCTTTATTAGGAGAAGAGCAATATAAAAATATAATTTTCATAACGAAGTGAAGATAAAAATTTGATTTTTATATATATGAGGTAAAGATAAAAATTCGATTTTTATGTAGTGAATACGGATGACGAAGTTGACGAAAGAAGAGACGGCGGTGATTTTCTACATATGAAGAGTCGAGGCGTTTGGTTTAGCTAGCCGGTGAGAACTCCTCCCCTTTAATTTAAATTTCTAGTTAAAAATATATACTAGGATGCAGACGGTGTTTAGTTGCACCCGACACCCGTCGTCCACAGACCATGGACTGCTTGTATGCTTGTTTGTTTGATTTTGATGTGTAGTTGATTGTGTGATGTGATGTGAAATGAAATAAAATGTTTTATAGTGGAAAATATTTTATAGTTAAAAATAGAATTTTTAACGTGTATTTAAAATAAATATTTATAAACAAATCGGAGATTTGTTTATATACACTGATTTGATTGATATTGATTGGGACGATAAATTTTACACATCGCCCAACGACACAAATAAAATCGGTGTTTGATTGCTTGAAACCCCACACGGGTATTGGGATGATATATGACATACACTAATCCCAATAATTAGTTGTACGTCGATCGATTGATTGATAGGCTGCTATAAGCGTTAAATATTTATATTTGATGCTTATACAGTGTAGAACGCACTCTAGATGATGGTTGATTATTTATCGTTGTTATTTTGTACATGTGTTGTAGAAAATCCATATAATTAACATTATATGGTAATTGATTGGGCCTCATTCCAATTTTGAAATAGAAATATTTGAAAAAGAAATATTTAAAATAGAAATATTTGAAAATAGAAATATATAAAGCCGTGTTGATTAGATTTGCGCCATTTTGACGTGAACGATATTTATATCGATTTTATTCAAATTGAAATGAATATTGAAGTGAATTGAAATTCGAATTAAACTGAAGTGAATTGAAATTCGAATTAAATTGAAGTGATTTGAAATTCGAATTAAATTGAAGTGAATTGAAATTCGAATTAAATTGAAGTGAATTGAAATTCGAATTAAATTGAAGTGATTTAAAGTTCGAAATAAATTGAAATGATTTCAAATTCGAATAGAATTGAAATTCGAATTAAATTGAAATAGGAATGAAATCGTTTTGAATTGAATTTAAACGAATTGAAATTGAATTGAAATCGATTCAAATTGAAATCGATTTGAAATGAAATTAAAACGAATTTATATTGAAAATTTCAATCATGATTTGAATTTGAAAAGGAAGTTGAAATCGATTCGAAAACGAATTTAAAACGATTTATAAAATACGTTTTAAAAGGAAATCGACGAGATATATAATATATATATTATATATATAATGGCCTGAATAGAACGCGCCGCGCCGCGGCAGTTCGCGAATTTCGACCATTGACTTCGAATGGATATTGCGGGAGATCCGACCGTCGGATTCTCCTAAAACCGGAACCGTTGGGTTCGTATCGAAAAGAGCTTTCTAACGAATGTGAGAAATTAGAAATCTAAAGGTTGGATTTGGAATTATGTCCAAATCAAATTTGGAAAAGGTCGCTGTAAGTGCAGTTCGATGGCCGTTGATGGAAATCGACTGTACAGGCCTTGGTAAAATTATTAAAAATAGTAATAATTTGTGTAAAATCATAAGAAATGATTTGTGAAGAATTGGGATGAAAAACTCCATATTTGAAAAGATAAAAATAGATTTTTATCGAAATAAACTAGTTTTGAACTAGAATAATAATTTATTTATTTTTAAAATAAATAAATTGGATTTGAAATGGTTTTGAAAATAACCAGAATTTCCAATAATTACATTGGAATGGATTTGAATCGAAATTGTCTTCGGAATATTTCGATGTTGGATTTCGTGATTATACAGATATTGTTATGGAAATTTGAAAGATATATATATATATATATATATATATATATATATCGTTATTTCCAATACGATATTTGTGAGTCGTAGAATTTGATATTGAATATAAGCCGATATATTTTCTATTCAGAGCCTTGTATTTAATATCAAATGTGATTTGGGTTTGTCGTGAATGGTGTCTTCATTAACACTGTTCTTAAGCCCAGTGGAGAAAAAGATTAAATCTTTTTATTTAGATTTAATGAAGTGTACCAATTAAATAATATTAATTTGGAATTGAATTGGTGTTGATTTTTGGGTTTATCGTGAACAATGTTTTAAATAACACTTGTTCTTTAACCCGATAATTAATGAAATGTGATTTTGGGTTGTTGTGAACGGTATCTTCAATAATACTGTTCTTAGATCCAAAAAGGAGTTAAGAAAATCAGAAACTAACTGGAGATTAGTTAAGTTGAATGGTTTCTGGGGTACTGATCTGATGTTGGTTTCAGCCTTCGGGGTTAATACTTAGGGAACTACTCACTTGCTAATTTACGGTTAGGGACTGATTGAAATGTGATGTGAATTTGGGTTTATCGTGAACCGTGTTTTAAATAACACCGATTCTTTAACCCAGTTAAAGATTAAAACTAAGTGGAGTTTTAATGAATCTTTAATTAGATTGAAAAGAACGAGAATGGAGTATCCCCAGTTTTGCTCCAGGCGATAGTTAAATCTTTAATTAGATTTGAACGTGAAATGGTAATTGAATTTACCGATATTACCGTGGTGTTAGATTTGAAGTATTACCAGTTTTACTTCATGGGATGAATAGGTTGGGATTGGGAAATAAAATAAATGATCACTTCGGTATGGAACACTAATCCCGACTAGTTTGAATTGATATTCAAGAGTAGATTAAAGAATAAATTTAAAGGATTTATCTTTGATAAAATTAATGGGAACCTTTCCATAAGAATGTGAAATTTAGAAACTAACTGTCGATTAGCTAAGTAGAATGACTTTCCGGATATTGATCTGATGTTGGTTTCGGCCTTCAAGGTTAATATTTGGGGAATTATTCTCTTGATTAATTTACGGTTAGTGACTGATGAATTGGAATGAGGCGTATGTTGTGTTTGTGTAACACTTGTTTATTATATACGCGAGTTATTCAGAAAGGCCGGGTTTATCCCAATCTGAATAACTGTTACGACGATAAGTCGAAGATGAAGACGGTGGTTGAAGACCGGAGGTCTTCACGTTGTTTGGGTGATTACTGATGATCTTGATTGGGTTGTACACCCAAGAAGATGGAAACAGTTAGTGGTCATCCAGACATACTTGGAGATTGATGGATATGCGGGGTACTAGGTGCCTCCGGTTTCGTTCAGACCTAGAACGAACGTGTAAATGGACTGTGTGTCTGACATTGGATTTTAGTCTGTGTGATTGATTTCTACTAAATATATATCTGTTTGGCGACGGAGAATTTATTCTCTTGCTTAACGCCCTTCTCTAAGACGTACGAGCTCAGGGGTTATATATTGATGGATATCAAACACATGGAGTGAATTGCCTGTGTGGCATGCCTAAGTGGCAAATGATTAAGGCTTCTGTTGAAAAGCAGAGTCTTGTGGTTGATGATCAAAGCATGGCCTTTGTGGCGTAGCTTGGTGTAGCGTGGATTCGCGAGCCTCACACCCCTGTGTGAACCAAAAACGGGAGAGGACGTCAGGGAGGGCATGCGTTTCTTTCTAGTTAGAAGTGGCGTCAGTGGTTTTACACGCCCTGACGAGTTTGCCTTATGTGGTTATTGCTGTTGTGAGGCGCCTCAGTTTGATTGGACGATCCGATGTAACGACCCGTGTTTTTGCCCGTCGAATATTTAATTTAGTTTATTTATTTTAAATATTATATTTGGAAATATAATGGTTTTTAATATGTAATTCGTTAATTAAACGAAGTTCGAACGTTATACAATTTATATAATATAAATCGAGCTTGAAAATGGCGTGCAGTTCGTAAATTCGAATTTTTAACTTCAACTGGATATACAGAGTTCGATATAAGTCGGATTTCTGTGAAACAAGACACGTTGGGACCGTATTGGCGATAATTTTCATATGAAAGAGAAAAATCCAGATTTCGTGTTATAGTTTGATAGTTATGGCCAAATCAAATTTTGAAATAATAGCTATGGAAAATCGTTATTAAATTATAGGCCTTTAAAATGGCCGTTTTGCAAATGGACTCAGATTTCGACGAAATCAGTTTCATTGGGACCGTAACGTTAAATTATTGTACGATGATGAATGGAGTGGAAAACCGATGTCGTATGTGGGCACGGTAGCCGTAAACGCCCAATCAAATTCTATAGCGAGTAATTAAATTAATAAAGAGATATTTGAGTGTAACTTGAGCAGACGATCGAACTAGGCCACGAAACCAGTCCCGTTGAGTTCGTATCGTCGATTAGGGTCAGGATAGGTATATAGTTTGTTATTTTTAGAGACCGGATAATTTGGCGTTAAAAAGGGTAGGGCGGTGTGCGGTAAAAATAGCCTACCGGGCAAACGGTCTCAGAATGCGACGAAACTAGTGCCGTTGGGTTCGTATCGAAAAGTTATTGCAAGATATCAAGGTTTCAAGTTGATTCGATTCAGCTGGTGGTCGTGGTAAATTAAAAAGCGTGTTTATTTCTGGTTTTATAAGGGATTTTTTTTCATACGACCTCGGATTTCGACGAAACTTGTCTCATTGGATCCCGAATATCTTTTTACACTAAGATTAGCATTTTTATCAGTAAACAAAAATCGTATGAAGTAGGATTTTATGTTACTTTATGCATAAGTTTCATATGATATTATTCTAATATAATGCCACACTATAAAACCCAACCTTCATGTTTAAGAAAATCGTACCCCTTCTGTCTACCTTTTATTTTCAACTGCTACCTACATATGGGATTTGAAAGCAAACTGCACCCTAGTTTCTTTCTCTACCCTTTGCCTTTTCTGTACTGGTGGGCATGTCTCACCTCAAATGGAAAGAAAATATAGAGACAAGACAGTAACAAATCTATGAAATGAAAACTTGAGTTGCATGACTATACGCTGCATTTCTTCATCCTTAAGGGAAGTTACGTACACTCCTATCAATTCAAACTGGGCTATGCTATGGAAAAGAAAATTCATCTCAGCTATATCCTACCCACCATTTCATTTCAGCCTACCCTATGCTGCTCCTCTCTTCAGCGGCTAACCAGAGTTGATTTTATTCAGCTACAAAGGCTAAAAAGCCTAGCGTATGTCTTGTTCTTTTCAAGTGAATAAGACTACACAGCCACCCTGCTGGTGAAACTAACACGGATACCAATATTTTGAAACGAAAACACACTGTTTACAGTATCCAATTTCTTCACCTACCATACTGAGAAGAAAACACATGCACCAGCTACGCAGTCCTCTCCTATCCCCTCAAATCAACCTGCGGCTAGCTACCCTACATGCTAAAAAAAGACGTCGTTTTTATCTGAGCTGTTTTCACATATAAATACGCATTCATTCTTCTTCTGGTATCAAAATTTTCTTTCACCAACTCCTCTGCTTCCATTATTCTTTTCCACTCGAGCCTGCACTTCTTCATTCAGGGAATCATGCGAGCGTAAATAAAACTCCTCCAATACTTTATTTAAAACCAATAATCCCAATAGAGGAGGTGGCAAGGCAGAGCGATGAAAATTGGTTCAGTTCGTTTTTGGCTTGGGTAGGCATGCGGTGGCATTTCTGGCGTGAGTGGGGATGCTGGAGCAAATTGCGTGGGAGTAGGAGTGGGCCGATTGTTTCAGTGGGCTGGAGGGCCATTTACTTTGTAGCGGTGGAGATTTGGCGTCCAGGTGAAGTGCTGTGGGGAAGTGTGGACGTGAATACTGGAATAGGACGGGCGCAGTATCAGGTGGAAGTTAATGTATGGCAAAAGGCGGTTATGGCTTATAACGTGTAAGGTATATGGCGTGTAGAATGAAGAGCTGTGAAGCTTTGTGGGATCGGTTTCAGCTAAAACAAAGAATTGGTTGATTCAAGATCAAGACTAGAAACCGTATGCATGAGTAGGACGGTACAAATGGGGATAGAATCGAACGAGTTGGAATTAACCGGAATGAGCTGTGTATACACCGCATACCAGGTGAGTTAAACTCACTCAGTTTTTTTCCATTTATATTTTATATAAATTGGGTTCTTTATTTTGTGTGCTCTGTTTGCTGATGGTTGCCTGTTTGCTAGTTATACACTTGTTGTTGATTAAAACTGATAAAATTAAACTGTGTTTAATTTCAGTGAAATCACCAAATCGTTATTCTAACGATTGGTTCCAATAAAGGTAACTTGCCTTATTGGTCACGTTTATTTTTATAAACGTGTTTTAATTGTTGAACTGTTGAATTGCTTGTGGTTGATGTTGAATGGTTGCTATTCAGTATCAGTTAAACAAAACTGAACAGTCTGATTTGGGATAACCATTTGAATACAGGGCAGAACAGGTTGGAGGGATCCAACCGGATTCCTCAAATATATTATTTATTTCATATTATCATATATGAACTGTCATGTTTGGGTGTGATTGATTTTATTGTTGATGTTTGACTGAGATTTCAACATATGTTTAGTTTTAACCAATGAGCGATATTGGTTGGGTAATCAGCAATGAATGGCCTAAAGATAAATTGTTGTGATTTACCGTCAGGTAGATTGATAGAACCAAAGTTATAAAACTTATTTTATAACTGGAGTTAGATTTTTGAAATAGATTATTTTGGATAAAGGGTTTGTTTTAAAAGAAGATAAATATTTATCATTTGTTATTTAAATTTATAATTGATTATAAATTGGATTTATATGGAAATCTCTGATGTTATCAGATTTGGAAATAAATGAATAGAATTTAATCTAAAGGATTAAATTTGGATAATTGTTTGTTAAGAAACAATTAAATTGAATTGTTTAAATTAATTATATTAGTATTTAATGTAACGGAAAAATGAATTGGAATCAGTTAACAGAATAATCGTGTGATTTGAAATTGATTAGTTTGTTTGTGTTAATCTAAGAGAAGAGTTAAAGAATATTTGTTTTATTTAAATGAAGTTTAAAAAGGAATTTACTATTTATTTTAGTTAATAAAGGGATTTACTACTTTACAGTAGTTAACGATTGAAATAAAATATTATCCTGACGAATAATAATTTAGGGAATTTCTTTTAATGGAAATTCATCGAGGTTGAAATGAAATCAAGTTGAATGGTGGAATGAGTTATGAACGGGTTTTATATTTAAAACCCAAATTTTTAATAACGATGTTATAAAGGGGATTTTAAGCAAAGGAGATAACTTTGAATTTGAAATGTTGCTTAATTATTGAATTAAGTCAAAGGGAATGAAGGTAAAAGATTTATAGTAAACCAAGGTTATGTAAATAAGGTTTAAAGTGTTAAGGCGTTAATTTTACATTAACGTTACTTGAAACCAAGATCAAGTAAAAAGGGGAATATTGAAATGAGATTCCAAAGTGGGGAAATGGCCGAATAGGTTTGAAAGGAAATAAGTAAAAGTGAATTTTGGGTAAAGAAGTGGGTTGTATAACCAAAGCCGAATCTAAATGAATTTGTTTAAAGAGTTGAAGATTTAATTAAGCGGAAGTGAATTAAATTGTTTAATTAAAGGGCCAAGTGATGCTGAATACTTAACCAGTGAACTCATTGGAGTGTCATGATTGAAACACTGTATATTTTGATAGTTAAAACACCGACTATCAAATCTGTCCAATACGATTGTTGGTATGGAAAGACCGGGATCGAATTTATATTCGAAAACCATTCCGACCAACAAATACGTGAAGAGATCTCAGGAGTTGATCGAGATGGAGCATTGAAGACTGTGGATTTTCATAAATGGAAGAACCACTAATATTCTCTGCCTGGCAAGCAGAGATAAGCTGTGATTTTGTCGTGGTTGGAATCTACGGGTTGCAAGGACTTCTCGCTACTGATCCATGGGGTGATTCCTATGTGGATGCGGTAGGAGGGTGCCTTCGGTTCATCCTGTTCTTGGATGACTTGTATGGACGAGTGTCTGACAGAGTATTTCCAAAGGATCACGTACGTTGATTTCTTCAAACGTACGATAGTTGTTGGCGGGGAGTTGCCGTTCTCTTAGCTTCTACTAGAGTATTTTTGTGGACGTAAATTAGTGATATCTGACGGATCTGGCGATGTGGCATTCAAAGTAAATGGCGACCGGATGTCAAGAGTTAATTCTGGCCTCAAGCCTCATCAACCGGGAAATGACAAAAATCGGGCAGGCAGCATGGCTATGTGGGTCGCTCCCATTAGGGTGTATAAATCACCTATCTAGAGGAAGTCCTATTTGTTTCTTAAATCTATGTTTCGATGCTGTCCCTTTACGGGAGACGGTTGCTGATCCCAACCGTCGGTGATATACATTCGATACACTCAAGAGAAATGAGTGGTCGGTCATGTGAGGGCCGGGTTGCAAGACGTTCTTGTTGAACCCAGTGTATTCGTCTCTAGAGATACACTATCGGCAGGTGGTCCCATACCTTGTCAAGGTCGGAATCCAATCTCCAATAAGCACCTGCGGGTTTTGATTGTATACTATATATGTGGAGCGTGAGATGCAAGCGTTCCACTAGATTGTTATTTACTTGTATATAGACATTATTATAATATCAGAAAAGATATTGGTTTCAAAACTGTTTTGGGTTATCGTAAGGTAAAAACCGTCCGTGTTTATGTGTGGATTTGGTCTTACGATTATCCTTTTCTTTTGAAAAGATTTTGAACTTTAAAATCATGATTGGATGATTTACCCTTATATTGTGCGAGTTTATCTCACTCTGGTTCAGCAGACTGACCCGGTGTTTTGTAAATGCTCGGGTTAGCCCGGGTTGACAGGATCAGGTTATCAAAAGCTGTGAAGAGACGAGCTGGAGATGTTCAGACGTATGATATTACTATTCCGCTGTGTTTTATATGAGGACAGGCTACTGTCCAGATGTGTGATACTCTGATAAATGTAAGTATTTCAGAAGTTTTCAATAAAGATTTATTTCTGTATTATATTTTGTTCCGCTGCGATGTGAGACTATGTTGTGGTGTTTCTTCTTCTTCTATTCTAATATTTCTATCTTATCTATTCTCACCCTCTAACTTCTTTCTATTAATGATCTGGAATGTTCGATGTCTGAATGGTCAACATGATAGTTTGATGTTGATTTTCGGAGTCGAAAACCCCAGTTCGTTACAGTGGTATCAGAGCTGAAGGTTAAGTGATTACCTTGGCTCTGTGACGTGACTCAGTAGAGATGGGGTTAGCAGTACCCTAGATTGAGTTGAGTGTATAGATACGAGTGAACGTATTTGTAGATTTTATAAAAATAATTTTATATTGTGGAGATTTATTTGTTTGAGTTGTTTATGAGTTCTAGTCGATCAGTTTGATCCACTGTATCGATAGGAGTTTCTAAACACTCAAATACGATAAACCGACGCAGTATGTTTTGAAAGAGGGTAAATGAAATAATTTTACCCAAATTATATATTAATATAAAAGAATGATTAATATTTGAAGTATTATAGTGTATTGGATGTGTTGGTTGATTATAATTGTAATGGTTATATAAATAACCAATTAGAATTCGTATAATATAAAAGCAGATTTATTAATTCTGAGATTAAGATCAGAATTGGAATTAAAATTCCCAAAAGTGGAAAAGTTGTTGGAAAATGAACCTGGATTAAATATATGAGAATTTTAAAAGCTTGGGAGATTTTAAATTTGTTTTACGAGCATTGTGTTTGCAAATTTGAAATAGATTTCAAGTTGAAACTGTTCAAATATGATTTTAAAAAAAAGTTATATAGTATTGGACTCACTTCGATAGCTGGGGAATAACTCTGAGGATGCTGGCCACATCATCAGTGTTCATTTCCGAGTTCTAAGTGATGAATTACTACCAAAAATCTTGTTTTGAGAAAAACAAGTTGTTTTGAATCCTGAAAAGGAATATTTGAATTTTGAAAGAGCTGAACTGTTTAAAAAAAACTCCCAGGGAAATTGTTCGAATTTTTTTTTTATAGAAATTGTGAAAGCGAATATGAATTAAATTGAAACCCGTTAACTGGAAATTGAATCAGGATATAATATATTAAGTAGAATCAGATTTTGAATGGTGAGACAAGGATCTGAAATGGTGTTGGACTGATAAGTTAAGAGTTGAAATTAATGGATGGAAATTGAGTTAAGAATGAGATTTGGCTTGGACGCGTGAAGGATTTGGTTTTGAGGATAAAATTGGAATTTTGTTGGGAATGCATTTGTATATGCTGACAGGGCAGCAGTTGGTAAGGATATAATGATATGCCCGACAAAAAGGTACACGTTTATTTTTATATGAGTTTGATGAGATTTATGAGCCGATTTGGCAGGCCGTTTGGCTGTTTTATTTTCTTTTGGATTGAAGAAGGCCTTGAAAGGCGAGTTGTGGTTGTACCGATCGAGCCATACAGAGGAGGTGCTGGCGAATTTTTTCGGAAATTTAAGGTGTTAGAAAATTTTCAATATTTTTGAAAATATTTATTTACAGTATTGAATTGATTTTTGATTTAAAATAAATTAGATTTGAAATTAATGAGTTTATAACATTCTTTCTTACCTTAGCAATTTCGAGGACGAAATTATTTTAAGGGGGGAAGAATGTAACGACCCGTGTTTTTGCCCGTCGAATATTTAATTTAGTTTATTTATTTTAAATATTATATTTGGAAATATAATGGTTTTTAATATGTAATTCGTTAATTAAACGAAGTTCGAACGTTATACAATTTATATAATATAAATCGAGCTTGAAAATGGCGTGCAGTTCGTAAATTCGAATTTTTAACTTCAACTGGATATACAGAGTTCGATATAAGTCGGATTTCTGTGAAACAAGACACGTTGGGACCGTATTGGCGATAATTTTCATATGAAAGAGAAAAATCCAGATTTCGTGTTATAGTTTGATAGTTATGGCCAAATCAAATTTTGAAATAGTAGCTATGGAATATCGTTATTAAATTATAGGCCTTTAAAATGGCCGTTTAGCAAATGGACTCAGATTTCGACGAAATCAGTTTCATTGGGACCGTAACGTTAAATTATTGTACGATGGTGAATGGAGTGGAAAACCGATGTCGTATGTGGGCACGGTAGCCGTAAACGCCCAATCAAATTCTATAGCGAGTATTTAAATTAATAAAGAGATATTTGAGTGTAACTTGAGCAGACGATCGAATTAGGCCACGAAACCAGTCCCGTTGAGTTCGTATCGTCGATTAGGGTCAGGATAGGTATATAGTTTGTTATTTTTAGAGACCGGATAATTTGGCGTTAAAAAGGGTAGGGCGGTGTGCGGTAAAAATAGCCTACCGGGCAAACGGTCTCAGAATGCGACGAAACTACTGCCGTTGGGTTCGTATCGAAAAGTTATTGCAAGATATCAAGGTTTCAAGTTGATTCGATTCAGCTGGTGGTCGTGGTAAATTAAAAAGCGTGTTTATTTCTGGTTTTATAAGGGAATTTTTTTCATACGACCTCGGATTTCGACGAAACTTGTCTCATTGGATCCCGAATATCTTTTTACACTAAGATTAGCATTTTTATCAGTAAACAAAAATCGTATGAAGTAGGATTTTATGTTACTTTATGCATAAGTTTCATATGATATTATTCTAATATAATGCCACACTATAAAACCCAACCTTCATGTTTAAGAAAATCGTACCCCTTCTGTCTACCTTTTATTTTCAACTGCTACCTACATATGGGATTTGAAAGCAAACTGCACCCTAGTTTCTTTCTCTACCCTTTGCCTTTTCTGTACTGATGGGCATGTCTCACCTCAAATGGAAAGAAAATATAGAGACAAGACAGTAACAAATCTATGAAATGAAAACTTGAGTTGCATGACTATACGCTGCATTTCTTCATCCTTAAGGGAAGTTACGTACACTCCTATCAATTCAAACCGGGCTATGCTATGGAAAAGAAAATTCATCTCAGCTATATCCTACCACCATTTCATTTCAGCCTACCCTATGCTGCTCCTCTCTTCAGCGGCTACCCAGAGTTGATTTTATTCAGCTACAAAGGCTAAAAAGCCTAGCGTATGTCTTTTTCTTTTCAAGTGAATAAGACTACACAGCCACCCTGCTGGTGAAACTAACACGGATACCAATATTTTGAAACGAAAACACACTGTTTACAGTATCCAATTTCTTCACCTACCATACTGAGAAGAAAACACATGCACCAGCTACGCAGTCCTCTCCTATCCCCTCAAATCAACCTGCGGCTAGCTACCCTACATGCTAAAAAAAGACGTCGTTTTTATCTGAACTGTTTTCACATATAAATACGCATTCATTCTTCTTCTGGTATCAAAATTTTCTTTCACCAACTCCTCTGCTTCCATTATTCTTTTCCACTCGAGCCTGCACTTCTTCATTCAGGGAATCATGCGAGCGTAAATAAAACTCCTCCAATACTTTATTTAAAACCAATAATCCCAATAGAGGAGGTGGCAAGGCAGAGCGATGAAAATTGGTTCAGTTCGTTTTTGGCTTGGGTAGGCATGCGGTGGCATTTCTGGCGTGAGTGGGGATGCTGGAGCAAATTGCGTGGGAGTAGGAGTGGGCCGATTGTTTCAGTGGGCTGGAGGGCCATTTACTTTGTAGCGGTGGAGATTTGGCGTCCAGGTGAAGTGCTGTGGGGAAGTGTGGACGTGAATACTGGAAGAGGACGGGCGCAGTATCAGGTGGAAGTTAATGTATGGCAGAAGGCGGTTATGGCTTATAACGTGTAAGGTATATGGCGTGTAGAATGAAGAGCTGTGAAGCTTTGTGGGATCAGTTTCAGCTAAAACAAAGAATTGGTTGATTCAAGATCAAGACTAGAAACCGTATGCATGAGTACGACGGTACAAATGGGGATAGAATCGAACGAGTTGGAATTAACCGGAATGAGCTGTGTATACACCGCATACCAGGTGAGTTAAACTCACTCAGTTTTTTTCCATTTATATTTTATATAAATTGGGTTCTTTATTTTGTGTGCTCTGTTTGCTGATGGTTGCCTGTTTGCTAGTTATACACTTGTTGTTGATTAAAACTGATAAAATTAAACTGTGTTTAATTTCAGTGAAATCACCAAATCGTTATTCTAACGATTGGTTCCAATAAAGGTAACTTGCCTTATTGGTCACGTTTATTTTTATAAACGTGTTTTAATTGTTGAACTGTTGAATTGCTTGTGGTTGATGTTGAATGGTTGTTATTCAGTATCAGTTAAACAAAACTGAACAGTCTGATTTGGGATAACCATTTGAATACAGGGCAGAACAGGTTGGAGGGATCCAACCGGATTCCTCAAATATATTATTTATTTCATATTATCATATATGAACTGTCATGTTTGGGTGTGATTGATTTGATTGTTGATGTTTGACTGAGATTTCAACATATGTTTAGTTTTAACCAATGAGCGATATTGGTTGGGTAATCAGCAATGAATGGCCTAAAGATAAATTGTTGTGATTTACCGTCAGGTAGATTGATAGAACCAAAGTTATAAAACTTATTTTATAACTGGAGTTAGATTTTTGAAATAGATTATTTTGGATAAAGGGTTTGTTTTAAAAGAAGATAAATATTTATCATTTGTTATTTAAATTTATAATTGATTATAAATTGGATTTATATGGAAATCTCTGATGTTATCAGATTTGGAAATAAATGAATAGAATTTAATCTAAAGGATTAAATTTGGATAATTGTTTGTTAAGAAACAATTAAATTGAATTGTTTAAATTAATTATATTAGTATTTAATGTAACGGAAAAATGAATTGGAATCAGTTAACAGAATAATCGTGTGATTTGAAATTGATTAGTTTGTTTGTGTTAATCTAAGAGAAGAGTTAAAGAATATTTGTTTTATTTAAATGAAGTTTAAAAAGGAATTTACTATTTATTTTAGTTAATAAAGGGATTTACTACTTTACAGTAGTTAACGATTGAAATAAAATATTATCCTGACGAATAATAATTTAGGGAATTTCTTTTAATGGAAATTCATCGAGGTTGAAATGAAATCAAGTTGAATGGTGGAATGAGTTATGAACGGGTTTTATATTTAAAACCCAAATTTTTAATAACGATGTTATAAAGGGGATTTTAAGCAAAGGAGATAACTTTGAATTTGAAATGTTGCTTAATTATTGAATTAAGTCAAAGGGAATGAAGGTAAAAGATTTATAGTAAACCAAGGTTATGTAAATAAGGTTTAAAGTGTTAAGGCGTTAATTTTACATTAACGTTACTTGAAACCAAGATCAAGTAAAAAGGGGAATATTGAAATGAGATTCCAAAGTGGGGAAATGGCCGAATAGGTTTGAAAAGAAATAAGTAAAAGTGAATTTTGGGTAAAGAAGTGGGTTGTATAACCAAAGCCGAATCTAAATGAATTTGTTTAAAGAGTTGAAGATTTAATTAAGCGGAAGTGAATTAAATTGTTTAATTAAAGGGCCAAGTGATGCTGAATACTTAACCAGTGAACTCATTGGAGTGTCATGATTGAAACACTGTATATTTTGATAGTTAAAACACCGACTATCAAATCTGTCCAATATGATTGTTGGTATGGAAAGACCGGGATCGAATTTATATTCGAAAACCATTCCGACCAACAAATACGTGAAGAGATCTCAGGAGTTGATCGAGATGGAGCATTGAAGACTGTGGATTTTCATAAATGGAAGAACCACTAATATTCTCTGCCTGGCAAGCAGAGATAAGCTGTGATTCTGTCGTGGTTGGAATCTACGGGTTGCAAGGACTTCTCGCTACTGATCCATGGGGTGATTCCTATATGGATGCGGTAGGAGGGTGCCTTCGGTTCATCCTGTTCTTGGATGACTTGTATGGACGAGTGTCTGACAGAGTATTTCCAAAGGATCACGTACGTTGATTTCTTCAAACGTACGATAGTTGTTGGCGGGGAGTTGCCGTTCTCTTAGCTTCTACTAGAGTATTTTTGTGGACGTAAATTAGTGATATCTGACGGATCTGACGATGTGGCATTCAAAGTAAATGGCGACCGGATGTCAAGAGTTAATTCTGGCCTCAAGCCTCATCAACCGGGAAATGACAAAAATCGGGCAGGCAGCATGGCTATGTGGGTCGCTCCCATTAGGGTGTATAAATCACCTATCTAGAGGAAGTCCTATTTGTTTCTTAAATCTATGTTTCGATGCTGTCCCTTTACGGGAGACGGTTGCTGATCCCAACCGTCGGTGATATATATTCGATACACTCAAGAGAAATGAGTGGTCGGTCATGTGAGGGCCGGGTTGCAAGACGTTCTTGTTGAACCCAGTGTATTCGTCTCTAGAGATACACTATCGGCAGGTGGTCCCATACCTTGTCAAGGTCGGAATCCAATCTCCAATAAGCACCTGCGGGTTTTGATTGTATACTATATATGTGGAGCGTGAGATGCAAGCGTTCCACTAGATTGTTATTTACTTGTATATAGGCATTATTATAATATCAGAAAAGATATTGGTTTCAAAACTGTTTTGGGTTATCGTAAGGTAAAAACCGTCCGTGTTTATGTGTGGATTTGGTATTACGATTATCCTTTTCTTTTGAAAAGATTTTGAACTTTAAAATCATGATTGGATGATTTACCCTTATATTGTGCGAGTTTATCTCACTCTGGTTCACCAGACTGACCCGGTGTTTTGTAAATGCTCGGGTTAGCCCGGGTTGACAGGATCAGGTTATCAAAAGCTGTGAAGAGACGAGCTGGAGATGTTCAGACGTATGATATTACTATTCCGCTGTGTTTTATATGAGGACAGGCTACTGTCCAGATGTGTGATACTCTGATAAATGTAAGTATTTCAGAAGTTTTCAATAAAGATTTATTTCTGTATTATATTTTGTTCCGCTGCGATGTGAGACTGTGTTGTGGTGTTTCTTCTTCTTCTTCTATTCTAATATTTCTATCTTATCTATTATCACCCTCTAACTTCTTTCTATTAATGATCTGGAATGTTCGATGTCTGAATGGTCAACATGATAGTTTGATGTTGATTTTCGGAGTCGAAAACCCCAGTTCGTTACAGTGGTATCAGAGCTGAAGGTTAAGTGATTACCTTGGCTCTGTGACGTGACTCAGTAGAGATGGGGTTAGCAGTACCCTAGATTGAGTTGAGTGTATAGATACGAGTGAACGTATTTGTAGATTTTATAAAAATAATTTTATATTGTGGAGATTTATTTGTTTGAGTTGTTTATGAGTTCTAGTCGATCAGTTTGATCCACTGTATCGATAGGAGTTTCTAAACACTCAAATACGATAAACCGACGCAGTATGTTTTGAAAGAGGGTAAATGAAATAATTTTACCCAAATTATATATTAATATAAAAGAATGATTAATATTTGAAGTATTATAGTGTATTGGATGTGTTGGTTGATTATAATTGTAATGGTTATATAAATAACCAATTAGAATTCGTATAATATAAAAGCAGATTTATTAATTCTGAGATTAAGATCAGAATTGGAATTAAAATTCCCAAAAGTGGAAAAGTTGTTGGAAAATGAACCTGGATTAAATATATGAGAATTTTAAAAGCTTGGGAGATTTTAAATTTGTTTTACGAGCATTGTGTTTGCAAATTTGAAATAGATTTCAAGTTGAAACTGTTCAAATATGATTTTAAAAAAAAGTTATATACTATTGGACTCACTTCGATAGCTGGGGAATAACTCTAAGGATGCTGGCCACATCATCAGTGTTCATTTCCGAGTTCTAAGTGATGAATTACTACCAAAAATCTTGTTTTGAGAAAAACAAGTTGTTTTGAATCCTGAAAATGAATATTTGAATTTTGAAAGAGCTGAACTGTTTAAAAAAAACTCCCAGGGAAATTGTTCGAAAAAATTTTTTTTATAGAAATTGTGAAAGCGAATATGAATTAAATTGAAACCAGTTAACTGGAAATTGAATCAGGATATAATATATTAAGTAGAATCAGATTTTGAATGGTGAGACAGGGATCTGAAATGGTGTTGGACTGATAAGTTAAGAGTTGAAATTAATGGATGGAAATTGAGTTAAGAATGAGATTTGGCTTGGACGCGTGAAGGATTTGGTTTTGAGGATAAAATTGGAATTTTGTTGGGAATGCATTTGTATATGCTGACAGGGCAGCAGTTGGTAAGGATATAATGATATGCCCGACAAAAAGGTACACGTTTATTTTTATATGAGTTTGATGAGATTTATGAGCCGATTTGGCAGGCCGTTTGGCTGTTTTATTTTCTTTTGGATTGAAGAAGGCCTTGAAAGGCGAGTTGTGGTTGTACCGATCGAGCCATACAGAGGAGGTGCTGGCGAATTTTTTCGGAAATTTAAGGTGTTAGAAAATTTTCAATATTTTTGAAAATATTTATTTACAGTATTGAATTGATTTTTGATTTAAAATAAATTAGATTTGAAATTAATGAGTTTATAACATTCTTTCTTACCTTAGCAATTTCGAGGACGAAATTATTTTAAGGGGGGAAGAATGTAACGACCCGTGTTTTTGCCCGTCGAATATTTAATTTAGTTTATTTATTTTAAATATTATATTTGGAAATATAATGGTTTTTAATATGTAATTCGTTAATTAAACGAAGTTCGAACGTTATATAATTTATATAATATAAATCGAGCTTGAAAATGGCGAGCAGTTCGTAAATTCGAATTTTTAACTTCAACTGGATATACAGAGTTCGATATAAGTCGGATTTCTGTGAAACAAGACACGTTGGGACCGTATTGGCGATAATTTTCATATGAAAGAGAAAAATCCAGATTTCGTGTTATAGTTTGATAGTTATGGCCAAATCAAATTTTGAAATAGTAGCTATGGAAAATCGTTATTAAATTATAGGCCTTTAAAATGGCCGTTTTGCAAATGGACTCAGATTTCGACGAAATCAGTTTCATTGGGACCGTAACGTTAAATTATTGTACGATGGTGAATGGAGTGGAAAACCGATGTCGTATGTGGGCACGGTAGCCGTAAACGCCCAATCAAATTCTATAGCGAGTAATTAAATTAATAAAGAGATATTTGAGTGTAACTTGAGCAGACGATCGAATTAGGCCACGAAACCAGTCCCGTTGAGTTCGTATCGTCGATTAGGGTCAGGATAGGTATATAGTTTGTTATTTTTAGAGACCGGATAATTTGGCGTTAAAAAGGGTAGGGCGGTATGCGGTAAAAATAGCCTACCGGGCAAACGGTCTCAGAATGCGACGAAACTAGTGCCGTTGGGTTCGTATCGAAAAGTTATTGCAAGATATCAAGGTTTCAAGTTGATTCGATTCAGCTGGTGGTCGTGGTAAATTAAAAAGCGTGTTTATTTCTGGTTTTATAAGGGAATTTTTTTCATACGACCTCGGATTTCGACGAAACTTGTCTCATTGGATCCCGAATATCTTTTTACACTAAGATTAGCATTTTTATCAGTAAACAAAAATCGTATGAAGTAGGATTTTATGTTACTTTATGCATAAGTTTCATATGATATTATTCTAATATAATGCCACACTATAAAACCCAACCTTCATGTTTAAGAAAATCGTACCCCTTCTGTCTACCTTTTATTTTCAACTGCTACCTACATATGGGATTTGAAAGCAAACTGCACCCTAGTTTCTTTCTCTACCCTTTGCCTTTTCTGTACTGGTGGGCATGTCTCACCTCAAATGGAAAGAAAATATAGAGACAAGACAGTAACAAATCTATGAAATGAAAACTTGAGTTGCATGACTATACGCTGCATTTCTTCATCCTTAAGGGAAGTTACGTACACTCCTATCAATTCAAACCGGGCTATGCTATGGAAAAGAAAATTCATCTCAGCTATATCCTACCCACCATTTCATTTCAGCCTACCCTATGCTGCTCCTCTCTTCAGCGGCTACCCAGAGTTGATTTTATTCAGCTACAAAGGCTAAAAAGCCTAGCGTATGTCTTTTTCTTTTCAAGTGAATAAGACTACACAGCCACCCTGCTGGTGAAACTAACACGGATACCAATATTTTGAAACGAAAACACACTGTTTACAGTATCCAATTTCTTCACCTACCATACTGAGAAGAAAACACATGCACCAGCTACGCAGACCTCTCCTATCCCCTCAAATCAACCTGCGGCTAGCTACCCTGCATGCTAAAAAAAGACGTCGTTTTTATCTGAACTGTTTTCACATATAAATACGCATTCATTCTTCTTCTGGTATCAAAATTTTCTTTCACCAACTCCTCTGCTTCCATTATTCTTTTCCACTCGAGCCTGCACTTCTTCATTCAGGGAATCATGCGAGCGTAAATAAAACTCCTCCAATACTTTATTTAAAACCAATAATCCCAATAGAGGAGGTGGCAAGGCAGAGCGATGAAAATTGGTTCAGTTCGTTTTTGGCTTGGGTAGGCATGCGGTGGCATTTCTGGCGTGAGTGGGGATGCTGGAGCAAATTGCGTGGGAGTAGGAGTGGGCCGATTGTTTCAGTGGGCTGGAGGGCCATTTACTTTGTAGCGGTAGAGATTTGGCGTCCAGGTGAAGTGCTGTGGGGAAGTGTGGACGTGAATACTGGAAGAGGACGGGCGTAGTATCAGATGGAAGTTAATGTATGGCAGAAGGCGGTTATGGCTTATAACGTGTAAGGTATATGGCGTGTAGAATGAAGAGCTGTGAAGCTTTTGTGGGATCGGTTTCAGCTAAAACAAAGAATTGGTTGATTCAAGATCAAGACTAGAAACCGTATGCATGAGTAGGACGGTACAAATGGGGATAGAATCGAACGAGTTGGAATTAACCGGAATGAGCTGTGTATACACCGCATACCAGGTGAGTTAAACTCACTCAGTTTTTTTCCATTTATATTTTATATAAATTGGGTTCTTTATTTTGTGTGCTCTGTTTGCTGATGGTTGCCTGTTTGCTAGTTATACACTTGTTGTTGATTAAAACTGATAAAATTAAACTGTGTTTAATTTCAGTGAAATCACCAAATCGTTATTCTAACGATTGGTTCCAATAAAGGTAACTTGCCTTATTGGTCACGTTTATTTTTATAAACGTGTTTTAATTGTTGAACTGTTGAATTGCTTGTGGTTGATGTTGAATGGTTGCTATTCAGTATCAGTTAAACAAAACTGAACAGTCTGATTTGGGATAACCATTTGAATACAGGGCAGAACAGGTTGGAGGGATCCAACCGGATTCCTCAAATATATTATTTATTTCATATTATCATATATGAACTGTCATGTTTGGGTGTGATTGATTTGATTGTTGATGTTTGACTGAGATTTCAACATATGTTTAGTTTTAACCAATGAGCGATATTGGTTGGGTAATCAGCAATGAATGGCCTAAAGATAAATTGTTGTGATTTACCGTCAGGTAGATTGATAGAACCAAAGTTATAAAACTTATTTTATAACTGGAGTTAGATTTTTGAAATAGATTATTTTGGATAAAGGGTTTGTTTTAAAAGAAGATAAATATTTATCATTTGTTATTTAAATTTATAATTGATTATAAATTGGATTTATATGGAAATCTCTGATGTTATCAGATTTGGAAATAAATGAATAGAATTTAATCTAAAGGATTAAATTTGGATAATTGTTTGTTAAGAAACGATTAAATTGAATTGTTTAAATTAATTATATTAGTATTTAATGTAAAGGAAAAATGAATTGGAATCAGTTAACAGAATAATCGTGTGATTTGAAATTGATTAGTTTGTTTGTGTTAATCTAAGAGAAGAGTTAAAGAATATTTGTTTTATTTAAATGAAGTTTAAAAAGGAATTTACTATTTATTTTAGTTAATAAAGGGATTTACTACTTTACAGTAGTTAACGATTGAAATAAAATATTATCCTGACGAATAATAATTTAGGGAATTTCTTTTAATGGAAATTCATCGGGGTTGAAATGAAATCAAGTTGAATGGTGGAATGAGTTATGAACGGGTTTTATATTTAAAACCAAAATTTTTAATAACGATGTTATAAAGGGGATTTTAAGCAAAGGAGATAACTTTGAATTTGAAATGTTGCTTAATTATTGAATTAAGTCAAAGGGAATGAAGGTAAAAGATTTATAGTAAACCAAGGTTATGTAAATAAGGTTTAAAGTGTTAAGGCGTTAATTTTACATTAACGTTACTTGAAACCAAGATCAAGTAAAAAGGGGAATATTGAAATGAGAATCCAAAGTGGGGAAATGGCCGAATAGGTTTGAAAGGAAATAAGTAAAAGTGAATTTTGGGTAAAGAAGTGGGTTGTATAACCAAAGCCGAATCTAAATGAATTTGTTTAAAGAGTTGAAGATTTAATTAAGCGGAAGTGAATTAAATTGTTTAATTAAAGGGCCAAGTGATGCTGAATACTTAACAAGTGAACTCATTGGAGTGTCATGATTGAAACACTGTATATTTTGATAGTTAAAACACCGACTATCAAATCTGTCCAATACGATTGTTGGTATGGAAAGACCGGGATCGAATTTATATTCGAAAACCATTCCGACCAACAAATACGTGAAGAGATCTCAGGAGTTGATCGAGATGGAGCATTGAAGACTGTGGATTTTCATAAATGGAAGAACCACTAATATTCTCTGCCTGGCAAGCAGAGATAAGCTGTGATTCTGTCGTGGTTGGAATCTACGGGTTGCAAGGACTTCTCGCTACTGATCCATGGGGTGATTCCTATATGGATGCGGTAGGAGGGTGCCTTCGGTTCATCCTGTTCTTGGATGACTTGTATGAACGAGTGTCTGACAGAGTATTTCCAAAGGATCACGTACGTTGATTTCTTCAAACGTACGATAGTTGTTGGCGGGGAGTTGCCGTTCTCTTAGCTTCTACTAGAGTATTTTTGTGGACGTAAATTAGTGATATCTGACGGATCTGACGATGTGGCATTCAAAGTAAATGGCGACCAGATGTCAAGAGTTAATTCTGGCCTCAAGCCTCATCAACCGGGAAATGACAAAAATCGGGCAGGCAGCATGGCTATGTGGGTCGCTCCCATTAGGGTGTATAAATCACCTATCTAGAGGAAGTCCTATTTGTTTCTTAAATCTATGTTTCGATGCTGTCCCTTTACGGGAGACGGTTGCTGATCCCAACCGTCGGTGATATACATTCGATACACTCAAGAGAAATGAGTGGTCGGTCATGTGAGGGCCGGGTTGCAAGACGTTCTTGTTGAACCCAGTGTATTCGTCTCTAGAGATACACTATCGGCAGGTGGTCCCATACCTTGTCAAGGTCGGAATCCAATCTCCAATAAGCACCTGCGGGTTTTGATTGTATACTATATATGTGGAGCGTGAGATGCAAGCGTTCCACTAGATTGTTATTTACTTGTATATAGACATTATTATAATATCAGAAAAGATATTGGTTTCAAAACTGTTTTGGGTTATCGTAAGGTAAAAACCGTCCGTGTTTATGTGTTGATTTGGTCTTACGATTATCCTTTTCTTTTGAAAAGATTTTGAACTTTAAAATCATGATTGGATGATTTACCCTTATATTGTGCGAGTTTATCTCACTCTGGTTCACCAGACTGACCCGGTGTTTTGTAAATGCTCGGGTTAGCCCGGGTTGACAGGATCAGGTTATCAAAAGCTGTGAAGAGACGAGCTGGAGATGTTCAGACGTATGATATTACTATTCCGCTGTGTTTTATATGAGGACAGGCTACTGTCTAGATGTGTGATACTCTGATAAATGTAAGTATTTCAGAAGTTTTCAATAAAGATTTATTTCTGTATTATATTTTGTTCCGCTGCGATGTGAGACTGTGTTGTGGTGTTTCTTCTTCTTCTTTTATTCTAATATTTCTATCTTATCTATTCTCACCCTCTAACTTCTTTCTATTAATGATCTGGAATGTTCGATGTCTGAATGGTCAACATGATAGTTTGATGTTGATTTTCGGAGTCAAAAACCCCAGTTCGTTACAGGGTCCGATGGAGTCGTTCGTTGGCTCATTTACGCCCCATAGAGCGGGGAAACGCATGTTCAGGGTTTCAGTTTAATCCACATCGGTGGACTGGCCCTGAGGATCCAAGGGGCAGTTGCGGCTGTTCCTGAGGCTCGGGCTAGACAGTCTCGAATCAGTAGAGGACTATCTTTTGCCTCGGTTCACAGATGGAAATCCAACTTCCAATACGTGACATTTGCGGTTTTGATTGTAGAGCCTAGTATGGCGACATGATATATGGTACCCATGTCGTCTATGATTGATATTTATGATTGTATCTAAAATCAGAAACTAACTGGAAACGAGCTAAGATGGGTGGTTTTCTGGGTATTGATCTGATGTTGGTTTCGTCCTTCGGGGTTAATACTTAGGGAATCGTTCTCTTACTATTTTACAGTTGGAGTCTGATTAAAATTAATATATGAAATTTAACGAATCAAGCATTCTTTGGCTATTATAAGGTAAAACCCTATCCTCCGGCTTGCGTTGCATTGTGTGATGGGACCTGGGTCTTCTAATAGCTTCATTTTTCTTTATTTAGCATTGCACTGTTGTTTTATGCACTGGTGTTCTTGGGAGGAAACCCGTTCCGTGTTATACGGCGTGGTCCCTTGATTTACCTAACTTTAAAGATAAAGATTAATAACTGTTTTAGTTCTCACACCAGTCCTATGACTGACCTGGAGTTTATTGTTTTAACCTAAACTCTGGGTGCCCTTATTTTCGAAACGGACAGCTAGTAGTTTTGGTTTTGCAGATTTATATTTGCAGGATCCTGGTTTACGGCTGGAACGATATCCGGAAAGCTTTGTATCCGTGTATCTTCTTTAGTTGTATTTTATATTATTTTCCGCTGCTATGTAATGTATTGTAATCTCTAATATTTTCTGTGTAATATTTATTCAGTTATACTGTGTATATTCTTGTATCCTGATGGAATTGTTGTAATATACAATGAAATGTTCTTCCGTCTGCGTTCTGATTTGTCTTGTCCTCGAAGTATCCGGGCTTTCCTCACCGGGGAAGTTCGGGTTGTTTCAGTTGGTATCAGAGCTTTGGTTTACAAAGCTCAGAGAACAAGACACATTAGAACCAAATGGAAGAATTCATCAGAAATTGGATTAGGAATATCCAATGAGAATGACTCGTTAGAGATAGGATCAGTAGTATCCTAGAACGAGTGTGAAGAGTATATTTTTAAAGTGAAAACAAATTTTGTTTTGAAAATTTAAATCAATTATTCGTATTTGATTATTTATTTATATTGATGTCGACAATCCAGTATATATAGATTTTGCATATACGTCTGATCCACGGGTATTCGAAGTTTTAATATACTGGATAGATATAGAATCACACTCTAGTCGCCCGGAGAAGATACTGATGATTGAGATCTCATCATCAGTGTTTTTGTTCGAGTTTCGAAAGTGGGATTTCTATATATTTCCATTAGACTGGTGTGAGAACCGAAATTGGATAGGGCTTATTGTTGTGATTGGGCATCAAAAATCTGATTTTGACTATGTATCAAAGTTATGAATTTGAAACGTTAATCAACTAATTGATTGCTGGTTGTGTTGTTTGATTATAGTTTGATTAATTAAATATTGAACCATATAGCCAAACTGATCAAATAGTGAGTTGTATTGAAAATTTGTCGCATTTGCATGCATATACATGTACTTGCATTGAACAGGTCATAGCAAGGAGGCTAGAGCAAAAGAATAAAATTGTTTGCCCGACAAATAGGTACATGTTTACCATAATTTACTGTTTTGTTTGGGTGATGATGATTTCACGAGCCGATTGGCTAGCCGCTTGGCTTTTTCTTTTTCTTTTGGATTGAAGAAGGCCATGGGAGGCTATATGAAATATCCCGAAGTCCCCGGTGCAAGGGAGGTTATGGCGAAATTTTTCGAAAATTTAGGGAGTTAGCCAAATTTTTGAAAAATCTGAAAAGTTCTTAGAAACTGAAAAGTTGGAGAACTTAAGCCGTAGTGAAAATAATAGAAGTTGAGTTGGTTTGTTAAACAACTTTCGGCTTCGTTCCTTTTCGGGGACGAAAAGTTTTAAGTGGGGGAGAATGTAACAACCCGGAAAATCCGAGCCAGTTTAAAAAATTTATTTTGGCAATTTCAGCGAATTTTGAATATTTAAAATGATTATTTTAAATAATGGCGACAAGAAATTTATTTTGAACTGAATTAGAACGTATAGCTCGATGTTAGAATATAAAATTTTATTTTAATTTTAAAAGGAATTGAAAATGGCGCGGTAGTTCGATAATTCGATTTCAAATTTCAATTGAATGTACCGGGTGCAAAATAAACAGGATTTTAGTGAAATCAAAAATAATTGAATATAATTGAGAATATCTTTCCAACGAATCTGAAAAATTGAAATTTCATAGCGGGGATAAAAAGATATGTCCAGTTGAAAATTCAGAATAGTCGCTATGAAATTCAGGCCCTTAAAAATGGAAATTTTGCAAACGACCTCTGATTTCGACGAAACCACTTTTGTTGGATCCGCGATGTCAAGTTATTGCAAGGTTTCAAATTTCATAATTTTTCGAATTAATATGTGAGCGTGGCAAAGGAAAACGCGTTTGACCAGTTTTAGTTGATTTTAATCGACTGGAAAATGGCCATTTTTCTAACGGTCTCGGAATTTGACGTAACTAGTTTTGTTAGGACCGTATCGTCAATACGAAGCTAGAAAATATTTTTCTGGAATTTTTCTAGTTAGTATGTGGCCCCGGTAAATTGAAATGTGCGTTCAAGTTCAATATATAGAGTTATATTTTGATTTTGATGAAAACTGATCGAAACGGCCAAACTGGCTTATGTGGCATATCCCATTGTGTTCGGAATGGGGTGATGCGCTAGGGACGACAGGCGGTGGGCCTCGTTTAGAGGTCGAATAAAAAGTTCAACTTTTTGAAATTAAAATAATAAAATAATTAAATTTTATATAAAACCTCACCCCTCAACAATCTCCCTCTCCATTCCACCGTGGAAATCGATTTTAGAAAAAAGAAAAAAAACCTAACCTAATCGACGACGCGCTGCGCGTCCTCCCTCAGGTGATGCCGCACTCCTCCGATCCCCCCTCCTCTCGCTTCCCTCTCTCCTTCTCGTATAAAGCTCCCAGCCCTAGCCTTGGACCGCCGCGCTGCCCTGCTGGTCACCTCCATTTCCGCCACGACCATCCTGAAGCACCCCGGCGACCATCAGCCTCCCCGCGACCCCCTCCTCCCTGCCACCACCGCGAGCCTCCACGTTAACCCCCTTCCTCCGATAAAAATGTGAGTTTTATAACTCTTTTATTTATTTATTTATAGGAAATCTGATTTAATGTTTATTTCCTTATATATAAAGGCTTGATTTTTAATTGTATAAAATAATGATTTTTACTTATATGAAGTTTTGATTTTAAATATAAAAATATGATTTTTATAAAGTAGTAATAAAAATATGATTTTTATAAAGTAGAAGTAATAAAAATATGATTTTTATAAAATAGAAGTAATAAGAATACGTTTTTTATATTATATAGATAATAAAAATATATTTTTTATGATATAGAAAGGTTAAAAATATAATTTTTATGATATAGAAAGGTTAAAAATATAATTTTTATGATATAGAAAGGTTAAAAATATAATTTTTATACTAGTGGCATATTAAAAATATGATTTTTATTCATGTAGAGTAATAAAAATATAATCTTTATTAGGAGAAGAGCAATATAAAAATATATTTTTCATAACGAAGTGAAGATAAAAATTTGATTTTTATATATATGAGGTAAAGATAAAAATTCGATTTTTATGTAGTGAATACGGATGACGAAGTTGACGAAAGAAGAGACGACGGTGATTTTCTACATATGAAGAGTCGAGGCGTTTGGTTTAGCTAGCTGGTGAGAACTCCTCACCTTTAATTTAAATTTCTAGTTAAAAATATATACTAGGATGCAGACGGTGTTTAGTAGCACCCGACACCCGTCGTCCATAGACCATGGACGGCTTGTATGCTTGTTTGTTTGATTTTGATGTGTAGTTGATTGTGTGATGTGATGTGAAATGAAATAAAATATTTTATAATGGAAAATATTTTATAGTTAAAAATAGAATTTTTAACGTGTATTTAAAATAAATATTTATAAACAAATCGGAGATTTGTTTATATACACTGATTTGATTGATATTGATTGGGACGATAAATTTTACACATCGCCCAACTGTACAAATAAAATCTGTGTTTGATTGCTTGAAACCCCACACGGGTATTGGGATGATAGATGACATACACTAATCCCAATAATTAGTTGTATGTCGATCGATTGATTGACAGGCTGTTATAAGTGTTAAATATTTATATTTGATGCTTATACATTGTAGAACGCACTCTGGATGATGGTTGATTATTTATCGTTGTTATTTTGTACATGTGTTGTAGAAAATCCATATAATTAACATTATATGGTAATTGATTGGGCCTCATTCCAGTTTTGAAATAGAAATATTTGAAATTGAAATATTTGAAAAAGAAATATTTGAAAAAGAAATATTTGAAATAGAAATATTTGAAAATAGAAATATATAAAGCCGTGTTGATTAGATTTGCGCCATTTTGACGTGAACGATATTTATATCGATTTTATTCAAATTGAAATGAATATTGAAGTGAATTGAAATTCGAATTAAATTGAAGTGAATTGAAATTCGAATTAAATTGAAGTGATTTGAAATTCGAATTAAATTGAAGTGAATTGAAATTCGAATTAAATTGAAGTGATTCGAAATTCGAAATAAATAGAAATGATTTGAAATTCGAATAGAATTGAAATTCGAATTAAATTGAAATAGGAATGAAATCGTTTTGAATTGAATTTAAAAGAATTGAATTTAAATCGATTCAAATTGAAATTGATTTGAAATGAAATTAAAACGAATTTATATTGAAAAATTCAATCTTGATTTGAATTTGAAAAGGAAGTTGAAATCGTTCCGAAAACGAATTTAAAACGATTTATAAAATACGTTTTAAAAGGAAATCGACGATATATATATATATATATATATATATATATATATATATTATATAATGGCCTGAATAGAACGCGCCGCGCCGCGGCAGTTCGCGAATTTCGACCATTGACTTCGAATGGATATTGCGGGAGATCCGACCGTCGGATTCTCCTAAAACCGGAACCGTTGGGTTCGTATCGAAAAGAGCTTTCTAAAGAATATGAGAAACTAGAAATCTAATGGTTGGATTTGGAATTATGTCCAAATCAAATTTGGAAAAGGTCGTTGTAAGTGCAGTTCGATGGCCGTTGATGGAAATCGACTGTACGGACCTTGGTAAAATTATTAAAATAGTAATAATTTGTGTAAAATCATAAGAACTGATTTGTGAAGAATTGGGATGGAAAACTCCATATTTGAAAAGACAAAAATAGATTTTTATCGAAATGAACTAGTTTTGAACTAGAATAATAATTTATTTATTTTTAAAATAATTAAATTGGATTTGAAATGGTTTTGAAAATAACCAGAATTTCCAATAATTGCATTGGAATGGATTTGAATCGAAATTGTCTTCGGAATATTTCGATGTTGGATTTCGTGATTATACAGATATTGTTATGGAAATTTGAAAGAAATATATATATATATATATATATATATATCGTTATTTCCAATATGATATTTGTGAGTCGTAGAATTTGATATTGAATATAAGCCAATATATTTTCTATACAGAGCCTTGTATTTAATATCAAATGTGATTTGGGTTTGTCGTGAATGGTGTCTTCATTAACACTGTTCTTAAGCCCAGTGGAGAAAAAGATTAAATCTTTTTATTTAGATTTAATGAAGTGTACCAATTAAATAATATTAATTTGGAATTGAATTGGTGTTGATTTTTGGGTTTATCGTGAACAGTGTTTTAAATAGCACTTGTTCTTTAACCCGATTATTAATGAAATGTGATTTTGGGTTGTTGTGAACGGTATCTTCAATAATACTGTTCTTAGACCCAAAAAGGAGTTAAGAAAATCAGAAACTAACTGAAGATTAGTTAAGTTGAATGGTTTCTGGGGTACTGATCTGATGTTGGTTTCGGCCTTCGGGGTTAATACTTAGGGAACTGCTCACTTGCTAATTTACGGTTAGGGACTGATTGAAATGTTATGTGATTTTGGGTTTATCGTGAACCGTGCTTTAAATGACACTGATTCTTTAACCCAGTTAAAGATTAAAACTAAGTGGAGTTTTAATGAATCTTTAATTAGATTGAAAAGAACGAGAATGGAGTATCCCCAGCTTTGCTCCAGGCGATAGTTAAATATTTAATTAGATTTAAACGTGAAATGGTAATTGAATTTGCCGATAACACCGTGGTGTTAGATTTGAAGTATTACCAGTTTTACTTCATGGGATGAATAGGTTGGGATTGGGAAATAAAATAAATGATCACTTCGGTATGGATCGCTAATCCCAACTAGTTTGAATTGATATTCAAGAGTAGATTAAAGAATAAATTTAAAGGATTTATCTTTGATAAAATTAATGGGAACCTTTCCCTAAGAATGTGAAATTTAGAAACTAACTGTCGGTTAGCTAAGTAGAATGGCTTTCTGGATATTGATCTGATGTTGGTTTCGGCCTTCGGGGTTAATATTTGGGGAATTATTCTCTTGATTAATTTATGGTTAGTGACTGATGAATTGGAATGAGGCGTATGTTGTGTTTGTGTAACAATTGTTTATTATATACGCGAGTTATTCAAAAAGGCCGGGTTTATCCCATTCTGAATAACTGTTACGACGATAAGTCGAAGATGAAGACGGTGGTTGAAGACCGGAGGTCTTCACGTCGTTTGGGTGATTACTGATGATCTTGATTGGGCTGTACACCCAAGAAGATGGAAACAGTTAGTGGTCGTCCAGACGTACTTGGAGATCGATGGATATGCGGGGTACTAGGTGCCTCCTGTTTCGTTCAGACCCAGAACGAATGTGTAAATGGACTGTGTGTCTGACATTGGATTTTAGTCTGTATGATTGATTTCTATTAAATATATATCTGTTTGGCGGCGGAGAATTTATTCTCTTGCTTAACGCCCTTCTCTGAGACGTACGAGTTCAGGGGTTATATATTGATGGATATCAAACGCATGGAGTGAATTTCCTGTGTGGCATGCCTAAGTGGAAAATGATCAAGGCTTCTGTTGAAAAGCAGAGTCTTGTGGTTGATGATCAAAGCATGACCTTTTTGGCGTAGCTTTGTGTAGCATGGATTCGCGAGCCTCACACCCCGGTGTGAACCAAAAACGGGAGAGGACATCAGGGAGGGCATGCGTTTCTTTCTAGTTAGAAGTGGCGTGAGTGGTTTTACACGCCCTGACGAGTTTGTCTTATGTGGTTGTTGTTGTTGCGAGGCGCCTCGGTTTGATCGGATGATCCGGGTCCGATGGAGTCATTCGTTGGCTCATTTACGCCCCATAGGGCGGGGAAACGCATGTTCAGGGTTTAAGTTTAATCCACATCGGTGGACTGGCCCTGAGGATCCAAGGGGCAGTTGCGGCTGTTCCTGAGGCTCGGGCTAGACAGTCTTGAATCGGTAGAGGACTATCTTTTGTCTCGGTTCACAGATGGAAATCCGACTTCCAATACGTGACATTTGCGGTTTTGATTGTAGAGCCTAGTATGGCAACATGATATATGGTACTCATGCCGTCTATGATTGATATTTATGATTGTATATAAAATCAGAAACTAACTGGAAACGAGCTAAGATGGGTGGTTTCCTGGGTATTGATCTGATGTTGGTTTCGACCTTCGGGGTTAATACTTAGGGAATCGTTCTCTTACTATTTTACAGTTGGAGTCTGATTAAAATTAAAACATGAAATTTAACGTATCAAGAATTCTTTGGCTATTATAAGGTAAAACCCTATCCTCCGGCTTGCGTTGCATTGTGTGATGGGACCTGGGTCTTATAATAGCTTCATTTTTCTTTATTTAGCATTGCGCTGTTGTTTTATGCACTGGTGTTCTTGGGAGGAAACCGGTTTCGTGTTATACGGCGTGGTCCCTTGATTTACCTAACTTTAAAGATAAAGATTAATAACTGTTTTAGTTCTCACACCAGTCCCATGACTGACCTGGAGTTTATTGTTTTAACATAAACTCTGGGTGCCCTTATTTTCGAAACGGGCAGCTAGTAGTTTTGGTTTTGCAGATTTATATTCGTAGGATCCTGGTTTACAGCTGGAACGATATCCAGAAAGCTTTGTATCCGTGTATCTTCTTCAGTTGTATTTTGTATTATTTTCCGCTGCTATGTAATGTGTTGTAATCTCTGATATTTTCTGTGTAATATTTATTCATTTATACTCTGTATATTCTTGTATCCTGATGGAATTGTTGTAATATACAATGAAATGTTCTTCCGTCTGCGTTCTGATTTGTCTTATCCTCGAAGTATCCGGGCTTTCCTCACCGGGGAAGTTCGGGTCGTTTCAACATCTCTCTGGATTTTCACTAACAACATTCTCACTTCACCCGGAGGAACAGGTTCACAATACACCACTTGATTTCACGGGCTACAAGCTTACCCACTTGATTTCACGGGCCACAAGCTTACCCACTTGATTTCACGGGCCACAAGCTTACCCACCTGATTTGAACGGCTGCAGGCTTACCGGAATTTCAATACAAAGTAGTTGATGATTGACTATATATTGTGTCTTCAATACACGGACTAGTCACTTGTAGTACACCCTTCCTATAATCTTATCCTTGAGTATATACTTTGAATGCATAGATTTAAGGAAGTAGAATGCTTGTTGAATCAAATGATATTAAATTGATTCAAGGATTCAACAAGTATCTGAAATTTGGAGAGCTTTTGTTTTGCTAAGAATATGAAAATGCAATTCAGAAATCAGAGAGAATATAGAATGATTTCGGTTATTGTAAAACAAGTTTGAAGTTGTTTATATAATAGTAGAAAGGTCGTAATTCTTCATGAAGAGTTTCTATAAAAAGTTATGTCCATTTCCTTTGATTAAAAATCTCTTCACAAATAGAAGCAACCTTTCAGAAAAACCTTGTTGTTTGAAAACGGTCGACAGGTCAAAAATCACCGGTCGACTGGTTGAATTTAAAAAACCTAGAAAATAGCCGTTATGTGCAAAAATACACAGACCGGTCGACTGGTCCGTATTCACCGGTTGACTGGTTCGGGTGAGAAAAGTTTTGTTTCCAAAACAGAAACATGAACGGTCGACTGGTGGTATTTTAGGCGGTCGACCGTTTTATTGATGTGGACCGGAGGACCTTGGTCCACAGTCTAGATCACTCTGCACTCCTTTCCAGTCGGATCCTGGACCGTTTGGACTTTTTCTGTGACTTTTCAATTCCTCAAATATACAGATTTCAGTAACGAAGATATGATATTGTTTTGTGCATTCGTGTTATATTTTGAGGATAGATTTTAACATATTTTTAACACGACTCAAAGTAAAAAAAACTTATCTCTATGAAATGATCTTCATTGCACCTTTATATGTTGACATCGATCAAAATCTTGTCTCAACAGTTGTATATCGTCAAAAATCAATAGTGCGGTGTAGATTGTCGATGCGGCATGTTTGATTTCCCAAAGTTAAATAATCATTAATGTTGATTTTTGGAAGACAAAAACTAAGTGGAGTTTTAGTGAATGTTTAATCAGATTGAAATGTGAAAGTGATAATTTAAATTATCAAATTTGTGAAATGATCGAGAATGGAGTATCACCAGTTTTGCTCCAAGCGATAGCTAAATCTTTAATTAAATTTGAACATGAAATGGTAATTAAACTTACCGATAACACCGTGGTGTTAGACATGGAGTATTACAAGTTTTGCTTTATGGGATGAATAGGTTGGGATTGGGAAATTAAACAAATGATTACTTCGGTAGGGTGCGTTAAATCCCGACTAGTTTGGATAAACCTTAATTTGGTTTAAGTTGATATCCAAAGGAAGATTAAAGAATAAATTTAAAGAATTTATATTTGATAAAATTAATGAGAACCTTTCCCTAATAATGTGAATACACTACAAGAAAACATAAATATGGTTACATTCATTGGTGGCGTTTGATATGTAAATGCAACTAATCTGGTTTTTAATTTTATTTTTCGGGCTTTGGTTACATTTATTTAACATTTATTAAAATACTGGTCACGTTTCACACATTCCCTCCATTATGTTTCACTCTTCCCCCCATTACGTTTCACTTCCCTCCTTTATTCTAAATTTTCCGCCTTAAACCTAAAACACTTTCTTCGGTCTTCCCCAAAATCACTTTACTCATTTTTCCCCCCAATTCAACGTTTCTCTATTGCATTCATTGGCTGCTTCACCTTCGTTTTCACTCGATTCAATCGAGGGCTAGTGCTCTAGGGTATCTTGACCATGACACAATCACCACTTTGCCAACTGCCTAGACGGTGCAATTTAGGGCTAGCTGCCGCAACTCAATTTAGTGCATGTTTCTTCGGTTCATCGACGTTAGCTGCCTTGACTCATTCACGTAAGTCAATTTCCTTAAATTAGGGCATTTGGTCCAGAAGTAACGATACTGTGTGATTTTTTTAGACATTGTGTGAAATCTGCTTCTTCTACCTCGTGAGGCAGTTCTATTTTTCCCGTTCTTTGGCCTTCGCTAGTTTGAAATGGCTAGGGTTTCTAGTAATTTCACGATAATGAAGAAGAGGTTTAGACAGCGAGTATGGGTCGGGTTTAATGTTTTATATACCCAGTTTTAATTATGAATGCGGTAGCATATTTGATTTCCTGTTTTATGAATATCAAGTAGGGAATAGTGGTATATTTGACCGTTTGCTGTTTCGGTGTCTGATCGTTTGCTGTTTCGGTATTTATTTATTACTCATATACATGTTAAGAAGTTAAATATTCATGAAATTTCTTAAACATCAGGTTGAATTTTGATAAGCAGGTTCTTAATGAAAACTTACGGTTACCCATGAATTCCAGATAACCCAGCAGGTTCATAATATTATATCTTTGGTAAAATTCATGTAAACAGAGTGAAAAAAGGCTATTCAATATCCATATATGTCTCATTTGTTATAAAAGTCATGTACGTTTCAGCAACTTTAGTCATTTAGTTACAGTAAGCTTGTTAGATGTACAAACTAAATTATTGAAATGACAAAGAATGTCAGAATTGGTAAATAATCAACATATATTTGGTATAATGCAGGGGTTGAAATTGGCATCAAGTTGGTGAATGTGAAGAAAATCAGGTTCATCTTTGAAGACTTCAAGCAGTTATTCTTGTGACAAAGTAAGTTATTCTCGTAACTCTCTATTAAGTACCATATAATACATAAGTTTATAAATTTCGCCACTTAAATATGGTTGTTTCATATCTTCCACATTAGATCTACGTCTAATAAAAATAACAGAAATTTGGCTTCCTCTATGGGTAGTCAATTTTCATGGTTATAATAATGAGGTTCAAATATGTACTTCTTAACATAAAATTTTGTGATTCATAATAACAAAGTGTGAATATGTACTTATCAAACTAAAGAAGCTTGTTTATGGTTAGTGATCTATAAAGTGGGTGAAATGAACATTATTAATAATACCGGTAAAGGCTGTTTAATTAATAATGGCAATTTCAATCACTATGGCAAGGTTTCTTAACAATGATAGTTGTTAACAAACAAGCTTTTCAATCAGTTGCATGTTTCAAACTACCTACAATCTTACGGCACCAAACCATCAATGGTCGGTATTCGTGAAAAACACCGATATAATGAATAAGTTAAATTTAGGAGATTAACGGCAATGTTGTAGCATTGATGGGCAGTAAGTGATGAGGGAAAAGATATAGATAATATGTATGTATTGAACAATAATAGTTTGTAGAAAAATATTTAATTACTCTAGGCCAGTATATATAAGGTATAATGAATGATAACACACCTGAAAGTTAAGTACTTGCGAGTTCAAACTAAAGACTTTGCTGTTTTCAAGATAGTCGAATCTCAAACCCAAGCTATTTGGTTGGTGATTGGATTGCATTTGTATCTAGGAGAAAGGCTACAGAGGCTGTAGGATTCCTGTCATGATTTGAAAATCTTACAAAAAGAGAAAGAGAGTAGTGATAAGTGTAATCAGGTGCGTAGCATACTGAGAATGGGAAAAGGTTGGAATTTGTTAGTTCACTTTAATATGTTGGTGTATGAAAGAAGAAGAGTAGTGTATTTATCTATTTATTCAGTTTTTTATATAGTGGGCAACGTACCTACACCCATTTTGGCTTTTGCAGTTTAATTAAAAAAAATCGGTTAACTGTTTAATAGAGTAATATGTATTTATTGTTAACAAACGTTTTATGGCATTGTTAATAGCTGCAATTATTTATGTGAGCAATATGCAGCATTAGATATGTATTTATTCGAACCTTCCTTTTATGTCAGATTGATTAGTTGAGTATTTGTTCGTCTTTCACGACTGGAGTGACTTGTGACCCCAACACAGGCTGTGTTGCAGATATGTCACTTCATGGTGAACTAGTCGACTGTAATATCAACATGGCAAGCGTGGATGATTAGAATGTGTAGATATGGTAAACTAATTTCCATATGTGTGTGTATGTGTATTATATATGTATTTATATCTACATATTATACATATAGTTCTATAAATATGTAATGAAGGTACAACAGGAAGCATCATGGATCCAGAATTGGGAAATGTAGGAGAACAGATGGAAGGAAATGGAGATGTGCAAAAGATGCAGAGCCTGAGCCGAAATACTATGAGAAGCATTTGATAATAAAACCGACCTCATTCGAGAAATAATTCGGAATAATGCAAGACTAAGAACAGATGTAGAGGTAGACCACCAAGTACAATTGCTGAAGACAGTCAAGAGGATTAAAACGGTGATTGAGCCGAATGGTTTGGTGCAAACTAAAAAAATTGGCGAGGAGAAAGGGTAACCATCATTTATGTTTAATCATATAACATTTTCTTCTTGTGAAACTAGTTTGAATGGTACATCCTTCAAAATGCATCTTTGTATCTCATTACAGAGACGACCCAAGGCATAGGTGAGGGAGACAACAATCTTGGGTAGCAACAAACTGGGGGAGAATGAAAATGAATAGCTGTGTTATGTGAGTTATACAGAGTTCAAAAATACTCGTGCTAAAAGATCAGGAAGAAGAAACCTTAATCACTTTTGATTGTAAAAAGTAAAAAGTAACGTCTCTAAGTACTATATATGATTGATCAGATGAATACAATTAGTTCTATTTAATAATAGTTTTCTCGAACTTGTTTGCATGCAGTTTACTTGGATAAGGCATGAGGCAGATTTGTTTCTGTAATGAACAATGACTCAACAGCAGTAGGTGGCTACAAGAAGGTATAATATTTACTGCATAAAGATAATTGCTATTCGGTCTGAAATACAGCCAGTCAAAACATGAGAAATAGTGCAACTGGAGTATATTAGGGGTAAACATGTAATTTCATCAGCAGACCCTCTCTTTTTTTGGGGTCTGTAACCATACATTTTGATGTAATAGCAGTCAGGATGATTAGCATTTCTGCCGCATAAATTATTATTCTTTTGTTGTTTGCATTTTTTTCTGTTACTATTAATCTTTTTTTAATAAAAAGAAGGCATGAGCCAACCAAAGAGGGGAAAACAGTAATTATGACTATCCATCAACCATCCAGCCGATTTCATAAGGTGTTGCTTCAAGCTACTTTCTGAAGACAACCCTGTGTACTTTGGAAAGGGATCTGATGTTATGGAGTACTTTGTGAGCATTGGATATGCACCTTCTTTTCCCATTAACTTCTTTAGATTGTAGTGGAGATGTCTACACAGTCAAACTGGAATAAAAAAATCTTGAGAAATATGGGTGTTGTTTATAGAAATCTCATGTGCAAAGATCATACCCTTAGCATGCGAAATATATATTTTTACCAAAGAAATGTCGCAGTTTCACATATTAAAAAACGCAAGCTACTGAAACTATCATGTATAATACCTTGTCGCAGTTTCATATGTTAACGAAACTTATGGATTTAGTTCTTATAGATCCTACTAAAGGAATGGGAGGAACAGTCAGGAAAGCCTACCAGCCTATGGATTCTACTCTTGATGCTTCCATGCTTCAGCGGTTTAATAATCCTGCTAATGTTAAGGTTATATACATTTTCTTTCTGCAACTTTTAAAATACTTTATATATGTACTTTGAGATCAAGGCATCTTTATTTTCTACAAAATGAATGTTAAATGTATATTATAATCAACAAAAGAAAATGGAAACAAATATGGAATAGTATTAGTGTGCCTATCTTTAAAAAGTGAATAAACGGTTTTCCTTACGAGTGCAGCTATAGAAAGGTAATCAACCATATATTTGTTGAAATGTTTTCCCTACAAGTGCAACAACCAAATAAAACCAAACAGAACAGACCGTTAAAAACAGGATTTATTCCATAATATTTTAAAGGTTTTCCCTACCACAATAGCATCAAAATCAGCTTTATATTATAATTTTGAATCAATGAGCTTTTCCTAGACTCTGTGCTATATTTAACTAAATTTGACATGGGATTATTTGAAAGTCAGCATTCGGTAACCTGTTTTTTTTTTTTTTTGTAATCTTTGAATTAGCAGCTTGCACTGACGGCAACAAGATACTGCAAATGTAAAGTTGCATTTGAATTACGGTTATGATTTAGCATAGGTGGCTTTGTAGAAGGTCCACCAGGTTTTAGTTTTCTTTTTCTTTACTCTTCTTCTTAATTTTTTTCTCTTTTTAGTGCGCTGTTGCATATTGCAGTAGCGGAAAGCCATGGTCAATGCCAATAAGATGTTCTAATTTTTTGTTCCCAAATTTGTGTCATATTTTATGATCATACTCTGTTTAAAGGAGTAGAAGTGAACTCAATTTATAATGGAAAACAATTTCAAGCAAAGATCAGTATATCGTAATCTAAAGTTAGTCTATATGTATCAGTCCACTTAATTCTGAAGTTGATGTATATGTTTCAGCCCACTTGATTCTTAAGAAGAAAAATTGAAATCTATGATGTAAGTGCTTTATTAGCGATGTAACATTAAAATGTTTATCTACATGGAAATAGATTTAGATTCCCCAAGCTTAGACTTACAGTACTAATTGCACTGTAAAAAGGAATTTACTTTTTATTTTATTACTAATTTGGGCTAGTTTTCAAAACAAATAACAAGTTTATGTCAAAGGTGCTGAGATATTTGTTGGAGGATGATTCAACGAAGATGACTGGAACTAATTTTGGAGCAGGACGGATAGGCCTAGAGACTACTGCTTCATCAAGTATACACCACTGTGATATCTTCTTGCAGCAGTACGATAACTCAGGCAATAAAGTTCTTAATGGTCTTCGTAATGGAGGTGTTGATGTAGTTGACGTCAGAGAATATTAATTTGGATCATCTGAGAGTTCTTGCAGAAATCCTGCTGCTGTAGAAAGCGTCAGAACATCGACACATTGAAGGAAGTTAAGGAAGAAACCAAAGCTCATCACGTTCATGCCTTCATCTATTTGCAGCTTGGTAGCGCTTCAATCTGATGATCAGCGCTTCCTAAGCAGCTCAATAGATGGTTCTATAAATTTCTTTGACCAAAGACTTCTTCAAAGAGGAGCAATTTGATCTTACAAATGACATGCTAACTCACACAGCCACCTGCATCTTTCTGTCAATCCAACAGAAACACTTGTGTTATCCGATAGTGAGGAAATGCATACTAGGATCAGGAGCATCAAAACTGGAGATATGGTATTCGAGGAGAAAATTTCAGATTTCGCAATACATACATCACGTTGGTCCCATGATTGTTTTGATCGCAACTCTTATGGGAAAAATCACAGTTTGGCACATGGTTGGGATCTGACAGCGGCTTATATTACATGCATGGCTCCAGATTATTAATTCACGAAGTACGTTGGCTTATATTATTATTTATACGTATTCTGGTAGTTGCTATGTGTAGCTATTGTTTTATATACAAAATAGCGCTAGTAAATTAGCATACGCTTTTCTGTACCAAGATAGCAAATTAGTAGTTTTTCTAATATAGAAAACTCAACAAGTCGAATGGTGTTACGTTGAAATTGTGTACTTACAAAAATGAGATAAAAGATTGTGTTTTTATACCGTATTCATTAAGCATTTTCTTGGAATGTCAAAAGAAAAAGTTTACTTGAAAATTTATTATAAATAGACATGTTTTACCACATGGAGGATGATCGGAAAAAAAAATTCAAAAAATACCGTTGGTGTAAAATTAATAGAAAAAGAATATTTGTACACCATTTTCAAATTGAGCCATTAGATTAGCATTGACTCAGCATCAACATTGTAAAAACAGTTCTGTAAATAAGTTTTCCAAGTGCATTCATATGTTGTTATCTTGCCCTGTAGGGCTTTCTTATGCGTTCGGGTTGGCAATATCGTTTTTTGGTTTTTCAGGCAGAAGGGCAGTCTTAGGAAATGGTTTTACTGTCCATGAATTGTCAGCAAGCTGCTTACTATGCTGATTAATTCGGTTATATGGGACAAGCATTTTACATTGGTGGGGACTATCAGGTTTATTATATGCATGACTGGTGGTCTTCTTTGTCAGCAGTCCACTGTTGAACTGAAAGTCTGGAATCAACATTTGATAATTCATCCAATCAACAGTGACAGCTTGTTTAAATTTTAGTTTGGTATGACACCTACTGTTTTCATCTTGCAACAACCTGCCTTTAATTTCAACTTGTGATAGCTTTGCTGCTGGCCTTAGTATGTTGTAGCTTATGTTATGGTTGATCTTTGATATATTTTTCTTTATCAGCCTGCAGTGACTCATTGCTTCAACCTGCGATGGCTTACAGTCATCAAACTGCAAAAGTTTACTTAAGTTTTCAACCTGCGATGGTCTATGGCTGTCAACTTGTGATTGTTTTCTTAATTTTTCAACATTCAATAATTTTCACTCTATCAACTTGCGATAACCCAAAATTTTTAACATGCGATAACTTGTATATTTAGGCATAACATTTACCCCATTTTATAAAAACATTTTATATTATAGTACAAAATTTTAATCCCTCTTGAACCCTTCAAAATTTACGTATTTAGTAGTTTCTTATCTTCACCTTGTATTTTCCGAAACAACTTATTAATAAGCGATAGTGTATTTGTTATCTTACGAAAATGCTGTTCATACCGAAATTTTGTTAGTCAATTTGTGCGAAATAAATAATAACGGTTGGATTGTATGACACCCGTGATTTGCACCATTGAATCTTAGATCCGTATTTTTTGACTAACAAATTTCGGTTCACCTAGCAGTGTCCGTTATCTTAGCATGCCATAACTCAACTTTCTTGTCTTACTCAACACGCGTTGGCTCAATTCTCGACAACTCATTTTGCTTTCCTTACTCAAAAATGCGATAGCTCATTTTGTTTACCTACTCAACATGTAATGGCTTAGTATGTGGTAGTTCATTTCTTTATATCTTACCCAACCCGTTATTGCTCAAAGTACAATAATTCATTTGGCTTACCTTAATCAATTAATGATAGCTCAATATGCGATAGTTCTGGTAATATATATTATTTATGCCCTTTGACAACAGGTTTATCTGTGACTCGGTCAATAAAACAAAGAGCTGAAGCCATCATTTTTTGAATATAAGATGCTACTCTATAGAAAGTTCTGGTAAACTCTCTGTTCCTAACATCATTTTTTGAATATAACAGTTGCTTTCCTTGAGTTATATGTTGCTTTGCTTAATACATATTTGAGTATTGTGTTGCATTTTATTTTGGATCAAATTAATCAACAGACACGTTAACAAGAGTTTCACTACAACATATCATTAATTAAAACAAAACTTTCTCATACACTACTTTTCTCCTATTCAGTTTCACGTTCCTCATGTAACACACCATTATCATATATTACATCCTTCAGCTTCACTCATTCTTAGTTATATGCATGCTTAGTTTTCAAAATTCAACAGTATATCAAAAATCGTATTAATAACACTGTTGTACAGCGTCCTCAAATTATGCTGGTGGTTGTGTTTACTAATTTTCCTATCCCATTGGTCAGTTAATATACATGCTTCTTTTCTTGCTTCAAACTATTGTCAGCTAAAAACCCATAAACTTAAGCATCAGAGATTTGAACTTAAAATCTCTTCTCATCTATCTTGCATCTAGAAGTAATGGCTGATCTTTAAATAATAGTCTCATTTGTTAAACTTCTAATACTAAAGGTTAACATGATAGTTTTATCTGTTTACTACGCTTTCCTTATGATTTCTTTTTCATCAATAACTTTTTTTGGGCTGCCAAAGCAGTATATTTACTTGACCTGGACAGTGATGTGCAGGCACTTGCAAGGATTATTGTACATTTTTTCCAAATTTAAGCAAATGAGGTTAAAATCTTTATTATAAAGATTAACATACCACAGTTTTAATATTCGGCGTCAGCTTCATGTAAGACGATTTACTTTTAATGAGCATAGATGCAACCATTCTTCAATACAAGAGCAAATATTCTCTTAAAAACGAAAGGGGGGGGGGGGGGGGGGAGTAGAAACCAGACTATGTGTGCTGTGAATTACCTGTGCACCTTCCCGAACCTTAATTTAAAGCCTATGTTGTCCACTGATGTTAAAGCTGCATCATCTACCTCTCTATCCTCTTACAAAATTTCCTTAAGAGGGTCGAAAAAATTGCATTCAGTTCCTGTAGTGCTAAATAACATACCGTTGACTTGATGAGGATAACAAATATGTTGCACTGTTAATAAGGCATTAATTTGGCTGTTATTGAATTTTGGGTAAATGCAAGAATAAATGTTACAAATTTATATCTTGGAAATAAAAGGCATTATGTTTTACTGCCTTAATTAAAATTGGAAACTTCTTCCATCTGTTCTCCACTTTCCAAATTCCTACGATATCATGTTAAATCGATTTACATTAAATTTTACTTAGCCGCTCTGGGTCGGGATCTGCATCGATTTTACCATCCGATGCTCGAATTTTTTTGGAGGTTGAAGGTACTGAATTACGTCTTCTTTCTATGTGGAATAACAATAAATTTTACGTTGCCTATTTAGATTGAGATCTGCATCAATTTAATAGCCGATACTCCACGGACATTGGACGTTAAGGTTCAAGGTACCACATTGACATATGATATGCATTTGTTCAAACATATGAAATAGTTTACTTCGGTTTTATGATTTGGTCATCTCTCAACCACATTGACATATGATGTGCCTGAACTTTTCCAGTTCATTTTGTTACATTAGCTATAGTTAAAAAAATATTGCATTAAATAAGTTCAATTTTTGGCATACTATTTACATCTGTAATTATTATTGGAAATGATTTTGTTAATGGACACCGTTTTCACAACTCAAGTTTCATGTATGTCTAACGGGTTTTATAAAATTAACCAAGTTTAAGTTAATTAAATTTTATTAGTTTTAAAAGGTTTTATAATTAATAATGAAGATGATGATGAATAACAAAGTTTATAAAATTTAACTAAATTTATAATAATAATAATAATAATAGTAATATAGTTAAGTTAACAGAGCTCTAACAATAATAAATATAGTACCTATAATTATTACTATGTATTATAATAAATTAATTAAGTTAAGTAGGTTAATAGAATTAGCTATGTTTTGTTAAACTTAAACAAGTTTTATAAAATTGAATATGAGTTCCACTAAAAATTTGAGCTATATGAATGAATTTGAGAGTGTTCGCAGTGTGAAAGGAGGCATTTGGTGTTGATTGTACAATAAAGTCATTTAATTCATAATAAAAGTTTTAACAGGACCAAATTTGAGAGTGTTCGCAGTGTGAATTTGAGTTGATTGTACAATAATAAACCTGAAGCTATACAATAATTAAAAATTTAACAGGACTAAAAGTATTAAAACTAGCCAGAACCAAATTGGGATGCATGAGTCTTACTATTAAGGAATTTTTGCATAGCTTCTCACTCTGCTTAGACAGAGATCTAGAGCCACATCCACAGGACCACGGCTGCCAATTTTAGCACTGAGTTCTCTTAGAAGCTAGAACCTTCAGGAAAAAAATTGTAAGGCATAAATTTGGTTAGCTTTAATAGTAATTAATTGCAAAATCAAGGGCTTTAAAGAAATATATCTAGTTACAAAATGTTTGAGTTTTACAGTTTTTATCCAATATTGTACCCAAATCATGTAAATTTTCGGTTCTATCTGAAAAAACATAGAGATTTGAAATTACGAAAATGTGTAGGACAATGCATACGGCTTCATATCTATCGTCATATTTTAAATGCACCATATCTATCATCATAATGTACAATATTGTCCGAATGTTATTTGATATTCAGTTTAATTATTTATGTGTTTGTTTTAATAACAATCAATTAACATTATTTGAATGTTATTTGATAATTCATGACAAATACTTATTGTTGATTATTGAATGTGTTTACAGGTAATTAGCTTTTCCGGAGTAAAGACCATCACCAACAATGGACGTGACTTCAATTGTTATATGTACTATGATATTAGTCGGTACTTAAGTAAAACTCTTTGAAGATGTTTGTGGTATGTGAACTTGCTCATTTTGTCAAATAATTATTATCTAAATGGTTATGGATAGTACTCATGTAATTACATGTTTTCAATTATATAAATATGATGATTATATGATTGGTTGATTGTTGGTTTAAATATGATATTTATATGATTATTGCTGATTTTGGTATGATTATTACAAAGCTGGTTGCTGGAAACAATGTAAGCCATTAACAATATATAGTAGCATTTAAAATATGCAACAAAACAATCAATACATTTCAGCAGCGTTTCTGAAACGTTACTGAAACAAACGTAAAATATTATTTGAATTTACAGTGGCATAAATTAAATGCAACGAAAAGTTTTTTGTTACATAAAATAAACGCTACAGAAAATCAAATAAAAGGGCCAAGCACAAACGCAACCAAAAAATGTTAGTTTTGGTTGGATTTTTTAAACGCTGCAGAAAATATTTGGTTGCTTTAGTTTGGCAGCGTTTATGGAAACGCAACAGAAAAAAACAGACTTTTAGTTGCGGGACCTATAGTAGTGTTCTCTAAAACGCTACCAAAGGCTTTGGTAGCGTTTTTTAAACGCTGCTAAAGGCATTTTCTGGTGTAGTGATATTTGAATAAAAGAATATTCTGAATTGGAATGAGGTGTGTGTTGTGTTTGTGTAGCACTGGTTTATAATATACGCGAGTTATTCGGAATGGTCGGGTTTATACCCATTCTGAATAACTGATTCGACGATAAGTCGATGAAGACAGTGGTTGAAGACCGGAGGTCTTCACATCGTTTGGATGATTACTTATGTCTTGATTGGGCTGTACACCCAAGACAAGGTAATAAGTGGTGATCGTCCGGACGCACTTGAAGATCGACTGGATATGCGAGGACCTCTCTCATGTATTGGACAAGGGACGAGGAATAAGGTGCCTCCGGTTTCGTTCAGACCCAGAACGAACTATTAAATTGATGTGTGTCTGACATTGGATTGTATTCTATGTTGATTGATCTCTATTAAATATATATCTGTTTGGCGGCGGATAATTTATTCTCTTGCTTAACACCCTTCTCTGAGATGTACGAGCTCAGAGGTTATATATCGATAGACATCAGTTGCATGGCATGGAATGTCAATGTGGCATGTTGAGATGCAAGTGATCAAGGCTTCTGTTGAAAGGCAGAGTCTTGTGGTTGATGATCAAAACACGGCTTTAAATAGCATAGCTTTGTGTATAGCGTTAATTCGCGAGCCTCACACCCCGGTGTGAACTAGAAACGGGAGAGGACTGCATGGAGGACATGCGTTTCTTTCTAGCTAGGAGTGGTGACATGGTATGGAGCGCAGACATTTTTACTTATGTGGATGATGGAAATCGAGGCGCCTCGGTTTATCCGGTCACTACGGGGCTGATGGATGATATGGTCGACATACTAACCATTACGCCCCATAGGGCAGAGAAACGTATTGTTCAGGGATTATTAATCCACTTAGGTGGACCGGCCCTGAAGATCGAAGGGTCGATGCGTTCTGATCAAGAGACATGGTAGGCTAGATTGTCTCGAAGTGGAAGGACGATCCCTTGCCTTGGTTCACAGATGGAAATCCAACTTCCAATACGACATTTCAGTTTTAATTGCAGAACTAGTATGGCAATATAGTAGCATGGGATACTATGCCGTCTATGATTGATACAATTATATTTGAAGTGGTTTTATACACTATGCACTTATAATAGTATCAAATGATTTTTTTAAACATACCAAGCATGTTTGGCTATTATAAGGTGTAACACCCCGAAAATTTAAAACATAACATAAGGGATAATTAAAGAATACTTAAGTTTTATAAGAAGAATTAAGGGAAACGGGTTGCGCCATTGCGTTCGTCTCGGAATTCTGCTTGAAGTAGAGTCCGAGTTTGCGTAGATCGGATATCATATGAAGATGTTATGAAGATTAGAAGATTTCAGTTTAAAGCAGAATTTAAATTAAAATAATAATTAAAATTAAAAATCAGTTCAAAAATCAAAATAGAAATTTTGGGTGAGCGGGAAATCTCCCTCTCTAGGGTGTCGACCCCCCTAGGGGAGTCACATAGGTGTCGACCCCCCTATAGGGGTGTCGACATAGGTGTCGACCCCCCTATAGGGTGTCGACCCCTACCTGTCCAGATCTGGCCAACGTATTTTTGAGGTCTAGGGCTGATGTGTCCTTCTGTGATTGGCTGGATGACGTGTCTTTTGAGTTGTGTGGTTCTGATGATCTCTAATGTAATCTAAAGGCCCTAATTCACCTAATACATCTATAAAAACACACCTAGACCTAACCCTAATTTCATTACACTAATCCATGGCTCCTCCATGCTACTCTACTCTAATCTAAAGGCCCTAATTCACCTAATACATCTATAAAAACACACCTAGACCTAACCCTAATTTCATTACACTAATCCATGGCACCTTCATGCTGCTCTAATCTAAATTAAAACTAGCATCTCTTCTCCAAAGCAAATCAGAATTAGAGTATTCAAATTGGAAGATAAGAATCAAATTCTACAACAACGGTTTAGCTAATCAAATTTAGAAATTAGATTCAGATCTACTCTCTCTTCCTAATCCTATCGCTGTGAGTCTATGCCACTTTCATATAATTTTAATTAATTGTGATAGGGTTGTAAATTGGATCTAATGTATATACCTGTGACTGAGATGAATCTTATCAAGTTGTAAATCATTATCTTTTAGATCCATATCCATAAATCTGCCATATGCCTTTCTGATCCAGTTTATCGTTATATGCATGTTTATGTTTATTATGCATGTTCTTATGTATACGCCAATTTCGATGTTGATTCTCTTCTCCTCTTCTTTATTTTTTTTTAATGAGATTAGGCTACTTCGAGCTAACATATTATGTTGAGATTTGCGTACGAATAACGTTTGGACGATTGGGAAAAGTTTGGGGAAATTTTGTAATAAAATGAGATTATTGGCATAAATCAATTTGAGCATAAATGAGATTTTGCATAAGTGGATGGGGCATAATTGGATATAATTTGTATACATGAGGTTTGACATAAATTGTTAATAACAATGAACGCAAATTGATTTGGGCTTAATTTGGCATAACATGTATACATAAGATTATAGGCCTAATTTGGATTAAAATTATGACATAATTTAGATTGGAAATTATGGGTAATTGGGATATAATTTAATCCAAGATTTAAAGTTGGGACTTGAATAAAGAAAGTAATAATGAACGCCTAAAACACGAGGTTAGATTCGAATTGCGGTATAACACTGCCCGAAACCACCCAGCACATCCAGCAACTGCTATTTTGTAATCTAATGTGAGAGGTCGAAGGCAGAAATTAGATACGTAATAATGCAAAGACACGAGGTTAAATTCGGATTGCGGTATAAGACTGCCCGGAACCGCCCAGCATATCCAACAACCGCAAAACGGGAATCTAATGTGGGAGGTCTTGCAAATTAACCAAGATAAGACATGTAGTAAGACATGGGGGTTAAGTGGGTGACATGTGAAATATAACTAGAAGCACTTAACCAAGGTGAAACATGTGATTAGACATGGGAATAAAGAGGGGTTAAGTGGGAATTCCTAGTGGGGACCAAGCTTAGGAGGGAAGCTTGTGTCAAGTGTGGGGACCCTTTTCAACCAGTAACCTATTTTGTATCTATGTGAGCTCGAACTAGGTCGAGGACGGGACACGCTTACCGGGTTTGATTGTAAGAGGTCAATAAAGAGTTAGCGGTGGCAACGCAAGTCCAACGGAGTCATGTGCGTGCGTGGGTCCGGGCTGGTAGGTAAGACGTTGTTGCATCGTGCAGGTATAAGCTGTGCATTTTAGTAGTATCGGGTTGCCACTTTAGGGAGTGATACACCTTATTGTGGGACTAGCACGGGTACTTACGAGTTTGGGAGCCGATCGAATGGGGAGGGTAGTGGATACAACTATTGGAGATAGGAGTAGGCGACACCTATGACAGCAGCTAGGAGTACACGAAACTACCATTATTATTATTATTATTATGTTTAGTAAGAGGGATCAACTTTTAGTATGGAACTAGTATTGGTGCGGTGTAGGAATTATCTTATAGTGATTAGAAGCACAATCAACATTATATCTTGTTTGTCTTGTTACCTTATCATATCTGCTTATGTTACAGTCATCTCTTATATCCAGTTTATGTTCTTATCATGTTGCTTTACTGATTATATTGTTAAAGTCACTGGACTCGCCATACTTTATGTCGGACCCTTTTTGTTTCGCCTCTTTTCTTTCCTTTCCCCCCTCAGGTTCTCAGGGTGGGCACGTTGAAGTTTGATTTAGACTTTCCTTCTTGAAGTGCTGAAAGCAATGCTTAGCTTTATTTCTCTCTCATATGGCATTTTGGATTGGGGATTATGGTTTTTAAAAAAATCATGTACTCTGGTGACTTTTGTACAACACTGATATTATGTACTCGGCTTTGATGCAATGGGTTTAAATATGTAACCAAACTTAGTTCTGTTTCCGCTGCAATAAAGTTATAAATTTTTCAAGTATTATTTTATGTATCTGTCTTGTAATATTCTATTCTGTTTACTTACAACGCTCCACGAAACCTAGTGCATTCCCTTTGTGAGTGACATTAACGGACGTGGGGTGTTACACGTGGTATCAGAGCTGAAGGTTACTAGAAGAGATAAATGTTTTTGAAAAACCATTTTCAAATGCATTTTTAGAAAGAAGTATTTTCAAAAACATGTTTTATAGAAGGTGTTTTCAAGAGAAAGGTTTATTATGAAAAACGTAATCCCCAAAAGCCATATATCTATCTTTTGATTCTCTGTTTTGAATCTCTTTACCTTTCATTTCAGCATATCTAGGGATCTTAATCTTCCAGAGAGCGTACAAATACCAGGATGGTTCCGAAGGTGTTTGGAGGCTAGGGCTACTGCCACAGGCCCAGCAGACATTCCTCCTTCCCCAGCTGCAGCCACTCCTCCTCCTCCTCCCCATGTAGATGCTTTTTATAAGATATGCAAAGACTTCTGTGCAATGGGCGTAAAACCGTTTTATGGAACTGAGACGTTTGTTGAGACTCGGAATTGGCTCAAGGAAGTGGAGGATTTGTTTGGTATTTTTGAGATAGACGATGGAAGGAAGGTTCAGCTAGCTGCTTGGCTGACGAAGGATGAAGCTTCCTTTTGGTGGGAAGTAACTAATGGAGGGCGCCCAGTGGAGACATGGGTAGACTTCAGATGAAGATTTGAATTGAAATTTCTTTCACAAACGGATGAGAGTTTATACATGGAGAGGTTCTTGGCTTTGAAACAAGGGAGTTTGTCTGTGAAGGAGTACGTTAACAAAGTTTAACCAGGTAGTAAGATCTAGTATGGAATTAGTTAATACACCACATAAGAAGGCTTTGAGATTTGCCAAGGGTCTGAATGAACCATTACACGGGTTGGCTATGTCCCACATTCCTATGGGGGCTACTTTTGAGAAACTTATTGACATGGTGCTGATGCATGAAGAGGAGAAATGTGCTAATGTAGTTAAGGCACAGGATAAGAAAGTGGATCCAAAGAAAGCACAACAACAACAAAAGAAAGTGGTAAGGATAACAAGGGCTAAGGGAAGAAAAGATGTTTTAATTGTGGAACAACGGGCCACTTAAGCAAGGACTGTAGGAAGGAGAAGAAGACGGGTTGCTTCCAATGTGGTGAAGCATGACATATGATCAAAGACTGCCCGAGGAGGCAAGGACAAGGGTAAGGGCAGAGGACATGACCTACTTCTGGAGGGCAGGTTCATGCTCTCATGGCACTAGGACAGGAGAGAGGTAGAAACATTTCTGTTGAAAGTTTGATTTTCCTTTTTGATCATCCTGTTCGAACTTTGTTTGATTCTGGCGCTTCACATTCGTTTATATTTGCTTCGTTAGTTGAAACACTGCACCTAAATACTAGTTTAGTTATGGATCCCATTGTAGTCTCAAATCCTATTGGGGGCACGGCTCATCTTTCTATGTTATGTCGAGATTTGAGAATATATGTGTATGGCGTTGAGTTCGAATGCAACGCTTATGTGCTTGGCTTCACGGGCTATGGGTTGATTCTAGGAATGGATTGGCTAACCAGGTATGGTGCCATTCTCGACTGTGAAAAGAGGGTAGTTAGACTGTTGACTAGTTTGGGTAAACTCTCGATATTTCTTATGACCCTAAGGGTTCTGTTATGCTTAGCTACCTAGAATCTCTTGACGTATCTATTGATGATTTGCAATCTGTTCGAGTAGTCCATGAGTATGCAGATATCTTTGAGGAGGTTAGGGGCTTACCTCCAAAACGCGAGATAGATTTCTGTATATACTTGGTGGACAATGCAAAGCCAGTTGCATTGCCAGTGCGCCACATGGCCCAAAGAGAAAGGAGGGAGCTTAGTAAACAAGTGAAAGAGTTGTTTGAGAAAGGGTTCATAAGAAGAAGTATCTCAAAGTGAGGTGCTCCAGTTGTTTTTGCCACGAAGGTTGATTGTTTGCTTAGATTGTGCGTGGACTATAGGGAGCTGAATAAGCTCACAAAGAAGAATAAACACCCATTGCCGAGGATAGATGATTGGTTCGATCAGTTGGTTGGTGCTTCGGTTTTCTCGCAGTTGGACTTAGCTACAGGATTTCATCTGTTAAGGGTTGCTGAGGATAGTATAGATAAAACTATTTTTAGGACTCCCGACCGTCTCTTCGAGTGGCTCATCATTGCCTTTTGGTTTGATGAATGCACCCGCAATTTTGTAGGTTTGATGAGTAGGGTGTTTAGGGAGTTTCTAAACAAGTTCATGGTAGTCTTTGTGGATGACATCTTGATGTTCTCTAGAAGCGAGGAAGAGCATGCCCTACACCCTAGAGAAGTCTTAGAGACCCTCCGAGCACTTCAACTCAAGGCTCCAAATGCCATTTTTGGAGGAAGTGAGTTAGGTTCTTAGGGCACGTGGTCTCTAAGGAGGGGATAACAGTGGATCCCTCGAAGGTGGTGGCAATCCAAGATGGGAAGATCCCAAAGAACGCAACAGAAGTAAGAAGTTTTCTTTTAGGCCGGAATGAAGAAGGATGTGGCAGAGTTTGTTTCTAGATGCTTAGTGGGTCAGCAAGTCAAGGCTGAGTAAAAGAAGCCTGGCGGTTTACTTCACCCTTTAGAGGTTCCACAGTGGAAATGGGAAAGTGTTTCCATGGATTTCGTTGACGGGTTGCCGAGGTCAAGGAAGGGTAATACGGGGATTTGGGTAGTAGTAGATAGACTTACCAAGAGCGCCTGTTTCATTCCTGTTAAGAGTAAAAGAACAGCGACATGGTTAGCATCTGTTTATCACTGAGAGATAGTTCGTCTACACGGCATACCTTCTAGTATTATGAGCGATCGAGATCCAATTTTCACTAGTGAGTTTTGAAAGAGCTTGCAAGAGGAGGTAGGAACGCAATTGTGTTTGAGCACCGCTTATCACCCTCAGACGGACAACCAAACCGAGAGGGTGAATAGGATCCTATAAGATCTTTTGAGGTTATGTATCTTGGACTTTGGAGGGACATGGGAGGAACATCTTCCATTAGTAGAGTTCGCCTACAACAACAGCTATTAGACTAGTATTGGCATGGCACCTTTTGAGGCTCTATATGGACGACCTTGCCGATCACCGACTTGTTGGTGGGAATCTACGGATAAGATTTTGCTTGGGCCCGAGATGATTAGGGAAACTTCAAAGAAGATAGACTTTATTTGAAGACGCATGAAGATGACACATGAACGACAAATGTCATATGCTGATAAGAGAAGGACCGATCTTGAGTTCAGTATTGGGGACATGGTCTTTATTAATTATCACCGTTGAGGAATGTAGTTCGTTTTCACTACTAGAAAACATTGATTTAGCGTCAGATTTTAGAAGCGGAAATTTCCATCGCTAATTTGGGACGGATTTCCATGAGATCTACGACGGATATTTTCTTGTTTTTTCAATTTTCTTTTCTTTTTATTTATCACCGTCGCCTTATTTTTTTTCCCTTGCTAATCCGCTGCAATTTGCGTCAATTTACCGACAAATAATATCCCTTGCTGTTTTCCATTGCAAATTGAGATGGAATACCGACGGATTTGTGTCGAAGGTATTTTAAAATAAAATTTCCTGATTTATTCGCAAAAGATAGGGTGCTTTAGTGTTATTTTTTATAATTATCATCATGTTAAGTTGTTTTTGCCTATTTTTTTTTTTGTAAACTTAAAGATGCTTTTGTATTAATATGTTGACAACTGTAAGTTTGTGTTTGTAAACACGCATGTTCTTATTTTGTAAACTTTATTCTCAGCGTGTTATGTAAACACGGCAATTATTTTTGGCCTTCCCTTTAGTTTTTTTCGTGCCCTCCTATCCTAATCTTCAACCGCTACTTCTCCCTTTTCATTTCTGCCGCCTCTCAAACTTTATCTCGTTTTCCACTAACTTTTCTAAAGCCTAAATCCAAATTCGTCAGCTATCGGTTCTCATTGGAGGGTGAGGTTCGGTGTTTCCACTTCCGATTCAGCGAATTCAAAACTCCATTCTAGGTGAGGGCTTGGTAATCCACTTCCATCTCAAATTTATTTTGCATTTTTTCTTTCTTTTTATGCGATTTCGTTTCTAGCTGCAGATCTAGCGTGCATATTTGTTTTCATTGCTTTTGCCAGTATTCTTGAATGATCGTTGTTTTCCTTTATCTCTATTTATTATGTTGTATTTCAGTTTAGTTCGTTTGCTTCATGTATGGTAAGATTTCTACCGAAGGGTTTAACCAAATTAGAACCGATTTGTGGCGATGGACTGAAGTAATGTTGACTACTATAAATTCTTGTGCGTTATTTGCTTTACTTTTTTTAATCTAAATATCACCGCTTATTCTCAAAAATTTGATCTGATGTTTGCTCAGCTTTTGATGCAATGGCAAGGCTTTAATGGAAGAGTTGAAACCTGTTAAGGCTTAGAAGATGACTTTGAGAAAATGACAGGAGGAAATTTATCTGTCCAAATATGATTTGGTTCAGCTCATCTCCTTGTTAAGGATTAGAAAATGACTTTGAGATTAGTTGCAAACTGAAAAGTTCTTGAATTCATCAAGTATAGTTTGTACACAACATGTCTCATACATAGTACGCATCAAAAATATAATACAGAATTCAAAGTCTCGGTTAAATAATGTTAATTGAAAACCAGAAAAGGAAAGGCATCATCTTGAAATTTTCGTCATCTTTTTTGAACATACCTCCAAGTAACTAGTTGAAAATTGGAGATTGTTAAGTAACAGTTTAGCACATTTTATTTGTAGTGTTAATTTCTCCAGGTATTTAGCATATTTAGCATAACATCTAGTGGATTTTTCACATATATTTAATTGATACATCGAGAGGAAAGATTAATTGACTGAAGTGAATATCAAACTCTGTAGAAAAAGCATATAAACGGAATAATCAAAATAGGAAAATAGACTTAACCCAGCTTTAGAAAGTGCTGACCATAGGTGCTATTGTCTTGCATCTTAATGATCATGTGTCATACAAATAGTTAAATTCAAAAGCACATACACTTATTTTATATAAAGCCTGTAACGCGTAACATTCCGATGTCCGAAATATTAACAAACCTTAAAAACATATGAGGAGCCATATTGATATTCCTTTTTTTTACGTGAATTTAGCTATGCCAATGTTAAATATGGTAATGGCTGCTGCAAGACTACACAAGTGATGGTGCAAGTCTTCCTCCTTCATTTCTCTTACTGTCCATTGTCCCCTGTTGAAGCCGTGGTCATGGTAACAATACTGAATAAAAAGAAACTAAAAAAAAGAATATCAACATTTAACCATACCATTTGAACTATATTTAAACATTTGTACATTCATTTACCAAGCATACAAAGCTGTAAACATGGTGTCAGTGTGAAAAGAGATAAAGCACACTCGGGGATGCTCACTCTTCAAACTCTGTTCCTTCGTCCCCTAATTGAACTGCAGTTTCAGCCTGCAAATAGAAATCAAGTATTGCTTTAGGATTTAAACTCAAATAGTCTAGGATGAAAGTTATTTTGAAATTATCATTTGTATTGTTATAAATGTGTATATTCATTAGCAGGATGGAAGTATTACTGGTTTTCATAAACGTGTATATTGCATGAAGTTATATGATATATTACTGGTTTGATGTCATGTACATGAGATCCTGCTTTTCACTTTACTGTAAATTGCGTGCTGATGTAAGAACACAATTGTCAAATACACTAAAATGACATGTTTGAATGAAAAATAATCAACATTGCCTATACAAAAAGTAAGCTGCAATATTTATTGAATTGGATGGACATCATCAAAATTTCATTATACATCTGGTACATATGAATTCTAAACTCGGTCAAAAAGTCATAATCATATGAATAAATGTATAGTGCTTGGATTAATTTATTCATAAAGAAGCATATTCTATATTTTTACAACATTATGCAATGCAGTTGAAATGGATTATATGAAGGATCGTACTTGGATGTACAAGCGAAAAGATGGACAAGGTGTAATATTGGAGGATTTTTTCAAGGGTGTTGATGTTTTTGTAGATTTTGCTTCTAGAGAGTTTGGAGATCAAGAAATTAGATGTCCTTGCAAAAAGTGTAAAAATGAAGCTCTTTGGGATGGTGATACCGTTAAATATCATTTGTGCAAATATGGTTTTATACTTGATTATGAGTTGTGGACATTTCAAGGAGAATTCACCCGTACAACTAGCAGTAACGACAATGGGATTAATATTTTTGATCATGATGAGAGTTATAACCAAGAAAATAGGATGGAAGCCATGGTTTATGATGCCGCAGGTCCACTCCTCCACGATGTGTCAGAGAGAGGTTTAGATGTGGAGGAACCTCCTAATGCAGAAGCAAAGAAATTTTTTGATTTATTACATGCTGCGAATCGACCTTTATGGAATGGTTGTGAAACCCATACAGAATTGTCTGCAACTACTAGATATATTGCAATTAAAGAAAAATATAATAGTTCAGAAAACGAATTTGATGAGTATCTTAAAGATAGCAAGGAGATGTTGCCTTCTGATAATGTTTTAGGCGACAGTTATTATAAGATGAAGAAGTTGATAACTGCATTTGGATTGCCATATCATAAATTAGATACATGTCGAAATGGTTGTATGTTGTTTTGGAAAAATGACGAGGAGCTTCGAAGTTGCAAATATTGTTCTACCGAAAGATACAAAGGAAAAAAAAAAAGATGTTCCGTACACAAGGTTGCATTACTTGCCGCTTGTTCCTAGGTTACAAAGGATGTATGCATTGCATCTCACATGAGTTGGCATGCCATTCGGAATTGTAATGAGGGAATGCTATGTCATCCATCAGATGGAGAAGCGTGGAAACATTTTGATAGAACATATCCCGACTTTGCAAAAGAGGCACGTAATGTTAGATTAGGCTTGTGTACAGATGGATTCGCACCATTTGACCAATTTGGAAATCAATATTCTTCATGGCCAGTTATTCTGACACCGTATAATTTGCCACCTTGGATGTGTATAAAAAATCCTTACATGTTCTTAACTCTAATCATTCCTGGGCCTAGAGATCCAAAACAAGGCATAGATGTATATTTGCAACCGTTAATTGATGAGATGGATCTTCTTTGGAATGATGGAGTTCTTACTAACGATGTGTCAAAGAAGAATAATTTTATTATGCGTGCATCTTTATTGTGGACTATTAGTGATTTTCCAACGTACGGTATGCTCTCTGGTTGGAGTACGGCTGGTAGATTAGCATGCCCATATTGCATGGAGTGGACATCTTCGTTTCGTTTAGCAAATGGAGGAAAAATGTCTTGGTTTGATTGTCATCGTTGTTTTTTAGACTTTGACCATCCATGTAGACAAAACAAGAAGGATTTTCGAAGAAACATAGTAGTAACCGTTGAAGCACCACCAATGTGTTCTAGTGAAGAAATTTATGATCGCGTGCAAGACTTTCCAAAGATATACAATAATCCAAATGGATTAAATTTCATAATTGATGGCAAAGGCTTGAGTCATAATTGGTGCAAACAAAGCATATTTTGGGAGTTGCCATATTGGAGAAATTTACTACTTCGTCATAATATCGATGTTATGCATAATGAAAAAAATGTTTTTGAAAATGTATTCAATATGGTTCTCAATGTGAAAGGTAAAACTAAAGACGATTTGAGATCAAGACGTGATATTCGACTTTATTGCAAACGTCCCAAACTTGAGCTAAATGAAGAAAACAATAATTTTAAACCTAAAGCATGTTACGAGCTAAGTCGAGAAAGTTGTAAAACTCTGTTGAAGTGGATTGAAACCTTACGATTTCCCGATGGTATTGCTTCAAATTTGCGTAGATGTGTTGATTTAAATAGTATGAGAATGAGTGGAATGAAAACTCATGATTGTCATTTATTTTTGGAGTATCTTTTTCCAATTGCTTTCAAGGAGCTGCTTCCGCATAAAGTCTGGTGTGTTATAACGGAGCTTAGTCTCTTTTACAAAGAGTTATGCACAACAACGCTAACATTGGAACGGATTGGTAAGCTTGAGAAGATCATACCAGAATTAATATGCAAGTTGGAGAGAATATTTCCTCCAAGTTTATTTAATGTGATGGAGCATCTTCCAATACATCTTCCTTTTGAAGCCAGAATGCGAGGACCTGTTCAATATGGATGGATGTATCCGTTCGAAAGGTTGTTTATAAATTCATATTATATATATATATGTATATATATATATGTGTGTGTGTGTGTGTGTGTGTGTTATATGAATTTTCAAGTACTCTTATACATATTACATTAAGTACATAAGGCACTTGAAGAAAAAAGTGACTAATAAAGCGTGTGTGGAAGGATCAATTTGTAATGCATACATCATGGAAGAAGCAGCAACATTCTTTTCTTATTATTTCAAGGATCATGTAAAAAAAATGAACAGCTCTATCTCGCGTAATGATCCTAACATAGAAGAATTTTCCAATAATTGCTCATTATCCGTATTTAAGAAAGAAGAGCGCCCTTATGGTGGTTGGAAAAAACATTAGTTGAACGATGAAGAGTACGATGCTGCTCGAAATTACATACTTCTTAACTGCAAAGAAGTAGAACCTTTTATAAGGTAAATTTAAATATCATTTCATGATTTTTCTTTCAAAATACAAGCATCTCACATACTTTGATGCTTTTGCAGTATTTTTGAGGAAGCGTATCCTGATATTCCACTTGCATCCAATTTTAGTGATTGGTTTCTCAATTATGTAAGATTAACATAATAAAATTCCAACTAGCATTTAATTAGACATGCATTACATTCATTTAGATACGTATTAATTTACGCTTGTTTTATTAACAGGTATGTGACCCTGTTAATAATATGATGGATAAAAGATTAAAGTTTTTAGCATTTGGACCTCAAAAACAAGTGAGAAAATGCCAAACTTTTTTCGTTAATGGGTATAAATTTCAAACAGAAGAGTATGGTTGTGGAAAGTCAACTTATAATAGTGGTGTATGTGTTAAAGGTAGTAATGACCCAGAAGTGCATACGCAAGACTATTATGGTGTTTTAAAGAAAATTTATGAGGTGACATACTCTATCGATCCAGAGCAGAAAACTTTCTTATTCAAATGTCATTGGTTTGACAATACACCTAAAATTGGAATCAACGTGCATCCTTTGTACAATCTCATTGAAATAATTCATAAATCCAAGTACAAGGCCTATGATCCATTTGTGTTGGCAACACAAGCAATTCAAGTCTATTATGCGACATATCCATCAGATCGGAGTAAGAAGAATGATTGGCGGACTGTATGTAAAACAAAAGCTAGGTATACATTTGATACAAATGTTATGGATGATCAAGCTTACCAAGCAGACCTAGATCTAATCAATGAATTCATTGTGGACAATGGAGCTGATTTCGGACCACTTAATGATGGCGTTCAAGTTACAGAAGCATTTGATGAGGATGAAGAAGATGATAATATAGCGGTAGACTATGAGAGTGAAAATGAAATCACCGACAATGAAGAATCAGATGGATGTTAATGAGGAATGACAATGATCTTCTATGACAAATACAATTATGTTTTTCATTTAGTTCTATTTTATAAAAGAAAATTGAAATTTCATTTTATTTTCGTTCTATTTTTACCTCCTTTGGAATTTTAAGTGTATGCTAACTGCATTTTATGTTTGGAAGTTAAGGAACCGGATGTTAATGAAGCTTGAGATTGTTTGTCCTTTTTTTTTGCTTATTTTCATGTGCTAAATTAACTTGTGCCAAAAAGGAAAAAAAACTTAAGCTAAACTTTCACTTTTATTATTTGCATTTTTTGGACTTTCACCTTAAAAATGGTAACTTTTAATTATATATTATCATTATTCAACACAGACAAATTGATAACTTTTGCTATTTCAAATCTGCTATTTAAACATTGTGGTTGCGTAATAGACTAGTTCCTTTTGGTTCCGTGTTTAGTAATACCTTGTAGGTAATTAACATATACATATATGTATATATAGACAATAAGTTACTAAAATACATCATTTGGAGCCCCCATGCACTCTAGCAGTATTCCTACCTTGTATGTATGTATATGAATGGCTTCTGAATGTAACAGCTAGAGATTGTATACTCATGTTGTGAAATTAATTAAAAATCTTACTTTCTTATGCCTTGTGTTTAAAATAAATACAGCTTTCGGCAAAATGGAAGGGTTAAAGTTACCCCTTGACAGGAGGCTAAGTAGTGGTTAATTTTCTAAAGAACTAAGTTGTTATTCTACTCTTTTTTAATGTTTGATGAATTTGACCTTGCAGAAAGACTGGAGAGAGGATGGCATCGTTAGTCCAGTGAAAGATCAGGGACATTGCGGGTCTTGCTAGACGTTTAGGTGATTATTTCTGCTTTTTAGCTACAATTACTACATGAAACTCACGGATCATGTCCTGTTTATTAATCTCTTTACACATCTATCATCGAAATAGCAAGCAAATGTTGTAAAAGTATGAATTAGTGAATTATGACTGGACAGTTGAAGTGGTACTGAAAATTTGAAAATATTGAATTGGGTTAGATGAAGTTCATCTGGTATTCTTCATTTTGTTCATATGGCATTCTTCATTTTGTTTTCTCATGCCTTCTTTTAAACAATATTTTTTTGCTCTGTTTTCTTTTAAATATGACGCTGTTTGTCTAGTTCCTATTAAACAAACATGAGTAGAAATTCAGTTACCTAAAAATAGGATCTTGATTGCATTGTTACATTTACGTATGGGATATGTAACTAGGATCTTGATTGCATTGAGCTCCAGAATAATTGCATTGTTACATTCAATAAAACACATGCTTACTAAAAGAGCTATCAATTGCTAGTAGCTCATTCACAAGTCTCAAATTAATTGCGCAATTTAATGTCATGTGTGAACCATAGATGCATTAACAAAGAAACAAACATAAAGGCATGCATGTAAGCAGAATGAGTACATGCAGTACAGTGGCGGATAATTTACACAAGTGGTCAAGTAGATGTAACTGAAAACCATGATTCAATTACTGGAAATCGGTAGTCATATAATAGGACATAATTTTTTTTAATCTGCTAGAAAATAATTACTTTTACTTAAAAGGATATTAAAATGTTTATGTTATAAAGTTGCTGTGAAGTACTACATAATTCATTTATATTTGATGCCTATATTTGCTTGTATCCTATGTTGAAAATATAATAAAATTCACAATATTTAAATTGTGAAGTTATTTGAACTGGCTTTCTGAGAACTTATTTGAATCGATTTTTGCATGCAAACTTTTATTCCAGTGATTTGAACTGAGTATCATGTCGAAGTTTCTATACAAGCATTAGTAAGAAACACTACGGACACCTAAAGGAATAACGTGGTGGAAATCAATACGTTAGTACTCTATAGTATGGGTCCAAGAATAGTCATTGATTCTATGAACCTATGTTTAATAAGGTTATGTATTTCAAATTTTAATCTTATAAAATTCAGATTGATATTATCAGCATCAAGTATTAAATTATTTATGATGTTCTCTGGTTGAAAGGGTTTTTAACGTTAATAATAAAAGAGGATTAAACTTATTACTTTGAAGTTTTAACTGACTTTATAATATTTTTAAGAAGTGGATTCTTAAAAATAGGACTATGAATATCATAAGTTTTGAAAAAGGTTCTATTTACATAATAAGCTTTTAAAACAAAGTTAAAATGAAAAGATATCCTTCCTTTTATGATATGTGTCCGCAACATCAATGTTCAATTTTGTACCATCAAAATTTATGACTAAGACATCATATCAGTTTTGTGTATGTTAACAGGGATGAGATCTAAGAATCTTCCATAAAATTAGATAATCAATGGACATTAAATGTTTTTCGTATGGTTTGATGCGAAGAAATTTGAAATGCATTTTGGATCATATTTTGGATAAGATTCTTGTAGAAAGTTAAATTATATATAATAGTTACATAATTGTTTAACCCTCCTTCATACTTCATGCACTTAATTAAACACGATAGCGAAAATAAGCAAGGGCGAAGCCACCTAATGGCTGAGGGCAATTGATCACTTCATAAATTCTAAATATCATTATTTTAAAAATTGAAGAAACTTTCTGAGTTTGAATCCTAATTTTTTGAAAAAGGAAAATTGAAAACGAAAAGAAGATTTATTGCTTCGAATAAAATGTATGTTCTAAAAGATATTGTGCTTTGCACTCTTATGCTATGTTATCCAGCAAGTTTACTTGGCTTTTTCATTTTTGATTGCGCATGGAATTAAAATTAGTTGGAAAATCGGTAACCAAAATCATGTGTTCTCTTTTTAAATAAACTTTTGCACTCTTATTTTTCATATATTTGAATAATGACTAATAAATTAGAGATATCATTGAACAAAATTTCAATTTTTTGTAATCGTGACCCTGAAAATAAGGATACAAAGATAAAAATAGTTAAAATAAGGACATAAAGATAAATATAGCAGAATATTTAACAAGCAGGGATAAAAAAGTTTGTTGAACTTATCAAACATCTAATATCTATTATGCAATAAGCCTACCCAATTTTTGTTGAATAAAACAACCGAATAAAGTTATTCTTAAGCAACACTTACCTAGTTGCTGCATTATATAAAAAACTATTGAAATTCAAATCACTTACGATTACAAAGCCAAGCCTGTCAAAACCGTAATAAGTATTGACATTCGGCTAGAAAGTGTTCTTTCACCATACACAGATCATGGATACCAAAAACAAATGTATTTAACTCTGAAAACGAAATAGCTACTACAAATGACTGTTTTATTCATACAAATGATAAAGCTTCCACAACTGAATGTTGACCATCAGCGAGGTGAAACAAGCCAACCTACGTCTTCCTCTAAAGAAAGTATGCGTTCAAATTTCCAATCAGTATAATGAAGAAGATGTAATTTCAACTTTGTATTATAAAATGGCATATACATTTCCCAAAATCTAGCACATCAGATGTAAGTGTTTTGGTACCATTTTCTATACAGATCATTAGCTGCTTAACACAGGACACACAAAAGCCACACATGGATTTATAGTTGTATATGAGCTATGAATAATAAAAAAGCATTCATAAATTAGTGAAGCATGCTTTTGCACAAGAGATCTATGGCTTATTCGGGTGCCTTGGTTGTGGGGAAGTATGAGTTCTAAGTTAACAGAACTATAATTAATCAGCATACATGAGACCATTATCATCTACAGCTTCAAGTTCTTCATTTGAACCGTATTATTTTCAAAAGCATTCAATAAGAAGACTAAAAACATTCATTTATATAAGTTATCTAATTTACTTCATATACGTACCAGTTCAGATTTCCCTGCAGGCACACGCAGAAATTTTGACGCTGAACTATTCTAAAAAAATATCATGACATTATTAATTTTGAAAATTCTATAAAATAATTTGACTTAGTATATTAAACTAAACGTATATACGAATATTTAACGGGGTACCATGTATTTTGCATTTGTCGCTTAAATTTGTACTGTTAAGTATTTAACTTATTGTGATACATTATTTGGCTGAAAAAGTGTCTCAATCCCAACTATACAAGGGGTCTAAACTATTTATATATATAATTGTGTAAACTATACAAGTGGTCTAGACATTTGTGTTCATGCATGTTGTTTTGTCTGTTCAGTTAACCGAGCTTTGCAAGTGTTAGTTGAGCGTTTTCTTGTGTTACTTCTCCCTACTTCTATTTGACAACACAAACAGATTACAAGAAACACAAAAAACAAATTTAGTGGACAGTTGGATCCGCCCTTTATCTTTCAATGGTTATGACTGTCTAACTATTGAAGTATCGTGCATGATTTACAGATATGGTTGGCGCTACACGTGGACACCACTATGCTTCCCAAGAACTAGGACAAAGAAAAAAATATTTGGGCACGGGGATGGGGACATAGTGACGCTCCACTTATTCGGTCTACTTTACCACCTAGTCATACTATCAAACCATACCCTCAAGCTAAATTCAAAAATAGTCATGCGACATCATTGCATAATCGTTCGACTGCACGAACTCTTCTGTTTCAGCCTACAATAGCCGAGGCATCCTCTAATGCTACTTCCCAACATATTTCTCCACAGCCAACTCCTTCCCAACCAATTCCCCCACATCCTAATTGGTAGTTAGCTCCTCCACAGCCCAACCCTACGCCGTCGGCTCCTCCGCAGCCCAATCCTGTGTCGTCGGCTCCTCTACAGCCCAATCCTGTGCCATCAGCTTCTCCACAGCCCAATCCTGTGCAGTTAGATCCTCAACAGCCCAATCCTATGCCGTTAGCTCCTCCACAGTCCAATCCTATGCCGTCAGCTCCTCTACGGCAAACGTCCAACGGTGTTTCTCATCAAAGCGAATATACTCCCCAATCTAGACGTCAACCAACTCCTCAACCCAGGCACGGTGTTTCTCCTTCCGTTCCTCCTTTGAGTTCTTCTTCACATAGCACTATGAACGAGCACAACTGTCCAAATGTACAAGGAGGTGCGACAATTCCAACGGCAAAGTCGATCAATACATCAGGTCGCATTGAACTTCGACTAGTAGAAACTAAAGATAAGTATGTGTTTACCATGCTATATGTATATTTATTTATATTTTTTGATTGACATTATGGTAACATAAATACTATATACACAGCACTTTTTCGATGCATCCTTCCAGTGAGCTTTCAAAGAGAATCACTGCGTCATTTCATAAACGTTTGGTTGATTTTTTGCCCACTTCTGGAAAGATACCATTTGATTATAAGGAGCTACTTTTCGAAGATTTTTTTGGTACTCATTTCTATTCTAAGCCTATACATCCTCTGTTTCTAGTACTTATGCATACATACAGTGCTTGTACTTATTTCTATTATGCATATATATAATGTCCGGTTTACAATTTACCATTATACAACATTTATTCATTATGAAATGAAGACCATTCAAACCTGAAGGTTCAGCATACTGCCTTTCTTATCTCCACCATTGATGATATTGTAAGGTGTAATAATATTGACAGCCATAGCCGATACTCAGAAATCGACATTACACTTTGTTGCCTCTTTCTTCAAAAGTGCGGCAACATGCAGTGTTTGATAACTCATATATAGTACTACAGAATAGATAAGACATGTGCTAGACATTCAGACAGTACATGTATTGCATATGAATTTACCTTCGTATATGTTTGATTAACAAACATATTTTCAATTATGTAAAGTTAAACAAATACTCGTACAGTTTCCAAGAAGGTACGTAGAGCACTGCGATAAAAAGTTCATAAATACTCTTCTGAAATGATCATTATAAATTATTAATTTATGCATTATAAATTTGATCCATTTACTAATACTGTTCTGAAATGATCATTTTGTTGCAAGAGTCCATAAATACTAGTTACTAGTACTTTAAGGCGAAGAAAAAGATACAAAATTCGGCCATCATTGCAAGAAATGATCTAAATATTAGCGTGCTGAAATATAACAAATCAGATACTAGGATAAGCTGTTGGCTAACATAATTGTATTCATGACTTTCTTGTTTCTAACATAATTGTTTTCATGACTCATGTTTATATGTAGTTATACAGAACTTTAAAGTTAACATAATTGTAACATATATCATACATTACAGGGTCAAGTATATGGTTATGATGCTTATCCAATAGAGACTATAAGAAAACATTGGAAAACGAAGGCTATCAAAAGATATTCGGATATGGTTAGTGATATAAAGGGAAAGAATGCAAAACCAATCTTCATGGGTCAAGCTATTTGGGACAAATGGCTCCAATACTGGGATTTTCCAGAAATTAAAGAGAAATCAAAGAAAGCTTCAGCCAATAGAAATTGCAATCCGTCGTTGCATAGTTGTGGATCTATTTCTACACAGGAGCATGCCGAAAGATTGGTAATAATTTTTTTCTTCACCACTACTATATTTATTTATTTTGACTTCAAAGAATGCCAAAATAAAAAATATTTCTTTTAGAGTAAGGAGCACGGTAGGCCTGCTCGTGTGCTTGAGGTATTTGAGCGTACTTGCAAGAAAACTGCAGCGCGTAATAAGGATGAGTCCACTCCACCTACTTGGGTAGATCCTAAAGCGGCAACATTTTACGTAAGTAATATTTTTTTTTTAAGGAAAACATGTTTGAGCACTGCTAAAAAATGTATTTTCTAATAGGACAACTTCACAAGAGCTTGCACAGAGAAACTTCAATCACTTCGAGAGACAACCGGTGACGACACATTGGAGCTGCCACCAGAGACAGCTGATGAGATATTCGAATCACTTGTGGTGCCAAATGCAAAAAAACGTTTTTATCCCGTTGGGAATCTAGAGGTACTTCAAAGATTTTTTTTTTCTATTTACACATCGAATTTCTCATTCCGTACAATTCCTGGAGCCACATGAAAAATGTTACTGAAATGCCCGACTTCAACAATTAGCTTTATCGGATGATAATTGTAGTCTTTAATCTGTAAAGCTAGATTGATTGTCATGACATCGAAGATTTTCCAACGAGAATTAAAGAAGTACAGCGGAGACAGTCGATTGCCAAATGAGAATAAAAGAGTTGACATTAACAGCAGTTGCATTGGTCACAAACTTTTAACAATAATACATGTTTGAGATGATAACAAATACTAGTAAGAGCCTAAATTAACTTTGATGCATTCAGGCTTAAGAGAGAAAGAAGAAAGTCATTCTAAATCATTTACTAACCAATACTGTCTTGATGCATTGCCACTCACACCAGTTGGGAATGATCAGGAAAGTAAAACATAAAATAAAAATAAAACAAATGAATATAAATAAAAAAATAAAAATAAACCACAAACAAATGGCTTTAGTCCTGTCCTTTACCCGTGAGTGTTAAGCCCCCAATATTTCTGAGCCTTATAGGAACTTGACTTTGCAATACGCCATGCTTTAAGCCTGATTCTATCGACTATGCATATTGGCTTTGCAATACTATTGTTTACTATATTTTACTTAAAACGTATATATCGCCAATATTATATCAGGGATCCATGGCTGTCACTACTGTTAATATTTCGCCATGATATATTTTACTAATATTGTGCACAAATATTGTATCAATGAGTGTTAAGCCCCCAAATCTTTGAGTTAATATTTCTAAACCGGTGGCGTATTGTATCAGGGATCCCTCATGTGATTCATGATATGCATGCTTAGTGACAGCCATGTTTTAAGCCTGATCCTATCGACTATGCATATTGGCTTACATTGTTCGTGTCATTGTGCTTTGTTACATAATCTAATATTATGCACAAACTGAAATTTGAGAATATTACTACTGTTCTACTTCTTAAACTGTAGTGCAAATATATTGTCATAATCTGGTTGTTTACATGATCCTATCGACTATGCATATTGGCTTACATTGTTCGTGTCATTGTGTTTTGTTACATAATCTAATATTATGCAAAACTGAATTTTGAGAATATTACTGTTCTGCTTCTTAAACTGTAGTGCAAATATATTGTCATAATCTGGTTGTTTACATGGTCTTGGACCACTGATTTCAGTCAAAAGAAGTTGAAATTACATTATAATGTTCATGGTCAGTATTAGTTTTTTTCATACCTTTGCTGATTTGGTTTTAATGAGATTCACTTTATTTAAACCCTCTATAATAACGTTGCTTTAAGTATGCTAAAGGTGTCCTGATTTAAGGTATGAGAAATAGCAGATTTAAACCGAACTTATAGTCTTACAGCGCTATACTGAAAAGAAAAAAATGTAATGATCAAAAAGTGTTGCAGGGTCAAAATAGGATTTTAGTTGTATAGCTGTAAACATTAGTCAAGTGGAGTTTATTTAAATAACATGGAACTATAAATAATTGCTATATGCATGGTTGTACAGAAGGAGGATAAACCAATTTTTGAATGGGAAGTCGCATACGTCTTAAATACCATAATAGACTGTAATATTATATTCACTTTTACTTAAAACGTAACGTTTTTATACTATTGTTTTTACACTATTTTTGTGTAATTTCTTCGCAGCTTCCCTCTTCTCAGCGTTCAAAGAGTCATCGTGTTGACAATGAAGATGATGTTCATGAGCTACAAAAAACCGTTGAGGAAATGCGCTTAGAGCTCGAGAATTAGAGAGCAGAGCGGACTAGGATTGAGGCAGAGAGAGAGCATGAGCGAGCTAATTGCCAAAGACTTGCGGAAGAGCAGGCAAGGTTTGCACAACAACAAAAAGCAGACAGAGGAATCTTTCAAGCACAAATGAAAAAAGTGATGGCAATGCTCCCGAGAAATGGTGAATCTGATTACGAAGATCATTCTCCATCGTCATCACCATGAGTTACTCGGGTATGGTAGCTGGATATATTTGGTTGATGCTTCTATTATGTGGTTTTTGTATGGGTATTATGCGTAAGGGTGGTGTTTTTGTATGGAAACCACTAGCACTAGCTGAATAGTTTTGTTAGTTATATTTCAGTCTAGTGTATATATGAATTGATGAATGATAATGGATGGTATTGTTTTTTGTATGGAATATTAGCTCTAATAACATAATATTGATGAATTAATGTCGCTCATTATATATTTATTTTTTTGAAACTGCTCATTATATATATATATATACACACGATTGGTAGCGATGGCTGGATTAAAAAAACAATATATAACCAGAATAGAAAGGGAATACCGACGGAAAACTGGAAGTATAATGCTTGTTTTTATATATTCGTCGGTACTCCCTTGCTAATTAGCGTGAAGTTTGTGACGGAAAAACATTTGCTGATTTTTTATGTTATACAAATCCATCGGTAATCTCTTTCTAAATAGCGTGAATTTTGCGGCGGGTATATATTTGATGATTTTGTTGTTATATATATATATATCCGTCGGTAATCCCTTTCTAAATAGCGTGCATTTTGCGACGGATACATATTTGTTGATTTTGTTATATCATATTTATCCGTCGGTAATACGTCGGTGAAATATTCTAAAATAAAATTATAATTTATCATAAAATGACGGTGAAGTGACGGAGAATCAACGTTAATTTCCGTCGCAAAATTGTGCCTAAAATACCGACGTGCTTTTTAGCGACAGCCGTATTCTGCTGCAAATGCATCGCTAACTAGCCTTTAGCGGCGGATAAGCGACGGATTTTTCCGCTTCTAAATCAGTATTTTCTTGTAGTGTTTGGGTCTGTAGGGAAATTGGCACCAAGGTTTGTAGGGCCATTCCCCATTACAGAGCGAATTGGACAGATGGCCTACAGAGTGAAGTTGCCTGAGAAGCTTAGTGATGTTCATGACGTAATTCATGTGTCGCATTTGCAGAAGTGTTTACATGATACCGTAAAAGTAATGGAGCCGAGCATGCTTAGAGAAGTGGAAGTAGAGCAAGATGCCATGGTTAGACGAGTTCCTACATGAATCCTTGGATCGGAGGTCAAGAAACTACGCAAACCGAGAGGTCAAGTGGTCAAAGTTCAACGGGGAGATGATCAAGGAGATGCGATTTGGGAGACGAGAGACAAGATACGTGCATAGTACTCTTTCCTTTTTGAAGATATGTTCTTAACTTCTCCTTTTTCTACCGCTTTGTTTATGCTTATTCTATCGTTTAGTGTATCCTCTCGATTATATCTTCGATCCTTATGTAGAAGCCAATGGATGTAAACATGTGTTTGAGACATGTTATAATTGATGGTTGCTAGTGTATGCAAGTGTTTGCAAGTGGTTTCTCGTGGACGTATATACACACACTTTAGGCACTAGATCGACTCAATCACTTTCATATTGCATATGAATGAGTATGCACATTTAAGTTAATGGATGTATATTGAATGTGTTATCATATGGATGTTGCATTTGAATGAATGGTTGTGCACTCATATAGAAATGATATGTATCATTAGGATTCTTTTGCATACATAATGGATGCATGGCACTATCATGTTTTGCATTAAGGAGGTCAACTGAATCAGTAGACCGCCTGATCTTTGCATTACATAAGGAACATATACACAAACTTTTGCATATGTTCATATAGCATTAGAAATATTTTAAGGACAATGGATGCTTGTGAATGATGGATGAGTAGATGGATGATTGGATGGTAGGATACATTTTCCTTAACTTGAAGATTTCGGGGACGAAATCATTTAAGGAGGGGAGAATGTAACACCCCGTAATATTCAAACATGACATAAGGGATAATTAAAGAATATTTAATTTTTATAAGAAGAATTAAGGAAAACGGGTTTTGCCATTGCGTTCATCTCGGAATTCTACTTGGAATAGAGTCTGAGTTTGCGTGAATCGGATATCATATGAAGAAGTTATGAAGCTTAAATGATTTCAGTTTAAAGCAGAATTTAAATTAAAATAATAATTAAAAATAAAAAACGAGTTCAAAAATCAAAATTAGGAAATCTGGGTGAGCGGGAAATCTCCTGCTCTAGGGTGTCGACCCACTATAGGGGTGTCGACATAGGTGTCGACCCCCCTATAGGGTATTGACCCCTACCTGTCCAGATCTTGCCGACGTATTTTTGAGGTCTAGGGCTGATGTGTCCTTCTGGATTCGCTGGATGACGTGTCTTTTGAGCTGTGTGGTTCTAATGATCTCTAATCTAATCTAAAGGCCCTAATTCACCTAATACATCTATAAAAACACACCTAGACCTAACCCTACTTTCATTACACTAATTCATGGCGCCTCCATGCTGCTCTAATCTAAATTAAAACTAGCCTCTCTTCTCTTCTCCAAAGCAAATCAGAATTAGAGTATTCAAATTGGAAGATAAGAGTCAAATTCTACAACAACGGTTCAGCTAATCAAATTCAGAAATCAGATTTAGATCTATTCTCTCTTCTTAATCCTATCAATGTGAGTCTATGCAACTTTCACATATAATTTAAATTAATTGTGATAGGGTTGTAAATTGGATCTAATGTATATGCCTATGACTGAGATGAATCTTATCAAGTTATAAATCATTGTATTTTAGATCCATATCCATAAATTTGCCATATGCCTTTCTGATCCAGTTTATAGTTATATGCCTGTTTATGTTTCATATGCCTGTTCTTATGTTTACACCAATTTTGATGTTGATTCTCTTCTTCTTTTTTATGAGATTAGGCTGCTTTGAGCCTAACATATTTTGTTAAGATTTGCATCCGAATAAAATTTGGGCGATTGGGAAAGTTTAGGGAAATTTTGTAATAAAATGAGATTATTGGCATAAATCAATTTGAGCATAAATGAGATTTGGAATAAGTGGATGGGATATAATTGGATATAATTTGTATACATGAGGTTTGGCATAAATTGTTAATAACAATGAACGCAAATTGATTTGGGCGCAATTTGGCATAACATGTATACATAAGATTATAGGCCTAATTTGGATGAAAATTATGAACATAATTTAGATTGGAAATTATGGGTAATTGGGATATAGTTTAATCGAAGATTTAAAGTTGGGACTTGAATCAAGAAAGTAATAATGAACGCCTAAGACACGAGGTTAGATTCGAATTGCGGTATAAGACTGCCCAGAACCGCCCGGCACATCCAGCAACTACAATTTTGTAATCTAATGTGAGAGGTCAAAGGCAGAAATTAGATACGTAATAATGCAAAGACACTAGGTTAGATTAAGATTGCGGTATAAGACTGCCCGGAACCGCCCGGCATATTCAGCAACCGCAAAACGACAATCTAATGTCGGAGGTCTTAAAAGATTACAGTTATAATGAATTAATGAACACTTAACCAAGATAAGACATGTAGTAAGACATGAGGGTTAAGTGGGTGACATGGGTGACATGTGAAATATAACTAGAAGCACTTAAACAAGGTGAAACATGTGATTAGACATGGGAATAAAGAGGGGTTAAATGGGAATTCCTAGTGGGGACCAAGCTTAGGGGGGAAACTTGTGTCAAGTGTGGGGACCCTTTTCAACCAGTAACCCATTTTGTATCTATGTGAGCTCGAACTAGGTCGAGGACGGGACACGCTTACTGGGTTTGATGGTAAGAGGTCAATAAAGAGTTAGCGGTGGCAACGCAAGTCCAACGGAGTCATGTGCGTGCGTGGGTCCGGGCTGGTAGGTAAGACATTGTTGCATCGTGTAGGTATAAGCCATGCATTTTAGTAGTATCGGGTACCTACGAGTTAGGGATACACCCTACTGTGGGACTAGCACGGGTACCTACGAGTTAGGGAGCCGATCGAATGGGGAGGTTAGTGGGTATAACAAGTGGAGATAGGAGCAGGCGACACATATGACAACAGCTAGGAGTACACGAAACTACCATTATTATTATTATGATGTTTAGTAAGAGGGATCAACTTTCAGTATGGAACTAGTATTGGTGCGGTGTAGGAATTATCTTATAGTGATTAGAAGTGCAATCAACGTTATATCTTGTTCGTCTTGTTACCTTATCATATCTGCTTATGTTACAGTCATCTCTTATATCCAGTTTATGTTCTTATCATGTTGTTTTACTAATTATATTGTTACAGTCACTGGACTCGCCAGACTTTATGTCTGACCCTTTTTATTTTGCCTCTTTTCTTTTCTTTCCCCCCTTACGTTCTCAGGGTGGGCACATTGAAGTTTGATTTGGACTTTTCTGCTTGAATGCTGAAAGTAACGCTTAGCTTTGTTTCTCTTTCATATGGCATTTTGGATTGGGGATTATGGTTTTTAAAAAAATTATGTACTTTGGTGACTTGTACAAGACTAATATTATGTACTTGGCTTTGATGCAATGGGTTTAAAGATGTAACCAAACTTAGTTATGTTTCCACTGCAATAAAGTTATAAATTTTTCAAGTACTATTTTATGTATCTGTCTTGTAATATTCTGTTCTGTTTACTTACAACGCTCCGCGAAACTTAATGCATTCCCTTTGTGAGTGACATTAACGTACGTGGGGTGTTACATAAGGTAAAACTCTATCCTCCGGCTTGCGTTGCATTTTGTAATGGGACCTGAGTCTTATAATAGCTTTCCAAAAAGCATTGCGCTGTTTGTTTTATGCACTGGTATTCTTTGGAGGAATCCCGTTCCGTGTTATACGACATGATCCCTTGATTTACTCTATTTTAGAGTAAAGTTTTAAATAACTATTTTAGTTCTCACACCAGTCCGATGACTGATCTGGAGTTTATTGTTTTAACCTAAACTTTGGGTGCCCTTATTTTCCACATGGGCAGCTAGCAGTTTCGGTTTTGCTGATATTTTTCTGATGTATATTGTTTATTCATGCTCTGTTATATTCTTGTAATCTGATGTATACGGGTCGCTTCAGTTGGTATCAGAGCTTTGGTTTACAGAGCTCGAGAACAAGACACGTTAGAAACAAATAGAAGAATTCATCAGAGATTGGATTAGTAATATCCAATGGGAATGACTCGTTAGAGATAGGATCAGTAGTACCCTAGAATGAGTGTGAAGAGTAGTGTTTTTAAAATAAAAATGAAAACAAATTTTGTTTTGAAAATTTAAATCTTATTACACGTATTTGAATATTTATTTTAAATTGATTTTGGATAATCGAGTATACGAAGATTTTGAATATATGCTTAATTAACGTGTATTCGAAGTCTCAAATATATTGGATAGATATAGAATCACACTCTAGTTGCCCAGAGGTGATTCTAATGATCGCTATAGCATCATCAGTATTTATGTTCGAGTCTCGAAAGTGGGATATCTATATATTTCCAATTGACTGGTGTGAGAACCAAAATTTATATAGGGTTATTGCTGTGATTTGACACTAAAAATTGAATTTTTGACTATATATAAAAGTTATGTGTTTGAAACGATAATCAACTAATTGATTGTTGATTGTGTTGTTTGATTATTGGTTTGATTAATTAAAATTTTGAACCATTAAGCCAAATTGAATCAAATATTGAACGAACTTGAAAATTGATTGCAATTGCATATATGTACACGTGTATATAATGAATAGGTCATAGCAAGGAGGCTAAGAAGAGGAAAAAAATTGTATGCCTGACAAGTAGGTACATGTTTACTATATCTCTTGGGGTTGGATGATTTTATGAGCCGATTGGCTAGCCGCTTAGCTTTTTCTTTTTTGGATGATGAGGGCCCTGCGTGGCTAGTTGCGGTTTTAAAGGTCTCCCCGTACAAAGGAGGTTATGACGAAATTTTTCGAAAATTTAGGGTGTTAGCCAAATTTTTGAAAAATTTGAAAATTCTTAGAAACTAAAAAGTTGAAGAATGAACACCAGAATGAAAGTTGAGTTCATTACTTAAACAACTTTCAGCTCCGTTCCTTTTCGAGGACGAAAAGATTTTAAGTGGGGGAGATTATTACAACCTGGAAAATCAAAACTAATTTAAAAATTTTATTTTGGCAATTTTAATGGATTTTGAATATTTAAAACGATTTATTTTAAATAATAGCAACTAAAAATTTATTTTAATCAAAGTTTGGATGAATAAATTTATTTTAATTATAAAACGAGCCTGAAATGGCGCAGCAGTTTGAAAATTTGATTTCAAATTTCAAATGATTGTACAGGATTCAAAATAAACCGGATTTTAGTAAAACAAGAAATATTTGAATCTGTTTAATTATATCTTTCTAACGAATGTGAAAAATCCAGATTACATAATGGGAATTGAAAGTTACGTCCAGTTTAAAATTTAGAATAGTCGCTATGGAATTTATATATATATATATTTTATATAATATATAACCCTTAAAAATTGCCATTTTGCAAACGACCACCATTTTTGACGAAACCACTTTTGTTGGATCCAGAATGTCAAATTATTGTTATATTCCAAATTTCATAATTTTTGGAATTATTATGTGAGCGTAGCAAAAGAAAACGTGTTTTGACAGCTTCAGTTGAATTGGATCGACCAGAAAATGGCTATTTTTCAAACGGTCTCCAAATTCGACGAAATTTGTTTTGTTAGGACCGTATCGTGAAAACATAGCTAGATTTATTTTTTGGGAATTTTCGGAGTCAGTCTGTGGCCCCGGTAAATTAAAATGTACGTTTAAATTCAACATATATTGATTTATATTTTAATTTTGATAAAAACAGATCAAAACGATCAAACTGGCATACGAAACATATCCCATTATGTCCGGAATAGGGGTATTTGATTGGGGGTGACAGTTGTTGGAGTTCGTTTGGAGTTTGGACGCGAAACGGATTAATGAGTGAATTAAATTAATAATTTAAATATAATATATATTAGAAAACCTAAGATTTCATCGTTCAATAAACAAAATCCGCCACCCTCATAAATTAACGAACAAAACCGTTCAAAAATTCTTCTTCAAATCTTTGCCAATCTGTTCAATAATTTTCGAAGACTCAAGAGAGAGAATCATTGTACCCTTTATGATCTTTAAATCCAAACAAGTGTGATTAATTCTCGTGCAAACATGGGGGAGGAATCGCGGCTCAAACAGCAAGAGTTCGCCCTCGATTTTCACGCTCTTGGGAACCTCGAACTGCGCGCCGTGCCTGGCATGGGTAGAGTGGACGGAGGAGCATCACGTGGCGGCGGCAGATCGATCTCTGGCAGCTCCAGGCGACGAGCGGTGGTGGATTTATATTTTGAGCAATGGGTTTGGTCATGAATTCGTAGCAGGAGAATAACGAAGGATGGTGGCCCGATTTTGTTAAGCAGGGTAAATAAGAGGCTTAGTTAAATTATAATTAAATTATATTAATTTATATAAAAGCTTAAATTGTTGATATCTTGGCCACATGATCTCGGAATTCAGAAATTTCACTTGCGTTGGAATCAGAAAAATGAGAGCTTTGCAATGGAACAGACCAGAACGGAAACGGAGCACTTTAGAAATTCAAGCAAATTTAAACGTCAACAAAAATTCAGAAAGAAAACTGGCGGAGTGGAAACAAAAGTGAGAACTCCTGAAAAATTCGTGTACGTGCTAGTAGTACACACGGATCATGTAATTTGGTTTATAATAGACAAGTATGAAATAATAACGAATCACAGATATAAAAACAGAAAATGCAGTAAAACAGAAAAATCACACCAGGGATATTTATACTAGTTCGGAGCACCGTACTACGTCCAGTCCCAGACTTCTATCTGGATTTTCACTAACAATCACCTCACTTCACCCGAAGGAATAGGTATACAACACCCGAGTAGACGAACGGGATTTCACGCCTCTTAATAACACTGAGGACTTCAACACTTGCCTCTTACAACACCGAGGACTTCAATAAAGATGAATATAATTGTTGTTGACGATATGTGTGCTCAATAACATGATTTTGTCACTTGTAGTACAAACTTCCTATAATCTTATCCTCAAATAGAATATTTGTGTAAATGAAGATTTGGAAGTGGATATCATATTGAATCAAAAGAATGTTAAATAGATTCTAGGATTCAAACGATATAGGATAGAATATGAGCAATTTGAGCGCTTGAGAGTTCAAGATTGAGATCAATAGAATAGAGATTAGATTGATGGAATCGGTGAATTGAAATGATGATTTCATGATGTTTATATAAGGAATAAACAGTTATAACCATTCATGAAGAGTTACAAACAATGGATGTGATCATTGGTGAAGAGAAAGAGAAGCAACTCTTGAAGAAATGGAAATGTCTATACGAAAGTTTGCTTCTAGAAGAAAACGGTTGACATGTTAAAAAGGACCGATAGACAGGAATTTGAATATATATATATGTTATGTACACTTGTGCACGTTATCTGTGCATTCTGGTCAGAAACAGTCGACCGCCTGGTTTCTACCGGTCGACCGGTTTGGCCCAGATTGCACAGTTAATGTGCAATCATATATTCTTACATATATATTCAAGGATTAAAGGTGTGAGATTATTTGAGGATAGATTTCAACATAAATAACACTACTAACATACTAAATAATCAACATGTAATGTATGTAGCTCTTTGTGTCTCTTTAAACGAATGAATAACTTCTTTTTGTCGATAACGGCTTATCTCTTTGTCAAAAATCAAAATTCTATGAAATTCTTGACTCAACATTCTCCCCCTTTTTGATTGATGACATCATACTTTTGAATCTCCCCCTGTATATGATCTCCCCCTGTATATGTGCCTGTAATCTATATTTTCCTGCATATACATTGTTAGCACAATTTTCTCTCCCTTTGTCATTGACAAAAAGGAGTTTGATAATTAAATGTAAATGATACTAGAGAGAATTATAAGCAACATAAACTTCTTACCATAGAACAAGAGTCATCAAGAGTCACAAATTAAGAAAATACACATAAGTCTAGTACAAATTGAACTACGGCACTATTTAGATACAAGTGTCGGACAATGTCTTAAAGCAAAATAAAGTCATAAGTACGTAGAAAGAGATAAAGAGATAAACGAAGAAATCTCATTCCGACTCCGTCTCATCTTCTTCTTCTTCTTCTTCATCTTCAACAAGCTGACTTTTTCTGCATCCTCGCCCATAACTAGTTCCCGAGCTTGCACCTTCTTCTGAAGATGTCCAATTAAAAGAAGGAGGAGCTGGATGTGTGCCGGGGTCTTGAGCTTGCATATTTGAGGATGATGCACCACATGATATTGCTTCCCACAAAGATCCGAAGAAAGACTTAAGTTTTTTAAAGCATTTATCCATCTTTGTATCCATATGCTTAAGTCATGCTTCAAGGAGGAATTGATTGCGAGCAATATTTTCAAGCGATTCCTTTGTAGAGGAAGAAGATCGTAGCAGTTTAACTTCCTCAGGTTTTGGACGGGACGATTGTGAAGAAGCTCCTTGATGTCCTTTTTCATTCCATTGTTCAAATGGCATAATATTGAAGTACGGAGCGGGAAGCTTCATCCGTGAAATTGATGCTTTGTTAATGCATTTGGGCTTTGAAACAATCAAATCAGGAGGTTTGATGCCACAATCAAGTAATAGGCGCATGATATATTCATTATAAAATAAACGCGGCCTAGAACTCTCATTAACTTGCAATATTTCATCAAATATCATACTAATCCAGTCGACACGAATATCCCCGTAGATTGCATATAATGCTTTGAAATTTTCTTTGTAAACGACATCAAAATTTCCTATTCTCGGAAAAAGGGAGTGCATAAGGGTGTGATGAAAAACTCTTGCAATAGGTCGTAATCCAATAGATTTTGTACTATCCTTATCATCTTCAATGAACTGATGACTAACATAATCACGTACATGGATATTACAAAAGTTACTAGAGAATTTTTGACCTAAAAAGGAAGAACCAAGGACATTTGCCATTCTTTCACATGAGATAAAGACTTGTTTGCCACAAACTACGGACCAAAGGTATTGAGAGGGATTTTCGAGCTTGTATTTCTCTAAGTTTAGGTTAGCATAGAATAAATTTATCATAACATGGTTAATTGCCGCATTATTTTGATCAAAGTCAAGTAGATTTTCAATATCAACACTCTTTGCTAAGCCAAGAACATGATAATTAGAGAAATCAACAAATTTAATGTACGAACCCGGATGGATTTTAAAATCTTTCATCTCATTCCACCTTTTGACTGCGATTGGATCTACAAGCCACTTCTTGACAGAGAGATCGATTGGTTGTGTTTCGGATGATGAAGCTTGCTTTAATTTATTTTGTGGAGGAGCCATTTGGGTGAGATTGGAAGAACTGAATTCTAGGGTTATGAGGGTTTTGGAGTAGAAAAACGTTTGAAGAAAAAGTGAGGAGATAGAGTAAAAAATTTGACCATATATGTATATAAAACAGAATTCCCCGAGACCGGTCGACCGCCCTGAATTCATCGGTCGAGCGTTTTTAACCAGAAGACAAAACGGTCGACTGGTGGATTTTGGTCTGTCGACTGGTTTGTCTGGGAGCTGTTTTTCTGATTTTTTTGCTCTATTTTTGTTGTTTAACGGTCCAAACAAAATTGAATTTATTCAAAAAAGAGATACATATATATTAGTACATGAAAGAAATACAAGAATACAATCACAATATTAAATAAAAAATCTAATGAGAGGTAAAGGAATTATGATCGGTAGACTCTTCTTTGACATCGTTAATGCGTGGTGTCCATGGCGACCACTTTTCTTTTGCGCCTTCGTTTCGATTTTAGTTTCGTTCCCAAGAATTTAGGCTCCTAGAGGATGAAGGTACGTGTGGCATTGGCTCGTATACGCCATGTTTGTTTGAACCACAAAAGAATGATGCCATTCTTTCTAAAAGAGATAGACGTTCCGAGGTCAGTTGTTGCTCATAATGTAGTTGTCGTTGAAGATCAATTTGATGTTTTCGATAATGATGAATCTCGTCGATCTTCTATCTGGTGCAGGGTGAACAAAACAATGCTTTCTTTGCCCGTTTCAAAGTTGGCGTATTACCAGGAGTATGTTTGCATTTGTGATGACACTTTGATTTGTGTTTTGGAGTTTCGGGAGAGTAATACTCTTCCGGCTCAGAACTTGTGATAGAAATATGGGATTTTTTTAGCACACTCATCACAAATATGTGCCATAATGAACTATATAAACTTTAGGCTCAGAAAGAGAGAGATGAAATAAAGAAATTTTGTCAAGCTTATATAGGAGTTCCTATATATAAACTTGTGGAAGAGAATTACTAGGAAAACTTGGCCGTAGAAAAAATAAGAAGCTCATATTAAAATTTTTAAAGATAGCAATTAGCTAAAAATAGCTAATGTTTTGAGTAAGCATAAACCGGATGTGAAAATAACTAACAAAATATAACCTTAGTGATAACATTACTTATCAAGTTCTTTTCGAGAAATAAGACCAAGCTCTCTACGTAACTTAATGAAACTGGACTCAAGTAGAGGCTTAGTGAAGATGTCCGCTAGTTGATTATCAGTTTGGACATATTCAAGACATATATTTCCTTTTTCGATATTGTCTCTAAGGAAATGATGACGGATGTCAATGTGTTTGGTTTGAGAATGATTCACTGGATTCTTAGAAAGATTTATAGCACTTGCATTATCACAGTATATAATAGAATTTGATAAATGAATATCAAAATCTGGAAGTATTTGTTGCATGTATATTACTTGAGTACAAGCGAGAGCTGCTGATATATATTCAGCTTCATACGTTGATAGTGAAACACAATTCTGTTTCTTACTAAACCAAGAAACAAGTGATTTTCCAATAAATTGGCATGTACCACTTGTACTCTTTCGATCCGTTCGAGAGCCTCCGAAATCAGAATCGCTATATGATACTAATTCAAATGAACATTCTTTTGGGTAGAAAAGACCGAAATCTTTGGTATTATTAAGATAACGAATTATACGTTTCACTGCTCGTAGGTGTGATTCCTTTGGATCTTCTTGAAACCGTGCACATAAACAAACACTCATCATTATATCTGGACGACTAGCTGTAAGATACAGAAGAAAACCAATCATGCTTCGATATAATTTCTGGTCAACATTCTTACCATTTTCATCTTTTTCAAGATGTGTAGTTGCACTAATGGGAGTAGGTTTACTAGATGTATTTTCTAATCCGAAGCGTTTGATAAGATTTCCACAGTATTTTTCTTGATTAATAAAAATACCGTTCGGAAGTTGTTTGATTTGAAGTCCAAGAAAATATGATAGCTCTCCCATATGAGACATTTCAAATTCTTTGGTCATAATATTTGCAAATTCTTTGCAGAGTTTATCATTTGTTGAACCAAAGATGATGTCGTCTACATATATCTGGATAACTAGAATATCTTTTCGAGAATGTTTGATAAACAAAGTTTGATCGACTTTGCCAATTTGAAATCCTGAGTTAATAAGATCGTTACGTAGTTGTTCATACCAAGCACGAGGTGCTTGTTTTAAACCATACAGAGCCTTCTTAAGTTTGTACACATAGTCAGGATATTTTTCATGTATGAACAAAGGAGGTTGTTCGACATATACATTCTCTTTGATAAATCCATTTAGAAAAGCACTCTTGACATCCATCTGATAAAGCTTGAAATTATGGTGACAAGAAAAAGATAATAGGATTCTAATAGCTTATAGTCGAGCAACTGGTGCAAATGTTTCTTCATAATCGATACCTTCTTTCTGATTATACCGTTGTGCTACTAACCTTGCTTTATTTCTGGTGATATTACCTTGTTCATCAGCCTTATTTTTAAAGATCCACTTAGTAGAAATAACTGATTGATTAGTTGGTCTTGGAACAAGTTCCCAGACATCATTGCGCTCGAACTGATTTAGTTCTTCCTGCATGGCAATGATCCAGTAATCATCAGTAGTAGGCTCTTTTGGATTCTTAGGTTCGATATTTGAAAGAAACGCGACATGACCCATTTGACGGAGTTGACTCCTTGTTCTGACTTGTTATGTTATGTAACAACCCGTAAAATCTGGGCCAGTTTAAAATTTTTATTTTGGCAATTTTAGCGAATTTATATTATTTAAAATGAATTATTTTAAATAATATCGACGAGAAATTTACTTTGAATAGAATCGAACGTATATATTATATACGTCGTCGTTAGAATATATAATAATTATATATAATTATAAAAGGAATTGAAAATGGCGCGGTAGTTCGATAATTCGATTTCAAACTTCAATTGAATGTACCGGGTGCAAAACAATCCGGATTTTAGTGAAACCAAAAATAATGGGATCTAATAGTGAATATCTTTCCAACGAATCCGAAAAATCAAAAGTTCGTAGCGGGAATCAAAAGATATGTCCAGTTGAAAATTCTGAATAGTCGCTATGGAATTCAGGCCCTTAAAAATGGACATTTTGCAAATGACCTCGGATTTCGACGAAACCAGTTTTGTTGGATCCGCAGTGTCAAGTTATTGCTAGATTCCAAATTTCATAATTTTTCGAATCAATATGTGAGCGTGGCAAAAGAAAACGCGTTTGACCAGTTTCAGTTGATTTTAATCGACTGAAAAATGGCCATTTTTCCAACGGCCTCAGAATTCGACGAAACTAGTTTTGTTAGGACCGTATCGTCAATACGAAACTAGAAAATATTTTTCTGGAATTTTTCTAGTTAGTATGTGACCCCGGTAATTTGAAATGTACGTTTAAAATTCAATATAGTGATTTAAATGTAAATTCAACGGAAACTAATTCAAACGATCGAATAAACTTGCGATACATATCCCATTGTGTTCAGAATGGGGGTGAAACGCTATGGGCGACAGGCGGTGGGCCTCGTTTCGAGGTCGTATGTAAAAGTCAACTTTTTGAAATATAAATTAAAATAAACTTTACATAAACCCCCCCTAGCTTTTCTTCCCAAATCAGAAGGTTCGAAATAAAAAAAAAAAGGGGGATCGCATCCAGCGATCGACGAACCCCCCCTCTCTCTCAAGCGGCGGCGCCGCGCCTGGTTTCCCCTCCCCCTCCGACCAAGCCCCAACCGAACTCGAGCACCACCCGGAACCCCAACCCACCTGCCATCGCTGACCACCAGGAGAAACCGCCGCCTCCAAGCAATGCTTCACCGCCTCCGTTCAGCGCCAGCCCCTCCTGCATCGCCTGAGCGCCATGACCTCCCCCAGTAGCCCATCACCCCCTGTAAGCTTCTGAATTTGTTTTTATTTCATTTATATAAATAATGAAAGGGTTTTTAAACAGAATTTTTGAAAGGGTTTTAAAAATGATTTTTGAAAGGAGATAAAACTGTTTTTTGAAAAAGTTTTAAACTTTGAATAGAAAATGGTTTGAAGTTTAAAAGGAAAAAGTTTTAAACTTGAAATAGAAAATGGTTTGAAGTTTAAAAGGAAAAAGTTTTAAACTTTAAATAGAAAATGGTTTGAAGTTTAAAAGGAAAAAAGTTTTAAACTTTAAATAGAAAAAGGTTTGAAATTTAAAAGGAAAAAGTTTTAAACTTTAAATAGAAAAGATCAGATTTTTAGAATAGAAAAGATCAGATTTTTAGAATGGAGTAGAAGAAGTAAGGTATGATTTTTATATTTTTAAAGCAATAAAAATATAATTTTTACATCATAGGAATATTAAAAATATGATTTTTATATATTGAACTTCGAACTAAAAATATGATTTTTATATATTGAACTTCGAACTAAAAATATGATTTTTATATATTGAACTTCGAAATAAAAATTCGATTTTTATATATTGAACTTTGAAATAAAAATTCGATTTTTATATATTGAACTTTGAAATAAAAATTCGATTTTTATATATTGAACTTTGAAATAAAAATTCGATTTTTATATATTGAACTTTGAAATAAAAATTCGATTTTTATATATTGAACTTTGAAATAAAAATTCGATTTTTATATATTGAACTTCGAAATAAAAATTCGATTTTTATATATTGAACTTCGAAATAAAAATTCGATTTTTATATATTGAACTTTGAAATAAAAATTCGATTTTTATATATTGAACTTTGAAATAAAAATTCAATTTTTATATATTGAACTTTGAAATAAAAATTCGATTTTTATATATTGAACTTTGAAATAAAAATTCGATTTTTATATATTGAACTTTGAAGTAAAAATTCGATTTTTACATATGTAGTGGCTACGGGCAAAGAAAGTGATATCGACGAGGACAATGAAGATTTCTATCAATGAAGTGCCGTGGAGCTTGGATAGCTATCTGTGAGAATTTCTCACTCTTCAATTTATTTTCTAGTTATATATATATACTAGGATGCAGACGGTGTTTAGTAGCACCCGACACAATCGTCCACAGACCATGGACTTGTTTGTTTGGCTGTTTGGTGATTGATTGCGATATTGGTTTGAATGTGGTTTGTGGTGTGAAAAATCGAATCGATAAATTGGTTAGGATTAGACGTGCGCCGTTATAAGGCGAAGGAGTAAGGCTAGGTTAGACCCTTACTCCAAATTTTGTGGTTTGCATAACGAATTGATTTGATTGATGTGTGAATGGCGTGGGCCTTCACTAGACCGGGGATAAGGCTAGGCCTTGTCCCGTTTCTAGTATCGTGCCGTTATGCCGCCGAAATTTTCTAAAATATGTTAGAAAATAAAAATATCATTTTATTGTGTAAATGAATTGAATAGAAATTCATAGGTTGAAATAAAATGTTTTATCGTTAAAAATATAATTTTTAACGTGAATGTGAATAAATGAATAGTTATAAACAAATCGGCCGATTTGTTTGTATATACACTGATTTGACTGATATTGATTGGGTCGATAAATTTCACACATCGCCCAACTGCACAAATAACATCTGTGTTTGATTGTTTGAAACCCCACACGGGTGTTGGGATGAAATTTGAAGTTCACTCATCCTGATTGATTAAATATGTCGATCGATTGATTGACAGGCTGTTATAAGCGTTAGATATCTATATTTGATGCTTATACAGTGTAGTGCACTTTGGTTGATGGTTGATTATTTTTCAATGCTATTATACATGTGTTGTATGAAAATCCATATAATTAACTTTATATGGTAATTGATTGGGCCTCATTCCAGTTTTAAAATAGAAATATTTGAAATAGAAATATTCGAAATGGAATATTTGAAAATATCAATATATGAAGCCGTGTTGATTAGATTGACGCCATTTTGACGTGAACGATATTTATATCGATTTTATTCATTTTAAAATGAATATTAAAAAGTAATTTTGAAATCGACGATTTCGAAATGAATTGAATTGAAAACGATTTCGAAATGAATTGAATTGAAAACGATTTCGAAATGAATTGAATTGAAAACGATTTCGAAATGAATTGAATTGAAAACGATTTCGAAATGAATTGAATTGAAAACGATTTCGAAATGAATTGAATTGAAAACGATTTCGAAATGAATTGAATTGAAAACGATTTCGAAATGAATTGAATTGAAAACGATTTCGAAATGAATTGAATTGAAAACGATTTCGAAATGAATTGAATAGAAAACGATTTCGAAATGAATTGAATAGAAAACGATTTCGAAATGAATTGAATTGAAAACGATTTCGAAATGAATTGAATTGAAAACGATTTCGAAATGAATTGAATTGAAAACGATTTCGAAATGAATTGAATTGAAAACGATTTCGAAATGAATTGAATTGAAAACGATTTCGAAATGAATTGAATTGAAAACGATTTCGAAATGAATTGAATTGAAAACGATTTCGAAATGAATTGAAAACGATTTCGAAAAGAATTGAATTGAAAACGATTTCGAAATGAATTGAATTGAAAACGATTTCGAAATGAATTGAATTGAAAACGACTTCGAAATGAATTGAATTGAAAACGACTTCGAAATGAATTGAATTGAAAACGACTTCGAAATGAATTGAATTGAAAACGATTTCGAAATGAATTGAATTGAAAACGATTTCGAAATGAATTGAATTGAAAACGATTTCGAAATGAATTGAATTGAAAACGATTTCGAAATGAATTGAATTGAAAACGAATTCGAATTGAATTGAAAGTGAATTGAAATGAATTCAAATTGAATTGAAATATGAATTGAATAGAAATGAATTTTAAAACGAATTTATAAAGAAGAATTCAATTTTGATTGGAATTGAAAAGGAAGTTGAAATTGTTTTTGAAACAAATTCAAAACTATTTATATAATTCGTTTTATACAGAAATCGACGAAATATATATTATATATATTATATATATAATATAATGGCCTGAATAGAACGCGCCGCGCCGCGGCAGTTCGTGAATTTCGACAATTTATTTCAAACGGACATTACGGGAGATCCGACCGTCGGATTCTCCTAAAACCGGAACCGTTGGGTTCGTATCGAAAAGAGCTTTCTAATGAAGGTTAGAAAATTGAAATCTAACGGTTGGATTTGGAGATACGTCCAAATCAAATTCGAAAAAGGTCGCTGTAAGTGCAGTTCGATGACCGTTGATGGAAATCGACTGTACAGGCCTTGATAAAATTATTAAAAATAGTAATAATTTGTGTAAAATCATAAGAAATGATTTAGAAAGAATTGGGACGAAAAACTCCATATTTGAAAGGATAAAAATAGATTTTTATCGAAATGAACTAGTTTTGAACTAGAATTATAATTCTATTTATTTTTAAATAAATAAAATGAATTTGAAAAGGGTTTTGAAAATAACCAAAATTTCCAATGATTGCATTGGAGTGGATTTGAATCGAAATTGTCTTCGGAATATTTCGATGTTGGAATTCGTGATTATACAGGTGTTGTTATGGAAATTTGAAAGATATATATTTGTATCGTTATTTCCAATACGACATTTGTTAGTCGTAGAATTCGATATTGAATATAAGCTGATATATTTTCTATTCAGAGCCTTGTATTGAATATCGAATGTGATTTGGGTTTGTCGTGAATGGTGTCTTCACTAACACTGTTCTTGAACCCAGTTGAGAAAAGATTAAATCTTTTTATTTAGATTTAATGAAGTGTACCAATTAAATGATATTTAATTGGAATTGAATTGGTATTGATTTTTGGGTTTATCGTGAACAGTGTTTTAAATAACACTTGTTCTTTAACCCGATAATTAATGGAATGTGATTTTGGGTTTATCGTGAATCGTGTTTTAAATGACACTGATTCTTTAACCCAGATAATGATTAAAACTAAGTGGAGTTTTAATGAATCTTTAATTAGATTGAAAAGATCGAGAATGGAGTATCACCAGTTTTGCTCCAGGCGATAGTTAAATCTTTAATTAGATTTGAACGTGAAATTTAGAAACTAACTGTCGGTTAGCCAAGCAGAATGGTTTTCTGGATATTGATCTGATGTTGGTTTCGGCCTTCGGGGTTAATATTTGGGGAATTATTCTCTTGATTAATTTACGGTTAGTGACTAATGAATTGGAATGAGGCGTATGTTGTGTTTGTGTAACACTTATTTAAAATATACGCGAGTTATTCGGAAAGACCGGGTTCATCCCATTCTGAATAACTGATACGACGATAAGTCGAAGATGAAGACGATGGTCGAAGACCGGAGGTCTTCACGTCGTTTGGGTGATAACTGATGATCTTGATTGGGCTGTACACCCAAGAAGATGGAAACAGTTGGGGATCGTCCAGACGTACTTGGAGATCGATGGATATGCGGGGTACTAGGTGCCTCCGGTTTCGTTCAGACCCAGAACGGACTTATAAATGGACTGTGTGTCTGACATTGGATTTTAGTCTGTGTGATTGATCTCTATTAAATATATATTGATGGATATCAAACGCATGGAGTGAATTGCCTGTGTGGCATGCCTAAGTGGCAATTGATCGAGGCTTCTGTTGAAAAGCAAAGTCTTGTGGTGATGATCAAAGCACGGCCTTTGTGGCGTAGCTTTGTGTAACGTTTGCATCGCGAGTTTCACACCCGGTATGAACCAAAAACGGGAGAGGACATCAGGGAGGACTTGCGTTTCTTTCTAGCTAGAAGTGGCGTCAGTGGTTTTACACGCCCTGACGAGTTTGACTTATGTGGTTGTTGCGGTTGCGAGGCGCCTCGGTTATATCGGTTTCGGCCGAATGCATTCTGGTCGGCTGACGGACCAGACTTACACCCCATAGGGTGGGGAGACGTATTGTTTAGGCATAATAATCCACTCCGTGTGGACCGGCCCTGACGATCCAAGGGGCAGTTGCGGCTGTTCCTGAGACACGGGCTAGAGCGTCTCGAATCGGTTGAGGACTATCTTTTGCCTCGGTTCATAGACGGAAATCCAATTTCCAAATACGTGACTTTGCGGTTTTATTTGTAAACCTATATATGGCGACATAGTGGCATGGGACGCTCATGCCGCCTATGATTGATACTTATGATTTGAAGTTGTTTATACACTATGCACTTATAATAGTATCAAATGATTTGTTTTAAACGTATCAAGCATTCTTTGGCTGTTATAAGGAAAAACCCTATCCCCCGGCTTGCGTTGCATTGTGTGATAGGACCTGGGTCTTATAACAGCTTCATTTTTCATTATTTAGCATTGCGCTGTTTGTTTTATGCACTGGTATTCTTGGGAGGAAACCCGTTCCGTGTTATACGGCGTGGTCCCTTGATTTACCTAACTTTAAAATAAAGGATTATAACTGTTTTAGTTCTCACACCAGTCCCATGACTGACCTGGAGTTTATTGTTTTAACCTAAACTCTGGGTGCCCTTATTTTGACACGGGCAGCTAGTAGTTTCGGTTTTGCAGATTTATATTCACAGGATCCTGGTTTACAGCTGGAACGATATCCGGAAAGCTTTGTATCCGTATATCTCAGTCTAGTTGTGTATTGTATTATTTTTCCGCTGCTATGTATTTAAATGTAATTTAAATCTCTGATATTTCTGTGTAATATTCATTTATACTCTGTATATTCTTGTAATCTGATGCATTGTTGTAATATACAATGAAATGTTCTTTTATATGCGTTCTATGTTGTAGCTTGTTCTCAAACGATAGGGCGTTTCGAACGGCCTGGATCGGTTTAGCGACTGGTTCGGACCGAGCGAAATTCCTTGCCGTCACATGTTACTTCCCCGATTATATTTGGAGTAGGATAATCTCTTAATATTCTCTATGGAGATTGCATCCTTGGTGAAGATTGTCTCCTTGGTGGAGATCGTAACTCATATGGTTGAATATTTTCAACAATTATTTCAGAGTCAGAATCAATATTTGTGATGATTGGATTATTAGTGACTATAGTTTCGTCATTATCTGATATAATTCGAGGATGCTGATAGAATTCATCAAAAGAGACATGAAGTGATTCTTCAATAGTTTTGGTTCGTTTATTAAATATACGATAGGCCTTGCTTCATTCCGAATAACCGACAAATATGCCTTCATCGGCCTTTGGATCGAATTTACCGAGATGGTCTTTCATATTTAAGATAAAGCACTTAGAACCAAATACTTTGAAGTATGAGATATTAGGCTTTCTTTTGTTAAATAATTCATAAGAATTATTCTTGGTGAGAGGTGGAATGGATACACCAATTTAAAACATAACAAGCAGTTGTAACAACTTCTGCCCAAAAATGTTTTGGTAAAGTGGTTCATTTAACAATCTTCTTGCACATTCTTGTAAGGTTCGATTTTTCCATTCTACTACTCCATTTTGTTGTGGAGTTCTAGGAAATGAAAAATTATGATATATTCCTTTCTTTGTACAAAAATGTTCAAATCCATTATTTTCGAACTCTCCGCCATGATCACTTCTTATATTTTTAACTTTAAGCCCTTTCGATTTCTGAATTCTTTTGACGAAAGATTTGAAATGTTCAAAAGTGTCACTTTTGTTTTTCAAGAAAATTGTCCAGGTGTAATGAGAGTAATCATCAACAATTACAGACACATATCGACTATGGTTTATTGACTAAACCTGAGTTGGTCCGAATAAAACCATATGCAGTAGCTCAAATGGTTGTAATGTTGATATGATTTTCTTGGATTTAAAAGATGATTTAGTCCATTTTCTAATTGACATGCATCACAAATGTTGTCAACCTTAAAGCTCATTTTGGGTAGTCCTCTAACTAGATCATTTTTGGCTAACTTGTCGATAGTTCTGAAGTTTATATGACATAAGCGTTTGTGCCATAGCCATGGTTCATTATCATTAGCCACAAGACACATATTTGAATTATGATTAATATTCATATTCAGAATATATATATTTCTGTCTCTATAACCTTTGAAAACTAAATTATGGTCTTTATCTAAGATACTACACTTATTATCTGAAAAGCAGATTGTAAAACCCTTGCCATATAACTGACTAATACTAAGTAAGTTGTGTTTCAAATTTCTAACTAGCATGACATTGGTAATAAGAGGTAAGTTTGATGTACCTCAATTGCTCACATCGCCTTTGCCGATGAAACAGCCTTTTGAATTATCTCCAAAAGTGACGGAGCCACCATCTGAGTATGTAATATTTGTCAATAAGCTCTTGTCTCTAGTCATGTGTTTTGAGCGACAATTGTCCAAGATCCACTTTCCTCTTTTCCTAAGTGGGACCTACAAAAAATAAAATTAAGTCCATGGTACCCACTTTTTATGGGGTCCTAAGAGTTAGGTCTTAGGAGTCCAAACCCATATGGGTCCGGTATCCCCTTTATATATATAATTAGAATTAAGATGCATAGTATTCATGAAATGTCGAATATATTTGTTCCTAATAAAATTGTTATTTGTTTTAGGAACCCATATCTTCATTGTCTTGACATTTTTTCACAACTGGTTTTGGTTTGGAATATAATAAACTAGGATTTTTCTTAGCTTCATCTTTCTTCTTCTTGAGATGTTTTTTGGTTTCTTGTTTCTTATATCCCAAACCTTATTTATTTGAAGCAGGTTGTGAACTTTCAATGATTTTTGTCAAGTTTTCTCGATCTTTGTTGAAGTTAGAAACATTTTGAGTAATATCATCTAACTTAGTTTGTAAGCTAGCCTTTTCTAGGTCCAGAATCTTGACTTTTTCCTTAAGCTCATGATTTTCAGTAGTAAGAGCATCATTTTTCTCTTTTTGAGTTTCAATTTCTTGACTCAAAAGAGATAATTGAGAGTCAATATTAGATGATGCTTCTTGAAGTTTTTCAAGTTCTTCTACTAATATTTTCTTCTTGTCTTTTAACATATCTCGTTCAAACTTTGCTCTACTCAAATCTGGTTTGGCTTCTTTTAATTGACGTTTTTTGTCTTTATATTTAACTATCAATTCGGCATTAATGTCAAGTACTTCATCAAATATAGGAATTTGTACCTCATCTTCTACTGCCATGAAACAAAAGTTTGCTTGTTCATTTTCTGTATTACTTTCACTTTCTGATGAAGACGAGTCTGAATCATCCCATGTAACTGAGAATGCTCGTTTCTTTGATTTGTCCTTCTTGTATCTGAATTTGTCATTTTCTGACTTCTTCTTTTGCTTCAGACAATCCTTGTGCATGTTCCCCTTTTTGTGACTGTTAAAACATTCTATAGCTGATGAAGATGGTCTATTTGATCCAGTTTCCTTTTTGTTTTACCGACTAGCTTTTCATTGTTTCAAGAATATTTTGAAACCTTTTGCAATGAATGTTAGGCCTTCATCTTCAGAATCTGATTCATCTTCCTCTTTTTCTGCATGAAATGCTACATTTTTCTTTTCTTCTTTCTGTTCCTTTCTAGCCTGCAAATTTGCTTCAAAGGACATTAGACTTCCTATCAATTCATCTAGCTTCATGACGGAAAGGTCGTTAGCTTCTTCAATTGCTGACACTTTTCCTCCCCATTCACTAGTCAGAGAATGTAGGACTGTCGAAACAACATCAAAATCTGAATATTTTTGTCCTAAACCAATAAGTGCATGGTGAATAGTTTGAAACCGTGAATACATATCATTGATTGTCTCATTCGGCTTCATTTTGAAATTTTGAAAATGACTTTTCAACATGGCTATCTTGGCTTGTTTAACCTTGTTAGTACCTTCATGAGTAGTTTTCAGCATTTTCCAAATTTGATATGTAGTGGTACAGATACTAACACGGTTATATTTATTTTGGACTAATGCACAAAACATGTTTATTGCTTTTGCATTTACGGCTGCTGCCGTTTTCTCATCCGATGTCCATTCTGAATAATCAGTTGTAGGATTCACTATTTCTTTTTGGGTAGTATTCCAGGCATCATAGCTATTTGATTGCATAAAGAATGACAAACGTGTTGCCCAATAGCTATAGTTGAGACCATTGAAGAATGGAGGTCTTTGTGTCGATTAACTTCTGTGTAAGTGGTAGTGCTGGTGCTTGCGTTATTTGCCATATTACTAGAATATATCAAATAACTGTGTTACGGTTATAAGATAACCTTGCTCTGATACCAAATGAAAAATTCGTGTACGTGCTAGTAGTACACACGAATCGTGTAATATGGTGTATAACAGACAAGTATGAACTAATAACGAATCATAGATATAAAAACAGAAAATGCAGTAAAATAGAAAAATCACACCAGGGATTTTTATACTGGTTCGGAGCACCGTTCTATGTCCAGTCCCAGACTTCTATCTGAATTTTCACTAACAATCACCTCACTTCAACTGGAGGAACAGGAATACAACACCCGAGCAGACGAACGGGATTTCACGCCTCTTAATAACACTGAGGACTTCAACACTTGCCTCTTACAACACCAAGGACTTCAACAAAGATGAATATAATTGTTGTTGACGATATGTGTTCTCAATAACACGATTTTGTCACTTGTAGTACAAACTTCCTATAGTCTTATCCTCAAATAGAATATTTGTGTAAATGAAGATTTGGAAGTGGATATCGTATTGAATCAAAAGAATGTTAAATAGATTCTAGGATTCAAACAATATAGGATAGAATATGAGCAATTTGAGCACTTGAGAGTTCAAGATTGAGATCAATAGAATAGAGATTAGATTGATAGAATCGGTGAATTGAAATGATGATTTCATGATGTTTATATAAGGAATAAACAATTGTAACCATTCATGAAGAGTTACAAACAATGAGTATAATCATTGGTGAAGAGAAATAGAAGCAACTCTTGAAGAAATGGAAAAGTGTCTATACGAAAGGATGCTTCTAGAAGAAAACGGTCAACAGGCTAAAAAGGACCGACAGACAGGAATTTGAATATATATACATTATGTACACTTGTGCACGTTATCTGTGCATTCTAGGCAGAAACGGTCGACTGCCTGGTTTCTACCGGTCGACCGGTTTGGCCCAGATTGCACAGTTAATGTGCAATCATATATTCTTATATATATATTCAAGGATTAAAGGCGTAAGATTATTTGTGGACAGATTTTAACATAAATAACACTACTAAAATACCAAATAATTAACCTGTAATGTATGTAGCTCTTTGTGTCTCTTTAAACGAATGAATAACTTCTTTTTGTCGACAACGGCTTATCACTTCATCAGAAATCAAAATTCTGTGAAATTCTCGACTCAACAACTCCTTCTCACTCTATTTATTTTACATTTAAATATATACTAGGATGCAGATGGCACTTAGCAGCACCCAACACCATTTTTTGTATAAACCATGATTGTTTGTTTGAACTGAATGGACTGTATTGTGGTTGTTGATTGTATTATATGGAATAAAATATCTAAACAATAAAAATATCATTTTTATTGAATGAATAAAACATATAAAATATTCATGTATGGGATAAAATATTTGAACATTAAAAATATCATTTTTGTTGAATGAATAAAATATATAAAATATTTGAACAATAAAAATATCATTTTTATTTAATGAACAAAATATATAAAATATTCATGTATGGAATAAAATATTTGAACAATAAAAATATAATTTTTTATTGAATATATGAACCATATAAAATGGTCATGTATTGAAAATAAATATTCATTTACAAATTGGACGATTTGCTTATGTACACTCATTTGACTGATATAGATTAAGACGATATATTTTACACATCGCCCAACTGCACAAATAAAATCTGTGTGTGTTGATTGAAACCCTACACGGTTATTAGGAAGATATTTTATGTACACTAATCCCAATTGTTTAGTTGTATGTCAATCGATTGGTTGGCAGACTGATATAAGCGTTAATTATTTATATTTAACACTTATGCAGTTGTGTTTTGCACTCTGGATGATGGTTGATTGTTTATCATGGTTATTATATACATGTATTGTATGAAATCCATATAAATAACATTATATGGTAATTGGTTGTGTCTGATTCCAATTCAGAAGATAGCAAATATTTTAAAATAACGAATATTTTAAAATAAAGAATATTTCAAAATAATATTCGGTAAAGGATTGAAATATGATTTGATGTCCGATTTTGGATTGACACAAAATATTGAAATGTGTGAAGCCATATTGATTAGATTTGCATCATTTTAACGCGAATGATATTTATATCAATTTATTCATTTTTATAATTAATATCGAAAGAGAAGTGATTTCAAAATCTAAATGTTTTGAAAATATTATCATTTATATTAGAATGATATAGAATATTCAATTTTGGTTTAAAATTGAATATGAAGTTGAAATCGTTTTTAAAACGAATTTAAAAAGAATTTAAAATGATTTATAAATTACGTTCTAAATGGAAATCGACGAAATATATATTATATATATTAAATGGCCTTAATAGAATGCGTCGCGCAGCGATCGTTCGCGAATTTCGACCGTTGACTTCAAATCGATGTTACGGGAGATCAGACCGTCGGATTCTCCCAAAACTAGAACTGTTAGGTTTGTATCGGAAAGAGCTTTCCAACGAGTATAAGATATTTGAAATCTAACGGTTGAATTTGGAATTGTGTGACAGCCCGCCCCACACCAACCGACATTTACTCCAAAAGTGCGCTGTACACATGTCCAGTTAGCACGGAACGGGTCGTCTGAAGGAAAAAAGGAAGAAGGAAATGAATTAAGGAAGAACCTGTAAAATGTCTCACAGCGCATAGAATAAAATATAATAATAACATACTTGACATAAAACAGGTGAGACTGTGCATAAGCTAAAACAACTAACATAGCAGCGGAAAATCCAAGTACAGCTTATGATCCAAAGTTAAACATTATTACAACTTTCCAAACTGTCTCAAAACAAAAGCAAGATGAAGGAGGTACACTACTAATGCCCAAGTAGCGACCACCAACGACACAGGGAGAATATCTATATATCATACGTGGAAGCCTCCTGCCCACCTCCGAATCAGCTACTCGCGCATCACCAGCTAACCTGTCTCTAGTATGCTCGTGTGAGCACCCAGAGTAATAAGAGGAGACATTAAACTCTGGGTCAGACATAAAGCCTGGTATGAGCGATAAGCATCTAAACAGAACAATAACAGGTAGACTAAAACATACCTGAACCTGGACCTGCAACCAAAGAGTTAGCACTACATACTGCACAACAATCTAAGGTGCCATATCAAATGGTGTAAAGATACGGAGGTGGGGTGTGCATGTCATAGTGATGGCAAACAATCAAACATAGCATCCATCCTCACATCTCTCACTCAGTGCGTAAAGCATACGATATTCACCACTTCGATCACCCGACATACCTTGCTACGATCACTTTGCCCCATGAAGTCATAAATGGCTTCACTGCACTGATAACGTAGCCACTAATCCTTCGCTATGTCCACTTGCCCCATGGAGTAATTCACCCCATCTGCGCTGGCTCATAGCCTTACCAATCCTTTACTATGTCCACTCTGCCCCATGGAGTCGCAATGACCCCACTGCACTGGCTCATAGTCTTACTACGCATCACTTTGCCCCATGAAGTCATAAATGGCTTCACTGCACTGATAACGTAGTCTTGCTACCATCACCTTGCCCCTCAAGTCATAATGACTCTACTGCACTGATAAGTAGCTCATCATCCATTTTAAGTGGTGAATCGAAGTTATGAACGTCGACAACTCCTTAGCACACGTTCCGCAGCAAAGCCCAACCATGAAGTGAACTCATTGGTTCCCCATTAGATCCTGAGCTCTAACTTCCATTTGGACTACCTTTGCATTTTGGGTTGTTGGTTATTACTGGGTCGGGTCGGGTTCCCCTTCTAGCCATCGGTTCGGGTCGGGTCCTCTACTTTGAATTGGTTCGGTTCGTGGTCTTCCTCTGGTAACGGTTCGGTTCGGGTTCTCAACGTTGCATCGGTTCGGGTCGGGTGTCCCACTTCAAGTCGGGTCGGGTTGCCATCTCCCATCCAGTTCGTGCTCCAGCTCCTGTTGCCTCGTCTGGTCCCGTTCCCTATTCTAATCTGATCCGAGCCCTTCGCCATATTCCGGTCCGAGCCCTTCATCCTTAAGCCGATCCGATCCCCAGCTTAACCAACATGGCCTTCCTTTTTGCCAAGCCTCTCAAGTGTCAAGTTCCGATCCAGTTCGGATGTCCTTGCCCGGTCACTATTCCGATCCGAGCCCCCATATCCGATCCGATCCGGTCCAGAACCTGCACTTTTCCTGCAACTTTCCAGCAAGTATTTTACGCCATTCGACGACGTTTTCGACCATTCTAACTATTGAAATCATTCACAAGGCATACCATACAGTCATAGCAACATGCATAATCAACCACAAACATCAAAACATCAATATGATAGGTTAAAGTGGATCAAACATACCCAAAACCCCATATTTCCCTTTAAGCATGTTTAGGTGAAACTAATGATAGGATTATCAAAACTTAACTAAATTTACCCAAATTCATATCAATGGTCTAAAACATCATTTCGAATTTTATAAATATTTTTCTAGAATTTATTAGTGTATAAATTCGCTAATTAACACTAATTACCCTTAATTAGCCATAATTAGTGAGAAACTATGCAAATCACTCACCTTAGCCACAAATAAACTCTAGATCTGAAGTAAATCTCTGATTTGATGCGAATCCAAATGCTAAACAGCAGCTCCAATGTTGAGTTGGTGTAGATCTCCCTTGATTCGATGTTGCTAAGCTTAATCCTTGATTAGAAGATGATTTGGAGGTGATTTAAAGGTTGGAGGCCATTTTTAGGGTTTCTTGGAGGTAAGTGGAGGCTAGAGAACTGAAATGGAATGATTCTCTAACTCATTTCAGCCTCCCCATAACCCTAATCCCGAAATGGGTTATGGGCCTATTCACTAATCTCCCTATTTGGCCCGGTTAAGCAGTTTTTCACCTTCCAAACCTTATTTCAGCCATATCTCCCAAAACGTAAGTCCGTTTTTCACGTGTGACCACTCTACGGAAAGGTAAACCATCAAACGAATCTAATGGAAGTGGTTTCAGGTCAAAATTCCTTTCAAGTCAAAAGTTATGGCCAAAACAAGATCAGCTAGGGGCAAAACTGTCATTTAAAAATCGACAAAAATCATGAACATGGGAAATGACTCTAATGTTTGTTTCCCGAAGTTACATGACCATACGACCTCATATGTGAAAGAAATAAATATTCTACAATCCTCCGATGCGTAGAATGCGGGTTGTTACATTCCCCCCCCCCCTCTTAAGAAATTTCGCCCCCGGAATTCCCTAACCAAAACACACAATGGGTCCCGCATGCCTATCAACCATAAAACAACAATCAAACATGCAAAACAAGCAAAGCAAGTCTATCCTAGCATGCGGAATAACTAAATTACAAGGTAAATCTTACCAGGCAAAGAGTTCTGGATGCATCTTTCTAATGCTCTCCTCTGTTTCCCAAGTGCAGTCATTCTCGTTCTCGCCCCACTGAACCTTGACTAGCTTCACCGCCTTTCTTCGAAGTTGCTTCGTATCGTGCTCGACAATACGGATCGGCTTGCGGTTCCCAACCGCCTCGGTTTCTACTACGAAGTCCTCTAACTGATCAGGTGAAATAGTCATATTTGGGTCATGAACGAACTTCCTTAGTTGGGAAACATGAAATACGTTGTGAACTCCCGCCATCTTCTTTGGTAAGTCAACTCTATATGCCAAATTTCCGACTAGTTCAAGAACAGGGAATGGGCCAACAAATCTTGGTGCCAATTTGCCTCTCCTGCCAAATCGTATCACGCTCTTCAACGGAGAAATCTTGACAAACACCAAGTCACCAACGGAGAATTTTATGTCTCTTCTCCTCTTATCAGCATAACTCTTCTGCCTATCTTGGGCAGCCTTCATTCGTTGTTGAATGATCTTAATCTTATCTGAAGTTTCCCTCACCACATCTGGTCCAAGCATAAACTTCTCGCCAGTCTCTATCCAACATGATGGTGAGTTGCACGGTCTCCCGTACAAAGCTTCATATGGAGCCATACCGATACTGGATTGGTAGCTATTATTATATGCAAACTCTACTAGATGCAAATGGTCATCCCATGATCCATCAAAATCCAATATACATGCTCTCAAGAGATCTTCCAATATACGATTCACCCTCTCCGTCTGACCGTCGGTCTGAGGATGATATGCGGTACCGAGATGTAATTCTGACCCTAGAGCCTCTTGTAAGCTCTTCCAAAACCCACTAGTGAACAACGGGTCTCGGTCACTCACAATGCTTTTAGGTACTCCATGAAATCTCACTACCCACTTCATATACAATTATGCTAACTTAGCTGCCGTTCTGGTTGATTTGACTGGTATAAATCTTGCACTCTTAGTCAATCGATCCACAATTACCCAAATGCTATCATGTCCCGACCTAGTCCTCGGTAAACCATCGATGAAATCCATCGAGACTTGCTCCCATTTCCATTCGGGAATTTCTAATGGTTGCAACAACCCACTAGGCTTCTTTTGCTCGGCTTTAACTAACTGGCAATTCATGCATTTGGATATAAACTTCCCAACGTCTCTTTTCATCCCTTCCCAGTAGTAAGTCTGCTTCATGTCTCGGTACATCTTATTACCACCGGGATGTATAGTCAGTTTTGAGTGATGACATTCTCTAAGCACTTCATCTCTCAAACCATTCACGTTGGGTACAACTAGTCTTCCATTCTTTCTAAGCCATCCATCTCGATCAAGCCCATACAAATTCATCTCCTTACCGTCGATGTCCATCTCTAACTTGAAGATGATTTCCAATAGATTAGGATCGTCCCTCTGGCTAGAACCAATCCGCTCTATCAAAGTGGGTCTGATCGCCAAACTAGCTAGCATGAATGGATCCAATTCGCACTTTGGTCTGAAATCAAACCCCGCGATATAGTCCAGTTGCTTCCATTCAAGAAACATAGCCCCTAAACTGGCATGTCTCCTACTCAAGGCATCGGCTACCGCATTACCTTTCCCAGGTGTGTATGCGATATCAAAATCATACGAAGCCAAGAACTCTAACCATCTTTGCTGACGGAGATTAAGATCTTTCTGGGAGAAGAGATACTTTAACGATTTATGATCGGTAAACAACTCAAATCTTTCTCCCAAGAGATAGTGTCTCCACATCTTCAGCGCAAACACGATCGCTGCTAATTCCAAATCATGGGTAGGATACTTCTTATTATGCGGCTTTAGCTGCCGACTAGCATAAGCTACAACCCTACCTTCTTGCATCAACACAGCACCTAGTCCGGTACCACAAGCATCTGTGTATACCGTCATCTCTTCATTCCCTCTAGGAGTGACTAATACTGGCGCACGCGTCAACTTTTCTTTTAGACTCTTGAATGCATTCTCACACATCCCGTCCCAGACGAAGGACCGATTCTTCTTAGTCAACTGAGTCAACGGTACTGCTATCTTGGAGAAGTCCTGGATAAAATTACGATAATATCCGGCTAATCCCAAGAAACTTCTTACATCTGTTGCATTCTTGGGTGTAGGCCAATCCTGTACCGTAGCCACCTTCGCAGGGTCCACGGCAATACCATTCTCTGAAACAACATGGCCCAAGAATCTCACTTCCCTTCTCCAAAAATGACACTTAGAGAATTTCGCTTTCAATTGGTGTTTTCTCAACACCTCCATCACTATCCTCAAGTGTCCCTTGTGTTCCTCCTCTGTCCTCGAGTAAACAAGGATATCGTCTACGAACACAAGAACAAACTTATTCAACTGATCTCTGAATACTCGATTCATAAGATCCACAAAGTAGGTTGGTGCATTGGTCAACCCAAATGGCATGACCAACCACTCATAGAATCCAGACCGCGTCCTAAATGCCATTTTCGGAACACTCTCATCCGCTACTCGGAGCTGATGAAATCCTGTCGCGAGGTCCAACTGGGAGAACACTCTTGCTCCTTCCAGTTGATCAAACAAGTCATCTATCCGCGGTAGAGGATACTTATTCTTCCTCGTTACCTTATTCAACTCGCGATAGTCCACACACAAACGAAGGGAACCATCTGCCTTAGTGGCAAACACAACTGGTGCTCCCCACTCGGAGACACTTCTTCTAATAAATCCCTTCTTCAAAAGATTGCTGACTTGCACCCCGAGCTCTCGCTGCTCCCTTGGTGCCATACGACGCAGTGGCATCACTATAGGTCTGGCATCTTTCACTAAATCAATACGGAACTCAATCTCTCGGTGTGGTGGAAGCCCGGTCACCTCCTCGAAGACGTCCGGATACTGGCCAACCACGGGCACATCTGACAGCTCATCCTGCGGGATGTCAAGGGAATTTATAAAACTAGCCATTACCCCATCACTAGGTAGACTACCAAACACTACCCTCCGCCCATCATCCGCCCTAACTGTCACCAAAAAGCCCTCACAGTCTACCACCACCCCGTATCTTTGGAGCCAATCGACTCCCAATATAATGCCATACCCAGTAAAGCCCAAAACAACGCAATCACATACAAACATACATCCATGACTCGATAAGACCACATTTCGGCAAATCATACTAAGGCTAGTCGAACCACCAATCGGGTTCGTCACAACCAATGGTCTATTGACTATCTCGGGTTCCAGTCCCAACCTATCTACCAGGTCACTAGATATAAAGGAACGGGAAGCCCCAGTTTCAAACAAAACTCAAACTGGTACATCATAAATAGAAAGCATACCTTGAATAAAAACATTCTTTCCTTTCTCCGCCGCAGTTGGGGCATTCGACGAAGAAGGAACAACATCAATAGCATATGCTTTCACAATCTGCTTCTCCTTAAGAGGTTGCGGACACTTATCCTTATGATGTCCCACTTGGCCACAGTTGTAGCACTTTCTTTCCGCTGGCTTGGCCCGACATTCTTTGGCAAAATGGCCCTTCTTACCACAACTGAAGCACTCAACTTCTTTCTTGTTCTTTTTCTGGCCATCCTTAGATTGGCTCTGCTTCCTCTTATTCTGAGAGTTATTCTTGCCTCCACCGCCTGCTTGCGGCTTCAGCCCTTCTGCAGATGCAGCCTCAGTCTTTGACTTAGGGTAAAGAATCTCTGATCTCAAAGCTTTCCCCACAATCGATTCAAAAGTCTCATCGATGTGGTTGATAAGCCTTTCCCCCAAGTATCCATCCAATCCAGTAATGAACTTCTCATTCTTCTTCTCAGGAGTATCGATAAGAGATAGTCCATACTTCGACAAAGTGTCGAACTCAGCAATATAGTCAGAGACTGCCCTACCATTCTGCTTGAGTTCCAAGAATCTCTTAAATAACATAGACTTCTGGGCAGCTGGAATAAACTTATCGCTAAAGCGAGCCTTGAACTGATCCCAAGTAACCTGATCCTCTGGAGTAGCTGTTCTAATGGCATTCCACCAATTCATCGCTCGCCCTTGCCGCTGATGAGACGCTAGCCTTCTCTTCATCGCATCCTCAAGACCCATGTCGTCGAAGATACGATCACAGCTATCCATCCAATTTTTAACATCTGTGGCCGACTCCGTCCCATGGAACGACTTCCCACCAAGGTTAGTGTAATCCTTGCACAACTTGGCGAAATCGACCCTAGGCGCCTGCACTACTGGACCACCGCCAATTCCGGGATTGGGAACTGTCCCTTGCACCTCCCTAAGCATGTCTCTCATGAGGTCAGTAAACATCGCCCTCATGTCAGAAGCATTCCCATTATTGGCTCCCCTACCAGCACCTCTAGCATATCGGCTCATCGTCAATCTGTAAAAGGAAAACGATTAACGACCCCATAGTGGTGCTAGTGCAGTACGACTTCATTCTTATACTACTAATAGTATATATATAGCTTTTGAAAACCAAAATAATCACAAATACGTGCTCTCATATACGTACTATCTCTCCCTAGTGTCTTTCCCTGGGTTAACTACGCAACCTAGAGCTTTGATACCAAGTGTGACAGCCCGCCCCGCACCAACCGACATTTACTCCAAAAGTGCGCTGTATACATGTCCAGTTAGCATGGAACGGGTCGTCTGAAGGAAAAAAGGAAGAAGGAAATGAAGTAACAAAGAACCTGTAGAATGTCTCACAGCGCATAGAATAAAATATAATAATAACATACTTGACATAATACAGGTGAGATAGTGCATAAGCTGAAACAACTAACATAGCAGCGGAAAATCCAAGTACAGCTTATGATCCAAAGTTAAACATTATTACAACTTTCCAAACTGTCTCAAAACAAAAGCAAGATGAAAGAGGTACACTACTAATGCCCAAGTAGCGACCACCAACGACACAGGGAGAATATCTATATATCATACGTGGAAGCCTCCTGCCCGCCTCCGAATCAGCTACTCGCGCATCACCAGCTAACCTGTCTCTAGTCTGCTCGTGTGAGCACCCAGAGTAATAAGAGGAGTCATTAAACTCTGGGTCAGACATAAAGCCTGGTATGAGCGATAAGCATCTAAACAGAACAATAATAGGTAGACTAAAACATACCTGAACCTGCAACCAAAGAGTTAACACTACATACTGCACAACACTCTAAGGTGCCATATCAAATGGTGTAAAGATACAGAGGTGGGGGTGTGCATGTCATAGTGATGGCAAACAATCAAACATACCATCCATCCTCACATCTCTCACTCAGTGCGTAAAGCATACGATATTCACCACTTCAATCACCTAACATATCTTGCTACAATCACTTTGCCCCATGAAGTCATAAATGGCTTCACTGCGCTGATAACGTAGCCACTAATCCTTCGCTATGTCCACTTGCCTCATGGAGTTATTCACCCCATCTGCGCTGGCTCATAGCCTTACCAATCCTTTACTATGTCCACTCTGCCCCATGGAGTCATAATGACCCCACTGCACTGGCTCATAGTCTTACTACGCATCACTATGTCCCATGAAGTCATAAATGGCTTCACTGCACTGATAACGTAGTCTTGCTACCATCACCTTTCCCCTCGAGTCATAATGACTCTACTGCACTGATAAGTAGCCCATTATCCATTTTCAGTGGTGAATCGAAGTGATGAACGTCGACAACTCCTTAGAACACGTACCGCAGCAAAGCCCAACCATGAAGTGAACTCATTGGTTCCCCATTGGATCCTGAGCTCTAACTTCCATTTGGACTACCTTTGCATTTTGGGTTGTTGGTTATTACTGGGTCGGGTCGGGTTCCCCTTCTAGCCATCGGTTCGGGTCGGGTCCTCTACTTTGAATTGGTTCGGTTCGTGGTCTTCCTCTGGTAACGGTTCGGTTCGGGTTCTCAACGTTGCATCGGTTCGGGTCGGGTGTCCCACTTCAAGTCGGGTCGGGTTGCCATCTCCCATCCAGTTCGTGCTCCAGCTCCTGTTGCCTCGTCTGGTCCCGTTCCCTATTCTAATCTGATCCGAGCCCTTCGCCATATTCCGGTCCGAGCCCTTCATCCTTAAGCCGATCCGATCCCCAGCTTAACCAACATGGCCTTCCTTTTTGCCAAGCCTCTCAAGTGTCAAGTTCCGATCCAGTTCGGATGTCCTTGCCCGGTCACTATTCCGATCCGAGCCCCCATATCCGATCCGATCCGGTCCAGAACCTGCACTTTTCCTGCAACTTTCCAGCAAGTATTTTACGCCATTCGACGACGTTTTCGACCATTCTAACTATTGAAATCATTCACAAGGCATACCATACAGTCATAGCAACATGCATAATCAACCACAAACATCAAAACATCAATATGATAGGTTAAAGTGGATCAAACATACCCAAAACCCCATATTTCCCTTTAAGCATGTTTAGGTGAAACTAATGATAGGATTATCAAAACTTAACTAAGTTTACCCAAATTCATATCAATGGTCTAAAACATCATTTCGAATTTTATAAATATTTTTCCAGAATTTATTAGTGTATAAATTCGCTAATTAACACTAATTACCCTTAATTAGCCATATTTAGTGAGGAACTATGCAAATCACTCACCTTAGCCACAAATAAACTCTAGATCTGAAGTAAATCTCTGATTTGATGCGAATCCAAATGCTAAACAGCAGCTCCAATGTCGAGTTGGTGTAGATCTCCCTTGATTCGATGTTGCTAAGCTTAATCCTTGATTAGAAGATGATTTGGAGGTGATTTAGAGGTTGGAGGCCATTTTTAGGGTTTCTTGGAGGTAAGTGGAGGCTAGAGAACTGAAATGGAATGATTATCTAACTCATTTCAGCCTCCCCATAACCCTAATCCCGAAATGGGTTATGGGCCTATTCACTAATCACCCTATTTGGCCCGGTTAAGCAGTTTTTCACCTTCCAAACTTTATTTCAGCCATATCTCCCAAACGGTAAGTCCGTTTTTCACATGTGACCACTCTAAGGAAAGGTAAACCATCAAACGAATCTAATGGAAGTGGTTTCAGGTCAAAATTCCTTTCTAGTCAAAAGTTATGGGGAAAACAATATCAGCTAGGGGCAAAACGGTCATTTAAAAATCGACAAAATCATGAACATGGGAAATGACTCTAATGGTTGTTTCCCAAAGTTACATGACCATACGACCTCATATGGGAAAGAAATAAATATTCTACGATCCTCCGATGCGTAGAATGCGGGTTGTTACAAATTATGTCTAAATCAAATTTGGAAAAAGTCGCTATGGATGCAGTTCGGTGGCCATTATTGGAAACCGACTGTACGGGCCTTGATAAAATTATTAAAAATATTAATAATTTGTGTAAAATCATAATAAATGTTGTGGAAAGAATTTGGACGAAAAATTCCATGTTTGTAAAGATAAAAATATATTTTTTTATCAAAATGAACTTGTTATTAAGTAGAAAGATAATCCAACATTTTTAAATAAATTAATTGGATTTGAAATGGTTTTCAAATAACCAGAATTTTCCAATAAATAAATTGGAATGGTTTGGAATGGAAATAATCTTTGGAATACTTCGGTAGTGGATTCCGTGATTATATGGATATTGTGGAGGAATTTGGAAGATATATATATATATATATATATATATATCGTTATTCCCAATACGATATTTGTTGATTTTAGAATTTGATATTGAATATAAGCCGATATAATTTCTACTCAGAGCCTTGTATTTAATATTAAATTGGATTTTGGTTTTGTCGTGAATGGTGTCTTAAATAACACTATTCTTAAACCCCGTGCGAAAAGAATAAATCTTTTAATTAAGATTATTATAGTTTCCTAATTAATATTTAATTGGAATAAAATGGAATGTGAATTGGGTTTTTTGTGAACTATGTTTTGAACGACATTCGTGCTTTAGCCCGATTAACAGTGAAATGTTATTTGGAATATAAATATATCTTTTATAAAGATTTTATACAATTTTCTAAAGTAAAGTTTTCCAGTTTAATATATTAAATTGGAATTGAATGGGATTCGATTTGGTAATAATCGAAGTGAACTTCTATGGAGGAAGACTGTTAATATATATGGAATTTAAAGGACTTAGTCGTTATTCCATTTATATTATTAGTCAGATACGGAAATTGATATCGATTATATATATTGATCTGTTTTCCGTGAAGACTCCATAATTAATGGAATGGGATTTTGGGTTTATCGTGAACTGTGTTTTAAATGATATTAGTCCTTTAACCCAGTTAAAGACATGATTACATGTCTAACATTGTATTTCGAACTGTATCTGTTGATCTCTGCTAAATATATATCTGTTTGGTGGCAGAGAATTTATTCTCTTCCTTAACACCCTTCTCTGAGACGTACGAGCTCAGAGGTTATATATCGGGAAAAATCAATAGTGCGGTGTAGATTGTCGATGCAGCATGTTTGATTTCCTAAAGTTAAATAATCATTAATATTGATTTTTGGAAAGATTAAAACTAAGTGGAGTTTTAATGAATCTTTAATAAGATTGAAATGTAAAAGTGATAATTTAAATTATAAAATTTATGAAATGATTGAGAATGGAGTATCACCAATTTTGCTCCAAGCGATAGTTAAATCTTTAATTAGATTTGAACGTGAAATGGTTATTAAACTTACCGATAACACCGCGGTGTTAGATATGGAGTATTACCAGTTTTGCTCCATGGGATGAATAGATTGGGATTGGGAAATTAAACAAATGATTACTTCGGTAGGGTGCGCTAAATCCCGACTAGTTTAGATAAACCTTAATTTGGTTTGAATTGATATCCAAAGGAAGATTAAAGAATAAATTTAAAGAATTTATCTTTGATAAAATTAATGGGAACCTTTCCCTAATGATGTGAATATTTGAATAAAAGAATATTCTGAACTGGAATGAGGCGTGCGTTGTGTTTGTGTAGCACTGGTTTATAATATACGCGAGTTATTTGGAAAAGTCGGGTTTATACCCATTCTGAATAATTGTGTAACGGCCCGAGGATTTTCGACCCCGAAAATCGACACAAAAACACCATGTTGAACATTCAAGCATCGAAAACACAGGAACGTTATTAGAAGTTAGAGGGCGAGATAAGAAAGAAAGAAATATTAGAATAGAAGAAAAGGAACCAACATGACACAGAGTCTCACATCGCAGCGGAACAAAATATAATATAGAAATACATCTTTATGGAGAGCTTTACATAAAAATTTACCATCATCAGAGTACATCAACATATCTGGACAGTTATAATAATCTGTCCTCATATACAACACATAGTGGAATAATAATATCATATGTTTGGACTCCTCCAACTCGTCTCTTCATAGTATCCGATAACTTGAACCTGTACAACCCGGTCTAACCCGAGAATTACTAAAGATGGGTCAGTCTGGTGAACCAGAGTGAGAAAAACCACTAAGTTTAAAGGTATCATCCATCTTGATTTTAAAGTCAAAATATTTTTGAAAGAAAAGGATAATCGTAAGACCGAATCCACACATAAATACGGATGGTTTTTACCTTACGATAACCCAAAACATTTTTGAAATCAATATCTTTTCTGATATTATAATAGTGTCTAAATACAAATAAATATCAATCTAGCAGAACGCTTGCATCTCACGCTCCACATATATAGTATACAATCAAAACCGCAGGCTCTTATTGGAGAATGGATTTCCTGGCAAGGTATGGGACAACCTTCCCGACATTGTACCTCTGGAGATGAATACATTGGGGTTCAACAAGAACATCTTACAACCCAGGCTAATCATGACCGACCCCACACTATACTTTGAGAGTACCAAATATATCATTACCACAGTTGGCGGCCAGCCAACCGAACCGATAGCATACATACAGAAATAAAAAGGGACAACCGAAGGCATTTGATTTCACCAGATCAGGTAATGATATACCCTTTTGATGGGTGCGACCAAAATAGCTATGCGACCTACCTGATTTTATGCCATTTCCCGGTTGATGAGGCTAAAGGTTAAACTTATCGTTTAGAACATAACATCTTCATCCACTTTGAATGTCACATCGTCAGATCCGCCAGATACCACTAATTGACGCCCACAAAATTACTCTAGTTGTTAAGCTAAAAGAAGAGCGCACTTCTTCGCCGTCAACTTGGTACATTTGAAGAAATCAATGTACGTGACCCCTGTGAAAATACTCTGTTAGCACTCGTCCGTACAAGTCATCCAGAAACAGGATGAACCGAAGGCACTCTCCTACCACATCCTATATAGGTATCACCCCAAGGATTAGTAGCAAGTAGTCCTTGCAATCCGTAGATTCCAATCATGACAGAATCACTGCCTAAATATTTCTACCCGCTAAACCAGAGAAATTCAACCAGTGTTTCTTACATTCATGAAGTTCTACGGTCTTCAATGTGCCATCTTCAATTAACATCTTCCACGTATTTGCAGGTCGAAATGGTTTTCGAATATAATTCGATCCCGGTCTTTCCGTACCAACAATTGTATTTAACCAGATTTAATAGTCGGTTATTTAACTATCAAATTAAAATCATGTGGATGAAATGAGTTTACTGATTCAGTACTCGGCATTACCTGGCCTTTTTAATTAAACATCTGTTAATTATATTCTTAAAATCTTCCAATATTGGAGTTTATCTTTTACTTCTTATTATAAACAAGAATATTCTTAAAAATCATTTCATTCGCTTATAAACTTTTTGAATATAGTTTATAATATTATTTACGGAATTCATAACTTATGTTTCCCCTTAATTTCTCTCGTTGATAAACCAATACCATTCTTGGATAATCGTGAAGTCGTTCAAGTTGGGGTATTTTATTTACCTCTCAGACCTTGACCAATCAACATTCATATCTTCAGAATAGATAGAAGTTTATTAACAACACGTTTCCTTTGAAAACCTTATTTGAATCTCAACAACGTTTATTTAATTAATTATTAAATAAACTATTATTTACTTCTCTATTAATCTTCGATAATCCTCTCTAATATTATACTCGAGTTTCGATTCCATTATAAGTAGAATCCTTTATAAAATTCCTTCAACATTTCTACATAAACATTCTTTAACTTGTTTGTAACAATAATACCAATTTGGTTTAAATCATATATAAATATCTTATATAAATATTATATAAATATTTTATATAAATATTATATAAATATCTTTACAAATCTTGTATATACTTCATTACAAATCTTATAATTGACATCTCTTACAAATCCATATATTCATTTTTATCAAAACAATTCAACTTATCATCTGTAACAAACATTACATATTCCATTGCAAAACTTTTTATTTCCTTATTTATACTCTTTTCAAGTCATTATGACAACTTATGCGCTGTCGAAAATCCCATAGCTATCTTTTAAAGGATCTGCAGTTATAAATTAAATAGTTCAATTTTTTTTAACAATTATTACATATTCAATTTTCAAATCTATCACTTCATTTACAAATTTCATTTTGTAAATTATTATCGAACACTAATATTTCAATTACATTTCAACTCCTAACTTCCATTTACAAAATCGTTTGTAAATCATTTATGACAACTTATATTCGTTGTCGTTTCCAAACCTTTTACTTAGCTTATACTCTCAACTCCGCTTAACATACCGAACTTCGGAATATCGCATTCCGAACCTTGGAATAAATCTCACTTCGTTATTTCATACAATTTCCCAATTTCTCGACTTCCTTTTTCTAACTTCAAATATTAAGTAACATTTGATATAAGATATTAGATTCGCTAAAATTCCTTTTATAATTTCATTATATATATCCGGGTTTTAATGTAAAACCATTCATAAATTCTTTTATAATTTAATTTGACTCACTTCAACTTCGATCACTTCTTAAATGAATTTCAATTAAAAAGCAATCTCTTAAATTATTATTAACGTAATAACTTACTTCGAGCAATAACTATTGTAAAAGTAGTTCATTTCTTTATTAACTAAAATAAACAGTAAATCCCTTTTCTTTTTAATATGTTATTACATTAAAATAAATATTCATTCAACTGTTTCATTAGATCAATTCAAAATAAACTAATTTAATAATCATTCTCAGTTAAAACAGTTGACTAGTCAACTTAAACACGGTTATTTCATTAACCAGTTCCAATTATAGTCCTTTCTTTAAATTAATTAACAATACAATTAATTTAAATAATTTTACTTAATTGTTTCTTAAACAATTATTCAAATCATTAACCGTTAGATTAATTTTATACTCTCTTACTTATAAATCTGTTTAACAATAGAATTTACTTTATAAAATCATTTAATAATCACTTATAAATTTAAATAATAATTAATAACCATTTCTTTCTTTTTAATAACTTTTATTCAAAATAATAGATTTAAAAATTCTATTTTTAGTTATAAAATAAATTTTATGATTTCATTTATGTCGATTTACCTGATGGTAAACTCATATTTGGAAAACAATTGATTTATAGGCCATATACTCCCAATTACTCAACCTATACTACTCATTGGGTTAAACAAAATAAATTTTTGAATTCAGTTCAATGGTGCACAACCAAATCAATCATAAAATAAGAATAGTTTATATAATGATAATATGAAAATAAACAATATTAAATATATTTGAGGAATCCCATTGGATCCCTCCAACCTGTTCTTCCCTGCATTCACATAAATTATTTCCAATAATATTACTCAACTCAATTTGACTGATAGTTTCAATAACAGTGAATAACGACTATTTAACATCACCCAATTAACAAACAATTCAAACAATTTAACACGTTTATTTTATAAATGTGACCAATAAGGTAAGTTACCTTAATTGGGACAAATCGTTAAAATAGAGATTTGGTTTTACATTGAAATTAAACAGTGTTTAATTTCATTGGTTCAATCAGTATATGCAATATGTTTAACAACCAGTCAATCATTAGCAACCATAGCACACAAAATAAAAACCCGACTTATATAAAATAGAAGTGGGATAACTAAATGAGTTTAACTCACTTTGATTTGTGAAACACCCCACCTCCGTTAGGGTCACTCTCAAAGGGAATGCCCTAATTTTGGTGGAGGTTTATAAGTATAAGTCACAGATATACAAGACAGATATAAGAACACATATTTTTGAACAGCGGAAAACATCAACAACTTTTATTTCAACAAAATACGTGTTACACAAACATGTCATAATTTGTTTTACAATACTTCCCAAAACATAACATCTCCATAACTGTCTTGATTACATTATTTAAAGAAGCATAAAGAAAACATAAATAAACTGCAAAGTCCCATAATTGATGTCCAAAGCCATAGCCCAAAACGGAAAAGATCCAAGCAATACATTCTTTCTCTTCAAGCTGGATGCGGAAACTGGTCAAGCTGCGGTATTCCCTCCCTGTGGACCTGGGGGGGGGGAACGAAAGAAAAGAAAGCGAAAGAAAAGTAGAGTCAGACATAAAGCCTGAGTAAGTCTAGGACTATTCAGTCTATGAATAAAGAACTGGGTATGATAAGCATAAACTGGAAATGGGAAAGCATCATAAACTGAGTTAAGTTGTCTAGGGTCGAATACAATCGTACCCCATATTAATCCCTGTGCCCATATAGACTAGTTCCCAACAGACACCCCATAATCAGGGTGAAGTGATCCATTTCTGATGATCGGCTCCTACTCGCATAGTTACATGTGTCTTACGGCCCCCGTTGTTGTAGTTACCTATGCTGGTCCCACCATGGGGTGTATCAAGTCCCATGGTGGCGGCCCGACACAATTCTAGAATGCACAGGTATGCTACTGGTGCCCAGTGCCTTATTTTTCTGCACCGGAGTGTGTGCACGCCCGCACCCCGTTAGAACCTACACTGCTGCACCACCGCTGTCGATTTGACCTCTTACAGTCAGCCCAGTAATCGTGCCCCACCCTGCCTAGTTCAGGGTATCCTGATACACCTTATAGGGTTACTGCTGAAAAGGGCCCCCCGCTACTAGGTTTTCTATTTCTAGCCAACATGCTAAGTTGGTTAAGTGTTTAATAAACCTAACTCCCAATCAGTCTGTTTAGTTTAGCATGTTCCATTTTGATTAAGTATTAATTTAATTTACTTAATCCTATCAATCCTGACTCAGCCTAAATTGTCTTATTAAAGCCTTGACCTCTCACATTAGACAGGTATTGTTGTGGCTGCCTGTTGCCGGTTGGGTCCGGGCAGTCTTACGCCACAACTCAGTCTAACCTCGGGTCCTTATTGGGCTCCGTGTTTAACCACCCACATTGGATAGGTATTGTTGTGACTACTGGACAGCCGAGCGGTTCCGGGCAGGTTTACATCACAACTCAATCCAACCTCGGGTTAAACACATCGTATTTTCTACATTTACATATTTTGTCTCTTTTCTTTTTATATGTAAATATTTGCGGCCCATTATTCAAATTTATCTTTATTGGTTAAAATTTATTTATGCCACTTAATCGTTTTTTTTTCAAGGTTGTTGGCATGCGTCACACATGCCAACACATATGTTCTATATTTTAACCCAAACGTCATTACCCCCGTTTTACACGTTCGCTACAATATAAGATATGTTGGGTTTAACATTTAAAACCAACTTAGCCATATGAAAAAGGGGAGGCTTATAACATGGTGTTTATGAGGTAACATAAAAAGGGGGGTGTGAACGCATGAACTTGCAACATAACGATTCAATTAGCATAAAATAGGCACATGTGAACTTGCAATTGTAACAGCATATAATCATGGCATAAACAATACTTAAACATGAATCATTCTATTCATATGATTATGGCATAAACATGAATCATTCTATTCATATAATCATGGCATAAATAATACTTAAACATGAATCATTCTATTCATATAATCATGGCATAAATAATACTTAAACATGAATCATTTTATTCATGTAATCATGGCATAAATAATACTTAAACATGAATCATTCTATTCATGTAAACTTGCAATTGGAATGTAAATCTAACTTAATTGTGTCACATATATCACCATATGGTTTTTGATAACAACTTAGGCCTAAAACATGTTTCAACTAGGCATAATACCAAACATAGTTTAGTCATGTTCATAAAGATGCTTACTTTTGTTTCTAATACAAAAGTATGATTTGCTAATTCCAACATAGATTCATATAAACTATAGTACTTAGTCGTATCCAATTACACACTAAAAGTGATCATAAAAGTATGTACATCATATTGGCATAATAGTGAATCATATACTTGCATGAATCCCAAATAAAATACCTCAACATATGGTTGTCAACATAAATCATATACTTGTATGAATCCAATCGTATACCATAACATTTCCAAATCGTTTAGAATCAAAATAACATACAAGTATAGATTATTATCGCCACAATTCCATTTCGTTGTTAACTTCCAATGCAAATCACATACTTGCAACTATCCAATCGTATACCATAACATTCCCAAATCGTTTAGAATCAAAATAACATACAAATATAGATTATTATCGCCACAATTCCATTTCGCATTTTACACAAATCAAACGCAATTAATTATTCATATCGGAATAGCACTCTACTTACAACGTATGACGAATCTTCAATTCAGGAATCTGAATTCTGAAATTGGAGATGCTATCCTTTGTTGTAGGCGTTGTTTTGATTTGATTGACGTTGCTTTAAGCTTTCAAATTATCTCCTGATTGTTTCTCTATTTCTGACGGCTATTCTTAGTCTCTCCTCAGCAGCATGACGGTCTCATCTCCATTTTTGTTTGTGTGTATTAGGGTTAGTCTTAGGTCCTTTTTATAGAGTTTGTGAGTTGATTTAGACCGTCGATGGAGCTTGGTTTAATAATAGCCGTTCGTTTGAAGGAGAGACCAACCAGGAGTTGACACCTAGCCCTAGTGACAAGGCAAGGCTCAGAAAATCGACCAAACATAGACCGGGCCAGCCAGGGTGGGCTGGGTTCGACCTGGCTCAGGGGCCACGTCGACACCCCAGTCGACACCGTGTCGACTTGGCAGTCGACACGGGTGACCCAGGTCGACTGCCAAGTCGACCTGGGTGCCTTGGGCGGGAATTTTCCCGCCCTGGCCATTCCAGCCCGATTTTGAAATTTGAATTAGTTTTTCTGAGCTGTTTTGGTCTGTTTGAATTTTAAACTGAATTCTGAAACTTCCGGAGGCCATATCTTCTTCATACGGAGTCCGTTTTACGCAAACTCGGACTCTATCTCAAGCAGAATTCCGAGACGAACGCAATGGCGTATCCCGTTTCCCTTAATTCTTTGATTTGAAATTAATTATACTTTAATTTGTGAATTTCACTGTTATAGAATACACGGGGTGTTACAATTTGATTCGTTGAACAGTTCCATTTCAATCAAATTAAACAGTCATTTAACTTAATCGAAAACCCCTGCTGCTTCCAAACTCGACCAAATATGTTCCATGACATAGTGCCCGTCAAGATGATTTCAACGAAACCCAGCTAGTCCGATTCTGTTATCGCAGGCAAAAGTTTTAGACATTATAAGATTCATGATTTTTTAATTTAATATATTCAAATCCTAAATTAAATATCACTTCTCTTAATTACTTTTTACTGAAATAAACAAGGTCGCTAATTCGTTGTTTCCTTCATCATTGGTTCGTCTAGGCTCAGATATCATCCAACATGCCTGTACAATTCATAATTTATTTAGTTAACATCATTTAATTGATAAATTATTATCCTTAATCCTAAATGATTGAACTTAATTAAAATTGATTACACTGTTAATCCTAAATAAACAAGGTCGATTTCGTTTATGCTCTTAACGAGTTTGAATTTCCAAAACCTGGTAATCATGGAAGTTGAATTTAAATTCTAGTATGATTGATGTTAGTTACTCTAAGCAAATCCTTAATTAAATAACTAATCAAGTTTCCATTTAATTAAAACTTGGCTGACCCTTTTGTTCTCCTGCTCGTATTTTCTTCCCGAACTCTCTGTTAAAACCTTCGTACTCGCGTAAACTGCTGCCAAGAAAGTGCTCCTCACTTGAATAAAAAGACGTGCCCCACTTTGTTTGACTTCCTGCATCGTGGAATAACAAAGTGCCCAACATCTTATTTCCTTAATTCACGCATTTTGCTTTAAATCCCCCTTCATGTTGCTTAAACTACAAATCCAAGCCCTCGTTTGTGCTTCGTTTCCATACGCTGCTCAAACCGATGTCTTCAAACTTGTGTTGCTCCTCACATTCTCATCTGCTCGCGTTGCTCCCTTTCAGACCCGAAACCATACTCCCCTTCGACATCCCAGTTTTGCGCCTTCCACCGACGAGCTGCAGTTGATTGGACGCCACCAGTGAACGTGACTTGCTTTGCTCTCCGATCGGCCTAAATCTCCTCGAGTTCGAAGCCCTAGATCGCCTGAAAAAGGCTCATGAACATCAGTCCTTCTCCAGTCAAATACGACCACCACCAACAGCGTTAGTTCATCATCACCGTCCATCTTGCCGATCTTGTTGAGCCAAAGCTTTTCTTGGTTGAGAGGTTAACCAGAAGATGAGGGGATCGGCGGCAAGACAAGGAGAAGGGCCGGTGAAGTTCTGCCATCGGTTTTGTCTTAGTGGAGGCGCAACGAAGGTCTGTTGACCACAAAGAGAATTTTGACCAACCATATTAGGGTTATGCGCAGATATATATATAATGTTGGCTAGGATTGATTAATATTTTAATTATAATGAAACTTAACCGCGAATTTATCTTTAAAACTACCACATTCAACTTCATTTTTTTGATAAAAATGCTAATCGTAGCATACAAAAAATATTTCGGACCCAATGGGATAGGTTTCGTCGAAATCTGAGGTCATTTGTGAAAAGTCCTTTATAAATACCGATGAAAAATCAAGCGTTTAAAATTCCTATAATTACAGAAAAAATTCAATAAATATGAGGCTTTGACATTTTACTATACCTCTTCCAAACGAATTCAATGAATCTTGTTTCGTCCAATTTGGAGTTCGTTTGACCAGTCGTCTATTCGTTTAAAGTTACCCCTGTCTAAATTGTCTAAACAATTAAATAGAAACAAAGGCATTTTTAGCCACCGAAGTCACATACGACATCCGTTTGCCACGAAATTTGATTTTCTTACAATAATTTGACGATACGGTTCCAATGAAACTAATTTCATCGAAAACTAAGACCGTTTGCAAAAATGGCTATTTTTAACGCTTATATAATATTAATAAAATATTAATTAAATGTCCAAATAATTCAATAAAATAATAATAAATTATTTTCAGCATATATATCCAAACGGAATATATATACAACTTCAAATATAAGTTATACAACTCAATATTAACGTTTTCTTGTTAACGATATTCAAATTATATTAATAACCCCTTTAATTTATTAAATAAACGTTATAATTTAATAACAATTTCCATAGCGACAATTTTAAATTTTGATTTGGACATAACTAAAGATCTATAACATGAAATCTAGATTTTTCTCTTCCATACGAAAATTATAATCAATAAGATTCCAACGTTTCTTATTTCACAGAAATCCGACGTATATCGGATCCTGTATATTCAACTGAAGTTCAAAACTCCATATTACGAACTGCCGCGCCATTTCGAGCTCATTTTAAATAAATTATAAGTTTAACGTTCAACTGTCATTTTAAATAAATGAATTCAATATTAAAATTCATTAATATTCCAAATATAATATTTAAAATTATAAATTAAATTAAATATTAGACTAACAAAAAATACGGGACATTACATTTTCCCCCTTAAAAGAATTTCGTCTCCGAAATTATTAGGGTAAGAAAAATGTTACAAACCCGTTATCTTTAAAATAATTTATTTTAAATCATAAACCAATTCACTGTAATCAATATGAAATTTCAAAAATATCTAAAATATTCTAACACGTTAAATTCCCGGAAAAATTCGGCAGAGTCTCCCATGTACGTAGTGACATCTGTGATATCGCAGGAACAAATAATATCTATACATCGACCCACACGGTCGGAAAAAAAAATAAAAAACCCAAAACTTTTTTTTTGCGTAGGCGTACCTCATGCGAGCGCTATTGAGCATACTACTCAATTTATTGCGATTTGTTCAACCATAATCAATCTTCTAGACGTCTAGCACCTATACTTGACTCAATTTAACATATAAGTTAAAAATACATGAATATTTAAATGATATCTTAATAACAAACAGGTATAGCTACACAAATTCCCAAAATCAAACATTAGCATCAATTTTATATGCAAATACAAGTTTAAATCATTTTTTTTAATTCATATGCGGTTTCATTCCAATTTATAATATTGGAATTCAGTTTAAATTCATTCAACTCTTATTAAATCCTTGATGAATTATATTCAATTTATCCAACAAACAATCATTCATCAATCAACAATCAACTCAATCAACAATCAACTCAATCAACAATCAACTCAATCAAATAAATTGAATTTACATTCAATACTATTTTTACTTTGGTTTAACTTATTCGAACATCAATCGATTGATATCCGATCGATTTCTATTTAATTATCAGTTAAATTTCCAAATTAATTTTATTTAATTTCAATATCATTTCTTAATTTAATTTCACTTAACTGGGTTAAGTTAAAATTCAAATTTTTAATCCAGTTTGAATTTCCATTCAAATCAATCAAACACACTAATATCTCAATATTTTGATAAAATTATTTCCTTTCTGTATAAAAATATATTTCGGGTAAAATTAATTCATTTACCCTCTTTACAAAATAATACTGTATCCATTGACACCTCAATGCTTCTCAACACTTGAACCGAACAAATAAAACAATATAAAACTTTTATATATAAAATATACAAATACGCATTCTCATATATATACTCAACTCAAACTAGGATCTTACTAATCCCATCTCTATCGAGTTACACCACAGAGCCAAGGTTATTACTAAACCAATAGCTCTGATACCACTGTAACGGCCCGAGGATTTTCGACCCCGAAAATCGACACAAAAACACCATGTCGATCATTCAAGCATCGAAAACACATGAACATTATTAGAAAGAAGTTAGAGGGTGAGATAAGAAAGAAATATTAGAATAGAAGAAAAGGAAACAACGCAACACCGAGTCTCACGTCGCAGTGGAACAAAATATAATATAGAAATACATCTTTATGGAGAGTTTTACATAAAAATTTACCATCATCAAAGTACATCAACATATCTGGACAGTTATAATAATCTGTCCTCATATACAACACACAATGGAATAATAATATCATACGTTTGGACTCCTCCAGCTCGTCTCTTCATAGTATCCGATAACCTGAACTGTACAACCCGGTCTAACCCGAGCATTACAAACGACGGTGCAGTCTGGTGAACCACAGTGAGAAAAACAACTAAGTTTAAAGGTATCACCCATCTTGATTTTAAAGTCAAAATCTTTTCGAATGAAAAGGATAATCGTAAGACCGAATCCACACGTAAATACGGACGGTTTTTACCTTACGATAACCCAAAACTTTTTTGAAATCAATATCTTTTCTAATATTATAACAGTGTCTAAATACAAATAAATATCAATCTAGCAGAGCGCTTGCATCTCACGCTCCATATATATAGTATACAATCAAAACCGCAGGCTCTTATTGGAGAATGGATTTTTTGGCAAGGTATGGGACCACCTTCCCGACAACGTACCTTTGGAGATGAATACATTGGGGTTCAACAAGAATATCTTGCAACCTAGGCTAAACATGACCGGCCCCTCACTATAGTTTGAGAGTACCGAATATATCATTACCACGGTTAGGGGCCAGCCAACCGAACCGATAGCATACATACAGAAATAAAAAGGGACAACCGAAAGCATTTGATTTCACCAGATCAGGTAATGGTATACCCTTTTGATGGGTGCGACCCACATAGCCATGCGACCAACCCGATTTTATGCCATTTCCCGGTTGATGAGGCTAGAGGTTAAGCTTATCCTTTATAACATCACATCTCCATCCACTTAGAATGTCACATCGTCAGTTCCTCTAGATATCACTAATTGACGCCCACAAAAATACTCTAGTTGTTAAGCTAAAAGAAGTGCGCACTTCTGCGCCGTCAGCTTGGTACGTTTGAAGAAATCAATGCACGTGACCCCTTTGAAAATAATCTGTCAGACACTCGTCTATACAAGTCATCCAGGAACAGGATGAACCGAAGGCACTCTCCTACCACATCCTATATAGGTATCATCATAAGGATCAGTAGCGAGTAGTCCTTGCAATCCGTAGATTCCAATCACGACAGAATCACTACCGAAATATCTCTAACCGGTAAACCAGAGAAATTCAACCAGTGGTTCTTCTGTTTATGAAGATCCATTGTCTTCATGTAATGGCGCGTTTTGTTAGCTGTCGAATAATTAATTTATTTAATTATTTATATATCGATTTGGCGATATCGATAACTTAAAATACAACGTTCGAACTTATAATTTATAATTATAATTAAAACGAACCTGAAACGTCGCGGCAGTTCGCAATTTGGCGATTCAAATTCAACTGAATATACAGAATCCGTTTTGAGTCGAATTTCTGTGAAACAAGAAACATACGGATCTGTTGAACTATATCTTTCTAGTGAAAGAGAAAAATCGAGATTTCGTCGTGTAGATTTTGATTTACGTCCAAATCAAATTTCAGAATAGTCGCTATAGAATCGTTTATCGACCATAACGGTTATTTCAAAATAACTAGATATCGGGTGTGAATTCAGACAAGGTTCTTTTGGGAAATAGTGATAATTTAATTTTTAGAATTTTACTGTAATTTTTAATTAATTTAATAAGCGACTTTTTATTTGAGGTATTTCGCACCCTGAAATCAACATTTTGATGTTTCAAAATATGAGTCAATCTACCGGTATTATTATATTTCTGGGATCGTGGCACATTGATCGTCACGATGGTGTAGTTGATCCGGTAGATAACAGTTCGAAATTAACGAAGTTTTGTAAAATGAGATGACCATAATCTTTTAAAACTCAAAACAAAATATCCTAATCCATTCTGTGGCCAAAAGGGAGTCCATGTTCCCTTTTGATTCAGCCACACCTTCCACGATAAAACACAGGACACCAAATTTCGTTCCAAACACAAGATGCAGCAAAAAGGGGATTCAAAACTAACTCAAATAACATGCTATATAATGACAACACTTCCAAAAGCTAAGTCATTTTTTTTATGCTCTTCAGCAAGCACACGGCCGCCACCCTCCTCTGTTTCCAAACGAGAAAACCTATCTCCAAAAATTCATATAAATCAACCAAAAATCCTATAAATCAAATGATGATATTTTCGAGTGCTGTGTATATTAACTTCACTTTGGTGTGCTCCATTTTTGCATTCGATCAAAAGCTCCTGGGTTTGTTTTGTCACAGCTTGTGCCAAGGTAGCATCGAGTGGGGTAGTTCGATGATGTTTGGAAAGTGAGATCGAATGGCATGTGTTGGTGGTATTTTGGGTGATTTCGGTGATGAAAGTGTTCGGATGTTTTCACTGGGTTCGGATATTTTGGGTCTCGACGGAAATTGATTTCCAAGATCCAGTTCAAGGAAAAGCTTACGGGCTAGAAGAAGGATCGAAGGGGAGTAAATTGGTGAAAGTTAGGTGAAGTTGTGTTGATAAAAATGTCGAGCAGGTATTTGGAGCTCGCGTGATTTCAATCCGACGCGTTTTTCCAGGATACACCGAGTGGAATGTTAGTAGTAGGGATGGAAAGAGGAGTCGAAGGGGAGGCCAGTGGTGATAGTTTCACGTGATGCGGTGGAGTATGTAAGGAGAAGAAGCGGTCTAAGAATGTACGAATGGCCATTGTTCTCAATACTGGAAGCGGCGTATGTTATTGATGAAGAAAGGGTAACGGGTCAGGCCTTTCAAGTATGAGGATGGGCCGGGAGTTTTGAAAGTTAAGGCCCATAATTTTATATAATTCCATGTTTTAATTTATTTAAAAGTGTACTAACTTCGTAAACTCATAACTTGACCATACGACATCGAAACTCAGCGAAACAAGTTGCGTTGGGATCATATGGACTGGAGCAACACAATGACACTGACTGGGGGTGAATCCGAGCTCGCTACAATTTATTGTAAAATAAATTGTCCGTCTGAATCAAATCATAGACAGTTAATCGTTTTAACGATAACAGTCCAATGTGAGTAAAACTCACTAACTCTCCTCAGTTTATATTTTTATATAAACTGTATTAAATGATTTGATTGTTGTGTATTGATAGTTTGGACTGTTAAATAGATTTGATTGAAACATAGATATAGTTATATATATAAACGACAATCAAATATTGATTCAGTTCATCAGTATATTTCATGTTGGAACGAAATTGATGTATATTTTATTGTGTAACATCTGTGGATGCAGGGAAACAGGTTGGAGGGATCCGACTGGATTCCTCAACATTTATTTTACCGTTTTTCATATATTGTGATATATGATGTGTTATGAAATCTGTTATTGATTTCATATGTTTGAATGATACCGATCATTGTTATATGACACGTTAAACACCGTAGGTGATACTAGAATGAAAAAAGGGAATTTTCAAAGTTTATATTGAAAATGAATTTATTTATAAAATCGAAGGATTTTATAAGAGAAATATTTATTTAGAAAATAAATAGAATATTTTAAAAGGAAATAAGTCGGGAATAAATATATTTTATAAAGAAATATTTATTCAGGAAACAAGTAGAAATAAAAAGGAAATGTTTCAGAATAAGTAAGTTATTATAAAAAGGAATATTTCGGAAATGCTTAAGATAATTATAAAGGGAAGATTTATTTAGAAAATAAATATAATTAATAAAGGAATATTTATTTAGAAAATAAATAGGAAATAAAGGGATTTATTTATTTGGGAAATAAATAAAGGAACATTTATTTAGATTATAAATAAATGAAATAAAGGGATATTTATTTAAGGAATAAATAAAGGAACACTTATTTGAAAAATAAATAAAATTATACATGGATAGGTTTAAACCCGTGCTTCGCACACAAGTATAACACGATATGGATTTTAAGGAGATATTGTAGAAGTAGGAATTATAACCAGAGTGTGATAAAAGGATTAAACAAAGTAATTGGTTAGGTTAACCAAAGCAAGTTAATCGAGTTAAACAAAGTAATTTGTTAGGTTAACCAAAGCAAGTTAGTCGAGTTAATCAAAGTAATTGGTTAAGTTAACCAAAGTAAATTAGTTAAGATAAACTAAGCGGTTAATCGAAGTGAATTAGTTAAGTTAAACTAATTGGTAAATCAAAGTGAATTAGTTGCGTCAAACTAAGTGAATTAGTTAAGTTAAACTAATTGGTAAATCAAAGTGAATTAGTTGAGTCAAACTAAGTGAATTAGTCAAGTTAAACTAATTGGTTAATCGAAGTAAATTAGTTGGGATAATCAAAGTGAATTAGCTGAGTTAAACTAAGTAAATCGGTTAGAGTTAATCAAAGTGAATTAACTAAGTTAAACTAAGTGGATTAGTTCAGTTAATCGAGACAAGTAAATCAAGTTAGGTTAAACCATTTGAGTTAACCAGTTAAAATTTACCAGTTAAAGATAAACAGTTAGAGTTGACCAGTTAAAGTTGACCAGTTAAAGTTGACCAGTTAGAGTTGATCAGTTAGAGTTACTCAATTAGAGTTGACCAGTTAGAGTTGACCAGTTAGAGTTATCCAAGTGGAGTTAATCGAGTAGAGTTGCCGAATATCACTTATTCGAAGTAGAGTTATCGAATATAGAGTATTCGAGGGAAGAGTAATCGAATATAGTTTATTCGAGTGGAGAAATCAAATGTTATTCATTTGAGAAGAGTTACCGAATATTATTTATTCGAAGAGTAGTTATCGAATATTGGTTATTCGAAGTTAGTTAATCCAAAGGAGTTATTCGAAGTTAGTAATCCAAAGGAGTTATTCGAAGTTAGTAATCCAAATGAGTTATTCGAAGTTAGTTAATCCAAAGGAGTTATTCGAAGTTAGTAATCCAAAGGAGTTATTCAAAGTTAGTTAATCCAAAGGAGTTAGTCAAAGAGTTAATCGAATATAGTTATTCGAAAGAAAGTGTTAATCGAATATAGTTATTCGAGTAAAGTTAAAAGAGTTAATCGAATATAATTTATTCGAATAGAGTTAGAGAAGTTAATCGAATATAGTTCATTCGAATAGTGTTGGAGGGGATATCGAATATAGTTTATTCGATAGGATAGAAGTGAATATAATTTATCAATTAAGTTATTCGAATGAGTTATTCGAAGGAGTAAATCAAATTAAGTTAATCGATTAGAGTTGAGTTAATCAATTTGGGTTAAGTTAAGTTATCGAGTTAAGTAATCGAATTAAGATTTATTGAGTTAAGTAATCGAGTTAAGTAATCGAGTTGAGATAATCGAGTTAAGAAAATCAAGTTGAGTTAATCGAATAAGTTATTCGATAAGAGTAAATCCATTTAAGTTAATCGGATGATAGTTATTCGATAAGAATTGACACATTTAAGAAAATCGAATATTTGTTATTCGATAAGAGTTAATGAAATAGAGCCAACCAAGAAGAGTTATTCGAATATTAGTTATTCGATAGGAGTTAATCGAAATAGAGTTTATCGAATATAAGTTACTAAAAAGGGAGAGTTAATCGAATAGAGATTACTCGAAAGAGAGTTATACGTCGAATTCGATTATAGCGAATTCGGGAAAGTACTATTTACTTTCCAGGGTTTAAATCAAGATTTAGTTATTGATTTAGAAATTAGGTGTCTGTTAAATTATTTGAGTTAGGAAATAAACTTATAATTTAGGTTAGATATTTTAGGGGTAGGAATTATAACGTTATAGTTATAATCAAACGTTGTCATATAAGAAGTGGATTCGTAACCTGAATCCGAGAATTTGCGTAAACAAATGATTGTAAAAAGTGAGTGATGAGCTTCATCTATTTCACAGTAAAGGACGTTGTTCAATTAAGGTCTGCGAGGTAATTATACCCCAACTTGATTGACTTCAGAATTGACAAAGGAATAGTTGTGGTTCGATCTAAAAGGTTGATTAGGAATAAAGTTAAGGAATAAGCGATAAATGGATTAAGCGAAACGATGTTTTATACAACGTTCATTGGAAATCCGTAAATGAGTTTTGGAAACGTTTTCCAAATATAGTCAGATATGTTTTCTAAACATAGAAAATGAAATGTTTTCATGATAAGAATTTAAGAAATAGAGTTAAGCAAATTCAGAAACTGACTGGAGAGGGTAAGTTGAACGGTTTTCTAAGTGACGATCTGATGTTGGTTTCGACCTTCTGGATTGATACTTAGAGAATTGTTCTCATACTAGTTACAGTTAGGGACTGATAGTTGCGAAATAATAGTAATGTGAAAATAAGCTATGGAAATGTTTTCAAATGATTAATAACATATATTTTCTAAATATATGAAATAAGGAAATATGAACATATGATGATTGATCGATCGAATTTCCATTTGGAAATAAGATCGTTGTTTGTACACCGACATGTTTTCATTTGATAGTTGAATCACAGACTATCAAAGTTTTGACCATATGTACGTTGTAAATATGGAGAGACCGGTTGGATTATTATCCGAAGAACCACTCCGTATTAGCATAAGCGTTGCGAATCAAGTACGCTGAAGATAATTGAAGACGGAGTGAAGTGCAAGGTCTATTGTGAAAAGCCTAGGTAGGATGGATTCACTGAATAGTGCCTTCAGTTTATTCAGTCCCAGAACAACGTATATGGACGAGTGTGTGACAAAGTATTCTTAACGAATCATATGTTGATCTCTTTAAATGTATTACGTTGGTGGCGGAGAAATTCGTTTCTCTTAGCTTTTATACTCGTGATGCCTTGAGAAATCGATAATGATTTGGCGGGTATGACGATGTGGCATTCAAAGTAATTGAAGAAATAATCTGTCAAAGTGATAAACGTGACCTCAAACCTCACAACCGGGAAATAACAGAAGTTGGGCTAGGCAGCATGGCTAGTTGGGCCATACCCAAGCAGGGTGTATTATCACCATCTAGAGAATATTCAATTGTACTTCTTTATAATCTATTTCAATGCTGTCCCTTATCGGGAAGGATGGTTGCTGATCCCAACCATCGGTGATAATATATTCGTCACACTCAAGCTAAATGAGTGGACGGTCATGTGTGGCCGGGTTGCAAGACGTTCTTATTGAACCCTAGTGTATCTCCTCTAGAGTACACTGATCGGAAGGTGCTCCCAAACCTTGTCTGTTGGAATCCAATCTCCAATAAGCGCTCACGGTTTTATTTGTATACTATGAATGTGGAACGTGAGATGCAAGCGTTTTGCTAGATTGATATCTATTTGTATTTAGACATTATTATAATATCAGAAAGATATCCTTTATTTAACCAAGTGTTGGAGTTTTATTCACACCAGTCCCATGACTGACCCAGAGTTTATTTTGTTTTGTTTCCCCTAAACTCTTGGGTGCCTAAATTTGTACGGGCAGTCAAGTAGTCGGGATTTTACAGATACACTTGGAGAGCTTGGAGCAGGAGGCTTCAGGATTATAGCTATTATTATTCCGCTGTGTTGTTAAGTGTTGTACTTTGAAATGGTATGTATATACGAGTACTGATTTGTATTTCAAAGTTATGTTATATTTTATTCGTTCCGCTGTGAGATTCGTGTTTACTCTGATGATGTAAGTTCTTCTTCTTCTTCTATTCTATTAGTTCTATCTTTTCTTCCTCACCCTCTACTTTCTTTCACTAACGTCTCGGGATTTTCGACTCTCGAGGAGTCGAAAATTTCCAGCCGTTACACTTCAATGCGCCATCTTCAATTAACAACTTCCACATATTTGCTGGTCGAAATGGTTTTCGAATATAATTCGATCCCGGTCTTTCCGTACCAACAATCGTATTTGACCAGATTTGATAATCGGTTATTTAACTATCAAATAAAAATCATGTGGATGAAATGAGTTTACTGATTCAGTACTTGGCATTACCTGGCCTTTTTAATTAAACATATGTTAATTATATTCTTAAAATATTCCAATATAGGAGTTTATCTTTTACTTCTTATTATAAACAAGAATATTCTTAAAAATCATTTCATTCGCTTATAAACTTTTCGAATACAGTTTATAATATTATTTACGGAAATCATAACTTATGTTTCCCCTTAATTTCTCTCGTTGATAAACCAATACCATTCTTGGATAATCGTGAAGTCGTTCAAGTTGGGGTATTTTATTTACCTCTCAGACCTTGACCAATCAACATTCATATCTTCAGAATAGATAGAATTTTATTAACCACACGTTTCCTTTGAAAACCTTATTTGAATCTCAACAACATTTATTTATTTAATTATTAAATAAGCTATTATTTACTTCTCTATTAATCTTTGATAATCCTCTCTAATTTAATAGTCGAGTTTCGATTCCATTATAAGTAGAATCCTTTATAAAATTCCTTCAACATTTCTATATAAACATTCTTTAACTTTTTTGTAACAATAATACCAAATTGGTTTAAATCATATATAAATATCTTTACAAATCTTGTATAAACTTCTTTACAAATCTTATAATTGACATCTCTTATGAATCCTTATATTCATTTTTATCAAAACAATTCAACTTATCATCTGTAACAAACGTTACAGATTCCATTGCGAAACTTTTTATTCCTTATTTATACTCTTTTCAAATCATTATGACAACTTATGCGCTGTCGAAAATCCCATAGCTATCTGTTTAAGGATCTACAGTTATAAATTAAATAGTTCAATTATTTTTTTGTAACAATTATTACAAATTCAATTTTCAAATCTCTCAATTCATTTACAAATTTCATTTTGTAAATTATTATCGACCACTAATATTTCAATTACATTTCAACTCCTAACTGCCATTTACAAAATCATTTGTAAATCATTTACGACAACTTTTATTCGTTGTCATTTCCAAAACCTTTTACTTAGCTTATACTCTCAACTCTGCTTAACATTCCGAACTTCAGAATATCGCATTCCAAACCTTGGAATAAATCTCACTTCATTATTTCATACCATTTCCCAATTTCTCGACTTTCTTTTTCTAACTTCAAATACTAAGTAATATTTGATTTAAGCTATTAAATTCGCTAAAATTCTTTTTATAATTTCATTATAAAAATCCGGGTTTTAATGTAAAACCATTCATAAATTCTTTTCATAATTTAATTTGATTCACTTCAACTTCGATCACTTCTTAAATGAATTTCAATTAAAAAGTAATGTCTTAAATTATTATTAACATAATAATTTACTTTGAGCTATAACTATTGTAAAAGTAGTTCATTCCTTTATTTACTAAAATAAACTGTAAATCCCTTTTCTTTTTAATATTTTTATTACATTAAAATAAATATTCATTTAACCGTTTCATTAGATCAATTCAGAGTAAACTAATTTAATAATCATACTCAGTTAAAACAGTTGACTAGTCAACTTAAACACGGTTATTTCATTAACCAGTTCCAATTATAGTCCTTTCTTTAAATGAATTAACAATATAATTAATTTAAATAATTCTATTTAATTGTTTCTTAAACAATTATTCAAATCATTAACCGTTAGGTTAATTTTATACTCTCTTGCTTATAAATCTGTTTAACAACAGAATTTACTTTATAAAATCATTTAATAATCACTTATAAATTTAAATAATAAATAGTAACCATTTATTTCTTTTTAATAACTTTTATTCAAAATAATAGATTTAAAAATCCTATTTTTAGTTATAAAATAAATTTTATAATTTCATTTATGTCGATTTACCAGAAGGTAAATTCATATTTGGAAAACGATTGATTTATAGGCCATATACTGCCAATTACTCAACCAATACTACTCATTTGGTTAAACAAAATAAATTGTTGAATTTCAGTTCAGCTGTGCACAACCAGATCAATCATACAATCATAACTGTTCATATAATGATAATATGGAAATAAACAACATTAAATATATTTGAGGAATCCCGTTGGATCCCTCTAACCGTTCTTCCCTGCATTCACATAGATTATTTTCGATAATATTAGTCAACTCAATTTGATTGATAGTTTCAATAACAGTGAATAACGACCATTTAACATCACCCAATTAACAAACAATTAAACACGTTTATTTTATAAACGTGACCAATAAGGTAATTACTTTAATTGGGACCAATCGTTAAAATAGAGATTTGGTTTTTCACTGAAATTAAGCAGCGTTTAATTTCATTGGTTCAATCAGTATATGCAATATATTTAACAACCAGTCAATCATTAGCAACCATACCACACAAAATAAAAACTCGACTTATATAAAATATAAGTGGGATAACTGAGTGAATTTTACTCACTTTGATTTGATTCGCTGAACAGTTCCATTTCAATCAAATTAAACAGTCGTTTAACTTAATCGGAAACACCTGCTGCTTCCAAACTTGTCCAAATTTGTTCCATGACATTGTGTCCATCAAGATGATTTCAACAAAACCCAGCTGGTCCGATTCTGTTATCACAGGATTTTTTTTAGACATTATAACGATTTTTAATTTAATATAATCATATCCTAAATTAAATATCACTTCTCTTAATTATTTTTTACTGAAATAAACAAGGCCGCCATTTCGTTGTTTCCTTCATCCTTGGTTCGTCCAGGCTCAGATATCTTCCAACATGCATGTACAATTCATAATTTATTTAGTTAACATCATTTAATTGATAAATTATTTTCCTTAATCCTAAATGATTGAACTTAATTAAAATTGATTACACTGTTAATCTTAAATAAACAAGGCTGATTTCCTTTCTGCACTTCACGAGTTCGAATTTCCAAAACCTGGTAACCGCGGAAGTTGAATTTAAATTCTAGTATAATTGATGTTAGTTACACTAAGCAAATCCTTAATTAAATAACTAATCAAGTTTCCATTTAATTAAACCTTGGCTGACCCTTTTGTTCTCCTGCTCGTATTTTGTTCCCGAACTCTCTGTTAAAACCTCCGTACTCGCGTAAACTGCTACCAAGAAAGTGCTCCTCACTTGAATAAAAAAAATGCCCTACTTTGTTTGACTTCCTGCATTGTGGAAAAACAAAGTGCCCAACATCCTCTTTCCTTAATTCACGCATTCTGCTTTAAACCCCCCTTCGTGTTGCTCAAACCGCAAATCCATGCCCTCGTTTGTGCTTCGTTACCATACCCTGCTCACACCGATGTCTTCAAACTTGTTTTGCTTATCACGTTCTCTTCTGCTCGCGTTGCTCCCTTTCAGACCCGAAACCATACTCCCCTTCGACATCCCAGTGCTACGCCTTCCACCGACGAGCTATAGTTGATCTGACGCCACCAGTGAACGCGACTTGTTTTGCTCTCCGATCGGCCTAAATCTCCTCGAGTTCGAAGCCCTAGATCGCCTGAAAAAGGCTTATGAACGTCAGTCCTTCTCGAGTCAAATACGACCACTAATAGCAGCGTTAGTTCATCACTGTCGTCCATCTTGCCGATCTCGTTGAGCCAAAGCTTTTCTTGGTTGAGAGGTTAGCCAGAAGATGAGAGGATCGGCGGCAAAATGAGGAGAAGGGCCGGTGAAGTTCTGCCGTCGGTTTTATCTTAATGGAGGCGCAACGAAGTTCCGTTGACCACAGAGAGAATTTTGACCAACCGTATTAGGGTTATGCGCATATATATACAATGTTGGCTAGGATTTATTAATATTTTAATTATAGTGAAACTTAACCGGGAATTAATCTTTAAAACTACCACATTCAACTTCATTTTTTCGATAAAAATGCTAATCCTGGCATAAAAAAATATTCTGGACCCAATGGGACAGGTTTCCTCGAAATCCGAGGTCGTTTGTGAAAACTCCTTTATAAATACTGATGAAAAATCAAGCGTTTAAAATTCCTATAAGTACAGAAAAATTCAATAAATATGAGGCCTTGACATTTTACTAGACCGCTTTCTAACGGATTCAATAAATCTTGTTTCGTCCAATTTGGAGTTCGTTTGACCAGTCGTCTATTCGTTTAAAGTTACCCCTGTCTAAATTGTATAAACAATTAAATAGAAACAAAGGCATTTTTAGCCACCAAAGTCACATACAACATCTGTTTACCACAAAATTTAATTTTCTTATAATAACTTGATGATACGGTTCCAATGAAACTAATTTCAACGAAAACTGAGACCGTTTGCAAAAATGGCTAACTTTAACGCTTATATAATATTAGTAAAATATTAATTAAATTTCCAATTAATTCAATAAAATAATAATAATTTATTTTCAGCATATATATCCAAACAGACTATATATATACAACTTCAAATATAAGTTATACAACTCAATATTAACGTTTTCGGGTTAACCGATATTCGAATTATATTAATAACCCTTTTAATTTATTAAATAAACATTATAATTTAATAACGATTTCCATAACGACTATTTTAAATTATGATTTGGACATAACTAACAATCTATAACACGAAATCTGGATTTTTCTCTTCCATATGAAAATTATAATCAACAAGATTCCAACGTTTCTTGTTTCACAGAAATCCGATGTATATCAGATCCTGTATGTTCAACTGAAGTTCAAAATTCCGTATTACGAACTGCCACGCCATTTCGAGCTCGTTTTAAATAAATTATAAATTTAACGTTCAACTGCCGTTTCAAATAAACGAATTCAATATTAAAATTCATTAATATTCCAAATATAATATTTAAAATAATAAATTAAATTAAATATTAGACTAACCAAAAATACGGGACATTACAAATTGATTCGACGATAAGTCCATGATGAAGACGGTGGTTGAAGATCGGAGATCTTCACATCGTTTGGATGATTACTGATGTCTTGATTGGGTTGTACACCCAAGACAAGGTAATTAGTGGTGATCATCCAGGCGTACTTGAAGATCGACCGGATATGCGAGGACCTCTCTCCTGTATTGGACACGGGACGAGGAATAAGGTGCCTCCGGTTTCGTTCAGACCTAGAACAAACTATTAAATGGATGTGTGTCTGATATTGGATTTTATTCTGTGTTGATTGATCTCTATTAAATATATATCTGTTTAGTGGCGGAGAATTTATTCTCTTGCTTAACACCAATCTCTGAGACGTACGAGCTCAGAGGTTATATATCGATAGACATCAGTTGCATGGCGTGGAATATCAATGTGGCATGCTGAGATGCAAGTGATCAAGGCTTCTGTTGAAAGGCGGAGTCTTGTGGTTGATGATTAAAGCACAACTTTAAATAGCATAGCTTTGTGTATAGCATTAATTCGCGAGCTTCACACCCAGGTGTAAATCAAAAACGGGAGAGGACTGCAGGGAGGACATGCATTTCTTTCTAGCTAGGAGTGGTGTCATGGTATGGAGCCCAAACATTTTTACTTGTATAGATGATGGAAAGCGAGGCGCCTCAGTTATATCGGTCACTACGGGGCCGATGGGTGATATGGTCGACATACTTACCATTATGCCCCATAGGGTGGGGAAACGTATTGTTCAGGGATTATTAATCCACTTAGGTGGACCGGCCTTAAAGATCTAAGGGTCGACGCGTTTTAACCCTGAGACATGGTAGGCTAGATTGTCTTGAAGCGGAGGGACGTTCTCTTGCCTTGGTTCATAGATGGAAATCCAACTTCCAATACGACATTTTGGTTTTAATTGCAAAACTAGTATGGCGACCTAGTAGCATTGGATACTATGCTGTCTATGATTGATACATTTATATTTGAAGTGGTTTTATACACTATGTAGTTATAATAGTGTCAAATGATTTGTTTTAAACGTATCAAGCATGTTTGGCTATTATAATGTAAAACTCTATCCTTCTGCTTGTGTTGCCTTGTGTGATGGGACCTGAGTCTTATAATAGCTTCAGTTTTCCAAAAGCATTGCGCCGTTTGCTTTATGCATTGGTATTCTTGGGAGGAAACCCGTTCCGTGTTATACAGCGTGGTCCCTTGATTTACTCTATTTTAGAGTAAAGTTTTAAATAATTGTTTTAGTTCTCACACCAGTCCCATGACTTACCTGGAGTTTATTGTTTTAACCTAAACTCTGGGTGCCCTTATTTTCCATATGGGCAGCTAGTAGTTTCGGTTTTGCAGATATTTCTTTTCCAGGATCCTAGATTTTCGGCTGGAGATATATTCAGAAAGCTCTATATCCATGTATTTCTTTCAGTTGTGTTATGTATTATTTTCCGCTGCTATGTATTTAAATGTAATTAAATCTCTGATATTTTTCTAATGTATATTGTTTATTCATGCTCAATCATATTCTTGTAATCTGAAGAAATTGTTGTAATAACAATGAAATGTTCTTCTGTCTGTGTTCTGATTTGTCGTGTTCTCAACTCAATCTAGGCTTTCCTTTACGCGGAAGTTTGGTTCGCTTCATCTCCCAAGTGTATAACTTATAATAATCACTAGTTTGTGAATGTGATGAAATCCCATACGGGTATTGGAATGATATTTGACTAACACACCTCCCAATTGTTTAGTTCGCTTGTTAATCAGTTAAGTGATAGACCAGTATAAGCGTTATTTTATTTTAAGGCTTGTACGGTAAATTCCACTTTGGATGTTTAATAGTTGTTTACAACTATTGTTGGATGCATATGGTGTGTGAAGTCAATATAAATGAAATTATATGGTAGTTGGTTGAATTTCATTCCGATTCGGAATAAACTTGAATATTTTAATAATATAATATTAGATGAAAAATCAAAGTTCGATTTTGATGTCCGATTTTGGATGGACGCGAAAATATTAAAATATCGATGAATATTCATAGTTGCAACGAACTGTTTTGAAGTAATTTTCATATACTTATTGCCTCTCAATGTTTATTTTCGAGATGAATAATAACTGTCAGAAGTGAAGTTCAATTAGGCTATCTAGAAAACGTTTTAAAAGAATTTTCTTATTTATTTTTGTAACGAATGTCAGAAAAATTTGGACTTTAAATAACGAGTTTCAAAAAAAAAAACTATTTTAATGATATAAATAATATTAAAATGACTTAATACGGAAATATTTGGTTTTGAAAGAAAATATTTTAAATAGAATTTCCAATAATAATTATATATATTTTATAATTTTTTTTTAAGAATTTCTATTTATTTTTAATTGTAAATCGAATTTGGGCTTGAATAGGACATTTCGCGCAGTGATAGTTCGCGAAGTTCAACCGGTAACTTTGAATTGACATATCGGGAGATCCGACCGTCGGATTCTCCCAAAATGAAAAACATTGGGTTCGAAATGAAAAGAGTTTCTAAATGAAATAAGAAGTTTTGAAATCCAATGGTCTGATTTTAAAATAAGTACAAATCTATTTTGGAAAAGGTCGCTATGGATGCAGCTTGGTGTCCGAAATTGGAAACCAGCTGTAAGGGCCTTAATAAAATTATTAAAAATATGGATAGATTATATTAAATCATAATAAATGATTTAAAAAGATTATGGATTGAATATTCCAAGTTTTAGGAAGATAAAAGATATTTCATATGAATGATCTAGTTAACAACTAGAATAAATAACCAAAAGGAATATGCGATGATTCCTAAGAGTACAGTCTAGTACTACCTATGCGATCTAACTGAAGATTATTCTGTTAGGTGAGGGGTGGGAAGAGTCGAAAAACATCGCATATTAGACTAAGATCAGATGATGTTTTCTGAAGATAAACGATTCAGTGGTTTTAAAATAACATATTGGATTGTAAGGGTTAAATATAACCAGAATTTTCCAATGTATAAATTGGATTGGATTTGAATGAAATTATATTTGAATATGTCAATATTTGATTCTGTGATTACACGGATATTGTTTTGAGAAATTTGGAAGATATAGACATCGTTATTCCCTACACGTTATTTGTTGGTTTCAGAATTTGATGTTGAATATAAATCGTTACGATTTCAATTAAAAGCCTTGTATTTAATATCAAATTGTATTTTGAGTTGTCGTGAATGGTGTCTTTAATAACACAATTCTTATACCCACTTGAAAATGGAATTTATGGAATAATTATTTTAGTTAAGATTTAATGAATTTCTTTCAGAGTAAAGTTTCCAATTTAATAAATTAAAATGGAATTGAATGGAAGTTGATTTTGAATGAAGTTTTGAATAACATTTGTTCTTTAACCCAGTTAAAGACCAGATTAATTTTCTAAAATTGAATAACTATTAAGTAATGATTTTTGAAGATTAAAACTAAGTTGAAGTTTTAATGAATCTTTAATTAGATTTGAAATTTAAAGAAGTATATAAGTTTACCGGGATACAATAGGTGTTAGATATGGAGTATCACCAGTTTTTCTCTATGGGATGAATAGTTGGAATGGGATAATAAGACGAGGTATTATCTTTCGTATAAAGCTTGATAATCCCAAAAAGGCTTATAAAACTTAAAGTGTGAAAAGAGATTACAAAATCTTTTGAAATGATTTCCAAGGAAATTTTTTAACAAGAGTTTAAATGATATAAATCTTTAATAAGATTTACAAGAATAATTCCCCACATAAAAGAATATTTGAATAAAAATATATTCTGGATTGGAATGAGGCGTATGATATCTTTATATATCACTTGATTTTAAAGATGCGTGAGTTATTCGGAAAGACTGGGTTTAACCCAGTCTGAATAACTGACACGACGATTAAAATTTTAAGATATAGAAGATGGTGGTTGAAGACCGGAGATCTTCACATCATTTGGATTATTACTGATGTCTCGATTAGGCCATACAACCAAGACGTGGTAATAAGTGGTGGTCATCCAGACGTACTTGACATCGACCGGATATGCGAGGACCTCTCTCCTGTATTGGACATATGGGACGAGCAATAAGGTGCCTTCGATTTCGTTCAGACCCAAAACGGACTCATAGATGGATTGTATGTATGGCATTGTATTATATGCTATATTACTTGATCTCTACTATATTTATCTATATCTGTTTGGTGGCGGAGAATTTATTCTCTTAGCTTAACACCTTTTTTTTGAGACATATGAGCTTAGAGGTTATATATTAATATACATCAATGATATAGATTGACAATAATGTGGCATGCTAAGATGCAGTGATCAAAGTTTTTGTTGAAAAACAAAGCTTTGTGGACAATGATCAAAACATAGCTAATATAGCATAGCTTTGTGTTGGGACGTGACCTTGTCAAGCTTCACTCCCAGGTATGAGCCAAAAACAGGATGAAGGACAGTAAATAGGACAAGCGTTTCTTTCTAGCTAGAAGCATTGCCATGGTATAGAGCCCAGGCAATTTACTTATGTGGATGTTCTCGGAAATGGTCGAATAAGGCCACGGTGGTAGACATACTGACCAAGAGGTCAGCCAGGACCAGGAAACGTATTGTTCTAGCAATTGACTAATCAATGATGTACTGCTGATCGCTCCGCCGCTCCAAGGGATACGTGTATTTTCCTTGAGACATTTTTCTAGATCTGTTCCAAAGTTCGGATGAGGATGATCCTTTTGCCATGGCTCATGATGGAAATCCAATCTTTAGTACGAACCTTGCGTTTTTTGTTGTAAACCTATATGGTGACATAATAGGATGGGGTATTATGCCGTCTAAGATTGATAAATTTATTTTCGAAATTGTTTTGCACATTATGCACTAGTAATAATAAAAGAGAAATTTCGTGTATCAAGCATGTTTGGCTATTATAAGGCAAAACTCTATCCTCCGGCTTGCGCTTGCATTGTGTGATGGGACCTGAGTTTATAATAGCTTCATTTTTCAAAAAGCATTGCGAGTTTTGTTTTATGGTATCATGTGGAGGAAACCCGTTCCGTGTCACACGGAATGGTCCCATGATTTACCCAACTTTAAAATAAAGTTTTAATAACTGTTTTTAGTTCTCATACCAGTCATATGAATAACTCGAAGTTTTTTTTTTACCACCAAAACTCTGGGTGCCCATATTTTCCACACGGGCAGCCAGTAGTTTTGGTTTTGCAAATATTCTTTAACAGGATCCTGGTTTATGGCTGGAGCTATACTTTAGATTATTTTGTTATCTTCCGCTATGTTAGTTTATGTTTCCACTGTTTTATAATTCATTTTTCTCTGATGTTTTTCCACCGTGTATCTATTATTTTTTCTCTAATATTTATGTAATCTTATGTAAAGTTGTTATAATAGCAATGAAAGGTTCTCTTGTTCTGTGTTCCAATGTGTCGTGTTCTCATAACAATTCGTCGATTTCTGCATTTTCGATCAGACCTGTATGGCTTACGGTCGGTTCAAAAGGTGGGGATCGCTAGGTCGTTACATAAATCTTGTAAGGTATAAATTTAATTTCGATTTTTGAATCTAAATGGATTAGTTAATATTAAGCGTTATTAACATTTTAACTAATTGAAATATATTTGTTTAAATATTTGAAATATAAATTTAACTTTGGGTTTATAATCTAATTTATTTTATTTGTTTTGAACTTGATTTAATTTAATTTAAGACATGTATTTGAAATTTAAGTTACACTTGTATATTTAGGTACTTAAGTTATAAAACGGTATAATGTACGCTTACAATTATTCCTTCAATAAATTAACCCCTTGTACAATTTTTTTTGAAACTAAATCACTTGTCCCTATTGTTCTGATATAGCATCGACTCTTCATTTTATTTCCTTTTTATCTCCTTTTTATCATTCACACGAAAATTTAGTTTTTCCCCAAATCCAAAAATGTCCGCTTCCCTTCAAATCGAATCACCCCAGCCATCAAACCGCCATCACCACCATTTAAATCGCCATCACTATCGAATTGAACCATTGCACCACCTCCTTCACTTAATCTATAACGTCCCACCTTTTCCGTATAGTTTGAGCCAACATTTAACTACTTATGTCAACTCAAAATGCACAGACAAGTAGATAGTTAGAAGAAAGAATTTAGATGGTGAGGAGAATAGAAAGAAAGTAAAATTAGAACAGAAGAATAAGAAGAACATACACGACAGAATCAGAGTAAACATGAAACTCACAGCAGAATAAATATAATATATCAAAACTCTTTGCACAAAGAGAAAATTAATGTATATACATGAATACAGTCATCAGAGTACACAACCAGATCAGCCTACACAATGCTGATAAATACAACTCACACAATAGAAATAAATTAATATGAGAAAATACGAAAATATGTCTCAACTCAAGCTCCTCTCCTATAGCTCCAAGCAAATCCAGTGCTACCTGGAAAAAGATACTCAGTCTGACCCATGTATTACATACACGGATCGGTCTGGGATACGTTCAGTGAGAAATCTCACATCATAACAACTTGCTTAACTTTTGAAAACCTTTTTAAAGAAAGGAACTCTCATATGAAACGACCACACATAAACATGGTACATGATTTTACCCTATGATACCCAAATCACTTTTTATATCAAAATCGTATGATACTATAATAATGTCTATCAATCTACAAACAAAATAGGAATATGGCCGGAAAGCTTGCATCTCACTTTCCAACCTAGTTGGTTTACAACTGAAAACGTATGGATCGTATTGGAGTTTGGATTTTCAACATGACTATATATGGAACTACATTCTGATTAGTGTCTTCTAGAGATGGAACACTGGGGTTCAACAAGAACATCTTGCAACCTGGCTACACATGACCGGCTACTCATTCAACTTGAGTGCACCGATATATCATCAACACAGTTGTTGGTCGTCCAACCACATTCATTCTGAAGCATACAAAAAGGGACATTGATTTCTCTAGATTAGGTGATGATATACCCTAATGGGTATGACCCACATAGTCATGTTGCCTGCCCAATTTCAGTCATTTTCCGGTTGATGAGGCTTGAGGTCACAATTACCTTTTCAGAACAACACTTATAACTTTGAATGCTACATTATAAGATTTGTCAATCACTAATTGATTTTCCCAAATATACTATTGGTGTTAAGCTAAAAGAATTTAACTTCTCTGCCACCATACTCGGTATACTTGTAAAAATCAATGTACATGATCTTAGGAAATACGCTGTCAGATATTCGTCCATACAAGTTCAATTTGGGACTGAACGAAATTGAAGATAATCTAGAATGTCGGCGTTACTGCTCGAGTATAATCATGGTTGTTAACCAGAGACATCAGCGAGAAACCATGTCGCTCGGAAGAGCTACGTCTTTAATTAATCTCATGATAATTCCTGCAAGTTAGTTTTCCAATGCAAAGTTTGTTCGAAGTGGTTTTGGGTCCAGTTCTCACCCTAGTCTCTTTGAACTAACACGTCAAAAGTCTAAAAGCAACATTTACTAATAGTTCAGTTTTTAACCATCAAATAAAAAACAATACGAATCAATACATTGGCAGCACGTACTCTTTTAATTAAAACCATTCATTAAAACTAATCCATCGATTCTTAAGGATCGATTTCATATTCTTATCTCAACTGGATAATTATATTCTTAAATTTCTCCTATTTTCGTCACTTTGAAAACATATCCAACACTTAACCTTTTCATAATAAATATATTACAAAACTCATCTCTTTATTTCCTTTTACCTCGAAAATATCGTTATATTCCACAAATTTCCTTTACATTGGAAATATCACTATATATATATACACACATAAAATCCCTTTCTATTTCCTTCACTTTGAAATACCATTATATATTCACAAAGCCTCTTTTTTTTCCTTTACTATGGAAATATTATATATATTCATAACCAATTGGTATAGATTTAATCACCCTTTTTTATATAATCAAAATGATGTCATATGACGCATGGTTTATAGTATAAACCTAAACAGTTTTATTTAATTTCAAAACTCTATAGAATACATATTATGACAACATTTATGGAAATAATAATTAAATTTCCATATTTACCTTCGTGTCCAAACTAGCTTAACCCCTTATTTTCATTTTCCAAAAAATCACAGTCGTTTACTTATTTATTTAAATATGTATATTTATAAAACATGCCATTTTCAATACTTACAAAATAATGCCATTTAATTAACCGAATGGTGTAAACCTAATCACATTTTATATCCCGGCCAAACAATGTCAATTTATACATTATTGATTTAAAACTCAATAGTTTTCTTAAATTTCTGAAAAGCATTGCAAATAATGTGGCAATATTTAGTGTGGAAATAATTATTATTTCCAACATCTTCACCATTACAAATAGTACCAATCCTCAGATAATCCTGAATTCGTTCAAGTTGGGGTATTTTGTTTACCTCTCAGACCTTAATCGACAACATTCTTATCTTAAGATAAATACGAGTTTGTAACTCAAAACTGATATTACTTACAATATCACACAATCTCATTTATTATTCTATTTAAAACATAGTTATATAAACCATTCTTACTTTTGGATTTCTCTTCTCAAATATAACTATAGTTACTAAGTAAATGCTTACTAAAACATCACCTTTTTACTTCTAAACTTATCTAAAGAAATTTGTAATATAACTCAGATTTTATTACAAAATCCAATCACCAAATCCTTAACCAAAAATCCCTAACATTTTACTATATAACCTAATTTGGATTTTATTCCTGAAATTCCTCTACCCACATTCCTTACACAAATCCTTTAACTATATTACTTTGCATTCCTAATAACCTTCTTTTGATCTTAACCCTTTTTACTTAATTCAAATATTAAGTAAATATTCATTTTAGACTATAGGATTAGCTTAGAATCTCTTTTTTAACTTCGTTTATGAACCTCAGATTATACTATAAAATCCCTTCATAAACTCCTCTCAAGTTTCAACTGAACTTTTATCACAGACTTGATTACCTTTCAAAATGGTTTCAATTAAAAAGGCAATTCCTTTAACTGTTATTAATTAACATAATAATTAATTTCAATATTAACCAAAGTAAAAGTAGTTTACTTCATTATTAATCAAAACAAAAGTAATTAACTACTTTATTAACTAAAGATAGAATAGTTGATTTCCTTTGATAGTTTATTTAAAATAATAATTAAATTTATTAAAAATAAATAACTTGATAAACACACTTAAATAAAAATTAATTTACTTTTAAGAACATTCATGAAATTTGCACTGCTATTTGTTAAAACCATCCCATTAGCTTAATTGAAAACAAACTAATCTAATAATCAATCTCAATCTACATAGTTGACTTAGTGAACTTGATAACATCAGTTAACTTAATAACTGATTTCCACTATCCTTCCTCTTAAATTAATTAATAACATAATTAATTTAATATAATTTCACTAAATTGTTTCATGGAAACGATTTCTTCAATTTATTAATGTAATGTCCCATATTTTTGGTAGTCAAATATTTAATTTAATTTATTATTTTAAATATTTTATTAGGAATATAAATGGATTTTAATATTGAATTTGTTTACTTAAAACAATGTTTGAATGTTAAGTTTATATATAATTTAAATCGAGCTCGAAATGGAACGGTAGTTTGTAATATTAAGTTTTGAACTTAATTTGAATATACAAAATCCATTTTAAGTCGGATTTCTGTGAAACAAGAAACGTTTGAATCTAGTTGATTATAATTTTCATATGAAAGAGAAAAATCCAGATTTCGTGTTATAGATCGTTAGTTATGTTCAATTCAAATTTAAAATTAGTCGCTATGGAAATCGTTATTTAAAATATAACATTTATTAATTAATATAAAAGTGTTTTAATATAATTTGGATAACGTTTAACTCGAATTGATGATATTGAGTTGTATAATTTATATTTGAAGTTATATGATATTTCCAGTTGGGTATTTATGATTATAGTAATTTATTATTATTTAATTAAATTGTTTTGGAATTTAATTAATATTTTATCGATATTTATATAAGCCTTAAAAGATGCCATTTTGCAAATAGAGTCCATTTTCAACGAAATTAGTTTCACTAGAACCGTAACGTCAAATTATTGTATGGTATTAAATTTCGTGGCAAACCGATGTCGTATGTGACAACGGCAGCCGTAAACACCCAGTCATTTACTATAGCGCGTAATTAAATTAATTTAATAGAGGGGTATTTTTGTATAACTTGAGCAGATGACCGAATTATGCCACGAAACCGAGTCCGTTGATTTAGTATCGACAACTAGAGTTAGAATAGACAGGCAGTTTGTTATTTTTGGACATCAGGTATCTTGGTATCCAAAATAGCGTTGGTTAGAGTATAAAAAGAGCGTACCGGGAAAAAATCTTGGAATGCATCGAAACTTGTGCCATTGGATTCGTATTAATTAATAATTATAAGATTTCGATTTTCGTGTCAATCGGATTTACCGTTTGATCGTGGCAACGATAAACGCCATAATCGTTTATATTATTTTGGCCAATTTATACAAGGGCAACTTTAAAGGAATAAACGACTGGCCAAATGAACTCCGATTTTAATGAAACAACTTTCATTGGATCCATAAGGAAAGATCTAGTAGAATTTCAAAGTTTTAAGTTGATTGGATTTATTTTGTGATCTTGGGAAATTTAAACACGTGATTTTTAGCCTGTGATTTATTAAGGACTTTTTACAAATGACTTCGGAATTCGACGAAATCTGTTCCATTGTGTCCGGAATATTTTTCTATGCTAGGATTAGGAGTTTCATCTCGATTAGACATCGTATGTGCTTGTTTTAAAATGATACTTCATGTGTAAATTTATATATTAATATTTTAATGATTGGTGCCTATATATACACTCCAAAAAAATCCTAACATGCGGTCAAACAACAAAGCATGGTCAACATTCAAGATCGCCGCCACTAACTTTTGAATAGTCAAAACCCCTTACTTTCTCCCTCAAATTTCTCCACAAACAATGATCGAACCCAAATTTTTCTACAACAAAGTCCTTCAGCTTAACAAGAGCTATAATACCAATGGTGATGATGGAGTTTGTTACGACATCGTGGTCTGTAGTCGCTCGAGAATAACCGACGTTCGTGGCGAGTTTACTGTGTTGGAGAATGGAGTTTTGATGACAACAACCATATTTCAATATTAATTGATTATAAGATATATATACTAACACTTCTGTCTAGGATATATATATACACACACATATGCAGGATTTATATATAGGAATTATTACTGAAGATTGTACAGTTTAAAGATATTAGAGATTCAAAATTCAGAGATGATTCAAGACTCATGAGTATTCAAGATTTCAAGAGTTTAAGACAAATATAGTAATAGAGTATAGATTATGTAAAACTCTGAATAACACACCAGGTTCAGATTAAAATTAAAATTCTGTTTTTCAATTTCTGATTTCAAATTCTTTTTTCAGATTCTATCTTTTCTCTCTATCTTCTCTATTTTATTTTCTTTATTTTACTTTTGATTTCAAACTCAAGTTTTATAAGTTTTATATATTTATACTTTTATATACTTTATATTTATATAATTTTAACTCTATAATTTTATAAATATTTTTATATAATTTATAATTATGTTTTCATAGGATTTCCTACTTTATAATATTCATTTATAACACTATGTTTTAACTCAAGAATTTCCAGAATTATATATATATATATCACTTGAAAAATGCTCAAAATTTAGTTTTACACATGTATATGTCGACATACAATTATGGCCATGTCGACATATAACTATCATTTTTTCAAAATTGAAGGGAAGTGTCTTTTCACTACATGTGAAAGTTCAGAAACGTTGCAACCTTTCAAATGTTATAAATAGGGGTTGATTTCGAATTTTATGATCATTCTTCTTCTTTATCTTCATCTCCTTTCATTACACCAATATTCTTTCTTATTTTTAAGATTTCTACACTTATACTCTGCCGAATTCAATTCGGTTTTCATTAAACTTCTTCTCTCCTCACTCTCTACTCAATATTTTCTAAATCAAGTGCTATTGAAGAGTTATAGGACTGTTTGTAATTGTTTGGGTTGTGTAAGTAATCGATGGTATCCCTTGTAGCCATAAAATCAAGGAGGTTGGAATCGGTGGTAACACTTGTAGTCGTAAAATCAAGGATGGGTAATTGGTGGTATCCCTTGTAGCCGTGAAATCAAGGAGGTTGTAATTGGATATTGATATAGTATATCACATAAGTTTTAGATTTTGTTTAAATTCTCAATAACACTACTCAACCTTCCTCAAGTGTTTGTTTTGCCTTGATGATCCATTACGCAATCCCTAACAATTGATACCAGAGCAAGGTCTTTCAAAAAATTCATAATTTGATTTTTGAAAAAAAATTAAATGGAAAATTTTGAAATCTTTGTTAACCCTACTATCAATTCATGCATTGCATCAATGTTGAAAGAGTCTACATATAATCATGTTAAAAAGTCATGTGAACTATTGAAATATTGTTAAATTCAGGAAAAGATGTGTTCTATGACTTTTGAAAATTCAAAAGTTGAAAAGGTGAGTGAAGTGGCTGTTGGCAATTCAAATTATGTAATGGTCGCTTTTGGAAATTCAAATTCTGAAAAGGTGCCTATTGGAAATTCAAATTCCGAACTGGTGTGTTACATGGCCGTTGAGAATTCAAATTCTGGAAAGCAGTTGGTGGAAATGAAAACGGACAAATGGATACTCGATAGTGGCTGTTCGTGACATATGACGGGAAATCCTGAATTACTCAGTAATCTGAAATGTGAAGATGGTGGAATGATGAAATTCAGAGATAACTTTAGAGGCTACATTATTGGAATCAGCAATGTCGGTAATTCTGAAACTCCTACTATTTCTGATGTTTATTAGTTGGGAATTTAAAACACAACTTGCTAAGTATAAGTCAACTTGATAAGGGTTATAAAATAAACTTTGAAAAGGATAAACATTTTATAGAAGATAGGAATTCAAAAGTAATATTCGAAGGATATAGAAAGAAAAATATCTATATATTGAGTATGAAAATCTCCAGCGATAATCGATGTCTTATTGCCAATACAAATGACCCCTGGATTTGGCATAAGAGATTTGGTCATATAAATTTCAAACACATCTCTAGGATTTCTAAACTAGACTCAATTAAAGGATTACCCAAAATGAAATTTAAAGTTAATAACTTATGTGATGCTTGTCAATTCAGAAAAATTAAAGAGAAGTTCATTGTAACAACCAGGAAAATCATAACCAATTTAAAATTTTTATTTTGGCAATTTTAGTGAATTTTGAATATTTAAAATGATTTATTTAAAATAATAACAACGAGAAATTTATTTTGAATAGAATTAGAACGTATATATTTATTTAAATCGAAGTTAGAACATAAATATTTATTTTAATTATAAAAGGAATTGGAAATGGCGCGGTAGTTTGAAAATTCTATTTCAAATTTCAAATAAATGTACAGGATTCAAAATAAACTGGATTTTAGTAAAACTAGAAATATTTGAATCTATTTGAAAATATCTTTCCAACGAATGTGAAAAATCAAAATTTCATAGCGGGAATAAAAAGTTATATCCAGTTGAAAAATCGGAATAGTCGCTATGGAATTTATATAATATATAACCCCTAAAAATAGCGATTTTGCAAACGACCTCCGTTTTCGACAAGACCACTTTTGTTGGATCTAGAATGTCTAATTATGCTAGATTTCAATCTTCATAATTTTTGGAATTAATATGTGAGCGTGGTGAATTTAAACGTGTTTGTTCAATTTAGTTTGAATTTAATCGACTGAAAAATGACCATTTTTAAATGGTCTCCAGATTCGACGAAATTAGTTTTTTTAGGACCATATCGTCTAAACATAGCCAGATTTATTTTTCTGGAATTTTTGGAGTCAGTATGTGGTACCAGTAAATTAAAATGTACTTTTAAATTCAATATATTGATTTATATTTAAATTTAATGAAAACTAATCGAAACAGTCGAATTGGCTTTCGAAACATATTCCATTGTGTTCGAAATGGGTGTATTTGGTTTGTGGCGACATTCATTGGGTTTGATTTGGAGTTCGAATGAGAAATTCACTTTTTAGAATTTAATTTAATAAAATAATAATACAATTTCATATAAATACTCATACCCGTGTAATACTAATCCTAAATAAACAGGCCGCTGCTATCATTGGTTTCTACGTCCAATTCAATTCGAATTTCAATCCCAAAATTCCCTTAATTTAAATCGAGTTACCATCTGAATCCAAAACAAACATGATAGATGATTGTTATCTCTACAAAATCATACGGGTGAGATCGTATTTCGTTTTGCCTGAAGGGAGAAATTAGAGCAGGAAGTCAGCGGTTATGATCGAGGTTTGGGGTTAAATGCCAGGTGCGAGTTGGGGATTCTTCACAGTGTAGATGGAGATTGGCGTGGCCTTCATCGTGGGCTAACCTGATCGGTGCCTAGATGAACTTGGGGGCGTGCGATTTAGGGTTGAGGAGGTCGACAGTTTTGGGTTGCGGCTTCAGGAAGAACAACGAAGAAGATAAAGGTTTAAGGGGGGATTTGTATAGTTAATTATATTTTAATTTATCTTAATGTAGGATTAGGAAAAAAATATTTATCTAATTAATTAAAAATGTAATTTTTTTGTTTTTCTTTTATTAGATAAAATAGAAATAAAAATGGGAGCTTTTAAAATATATAAAAGACATTTTAAAGAAAAATAAAATTATCATTTTTTCGAATATATAAAAGAGATTGTTTCTAAAAATAAAATTATCATTTGTTTTCGAATATATAAAAGACATTGTTTGTAAAAATAAAATTATCATTTGTTTTCGAATATATAAAAGACATTGTTTTTAAAAATAAAATTATCATTTGTTTTCGAATATATAAAAGACATTATTTTTAAAAATAAAATTATCATTTGTTTTCGAAAATATAAAAGATAATTTAAAAATAAAATTATCATTTGTTTTTGAAAATATAAAAGTCATGGTTTTTAAAAATAAAATTATCATTTGTTTTTGAAAATATAACAAGGCATTATTTTTGAAAATATAAAAAGGCATTATTTTTGAAAATGAAATTAGCATATGGTTTTAAAAATAAAATTAGCACATGGTTTTAAAAATGAAATTAACATATTGTTTTAAAAATAAAATTAGAATATGGTTTTTAGAAATAAAAATCAGATTTTTATAATTATGATTTTTAAATATATGAAATAGCGATGATTTAAAAATGTGATTTTTAATTTAAATAGAGTTATTTTAAAAATGGGATTTTTAAAATACATTTAGCAATATAAAAATGTGATTTTTATTTATATAGTAGCAGAATAAAAATGTGATTTTTAAATAAATAGCACTGTATTAAAAATGTGATTTTTAATATAAACCGCTTGAAAACAGATTGCGATGGAACCAACTGGAAGCTAACAGAATTCAAACCGTTCAAAAATTTAGAAATAAAACTAGTGAAGTGGAAACCAAAGGTGAGAACTCCTTCCACTAATTATTTTACAGTTAAATATATACTAGGTTGCAAACGGGGCTTAGTAGCTCCTGACACCATCGTCCACAGACCACGGACGGCTTATTTGATTATATTGTTTTGTAGAAATGGACTGTATTGTGATTGTTGATTGTATTGTGTTGAATAAAATATCTGAACATTAAAAATGTCATTTTTATTGAATGAATGTAATATATAAAATATTCATGTATGGAATAAAATATATGAATAATAAAAATATCATTTTTATTGAATGAATATAATATATAAAATATTCATGTATGGAATAAAATATTTGAAAAATAAAAATATATTTTTTATTGAATATATGAACCATATAAAATGGTCATGTGTTGAAAAAATATATTCATATACAAATCAGACGATTTGTTTATATACACCCATTTAACCGATATTGATTGGGACGATAAATTTTACACATCGCCCAACTGCACAAATAATAATCAGTATTTGTTGTTTGAAAACCCACATGGGTATTGGGATGATATTGGACATACACTAATCCCAATATTTAGTTGTATGTCAATCGATTGGTTAATTATTTACATTTAATGCTTATACAGTTGTAAATTGCACTCTAGATGATGGTTGACTGTGTATAATTATTTTTGTGTACACATGTGTATGAAATCCTTATAGATAACATTATATGGTAATTGACTGTGTCTGATTCCAATTCAGAATTAACGAGTATTTTTAAAATAATATTCAGGGTATAATCAAAATCAGATATTTTGAAAATATTATCATTTTAATATTAGAATGATAAGAAATATTCAAATTTGATTAGAAATTTGAAATGAAATTAAAATCGTTTTAAAATGAATTTAAAACGAATTTATTAAGGAATATTCAAATTTGATTTGAGATTTGAAATGAAATTGAAATCGTTTTAAAATGAATTAAAACAAATTTATAAAGAAATATTCAGTTTTGATTTAAAATTGAAAATGAAGTTGAAATCGTTTTTAAAACGAATTTAAAACGATTTATAAAATAAGTTTTAAATGAAAATCGATGATATATATACATATATTTATATATTAATATAATGGCCTGAATAGAACGCGCCGCGCCGCGGCCGTTCACGAATTTCGACCATTGACTTCGAATTGATATTACGGGAGATCCGACCATCAGATTCTCCTAAAAACCGGAACCGTTGGGTTCGTATCGAAAAGGGATTTCCAACGAATACAAGAGATTTGAAATCTAACGGTTGGATTTGGAGTTACGTCCAAATCAAATTTGGAAAAGATCGTTGTTAGTGCAGTTCGGTGGCCGTTATTGGAAACCAGTTGTACGGGCCTTGATAAAATTATTAAAAATATCAATAATTAGTGTAAAATCATAATAAATGATTTGGAAAGAATTGGGATGAAAAATTCCATATTTGAAAAGATAAAAATATATTTTTATCGAAATGAACTGGTTATTGACTAGAAATGAATTCCAATAATTTTTAAATAAATAAATTGGATTGAGAATGGGTTTTAATATAACCAGAATTTCCAATATATGAATTGGAGTGGATTTGAATGGAAATCATCTTCGGAATATTTCGATGTTGGATTTCATAATTATACAGATATTGTTATAGAAATTTGGAAGATATATTTATATCGTTATTTCCAATACGATATTTGTTGGTTTTAGAATTTGATATTGAATATAAGTTGATATAATTTCTATTTAGAGCCTTGTATTTAATATCAAATGGGATTTTGGGTTTGTCGTGGATGGTGTCTTTATTAACACAGTTCTTAAACCCAGTTGAGAAAAGAATAAATCTTTAATTTAAGATTTAGTGAAATTTTCCAATTGATTTATATTTAATTAGAATTGAATAGAAGAATTGGATTTTTGGGTTTATAGTGAACGATGTTTTAAACGACATTTGTTCTTTAACCCGATTAACAGTGAAATATGATTTGGAATTTATAAATCTTTTAATTAAGATTTAAAGAAAATTTTCTAAAGTAAAGTTTTCCAATTTAATACAATAAATTGGAATGGATTGGAATTCGATTTGATAATAATCGAAGTGAGCTTCTGTGGAGGAAGACTGTTAATATATATGGAATTTAAAAGGCTTTGTCGTTATTCCATTTATATTATTATTCAGATACGGAAATTGATATCGATTATATATTGATCTGTTTTCCGTGAAGATTCCATAATTAATGAATGTGATTTGGGTTTATCGTGAACTGTGTTTTAAATGACATTAGTTCTTTAACCCAATTAAAGACAGGATTACATGTCTAACATTGTATTTCGAACTGTATGGTTGATCTCTGCTAAATATATATCTGTTTGGTGGCGGAGAATTTATTCTCTTGCTTAACACCCTTCTCTAAGATGTATGAGCTTAGAGGTTATATATCGATAGAAATCAATAGTACGGTGTAGATTGTCGATGTGGCATGTTTGTATTTCCAAAGTTAAATAATAATTAATATTGATTTTTGGGAAGATTAAAACTAAGTGGAGTTTTAATGAATCTTTAATTAGATCGAAATGTGATAAATTAAATTATCAAATTTGGGAAATGATCGAGAATGGAGTATCACCAATTTTACTCCAGGCGATAATCAAATCTTTAATTAGATTTGAACAAGAAATGGTAATTAATTTTACCGATAACACAGTGGTGTTAGATATGGAGTATTACCATTTTTGCTCCATGGGATGAATGAGTTGGGATTGGGAAATTAAACAAATGATTACTTCGGTAAGGTGCGCTAATCCCGACTAGTTTGGATAAACCTTAAATTGGTTTGAATTGATATCCAAAGGAAGATTAATGGATAAATTTAAAGAATTTGTCTTTCATAAAGTTAATGGGAACCTTTCCCTAATGATAAGAATATATAAATAAAAGAATATTCTGAATTGGAATGAGGCGTATGTTGTGTTTTTATAGCACTTGTTTATAAGATACGTGAGTTATTCGGAAAGATCGGGTTTATCCCATTCTGAATAACTGATTTGACGGTAAGTCGACGATGAAGACGGTGGTTGAAGACCGGAGGTCTTCACACCGTTTGGATGATTACTGATGTCTTGATTGGGCTGTACACCCAAGAAAAGGTAATAAGTGATGATCGTCCAGACATACTTGGAGATCGACCAGATATGCAAGGACCTCTCTCATGTATTGGACATACGGGACAAGGAATAAGGTGCCTCCGGTTTCGTTCAGACCCAGAATGGAGTAGTAAATGGATGATTGTCTGACATTGGATTTTATTCTGTGTTGATTGATTTCTATTAAATATATATCTATTTGGCGGTAGAGAATTTATTCTCTTGCTTCACGCCCTTCTCTGAGATGTACGAGCTCAGATGTTATATATCGATAGATATCAGTCGCATGGCGTGAATTGTCAGTTTGGCATGCTGAGATGCAAATGATCAAGGCTTGTGTTGAAAAGCAGAGCCTTGTGGTTGATGATCAAAGCACGACTTTAAATAACATAGCTTTGTGTAGCGTTATTTCCCGAGCCTCACACCCCGGTGTGAACCAAAAACTGGAAGGATAGTAGGGAAATGGACATATGTTAGTTCTAGCTACGAGTAACGTCATGGTATGGAGCCCAGGCTACTTACTCATGTGAATGTTGCACACTTTTATTACATGATAGGAGACGAGGTACATCGGATATATCGGCTCATCTGAGCTGATGGATATTATATCGGTCACTACGGGACTGATGGATATGGTCGACATACTGACCATTTTAGAGGTTCGATAGAACCGGCTAACATATAGTTTATGGTATAACCAATCATCGACGGATGACCGACCCTACCGATCCGGGTGCAGTTGCGACTAAATCCTTAGGTACTTGCTAGGGTTTCTCAAAATGTGCACAGGATGACCCCTTGCCTTAGTTCATAGATGGAATCCAACTTCCAGTACGATATTTTGCAGTTTTAATTGTAGAAATAGTATGGCGACATGATATATGGTACTCATGCCGTCTATGATTGATACATTTATATTTGAAGCTGATTTTGACACTATATACCTGTTATATTATCAAATGATTTGTTTTAAACGTACCAAGAATGCTTGGCTATTATAAGGTAAAACTCTATCCTCCGGCTTGCATTGCATTGTGTGATGGGACCTGAGTCTTATAATAGTTTCATTTTTCCAAAAAGCATTGCAATGTTTTGTTATATGCACTGGTATTCTTGGAAGGAAACTCGTTCCGTGTTATACGGCGTGGTCCCTTGATTTACATTATTTTAAAGTAAAGATTTAATAACTGTTTTATTTCTCACACTAGTCACATGATTGACCTGGATTTTATTGTTTTAACCTAAACTCTAGGTGCCCCTATTTTCCACACGGGCAGCTAGTAGTTTGGTTTTGCAGATATTATATTCACAAGATTCTAGTTTACAGCTGGAGCTATATTCGGAACGTTCTGTATCCGCGTATTTCTTACAGTTGTATTATGTATTATTTTTCCGCTGCTATGTAATGTATTTTAATTCTGACATTTTCTAATGTGTAATATTTATTCATACTGTTATATTCTTGTACTCTGATGTAAATTGTTGCAAAAAGCAATGAAATGTTCTGTCGTGTGTGTTCTGATTTGTCGTGTTCTCAACTCAATCCGTGCTTTCCTTTACAAGGAAGTTTGGGTCGTTTCATTCATTTAAATCAAAAGAGGAAATTACTACCTCAAAGTTATTAGAGTTAATTTACATGGATTTATTCGGTCCATCTCAAGTTCAATCAATAAATCATAATAAATATATTCATGTAATAGTAGACGATTTTTCTAGATTTACTTGGACTTTGTTTCTTAAAAATAAAAGCGATGCTGTTGAATAATTTAAAACTTTTTCTAAAAGAATTCAAAATTTATTATCACTAAAAATCAAAACAATACGAAGTGATCATGGCGGAGAATTTGAAAACCAAAGTTTAGAAAAATATTGTAATAAAAAGGGAATAACCCATAATTTTCCAGTTCTGAGAACACCTCAACAAAATGGAGTAATTGAACGTAAAACTAGGACTATACAAGAGTGTGCAAGAACTATGTTATCTGATAGTAATTTACCAAGAAGTTTTTGGGCTGAGGCAGTTGTAACAACTTGCTATATTATAAATAGAATTTCAATTAGACCTTTAACTTATAAAAGCCCCCATGAACTTTTGTATAACAAGAAACCAAAAGTATATTTGGAAGTAAATGTTTTATACTTAATACTAAAGGCAATTTAGACAAGTTTGACTCGGAATGCGATAAAGGAATAAATAAAGAAGTAAAGTATACGGTGTTTTCAATACTCGAACCAATACCGTAGAAGAAACATTAAACGTATCTTTCAAAGAAAAATATAAAAGTATAACTCAAAACAATGAAGATGAATGTGAAAATGAAATTGATGAAATAAATCATGAAGATAACCAATCAAATAAACGAATTAGATTACTTAGAGACCATCATGTAGAAAATATCTTAGGAGATATTGAATCCGTTGTTAGAACCCATAATCAATTAAATAATATGAGTAATACTGCATTTATTTCAACTATTGAACCTAAGAATCCAAAGGAAGCATCTTCTGATGATTCATGGGTACTTGCTATGCAAGAAGAACTGAATCAGTTTACTAGGAATGATGTATGGGAACTTGTTCTTAGACCAGAGGATAAGACTATAATAGGTACCAAATGGGTTTATAAAAATAAAATGAATGAACACGGTGAGGTCGTAAGAAATAAGGCACAACTAGTAGCACAATGTTATGCTCAAGAAGGAATAGATTATGATGAAACTTTTGCCCCCGTAGCAAGACTAGAAGCTATTAGGATTTTACCAGGCTTTGCAAACTATAGTAATTTCAAACTATATCAAATGGATGTTAGAAGTGCTTTTCTTTATGGACTTATTAAAGAAGACATATATGTAAAGCAACCACCTCTACTTGAAGACGAAAAATTACCAGATCATGTATATAAGTTAAAGAAAGCGTTATATAGATTAAAACAGGCTCCTAGGGCTTGGTATGATAGATTAAGAAATTATTTGTTATAATCAAAATTCAAAATAGGAAAAATTAGATAATACTTTGTTCATTAAGAAAAATAAAAAGGATATTCAATTAGTACAAATATATGTTGATGATATAATTTTCAGATTAACAAACGATAAGATGAATAAAGAATTTTCAGATATTATGACCCAAGAATTCGAAATGAGTCATATGGGAGAACTAGCATTCTTTTAAGATTACAAATTCATCAATTAAAAAATGAAATATTATTAATTAAGAAAATTACACAAGAGATCTAATTAATAAATATAATCTAACAACAAAAAATAGGAGATCAACACATATGGCAACTAATATAGCATTAAGTAAGGATAATACATCTAAAGATGCTAATCAAAAACTATATAGAGGAATGATAGGATCATTATTATATGTAACTGCTAGTGGACCAGATATAATGCATAGTGTATGTCTCTGTGCAAGATATCAATCGCAACCTAAAGAAACACATTTAAAAGCCATAAAACGTATTCTAAGTTATGTGAAGCATACATCAGACTTTGGACTATTTTACCCTAAGGATGATTCATTCGACTTAGTCTCTTACTGTGACGCTGACTATGCGGGATGTAAATATGATCGTAAAAGTATTAATGGAACATGTCACTTCTTAGGACATTCACCAGTCTCGTGGTTTAGTAAAAAGAAAAATACTGTATCTTTCTCAACAACTAATTCGCTGCTTTGGCTTGTTCACAAGTAATATATATGCAACAAACTCTAAATGATTTTGGGTTAAATATACATAAATCACCGATATGTTGCGATAATGCGAGTGCTATAAATATTTCTAAAAATCCAACTCATCATTCAAGAACTAAACATATCGATATCAGACATCATTTTCTAACAGATAACATAAGTAAAGAGAAAATTTCACTCGAATTTATAGAAACAGATAAACAAGTAGTAGATATATTAACAAAACCATTAAACGAAGCATTAGGCATATGTTCATTAAGTGAGTTAGAATAATTAAATATACCAATATATATAAATAACATAAAAAATCAAAAAATTATAATTTAAAAGACAAGTATGTAGACGTACATTTATGTACATGTCGATATATAACTGCCAAAATTTTAAATTTAATTCCTACAAAAAGTTAGTTATATCAATTATTTAAACCTTCTACTTCGACTTTTCTTCTTCATTTTCATTTATCTCTTATGCAAAAATTCTAGACTAAAATAAACAATGGCCTCCACCAATTTAAACACCCAAATCATTCCTGATTCATCCGTTGGACCATCTGAAGGTCCTTTTCAACGATCTACGCTCTCTCGTGTCATCAAAATTAAAGAAAAGATGGGGTATGCTCTGCAAATGATGGCTGAAATACAAGTACTTCAAATATGGATGAGCCAAGAACAAAATATGCAAGAAAAAGTGATAAGAAGCCTCCTTAAGTTCATAACGGATAATCAGGCTAATCCGATCATCGGAGATGATAATGAACCTATGGAAGAGAAGGAGGAACCGAAAGAAGAGAGAGAGGAGGTAATGGAGGAAGAGGAACCCGAGGAAGAGCAACAAGAAGTTTCAAAAGAAGAGGATCAAGTCGTTTGTGTAGGTGAAGTCCTATATGATCATAACTAAAATATGATTGAAAGGAATGGAGAATTTTTTCTTCATTATCCACATTGCCCTACCCACAATTTTCCTATAATTAACGACAAGTAGAATATAGGCTTTGATTCGATTCTTGTTGTATATTTCCGTTCCTTCTCGATGATGTACATAAATAATGTTTGTAAAACAATTATTAAATATATTTCTTGTTTTTTATAACATAAGTGTTTTATTACCTTATTATATTGGCAAGAATTAAGGGGGGTTATATATGAATTATAAAAATATTTTACTTAGGGAAAGTATTCTACTTTGATTTAGAATTTACTTAGTTAGATTATATGTTTTACTTAGATAGTTATATGATTTAGGGGGAGTAGTTTTAGAATTTATTTTTGATAATGCCAAAGGGGGAGAAATTATAAAATATAGACATAGTGTAACAACCCGGAAAATGCGAGCCAGTTTAAAAAATTTATTTTGGCAATTTTAGCGAATTTTGAATATTTAAAATGAATTATTTTAAATAATATCGACGAGAAATTTATTTTGAATAGAATTAGAACGTATATATTTTATATACGTCGTCGTTAGAATATAAATAATTATATATAATTATAAAAGGAATAGAAAATGGCGCGATAGTTCGATAATTCGATTTCAAAACTTCAATTGAACATACCGGGTGCAAAATAAACCGGATTTTAGTGAAACCAAAAATATTTGAATCTAATTGAGGATATCTTTCCAACGAATCCGAAAACTCAAAATTTCATAGCGGGAATCAAAAGATATGTCCAGTTGAAAATTCAGAATAGTCGCTATGGAATTCTGGCCTTAAAAAATAGCCATTTTGCAAACGACCTCGGATTTCGACGAAACCACTTTTGTTGGATCCGGGATGTAAAGTTATTGCTAGGTTTCAAATTTCGTAATTTTCTGAATCAATATGTGAGCGTGGCAAAGGAAAACGCATTTGACCAGTTTCAGTTGATTTTAATCGATTGGAAAATGGTCATTTTTCTAACGGTCTCAGAATTCGACGAAACTAGTTTTGTTATGACCGTATCATCAATACGAAGCTAGGAAATATTTTTCTGGAATTTCTCTAGTTAGTATGTGGCCCCGATAAATTGAAATGCGCGTTCAAATTCAATATATAGAGTTATATTTTGATTTTGACGGAAACTGATCGAAATGATCGAATCAGCTTACGATACATATCCCATTGTGTTCGGAATGGGGGTAGTTAGCTATGGACGACAGGCGGTGGGTCCCGTTTCGAGTTCGAAAATAAAATCACCTTTTTGAATTTAAATTAAATAAAATAAATAAAATATCTCCCTTCTCCTATATGCCTTCAGCTCCCCTCCCCCCCCGTCACTTTCGATTTCGATTAAAGAAGAAAAAAAAATCGCTAACACCATCGCGTCGCCCACCCCTATACTGCCGCCGCCGCCGCTTCTTCTTCCCCCTCCGCCCTCTGCGCCGCCATCCCTCTTTCCTCCCCTCCCTTCAATCTCTCTCCACCGAACCCTCCTCCTCCCTATTCGTTCGAAGGACCCCAGACTCTAAGGAACCCCACCGCGAGCCACCCAAACCCCATCGCCACCCTGAAACCGACCCCCTCCGCCTCTGATCGACAGTGGGCCCTCCTCCATTCGAAGCAAACCAGTCCTCTCCTCCTCCAAACGATAAAAACTGTGAGCCTCTCTTTTAATTTCATTTTAAATTTGATTTTTATTAGGAGGTAGAGTATAAAAATATAATTTTTATATGATGTAGAATACAAAAATACGATTTTTACATTATAGAAGTGTTAAAGATTTGATCTTTATATATGTAGTGAGTCAAAAATATGATTTTACTTGTGTAGAGTATTAAAAATATGACCTTTATATAATAGAAGATATAAAAATACTATTTTTATATAAGTAGTGTATTGAAAATAAAGTTTCTATATAATAGATAATATAAAAATATTATCTTTATATATGTAGCGAAATAAAAATCTGATTTTTATTATATATATGTTGAGATAAAGATGTGATTTTTATAAGTGATAAAATAAAAATTAAATCTTTATATTTGAAAAGGAGAAATCTTTATATTTGAAACGGCGAAATCTTTATATTTGAAAGGGCGAAATCTTTATTTTGAAAAGGCGAAATCTTTATATTTGAAAGGGCGAAATCTTTATATTGGAAAAGGAGAAATCTTTATATTTGAAAGGGCGAAATCTTTATATTTGAAAAGGCGAAATCTTTATATTTGAAATGGCGAAATCTTTATATTTGAAAAGGCGAAATCTTTATATAGAGAATAGCGTGATAAAAATATAATCTTTATTATACAAACATCGCTGTAAAAATAGATTTTTTATCTATATAGTAGCGATGTAAAAATAGAATTTTTATCTATATAGTAGCGATGTAAAAATAGAATTTTTACCTATATAGTAGCGATGTAAAAATAGAATTTTTATCCATATGGAGTAATTATAAAAATATGATTTTTATATACATAGCAAGAATATAAAAATGTGATTTTTATATATGTAGTGGCTACGGGCAACGAAAATGACAAAAGGCGAGAACAGTGATGATTTCCTACAATTGAAGTGTCGTGGAGTTGGGATAGCTTCGGTGAGAACTTCTCACTTTAAATTTCTTTTTCTAGTTACATATATATACTAGGATGCAGACGGTGCTTAGCAGCACCCGACACCCGTCGTCCACAGACCATGGACGGCTTGTATGTTTGTTTGATGTACTGTGAAATTTGTTGGTGATGTTGATGTGAAATCGATAATAAATTGTAGATGGTTGAAATAAATTAATTATCGTTGAAAATATAATTTTTAACGTGAATGTGAATAAATGAATATTTATAAACAAATCGGCCGATTTGTTTATATACACCGATTTGACTGATATTGATTGGGATGATAAATTTTACACATCGCCCAACTGCACAAATAAAAATCCGTGTTTGTTGATTTGAAACCCCACACGGTTGTTGGGATGATATTTGGCGTACACTAATCCCAATTATTTAATTGTATGTCGATCGATTGGTCGACAGGCTGTGTAAGCGTTAATTATTTATATTTAATGCTTATGCAGTTGTGTAGTGCACTTTGGATGATGGTTGATTGTTTATCGTTGCTATTATATACATGTGTTGTATGGAATCCATATAATTAACATTATATGGTGATTGATTGGGCCTCATTCCAATCGGGAAAATAATGAATATTATAAAAGAAAATTCATGTGTTGAATATAAAAATAGTCATGTGTTGACGATATTCATGTGTGGAAACTATTTATGTGTTGAGTAAAATATTTTGACAATAAAATTTACATCTTTATCATATTTGAGATTGGAAACTACTTCACGGTGGAGTCTGATTAAAAATCAAATGATAGATACCATAATTTTATAAAATATATTACATAACAAAAATAGTCATGTGTTGACAGTACTCATGTGTTGAGATTAGTCATGTGTTGAAAGAAATATAGATTCATGTGTTGAATAGAATAAATATCAATTTGTTGAATAGAATAACGAATTTATTGAAATATATAAAGCCGTGTTGATTAGAGTTGCGCTATTTTGACGTGAACGATATTTATATCGATTATAGTCGTTTTTATAATGAATATAGAAAAAGGAAGTGATTTCAAAAGATAACGTTTTGAAAATATTATCATTTATATAGTAATGATATGAAATATTCAATTTTGATTTGAAATTGAATATAGAGTTGAAATGGTTTTGAAAACGAATTTAAAACGATTTATAAAATACATTTTAAAAGGAAATCGATGAAATATAATATATATATATATATTATATATATATATAATGGCCTGAATAGAACGCGCTGCGCCGCGGCAGTTCGTGAATTTCGACCATTGACTTCGAATTGACGTTGCGGGAGATTCGACCGTCGGATTCTCCTAAAACGGGAACCGTTGGGTTCGTATCGAAAAGAGCTTTCCAATTAATATTAGAAATTTAAAATCTAACGGTTGGATTTGTAATTATGTCCAAATCAAATTTGGAAAAGGTCGCTGTAAGTGCAGTTCGATGGCCGTTGATGGAAATCGACTGTACGGGCCTTGATAAAATTATTAAAAATATTGATAATTTGTGTAAAATCATAATATGTGAATTGGAAAGAACCGGGGTGAAAAATTCCACAATTGAAAAGTTAAAAATAGATTTTTATCGAAATGAACTAGTTTTGAACTAGAATTAAAATCGAATTATTTTTAAATGAATAAATTGAATTTGAATTGGTTTTGAAAATAACCGGAATTTCCATCATATATAAAGTGGAATGGATTTGAATCGAAATTATCTTCGGAATATTTCGATGTTGGATTTCGTGATTATACAAATATTGTTATGGGAATTTGAAAGATATATTTTATATCGTTATTTCCAATACGGCATTTGTTGGTTTCAGAATTTGATATTGAATATAAGTCGGTATATTTTCTATTTAGATCTTTGTATTTAATATCAAATGTGATTTGGGTTTATCGTGGATCGTGTTTTAGATGACATTGGTTCTTTAACCCAGTTAAAGACAGGATATTGATTTTTGAAAAGATTAAAACTAAGTGGAGTTTTAATGAATCTTTAATTAGATTGAAATGTGAATTGATAATTTAAATTATCAAATCTGAAAGGTGATCGAGAATGGAGTACCACCAGTTTTGCTCCAAAGCGATAGTTAAATCTTTGATTAGATTTGAACGTGAAATGGTAATTAATTTTACCGACAACACCGTGGTGTTAGATATGGAGTATTACCAGTTTTGCTTCATGGGATGAATATGTTGGGATTGGGAAATAAAATAAATAATTACTTCGGTGTGGTTCGTTAATCCCGACTAGTTTGGAAAACCATAATATGGTTTGATACGATATCCAATGGAAGATTAAAGAATAAATTTAGAAGAATTTATCTTTGATAAAATTAATGGGAACCTATTCCCTAAGAATGTGATTTTGTGAATAAAAGAATATTCTGAATTGGAATGAGGCGTTTGTTGTGTTTGTGTAACGTTTGTTTATCATATACGTGGGTTATTCCGAAAGGCCGGGTTTATACCCATTCTGAATAACCGATTCGACGAGATGTCGAAGATGAAGACGGTGGTTGAAGACCGGAAGTCTTCACATTGTTTGGGTGATTACTGATGATCTTGATTGGGCTGTACACCCATGATGAGGGAAACAGTTGGTGATCGTCCAGACGTACTTGGAGATCGATGGATATGCGAGGAAAGTGCCTCCGGTTTCGTTCAGACCAGAACAAACTTGTAAATGGATTGTGTGTCTGACATCGGATTTTATTCTGTGTTTATTGATCTCTATTAAATGTACATCTGTTTGGCGGCGGAGAATTTATTCTCTTGCTTAACGCCCTTCTCTGAGACGTACGAGCTCAGAGGTTGTATATCTATGGACATCAGTCGCATGGAGTGAATTGCCAGTGTGGCACGCATAAGTGGCAATTGATCAAGGCTTCTGTTGAAAAGCAAAGTCTTGCGGTTGATGATCAAAGCACGGCCTGTGTGGTGCAGCTTTGTGTATGACGTGAATTCGCGAGCCTCACACCTCGGTATGAATCAAAAACGGGAGACGGACCGCTGGGAGAGCACGACGTTTCTTTCTAGCTAGGGTGGTGTCAGTGACCTACCAGCCGTGACATTTATATACTTTTCATCTGTGTGGTTGTTGGAATGCGAGGCACCTCGGATATAGGACTGTAAGGATCGGGAAACGTGTGTTCAGGAATTGCCAATCCTCAAAAGTAAGAGAGGACCGACCCAGCCGATTCCAAGGATCAAAGTGGGGTCCTGAGACATTTGCTAGAGTGTCTCGAACGGAGAGGAGCTTGCCCCTTGCCTCGACTCATGACGGAAATCCAATTTCCAATACGTGATATTGCGGTTTTAATTGTAGAACTAGTATGGCGACATGATATATGGTACCCATGCCGTCTATGATTGATATTTATGATTGAAATTGTTTTGACACTATACACTTATAATAGTATCAAATGATTTGTTTTAAACGTACCAAGCATGTTTGTCTATTATATGGAAAACCTTATCCTCGGACTTGCGTTGCATTGTGTGATAGGACCTGGGTCTTATAATAGCTTCATTTTTCCAAAGAGCATTGCGCTGTTTTGTTATATGCACTAGTATTCTTGGGAGGAAACCCGTTCCGTGTTATACGGCATGGTCCCTTGAATTACTATCTTTTAAAGTAAAGTTTTAAATAACTGTTTTAGTTCTCACACCAGTCACATGACTGACCTGGAGTTTATTGTTTTAACCTAAACTCTGAGTGCCCCTATTTTCTACACGGGCAGCTAGTAGTTTTGGTTTTGCAGATTTATATTCACAAAATCCTGATTTACAGCTGGAACGATGCTCGGAAAGCTCTGTATACGTGCATTATTTCTAGTTGTGTTTTTGTATTATTTTCCGCTGCTTTGTAATTTATTGTAATCTCTGATATTTGTAGAATGTATATTAATTTATACTCTGTATATTCTTGTATCTGATGGAATTGTTGTAATAAACAATGAAATGTTCTTCCGTCTGCGTTCTGATTTGTCTGTTATCAGAACGATCAGGGGTTTCGAACGGTCTTAGTCGGTTTAACGATCGATTCGGATCGAGCGAAATTCCTTACCGTTATACATAGTTTATAGGATTCATATAGACATGGGGAGTATTTGAAGAATCATCATGAATAGGTATATACAGGTATGCTATTTTATAAACTAAGGTTGTCATCATCAAAAATGGGTAGATTGTTGGAGAATGGAGTTTTAGTGACAACAACCTTATTTCAATATTAATTGATTATAAAATATATACTAACACTTCTGTCTAGGATGTGTGTGTGTATATATATATGGAAAATAGGGAGAAGGAAAAACTTAACAAAAAAATTGGTGAGAAGTATGGAAAGTTTAGAATTTAGTGAGAAGGACAAATGATAGTGTAAACGGGAAAATGTTAGTGGCCCCATGAATTCCACCTTTAGTGTAAATGTGTCATTCTCCCTAATTTTGAAACTTCCCATACTTTTTACCAAGAAAATCCTCTCCCTCTCTCTCTCTCTCTATATATATATATATATATATATATATATATATATATATATACATACATATGTATGATTTATATACAGGAATTATTACTGAAGACTATACAGTTTAAAGATATTAGAGATTCAGAATTCAGAGATGATTTAAGACTCATGAGTATTCAAGATTTCAAGAGTTCAAGTGTTCAAGACAAATATAATAATAGAGTATTGTTTTATAAATAGGGTAAATGAAATAATTTTACCTAGATTATATTTTTGTATAGAAAAGAAATAATTTTATTAAATTATTGAGATATTAGTTTGTTTGATGTGTTTTGTTGATTTGAATGGAATTCAAATTGAATTAAAAATTTGAATTGTAACTTAACCTGGTTAAGTGAAATTAAATTAATACTGATTTTGAAATTATATAAATTTGATTTGGATTTGGAAATTGAATAAGTAAATAATTATTAGAAATCGATTGGATACTAATCGATTTGTGTTCAAAATGATAAATTAAAGTAAATATTAATTTTGAATGGAAATTCAATTGATTTGAGTCGGTTGTGCATTGGTTGATTGATTGATTATTGATTGTTTGTTAGATTGTTGAAATATACTCATCAATGGTTTAAACCAAGTTAAATAAATTGGAAACCAAGAGGAATTAATTCCAATATTATAAACTGGAATGAAAATGCATATGAACTGAAATTTATGATTTAACGCTGTATTTGAAATAAATTGATGCTACCTGTTTGATTTTGGAATTCGTGTTGTTATACTTGATGATTAGTGAAATATTATTTAAGAATTTCATATATCTGCTACTTACATATTGAATTGAGTTAAGTACAAGTGCCAGATAGCTATGGGGGTTGATTTTGGTTGAATATACCGCACCTAAATTGAGCAAGTATGCTCAATAGCGCTCGTAAAAGGTACGCCTACGCAAAAAAATAAAATTATGCCTTTTTTTTTTGTTTTCTTGACCGTGTGGGTCGATGTATATATATTATTTGTTCCTGCGATATCGAAAATGTCACTCCCCACAGAGGAGACTCTACCGATTTTTTTGGAAATTTTAAGTGTTAGATTTTTTTTGGTTATTTTTGAAAATTTTGATTAACAATAATGGATTGGTTTACGATTTATTATAAATTGTATTTTAAAACCTAACGGGTTTGTGGCATTTTTCTCACCTTAGTAATTTCGGAGCCGAAATTCTATTAAGGTTGGAAGAATATAATGTCCCGTATTTTTGGTAGTCAAACATTTAATTTATTATTTTAAATATTTAATTTGGAATATTAATGGATTTTAATATTGAATTCATTTATTTAAAACGATGTTTGAACGTTAAGTTTAAATATAATTTAAATCGAGCTCGAAATGGCACGGTAGTTCATAATATTGAGTTTGGAACTTCAGTTGAATATAAATAATCCGTTTTAAGTCGGATTTCTGTGAAACAAGAAACGTTTGAATCTAGTTGATTATAATTTTCATATAAAAGAGAAAAATCCAGATTTCGTGTTATAAATTGTTAGTTATGCCCAATTCTAATTTTAAAATAGATGTTATGGAAATCGTTATTTTATATTATGTTTATTAATTAACATAAAAAAGTTTTAATATAATTTAGATAACATTTAACTCGAATTGATGATATTGAGTTGTATAATTTATATTTGAAGCTATATGATATTTCCAATTGGGTATTTATGATTATAGTAATTTATTATTATTTAATTAAATTGTTTTGGAATTTAATTATTATTTTTTTCGATATTTATATGCCTTAAAAGTGGCTATTTTGCAAACAGTGTTTCAACAAAATTTGTTTCATTAGAACCATAATGTTAAATTAGTGTACGTTATTAAATTTCGTGGCAAACCGATGTCGTATGTGACAACAGCAGCCGTAAACGCTTGGTCATTTACTATAGCACATAATTAAATTAAATTAATAGAGAGGTGTTTGTGTATAACTTGAGTAGATGATTGAATTAAGCCACGAGACCGATTCCGTTGAGTTCGTATCGATGTTTAGAGTCAGAATAGGCAGGTATTTTGTTATTTTTGGACGTAAGGTATTTTGGTATCCAAAATAACATTGGTTGGAGTATAAAAATAGCGTACACGAAACACTCTCGGAATGCAACGAAACTTGTGCCATTGGATTCGTATTAATTAATTATTACAAGATTTTGATTTTTATTTCAATCGGACTTACCGTTTGATCTTGGCAACGATAAACGCCTTAATCGTTTATATTATTTTGGCCAATTTAGACAGGGGTAACTTGAAAAGAATAAACGACTAGCCAAATAAACTCCGATTTTAACGAAACAAATTTCATTGGATCTGTAAGCAAAAGGCCTAGTAGAATTTAAAAGTTTCAAGTTGATTGGATTTATTTTATGATCATGGGAAATTTAAACGCGTTATTTTTAGCCTATGATTTATAAAGGACTTTTTACAAACGACTTCGAAATTCGACGAAACATGTTCCATCATGTCCGGAATATTTTTTTATGCTACAATTAGGAGTTTCATCTCGATTGGACATCATATCTGCTTGTTTTAAAATGATACTTCATGTGTAAATTTATATATTAATATTTTAATGATTGGTGCCTATATATACACTCCAACAAAAACCCTGACATGCGGTCAAACAACAAAGCGTGGTCAACATTCAAGACTGCCTCCACTAACTTTTGAATGGTTGAAATCCTCTTACTATCTACCTCAAATTTCTCCACAAACAATAATCGAACCAAAAGTTTACAGGTGGTAGGCATCTCCGAGTTGGTCGATGCTGTAGCTGAAGGCGTGGTACGTAGTGGCGGCCATTGTGGGGGTCTCTGACGGCACTCATATGATCGGAGGAGGGAGGGGTAGGTGACTGGAGAAGGCGGTGTATGTCTATGCGACGAATATTGGAGAAACCGGAACGATGTAAATGAAGCAAGCAGGGTTTCGAACAACCTTATAACAGTAATAACAAATAATTAAAGTTTATAATTAAACATATTTTCAATTAAAATCTTGTACTGAATGCAGGTTACGAGATCGGCAATGAAGAAAACTGGATCAAAAAGTGAAGATTGGGTTTTCAAAAGGAAGTGAGCCCTTATATTTTCTCCAACCAAATGTAAATTACCCGCCTGTTAGACTCTTGACCGTTAATTAGTTTTAGTAACTAAAATAAAAAACTAAGGAAACCAAAAGTATAAACCAAGTCGGCTAGTATTTTAATTTCAAAGGGACTAGCATGTGTAATTAGAGAACTAATCGGTCGGTTAAAACCGTTTAACACAAGTAATTAGTTAAACTAAGTTAAATTAAATTTATAATTAAGTGAATTAATTAATGATTAAATTAAATCATGTATAATTTTTACCCATGTTACCATAATTTGACGAAACAAGCTATACTGGAGTCGCGGTGAAGAACATAACATTTTGGATCTGATTTGGATAGCATAATGGAGAAGGCTAGAAATTTCAGTTGAATTAAACGCTGCTTAATTTAACCGTAACTGTTTGCTCCAAATTTGGGATCAAACACCAAAGGTGTAAGAGCTACACTTCACCTATTCGGTAAGAATGTGGAACCGCGAAATCGCAAGATAAACGAATAAAAGCAGGTAAAAGCACAAAGGAGCTTTTATAGTGGTTTGATTCAATATGAATCTACGTCCACTTTTAACCAATTCTCATTATGATACTCAAGCTTACAGCATATGAAATTCCCCTCATTACAATCATTTCTCTCTTTTAAACTTCCTTATGATCTAATTACACTTGAATTTGGTGAAGAAAATGAATATATCTTTTAGCTTTGTGATGAATCTTCAACCACTTGTGTACTTTGATCCTTTTCCACGATCTTCATAGGTTTCATAGTGAATTAGCATTCGATTTTGGTTTTTCAAAGGAGAAGAGATTGTCTGAATGAGATTGAAGGAGTTTAAATTCAATTGTGGAGAGCTCTAATGATCATTGATTTGGATTTGATCTTCATGAAGTTGGAAAAGGGTTGTTGAATCCATGGAAGCCATTAGAGAAGTTATAGATGAGTCTTCAATTTGGTAGAGTCTCCCCCTTGGAATGAATTTTTCGGTCCCCCCCTCAAATGAAATGTGAGGGATATTTATAGTGGTGCTTAAGGGGTAGTGGCAAAGTGGTAAATAAGATGTAAAGCTGGCAATGTATGCTTTTCAGCACGGCATAGACTAGCATGCAACGTCATGCGATATGAATCCGAGTCGCGGCTTGGGGAACGTCATGGTTGTATATATGACATGCGACTTTGAATGGGGCATGCCGCATGAGGAAATTCATCCTCTTTACTTTGCAGCTGGCATTCCATGTCGTCATTATAACATGGATAAAAAGGGGCCGTATCAAATAATTATGACATGAAATGTATTTGACCCGAACGTCATGACTCTTGTGCTCCAACAATTGAAACGGCATGGTCCACCGACATTAGTGGACACACGGCATGACTCATTCTGGCATGACGACATGGAACGTGAATCTTGTGGGACAATGTCAGTAACGACATGATTTAGCAGTGCAAATTGTTTATATTCTCAACGACTTGTCTTAATACACTCAACATGGGTTCTCATGTGACTTGAGAGATTTGTTATGCATCCAGGCTGGCACTAATTGGGTTGATTCATGTTGTATCCCATTTCTTCATATAATATTTGCAACTTGGCATGTTTAAAGTGGCACACGTGGCCTTGCGACCTGGTTAAGTATGTTTTACATAAGAAGGGGACTGTCTTATCCCTTCTGCAGACTTTGTGTTATGCCGCCATATGTTATTACCACAAGGATGGTCCACGCATCTTGGACTAAAGTCAGCCACGTAGTTTTGAATTCTCAATACTCCCACCGACTTGATTTTAGACATACGCTTTGCAGCAGGAGTCAGAGCAATATACGGCATGAGGTACAACTTGAATCATATCGCCTAAATGACCTGGCATCAGAATAGAACGACACGAATATTTTGGCCATCACGATATGAGTTATGTCGGCCTATAACCTATTTGTACGCCATAAATGCTTATGACATGAAACATGTCATATACTTACGCCATGAATGTCTGAACAAACTAGAGCATTGCCACTGATTCATATGAACATGCCCTATGTCATGTGTTACTGGATTGATCCATGCAAGCATATTGCATACCTGTCACGCCAGCTTTTAAGATGACAACGTCCTGGATTTTGTTAACATATAGATTTCCTTCCCACGACATTATTGCTTAACGACTTAGCTAATGTCGTTTAACACGGCATGAACATTGCATAGTCAGGTGTTCATGAGTTAACATACTTGAAGGCACCTACATGCTTTATCTTAGACGAGATGCGGCATGAACTCCAGGGCATGTTTCAATGAATTGCCTTAGTACGAACTCATCATATTATATGCATGATCCAAGATTGCCCTAGCGACTTGCTAGTCATAGAACGACATGGAATGATCTACGATTTGGTCTGACTAACTCATGCCACGTGGCAACGATTTGGTGTGTGCATGCTTCACGACTTGGTTCTCCATGTCATGAATTATATATAGCGATATGTTTTTTATGGGAACAACATGTTTGCCACAGGAACTCCATGCGACATGCTGTTTGCTTCACCCTTTAACGACATTGAGATTGTTTGCACGACATGGCCTGATGAATAACACGAGACGCATGCGGTATGGAGCGAACAACATGACTTTTAATATATCGGCCTTTCTTTAGATCATGGCGAACGGTTGGATTCCATGTCGCGTCGACGGTCTTGCACCAAGTCATGTGAACGACTTTGAGTCATGTCGCCAAAACGTGTTTGGCGAGGTCGTCTGGTCCATTGTGTATTATGTCGCTGTTGCATTCTCTCTGAGTCGCGTTGGTCTAACGTTGTTAACATTTGCCCCTCGAAGCTTGTATTTATCGCTTGCGAGAGATGCAGGCTTCGAAATGAACATAATTTGTGTTGAGATTTTATCGTAGTTTTTGTTTGCTATGGAAAATTGTGTTTTGAAACCAGATGCTCTCTACAACCTGTTCTGTGATCAAAACAAGTATTTGTACAATTTTGGACTTATACTTCACTACCAACTGTCCATGTCGATAGCGGATTAGTTTAATCATTAGAAAATGAATTATAGCAAACTTTTACTTTGAATTGAATAACGTGTCTGCATAGAATTATTTTACCCAACGGTTTATAACTCGCTAAATAATGTCTGTACTAATACGATATTCAAATTCGAATTTGTGCTAACGCTTGAAATCAACTAATAATGATTGTGCATGATATTTCTCTTTCGAGAAATATGTATTTGAGAGACTTTTTGGTTCCCTTTCAGAGAAGACTTGGATATTTGTGCCCCTGTTTTAGGGAGTTGTTATCAGTCTTCTCCACATGAAGTATTTTGGATTCCATACCCGTGTTTGGGCTAAAATTTAGAACTTGTCGTGTCTGAGATTTTCAGACACTACGCAAGTTAAGCGATTAACATTCAAATTCTGTTTACAATCCAGCTTGGTTAATTCAGTCAATTGGGGACATTTGTCATTCAATCGTATTGATTAATCCAAGCATCGATAATTTTAGAAGGAGTGCCCCAGAGAGAGCTTTTGGTCAAAACCCAGTGTTTGTCATGATCGGATCAGGTGCCTCCTGATTCTAAAGATCAACTGGGTGCCCCTAGCAAGGACTTTACGTGTTATGCCCCCGCTAAGGGTAGACTTCGGGTTTTAGTGCCCAATAATTATGTCGTGTCTGAAATGATCAGATGTCACGTGAATGGATTAGAAGTCCGTTATTCTTCACATCTGAAGTAATCAGGTGTTACGCAAATGGATTTTCATTCCTCACCTTTGATTATATCAAACGCTACGCAAATGGATTTTCATTCTTCACGTTTAATCATATCAAACGCTACGCAAATGGATTTTCATTCTTCACGTTTGATCATATCAAACGCAACGCAAATGGATTTTCATTCTTCACGTTTGATCATATCAAACGCTACGCAAATGGATTTTCATTCTTCACGTTTGATTATATCAAACGCTACGCAAATGGATTTTCATCCTTCACGTTTGATCATATCAAACGCTATGCAAATGGATTTTCATTTTTCACGGTTGATCATATCAAACGCTACGCAAATGGATTTTCATTCTTCACGTTTGATCATATCAAACGCTATGCAAATGATTTTCATACTTCACATCTGGGGATTCTAGATGCTACGTAAACGGTCTTGGTGGTTGTTATATCGTTTCGTGGGGCGGCCATCAGTCCCTTTGTCAGATGCTCGACTTAGCATGCTATTCTGGTTTAGGAACTGAAGCTCTGAACCTCCCACTTAGGGAAGTGCCCCTTCGATAAAAGTTTCAGCTCTCGTGCTTGTTTGTCGTGGTGCTTGCTTGCTGTATGAATCTTTGCGATTTTCCCATTCACTTTTCAAGGCAGTGTTTTTCCTACTTTGCATTTGTACATGTTGATGTTTACAACACTCGGCTCTCGAGCTAGCGTCGTTGGGGTCGTGATGTTTCAGGAACAAGCGCTCGGCAAAATGACCTGTAATATGAAACCATCTTTTAAGAAAGTTTTGATTTGACATATAACTTGCAAGCAGGAAATTCATTCAAACATATATGCTCTTAGTCATAGAGCTAATGTTCAGTGCATTACTTGCAGATTATTACATATTGTTTACATAAAGTTTTGAGTATAATAGAAAGTAAAACGCCAAGTAAAGCGTGAACTAAAGCGAGAAATAGAGCATGAAGTAAAGATGTAGCGATGTTGATCGCTTATTCCGAGCCACTGCAATGGGAGCACAATTAGCTGTTATTAGTTGATAATCGGCCTTGGCATGATTTGTGCAGAAGCTACGTTGCTTGGGCCAGACTGATCATTTGATGCGCCTTGTCCCTGGGGAGTAGCAGAAGGATTCATGGCTTGTGGATTCTTTACATACTGCTGTAATCTGTTTTTCCTGATCAGCTCCTCAATGAGGTTCTTCAGATGTCGGCACTCATTAGTGCTATGACCAGGTTGGTTATGAAATCTGCAGAACTTCCCCGAGTTTGTTGCTTTATCGCTCACCCTTATCGGATTTGGCTCTGCATACTCTTCAGAACTTTTTGTTGCAAGATAGATATTTTCAGAGTGTCATTCAAAGGCGTTAGCTCGGATGAGTTGAAAAGGCGGGACTTCTTATTAGCCTTGTTGTCGTTTCCATCATTGGTTCGCTTCTGTCCCTAATTATTCTTCTGGTTAGGTTGGACAGCCATATTTTTAGGAGCTTCAAGGAGTTGATTGCCATCGATGACCTGAAGGGGTATAGGATTATCGTCCACTCTCATGTACTCCTCCGCCTTCTTATAGAACTTGTCAAGCATAGTTGGTTCCTTCATCTTTATCCATCTTCCAAATTCGCTTGTTTTGTCTATAGCGTCGAGTAAGGCCATGAGAATTATGCGTGGCTCTGGATTCCTCACTTCAGACAAGGCAACATTGAATCGACTGAGGAAGGCTTTGACAGTTTCCCCTGGATTCTCCTTCATTGCTGAGAGTGTTATAGCATCCTTGGCTTTAGTAGCATAGAGGCGGAACTGCTCCTTGAACTTTTTGGTGAGGTCAGAAAATCGATCGATAGACTTGGGCGGCAACTTTGTGAACCATAGAGATGCGGCACCTTGTAAGTAGAGAGGAAAGTATGTGCATCTCATCTCATCGGTCACCTTAGCTGCACTCATGTGCCATTCATATTTGAATAGGAAGTAGTTCGGATCAACGAGACCGTTGTACAGAGGCAGAGTCGGAGGATTGAACTTCTTCGGACATTCTGCTCCAAGGATTCTTTTGGTGAATGGAGTCCTATCGGGAGAGAAGTCCCATTCTATTTCGTCATCCTTGCTAGCTTGATTCTTTTTCATGGCTCGTTCTATCATGTCCGAAATGTATTCTTCGGTGTTGTGGCACTCTGTGAAGCTGAGCTCTTTACCAAATGTTCGTCTAGGCATATGACCTCGATTAGCGAGTTTCGGCACTTTGCCTTCTTGACGAAGAGGTGCCCCCGTGATAGGATTGGCGGCCTTTCGAGCATTCACTTCAGAATGGTTCTTAGCTTTTGATTTCAATCCTTTGATATAAGCTTCATTCTCGTCACTTGCCCCATCGTAATCGACTTCCATATTGTTATTGCGGTTATGATCGGAAGCAGGCGATTTGTCAATTTCGTCGAGATCCACACGCACTTTTGGAGGGGCTCGAATTGGTTGAGCATTTAGAAGAACGTTCATTCTTTCCATTAGAGCATCATTAGCATCCATCAAAGTCTTATTTGAAGTTTCAATTCGGCGGTTCACATTGGCAATAGCGGCATTTAGTTCATTTCTAGTCACACCGGCTCCACTTATCGAGTTTTCACCAACATCGAAACGATTAGTAAGTGGTGTTTCTTCGTTAGCGACATTATCGGCTTCTACCACGGTTTTGCTAGTGGTCTTCTTAGATTTGGCCATATCTTCGGAGATGAATGCGGTTTGGAGCTTTAATACAAGGATCTCAACTTTGGGAGAGTGCGAGAAGAGGTGAGAATATGCGAGCGCGGCCCCACGGTGGGCGCCAAATGTTTGCTCCAAATTTGGGATCAAACACCAAAGGTGTAAGAGCTACACTTCACCTATTCGGTAAGAATGTGGAACCGCGAAATTGCAAGATAAACGAATAAAATTAGGTAAGAGCACAAAGGAGTTTTTATAGTGGTTCGATTCAGTATGAATCTACGTCCACTTTTAACCAATTCTCATTATGATACTCAAGCTTACAACATATGAAATTCCCCTCATTACAATCATTTCTCTCTTTTAAACTTCCTTATGATCTAATTACACTTGAATTTGGTGAAAAAAATGAAGAGATCTTTTAGCTTTGTGATGAATCTTCAACCACTTGTGTGCTTTGATCCTTTTCCATGAACTTCATAGGTTTCATAGTGAATTAGCATTCGATTTTGGTTTTTGAGAGGAGAAGAGATTGTTTGAATGAGATTGAAGGAGTTTAAATTTAATTGTGGAGAGCTCTAATGATCATTGATTTGGATTTGATCTTCATGAAGTTGGAAAAGGGTTGTTGAATCCATGGAAGCCATTAGAGAAGTTATAGATGAGTCTTCAATTTGGTAGAGTCTCCCCCTTAGAATGAATTTTTCGGTCCCCTCCCCCCCCCCCCCGAAATGAAATGTGAGGGGTATTTATAGTGGTGCTTAAGGGGTAGTGGTAAAGTGGTAAATAAGATGTAAAGCTAGCAATGTATACTTTTCAACACGGCATGGACTAGCATGCAACGTCATGCAATATGAATCCAAGTCGCGGCTTGGGGAACGTCATGGTTGTATATATAACACGCGACTTTGAATGGGGCATGCGGAATGCGGCATGAGGAAATTCTTCCTCTTTACTTTACAACTGGCATTCCATGTCATCATTATAACATGGATAAAAAGGGGCCGTATCAAATAATTATGACATGAAATGTATTTGACCCGAACGCCATGACTCTTGTGCTCCAACAGTCGAAATGGCATGGTCCACCGACATGACTGGACACACGGCATGACTCATTTTGGCATAAAGACATGGAATGTGAATCTTGTGGGACAATGTCAGTAACGACATGATTTAGCAGTGCAAATTGTTTATATTCTCAACGACTTGTCTTAATACACTCAGCATGGGTTCTCATGTGACTTGAGAGATTTGTTATGCACCAGGCTGGCACTAATTGGGCTGATTCATGTTGTATCCCATTTCTTCATATAATATTTGCAACCTGCCGTGTTTAAAGTGGCACACGTGACCTTGCAACCTGGCTAAGTATGTTTTACATAAGAAGGGTACTATCTTATCCCTTCTCTAGACTTTGTGTTGTGCCGCCATATGTTATTGCAACAAAGATGGTCCGTGTATCTTGGACTAAAGTCAGCCACATAGATTTGAATTCTCAATACTCCCACCGACTTGCTTTTAGACATACGCTTTGCAGCAGGAGTCAGAGCAATATACGGCATGAGGTACAACTTGAATCATATCGCGTAAATGACCTGGCATTAGAATAGAATGACATGAATATTTTGGCCATCACGATATGAGTTATGTCGGCCTATAACCTGTTTGTATGCCATAAATGCTTATGACATGAAACATGTCGTATACTTATGCCATGAATGTCTGAACAAACTAGAGCATTGCCACTGATTCATATGAACAGGCCCTATGTCATGTGTTACCGGATTGATCCATGCAAGCATATTGCATACCTGTCACGCCAGCTTTTAAGATGACAACGTCCTGGATTTTGTTAACATATAGATTTCCTTCCCACGACATTATTGCTTAACGACTTAGCTAATGTCTTTTAACGTGGCATGAACGTTGCATAGTCAGGTGTTCATGAGTTAACATACTTGAAGGCACCTGCATGCTTTATCTTAGACGAGATGCGGCAAGAACTCCAGGGCATGTTTCAACGAATTGCCTTAGTTCGAACACATCATATTATATGCATGATCCAAGATTGCCCTAGCGAATTGCTAATCATAGAACGACATGGAATGATCTACGATTTGGTCTGACTAACTCATGCCATGTGGCAACGATTTGGTGTGTGCATGCTTCACGACTTGGTTCTCCATATCATGAATTATATATAGCGATATGTTTTTATGGGAACGACGTGTTTGTCACAGGAACTCCATGCGACATGTTGTTTGCTTCACCCTTTAACGACATGGAGATTGTTTGCACGACATGGCCTGACGAATAACACGAGACGCATGCGGTATGGAGCAAACAACATGACTTTAATATGCCGTCCTTTCTTTAAATCGTGGCGAACGGCTTGATTCCATGTCGCATCGACGGTCTTGCACCAAGTCGTGTGAACGACTTTGAGTCATTTCACCAAAACGTGTTTGGCGAGGCCATCTGGTCCATTGCGTATTATGTCGCTGCTGCATTCTCTCTGAGTCGCGTTGGTCTAATGGTGTTAGCAGTAACCGAACCGCTTCAGCGTCTAACAAAAATCAAGGTGAGTTAGACTCACTCATTTCTTTCCAGTTATATTTCATACAAGTCGGGTTTTTATTTTGTGTGTTATGGTTGCTAATGGTTGACTGTTTGTTAAATATATATATATATATATATTCATATATTGATTGAACCAATGAAGCTAAACGTTGTTTAACCTCAGTTATACTGAATTGAATGATTGTTATTGTTTGTTAATTGGTTGCTGTTAAATAATTGTTATTTGCTGTTTATAGAAATAATCAGTTATATTGAATTGAATGATTTTATTTGAGATAACTTACTTGGATGCAAGGAAGAACAGGTTGGAGGAATCCAACTCAATTCCTCAAATATATTATTGTTATTTATTTTTATATTATCATTATATGAACTGTTCTGATTGGAAGATTGATTTGGTTGTTGACCGTTGACCTAAAATTCAACATTTGTTCAGTTTTAACCAATGGGCAGTATTGGTTGAGTAATTGGCCTATAAATCAATCGTTTTCCAAATATGGATTTATCGTCAGATAAATAGATAGATGTGAAGTTACAAAATTTATTTTATAACTGAAATAGATTTTTTTATCTATTATTTGAATAATAGTTTATTAAAATGGAAATACATATTTATTATTTATTAATTAAGTTTATAATTAATTTTTAGTTGATTTTATGAAGTAAATTATTATATTAAGAAGATTTGTAAGCAAATGAGCGGAAAATTTGCCTAACGGTTAAGATTTGAATAATTGTTTTTAAGAAACAGCTAAATGGAATATTATTTAAATTAATTATATTATTAATTATTTTAAGGGAAGGACCAATTGAAATTGGTTAACAAGTAAATGGTGTATTGAGTTGACTAAGTCAACCGTTTCAACCGGGATTGATTAGTATATTAATTTGCTTTGAATTAATCTAATAAAATAAAGTTTAACAAATATTTGTTTTAATTTTAATAAGATTTTAAAAAGGAATTTACTATTTATTCTAGTTAATTAAGAAGTTAACTACATCTACTGTAGTTAATGATGAAAGTAAATTATTTTAATTAATAATAATTTAGGTGATTACTTTTTACTTGAAATTCATTTAAAAAGTGATCAAAGTGGAAATGAATCTAATCGAAATGTGAAAGAAGTTTATGAATGGGTTTTATATTAAAACCGAGTTTTTACAACGAAGTTATAAAAGGAATTTTTAAGCAATTGCGATAGCTTAAATTAAATGGTTATCTAACATTTGAAGTTAGAAAAAGGAAATTGAGAAGTTGGAAAGTGGTTAACGAACTGAGATTTTTTCCGAGGATCGGAATGTGATATTTCGAAGTTCAGAATGTTAAGCGGAGTTTCAAATTTTTCCGAATTTCGAAATGTTAATCAAAGGCGAAAGTATAAGCTAAATAAAAGGTCTTGGAAATGGCAACGAATATAGGTTGTCGTAAATGATTTACAAACAATTTTGTAAATGGAAGTTAAGAGTTTAGAAATATAATTGAAATATTAGTTGTTGATAATAATTTACAAATGGAATTTGTAAATGAAGTACGAGTTTTGGAAATAATGAATTTGTACCAATTGTTACAAATTATAAATTGAACTATTTGATTTATAAACGAAAGATCTTTAAAAAAGATAGCTATGCGATTTTAAACAACGCATAAGTTGTCAGAATGATTTGAAAAGGTATAATATAAGAAAATAAGAAGTGTTGAAATGAAATCTGTTATGTTTGTTGCAGATGATAAGTTGAATTGTTTTGATAAAAATAAATATAAGGTTTCGTAAAGAGATGTCAATTATAAGAATTGTAAAAGATAAATGTAAGATTTACAAAAAAAATTATATTAGATTTGTTAAAGATAGTTTATATGATTTAAAAACAAATATAGTATTGTTGTTGCAAATAAGTTGAAGAATATTTATAAAGAGATGTTAAAGAAATTTAACAAAGGATTCTATTTATAATGGAATCAAAGCTCGAGTATAATATTATAAAGGAATATTAAAGATTAATAGAGAAGAATAATAGTAGTTTACTTAATAATTTATTTAGTAAACGGTGTTGAGATTTAAAGAAGGTGGCCAAGGGAAAACGTGTGGTTAATAAACTTTTATTTATTCTGAAGATATGAATGTTGTTGGTCAAGGTCAGAAGGTAAATAAAATACCCCAACTTGAACGACTTCATGGTTATCCAAGGATGGTGTTAGTTTATAAATGAGAGAAATTGAGGGGAAACATAAGTTATGATTTCCGTAAAGAATATTGAAAACTGTATTCGAAAAGTTTATACATAAATGAAATGGTTTTAAGAATATTCTTATTTATAATAAGAAGTAAAGGATAAACTCCAAATATTGGAAGATTTTAAGAATATCGTTAACATATGTTTAATTAAAGAGGCCAAGTAATGTCGAGTATTGAATCAATGAACTCATTTTATTCTCATGATTATTTATTTGATAGTTAAATATCCGACTATCAAATCTGGCCAATATGATTGTTGGTACGGAAAGACCAGGATCGAAATTATATTCGAAAACCATTCCGAACCAGCTAATATGTGAAGATGCTGATTGAAGATGGAGCAATTGAAAACCATGGATCTTCATGAGCGGAAGAACTACTTGTTGAATTTCCCTGGTTGGCTCCTAGAGATATTTCGATAGTGAATCTATCGTGAGTGGAATCGTCAGATTGCAAGGACTACTCACTACTGATCCTTAGGGTGATACATATATAGGATGTGGTAGGAGGATGCCTTCAGTTCATCCTGTTCCTGAATGACTTGTATAGACGAATGTTTGACAAAGTAGTTCCAAAGGATCACGTGCGTTAATTTCTTCAAATGTATTTCTGTTGATGGCGGAGAAGGCTGGACACCTTCTCTTAGTTAAATACTCAGAATCATTTTGTGGACGTCAATTAGTGATTTTTTGATGGATCTGACGATGTGGCATTCAAAGTGAATGGTGGTAAGATGTTCTAAAAATAATAAAGGTAAATAAATAAATTATGACCTCAAGCCTCATCAACTGGGAAATGGTTAAAATCGGGTAGGTCACATGGCTATGTGGGTTGCACCAATCAAAAGGGTATATCATTACCTGGTCTGGAGAAATCAAATGCCTTCGGTTGTCCCTTTATTTTATTTATATGCTATCGGTTCGGTTGGCTGGTCCCCAACCGTGGTGATGATATATTCGGTACTCTCAAGCGAAGTGAGGGACCGGTCATGTTTAGCCGGGGTTGCAAGATGTTCTTGTTGAACCCCAATGTATTCATCTCCGGAGGTACAATGTTGGAAAGGTGGTTGCTCGTACTTTGCCATGGAAATCCATTCTCCAATAAGTACCCGCGGTTTGATTGTAAACTGTATATGTAGAGCATGAGATGCAAACGTTTTGCTAGATTGTTATTTATTTGTAATTAGACATTATTATAATATCAGAAAAGATACTGATTTCAAAAAACGTTTTGTGTTATCGTAAGGTAAAAACCGTCCGTATTTATGTGTGGATTTGGTCTTACAATTATCCTTTTCTTTCGGAAAGATTTTGACTTTAAAATCAAGTTGGCTGATACGTTTTAAAATTAGGGTGTTTTTTTCACTCTGGTTCACTAGACTGGTCCTGCATTTGTAATGCTCGGGTTAGACCGGGTTGTACAGGTTCAGGGTATCAGTTGCTGCGAAGTCCAGAGACGAGCTGGAGTTGTTCAGACGTATGATATTATATAGTTGTGTTTCTGTTGTGTGTTGTATATGAGGACATGCTATTGTAACCTTCCTAATGTGTTGATGTACTCTGGTGATTGTAAGTATTTTTTTAAGGCTCTCAGTAAAGATTTATTCCTATATTATATTTTGTTCAGTTGTGATGTAAGACTCTGATCATGTGCTGGTTCTTCTTCTTCTATTCTAACTTTCTTTCTTCCTTACCTCACCCTCTAACCTTTTTCTAATAGCATTCCAGTGTTTTCGGTGTCTGGAAGGTCGACATGTTATATGGTATTTGTATTTATGTCAATTTTTGGGTCAAAAATTTCTTGGGCGATTACAATTAACCATTAGGTTAATTTCTGATTTACTTGCTTATAAACTTATTTAAAATATAAGAATTCATCATAATAAATCATTTTATAATTACTTATAAAATTAAATAATAAATAGTTATTTTCTTTTAATAAAAATTTTATTTAAAATAGTTTATGTAAAATAGTTCTCAATATCCGACTTTAGTTATAAAATAAATTTTATAACTTTATTTCAGTCGATTCACCTGACATCTTAAAAAAATGGATTTATAGGCCATTTACTATCAATCACTTAACCAATATTGTTTCTTGATTAATAAACAACAGTGTTGAATTTCAATTCAACCATCAACAACCAAACCATCATCCAAACAAATTGGTTAACCCGTTCATGTAATAATAATATGAAAGCAAATAACATTAAAATATTTGAGGAATCTTGTTGGATCCCTCCAACCTGTTTCTCTCTGCATCGCAGCTAATATAAAAGTTTATATATGCATATAAAATAGACAATTTAACTAATTCATTTAAAAATGAATCTTCTGCTGAAAAGCTGAAAGTATCAACGTTTATCTGTTCATAGACAAAAATTTATAAATATAACCAAACAATCCAAGGAATTAACGATAATCAATCCAAGCAATAAACAATAATCAATCTAAACAATCATTCAAACAATAATAACCAATCGTCCAAACAATCAACTAATCATATCATATAAATAAATATCGATTAACTAATAGATATTTATAACATGACATAATTTAAATACTATTCTAGAAAGTGTGAGTTGACAACTCACCAGTCGTTCAATCGACAATTCAACATCGTATTATTTAATTTTAAGTAGAAGTTTAAAATTAAAAAAATTCTGATTAGCTCCACATCACAATTCATCATGGACTTGTAGTACTCGTCCATGCGATCCCAAAGCTCCTTGTTTCGTGCGATTTTGATAATGTGTGCATAAGTTATTAATATTACACGTTATAACTGAATTAAACATCATTAGCAATTAATTAATAATAAATCAATTATCCTTGATTAAACCAACTAACTGTATAATACTTCTTCTCCTCCATACCTAGATATTCGAACCGTGAATAACACCATTGTTGAATCTTTCTACGTCCCAAGCTCCTTCCCCCGTCCACCGTTCCACGTGCCGACTCCACTGTTATTCTCTTCTTCTCCTCCTCTCCGCAGCCATCCCCAATGTGTTCCACTCAACGCCTTCCTCCTTGTCGCGTCGTACAGCCCCAACACCATGCTATAGTTGAAAACACCGATCAAAATTTTCATCGAACTCGCCTAAAAATTGCACGCAAGTTCCCACAACCACCAGGAACCCAAAAATAATATTGATTCACGAATCGAAGCATCTATTTTACAAATTAGGCCAACCTAATTCATGCTTTTCATAAAACCGACGAACCAAATTTGCGCCAAACCCAACATAAGTTGTATCAGATCGAAGAGAAAAATCATATAATCCCAATGGATTCAATATTGTTTTATTTTGTTTTGTTTTTGAATTGTCATGAATTTTTGATTTAATCGGAGGTGGCGGCTAAAATTTCGTTCGGTGTTGACAACTGAAAATAGGAATGAGGGTTTAGGATGTTGATGATAAAATATAAGGTAGGTTAATTATTTATTTATTCAATTTTATTGAATATAGTATCCTATCGCTGTTTATCGTTCGACATTCTTTATTCGTACAATCACGTGCGGACTCCAATTGATATGAAAATGGATCTCCCCATATAGGTTGACATTCCGAACTCAATGAAACTTGTTTCGACGAAATCCGAGTCCGTTTGAAAAAACTGCGCTATTTTAAATTTTAAATCGTTAATCGATTCACGTTTATTTCTCGCACGCTCATGTAACGACTCATATTGGCTCGAAACTTGAAATCTAGCAATAATTAGTCATTACGGATTTATTAAAATTTGTTTCGTTGTAATTCGAGGTCGTTTGCAAAATGGCTATTCTCAAGTGTTAAATAAAATCAATAAAATATAAATTGATTTTAAATTATTAAACCCAATTATAATAAATTATTATTATTGTATATACTCAGGTAGAATTATACATAGCTTCAAAATAAACTAGTTTCAGTTTTAAACCCGATATTTTCATTTTTAAGTTATATCGATATTCAAATTATTCATAACCCTTTTATTCTATTAAATAAATCGTTATAGTTCATAAACGATTATACGACAACTTTCTAAAGATTTAATTTGGACATAATTCAGAATATACTAAATGAAATCTAGAATTTTCTCTTTCATTAGAAAACTATAGTCCAACAGATCAGGATGATTCTTGTTTAAAGAATTCCGACCTGTACTAGATTTTGTATACTCAGTTGAAGCTCAAAATTTAAAACTACGAACTACCGCAATGCTGAGAGCTCGTTTTTAATTAAATTATATTTATACATTCAAACTTTGTTTAATAAATGAATTCCTTATTATAATTCAAATCTAAATCTAATTAAATCCTTTTATGTTGTCCAGTTTATAATGTACTACAAATCCAACTTATTTCGACTATTTCAAAATTAGATTTATTATTCCACTACTTATATTAAAAAATACTAAAAATTGTAAACCTTGAGTTGTTTAAACTTCAAAATTACTATTCTAATATTTAAATAAGTTAAGTATTCGACCATTAAAAATCTGGGATGTTACATTCCTCCTCCCTTAAAAGAAATTCGTCCTCGAAATTACAAAGGCAAGAAAAATGATACAAACCTTATAATTTTTCACAAATCCATTTAGATATAATTTTTTTGTTCCACTTTCTGAACTTCTACTTCCAACTAATCCAATTCGTTTAAATTTAAATACCAATTCATTTCAAAAGTTTAAAAAAAAATTAACACCTTAAATTTTTGAAAAATTTCGGCAGAGTCTCCCCTGTAAGGAGGGGCTTCCGCAATATAATAAGAGAGATAAATATTTATACATTGACCCACAAGGTCGGAAAACACAATTGACAAACCATATTTTGTATCTTTGTGTAAGCGTATTGTATATGAGCGTTATTAAGCGAACTCACTTAGTATTTATGCAATTCATGTTTGCAAAACCAAGCCATATGACCTCATGTATTTGTACTTAATTAAAACACAAAAGTCTAATAACAGGAAGTTTAATCACATTCATTCCTTTAATTTGAATATACACATATTTTCCAATCAATATTTTGCATTCAAATCATATTCCATACAAAAAACATCCACATTCATCCAAATTGATTATAAATCAATTCACTCATTTTCAATTATAAATTATGCAACTTAATTTCCTTAAAATCATTCCATTCCATTTAACTAAACTTAAGTTAAATTTTAATCCATTTTATTTACTTTTACCATTTCAATCCATTTAACTTACACAAGTTAAATTTAAATTCATAATCCAAATTCCAGGCTTTTATTTTAAACACTTTTAAATAATGTATGTATATGTATATTTATATTTACAACCATTTGCAAATCCAAAACATCTGAATTTTTAAAACATGTTTTTCTCAAAAAACTGTCCACTAGCGAATTTTCTATGGTAGCAATTCATCACTTAAAAACTCGAAAATGAATACTGATGATGCTGCAGTCGTTATTCAAAACTATTTTCCAATGGTTGAAATGATTTTAGTGCTTTATCACTTCCAGAATCCCTTTAAAACAATTCTTATTCAAAAATTGCTTTAAAGTAATATTATATTACCTTATAATACTTCAAAAAATAATTTCTAAACATCCGGGATTTAAATTCTTGATTCTGGGGTGAAGTCAATTTTGATTTAGCTTATTTGTGTATTTCATTCTTATACAAAATTCATTTGGTTATATATTACCATCTTAATATTATAACCACATATGATTATAATAGTAACAATCAAACACATTAATAATTTGTGAAAATTATTTCTTTATATAAAAATATAATCCTGGGTAACATTACTTCATTTACCCACTTAAAACAATGTTATGTCAAATTGCTCTTTTCAAGTGTTTAGAAATCTTTATCGACCACATCGGCTAAACGCGTTGATTTGGAATTTTTATGTTACAAATCAGTCAACACAATATAAAATAATTTTTATAACCCTAGCAAGTATGCTCAATCATACATATACACTCAAACTCAATCTAGGGAATTACTAACCCCATTTCTATTGAGTTATGCCATGGAGCAAGGTTATTACTTAACCTTCGGCTCTGATACCAAATGTAACGACCCACTTTTTCCATATAGTTTAAGTCGACATTTAACTGCTCATGTCAACTCAAAATGCATAGAAAAATATTGATTTTATTTTAATAAAACTTTTATTCAAAATAATTTATGTAAAATATATCTCAAGATCTGACTTTTGTTATAAAATAAATTTTATAACTTTATTTGAGTCAATTCACCATGACGATAAATCAACATCTTTAAAAAATGGATATTTAGGCCATTTACTGCCAATCACTTAATCAATACCGTTTATTGATTATTAAACATCAGCGATGAATTACAATTCAACCATCAACGGCTAAATCATCATCCAAACAAATTGGTTAAACAGTTCATATAATAATAATATAAAAGAAAACAACATTAAAATATTTGAAGAATCCAGTTGGATCACTCTAACATGTTTCTACCTACATTAAATTTAAGATAACAATTTATATGTGCTTATAAAATAGAAAATTCAACCAATTCATTTAAAAACGAATATTCTGCTTTATAGTAGACAGTGTCAGGGTTTATCTGCTCATGGACGAAAATTTATAACCATAACCAAACAATCCAAGCAATAAACAACAACAACCAGTCATCCAAAAAATCAGCCAATAATATCATACAAATAAATATCGATTAAACAATAGATATTTATAATATGATATAATTTAAATAGTATTCTAGATAGTGTAAGACAACTCACTAGTCATTTAATCGACGATTGTACGTCGTTTTATTTAATTTTAAACATATATCTAAAATTAAACAAAATTCTGATAAGCTCCAATCTATTCCAATCCATCGCGGACTTTTAGTACTTGTCCATATGATCCCAACACTCCTTGTTTCGTGCGACTGTGATAATGTATGCATAAGTTATTAATATCACAAGTTAAAACTGAATTAAAGTCATTAGCAATTAATTAGTAATTAACAGATTACCCTTAATTAAACCAATTATTCGTATAATACTTCTCCTCCATACCTAGATATTCGAACCATGAATAACACCATTGCCGAATCTTTCTACCTCCTAAGCTCCTTCCCCCATCCACCACTTCATGTGCCGACTCCACCGTTATTTTCTTCTTCTTCTCTTCTCCACAGCCATACCCAATATGTACCACTCGACGCCTTCCTCCTTTTTGCGTCATACAATTCCAGTACTACGCTATAATGGAAAACATCAATCAAAATTTTCACTGAACTCGCCAAAAAATTCCAGATAATTGCCTATAGCCACCAGGAACCCGAATATAATCTCCATTTCATGAATTGAAGCCTCTATTTCTACGAATTAAGCCAACCTAATTCATGCAACTCAAAAAAACAGCGAACCAAATTTGTGTCGAACCCAACGTAAGTTATACTAGATAAATGAGAAAAATCATACGATCCGAACGAATCCAATATTGTTTGATTTCGTTTGTTTTCTATTTATTATGAATTTTTTATTTAATCGGAGGTGGCGGCTCAAATTTCGTTCGGTGTTGACGAATGAAAGTAGGAATGAGGGTTTAGGATGTTGATGATAGTATGTAAGGCAGGATAAATATTTTTTATTTGATTTTATTCAACATAATATCCTATCGTTGTTTATTGTTCGACGTTCTTTATTTGTATAATCACATATAAACTCCAATCGCGATGAAAATGGACTTCCTGCTATAGTTTGACATCCTAGACCTAATGAAACTTGTTTCGTGGAAATCCTAGTCCGTTTTGCCAAAACAACGCTATTTTAAATTTTAAATCGCTATTCACTCGCTCACATAACAATTTAGATTGGCTCAAAACTTGAAATCTAACAATAATTAGTCATTACGTATTAATAAAATTCGTTTTATTGAAATTCGAGGTCATTTGCGAAATGGCTATTCTTAAGTGTTAAATAAAATTGATAAAATTTAAATCGATTTTAAACAATTGTTTCCAATAATAATAAATTATTATTATCATATATGTTCATATATAATTATGCATAATTTCAAAGTAAACTAGTTTGAGGTTTAAATCGATATTTTCATTTTCAAATTAAATCGGTATTCAAATCATTCAAAACCCTTTTATTTGTGAAGACCCGTAACTTCACCGGTAAGGAAAGAGCAGATGCTTTGAGGACAAGACACATCGGGACGCAAACAGAAGAACATTTCATTGTTAATTACAACAATTCATCAGATTACAAGAATATACAGAGTATGAATGAATAAAATACGTTCGATAAATATCAGAGATTACAATAAATTACATAGCAGCGGAAAAATAATACAAAGCACAATTGAAAGTAATACACGGATACAGAGCTTTCCGAGTATCGTTCCAGCTGTAAATCAGGATCCTGTGAATATAAATCTACAAAACCAAAACTACTTGTTGCCCGTGCGGAAAATAGGGGCACCCAGAGTTTAGGTTAAAACAATAAACTCCAGGTCAGTCATGGGACTGGTGTGAGAACTAAAACAGTTATTAATCTTTATTTTAAAGTTAGGTAAATCAATGGACCACGCCGTATAACACGGAACGTGTTTCCTCCCAAGAATACCAGTGCATAAAACAAACAGCGCAATGCTAAATAAAGAAAAATGAAGCTATTATAAGACCCAGGTCCCATAACACAATGCAACGCAAGCCGGAGGATAGCGTTCTTACTTTATAATAGCCAAGAATGCTTGGTACGTGAAATTTCATGTTTTATTATTACTATAAGTGTATAGTGTCAAAACAATTTTAAATCATAAGTATCAATCATAGACGGCATAAGTGCCCCATACCACCATATTGCCATACTAGGCTCTACAATCAAAACAGCAAAGTCACGTATTTGGAAATTGGATTTCCATCTGTGAACCGAGGCTAGGGATTGTCCTCACCGAATTCGAGACTGTCTAGACGAGCCTCAGGAACAGCCGCAATTGCCCCATGGATCGTCAGGGCCGGTCCACCGATGTGGATTATTATGCCTGAACATTATGTTTCCCCGCCCTTTGGGGCGTAAATGAGCCAAATGACTCCATCGGCTCCACACAGTCACCGATATATCTGAGGCGCCTCGCAACAGCAACAACCACACAGGTGAAAATAATATAAATGTCAGGGCTGGTAGGTCACTAACACCACCCAAGCTAGAAGGAAACACATGCCCTCCCTGAAGTCCTCTCCCATTTCTGGTTCACAACCGGGGTGTGAGGCTCGCGAATCAATACTACACAAAGCAATGCCACACAGGCCGTGCTTTGATCATCAACCTCAATACTCTGCTTTTCAACAGAAGCCTTGATCATATTGCCACTTAGGCATGCCACACAGGCAATTCACTCCATGTGTTTGATGTCCATCAATATATAACCTCTGAGCTCGTACGTCTTAGAGAAGGGCATTAAGCAAGAGAATAAATTCTCCGCCGCCAAACAAATATATATTTAATAGAAATCAATCACACAGAATAAAATCCAATGTCAGACATACAGTCCATTTACATGTTCGTTCTGGGTCTGAGCGAAACAGGAGGCACCTTGTACCTCGCACATCCATCGATCTCCAAGTACGTCTGGACGATCACCAACAGATTCCCTCCTCTTGGGTGTACAGCCCAATCAAGATTATCAGTAAAAACCTAAACGATGTGAATACCTCCGTTCTTCTACCACCGTCTTCATCCTCGACACCATGTCGAATCAGTTATTCAGAATGGGATAAACCCGGTCTATCTGAATAACTCACGTATATAATAAACAAGTGTAACACAAACATAACATACGCCTCATTCCAATTCATAATATTCTTTTATTCAAATATTCTTATACTTTGGGAAAGGTTCCCACTAATTTTATCAAAGACAAATTCTTTAAATTTATTCTTTAATCTTCTTTTGAATATCAATTCAAACTAGTCGGGATTAGCGAACCACACCGAAGTAATCATTTATTTTATTTCCCAATCCCAACCTATTCATCCCATGAAGTAAAACTGGTCATACTTCATATCTAACACCACGGTGTTATCGGTAAACTCAATTACTATTTCACGTTCAAATCTAATTAAAGATTTAACTATCGCCTGGAGCAAAACTGGTGATACTCCATTCTCGATCATTTCAATCTAATTAAAGATTCATTAAAACTCCACTTGGTTTTAATCTTCCCAATAATCACTATTAATGATTATTTAACTTGGGAAATCATATCCTGTCTTTAACTGGGTTAAAGAACCAATGCCATTTAAAACACGGTTCACTACAAAACCAAAATCACATTCCATTAATTATCGGGTTAAAGAACAAGTGTTATTTAAAACACCGTTCACGATAAACCCAAAAATCAATTAAAATTCAATTCCAATTAAATACCATTTAATTGGTACACTTCATTAAATCTAAATAAAAAGATTTAATCTTTTTCTCAACTGGGTTTAAGAACAACATTAATGAAGACACCATTCACGACAAACCCAAATCCCATTTGATATTAAATACAAGGCTCTGAATAGAAAATATATCGGCTTATATTCAATATCAAATTCTACGACCAACAAATATCGTATTGGAAATAACGATATAAACATATCTTTCAGATTTCCATAACAATATCTGTATAATCCCGAAATCCAACATTGAAATATTCCAAAGACAATTTCGATTCAAATCCATTTCCACTTTATATATTGGAAATTCTGGTTATTTTCAAAACCATTTCAAATCCACTTTATTTATTTTAAAAATAAATGGGATTATAATTCTAGTTCAAAACTAGTTCATTTCGATAAAAATCTATTTTTAACTTTTCAAATATGGAATTTTTCATCCCAATTCTTCAAAAATCATTTCTTATGATTTTACACAAATTATTACTATTTTTAATAATTTTATCAAGGCCCGTACAGTCGATTTCCATCAATGGCCATCGAACTGCACTTACATCGACCTTTTCCAAATTTGATTTGGACATAATTCCAAATCCAACCGTTAGATTTCAAATCTCTAATATTCGTTAGAAAGCTCATTTCGATACGAACCCAACGGTTCGGTTTTTAGGAGAATCCGACGGTCGGATCTCGCGCAACATCAATTCGAAGTCAATGGTCGAAATTCGCGAACTGCCGCAGCGCGGCGCGTTTTATTCAGGCCATTGAATATATATATTTCGTCGATTTCCTTTTTAAAACATATTTTATAAATCATTTTAAATTCGTTTTCAAAACGATTTCAACTTCCTATTCAATTTCTAATCAAAATTGAATATTCCACATCATCGATATACAAATAATAATATTTTCAAAACGTTATATTTTGAAATCAATTCCTTTTCTATATTCATTATAAAAACGAATATAATCGATATAAATATCGTTCACGTCAAAATGGCGTCAATCTAAACAACACGGCTTTATATATTTCAATAACTTCGTTATTCTATTCAACAAATGAATATTTATTCTATTCAACACATGAGTCTATATTTTATTCAACACATGAATATTCTCAACACATGAGCATCGTCAACACATGACTATTATTGTTATTTAATATATTTTATAAAATTATGATAAAGATGTAAATTTTATTGTTTAAAATATTTTACTCAACACATGAATATTTTCAACACATGAATATATATTTTATTCTATTCAACACATGAATATATATTTTATTATATTCTTCATTTTCCCAATTGGAATGAGGCCCAATCAATTGCCATATAATGTTAATTACATAGATTCCATACAACACATGTATATAATAACAACGATAAATAATCAACCATCATCCAAAGTGCACCACACAACTGCATAAGCATTAAATATAACTAATTAACGCTCGTACAGTCTGTCAATCAAACGATCGACATACCACTAAACAATTGGGATTAGTGTACGTCAATATTATCCCAACACCCGTGCGGGGTTTCAAATCAACAAACACAGATTTTTGTTTGTGCAGTTGGGCGATGTGTAAAATTTATCGTCCCAATCAGTATCAGTCAAATCTGTGTATGTAAACAAATCTCCGATTTGTTTATTACTATTTATTTTATATACACGTTAAAAATCATATTTTTAACTATAAAATATTTTCCACTATAAAATATTTTATTTCATTCCACATCACACAATCAAATTTCACAACACAACAATCAAACAAACAAGTCATCCATGGTCTATGGACGACGGGTGTCGGGTGCTACTAAGCACCGTCTGCATCCTAGTATATATTTCAAACTAGAAATAAATTAAAGGTGAGGAGTTCTCATCGACTAGCTAAACCAATTCACCCCGACTCTTCATATGTAGGAAATCTTGTCGTGTCCGCCTTTTGTTCCTCGTATTCACTACATATATAAAAATCATATTTTTATATTATTGCTATGTATATAAAAATCACATTTTTATAACCATGTTATATTGATAAAAATCACATTTTTATTGCTACTTCATATATATAAAAATCGAATTTTTATCCTATCGCTACATATATAAAGATTAAATTTTTACTATCTATATAACATAAAAATCGTATTTTTATATTCTCTATCTTATAAAAATCATATTTTTATTCTTTCTATTATATAAAAATCATATTTTTATTCTTCACATCTAATAAAAATCATATTTTTATTATCACACTTATATAAAAATTATATTTTTATTATCTATACCATAAATAAAAATTGTTTCTTTATCTAAAAATCATATCCTTTTCTAGTTTAAAAATCAATCTTTATTATCTATAAAAATCTAAACTTTATATCCATAGAAATTTGATTTCTTATAAATAGCAAACAAAACTGATTTATAATTTTAAATCTAACTATACTAAATAAAAACAAAGAGAAAATAAAATCAAATAAAAACTTACAGTCAAAGGGAAGAGGGGGGCTGCTCACGGCCGGAGGAGACGGCTGGGGGACCATGCCGGTCGGAGCAGCGGGCTATGGTGGCTGTGGCGCAGGTCTACAAGCTAGGGTGCAGGTTTTTTTTCTTATGAATCTTTGATTTGGGTGAAGTGGAAAAGGAGAGGAAGGGGAGAGAGAAGATCGGAGAAGATGGAGGCGGTGGGGGGTTCGCGGCGAAGGCGGAGGGCTGGGCGGCTGCGTGCGATTTGAGGAAGGGGGAGGGGGCTCGCGTTTTGGAAAGATGAAGGGGGGCAACGGTTTTGACTATGAAATTGGGAAGGAGAGGGTTTTTATAATTTATTTAATTAATATTTTGTCCTTTCAAAAAGTAACTTTTATTTTCGAACCCCAAATCGAACCCACCAACTATCGTCCCTAGCTAATTACCCCCATTTTGAACACAATGGGATATGTATCGTAAGCTGGTTCGATCGTTTCAATTAGTTTTTGTCAAAATCAAAATATAAATCTATATATTGAATTTGAACGCGCAATTTTAATTTACCGGGGCCACATACTGACTCTAAAAATGCCAGAAAAATTATTTCTAGCTTCGTATTGATGAGACGGTCCTAACAAAGCTAAATTCGTCAAATTCTAAGACCGTTTGAAAAATGGCCATTTTCCAGTTGATTAAAATCAACTTAAACTGGTCAAACGCGTTTTCCTTTTCCAGGCTCACATATTGAATCAGAAAATTACGAATTTTGAAACCTAGCATTAAATTGACATCACGGATCCAACAAAAGAGGTTTCGTCGAAAACCGAGGTCGTTTGCAAAATTTCCATTTTCAAGGCCCAGAATTCCATATCGACTATTCTGAATTTCAACTGGACATAACTTTTGATTCCCGCTATGAAAGTTAAATTTTTCGGATTCGTTGGAAAGATATTTTCAATTAGATTCTAACATTTTTGGTTTCGCTAAAAATCCGGTTTATTTTGAATCCTGTACATTAATTTGAAATTTGACGTTTGAAATCGAATTTTCAAATTACCGCGCCATTTTCAATTCCTTTCATAATTAAAATAAAATATTTATATTGTAACGACAATTCAAATAATTATATACGTTCGAATTATATACAAAATAAATTTCTCATCGTTATTATTTAAAATAATTCATTTTATATATTCAAAATTCGTCGAAATTGCCAAAATAAATTTTTTAAATTGGCTCAGATTTTCGGGTTATTACAATCTCCCCCACTTAAAACTTTTCGTCCCCGAAAAGGAACGAAGCTGAAAGTTGTTTAACTAATCAACTCAACTTCATTATTTTCATTATGGCTTAAGTTCTTCAACTTTTCAGTTTCTAAGAACTTTTCAAAATTTTCAAACATTTGGCTAACACCCTAAATTTCCGAAAAATTTCGCCATAACCTCCCCTGCACCGGGGCTTCGGGATATTTCAAATAGCCTCCCATGGCCCTCACCAATCCAAAAAGAAAAAGAAACAGCCAAGCGGTTAGCCAATCGGCTCATAGAATCATCAAAAATCCAAGAAATACAAAAACATGTACCTATTTGTCGGGCAAACAATTTTATTCCTCTTCCTAGCCTCCTTGCTATGACCTGTTCAATGTAAGTACATGTATACGTATGCAAATGCGACTAATTTTCGATACAATTCACTATTTGGTTCAATTTGGCTAAAGGTTCAACATTTTAATTAATCAAACTATAATCAAACAACACAACCAGCAATCAATTAGTTGATTATCTTTTCAATCACATAACTCTGATACATAGTCTAAATATCAGATTTTTGATGCCAAATCACAACAATAAGCCTATCTATCTTTGGTTCTCACACCAGTAAATTGGAAATATATAGATATCTCACTTTCGAAACACGAACATAAATCCTGAAGATGGAGCTCCATCATCAAAATCATCTCCGGCGACAAGAGTGCGATTCTATATCTATCCAGTATATTAAAACTTCAAATACACGCGGATCAGACATATACGCAAAATCTTTATATATTGCATTGTCCAAATTCAATATAAAATAAATAATCAAATACGAATAATTGATTTAAATTTTCAAAACAAAATTTTGTTTTCATTTTTAAAAATATACTCTTCACACTCGTTCTAGGGTACTACTGATCCTATCTCTAACGAGTCATTCTCATTGGATATTACTAATCCCATCTCTGATGAATTCTTTCGTTTGGTTCTAACGTGTCTTGTTCTCGAGCTTTGTAAACCAAAGCTCTGATACCAACTGTGAAGACCCGTAACTTCCCCGGTAAGGAAAGAGCGGACGCTTTGAGGACAAGACACATCGGGATGCAAACAGAAGAACATTTCATTGTTAATTACAATAATTCATCAGATTACAAGAATATATAGAGTATGAATGAATAAAATACATTTGATAAATATCAGAGATTACAATAAATTACATAGCAGCGGAAAAATAATACAAAACACAACTGAAAGTAATACATGGATACAGAGCTTTCCGAGTATCGTTCCAGGTGTAAATCAGGATCCTGTGAATATAAATCTGCAAAACCAAAATTACTAGCTGCCCATGCGGAAAATAGGGGCACCCATTGTTTAGGTTAAAACAATAAACTCCAGGTCTGTCGTGGGACTGGTGTGAGAACTAAAACAATTATTAATCTTTATTTTAAAGTTAGGTAAATCAAGGGACCACGCCGTATAACACGGAACAGGTTTCCTCCCAAGAATACCAGTGCATAAAACAAATAGCTCAATGCTAAATAAAGAAAAATTAAGCTATTATTAGACCCAGGTCCCATCACACAATGCAACACAAGCCGGAGGATAGGGTTTTTACCTTATAATAGCCAAGAATGCTTGGTACGTGAAATTTCATGTTTTATTATTACTATAAGTGTATAGTGTCAAAACTATTTCAAATCATAAGTATCAATCATAGAAGGCATAAGTGCCCCATACCACTATGTCGCCATACTAGGCTCTACAATCAAAACCGCAAAGTCACGTATTTGGAAATTGGATTTCCATCTGTGAACCGAGGCTAGGGATCGTCTTCACCGAATTTGAGACTGTCTAGCCCAAGCCTCAGGAACAGCCGCAACTGCCCCATGGATTGTCAGGGTCAGTCCACTGATGTGGATTATTATGCCTGAACACTACGTTTCCCCACCCATTGGGGCGTAAATGAGCCAAATGACTCTATCGGCTACACACAGTCACCGATATATCCGAGGCGCCTCGCAACAGCAACAACCACACAGGTGAAAATAATATAAATGTCAGGGTTGGTAGGTCACTGACACCACCCTAGCTAGAAGGAAATGCATGCCCTCCCTGAGGTCCTCTCCCGTTTCTGGTTCACAACCGGGGTGTGAGGCTCGCGAATCAATGCTACACAAAGCTATGCCAAACAGGTCGTGCTTTGATCATCAACCACAAGACTCTACTTTTCAACAGAAGCCTTGATCATATTGCCACTTAGGCATGCCATATAGGCAATTCACTCCATGCGTTTGATGTCCATCAATATATAACCTCTGAGCTCGTACGTCTCAGAAAAGGGCGTTAAGCAAGAGAATAAATTCTCCGCCGCCAAACAGATACATATTTAATAGAAATCAATCACACAGAATAAAATCCAATGTCAGACACACAGTCCATTTACAAGTTCTTTCTAGGTCTGAACGAAACCGTAGGCACCTTGTACCTCGCACATCCATCGATCTCCAAGTACATCTAGACGATCACCAACTGATTCCCTCCTCTTGGGTGTACAGCCCAATCAAGATCATCAGTAATCACCCAAACGATGTGAAGACCTCCGGTCTTCTACCACCGTCTTCATCCTCGACACCACGTCGAATCAGTTATTCAGAATGGGATAAACCCGGTCTTTCTGAATAACTCGCATATATAATAAACAAGTGTTACACAAACACAACATACGCCTCATTCCAATTCAGAATATTCTTTTATTCAAATATCTTTATGCTTTGGGAAAGGTTCCCATTAATTTTACCAAAGATAAATTCTTTAAATTTATTCTTTAATCTTCTTTTGAATATCAATTCAAACTAGTCGGGATTAGCGAACCACACCGAAGTAATCATTTATTTTATTTTCCAATCCCAACCTATTCATCCCATGAAGTAAAACTGGTCATACTTCATATCTAACACCACGGTGTTATCGGTAAACTCAATTACCATTTCACTTTCAAATCTAATTAAAGATTTAACTATCGCCTGGAGCAAAACTGGTGATACTCCATTCTCGATCATTTCAATCTAATTAAAGATTCATTAAAACTCCACTTGGTTTTAATCTTCCCAATAATCACTATCAATGATTATTTAACTTAGTAAATCATATCCTGTCTTTAACTGGGTTAAAGAACCAATGTCATTTAAAACACGGCTCACTACAAACCCAAAATCACATTCCATTAATTATCGGGTTAAAGAACAAGTGTTATTTAAAACACCGTTCACGATAAACCCAAAAATCAATTAAAATTCAATTCCAATTAAATACCATTTAATTGGTACACTTCATTAAATCTAAATAAAAAGATTTAATCTTTTTCTCAACTGGGTTTAAGAACAGCGTTAATGAAGACACCATTCATGACAAACCCAAATCCCATTTGATATTAAATACAAGGCTCTGAATAGAAAATATATCGGCTTATATTCAATATCAAATTCTACGACCAACAAATATCGTATTGGAAATAACGATATAAACATATCTTTCAAATTTCCATAACAATATCTGTATAATCACGAAATCCAACATCAAAATATTCCAAAGACAATTTCGATTCAAATCCATTTCCACTTTATATATTGGAAATTCTTGTTATTTTCAAAACCATTTCAAATCCACTTTATTTATTTTAAAAATAAATGGGATTATAATTCTAGTTCAAAACTAGTTCATTTCGATAAAAATCTATTTTTATCTTTTCAAATATGGAATTTTTCATCCCAATTCTCCACAAATCATTTCTTATGATTCTACACAAATTATTACTATTTTTAATAATTTTATCAAGGCCCGTACAGTTGATTTCCATCAACGGCCATCGAACTGCACTTACATCGACCTTTTCCAAATTTGATTTGGACATAATTCCAAATCCAACCGTTAGATTTCAAATCTCTAATATTCGTTAGAAAGCTCATTTCGATACGAACCCAACGGTTCGGTTTTTAGGAGAATCCGACGGTCGGATCTCGCGCAACATCAATTCGAAGTCAATGGTCGAAATTCGCGAACTGCCGCAGCGCGGCGCGTTTTATTCAGGTCATTGAATATATATATTTCGTCGATTTCCTTTTTAAAACATATTTTATAAATCATTTTAAATTCGTTTTCAAAACGATTTCAACTTCCTATTCAATTTCTAATCAAAATTGAATATTCCACATCATCGATATACAAATAATAATATTTTCAAAACGTTATATTTTGAAATCAATTCCTTTTCTATATTCATTATAAAAATGAATATAATCGATATAAATATCGTTCACGTCAAAATGGCGTCAATCTAAACAACACGGCTTTATATATTTCAATAACTTCGTTATTCTATTCAACAAATGAATATTTATTCTATTCAACACATGAATCTATATTTTATTCATCACATGAATATTTTCAACACATGAGCATCGCCAACACATGACTATTTTTGTTATTTAATATATTTTATAAAATTATGATAAAGATGTAAATTTTATTGTTTAAAATATTTTACCCAACACATGAATATTTTCAACACATGAATATATATTTTATTCTATTCAACAAATGAATATATATTTTATTCTATTCAACACATGAATATATATTTTATTCTATTCTTTATTTTCCCAATTGGAATGAGGCCCAATCAATTACCATATAATGTTAATTACATGGATTCCATACAACACATGTATATAATAACAACGATAAATAATCAACCATCATCCAAAGTGCACCACACAACTGCATAAGCATTAAATATAACTAATTAACGCTCGTACAGTCTGTCAATCAAATGATCGACATACCACTAAACAATTGGGATTAGTGTATGTCAATATTATCCCAACACCCGTGCGGGGTTTCAAATCAACAAACACGGTTTTTTATTTGTGCAGTTAGGCGATGTGTAAAATTTATCGTCCCAATCAATATCAGTCAAATTTGTGTATATAAACAAATCTCTGATTTGTTTATTACTATTTATTTTATATACACGTTAAAAATCGTATTTTTAACTATAAAATATTTTTCACTATAAAATATTTATTTCATTCCACATCACACAATCAAATTTTACAACACAGCAATCAAACAAAAAAGTCATCCATGGTCTGTGGACGACGGGTGTCGGGTGCTACTAAGCACTGTTTGCATCATAGTATATATTTCAAACTAGAAATAAATTAAAGGTGAGGAGTTCTCATCGACTAGCTAAACCAATTCACCGCGACTCTTCATATGTAGAAAATCTTGTCGTGTCCGCCTTTTGTCACTTTTGTTCCTCGTATTCACTTCACATATAAAAATCACATTTTTATATTATTGCTATGTATATAAAAATCATATTTTTATAACCACGCTATATTGATAAAAATCACATTTTTATTGCTACTTCATATATATAAAAATCGAATTTTTATCCTATCGCTATATATATAAAGATTAAATTTTTATTATCTATATAATATAAAAATTGTATTTTTATATTCTCTATCTTACAAAAATCATATTTTTATTTTTTCTATAATATAAAAGTCATATTTTCATTCTTCACATCTAATAAAAATCATATTTTTATTATCACACTTATATAAAAATTATATTTTTATTATCTATGACCATAAATAAAAATCGTTTCTTTATCTACAAAAATCAAATCCTTTTCTAGTTTAAAAATCAATCTTTATTATTTATAAAAATCTAAACTTCATATCCATAGAAATTTGATTTCTTATAAATAACTAAAAAACTGATTTATAATTTTAAATCTAACTATACTAAATAAAAACAAGGAGAAAATAAAATCAAATAAAAACTTACAGTCAAAGGGAAGAGGGGGGGCTGCCCACGGCCGGAGGAGGCGGCTGGGGGTCCACGGCGGTTAGAGCGGCGGGCTCTGGTGGCTGTGGCGCGGGTCTACAAGCTAGGGCGCAGTTTTTTCTTTCTTATGGATCTTTGATTTGGGCGAAGTGGAAGAGGAGAGGAAGGGGAGAGAGAAGATCGGAGAAGATGGAGGTGATGGGGAGGGGGGTTCGCGGCGAAGGCGGAGGGCTCGACGGTTGCGTGCGATTTGAGGAAGGGGGAGGGGGCTCGCGTTTTGGAAAGATGAAGGGGGGGGAGTCAGCGGTTTTGACTGGGAAATTGGGAAGGAGAGGGGTTTTATAATTTATTTAATTAATATTTTATCCTTTCAAAAAGTAACTTTTATTTTCGAACCCAAATCGAACCCACCGACTATCGTCTCTAGCTAATTACCCCCATTCCAAACACAATGGGATATGTATCATAAGCTGATTCGATCAGTTTTTGTCAAAATCAAAATATAAATCTATATATTGAATTTGAACGCGCATTTCAATTTACCGGGGCCACATACTGACTCTAAAAATTCCAGAAAAAATATTTCTAGCTTCGTATTGATGAGATAGTTCTAACAAAACTAATTTCGTCAAATTCTGAGACCGTTTGAAAAATGGTCATTTTCCAGTCGATTAAAATCAAATAAAACTGGTCAAACGCGTTTTCCTTTGCCACGCTCACATATTGATTCAGAAAATTAAGAATTTTGAAACTTAGCAATAACTTGACATCACGGATCCAACAAAAGTGGTTTCCTCGAAAACCGAGGTCGTTTGCAAAATTTCCATTTTCAAGGGCCAGAATTCCATAGCGACTATTCTGAATTTTCAACTGGACATAACTTTTGATTCCCGCTATGAATGTTCAATTTTTCGGATTCGTTGGAAAGATATTTTCAATTAGATTCTAACATTTTTGGTTTCACTAAAATTCGGTTTATTTTGAATCTTGTACATTCATTTGAAATTTGAAATCGAATTTTCATGCTACCGCGCCATTTTCAATTCCTTTTATAATTAAAATAAAATATTTATATTCTAACGACGATTCAAATAATTATATACGTTCGAATTCTATTCAAAATAAATTTCTCGTCGTTATTATTTAAAATAATTCATTTTAAATATTCAAAATTCGTCGAAATTGCAAAAATAAAATTTTTAAATTGGCTCAGATTTCCGGGTTATTACATTATTTTTTTGAATAAATCGTTACAGTTAATAAATGATTATGCATTGACTTTCTGAAAATTTGATTTGGACATAACTCAAAATCTACAAGACGAAATCTTGATTTTCTCTTTCATTAGAAAACTATAGTTCAATAGATTCGGAAGATTCTTATTTCAAATAATTCCAACCCATATTTGATTGTGTATACTCAATTGAAGTTCAAAACGTAAAATTACAAACTACCGCGACGCTGCGAGTTCATTTTAAATTAAATAATATTTTTATGTTCAAACTTTGTTTAATAAACGAATTCCTTATTATAATTAAAATGTAAACCTAATTAAATCCTTTTATATTTTCCAATTCATACTGCACTGCAAATCCAACTTATTTCGACTATATCAGAATTAAATTTATTATTCCACTATTTACGTTTATAAAATACTAAAAATAGTAAAACATGAGTTGTTTAAACTTCCAAATCCTTATTCTAATATCTGAATAAATTAAGTATTCGACCATTAAAAATTCGGGATGTTACATTCCTCCCCACTTAAAAGGGTTTCATCCCTGAAATTGCTAAGGCACGGAAAATGCTACAGACCTTCTAACTTTTCACAAATCCATTTAGATATAATTTTCCATTCCACTTTCTAAAATTTTAGTTCCAATTGACTCAGTTAGTTTAAATTTAAATACCAATTCATTTCTATTAATAAAAAGTTCCAAAAGTTTTCTAACACCTTAAATTTCCAAAAAAATTCGGTAGAGTCTCCCTTGTACCGAGGGACTTCCACAATATAACAAGAGAGATAAATATGTACACATTGACTCACTTGGTCGAAATACACAATTCATAAACCAAATTTTGTATTTTGTGTAGGCGTACCATATATGAGCATTATTAAGCAAACTCGCTTAGTAATTATGCAATCCATGTAAGTAAAACCAAACCATACAACTCCATGTACATGTACTTACTTAATTTAAACAAATAAGTCTCATAACGTGAAGTATATTATAACAACCTTCCTTTTTGCTCAGTTCAAACCGGTTATTAAACCCACTGAAACCATTCATAAAGATGGATTGTTAAGGGTACTTACACATTAGAACAGAAATAAAAGAACTTTTTTTTATCACGACAATAATTTCACATTAGAGTTACAATGATCATCAGAGTACAATAGAAACACATCAGAAAGAAATATGAAAACTCCCAATGGAAGAATAATGATCCAAGATATAGCTCCAGCTCCAATCTTGAATCTTGCTCTAATTGACTCCAAGGCTAAATCTGTAAAACAAACTACTAGCTGCCTATGTGGAAAATTATGGGCATCCAGAGTTTAGGCGGAAGAGAAATAAACTCCAGGTCAGTCATGGATTCGATGTGAGAACTAAAATAGTTATCTTTAGGCCCATTTTAAAGTGGGGTAAGTCATAAGACCACGCCGTAAAACACGATTTTTCCCTTATAAATACCAGTACATGAAATTTCACAATGCTTTTCGGAAAATGAAGCTATGATAAGGTCTCGCAGCACACACATAATGCGAATGCACACATGGACGAGGTTTCGCCTTATAGTAACAAAAATGTTTGATGCACAGAAAATCCTCTGATATTATTATCAGTGCATAGTGTGAAAAACCATTTCACAAGTAAATGTATCAATCTTAGCCAGCATAATGCCCCATCCCATTATGTTGACATATTAGTTTGCAACTAAAATCGTTAAGGCTCATAGTGGAGAATGGATTTCCAACAAATGACCAGGCTAAGTATTTTCCTTAATCCGAACTGAATTTGAACACCTCTAGAGGGATGCCTGAGGATCAACTGATGCTCCTTATGCAACACACGGCCGGGCTATCCCTTAACTGGATAACTTAGAGTAAGCCTAAGTATATCATTCCCTAGTCATAACCGACCATTCTAAGCGTGCTCCGACATCCACATAAAGTAGAGTTTTCCACATAAGTAAGCACCTGGGCTCAATACCATGGTGCGATTTCTATCTAGAAGGGAATGATATACCCATAAGTTGCTATATATTATCATGATTTGGTCATTTCCTAAGGTGTGAGGTTGCTGAAGTCTCGTTACATAAAGCTACACTTCACTAAGCCACGCTTTGATCATCAATAGCTCATCACTTGATATGCCACACTGCCATTTCATAATATATAATTCATAATCACTAACTATATAACCTTTGAGCTCGTGCATCTCAAAGAAGGGTGTTAAGCTAAGAGAATAAATTCTCCGTCACTACATAGAAATATGTTTAGTAAAGAACAATCATATATTAAAAAAATACAATGTCAGACATACATTCGTACAAGTCCATTCTGGGTTTGAACGAAACCAAAGGCATCTTATTCCTTGTCCAATAAAGGAGAGGTGCCTTTGAAAATCCAGAAAATCTCCAAGTACATCTAGATCACTGCCACAATATAAATCTCAAGATGGAAGCTGCCCACTTGAGACAATAAGCGAGAAGTCCTTAAGATGAGAAGGTTCCCGGTCTTCAACCACCATCTTCAATTGCTCTATAACATCATATTATTACTTGGAATGGTTTTTAGATGGAAATCTAATCCCCGTCTTTCCAAACAATTAGCAGAATTTAAAAACACAATTATGGATAACATGGGATTTTAACTAATTCTCCCTCTACTTTGGATTTTGTTACTTAAATTTTCTTTAAACCCATTCTCGGGTTATCTTTTAACAAAATCCAAATTCGTTGAACACATAAATCAAAATTTGTTCCTTTAAATCCTTTTAGTCAAAACTTACTGTAACAACCAGGAAAATCAGAACCAATCAAAAAATTTTATTTTGGTAATTTTAATGAATTTTGAATATTTAAAATGATTTATTTTAAATAATTACGACTGGAAATTTATTTCGAATAGAATTAGAATGTATATATTTATTTGAATCGAAGTTAGAATATAATTATTTATTTCAATTATAAAAGGAATTGAAAATGGCGTGGTAGTTTGAAAATTTGATTTCAAATTTCAAATGAATGTACAGGATTCAAAATAAATCGGATTTTAGTGAAACCAGAAATATTAGAATCTATTTGAAAATATCTTTCCAACGAATCCGAAAAATTGAAATTTCATAGCGGGAATAAAAAGTTATGTCCAATTGAAAATTCAGAATATTCGCTACGGAATTATAGCCCTTAAAAATAGCAATTTTGCAAACGACCTCCGTTTTCGACGAGACCACTTTTGTTGGATCCAGAATATTAAATTATTGCTTGATTCCAACTTTCATAATTTTTGGAATCAATATGTGAGCGTGACGAATTTAAACATGTTTGGTAGTTTCAGTTTGAATTTAATCGACTGAAAAATGAACGTTTTTCATACGGTCTCCAAATTCGACGAAATTAGTTTTGTTAGGACCGTATCGTCAAAACATAGCCACATTTATTTTTCTGGAATTTTTGGAGTTAGTATGTGGCCCGGTAAATTAAAATGTGCGTTCAAATTGAATATATACTGATTTAAATGTTAATTTAAATGAAAACTGATCGAAACGATGGAATGGCTAACAGGACATATCCTATTGCGTTCGGAATGGGGGTAATTGGTTATGGACAATAGTCGTTGGGTTCAATTTGAAGTTCGAATTTAAAAGTAACTTTTTTTAAAATTAAATATATAATATTATATAAAAAAGTCAACCCCTCTGTAATCTTTACCCCACCCCCTGTTCCCCATTCATTTTCAGAACAAATGAAATTAAAAAAATAAAAAAAGAAAGGGGGAAAACCGCTAGAACCTCGTCGACCCTCCACCGCTGATGCCAACGCGCCCCGCTCCACTCCCTTCCGCCTCCGACCGCCGCACGCCGTGACCCCGAGCAACCTCCATCACCATATCCGAACTCTCCAGCCCCACATCCACGAGCACCAACGCAGTCTCCACCCCCACTTCCCTCCATGGCGCCTAAATCCGCGAGCACCACCTCACCAGCCTCCACTGCTTCTCCTTGAACGCGAGCACATCATGTGCTTGTGTAATTGCCAAAGACTACATCGGTGAAGTCTGCTCTCTCCTTCTACTCGAGCAACTGCCTACTCCATCGACTGAAGGAAAGTGAGAACTTTATTTTCTCACTCGTTTTTTATTCTGATTTTTATATATGAAACATTAGAGTAAAAATTAGATTTTTATATATGAAACATTAAAGTAAAAATCAGATTTTTATATATGAAACATTAGTTTAAAAATCAAATTTTTATATGGGAAGCATTGGTTTAAAAATAGGATTTTTATACATACAATAGCGAATTAAAAATGAGATCTTTATGTAAATAAAAATTAGATTTTTCATTGTGTAAAGATTAGATTTTTACGAGTATAAAGATGAGATCTTTATAGATGTAGTGATATAAAAATACAATTTTAATATATGAATAACATATTAAAAATACGATTTTTATATGAATGATTTAGAAATAAAGATGTGATTTTTATATGAATAATTTATTTACATTTCATTTATTATCAGTTTTTTATAGTAAAAGTAAAGAATAGATTTTTATAAATAAAAATGAAATCTTTATATATTTGTTAGCAAAATAAAAATGAATTCTTTATATATATTTTTAGCGATATAAAAATGAGATCTTTATATTTTTGTTAGCAAAATAAAAATGAAATCTTTATATATTTGTTAGCGAAATAAAAATGAAATCTTTATATATTTGTTAGCAAAATAAAAATGAAATCTTTTTATGTGTAGCGAATAGGAAAAGATATGATCTTGTTTATAAGAAAAAAAGTAGATTTTTATATAAGAAGTAGCATGATTAAAATCATATATATATATATATTTATGAAGTAGCAGCGTAAAGGAGTGATTTTTATGTAGAAAATACGATATAAAAATATGATTTTTTATGTATGTAACATTGATATAAAAAAATATGATTTTTATAAAGAAAGTGTTGAAATAAAAATGTGGTTTTTATTTATAAGCATCATCGTTTAAAAATGAGATTTTTACTATGAACACCGTGAAAGGGATTGCGATGGAACTGGTGGAAAACAAATCCAAATCTGAACCATTCAGAAATATAGAATGGAGGAGTCGATTCCAAAGGTGAGAACTTCTCACTAAAATATTTCTTATACAGTTATTTATTTCATAACTGCATATATGAACCGTTCCCCGTCGTCCATAGACCATTGACAACTTGTTTGGTTGTTTGTGTTGATTGATATATTTGTTTGAATTTGATTTGGGGTGTTACTATTTGTTCATGTGAGAAATAAATATTTTATCATAAAAAATATAACTTTTACCGCGTATATGAATAAAATAAATATTCATTAATAAACCAGACGATTTGTTTATGTACACCCAATTTTCTAAAATTGATTGGGACGATAAATTTTACACATCGCCCAACTGCACAAATAAAATTCAGTATTTGTTGGTTGAAACCCCACACGGGTATTGGGACGATATTTGACGTACATTAATCCCAATTGTTTAGATGTATATCGATCGATTGGTTGACAGGTTGTTGTAACACCCCGAATTTTCTTTAAACAAAAGAGTAACAAAATGAAGTATAATTAATTTTAAATGTGAGAATTAAGGAAAACGGGCTGCACCAATGCGTTCGTCTCGAAATTCTGCTTGGAATAGAGTCCAAGTTTGCGTAAATCGGACTCCGTATGAAGGAGATATGGTTCAGAAGTTTCAGTAAAAATGAGCCCAGAATTCAAGATTCAAAATTCGAAATTGAAAACAGACACCCGGGCTGGGCGGGGAAATTCCCGCCCAAGACCCAGGTCGACACTAGGGTCGACCTGGGGGTCAAACTGGCTAAACAGGTCGACACTAGGGTCGAACTCCCCCTATTCCCAGATCCGTGGACAAATGCATTTTTCTGTATTCAGACGCCTTTCTGGACCAAATTCATGAGTTCTACGCTTTATAAACACCCCCAAACTTCACTTCCTCAACACATCTTCTCTACGCCTATACTCTGCCTCAGTCCTAATTAAAATAACTCTTATTCTCCATTAAAACAAGTTATAGTTCTTCTTCAAATTGGAGATTCAAATCAAGCTAAAGCTTCAAGAAGGGAATCAAAGGCTAATCCAACAGCTTCGAGCAACGTCACGCGAATCATAGCAAATCACCACAACGCTATCTTATTATCCTTTTTTAAACCGATCACTGTAAGGTCGGTTATTCCTTAGATTTGAACGTGTAATTGGAATTGTGAATATAATGAATCAAAATATAGAACTATACCACTTTGCAAGTTAATTATCTTTGATTCGTGCTTATGTCAAATCTAACGTTATCTATGCCTTTGGATCTGATTCTCGATTGTGGCCTAGGACATATTGTGGCTAATTGCCAATGACTATGATTATGGTACTTTTGCCTAAGACTATGACTATGAAACTATTGCCTATGAAACTATCGCCTATGACTATGATCCATGACAAAGAGACTATTACATATGACTGTGACTATAAGACTGTTGCCTTAGACTATGACTATGATTCATAATTTTGAGACTATTGCATATGATTCATGACTATGAGACTATTACCAAGATTTATGACTATGAGACTATTGCCTATGACACTGATTAAGAAACTATTGTGATTAGTCGCCCATGACTATTGTGGTTAATTGCCTATAACTATTGTAGTCAGTGACTTATGCCTATTCCCATTAACTTATTAAGTTGTACTTCTAACTGGCATTATGTTGGACCAAATCACCTATGCCTATTCCCTTAATTATGTTGGATCCCATTTTTGGGTGTAACTTGTCTAGTTTATTCCTATTCATTGTTATGTACATCAAACCCATTGGAACCATAATTTTGTATTAGGTTCATTCTTGCACGACCATTCTTTTATGTCAATTCTCGTGCTTATCCCCTATTTCTTGATTTGATACTATTAGTATCATTTCATGAGTACTTAGAAACTTGTGAAATCATGTTTTACTTACGATTACGGCGCAGCAATTTGGGCGTAGCTTATTTAAGTTAGTTCGGCATAATAAATATATTGGCAAAATCTAAATTTGCTATAATAGTGAATGATTTACATGCATATTAGACTTGGACATAAATTGATAAATTTAATAGGCTGCAAAGGGTGTAATTGGCGAGTAAACCAAGTTTTGGACATAAACAGTAAACTAGAATATTAAATCTACTTTTGACATGAACCGTAGATTGGAATATTAATATAGATTGGGCATGAATTGTAAAAGGGGAATATTAAATCTAAAATTGGTATAAACTGCAAGTTGGGCTGATTGATAGGTAAATCAAGTTTTGGGCATAGAATATAAATATGCTAATTTGCATGACAGTTGAATATGATCTAGGCTATATTGATTTACAGAAAATTTACATAAATAGTAAATATGTAAATTTAGTAAAAGACGAATATGCCTAACCAGAGGTTAGACTGAGTTGTGGTGTAAAACTTCCCGGAACCGACCGGCACATCCAGTGACCACAACAATACCTGTCTAATGTGGGTGGTTAGTGCATCAAGCCCAGAAAGACCCGAGGTTAGACTGAGTTGTGGTGGAAACCTGCCCGGAACCGATCGACACATCCAGTAACCACAACAATATATGTCTAATGTGAGTGGTTGGTGCTTTAATTAATTAATTAATTAAGGCTCATGAATAAATCAAGCTAGAAATGGTAAGGTTAAGTAATTAGGGAAATACTTAACCGTAATAACATGTTAACTAGGCAAGTGGGTGAGGTTAAGTAAAATTAGAACACTTAACCGTTACAACATGTTCATTAGACAAGTGGGTGAGGTTAAGTAAATTTAGCACACTTAACCATTGTAACATGTAAATTAAGCAGATGATAGGGTTAAGTTAACTAAAGTAACACTTAACCAAAATACATAATGACATGTGGTGGGGTTAAGTAATACAAGAGGAAAACACTTAACCAATTATATAACATGAATTGGGGTAGGGACAAGCCAATACCAGAAGGAAACACTTAACCAACATGACGTGACGGGTGAATGGGTTAAGTTAATTTGAATTGATTAATGACACTTGACCAATACAACTTGATGAACGAATGGGTTTAAGTTAAATGGGAAATACTTAACCAATATAACCTGATGAATGAATAGGGTTAAGTTAATAAATCACTCTTAACCAATCCAACATGATAAGCAAGATAGGTTAGTTAATGAGAACCACCTAACCAACACAACTTGACGAGTAGGAGGTTAAGTACACGTTGGGTAGGTGGGTAATATTAGTAAATATAGGCCCACAAAACTTAACCATTATATAAACATACTTGGATCGATGAGAGGGTTAAGTACATCTCGTAGGTGGGTAATATTAGTAAATATAGGCCCACAAAACTTAACCATTATATAAACATGCTTGGATCTATGGGAGGGTTAAGTACATTTCGTATAGGTGGGTTATATTTGTATATATATGCCCACAAACTTAACCAGCAGGAAACCCTAGTAACGAGGACCCATTTCTGCAGTAACCCACATAGATGTACCATGGTACCCTGAAACTAGGCAGGGCGGGGCACGATTATTGTGCTGATCATAAGCGGTCAAAATAGCGGCAGGGGGTACGTCAGTGTAGGTTCCGACGATTTACGGACGTGCACGTACTCCGGAGTGGGAAAAAGCAGGCATTGGGTACCACTAGTTATACACTGTGCATCTTGAATCATGTCGGGTCGCTATCACAAGGCTTGATACACCTTATGGTGGGGCCAACACAGAGTATCTATACGCAAGAGAGGGCCGACTGACACAGACACATGGAAAATTAATACAAGTAGGTAGCATAATCCCTAGTTGGACCTAGGTTGCGTAAACCCTGAATCCAAGAAGCATTCAATAGGTAGCATAAACCCCAATGGCCCTGGGTAGCGTAAACCCTGGTTGAATCTAGTAAGCACTCGATAGTAAACCCTAGATTACATCTAGGTAATAAACAGAATCCCCATAATAGATGTACACCTGAAGGCTACCGCGAATATGTGGATTGGGATCACGTTATCATATGATCATAGATTACTAGTTTGGACACCAGTTAGGTAGTGCAGAGATATAAAAATCAGTATAAAAAGGGTAATTGCGAAGCAGAGAAGGAGTAGAAGCGCATTCAGTTTATCAGTACATTCAGTTTATTGGTACATTCAGTTTATCTTGCCATATCCCATGCTTATCCCATATTATCTTGTTACTATGGTTTAGTCTTATATTTAGTTTATTCATGTCATGACCCCTTTTCCTCATTTAAATACTAAGAATCACTGGACTTACCAGACTTTATGTCTGACCTAGTTTGCTTTCGCCTCTTTTCTTCTGTTTCCCCCCTAGGTGGTCAGGGAGGGAATAGCTCAGGTTTGTTTGGACCGTTACTCTTTCCAAGCTTGAAGACTCTATGACGTGTTGCCTTGGACTCTCTTCTACTATTATGGCTGGCTCATGCTTTATTTGGGGAAATCATTTTATGCTTCTTTATTTTTGTAAGCAAGACAGGATACTTTGGTATTGTAAAACAATCTTTGTACAAGCTGTTTATCAATGAAATAAAGTTTTATTTATTTGCCGCTGCTTTAATTGTCTATCTTGTAATTTATCTGCATCTTTTACCTATATTGCTCCACCGAAATTAAGGCATTTCCTTTGAGAGTGACCTTAACGGAGGTGGGGTGTTTCACTTGGTATCAGAGCTGAAGGTTACCAGATCAGATAAAAAGATTTGAGAAATTATTTTCAAAATGGTTTTAAAAGAAGCATTTTCAAAAGAAAAGTTTTGATTTAAAGGCATATTCCCCAAAGCCATATGCACTATCTTTTGACCCTCTGTTTGAATCCTCCTTTCCTTCTTTCATGTGTCTCTGGGGCTCTTGGCTTTCTAGGAGGTAACCTCATCGCGGCATGGTTCCGTAGGCTTGATGAGACTACGACACTTGTCAAAGGGCAAATAAAAGCCTAAATTCCATCTATAGCCGTTGTAGTTTCACCTACGGCTAATTTTCTTTCGAGCTTTGTAGGATTTTCCGTGCGATGGAGGCAGCTTTCGAGAGACATGTCAACAAGTTACACAAGGATGGCAAAGTTGAGAATGAGGGGGTCTGGCTATGGAGCACAACACAAGGATGAAGAACCCATGGATATGGACTTGGCTCACAAAGGAGGGGAGGAAAAGAAATAGTAAAACCTAAGACAATAGGAAGTATCCTTACTAGGGTATAACGGGTCATATAATTGGATACAAGGGCAAGAACGAGGGACAGGATTTTCCGGAAGGTGAGTGCATGCTTTCACCGCCAGCATACTTGAGAGAGGGGCAGTAAGATTTTGGTTGAAAGAGTTTTTCCTCTTCGATTATCCTGTTAGTATTCCTTCCGATTTTAGCGCTTCACATCCGTATATATATATATATATATTTGCTTCCATAGTTAAGTCTCTGCACCCTAGATATTGTGTAGTAGAGGATCCCATTATAGTCTCGAATCCAATTGCTAGTTCGGCCCATTTATCTTTGACTCGTGAGGATTTGAGAATAGCTATATTTATGCTTATGTTTTTAGGCTATGGGATGATTCTAGGCATTGATTGGTTAGCTAGTAATTATGAAACAAGGGTAATTAGACTTTCGACTCGCCTCGAGAATACACTTGAGATTTCGTACGATCTTAAGGGATCGGTTGGTCTTAGCTACCTAGAATCACTTTACTTATCTATCAACGATTTTTAATCCATTAGGGTAGTCCATAAGTACGCAAGATGTTTTGACTAGGGCAGGGGTTTTCCCCCCAAGAACTCGAGACAGACTTCTGCATGTATCTAGATGACACGGCAAAGCTAGTTATGCGATCAACGATAATTCTGGAGCAAGATTGGCGAGGATAGCCAGAGTCGGTAAAGTGCTCAATTGTTTGGTTAGTATCATCTCACATAGATCGTCCAAATTCGAAGGAGGTATCCCTTGGGTGCTTGTCTGATATTGGTTTAGGCCTTTAGGGCTTGTACTTGAGGGATGTCGAGTTCGACTAGGATGGTTTGCGTGAGAAATAAATGGTTGGGGGCTGGCACCCTAAGTTAGACTGACCTTAAGAGAGGTAATAAGCACATAGTAACCATTAGCTTTGGACCCTCAGACTTGCAGCATGATGGATAAGCTAAGTAGAGGAGAGACCTCTAATCATCTTAGGATATACACTCGATATCATGGTTAATATCTGTTTATCTTGGAAAGATAGTACGACTACATTGGATACCCTCTAGCATAGTAAGTGATCGAGGGCCTATATTTACCAGTGGGTTTTGGAAATGGAGGTCAAGAAGCTTTGCAACCATGAAGTTAAATTAGATAAGGTACAGTGGAGTGAAGCTCAAGAAGATGCGACTTAGAAGACTGAAGACTAGATACGCGCATCATACCCTCTTTCTTGAGGGTATATCCTTGATCCCTTTTGCTTGGAATTTTAGGCATTCTTGTTTCCATCTTTTTAAGTATATCCTCTAGGTCCTATCTTCGTGATTCTTAGGTAGAAGCCAACGGATGTAAACATGTGTTTGAGACATGTTATGTTTGGTGGATGCAAGTGGTTACAAGTGTTTGCTAGTGGTTGCTCGTGGATGCATATACACACATTAGGCATCAAATCGGCTCAGTCACTTCCATATTGCATATGCATATATGTATTGGTTTATGGATTAAAACTTGATGTGTTATCACATGGACTTTGCATTTGAGTGAATGGTTGTGCACTCATATAGAAATGATATGTATCGTTAGGATTGCATACATGATGGACTCATGGCACCGACATAATTCGCATTAAGTAGGTCAACTGAATAAGTAGACCGCCTGATTTTACATTAGATAAGGACATGTACACGCACTATGCATAGAATCATGAAAGCATCAGAAACCCTTTTAGGGACAATGGATGCCTGCGATTGAATGGTTGAGTAGATGGATGCTGGATGTTAGGATACGTTCTTCTTAACTTGAAGATTTCGGGGATGAAATCCTTTAAGGAGGGGAGAATGTAACACCCCGAATTTTCTATAAAAAGAAGAGTAACAAAATGTAGTATAATTAGTTTTAAATGTGAGAACTAAGGAAAAAGGGTTGCACTATTGCGTTCGTCTCGAAATTCTGCTTGGAATAGAGTCCAAGTTTGCGTAAATCGGACTCCGTATGAAGGAGATATGGCCTTCAGAAGTTTCGGTAAAAATCAGTCCGGAATTCAAGATTCAAAATTCGAAATTCAAAACAGCGGGCTGGGCGGGAAAATTCCCGCCCAGGACCCAGGTCGACACTAGGGTCGACCTGGCTAAACAGGTCGACACTAGGGTCGACCGTCCCCCTGTTCCCAGATCCGTGGACAGATGCATTTTTCTGTATTTTGACGCCTTTCTGGACCAAATTCATGAGTTCTACGCTATATAAACACCCCCAAACTTCACTTCCTCAACACAACTTCTCTACTCCTATACTATGCCTCAATCCTAATTAAAATAAATCTTATTCTCCATTAAAACAAGTTATAGTTATTCTTCAAATTGGAGATTCAAATCAAGCTAAAGCTTCAAGAAGGGAATCAAAGGCTAATCCAATGACTTCGAGCAACGTCACGTGAATCATAGCAAATCATCACAACGCTATCTTATTATCCTTTTCTGAACCGATCATTGTAAGTTCGGTTATTCCTTAGATTTGAACGTGTAATTGGAATTGTGAATGTAATGAATCAAAATATAGAACTATACCACTTTGCAAGTAAATCATCTTTGATTCATGCTTATGTCAAATCTAATGTTATCTATGCCTTTGGATCTGATTCTCGATTGTGGCCTTGAACTTATTGTAGCTAATTGCCAATGACTATGATTATGGGACTTTTGCCTAGGACTATGACTATGAAACTGTTGCCCATGAAACTATCTCCTATGACTATGATCCATGACAAAGAAATTATTACATACGACTGTGACTATAAGACTGTTGCCTATGACTATGACTATGATTCATAATTTTGAGACTATTGCATATGATTCATACTATGAGACTATTACCAAGATTTATGACTATGAGACTATTGCCTATGACATTGATTAAGAAACTATTATGATTAGTCGCCCATGACTATTGTGGTCAATTGCCTATAACTATTATAGTCAGTGACTTATGCCTATTCCCATTAACCTATTAGGTTGTACTTCGAACTGGCATTATGTTGGACCAAATCACCTATGCCTATTCCCTTAATTATGTTGGATCCCATTTTTGGGTGTAACTTGTCTAGTTTATTCCTATTCACTGTTATGTACACCAAACCCATTGGAACCATTATTTTGTATTTGGTTCATTCTTGCATGGCCATTCTTTTATGTCAATTCTCGTGCTTATCTCCTATTCCTTGCTTTGATACTATTAGTATCATTTCATGAGTACTTAGAAACTTGTGAAATCATGTTTTACGTACGATTATGGCGCGAGAATTTGGGCGTAGCCTAATTTTGTTAGTTCGGCATTAAAAATATGTTGGCATAATCTAAATTTGCTATAATAGTGAATGATTTACATGCAAATTAGACTTGGGCATAATTTGATAAATTTAATAGGCCGCAAAGGGTGTAATTGTTGTGTAAACCAAGTTTTGGACATAAATAGTAAACTAGAATATTAAAGCTAGTTTTGACATGAACCGTAGATTGGAATATTAATATAGATTGGGCATGAATTGTAAAAGGGGAATATTAAATCTAAAATTGGTATAAACTGCAAGTTGGGCTGATTGATAGGTAAATCAAGTTTTGGGCATAGAATATAAATATGCTAATTTGCATGACAGTTGAATATGATCTAGGCTAAATTGATTTACGGAAAATTTACATAAATAGTAAATATGTAAATTTAGTAAAAGACGAATATGCCTAACCCGAGATTAGACTGAGTTGTGGTGTAAAATTTCTCGGAACGGACCGGCACATCCAGTGACCACAACAATACCCATCTAATGTGGGTGGTTAGTGCATCAAGCCCAGAAAGACCTGAGGTTAGACTGAGTTGTGGTGTAAACCAGCCCGGAACCGACCAGCACATCCAGTAACCACAACATTTTCTGTCTAATGTGAGTGGTTGGTGCTTTAATTAATTAATTAATTAAGGCTCATGAATAAATCAAGCTATAAATGGTGAGGTTAAGTAATTAGGGAAACACTTAACTGTAATTACATGTTAACTAGGCAAGTGGGTGAGGTTAAGTAAAATTAGAACACTTAACTATTACAACATATTCATTAGACAAGTGGGTGAGGTTAAGTAAATTTAGCACACTTAACCGTTGTGACATGTAAATTAAGCAGATGATGGGGTTAAGTTAACTAAAGTAACACTTAACCAAAACATATAATGACATGTGGTGGGGTTAAGTAATACAAGAGGAAAACACTTAACCAATTATATAACATGAATTGGGGTAGGGTCAAGTCAACACCAGAAGGAAACACTTAACTAACATGACATGACGGGTGGATGGGTTAAGTTAATTTGAATTGATTAATGACACTTGACCAATATAACTTGATGAATGAATGAGGTTAAGTTAAATGGGAAATATTTAACCAATATAACCTGATGAATGAACATGGTTAACTTAATAAATCACACTTAACCAATCCAACATGATACGCAAGATAGGTTAAGTTAATAAGAACCACTTAACCAACACAACCTGACGAGTAGGAGGTTAAATACACGTTGGGTAGGTGGGTAATATTAGTAAATATAGGCTCACAAAACTTAACCATTATATAAACATGCTTGGCTCGATGTGAGGGTTAAGTACACCTCGTAGGTGGGTAATATTAGTAAATATAGGCCCACAAAACTTAACCATTATATAAACATGTTTGGATCGATGGGAGGGTTAAATACATCTCGTATAGGTGGGTAATATTTGTATATATAGGCCCACAAACTTAACCTGCAGGAAACCTTAGTAACGAGGACTAATTTCAGCAGTAACCCACATAGATGTATCGTGGCACCTTGAAACTAGGCAGGATGGGGCACGATTACTGGGCTGATCATAAGCGGTCAAAATAGCGGCAAGGGGTACGCCAGTGTAGGTTCCGACGATTTACGGACGTGCACGTACTCCGGAGTGGGAAAAAGCAGGCACTGGGTACCAGTAGTTATACACTGTGCATCTTGAATTGTGTCGGGTTGCTATCATAAGGCTTGATACACCTTATGGTGGGGCCACCACAGAGTATCTACACGCAAGAGAGGGCCGACTGACACAGACACATGGGAAATTAATACAAGTAGGTAGCATAATCCCTAGTTGGACCTAGGTCGCGTAAACCCTGAATCCAAGAAGCATTCAATAGTTAGCATAAATCCCAGTGGCTCTGGGTAGCGTAAACCTTGGTTGAATCTAGTAAGCACTCGATAGTAAACCCTAGATTAGATCTAGGTAATAAACGGAATCCCCATAATAGATGTACACCTGAAGGCAACCGGGAATACGGGGATTGGGATCACATTATCATATGATCATAGATTACTAGTTTGGACACCAGTTAGGTAGCGCAGAGATATAAAAATCAATATAAACAGGGTAGTTGCGAAGCAGAGAAGGAGTAGAAGCGCATTTAGTTTATTGGTACATTCAGTTTATTGGTACATTCAGTTTATCGGTACATTCAGTTTATCTTGCCATATCCCATGCTTATCCCATATTATCTTGTTATTATGGTTTAGTCTTATATTTAGTTTATTCATGTCATGACCCCTTTTCCTAGTTTAAATACTAAGAATCACTGGACTTACCAGATTTTATGTCTGACCTAGTTTACTTTCGCCTCTTTTCTTCCGTCCCCCCCCCCAAGGTGGTCAGGGAGGGAATAGCTCAGGTTTGTTTGGACCATTACTCTTTCCAAGCTTGAAGACTCCTTGACGTGTTGCCTTGGACTCTCTTCTACTGCTATGGCTGGCTCGTGCTTTATTTGGGGAAATCATTTTATGCTTCTTTATTTTTGTAAGCAAGACAGGATACTTTGGTATTGTAAAACAATCTTTGTACAAGATGTTTATCAATGAAATAAAGTTTTATTTATTTGCCGCTGCTTTAATTGTCTGTTTTGTAATTTATCTGCATCTTTTACCTATAATGCTCCACCGAAATTAAGGCATTCCCTTTGAGAGTGACCTTAACGGAGGTGGGGTGTTTCAGTTGTGGTAAGCGTTAAATATTTATATTTAATGCTTATACAGTGTAGAATGCACTCTGAATGACGGTTTATTGTCTATCATTATTGTTCGATACATGTGTTATATGAAATCCATATAAATAACATTATATGGTAATTGACTTTGTCTGATTCCAGTTCAGAAAGAATGAATATTTTAAAATAATGAATATTTTAAAATAATATTCAGTAAAAGATCAAAATCTAATTTTGATGTCCGATTTGGGAAGGACGACATGAAAATATTTAAATATACAAAGCCGTGTTGATTAGATTAACGCCATTTTAACATTAACGATATTTATATCGATTTTATTCATTTTTATAATGAATATCGAAAAGGAAGTGATTTCAAAATCTAATGTTTTGAAAATACTATCATTTATATATCGATGATATGGAATATTCAATTTTGATTTGAAAATTGTATATGAAGTTGAAATCGTTTTGAAAAGGAATTTAAAACGATTTATAAAATACATTTTAAATGGAAATCGATGAAATATATATAATATGTATATTTAATGGCCTGAATAGAACGCACCACACCACGACAGTTCGTGAATTTCGACCATTGACTTTGAACGGACATTACGAGAGATCCAACCGTTGGATTCTCCGAAAACCAGAACCGTTAGGTTCGTATTGAAAAGACCTTTCCAACGGATATAAGGGATTTGAAATCTAATGGTTGGATTTGGAATTATGTCCAAATCAAATTCGGAAAAGGTCGTTGTAAGTGCAGTTCAATGACCGTTTATGGAAATCGACTGTACAGGCCTTGATAAAATTATTAAAAATATCAATAGTTAGTGTAAAATCATAATACATGATTTGGAGAGAATTGGGATGAAAAATTCCATATTTGAAAAGATAAAAATATATTTTTATCAAAATGAACTAGTTATGAAATAGAATTATGAAATCCAATATTTTTAAATAAATAAATTGGATTTGAAATCATTTTAAAAATAACCAGAATTTCCAATATATGAATTGGAATGGATTTGAATCGAAATTATCTTCGGAATATTTCGATATTGGATTCCGTGATTATACGGACATTGTGGAGAAATTTGGAAGATATATATATCGTTATTCCAATACGATATTTGTCGATTTCATAATTTGATATTGAATATAAGCTGATATATTTTCTATTCAGAGCCTTGTATTTAATATCAAATGGGATTTTGGGTTTGTCGTGAACAGTGTCTTCACTAACACTGTTCTTAAACCCAGTTGAGAAAAGATTGAATCTTTTTATTAAGATTTATTGAAGTTTACCAATTAATTAATATTTAATTGGAATTGAATTGAATTGAATTTTGGATTTGTCGTGAATGGTATCTTTAAAAATGTTGTTCTTAAACCCAATGGAGTTAAGAAAATTAGAAACTAACTGGAGTTTAGCTAAGTTGAATGGTTTCCTGGGTATTAATATGATGTTGGTTTCAGCCTTTAGGATTTATACTTAGGGAATTGTTCTCTTACTAATTTACTCTTAGGGGCTGATGAGATGAGGTCTTCAGTAACACTGTTCTTAAACACCATGTGAAAAGAATAAATCTTTTAATTAAGATGTAGGGAAGAATTACCAATTAATTAGCATTTAATTGGATTTGAAATGGAATGTGAATTGGGTTTATAGTGAACTGTGTTTTTAACGACATTCGTTCTTTATCCCGATTTATTAGTGAAATGAGATTTGGAATTTATAAATCTTTTGTTAATATTTAAAGGAGATTTTCCAAAGTAAAGTTTTCCAATTTAACATATTAATTTGGAATTGAATGGAATTCGATTTGGTAATAATTGAAGTGAGATTCTATAGAGGAAGACTATTAAAATATATGGAATTTAAAAGGCTTAGCCATTATTCCATTTATATTATCGGTTGGATATGGTAGTTTATATCGATTATATATATTAGTCTGTATTCCGTGAAGTTTCCATTGTTAATGGAATGTGATTTTGGGTTTATCGTGAGCTGTGTTTTAAATGACATTAGTTCTTTAACCCAGTTAAAGATAAGATTAATTTCTTAACTTTGAATAATCATTAAGTAATGATTTTTGGAAATTAAAACCGAATTAGAGTTTTAGTGAATTTTAAATAGATTGAAAGGTGAATTTGATAACTAAAATGATCAAATTCAAGAAATGATCGAGTATAGAGTATCACCAGTTTTGCTCCAGGCGATAGTTAAATCTTTAATTAGATTTGAACGCGAAATGGTAATTTATTTTACCGACAACACCGTAGTGTTAGATATGAAGTACTACCAGTTTTACTTCATGGGATGAATAGGTTGGGATTGGGAAATTAAACAAATGATTACTTCGGTAAGGTTCGCTAATCCCGACTGGTTTGGATAAACCATAATTTGGTTTCAATTGATATCCAAAGGAAGATTAAAGAATAAATTTTAAAGAATTTATCTTTGATAAAATTAATGGGAACCTTTCCCAAAGGATATGAATATTTAAATAAAAGAATATTCAGAATTTGAATGAGACATATGTTGTGTTTTTATAGCACTTGTTTATTAGATTAGCGAGTTGTTCTGAAAGACTGGGTTTATCCCATTCTGAATAACTGATAAGACGATTAGTCGATGATGAAGTCGGTGGTTGAAGACCGAAGGTCTTCACATCGTTTGGATGATTACTGATGCCTTGATTGGGCTGTACAGCCAAGACGAGGTAATAAGTGGTGATCGTCCAGACGTACTTGGAGATCGACCGGATATGCGAGGAACTCTCTCTTGTATTGGACATATGGGACGAGTAATAAGGTGCCTCCGGTTTCGTTCAGACCCAGAACGAACTTGTAAATGGATGTGTGTCTAACATCAGACTTCATTCTGTGTGATTGATAGACATCAGTTGCATAGCGTGAATTGCCTGTGTGGCATGCTAAGATGCAATTGATCAAGGCTTTTGTTGAAAAGTAGAGTCTTGTGGTTAATGATCAAAGCACGACTTTAATGTAGCATAGCTTTGTGTAGCGTAAATTCGTGAGCCTCACACCCCGGTGTGAACCACAAACGGGAGAGGACCTCAGGGTGGACATGCGTTTCGTTCTAGCTAGGAGTGGTGTCTAGGTTTTGCATGCCCAGATGTTTTACTTATGTGGATGATGGATGGCGAGGCGCCTCGGATATATCGGCACTGCGGGGCCGATGGATGGTATGGCCTTTATACAGACCAGATTGACGCCCCATAGCGCGGGGAAACGTAGTGTTCATGCATTTTAATCCACGTCAAGTGGACCGACCCTGACGATCCAAAGGCTTGACTGAGTACTTGCCTGAGAAACGGGCTAGAGCTTCTCGAAGCGGTAAGGACGATCCCTTGTCTTGGTTCATAAATGGAAATACAACTTCCAATACATGACATTTCGGTTTTGATTGTAGAGTGTAATGGCATGCAAATCCGTACTATCTGAGTTGACTAATAACACCACACGTCCAACCCAAATTGCATAGAAATACGAATCATTATTAGAATGACATTAGAGGATGAGAAATAGAAAGAAAGAAATATTAGAAGAGAAGAAAAACGAAGAACACAAATCTCACAGTGGAATGAATAAAATATATTAAATAACATAACTTTTTGAAATACAAATCAGTAACTGTATATACATACCATTATCAGAGCACAACAGTTATTCCTGGGATAGTTATAAAACACCTGTTTCCCGATACAACATAGTACACAGCGGAAATATGATATTCTATTGCTAACTGGTGAAGCCTCCTGCTTCCAGCTCTTCCAAGTGAATCTGAAAAATCCCGACTACTTGACTACCCGTACAAATTTGGACACCCAAGAGTTTAGGGAAAACAAACAAAATAAACTCTAGGTCAGTTATGGGACTGGTGTGAGTAAACTCCAACCATTTGTTTAACTTTCAAAATCATTTCGAAAGAAAGGATAATAGTAAGACTAGCCCACACATAAACATGGAAGGTTTTTACCTTACTATAACCCAAAATAATTTTGATATCAAATTCAGTGACATTATAATAATGTCTACATCAAATAAAAAAAAATCTAGAGGGACGCTTGCATCTCACGCTCCATATATAATATAAAATCAAAAACCGCATAGCGCTTATTGGAGATTGGATTCCGACTATAACAAGATATGGAACCACCTTCTGATCAGTGTACTCTAGGGGGGATACACTGGGGTTCAACAAAAACATCTTGCAACCTGGCTCACACATGACCGACCACTCATTTTGCTTGAGTGTATCGAATGTATATCACCAACAGTTGGGATCAGCAACCATTTCCCGAAAAGGGACAGCATTGATAGATTAAAGAAGTAAAGGAATTTCTCTAGAAATGTGATTATAAACCCTAATGGGAGTGACCCACATAGCCATGCTGCCTGCCCGATTTTTGTCATTTCCCGGTTGTTGAGGCCTGAGGCTACGATTACTTTCCATTCATTGATAGCACAATCACTTTGAATGCCACATTGTCAGATCCGTTAATCACTAATTGATTTGCACAAATATATTCTGGATATTATGCTAAGAGAATAAATTCTCCGCCACCATATATATTTATACAGACCAACATATTCGATCATTAGAAATACTTTGTCAGACATTCGTCCATATACGTTCGTTCTGGGATTGAACGAGACCGAAGGCACAATTTCTATTAATAGAAATTATCCTTGCACTTTACTCCGTCTTCGATTATCTTCATATAATCTGATTCGCAATGCTACTGCCAATACGGAGTGGTTCTCGGATAATAATCCAACTGGTCTCTCCATATTGACAACGATATTGGTAAATACTTTGATAGTCGGTTATTTAACTATCGAAGAAAAACACACATCCATTTAAAATATCAAACAATCACTGGGCCTTTTAATTAATATTTCATTAATTAAAACACTTCTCCATTTCCTTATCCATATTCGTTAACACGATATTTTCGATAATTATCTTGACCTCTTACGCTATTTGGAAAACATTTCCATATATTTTCTTCTTTTATTTTTTATACTTAGGAAATATATTCTACTTATAATTGGAAAACATTCCAATTACTTATCACTTCCACGACCATTCATTTATACACTCAGGAAATATTTATTTATTATTTCTAAATTTCCACTTACTTGGATTAAAACGAATGTTGTGTAAAACATCGTTACGACAACCCAAAATACTGCATTCAACTAAACTCTTTTAAACATTTATCTTCGAGATTGAATCATCCTATTTATCGGTTAAAAATGAAATCAATCAAGTTACGGTATAATTACCTCTCAGACTGTAATGACCCGGACTCGTAGGGGTTAATTTTAAAAATATTTAATATGGATTTAAATTTTTAGTTAAGTAAATAAATCAATTTTTTATAGGGAGTTATCAATTTAAAAATCAATTTCAATTTAATATTGAAAATATTAAATTATCAGAATAAGAAAATGGATTTAGTTAAATTCAAAATTTTATTTGAATTGAAAACAGTTCGAATAATTAATATGAAATTTTAACGGTAATAATATTTGAATATTATCGAGGAGAATAAATAGTTTGAAAATTTAATTAATTGTTTTGAATTAAATTTATATCAGTTTAAAATTTATATCTTCCACAGACGATCGAATCAGACTTCGTGACCTATCCCAGTGTGTCCGGAATAGGGGTATTACCCTAGAATTGACAGTTGTTAGGTTCAGTAAGGAGTTCAGAATCCAGGGTTATTTATAATTTAAGGATACCCGTTAATTAAAATAAAATAGAACAAGAAAAAAAAGGGGGTTTCCTTCCTAAGTAATTAACAAAGGACAAATCGTGGCTCCTTATTCAATCCAACCCGTGTTTCTCCTTACTCCACAAACCAAACCCGTACCCCCTTTCTCCTCCACAAACAAAACGATCCCGTGGTCTTTCTTTCTTCCTTTTATTCAAAAAAACTCGTGGCCTCCTTTAACACACAGAAAACAAATCGTGAATACTTATAAATAAATCGAAGTCGACCCTTTTCTATTCGAACAATTTGGGAGTAAAAATCCAATACGCGGGGGAAACCGTGTTCCCTGAAGCTCGAGTATGAGAGCGACGCAGACTTCGATGTTCGATTTTTGGGGGCAACTGTTCTTCGAGCTCGAGATTCAAGGGGTTTGGGAGGTTGCGATTGATTGAGTTTAGGGTTGGCAGTTTCAGGATCACGATGGCATCGCGTGAGGAGACTCTGATCAACGGAGAGGGGTTGCGACAGGTTCTCGAGTTCGTCCTTTTTGCAGCGAGCTAAGGTCTTCGATTTTGGTTTTAAAAGATGGAGTAACATCCTACTGAGAAGATTGGGGGAAAACTCGAACATAATTTGTTCAAAGCCTGAACAGGCAGTAGGAAAGCAGGTACAGGGCACACGGTGGTCAAAGAGTATCGAACTAAGCTTGGGTTAGTGGACTGGAGTTCGAATGGCAGTTGGGTGATTAAGGAAGATCAGCCTTTAGTGTGAAGGCGGGTTCTTGCTGTCGAAGTAGGAAAGTAAGGTGGTTAAGCCATGACATAAGGTGGTAATTAAGAAAGCAGGTAATTCCTATTGTTTTCTATTTTTGTTTTTTTAAAATTATCATATTAGTTAAAAACAAAATTTAGTATACTGTTTGAAAAGGGAATATCATTACTACTAATATAGGTTTGGTTAAGTATATTGGTTAAGTTAGAAGTGATTTAGTAACCATTAGAAGAAGAAAAATATAAAGGAAAGTTATTTATTTATTTAAATAATTAATTTAAATAAATAAATGTGTAATTTGTAAATTTGAATAAAATCATCGCAGGTGTGAATTTATTCGAGAAAATACATATCTGAGATGAAATGGAAATTTATTTGGTTGTTCGGCAATTTAAATTCTGGTGAGTAAATCTGACTCACCTTTTAGTTAGAATTATTTTCATATCGTTTAAAATAATTGTTTATTGCTTGTTGAATGCTTTCTGATTTGTTTGATATATATTAGTTATTTAGGACTATTATATATATTGGGTTGATGATTGGTTGGATTCCCCCAGTCTCATTAGCGGATGCCCGCAGTTTCATAGCGGATGATTACCCTATAGCCCCACGCTATGATAGTGGATGACCTTCTATACCGCGATATCCTGCCTCGAAGCAGGATGGGTATTACTATGTTGACTAACATCTGTGGATGCAGGAAAACAGGTTGGAGGAATCCAACTGGATTCCTCAAAATTATATTATATGTTTGTTGTTTGTTTGATTTCATCAATATTCATATATGATGTGTTAAAAATCAAATGATTGAAATGGGTTGATTTGATTGTTTAAAATATCCCTGGGCTTGAATATTGATTTATAAAAATATCGAAAAGGGTATTTGAGATTTTAAAAAGGAAATTCTATTTTTTTAAATAGAATTTTAATTTTAATGAACTATAGGAAATATTTACTTATTTTGAAGATATATAAAACGAGTATCGAATTTATAAACTTTGTTTATAAAGGAAAATATGGGATTTGAATCGAATTTATAAACTTTGTTTATAAATGAAAATATGGGATTTGAATCGAATTTATAAACTTTGTTTATAAAGGAAAATATGGGATTTGAATCGAATTTATAAACTTTGTTTATAAAGGAAAATATGGTATTTGAATCGAATTTATAAACTTTGTTTATAAATGAAAATATGGGATTTGAATTGAATTTATAAACTCTGTTTATAAATAGAAAAGATGGGATTTGAATTGAATTTATAAACTTTGTTTATAAATATATAATGTGGGATTTTAAGTAAAGTTATAAACGTTGTTTATAAATAAATGCAGAGAATTCAAATAGAATTTGAATAGATTTGAATATAGAATTCAAATGGACTTTAGAACTATAGAATTTGAATAGAGAATTCAAATGGACTTTAAACTATAGAATTTGAAAATAGAATTCAAATGAAGTTTAAATAAAGAGAATTCAAATAGAATTGAATTGGAATTTGAATAAGAAGTCGATAAGGAAACGAGAGTATGGGTATAATTAGAATTTGTTAATATGCAGTTAAAATATATTTGAACAAGTTATATTCAAATAAAAAAGGTGAAATAGACTGAAGAGTTAAGTAACAAGTTTATTTAACAAATTGAGTTAAAACGATTGGTATAGTTAAAATAGATTGGACATGCATAAATATACAGGAGACAGGTATGGAATAAAGTATAGAAGTGAAATAAATATAATGCCCGACAAAAAGGTACGTATTTAATTCATATATGAGATATTATGCGCCGTATCGGCAAGCCGCTTGGCTTTTTCTTTTTCTTTTTGAGATGAGAAGGACCGGGAAAGCTATTTGAAATTTCCCGATGCTCCCGGTACAAAGGAGGTTATGGCGAATTTTTCCAGGAATTTAAGGAGATAGAATATTTTTAAGATAATTTGATAGTTAGAAATTAACATATCAAAATGTATAGAAGTCGATAAGAAAACGAACTTAGAGATAGAATAGTATAAATAAAAAAGGAAGACTAGAATAAAATCTAGTAAGAATAGAAAGAGGAAGTGTATACGTGTTTAAAAGTGAATCAGCAGTTGTATGGTATTGATTATTCGAGTAAGTAGTCTTGACTGTTTTGACGTTAAATGTTATTCAGTCAAGGTCTGAGAGGTAATTATACCCCAACTTGGTTGATTTCATGATATACCGATAAGTAGAAAGATTCAGGCTCGAAGATCAATGTGGAATAAGAATTAGTTAAATACTGTATTTGGGTTGTCGTAACGATGTTTTACACAACATCTGTTTTAACCCAAATATGTGCAAAGCTTGGAAATAGAATAATGAACGTTTCCTAAGTATAGAAATAAACGAGTCAGAAAAGAGATAAGTAATTGGAGTATTTTCCAATTATAAATAAAAGATATTTTCTAAAAGTTTAGAAAATAAAAGAAGGCGATATATGGAAATGTTTTCCAAATAACATATAAGGCCAATATGGTTATTGAAAATATTTGGTTAACAAATATTGATAAGAAATAGAGAAGAGATATAATTAATGGAATATTAATTAAAGGCTCAGTGATTGTTGGATGTTTGGATGAACACTTGTTTTATTCGATAGTTAAATCATCGACTATCGAAACACTTGTTTTTATTCGATAGTTAAATCATAGACTATCAAAGCTTTGACCATCGTTGTCAATATGGAGAGACCGGTTGGATTATTATCCGAAGACCACTCCATATCGGCAGTAGCGTGCGAATCAGATTATGTAAAGATAATCGAAGACGGAGTAGAGTGCAAGGACTCTTTCTATTAATAGAAATAGTGCCTTCAGTTCATCCTGTTCCTGGGTGACGTGTATGGATGAATGTCTGACAGAGTATTTCCAGAAAGGTCACGTACATTGATTTCTTCAACCGTACCAAGAGTGGAAGCGGAGAAGGAAACTTCTTTTAGCTAACACGTAATGTACTGTTGAGGACGTCAATCGGTGATTTGATGGATTTGACGATGTGGCATTCGAAGTAAATCTGGTGTGATGATAAAGCGTAGCTTCTAGCCTCATCAACCGGTAAATGACAGAAATCGGGCAGGCAGCATGGCTATGTAGGTCGCACCTATTAGGGTGTATAATCACCTGATCTAGAGTTTCATTTACTTCTAAAATCTATTGTCGATGCTGTCCCATTCGGGAAACGGTTGCTGATCCCAATCGTTGGTGATATAAATTCGATACACTCAAGCGAAATGAGTGGTCGGTCATGTGTGGCTGAGTTGCAAGATGTTCTTGTTGAACTCGGTGTATTCTCCTCTAGAGATATATGTGACGGCAAGGAATTTCGCTCGGTCCGAACCAGTCGCTAAACCGACCCAGACCGTTCGAAACGCCCTATCGTTTGAGAACACGACAAAACAGAACGCATATAAAAGAACATTTCACTGTATATAACAACAATGCATCAGATTACAAGAATATACAGAGTATAAATGAATATTACACAGAAATATCAGAGATTTAAATTACATTTAAATACATAGCAGCGGAAAATAATACAATACACAACTAGAATGAGATATACGGATACAAAGCTTTCCGGATATCGTTCCAGCTGTAAACCAGGATCCTGTGAATATAAATCTGCAAAACCAAAACTACTAGCTGCCCGTGTCAAAATAAGGGCACCCAGAGTTTAGGTTAAAACAATAAACTCCAGGTCAGTCATGTGACTGGTGTGAGAACTAAAACAGTTATTAATCTTTATTTTTAAAGTTAGGTAAATCAAGGGACCACGCCGTATAACACGGAACGGGTTTCCTCCCAAGAATACCAGTGCATAAAACAAACAGCGCAATGCTAAATAAAGAAAAATGAAGCTGTTATAAGACCCAGGTCCCATCACACAATGCAACGCAGTCGAGGATAGGGTTTTCCCTTATAACAGCCAAAGAATGCTTGATACGTTTTAAAACAAATCATTTGATACTATTATAAGTGCATAGTGTATAAAACACTTCAAATCATAAGTATCAATCATAGGCGGCATAAGCGCCCCATCCCACTATGTCGCCATATATAGGATATACAATCAAAACCGCAAAGTCACGTATTTGGAAATTGGATTTCCATCTATGAACCGAGGCAAAAGATAGTCCTCAACCGATTCGAGACTGTCTAGCCCGAGCCTCAGGAACAGCCGCAACTGCCCCTTGGAGCGACAGGGCCGGTCCACACGGAGTGGATTATTATGCCTGAACAATACGTCTCCCCACCCTATGGGGTGTAAGTCTGGTCCGTCAGCCGACCAGAATGCATTCGGCCGAAACCGATATAACCGAGGCGCCTCGCAACCGCAACAACCACATAAGTCAAACTCGTCAGGGCGTGTAAAACCACTGACGCCACTTCTAGCTAGAAAGAAACGCAAGTCCTCCCTGAGGTCCGTCTCCCGTTTTTGGTTCATACCGGGTGTGAAACACGCGAGGTAAACGTTACACAAAGCTACGCCACAAAGGCCGTGCTTTGATCATCACCACAAGACTTTGCTTTTCAACAGAAGCCTTGATCATTTGCATCTTAGCATGCCACACAGGCAAACCATCCTATGCAACCGATATCAGTCACACAGAATGAAATCCGATGTCAGACACACAGTCCATTTACAAGTCCGTTCTGGGTCTGAACGAAACCGGAGGCACCTAGTACCCCGCATATCCATCGATCTCCAAGTACGTCTGGACGATCACTAACTGTTTCCATCTTCTTGGGTGTACAGCCCAATCAAGATCATCAGTTATCACCCAAACGACGTGAAGACCTCCGGTCTTCGACCAGCGTCTTCATCTTCGACTTATCGTCGTATCAGTTATTCAGAATGGGATCAACCCGGTCTTTCCGAATAACTCGCGTATATTTTAAATAAGTGTTACACAAACACACATACGCCTCATTCCAATTCATTAGTCACTAACCGTAAATTAATCAAGAGAATAATTCCCCAAATATTAACCCCGAAGGCCGAAACCAACATCAGATCAATATCCAGAAAACCATTCTGCTTGGCTAACCGACAGTTAGTTTCTAAATTTCACGTTCAAATCTAATTAAAGATTTAACTATCGCCTGGAGCAAAACTGGTGATACTCCATTCTCGATCTTTTCAATCTAATTAAAGATTCATTAAAACTCCACTTAGTTTTAATCATTATCTGGGTTAAAGAATCAGTGTCATTTAAAAACACGATTCACGATAAACCCAAAATCACATTCCATTAATTATCGGGTTAAAGAACAAGTGTTATTTAAAACACTGTTCACGATAAACCCAAAAATCAATACCAATTCAATTCCAATTAAATATCATTTAATTGGTACACTTCATTAAATCTAAATAAAAAGATTTAATCTTTTCTCAACTGGGTTCAAGAACAGTGTTAGTGAAGACACCATTCACGACAAACCCAAATCACATTCGATATTCAATACAAGGCTCTGAATAGAAAATATATCGGCTTATATTCAATATCGAATTCTACGACTAACAAATGTCGTATTGGAAATAACGATATCAATATATATCTTTCAAATTTCCATAACAACACCTGTATAATCACGAATTCCAACATCGAAATATTCCGAAGACAATTTCGATTCAAATCCACTCCAATGCAATCATTGGAAATTTTGGTTATTTTTAAAACCCTTTTCGAATTCAATTTATTTATTTAAAAATAAATAGAATTATAATTCTAGTTCAAACTAGTTCATTTCGATAAAAATCCATTTTTATCTTTTCAAATATGGAGTTTTTCATCCCAATTCTTTCTAAATCATTTCTTATGATTTTACACAAATTATTGCTATTTTTAATAATTTTATCAAGGCCCGTACAGTCGATTTCCATCAATGGCCATCGAACTGCACTTACAGCGACCTTTTTCGAATTTGATTTGGACGTATCTCCAAATCCAACCGTTAGATTTCAAATTTCTAACATTCATTAGAAAGCTCTTTTCGATACGAACCCAACGGTTCCGGTTTTAGGAGAATCCGACGGTCGGATCTCCCGTAATGTCCGTTCGAAATAAATGGTCGAAATTCGCGAACTGCCGCGACGCGGCGCGTTCTATTCAGGCCATTATATTATATATAATATATATTTCGTCGATTTCTATTTAAAACGAATTATATAAATAGTTTTGAATTCGTTTCAAAAACAATTTCAACTTCCTTTTCAATTCAAATCAAAATTGAATTCTTCTTTATAAATTCGTTTTAAAATTCATTTCTATTCAATTCAAATTTCAATTCAATTTGAATTCAATTCAATTCACTTTCAATTCAATTCGAATTCATTTTCAATTCAATTCATTTCGAAATCGTTTTCAATTCAATTCATTTCGAAATCGTTTTCAATTCAATTCATTTCGAAATCGTTTTCAATTCAATTCATTTCGAAATCGTTTTCAATTCAATTCATTTCGAAATCGTTTTCAATTCAATTCATTTCGAAATCGTTTTCAATTCAATTCATTTCGAAATCGTTTTCAATTCAATTCATTTCGAAATCGTTTTCAATTCAATTCATTTCGAAATCGTTTTCAATTCAATTCATTTCGAAATATTCGATTTCGAGATTACTTTTCAATATTCATTTTATAATGAATAAAATCGATATAAATATCGTTTACGTCAAAATGGCGTCAATCTAATCAACACGGATTCATAAATTTCTATTTTCAAATATTCTATTTCAAATATTCTATTTCAAATATTTCCTATTATCAAAATATTTGTTATTATCAAAATATTCTTTATTTTCACGATTGGAATGAGGCACAATCAATTACCATATAAAATTAATTATATGGATTTTCATACAACACATGTATATAATAACATTGAAAATAATCAACCATCAACCAAAGTGCACTACACTGTATAAGCATCAAATATAGATATTCAACGCTTATAACAGCCTGTCAATCAATCGATCGACATATTTAATCAATCAGGATGAGTGAAATTCATATTTCATCCCAACACCCGTGTGGGGTTTCAAACAATCAAACACAGATTTTAGTTGTGCAGTTGGGCGATGTGTAAAATTTATCGTCCCAATCAATGTCATTCAAATAAGTGTACATAAACAAACCATCTGGTTTGTAAATGAATATTTATTTATTCACTTCACTATTTTCATATTCACGTTAAAAATTATATTTTTAACGATAAAACATTTTATTCCAACATATGAATTTCTATTATTCATTTACACAATAAAATGATATTTTTATTTTCTAACATATTTTAGAAAATTTCGGCGGCATAACGGCACGATACTAGAAACGGGACGAGGCCTAGCCTTATCCCCGGTCTAGTGAAGGCCCACGCCATTCACACATCAATCAAATCAATTTCGTTATGCAAACCACAAAATTTGGAGTAAGAGTCTAACCTAGCCTTACTCCTTCGCCTTATAACGGCGCACGTCTAATCCTAACCAATTTATCGATTCGATTTTTCACATCACAAACCACATTCAAACCAATATCGCAATCAATCACCAAACAATCAAACAAACAAGTCCATGGTCTGTGGACGATTGTGTCGGGTGCTACTAAGCACCGTCTGCATCCTAGTATATATATATATAACTAGAAAAATAAATTGAAAGGTGAGAAATTCTCACAGATTAGCTATCCTAGCTCCACGGCTCTTCTAATGCAGGAAATCTTCGCCAACTCGCTTTTTGTTGCTTTCGTTGTCCGCTTTCACTACATATGTAAAAATCGAATTTTACTTCGTTATTCAATATATAAAAAACATATTTTTATTCTGCTTCTCAATATATAAAAATCATATTTTTATTTCAAAGTTCCATATATAAAAATCGAATTTTTATTTCAAAGTTCAATATATAAAGATTTCGACTTTTTTATTTCAAAGTTCCATATAAAGATTTCGACTTTTCTCTTTTAAAGATTTCGACTTTTCTATTTTAAAGATTTCGACTTTTCTATTTTAAAGATTTCGACTTTTCTATTTTAAAGATTTCGACTTTTCTATTTTAAAGATTTCACCTTTTCTAAATTTAAAGATTTCACCTTTTTAAATTTAAAGATTTCACCTCTTTTTTTAAAAAAAATCATCACTTGATTTCAGTGTATATAAAAATAAAAATCAGATTTTTATTTCGTTACATATACAAAGATGATATTTTTATGTTCTCTATCCTATAAAGATTATATTTTTAATACTTTAAAAATATAAAAATCATATTTTTAATATTCCTATATAGTAAAGATTATATTTTTAATGCTCTACTAAAATAAAAATCATATTTTTAACTTGCAAATTATATATATATATAAATCATATTCTTTCACTCACAAAAATCGTATATTCCCATTCATGAAAATCATATACTTCCATTAATAAAAATGATATCTTTTTATTGCTACTCCTACAAAACAAAATTCAAATTTTTATTACTTCATGAACTGGTTCTAAAAATATATTTTCAGAATATAAAAACTGATTTAAAAGAATTCATTTTTAACATAAAAACTGATTTGAATTTAAAAGTAAAAGCTTACATTGAAAAGGGGAAGGAGCCGTGCTTGCTTGGGTTTGCTTAGGGGGCGGACGGGAGGTGGTTGGTGGCGCGGTCGCGTGTCAGAGGTGTTGCGGGTCCTCTTCAGGCGGTGGCGGCAGCCCTTGTCTCGTTTTGGGGGTTGGGTTCGCAGCGGGCTTCAAGAGGAGGGAGAAGGGCGCAGAAGAGAGGGGGGGGGGTTGATCGGAGGCCGGCGGCGTCGCTCTGCGACGCGATGTAGGTGGGGCGTCGTCGCCTCGATGATTCCATTTTTTTTTTTCTTCTGGTTTATGTTCTAACGGGGGGGCCAGAATGTAATAAGGAGGAAAGGGGTTTTTTTTTTTATTATTTTATTTTAATTTAATTATTTTATTTTAATTCAAAAAGTCAACTTTTTGAATCGACCTCTAAAAGAGGTCCACCGGCTGTCGTCCTTAGCGTTTTACCCCCATTCCGAACACAATAGGATATGTATCGCAAGCTGATTTGATCGTTACAATCAGTTTCCTTTGAATTTACATTTAAATCACTATATTGAATTTTAACGTACATTTTAAATTACCGGGGTCACATACTAACTCTAAAAATTCTCTAAAGATATTTTCTAGCTTCGTATTGACGATATGGTCCTAACAAAACTAGTTTCGTCGAATTCTGAGACCGTTTGAAAAATGGCCAATTTCCAGTCGATTAAATTCAACTGAAATGGTCAAACGCGTTTTCCTTTGCCACGCTCACCTATTGATTCGAAAAATTATGAAATTTGAAACCTAGCAATAACTTAACATCACGGACCCAACAAAACTGGTTTCGTCGAAATCCGAGGTCGTTTGCAAAATTGCTATTTTTAAGGGCCTTATATATATAAAAATATATATAAATTCCACAGCGACTATTTCTAATTTTAAACTGGACATATCTTATCATTTCTAAGATGAAATCCCAGTTTGTTAACTTCGTTCCAAAGATATAGTTATACAGATTCAAATATTTCTTGTTTCGTTCAATTCTGACTTATATTGAATTCTGTATATTCATTTGAAATTAGAAATCGAATTTTCGAACTACCGCGCCATTTTCAATTCTATTTATAATTATATATAATTATTTATATTCTAACGACGACGCGTATAAATATATACGTTCGAATTATATTCAAAATAAATTTCACGTCGATATTATTTAAAATAATCTATTTTAAATAATCAAAATTCGCTAAAATGGCCAAAATAAAAATTTTAAACTGGCCTAGAATTTCCGGGTTGTTACAATATACCAGCGGAAGGTGGTTCCATACCTTGTCATAGTTGGAAAACCAAATACCCAATACGTGCTTGCGGTTTTGATTGTATAATATATAAGTGGAACGTGAGATGCAAACGTTCCACTAGATTGTTATCTACTGGATTTAGACATTATTATAATATCAAAGGAGTTTTGATATAAAGATTATCGTTCATTTCAAAGGGATTTTGAAATCAAGTGTTTGGATTCTCATGAGGGAAAAACCCGTTCCGTGTTATACGACGTGGTCTTATGAGATATCATTTAGTTTCTGAAACTGTTTTACACTGTTTACTCATACCAGTCCCATGACTGACCCGGAGTTTATTTTGTTTTGTTCTACCTAAACTCTTGGGTGCCTAAATTTGTACGGGCAATCAAGTAGTTCAGGATTTTTCAGATATATCTAAAGGAGCTTGGAGCAGGAGGCTTCAGCGTTATCTAGTTATAGTTTGTTCCGCTATGTTGTAAGTGTTGTACTCTGATAAGTGTATGTTATACAGTTAAGATTTTGTATTTCAAAGATGTGATATATTATATTTTGTTCCGCTGCGATGTGAGATTCTGTGCTGTTAGTTCTGTTCTTTTTCTACCTCTTTCTTCTAAAAAAAAATGTTTCGTATTTTCGTGATATTTGGGTTGGACGTATGATCTATATAGTCAACTCTGATGTTACGGAATTCTGGGTCGTTACAGTTGGTATCAGAGCTTAGGTTGAGCGAATACCTAGGCTTGTTGGAATGTGCTCATTAGAGATAGGATCAGTAATATCCTAGAATGAGTTGAGTGTATATATATACGAGAGTGCGTATTTGTTATTTGATATAAAAACCATTTTATATTGTGTTGACTAGTCTGTTGAGTGGCTTATGAATTCTGATCGAATCGTGGGACGCCACGATGTCGATAGGAGTTTATAAACACTTGAACAGGAGATTGGACACGATATTGTTTTTAGATAGTTGAGTTGATTGTTAGGATTATAATCAAATTAGATTATAAAACAGAAATAGTTATATATATATATATATAACCTAGTGGAATTTGTATATGAAATCAAATATACAAATGTGATAAATTGAAATTGAATTCCAACCAGAATTAAAAATTTAAAATCCTGGGAGTTTGGAAAATATTTTTCGAAATGGAGTTTGAAAGTAATATAGTACTGAACTCATTCAGTAGCTGGGAAATAATTCTGATGATGGTCGCAACATCATCAGTGTTCATTTTCGAGTTTCTAAGTGATGCATTGCTGCCTTAGAAAAGTTTTGATGGAAATTTGTTTGAAAAGAAACAAGTTGTTTGAAAATTCAAATGCTTTGAATTTGGTATAGATATAAATATATGTATATATTTATATTACTTCAGAGGAATTTTGAAATGGGAAATGGGAATATAGTTTTCAAATAGGAGTGAAATGGAATTTGAATATATATATATATAATTCAAATAGAAATTGTATAAGAAAAATTGAAATGGAATTTGAATTCAAAGGAATTCAAATGGATTTGAATAAAGAAAAGTCAAATAGAGATTTGAATATTAGAATTCAAATGGAAATTGGTTAAATAGAATTTCAAAGAGAATATAAAGTGGAGGTTGAATATTAGAATTCAAGAAAATATAAAGTTCGAAATAGAATTTGAATTCAAAGAAGTTAAAATAGAAATTGAACGAAGGAATTTAAATAGAAATTGAATAAAGGATTTCAAATGGAATTTGAATAAGGGATTTGAAATGGGTTTTGAATAAAGGATTTCAAATAGGAATTGAAGATAAGGAATTTAAATAGAAATTGAAGATAAGAAATTCAAATAGAATCTGAAGATAAGGAAATTGAATTAGAATTTGAATCGAAGAAAATTTCAAATAGAAATTGAATAGAAGGAAATTCAAATGAGTTGGAATAAAGATATCAAATGGAATTTGAATGTTTTAAATTAATATATAGGACTTGAATATTTGAAGAGAAGTAGATCGGGAATATTATGAAATGGATTTGATACATATTAAAAATATATCAGAATGGAGTTGAATTTATTATAAACGAAGTTAAAACGTTTATATTTATAAATATAATTAAAACGAGCTCGTCGTAGCGCGACAGTTCGTAAATTGGTGATTCGAACTTCAATTTAGTATACAGAACTCAATTGAAATCGGAATTCTAGGAAACAAGAATCGTCGGGACCGGTTGAACGATAGTTTTCTAATGAAAGAGAAAAATCTAGATTTCGTCGTATAGATTTTGAGTTATGTCAAAATCAAATTTTTAGAAAAGCAGCGCCAGAACCATTATAAAACCATAACGGTTTAATTAAATAAACAGAAGGATTTTTAGGAAATAAAATCCGAATTGGCATTAGAAAAATACAGACTGGAGATATAAAATAAATATGAACTCCAGTAATTAAGTGAAATGATTTTTAAGACAAAAATCATATTTTATATGGTTAAATAGAATTAACTAAATTGGAGAATAATTAGTTAAAGGAAATTTGAATCGAAATTGGGTTTTTGGATAAGTGAAAGAGATTGAGGATTTATATTCGAAATCGAATATATAACTCGAGTTGAAAATATAATTAGATTAGTTATATTTAAGTTGACATATATTTGAACAAGTTATATTCAAATAAAAAGGGGTGAAATCGGCAAAACGGTTAATTAGCAACTAGTTAATGGGAATTTGAATGATTGAAATTAAATTTAACTTAAGTAAGTTAAATGGATAAACTGAGTAAAATCAATGTGAATAAAATATGAATTAGGAATGAATAAAGGAAAACCTAAAAGAGTTAAAAAGAAAATATATTTGTAAATCAAATATAAAGGAAATATATTTGTAACACAAATACAAAGGAAGTTATGTGCAAACAAATAGGAGGAGGAATATTTGTAAAAACATTTACAAATAGAATTTAGAAGGGAATATTTGTAAAACATTTACAAATAGATTCAATGGAAATATTTATTTATAGTAAATAAATAGAATGTTATAAATGGGATATTTATTTGTTAAATAAATAGAATTTAATCAAAGGAATATTCAGAAGATGAATAGAAAATGGAAACCTGTTTTTAACAGATAAGTAGAAAGGATTAATTTATAAATAACAGTTTATAAATTAAATTAAATATTTATCATTCGATAAATGGAATATATAAGTCTAAACTTATATAGAGAAGGGATATTGGTTTTTTAACACCGATAGTTTTAAATAGAAAGGGTGCACAACACTTGTATAAGTGAAGTAACGTTATTAAAGAGAACATTTATAAAGTGAAGAACCGTTTACTAAAAGTAAATCTTTATAAATGAATAAACGTTATCCAATAGGAGTTATTCGAATAGGAGAAGTCGATTAGAGTTAGAAATAGTCGATTAGAGTTAGAAATAATCGATTAGAGTTAGAATAAATCGATTAAAGAAAGAATTAACCAGTTAGAGTAAATCAGTTAGGGTTAATCCGTAGAGTTAATTGAATATTGTTATTCAATTAGAATTTATCGAATATTTGTTATTCAAATTAAGAGTTAACAAGATAGAGTAAATTGAACATGGTAAATCGAATTAGGATTTAATTGAATGTTAGTTAATCAATTAAAGTTAATCGAATATTGTTATTGAGATAGAATTAGTCAAACATAGTTACTCAGGATACATTGCCATTTCGTACGACTGCTAGCGTAATTCGTAGGGTTGCAGATAGCCTTGGCGGTCGGACGTTTCCTGGGGGAATCAGGTGTAACCATTGTGATCACTGCGATCTAGAGTCAAGCGAATGGAGTTAAATCGAATAAGAGTTATTTGAATAAAGTTAAAAGGAGTTATCGAATGTAGTTATTCGAAAGAGAGATTATCGAATTTGGTTATTCGAAAGAGAGATTATCGAATTTGGTTATTCGGAAGGAGTGATCGAATATTAGTTAATGGAAGGAGTTATCGATTATTAGTAAATCAAAGGAGTTATCGATTATAGTTTAATCGAAAAGAGCTATCGATTGGTTTAATCGAAGTGAGTTATAGAATATTGGTTATTCGAAGGAGTTATCGAATTTAGTTATTCGAAAGAGTTAAATCCAATAGAGTTAATTGATAAGAGTAAATTGAATAGAGTAAATCGAATATAGTTTATTCGAAGAAAGGTTTTTGAATCTAGTTATTCGAAAGATAGATTATCGAATATAGTTATTCGAAGGGAGGAGTTATCGAATATGGATTTATTCAAAAGAGAGTTACGTATTGAAGTTTGAAATGTTGAGTATCAAGATAAATGGGTTGGTAGCACTTTTTCTACCCTAGCAATTTCGAGGACGAAATTATTTTAAGTGGGGAAGATTGTAATGACCCGGACTCGTAGGGGTTAATTTTAAAAATATTTAATATGGATTTAAATTTTTAGTTAAGTAAATAAATCAATTTTTTATAGGGAGTTATCAATTTAAAAATCAATTTCAATTTAATATTGAAAATATTAAATTATCAGAATAAGAAAATGGATTTAGTTGAATTCAAATTTTTATTTGAATTGAAAATAGTTCGAATAATTAATATGAAATTTTAACGGTAATAATATTTGAATATTATCGAGGAGAATAAATAGTTTGAAAATTTAATTAATTGTTTTGAATTAAATTTATATCAGTTTAAAATTTATATCTTCCACAGACGATCGAATCAGACTTCGTGACCTATCCCAGTGTGTCCGGAATAGGGGTATTACCCTAGAATTGATAGTTGTTGGGTTCAGTAAGGAGTTCAGAATCCAGGGTTATTTATAATTTAAGGATACCCGTTAATTAAAATAAAATAGAACAAGAAAAAAAAGGGGGTTTCCTTCCTAAGTAATTAACAAAGGACAAATCGTGGCTCCTTATTCAATCCAACCCGTGTTTCTCCTTACTCCACAAACCAAACCCGTACCCCCTTTCTCCTCCACAAACAAAACGATCCTGTGGTCTTTCTTTCTTCCTTTTATTCAAAAAAACTCGTGGCCTCCTTTAACACACAGAAAACAAATCGTGAATACTTATAAATAAATCGAAGTCGACCCTTTTCTATTCGAACAATTTGGGAGTCAAAATCCAATACGCGAGGGAAACCGTGGTTCCCTGAAGCTCGAGTATGAGAGCGACGCAGACTTCGATGTTCGATTTTTGGGGGCAACTGTTCTTCGAGCTCGAGATTCAAGGGGTTTGGGAGGTTGCGATTGATTGAGTTTGGGGTTGGCAGTTTCAGGATCACGATGGCATCGCGTGAGGAGACTCTGATCAACGGAGAGGGGTTGCGACAGGTTCTCGAGTTCGTCCTTTTTGCAGCGAGCTAAGGTCTTCGATTTTGGTTTTAAAAGATGGAGTAACATCCTACTGAGAAGATTGGGGGAAAACTCGAACATAATTTGTTCAAAGCCTGAACAGGCAGTAGGAAAGCAGGTACAGGGCACACGGTGGTCAAAGAGTATCGAACTAAGCTTGGGTTAGTGGACTGGAGTTCGAATGGCAGTTGGGTGATTAAGGAAGATCAGCCTTTAGTGTGAAGGCGGGTTATTGCTGTCGAAGTAGGAAAGTAAGGTGGTTAAGGCATGACATAAGGTGGTAATTAAGAAAGCAGGTAATTCCTATTGTTTTCTATTTTTTTTTTTTTTTAAATTATCATATTAGTTAAAAACAAAATTTAGTATACTGTTTGAAAAGGGAATATCATTACTACTAATATAGGTTTGGTTAAGTATATTGGTTAAGTTAGAAGTGATTTAGTAACCATTAGAAGAAGAAAAATATAAAGGAAAGTTATTTATTTATTTAAATAATTAATTTAAATAAATAAATGTGTAATTTGTAAATTTGAATAAAATCATCGCAGGTGTGAATTTATTCGAGAAAATACATATCTGAGATGAAATGGAAATTTATTTGGTTGTTCGGCAATTTAAATTCTGGTGAGTAAATCTGACTCACCTTTTAGTTAGAATTATTTTCATATCGTTTAAAATAATTGTTTATTGCTTGTTGAATGCTTTCTGATTTGTTTGATATATATTAGTTATTTAGGACTATTATATATATATTGGGTTGATGATTGGTTGGATTCCCGCAGTCTCATTAGCGGATGCCCGCAGTTTCATAGCGGATGATTACCCTATACGCCCCACGCTATGATAGTGGATGACCTTCTATACCGCGATATCCTGCCTCGAAGCAGGATGGGTATTACTATGTTGACTAACATCTGTGGATGCAGGAAAACAGGTTGGAGGAATCCAACTGGATTTCTCAAAATTATATTATATGTTTGTTGTTTGTTTGATTTCATCAATATTCATATATGATGTGTTAAAAATCAAATGATTGAAATGGGTTGATTTGATTGTTTAAAATATCCCTGGGCTTGAATATTGATTTATAAAAATATCGAAAAGGGTATTTGAGATTTTAAAAAGGAAATTCTATTTTTTTTTAAATAGAATTTGAATTTTAATGAACTATAGGAAATATTTACTTGTTTTGAAGATATATAAAACGAGTATCGAATTTATAAACTTTGTTTATAAAGGAAAATATGGGATTTGAATCGAATTTATAAACTTTGTTTATAAATGAAAATATGGGATTTGAATCGAATTTATAAACTTTGTTTATAAAGGAAAATATGGGATTTGAATCGAATTTATAAACTTTGTTTATAAAGGAAAATATGGGATTTGAATCGAATTTATAAACTTTGTTTATAAATGAAAATATGGGATTTGAATTGAATTTATAAACTCTGTTTATAAATAGAAAAGATGGGATTTTAATTGAATTTATAAACTTTGTTTATAAATATATAATGTGGGATTTTAATTAAAGTTATAAACGTTGTTTATAAATAAATGCAGAGAATTCAAATAGAATTTGAATAGATTTGAATATAGAATTCAAATGGACTTTAGAACTATAGAATTTGAATAGAGAATTCAAATGGACTTTAAACTATAGAATTTGAAAATAGAATTCAAATGAAGTTTAAATAAAGAGAATTCAAATAGAATTGAATTGGAATTTGAATAAGAAGTCGATAAGGAAACGAGAGTATGGGTATAATTAGAATTTGTTAATATGCAGTTAAAATATATTTGAACAAGTTATATTCAAATAAAAAAGGTGAAATAGACTGAAGAGTTAAGTAACAAGTTTATTTAACAAATTGAGTTAAAACGATTGGTATAGTTAAAATAGATTGGACAGGCATAAATATACAGGAGACAGGTATGGAATAAAGTATAGAAGTGAAATAAATAGAATGCCCGACAAAAAGGTACGTATTTAATTCATATATGAGATATTATGCGCCGTATCGGCAAGCCGCTTGGCTTTTTCTTTTTCTTTTTGAGATGAGAAGGACCGGGAAAGCTATTTGAAATTTCCCGATGCTCCCGGTACAAAGGAGGTTATGGCGAATTTTTCCAGGAATTTAAGGAGATAGAATATTTTTAAGATAATTTGATAGTTAGAAATTAACATATCAAAATGTATAGAAGTCGATAAGAAAACGAACTTAGAGATAGAATAGTATAAATAAAAAAGGAAGACTAGAATAAAATCTAGTAAGAATAGAAAGAGGAAGTGTATACGTGTTTAAAAGTGAATCAGCAGTTGTATGGTATTGATTATTCGAGTAAGTAGTCTTGACTGTTTTGACGTTAAATGTTATTCAGTCAAGGTCTGAGAGGTAATTATACCCCAACTTGGTTGATTTCATGATATACCGATAAGTAGAAAGATTCAGGCTCGAAGATCAATGTGGAATAAGAATTAGTTAAATACTGTATTTGGGTTGTCGTAACGATGTTTTACACAACATCTGTTTTAACCCAAATATGTGCAAAGCTTGGAAATAGAATAATGAACGTTTCCTAAGTATAGAAATAAACGAGTCAGAAAAGAGATAAGTAATTGGAGTATTTTCCAATTATAAATAAAAGATATTTTCTAAAAGTTTAGAAAATAAAAGAAGGCGATATATGGAAATGTTTTCCAAATAACATATAAGGCCAATATGGTTATTGAAAATATTTGGTTAACAAATATTGATAAGAAATAGAGAAGAGATATAATTAATGGAATATTAATTAAAGGCTCAGTGATTGTTGGATGTTTGGATGAACACTTGTTTTATTCGATAGTTAAATCATCGACTATCGAAACACTTGTTTTTATTCGATAGTTAAATCACAGACTATCGAAGCTTTGACCATCGTTGTCAATATGGAGAGACCGGTTGGATTATTATCCGAAGAACCACTCCATATCGGCAGTAGCGTGCGAATCAGATTATGTAAAGATAATCGAAGACGGAGTAGAGTGCAAGGACTTTTTCTATTAATAGAAATAGTGCCTTCAGTTCATCCTGTTCCTGGGTGACGTGTTTGGATGAATGTCTGACAGAGTATTTCCAGAAAGGTCACGTACATTGATTACTTCAACCGTACCAAGAGTAGAAGTGGAGAAGGAAACTTCTTTTAGCTAACACATAATGTACTGTTGAGGACGTCAATCGGTGATTTGATGGATTTGACGATGTGGCATTCGAAGTAAATCTGGTGTGATGATAAAGCATAGCTTCTAGCCTCATCAACCGGTAAATGACAGAAATCGGGCAGGCAGCATGGCTATGTAGGTCGCACCTATTAGGGTGTATAATCACCTGATCTAGAGTTTCATTTACTTCTAAAATCTATTGTCGATGCTGTCCCATTCGGGAAACGGTTGCTGATCCCAATCGTTGGTGATATACATTCGATACACTCAAGCGAAATGAGTGGTCGGTCATGTGTGGCTGAGTTGCAAGATGTTCTTGTTGAACTCGGTGTATTCTCCTCTAGAGATATACCAGCGGAAGGTGGTTCCATACCTTGTCATAGTTGGAAAACCAAATACCCAATACGTGCTTGCGGTTTTGATTGTATAATATATAAGTGGAACGTGAGATGCAAACGTTCCACTAGATTGTTATCTACTTGATTTAGACATTATTATAATATCAAAGGAGTTTTGATATAAAGATTATCGTTCATTTCAAAGGGATTTTGAAAGTTAAATCAAGTGTTTGGATTCTCATGAGGGAAAAACCCGTTCCGTGTTTTACGGCGTGGTCTTATAAGATATCATTTAGTTTCTGAAACTGTTTTAAACTGTTTACTCATACCAGTCCCATGACTGACCCGGAGTTTATTTTGTTTTGTTCTACCTAAACTCTTGGGTGCCTAAATTTGTACGGGCAGTCAAGTAGTTCAGGATTTTTCAGATATATCTAAAGGAGCTTGGAGCAGGAGGCTTCAGCGTTATCTAGTTATAGTTTGTTCCGCTATGTTGTAAGTGTTGTACTCTGATAAGTGTATGTTATACAGTTAAGATTTTGTATTTCAAAGATGTGATATATTATATTTTGTTCCGCTGCGATGTGAGATTCTGTGCTGTTAGTTCTGTTCTTTTTCTACCTCTTTCTTCTAAAAAAAATGTTTCGTATTTTCGTGATATTTGGGTTGGACGTATGATGTATATAGTCAACTCTGATGTTACGGAATTCTGGGTCGTTACACAGACCTTGACCGAAAACATCCTTAACTTCAAAACGGACAAAACCACTTATCTCGAATAATCCACATCATATAAACTAATTATTCATTTTAAAACATGTATACGTTTCACTTTCTATTTTTAATAATCTAATTTATAGATTTCCTTTTTGGTTACACTATTCTATTTTTAATACCATTACTTTATCGAATTCTACATATATCGATATATTGATTTCTAATAATCAAATTTTCTTAAAAATATTCTAACTCCTTAAATTTTCGAAAAATTTCGCCATAACTCCTTTGTACTGGCAAATAGTTCAAACCTCAACTCACCTCTCTAGGCCCTTTCCATTCAAAAAGAAAATCAAAAAGCCAAGTGGCTTGCCGATTCGGCGCATAAAACCTCATATGGAATTTAAACGTGTACCTTTTTGTCGGACACACAAATTATAATCTTCATCCTCTCCATTCCATACATGTTAACACATATGCGTCCATTTCTAATTTATTTCAACTCAGTCTGGTCATTTTAACTCGATTCATTAAACTATTCTTTAATCAGCTCTTTTGCCCATTTCATCTTTTTTATTGAACATATCACTTCCGGATATGCTTTTAATTTACTTAAAACAAAATCTAATTCCATTTTCGACTTGAGTTTCATATTCAATTTCGAATAATTATTCTTAAACCTCATTTACTTATCCAACGCCCATTTTCGATTCAAAATTCCATTTACTAATTATTCTTCAAATTAGTCAATTCTATTCAATAATTAAAAATCTGATTTTTGTTTCAAAAATCATTAACTCCACTTGAGTTCACATATGTTTTTCAACTCAAATCTGAAATTTTCTAAATAGAAATTCGGATTTTATTCGCTTAAAATCCTTTTATAAAATTAAATAAACCGTTATTGTTTTTAAATGGTAATGACGCTGTTTTTCTGAAAATTTGATTTTGACATAACTCAAAATATATACGACGAAATTCAGAATTTTCTCTTCTATTAGAAAACTATTATATAATTGGTCTTGATGTTTCTTGTTTCAAATAATTCCGACTTAAATTGAGTTTTATATACTCAATTGAAGTTCGAAACGCCAATTTACGAACTACCGTGTTGCGGCAAGTTCGTTTTAATTATATTTATATATATGAACGTTTAAACTTCGTTTACAATAAATTCAACTCCATTCTGATATATTTTTAATATATATCAAATCAGTTTCCCAATTCAACATAATATTTTCGATTATCTATAATTGTCGATTTTTCCTTACTCGGTAATATATTTATTTATACTTCGATCTTCTATATTTAATTCCAATTCCTTTTACGAATTATAAATCCTTTGGATTTATTTCTATCCTGTTTAAAAATCCGCATTCTGAAATATATTTCGTCGTTTCCATTTCGAAGTGATTTCAACTTTCTATTTTCAAACTCTCTTTTCAATTCTATTTGAATTTTCCATATTCAAATTCCATTTGAATTTTCTGCATTCAAATTCTATTTTCAATTCTATTTCAAATTCATATTTGAATTTAAATATTCAAATTATCTCTTGATAATTAATTCATTATATTTATAAACACCATTTCATAAATTTTTCCTTGTTTTATATTCAAACAAGTCTATTTCGAAATCTATTTAAAACCAAAATCTTATTTTGGAATATTTCCATTTATAATAACTTATATATATAACACCCAATTAATTTTCATATTCAATTTAACTTCTTTTTAAATAAATTCGAATTAATCGAATTTAAATCCTAAATCCTTACGAATTTATTTAGTTCAATTTATATTCTGATCATCAGAATAAATTCCATCGTTTATTTCTTTAAAACGATTTCCCCATTTCAATTTTTAAATTCTCATTTGAATTTAAATATTTAAATTATCCAATGATAATTTTTTCACTTTGTTTATAAACACTGTTTATAATTTCACTTCAAATCTCGTATTATTAATTTATAAACAATGCTTATAAATTCACTACTTGTTTTATTTATTCAAAACAAGTTAATATCTTTAGCCCCTTTGAAATTGGAATTCAGTAACACTCCACTTCCATTAATGTCACTCACAAAGGGAATGCATTAATTTCCATGGAGCATTTTAAGTGAATATAGAACAGAAAATCACAACAAGACTGATATAAAGCAGTACTTGGAAATTTAAAACTTTATTTCATTGCAGCGGAAAACACATATGTTTGATTACATCATCAAAACCATAAACCAAAGTCAAGTACATCATATCCATCTTGATAGAACAAAGTACATAAACTGAAAGACATAATCCCCAACATAAAAATAGTCATAAATAAAGAGAAGCTGGACTTTACTTCAGCGATCCAAGCAATCTTCTAAAAGCAGTCCAAAATCAAGCTCCACTGGTGCTAGTTCCAACCTGAGCACCTGGGGGGGGGGGGGGGGGAGGGAGGAAAGAGATGGAAAACGGGGGGTCAGACATAAAGTCTGGCGAGTGCGATAATTTTAACAGTATAATTAACAAAGTAACTAGGCTAAGGCATAAGTTGGAAAATAAGGAAATGATCATGAACCATTGAGTATGACATAGTAAACAAGGAAACAAGATGAACAACGATATCGTTAAAGCGCACCTAACCCACCAAGATAAATTTACTAAACTACACCAACACTCTAGGATAATTGCTATACTGCACCACCACTAGTCACCCTAAGGTTGATCCCGCCTACTGACTTAATAATGATATTGGTAGTTTCGTGCACCCGTAGCTGCCTTCATATGTGCCGTCTGCCCCTATCTCCACTAGGTGTACCCACTACTCCCAAGCGATCAGCTCCCTAACTCGTAGATACCCGTGTTGGCCCCACATTGGGGTGTATCGCTCCCCAAAGTGGCAACCCGATACCACCAAGAATGCACGGCTTATACCTACACGATGCAACAACATCTTACCTACCAGCCTGGGTCCACACACGCATATGATCTCGTTGGACTTGCGTTGCCACCGCTAACCCAGTTTGGCCTCTTACAGTCAAGCCCAGTATGCCTGTCCCGTCCTCGACTTGGATCGAGCCCACAAAGATACGTATGGGTTACTGGTTGAAACGGGCCCCCATTACTTGACACAAGCTATCCACCTAAGCTTGGTCCCCTCTAGTACATCCCACTTAACCCACTTCCTATTCATGTTTTAATTACATGTTTCAATTTTGGTTAAGTATTTCTAATCGTATTTCCAAATGCCACCCAAGGCACCCACTAGATTCCACATGCCACCCAAGGCACCCACTTAACCCCCTCATGTCCCACTACATGCTTATCTGGTTAAGTGTTTCCTAATTCATTAAGACTGTAACCTCATAAAGACCTCTCATATTAGACTGACATTTGTGGCTGCTGGATTTGCCGGGCGGGTCCGGGCAGTCTTATACCACAAAAGAGCCTAACCTCGTGTCTTTACAACTGTTACATATTTAGTTTATGCCTAAGACCTCTCGCATTAGACTGGCATTTGTGGCAGCTGGATTTGCCTGGCGGGTCCGGGCAGTCTTACACCGCAAAAGAGCCTAACCTCGTGTCTTAGACGATTAATTACTCCTAATTAATCATTCCCCAAATTTGAATTACTTTCCCTATTCAAATTATCAATCAATTCCAAATTTAACGATGTCCATAATTGACTCAATTATGTCCATCCATTTATGGTATGTAAAATCATACCAATTTCATCACAATTTTATTTTATGCATTTTTAAGGCATTTATGCCAATTAAATATTTTTAACATTATTCCCTTTACCCCACGTAGTACGTTTGTTCGTTTAACGTAAAATATACGTTAGACTCGAATAGTCTAATTCATGAAATAAAAGAAAACATCACAATATATACATATAATTAAAACATAGATCTAACATAGGGGTGAACTTGCATATGTGAATGATGTTCTACATCTAAAACTTGCATAGGCCAAAGTTACAACTTGCATAAACAACATATGTCATGGATCCAGTTCTAAAGGTGTGAACTTGATGAGATAATGGCCACAAACTTACATAAACATCATATGTCATGGATCCAAATCTAAAGGTGTAAACTTGATGAAATAATGGCCACAAACTTGAATAAACAACATATGTCATAGATCTATATCTAAAGGTGTAAACTTGATGAAATAGTGGCCACAAACTTGCATAAACATCATATGTCATGGATCCAAATCTAAAGGGGGTAAACTTGCATAGGTAATAACATAACATGATTCATATCCAACTCATAAACTCACCTATGTGATTTATACATCGCAACAATGGCGTAAACTAGTATCTAACATGTAAAGTATCATGTAGAATTTAGCATATGTCATAGCCTAACTTCGATTAAATTCTCACATAAACTAAGTGCCATAGCTATGCAAGGTCATATATAATTCTACCCAACTTGTATATGGTTCATGTTTGATTCAACATCTAAACTTTCCTACATATGATTTATCATATGAATCAGGATAACAAACTAGCATAAGAAACATGATGATTCAACTAGACATAAGCCAATCATAGGATTATAACATGGGTGATAGCATCATAATTTTGCATCATAGATGATAGCATCATAACATAATATCATAGAAATTACAACATAATTACAACATGAAATCAACAATTCATATCACATCCAAATTATCTGCATTATAACTCAATCCAATTCATTTATTAATTATTTTATTAAAACTATCGAATTCACAACTCAAAAGCAGTCTTGAGTTCTGAATTCTGATTTCTGGAGTTGAATTAGCGCTCCTTTGATGAAGATTCGCGGTTAGAGTTGAAAAGGATTGAATTTGATTTGCTTTCTTCCTCTCTAATGGGCGGCGGCTATTCTGAGTTGCAAGGTGACGGCATGGAGGCCTTGAATCCAATTTTACTTTGACTTTAGGGTTTGGGTCTGTAGGTGTTTTTATAGAGTTTTGGATTAGTTTAAGCCATCCGATCAACCCAGAATTAATCCCAGCCAATCAGAGCAGATCAGAAACCCTAATGAGTCAGCACATAGTCACAAACAGGTCATCAATCAAATCTGCCGGGGGGCGGGGGTGGCAGGTCGACACCCAGGTCGGCCACCAGGTCGACCCCCAGGTCAACACTATGGTCAACCTGGTCAGGGTAGTTCGACCCCCAGGTCGACCCTATGGTCGACCTGGCCCTGGCGGGAATTTTCCCGCCTAGCCTGTTTGACTCTGAATTTTTGAAATTTGAAATATGTTTTGAATTTTCTGAAAGTTCCGATCGCCATAACTTCTTCATACGAAGTCCAATTCACGCAAACTCGGACTCTATCTCAACTAGAATTCCGAGACAAACACAATGGCGCAACTCGTTTCCCTTAATTCTCACGTCTGAGACTAATTATTCTTTAATTTAGTTAATTCGATAATTCAAAAATCCGAGGTGTTACATTCTCCCCTCCTTAAAGGATTCCGCCCCCCAAATCTCTAAGTCAAGGAGAATGCATATCCTAACATCCAAACAACCATCTACTCAACCATCAAACACAGGGATCCATTGTCCTTATAAATTCCTAATGCTGTATGAACATATGCAAGAAGTGTGTGTATATGTTCCTTATTTAATGCAAAATCAGGCGGTCTACTGATTCAGTTGACCTCCTTAATGCAAACCATGATAGTGCCATGCGTCCATTATGTATGCGAAGAACTATATCGATACATATCATTTCTACATGTGTGCACAACCATTCACCAAAATGCAACATCCATATGATGGTACAACCATTATACATCCATTAACTTAAATATGTACACACATTTATATGCAATATGCAATATGAAGTGACTGAGCCGATCTAGTGCCTAAAGTGTGTGTATATGCATCCACGAGCAACCACTAGCAAACACTTGCATCCATCATCCATAACATGTCTCAAACACATGTTTCAACCATAGGACTATCCTATCTAAAGGTCAAAGATACTAACGAGAGGACATACTAAAGATAAGATAAGTACGAGATAAGCGATAAAGGAGAAATTAAAAGACATATCCTCATAAAGAAAAGGGTATAATGAACGCATCTTCGCTTCCGTCTCCCAAGTAGCGTTTCTCTCATCATCTCCCCATTGCACTTTGACTAGTTTGACCTCTCGATTCCTCAACTTCTTAATCTCCGACCCAATAATGCACGTAGGAGCTTGTCGAATCGTCGCATCACACTCGATCTCCACCTCTCTAAGAAAGCTTGGCTCTACCACTTCCGCGGTTTCGTGCAAGCACTTCCTCAAATGTGATACATGGAATACGTCGTGTACACCACTAAGTCTCTCGGGCAACTCCACTCTATACGCCATCTGCCCAATCCTTTCCTTAATAGGAAACAGTCCTACGAACCTTGGTGCTAACTTCCCAACGGACCCAAAGCGAACGACGTTCCGTAATGGAGACACCTTGACAAAGACCATGTCCCCAACATCAAACTCAAGATCTGACCTCCTCTTGTCCGCATAAGATTTCTGTCTATCTTGCTCCATCTTCACCCTCTTTCGAATCAAATCGATCTTCTCTGAAGTCTCTTTAATCATATATGGTCCAAGCAAGGTCTTATCCGTAGATTCCCACCAACATGTAGGCGAACGACATGGCCGTCCATAAAGAGCTTCGAACGGTGCCATGCCAAAGCTAGACTGAAAGCTATTATTATATGCGAACTCTACCAACGGAATATGTTCCTCCCATGTACCTCCGAAATTTAAGACACATAATCTCAATAGGTCCTATAGAATACGAGTCACCCTCTCGGTCTGGTCGTCCGTCTGAGGATGATATGCGGTGCTCAAACATAACTGAGTCCGTACCGCCTCTTGCAAGCTCTTCCAAAACTCACTAGTGAAGATGGGATCGCGGTCGCTCACTATGCTAGAAGGAACACCATGCAAACGAACTATTTCTCGAATGTATACGGAGGCTAACCATGGAGCAGTCCTCTTACTCTTCACGGGAATGAAATGGGCGCTCTTAGTAAGTCTGTCTACCACGACCCAAATCCCCATATCACCCTTCCTCGATCTTGGTAATCCGTCAATATTGTCCATCGAGACGCTTTCCCACTTCCATTGTGGGACCTCCAATGGGTGAAGCAATCCACCGGGCTTCTTTTGCTTCGCTTTTACTTGTTGGCACACCAAGCATCTAGCGACATACATAGCCACATCTTTCTTCATGCCAGCCCAAAAGTAAACTCTTCTCATGTCCATGTACATCTTGTCCCCGCCAGGATGAATGGTCATCTTCGAATGATGAGCATCATCAAGAATGGTCTTCCTTAGATTCTCGTCTCGTGGTACACAAAGTCTACCATCCCTACGCAACCAACCCTTATCATCCAGGGTATACCTACAGAGATGGCTCGATGACTCCCCTCCTTTGAGATTTTCTACTAACTCAACCAATTGTGGGTCGTCTCGCTGTGCCTCGCCAATCCGTCCCAAAAGCGTAGGTCTAACCTCTAAGGATGATAGCAAACCAGGTACGAAGTCAATGGAAGGTGTAATGTCAAATGTAGAGATGAACTCTAAACTTCGCCGCTCAACAAATAATGGACTCAAGGATAACCTTTTTCTACTTAAGGCATCTACCACCACGTTATCCTTGCCAGGGGTATATGCTATCTCGAAGTTGTAGGATACTAAGGACTCCATCCACCTTTGCTGCCTTAAGTTCAAGTCCTTCTGAGAGAATAAGTATTTTAGGGATTTGTGGTCAGTGAACAATTCGAATTTCTCGCCAAAAAGATAATGACGCCAAGACTTAAGCGCGAAAACAATAGCGGCCAACTCTAGGTCATGTGTAGGGTAATTTCTTTCATGCACTCTCAACTGCCTTCCACCATAGGCTATTACCCTTCCCTCTTGCATTAAGACTGCGCCTAGTCCTGTCCCACAAGCATCGGTATAAACGGTAAATGGCTTACTTCCATCTGGCAACACTAAGACTGGGGCTGTGGTCAAAGCTCTCTTTAAACGTTGGAACGCATCATCACAATCTACGTCCCACATGAAAACTAAGTTCTTCTTCGTCAAGCGTGTTAATGGAGCTGATATTTTTGTGAAGTCTTTGATGAACTTCCTATAGTAGCCAGCCAACCCTAAGAAACTCCTCACCTCGGTCGCATTTTTAAGAGCCTTCCAATCTTGGATGGCCACTACCTTCGCGGGATCCACGGCTATCCCTTCTTTGGAAACCACGTGCCCTTAGAATCGCACTTCTTTCCTCTAAAAGTGACATTTAGATAATTTTGCTTTAGGGCTATGCGCTCGAAGAGTCTCCAACACTTCCCTAAGATGTAGGGCATGCTCTTCTTCGCTTTTAGAAAAGATCAAGATGTCATCTACAAAGACTACCACGAATTTATTAAGGTACTCCCTAAACACCCTACTCATCAAATCAACAAAGTATGCGTGGGCGTTTGTCAAACCGAAGGGTATCACCAGCCACTCGAAGAAACCGTCTGGAGTCCTAAAGGCAGTCTTTTCTATGCTATCCTCATCCACTCTCAACCGATGGAAACCAGTGGCTAAGTCCAACTGCGAAAACACTGAGGCGCCAACTAACTGATCGAAGAGATTGTCAATCCTCGGCAGTGGGTGTCTATTCTTCTTAGTAAGCTTATTGAGTTCTCTATAGTCCACATAAAGTCTAAGGGACCCATCTGCCTTTGTGGCAAATACTACTGGAGCACCCCACTCTGATATACTACGTCTGATGAACCCCTTCTCAAGCAATTCTTTCACTTTCTTACTGAGTTCTCTACTCTCTCTTGGAACCATGTGGCGCACTGGCAATGCAACTGGCTTTGCATTATCTACTAGATATATTTGAAAGTCTATCTCACGTTTTGGGGGTAAACCCCTCACCTCATCGAAGACATCAGCATATTCACGGACTATGGGAACAGAATGTAAATCATCATCGGATGCGTCAAGGGATTCTAGGTAACTAAGCATTACTGGACCTCTAGGGTCACAAGAAATATCAAGGGTCTTTCCCGAACGAGTCAACAATCTAACTACCCTTCTTTTACAATCTAGGATGGCCCTATATCTAGTTAGCCAATCCATACCTAGAATCAAGCCATAGCCCATAAAGCCCAGAACAAAGGCGTTGCATTCAGACTCAACGCCCAAGATAAACACTCTCAAATCCCGACAAATCATAGAAAGATGAGCCGAACCACCAACAGGATTTGAGACTACTAAGGGATCAGTAACTAGACTAGTATCTAGGTGCAGTGTTTCAACTAATGATGTAGAAATAAACGAATGCGATACGCAAGAATCGAATAAAGTACGGACAGGATGATCAAACAGAAAAACTAAACTTTCAACGGAAATTGCTCTACCTCATTCTAGCAGCGGTGGGACCATGAGAGCCTGAACTTGTCCCCTTGCTTGCCCTGGTGCCATAAGAGCTTGCACCTGTCCTCCCGAGGTAGACCCTGCCCACTGCCCTTTCTTTGGGAAGTCCTTAATAAGATGTCCCGCTTCGCCACAGTGGAAACAACCAGTCTTCTTTTTCTTCCTACAATCTTTGCTTAGATGGCCGGGTGTCCCACAGTTAAAGCATTTCTTCTTCCGCTTAGCACTGTTGCCTTTGCCACCTTTCTTGTTATGTTGTTGCTGTTGCGGCTTCTTTTGATCCCTTTTCTTCTCGGGTGCCTTATTAGCATTGGCGCCCTTCTCTTCTTCATGCATGAGTGCCATGTCAACTAACCTCTCAAAGGTAGCCCCCATGGGAATGTGGGTCATAGCTAACCCATGAAGCGGCTCGTTTAAACCCTTAACAAATATTAGAGCCTTCTTTTCTGGAGTATTCACCAAGTCTAAGCCAAACCTTGCCAATTGGTTGAATTTGTTAACGTACTCTTTCACCGATAGATTCCCTTGCTTCAGTGACAAAAATCTTTCCATGTATAGATTCTCTTCAGCCCGTGAGAGAAACTTCGCCCCAAACCTCTGCCTAAAATCTGGCCATGTATCGATTGGACATCCCCCATTAGTGACCTCCCACCAAAACGAGGCCTCATCCTTCATTAGCCAGGCAGCTAGCTAGACTTTTCTTCCATCATCCACTTCAAAGATTCCAAACAATTCTTCCACCTCCTTTAGCTAGTTACGAGCTTCAACAAATATCTCCGTCCCGTGAAAAGGTTTTCCACCCATTGCTCTAAAGTCCTTACATATCTTTGTGAAATTATCGACACGAGGAGGAGGAGGATCATTTGCTGGACCTACGGCGGCGACCCTAGCCTCAAGATATTGACGAAACCAACCGGGCACATGAACGCCCTCTGGTATCTCAGATGCTTCAGACATGCTAAAACCAAAAAGGAAAGATTCAATATAAAAAAGACTGAAGGAAAGATATATGGCTCTTGGGGTTATGCTTTCTAAAATATACTTTTCTCTTGAAAATACTTTCCTTAAATCATACTTTTGAAAGTACTTCTTTATAAAAATTGCTTTGAAAAATAGTTTTTCAAAAATTCATATCTGTTCTGGTAACCTTCAGCTCTGATACCACGTGTAACACCCCACTTCCATTAATGTCACTCACAAAGGGAATGCATTAATTTCCATGGAGCATTTTAAGTGAATATAGAACAGAAAATCACAACAAGACAGATATAAAGCAGTACTTGGAAATTTTAAACTTTATTTCACTACAGCTGAAAACACATATGTTTGATTACATCGTCAAAACCATAAACCAAAGTCAAGTACATCATATCCATCTTGATAAAACAAAGTACATAAACTGAAAGACATAATCCCCAACATCAAAATAGCCATAAATAAAGAGAAGCTGAACTTTACTTCAGCGATCTAAGAAATCTTCTAAAAGCAGTCCAAAATCAAGCTCCACTGGTGCTAGTTCCAACCTGAGCACCTGGGGGGGGGGGGAGGAAATAGATGGAAAACGGGGGGTCAGACATAAAATCCGGCGAGTGCGATAATTCTAACAGTATAATTAACAAAGTAACTAGGCTAAGGCATAAGTTGGAAAATAAGGAAATGATCATGAACCATTGAGTATGACATAGTAAACAAGGAAACAAGATGAACAACGATATCGTTAAAGCGCACCTAACCCACCAAGATAAATTTACTAAACTACACCAACACTCTAGGATAATTGCTATACTGCACCACCACTAGTATACTGCACCACCACTAGTCACCCTAAGGTTGATCCCGCCTACAAACTTAATCATGATATTGGTAGTTTCGTGCACCCCTAGCTGCCTTCATAGGTGCCGTCTGCCCCTATCTCCACTAGGTGTACCCACTACCCCCAAGCGATCGGCTCCCTAACTCGTAGATACCCGTGCTGGCCCCACAGTGGGGTGTACCACTCCCCAAAGTGGCAACCCGATACCACCAAGAATGCACAGCTTATATCTACACGATGCAACAACGTCTTACCTACCAGCCTGGGTCCACACATGCATATGAACCCGTTGGACTTGCGTTGCCATCGCTAACCCGGTTTGGCCTCTTACAGTCAAGCCCAGTATGCGTGTCCCGTCCTCGACTTGGGTCGAGCCCACAAAGATACATATGGGTTACTGGTTGAAACGGGCCCGCATTACTTGACACAAGCTATCCACCTAAGCTTGGTCCCCTCTAGTACATCCCACTTAACCCACTTCCTATTCATGTTTCAATTTTGGTTAAGTATTTCTAATCGTATTTCCAAATGCCACCCAAGGCACTCACTTAACCCCCTCATGTCCCACTACATGCTTATCTGGTTAAGTGTTTCCTAATTCATTAAGACCGTAACCTCATAAAGACCTCTCACATTAGACTGACATTTGTGGCAGCTGGATTTGTCGGGCGGGGTCCGGGCAGTCTTACACCACAAAAGAGCCTAACCTCGTGTCTTTACAACTGTTACGTATTTAGTTTGTGCCTAAGACCTCTCACATTAGACTGGCATTTGTGGCAGCTGGATTTGCCGGGCGGGTCCGGGCAGTCTTACACCACAAAAGAGCCTAACCTCATGTCTTAAACGATTAATTACTCCTAATTAATCATTCCCCAAGTTTGAATTACTTTCCCTATTCAAATTATCAATCAATTCCAAATTTAACGATGTCCATAATTGACTCAATTATGGACATCCATTTATGGTATGTTAAATCATACCAATTTCACCACAATTTTATTTTATGCCTTTTTAAGGCATTTATGCCAATTAAATATTTTTAACATTATCCCCTTTACCCCAGGTAGTACGTTTGTTCGTTTAACGTAAAATATACGTTAGACTCGAATAGCCTAATTCATGAAATAAAAGAAAACATCACAATATATACATATAATTAAAACATAGATCTAACATAGGGGTGAACTTGCATATGTGAATGATGTTCTACATCTAAAACTTGCATAGGCCAAAGTTACAACTTGCATAAACAACATATGTCATGATCCAATTCTAAAGGTGTGAACTTGATGAGATAATGGCCACAAACTTACATAAACATCATATGTCATGGATCCAAATCTAAAGGTGTGAACTTGATGAAATAATGGCCACAAACTTGCATAAACAACATATGTCATAGATCTATATCTAAAGGTGTGAACTTTATGAAAAAATGGCCACAAACTTGCATAAACATCATATGTCATGGATCCAAATCTAAAGGGGGTAAACTTGTATAGGTAATAACATAACATGATTCATATCCAACTCATAAACTCACCTATGTGATTTATACATTGTAACAATGGCGTAAACTAGTATCTAACATGTAAAGTATCATGTAGAATTTAACATATGTCATACCCTAACTTTCGATTAAATTCTCACATAAACTAAGTGCCATAGCTATGCAAGGTCACATATAATTCTACCCAACTTGTATATGGTTCATGTTTGATTCAACAACTAAACTTTCCTACATATGATTTATCATATGAATCAATATAACAAACTAGCATAAGAAACATGATGATTCAACTAGACATAAGCCAATCGTAGGATTATAACATGGGTGATAGCATCATAATTTTGCATCGTAGATGATAACTTCATAACATAATATCACAGAAATTACAACATAATTCTACAACATAATTACAACATGAAATCAACAATTCATATCACATCCAAATTATCCGCATTATAACTCAATCTAATTCATTTATTAATTATTTTGTTAAAACTATCGAACTCACGACTCAAAAACAGTCTTGAGTTCTGAATTCTGATTTCTGAAGTTGAATTAGCGCTCCTTTGATGAAGATTCGCGGTTAGAGTTGAAAAGGATTGAATTTGATTTGCTTTCTTCCTCTCTAATGGGCGGTGGCTATTCTGAGTTGCAAGGTGACGGCATGGAGGCCATGAATCCAATTTTATTTTGATTTTAGGGTTTGGGTCTATAGGTGTTTTTATAGAGTTTAGGATTAGTTTAAGCCGTCTGATCAAACCAAAATTAATCCCAGCCAATTAGAGCAGATCAGAAACCCTAATGAGTCAGCACATAGTCACAAACAGGTCATCAATCAAATCTGCCAAGCGGGGGGGGGGGGGGGGGTCGACACCCAGGTCGACACTATGGTCGACCTGGTCAGGGTAGGTCGACCCCCAGGTCGACCCAATGGTCGACTTGGCCCTGGCGGGAATTTTCCTATCTAGCCTGTTTGACTCTGAATTTTTGAAATTTGAAATATGTTTTGAATTTTCTGAAACTTTCGATCGCCATAACTTCTTCATACGAAGTCCAATTCACGCAAACTCGGACTCTATCTCAACCATAATTCCAAGATGAACACAATGTCGCAACCCGTTTCCCTTAATTCTCACGTCTGAGATTAATTATTCTTTAATTTAGTTAATTCGATTACTCAAAAATCCAGGGTGTTACAAATTCTATTTTTAGATAAATAGACTTTCCATTAAAAAATCTGAAATATCCTTTTCATGATATTTTTATATATCAAAATTTTTGAGCCAGTGAGATTCAACAATTCAAAACACCCAATTTATCAACCATAGGTTTTCAAACACATCGTATATAACAATATATGTGAAAACAAACAAACAATAATATTTTTGAGGAATCCAGTTGGATTCCTCCAACCTGTTTTCCTGCATCCACAAACGTTAGCCAACATAAATAATACCCATCCTACTTCGAGGCAGGATATCGCGGTATAGAAGGTCATCCACTGTCATAGCGTGGGGCGTATAGGGTCATCAACTAATGATACTGTGGGCATCCGCTAATGGTACTGCGAGAATCCAACCACCAATATATATATATAATAGCCAAAAACACCAATCCTATATAACTAATATATATATATATATATATAGAATAGCCACAACAATATTTCAACTCATCCGATCAATCAACAAGAAATTATTTTTAACTAATAGAAATAATTCTAAATAAAACTGAGTGAGATTTACTCACCATGCTTTTTATTTAAAATTTATTCCAATCTGAATTCCATCGCTTAGTTGACGACCATACGAATCCAACTTGAACCATCTCTTTCGAATCTGACTTCATATGCAAGATATACGATTTATAAGATTAAGATTATAACTTATATTTTTAAACTCTAATTAAATTTATGAAATAAATTACCTACATCCAATATCTTCCCATAAACAAATCAAACACTATTACCATAGACACCAACTCCACTTCAAGTTGCGCCTTCCACATCCATAAATCCTTGCATCAAAAACCATCAACTAATTCCATAACAAAACTCCATCACCTAAGCATCATTTTATCTAGTTAGAACACCTCCTTCTAAACCATTCACTCATGAACATGCCCTTCACAACTGCTTCCTCACAACATCCCTTTTCCCCTATAAACATTTTGTCTGGCTCATGCCAAAATATCGTCGCCAGTAATTTCAAACCCTCCTACTTTCTCTATCATTCCTTAATCAACTAGGACATCGCTACTTTATCCAATAAAAACTCGAAGTTTCAGGGTAAGCTGCACTGATTTCCGCACCCTAAACAAATCGCACCCTATGCCCTGGCTTTAACGTCGATACCCCAATTGGCGTCCCCTTCATCCACGACATATACTACTCCTCATTTGTTGTTGATAAGGTCGATGCCCTAATTCGAACCCTAATCCACATTACTGTCGGACTCGAGACCTGCCATCGTACAAAAATGGAGACCCAGTACATGCAACCCTAGCTGAAGATCGGATCCTCCCAAATCCAACGATGACGTCCAACCTCTTGGCTTGAATCGCGACATCAGATACAGGACGGAACTGAAGAACGAAGCCAATATATCCCAGTACTTGCATCGCACCTTTTATTCTTCAATTTTCTGGAATCGATTCTATTTTGAATTGATGTAGGAAGTCACGACATTTCTTTTTTTATTGAAGCATTCGATTCTTTTTTTATACGAATCGGTTTTAAATCTGAAGAGGTCGAGGCCATTTTTGGTCTTTGAAGATTTAAAGGACTCAGGGTATTTTCTTTGACTTTAGGATGATTTAAAAAGGGGAAGGATTCACGGTTTCCATGAGGAATAACGGTGAAAAGTAGCAGCCATTTTAATTTGGTGCTTTCTGCTTTAATTACTTTCAGAGTGGACAATGAAATGGAAACGAGAAGGGGATTTATCACGTATAAATAGATGAAAGGAGGAACATTAAGTACACCAACATTTATTTCATGTTACCAAAAGTACAAACAAATCTTTTTCCTTAATTTAAAAAGATTTTCTTTTCAATTCGATTTGATTTCGTTTTGACCGCGATTTGATCTCGTATTTAATACGATTCGATATAAAGCGATTTTTATTCTTTTTAGATGGATATCGATTTGATTTCGAACCTATCCACAATCAAATATTTCGGGATCCATTAATTTAAATCACGAACCACTATTCTAGCGTATCGACCGACATTTCAACAATTTTAGTTCTACCAAAATTTTGATTTTCATTCATATGGCACCCCATATATGTTAACATTCATTAAATCTGAATGACTTCTAACCAATATATTTACATTGGATTCGTATTCCATTTAATTCCACTCAAATTGATTTTGATCAATTTATCCACTTCGACCCATTTAACTTGCTTAAGTTAAATTTTAATTTCAGAATTCACATTTTCGGGTTTCTATTTCATATCCTTTTGAAATCACATAAATATATACATATATTTATAATCATCTCAAATTCAAAAATTATTTGATTTTTTCAAACCAACTTGTTTTTTTTTTCAAACAAATTTCCATCAAAACTTTTCTAAGGTAGCAAACCATCACTTAGAAACTCGAAAATGAACATTGATGATGCTGCAGTCATCATCATAATTATTTCCCAGCGACTGAAGTGAGTTCAGTGCTTTATCGCTTTCAAAATCCATCTAAAATGATTTTTATTCAAAAATACCTTTCAAAACAAAGCTATATTATTCTAATATATTTCAAAAATATTTTCCAACTTCCCAGGATTTAAAATTCCAAATTCTGGTTTGAATTTAATTTTAATTCATCTCATTGTATAATTTATTCTTATACAAATTCTACTTGGTGATGCATAACCATTTCAATTTTATAATCTCATTTGATTATAATATTAGCATCCAACACATCCATATATTATAATAATTTCAAAAAATTATTCTTTCTATATCAAAATAGAATTTTTGGGTAAAATTATTTCATTTACCCACTTGAAACAATATTATGTCAATTTCTCTGTTCAAGTGTTTAGAAATTCCTATCGACTTCGTGGCGTCTCACGATTCGATCAGAATTCATAAACCACTCAACAGACTAGCCAACACAACATAAAATAGTTTTTATATCAATTAACAAATACACGCTCTCATATATACACACTCAACTCATTCTAGGGTACTACTAACCCTATCTCTAATGAGCACATCCCACAAAGCCTAGGTGTTCACTCAACCTAAGCTCTGATACCAACTGTAATGGCCTATAAATCCGTACTATCTGAGTTGACTAATAACACCACACGTCCAACCCAAATTGCACAGAAATACGAATCATTATTAGAAAGACATTAGAGGATGAGAAATAGAAAGAAATATTAGAATAGAAGAAAAACGAAGAACACAAATCTCACAGCGGAACGAATAAAATATATTAAATAACATAACTTTTTAAAATACAAATTAGTAACTGTATATACATACCATTATCATAACACAACAGTTATTTCTGGAACAGTTATAAAACACCTGTTTCCCTGATACAACATAGTAAACAGCGAAAATATGATATTCTATAGCTAACTGGTGAAGCCTCCAGCTCTTCCAAGTGAATCTAAAAAATCCCGACTACTTAACTGCCCGTACAAATTTGGACACCCAAGAGTTTAGGGAAAACAAACAAAATAAACTCTGGGTCAGTCATGGGACTGGTGTGAGTAAACTCCAACCATTTGTTTAACTTTCGAAATCATTTCGAAAGAAAGGATAATAGTAAGACCAGCCTACACATAAACATGGACGGTTTTTACCTTACTATAACCCAAAATAATTTTGATATCAAATCCAATGACATTATAATAATGTCTACATCAAATAAATAAAATCTAGCGGAACACTTGCATCTCACGCTCCATATATAATATAAAATCAAAAACCGCATGGTGCTTATTGGAGATTGGATTCCGACTTTGACAAGGTATGGAACCACCTTCCGATCAGTGTACTCTAGAGGGGATACATTGGGGTTCAACAAAAACATCTTGCAACCCAGCCCACACATGACCGACCACTCATTTCGCTTGAGTGTATCAAATGTATATCACCAACGGTTTGGATCAACATCCATTTCCCAAAAAGGGACAGCATCGATAGATTAAAGAAGTAAAAGGAATTTCTCTAGATAGGTTATTATACACCCTAATGGGAGCGACCCACATAGCCATGCTGCCTGCCCGATTTTTGTCATTTCCCGGTTGTTGAGGCCTGAGGCTACGATTACTTTCCATTCATTGATAGCACAATCACTTTGAATGCCACATTGTCAGATCCGTTAATCACTAATTGATTTGCACAAATATATTCTGGATATTATGCTAAGAGAATAAATTCTCCGCCACCATATATATTTATACAAACCAACATATTTGATCGTTGGAAATACTTTGTCAGACATTCGTCCATATACGTTCGTTCTGGGATTGAACGAGACCGAAGGCACAATTTCTATTAATAGAAAAAGTCCTTGCACTTTACTCCGTCTTCGATTATCTTCATATAATCTGATTCGCAATGCTACTGCCAATACGGAGTGGTTCATGGATAATAATCCAACCGGTCTCTCCATATTGACAACGATATTGGTAAATACTTCGATAGTCGGTTATTTGACTATCGAAGAAAAACACACATCCATTAAAAATATCAAGCAATCACTGGGCCTTTTAATTAATATTTCATTAATTAAAACACTTCTCCATTTCCTTATCCATATTCATTAACACAATATTTTCGATAATTATCTTGACCTCTTACGCTAATTGGAAAACATTTTCATATATTTTCTTCTTTTATTTTCTATACTTAGGAAATATATTCTATTTATAATTGGAAAACATTCCAATTACTTATCTCTTCCATGACCATTTATTTATACGCTCAGAAAATATTTATTTATTATTTCTAAATTTCCACTTACTTAGGTTAAAACGAATGTTGTGTAAAACATCATTACAACAACCCAAAATACTGCATTCAACTAAACTCTTTTAAACATTTATCTTCGAGATTGAATCATCCTATTTATCGGTTAAAAATGAAATCAATCAACTTGGGGTATAATTATCTCTCAAACCTTGACCGAAAACATCCTTAACTTCAAAACGGACAAAACCACTTATCTCGAATAATCCACATCATATAAACTAATTATTCATTTTAAAACATGTATACGTTTCACTTTCTATTTTTAATAATCTAATTTATAGATTTCCTTTTTGGTTACACTATTCTATTTTTAATAGCATTACTTTATCGAATTCTTCATATATCGATATATTGATTTCTAATTATCAAATTTTCTTAAAAATATACTAACTCCTTAAATTTCCGAAAAAATTTCGCCATAACTCCTTTGTACCGGCAAATAGTTCAAACCTCAACTCACCTCTCTAGGCCCTTTCCATTCAAAAAGAAAATCAAAAAGCCAAGTGGCATGCCGATTCGGCGCATAAAACCTCATATGGAATTTAAACTTGTACCTTTTTGTCGGGCACACAAATTAGAATCTTCATCCTCTTCATTCCATACCTGTTAACACATATGCGCCCATTTCTAATTTATTTCAACTCAGTCTAGTCATTTTAACTCGATTCGTCAAACTATTCTTTAATCAGCTATTTTGCCCATTTCATTTTTTAATTGAACATATCACTTTCGGATATGTTTTCAATTTACTTAAAACAAAATCTAATTCCATTTTCAACTCGAGTTTCATATTCAATTTCGAATATAAATTCTTTAACCTCATTTACTTATCCAACGCCCAATTTCGATTCAAAATTCCATTTACTAATTATTCTTCAAATTAGTCAATTCTATTCAATAATTAAAAATCTGATTTTTGTTTCAAAAATCATTAACTCCACTTGAGTTTGCATATATTTTTCAACTCAAATCTGAAATTTTCCAAATAGAAATCAGATTTTATTCGCTTAAAATCCTTTTATAAAATTAAATAAACTGTTATGGTTTTTAAATGGTAATGGCGCTGTTTTTCTGAAAATTTGATTTTGACATAACTCAAAATATATACGACGAAATTCAGAATTTTCTCTTCCATTAGAAAACTATTAATTAATTGGTCCTGATGTTTCTTGTTTCAAAGAATTCCGACTTAAATTGAGTTCTATATACTCAATTAAAGTTTGAAACGCCAATTTAAGAACTACCGCGCTGCGGCGAGTTCGTTTTAATTATATTTATATATATGAACGTTTAAACTTCGTTTATAATAATTTCAACTCCATTCTGATATATTTTTAATATATATCAAATCAGTTTCCCAATTCAACATAATATTTTCGATTATCTATAATTGTCGATTTTTCCTTACTCGGTAATATATTTATTTATACTTCGATCTTCTATATTTAATTCCAATTCCTTTTACAAATTATAAATCCTTTGGATTTATTTCTATTCTGTTTAAAAATCCGCATTCTGAAATATATTTCGTCGTTCACATTTCGAAGTGATTTCAACTTTCTATTTTCAAATTCTCTTTTCAATTTTATTTGAATTTTCCATATTCAAATTCCATTTGAATTTTCTGCATTCAAATTCTATTTTAAATCATATTTGAGTTTAAATATTCAAATTATCTCTTGATAATTAATTCATTATATTTATAAACACCACTTTATAAATTTTTCCTTGTTTTATATTTAAACAAGTCTATTTCGAAATCTATTTAAAACCGAAATCTTATTTTGGAGTATTTCCATTTATAATAACTTATATATATAACACCCAATTTATTTTCATATTCAGTTTAACTTCTATTTAAATAAATTCGAATAATCGAATTTAAATCCTAAATCCTTACAGATTTATTTTAGTTCAATTTATATTCTGATCATCAGAATAAATTCCTGCGTTTATTTCTTTAAAACGATTTCCCCATTTCTATTTTAAGTTCACATTTAAATTTAAATATTCAAATTATCCAATGATAATTTTTTCACTTTATTTATAAAAACTATTTATAATTTCACTTCAAATCTCGTATTATTAATTTATAAACAACGTTTATAAATTCACTACTTGTTTTATTTATTCAAAACAAGTTAAAATATTTAGCCCCTTCGAAATTTGAATTCTATTTTTATAAAAATAGATTTTCCATTAAAAAATATGAAATATCATTTTCATGATATTTTTATATATTAACATTTTTGAGCCAATGAGATTCAACAATTCAAAACACCCAATTTATCAACCATAGGTTTTCAAGCACGTCATATATAATAATATATGTGACAACATACAAACAATAATATTATTAAGGAATCCAGTTGGATTACTCCAACCTGTTTTCCTGCATCCACAGACGTTAGTCAACATAAATAATACCCATCCTGCTTCGAGGCAGGATATCGCGGTATAGAAGGTCATCCACTATCATAGCGTGGGGGCGTATAGGGTCATCCGCTAATGATACTGCGGGCATCCACTAACGGTACTACGGGAATCCAACCACCACTATATATATATATATATATAATAACCACAAACACCAATCCTATATAACTAATATATATATATATATATAGAATAGCCACAACAATATTTCAACTCATCCAATCAATCAACAAGCAATTATTTTTAATTGATAGAAATAATTCTAAATAAAATTGAGTCAGATATACTCACTGTGCTTTTTATTTATAATTTATTCCAATCTGGATTCCATCGCTTAGTTGACGACTATACGAATCCAACTTGAACCATCTCGTTCGAATCTGACTTCATAGGCAAGATATACAATTTATAAGATTAAGATTATAACTTATATTTTTAAACTCTAATTAAATTTATGAAATAAATTACCTACATCCAATATCTTCCCATAAACGAATCAAACACTGTTACCATAGACACCAACTCCACTTCAAGTTGTGCCTTCCACATCCATAAATCCTTGCATCAAAAACCATCAACTAATTCCACAACAACATTCCATCACCTAAGCATCATTTTATCCAGTTCGCACACCTCCTTCTAAACCAATCACTCATGAACATGCCCTAATCACAACTGCTTCCTCACAGCAACTGAACACACAGCCCTTTTCCCCTATAAACATTTTGTCTGGCTCATTTCAAAATATCATCGCCAGTAATTTCAAACCCTCCTACTTTATCCATCATTCCTTAATCAACTAGGCTATCGCTACTTTATCCAATAAAAACTCGAAGTTTCAGGGTAAGCTGCACTGATTTCCGCACCCTAAACAAATCGCACCCTGTGCCCTGGCTTCAACGTCGATACCCCAATGTCTCATCCCCTTCATCCACCACATATACTGCTCCTCATTTGTTGTTGATAAGGTCGATGCCCTAATTCCAACCCTAATCCACATTACTGTCGGACTCGAGACCTGCCATCGCACAAAAATGGAGACCCAGTACATCGCAACCCTAGCTGAAGATCGGATCCTCCAAAATCCAACGATGATGTCCAACCTCTTGGCTTGAATCGCGACATCAGATACAGGACAAAACTGAAGAACGAAGCCAATAAATCCCAATACTTGCATCGCACCATTAATTCTTCAATTTTCTGGAATTGATTCTATTTTTAATTGATATAGGAAGTCACGACATTTCTTTTTTTTTTACTGAAGCATTCGATTCTTTTTTTTATATGAATCGGTTTTAAATCTGAAGAGGTCGAGGCCATTTTTGGTCTTTGAAGATTTAAAGGACTCGGGGTATTTTCTTTGATTTTAGGACGATTTATAAAGGGGAAGGATTCATGGTTTCCTTGAGGAATAACGGTGAAAAGTAGTGGCCATTTTAATTTGATGCTTTCTTCTTTAATTACTTTCCGAGTGGAGAATGAAATGGAAACGAGAAGTGCATTTATCGCGTATAAATAGATGAAAGGAGGAACATTAAGTACACCAACATTTAATTTATGCTACCCAAAGTACAAACAAATCTTTTTACTTAATTTAAAAAGATTTTCTTTTCAATTCAATTTGATTTCGTTTTGACCGCGATTTGATCTCGTATTTAATACGATTCGATATAAAGCGATTTTTATTCTTTTTAGATGGATATCGATTTGATTTCGAGCCTATCCACAATCAAATATTTCGGGGTCCATTAATTTAAATCAGGAACCGCTATTCTAGCGTATCGACCGACATTTCAATGTAATAACCCTATTCTGAACTCAACAGTAATATTCTGAAATTTAATTTCAACATATATACCATATTAAATTAATATAATATAATTTAAATTCGAAAACCGTTAGTTCTCTGATAATAAATTATTTATTATTATCGTTTATATTCAAATACTATTTCTTTAAATCATTTGAATCATTCTGACTTAGTTATAAATTTCGAATTGAATTATTTTAGATTTTTGTATTTACGATATTTATTCGAAATAAATCGTATATCGATTATTAAATCGATAGCTCAATATAAAATTCATTTATATTATCAATTCAATATTTAAAACCATATTAAATATTTAAAATAAACTGTTCAAAAAATCCGGGTCGTTACATAAAGCCTAGTATGGCGACATAGTGGGATGAGGCACTATGCCGTCTATGATTATTTGAAGTTGTTTTCATACACTTTACACTATAATAGTATCAAAATGATTTGTTTTAAACGTACCAAGCATGTTTGGCTATTATAAGGTAAAACTCCATCCTCCAGCTTGCGTTGCATTGTGTGATGGGACCTGAGTCTTATAATAGCTTCATTGTTCTTTATTTAGCATTGCGCTGTTCGTTTTATGCACTGGTATTCTTGGGGGTAAACCCATTCCGTGTTATACTGCATGGTCCGTTGATATACCTAACTCTAAAATCAGATTAATAACTGTTTTAGTTATCACACCTGTCACATGATTGACCTGAAGTTTATTGTTTTAACCTAAACTCTAGGTGCCCCTATTTTCCACTCGGATAGCTAGTAGTTTTGGTTTTGTAGATTTATATCCACAGGATCCTGGTTTACAGTTGGAATGATATTCAGAAAGCTCTGTATCCGTTTATCTCTTTCAGTTGCGTTTGTATTATTTTTCCGCTGTTATGTAATGTATTGTAATCTATGATATTTTTACAATGCAAAAATTATTCATACTCTGTATGTTCTTGTACTCTGATGTAAATTGTTGTAATAAGCAATGAAATGTTCTTTTGTTTGTGTTCTGATTCCTCTTGTTCTAAAAGCAATCCGGGCTTTCCTTTACGGGGAAGTTCGGGTCGTCTCATTTGGTATCAGAGCTTTGGTTTACAGAGCTCAAGAACAAGACACATTAGAACCGAATGAAAGAATTCATCAGAGATTGGATTAGTAATATCCAATAAGAATGGCTCGTTAGAGACGGGATCAGTGGTATCCTAGAATGAGCCGGAAGAGTGTTATTTTTGAAATAAAAGTGAAAACAACTTTTTTTTGAAAATTTAAACCATTTTATACATATTTGAATATTTTATTTGTATTGAATTTGGACAATCAAGTATATAGAGATTTTAATATACGTCTGATCCACGTGTATTTGAAGCCTTGAATACACTAGATAGATATAGAATCACACTTTAGTCGCCCGGGGATAATCCTGATGACGATGCATCATCATCAGCACTCATGTTCGATTTTCGAAAGTGGGATACCAATATATTTCCAATTGACTGGTTTGAGAACCAAAATTTAAATAGGGTTTATTGTTGTGAATTTGCATCAAAAACATGATTTTCTGTATATATATATATATATATATATATATATATATATCAAAGTTATGCATTTGAAAAGGTTAATCCACTAATTGATTGATGATTGTGTTGTATGATTATTCCTTTAAACCATTATGTGAATGAACGTTAAATTTAGCCAAACTGAACCAAATATTGAACTGAATTGAAAATTGATTGCAAATGCATGCATGTACATATATATATGTGTGAACAGGTCATAGCAGGAGGCTAGAGAAGAGGAATAAAATTGTATGCCCGACAAATAGGTACATATTTACTGTTTTATTTGGGATAGATGATTTTATGATCCGATTGGTTAGCCGCTTGGATTTTTCTTTTTGAGATGAAAGGGACTGTGTGGTGGTTTGGGGATTTTCCCGATGCTCTCCATACAAAGGAGGTTATGGCGAAATGTTTCGAAAATTTAGGGTGTTTGCCAAATTTTTGAAAAATTATTTTCGAAAAATTGGAAATTCTTAGAAACTGAAAAGTTGAAGAATGAAAGCCAGAATTAAAGTTGGGTTGGTTAGTTAAACAACTTTTAGCTCCGTTCCTTTTCGAGAACGAAAAGATTTTAAGTGGTGGAGATTGTAACAACTAGGAAAATCAGAACCAATTTAAAAATTTTATCTTGGCAATTTTAATGAATTTTGAATATTTAAAATAATTTATTTTAAATAATCATGACTGGAAATTTATTTTGAATAGAATTAGAACATATATATTTATTTGAATCGAAGTTAAAATATAAATATTTATTTTAATTATAAAAGGAATTGAAAATGGCGCGGTAGTTTGAAAATTCGATTTCAAATTTCAAATGAATGTACAGGACTCAAAATAAACCGGATTTTAGTGAAACTAGAAATATTAGAATCTATTTGAAAATATCATTCCAACGAATCCGAAAAATTGAAATTTCATAGTGCGAATAAAAAGTTATGCCCAGTTGAAAATTCAGAATAGTCGCAATGGAATTATAGCCCTTAAAATAGCAATTTTGCAAACGACCTCCGTTTTCGACGAGACAACTTTTGTTGGATCCAGAATGTCAAATTATTGCTTGATTCCAATTTTTATAATTTTTGGAATCAATATGTGAGCGTGGCGAATTTAAATGTGTTTGGTAATTTCAGTTTGAATTTAATCGACTGAAAAATGATCGTTTTTCAAACAGTCTCCATATTCGATGAAATTAGTTTTGTTAGGACCGTATCGTCAAAACATAGCCAGATTTATTTTTATGGAATTTTTGGAGTCATTATGTGGCCCCGGTAATTTAAAATGTGCGTTTAGATTGAATATATATTGATTCAAATGTTGATTTAAATGAAAATTGATCGAAACGATGGAATTGGCTTATGGGACATATCCCATTGCGTTCGGACTGGTGGTAATTAGTTATGGATGACAGTCGTTGGGTTCGATTTGAAGTTCGAATTTAAAAGTAATTTTTTAAAATTAAATATATATAATATTATTAAAAAAGTCAACCCCTTTATAATCTTTACCCCCCCCCCCCCCCCCCCCCGTTCCCCATTCATTTTCAGAACAAATGAAAATAAAAATAAAAAAAGGGGGGATACTGCCAGAACCTCGCCGCCCCTCCACCGCCGACGCCAACGTGCCCGCTCCACTCCCTTCCACCTCCGACCGCCGCACGCCGTAACCCCGAGCAACCTCCATCGCCAGATCCGAACTCGCCAGCCCCACATCCGCGAGCACCAACATAGTCGCCACCCCCGCTTCCCTCCACGGTGCCTGAATCCACGAGCACCACCTCACCAGGTGCCACTGCTCCTCCTTGAACGCGAGCACTTCATGTGCTTGTGTAATTGCCAAAGACTACATCGGTGAAGTCTGCTCTCTCCTTCTACTCGAGCAGCTGCCTATACCATCGACTAAAGGAAGGTGAGAAATTTATTTTCTCACTCGTTTGTTTTTATTCAGATTTTTATATATGAAACATTAGAGTAAAAATCAGATTTTTATATATGAAACATTAGTTTAAAAATCAAATTTTTATATAGGAAACATTGGTTTAAAAATAGGATTTTTATACATATGATAGCGAATTAAAAATGAGATCTTTGTGTAAATAAAAATTAGATTTTTCAATGTGTAAAGATTAGATTTTTATGAGTATAAAGATGAGATCTTTATATATGTAGTGATATAAAAATACAATTTCTAATATATGAATGGCATATTAAAAATATGATTTTTATATGAATGATTTTGAAATAAAGATGCGATTTTTGTATGAATAATTTATTTACATTTCCATTATTATCGGTTTTTTATAGTAAAAGTAAAGAATAGATTTTTATAAATAAAAATGAAATCTTTATATATTTGTTAGCAAAATAAAAATGAAATCTTTATATATTTGTTAGCGATATAAAAATGAAATCTTTATATATTTGTTAGCAAAATAAAAATGAAATCTTTATATATATGTATATATATTAGTGAAATAAAAATGAAATCTTTATATATTTGTTTGCAAAATAAAAATGAAATCTTTATATGTGTAGCGAATAGGAAAAGATATGATCTTGTTTATAAGAAAAAAGTTAGATTTTTATATAAGAAGTAGCATGATTAAAATCAGATTTTTATATATATGAAGTGGCAGTGTAAAGGAGTGATTTTTATGTAGACAATACGATATAAAAATATGATTTTTATATATGTAACATCGATATAAAAAAAATGATTTTTATAAAGAAAGCGTTGAAATAAAAATGTGGTTTTTATTTATTAGCATCATCGTTTAAAAATGAGATTTGTACTATGAACAGCGTGAAAAGGATTGCGATGGAACTGGTGGAAAACAAATCCAAATCTGAACCGTTCAGAAATATAGAATGGAGGAGTGGATCTCAAGGGTGAGAACTTCTCACTAAAATATTTCTTATACAGTTATTTATTTCATAACTGCATATATGAACTGTTCCCCATCGTCCACAACCATGGACAACTTGTTTAGTTGTTTGTGTTGATTGATATATTTGGTTGAATTTGGTTTGGGGTGTGAAATGAATTGATTAGATTTGGTTTGTGTATGGCGCGAGCCATTATTAGGCGAGGGATAAGGCTAGACCTTATCTCGGTTCTAGTATCGCGCCATTGTGCTGCAGAAATTTCTAAAAATGCTAGAATAATAAAAATATCATTTTTATTGTATAAATAAAATGTATAAAATATTCATGTAAGAAATGAATATTTTATCGTTAAAAATATAATTTTTAATGCATATATGAATAAAATAAATATTCATTAACAAACCAGACGATTTGTTTATGTACACCCATTTTTCTGATATTGATCGGGACGATAAATTTTACACATCGCCCAACTGAACAATAAAATTCAGTATTTGTTGGTTGAAACCCCACATGGGTATTGGGATGATATTTGACGTACACTAATCCCAATTGATTAGTTGTATGTCGATCGATTGGTTGATAGGCTGTGGTAAGCATTAAATATTTGTATTAAATGCTTATGCAGTGTAGAATGCACTCTGGATGATGGTTGATTGTTTATCATTGTTGTTCTATACATGTGTTGCATGAAATCCATATAACTAACATTTTATGGTAATTGACTGTGTCTGATTCCATTTCAGAAAGAATGAATATTTTAAAATAATGAATATTTTAAAACAATGAATATTCTAAAATAATATTTAGTAAAAGATCAAAATCTGAATTTGATGTCCGATTTGGGATGGACACGAAAATATTTAAATATATAAAGCCGTGTTGATTAGATTAACGCCATTTTGACGTGAATGATATTTATATCAATTTTATTCATTTTTATAATGAATATCGAAAAGGAAGTGATTTCAAAATCTAATGGTTTGAAAATACTATCATTTATATATCGATGATATGGAATATTCAATTTTGATTTGAAAATTGAACATGAAGTTGAAATTGTTTTGAAAAAGAATTTAAAACGATTTATAAAATACATTTTAAATGGAAATCGACGAAATATATTATATATATATATATTTATTTATTTATTTAATGGCCTGACTAGAACGCGCCGCGCCGCGGTAGTTCGCGAATTTCGACCATTGACTTCGAACGAACATTACTGGAGATCCGACCGTTGGATTCTACTAAAACCGGAACCATTGGGTTCGTATCGAAAAGAGCTTTCCAACGGATATAAGGGATTTGTAATCAACGGTTGGATTTGGAATTATGTCCAAATCAAATTTGGAAAAGGTCGTTGTAAGTGCAGTTCGATGACCATTTATGGAAATCGACTGTACGGGCCTTGATAAAATTATTAAAAATATCAATAATTAGTGTAAAATCATAATAAATGATTTGGAAAGAATTGGGATGAAAAATTCCAAATTTGAAAAGATAAAAATATATTTTTATCGAAATGAACTAGTTATGAAATAGAATTATGAAATCCAATATTTTTAAATAAATAAATTGGATTTGAAACAGTTTTAAAAATAGCCAGAATTTCCAATATATGAATTGGAATGGATTTGAATCGAAATTATCTTCGGAATATTTCGATATTGGATTCCGTGATTATACGGACATTGTGGAAGAATTTGGAAGATATATATATATATATATCGTTATTCCAACGCGATATTTGTTGATTTCAGAATTTGATATTGAATATAAGCCGATATATTTTCTATTCAAAGCCTTGTATTTAATATCAAATGGGATTTTGGGTTTGCCGTGAATGGTGTCTAATACTGTTCTTAAACCCAGTTGAGAAAAGAATAAATATTTTTATTAATATTTAATGAAGTTTACCAATTAATTAATACTTAATTGGAATTTAATTGAATTGAATTTTGGGTTTGTCGTGAATGGTATTGTAACGACCCACCTTTTTGCCCAGTTCTTGCCGGTAATTAAACCGACTCAAACCGTTCAAAAAGACGAATTGTTATGGGTGCATACATATTTTGAACAAAATAACAGAATTTTTCATTGCGAAATACAATGTTACATCAGAGTTACATAAAATATCAGAGTTACAACACATACAGCGGAAGAAAAGAAAATATACTCTCAGCGGAAGAAAATCATATGATATAGCAGAAGCTCCCATCTCTTGCATGAACTCCAACTCTAAAAGCACTCTGAATCCTGCTCCAACGATCTATAACTGCAAATTAAACTAATAGCTGCCCGTGCAAAATTATGGGCACCCAGAGTTTAGGTGAGGGAACAATAAACTCCAGGTCAGTCGTGGGACTGGTGTGAGAACTCAAAACAGTTATTATTAGGTTCATTTTAAAGTTGGGAATTTCACCGGACCACGCTGCTAACGCGGAACGGGTTTACTCCATGTGAATACCCGTGCATATAAATACGCAATGACCTTTCTAAAATGAAGTTATCATAAGCTCGTCCCACATCACACAATGCAAGCGCACACTAGATAGGCGAGGTTTATCTTATGATAACCAAACATGCTTTCATACGTAAAATCCTCTTTCAAAGCCATAATATATATATAGTGTGGAAAACATTTCTCAAATAAATGTATTAATCCTAGACGGCATAATACCCCATCCTATTATGTCGCCATATATATATATATACAAACCAAAATCGTTTGTTACGTATTGGAGATTTGGTTTCCAACTTGATGATTCCTGGCACGAAAGATCAATCGGAACACAAACGAAATGTAATCAAGGGTTTTTCATCTAGACACGGACACCAATACAAATCGCAAGGTAGTTCAACGGTTTTCGACCAGACGCGGCCCCCCGAACATACCCTATTCCATAAGTCATAAGTGGTTTCCCACTGCTGCAGCGGTCATCATCAATTCATATATATACACAACCTAACCGCCAGTTTCTCATCATCCGGGGTGTGAGGTTTGTCGATGTCACGTCATACACAAAGCTATGCTTCGATAAGCCATTCTTTGATCATCACTAGCTCGTTTCCTAACTTGGGTATGTCACATTGACAATTCACGACATATCACTGATTTCAATCAATGCTTACCCTCTAAGTTCATATGACTTAGAGACGAGGATAATATATTGCCACAAATCCGATATTCATTAACGGAAATCAGTGCTATGCAGTCAATTTCAATGTCAGACACACCATCCATACAAGACCGTTCTGGGTCTGAACGGAACAACCCGAAAATACTTAAATTTGTTCAGGTCTGATGCAACTCACATCTCGTATCGGGTGGCCTACCCAACCGAGACATTAATCAACAATCAATCTAAACAATTCAAATATTCCCGGTCTTCATTCGTCGTTTACCAAGTCCTGAATTGCTTCATAACGTCGTATTATTACTTGGAATGGTTTTCGAACATATGCTCGATCCCGGTCCTTCCAAGTAATAAGCGTACTTTAAACAGTAGCTATGGTTCACACAGGCTTTTCAATTCAAATCTCCTTCCACATAGTTATCAATTCATTTACAACTAAAGATTTGAATTTCTATAATTTCATACATCTCGTTATCATCTTAAATTCTTCTTTGAAATCAAAGATTATACCTTCGCTTTAATTTCTTATCTTTAATTTCCTCGAATCAAAGATTTGGTTAAATCCCCAATTACGATATGAATTTTCACCATTCAATCTCATCGGTTTCAAGAATGATATTATTGAAGATACGATTCACGACAAAACCCAAGTCAAATTGATTTTTGAATCATAAGTTACACAAAAATTGTATCTACTTATATTCGATATCAATTCTCATAATCAACGAACACCATAAGGGGAATATCGATATAATAATAATAATATCTTTCAAATTCCTCAAATAGTATACGTTTACGCCACAGAATTTCATATCAAATATCCGAAGATTATTTCTATCCAACTTATCTTAATCAAATTAGGGACTCGTATCATAATTAAAAGATTTATCTAACTCTTTGACATTAGATCTGGATAAAATATCATCAACTTATCCTCAATATTAACCTCTGTATCCAACTCATACTATAAGCGGAATAACGATGAACTACCTTTTAAATTCCTCAAATAGTAAGAGTCATCATCTACTGAATTAATATTAAACATCGAAGATTTATTTCCCACCATATCCAATTATTCAAAATTGGAAAACTTATTTTACTATTTTAATAAATCAATTTAACTCCCATATACAATATTTCGAATACTTCTAAACCTTTGAAAACATCCTACAAATCATTTGAAAATGATTTCTCATAGTTCGGAAAATTGTTTGCGGGTTAAAACTTCAAAATAGATTGCTTTTAATGAAAGCGTTACAACAACGTTTCAAAAGCGTTACAAAACTATGCCCTTACAACGATCTTTTCCAAAACGGTTTTAAACATAGCTTGAAAACTATAACCCGAAATTAAAATCTGCTCTCACTCATTTGAAAGCTCTCGTAAATAGGAGTCAAACATTTATCGTCTCGTGGAAATCCGATTTAAATTGGAAAAGTTATAAGCATTTACATATTGCCCTAATGCGACAAGCTCTAATTTTGACCAAAATAATCATTATTCTTAAATACTTCAAATTACCTTAAAAATCATTATAAACTTATATAAATCATTTTAATTGACTTTTCAAATTATTTGGATTTAAAACACAACTTTTTTTTCCTAATTAAACCACCATTCAAATAATTTCAAATTAGATTTTTATTTAACCATCCCATCCGTCGGATCAGTTAGGGATAGCCAGGGAGAGCAGGAAACTGATTTTTCAAACCCAAACCTAGACACCATCCTCTCTGTCATCCTAGAACGTTCTGGTGTATATTATATCATTATTATATAAAAACCATATTCAAATTAAAAATCTCATTTCGAATTAAAATTGAAAATATTTTTTTTACCAAAACCAGTTTCGCATAGATATAAAGATCGTTATACAAAATCAATACATAATTTAAATTATTTTCCAAATCCTAATTCAATATTTAAAAGTTGATATTAAATTCAAAACCAAATTTTTTAAATATTATTTAATAATTAAATAAAATCATATATATGAAGGAGAATCTAAATCGATCACCCATATATTCCACAACCATGGTGTGTTTGTGTGTGTGTGTGATCATACAATGCAATCATATCTATCCAAATGAACTATACGATCAAATGGATATGAATTCATTCATCACAACAACATTAAACTGTGCACAAGCGTTACAGACAATAACGCTTACTTGTGTTCAGTGTATTATCTAATTCATGAACAACCATTCAAACATCAACATCCATCACACAATCATCATCAACAAATTATAATTAATCTCAGCTAATTAAAATTAACTAATTTAAATAAAATTTAAATTAGAAGTTCTCACCTAACAGCTCTCCAAATCTTCACGGTAGGCGAGCCTAGTTGAGTGAATTGTCGGGCAATATTTCGGCGCAGCGTCTTCTTCACAAAAATATATATAATATAATATATACTAATCTCTCTTTATATTATAAGAGGAGGAGGAGGAGAAATGACGAACTTTGGCAAGGTGGTGGTGGAAAGGAGACTTATGCCATGGAAACCATGGCCATAAGCTTTAAGAAGAAGAGAGAAAGAAAAGGAGTGAGAATGAATGAAAAAGTGGAAGGAAAGGGTGGTATTTATAGGAAAAGAGGAGTAAGGAGAGAGTGACACATCATAGGACATGTGTATTACATGCATGGAATGTTGCATGCAAAATTACAAGTGTCTTAACACTTGTAAAAAGGAGAAGGAATGTGTTTTTGGTAGCATTTACCTTAAACGTTATGAAAACAAAGAGCAACGCATAATACTAATGCTACTAATTTATGTTATCTTTTGACAAATCCGATCGAACAACAAATAATATCAGTAAATCCAACTTATTAACAATCATTCTTGTAAAATCATAAAATAAATTATCCTTTACCAAATTCATATTTTTACCAATCAATATTATCAAAATCAGAAAATATCATTACTTAAACATAAATCTTATAATTAAAATTTTCAAAATAAGTTTTCTTATAAAAATCATAATAAAAACAAAATACTTATACAAAGTTAAAATTCATATTTAAACCTAATAAAATCAATTTATATTCATAAAATCAAAAATTAAATAAATAAAAATCCAAATCAAACATAGTTAAAATTCTAGGATGTTACATTCACCCCCCCTTAGAAACTTTTCGTCCTCGAAAAGGAAGCGAGTAAATTTAAACTCCTTCACAAATTTTAAATTCCAATTTCTCTCTCAACATACCAGAAATGTAATGGTCAGAACCAAGGCTCACATCATTCTCAGGGTACTCTGTCTGATTCTCACTAAAGGTAGAGTCTAAGGATACTTCTATGATCTCGTGATTACTAGGGTCGTCACGGGTCTTGTTTAAAAATCGCATCCTCTGAGTTAGACTCAGAGCTGCTATCCTACCATTAAGGAGAACTGGGATAGATATTATCTAGTACTTAGAGGTCTATGACCCTAAGAAAATTATCTTTCTAACTTACTCTTATGGAACCCATGGTTTTCTTATCAATTATAAGACTAAATGCTCAAATTAGAAGAAAAAAATCCCTAATCGTTCAATTATCTTGCAGTATAACATCTTGGCTATTCGGTATTAGAAATTCTATTGCTCTCAACACAAATCAAGTTCAATTTTAGAGATAATTCAAAATACTGGCTTCAAATCTAAATTAGTTCACTTGCCCAAGGCTTTATCTGAGCAGGGAAAAAGGAAGAATTCCGAAATAAAGTTGAATAATGACAATTCGGGGTGATATTCAAAATATGACAATGGGTCGAACAAAACCCAGCGACAAGGGAAGAGATAGAATTATATTTTCGAAATACTCATTCTATTTCAAATTTTTATTTCAATCGTTTCCAAATTAACCCATTTATAAGTTAATTTTTATACTCATTTAATATTCAAATTTTTGTTTTCATATTCACCTAATCGAACTTTAAAATTCAAAATATATAAAATCCCTTTTTCATTCTTGTTAAAATATCATGTCTTGTTTAGAAACATTTTCTTACTTAACTAGCCGTACAATCTCTTAAAACAGTTTTATTTAAAAATACCATCACGCTTCCCCTGCGCACTCTGATTATGCGTATATTCAAACTAGTATTGGTAAAACATCCCAAAACATTGATTTCAAAATTTCCGGAACCAAATCCTCAAAATTAATATTTAAAAATCCAAATTTTTCTTTCATAAGTTGGATTCTATATTTCAAAGAAAGCTAATTTATTGAGGTTTTGTTACAAAATATCTTGGACAAATTAAAGTTATCGACAAGGTTTCACACGGCACAAAGAGGCATACATAGATCAAGTCAAAATTCCATGTGCTCAAGTCAAGTAAAGATGCATAGAAGTTCCATGCTAATTTGTGCATAAAAGGTATACATAGACCAAATCAGGTTTCATGAGCTTGGAATAGAAATTCAACATCTAATGAGCATCAATAGGTGCGAAGGTTCGAATCAAATACTTGGCCAAATGCACATGATACAAAGGTACGGATGACACTACTCAATAGCAGATGGTTGGAATTTAAATGGAAAATCTAGCCCAAGATGGGAACTCACATGCAAACAAGGATACAAATTCTAACAGTTTAATCATGGGATACTCGTTAAATTTTCATAATTTTCCTCTTGAATAAATCTTACTTTAACAACTTCATTTTCTTCCTTTGTGTTTCAAGTGAATACTTGTTGAGAAATTTTCGTTTGACCCACTCGTTCATGCCGGTTTCTCTTAACAAGGGAAAATATATAATTCAATTGATTTGTTCAATACATATCCTATTTTATCATATTAACCTTGTTTCTCAAAATTCGTATAGCTTTAGGTGGGAAAATCGGTCTTCTCCCCCACTTAAGACATTTAGCATAATTTGATTAAATTGTATCGTCAAAATTGAAATATGCGGTGAACCTAGCTCGCTTACATGTATTTTCAAAATTTCACTTTTCAGTTCTTCAAGTGAGATTAGCTTCTAAAATATATCCTTGCAGTTTTGACAAAATAGTCTGATTCACGCTTCTAATTATCAGTTAAGTATGCGTTTAACTTAACTACCTTATGTTAAATTCATTTTTTCGCATATCCCATTTCATAACATAATACATTCAACACTTCGAAAGTCATTTGCAAAATCAATTTTACAATTGTGAGGACGTCGCAAAACACTTTCAATTGTTTATCTATACATCTTTAAGTACTTCTTGACGTCTCGATCAGAAACATATAGTCATCCCACTTTCGAAACCCAAAAATAAGACCGATGATGATCGATCAATCACCAGAATTATCCCCAAGCGACTAGAATGTGATTCTATATCCATCTAGTATATATTGGACTTCATATATACGTTAACTAGGCGTATATGCAAAATCCTTACGTACTTGATCGTCTAACCTTGACGTCAAATAAATACTCGCAACCGTTTTTATTACACGCTGATTATCTTTCAAATCTATAGCTTTGAATTAACGATCTTCTTATATAAATCTTTTATATATAGGCTGCAAAATATTTTGAAATTCTCATTCCAAGCTCGAAGTTTTTTTTTCCAATACGCTTGTTAAAGCCAATTCACTAATCGCTTATTTCTCGATAACTCCGAACAGATCGACGCTGGATTTTCGAAGTTTTATCACAAAGAGCCCTTTTTATTTTGAAAGTATTTCCTTTAAAAATCTTATTTTCAAATCTTCTTCAAAATATTTTATTTCAAATAATTATTATTTTCAAAAATGATTTACTTGTACAAAAATACCTTATATAGATTTCAAAAATACGCTCTCTCATCATAATATTCCGAAATCTCATTCTAGGGCATTTCTAACCCTATCTCTAATGAGATACTATAGCTCTGATGAGTCATATCCTTTGTTCAAAATATGTCGTACCCGATAGCTTTGTATAACCAAAGCTCTGATACCAACTTGTAACGACCCACCTTTTTGCCCAGTTCTTGCCGGTAATTAAACCGACTCAAACCGTTCAAAAAGACGAATTGTTATGGGTGCATACATATTTTGAACAAAATAACAGAATTTTTCATTGCGAAATACAATGTTACATCAGAGTTACATAAAATATCAGAGTTACAACACATACAGCGGAAGAAAAGAAAATATACTCTCAGCGGAAGAAAATCATTTGATATAGCAGAAGCTCCCATCTCTTGCATGAACTCCAACTCTAAAAGCACTCTGAATCCTACTCCAACGATCTATAACTGCAAACTAAACTACTAGCTGCCCGTGCAAAATTATGGGCACCCAGAGTTTAGGTGAGGGAACAATAAACTCCAGGTCAGTCGTGGGACTGGTGTGAGAACTCAAAACAGTTATTATTAGGTTCATTTTAAAGTTGGGAATTTCACCGGACCACGCTGCTAACGCGGAACGGGTTTACTCCATGTGAATACCCGTGCATATAAATACACAATGACCTTTCTAAAATGAAGTTATCATAAGCTCGTCCCACATCACACAATGCAAGCGCACACTAGATGGGCGAGGTTTATCTTATGATAACCAAACATGCTTTCATACGTAAAATCCTCTTTCAAAGCCATAATATATATATAGTGTGGAAAACATTTCTCAAATAAATGCATTAATCCTAGACGGCATAATACCCCATCCTATTATGTCGCCATATATATATATACAAACCAAAATCGTTTGGTACGTATTGGAGATTTGGTTTCCAACTTGATGATTCCTGGCACGAAAGATCAATCGGAACACAAACGAAATGTAATCAAGGGTTTTTCATCCAGACGCGGACACCAATACAAATCGCAAGGTAGATCAACGGTTTTCGACCAGACGCGGCCCCCCGAACATACCCTATTCCATAAGTCATAAGTGGTTTCCCACTGCTGCAGCGGTCATCATCAATTCATATATATACACAACCTAACCGCCAGTTTCTCATCATCCGGGGTGTGAGGTTTGTCGATGTCATGTCATACACAAAGCTATGCTTCGATAAGCCATTCTTTGATCATCACTAGCTCGTTTCCTAACTTGGGTATGTCACATTGACAATTCACGACATATCACTGATTTCAATCAATGCTTACCCTCTAAGTTCATATGACTTAGAGACGAGGATAATATATTGCCACAAATCCGATATTCATTAACGGAAATCAGTGCTATGCAGTCAATTTCAATGTCAGACACACCATCCATACAAGACCGATCTGGGTCTGAACGGAACAACCCGAAAATACTTAAATTTGTTCAGGTCTGATGCAACTCACATCTCGTATCGGGTGGCCTACCCAACCGAGACATTAATCAACAATCAATCTAAACAATTCAAATATTCCCGGTCTTCATTCGTCGTTTACCAAGTCCTGAATTGCTTCATAACGTCGTATTATTACTTGGAATGGTTTTCGAACATATGCTCGATCCCGGTCCTTCCAAGTAATAAGCGTACTTTAAACAGTAGCTATGGTTCACACAGGCTTTTCAATTCAAATCTCCTTCCACATAGTTATCAATTCATTTACAACTAAAGATTTGAATTTCTATAATTTCATACATCTCGTTATCATCTTAAATTCTTCTTTGAAATCAAAGATTATACCTTCGCTTTAATTTCTTATCTTTAATTTCCTCGAATCAAAGATTTGGTTAAATCCCCAATTACGATATGAATTTCCACCATTCAATCTCATCGGTTTCAAGAATGATATTATTGAAGATACGATTCACGACAAAACCCAAGTCAAATTGATTTTTGAATCATAAGTTACACAAAAATTGTATCTACTTATATTCGATATCAATTCTCATAATCAACGAACACCATAAGGGGAATATCGATATAATAATAATAATATCTTCCAAATTCCTCAAATAGTATACGTTTACGCCACAGAATTTCATATCAAATATCCGAAGATTATTTCTATCCAACTTATCTTAATCAAATTAGGGACTCGTATCATAATTAAAAGATTTATCTAACTCTTTGACATTAGATCTGGATAAAATATCATCAACTTATCCTCAATATTAACCTCCGTATCCAACTCATACTATAAGCGGAATAACGATGAACTACCTTTTAAATTCCTCAAATAGTAAGAGTCATCATCTACTGAATTAATATTAAACATCGAAGATTTATTTCCCACCATATCCAATTATTCAAAATTGGAAAACTTATTTTACTATTTAAATAAATCAATTTAACTCCCATATACAATATTTCGAATACTTCTAAACCTTTGAAAACATCCTACAAATCATTTAAAAATGATTTCTCATAGTTCGGAAAATTGTTTGCGGGTTAAAACTTCAAAATAGATTGCTTTTAATGAAAGCGTTACAACAACGTTTCAAAAGCGTTACAAAACTATGCCCTTACAACGATCTTTTCCAAAACGGTTTTAAACATAGCTTGAAAACTATAACCCGAAATTAAAATCTGCTTTCACTCATTTGAAAGGTCTCGTAAACAGGAGTCAAACGTTTATCGTTTCGTGGAAATCCGATTTAAATTGGAAAAGTTATAAGCATTTACATATTGCCATAATGCGACAAGCTCTAATTTTGACCAAAATAATCATTATTCTTAAATACTTCAAATTACCTTAAAAATCATTATAAACTTATATAAATCATTTAAATTGACTTTTCAAATTATTTGGATTTAAAACACAACTTTTTTTTTCTAATTAAACCACCATTCAAATAATTTCAAATTAGATTTTTATTTAACCATCCCATCCGTCGGATCAGTTAGGGATAGCCAGGGAGAGCAGGAAACTGATTTTTCAAACCCAAGCCTAGACACCATCCTCTTTGTCATCCTAGAACGTTCTGGTGTATATTATATCATTATTATATAAAAACCATATTCAAATTAAAAATCTCATTTCGAATTTAAATTGAAAATATTTTTTTTTTACCAAAACCAGTTTCGCATAGATATAAAGATCGTTATACAAAATCAATACATAATTTAAATTATTTTCCAAATCCTAATTCAATATTTAAAAGTTGATATTAAATTCAAAACCAAATTTTTTAAATATTATTTAATAATTAAATAAAATCATATATATGAAGGAGAATCTAAATCGATCACCCATATATTCCACAACCATGGTGTGTTTGTGTGTGTGTGATCATACAATGCAATCATATCTATCCAAATGAACTATACGATCAAATGGATATGAATTCATTCATCACAACAACATTAAACTATGCACAAGCGTTACAGACAATAACACTTACTCGTGTTCAGTGTATTATCTAATTCATGAACAACCATTCAAACATCAACATCCATCACACAATCATCATCAACAAATTATAATTAATCTCAACTAATTAAAATTAACTAATTTAAATAAAATTTAAATTAGAAGTTCTCACCTAACAACTCTCCAAATCTTCACGGTAGGCGAGCCTAGTTGAGTGAATCGTCGGGCAATATTTCGGCGCAGCATCTTCTTCACAAAAATATATATAATATAATATATACTAATCTCTCTTTATATTATAAGAGGAGGAGGAGGAGAAATGATGAACTTTGGCAAGGTGGTGGTGGAAAGGAGGAAGACTTATGCCATGGAAACCATGGCCATAAGCTTTAAGAAGAAGAGAGAAAGAAAAGGAGTGAGAATGAATGAAAAAGTGGAAGGAAAGGGTGGTATTTATAGGAAAAGAGGAGTAAGGAGAGAGTGACACATCATAGGACATGTAATGACCCGAAAATCCGGTAGAATTTGAGCTGACCAAAAACACAAGTCCAACCCCAAATATCACGGAAATTCGAACCATTAATAGAAAGAAGTTAGAGGGTGAGGATAGATAAGATAGAAACTTAGAATAGAAGAAGAAGAAGTACACAACATCAGAGTAACACGAATCTCACAGCGGAACGAATAACATATAATATATATAACATAACTTGAAATATACATCTGTACTTGAATATACATCAATATCAAAGTACATCACTTACAACACAGCAGAAATAACTATAGCTATATGATCCTGAAGCCTCCTGCTCCAAGCTCTTCCAGTATATCTGTAAATTCCCGACTACTTGACTGCCCGTACAAATTTAGGCACCCAAGAGTTTAGGGAAAACAACAAAGTAAACTCCGGGTCAGTCATGGGACTGGTATGAGTAAGCAGTTTAAAACAGTTTCAAAAAACTAAATGATATCCCATAAGACCACGCCGTATAACACGGAACGGGTTTTTCCCTTATGAGAATCCAAACACTTGATTTATCTTTATATCAAAACTCTTTTGATATTATAATAATGTCTAAATCACATAAATAACAATCTAGTGGAACGCTTGCATCTCACGTTCCACATATATAATATACAATCAAAACCGCAAGCACGTATTGGGTAATGGATTTCCAACTATGACAAGGTATGGAATCACCTTCCGCTGGTATATCTTTAGAGGAGAATACACCGAGTTCAACAAGAACATCTTGCAACTCAGCCACACATGACCGACCACTCATTTCGCTTGAGTGTATCGAATGTATATCACCAACGATTGGGATCAGCAACCGTTTCCCGAATGGGACAGCATCGACAATAGATTTTTAGAAGTAAATGAAACTCTAGATCAGGTGATTATACACCCTAATAGGTGCGACCTACATAGCCATGCTGCTTGCCCGATTTCTGTCATTTACCGGTTGTTGAGGCTAGAAGCTACGCTTTATCATCACACCAGATTCACTTCGAATGCCACATCGTCAAATCCATCAAATCACCGATTGACGTCCTCAACAGTACATTACGTGTTAGCTAAAAGAAGTTTCCTTCTCCGCTTCCACTCTTGGTACGGTTGAAGAAATCAATGTACGTGACCATTCTGGAAATACTCTGTCAGACATTCATCCATACCAGTCACCCAGGAACAGGATGAACCGAAGGTACTATTTCTATTAATAGAAAAAGTCCTTGTACTCTACTCCGTCTTCGATTATCTTTATATAATCTGATTCGCACGCTACTGCCAATACGGAGTGGTTCTTCGGATAATAATCCAACCGGTCTCTCCATATCGACAACGATGGTCAAAACTTCGATAGTCTGTGATTTAACTATCGAATAAAAACAAGTGTTTCAATAGTCGATGATTTAACTATCGAATAAAACAAGTGTTCATCCAAACATCCAACAATCACTGAGCCTTTAATTAATATTCCATTGATTAAATCTCTTCTCTATTTCTTTATCAATATTTGTCAACCAAATATTTTCAATAACCGTTTTGGCCTGTTAAGTTATTTGGAAAACATTTCCGAATATCGCCTTCTTTTATTTTCTAAACTTTAGAAAATATTCATTTTTCTATTTCCAAGCTTTGCACATATTTGGGTTAAAAACAGATGTTGTGTAAAACATCGTTACGACAACCCAAATACAGTATTTAACTAATTCTTATTCCACATTGATCTTCGAGCCTAAATCTTGCTACTTATCGGTATATCATGAAATCAACCAAGTTGGGGTATAATTACCTCTCAGACCTTGACTGAATAACATTTAACGTCAAAACAGACAAGACTACTTACTCGAATAATCAATACCATACAACTACTGATTCACTTTTAAACACGTATACTCTTCTCTTTCTATTCTTACTAGATTTTATTCTTATACTTCCTTTTTGATTATACTATTCTATTTCTAAGTTCGTTTTCTTATCGACTTCTATATATTTCGATACGTTGATTTTTAACTATCAAATTATCTTAAAAATATTCTATCTCCTTAAATTCCCGGAAAAATTCGCCATAACCTCCTTTGTACCGGGAGCATCGGGAAATTTCAAATAGCTTTCCCGGTCCTTCTTATCTCAAAAAGAAAAAGAAAAAGCCAAGCGGCTTGCCGATACGGCGCATAAAATCTCATATGGAAATTAAATACGTACCTTTTTGTCGGGCATTCTATTTATTTCACTTCTATACTTTATTCCAAACCTATCTCCTGTATGTCTATACCTTCCCAATCTATTTAACTATACCAAATCGTTTTAACTCAATTTGTTAATTATCTCTTTAGTCCATTTCTCTTTTAATATTTGAATTCTATATTCAAACTCCAATTCGCTTCTATTATTCAAATTCCATAGTTTAAAGTCCGTTTGAATTTCTATATTCAAATCTATAGTTTAAAGTCCATTTGAATTTCTATATTCAAATCTATAGTGCAAAGTCTATTTGAATTTCTATATTCAAATCTATAGTTTAAAGTCCATTTGAATTTCTATATTCAAATCTATAGTTTAAAGTCCATTTGAATTTCTATATTCAAATCTATAGTTTAAAGTCCATTTGAATTTCTATATTCAAATCTATAGTTTAAAGTCCTTTTGAATTTCTATATTCAAATCTATAGTTTAAAGTCCTTTTGAATTTCTATATTCAAATCTATTACAATTCCTTATATTCAAAGTCCATTTGAATTCTCGGCATTATTTATAAACAACGTTTATAACTTCAATTCAAATCCCACCTTTCCATTTATAAACAACGTTTATAAATTCAATTCAAATCCCATATTTTCATTTATAAACAACTTTATAAATTCGATTCAAATTCCATCCTTTCATTTATAAACAACTTTATAAATTCGATTCAAAACCTATCTTTTCATTTATAAACAACGTTTATAAATTCGATTCAAAACCTATCTTTTCATTTATAAACAACGTTTATAAATTCGATTCAAAACCTATCTTTTCATTTATAAACAACGTTTATAAATTCGATTCAAAACCTATCTTTTCATTTATAAACAACGTTTATAAATTCGATTCAAAACCTATCTTTTCATTTATAAACAACGTTTATAAATTCCATCACTTGTTTTATATACCTTCAAAACAAGTTAATATTTTCTATAGTTTTATTTAAAATTCAAATTCTATTTATAAAAATAGAATTCCCTTTTTAAAATCTCAAATACCCTTTTCGATATTTTTATGAATCAATATTCAAGCCCCATGGATATTTTAAACAATCAATCAACCAATTTTCAATCATTTGATTTTTAACACATCATATATGAATATATATGAGATCAAACAAACAAACAGAATATATATATATATTTTTGAGGAATCCAGTTGGATTCCTCCAACCTGTTTTCCTACATCCACAGATGTTAGCACATAAATAATACCTATCCTGCTTCGAGGCAGGATATCGCGGTATAGAAGGTCATCCACTAATCATAGCGTGGGGCGTATAGGGTAATCATCCGCTAATGAAACTGCGGGCATCCGCTAATGAGACTGCGGGAATCCAACCAATCATCAACCCAATATATATATATATATATATAATAGTCCTAAATAACTATATATATTTTAAAACAATCAGACAGCATTCAAACAAGCATAACAATTATTTTTAACTATATAAAAATAATTTCTAAATAAAAGGTGAGTGAGGTTTACTCACAGTGTATTTAATTTTCTGAACACTGATTAGATGAAGCATCTTTGCAGCCACGGATCAACTTGAATTATCTCGAATAAATTTATTTCGTACCTACGATAATTTATTTTAAATTAATGATTAAATATTTATTTATTTAAATTAACTTAACCAAGAAACAAATTATCCTATGTACTTAGATTTCGGTAAGAACATATACCTTACTATTTATCGCCAACTCCTTTACTAACCACAACTGCTACGATACCAACAACCTTCTGCTTCCTCATCCATCGATCCACCTGTTGCGGCATTCCATCAAACATCTACCATGCATCACTGCTGCTCTTTCTTCCAGACTGCAGCATCTCACACACCATGACCGAATAATCCCTCCTCCACTTGCTGCTAGTGAGTTACGGCATCAACCCCAAGTCCAAGACCATCGAGCTTCGTACAATCGCTTGCCTCCTCCTAACAGTTCAACGCAATCGCACCCCCTCTCCCAAAATCGAGCTCCCCAAATCGATAGTCAGACATTGAAATCCTGCTTCCTTAATGCGTCCCTCAACTCCAGTCAAAGATCGAACCCCAAATTGATTTTCCCTTCAACTTCGATCTCCTCAGATCTATGTTATCTCAACCACGACTTCGAGCCTAAACCCATGGTGGACATCGCGATGTACCAGTGTCGAGCTTCCAAGGCCAGTGTTCACATCGAGCCTTTTACCCCATCGCACCCTTCTTCTGACCAGGTTCGAGTTTCTGTTCTTGCTCGAGACCCCCCTCCGCTGATTCGAATGAAGAAAAGACGAAGAAAAAGAGTAGCGGTGGCTTAATTTATAGAGGAGTAGTGGTTGGTTTGTTTTGTGGTGATGAAAGGGAGCACGGTGATGTTTTTGTTTTGTGGAGTTTAAACAAGGCACGGGTTTTGTATTTGTTTGGATGATAAGGGAGCACGGGTTTTGATTGTGTCCACAAACTAGTTATTTTATTTTTATTTTAATTTGGTTTTTTTGCACCGTATCCTTTAATTAAAATATCCTATTATTCTGAATTCCTTTCTGAACCCAATGACTGTCAATTCTAGGGTAATACCACTTTCCGGACACACTGGGATAGGTCACGAAGTCCGATGCGATCATATGTGGAAGATATTAATTTAAATCGAAATAATTTAAAGTTCAAACCATTTAAATTCCTCGATAAATAATTAAATATTATTATTCTAATTCAAACAGAATTATGTATTGATCATCTGAACTGATTTCAAATCAGTTTTCACTTCGAATTCAGTTATTCGCTGATTCCTTATTTTGATAATTTAATATATACGATATTAAATCGAAATCGATATTTAAATCGATAACATAAATATAAAAATTCATTTATATTATCAACTAAATATTTAAATCCATTCTAAATATTTAAAATTAGTTGGTCGAAATCCCGGGTCATTACAGGACATGTGTATTACACGCATGGAATGTTGCATGCAAAATTACAAGTGTCTTAACACTTGTAAAAAAGAGAAGGAATGTGTTTTTGGTAGCATTTACCTTAAACGTTATGAAAACAAAGAGCAACGCATAATACTAATGTTACTAATTTATGTTATCTTTTGACAAATCCGATCGAACAACAAATAATATCAGTAAATCCAACTTATTAACAATCATTCTTGTAAAATCATAAAATAAATTATCCTTTACCAAATTCATATTTTTACCAATCAATATTATCAAAATCAGAAAATATCATTACTTAAACATAAATCTTATAATTAAAATTTTCAAAATAAGTTTTCTTATAAAAATCATAATAAAAACAAAATACTTATACAAAGTTAAAATTCATATTTAAACCTAATAAAATCAATTTATATTCATAAAATCAAAAATTAAATAAATAAAAATCCAAATCAAACATAGTTAAAATTCTGGGATGTTACAGGTATCTTTAAAAATGCTGTTCTTAAACCCAATGGAGTTAAGAAAATTAGAAACTAACTGGAGATTAGCTAAGTTAAATGATTTCCTGGGTATTGATCTGGTGTTAGTTTCGGCCTTCGGGATTTATACTTAGGGAACTGTTATCTTACTAATTTACGTTTAGAGACTGATGAGATAGGGTCTTCAGTAACACTGTTCTTAATCCCCGTGCGAAAAGAATAAATCTTTTAATTAAGATGTAGAGAAGAATTTAACATTTAATTGGATTTGAAATGGAATGTGAATTGGGTTTATAGTGAACTGTGCTTTTAACGACATTCGTTCTTTAACCCGATTCACAGTGAAATGAGATTTGGAATTTATAAATCTTTCGTTAAGATTTAAAGGAGATTTTCCAAAGTAAAGTTTTCCATTAAATTGGTATTGAATGGAATTCGATTTGGTAATAATCGAATTAAGCTTTTGTAGAGGAAAACTATTAATATATATGGAATTTAAAAGGCTTGGCCGTTATTCCATTTATATTATCGGTTGGATATGGAAGTTCATATTGATTATATATATTGATCCGTATTCCATAAAGTTTCCATTGTTAATGGAATGTGATTTTGGGTTTATCGTGAGCTGTGTTTTAAATGACGTTAGTTCTTTAACCCAGTTAAAGTTAAGATTAATTTCTTAACTTTGAATAATTATTAAGCAATGATTTTTGGAAATTAAAACCGAATTAGAGTTTTAATGAATCTTTAAATAGATTGAAAGGTGAATTTGATAGCTAAATTTATCAAATTCAATAAATGATCGAGAATGGAGTACCACCAGTTTTGCTCCAAGTGATAGTTAAATCTTTAATTAGATTTGAACGCGAAATGGTAATTAATTTTACCGATAACACCATGGTGTTAGATATGAAGTACTACCAGTTTTACTTCATGGGATGAATAGGTTGGGATTGGGAAATTAAACAAATGATTACTTCGGTAAGGTTCGCTAACCCCGACTAGTTTGGATAAACCATAATTTGTTTTGAATTGATATCCAAAGGAAGATTAAAGAATAAATTTTAAAGAATTTATCTTTGATAAAATTAATGGGAACCTTTCCCAAAGGATATGAATATTTAAATCAAAGAATATTATAATTGGAATGAGGCGTATGTTGTGTTTTTATTGCACTTGTTTATTAGATATGCGAGTTATTCGAAAACACCGGTCTATCCCATTCTGAATAACTAATATGACGATTAGTTGACGATGAAGACGGCGGTTGAAGATCGGAGGTCTTCACATCGTTTGGATGATTACTGATGTCTTGATTGGGCTGTACAGCCAAGACGAGGTAATAAGTGGTGATCGTCCAGATGTACTTGGAGATCGACCGAATATGCGAGGACCTCTCTCCTGTATTAGACATATGGGACGAGGATTAATGTGCCTCTGGTTTTGTTCAGACCCAGAACGAATTTGTAAATGGATGTATGTCTCACATCGGGTTTCATTCTGTGTGATTGATGGACATCGGTTGCATAGCATGAATTACCTATGTGGCATGCTGAGATGCAAATGATCAAGGCTTCTATTGAAAAGCAGAGTCTTTTGGTTGATGATCAAAGCACGGCTTAATATATCATAGCTTTGTGTAGTGTTAATTCGCGAGCCTCACACCCCGGTGTGAACCAGAAATGGGAGAGGACCTTAGGGAGGGCATGTGTTTCCTTCAAGCTAGGAGTAGTGTCTGGGTTTTGCACGCCCAGATGTTTTACTTATGCGGATGATGGATAGCGAGGTGCCTCGGATATATCGACATTGCGGGGACGATGGATGGTATGGTCTTTATACAGACCAGATTGACGTCCCATAGGGCGGGGAAACGTAGTGTTCAGGCATTTCAATCCACATCGAGTGGACCGGCCCTGACGATCCAAAGGCTTGATAGAGTACTTGCCCGAGACACGGGCTAGAGCATCTCGAAGCGGTAAGGACGATCTCTTGCCTTGGTTCACAGATGGAAATCCAACTTCCAATATGTGATATTTCGGTTTTGATTGTAGAGCCTAGTATGGCGACAAAGTGGGATGGGGCACTATGTCGTCTATGATTGATACATTTATATTTGAAGTTGTTTTCATACACTTTACACTATAATAGTATCAAAATAATTTGTTTTAAATGTACTAAGCATGTTTGGCTATTATAAGGTAAAACTCTATCCTCCGGCTTGCGTTGCATTGTGTGATGGGTCCTTAGTCTTATAATAGCTTCATTGTTCTTTATTTAGCATTGCGCTGTTTGTTTTATGCACTGGTATTCTTGGGGTTAAACCCATTCCAGGTTATACGGCATGGTCCCTTGATATACCTAACTTTAAAATCAGATTAATAATTGTTTTAGTTCTTACACCAGTCACATAACTGACCTGAAGTTTGTTATCTTAACCTAAACACTGGGTGCCTGATTGACATAGAAATGTGTTTATTTTATGCTCTTATATCTTATCTTTTGTATATAAATAAATATTACTTGGGTATTGTTTTGTTATTTTTACAGATATTCCAACCCAGCCCGCATGCAACCAGAAATGTAGAGAAATAGAGTTCAATTTGCTGTGTATTTGCATTTTGAAGAATTGTAGATAAAGATATCACATCTAGTTGTTGTTGGACAAGAAAAGGATTGATAACAAGGCTTTGCACATCACAAATCAATGAAGAAGTGTCAAGGAAACAAGAGGAAAAGAGAAAAGGCCCAAATTTGCTTTATTTATCTAAGGCCCATTTATGTTTCTCATTGCAAACTAATTAGTGATGTAATGACCAGGCCCAGTTATCATTAGGGTTAGGGTTAGGGTTTGGCTATCTACCCTATATATACCCTTGTAATGGCATTGTAGCCACCATCTCATCTCTTATTCCATTGTTCTAATAAAAGTTCTTCTTTCTCTTTTATTTTCTGCATTTTTTTGTTTTCTTAGCAACTAGTGTTGTCTATACGATTAGATTCGGTAGAACACTATTTGTATTTTGCACTTATTTGCATTAGTGATTTACCGTCTGATTAGATTCAGCGGAAATCCTAATTTTAATTCTTGTTGTTATTTCAATTTCTGCAATTTCAATTTATGCTTTTATAATTTTCTTAGGTCAAATTGGATTTGATTAGATTCAAATCTAATTCATAGTTTTACTTCTTTTCCATTGAAATTGTGATCTGATCGTCGGTTCAGTTAGATCTGTTCTGAATCAAATCACAGTTTTAATTTTGTTTTGTTTTGTTTTGCAAAATCAACCTCCAGCTTCGTCTAACTCGCCCAAGAGATTAGATAAATAATTTAATTTTAATTAAACCTCCCTGTGTTCGAGCTGTATCCTACACGCCTGTATGCTTGCAGAATTTATTACAAATGTCGCGCTTTTCTAATTCATAGATTAGCGTCGATCAAGTTTTTGGCGCCGTTGCCGGGGAGGTAACGATTAATTTTATTTATTTATTTAATTTCTGATTCGTGTTAGTTTTTATTTTTTCCTTGTTTTTGCGTATTCTTGTAAACAAAAAAAAAAGAGAGAAAAAAAATTCCTTTCTGGTTTTTATTTGATTTCTTTCCTTTTTTATTTCTCAGTCTATTTCTTCTTATACAAGTCTCAAAAAAAAAAAAAAAAAAAAACAAAAACAAAAAAAATCCTTTCATTTCTCCCATTGCAAATTTCCTTCCTAATACATCTCACACTCTCTTCTTTTACAGTATCTAAAAAAAAAAGGGTTCCTCTTTGCAATTCTTTCTTCTTATACTTTGATTTCTTTCCTTGCTGCATCACCATCCCACCCATCTTTTGCTGATCGCACTGCCAACCCACGTCCAAGATCATACCACATACTCCACTTCTCCCATCAGCCTCAACGCCCCACATCAGCTTGCATTGCCACCCCCTACCCCCTTAAACTTCCCCGTCTACCATCATACTCATCCCTCAGCAATTCCACTCAAGTTCATCATCTCCACAACCACAGTCCAAACAGTCCCTTCTCTTCCCCTTACAATACATCGCCACCCACAATTCTCCATCAACTACACAGCAAACGTACTCCTTGTCAGCCACCCACTCCGCCCCAGTTTAAGACGCAAGTCACCAAGCAAACCCGTTCACATCCTCAAGCACTACCCCAATCTTGCAACCCAGCAGCACCTGCCAACTTATACTTCAACCCAGCATCATGTTTTTCACCTTGTAAGTCCGATCCACTCATACCATCTGAACCCATAACCCAATTTTTTTGTAAACCCATCCTCGCCACCTTTTCCAAAACCATTCTCAATCAACACCCTATCTGCCAAAACACTACCAACATCCTCTAACGATCCATACATCCACCAAATCCACGCCGAGACGTTCATCCATCACATACAACCAAAACAAAGGCCAAAACAGCTCTGCATCCTCCTCACACTTACAAATCGCATCCAACTATCATCACCGCCCTGTTCCAAAACCACTGGCCCCTGCCACGTTCTTCTCATCAAACTACAGTAGCCCTTTCACAAATCGCCCTCATCAATCAAACGGACAAACTCCAAAAGCCAAACCCTATTCAGCAAAATCACAACTTCCTAAAAAATCCACGAACCCTTCTTCCCTATTTCCAAACCGATCTCATCACCTTCACCATCGCATCACAGATCGAGCCAAATTTCACGATTCACATCAGCGAAAACCCTAACACGCGATCCGAAGCAGCTCCAGATCCGAATTCGAAGAACTGATAACCCTTTCCGATTTCGAAACCCTATCCGAACCCTAAACTCCAAATTCGAATTCACCAGATTCAATTTCCAAAGCCAAACCCGAATTGTACCAAACCACAATCAGAGATCGAACAACGAAACCAACGCCAGTATCCAAATCAGTTGCCGAACCCTGAAGCTGAAACCCTAAATCGCAATTCAAAGATCGAAATTCGAAGACCAGTATTTGATTAGGAAGGAGGACGCTTTTCTATTTACTGATTCCAATTCGTTTTTGAGTTTTTTTTTTGTGAGAAATTATAAAAAGGGGCGTGTTTTATTTTGTGAAAGGATATGCGTTTCTTGAAATAAAGAGGGGATTTGTCCTCTGTTGACTGTTTCCTTTTGAGTATCCTTTGTTTTATTGATTGTGTGTGGATTTGTTGACTGTTTCATTGATTGAGTATCTGTTGTATTGACTGTGTGGATTTATCCTTTGCTGACTGTTTCCTTTTGAGTATCTTTTGTTTTCTTTTTCTCATTTGTTAGTTTACGTTTTCTTTTCTTTAAAAAAAAAAAAAAAAAATCAAAAACAGGTACAGCTGAAATTTAAAAAAAAAAGGGTCTTAAAAACAGGAGCCCGAACCCGTGCCGCAGCGCAGTCAAGCAATTAATAGAAGAGACAACAACAAAAAACAGCGGACGATTCAGACGGGTTGGAGCGGTTGCACACCAAGTCTGGTGTGGACGCGCTTCCCAAATTCACTGGACGGACTGCCATACCCCACTGTAATACTTTTCTAAACTCTATAGGTGCTAAAGCTGCTTTGAAAAATATAGAAATTGTTGTAAAAATCTTCTGCAGGGGCGGCGGCTTGAATGTCAAAAAAATTTAATTTTGCAATTTATATTTCTTTGACTGTTCTGTGACTGAAATTTCTGAATTAATTTGGTGCGAACTGATATTTCCATAATTGAAATCTTCATTCTCATTGTTTTCATCAATAAAAACAGACGTTGCAAAATAATATAACTGAATAGTGGTGTTTTGTGAAGTGACTGTCTCGTATAATTAGATCGCGGATATATAGTAGTTCAATTTATTGAACTATTAGCAAAAGAGGTTGCATACTACCCGTAAAACATTGGTCGTATCCCTTAGTGTTTACATTATACGTGAACGGCCATAAGACCCTCTTCCCCCTTCTAATTGAGTCAGTTAATTAATAGAGCACAACTTATTATTTTATATTATTTTGAATTGAGAATAATTTCTGTCTTGCCGTGATTTCATTTCAAATGTCTAATTCAAAAAAATCCTTGAGAGAAATGTGGGATAATAGTCGAAGTAGACGTCCTCTTGAAGAGTATGAGTATGAATTGCAACTCATGAAACAAGATTTTCCAAAATATCGTGAGCCATTTTCAAAATTTTCCAAATGACCAACGTTTTCAAAATCATAGATATAATCGAAATGATGATTTCAATTTAAATTTCAATAATTTCGACTATGGGCCACATCCACATCAAAACGGTTTTGAATCGCAACATACCTTTGATCAACATCAATATGAGGTTGGAAACCAGTTTGAAAATAATTTTGAAAATGATTTTCAAATCGATCAAAATTTTCAAAACTACAACCCATATCCACATCTTGAGAATGACCAAAACTGGAATTTTCCCACCAATTTTAACAATTTTGGTTGCGAACCTAATTTTCAAAATCAAAATGATTTCCAATATCATTGTCAGTTTTCTGAAAATTCAAACAACTACCACATTGGAAATAATATTGATTGTGAAATTAATGTGGGCTATAATTTTGAGAATCAAGAAATCCAAAACGAGAGCTCCCAAATCAACGATCGTCTTAACATTCTTAGAGAGAGGGAAGAAAGACTAAATAAAAAGGCCGATGAACTTCTTTGTTTATTGACATCTTTGAAAGAACAACGAGAGCAACAGAATCAAATTCAAACAAGCATTGAATCGGAAAATAGTCCATTCTTTACTGATGGTGAAAATTTTCAAATAACAACTTTCGAAATTGAAAATAATGATCTAACTGAAGTTGTTCAAAATTCAACGAATGATCTGGACTTCGATTCTTTTCAAGAAAAAGATGTAAGCTTAGATTTTGATCTTCCTCTTTCGGGCTGCGAGAAACTTGAATTCTTTGAAATTGAACAAACTGAAAATGTTGAACTTTTCGAAAACTCAAAATTGGAAATGGATTTGGACGAACATGAATTCTTTGGATTGTATGAGGATGAGTTGCCAAATGGGGAAGAAGTGGATTCACATCATGAGTTCGAATATTTTAACTTTGAGAGAATTTCAAACGAATTTGAAATTGTCAGTGTCGAAAATACGTTGTCAATTAATGATGAGAAATGTGATCTCACTCAGATTTCAAATTTCACTGAATTTATATACGATCACAAATTTTTGAAAAATTACACTGATAAATTTGTTGAATACATGAATTACTTTTGGAATGCTGGCTTGGTTGAAAAACTTCAGGTTAGGACGACCCTAGATATTTATCTCCTGGACTACAAATCGAAGTATAAAGATGAGATAGTTTTCAAAAACTCTTGCTTGTTAGAAAACATGCGTAGGCATAGTGGGAATGGGACCCATAGGGCTAGAACCAAGTGTGGGGGAAAAAGTTGGTGGCAATCCTTGCGTCGCATGCATCGCAAACACATTTATCATTGTACATATGATCCTTTCTTACATATAGTTAAATTGCATTTCGTTTTACAAATCATTTTACATTTAATCCATCTTTGGGTTCTATCCTTCACATTTAGGAAACGTGTTTACAGTGTGGACACTGTTTAGTTCTAGTGTGGGGGGGGAGTCTGCATTTCACTCATTTTCGTTTTTTTCTTTATTTTTCTTTCTTTTCATTTTCATCATTTAAATAGGACCATCATGCATTTTAGACTATAATAACATCCCATTTTTTTTTATTTCAAACTCATTTTCAATTGATACAGCAAAATAAGTTTACAATTTTTAGCCAGTTGATAGTATTTTTTTTCTCTCAACTTAGATCGAATAAGAAATATAATGAAAAGTTTAATTTTGAGGGATAATAGTGTAACCGGTACATAGGGAGATTCTTAGGTGATGGCCATGAAATCTATTCTATATTGTAGACTTTGTTTAAATAAGTGGAGGACTTAAAATACTTACAATGGCTTGTCAAACCTTTATAACTAAGTTGTGTTAAGTTGAATTCGCGTAACTCTCTTTTGTGCTTAAATTTTCGATAATAATAATATTCCAAGGGTATCCAACATTGCTTGTATATCGAGCGTTGGTGTGCAAACCCGCCAAGCTCTATCCGACACGTTGTTGACAAAGTCAAAGTTGGAATATCTTGGTCTCATTTTATGGGATTGGACACCTAAGGATTACCGACACGTTGTTGACAAAGTCAAAGTCGGCCTGCACAATCCGCCAAGCTCTTTACCCACTCTCCGTTAGTCCGCGAGGCAGTGCATGGGTGGTAAACCTTGGTCTTTTTAGTTAGGTGTATGTACTTAATCATAAATTTTAAAATTTTATAGAATAAAGAATAAGCGATGATGCCCAAACACTTCTTGACCTTATTGATTTGACTAGCCATACATGAGAAAATTAGAATACCACTTTGCAAACTGTGCCAAGCAAACTAAGAATTTATTTCATGGCTGCACTATGTTATCAACCGAACTAACTGGCCAAACTGGAATTTAACATTTGAAAACTTGATTTATATTGAAAATTTGTGACAAGTTGAGGTATCTAAAATAAAATCAACTGATTAGAAATTGTTAACTTAAATTGTTGTACCACTTTCCTGAAATAAGTCGTGTTTTCATTTTTCGTTTTTATTTGCATATGTCCATTGCATTCATGTAGTTTCATTAGAATCATAGCATACTGCATTTGGATTTTGTGGGTAGTATCCGCTGAAAACCCTCACGAGACACCGCTCGTCCTACTAGGGACACCTAGAGGTTTAACGGCTTGTTGCATGCGCTCAATGCAATCGTGTTTCCTACGAAAGTGCGACCTATCTAGTTAGTTTTTCATTTCTTGTTTTACTCGAGGACGAGTAAAAGATAAGTGTGGGGGTATTTGATTGACATAGAAATGTGTTTATTTTATGCTCTTATATCTTATCTTTTGTATATAAATAAATATTACTTGGGTATTGTTTTGTTATTTTTACAGATATTCCAACCCAGCCCGCATGCAACCAGAAATGTAGAGAAATAGAGTTCAATTTGCTGTGTATTTGCATTTTGAAGAATTGTAGATAAAGATATCACATCTAGTTGTTGTTGGACAAGAAAAGGATTGATAACAAGGCTTTGCACATCACAAATCAATGAAGAAGTGTTAAGGAAACAAGAGGAAAAGAGAAAAGGCCCAAATTTGCTTTATTTATCTAAGGCCCATTTATGTTTCTCATTGCAAACTAATTAGTGATGTAATGACCAGGCCCAGTTATCATTAGGGTTAGGGTTAGGGTTTGGCTATCTACCCTATATATACCCTTGTAATGGCATTGTAGCCACTATCTCATCTCTTATTCCATTGTTCTAATAAAAGTTCTTCTTTCTCTTTTATTTTCTGCATTTTTTTGTTTTCTTAGCAACTAGTGTTGTCTATACGATTAGATTCGGTAGAACACTATTTGTATTTTGCACTTATTTGCATTAGTGATTTAACGTCTGATTAGATTCAGCGGAAATCCTAATTTTAATTCTTGTTGTTATTTCAATTTCTGCAATTTCAATTTATGCTTTTATAATTTTCTTAGGTCAAATTGGATTTGATTAGATTCAAATCTAATTCATAGTTTTATTTCTTTTCCATTGAAATTGTGATCTGATCGTCGGTTCAGTTAGATCTGTTCTGAATCAAATCACAGTTTTAATTTTGTTTTGTTTTGTTTTGCAAAATCAACCTCCAGCTTCGTCTAACTCGCCCAAGAGATTAGATAAATAATTTAATTTTAATTAAACCTCCCTGTGTTCGACCTGTATCCTACACGCCTGTATGCTTGCAGAATTTATTACAAATGTCGCGCTTTTCTAATTCATAGATTAGCGTCGATCAGTGCCCCTATTTTCCACACAGCCAGCTAATAGTTTTGGTTTTGCAGATTTATATCCACAGGATCTTGGTCTATAGCTGGAACGATATTCGGACAGCTCTGTATCCGTTTATCTCTTTTAATTGTGTTTGTATTATTTTTCCGCTGCTATGTAATGTATTGTAATCTATGATATTTTTACAATGTATAAATTGTTCATACTCTGTATATTCTTTTACTCTAATGTAAATTGTTGTAATAAGCAATGAAATGTTCTTCTGCTTGTGTTCTGATTCATCTTGTTCTCAAAGCAATCCAGGCTTTCCTTTATGGGGAAGTTCGGGTCATCTCACTTATCTTACCCAACAACCCATATTCCGAAATTTCATTTCGTAACTTCCTCTTTAAAACATATCTTTTAAACCAAAGATAATATAGCTTCAAAAATATCAACCATCATTCATTAACTTTTCACCATAACTCATTAACTCTGCATTCCTTCACTTTCTTCTTAAAATCCTTTTCGAAATCAAGATCGTTAAGCATCATTTCAAATAGCCTTTACATAAACTTGATCTTCTTTAAATTCCAAATCATGACTCAATTTTTAGCAGGTTAAAGAATGATGTTATTTAGTTCATCATTCACAACAAACCCAAAATCAATTGATACTGAATATAAGACTTAAATAGAAATTATCAACTCATATTCGATACCAATTCTCATAATCAACGAATACTATAAGAGGAATAACGATATAAATATCTTTCAAATTCTCTGGATAGTATATGTCTTAACCTCAGAATTCCATACCAAATATTCAAAGATTATTTCTATCCAAACCCACCTTAATAATTATGGAAGACCATTATTTTAATAGATTAAACCGAAATCATTATATAGGAACTAGATAGAAGTCACATCCACTTATGTTCTGTATTAATTTCCATACTTGACCGACACTATCAGCGGAATAACAATAACTCTACCTTCCAAATTCTTCTAAAAATATGTAACATCACAGATTTTTAGCCATTTAATATTGATCATTTAATTATATTTTAAATGTTGAATTGGAATAATAAATGAATTTTTATATGGAGTTTATCAATTTAATAATCGAAATATGATTTAATTCCACATATGGAATATATCGAATACGACAACAACGATAATTGAATTTAAATTAAATCATCAATTTAATCTGTTATTTTCTCCATACAATCAAATTTAATTTCAAAACTCATTCCATTGAATTCAAAATAGCGAATAACATTGGAAACGTCGGTTGTTATGATTGAAAAGCGAATCGGGATTGCAAGTTATGGGCAACTAGATATTTATAAATTTTCACAAGTTAACTAAATTTTCAAATCAAATTAATGAACGTACTACAACCACCTTAAGACTAAACTCCAGCTGACCTAACATTTTAAATCGCGCAGCTATCTTCTTTCTCAAACCAGAGGAAATGCTCCCTTCCTTCCATTCAAAGCAATCAGAAAGTTTATTGGAGTATATACAGTTGTTTCCCCTTCCTCTATTATAAAATCACGATTACCCTCTGCTTCTTTTCCCTCTTTAGTTACACAGCCAAAACAAATCGAAATAAAAACAAGGCAAATAGTGTTCTTCTTCTTATAAAAAAAACAAATTTAAGAAAAAACCCTTAAATCATGAGATCGATTCATGGATCTTGTTTTGAATCAATTTTCCTGGTGCCATTTTTATAAAGCTCGATTTTTATCGGATGATTGATCCATTTTGTCAGAGATAATTAGGGCAACAATTAAGGGTTCGAGCTCGCGGATTACAGAGGCAATGTGAGGCGATCTTGAGTTATTCGATCAAGATTCTCGCTAAAGCCAGTTCAGTATCACGAGTTAGGTTTTGATGCAATGACGACTGGGGCAATTTGTAGTGGAATCGAAGCTTGTATTCGGCTTTATGGGGTATTTCAACTCATGTTTGCAATTTTGGGGGAGTTCCAATTTGATTTTTGTCACCCCATGTAGAGCAAAATTCGTGAAGTCGTGACAGACATTGGTGGAACGAGTTGGATGCTACGATGATGGAGATGAAGAGCATACCCTACGTTCGGATTTATTGGTGTAGAGAAGGTGATCGGATTGAAGTGTTGTGGTTTTTTGGTTGTTCTGGAGTTCGAGTCAGTGATTTTAAGGGTAGAACTAATGGAAGGAGTGTTTGACAGTGTAGGGCAGTGTATGGTGTCTGTTGTTAGTGAAGGTGCTGAGATGGTGTTCGTTTGCATGTGACAATGGAAAGAAGTGTATTGGACAATGGAGTTTTTGGCTGGGTAATGGCGACAGTGATGATCGGAGCAACTGGTGATGGTGCTAATTTCAGACATAGGGTCGGGAATATCACGGTGATTCAATGGTGAAGTTTGGGAAGATGAAAGTGAGGTGTTCAATGGAATGTTGAAATGGAGTTGGAGCGTGTATAGGATTGGAGGTGGTGACTGTTGTGAGCGGACACTACTGTGATGTGAATGCAACAAAGGGGAAGTCTGTTTGGACAGTGAAATGTATGGTAGTGGGATTTTGTTCAATTCGCTCACAAATTCAATTTGACATGTTATTTCATATTGAGCACACAATTGGAGTTGGGTAATTAGATGGGAAGGGAAGATGGATTAAGGTAAATTTAGTTGTTATTTATTTTTTATTAACAAGTAATGATTAATTAAAATGGTATCAAATTTATGAATGCATATATATATATATATATATCAAGTCATATTAACTAATGAATATTATATTAGGGGTATACGAGATTTGCCGAACAAAGTCAGTCGAGTAATTCGTAGCTGAGGATTGCATAATCAGGAGTTAAATGGGAATCAAAATGTATATCCAGTGCAAATAAAAATCAAGGTGAATAAACTCACTCTCTGGATTCGTTTATAATGTATTATAAACGAATATTTATTTAATATAATGTTGGTTGTTGGTTGTTTGGATGCATTGAAATATTATTGTGGTTATATACATGTTATTTATATTTAGGCTTGGTGGTTGTGGTTATTATATATATATATATATATATATATTGGATATTTCCTGCAGTACCATTAGCGGATGACCCTATCGCTCCACGATATATTGGGTGGATGACCTTCTATACCGCGATATCTAGCCTTAAAGCAGAATTGGTATTATTTATGTTGTCTAACATATGTGGACGCAGTAAAAACAGAATGGACGGATCCAAATGGATTCCTCACAAATTTATTTTATTATGTGTGCATATATTGTGTTATATGATGTGTGATAAATTATGGTTGTGTGTTGAATGTTTAAATAACACTGGCCTAAGTGTTGATAATTTAAAAATATCAATAAAAGAAATTTTGGGATTTCAAATGAAATTTGAAACAGAAACTTGTTTTAATATTTAAAACAAGAAGTGAAATTTATAAACAATGTTTATAAATAAAAGAGAAAAATTATCATCGGATAATTTATAAATTTAAATTGAAGTATAAATTTATAAAGGGGATTGGGAACCATTTTCGAGGGAAATGATGGATTTATTATGATGTTCAGAATATGAATTGAATTGGAATAATCCGTACGGATTTATTATTAAAATTCGACTATGTCAAATTTATAAATGCAAATTATTTCTAGAAAGAAAATTATAATTAGTAGAAATTATATTTTAGAACTATAAATCCGAAGAAGCTAATACTTCAATGTTTAAGATGGAAATAGATTCGATGTTTATATATAAGTTATAGTTATAAAAAAAATTGGCAATCAAGTTTTCAGACGGAGTTTAAATGGGTAGTTTGTTTTAAGATATGAAATAAGAAATTTAATTTACAAACAACGTTTATAAATGAGATAAAGTAATTTTCATCAGATAATTTGGAAATAAATTTTTCCATAGTAAATATGGCTTATAAAACCCTATTTTTAATGGACTAGAAGGTGAGATTTTAATCGAATTTTCATATTACAAACTTTTGTCTATCTCAAGATAAGAACGTTGTCGGTCAAGGTTTGAGAGGTAAACAAAATAACCCAACTTGAATGACTTCACTATTATTAAGAGATGATATTAGTTTGTGATGGTAAAGAATGTTGAATTAATCGATTATTCCCATAAAAGAAATTTATAATTTGAATCTGATTATATCGAATTTTTATAAAATAATTTACGTCCATAAAAATTGGAATTTAATATAGAAGTTGAGTTGTGAAAAAATTATAACAGAGTTATGAATTTCGAATAAAGTAATCAACGATTTTGGAAAATCGAAACCTTTAAGTTAAGTTTGGAGGAACGGTATAATTTATATTAAATTATCAGAGAATAGAATTTATTTAGTAAACGAAGTTTTTAAACATTTATATTTATTTAAAATGAACTCATCACAGTGCGGTAGTTCGTAATTTAACGATTCAAACTTCAACCGGGTATATAAAACTCAATATAAGTCGGAATTTGATGTAACAAGAAACATCTGGGCTTATTGAAGGATAGTTTTCTAATAGAAGTGTAAAATCTGGATTTCATCTTATAGGTTTTGAGTTATATCAAAATCAAATTTTAGAAAAGTCGCTAAAAAATCGTTTATAAACCATAATCATTCTTAAATAAAATAAAAGGATTTAAGTGAATAAAAATCTAAATTTCCATTAGAAAAATCCAGACTTGAGTTATAAATTAAATATAAACTCAAGTGGAGTAGATGAAGTGATTTTTGGAACAAAAATCAGATTTTTTTATTATCGAATGAAGTTAACAAATTTCAAAAGTAACTAGTTAAAGAAGTTTTGAATCAAACTTAACCATGTTAAGTAAATCGGATTTGTGAATGCAAATTTGAAATCGAATATAAAACCCAAATTTGAAATGGAATTTGACTTGTGCACAAGTGAATTAAAATATATTTGAACATGATATGTTCAAATCAAAGCGCATTGGGCAGAGAGCTAATTAAGGAAGTAATTAGCGAATTTCGTTAAAAATGATTTGATTGAAATGAATTGGAAATGCGCATATATTTGTTAAACAGGTACGAAATGAAGACAAAGAAGTTTATATTTTGTGTGCCCGATAAAAAGGTACATGTTTAAATTCCATATGAGATTTTATGAGCTTATTGGGCAAGCTGCTTGGCTTTTTGATTTTCTTTTTGAATGGAAAGGACCTTGAACAGCGATTTGTAGTTGTACCGATTGAGCCGTACAAAGGAGACGCTGATGAAATTTTCCAAAAATTTAAGAATTTAGAATATTTTAATAAAAATTGATAACTAGGAATGTTTAAATAAAATTTAGTTAAATGCAATATTTTGTGTTGTTGTAACGATGTTTTACACAACATTCATTTTAACCCAAGTAAGTGTGATTTTGGGAATATAATAATAATTATTTTTTATGTATAGAAAATAAAAGGAGATGGGAAATGGAACGTTTTCCAAATATTGTAAGAGGCTAAGGTGTTTTGAGAATACTAGAGTAAAGATATTGAAAGGAATCTGAGAGATGATTTAATTAATGAAATATTAGGAAAGGGCTATTGATTGTTGGATGGACATTTTCTTTTTCTTCGATAGTTAAAAAACCAACTATCGAAGTTTTTGACCATCGTTGCCAATACAGAGAGTCCGGTTGGATTTAGTGTCCGAAACCCATTTCGTATAGGCATAGGCGTTGTGAATTAGATTATGTTAAAGGAAATTTAAGACGAAGTAAAATGCAAGGGCTGTTCTGTTTACAGGATAGTGCCTTCGGTTTGTCCAGTCCCAGGACAATTTGTATGGAAGAATGTTTGACTGCGTATGCCCAACGGATCACATAAGACAACAACTTCAAGGTATTATGTCTTGTGGTAGAAAAAATTGTTTCTCTTAGCTTTTTATATCCATAATATTTCTAGAGAAATCAACTACTGATTTGACGGTTTTGGCGATGTGACATTCAAAGTGAATGGTGTTCAGTGTTCTAAAAAGATAAATGTAGCCTCAAGCCTCACAAACAGGAAATAACAAAAAAATCGGGCAGGCAACATAGCTAGTTTGGTCATACCCAAGCGGGGTGTATTGTCACAGATCTAGAGAAAATTCATTTGTTTTTCTTTCTATTCTGTATCTTACGGATTACGGCTGGACGATCGACAACCAAGGGTGATAATACATTCGGTCCACTCAAGCTGAATTAGTAACCGATCACGTGTGGATGGGTTGCAAGATGTTCTTGCTGAACCCCAGTGTATCCCCTCCAGACTACGCTGATCGGAAGGTGGTCCCATCCTTGTCATAATTGGAATCCAATCTCCAATAAACGCACTATGGTTTTTGATTTTATACTATGTATATAGGGCGTGAGATGCAAGCGTTCTGCTAAATGGTTATTTATTTGATTAAATAATATTATAATATCATCAGATTTTGATATCAAAAATGTTTTGGGTTATAATAAGGTAAAAAACCGTCCACATTTATGTGTGGATTGGTCTTACTATTATCCTTTTCTTTCAAAAGGTTTTTTCAAAGTTAAACAATATGGTTGGAGTTTACTCACACCAGTACTTGTTGCTTTCTTATTGCTTGGTACGTGATAGGGGGTTCTCGCTTTGCGTTAGGTTGCGAACGGGAGACTCTAACTCCTACATGTCCTGAAAATGTGGGTTAGTTGCGAGTCGAGAGGCTGACCATAAAACAAGGTGCTGGCGTACCTCTGTAAGCCACAGTGGGAGTTAAGCTCGCTGACTTAGGGGATAAAGGGATAGCTGAAAAGCCTACTAGAATTTCCTGGTTCATCATAGTTGGTATCAGAGCTTAGGTTGAGCTAACACCTAGGCTTTAGTGGGATTTACTCATTAGAGATAGGGTCAGTAGCACCCTAAAATATGTTGAGTGTGTGTATATGTGTGTATATATATATATATAAGAAAGCATATTTGTTTGTTGTTATAAAGACTGTTTTATATTGCGTTGATTAGTTTGTCGAGTGGTTTATGAACTCCAGTTGGTATAGAAGGAACAACTGTATTGATAGGTGTTTCTAAACATTTGAGCAGAGTAATTCGACACAGTATGTTTTAAAAGCTGGGTAAATGAAAATAATTTGACCCAAAACTACGTTTTATATGAAAGGAATAATTTTCTGAAATTATTATAATATATGGATGTGTTGGTTGAGATTATAATCAAATTAGATTATAAATTGAAATGGTTATATATAACCAAATAGAACTTTGTATATTTTTTGAAACAACAATTTGGAACTAAAATAATGGATGTTGGAAAATATTTTTTGAAGTGTTATGTAAATAATATAGCGAAGGATTTTTGAATAAAAATCATATGGATTTTTGAAAATGATAAAGCACTGAATTCACTTTGGTCACTGGAAAATAATTCCGATGATGAATCACACCATCGTCGGTGTTCATTTTTAAGTTTCTAAGTGATGGATTGCTACCAAAGTGAGATTTCCAATGAAAAATTTGTTTAGAAAACAAGTTATTTGGGAAAGCTCAAAGGTTTTGAGTTTGAGATGGAAATAAATATATGTATGTATATATATATATATATATATATATATATGATATCAAAGGGATTTGAAATAAAAACTCAGGAATTTGAGTTCTGAAATTTAACTTAAGCAAATTAAACGATTTGAAATGAATAAATTGACTTGAATGGAATTGGCTAGAAAATTTTGTGGTTATTTTATTGACCAGATCATACCAATGATGAGTAGAAATTTTTTTGTTTATTGCAAACGAAATAAATATATTGATTTGGATCAATTTGAATGAAATTGAATGCATATGGACATAAGCTTATTGGTGTGCAATAGGAATGAAAACCAGAAGTGTTGGTGGAACTAATATTGTAGAAGTATGAAATGTTGAGTTTCATCATAAGTGGATTTTGAAAAGTTAACGGGTTTGTAGCATTTCTTTTGCCTTTGTAATTTTGGGGATGAAAATTCTTTTACGGGGGATGGGGTATAGCGTCCCGGATTTTTAGCCATTTAATATTGAATATTTAAATTTATTTTAAATGTTGAATTGGAATAATAAATGAATTTTTATATGGACTTTATCGATTTAATAATCAAAATATGATTTTATTCCGAATATAGAATAAATCGAATATGACAATGATGATAATTGAATTTAAATTAAATCGTCGATTTATTTTGTTATCTTCTCCATACAATTAAATTTAATTTCAGAACTCGTTCCGTAGAATACAGATTAGCGAATAACGTTGGAAACTTTGGTTGTTGTGATTGAAAAATGGTTTGAGATTGCAAGTTATGGGGAACGAGATATTTTAGTTATAAAATTTTATATGTTAATCAAATTTTCAAATCAAATTAACGAGCCTACTTCAGCTACCCAAAGGTTAAACTTCAGCCGACCTAACATTTTAAATCGCACAGCTATCTTCTTTCTCAAGCCGGAGGAAATGCTACCTTCATTCTCTTTAAAGCAATCAGAAAGTTTAATGGAGTATGTATGGTTGTTTCCCCTTCCTCCATTATAAAATTGCGACTACCCTCTGCTTCTTTTCCCTCTTTAGTTTCACCGCCAAATAAATCAAAAGAAAAACAAAGGCAAACTGTGTACTCCCTCTTATATAAAAAGAAAGTTTAAGAAAAATTCATAAAATCATGAGATAGATTCATGGAACTTGTATTGGATCATTCTTCACACTGGTGCCATTATTATAAAGCTCAATCGTTATCTGGTGATCGATCCATTTTGTCAGCGCGAATTAGGGCATCAATTAGGGCGACAATTAGGGGTTCAAGCTTGCATATTACAAAGGCAGTGTAAGGTGATCTTGAGTTATTTGATCACGATTCTCACTGAAGCCAATTCAGTATTGCGAGTTAGGGTTCGACACAACGACGACTGAGGTAAGCTATGGTGGAATCGAAGCTCGTATTCGGCTTTATGGTGTATTTCAGCTCATGTTAGCAATTTTGGAGGAGTTCAATTTTATTTTTATCGCACCCTATAGTGCAAAATTCGTGAAGACGCGACTGACATGGTTGCACGAGTTGGATGTTACGATGATGGAGATGAAGAGCATACCCTATGTTCGGATTTATTAATGTAAACCAAGTGATCGAGATTGAAGTATTGTGGGTTTTTGGTTGTTTTGGAGTTTGAGTCATTGATTTTAAGGGTAGAACTAACGAAAGTAGTGTTTGATAGTGTATGGTGTCTGTTGTTAGTGAAGGTGCAGGCATGGTGTTTGGTTGCATGTGACAGTGGTCAGAAATGTGTTGGATAGTGGAGTTTTAGGTCTGGGTAATGGCAATAGTGATGGTTAGGGCAACTGGTGATGGTGCAAATTTCAGGCAAAAGGTCGGGATTGTCATCGTGATTCAATGGTGAGGTTCGGGAAGATGACAATGCGGTGTTCGATGGAATGTTAAAATGGAGTTGGAGCATGTATAGTATTGGAGGTGTTGACTGTTATGAGGGGACGCCTCTGTGATGTGAATATAGCAAAGGGGAAGTTTGTTTGGACAGTGAAATGTATGGCAATGAGATTTTGTTCAATTCGATCACAAATTCAATTTCTCATGTTATTTCATATTGAGCATGCAGATGGAGTTGGGTAATTAGAACATGAAAGGAAGATGGATTAAGGTAAATTTAGCCATTATTTAATTTTTACTAACAAGTAATGATTAATTAAAATGGTATCAAATTTACTAATGCATATATATATATAAAGTCATATTAACTAAGGAATGTTATATTAAGGGTATACGAGATTTTACCGAACAAAGTCTGTCAAGTAATTCGTAGCTAAGGATAGCGTAATCAGGATTTAAATCGGAATCAGAATGGATATCCAGCGCAAATAAAAATCAAGGTGAGTAAGCTCACACTTTGGATTCGTTTAGAATTTATTATAAACGAATATTTATTTAATATAATGTTATATATTGTTTGTTGGTTGTTTGGATGAATTGAAATATTATTGTGGTTATGCATACACATATATTAGTTATATTTAGGCTTAGTGGTTATGGCGATTATATATATACATACATATATATAGGTATTGGATATTTTCTGCAGTACCATTAGAGGATGACCGTACTGCCCCATGATATATTGACTGGATGACCTTCTATACCGCGATATCCTGCCTTGAAGTAGGATTGGTATTATTTATGTTGTCTAACATCTGTGGATGCAGGAAAAACAGGTTGGAGGGATCCAACTGAATTCCTCACAAATTTACTTTATTATAGGTTCATATATTGTATTATATGATGTATGATAAATTATGATTGTGTGTTGAATGTTTAAATAACACTGGCCCTAAGTGTTGATTTTTTTAAAAATATCAATAAATGAAGTTTTGGGATTTTCAAAAGGGAAATTTTATTTTTTGAAGTGGGAATTGGATTTCAAATGAAATTTGAAACAGAAACTTGTTTTAATATTTAAAACAAGAAGTGAAATTTATAAACAATGTTTATGAATAAAAGAGAGAAATTATCATTAGATAATTTATAAATTTAAATTGAAGTATGAACTTAAAAAAGGTATTGGGAACCATTTTCAATGGAAACGATCGATTTATTACGATGTTCGGAATATGAACTGAATTGGAATAATTCGTATGGATTTATTATCAGAACTCGACTATGTTGAATTTAAAAATGCAAATAATTTCCGTAAAGGAAATTATATTTAGTAGAAAATATATTTCAGAACCATAAATCCTAAGTAGCTAATACTTCAATGTTTAAATATGGAAATAGATTCGATGTTTATATTTAAGCTATAGTTATAAAATAAAATGGGAATCAAGTTTTCTGGCGGAGTTTAAATGGGTAGTTTGTTTTAAGATATGAAATAAGAAAGTTAATTTATAAACTAAATTTATAAATGAGATAAAGTAATTTTCATCAGATAATTCGGAAATAAAGTTTTCCAAAATAAATATGGCTTATAAAACCCTATTTTTAATGGATTAGAAAGTGGGATTTTAATCGATTTTTTGTACTAAAAACTTTTACCTATCTCAAGATAAGAACGATGTCAGTCAAGGTCTGAGTGGTAAATAAAATACCCCAACTTGAATGACTTCACTATTATCAAGGGATGATATTAGTTTTTAATAGTAAAGAATGTTGAATTAATTGATTATTCCCATAAAAGAAATGTGTAATTGGAATTTGGTTATATCGAATTTTTATAAAATAATTTACGTTCAAAGAAAATGGAATTTAATATAGAAGTTAAGTTATGAAAAATTTATAACCGAGTTATGAATTTCGAATAAAGTGATCAACGATTTTGGAAAATCAAGATGCGTAAGTTAAATTTGGAATAATGATTTAATTTATATTCAATTAACAGAAAATAGAGTTTATTTAGTAAACAAAGTCTTTAAATGTTTATATTAATTTAAAACGAACTCGTCGCAGCGTGGTAGTTCGTAATTTGATGATTTGAACTTCAATAGGGTATATAAAACTCAATATAAGTTGGAATTTGATGAAACAAAAAAACGGCCGGACTTATTGAATGATAGTTTTCTAATGGAAGAGTAAAATATGGATTTCGTTTTATAGGTTTTGAGTTATATCAAAATCAAATTTTAGAAAAGTCGCTGTAAAATCGTTTATAAACTATAACGGTTTCTTAAATGAAATAAAAGGATTTGAGTGAATAAAAATCCGAATTTCCATTAGTAAAATCCAGACTTGAGTTATAAATTAAACATGAGCTCAAGTGGAGTAGATGATGTGATTTTTGGAACAAAAAACAGATTTTTAATTATTGAATGAAGTTAACTAATTTCAAAAGTAATTAGTCAAAGAAGTTTTGAATTAAACTTACCCATGTTAGTAAATTGGATTTGTGAATGCAAATTTGAAATCGAATATAAAACCCGAATTTGAAATGGAATTTGACTTGTGCGTAAGAGAATTTAAATGTGTTTGAACATGGTATGTTCAAATCAAAGCGCATTGGTCAGAGAGCAAATTAAGGAAGTAACTAGCGAATTTTGTTAAAAATGATATGATTGATTGAATTGAATGGGAATATATAGGTTAAACAGATATGGAATGAAGACAATGAAGTTTATATTTTGAGTTCCTGACAAAAAGGTACATGGTCAAATTCCATATGAGATTTTATGAGCCCGTTGGGCAAGCCACTTAGCTTTTTGATTTTCGTTTTGAATGGAAAGGGAATTGAAAGGCGATTTTTAATTGCACGGATTGAGCCGTACAAAGGAGACACCGGCGAAATTTTCCAAAAAATTAAGGAGTCAGAATACTTTTAAGAAAATTTGATAACTAGAAATCAATGTTTAAACAAGATTTAGTTAAATGCAATATTTTGGGTTGTTGTAACGATGTTTTATGCAACATTCATTTTAACCCAAGTAAGTGGGATTTTGGGAATATAATAATAAATATTTTCTAAGTATAGAAAATAAAAAGAGATGGGAAATGGAACGTTTTCCAAATATCGTAAGAGGCAAAAATGTTTTGAGAATATTGGGGTAAAGATATTGAAAGGAATCTAAGAGACGATTCAATCAATGAAATATTAGAAAAGGGCCAGTGATTGTTGAATGGATGCTTTGCTTTTCATCAATAGTTAAAAAACCGACTATCGAAGTTTTTGACCGTCATTGTCAATACGGAGTGACATGTTGGATTTAGTATCTGAAACCCACTCCATATAGGCATCGGTATGGTGAGTTAGATTATGTTAAAGAAAAATTTAAGATAGGGTAAAATGCAAGGGCTGTTCTGTTAACAGGATAGTGCCTTAGGTTTGTCCAGTCCCATGACAACTTGTATAGACGAATATGTGATAGGGTATGCCTAACGAATCACATAAGACGATCTCCTCAAGGTATTATGTCTGGTGGAGGAGCAATTCGTTTCTCTTAGCTTTTTATACCCATAATATTTTTGGAGAAATCAACTAGTGATTTGACGGGTTTGACGACGTGGCATTCAAAGTGAATGGTGGTTAGATATTCTAAAAAGATAAACGTAGAATCAAGTCTCACAACGGGAAACCCCCAAAATTGGGCATGCAGCATGGCTAGTTGGGTCATACCCAAGCAGGGTGTATAATCACCGATCCAGACAAAGTTCATTTTTTCTTCTTTTGATTATGTATCTTATGGATTACGGTTAGACGACCGATAACCATGGGTGATAATACATTCGGTCCACTCAAGCTAAACGAGGGACCGGTCATGTGTGGTCGGGTTGCAAGATGTTCTTGTTGAACCTCACTGTATCCCCTCTAGAGTACACTAATCGGAAAGTGGTCCCATACCTTGTCATAGTTGGTATCCAATCTCTAATAAGCGCCCTGCGGTTTCCGATTTTATACTATGTATGTGGAGCATGAGATGCAAGCATTCTGCTAGATGGTTACCTATTTGATTAGACATTATTATAATATAACCAAATTTTGGTATCAAAAATGTTTTGCGTTATAGTAAGGTAAAAACCATCCATGTTTGTGTGTGGGCAAGTCTTCCTATTATCCTTTTCTTCCAAAAGGTTTTTTCAAAGTTAAACAATATGGTTTGAGTTTACTCACACTAGTCCCATGACTAACCCATAGTTTATTTTGTTTGTTTATCCCATACTCTTAGTTGCCCAAATTTGTACAGGTAGTCAAGTGTTTCAGGCTTTTACAGATACACTTGTAGGAGCTTGAAGCTGGAGGCTTCACGGTTATTTATTTAGAGTTATTTCTGCTATGATGTATATGTGTTGTGCTCTGATATGGTATGTATATACAAAATTCAGATTTGTATTTCAAAGTTATGATATATGATATTATATTTTGTTCATTCTGCTATGAGATTCTGATGTTCTCTTTGTTCTATCTTCTATCTGTTTCCTTTTCTTTACCCCTTATGACTCGTATTTTTGTACAATTTGGGTTGGATGTGTGTTGTATTAGTCAACTCGGATAGCATGGATTTTCCTGACATCACATAATACAAGTTTACTTATAGGCTTAATAACGACATTAGAAGATCACCTTCCACCATTTCCAATTTCAATGATAATTGGAAGACACTTTTATCTCAAGAAAAATTGGATCTTAATTAAACCAAATATGGTTTAAATACTATAAGTTTCTAAAAATATTCCGTTAATCATTTAAAAATGATTACTCAAGTTTTCGGAAAATGATATATAAGTTTTAAACTTCAAAAAAATACCATTTCCAGAAAAAACTTTGCAAAAGTGTTTCAAAAACGTTACAAAAGCATCACAAAATAGTTTCTGTAGCTAGTTTGATAAAAATAACCTTTATATCATCCATAACTACCATTTCCACTTCAAATCACTTTTAAATAATTTATTATGATTTTATAAAATTCTGCCATATTTTAAATAAATTTAAAACAACCATTTACCGTAATGGTCTACGTACTGCATTTACAACGATCTTTTCCAAAATAAATTTAAACATAACCTGAAATATATATATCGGAATCCAAAATTCCTTTTCAATTTGAAAACAATGGTTATTAAGAAGCAAACATTTTCTGTCTCACTTCAATCCAATTTAAATAGCATAAGTTATAGCCGTTTAAAGTTTGTGGCTGAAATTCACAAACTAATGTTGTGCGACACATTTTATTGAGACCATATTATGACTTATAATAAAAATTTATCTGATTCACTTCCAATATGATTATAAACTTTTATAAACATATATAAACTTATTTGAAAACAATATTTCAAATTTCAACTTCAAATTCAAAGTCGATTTAACAAATTAAAATAGCCAATTCTAGTAAAAAAAATCCAAATTCATTTCCACCTTTACAGAAGTTGTTCAAAAGTACTTCAGTTTCATTTCCAAACTTCTTCGGATATTAAATTTAAAACTTTATTTTTATACCCAATTCTCAATATTAAATTGTCTATATTTCCAATTGAGAAGGACCAATCACTCATATAATTCCATAATTGAGGTGTTGTGGTGTGCAACAATGTACGAACAGTGCTTACAATCATATTAACATCCATCACAATCATCAACAATATCGTTAACAGATGTCATCAATTACGTGCAAGCGTCACAATAATTAACGCTTATAAGTATACAAATGTCATTAACTATGCATCCATTCATCCAACATCACACACATATATTTAACATCGATAATTAAATATATATTCGAATAAGTGTGAAGAGTTCTAACTGATGTATCACTCCGCCAAACTTTATCGTAGGACCTTAAATCGACGGATAGCGTAACCGCATACCATGCTCCAATTTTTCTGATTCCAAAAATATGCTAACTCCCTTTGAGTTTTTGGACTAGCTACTCTCTGAATTTGGAAAAGCTCCCAACTACAAAGTTGTAGGAAATTCTTTTCTATTCAGTTTAAGAAAAAGAATTTCTCAATTCTATTTATATTTGAGGGAGATATGGTCGAAATAGCGGAGGTGTTTTTCTGGTTTAACAAATGACAACCAGAAAATACGGCCTTCAAAGATCTAGAATTTTGGAATATCTATGATCATAATTAAAAATATGCTTAACTACAAAGTTGTATCAATATACAATCTGAAAAAAGAATTGCATGATTTGGATTTTCTTAAAGGAAGTTATGGCCTCGGGAAGTTGTTGGTTGTGGGATGAGGTAGAGGCTGAGAAAGAATGAAGTGGTGCTGGATGTCGGTGGTGGTGTGGGGTGCTTGGCAAGACTTGAGTGGAGGAGTGGGGCTGTGAGTTGGTGGAGGAGGAGGTGGGCGAGGTGGTTGTTCATGGGTGGTCGTGCAAATGAGATGTAGACCAAAAAGAGGAAAGTGGAGAAGAAGAGGGAAGAAGAGGAAGAGAAGGAGGAGGAGGAAAGGGGAAGAAGAGGAGGAAGTGACTAGGCCAAGAAGCCGTGGCCAGGGAGAAGGAGGAGGTTAAGAATGAGGAAGAAGGCGAATGCTTAAAGAATGAAATGGTAAGGGTTCATGCTTCTTATGTAGGATGGGTTCAGGGTACTTTAGTAAATTTTCATGAGGACACATGGCTTATAAGGTGGGTTCCACTCCATGCATGCTTACACATCATAATACCACTTTTCAATACCATGTTCTATGCCCTTGGTTTTGCATTTAAACATTTTTGTGACACTTAAGTGTGTTACAAAATTGAATCGCTATATATATATATATATTGAAAAATTCAAGATTTTAGTTTATCGTTTAATCATTCGAATACCAAACGACTTATGTTATCTAAACCAAACAACATTAGAAACTAATTTATCATTAAAAATAATTATTTTATTTAATTTATCTATATTTAAAATATATTTATTTAACTAAGAAAGAACACACTTAAAAATAATTTTATAAATACGCATTAGGAAAATTCGATGTAACAAAACTTTATAAATTCTTACTAAAATTATACCATTATATTTTGACAAAATTAAACAACTATTTTATTTTTTAAACATATTTATGTTAAATATTATATTTATTATTAATTCTAAATTCATATTTAAACCATATTAAATTCATTTTATATCCAGAAAATTCAAATTATATATCAAAAATTTTACTTTTAAATTGGCTAAAAGTTCTGGAATGAGACTCAAGTTCAGTATTGCTTATCACCTTCAAAAGAATGCCCAAACGGTAAGAGTTAACATAATTTTGGAGGATTTGTTGCAGGCATGTGTTCTTGATTTTGGAGGTTTATGGGAAATTCATTTACCTTGGTTGAGTTTTCCAATAACAAAAATTACCAAGCTAGTATCAAGATGGTGCCTTTTGAAGCACTGTATGGACGTCCATGTAAGTCACTTGTTTGTGCGATTGAGTCTGGAGATAGACTGGTGCTCGGACCGGACATGATTAGAGCTACGTAGAAAGTGGATTTGATTAAGAAAAGGATGAAGACGACCCATGATCGATAGAAGTGTTACGCTGATCGTAGAAGAAGAGCAATAGAATTCGCAGTTGGAGATTTAATATTTCTAAAAGTTTCTCTAATGCATGGAGTTATAAGATTTGGAAAAATGGGAAACTTAGCACCTTGCTATATCGAGCCGTTCCCTATCTCAGAAAGAGTTGGACCACTAGCATATAAAGTGCAGTTACCTAAATGGCTATCAGGTATTCACGATGTATTCCATGTATCTAATTTGAGAAAGCATGTGCATAACCATGATTAAATTGTTGAAGGGGCCGCTCAACAAGATCTGGAGATTACTCCAAACTAGTAGTCAAAAGAGAACCCATAAAGATCATTGTTCGAGATGAAAAGAGGTTACAGAATAAAACTATTAAGTTGGTAAAAATGCAGTGGAGCGATGACCCCAAGGATTATACTTGGGAAACGGAAGAGGCTATGTGGAAATTCTACCCCGATTGTCGAGTGGGCATCATTCTAGCCTAACCCTTCTATATCCTTATTTATTTTCTTTCATTATTCCCTTCTTAAGAAATTTTGAGGACGAATTCTTTTTAAGAGGGGTGAATGTAATGATCTAAAATTTTTAATTAGTAAAAAAATTTAGTTGAATTTATAAATTAAATAGCTAAATATAACCTTAGATAGCATTTTGGTGAAGTGTTGTATATGGTTTTCCATAGCATTTGGTAGAAAATGCTACAAAAATTGCACCTTCATCTTATAAGACAAGTGTAAAGACACTTGTATTTTGCATGTAAGCTTCCATACATGAGTGAAACATGCCCCATGATGAAACACCCCACATTTGTTAAGGTCACTCACAAAGGAAATGCATTAACTTTGGTGAAGCATTTTAGGTAAAAGACACAGATAATTTACAAGACAAACATATAAACAGCGGAAAACTTAAATCATTTCATAAATAGCATGGTTCAATCTAAACATTACAAGCATTGTCTCAAAACCCAACTTCTAAATTATTACAATAAAACATCTGTCTTGATTTAAAAACTCCAAGTACATAAAGAAGCATAAAACAGTAGTAAAGCAGCATAAATCCCCAAATAAAAGTGTAACCACAGCCACATCCCAAGAAGAGAGAATCCAAGCAATACATCTATTCTCTTCAAGCTGGAAAAGGTCCGCACTAAGCTGAAGTATTCCCTCCCTACGGACCTGGGAGGGGGGACGAAAGAAATGAAGGAGAAAGAAAATGGGTCAGACATAAGTCTGGTAAGTCCAGTGATTATTCAGTATGTAAATAGGTAAAAGGATCATGACATGAATAAACTGAATATTGGACAATACCATAGAAATAAGATAACATAAGATAAGACAAGATAAACTGAATATACTATCGCACTCATTTCCATTTCTCTGCACCTACTAACGAATGTTTCAACTACCATCGTGTGTTCATAACAAAGTGATCCCTTTCCCGATCGGCTTCTACTCGCATGCATTTCTTACTTGTGTCATTCGGCCCCGCTTGATTGTAGATACCTGTGCTAGTCCAACCATAGGGTGTTTCAATTCCTATGGTGACATAAATTCAAGATGCACAGTGTGTACTACTGATGCCCAGTGCCTGCTTTATCCAGTCCGGAGTACGTGCACGCCCATACTCTGCCGGAACCTACACTGCTGCACCTCCCGCCGCTATTTTGACCGCTTATAATCGGCCCAGTAATCGTGCCCACCCTGCTTAGTTCAGGGTACCGTGATACATCTATGTGGGTTACTACTGAAATGAGTCCTAGTTACTATGGTTTCCCAATCAACATGTTATAACGGTTAAGTGTTCTCAAATTTACCTAACCTCACCCATCTGTTTTGCTAACATGTTGTATTGGTTAAGTGTTGCCTTAATTAACTTAACCCTACCATTATTAGCCTGTTTGTTCCTTAGCTTTAATTCATTCATTAAAGTACCAACCTCTCACATTAGATCTATATTGTTGCGGTCGTTGGATGTGTTGGGCGGTTCTGGGAAGTCTTACACTGCAACTCAATCTAACCTCGGGTTTTTTGGGCTTAATGTTCTAACCTCTCACATTAGATCTATATTGTTGAGGTAACTAGATGTGCCGGGCAGTCTTACACCGCAACTCAATTTAACCTCCGGTTAGGCATATTCATATTTAGCCAATTTTACATATTTGTCATATGTGTCCAAATCTATGTGTCAAATTTTTCCATAGGTCTAGTCAATACAGGTTTATGCCACATGCCCATGCTATGCCCAAAATTTACTCAACTAAATTATACCCAATTTTCCCCGCGTTATAATCGCACGTACAACGAGATTCAATCTAAGTTCCTAGTGAACTTAGTATTCACAAAAGCAAGTAAAAAGGGGAAAAATAGAGAAGGAGCATAAGAATTGACAAAAGGAAAAATAAGCCTGTAAAGTTATACCTAATTCAAGAATTAGTTTCAATGTTGTACATTAACAATATGTGTAGAAAGCTAAGAAATTTACACCCCAAGTATAAAGATTAGATAGAATTGGAAGAGAATCGCTAATTTTTATGTACAACATGATAAGTCCCATTATTTTAATCGCAATAGTCTCATAGGCATAGGATGTACAACATGATAGGTTCCATCATATAAATCACAACAGTCTCATAGGCATGATAGGTTCCATTATGTCAATCCAACAGTCTCATAGGCATGATATGTTTTATTATGTCAGTCCAACAGTCTCATAGGCATGATAGGTTCTATTATTTCAGTCCAGCTGTCTCATAGGCATGATAGGTGTCATTACATCAATCACAATAGTCTCATAGGCATAAGCAATTTAGATTTGACAAAAGGATAGGCACGAATCAGAATTAGGCATCGTTCTAGATCCAATTATTACAGTCATCATTTAAATTAGATGTTTAAATCTAAATAATAACTGAACTTACATAAAAAGGACGGATCTTGTATTCTGGGATCTGATTTCTGAATTTGTTAAGCTATCCTTTGATGTAGACGTTTGATTTGAAGTTCTTCTAATCGATTACTAGTTTGGATTTGATTTTCTAGTTTGGATAAGATGAAGGAGGCTAGGCAAGCTTGTAGACGAACAACATGACGACATCATAGAATGAGATTGTGAGGTTTAGGGTTAATGTTTGGGGTGTTTTTATAGAAGTCTAAGGTTAATTCTAGCCTTTAGATTAGTCTAAGAGAAATCAGAGCCATCAAACCAAAGAAGTGTGTCATCCAGCCAACCATAGCATGACACTTAAGCCCTAGTACCTCAGAAATTAGTCATCGGCCAATCAGGGAAGGCCACATCAGCTCAGGGCTACATAAATTCGTCACAGGAAGTGGATCTCAAAGGGGTCGACTCTCTACAGGGTGGGTCGACACCTATGTTGACTCCCTTATGGGGGGGTCGACACCTATGTCGACTCCCCCTAGGGGGATTGACACCCTGAGTCGGAAATTTCCCGCCCAGCCTATTCTGTCCGAATTTTGAATTTTGAACTGGATTTTGATTTTAATTATTATTTATATTTATTTTTTGCTTAAACTTGAAATCTTCTAACCTCCATAACTTCTTCATACAGAGTCCGATTCACGCAAACTCGGACTCTATCTCAAGCAGGATTCCGAGACGAAAGCAATTGCGCAAGTTCTTAGATTTATTAATTTTAATATTCATAGAAAATACGGGGTGTTACATTCTCCCCTCCTTAAAGGATTTCGTCCCCGAAATCTCTAAGTTAAGAAGAATGTATCCTAACATCCATCATCCATCTGCTCGACCATCAGTCACAAGCATCCATTGTCCTTAAAAATATTTCTAATGCTTTCATGATCATATGCATAGTGTGTGTATATGTCCTTATCTAATGCAAAATCAGGCGGTCTACTGATTCAGTTGACCTCCCTGATGTGAATCATGTCAGTGCTATTAGTCCATCATGTATGCAATTATTCCTAATCATGTTTTGTAACTTCTACATGAGTGCACAATCATTCATACAAATGCAATGTCCATATGATAACACATCAAGTTTCAATCCATATATAAACCCATATATGCAATATGAAAGTGACGGAGCCGATCTAGTTCCTAATGTGTGTGTGTGTGTATGCATCTATGAGCAACCACTTGCAACCACTTGCAACCATCAATCATAACATGTTTCAAATACATGTTTACATCCATTGGTTTCTACATAAGGATAAAGAATATGTTGACGCCAAAAAGTGGTCATCAACGGCCAAAAGTCAGCTTTGAGCATGATATATGAAGAAATATAAGAGAAAGCGAGAAAAAGCAAGAAAAGGTAAGACAACGGCGTTTTTATAGTGGTTCGGCGTTAACGAGCCTACGTCCACTTTATAATCTCATAATAATATCATAAAGTCGGGGGTACAATGAATGAGATCGTCAGGATCTCTATTACATAATTGTTTTTGAGGAATATAACAAGTATTTCATGATGAAAGTGGTTGGCAGCCATGATTGAGTCATGCGTCGGCCAAAGAGTTATTCTCTAATCTGAGCTTAAGAAGAAGATCCCCTCTTTGTTGTATTGCTTGGTGTATTTATAGGCAGTAGGCTTCAATAATTGGAGGTGCCATGTGTCAGTTGATCCATGTGAATAGCAGATAATGGAACTGAGTCTTGATTACGTGGAGAAGATCCCTCTAATATGTGGCAGCATAAACGTAGCTAGATCCGAGTTTATACGCTTTAGAATAGGTAGTTGGACCAAGTAAATAGGCTATGAAATATATCTCATGACCAAGTCATTGCTGTAGTGCAAGCTGATCTCATGACCACCTAGCCTAGGTCTATAGGGCTGAAGTGCTTCTATCCAAGAGCCCTCGTGCACAGGAGCCTCGGGCCAAAAATGTATTGGCTTGTCCAGGCCCTGCTCGAGTCCTGAGTGATCTTGTGATGGGTCCATGGGTTGACGGCCTTGCCAAAAGGCGGGTCAACACTTTGCCCCCCAAAGTACATCGTGTGGCGGACATGATGTACTTTGAGTAAGTCGAACTACATCTATTTGGAATATCATTCATCTTCGGGAAAGCAATGTCGAGTTGTCATGTCTTTAGGAGTAGTCCTGAAGCTTGAATTCTTTTTTCTTTTCTCTGTGCCAACAGCATGTCATGCATTACTTCGCCATCTGTGGTACCTATCGAGCCAAAGTTCGAGGCTAGAGTAGTTGAGATGAACAAGTAATCACTTACGCCTCGTCGAGTCAAGAGGTCAAATGATATCATTATAAGTTAAGTTGGGCCGCTGGCTTCTGCACAGGGTCGTTCATAAAGAGTTTTCGCCAAATGGTGTCATCTTTTTATGCAAGTCGAGGACATAGTCAAGTGTAAGGTCAAGTAATGTCAAACTCATAAGCAGTCTCGCTAGAATGAGTGAGTCCAGTCATATCGAACACATAAGCAGTCTCTCTTGAATGTGTGAGTAAGACAAATCGTGTCATGGTCCGAAGGTATAGTATATATCATTTGAATCGCGTGTCAAGTCAAGGACGTGTTCAAAGTCAGTCTGTAAGCTGAGGCTCATGCCCACATCGTCGGTGGGGAATAAACGAATCCAATGTTGATTCCCCCAGTGTCAGTGGGGGTCGAGCTAAGTCAGTCGGGCGTCCAGTCCTTAAGCCTTTATACTCTCCGTCGTTGTTTCTGGTTAGAGTTGCAGGTTTGGTAGTTTAGCCAACTCAAGTCGTTTTATACTTTCTCTCTTGAGTCGGCGAGAGTTACAGTTGAACATACGAGCTGTCGAATCACACATGTCTGGGCATTGTTCCTTCACCTTAGTCGGAAAGTGAGGATCGGCACATCAAACACCAATGAACTTAGTTACTCGTATCATTCGGGCCAGTTAGGCCGATCCCCTTTGTTTTTGTTTCATCGTAGTCCAAAATAGTCATTACACTCTTGTCGAGTTCGTTCTTTATGCTTGGTTCCATTGAGGTCATCATTTTTGGCTGTAGTTTGAGATCCTGCGAAACTTTAAGGAGTTGGAAATGTGCATGGAGTAGTCGGGTGGTCAAGCTATGTCGTTCGAGGCTCGTCGTGCTCCCAGCAATGGGGGTTTGGCTGAGTAGTATAACCCAAATCCATGCCCTCTGTGGATTCATGCTCCATCATCAAATCATGGGTCAGAGTTGGGCGCAAAACGATTTGTTGGTACTCAACCCGTACTAGTTTCTACTCTCCCATCCAAGCTCTGAGGATCGAATTTGGGCTGCGAGAGGTCAGACTGTAGTCACTTTGAATACTCTTATCCCCTTCCAATTGGGAAGTAGGTTGGGATCAGTCAATGGACAGTCACTCTGCACCCCTTTCATGGTCCCCATGCGGCAATGTGAAACTCGTCGTTGCACTTAGGCTATAGTCAGTCACATATAGGCATGTGTGTTGATTCTAGGTATCACTCTCAAGGCCCTCTTTCAGTCGTTGCCTTAAGTTGTGTGATGTGTTATTGAATATCCCATTCTCAAGTTCTCCTTTCGGCCGTTGCATTGAGTCGTGTGGGAAGTTTAGCATTAGAAGTCGACGTCAGTCCTTCGAGCACGACCCGTTTGTTGTTGTATGTGAGTGTGTCCCTCATGTCTTTGCTTTGTGTCTGTACATAATCCTGCGATTCGACAAAGAATAGTTCGCTTAATCTTGCAAGCTACTAAGTCAATCTTTAAGTCACAAGCAATTGTAGCTCGAAATGAAAACATGTTGAGTGCTAATCTATCTGTCATAGAATTATTAAATGTAAAAGTGTAAGGTGTCGTAGTTTGGAGGTATAGTGTCTGTAGCCTCCATTTAACTTTGAAACACAGGTCGCGTACGAAGCGTGTCTGAAGTTAATTCAGAAATCTATGCCCGTGCCCCCAGCGTTCCGGTCCGTAAGTCCTTTATAATCTTCTCCTCGGTCGGAGGGCGATGAAGATTGCATGCACGTCATAGCATTGTCCTTTATACTCTCTCCCAAGATGTGAGAGTTAGAGTTATGGGTTTAGTGGTCTTAAGTCATGGTGCACCGTTCACACTAACCCAACAGATTTATACTCTCTCTCAAGTCGTGAGAGTTAGAGTTATGGACGTCGTGGTTCGTCCTTTATACTCTCCCAAAGTCAGTTTGGGTTAGAGTTATAGATCGAGTGGTCTTAAATCTTGGCGCGCCTATCACGCTCGTCCTAAGTTTATACTCATATCCAAGCTCTGAGGATTAGAGTTAATTGAGCAAACAGTCGGATCATATTTGCCTTGGCATCGTTCCTTTGCTTCCACGTCAAGGGCAAAGGTCGCCATCAGGGTGGTCATTTCACGCCCCTATTGAGTTTATACTCCTCCCATTAAAGTCATGGGAAAGAGTTAGAAACATCGTTGGAGAGCGGTCGAGTCATACTCATCCCTGTCTTAACATTTCTCTTTTGCCCCTATGTCGAAGGCAAAAGTTATTATGTTGTTCATGGGATCGTGCCCCTATCATTGTTGCACTCTTCCAATTGGATCAAGGGATGGAGTCATAGAACTTCTAAGTGGTTATGTCACACCCGAGTATATCTCTATGTCGTGTCTGACGAATCAAATGCTAGATGTTGAGAATGCCTCATTATTATGCCTATGCATAGATAGCTCATGTCGAAATCATGTGCATATATTCTCTTGCCCCCTACTTCAAGGGAAAAAAAGTCAGTGAATGAATGGTCGAACTTCATTTATGTTAGATTGATGGTGTCGGGCCAAGAGTAAGCGGGTGAATATTTGAATCACATTCGCCAAAGCTTTACGTTCCTCCAACCAAACTATGGAAGGAGTGGTTAGTACCAAACCTTGGGTACCTACATCATTTATATACAAATTTGCTTGAGTTAGTTATGTCGATAACTTAAGGAGTATGTAAAGGAAAAATGCTTTATTGGAAAATAAGTATGTTGATGGACGGTGCTGCCTCCTCTATTTGGATTCATGTAACCCGATGGCGTCGAGCACAGGATCCAGCCATATAGACAGTCGAATTGCGTCCATCTGTAGTCGGATTCCGACTTTGAAATGCAAAGATCGATGCATAATTGTTGGTCTGCCACATGTGAGCCAAGGAGTGGATGGTCATGTTAGATCCACCTTGAGTTGTATAACTTTTCTCGGACAAAGGGCATGGTTTTGTAAACAAGCGGTTCAGTCGGGCTCGTTATGGCAATGCTCTGTAGTTCTGCGTTCAAGTGTTGGAGGTCTGATCTGTACCAGACTTTGGGTACCTACATCATCCACACATAAATTCATATGAGTTAGTCACATCAATAACTCATAAAGAATGCAAAGATAATACATATGGGTAAAAAATAATCATGTTAAAGGAATGAGTATTATTCAGAATGAGACTGGTATCGCATATCCTTTGTCAGTCCATTCTGCTTTGTCATATCTCTAACGACTTGAAGTTTTAGTTGAAGGAGGAAGTCTTTTCAAATCCTTGTATGGCGGCAATGCAAGAACGATCACACCTTGGTCGAGGTATTGGGATAATAAAGGATGTCGAGCGGCCTTTGTGGGTGAATGATGAGGTTATGATTCCTTTGAATCGCTTTCTCGCCCCCACGTCATGGGCAAGGAATAATGGTTAGGTAGTTAGATCAGAACCGCTAATGGTGGCATCACATCTTGTTGCTAAGACGGTGATCGACAAGAGAACAATGGATCAACGCTTATAGAAGCTTTCCCTTTACCATATCAGGAAGTGGGATACAGAGGCTAGGAGTGTAGACATGCCTCGTCCATTCGCAGTTATGTCTTTGACTCCACATCGGGGAATGAGAGCCGATATATAGACAATCAATCAACATCCAGGCTTAAGTGTTTCAAACTTTTAACTTGCAGATCTTCGGGCAAGACTGATGTAGTCGATCATGACCGAATAACCTCAGTAAATTGGGGTGATGGCTCTTGGAAGAATCCGAGTCGTTTCCATCTTGCTGTTGATTTCTCGGACCATCTGTCGAATCTTGGATGATAAGTCTTTACGATTATTGTTGGCCAAATCATACGCTGAGCCGAAGGCGAGCCGTCAAGCGGGTCCGGGCGCAGCGCCGGTGGGGGTCCGGGGCCCCACAGTCCCGGCGGCGATCGACCTAACCGGTTAGGTCGAAAATGTGCGCACCGCACGATTTTTTATTTATTTTGGAAAATGGAGCCTTTTCTAAAACGATTAGAAAATTGCATTTTTTTTCTAAAAATGACCTTATCTCGGGTTGATGTGCAAGACTTCAGAAATGACTAGTAATTCGGGTCGGTATTTCTGGAAAAGTTGGTTCGAAGCAGGTTGACCTAGAGATCTTTAGAGGAGTCCGTCGATCTAGAGAGCTTCAGACGAGTCGGTTGATCCGAAGTCGGTCGACCTGGACTTGAACATCGTTACGATGATGGCTGTTCGAACTGATCTCACCTCGACCCATGACCTTCTCTGGGCCAAGCTACATACTAGGAGCTTTCCAAAGTGCAATTCCGACTGGCCGGTTCTCTGGTCGGGTTGATGTCGACCCAGGAAGGGTCAACCCGACTAGGGTCGAACCCAGAACTGAAAAAAAACAGTTTTTTTTATGCAGATGTTGCTGCTTCTACTTTCCAAAGCATGTGCAGAAGTATTGGAAACCATGGCTGCTAAAGATGACTGAAAATAGGATTTTGTCTGGGACTTGGTGATCCAAAAGTTGAGCAAAACCCTTAAGACGTTGAAAATTCATTTCTTAGTGAAAGCACCAAACTGTTGACGCCAAAAAGTGGTCATCAACGGCCAAAAGTCAGATTTGAGCATGATATATGAAGAAATATCAGAGAAAGCGAGAAAAAGCAAGAAAAAGTAAGACAACAGCGTTTTTATAGTGGTTCGGTGTTAACGAGCCTAGGTCCACTTTATAATCTAATAATAATATCATAAAGTTGGAGGTACAATGAATGAGATCGTCCGGATCTCTATTACATAATTGTTTTTGAGGAATATAACAAATATTTCACGATGAAAGTGGTTGGCAGCCATGATTGAGTCATGCGTCGGCCAAAGAGTTATGCTCTAATCTGAGATGAAGAAGAAGATCCCCTCTTTGTTGTATTGCTTGGTGTATTTAAAGGTAGTAGGATTCAATAATTGGAGGTGCCATTTGTCAGTAGATCCATGTGAATAGCAGATAATGGAACTGATTCTTGATTACGTGGAGAAGATCCCTCTAATATATGGCAACATAAACGTAGCTAGATCTGAGTTTATATGCTTTAGAATAGGTAGTTGGACCAAATAAATAAGCTATGAAATATATCTCATGACCAAGTCATTGCTGTAGTGCAAGCTGATCTCATGACCACCTAGCCTAGGTCTATAGGGCTGAAGTGCTTCTATCCTAGAGCCCTCGAGCCCAGGAGCCTCGGGCCAAAAATGTACGGGCATGTCCAGGCCCTGCTCGAGTCCTGAGTGATCTTGTGATGGGTCCATGGGTTTACGGCCTTGCCAAAAGGCGGGTCAACAGAATAGGACCGAGGAGATATACTTAAGAGATAGATACAAGCATACATAAACTTATGGAAAAGGAGATCAAGAATGTACCCTCAAAAAGAAAAGGGTAGGTAGTGCGTATCTTATCCTCAGTCTCCAAAGTCGCGTCTTCCTCGGCATCACTCCATTGTACTTTAACTAGCTTGACCTCATGATTGCGTAGCCTTTTAACATCTGTAATCAAGATATGAGTTGGAACTCTTCTCACCGTTGCTTCTCGTTCCACTTCTATTTCCTCTAGTGTGCTTGGCTCCATAACTTCCGCAGACTCATGTAAGTACTTTCGTAGATGAGAGACATGAAAGACATTATGAACTCCAGCCAATCTTTCAGGCAGCTCTACTTTATAAGCCATCTTCCCAATCCTCTCAATGATAGGAAATGGCCCTACAAATCTTGGTGCCAATTTTCCTACGAACCCAAAGCGAACGACATTCCTCAAAGGAGACACTTTAAGAAAAACCCTGTCCCCAACCTCAAACTCAAGGTCGGTCCTTCTTTTATCAGCGTTGGACTTCTGTCTATCTTGTGCGGTGTTCTTTCGTCGTCGTATCAAGTCCACCTTCTCTGAAGTTTCTCTGATCATGTCTGGCCCAAGTACGAGCTTGTCTGTAGACTCCCACCAACAAGTTGGTGATCGGCATGGCCTCCCATAGAAGGCCTCAAAGGATGCCATGCCTATGGTGGCTTGGTAGCTATTGTTGTAGGTGAACTCCACCAAAGGAAGGTCATCCTCCCATGTTCCCCCAAAATCAAGAATGCACAATCTCAAGAGATCTTCTAATACTCTGTTCACCCTTTCCGTCTAACTATTGGTTTGAGGGTGATAGGCAGTGCTTAAGCATAGCTGTGTGCTTACAGCCTCTTGCATACTCTTCCAAAACTCGCTCGAAAGATAAGGTCTCGATCACTTACAATGCTAGAGGTTGTTCTATGCAGTCGAACTACCTCTTTAAGATAAATGGATGCAAACGATGAGGCAGTCCTCGTGCTCTTGACAGGTATACAGTGAGCGCTTTTAGTGAGCCTGTCCACTATTACCCAAATACTGGTATTGCCCCCTTCTTGACCTAGGCAACCCATCAATAAAGTCCATCGAAATGCTGTCCCATTTCCATTGTGGGACCTCTAGAGGATGAAGCAGACCACCAGGCTTCTTTTGCTCAGCCTTGACTTGCTGGCATATCAAGCACTTAGAGACAAACTTAGCTACATCCTTCTTCATGCCATTCCAGAAGAAAACCCTTTTTATGTCTTTATACATCTTTTCCCCACCTGGGTGTATGGTCAACTTAGAATGGTGTGCTTCTTCGAGAACGTTCTTCAATAAATCCCTTGCTTGTGGGACGCATAGTCTTCCATCCCGTCTCAACTAATCCTTGTCATCGATGGAGTATCTATTGAGGTGACTAGAAGTCTCACCTCTAATTAGCTTATCCATCACATCAACTAGCTGAGGGTCTTCACGTTGCGCGGTTCCTATTGAGTCCAAAAGAGTAGGCCGCACCTCTAGCGATGCTAACAAACCAGGTACAAATTCAAAGGAGAGTCAAAAGTCAAAGTTTGCTATGTACTCCAAGCTTTGCCTTTCTACAAAAAGAGGACTTAAGGTCAGGTTTTTCCTACTTAAGGCGTCTGCTAGCACATTGCCCTTGCCAGGGGTATAAGCAATCTCAAAATCGTATGAGGCAAGAAATTCCATCCACCTTTGTTGTCTTAAGTTAAGATCTTTCTGTGAGAAAAGGTACTTTAATGATTTATGGTAAGTAAACAGTTCAAACCTTTCTCCTAGCAGGTAACGACGCCATGACTTAAGAGTGAAAACAATGGCAGTTAGTTCTAAATCATGAGTTGGGTAGTTTTTCTCATGTACCTTCAACTGCCTTCCTCCATAACAAACTATTCTGCTCTCTTGCATCAAGACAGCGCCCAATCTTGTACTGCATGCGTCTGTGTAGACTGTAAACATCTTACTCCCATTAGCAATGTCAGAACCGGGGCTGTTGTCAGAGCCTGTTTCAGTCGTTGGAAAGCAACATCACAACCCAAATCCTAGGTAAAAGTTAGGTTCTTCTTCATCAACCTAGTAAGTGGGGCTGAGATCTTCGCAAAGTCACCAATGAACTTTCTGTAAAAGCCCGCTAGCCCGAGAAAACTTCGTACTTCGGTTGCATTCCGTGGGATCTTCCAATCTTGCACCGCAACTACTTTTGCGGGATCCACAGCTATCCCTTCTTTGGACACCACATGTCCAAGAAACCTTACTTCTTCTCTCCAAAAATGGCATTTGGAGAATTTAGCTTTCAGCTGATGTGCATGAAGAGTATCCATAACTTCCCTTAAATGCAGAGCATGTTCTTCCTCACTTTTTGAGAAAATCAAAATGTCGTCCACAAAGACCACTACAAATTTATTAAGGAGCTCTCTGAACACCCTACTCATCAAGTCTACGAAATAGGCAGGTGCGTTTTTCAAGCCGAAAGGCATGACAAGCCATTCGAAGAAACCATCCGGGGTCCTGAACGCGGTCTTATCTTTGCTGTCTTCAGCCACTCTTAGCTGATGAAATCCGGTGGCCAAATCTAGTTGGGAGAAAACCGAGGCACATATGAGATGGCTGAATAAGTCTTCTATTCGGGGTAGTGGGTTCCTATTCTTCTTGGTCAGCTTGTTTAGCTCCCTATAGTCCACGCACTGGCGAAGTGAACCATCCACTTTGGTTGCAAACACCACTGGAGCACCCCATTCAGAAATACTCCGCCTCATGAACCCCTTTACAAGCAACTCTTTAACTTGCTTGCTGAGCTCTTTCCTTTCCATTGGAGCCATGTATCTAACAGGTAAAGCAACAGATTTTGCATTATCAACAAGGTATATGTGGAAGTCTATCTCTCGCTTTGGAGGTAAATATTTCACCTCTTCAAAGACATCCGAGTATTCACGGACTTCTCTAACAGATTGCAAGTTTTCAACAGAATCATCAAGAGATTCTAGGTAGCTAAGCATAACAGAAATCATGGGATTACACGAGATTTCGAGTGTGTTACAGTGGCGAGTCATAAGTCTAACCACTCTCTTTTCACAATCAAGGATGGAACCATTACTGGATAACAAATCCATGCCTAGAATCAACCCATAGCCCATGAAACCCAAAACATAAGCATTACATCTAAACCCAACACTTAGTATAGAATTTTCCAAATCCAAACAAATCATTGATAAATAAGCCGAGTCCCCAATTGGATTTGAAACAACCATGGGATCCTCTACTATATTGGTATCTAGGTGCATAGATTCAACTAAAGCAGTAGATATAAAAGAGTGCGATGCGCTAGAATCAAAAAGAGTTTGAACTGGATGATCAGAAAGATAAACTAAACTCTCAACAGAAATATTTCTACCTCTTTCTTGCGGAGGTGCAATGAGAGCGTGAATCTGCCCTCCAGAAGAGGATCCAGTCCTCTGCCCTTGCCCTTGCCTTTTTGGGCAATTCTTAGCCATATGTCCTGTCTCGCCGCATTGAAAGCAACCACCCATCTTTCTCTTCTTCTTTCTGCAGTCTTTAATTAGATGTCCAGGTATGCCACAAAATTTTCACTTCCTCTTGTCACGGGGTTTGTTATTCTTCCCGCCTTTCTTGGAATCTGTCTTCTTATTTGCGATCCCTCCACTTTCTTGTCTAGAGGTTCTTCCACCTTTGCCTCTTTCTTTCCACCCTTGTCTTCCTCCTGTAACAGTGCCACCTCAACCAGTCTCTCAAAAGTCGCACCCATAGGTATATGGGACATAGCTAGGATGTGTAGTGGCTCATTCAAACCTTTCACAAAATGGAGAGCCTTTTTATGTGGAGTGTTTACCAACTCCAGTCCGAATCTAGCTAGCTGGTTGAATTGGTTGACGTATTCCTTAATCGATAGGCTTCCCTGTTTGAGTGCTAGGAACTTCTACATCTGTAGGCTTTGTTCAGCTTGTGAGAGGAACTTCATTTCAAATCTCCTTCTGAAATCCTCCCAACTTTCAACTGGTCTCTCAGCATTAGCAACTTCCTACCAGTAAGAGGCTTCGTCCTTAAGTAACCATACAGCCAATTGTATCTTCTGCCTATCGTCCACTTCGAAGATAACAAACAAATCTTCTATTTCCTTGAGCCAGTTTCTTGCTTCCAAAAATGACTCAGTCCCATCAAAGTTCTTTCCACCCATAGCTCGAAAGTCTCTACATATCTTCGAGAAAGCATTCACACGCGGAGTAGGAGGAGGAGGAGGAACGACTGCAGTTGGGGGAGGAGAAACGTCTGTTGGGTCTGCCTCATTAGCCCTAGCCTCCAGATACCTTCTGAACCAGCTAGGTATCAGTATGCCCTCAGGAAGATTAAGAACCACATACATGCTGAAATGAAAGAAAAAGGTTCAAAACAAAGGATAGAAAGGTAGTGCATACGGATTTGGGGATTATGCCTTTAAAATAAAACCACACTTTTCTTGAAAATGCTTCTTTAAACTTCTCCTTGAAAAATAGTTTTCAAAAACTTTTATCTGATCTGGTAAACTGAAACACCCCACCCTCCATTAAGGTCACTCACAAGGGGAATGCCTTAACTTTGGTGGAGGTTTATAAGTAAAAGCCATAGATAAACACAAGACAGATATATAACACATGTATATAAGCAGCGGGAAACAAACAGACTTTTTATTTCATAAATACGTGTTCATACAAAACATTTCCATAACTGTCACATAATAGCTTCCAAAACATTACAACATCATTTTTGTCTTGGTTATTAAATAAAGAAGCATAAAACATAGTTAAAACTGCATAAATCCCCATAGAATGTGTCCAACAGCCATAGCCAAAGCAAGAGAGTCCAAACCGTACATCTACTATCTTGAAGCTTGCAAAGAGTCCGACTATGCTGGGTTGTTTCCTCCCTGTGGACCTGGGGGGAGGGAACAGAAAAAAAGAAGACGAAAGAAAATAGGGTCAGACATAAAGCCTGGTAAGTCTAGTGACTTTTCAGTATGAGAATAAGAAAAAGTGCATGATAGGTATAAACTGGAAATAGGAAAGTATCATAAACTAAGATAAAGCAGTTTGAATCGAATATACTATCGTACCCTACACTATATCTCTGCACCTATTTGTACTGTCTTAACTGGCACCCCATGCATGAGGTGAAGTGATCCCCCTCTTCTAAAGATCGGCTCCTACTCGCATAATCATCTGTGTCTTACGACCCCCAAAGATTGTAGATACCTATGCTGGTCCCACCATAGGGTGTATCAAGTCCCATGGTGGCGGCCCGACACAAAACTAGAAATGCATAGGTTATACTACTGGTGCCCCCAGTGCCCTGTTTGTCTGCTCCAAAGTGTGCACGCCCGCACTCCGTTAGAACCCACACTGTTGCACCCACCGCCGTCGCTTTTGACCGCTTACAATCAGCCCAGTAATCGTGCCCCACCCTGCCTAATTTCAGGGTACCATGATACCTAATTGGGTTACAGCTGAAATGGGTCCCCGTTACTAGGCTTTTCTAGTCAAACACGTTAAGTTGTTAAGTGTCTGTATTTACCTAACCCCACCCATCAATTTAATTAACATGTTGAATTGGTTAAGTGTTTTAGTTAACTTAACCCTACCATCCTGTCTGTCCTTAGCCTTTTAAAGCACTGACCACTCACATTAGACAGGTATTGTTACGGTTACTGGATGTGCCGGTCGGTTCCGGGCAGGTTTACACCGTAACTCAGTCTAACCTCGGGTCCTTATTGGGCTCAATGCTTAACCACCGACATTGGATAGGTATTGTTGTGACTACTGGACAGCCGGGCGGGTCTAGGCAGGTTTACATCACAACTCAATCCAACCTCGTGTTAAGCATACTCGTATTTTCTAAATTTACATATTTGTCTTTATTACTTGTTATATGTAAATTTGCTAACAATCAAATGTTATGGCCCACTTTCCAAGTTTAACCTTTTTGGTATGAGAATTTATACCATTCATGTGCCACCAATTTTGGCATGTGACTAACATGCCATTTTCATATATTTTTACCAATTTATGTCAAGTTTCCTATAATTACCAATTTATCCCAACGTTACCCCGTCTAAGTATTAAGCTAACAATCTTAGCCTAATTTTACATTCGCATGATTTTCAACATATAATATTAGGCTAAAAACTTAGCCTAATTTAGCATACACAAAATTGGCATAAGAGATTCATAAACATAAACATGACATAGGTGTAATCTTGGCATTCTTGGCATAGTCAATATGATCATCATAGTTGTAAACTTGCAAAATAGTCAACATACATATATGTGAATTTGCAACATTGACTGAATCATTGGTTTCAACTTGTCATGTGAACTTGCATTTAAAAGGGGAATCTAACTAAACAGGTGTCACATGAATTAACGTATGATTTAGACAACATAAGCCTAAACATGTTTACATCTAGGCATTACATCGAACATCACTAGCATATGACAAGAATATGACATGTTCATAAAGTATATATAATTTCATCGCATATGTGAACTAGATCGAATCATATGTCTAATTACAACATGAAACATGAATTAAAGTGGATCTTAGCAAGGATCCAATTATGAACCTTACAACTTTTGTATAGACATAGGAGCATGTATATGAACATAATCATTTAGGCATATAGGTTCCATTATACAACATATAACTTGTCATAATCACCTAAGCATAGAGGTGTAGATATGAACTAAATAACTTGTATGTGAATTTGAATAGATCCAACATCAACTAGATTAATTCACAAACATTCTAATGGATCCAAGTTCTATATTATTTGTGTGAATTTAGGTTTAGAGTTGAGTTGTATTTATAGATTTTTAAACTAATTAGAGCCGTCGATGAAGCTAGAGTTAATCAAGGCCATCCATCTCAAGAGAAGCCAATCAAAAAGCGACGTGTCAGCCCTAATGACAAGCTAGAGCTCAGAAATTCGACCAGAACCCGACCAGGCCAGCCAGGGCCAAACCAGGTTGACTGGGCAGGTCGACCCCCAGATCGACCCTATGGTCGACCTGGTTACCCAGGTCGACCCCCTGGTCGACCTGGTGCCTGGGCGGGATTTTTCCCGCACAGCCCAGTTTGGGTTTGTTTTTCGAATTTTAAACTTCGTTTGAACTGTTTTGAATTTTAAACTGAATTCTGAAACTTTCGGAGGTTATAACTCCTTCATACGGAGTCCGATTCACGCAAACTCGGACTCTATCTCGAGCAGAATTCCGAGACGAGCGTAATGGCGTAATCCGTTTCCCTTAATTCTTTCATTTAGAATTAATTATACTTTAATTTGTTAATTTACAGTTAACAGAAAATTCGGGGTGTTACATTCTCCCCTCCTTAAAGGATTTTGTCCCCGAAATCTTCAAGTCTGGAAGAACGTAAGTCCTAACATCCAATCGTCCATCTACTCAACCATCAAACACAGGCGTCCATTGTCCTTAAAAGACTTCTAATTCTTCATGATCATATGCATAATGTGTGTACATGTCCTTATCTAATGCAAAATCAGGTGGTCTACATATTCAGTTGACCTCCTTAATGCGAATTACGTTAGTGTCATGAATCCATTATGTATGCAAATTCTTCCCTACTCATAATTCTACATGAGTGCGCAACAATTCACACAAATGCGACATCCATATGACAACATATCAAGTTTCAACCATATACAAATATGAATACATATATGCATATGCTGTATGAAGTGACTGAGCCGATCTAAAACCTAGGTTGTGTGTGTATATGCATCCACGAGCAACCACTTGTAGCCATCAACCATAACATGTTTCAAATACATGTTTACATCCAAAGGGGTTTCTACTTAAGGATAAAGGATAATATCGAGGAGATTACACCTAAAAAAATAGATACAAGCACAAATTAAGGAGAAAGAGAGGTCAAAGATGTACCCTCAAAAAGAAAATGGTAGGCGGTGCGTATTCTGTCCTCGGTTTCCCAAGTTGCGTCTTCCTCGGCGTCGCTCCATTGAAATTTGACGAGCTTGACTTCGCGGTTGCATAGCTTTTTGATTTCAGTTCCTATGATTCGAGTTGGAACTCTCCTTACAGTTGCTTCGCGTTCCACTTCGGCTTCTTCTAGAATGCTTGGCTCCACCACTTCCGCAGATTCATGTAGACATTTCCGGAGATGAGAAACGTGAAAGACATTGTGAATTCCGACCAACCTTTCAGGCAGCTCTACTCTATAAGGCATTTTCCCAATCCTCTCGATGATAGGGAATGGTCCTACAAATCTTGGTGCTAGCTTTCCTGCGGATCCAAAGCGAATGACGTTCCTTAAAGGGGATACCTTAAGGAAAACCTGTCCCCAACATCAAACTCAAGGTCCGTCCTTCTTTTGTCGGCGTAGGATTTCTGTCTATCTTGGGCAGTCTTCATTCTCCGTCGTATCAAGTCCACTTTTTCTGAAGTCTCTCTAATCATGTCTGGCCCAAGTATAATCTTGTCAGTAGACTCCCACCAACAAGTTGGTGATCGGCACGGTCTTCCATATAGAGCTTCGAAGGGCGCCATACCGATAGTGGCTTGGTAGCTGTTGTTGTAAGCAAATTCCACTAAAGGAAGATGATCCTCCCAAGTCCCTCCGAAGTCAAGAATGCACAGTCTTAGAAGATCTTCTAATACTCTATTCACCCATTCTGTCTGACCATCAGTTTGGGGGTGATAGGCTGTGCTCAAGCATAACTTTGTGCCTATAGCTTCTTGCAGACTCCGTCAAAATTCGCTCGTAAAGATGGGATCTCTGTCACTCACTATGCTGGAGGGTATTCCATGGAATTGAACTATTTCCTTGAGATAAAGAGAAGCTAGAGACGAGGCAGTCCTTCTACTCTTGATAGGTATAAAGTGGACGCTTTTAGTAAGCCTGCCCACTATTACCCAAATGCTAGTATTGCCTCTTCTTGACCTAGGCAACCCATCATTGAAGTCCATTGAAATGCTACCCCACTTCCATTGCGGGACTTCTAGAGGATGAAGCAGTCCTCCAGGCTTCTTTTGTTCCGCCTTGACCTGTTGGCATGTCACGCACTTAGAAATGAATTCTGCCACGTCCTTCTTCATGCCGCTCCAATAGAAAACTCTCTTTACGTCCTTATACATCTTGTCCCCACCTGGGTGTATTGTCATCTTGGAATGATGTGCTTCCTCGAGAACCTTCTTTACTAAATCCCTTGCTTGTGGGACGCACAGTCTTCCATCTCGCCTTAGCCAACCCTTATCATCGATGGAGTACCTATTGAGGTGACTGGAAGTTTCACCCCTAATTAGTTTATCAATCACATCCACAAGCCGAGGGTCTTCACATTGTGCGGCCCCTATTGAGTCTAAAAGAGTGGGCCGAACTTCTAGTGATGCCAATAATCCAGGTACAAAATCAGAGGAGTGCCTAAAGTCAAAACAGGCTATATGCTCCAAGCTTTGCCTTTCTACAAAGAGAGGGCTTAGGGTCAGCTTCTTTCTGCTCAACGCGTCTTCTACTACGTTGCCTTTGCCAGGAGTATAGGAAATTTCAAAGTCATACGAGGCAAGGAACTCCATCCACCTTTGTTGTCTCAAGTTAAGATCTTTCTGCGAGAAAAGATACTTCAACGATTTATGGTCAGTATATAAATCGAACTTCTCACCTAGGAGATAATGGCGCTAAGACTTAAGCGCAAAGACGATGGTGGCCAACTCAAGATCGTGGGTTAAGTAGTTCTTTTCATGAACTTTCAATTGTCTTCCGCCATAAGCTACTACCCTCCCTTCCTGCATCAGAACAGCGCCTAGTCCCGTACCACAAGCATCCGTATATACTGTGAACATCTTGCTTCCATCCAGCAAAGTCAGAACTGGAGCTATTGTAAGAGCCCTTTTTAAGCGTTGGAAAGCAATATCACAGTCCAAATCCTAAGCGAATGCTAGATTCTTCTTTGTTAGCCTTGTGAGTGGAGCTGAGATTTTCGCGAAATCCCTAATGAACTTCCGGTAAAAACCTGCTAGCCCAAGAAAGCTTTGGACTTCGGTTGCATTTCTTGGTGTCTTCCAATCTTACACTGCCACCACTTTCGCGGGGTCCACTGCTAACCCCTCTTTGGACATTATATGTCCAAGGAATCTTACCTCTTCTCTCCAAAAGTGGCACTTGGAGAATTTGGCTTTTAGCTAATGAACTCGAAGAGTTTCCATGATCTCCTTCAGATGCTGAGCATGTTCTTCCTCATTCTTTGAGAAGATCAAAATATCGTCTACGAAGACCACCACGAACTTATTGAGGAATTCTCTTGACACCCTGCTCATTAGGTCTATGAAATAAGCGGGTGCGTTTGTCAAGCCGAAAGGCATGAAAAGCCACTCGTAGAAACCGTATGGGGTTCTAAACACCGTCTTATCAATGCTATCTTCAGCTACCCTTAGCTGATGGAACCCAGTAGCCAGATCAAGTTGGGAGAAGACCGACGCACCTACAAGCTGATGAAATAAATCGTCTATTCTGGGAAGTGGGTGTCTATTCTTTTTAGTCAGCTTGTTTAGCTTCCTATAGTCCACACAAAGACGTAGTGACCCATCTGCTTTGGTGGCGAACACCACTGGAGCGCCCCATTCCGAGATATTCCTCCTTATAAACCCCTTCTCGAGAAGCTTCTTAACTTGCTTACTGAGCTCCTTTCTCTCCTTTGGAGCCATGTGTCTAACAGGCAGAGCTATGGGTTTTGCATTATAAACAAGATATATGCGGAAGTCTATTTCCCACTTCAGATGTAAGCCTTTCACCTCTTCAAAGACATCCGGATATTCCCGGACCACTCTAACCGATTGCAAATTCTCAACAGAAGCGTCAAGCGACTCTAGATAACTAAGCATAACAGCATTCAGGGGATTACAAGAAATTTCTAGAGTGTTACCGAGCCGAGTCAAGAGTCAAACCACTCTTTTCTCACAATCAAGAATGGCACCATTACTAGATAACCAGTCCATGCCTAAGATCAGTCCATATCCTGAGAAGCCCAAAACAAAGGCACTACGTCTAAATTCAACACTTAGAATAGAGATTTTCAAATCGAAGCAAACCATCGACAAATAAGCTGAGCCCCCAATTGGATATGAAACATCCAAGGGGTCTTCTACCATACTAGTGTCTAAGTGCAGAGATTCTACTAAAGCAGATGAAATAAAGGAGTGTGATGCACCCGAATCAAAGAGAGTGCGAACTGGATGATCATAGAGATAAACTAAGCTTTCTACCAAAATATTTTTACCTCGTTCCTGTGGAGGTGTTACCAGTGCGTGAATCTGTCCTCCTGAGGTGGATCCAGTCCTCTGTCCCTGCCCCCGCTTCTTTGGGCAGTCCTTAGCCAAGTGTCCAGTCTCGCCACAACGGAAGCAACCACCATTCATCTTCGCCTTCTTCTTTCTGCAGTCTTTCGCTATATGTCCCACAATGCCATAGAAATTGCACTTTCTCTTTTCACGGGATTTGTTGTTCTTCCCGCCTTTCTTGAAGTCTGTCTTCTTAGCCTGTAAACCCTCTTTCTTTTCTTGAGGCACTTCCACCTTTGCCTCTTTCTTGCCTTTATCTTCCTCGTGTAGCAGCGCCATGTCCATCAAGCTTTCATAGGTCGCTCCCATGTGTATATGGGTTATAACAAGGCTGTGTAGAGGCTCATTCAAACCTTTGACGAAGCGAAGGGCTTTCTTGTGTTGGGTCTTTACTAAATCCAGCCCAAATCTGGCCAGCTGATTAAACTGATTGACGTACTCCTTGATTGTCATACTTCCCTATTTAAGTGTTAGGAACTTCTCCATCTGCAGGCTTCTTTCAGCTTGGGAGAGGAATTTCATCTCAAACCTCATCCTGAAATCTTCCCAAGTTTCCACTAGCCTCTCAGCATGGGTAACTTCCCACCAATAGGATGCTTCGTCTTTGAGCAACCACACTGCTAGCTGTATCTTTTGCCTATCATCAACTTCGAAGATAACGAATAAATCTTCAGTCTCCTTCAGCCAGTTCCTTGCTGCCACAAATGATTCAGTTCCATAAAAGTCCTTTCCTCCCATAGCCTTGAAGTCTCTAAACGTCTTAGCGAAAGTATTTCCACGAGAAGGAGGAGGAGGAACCGCTGCCACTGTGGGAGGAGGAATGTCTGATGGTCCCGCACTATTGGCCCTAGCCTCTAGGTACCTTCAGAACCAGCCAGGGATCGGTACTCCTTCTGGAAGGTTAAGATCTCCAGACATGCTGGAACAAAAAGGAAAGTATTCAAGATAAAAGGATAGAGAGATAGTGCATATGGCTTTGGAGGGGATTATGCCTTTTAAAAACAACGCTTTTTCTTGAAAAAGAGTGCTTCTTCAAACTTCTTTTTTGAAAATAGTTTCAAAAACTTTTATCTAGTCTGTTAAATCTATGCTCTGATACCAAGTGAAACACCCCACCCTCCATTAAGGTCACTCACAAAGGGAATGCCTTAACTTTGGTGGAGGTTTATAAGTAAAAGCCACAGATAAACACAAGACAGATATATAAACACACGTATATAAGCAGCGGGAAACAAACAAACTTTTTATTTCATAAATACGTGTTCATACAAACCATTTCCATAACTGTCACATAATAGCTTCCAAAACATTACAACATCATTTCTGTCTTGGTTATTAAATAAAGAAGCATAAAACATTGTTAAAACTTGCATAAATCCCCATAGAATGTGTCCAACAGCCATAGCCCAAGCAAGAGAGTCCAAACCGTACATCTACTATCTTGAAGCTTGCAAAGAGTCCGACTAAGCTGGTTTGTTTCCTCCCTGTGGACCTGGGGGGGAGGGAACGGAAGAAAAGAAGACGAAAGAAATTAGGGTCAAACATAAAGCCTGGTAAGTCTAGTGAATTTTCAGTATGAGAATAAGAAAAAGTGCATGATAGGTATAAACCGGAAATAGGAAAGTATCTTAAACTAAGATAAAGCAGTTTGAATCGAATATACTATCGCACCCTACACTATATCTCTGCACCTATTTGTACTGTCTTAACTGGCACCCCATGCAGGAGGTGAAGTGATCCCCCTCTTCTAAAGATCGGCTCCTACTCGCATAATCATCTGTGTCTTACGACCCCCAAAGATTGTAGATACCTATGCTGGTCCCACCATGGGGTGTATCAACTCCCATGGTGGCGGCCCGACACAAAACTAGAAATGCATAGGTTATACTACTGGTGCCCCCAGTGCCATGTTTGTCTGCTCCGAAGTGTGTGCACGCCCGCACTCCGTTAGAACCCACACTGTTGCACCCACCGCCATCGCTTTTGACCGCTTACATACCATGATACCTAATTGGGTTACTGCTGAAATGGGTCCCCGTTACTAGGGTTTTCTAGTCAAACACGTTAAGTGGTTAAGTGTCTGTATTTACCTAACCCCACCCATCAATTTAATTAACATGTTGAATTGGTTAAGTGTTTTAGTTAACTTAACCCTACCATCCTGTCTCTCCTTAGCCTTTTAAAGCACCGACCACTCACATTAGACAGGTATTGTTATGATTACTGGATGTGCCGGTCGGTTCCGGGCAGGTTTACACCGTAACTCAGTCTAACCTCGGGTCCTTATTGGGCTCAATGCTTAACCACCGACATTGGATAGGTATTGTTGTGACTACTGGACAGCTGGGCGGGTCCGGGCAGGTTTACATCACAACTCAATCCAACCTCGTGTTAAGCATACTCGTATTTTCTAAATTTACATATTTGTCTTTATTACTTGTTATATGTAAATTTGCTAACAATTAAATGTTATGGCCCACTTTCCAAGTTTAACCTTTTTGGTATGAGAATTTATACCATTCATGTGCCACCAATTTTGGCATGTGACTAACATGCCATTTTCATATATTTTTACCAATTTATGTCAAGTTTCCTATAATTACCAATTTATCCCAACGTTACCCCGTCTAAGTATTAAGCTAACAATCTTAGCCTAATTTTACATTCGCATGATTTTCAACATATAATATTAGGCTAAAAACTTAACCTAATTTAGCATACACAAAATTGGCATAAGAGATTCATAAACATAAACATGACATAGGTGTAATCTTGGCATTCTTGGCATAGTCAATATGATCATCATAGTTGTAAACTTGCAAAATAGTCAACATACATATATGTGAATTTGCAACATTGACTGAATCATTGGTTTCAACTTGTCATGTGAACTTGCATTTAAAAGGGGAATCTAACTAAACAGGTGTCACATGAATTAACGTATGATTTAGACAACATAAGCCTGAATATGTTTACATCTAGGCAGTACATCGAACATCACTAGCATATGACAAGAATATGACATGTTCATAAAGTATGTATAATTTCATCGCATATGTGAACTAGATCCAATCAAATGTCTAACTACAACATGAAACATGTATTAAAGTGGATCTTGGCATGGATCCAATTATGAACCTTACAACTTTTGTATAAACATAGGAGCATGTATATAAACATAATCATTTAGGCATAAAGGTTCCATTGTACAACATATAACTTGTCATAATCACCTAAGAATAGAGGTGTAGATATGAACTAAATAACTTGTATGTGAATTTGAATAGATCCAACATCAACTAGATTAATTCACAAACATTCTAATGGATCCAACATCACAATACCTTAATCATTACAACACATAGATATGAATTAACATTGTTGTTATACAATAACACAATTCCATTTCCATTTTACATCGAATCAAATCCTAACTTTTATTCACATCGGAAAAATCACTATACTTACAACAAACGACGGTCTTGTTTTCTGATTTCTGAGTTCTGAATTTGAAATGCTTTCCTTTGGGAAGACAAACGTTGATTGATTCTTGTTTTAACTTTAGTTTTGGATCGTCTCTAAGCTTTCTCTAACTGACGGCTACTCCTAGTTTCTTCCCAGCAGCATGACGGCTCAAGTTCTATATTATTTGTGTTAATTTAGGTTGAGAGTTGAGTTGTATTTATAGATTTTCAAACCAATTAGAGCAGTCGATGAAGCTAGAGTTAATAAAGGCCATCCATCTCAAGAGAAGCCAATCAGAAAGCGACATGTCAGCCCTAGTGATAAGCCAGAGCTCAGAAATTCGACCAGAACCCGACCAGGCCAGCTAGGGCCAAACCAGGTCGACTGGGTAGGTCGACCCCCAGGTCAACCCTATGGTCGACCTGGTTACCCAGGTCGACCCCCAAGTCGACCCCCTGGTTGACCTGGTGCTTGGGTAGGAATTTTCCCGCCCAGCCCAGTTTGGGTTTGTTTTTCGAATTTTGAACTTCGTTTGAACTGTTTTGAGTTTTAAACTGAATTCTGAAACTTTCGGAGGTCATAACTCCTTCATACGGAGTCCGATTCACGCAAACTCGGACTCTATCTCGAGCAGAATTACGAGATGAGCGCAATGGCGTAATCTGTTTCCCTTAATTCTTTCATTTAGAATTAATTATACTATAATTTGTTAATTTACAGTTAACAGAAAATTCGGGGTGTTACATAAACCATCGCTCTGATACCAAGTGAAACACCCCACCTCCGTTAAGGTCACTCACAAAGGGAATGCATTAACTTTGGTGAAGCATTTTAGGTAAAAGACACAGATAATTTACAAGACAAACATATAAAGAGCAGAAAACTTAAATCACTTAATAAATAGCGTGGCTCATTCAAAACATTACAAGCATTGTCTCAAAACCCAACTTCTAAATTATTACAACAAAACATCTGTCTTGATTTAAAAACTCCAAGTACATAAAGAAGCATAAAACAGTAGTAAAGCAGCATAAATCCCCAAATAAAAGTGTAACCACAGCCATAGCCCAAGAAGAGAGAATCCAAGCAATACATCTACTCTCCTCAAGCTGGAAAAGGTCTACACTAAGCTGAAGTATTCCCTCCCTACGGACTTAGGATGGGGGGACGAAAGAAAAGAAGGCGAAAGAAAATGGGTCAGACATAAGTCCGGTAAGTCCAGTGATTATTCAGCATGTAAATAGGTAAAAGGATCATGACATGAGTAAACTGAATATAGGACAATACCATAGAAATAAGATAACATAAGATAAGACAAGATAAACTGAATATACTATCGCACACATTTCCATTTCTCTGCACCTACTAACGAATGTTTCAACTACCATCGTGTGTTCATAATAAAGTGATCCCTTTCCCGACCGACTTCTACTTGCATGCATTTCTTACTTGTGTCATTCGGCCCCGCTTGATTGTATATACCTGTTCTGGTCCCACCATAGGGTGTATCAATTCCTATGGTGGCAACTCGACACAAATTCTAGATGCATAGTGTATACTACTGATGCCTAGTGCCTGCTATATCTACTCCGGAGTATGTTCACGCCCATACTCCACCGGAACCAACACTACTGCACCACCCATCGCTATTTTGACCGCTTATAATCAACCCAGTAATCGTGCCCCACCCAGCCTAGTTCAGGGTACCGTGACACATCTATGTGGGTTACTGCTGAAATGGGTCCCCGTTACTAGGGTTTCCTAATCAACATGTTATAACGGTTAAGTGTTCTCAAATTTACCTGACCTCACCCATCTGTTTTGCTAACATGTTGTATTGGTTAAGTGTTGCCTTAATTAACTTAACCCTACCATTCTTAGCATGTCTATTCCTTAGCTTTAATTCATTCATTAAAGCACCAACCTCTCACATTAGATCTATATTGTTGCAGTCGCTGGATGTGCCGGGCGGTTCCGGGCAGTCTTACACCGCAACTCAATCTAACCTCGGGTTTTTTGGGCTTAATGCGCTAACCTCTCACATTAGATCTATATTGTTGCAGTAGCTGGATGTGTCGGGCGGTTCCGGGCAGTCTTATACCACAACTCAATCTAACCTCAGGTTAGGCATATTCATATTTAGCCAATTTACATATTTGTCATATGTGTCCAAATCTATGTGTCAAATTTTTCCATAAGTCTAGTCAATACAAGTATATGCCATATTCCCATGCTATGCCAAAATTTACTCAATTAAATTATACCAAATTTTCCCCGCGTTATAATCGCACGTACAACGAGATTCAATCAAAGTTCCGAGTGAATTTAGTATTCACAAAAGCAAGTAAAAAGGGGAAAAATAGAGAAGGAGCATAAGAATTGACATAAGGAAAAATAGGCATGTAAAGATGTACCCAATTCAAGAATCATGTTTCAATGTTGTACATTAACAATACGTGTAGACAAGCTAAGAAATTTACACCATAAGTATAAAGATTAGATAGAATTGGAAGAGAATCACTAATTTTTATGTACAACATGATGAGTCCCATTATTTTAATAGCAATAGCCTCATAGGCATAGGATATACAACATGATAGGTTCCATCATATAAATCACAACAGTCTCATAGGCATGATAGGTTCCATTATGTCAATCCAACAGTCTCATAGGCATGATAGGTTTTATTATGTCAGAACAACATTTTCATAGGCATGAAAGGTTCTTTTATATCGGTCCAACTATCTCATAGGCATGATAGGTGTCATTACATCAATCACAATAGTCTCATAGGCATAAGCAATTTAGATTTGACAAAAGGATATGCACGAGTCAGAATTAGGCATCGTTCTAGATCCAATTATTACAGTCATGATTTATATTAGATGTTCAAATCTAAATAATATCTGAACTTACAGAAAAAGGACGGATCTTGTATTCGGGGATCTGATTTCTGAATTTGTTAAGCTATCCTTTGATGTAGACGTTTGATTTGAAGTTCTTCTAATCGATTACTAGTTTGGATTTGATTTTCTAGTTTGGATAATATGAAGAAGGCTAAGCTAGCTTGTAGACGAACATCATGACGGCTCCATAGAATGAGATTGTGAGGTTTAGGGTTAATGTTTGGGGTGTTTTTATAGAAGTCTAGGATTAATTCTAGCCTTTAGATTAGTCTAGGAGAAATCAGAGCCATCAAACCAAAGAGGTGTGTCATCCAGCCAACCATAGCATGACACTTAAGCCCTAATACCTCAGAAATTAGTCATCAGCCATTGAGGGAAGACCACATCAGCTCAAGGCTACAGAAATTCGTCACAGGAAGTGGATCTCGAAGGGGTCGACTACCTAAAGGGGGGTCGACACCTATGTCAACTCCCCTATAGGGGGGTCGACACCTATGTCGACTCCCCCTAGGGGGGTCGACACCCTAAGCGGGAAATTTCCTGCTCAGCTTGTTCTGTCCAAATTTTGAATTTTGAACTAGTTTTTGATTTTAATTATTATTTATATTTATTTTCTACTTAAACTTGAAATCTTCTAGCCTCCATAACTTCTTCATACGGAGTCTGATTCATGCAAACTCGGACTCTATCTCAAGCAAAATTCCAAGACGAATGCAATGGCGCAACCCGTTTTACTTAATTCCCACTTTTAAAATTAAGTGTTCTTAGATTTATTAATTTTAATATTCATAGAAAATATGGGGTGTTACACATGTTGGGTCTTCTTCTCATGAACCTTCATTTCTTATATAAGGAGGCCTTATCTTCATGTTTTTCTCATTACATTCATTTCTCCCATTTCCTCCTTCTTCCTTTAGCTTGTAGCCATGACTTCCATGGCATGAGGCGCTCCTTCCTTCCTCTTTTCTTTTCTTTTCCTTTCCCTCCTCCTAAAATTTGGACCAATCTCCTCCTTCGTTTCCCTCCATTCGGCCGCCACCACCTCACCCCACTACCCCTTCCTCATGCCTCTAAACTCCACCAATGTCAGCTATCTCCCGCCCCCAACACAGCTCCATCACCCCACACCCCTCACACCACCTTCTTCTTCCCCTAGCACCACCCAAGCTTGGCTAAAACACCACCTCCTCCTTGTCAAAGTTCAGCCACCCGATCACCATACCCAAACCCCATCTCGGCCTCCTCGAATATTTTTTTTCTTTTATTTTTATTGGCCAAGACGGTGAAGGTCGAAAGTCAGTTTATAGCGAAATGGTGTAGCTAGGCAGACCTACGGTAAAGATTGGTGAAGTGGAACCCACAGTGAAAAACTCTACACTTATATTTATTTATTATGTTTATTATGGATAAAGGATGTGTGTAGATAGTTAATTAACTGTTAATAATAGTGTAAGCGTTGATTACCGAACACTTATACATATATACTATGATATATATGTTATGTGATGGATGAATAGATGTTATTGATATTGTTACAGTTGCTAGTAGTGATACTAGTTCATATTACAAATGTTGCACACACCTGTGTGCAGATATTGGAATATTGGTTAAGTCTCAAGCTTATTGGGTTGTATAAATTAATATTTTATTCATTTAAATACATTGGAAAATGTAAGTGGGAATTTAATATCCTAATTTGGATAGAACTGAAGTTAAAATGATTTTGAGAAACTTTTGTAAAGGTTGAAAATTTGGTAAATACTGTTTTGACATTAAACGGTGTGTTTAAGTTTGATCGATAAAGATTGAAGTCGATTTTGAAATTGAAGTTCGGTTTGGCTATATAGAAAGTGTTTTAACTCAAACTGATTGTTCCATATAGATTATATATATTATTAAAAGGAGTTCTGGAAAGTTTGGTTTTCAAAAGATTCATTTTTGAAAAATAATAATATTTTAATAATTAAATAATATTATAATACTAATTAAAAATGAATGTTTTAATTTTAAGTTGAAAATATAAAATGTTTTTTAAAATGGTGATATATATCTTTTAAATGGTTTTCTAAACAATTTTTAAGTAAATCAGATAATTTTTATTATAAATACAAGTATATAGGCACGCCCAGGTAGGCTTGCATCTAATCATATTATGTATGCATTAATTCAACCATATGTGGACTATCTATAATAAACCTACATGACATGATATGAAAATTTTCAAATCAAACTCCAATTTATTTCCAAGCAAACATCTATTTTGTAACTACATGTAGGTTTCCAAACATTTTATGCGTAGTTTTCGAGTGTAATAAATGTTGCTTATTTCCAAGCATAAACATACTAGTTATGCAGGTTTCAAAAACTTAGAGGATATGTTATTTTATATATTGTATAAATTACAGAAAAATTATTTTTTGATGAAAAAAGCAAGACATTTAATAGCCAAAACATCACTAAAAGTACTATATATACAAAAGCCTAATGAAAACAAAATTAAAAATGGATGCAACACCTAATGAGTTAGTAATAAAATAATATAGTCAATTCATATATAAGAATTGAGTCATACTTTGTTAAATTACAAAGACACCTAAGGTATTCAATAGCCAAGCATTGTGCTTGGGATTCTATGCCAGAAAGTGAAACAGTTTTTGATTTTAAATCTAATTGGATTTTGGATTTGATCTGATCTAAATGTCGATTTAAATGGAGTTAGGAAGACAATTAGCAAACAATATGCAATGAATCACTATTTTCTGATGTTACAACAACCATTAGAGAAGAATGATTATTGTTAAGAATTGATAACTAATTATGTGATCATATTAATCTTATTATATGAATGAATGTGATGAATAAGGTATTTATATTCATGCATTACCTTGTTTGAACCAATCTTTATGATTCCTTTATACATTTACATTTCTGGGTAACTGAAATAGAAATTTTAGAGCCCACAAAATATATATTTTCAGCTCTTTATTCATACTTTACAGATGGAGTTGCTTATAACTCAATTCAGAATATTTTACCATAGAATATTTAATAAGTGGATGAATGTGGAGTTGTCTGCGTTAAATTGTTTCATTATTGCCTATTATAGTTTATTAACTACTGTTCATCATTTATTCGACCATTGAAATTCGACTTTATCCAATCATTCATATTCAAGGTGAACATTTATTTGTTTTTCTCACGTCCATTTATTTCATTTTATTTCAATATAGACTATCTCAATTTTGTTTAGTGTCTATTACTATATCAATTACAATTGATATTAATTTCCCACTTCAACTCAAGTGCAAGTTCAAAAAAGTGTACATTGCTCTTAGCCGAAGATAGTAGTGTTTTAATACAGTTTGTAAACTCAAATAGTTAAAATTATGAATTAATTGCACTAAGACATAGAACATGTGAGTCTCGAATAAAGATAGGGATTGATGTGTAGATGGAATCACAAAATCACTATAAGCTGTAAATATATAAGAAAAAAAGTAATAGCAATTATGTTTCCCCATGGCCGTTAAAATCTAATTCATCCCTTTTGCATTTCTAATATGAGTGACGGGAGACAATTGCCAAACCTTTTAAGGTAAACAGAAAGTTGTTTAACACAAATTATGAAGTGTTAAATTTAGCTCAATAAAACAAAGTCAATTTCCATAAAGATGTATTATTTCTTCCTACAATGCAATGACATTAACAAAATTACAGTTTTGGAAAAGATAATGAAAAAATAAAACATGGTCTTGAACTTGAAGATGATTCACCATGAAAGAAGAAACCATGAAAGGTGTCGTATATAAATAAAAATTCATCTTCATATGAGCCCTAAATAAGAGATTCAGGCTTGTCCACAAAAAATAATACAACAAACCATCTCCTTCTTTTAGCCACCTTTCAAATAAACCATTCCAAATAGATAAGTTAAAAATCACAAAGCAAACATCTTTCTATCAATACCCATACAGAGATGCTATTACCGCAAGCTATATTTTATAATTTAACATGAACTTAAGAAGTTAATAAGAGCATCTTAGCCCAGATTTCTTTATACTCTTGGATCAATTGCAAGAAAAGACCATATTGGTTGCTTCTTAAGTGTGCAAAACAAGCTAATTAGCATAAATGTAAACTATCTTAAGTCATTTATATAACCCATAATATAACCATTAATCAAACATCCATAATGTTCATATACATTTGTTTTTTGATTAGTTGTACAGATGTCTCATGATAACCCCATGAATATAAACTTAAGTCATCAATATGTCTCATAATACAGTCAATAATAATGCTCCATAATCGTTCATACATCTATGGACTGGATTCTTAAATTATTAAGTAGAATAACCTATTAAAAATAATATTCTTTCTAAGTTCAGGCATGCTATGGTATATATACTACAATTATTTTGAATTATTCAAGTTGCACATGACATAAAAATTATTAAAATATGTAATTCACTAAACCATGGCAGTGAAACCAAATAATACTGCCTGTTAATACTAAAGTTAAAAAAGTATGTGCACCTCTATGCAATTCCGGTTGTAGTATAATGATTGTATCACAACAGTAACAACTATAACACTTATGCCTTACAAAATAGCAAATTGTTTTACCAACTTGATATTCAGTGTCCATTGTGTTAAAAGAAGAATGAAATTTATGAATAGTTGTTTTTCCGTTGTAACTACAAAAATACATCATCTCTTTTTGCCGACCGCAAAAGAGAATTGTTCATCTAGGTAATGTAGATCTTTTAGCGGAAAGTCAAAAGCTTAAATCAACTTTTAGAATAAAAACACCATGCAAGATATTGCTTATGTCGCACTGAAAACTTTGATTTATCATATTTGTGCAGAGAGAAATATAAGAATCTTCGATAACGAAGAAATCATGGGACTATAGTGTCACAATTATCAATTATTAGAATTAGTTTGTTATTTTCTAAGTGTAAATGTTAATCATCTTGAAGAGCTATAGTGTTCGTTCATATGACGAAATACCTGAGTGTCCCATATTGTTTGTAATTTATTTAAGTGCCTATCATTCAAAGTCTCATTTGGTTCTAAGGTAATATAAAGAAAATACTGTAGTTTTCACAAAAAAATAGCGACTCTGTATGTAAGCAGAGTTCAACTATACGATTATAGCATGTTATTTTCTATGTACAACTGTTAGTCACCTTGTAGACCTACAGTGTTCGTTCACAGGACGAAACATTCTATTATTACATACTGTCCGTAATTTAGGTGAGAGTCAACCGGTTGAAGTCTAGTCGGGTTCTGAGGTAGTATGAAGAAACTACCACGGTTTTTACAAAAATAAGTGATTTCTTATGTAGGCAGAGTTCAAATATGGGGAAATAGCCTATTAGTCTCTATGTACAACTGGTAGTCACCTTGGAGCACTACAATGCTCGATCAGAGGGGAAAACGTTCAAGTATTTCACATTGTCCATAATTTAGGTGGGAATCTATCGGTCGAAGTCTCATCCGGTTCCGAGAAAGTATGAAGAAAATACTGCAATTTTTACAAAACAAATAGCGACTTCGTATGTTGGTAGATTTCAAATATGGGAATATGGAGGCAGCAGAAGTGGGATTGTCTATTGTGAAAAATGGAGACACCATAAGGTAAATTGAAATTTTTGGGCGATTGGTGAATTAGTTTGTTATTTCTACGTATAAACGTTAGTCATCTTGGAGAGCTATAGTGTTCGTTCATAGGGCGAAATACCTGAGTGTTCCATACTGTCCATAATTTAGTTGAGAGCCTATTGGTCAAAGTCTCGTTTGGTTCTGAGGTAATATAAAAAAAATACCGCAATTTTCACAACAAATAGCGACTTTGCATGCGGGCAGAGTTCAAATATGCGAATATAGCATGTTACTTTCTAAGTACAACAGTTAGTCACCTTGGGGACCTATAGTGTTCATTCATAGGACGAAACATTTGGGTATTCCATATTTTCCGTAATTTTGGTGAGAGTCTACTGATTGAAGTCTTGTCAGGTTCCGAAGCAGTATGAAGAAATTACTGCAGTTTTTGCAAAAAAAAAATAGTGACTTTGTATGTAGGCAGAGTTCAAATACTGGAATGTAGCATGTTAGTTTCTAAGTACAACTGGTAACTAGTAGTCACCTTGGAGAACTATAATGTTCGATCACAAGGCAAAACATCCGAGTACTTCACATTGTTTATAATTTAGGTGGGAATCTATCGGTCGAAGTCTCATTCGGTTCCTACAGTATGAAGAAATTATTGCATTTTTTACAAAAGAGTAGCAACTTCATATGCAGGAAGATTTCAAATACAGGAATATGGAGACGACTGAAGCGGGATGACCTTTTGTGGAAAATGGAGACAGCAGAAGGTAGGTCGGAATTTTTGGACGTCGGTGAATTTGTTTGTTATATTCTAAGTATAAACGTTAATCACCTTAGACGTCTATAGTGTATGTTCATATGACGAATACATGTGTATTCCTTACTCTTCATAATTTAGTTGAGAGCTTATTGGTCGAATACAGTTTCGTGGTAATATAAAGATATTATAGCAGTTTTTATAAAGAAAAATAGTGACTTTGTGCGTAAGCAAAGTTCAAATATGCAAATATAGCCTGTTATTTTCTAAGTACAACTTTTAGTCACCTTGGACACCTATAGTGTTCATTCATAGGACGAAACATTCGAGTATTCATACTGCATATAATTAAGGTAAGAGTCGACCGGTTGAAGCCTCGTCCGGTTCCGAGGCGGTATGAAGAAATTACTATAGTTTTTACAAAAAAATAGTGACTTTGTATGTAGGCAGAGTTCAAGTATGGGAATATAGTTTGTTATTTTCTAAGTACAATTGGTAGTCACGTAGGAGAACTATATTGTTCGATCATAGGGCAAAACGTTCGAGTATTTCGCACTGTCCGTAATTTAGGTGGGAATCTATCAGTCGAAGTCTCATCTCGTTCCAAGGAAGTATGAAGAAATTACTGCAAATTTTACAAAAAAATAGCGACTTTGTATGTATGTAGATTTCAAATATGGGAATATGGAGACGGCGGAAGCGGGAGTGTCTTTTGTGGGTAATGGAGATAGTAGAATGTAAATCGAAATTTTTGGGCGACTGGTGAATTAGTTTGTTATTTTCTAAGTACAAACGTTAATCACCTTGGAAAGCTATAGTCTTCGGTCATAAGATGAAATACCCGAGTGTTCCATAATGTCCGTAATTTAGTTGAGAGCCTATCGGTCATTCGGTTCCAAGGTAATAAAAAGAAAATACTGCAGTTTTCATAAAAAGATAGCGACTTTGTATGTAGGTAGAGATAAAATATGCGAATACAGCTTGTTATTTTCTAAGTACAACTGTTAGTCTCCTTGGAGACCTACAATGTTCGTTCACAGGATGAAACATTCGAGTATTCCATACTATCCATAATTTAGGTAAGAGTCTACCGGTTGAAGTCTCATCCGGTTCTGAGGCAGTATGAAGAAACTACTGCAGTTTTTACAGAGAAAAATAGCGACTTCGTATGTAGGCGGAGTTCAAACATGGGAATACAACCTGTTAGTTTCTAAGAACAACTGGTAGTCACCTTGGAGAACTACAGTGTTTGATCATCGGGCAAAACGTCTGAGTACTTCACATTGTTCGTAATTTAGGTGGGAATCTATCGTTCGAAGACTCATCCGGTTCCGAGGCAGTATGAAGAAATTACTACAACTTTTACAAAAAAAATAATGACTTCGTATGTAGGCAGATTTCAAATATGGGAAAATGGATACGGCGGAAGCGGGATGGTCTTTTATGGAAAACAGAGACAACAGAAGGTAGATCAAAATTTTTGGGCGACTGGTTAATTACTTGAAGAGTAAGGGCATTTTGGTTCAAAAATACGCGTAGTAATTTAGTGGAAAGAGTTTTCAATATTTGTAGTAAAGATAAAATACGGTTAGAATAGAGCTTGTCGCGCAAAGACAATTCGCGAATTTCGACCGTAGACTTTGAACTGCCGTAACAGACTCATTCTAAATTGGATTTTCCTGAACGAAAATCATTTGCTAGCTTATAACGATGGTTCTCAAAGAGAAAAAGAATTTTCCAATTTTGATGAATAATTTTCAAGTTATGTCCAAAACCGTTTTCAATAAAAACAGCGGTATTGCAGTTTAATGACCGATTTTGGAATTAACTAAAAGGACTTTAAAATTTTTATTAAAAATATGGAAAATTTTGATAAACTATAATAAATGATTTCAAAGTTTTTTGGGTTGATTTTATACACTTTTTAAAGTCATTTTCGTTAACCTAATAAAATAAGCCTTTTTGTAATGCTTTTAGTAACGGCTTTGAAGCACTTTTTGCTTAATAATTTATTTTGAATGGGTTTAAACATCAGAATTTACATCCAACCTGTGTTAAACATTTCAAATGAATAATAAAATATATTTGAACTTGAATTGAAGTTTCAAAAGTTAAGATGGGTTAAGACTTAACGGAAACCCAATATATCCGCACTATTTTTAAATGACGCTTATTATTCGGAAAGTCCAGGATCAGAATTTGTGTCTAAAAACCATTCCGAATAATAAAATGACATAATGAAGAAGTGATTTTTGAATATGGTTATTAGAGACTGGGGAACTACACATTGTCGGACTGTTTGTTGACGTCTCAGATAGGTAGCCACCTATTATGAGGTTATATTAATACCGTGGTCCGAACGTGCTTGGATTTTTTTCGGATTTGCAAGGGCCTCTCTCCTTTAACGAACGAGGAATAAGGTGCCTTCGGTTTCATTTAGATCCAGAGCGGACTTGTATGGATGTGTGTCTGACATTGTGTTTTGAATGTGTGATTGATTTTTACTAAACATATTTCTGCTGGTGGCGGAGAAATTATTCTCTTAACATAACACCCTTCTTTAAGACGTACGAACTCAAAGGTTATATGGCTAGTGATTATCGATTATATGTTATGAAATGACACAATGTGGCATACCAAGTGATGAGCTATTGATGATCAAAACATGGCTTAGTGAAGCGTAGCATTGTGTAATGAGGCTTCGGCAAGCCTCACAACCTGGTAAATGGCCAAAACAGGATTATATGTAGCAGGGTTAGTGGTCGCACCAATTAGGTATGTCTGTTTCGTTCTAGATAAAAAGTAGAACCATGATATGGATCCTAGGTATTTACTTATGTGGAAAACTCTACTTTATGTGGATGTTTTGTAGCGCGCTTGGAATGGTCGATTACCACCTGGAAATGACATACTTAGAAGTAATCTAAGTTACCTAGTTAATGGATAACCCGACCTTGTGTAGCATGAGGAGCATCAGTTGATCCTCGGACATCCCTCTAGAAGTGTTCAAATTCAGTTCGGATTAAGGAAGATCCTTAGCCTAGTCATATGTTGGAAGTCTATTCTCCATTACGTACACGTACGATTTTAGTTGTATACCTATATGTCAACATAATGGTATGGGGCATTATGCTGGCTAAGATTGATACATTTATTTACGAAAGTTATTTCCACACTATGCACTAATAATAATATGAGAAGGTTTTCACGTATCAAGCATTTTTGGTTATCATATGGAGAAACCTCGCCCATGAGTGCATTTGCATTGTGTGTATGCCGCGAGACCTTGTGATAGCTTTATTTTCCAAAAAAGCATTGTGAATTTTATTTCATATAACAAATATATCGAGTTTCTCACACTAGTCCCATGACTGACCTGCAGTTTGTTTGTTTCCCTTAAACTATGGGTCCCCATAATTTTCCACACAGGCAGCCTAATGATCAGGTTATAGTAAAAGCCTCTTAGAGCATTTTGTAGAGTCTTTTGTTAGGAACATCTTGGAGTCCTTCTGTGGAGTCTTTATGTAGAGCATCTATTGGATTTGGAGCTGTTGAAGTGAAGATGGAGCATCATTTGGATTCACTCACTTTTACTTTCAGTTGTTCCCTTTTATATTCAATAGTTGGTATATTTGGATATTGTATAGTACTCTAATGATGTTGTAGTATGGTACCCATATTAACCTTCATATAGTAATAATGAGTATATTATTCATTTTGATTATGTTGTTTCTAATGTGTTATAATCCTAGGGGATGCGAATTCAAACGTTTGAAATTCCAACTTTTGAATACTTGGACGTATTAAATGTCAATTTTCGAAGGTCGAAAATCTGGATCATCATAGTTGGTTCTATATTCATAACATATTATCTTTCAAAACCAAACCGTTTTTATATGAAAATACGCTCTCTCATATGTAATACTGCAGAAATTCATTCTAGGGTATTACTAGCCCTATCTCTAATGAGTTACTCATTATAGGATATTAGTAATCCTATCTCTAGTGAGTCCTTTCCTTCTTCTCAAATGAGTCATAGCCCTAGGCTTTGTATAAAGCAAAGCTCGGTGTAACGACCCGCCTTTATGCCCGGTTCAAACCGGTAATTAAACCGACTCAACCCGTTCACAAAGACGGATGGTTATGGTGCTTTCACATTGGAACAGAAACAAAATGAACTTTTATTATCATAACAATGATTCATACATCAGAGTATAAGAGATACCAGAGTATAATGAATATACCTCGGAAAAATATAAAACTCTTAGCGGAAGAATAATGATCTAAGATATATTTCTAGCTTCAATCTCGAATCTTGTTCCAACTAATGCCATGACAAATCTACAAAAAAACTACTAGCTGCTTGTTTTGAAAATTATGGGAACCCATAGTTTAGGTGAAGGAACAATATACTCTAGTTTTGTCATTGTAACACCCCACATTTAATTAAATAATAAATTGGGTAAGAAATAAAGATTACACACATATACACATGAATATAAATATTGAAATAGAAAGTGCAAGTTAAAGATAGAAAGAAATAAATACGTGCATGAAAAGTGGAAAAAAAAACTAGCTGCTAATTGAAATTAGAATGCATGCATTAAAAAGGGAATAAAACAATGCATTAAAAAGAATAAAACAATACATTGGTAGCCTCATAAATTACATTAATTTAGCAGCTATAAAACTGAACTTGCATGGGAAAGTTATTAATCAATTAATATCCAAAAGATTGCATGCGTATATACATGCAAATACAAAATTCAAACTTGAAGATGAATTATAACTGGAATAATATTAATAAGGAGAATTATATAAAGCAAGTAATTAACGTTATAAACTAACGTTAAAATCAGAAAGCACAGTGGTGTAGAAAAAACACTTGAACCCAGGATGAGTTGGCGTACGTTAGAGCTGGATCGACCTATGTGTCGACCCCATGGGTCGACCCATCTCTAGGGTGGGTCGAGACAAGGGTTGACCCGGTCGGCCTAGATACATTTTCTACATGACGTGGATTTCTAATATAAACGGCTCGGATTTGAATGGATTAAATCCGATGGACCAGACTTTCTCGTACACTTATAAATAGACTAGCAAGGCCTAGCTTTAAACTCGTATTTTTTGAGATGCTGCCTAGGCCCTGCCATTCTCTTCTCCCACCAAATCTTTTCTTAAAAATAGAATATTAGTTCATAGGGGTTCTGTTTCAAGAACTGAAGATAAGAGATATAAATCTTCAAATAGGTGTTCATATTTCTCATCAACATGAGGTAAGTTCTTGAATCTGTTTACGTTTGTCTCTTTCTTTCCTTCTTCTTTTAACATCAGATTTCTGAATCCGTGGTTGTTTTAATAATTGATTTAGTTAGGAAAGTCATGGAATAACAAATCTAGATAAGATTCAAGGGTTGGAAAGATGTCAGGTGAGTGGATTTAAATTATACCTTTTGTCTAATGGTATATTTATCGTTTGCATTCCCTGTTATTCTTAACATGATAAATTAATAAAAAGTGTGGTAACTGAGATTAAACCATCATAGAATATGTTAAGAACATTACTGTTGTATAAAACCTATTTCCATTAGATATTTTTATAAATTTAGAATTACTATAAACATTGTTGTGACACCCCACGTCTGTTAATGTCACTCACAAAGGGAATGCATTAAGTTTAGTGAAGCGTTATAGTAAACATAACGGAAATATTACAAGAAAGACATATATAATAATAACAGCGGAATAAAAAAACTTTATTTATCATAAGATACTGTGGTCCAAAAACATCACATGTCTGAAATCCAAAAGCCCATTACAACATAAAAGCTACTGTCTTATACTTCAAAAATATCAGAGTACATAAAAGAAATAAATTTCCCAAAAAACAAAATATAGCCATAGCAACAAGGATAGGAGCTTGAGTCATACATATCAGCAGCTCCAGTAAAAGTAAGCAGAATCACGGCCAAGCCTGAGTATTTCCTCCCTGAGAACCTGGGGAGGGGGGAAACGGAAGAAAGAAGGAGAAACAAAAAGGGTCAGACATAAAGTCTGGCGAGTCTAGTTACTTTTAGCAAGTAAATAAATAAAAGTAGCATGACAGGAATATAAAGTGGATAAGAGAGATTACTACATAAAAGACAGGTGTGACAAGGCAGATAGAAGGAGGTGTATATGCTTCCCTAAAAATGATTACTCTGCACTACTACTAGTATATCTAGAATGAGATGACCCCTTCCACTATATGGTGGTAGACTTAGGCATACGTCCAAGTGTACCCTAACTACTACCCTAATAAATCATCTCCCTAATCCGCGTAGATACTCTGTGCCGGCCCTACCGTAGCATGTATCACGTCCTAAAGTGGCAACCCTCCACTAATATGCACATCCCCATATCTACAGGTGTCACGGTTGTCTTATCCCCTTCTGCCCAGCTCATGCACACACATAGCCCAGTCGGTTTGCACCGCCCACACCGTCCTCCACGTATGGATCTCTTACAATCAGTCCAGAAAGCGTGCCCCTTCTCCAACCTAGTACGGAGTACATGTTTTGATACCTACTCTGTTTATTGGATGAAATGGATCCCACACAATGTGATACAGCTTTTCCCTTTGTCTTGTATCCGACACTAGGTTTTCTTTGGATATGTATACTACAAGATGTCTTTAATTACATAACCATATCATCTCCATTAGTTATGTTTACCCCAAAAGGTGTATTTAATTACATAACTTTATTATTTCCACTAGTGATGTATACCACTAGGTGTCTTTGATTACATAACATTATCAGGTTAAGTTTGTGGGCCTATATATAAATATTACCCAACCCCTCCAGATTTGCTTAACCCATCCATTATCCAATCAATTTTACTTAACCCTAACTTTAGTTCATATTCATACAATCCCTATGGATTAGATTAGGTTAAGTAGTCCAATTTATTACCATGTCCATTTATGGTTTATAATGGGCTAGACCGCCCACATTAGGCCTACAACTTGTGGATGTTGGATATGCCGGTCGGGTCCGAGCAGTCTTATTCCACAGTTGGTCCTAACCTCGTGTCGTAGCCCGATTCGTATTTGCGCACTTAGACCTCTCACATTAGGTTCAACATTAGTGGCTATTGGATATGCCGGTCGGGTCAAGGCAGACTTCCACCTCTAATACAACCTAACCTCGTGTCATAAGTGCAATTACAATTTCTAATTGTAATTATTAGATATTTCATTCTTATCCAATTCTTACCTATTTCTTTATAGGTGATTATGTTCCCACTTCCCCATTTTGAATTATATGTCCAATTCATATAAACATTAGTTAAATTATGCCAATTCTAACCTTTTTTTCCCCGTCCCCTAGCTAACGCATATATTTGACGGCATCTAAGCTAGAAAGTAGTCTAGTCATAAACAATAAAAAGGGAAAAGTGAAGGGAATATGACAAAGGTGATTGTTTTGGCGCAAACAACTAGCATGGTGATAAGGTGGACATATAAGCATAAATATGATGAACTTGTGGCAGTAACTAATTCTAACATAACTATGATGTCATAATAAGCATAACAAGATCTAAATGAACAATTTAGATGTCCAACTGGTTTAGATCTAATATGATAGTCATAAGGTGATAAACTAGACCTGATTAATAATTTAGATGTCCACATAATTCAGATCCAATAGTAGAAAAATAGTTCTAACATGAATAAGGTCAAGATCCACATCATAGCATGTCATAGAAGTTACAATAGATCCACAAACTTGACAAAGGTTCAGATCCACAAAGGTGACATGATATACTAACCACAGGTGAATTAGATCTATAAAAATAGATCTAGCATAATAAAGTTTGAGATCCAAGAATAACGTAGGTTTATGATTCAAGAAAGATCCAAATCTGTAATAACCCGGAAATCTGAGCCAATTTAAAAAATTTATTTTGGCAATTTTAGTGAATTTTGATTATTTAAAATGAATTATTATAAATAATAACGACGAAAAATTTAGTTTGAATGGAATTAGAATGTATATATTTATATAGCTCGACGTTAGAATATAAATAATTATTTATAATTATAAAAGGAATTGGAAATGGCGCGGTAGTTCGATAATTCGATTTCAAAATTCAAATGAATGTACCGGGTGTAAAATAATCCGGATTTTAGTGAAACCAAAAATATTTGAATCTAATTGAGAATATCTTTCCAACGAATCCGAAAAATTGAAATTTCATAGTGGGGATAAAAAGTTATGTCCAGTTGAAAATTCAGAATAGTCGCTATGGAATTTTGGCCCTTAAAAAAGGAAATTTTGCAAACGACCTCGGTTTTCGACGAAACCACTTTTGTTGGATCCGCGATGTCAAATTATTGCTAGATTCCAATTTTCATAATTTTTTGAATCAATATGTGTGCGTGGCGAAGGAAAACGCGTTTGACCAGTTTAAGTTGATTTTAATCGACTGGAAAATGGCCATTTTTCAAACGGTCTCAGAATTCGATGAAATTAGTTTTGTTAGGACCGTATCGTCAATACGAAGCTAGAAAATATTTTTTGGAAATTTTTAGGGTTAGTATGTGACCCTAGTAAATTGAAATGCGCGTTCAAATTTAATATATAGAGTTATATTTTGATTTTGACGAAAACTGATCGAAATGGTCGAATCAGCCTATGATACATATCCCATTGTGTTCGGAATGGGGGTAATTAGCTATGGACGACAGGCGGTTGGTTTCGTTTCGAGATAAAAAGTTACTTTTTGGTGGAAAATAAAATAATTAAATAAATAAATATATAAACTTAGCCTCACCCCTCTCTCTCCACACTCTCCCTTCCACGTCATAAATCAAAATAGAAAACAAAAAAAAACAAAAAAACCGTTCCTTCTCAGATCGAGCCGTCGCCCATCGGGGGTCCACCGCGTCGCCTCCCTCTCATCGCCCCGTCCATCCCTAGCCGCTCCGCCTCCATCTTCCACCCCTCCTCCTCTGAATCGAGCCACACCCCAAAACGCCGAACCCAACCCCTAATCGACGCCCCCCCCCCCCAACAACCTGACCCGACGCCTCTGGCCAGAGCGCGACCCACCTCCGATGTACTCAACAGAAACCCTCCTCCCCCTTTGAATCCAAAAAACAGTGAGTGTTTTATATATTGAGTTTTAAATTTCAGTTTTTTTTACAATATTGTAATAAAAATCAGATCTGAGATATATACCTTTAGATGATGATAAAAATATAATTTTTATATACTTAGAGTATTAAAAATATAATTTTTATATTATAGAAAGAATAAAGATGTGATTTTTATATAGTAGAAATTATAAAATATAATTTTTATGAGATATAAAATATAACAATATGATTTTTTTATATTACATAGGTAATAAAAATTCGATCTTTATATCATAGGAAGAATAAAAATATGATTTTTATTCATGTAGAGTAATAAAAATATAATTTTAATTATATTACTAGCAAGATAAAAATATAATTTTTATCATAGAAGTAGCGTTGTAAGGGAGTAATTTTTACATAGGTAGTAGAGACATAAAAATACGATCTCTCTATATAAAAATGTGATTTTTATATAGAGAATGGTGAGAGAGAAATATAATCTTTATTATATGAATACGGTATAAAAATAGAATTTTTATCTATATAGTACCGGTGTAAAAATAGAATTTTTATCTATGTAGTACCGGTGAAAAATAGAATTTTTATCTATATAGTAGCGATGTAAAAATAGAATTTTTATCTATATAGTAGCGATGTAAAAATAGAATTTTTATCTATATAGTAGCGATGTAAAAATAGAATTTTTATCTGTATAGTAGCGGAATAAAAATATAATTTTTATTATGAAGGCGAAGTAAAAAAAAATGTGATTTTTATATATGTAGTGGCTACGGGCAACGAATTTGACGAAAGGAGAGCACGACGAAGATTTCTATATAAGAAGAGTCGTGGCGTTTGGATTAGCTTGTCGGTGAGAACTTCTCACTTTTAATTTAATTTTCTAGTTAAAATATATACTAGGATGCAGACGGTGTTTAGTAGCACCCGACACCCGTCGTCCACAGACCATGGACGGCTTGTTTGTTTGTTTGATTTTGATGTGTAGTAGATTGTGTGATGTGGAATGAAATAAAAATATTTTTATAGTTAAAAACAGATTTTTTAACGTGTATATGAAATGAAATAAATTAATATAAACAAATCGAATGATTTGTTTATATACACACATTTGACTGATATTGATTGGGACGATAAATTTTACACATCGCCCAACTGCACAAATAAAATCTGTGTTTGATTGTTTGAAACCCCACACGGGTATTGGGATGATATATGACATACACTAATCCCAATAATTAATTGTATGTCGATCGATTGATTGACAGACTGTTATAAGCGTTGAATATTTATATTTGATGCTTGTACAGTGTAGAATGCACTTTGGATGATGGTTGATCATTTGTCATTGTTGATATATACATGCGTTGTATGGAAATCCATAGAAATAAAATCTATGGTAATTGATTGGGCCTCATTCCAGTTTTGAATAGAAATAGTTGAAAAAGAAATATTTGAAATAGAATATTTGAAAATAGAAATATATGAAGCCGTGTTGATTAGATTGACGCCATTTTGACGTGAACGATATTTATATCGATTTTATTCATTTTTCAATGAATATTGAAAGTGATTTCAAAATTCGAATTAAATTGAATAGATTTGAAATTCGAATTAAATTGAATAGATTTTAAATTCGAATTAAATGGAACAGATTTGAAATTCGAATTAAATTGAATAGATCTGAAATTCGAATTAAATTGAATAGATTTGAAATTCGAATTAAATTGAAATGATTTGAAATTCGAATTAAATTGAAATGAATTGAAATTCGAATTAAATTGAAATGAATTGAAATTCGAATTAAATTGAAATGAATTGAAATTCGAATTAAATTGAAATTGAATTGAAATCGATTTGAAATGAAATTAAAATGAAATTAAAACGAATTTATATTGAAAAATTCAATCTTGATTAGAATTTGAAAAGGAAGTTGAAACCGTTTTGAAAACGAATTTAAAACGATTTATAAAATACCATTTGGAAGGAAATCGACAAAATATATAATATATATATATATTATATATAATGGCCTGAATAGAACGCGCCGCGGCAATTCGCGAATTTCGACCATTGACTTCGAATGGATATTGTGGGAGATCCGACCGTCGGATTCTCCTAAAACCGGAACCGTTGGGTTCGTATCGAAAAGAGCTTGCCAATGAATATTAGAAATCTAAGATCTAACGGTTGGATTTGGAATTATGTCCAAATCAAATTTGGAAAAGGTCGCTGTAAGTGCAGTTCGATGGTCGTTGATGGAAATCGACAGTAAGGGCCTTGATAAAATTATTAAAAATAGTAATAATTTGTGTAAAATCATAACTATGATTTGTGAAGAATTGGGATGAAAAACTCCATATTTGAAAAGATAAAAATAGATTTTTATCGAAACGAACTAGTTTTGAACTAGAATAATAATTTATTTATTTTTAAAATAAATAAATTGGATTTGAAATGGTTTTGAAAATAACCAGGATTTCCAATAATTGAATTGGAATGGATTTGAATCGAAATCATCTTCGGAATAGTTTGACGTTGGATTTCGTGATTATACAGATGTTGTTATGGAAATTTGAAAGATATATATGTATATCGTTGTTTCCAATACGATATTTGTTGGTCGTAAAATTTGATATTGAATATAAGCCGATATATTTTCTATTCAGAGCCTTGTATTTAATATCAAATGTGATTTGGGTTTGCCGTGAATGGTGTCTTCATTAACAATGTTCTTAAACCCAGTTGAGAAAAAGATTAAATCTTTTTATTTATATTTAATGAAGTGTACCAATTAAATGGTATTTAATTGGAATTGAATTTGAATTGATTTTTGGGTTTATCGTGAACGGTGTTTTAAATAACACTTGTTCTTTTACCCGATAATTAATGGAATGTGATTTTGGGTTGTCGTGAACGGTATCTTCAATAATACTGTTCTTAGACCCAACTAAGTTAAGAAAATCAGAAACTAACTGGAGATTAGTTAAGTTGAATGGTTCCTTGGGTATTGATCTGATGTTGGTTTCGGCCTTCGGGGTTAATATTTAGGGAATTGCTCACTTGCTATTTTACGGTTAAAGGCTGATAGAATGAAATGTGATTTTGGGTTTATCGTGAACCGTGTTTTAAATGATATTGATTCTTTAACCCAGTTAAAGATTAAAACTAAGTGGAGTTTTGATGAATCTTTAATTAGATTGAAAAGATCGGGAAGGGAGTATCACCAGTTTTGCTCCAGGCGATAGTTAAATCTTTAATTAGATTTGAACGTGAAATGGTAATTAAATTTACCGATAACACTGTGGTATTAGATATGAAGTATTACCAGTTTTACTTCATGGGATGAATAGGTTGGGATTGGGAAATTAAAACAAATGATTACTTCGGTAAGGTTCGTTATTCCCGGCTAGTTTGGATAAACCATAGTTTGGTTTGAATTGATATTAAAAAGAAGATTAAAGATTAAATTTAAAGAATTTATCTTTGATAAAATTAATGGGAACCTTTCCCTAAGAATGTGAAATTTAGAAACTAACTGGAGATTAGTTAAGTTGAATGGTTTCTTGGATATTGATCTGATGTTGGTTTCGGCCTTCGGGGTTAATATTTGGGAAATTATTCTCTTGTTAATTTACGGTTAGCGACTGATGAATTGGAATGAGGCGTATGTTGTGTTTGTGTAACACTTGTTTATTATATACACGAGTTATTCGGAAAGACCGGGTTTATCCCATTCTGAATAACTGATACGATGATAAGTCGAAGATGAAGACGGTGGTTGAAGACCGGAAGTCTTCACGTCGTTTGGATAATTACTGATGATCTTGATTGGGTCGTACACCCAAGAGGAGGGAATCAGTTAGTGATCGTCCAGACGTACTTGGAGATCGATGGATATGTGGGGTACTAGGTGCCTCCGGTTTCGTTCAGACCCAGAACGAACTTGTAAATGGACTGTGTGTCTGACATTGGAATTTATTATGTGTGATTGATTTCTATTAAATATATATCTGTTTGGCGGCAGAGAATTTATTCTCTTGCTTAACGCCCTTCTCTGAGACGTACGAGCTCAGGGGTTATATATTGATGAAAATCAAATGCATGGAGTGAATTGCCTGTGTGGCATGCCTAAGTGGCAATATGATCAAGGCTTCTGTTGAAAAGCAGAGTCTTGTGGTTGATGATCAAAGCACGTCCTGTGTGGCATAGCTTTGTGTAGCATTGATTCGCGAGCCTCACACCCCGGTTGTGAACCAGAAACGGGAGAGGACCTCAGGGAGGACATGCGTTTCTTTCTAGCTAGAAGTGGCGTCAGTGGTTTTACACGCCCCGACGAGTTTGACTTATGTGGTTGTTGCTGTTGCGAGGCGCCTCGGATATATCGGTGACTATGTGAAGCCGATGGAGTCATTTGTGGGCTCATTTACGCCCCAAAGGGCGGGGAAACGCAGTGTTCAGGCATTTTAATCCACATCGGTGGACCGGCCCTGTCGCTCCAAGGGCTCACCTGTGTCTGGGTCCTGAGGCTCGGGCTAGACAGTCTTGAATCGGTAGAGGATGATCCCTGGCCTCGGTTCATAGATGGAAATCCAATTTCCAAATACATGACTTTGCGGTTTTGATTGTAGAGCCTAGTATGGCGACATAGTGGGATGGGGCGCTTATGCCGTCTATGATTGATACTTATGATTTGAAGTTGTTTTATACACTATGCACTTATAATAGTATCAAATGATTTGTTTTAAACGTATCAAGCATTCTTGGCTATTATAAGGTAAAAACACTATCCTCCGGCTTGCGCTGCATTGTGTGATGGGACCTGGGTCTTTAATAGCTTCATTTTTCTTTATTTAGCATTGCGTTGTTTTTTTATGCACTGGTATCCTTGGGAGGAAACCCGTTCCGTATTATACGGCGTGGTCCCTTGATTTACCTAACTTTAAAATTAAGATTAATAAATGTTTTAGTTCTCACACCAGTCCCATGACTGACCTGGAGTTTATTGTTTTAACCTAAACTCTGGGTGCCCTTATTTTGACACGGGCAGCAAGTAGTTTTGGTTTTGCAGACTTATATTCACAGGATCCTGATTTACAGCTGGAATGATACTCGGAAAGCTCTGTATCCGTGTATTACTTCTAGTTGTGTATTGTATTATTTTCTGCTGCTATGTAATGTATTGTAACCTCTGATATTTATTGAATATATTTTATTCATTCATACTCTGTATATTCTTGTAATCTGATGAAATTGTTGTAATAAACAATGAAATGTTCTTCTGTCTGCGTGATTTTGTGTGTTGTTCTCAATTCAATCCGTGATTTCCCAGAAGGGGGATTTCGGATCGTTACAGTTGGTATCAGAGATTTGGTTTACAAAGCTCAGAGAACAAGACACATTAGAACCATACGAAAGAATTCATCAGAGATTGGATTAGTAATATCCATTGGGAACGACTCGTTAGAGATAGGATCAGTAGTATCCTAGAACGAGTGTGAAGAGTATATTTTTGAAATATAAAAAGTGAAAATAAATTTTGTTTTGAAAATTTAAATCAATTATTTGTATTTGATTATTTATTTATATTGATTTGGACTATCAGGTATATAGAGATTTTAATATACGTCTGATCCACGTGTATTGGAAGCCTCCAATATACTGAATGGATATAGAGTCACACTCTAGTCGCCCGGGGATAATTCTGATGATGCGGCCGCATCATCAGTATTTATATTCGAGTGCCGAAAGCGTGATATCTATATAATTCCATTAGACTGGTGTGAGAACCAAAATATAGTTAGAATATATTGTTGTGATTTGGCGTCAAAAATGTGATTTTTGACTATATATCAAAGTTATGAATTTGAAATGATAATCAACAAATCGATTGATGGTTGTGTTGTTTGATTTTTGCTTGATTAATTAAAATTTGAACCTTTTGCCAAATTGTACCAAATAGTGAATGTTATTGAAATTTGCCGCATTTGCACGCATATACATGTACTTACATTGAACAGGTTATAGCAAGGAGGCTAGAGAAGAGGAATAAAATTGTTTGCCCGACAAATAGGTACAAGTTTATTGTATTTCTTGAGTTTTGGGTGATTTTATGAGTCGATTGGCTTTTTATTTTTATTTTGGATTGAATAAGGCTATGGGAGGCTATATGAAATATCCCGAAGTCTCCGGTGTAAGGGTGGTTATGGTGAAATTTCTCGAAAATTTAGGGTGTTACCAAATTTTTGAAAAAATTGAAAAGTTCTTAGAAACTGAAAAGTTGAAGAACTTAAGCCGTAATGAAAATAGTGAACGTTGAGTTGGTTAGTTAAACAACTTTCGGCTTCGTTCCTTTTCGGGGACGAAAAGTTTTAAGTGGGGGCGATTGTAATAACCCGGAAATCTGAGCAAATTTAAATTTTTTATTTTGGCAATTTTAGTGAATTTTGATTATTTAAAATGAATTATTTTAAATAATAATGATGAAAAATTTAGTTTGAATGGAATTAGAATGTATATATTTATATAGCTCGACATTAGAATATAAATAATTATTTATAATTATAAAAGGAATTGAAAATGGCGTGGTAGTTCGATAATTCGATTTCAAAATTCAAATGAATGTACCGGGTGCAAAATAAACCGGATTTTAGTGAAACCAAAAATATTTGAATCTAATTGAGAATATCTTTCCAACGAATCCAAAAAATTGAAATTTCATAGCGAGGATAAAAAGTTATGTTCAGTTGAAAATTCAGAATAGTCGCTATGGAATTCTGGCCCTTAAAAATGGAAATTTTGCAAATGACCTCGGTTTTCGACGAAACCACTTTTGTTGGATCCACGATGTCAAATTATTTCTAGATTCCAATTTTCATAATTTTTCGAATCAATATGTGAGCGTGGCGAAGGAAAACGCGTTTGACCAGTTTTAGTTGATTTTAATCGACTGGAAAATGGCCATTTTTCAAACGGTCTCAGAATTCGATGAAATTAGTTTTCTTAGGACCGTATCGTCAATACGAAGCTAGAAAATATTTTTTTTCGAAATTTTTAGGGTTAGTATGTGACCCCAGTAAATTGAAATGCGCGTTCAAATTCAATATATAGAGTTATATTTTGATTTTGACGAAAACTGATCGAAATGGTCGAATCAGCCTACGATACATATCCCATTGTGTTCGTAATGGGGGTAATTAACTATGGACGACAGGCGGTGGGTTTCATTTCGAGTTCGAGGTAAAAAGTTACTTTTTGGTGGAAAATAAAATAATTAAATAAATAAATATATAAACTTAGCCTCACCCCTCTCTCTCTCCACACTCTCCCTTCCATGTCAGAAATCAAAATAGAAAACAAAAAGAAAAAACCACGTTCCTTCTCAGATCGAGCCGCCGCCCATTGGGGGTCCACCGCGCCGCCTCCCCCTCATCGCCCCGTCCATCCCCTAGCCGCTCCGCCTCCATCTTCCGCCCCTCCTCCTCTAAATCGAGCCACACCCCAAAAAGCCGAACCCAAACCCTAATCGACGCCCCCCCAACCACCTGACCCGACGCCTCCGGCCAGAGCGCAACCCACCTCGGATGTACTCAACAGAAACCCTCCTCCCCCTTTGAAACCGAAAAACAGTGAATGTTTTTTATATTGAGTTTTAATTTTTTTTTTACAATATTGTAAAAAAAAACCAGATCTGAGATATATACCTTTAGACGATGATAAAAATATAATTTTTATATACTTAGAGTATTAAAAATATAATTTTTATATTATAAAAAGAATAAAGATGTGATTTTTATATAGTAGAAATTATAAAATATAATTTTTATGAGATAGAAAATATAACAATATTATTTTTTATATTATATAGATAATAAAAATTTGATCTTTATATCATAGGAAGAATAAAAATATGATTTTTATTCATGTAGAGTAATAAAAATATAATTTTTATTATATTCATAGTAAGATAAAAATATAATTTTTATCATAGAAGTAGCGTTGTAAGGGAGTAATTTTTACATAGGTAGTAGAGATATAAAAATACGATCTCTATATATAAAAATGTGATTTTTATATAGAGAATGGTGAGAGAGAAATATAATCTTTATTATATGAACACGGTATAAAAATAGAATTTTTGTCTATATAGTACCGGTGTAAAAATAGAATTTTTATCTATATAGTACCGGTGTAAAAATAGAATTTTTATCTATATAGTAGTGATATAAAAATAGAATTTTTATCTATATAGTAGCGATGTAAAAATAGAATTTTTATCTGTATAGTAGCGGAATAAAAATATAATTTTTATTATGAAGGAGAAGTAAAAAAAATGTGATTTTTATATATGTAGTGGCTACGGGCAACGAATTTGACGAAAGGCGAGCACGGCGAAGATTTCTACATAAGAAGAGTCGTGGCGTTTGGATTAGCTTGTCGATGAGAACTTCTCACTTTTAATTTAATTTTCTAGTTAAAATATATACTAGGATGCAGACGGTGTTTAGTAGCACCCGACACCCGTCGTCCACAGACCATGGACGACTTGTTTGTTTGTTTGTTTGATGTGTAGTTGATTGTGTGATGTGGAATGAAATAAAAATATTTTTATAGTTAAAAATAGAATTTTTAATGTGTATATGAAATGAAATAAATTAATATAAACAAATCGAACGATTTGTTTAAATACACACATTTGACTGATATTGATTGGGACGATAAATTTTACACATCGCCCAACTGCACAAATAAAATCTGTGTTTGATTGTTTGAAACCCCACACGGGTATTGGGATGATATATGACATACGCTAATCCCAATAATTAATTGTATGTCGATCGATTGATTGACAGACTGTTATAAGCGTTGAATATTTATATTTGATGCTTGTACAGCGTAGAATGCACTTTGGATGATGGTTGATCATTTGTCATTGTTGGTATATACATGCGTTGTATGGAAATCCATAGAAATTAAATCTATGGTAATTGATTGGGCCTCATTCCAGTTTTGAATAGAAATATTTGAAATAAAATATTTGAAAATAGAAATATATGAAGCCGTGTTGATTAGACTGACGCCATTTTGACGTGAACGATAATTATATCGATTTTATTCATTTTTCAATGAATAATGAAAGTGATTTCAAAATTCGAATTAAATTGAATAGATTTGAAATTCGAATTAAATTGAAATGATTTGAAATTCGAATTAAATTGAATAGATTTGAAATTCGAATTAAATTGAATAGATTTGAAATTCGAATTAAATTGAATAGATTTGAAATTCAAATTAAATTGAATAGATTTGAAATTCGAATTAAATTGAAATGATTTGAAATTCGAATTAAATTGAAATGAATTGAAATTCGAATTAAATTGAAATGAATTGAAATTCGAATTAAATTGAAATGAATTGAAATTAGAATTAAATTGAAATGAATTGAAATTCGCATTAAATTGAAATTGAATTGAAATCGATTTGAAATGAAATTAAAACGAATTTATATTGAAAAATTCAATCTTGATTAGAATTTGAAAAGGAAGTTAAAACCGTTTTGAAAACGAATTTAAAACGATTTATAAAATACGTTTTGAAAGGAAATCGACGAAATATATATAATATATATATTATATATATAATGGCCTGAATAGAACGCGCCGCGCCGCGGCAGTTCACGAATTTCTACCATTGACTTCGAATGGATATTGCGGGAGATCCGACCGTCGGATTCTCCTAAAACCGGAACCGTTGGATTCGTATCGAAAAGAGCTTGCCAATGAATATTAGAAATCAGAGATCTAACGATTGAATTTGTAATTATGTCCAAATCAAATTTGGAATAGGTCGCTGTAAGTGCAGTTCGATGGCCGTTGATGGAAATCGACTGAACGGGCCTTGATAAAATTATTAAAAATAGTAATAATTTTTGTAAAATCATAAGAAATTATTTGTGAAGAATTGGGATGAAAAACTCCATATTTAAAAAGATAAAAATAGATTTTTATCGAAATGAACTAGTTTTGAACTAGAATAATAATTTATTTATTTTTAAAATAAATAAATTGGATCTGAAATGGTTTTGAAAATAACTAGGATTTCCAATAATTGAATTGGAATGGATTTGAATCAAAATCATCTTCGGAATAGTTCGATGTTGGATTTCGTGATTATACAGATGTTGTTTTGAAAATATGAAAGATATATACGTATATCGTTATTTCCAATACGATATTTGTTGGTCGTAGAATTTGATATTGAATATAAGCCGATATATTTTCTATTCAGAGCCTTGTGTTTAATATCAAATGTGATTTGGGTTTGTCGGGAATGGTGTCTTCATTAACACTTCTCTTAAACCCAGTTGAGAAAAAGATTAAATCTTTTTGTTTAGATTTAATGAAGTGTACCAATTAAATGGTATTTAATTGGAATTGAATTTGAATTGATTTTTGGGTTTATCGTGAACGGTGTTTTAAATAACACTAGTTCTTAAACCCGATAATTATGGAATGTGATTTTGGGTTGTCGTGAACGATATCTTCAATAATACTGTTCTTAGACCCAACTGAGTTAAGAAAATCAGAAACTAACTGGAGATTAGTTAAGATGAATGGTTCCTTGGGTATTGATCTGATGTTGGTTTCGGCCTTCGGAGTTAATATTTAGGGAATTGCTCACTTGCTATTTTACGGTTAAAGGCTGATAGAATGAAATGTGATTTTGGGTTTATCGTGAACCGTGTTTTAAATGACATTGATTCTTTAACCCAGTTAAAGATTAAAATTAAGTGGAGTTTTAATGAATCTTTAATTAGATTGAAAAGATCGAGAAGGGAGTATCACCAGTTTTGCTCCAGGCGATAGTTAAATCTTTAATTAGATTTGAACGTGAAATGGTAATTAAATTTAGCGATAACACTATGGTATTAGATATGAAGTATTACCAGTTTTACTTCGTGCGATGAATAGGTTGGGATTGGGAAATTAAAACAAATGATTACTTCGGTAAGGTTCGTTAATCCCGCCTAGTTGGGATAAACCACAGTTTGGTTTGAATTGATATTCAAAAGAAGATCAAAGATTAAATTTAAAGAATTTATCTTTGATAAAATTAATGGGAACCTTTCCCTAAGAATGTGAAATTTAGAAACTAACTGCAGATTAGTTAAGTTGAATGGTTTCTTGGGTATTGATCTGATGTTGGTTTCGGCCTTCGGGGTTAGTATTTGGGAAATTATTCTCTTGTTAATTTACGGTTAGCGACTGATGAATTGGAATGAGGCATATGTTGTGTTTGTGTAACACTTGTTTATTATATACGCGAGTTATTCGAAAAGACCGGGTTTATCCCATTCTGAATAACTGATACGACGATAAGTCGAAGATGAAGACGGTGGTTGAAGACAGGAAGTCCTCATGTCATTTGGATAATTACTGATGATCTTGATTGGGCCGTACACCCTAGAGGAGGGAATCAGTTAGTGATCGTCCAGACGTACTTGGAGATCGATGGATATGCGGGGTACTAGGTGCCTCCGGTTTCGTTCAGACCCAGAACGAACTTGTAAATGGACTGTGTGTCTAACATTGGATTTTATTCTGTGTGATTGATTTCTATTAAACATATATCTATTTGGCGGCGGAGAATTTATTCTCTTGCTTAACGCCCTTCTCTGAGACGTACGAGCTCAGGGGTTGTATATCGATAGATATCAAACGCATGGAGTGATTTGCCTGTGTGGCATGCCTAAGTGGAAATATGATCAAGGCTTCTGTTGAAAAGCAGAGTCTTGTGGTTGATTATCAAAGCACGGCCTATGTGGCATAGCTTTGTGTAGCGTTGATTCGCGAGCCTCACACCCCGGTTGTGAACCATAAACGGGAGAGGACCTCAGGGAGGACATGCGTTTCTTTCTAGCTAGAAGTGGCGTCAGTGGTTTTACACGCCCTAACGAGTTTGACTTATGTGGTTGTTGCTGTTGCGAGGCGTCTCGGATATATCGGTGACTATGTGAAGCTGATGGAGTCATTTGTTGGCTCATTTATGCCCCAAAGGGCGGGGAAACGCAGTGTTCAGGCATTTTAATCCACATCGGTGGACCGGCCCTGTCGCTCCAAGGGCTCACCTGTGTCTGGGTCCTGAGGCTCGGGCTATACAGTCTCGAATCGGTAGAGGACGATCCCTGGCCTCGGTTCATAGATGGAAATCCAATTTCCAAATACATGACTTTGCGGTTTTGATTGTAGAGCCTAGTATGGCGACATAGTGGGATGGGGCGCTTATGCCGTCTATGATTGATACTTATGATTTGAAGTTGTTTTATACACTATGCACTTATAACAGTATCAAATGATTTGTTTTAAACGTATCAAGCATTCTTGGCTATTATGCGGTAAAAACCCTATCCTCCGGCTTGCGTTGCATTGTGTGATGGGACCTGGGTCTTATAATAGCTTCATTTTTCTTTATTTAGCATTGTGCTATTTGTTTTATGCACTGGTATCCTCGGGAGGAAACCCGTTCCGTGTTATATGGCTTGGTACCTTGATTTACCCAACTTTAATGTAAAGATTAATAACTGTTTTATTTCTCACACCAGTCCCATGACTGACCTGGAGTTTATTATTTTAACCTAAACTCTGGGTGCCCTTATTTTGACATGGGAAGCTAGTAGTTTTGGTTTTGCAGATTTATATTCACAGGATCCTAATTTACAGCTGGAACGATACTCGGAAAGCTCTGTATCCGTGTATTACTTCTAGTTGTGTATTGTATTATTTTCCGCTACTATGTAATGTATTGTATCCTCTGATTTTTATTGAATGTATTTTATTCATTCATACTCTGTATATTCTTGTAATCTGATGAAATTATTGTAATAAACAATGAAATGTTCTTCTGTCTGTGTGATTTTGTGTGTTGTTCTCAATTCAATCCGTGATTTCCCGTAAGGGGGATTTCGGGTCGTTACAAAATCACAGTACTATACGTTACACTTTTAGTCATTTAAATCTAAAAGTAACCTAGAACTCACTGTGTTTGGATAAGAAGATAAAACTAGAAAAGAAGCTTGTTGGGTTGTAGATCTACGCTTGAATCTCTAATTGGTTTGCAAAGTTGATAGTTGTAAAAGATAGGATCCGGCTCTGTTCAAACACCAGCAGCATTTAGCCTCCATGATTCTCAATGAAGAAAACATGAGAAATGGACACATATTTGTAGATTCCAGACCTCTAATACCGACTGCCATGTCAACCCTAGGGGTGTCAACACCCCTATAGGGGGGTCGACCCTGGTGTCGACACCCCTTAACGGGGGTCGACCCCGGTGTCGACACCCCTCTAGGGGGTCGACGCCTTAGAGCGGGAAATTTGCCACCTTCTGCCATTTTGATTTTTAACGGTTTTGGATAAGGTTCTGACTCATATCTGACACTTATGTATATATTTATAATTCTTCTACGCGTATACAAACTTAAAATCCTCATAACTTCTTCATACTGCGTCCGTTTTACGCAAACCAAATGTCTATCTTGACCAGAATTTCGAGGCGGACGCAATGGCACAGTCCATTTCCATTATTTCCAAATATTAAATTAATTATAATTTAATTTATTCTCTTTAATGTTAACAAAATTACGGGGTGTTACATTCCCTCTACTTAAAGGATTTCATCCCTGAAATCTCCAAGTTGAGAAGAATGCATATCCAACTATCCATCATCCATCTACTCATCCATCAATCACTAGCATCCATTGTCCTTAAAGATTTCTAATGCTTATATGAATATATGCAAAGGTGTGTGTATATGTCCCAATACTAATGCGAAGATCAGGCGGTCTATTGATTCAGTTGGTCTCCTTAATGTAATGTATGTTAGTGTCACGTATCCAACATGTATGTAAATAATCCTATTATAACATGTGAGTTCTATATGTGTGCACACTCATTCATCCAAATGCAACATCCATTTGCTAATACATCCATTTCCATCCATAAAAGAAAAGAAAATGCACACACATCCATATGCAGTATGAGAGTGATTGAGTCGATCTAGTGCCTATTGTGTGTATATGCATCCACAGGAAGCCACTAGCAAACACTTGCATCCACTCGCATCCATCAAACATAACATGTCTCAAACACATGTTTACATCCATAGGATTCCTATCTAAATGTCTAAAACACTATGGATAGGATATATTCAAGTGATAGAAACAAGCATAAATAAAATTTTGGAAAAGGAGTTAAGAACATACCGTCGAAAAGAAAAGAGTACGAAGCCTAAATATTGTTTTCGGTCTCCCAAGTCGCATCCTCTGGGTTATCTCCCCATTGAACCTTTATCAGCTTGATCTCTTTATTCCGTAGCTTCTTAACTTCTGATCCAAGAATACGGGTAGGGACTCGTCTGATTGTCGCCTCCCGCTCTACTTCCACTTCTTCCAATATGCTTGGCTCAACCACTTCCACGGTGTTATGCAAACACTTCCACAGATGAGAAACGTGGAAAACATCATGAACACCGGATAAATTTTCTGGAATCTTTACTCTATAGGCCATTTGGCCAATCCTCTCGGTTATGAGAAATGGTCCCACAAACCTTGGTGCCAACTTCCCGACCGATCCAAAGCAAACCACATTCCTCAGAGGTGACACTTTGATAAAAACTAAGTCTCCCACTTCGAATTCAATGTCAGTTCTTCTCTTTTTTACATAGGATTTTTGCCTATCTTAGGTTGTCTTCTTCCGTCGTCGAATAAGGTCAACCTTCTCGGACGTTTTCCTAACCATATCTGGCCTAAGTAATAATCTTTCTGTAGATTCCCACCAACAAGTTGGTGATCTACAGGGTCGTCAGTACAATGCTTCGAAGGTTGCCATGCCGATGTTGGCCTGATAGCTGTTGTTATAGGCAAACTCTACTAAAGGAAGATGCTCTTCCCATGTCCCTCTGAAGTCTAGGATACACAGCCTTAAAAGATCTTCAAGAATTCTGTTCACCCTCTCTGTTTGCCCATTGGTCTGACGAAGATAAGCGGTGCTCAAACACAACTGTGTGCCTAATGCTTCTTGCAAGCTCCTCCAGAATTCAATGGTTAAGATGGGGTCACGATCGCTCACGATGCTAGAAGGTATCCCATGAAGGCGAACTATCTCTCGGACATAGATTGCTGCCAACCATGGTGTCGTCCTCTTACTCTTAACTGGAATAAAGTGAGCGCTCTTACTGAGTCTATCTATCACAACCCAGATATAGGTGTTGCCTTTCTTCGATCTAGGAAAACCACCTATGAAATCCATAGAGACGCTCTCCCATTTCCACTGAGGAACCTCCAAAGGATGAAGTAAACCACCAGGATTCTTTTCCTCGACTTTGACTCGCTGGCAGACTAAACATTGAGAAACAAATTCGGCCACATCTTTCTTCATCCCGACCCAAAAAAACCCGCTTCATGTCTCTGTACATCTTATCATCATCTGGATGAATGTCAACTTAGAATGGTGGGCTTCTTCTAGGACCACATTTATCAAGCTTCCAGTTTGGGGAACACAGAGCCTTCCATCTCGTCGCAACCACCACTTTTCATCTATGGTATATCGACTGAGGTGACTAAAAGTCTCCCCTTTTCGAAGCTTATCCATGATGTCTAAAATTTGTGGGTCGCCTTGCTGCGAAGCACCTATCTAATCCATAAGAGATGGTCGTATCTCCAATGATGTAAACAAGTCAGGCAAAATCTCGATGGAGGGTCTAAAATCAAAGGTTGACATGAACTCCAAGCTTTTCCTCTCCACAAACAGAGAACTTAAGGCCATCCTCTGCCTACTTAGTACGTCAGCTACTACATTACTCTTGCCAGGGGTATGAGAGTTTTCAAAATCATAAGAAGCTAAGAACTCCATCCACCTTTTTTGCCTTGAATTAAGATCTTTTTGTGAGAACAGATACATGAGAGATTTATGATCGGTGTATAATTCGAACTTCTCTCCAAGTAAATAATGATGCCACGACTTTAGCGCGAATACTATGGCGGTTAACTCTAGATCATGGGTGGGGTAGTTCTTCTCATGAACTCTCAACTGTCTACCCCCATAACACACTATCTTTCCTTCTTGCATCAGAACCGCACCAAGCCCTGTACCACATGCATCGGTGTAAACGGTAAACACTTTGTTCCCATCGGGCAAAGTCAAGACTAGGGCTGTTGTAAGAGCCCTCTTCAAACGTTGGAAAGCAACATCACAATCTATATCCCATGAAAATGCCAAATTCTTCTTCGTCAGCCTGGTGAGTGGGGCTGATATCTTCGCGAAGTCCTTAATGAACTTCCTATAATACCCTGCCAATAGAAGAAATCTCCTCACCTCTGTTGCATTTTTAGGAATCTTCCAATCATGAACCGCAACTACTTTCCCGGGATCCACAGCTTCCCTTCTTTGGAGACCACATGCCCTAAGAATCTCACCTCCTTTCTCCAAAAATGGCATTTGAAGATCTTCGCCTTAAGTTGATGGTTACAGAGAGTTTTCAAAACTTCTCTCAAATGATGGGCATGCTCTTCTTCACTCTTGGAGAAGATTAAAATATCATCAAAAAAGACTACGACAAAATTTATTTAGGAACTCCCGAAACACCCTACTCATCAAATCGACAAAATAGGCGGGTGCATTCGTCAGCCCAAAAGGCATAACTAGCGATTCAAAGAAACCATTCGGAGTCCTAAAAGCAGTCTTATCTATGCTGTCCTCAGCCACCCTCAACTGATGAAACCCCATGGCTAAGTCTAACCGAGAAAATACCGAGGCACCAACAAGCTGATCAAATAAATCATCAATCCTTGGGAGCGGGTGCCTATTCTTCTTAGTGAGTTTATTCAACCCCCTATAGTCAACACACAAATGAAGCGAACCATCCGCCTTAGTTGCGAATACAACTGGAGCACCCTATTCAAATATGCTTCGTCTGATAAATCCTTTCTCAAGTAGCTCCCCTCCTTGCTTACTCAACTCCCTCCTTTCCCTGGAGCCATATGGCGCACTGGTAATGCAACTGGCTTTGCATTGTCCACCAAATTTATACGAAAGTCAATCTCGTGCCTTAGAGGTGAACCCCGTACCTCATCAAAAACATCAGAATAATCTCGGACTACCGGAACATATTGCAGATCATCGATAGATGCGTCAAGAGACTCTAGGAAAGTAAGCATAACAGACCCTTGGGGTCACAAGAAATCTCGAGGGTCCTCCCATGACAAGTCAGAAGCCTAACGACCCACCTCTCACAATCCAGAATAGCACCATACGTGGTAAGCCAATCCATTCCTAGAATCAACCCATAGCCCATAAACCCGAGCACATATGCGTCACACTCAAACTCGACCCCTAACACAGATATTTTCAAACCCTGACAAAGCATAGATAAATGAGTCGTACCACCAACGGGGTTTGAAACAACTATGGGATCCACTACCATACTAGTAATTAAGTGCAGAGATTCAACCACAGAACTAGATATAAACGAATGTGAAGCACCAGAATAAAAAAGTGTTCTAATATGACGATTTGAAAGAGAAATTAAACCTTCTACAGAAGTTTTCTACCTCTATCAGGAGCATTGATCGCGAGAGCATGCACCTGCCCTCTAGAAGTTCCTATCCTTTGACCTTGTCCCTGTTTCTTCGGGCACTCCCTAGCAAAGTGTCCGACTTCTCCACATTTAAAGCAAGTGTTCTTCCTTCTTTTACAGTCTTTAATCAAGTGACCTTCTTTTCCACAACTGTGGCACTTACTTTTCTCCTTACTCTTGTCATTCTTTCCTCCTTTCTTCTATTGTTGTTGATGTTGTTGTCCCTTCTTGGGCTATGTCTTCTTGTTTTGCATTATTTCCTCAGCTTTAACTTCATTCTTTTCCCCTTTCTCTTCCTCATACATCAGGGCCATATCAACAAGTCTTTCAAAGGTGGCTCCCATTGGGATGTGGGACATGGCTAACTCATGAAGGGGTTCATTTAGCCCTTTAGCAAACTGCAAAGCCTTCTTATGCGGAGTGCCTACTAGTTCCAATCCTAATCTTGCCAGCTGGTTAAATTTGTTCACATACTCTTTAACAATCAGGTTCCCTTGCTTGAGTGCTAAGAACCTCTCCATCTGCATGCTCTTCTCAGCTTGGGAAAGTAATTTCATCTCAAACCTCTGTCTAAAGTCATCCCAAGTTTCCACCGGACGGACTGCTTGGGTTACCTCCCACCAAAATGAAGCTTCGTCCTTCAATAGCCAAGTAGCTAACTGAAACTTTCTTCGATCCTCTACTTCAAAGATTACAAACAAGTCCTCGATCTCCTTGAGCCAGTTCCTAGCTTCCACAAACGTCTCGGTTCCATGGAACGACTTCCCTTCCATGGCACGAAAATCTTGGCGGATCTTTGAGAAGTTGTCTGCATGTAGAGGATGAGCAGGAGGAACAACGTGTGCAGCTGGGGGAGGAACGTTTCCTTGGCCTTCGGCAGGCGTCGTGGCCTCCAGATACCTACAGATCCATCCAGATATCATAACGCCCTATGGAATGTTGGGTTCCCCAAACATGTTGAAAAAGAAAAGGAAAGAGATTCAGATAAGGGATTAAAAGATATTACTTATGGCTTTTTGGGGAATGTTTCTTAAAACATACTTTTCTTTTTGAAAATGCTTTCTTTTAAAACCTTTTTGAAAATAGCTTTCAAAAACTTTTATCTAATCAGGCAACCTTCAGCTCTGATACCAAGTGTGACACCCCACATCCGTTAATGTCACTCACAAAGGGAATGCATTAAGTTTCATGAAGCGTTATAGTAAACAAAACGGAAATATTACAAGACAGACGTATATAAGAATAACAGCAGAATAAAAAAACTTTATTTATCATAAGATACCGTGGTCCAAAAACATCACATGTCTGAAATCCAGAAGCCCATTACAACATAAAAGCTACTGTTTTGTAGTTCAAAAATGTCAGAGTACATAAAAGAAATAAAATTCCCAAAAAACAAAATATAGCCATAGCAACAAGTATAGGAGCTTGAGCCATACATATCAGCAGCTCCAGCAAAAGTAAGCAGAATCACTGTCAAGCCTGAGTGTTTCCTCTCTAAGAAACTGAGGGGGAGGGGAACGGAAGAAAGAAGGAGAAACAAAAAGGGCCAGACATAAAGTCTGGTGAGTCTAATTACTTTTAGCAAGTAAATAAATAAAAGTAGCATGACAGCCATATAAAGTGGATAAAAGAGATTACTACATAAAAGACAGGTGTGACAAGGTAGACAGGATAAGGTGTATACGCTTCCCTAAAATGATTACTCTGCACTACTAATAGTATATCCAGAATAAGATGATCCCTTTCACTATAAGGTGGTAGTCTTAGGCATATGTCTAAGTGTACCCTAAAAACTACCCTAATCGATCGGCTCCATTATCCGCATAGATACTCTATGCCGGCCCCACCGTAGGATTTATCACGTCCTAAAGTGGCAACCCTTCGCTGATATGCATAGCTCCATATCTACATGTGTCACGGTCGTCTTATCCCCTTTTGCTCGTCTCATGCACGCACATGGCCCAGTCGGTTTGCGCCGCCCACACTGTCCTCCACATTTGGATTTCTTACAATCAGTCCAGTAAGCGTGCACCTTCTCCGACCTAGTACAGAGTACATGTTTTGATACCTACTCCGGATTACTGGATGAAATGGGTCCCACACAATATGATACAAGCTCTTCCCTTTGTCTAGTATCCCCCACTGGATTTTCTTTGGCTATGTATACCACTAGGTGTCTTTAACTACATAACCCTATCATTTCCATTAGTTATGTTTACCCTAAAAGGTGCCTTTAATTACATAACTTTATTATTTCCACCGGTCATGTATTCCACTAGGTGTCTTTAATTACATAACCTTATCGGGTTAAGGTTGTGGGCCTATATATATATTACCCACCCCCTCTAGATTTGCTTAACCCATCCACTGTCTAATCAATTTTACTTAACCCTAACTTTAGTTCATATTCATACAATCCTTATGGACTAGATTAGGTTAAGTAGTCCAATTTATTACCATGTCCATTTATGGTTTATAATGGGCTAGACCTCCCACATTAGGCCTATAACTTGTGGATGCTGGATATGCCAGTCGGGTCCGGGCAGTCTTATTCCACAGTTGGGCCTAACCTTGTGTCGTAGCCCGATTCGTATTTGCGCACTAAGAGCTCTCACATTAGGTTCAACATTAGTGGTTGCTGGATATGTCGGTCGGGTCCGGGCAGACTTCCACCACTAATGCAACCTAACCTCATGTCATAAGTGCAATTACAATTTCTAATTGTAATTATTAGACATTTCATTCTTATCCAATTCTTACCTATGTCTTAATAGGTTATTATGTCCCCACTTCCCCATTTTGAATTATATGTCCAATTCATATAAACATTAATTAAATTATGCCAATTCTAACTTTTTTCCCGTTCCCTAACTAACGCATATATTTGACGGCATATATGCTAGAAAGTAGCCTAGTCATAAACAATATAAAGGGAAAAGTGACAGGAATATGACAAAGGTGATTGTTTTGGCACAAACATAAACTAGGATGGTGATGTGCTAGATATATAAGCATAAATCTGATGAATTTGTGGCAGTTAACTAATTCTAACATAACTATGATGTCATAATAAGCATAATGAGATCTGAATGAACAATTTAGATGTCCAACTTATTTAGATCTAATATGATAGGCATAAGGTGATAAACTAGACCTGATTAATAATTTAGGTGTCCAAATAATTCAGATCCAATAGTAGAAAAATAGTTCTAATATGAATAAGGTCAAGATCCACATCATAGCATGTCATAGAAGTTACAATAGATCCACAAACTCGACAAAGGTTCAGATCCACAAACGTGACATGATATACTAATCACAGGTGAATTAGATCTATAAAAATAGATGTAGCATAATAAAGTTTGAGATCCAAGAATAACATAGGTTTATGATTCAAGACATATCCAAATCACAGTACTATCACATTATACTTTTATTCATTTAAATCTAAAAGTAACCTAGAACTCACAGTGTTTGGCTAAGAAGATAGAACTAGAAAAGAAGCTTGTTGGGTTGTAGATCTATGCCTGAATCTCTAATTGATTTGCAAAGTTGATAGTTGTAGAAGATAGGATCCATCTCAGTTCAAACACCGGCAACATTTGGCCTCCATGATTCTCAATGAAGAAAATAGGAGAAATGGATACATATTTATCACTGCCAGCACGTCTGAAACCGACTGCCATGTCAGCCCTAGGGGTGTCAACATCCCTATAGGGGGGTCGACCCTAGTGTCGACATCCCTTAAGGGGGGTCGACCTCGGTGTCGACACCCCTCTAGGGGGGTTGACCCCCTAGAGCAAGAAATTTGCCGCCTTCTGCCATATTGATTTTTGAACGGTTTTGGATAAGGTTCTGACTCATATCTGACTCATTTGTATATATATAATTCTTCTACGCATATACAAACTTAAAATTCTCATAATTTCTTCATACAGCGTCCGTTTTACGCAAACCAAATGTCTATCTTGACCAGAATTTCAAGACGGACGCAATGGCGTAGTCCGTTTCCCTTAATTCCAAATATTAAATTAATTTAATTTATTCTCTTTAATGCCAAAATTTTACATGATGTTACAATTGTAATTATGGAATTTACAATGAACATTGTAATGACCTGGATATTTCGTCGGTTAAATTTAAATATTTAATATGGATTTAAATATTGAGTCGATAATATAAATGAATTTTTATATTGAGTTATCGATTTAATAATCGATATATGACTTAATATCGAATATATTAAATTATCGTAATACGAAGTTAATTCAATTCAAAGTTAAAACTAAACTGAAAACAGTTCGGATGATCAATACAAACTTCTGTTTGAAGTGGAAAAATAATATTAATTTATTATCGAAGAATTTATGGTTTCAAATTTAAAATTATATCGATTTAAATTAATATCTTCTCAAGATGATCAAATGAGACATCGGAACCTGTTCCAGTAGGTCCAGAATATAGGAATAACCCTAAAAATGTTAGTTATTGGGTACAGAAAGGAGTTCGGAATCATGGGGTATTTTAATTAAAGGACACCGGTCCAAAAACAAATTAAAACAAAATAAATCGCACCCTGTTCCTTGTTTAGTGGATTGGAACAAAACATCAAAGAAGAAAATTTTGACCTTGTTGTTCAATTCAATACCGTGCCCTTCCTTTATAAAATCACAGTGAACTACCCCCTTTGATTCATTCTCCTCCTTAATCCTGTTTTACGTTCGTTCATTCCAGGGATTTTCAATTCCCGTTCTTCCCTCTCTTCAAAAATCGAAGACCTTTTCCGAGACCTTGAATCACAACATCGACTGGAGCGCTGGTAATTTGAGGAAGGCACGCGATAATGGGAGTTCGACTGGGGTGATAGCACGTGGAGTTCATCGATTCAAAATGGTGGCATGCAGTTTGGATGGGAACCTGTGAAATTCACTATGCTACTATTGCTCGCGATGCCTACTGTTGCTCGCGATTTAGGGTTCGCACATCAAAATTGTCAGGTCGTGATGGCAAAAAGCAAGTTGGATGGTGGCTCGAATGGTGTTTGCTAAGACGAGAAGATCTGATGGTTGAGGGTTGGCTCGCGCTCGAGTCTGGCAAAATCAGAGGGGTTCTGAGGGGCTACCGTGGTCAACAACTAATGCCGGAGGTGGCGTTAACCCTCTGGAGGTAGGAGGGTTCAAATGAAACAAACAGGTGAATTGCGATGAGAGAGAGGGAAGGCCCTTAGTGTTTGAAGTTCTGGAATGGGTTTGTAAGTTCAGTAGAGAGGAAGGATTAACAAAAAGGAAGAAGATGCGACTAAAATCAATCAAAGGGAAAATGCTGTAGGATTTTGGAAGAAGCCGTGAGGCATTAAGAGTGGATGGGAGAAAGGGAAAATCAGTATTTTTATTAAGGTAATCTAGTTAATTCAGTTAATTTAGTAATTTTATTTTTAATGAATGGTCCGGTTACTTATAAAATGGATTTCTAATTCAAACAAAATCATATGCGAACATTTTTAGATCTGTTGGACTCGTATCTTCAGTAGCTTCGCTATGAACTTGGATTGAAATAGTCTGAAGGCAGTTGGGATTTTCGATTAATTAAACGTTGTTTAATTTAATAGAAAACAAATCACTATTTCGATAATGGAAAATCACGATGAGTAAATCTCACGCACCTTTTATTTAGAATTATTTTTATCAGTTAAAAATAATTGTTTATTGCTTGTTTGGTTGCATTTAATATTTTTGTGCATCTTAAATATATTAGTTATTTAGGATTGGTGTGCTATTATATATATTGGTGGTTGGATATTCCCGCAGTCTCATTAGCGGATGCCCGCGGTATCATTAGCGGATGCTTTCCCTCTGCGCCCCACAAATATATATTAGTGGATGACCTTCTATACCGCGATATCAAGCCTCGAAGCAGGATGGTATTATTTATGTGCTAACGTCTCTGGATGTAGGAAAAAAGATTGGAGGGATCCAACTGGATCCCTCAAATTTATTTATTGTTTGTTTTCATATATCATCATATATGCTATGATAAAAACCTGTGACTATTAAATTAGGTGTTTTGTGTGTTTAAATACCACTAGGCCTAAATGTTGATATTAATATCGTGAAAAGGAATTTAGAGATTTAAAAGGAAAATTCTATTTTTCTAAAATTAGAATTTGAGCATTGAATGGACTTGATATATTAACTTGTTTTGAATAATGGAAACATGTAGTTCATTTATAAACGAAGTTTATAAATGAAGTGAAATGAATTATCATTGGATAATTCAAAAAAAAATACAAGTGTAAATTTGGAAAGGGAAATTTATTTTTCCAAACTAGAAATATTTATTTCAAATGAATTTGAAAGCGAGACTTGTTTAATATATATAAAATAAATGGTGCTTGTAAATAAAAAGAAAAGATTATCATTTGGATAATTTAAATATTTAAATTCAAATGTGAGTATAAAATGACAACTCAGAATCATTTTAAATAATGAACGATAGATTTTATTCCGGAATTCGGAATATAAATGAAGTTGAATAAATCCTTAGAATTTATGTTTGAATTCGACTATGTTGGATTTATAAAAATAAATTATTCCCAGTTAGGATATATGATTTTATTAAATAGAAACTGAGATAAAACATGAAAATAGGTTCTATATTTATATAGATAAGTGTTGATAAAGAGAATACTCCAAAATAAGATTTTGGTTTTAAATAGATTTCGAAATGGAAACTTGTTTTAACTTTATAAAACAAGGATGTTAAATTATAAACGATGTTTATAATTTAGTGAGATAAATTATCGTTAGATAACTTAGAAGTTTAAATTCAGGAATGAATTTATAAAAATGAATTGAGAATCGTTTCAAAAAGGGGACGACAGGTTTTTATTTCGGAATTCGGAATATAAATTGAATATAGATAAATCTAAGGATTTATAATTATAATTCAATTATATCGAACTTTATATATAATTTATAAAGGAATTGGAATGTAGTATAAAGGATAGAGTTATAAATGAAATTATAAATAAGTATTGAAATAATCGACAAATAAGGATAATCAGAAACATAAGTTGAAATTGGGAAAATGGGTTTAATATATATTGAAATATATTCGAATGAAGTTAGAGTTTATATATAAATGAAGTTAAAATGTTTATATATTAAAAATAATTAAAACGAACTCGCCGTGGCGCGGTAGTTCGTAAATTGGCGTTTCGAACTTCAATTGAGTATATAGAACTCAATTGAAATCGGAATTCCTTGAAACAAGAATCATCGGGACCGACTGAATAATAGTTTTCTAATGGAAGAGAAAAATTTGGATTTCGTTGTATAGGTTTTGAGTTATGTCAAAATCAATTTTTCAGAAAAATAGCGCCATAATCGTTATAAAACTATAATGGTTCATTTAAGTAAATAAAAGGATTTTAAGCAAATAAAATCCGAATGTCCATTAGAAAAATCCAGACTTGAGTTATAACATAAATATGAACTTAAGTAAAGTAAATGAACAGATTGTTGAAACAAAAATCATATTTTTAATTATTGAATAACATTAACTAAGTAAGAGGAACAAATTAGTTAATCGAGTTTAGATTGAAATAAGACTTCGGTAAGTAAATGAGATTTGTGAATCCATATTCGAAATCGAATGGAACTTGAATTGAAAATAGAATTTAATTAGTTTATAAGAAAGTTAAAATATATTTGAACATGTTATGTTCAAATATGAAAGTGAAATAGGCAAAAGAGTTAATTAGCGAATTAATTAACGAATTGAGTTAAAACGATTAGGTTGAGTTAGAATAAAGTGGAAATGATTTGATATATGTTAAGTAGGTATGGAATGAAGTGTTAGAAGGGATATAAATAGAATGCTCGACAAAAAGGTGAGTATTTAAATTGAATATGAGGTTTTATGCGCCGTATCGGCAAGCCACTTGGCTTTTTGATTTTCTTTTTGAAAGGAGAGGGCCTGTGTGGCAAGGTTTGAATTTTTCCGATAACCCCTACAAAGGAGTTTATGGCGAATTTTTCTGGAAATTTAAGGAGTTAGAATATTTTTAAGAAAATTTGATAACTAGAAATCTACATACCAATATATATAGAATTCGATAAGGAAACGAACTTAAAAAATAGAATAGTATAAACAAAAAGGAAATCTATGAATAAAATCTCATAAGAATAAAAAGAGAAGAATGTACATGTTTAAAAATGGAATAATTGGTTTGTATGGTATTGATTATTCGAGTAAGTAGTCTTGTCTGTTTTGATGTTATGAATGTTATTCAGTCAAGGTCTGAGAGGTAGTTATACCCCAACTTGATTGATGTCATTATTAACAAATAAATAGTAAGATTCAGGCTTGAAGGTCAATGTTCAATAAGATTTAGTTAAATACAGTATTCGGGTTGTCGTAACGATGTTTTACACAACATCCGTTTTAACCCAAATAAGTTTAAGTTGGAAATAGAATAATAAATATTTCCTAAGTATAGAAATAAACGAGTCGAAAAAGAGATAAGTAATTGGAACATTTTCCAATTATAAATAGAAGATATTTTCTAAGTACAAAAAATAAAAGAAGGCGATATATGGAAATGTTTTCCAGTGTTAATAACATATATTTTCTAAACATAGAAAATATGAATATATATATATATATGTTTGATGATTTGATCGATAATTACATTTGGAAATAAGATCGTTGTGTGTACACGGACATTTTTCATTTGATAGTTAAATCACCGACTATCAAAGTTTTTGACCATTTTAACGTTGTTAATATGGAGAGACCGGTTGGATTATTATCTGAAGAACCACTCCGTATTGGCATAAGCATTGCAAACCAAGTATGCTGAATATATTGAAGACGGAGTAAAGTGCAAGGGCTATTGTACAAGTCCTAGGTAGAGATTGCCTAGGATGGATGTACGGAATAGTGCCTTCGGTTTCGTTCCGTCCCAGAACGAACGTGTATGGACGAATGTCTGACAGAATATTTCCAATGATCGCATTTTGGACTGTACAAATATATATGGTGGCAACGGATTTATTCCCTTAGCATAATATCCAGAATATATTTGTGTAAACCAAATTAGTGATTAACGGATCTGACAATGTGACATTCAAAGTGATTGTGTTATAAACGAATGATAAGTAAGCGTAGCCTCAGGCCTCAACAACCGGGAAATGACAAAAATTGGGCAGGCAGCATGGCTATGTGGGTAGCTCCCATTAGGGTGTTTATCACCTATCTAGAGATTCATTTAATTCCTTATTTTATTCGATGTTGTCCCACTCGGAAAAACGGTTGCTGATCCCAACCGTTGGTGATGTACGTTCGATACACTCAAGCGAAATAAGTGGTCGGTCATATGTGGTCGAGTTACAAGATGTTCTTGTTGAACCCAGTGTATTCTCCTCTAGAGATACACTATCGGAAGGTGGCTCCATACCTTGTCATAGTTGGAAATTCATTACCCAATAAGTGCTTGCGGGTTTGATTGTAAATTATATATGTGGAACGTGAGACGCAAACGTTCCACTAGATTCTATTTATTTGATTTAGACACTATTATAATATCAAAAGAGTTTTGATATAAAGATTATCGTTTCTTTCAAAAGGATTTTTTAAGTTAAATCAAGTGGTTTGGATTCTCATAAGGGAAAAACATGTTCCGTGCTATACAGCGTGGTCTTATGAGATATCATTTAGTTTCTGAAACTGTTTTAAATTATTTACTCATACCAGTCCCATGACTGATCCAGAGTTTATTTTGTTTTGTTTTACCTAAACTCTTGGGTGCCTAAATTTTGTACGGACAGTCAAGTAGTTCAGGATTTTACAGATTTACCTAAAGGAGCTTGGAGCAGGAAGCTTCAACATTATGTAGTTATGTTTTCCGCTATGTTGTAAATGTTGTACTCTGATAAGTGTATGTTATACAGTTAAAATTTTGTATTTCAAAGGTTATGATGTATTATATTTTGTTCCGCTGCGATGTGAGATTCTGCGTTGTTATTTCTGTTCTTCTTCTACCTTTTTCTTCTAAAAAAAATGATTCGTATTTTCGTGATATTTGGGTTGGATGTATGATGTATGTAGTCAACTCTTATAGTACGGATTTGCGGGACATTACAAACATGAGTATTTTCTTAAGGGTATTATTATGCCAAAATGTTGTAAATAAAATTACAGTAAAATTTGGGAATAATGAAAAAGAATGGATATGCCTAAACGGCTAAATTACAGAAACTATGAACAGTATATGGAATAGGAATTCAATATCTAACTCAGAAATAAAAAGGGGAAAAGTTGGTAGTGGACTGAGTTAGTTGAATTTGTAGAAAATGATATATTTCTAAAACGACAAATTACTGAGGACGTAGTTGAAAAAAAAAGAAAAAAAAGAATTAGTGTGAAATACGTATTCTTTTATCGTACTGCACACTAATCGAATAAAGTGCATATATACATCCACATTTAAAATAAAGAAAATAGCTTGCAACTACTAATCTATGTCGGTGTGCATTATTGAAATAAATCATTATACCTTTCTATAAATAAAACTAATGAGGTGCGTTAAAGGTTTTCCAAAAATAAGAGAAATGTACATGACGATAATAAAAGAAAGATTATAACAGAAAAGATTGGTTCATATTAAGATAAAGATGAACGGAGAATATGACCTATTGTAATTGATTATATGAATGAGAATGGAATATAATAGTTAGGCATGTCCAAGGGACACATGGAAATTATAACGTAAGTTATAATAAAAGAAAGTGAAACTTATTAATAAACCTTAGTTACGGGAACTAAGTTAGAAAGTAAATAACAACAACAAGTTGTAATGACAATGTAAGTTAAGGTTATGATTAAATAAGAAAGAATGAGGTAGGCTTGTGGAATGAAATAAGTTATATATAATCATATATATTAAGTAACATGTTAGTAGAAAACATGTGGATAAAGATAAGATATACTTAAGTAGACATTAATTAGAGCATGTTACTGTAACCTGTAAACATGAAATTGGACAATGAATGACATGATAATAATGTAAAAAGGTTGTACATTACTTGCGTTAATCACAATCTAGGGAATAACATGTTATCGGCTTATTAATGAACTTAAATTTAAGTTATATCACTGAATTAATAAGCGAAAGGGGTCCGTTCCTTCGAGATATAAGAGGGTCAGAGAAAACCTGGTAACTTGAATAAAAAGATAAAATGTGGATAATCAAGTTAATTGGTAATCAGATAAGATAAGACAAGTGCATGATTAAAAGATAAGACATAGGGTCTAATAACACATTAGCATGATTAGACCAGTCCGCATGTACGAAGGTGAAAACCCAATGGGGTAGATCATCGAGGTATCTGGAGGCACGAAAGGAGCACATCCATCTGATTCTTCTGCTTGATATTATGCTTGCTGGATCTACGGGACAGGAAGGAAGCACACAGCTTCCAAGTGACGCGATAGGATACTTCGTGGTGGTCCTCTGTTGCAGTGCATGCTTAGGCTATACTCGCAGAGGTTGGGTTTGTGTGTTACCACCCGATGAGTACACCTTGACTGCAACGGTAATTTGGCGGTCAGAAGGCTTTGGCGGAAGACGTTGGGTAATTCGGTGGCTGCCCCACGGGGAGGCTGGTCAGGACCAAATAAAGGATAGAAATTGTCAGGACCTTATCATCGGCAGTTAGTGGGATCTAGAAAGACTAGAGCTAAACTTATATACCATCAATCTTTCAATATCGAGACTTCGGTTGCGGGACATGTTGATTTGGATGTAGATTGTTTGGTAGGGGCACGTCACATAGTTCTTGATGTAGTCTTTCACTAGTTGAGGGAGGGGTTGAGGTGGGACCATACTCACCATGAAAATGCAGACCATAATTTGGACATATGTACTTTAGACCGATACAGATATGGAAAAGATCCCGACCGACTTCTGTGCATTAGATGAAGTGCTATTACGGGACTCATGGTACAGTAGACAATACGTACGTGTGAGGGTCCAGGAACTTGCGTACCGCAACGGCTGTTGTATCGTAGATGTTAGGGTATTACTCTGTGTTGAGACTTGATTCGACTGAGGAGTTTGGATATGGAAGTCTGTATGCTTACGTAGCATAGCGTTGTTAGTTTTGTGCAGAACGTGGCATGGTAATATGGAGGTCCATACGTCGTTCGGCGTAGGATATGAGTTGTATACGCTTCTGTGGCATGATGGCGGAAACCGTGCGAGGAGGGTACCATGGGAAGTACCTTGATATATTAGGGTAGCTACATGTATACTATATTAGGTTAATATACTGGGATGTAGATGAGTACGACATATGTGCAAAGCTTTGATTGCTATTAACCCAAAACAACCTAATAAACGAGAAAACATAATTGGACGGTATATGTAAGGTTATTTCAGAATGTGTAATTTAGTCCAGTCACCAGAACTTGTGTTCTGACCCCTTCCTCATAATACACACGGAGGTTAGGTTTATGGCAGAGATAATGATAGCTATGGATACTAGTTAGGCAATATTATTACTTCAGCAAGACTATATTTGATTATATTATATTTTATTCCATTCTGTTGCGAGATGTTTTCTGAGCTCTGATATATTTATTATCACTGTCATTTCTGCAGGATACCAGACAAGCCAACTCGAGTTTCGGTAGATTGGGATTTTTGAAAAAAATACGGTATGTCGGAATTCGGGTTGTTATAGTCATGGGACTGGTGTGAGAAATAAAACAGTTGTTTTAGGTTCATTTTAAAGTAAGGTAAATTATAAGACCACGCCATAAACACTGAACGAGGTTTCCCTTATGAATACCAATGCAAGAAATTCACAATTTCTTTTAGAAATTGAAGCTATCATAAGGCTCGTCCCACATCATACAATGAAAGAGCACACACTTGGGCGAGTTTTGTCCTTATGTTAACCAAAATGCTTGTTACATAGAAAATCCTCTGATATAATTATTAGTGCATAGTGTGGAAATCATTTCGCAAGTGAATATATCAATCTTATCCGACGTAATACCCACTCCTATTATGTTGACATATAGGTATACATTCAAAACAATAAAGGCCCGTAGTGATGAACTGGATGCCTACAATGACCAAAGCAAAGGATCTTCCTTATCGAAGGAAACACCTCTAGAGGGATGTTTCCGGAGAAACAACTGATGAATCTCCTGCCAAAACAAGGCTAGATCATCTCTATATGCTGACTCTGCTAGTTGGGCCCATATTTGAAATTCTCCGATCGTAACCAACCTTTAGCGGAGCGCCCGTTTCCAACATCCACATAAAATAGATTTTCACATAAGTAATTACCTAAGCTCCATACCATGGTATCACTTTTTATCCAGACGGGAACGACCATACCCTAACAGGAATGACATACATAACCATGTTACATTCACCTTGTTTTAGGCCATTAGCGCGGTGTGAGGCTTCCCGAGGTCTCGTTACACAAATCTATACTTATCTAAGTCATGCTTTGAACATCAATAGCTCATCACTTAGAATGCCACACTGTCATTTTATAACATATAATCGATAATCACTAACCGTATAACCTTTAAGCTCGTACGTCTCAAATAAGGGTGTTAAGATAAGAGAATAAATTATCCGCCACCAATCATAAATATGTTTAGTTAAAGATCAATCGTACGTTACAAATCAAAATGTTAAACACATATCCATACATGTCCATTTTGGGTCTGAACGAAAACAAAGGCACCTTATTCCTCGTCCAATAAAGGGGAGAGGCCCTTGCATATTCGGAAAATCTACAAGTACGTCTGGACCACTGCCACGTATAACCTTATATTGGGAGCTACCCAAGGCATCAACAAATAGTCCATTCTATGTGAAGATTCCCTATCTTCAACCACAGTCTTCAGTTTCTCCATAACGTCGTATAATTATTTGGAATGGTTTTCAGATAGAAATCTGATCCTGGTCTTTTCAATTAACTAACACAGTTTAAAAATGAATTATGGATTACATTAACTCTTAATCAAGTCCTCTATTTTACTTAGCTAATCAAAACCCTCCTTAAAAACCATCTTCCGTTCTTTATCTTTTAACAAAATCTGTATTCGACATCGAAATCACATCCGGATTTCCTTCTTTTAAGTCTTTGGTGATCAATTTATTCCTTTAAAACTCTTAATCAACCTTAACCTTTGTTGCCATTCCATTTTTAAATCCAAATCAATGGGGTTCTTCAATTACATTTAGTTTCAAGACTTTTATTCCTCTTAAATTCCCGAAACATGTAAACCTTCTTTCCTTTAAAGGGAACCCTCTTTTATGTTCAAAACTCAAATATTCATTTCCTTTGAAATCTATTGACACGTAGTTATCTAAAATTTTGAAATCCCGTTTTAAAGCTTACACGAAGATTTATTCATAAGTTCCACAAATTTTTCAAACTATTCATAAGTTCCACAAATTTTTCAAACATATCTTTAATCCACAAATCAAGTTAACCTCAAATCGATTGATATTGAATTATAAGATTCAAACAGAAACTACAACAACTTATATCTGATATTGATTCAAAAAATCAGCACATACTATAATTGGAATATCGATATAATATTTTCCAATTCCCCAAATAGTATACGTATAACAATGGAATTTCATATCAAATATTTTAAGGTTATTTCTATCCAAACCCATCTTAATAATTACGGAAAACCTTTATTCCAACAGATTTACTAAATCATTACATATAGGAACTGGATAAAAGTTGCATCAACTAATGTTCGATATTAATTTCAATACCTAAATGACACTGTTAGCGGAATAACGGTAATTCTACCTTCCAAATTCTTCAAATAGTATAGTTCTACTTATAAACTTACTAACGACATCCGAAGATCACTTTCAACCATTTCCAATTTGGTGAACTATTTATCTTAAGATAAATAAAATCTAACATAAAACCAATATATTTTAAGTACTACAAATTTCTAAAAAAAACATTAATCACTTAAAAAGTATCATTTCAAATAACGATTCATAAGTTTAAACCATCAAAATATATCGTTCTAAGGAAAAACATTGCAACAGCATTTTAAAATCTTTAAAAAAGCTTTGCAAAATAGTTAATATTGGCTAGTTTGATAAAAATAATCTTTATATCATTAAAAACTAAATTCTTTCACTTCAAATAACTTTTAAATAACTTATTATGATTTTACAAAAAATATCCATATTTTTAATAATTTAAAAATAACTGTCTTCCGTTACGTTCTACGAACTGCATTTAGAGCGTCCTTTTCTAAAATAGATTTAAGCATAACTTGAAAACTATACATCGGAATCCAAATTTTTTTCCTGTATGAAAACTATTATTATAAGGAAACAAACGTTACTTGTTTCACGTCAATTCAATTAAAATTGTTCTAGTTATAACCATTTAAAATTTATGGGTAAAATTCGCAAACTACCGCTGCTACACATCCTATTCAGACCATACTATGAATTATAATAAAAAATTATCTTATTCGCCTTCAATATTATTATAAACTTTATAAACATATATAACACATTTGAAAACAATACTTTAAATTTTTAATTTCAAATTAAAAATTGAATATTATAATATTGTTATATTAATAAAATAATTTTTAGTTCAAAAATTAATCCAATTAACTTCAAAATTTGTAGACTGTTAAATAAATATATAATACTAACGGAACAATCGATTTGAATTTAAACCAATGTTTATATACCTATCTCAACTTCACTTTTCGAATTTGAAATTCAACATCAATTTAACTTTAACCGGCCATAAATAGTTGAAGTTGCTTCCAAATTCCTTACTTCCTTTTACGAAAATTATTCATATATATTTCAATCAAATATCTAAACTGTTTTGGAAAACAAATTCAAAATTCCATTTTCGATATTATTTTTAATAGTATAAAATTCATTTATGTAAAACGAAGACTTGACTAATTACTTCCATAATACCATAACCATGGTGTGTGATCACATTCAAATAGTAACCAACTGTATACAAATGATATATAAATCACCACATAAGCATCCATAATGATCACCATAATAACAATAACAGAGGTCATTAACTACATGCAAGTTTTGCTGTACTTAATGCTTCTCAGTGTAAACGTGTTTCTATATATACAATCATACAACCATCATCACATATAAATCATTAACATCCATAACCATCGATAATTAAAACATGTATAGTTCCACACTATTATTAACTTAAATAAAAATAGTTTTAGAAGTTCCCACCAATAGTGCTCCTTAAATCTTCAGTGTAAGACATCGTTCGAGCCATCGGGCAGCGTCACCGTGTCACGCACCATTTTTCTTTACTTCATAATATATATACACCTATATATTATAAGAAGAAGGAGGGGCTTGGTGGTGTTTAGCCATGGAGTAGTGGATGGCTTTGGTAGGCGCAAGGAGGGAGGGGGTGATCGCATGTGGAGAGGGGTTCTAGGCCGTGGCCTAGGGAGGTAGAAGGTGCCTAATTGGTGAGGAGGGGAGGGAAGAGGAGAGGGCAGATTTGGTAGTAGAGGGAAGCGGAAAAGGGGCCAAATTAAAAGGAGGTGGATAAGAGGAGGAGGAGGGAAAAGAAGGAGAAGAAGAATGGCTAGGAAGCCATATCTATAAGGAGGAAGAAGGAGAAGAATAAGAGAATGGAGATAAGAAAAGAGTGAGGGCACGCCTCCTTTTATATGATAGGAAGTGTTTTAAGGTGTTTCCACCTTATGGGACACTTGTCTTTAAAACATGATTAAGTCCATGCATGCAGACAAGTGTCATAGACACTTGTTTAATCATCTCTGGGTCAAGTATCAACTTATCTCCAGTTTCTAACCAACATGCCAGAGAATTACACGGCCTACCATACAACGCCTCGTATGGTGCCATCCCAATGCCAGACTGGTAGCTATTATTATATGCAAACTCAACTAGATGTGGATGGTCTTCCCACGATCCCCCAAAATCCAACACACAAGCTCTTAGGGGATCTTCCAAAACTCAACTAACCCTCTCGGTTTGACCATTAGTTTGGGGATGATAAGCCGTACTCAAGCACAACTCGATTCCCAAAGACTCTTGCAAACTTTTCCAAAATTTACTCGTAAACAATGGATCTCGGTCACTCACTATACTGTTTGGGGCACCATGGAACTATGCAGTTAAAGCCCTACTAAAGCCTCATAATATCCCCGCTATAGCCCATAGCGCTCTTCAACCGCTACTCTATTTTAATTTAGCGTTGATGAACAATAGATCCGCTTATAGCCCCACTTTTTTCCACTGCACCCGCTAAATCAAGGCTTTTTAGCATCTGCTCTAGCAATATTAATATATCGTGCTTGATTTGACTAGTTCTCTTTTCAAAAAATTCAGTAAAATTAGCGTAATGGGCTAAATTTAAGGCATAAGTGCCTAATATATTGCAACACTCAGTTACACTCATCAGATTTAACATGCATGACTATGGTATTCCATAATTTTGTTATATAAGATTAAATAATATTGGTTTCCTGTACACATATAATGTGAGAAAGATGATTAATTATTTATCAAATATTTTGTTTTACATGTAATGAACCTTTTTGCGCCTCCGCTATATCCCCGCTACACATTTTTGCACCTCCACCGCTATAGAACTGCTAAGCACTTTAACTACACAGCCATGGAATCGATCTATCCATTTCACATAAAGTTCTGCCAATTTCGATGCCGTCCTAGTCGACATGACAGGAATGAACTTTGCACTTTTGGTCAAGCGATCCACGATAACCTAAATCCCCTCATTTCCTGCCCCTGTTCGAGGTAGTCCATCGATAATGTCCATCGATATTTGCTCCCACTTACACGTAGGATGTAATGACCCGCATCTTCAGCGGTATAATAATTAATTTATTTAATTATTTAAATGGTGATTAAAAGGATTTAATGGTGTTGAATTAAATAATGGTGAATATTTAATTAAAATAATAATTAAATAATATATTTAATTCTGAAATAATCAGAATTGGCTGAAATGGCAATATGGTGTGAATTGGATCATCTGTGATATTTAATTCAGTTTAAAATTGAATTATAATAACGAATATATTATTTGAATGATAGTTTGAACATATAATTGTATTATAATCGAGCTCGAAATGGCGTTGCAGTTCGTAATTTGGCGATTTGAACTTCAACTGAATATACAGGGTCTGTTTTAAATCGGATTTCTATGAAACAAGAAACGTGTGGAGCTGGTGGAGTATATCTTTCTAGTGGAAGAGAAAAATGGGGATTTCGTCGGATAGATTTTGAAGTATGTCCAAATCAAATTTTCGAAAAGTCGCTGTGGAATTCCTTTGTAATTTATAAAGGAATTATTTATATTTTAAAAAATGAATTTCAATATAAATCGAATATCGGGTTGACCCAGATTTGAAATATCAAGTTATAAATCCCAGTAGAGCTGTATGGTATTCCACTATGAATATAGACGATAATATTTATTTTTAAATATTAAATTTAATTATATTTAAATATATTTATATATTTAAATAGGCTATTTAGAGCTTTAAAAATAGCCACTTTTGCAAACGAAGTCGGAATTCGACGAAACTAATTTTGTTGGATCTGCAATGTTAAATAGTTGTTAGATTCCAAGTTTCGTGATTTTTAGAGTCAGTGTGTGGCCGTATAGATTTTTAGAGTGAAAAACAGTCAGTATTTTGACGGTTAAAAATACGCTGTGTGAGCATACGAAGTCGAAATTTGACGTAACTAGGTTCGTTGGGACCGTAATGTCGAACTCTAGCTACATGTCCAGTTTGGTGATTTTTGGGTATCGTATGTAGTCGCAGGGATTTTTAGAAGTCAGATACAAGGAGAAATTGACAAAAATAAAATATAAAATCAATTTAAAAATATCCCCTCCATTTATTTGATCACAAACAGGCTACGCCCCCTTAAATTTCAACCACAAATGGCACCAACCACCAACCCCAACTATATAAGACCACAGGGGGTTTTACAGTGGAAATTTCCCAAAAACAAAAATCAAAACAAACCAAAGAAAAATCGATAAATCATTATATATATAGAGAGAGAATCCTTGGATGATATTCTTCATTCTGATGGGGCTTTTGCTGAGTTCGAACCCAGGCTTTTGTCGCTGTCAATGGGATACGCGAACTAGGGTTCGGTACTCTGGAAGTTTAGGTGTGCCTCAGGGAATTTGAAGGTAAGAATGGAGTTCAGGGATGGAAACCATGCCTCACGGTGGAGTCCTGGAGTTTCCGGTGGTGGTTTTGATCGAGGGCATCACGGAGGATGCGAGGAAGTGGTAAGCTCGAGCTCGGTATCCTAGGGTGGAGGTGGAAGAGGAGGAGGTGCCGAGTTGTTTGGTGGTGGTGGCACCGGAACTGGATGACCGACGGAAAAAAAGGAGGAGGTCAACGCGAGGTCAACAGTAAAAGGGGAATCGGGTTTTTCCTGTTTGATTTGGGGAGGATGAAGGAAATGAGGCGGGTTGGGTTTTAGTACACGGGTCTGGGCTATTATAGGGTGAGTGGGCCAAATATAAAAGGGTAAAGCCCAACTTTAAATTAAAATATAGTTTTAATCTAAATTCAAAATAGTATCTTGTCTTGTATAAACCATATCTTGATCATACGATATCAGATTGACGAACCATAAGTTGCATTGGGATCGTATGGACGGACACTACACGATGGAGTTGACTGGGAGTGAATCCGAGCTCATTACAATTTATAGCAAAATAAATTGTCAGAATCAAATCAAGCGATAGTTATCGTTATTAACGATGATCGTCCAATGTGAGTAAGTCTCACTAACTCGGAACAGTTTATAATTTCATGTTGTATTTTTAGAACTGTTAAATATTGGCTGATTGACTGTTTGCTGACTGTTTGATTGAACTACTAGTCAGTTAGTTGAATTTCTATATTGATTCTGTTTAACAGAATATATCATATGGAACTGAAAGTGATGTTATTTATATTGTTTAACATCTGTGATGCAGGGAAACAGGTTGGAGGAATCCAACTGGATTCCTCAACATTTATTTTACTTTGATTCATATATTGTGACATATGATGTGATATATAATCTGTTGTTGATTATGTGTGTTTGGACGATATTTATCGTTGTTATATGGTATGTTAAATACCATAAGAAATACTGGATGTGGGAAGGGGATTTTCAAAGTGGATTTTGAAAATAGATTATTTATATAAAATCACTGGATTTTATATGTAAAAGAAAGAGGATTTCCTAAAAGGAATTAATTTGAAAATCAAAAGAAATATATTTGTAAAACATTTATAGAAGAAATATGTTTGTAAAACAAATATAAAAGAAATATATTTGTAAAACATTTATAGAGGAATTATATTTGTAAAACAAACATAGGGGAGATATATTTGTGAAATCAAATATAAAGGAAATATTTGTCAAACAAGTAGAAAGAGAAATGTTTGTAAACCATTTACAAATGAGATTGAATAGGGAATATTTGTAAAACCTTTACAAATGAAATCGAAAGAGAAATGTTTGTAAACCATTTACAAATGAGATTGAATAGGGAATATTTGTAAAACCTTTACAAATGAAATCGAAAGAGAAATGTTTGCAAACCATTTACAAATGGAATCGAAAGAGGAATATTTGTAAAACCTTTACAAATGAAATCGAAAAGGAGGTATTTGTAAAACCATTTACAAATAGAGTTATAAAAAGGAAATATTTAGAAAATAAATAGATTTATAAAAAGGAAATTTGTTTATAACTGAATAGGATGTTATAAAAGGGAAACCGTTATAAACAGGAAAACGTTATTAAAAAGGAAATCATTTGTAAAATGAAGAACCGTTACTAAAAGTAAACCTTTATAAATGAATAGTTTATTCGAAGGGAGTTAATCGAATATAGTATTCGAAAGTAAGCAAATCGAATTAGTTATGCGAATTAGTTATTCGAATAGAGTTAAATAAATAAGAGTTATTCGAATATTAGTTTATTCGAATAGAGTTAAAGGAAAGGAGTTATCGATTATTAGTTAATCGAAGGAGTTATCGATTATAGTTTAATCGAAAAGAGTTATGGATTTTGTTTAATCGAAGTGAGTTATAGAATATTGGTTATTCGAAGGAGTTATCGAATTTAGTTATTCGATGGAGTTAATCGATTAGAGTTAAAATAAAGGAGTTAATCAAATATAGTTTATTCGAATGGAATCAATTGAGTTAATCGAATATTTGTTATTCGAATAGAGTTAAAGGAGTTATTCGAATAAGAGTTAAATAGAGTTATCGAATATTAGTTATTCGAATAGAGTTAAAGGAGTTATCGCCTAGAGTTAAATCAAATAGAGTTAATCCAATAGCGTTAGTCCAATAGAGTTAATTGATAAGGGTTATTCGAATAGAGTTATCGAATATACCTTATCGAAGGAAAGAATTATCGAATAGAGATGATCCGAAAGAGAGTTACGTAAGGAAGTTTGTTAAAGAATTAAAAGGTGAACTTTGTCTATTTCAAGGTTAGAAACTTTGTTCAATTAAGGTCTGAGAGGTAGTATTACCCCAACTGGATTGACTTCATTTTTAACTAAGGAATGGTTAAGGTTCGATAGTAAAGGCGGGTTAAAGGAATTTAGTTAATAAGCATAATGGTTTGAGTTGGTATCGCGATGGTTTGTTTAAACATCTGTCTAAGTCCAATGAAGGAGTTTTGGAAATGTTTTCCAACTGAGAACCAAAAATGTTTTCTGATATAGTAAACAAGAAATGGAAATGTTTTCCAATGGTAATAACATATATTTTCTAAATTTAGAAAATAAGAAATGTTGAATATAGGGAAACGGGAGATAAGTAAATTAATGAAAAATGAACCTAAGGACATAAATGTTAAATGATGTTTAATCGATATAAATTTCCATCTGGAAATAATATCGTTGTTTGCACACCTGTTTTTCTTTGATGGTTAAATCACAGACTATCGAAGTTTTGACAATTTTAACGTTGTTGATATGGAGAGATCGGTTGGATTATTATCCAAAGAACCACCCTGTATTGGCATAAGCGTTGCGAATCATATATGCCAAAGAAAATTGAAGACGGAGTAAGGTGCAAGGGCTATTGTATAAGTCTTAGATAACAGTGCCTAAGATGGATGTATTGAATAGTGCCTTCGGTTCATCCTGTTCCTGGATGACTTGTATGGATGAATGTCTGACAGAGTATTTCCAGAAAGGTCACGTACATTGATTTCTTCAACCGTACCAAGAGTGGAAGCGGAGAAGGAAACTTCTTTAGCTAACACGTAATGTACTGTTGTAGACGTCAATTAGTGATTTTCGATGGATCTGACAATGTGGCATTCGAAGTGAATTTGATGTGATGATGAAGCGTAACCTCAAGCCTCATCATCTGGTAAATGACAGAAATCGGGCAGGCAACATGGCTAAGTCGGTCGCTCCGAAGTAGGGTGTATAATCACCTGATCTAGAGTTTCATTTACTTCTAAAAATCTATTGTTGATGTTGTCCCATTCGGGAAACGGTTGCTGATCTCAACTGTTGGTGATACACATTCGATACACTCAAGCGAAATGAGTGGTCGGTCATGTGTGGCCGGGTTGCAAGATGTTCTTGTTGAACCCAGTGTATTCCTTTCTAGAGGTACACTAGCAAAAGGTTGTTCCATACCTTGTCATAGTTGGAAATCCATTACCCAATACGTGCTTGTAGTTTTGATTGTATACTATATATGTAGATCGTGAGATGGAAGCGTTTCTGCTAGATGATTATTATATTGTGGTTGATAGACATTATTATAATATCAAAAGGTTTTTGATATAAAGATAATTTGGATTCTCATAAGGGAAAAACCCATTCTGTTATACGGCGTGGTCTTATGAGATATCATTTACCTGCTTCAACTGTTTTAAACTGTTTTACTCACACCAGTCCCATGACTGACCCGGAGTTTATTTTGTTGTTTTCCCTAAACTCTTGGGTGCCTAAATTTTGTACGGGCAGTCAAGTAGTCGGGATTTACAGATACTTGAAGAGCTGGAGCAGGAGGCTTCAGGATCATATGGCTATAGTTATTTCCGCTGTGTTGTAAGTGTTGTACTTTGATAATGATGTATATTCAAGTACAGATGTATATTTCAAGTTATGTTATACATATTATATGTTATTCGTTCCTCTGTGAGGTTCGTGTTACTCTGATGTTGTGTTCTTCTTCTTTTTCTATTCTAAGTTTCTATCTTATCTTTCCTCACCCTCTGTTTTCTTTCTATTAGTGTTCTGATTTTCCAGTGTAATTCGGGTTGGACTTGTGTTATTTAGTCAGCTCAAATTGGACTGAATTTTCGGGTCATTACATAGGAACTTCCAATGGCTGAAGCAAACCACTCGGCTTCTTCTGTTCAGCTTTCACCAATTGACAGTTCATGCATTTGGAAATGAACTTTCCAATATCTCGTTTCATCCCCTCCCAGTAGTAGACTCGCTTCATGTCCTACTACATCTTATTACCACCGGGATGAATTGTCAACTTTGAGTGATGATATTCCCTCAGAACCTCGTCTCTCAATCCATCGATATCAGGGACAACTAATCGTCCTTACTTTCAAAGCCAACCTTATCGATCAACTTCGAACTCTTTATTCTTGGGTTCCAGCTTCTGAATAAACTCAAAAAGCTTCACATCTTGCTTTTGGATCTCTCCAAACTCTCGATAAGAGTGGGTCTTATCGACAAGCTTGTCAACATTTCAGATTCCAACTCACACCTTGGCCTGAAATCGAACCTTGCCAAATACTCGAGGCTCTTCCATTTTGAAAACATCAACCCAAACTTGCGTGTCTTCGACTCAATGCATCTGCCACTACGTTACCTTTACCAGAAGTATAGGCTATACCAAAATCATATGATGCCACTCTAACCACCGTTGCTGCCAAAGATTCAAATCCTTTAGGAGAAAAGAAACTTCAACGACTTGTGATTTGTGAATAACTCAAATCGAACTCCCAGTAGGTAATGTCTCCACATCTTCAGAGCAAACACAATCACCGCCAACTACAAATCATGAGTTGGATAATTCCTATCATGCGACTTTAACTATCGGCTCGCGTAGGCCACAACCTTGTCCTTCCGCATTAGCACTGCTCCAAGTCCAGTACCACATTCATCGGTGTCCACCACCATCTTTTCATTTCCACTTGGAATGGTCAAAACAGGAGCACTCGTTAGTCTCTCCTTCAAGATTTCAAATGCTTGTTCACACTTTGCATCCTATGTGAACACTTGGTTCTTCTTCGTTAATCTTGTCAACAGTGCAACTATCTTGGAGAAATCCTTGATAAACCGTCGGTAATAACTAGCCAACCCAAGGAAACTTCTCACATCTGTCGCATTCTTAGGTCTATCCCAGTCCTGGATTGCTTCCACCTTAGCGGGATCAACCTTTATCCCGTTTCCAGAGACAACATGGCCTAACAACCTCACTTCACTCTTCCAGAAGTGACACTTCGAGAACTTAGCTCTCAACTGATGCTTTCGCAATATTTCCAAAACAACTCTCAAAAGCGTCTTATGTTCTTCCTCATTCCGGGAGTAAACCAGAATATCATCCACGAACGCAATCACGAACTTGTTCAACTGATCTCTGGAAACTCTATTCATAAGATCCATAAAGTAGGATGGCGTGTTAGTCAACCCGAAAGTCATTTCCAACCATTCAAAGAAACCGAATGGTTTCCTAAAAGCAGTCTTTGGCACACTATCCTTAGACACCCTCAACTGGTGAAATCCCATTGCCAAATCCATCAGAGAAAACACTTTGGCTTCGTGAAGCTGATCGAGCAAGTCGTATATCCTTGGCAATGGATACTTGTCCATTTGGTCACCTTATTCAGATCACGATAGTCCACACAAAATCTTAATGAGCCATCTGCCTTGGTTGCAAACACGACCGGTGCACCCCATTCAGAAACACTTCTCCGAATGAATCCATTTCCCAGCAGGTCATGAACTTGCACCTCCAACTCTCGATGTTCCATAGGCGCCATCCGCCTAAGAGGCATAACGATTGGTTTGGCACCCTCAACCAAATCGATTCTAAACTCGATCTCATGATGCGGCGGCAACCCTTTGACCTTGTCAAAGACATCTTCATACTCATTAGCGATTAGCACAGATGACAAGTCTCATTGTGTAATCCTAAGCGAATACAGATAGCTCACGAAGACAACCTCTTCACGCTTAAATATAATGAACATTTTTCACCCATCCACATCCCTGACCCTCACCTCTAGCTTCACGCAATTCACCCTTGCCGCATACCTCTTGAGTTAATCCATGCCCAAGATGATCCCAAACCCAGCGAAGTTAAGAATAAAGCAATTACACACAAAAGAGCAACCATGACTCGACAACACTAGACCATGACACAACATGCATAAACTAGATGAACCCCCAAATGGATTAGTCATGATCAATGGTCTATCACAAATCTCGTGTTCCAAACCCAAGAGGCACACAAGCTCATTGCAAATGAAAGAATGTAATGCTCTGGTATCGAACAACACACGAACTGAAACACCATTAACTAAAAGAGTACCCTAGACGACAACACCCTTTCCCTTTTCCTCTGTAGTAGGAGCTCTTGAAGAAGATGTTACGACTTCCAAATCATATTCCTTCACAACCTGCTTTCCCTTAGCTGATTCTGGACAGTCCTTATTCTCATGCCCAGGCTTTCCACACTTGAAGCACTTCTTCTCAGCTTTGGGATTCTTGCATTCATTCGAGTAATGACCCTTCTGTTGGTAGTTAAAGCAAACCACCTCACTCTTAGGCTTCTTCTGGCCATACTTTCCTTTCTGCTGTTGCTTCTTCCTCTTTTTATTATTACCCCCTTGTTGTAGTTTTTGAACTTCCTTAGTTGCAGCGACAACATTTGCTTCATTAGGAAACAAGCTCCCATGGCGAACATCTTTTTCCACAATCTTCTCAAATGAATCGTCAAGATGATCCACCAACGGCCTTCCAATGTAGGCATCCAGACCCATAACAAACTTCTCGTTCTTCTGATAAGGTGTATTAATCTAGGAACGAGCATATCTGGACAAGGCCTCGAAATCAGAAACATAGTCAAATACAGAACGACCATTCTGTTTCAGCTCCACGAACTTCATGAAAAAAACTGACTTCTGAGCGATGGAGATAAACTTTGCTTTAAACTTAGCTTGGAATTACTCCCATGAAATCTCCTCTTCTGGAGTCTCAAGTGTAACCGAATTCCACCATTCCATGGCCCTGCATTGCAACTGCCTTGACGCAAGCATTCTCGTAGTTGCATCTTCCAATCCCAAGTCTCCAAAAATACGGACATAAGAATCCATCCACCTCTGAACCTCTTCAGCTGGCTCCTTTGAATGGTTTCCCTCCTGGAGACGTATAATCTTTGCATATCTTCACAAAATCCACAACCCTAGGCAACTGAACTCTTACATCTACCGTAGCTGCCATTGGAGCGGGGATCCTTCACTTGAATGCCTACATCATGGCTTCAAACGCGGTAGGATAGTCTGGTTTACAGCCATTTCCCCCTCCAGTATTAGCTCCCATAGCAGCGTGTCTTGATGTTCGTCTACTCATTCTAAATCTGCAATTTAGAACAATTAGCCACTTCCAAGAGAAATTGCTAAAGGAATACAACCATTACTACTATATATGCTAATACATATAGTAAGCGTCCAACTAAAATCTATAAGTACGTCTCTCATACGTAATTATGTCTTCGAACTTTGGCTAAATCATTAACCAGAGCACTGATACCAAATGTGACGACCGCCCATAACCCCTGCACTAAGCAGGTGGAATAATGCGTTGAAAGGTATGTCAGGCAACTATGGACGATCATTAGAGTTGGTAAACAACATCAAAACCTGTCGTAGAACTCACAGCACAAGGATAAAATATAATAGAACATATACAACAGGCAATAGTAATGAAACATCACACAGCAAACTTTTCAAACTTTCACAACATCTTGAAAGATTATCCCAACGTCATAGGAAATATTAAGTATGTACATTGAAACACCCCACCTCCATTAAGGTCACTCACAAAGGGAATGCCTTAACTTTGGTGGAGGGTTATGGTTACAAGACACAGAAAAATTTACAAGACAGATAAATTTAAGCAGCGGAAATTCAAATATTTATTGCATACGTAGTTCAATACAAAAGCATTACATCAAATTTTCTCAAAATAACTTCCAAAACATTACACCATAATTTCTGTCTTGATTATTTAACTAAGGAGCATAAACCAAAAGTAAAAGTGCATAAATCCCCAAGGATAATGTCCAAGAGCTATAGCCAAGGTGAAAGAGATTCCAAATCATACATCTACTTTCTTGAAGCTTGCAAAGAGTCTGACTAAGCTGTAGTATTCCCTCCCTGTGGACCTGGGGGGAACGGAAGAAAAGAAGACGAGAGAAAATGGGCCAGACAATAAGTCTGGTAAGTTCAGTGATTACTAGTATTTAAACAAGGAAATGGATCATGACAGTGATAACAGAACATAGGACAATACCCTAGTATAAGATAAGAGGAATATGTGATCGCACCCGTTACTATAGTCTCTGCACCTACTTAACCATTGGTTCAACCAAACCACGTGTTTATAACGAACGATCCCCTTAATGATCGGCTCCTATTCGCATGCATTCATGTCCTATGTCATTCGGCCCCGCTTGACAGTAGCTACCTATGCTAGTCCCACCATGGGGTGTATCAGTCCCTCTGGTGGCAACCCGACACGATTCAAGATGCACAGTGTACACTACTGATGCCCAGTGCCTGTTTTTTTCCACTCCGGAGTACGTGCACATCCATACTCCGTTGGAACCTACACTGGCCCACCAACCGCCGAGGTTTTGACTGCTTATGATTCAGCCCAGTAATCGTGCTCCACCCTGCCTAGTTTCAGGTTACCATGATACATTTATGTGGGTTACTGCTGAAATGGGTCCCCGTTACTAGGGTTTTCTAATCAACATGTTTATTTAGTTAAGTATCCAAGTTTACCTAACCCTACCCATTCTTTTAGTTAACATGTTGAATCAGTTAAGTGTTTTCCTAATTTACTTAACCCTACCAATCCTGACTTAGCTTTAAATTATTAACGCATCAACCACTCACATTAGACAGGTCTTGTTGTTGTCACTGGATGTGCCGGTCGGTTCCGGACAGATTTACACCACAACTCAGTCTAACCTCAGGTTCTTTTTGGGCTTGATGCACTAACCACCCACATTAGACAGGTCTTGTTGTGGTCACTGGATATGCCGGTCGGTTCCGGACAGATTTACACCACAACTCATTCTAACCTCGTGTTAGGCATATTCGTCTTTTCTAAATTCATATTTTTCTATGATGCCAAATTTCTTTATGTAAATTAATTTTAATTTACTCATGCCATGATTATCATTTCAAATATTTCTCATAATAAATGGTATATCAAATATACCATTTTATGAACAAACATATGCCATGAATTTTCATGTTTTCCCATCGTTATCCCCGTAGAACGTACGTATGAATCACATAAAATGTTGGGCTAGCAAATTAGCCCAAACCCATAAACAAAAAGGGGTAATAAAAAAGGAACATGAAATAAACATAAAATAACATACATTTAACTTATCACATGTAACTTGGCATAGATGTATCATTATCTTAACTAAACAGGTAAAGCTGAACTAGTGACTAAGTTGGATCAAATTTTCATGAAAACTTGACAAAGGTCTAGCATGAAAGGTTAACATATAATCACAGTTTCAACCCACAACTTAGCATATAATCTTATGTATGTCAAAACATAAGAAAGTTATTTTAATCAGTTTTAATCAAAATTTAGCATGATGTTAACAACATAAGAGGACTACAATTCCACTTTTACAACATAATTGGATTCATCCTAACATGAGTATACATGTGTGTTGATCAAACATATAAGCATGTGTTTTAGATCACTAACTTGCAAATAACCATCGATTCATAACATGACATGTTTTACCATTTAATTGGCAAAATAAATCCATTACCCAAATCATAATAGATTTCAATAACATTCAATATGTTCATCACCACAAGCATATAGACATGATTAATATACAACATGTTCATCGCCACAAGCATACAGACATGATTAATTACAACGATACTTTAGGATAAACGAGAATCAAATCTTATACATAAGCATCATTCTATATCCCAATTACAACATGTCATGATTCAAATCGAAAGAATGTTTAAATCTGCGTAATAACTAACTTACAAACTAAAAGGAAAAACTTGCGTTCTGAAATCTGAATTCTGAAATTGGAGATGTGCGCCTTTGATGAAGATCGTTGAATTAGACTAGTTTTAATTTGATTTTAGATGTAAGCTTCTAATTTGTCTTCGAATTGAAAATGGTGACGGCTACCCCAAGTTCCCTACTGACGGCATTTCAGTTCTAGGATTATTTTTCTGTGTGTTTTTAGGTTGAGTTATTTATATAGAATTCCAGTTTAATTATAGCCGTCGGATGAACCTAGAGTTAATCACAACCACTCAGACCAGATCAGGACCATCCAGAAACCCTAGTGACTCAGCAGCATGTCATCAGTCGTTCAAATTTCAGATCTGGCCAGGGGCCAGGTCGACCTCAAGGGGGGAGGTCGACAGTAGGGTCGACCCCCTGGTCGACCTGCCTGGGCGGGAATTTTCCCGCCCAGCCCGCTTCTGACTTCTGTTTGAATTTGAACTTGTTTTTTCGAGCTGTTTGAATTTATTTGAATTTTATGGAAACTTCTGACAGCCATAACTTCTTCATACGAAGTCCAATTTACGCGAACTCGGACTCTATCTCAACCAAAATTCCGAGACGAACACAATGGAGTAACTCATTTCCCTTAATTCTAACATTTTAAATTAATTATTCTAGGATTCGTTATTATAACTTTAATAGAAAATACGGGGTGTTACATTCTCCCCTCCTTTTTGGGATTTCGTCCCCGAAATCTCCAAGTCGAGAAGAACTTGTATCTTACCATCCAATCACCCATCTACTCAACCATCAAACACAGGCGTCCATTGTCCTTAAAAGATTTCTAATGCTTCATGATCATATGCATTATGTGTGTACATGTCCTTATCTAATGCAAAATCTGGCGGTCTACTGATTCAGTTGACCTCCTTAATGCAATTTATGTCAGTGCCATGAGTCCATTATGAATGAAATTTTTTCCTACTCAAAATTTCTTACATGAGTGCACAAACATTCATACAAATGCAACGTCCATATGATAACACATCAAGTTTTAATCCATAAACCAATACATATATGCAATATGGAAGTGACTGAGCCGATCTAATACCTAATGTGTGTGTATATGCATCCACTAGCAACCACTTGCAACCATCAATCGTAACATGTTTCAATTACATGTTTACATCCAAATGGGTTCCTACCTAAGGATAAAGGATAGGATCGAGGAGATATGCCTAAAAAGATAGATACGAACATAAACTTGAGGAAAAAGATATTAAAGACGTCCCCTCAAAAAGAAAAGGGTAGGTTGCGCGTATTCTGTCCTCGGTTTCCCAAGTCGCGTCTTCCTCGGTGTCGCTCCATTGAACTTTGATGAGCTTAACTTCATGGTTGCATAGCTTTTTGACCTCTGTTCCCAAGATATGGGTTGGAACTCTCCTCACAGTTGCTTCTCGTTCAACTTCAACTTCCTCTAGCATACTTGGTTCTACCACTTCCACAGACTCATGTAAGCATTTCCGTAGGTGGGAGACATGAAAGACATTATGAATCCCGGCCAATCTTTCGGGCAGTTGTACCCTATAAGCCATCTTCCCAATCTTCTCGATGATAGGGAACGACCCTACGAATCTTGGTGCTAACTTTCCTGCGGATCCAAAGCGAACGACGTTCCTCAAAGGAGATACTTTAAGGAATACCCTGTCTCCAACTTCGAACTCAAGGTCAGTTCTTCTTTTGTCTGCGTAGGACTTCTGTCTATCTTGGGCAGTCTTCGTTCTTCTTCGTATCAAGTCTACTTTCTCTGAAGTCTCCTTAATCATGTCTGGTCCAAGTATGAGCTTGTCTGTGGACTCCCACCAGCAAGTTGGTGACTTGAACGGTCTTCCATATAATGCTTCGAAAATTGCCATGCCTATGGTAGCTTGGTAGCTATTGTTGTAAGCGAATTCCACCAAAGGTAGATGATCCTCCCATGTTCCTCCGAAGTCAATAATGCATAACCTCAAGAGGTCTTCTAATACTCTGTCGACTCTTTCCGTCTGGCCATCAGTTTGAGGGTGATAGGCCATGCTTAAGCATAACTGTGTGCCTACAGCCTCTTGTAAACTCTTCCAAAACTCGCTCGTGAAGATAGGGTCTCGATCACTCATTATGCTGGAGAGTAGCCCATGGAGTCGAACTATCTCCTTAAGATATATGGATGCTAGAGATGAGGTAGTCCTTCTACTTTTGACGGGTATAAAGTGGGCGATTTTTGTGAGCCTGTCCACTATTACCCAAATACTGGTGTTGCCCCTTCTTGACCTAGGCAACCCATATATAAAGTCCATCGAGATGCTATCCCATTTCCACTGTGGGACCTCTAGAGGATGGAGCAGATCACCAGGCTTCTTCTACACCGCCTTGACTTGTTGGCATATTAAACACTTAGAAACAAATTTAGCTACGTCTTTCTTCATGCCATTCCAAAAGAAAACTCTTTTGACGTCTTTATACATTTTGTCTCCGCCTGGGTGTATGGTCAGCTTGGAATGGTGTGCCTCTTCTAGAACCGTCTTTACCAAACCTCTTGCTTGTGGGACACATAGTCTTCCATCTCGTCTCAACCAGCCCTTTGCATCCATGGAGTATCTACTGAGGTGACTGGAAGTCTCACCCCTAATTAACTTGTCCATCACTTCGGCTAGCTGAGGGTCTTCTTTTTGCGCAGCTCTGATTGAGTCTAATAGAGTTGGTCGCACTTCTAACGTTGCTAGCAAGCCAGGTACAAAGTCAGTGGATGGTCTGAAACTAAAGCTTGCTATGAACTCCAAGCTTTGCCTATCCACAAAGAGCGGACTTAAGGTTAGTTTCTTTCTACTTAAGGCGTCTGCTATTGCATTGCCCTTGCCAGGAGTGTAGGAAATCTCAAAATCGTATGAGGCAAGAAACTCCATCCACCTTTGTTGCCTCAAGTTGAGATCTTTCTACGAGAATGGGTATTTCAACGATTTATGGTCAGTATACAGTTCAAATTTCTCATCTAGGAGATAATGGCGCCAAGACTTAAGCGCAAAAACGATGGCTGCCAACTCTAGGTCGTGGGTTGGGTAGTTTTTATGGTGTACTTTCAACTGTCTTCCACCATCCACTACCTTCCCTTCTTGCATCAGAACAGCGCCTAGTCTCGTTCTGCATGCATCTGTGTATACTGTAAACATCTTGCTTCAATCAGGCAATGTCAGAACCGGGGCTGTTGTTAGAGCCCTTTTCAAACGTTGGAAAGCAATATCGCAATCCAAATCCCAATTGAAAGCTAGGTTCTTCTTTGTCAATCTTGTTAGTGGAGTTGATATTTTTGCAAAATCTTTGATGAACTTTCGATAAAAGCCTGCTAACCCAAGAAAGCTTCGGACTTGGGTTGCGTTTAGAGGAACCTTCCAATCTTGCACAGCAACCACTTTCGTGGGGTCCACAGATATCCCCTCTTTGGACACCACATGTCCAAGGAACATAACTTCTTCTCTCTAGAAATGGCATTTAGAGAATTTCGCCTTCAACTGATGTGCACAGAGAGTATCCATGACTTCCTTTAGATGCTGAGCATGCTCTTCCTCATTCTTTGAGAAGATCAAAATATCGTCTACGAAGACCACCACAAACTTATTAAGGAACTCTCGGAACACCCTGCTCATTAAATCCACTAAGTAAGCGGTGCGTTTGTCAAGCTGAAGGACATGACAAGCCACTCGAAAAAACCATTGGGAGTTCTGAACGCAGTCTTATTGATGCTGTCTTCAGCCACTCTTAGCTGATGAAACCCGGTAGCTAAATCTAATTGGGAGAAAACCGATGAACCTACAAGCCAATCGAACAAATCATCTATTCTTGGGAGTGGGTGCATGTTCTTCTTAGTTAGCTTGTTTAGCTCCCTATAATCAACGCATAGGCGAAGCGAACCATCAGCTTTGTTTGCGAACACTACCGGAGCACCCCATTCAGAAATACTCCGTCTTATGAACCCCTTTTCAAGCAGCTCTTTGATTTGCTTGCTGAGCTCCTTTCTCTCCCTTGGGGCCATGTGCTTAACAGGTAAAGCAACAAGCTTTGCATTATCAACCAGGTATATGCGGAAGTCTATCTCCCGCTTCGGAGGTAAGCCCTTTACCTCTTCAAACACATCCAAGTACTCACGGACTATCCTTACAGACTGTAAGTTCTCAACAGATGCATCAAGAGATTCTAGATAACTAAGCATGACGGAGTTCATGGGATTACATGAAATTTATAGAGTGTTACCGAGGCGAGTCATGAGTCTAACCACTCTCTTTTCACAATCGAGGACGGCACCATTACTGGATAGCCATTCCATGTCTAGAATTAACCCATAGCCCGTGAAGCCCAAAACAAAGGCATTACATCTAAACTCCACGCTTAGTATAGATATTTTCAAATCCAAACAAACCATTAACAAATAGGCTGAGCCCCCAATTGGATTTGAAACAACCAAGGGATCCTCTACTATACTGGTGTCTAGGTGCAGAGATTCCACTAAAGCAGTAGATATAAACGAGTGCGATGCGCCAGAATCAAATAGTGTACGTACGGGATGATCAAAAAGATAGACTAAACTTTCGACAGAAATATTTCTACCTCGTTCTTGTGGAGGTGCCGTAAGAGCGTGAACTTGTCCTCCAGAAGAAGGTCCAGCTCCTTGCCCTTGCTTCTTTGGGCATGCCCTAGCCATGTGCCCTGTTTCACCACAGTGGAAACAGCCACCCATCTTCCTTTTCTTCTTCTTGCAATCTTTGATCAGATGCCCCGGGAATGCCACAGAAATTACACTTTCTCTTTTCATGGGGTTTGTTGTTCTTCCCGCCTTTCTTTGAATCAGACTTCTTGTTCTGCGACCCTTACCCGTTCTTTTCTTGAGGCACTTCCTCTTTTGCCTCATTCTTTCCCTTGTCTTCCTCATGTAAGAGTGCCATGTCCACTAACCTCTCGTAAGTAGCCCCCATAGGTATATGGGTCATAGCCAAGCTGTGAAGTGGCTCATTCAACCCCTTGACAAAACAGAGAGCCTTCTTATGAGGAGTATTCACTAAGTCCAGTCCAAATCGGGCCAGCTGATTGAATTCATTGACGTACTCCTTGACCGTCACACTTCCTTGCTTAAGAGATCAGAACTTTTCCAGCTGTAAACTTCATTCAGCTTGTGAGAGGAATTTCATCTCAAACCTTATTCTGAAATCCATCCATGTGTCAACTGGTCTTTCAGCGTTAGTGACTTCCCACCAATAGGAAGCTTCGTCTTTGAGCAACCACACAGCCAACTGTATCTTCTGCCTATCGTCTACCTCGAAGATAACGAATAGATCCTCTGTTTCTTTGAGCCAGTTTCTTGCTTCTATGAATGATTCAATTCCCTTGAAATCATTTCCACCCATGGCCCTAAAGTGTAACACCCCGTATGTTGAATAACTTGCTATAATATAAAATAGGGCAGAATTAAATTTTAAAATCTGAATCAGGGGAAACGGGCTATGCCATTGCGTTCGACTCGGAAAAATACGCGAAATAGAGTCCGAGTTTTCGAAAATCGGAGTCCGTATGGCCCAGTTAAGGCCCGAAGAAGTTTCAGAAAATTTAAAACAGATTTTAAATACAAAAATTTCAAATTTCAGAAGTGGCGGGAAAATTCCCGCCAGACTCAGGGAGTCGACCTGGGGGTCGACAGGGGTGTCGACCTGCCCACCAGGTCGACTAGGGTGTCGACCCTAGTGTCGACCTGGGGGTCGACCTCCCTGGTCGAGCCCAGGTGACCTGGGTGCACCAGTTTGGCTTTTGGGCTGTGTTTTGGTATCTAGGACGAAATCTGACGGCTCTAATCTGATTTAGGGTTAATCTAATGGCCTAAAACACCTAACTACTCTATAAATACACCCTAAGACTACCCTAATTCATACTAAAAACAGATACAACACCGTTATGCCGTCAAAATGCAACTTGAAGGAGCCTCCATCAAATTAAAGAGGAAGATAGCTTCTCAAATCAACTACTAATCAACTCTAGCAACTTAATCTTCTTCTTAGGAGTACTAATCAACAAGTTGTGAGTTTTCTATAGCCTTAATGACCAATTGTTGAAATGATTATGATAGGATATAATGAGGTTATGGCTATGAATGTGGATCAATGCAAGATTATGTTATCATATGCTATGTGTTTGTGATGTTATGCAAGTTATGTGCTCTATGTTCATGATGTTATGCAAGTTATGCAAGTCATATACTACATGTTCATGATGTTATGCAAGTTCTGCAAGTCATATGCTACATGTTCATGATGTTATGCAAGTTATGCAAGTCATATGCTATGTGTTTATGATGTTATGCAAGTCATATGCTTTGTGATCATGATGTTATGCAAGTTATGCAAGTCATATGATAAACATTGATCCCTTATGACACCATGATATGCAAGTTTGGTGTTTGATTATATGCGAGTTCATATATGATATGTTATGCAAGTTTGGTGTATGATTATATGCTAGTTCATATATGATATGTTATGCAAGTTTGGTGTATGATTATATGCAAGTTCATATATGACATGTTATGCAAGTTTGGTGTTTGATTATATGCAAGTAACATGTGCAAGTTTACACCTTAGTATGATATGCATACATATGCAAGTAACATATGCAAGTTTACACCTTAGTATGATATGCATACATATGCAAGTTAACCCCTTAGTATGTCATACATACATATGCAAGTTTACCCCTTTGTATGACATAAGTCACTTATGCAAGTTAACCTCCTTATGACATATGTGATTCATACAAGTTTGGGTTGGTTATTTATGCTAGTTGGGTTTGATGCTATATGCATGTTGATACCTTTAAAAACCATGTTGGTTGAACCCATTGTATTTGTGATGAATCTTCCCTTTTATGTCATGTTAGCGAATTACGTGGGGAACTATGGGGTTAATATACATGTTGATGAAATGGTTGGTATGATTATGCATACCATAAAGTGGATGGACATAATTGAGTCAATTATGTACATCGTTAAAATTGGAATTAATTAGGGAAAATTAATTCGAAATATGGGGGTGATTAATTAGGTGTAATTAATCGACTAAGACACGAGGTTGGACCCTTTTGTAGCATAAGACTGCCCGGAACCGACCGACAAATCCAGCGGCTACAAATGATTGGCCCAATGTGAGAGGTCTTAGGCACAAACTAAATACGTGACAAGTGTAAAGACACGAGGTTAGACTCGGTTATGGCAAAAGGCTGCCCGGACCCAACCGGCAAATCCTGCTGCCATAAAAGATAGTCTAATGTGAGAGGTCTTTACAACGGTTACGTTCTTAATCAATTACGAAACACTTAACCAGATAAGCATGTAGTGGGGCATGAGGGGTTAAGTGGGTGCCTTGGGTGGCATGTGGAAATCAAGTAAATGCCTTGGGTGGCATGTGGAAATCTAGTGGGTTGCCTTGGGTGGCAATAGAAAATACGATTAGAATACTTAACCAAGTGGAAACATGTAATTAAACATGATTAAAGGGTTAAGTGGGATGCACTAGATAAAGAGACAAGCTTAGGTGGGTAGCTTGTGGGGGCCCATTTCACCCAATAACCCATATGTATCTTATTGGGCTCGACCCATGTCGAGGACGGGACACGCGTACTGGTCTTGATTATAAGAGGCCAAAACGGGTTAGTGGTGGCAATGCAAGTCCAACGGGTTTCATATGCGTGTGTGGACCCGGGCTGGTAGGTAAGACGTTGTTGCATCGTGTAGGTATAAGCCGTGCACCATTGGTTGTATCGGGTTGCCACTTTGGGGAGTGATACACCCCACTGTGGGGCCAGCACGGGTATCTACGGTAGGGAGCCGATCGCTTGGGGAGTAGTGGGTACACCTAGTGGAGATAGGGGCAGACGACACCTATGTAGTCAGCTAGGGGTACACGAAACTACTGGGTAAATTTTCTAAGTCCTTGGGTGCGATCAACCTTTAAGTAGGAATGACTGGTGTGGTGCAGTTAGTAATTACCCTTGGGTGGGTAGATGCGTCTTTACCGTTATCTTAGTTCATCCTATGTCTAGTTGGCTACTTAGTGTAGTCATTTATCCCCAGTCATCCCGTACCAAGTTTATATCATACCCTAATTACTTTAATGATTGTGTTGTTAAAGTTATAGGGCTCACTCAGACTTATGTCTGACCCCGTTGTTTTTATCTTTTCCCCCCTCAGGTCCTCAGGTTGGGCCTAGCACTAGTGGGCTTTGATCAGATTTCTTTATCTATCTCTTGGAGCTTGGACCGTGATGTAAAGACCAGCTTATCTTTTCTATTATGGCTATTGTTTATGTAGTGGGATTATGTACTTATGTTTTTACCAGGATGGATATTTAGTACTTGACTCTTTATGGTGTTGTAACTAAACATGTTTACCTTCTGCTGCAATGAAATGATGTTTTAGATTTCAAGTATTTATATCTATCTTGTTGTAAATTTTCTGTTCTATATTCACTTAAAATGCTCCACCGAAGTTAAGGCATTCCCTTAGTGAGTGACCTTAGCGGGTGTGGGGTGTTACACGTGGTATCAGAGCAAAGGTTACCAGAACAGATAAAATTTTTAGAAAACTATTTTTCTAAAAACATTTTTGGAAGAAGTATTTTCAAAAACATGTCTTTTAAGAGAAAAGTTTTTGAAAGAAAAGCATAATCCCCAATAGCAATATCTTTATCTTTCGAATTCTCCGTTTTGAATCTTTCCTTTTTTGTTTCAGCATGGCTGAAGATCTTAACTTTCCGGAGGGTGTGACGATACCAGTATGGTATAGGAGATTGATGGAGGCTAGGGCCGCCACTGCGGGTCCAGCAAATGTTCCTCCACCAACAGTAGCACTAGATCTTCCTCCTCCCCCTCCTCCTCCTCGCACGGATACTTTTGCTAAGACTTGCAAGGAATTTAAGGCTATGGGAGGGAAACCTTTTCAAGGATCAGAAACTTTTGTGGAAGCTAAAGATTGGCTTAAGGAGGTGGAAGAGTTGATAGATATCTTTGAGATGGAAGAGGGAAAGAAAGTCAAGTTAGCTGCTTGGTTAATGATGGGAGAGGCCTCATTCTGGTGGGAGGTCACTAATGGAGAGCACCCTGTTGACTCTTGGGCGGATTTCAGGCAAAGATTTGTGGCAAAGTTTCTCTCAAGGGCGGAGGAAAGCTTGTATATGGAAAGGTTCTTGACTCTAAAGCAAGGAAACCTCTCGGTGAAGGAGTATGTCAACAAGTTTAATCAATTGGCAAGGTTTGGCATAGACATGGTGAATACACCAGAGAAGAAGGCTTTGAGGTTCGTTAAAGGCTTGAATGAACCGATGCATGGATTGGCTATGACTCACATCCCTATGGGGGCCACCTTTGAGAAGCTAGTAGATATGGCACTCATGCATGAGGAAGAGAAGGGTCCCAATGCTAATAAGGCACCCGAGAAGAAAGGAGATCAAAAGAGACCTCAACAGCAACAAAACGGAGGTGGGAAAGGCAACGGTGGCAAGGGAAAGAAGAAGTGCTTCAATTGCGGGACACCAGGCCACCTAAGCAAAGATTGTCGTAAGAAGAAGAAGACTGGATGCTTCCACTGTGGCGAAGCAGGGCATCTAGTGAAGGATTGCCCAAAGAAGGGGCAAAGGACGGGATCTACCTCAAGAGGACAGGTGCAAGCTCTTATGGCACCAGGTAAGGCAAGGGGGCAAGTTCAGGCTCTCGCGGTTCCACCGATTCAGGAAAGAGGTAGAACTATTTCCGTTGAAAGTCTGGTTTTTCTGTTTGATCATCCTGTCCGTACATTGTTTGACTCTGGCGCATCGCATTCGTTTATCTCATCATCATTAGTTGAGTCACTGCACTTAGACACCAGTCTAGTAGATGATCCCTTGATTGTTTCAAACCCAATTGGGGCCTCCACTTATTTGTCCATGATATGTTTGGGTTTGAAGATTTCTATATTTAGCATTGAGTTTAGATGTGATGCTTTTGTTTTGGGCTTCACGGGCTATGGGTTGATTTTGGGCATGGACTGGTTATCCAGTAATGGTGCCATTCTAGATTGCGAAAGGAGAGTTGTTAGGCTCATGACCCGCTTGGGTAACACTCTCGAGATCTCTTGTAATCCCATGGATTCTGTTATGCTAAGTTATCTTGAATCGCTTGACGCTTCGGTCGAGAGTTTGCGATCTGTTAGAGTGGTCCGGGAATACTCGGATGTGTTTGAGGAGGTGAAGGGCTTACCTCCGAAGCGGGAGATAGACTTCCGAATATATCTGGTGGACAATGCTAAACCAGTATCTTTACCAGTGCGCCACATGGCTCCTCGTGAGAGGAGGGAACTCCATAAGCAAGTAGGGGAGTTGCTTGAGAAGGGGTTCATAAGACGAAGTATATCGGAGTGGGGTGCTCCAGTAGTTTTTGCCATGAAGGCGGATGGGTCCCTCAGACTTTGTGTAGACAATAGAGAACTCAACAAGCTCACAAAGAAGAATAGACACTCATTGCCGAGGATTGATGATCTTTTTGATCAGTTGGTTGGCGCTTCAGTATTTTCGCAGTTGGACTTAGCCACGGGGTTTCATCAGTTGAGGGTGGCTGAGGATAGCATAGACAAGACTGCCTTTAGGACTCCGGATGGTTTCTATGAGTGGCTGGTGATGCCATTTGGTTTGACGAACGCCCCTGCATACTTTGTTGATTTGATGAGTAGGGTGTTCAGGGAGTTCCTTAATAAGTTCGTGGTGGTCTTTGTGGATGACATCTTAGTATTTTCTAAGAGTGAAGAAGAGCATGCCCTACATCTTAGGGAAGTGTTGGAGACTCTTCGAGCGCATAGCCTTAAGGCTAAATTCTCTAAATGTCACTTCTGGAGGAAGGAAGTGCGGTTCTTGGGGCACGTGGTCTCCAAGGAAGGGATAGCGGTGGATCCCGCGAAGGTAGTATCAATTCAAGATTGGAAGGTTCCGAAGAATGCTACCGAGGTGAGGAGTTTCTTGGGGTTGGCTGGCTACTATAGGAAGTTTATCAAGGACTTCGCGAAGATATCAGCCCCGTTAACTCGCTTGACAAAGAAGAATCTAGTCTTCGCATGGGACGTAGATTGTGACGATGCATTCCGACGGTTAAAGAGAGCTTTAACCACAGCTCCAGTCTTAGTGTTGCCAGATGGGAGTAAGCCATTTGTTGTCTATACCGATGCTTGTGGGACAGGGCTGGGCGCAGTCTTAATGCAAGAGGGAAGGGTAATAGCCTACGGTGGAAGGCAGTTGAGAAAGCATGAGAAAAATTACCCTACCCATGATTTAGAGTTGGCCGCTATTGTTTTTGCGCTTAAGATTTGGCGCCATTATCTTCTCGGTGAGAGATTCGAATTGTTCACTGACCACAAATCATTGAAGTACTTGTTTTCTCAGAAGGATCTGAACTTGAGACAACAAAGGTGGATGGATTTCTTAGCATCCTATGATTTCGAGATAGTGTATACCCCTGGCAAGGGTAACGTGGTGGCGGACGCCTTGAGTAGAAAACGGTTGTCCTTGAGTCCATTGTTCATGGAACGACGAAGCTTGGAATTTATCTCGATGTTTGATTTCAGACCTTCCGTTGACTATGTACCCGGATTGCTAGCATCCTTGGAGGTCAGACCTACTCTTTTGGGACGGATTGGCGAGGCACAGCGGGACGACCCACAGTTGGTTGAGTTAGTAGAGAAGCTCATAAGGGGGGAGTCGTCCAGCCATTTGAGTAGGTACACCCTAGACGATAGGGGGTGCTTGCGTAGAGACGGTAGACTTTGTGTACCGCAAGACGAGGGTTTGAGGAAGGCTATTCTTGATGATGCACACCGTTCTAGGATGACCATTCATCCCGGTGGGGACAAGATGTACCAAGACATGAGGCGAGTTTTCTTTTGGGCCGGTATGAAGAAAGATGTGGCCGAGTATGTCGCTAGATGCTTGGTGTGCCAACAAGTGAAAGCGGAGCAAAATAAACCTGGTGGGTTGCTTCACCCATTGGAAGTTCTGCAATGGAAGTGGGATAGCGTCTCGATGGATTTTATTGATGGGTTACCCAGATCGAGGAAGGGTAATACGGGAATTTGGGTTGTGGTAGACAGACTTACTAAGAGCGCCCACTTTATACCCGTGAAGAGCAAGAGGACTGCTCCATGGCTAGCTTCAGTTTATCTTCGAGAGATAGTTCGATTGCATGGGGTACCCTCTAGCATAGTGAGTGATCGAGATCCTATCTTCACTAGCAAGTTTTGGAGGAGTTTGCAAGAAGCAGTGGGGACTCAATTGTGTTTGAGCACCGCATATCATCCTCAGACGGACGGCCAGACCGAGAGGGTGAATCGTGTTCTGGAAGACCTTTTGAGGCTTTTTATCTTAGATTTTGGAGGTACATGGGAAGAGCATCTTCCATTGGTAGAGTTCGCGTATAATAACAGCTTTCAGTCCAGTATTGGTATGGCTCCTTTCGAAGCTCTTTATGGAAGGCCTTGTCGATCACCTACATGTTGGTGGGAATCTACGGATAAAATCTTGCTTGGGCCTGATATGGTTAGGGAGACTTCGGAAAAGATTGATTTGATTCGAAGAAGGATAAAAGCGGCGCAAGACAGGCAGAAATCTTACGCGGATAAGAGGAGAACGGATCTGGAGTTTGATGTTGGGGACATGGTCTTTGTCAAAGTATCTCCATTACGGAATGTTGTTCGCTTTGGGTCCGTTGGGAAGTTAGCTCCAAGATTTGTAGGACCGTTTCCTATTAAGGAAAGGATTGGACGGATGGCATATAGAGTGGATTTACCCGAGAGACTTAGTGGGATACATGACGTATTCCATGTGTCACATTTGAGGAAGTGCCTACATGAGACCGCAGAGGTGGTAGAGCCGAGCTTGCTTAGAGAAGTGGAGGTAGAGCGTGATGCAACTATTCGACGAGCTCCTACCCGCATCCTTGGGTCAGAGATTAGGAAGTTGAGGAACAGAGAGGTGCGACTAGTCAAAGTGCAATGGGGAGAGGATGAGAGCAATGCTACTTGGGAGACAGAAGCGAAGATGCGTTCACTGTACCCATTCCTTTTTGAGGGTATGTCTTTTAACTTCTTCTTTATCGTTTGTCTAGTACTTATCTTATCTTTAGTATGTCCTCTCATTAGCACCTTTGACCTTTAGATAGGGTAAACCTATGGTTGAAACATGTGTTTGAGACATGTTATGTTTGATGGATGCGTGTGGATGCAAGTGGTTGCTAGTGGTTGCTCGTGGATGCATATACACACACTCTAGGCACTAGATCGGCTCAGTCACTTCATATTGCATATTGCATATAATTGTGTGTAGGTAGCTATATAAATGGATGTATAATGGTTGTGCTATCATATGGATGATGCATTTTGGTGAATGATTGTGCACTCATGTAGAAATAGTATGTGTTGATAGGGTTCTTTCGCATACATATTGGATGCATGGCACTATCATGGTTTGCATTAAGGAGGTCAACTGAATCAGTAGACCGCCTGATTTTGCATTAGACAGGGAACATATACACACACTCTTTGCATATGTCCATACAGCATTAGAAACTCTAAGGACAATGGATTCCAGTGTTTGACGGTTTGAGTAGATGGTTTTTTGGATGGTAGGATACGTTCTTCTTGAATTAGAGATTTCGGGGACGAAATCCTTTAAGTAGGGGAGAATGTAACACCCCGTATGTTGAATAACTTGCTATAATATAAAACAGGGCAGAATTAAATTTTAAAATCTGAATCAGGGGAAACGGGCTATACCATTGCGTTCGTCTCGGAAAAATACGCGAAATAGAGTCCGAGTTTTCGAAAATCGGAGTCCGTATGGCCCAGTTAAGGCCCGAAGAAGTTTCAGAAAATTTAAAACAGATTTTAAATACAAAAATTTCAAATTTCAGAAGTGGCGGGAAAATTCCCGCCAGACTCAGGGAGTCGACCTGGGGGTCGACAGGGGTGTCGACCTGCCCACCAGGTCGACTAGGGTGTCGACCCTAGTGTCGACCTGGGGGTCGACCTCCCTGGTCGAGCCCAGGTGACCTGGTGCACCAGTTTGGCTTTTGGGCTGTGTTTTGGTGGCTAGGACGAAATCTGACGGCTCTAATCTGATTTAGGGTTAATCTAATGGCCTAAAACACCTAACTACTCTATAAATACACCCTAAGACTACCCTAATTCATACTAAAAATAGATACAACACCGTTATGCCATCAAAATGCAACTTGAAGGAGCCTCCATCAAATTAAAGAGGAAGATAGCTTCTCAAATCAACTACTAATCAACTCTAGCAACTTAATCTTCTTCTTAGGACTGCAAATCAACAAGTTGTGAGTTTTCTATAGCCTTAATGACCAATTGTTGAAATGATTATGATAGGATATAATGAGGTTATGGCTATGAATGTGGATCAATGCAAGATTATGTTATCATATGCTATGTGTTTGTGATGTTATGCAAGTTATGCAAGTTATGTGCTCTATGTTCATGATGTTATGCAAGTTATGCAAGTCATATACTACATGTTCGTGATGTTATGCAAGTTATGCAAGTCATATGCTACATGTTCATGATGTTATGCAAGTTATGCAAGTCATATGCTATGTGTTTATGATGTTATGCAATTTATGCAAGTCATATGCTTTGTGATCATGATGTTATGCAAGTTATGCAAGTCATATGATAAACATTGATCCATTATGACACCATGATATACAAGTTTGGTGTTTGATTATATGCCAGTTCATATATGATATGTTATGCAAGTTTGGTGTATGATTATATGCTAGTTCATATATGATATGTTATGCAAGTTTGGTGGATCATATGCAAGTTCATATATGACATGTTATGCAAGTTTGGTGTTTGATTATATGCAAGTAACATGTGCAAGTTTACACCTTAGTATGATATGCATACATATGCAAGTTAACCCCTTAGTATGTCATACATACATATGCAAGTTTACCCCTTTGTATGACATAAGTCACTTATGCAAGTTAACCTCCTTATGACATATGTGATTCATACAAGTTTGGGTTGGTTATTTATGCTAGTTGGGTTTGATGCTATATGCATGTTGACACCTTTAAAACCCATGTTGGTTGAACCCATTGTATTTGTGATGAATCTTCCCTTTTATGTCATGTTAGCGAATTATGTGGGGAACGATGGGGTTAATATACATGTTGATGAAATGGTTGGTATGATTATGCATACCATAAAGTGGATGGACATAATTGAGTCAATTATGTACATCGTTAAAATTGGAATTAATTAGGGAAAATTAATTCGAAAAATGGGGGTGATTAATTAGGTGTAATTAATCGACTAAGACACGAGGTTGGACCCTTTTGTAGCATAAGACTGCCCGGAACCGACCGGCAAATCCAGCGGCTACAAATGATTGGCCCAATGTGAGAGGTCTTAGGCACAAACTAAATACGTGACAAGTGTAAAGACACGAGGTTAGACTCGGTTATGGCGTAAGGCTGCCCGGACCCAACCGGCAAATCCAGCTGCCATAAAAGATAGTCTAATGTGAGAGGTCTTTACAACGGTTACGTTCTTAATCAATTAAGAAACACTTAACCAGATAAGCATGTAGTGGGGCATGAGGGGTTAAGTGGGTGCCTTGTGTGGCATGTGGAAATCAAGTAAGTGCCTTGGGTGGCATGTGGAAATCTAGTGGGTTGCCTTGGGTGGCAATAGAAAATACGATTAGAATACTTAACCAAGTGGAAACATGTAATTAAACAAGATTAAAGGGTTAAGTGGGATGCATTAGATAAAGAGACAAGCTTAGGTGGGTAGCTTGTGGGGGCCCATTTCACCTAGTAACTCATATGTATCTTATTGGGCTCGACCCATGTCGAGGACGGGACACGCGTACTGGGCTTGATTATAAGAGGCCAAAACGGGTTAGCGGTGGCAACGCAAGTCCAACGGGTTTCATATGCGTGTGTGGACCCGGGCTGGTAGGTAAGACGTTGTTGCATCGTGTAGGTATAATCCGTGCACCATTGGTTGTTTCGGGTTGCCACTTTGGGGAGTGATACACCCCACTGTGGGGCCAACACAGGTATCTACGGTAGGGAGCCGATCGCTTGGGGAGTAGTGGGTACACCTAGTGGAGATAGGGGCAGACGGCACCTATGTAGTCAGCTAGGGGTACACGAAACTACTGGGTAAATTTTCTAAGTCCTTGGGTGGGATCAACCTTTAAGTAGGAATGACTGGTGTGGTGCAGTTAGTAATTACCCTTGGGTGGGTAGATGCGTCTTTACCGTTATCTTAGTTCATCCTATGTCTAGTTGGCTACTTAGTGTAGTCATTTATCCCCAGTCATCCCGTACCAAGTTTATATCATACCCTAATTACTTTAATGATTGTGTTGTTAAAGTTATAGGGCTCACTCAGACTTATGTCTGACCCCGTTGTTTTTATCTTTTTCCCCCTCAGGTCCTCAGGTTGGGCCTAGCACTAGTGGGCTTTGATCAGATTTCTTTATCTATCTCTTGGAGCTTGGACCGTGATGTAAAGCCTAGCTTATCTCTTCTATTGTGGCTATTGTTTATGTAGTGGGATTATGTACTTATGTTTTTATCAGGATGGATATTTAGTACTTGACTCTTTATGGTGTTGTAACTAAACATGTTTACCTTCTGCTGCAATGAAATGATGTTTTAGATTTCAAGTATTTATATCTGTCTTGTTGTAATTTTTCTGTTCTATATTCACTTAAAATGCTCCATCGAAGTTAAGGCATTCCCTTAGTGAGTGACCTTAGCGGGTGTGGGGTGTTACATAAAGTCTCTACAATCTTTGAGAAAGCATTTGCACGAGGAGGAGGAGGAGGAACCGCTGCAGCTGGAGGAGGAATATCTGCTGGGCCTGCGTCGTTGGCCCTAGCCTCTAAGTACCTCCTGAACCAGCCAGGTATCGGTACACCCTCTGGAAGGTTAAGATTCCCAGACATGCTGAAATGAAAACGAAAAGATTCAAAACGAAGGATAGAAAGATAGAGTATATGGCTTTGGGGATTATGCCTTTTTAAATTTTAAAAAACACTTTTCCTTGTAAAATGCTTCTTTATATTTCTTTTAGAAAATAGTTTTCAAAAATTCTTATCTGATCTGGTAAACCTTTTGCTCTGATACCAAGTGAAACACCCCACCTCCATTAAGGCCACTCAAAAAGGGAATGCCTTAACTTTGGTGGAGGGTTATGGTTACAAGAAACAGAAAAATTTACAAGATAGATAAATTTAAGCAGCAGAAATAAAAATATTTATTGCATACGTAGTTCAATGCAAAAGCATTACATCAAATTGTCTCAAAATAACTTCCAAAACATTACACCATAATTTCTGTCTTGATTATTTAATAAAGGAGCATAAACCAAAAGTAAAACTGCATAAATCCCCAAGGATTGTGTCCAAGAGCCATAGCCAAGGTGAAAGAGAGTCCAAATCATACATCTACTTTCTTGAAGCTTGCAAAGAGTCTGACTAAGCTGCAGTATTCCCTCCCTGTGGACCGTGGGGGAACGGAAGAAAAGAAGACGAGAGAAAATGGGTCATACAATAAGTCTGGTAAGTTCAGTGATTACTAGTATTTAAACAAGGAAAGGGATCATGACAGTGATAACAGAACATAGGACAATACCCTAGTATAAGATAAGAGGAACATGTGATCGCACCCATTACTATAGTCTCTAACCTACTTAACCATTGGTTCAACTAGCCCACGTGTTTATAACAAACGATCCCCTTAATGATCGGCTCCTACTCGCATGCATTCATGTCCTGTGTCATTCGGCCACGCTTGACTGTAGCTACATGTGCTGGTCCCACCATGGGGTGTATTAGTCCCTCTGGTGGCAACCCGACACGATTCAAGATGCACAGTGTACACTATTGATGCCCAGTGCCTGTTTTTTTTACTCCGGAGTACGTGCATGCCCATACTCCGCCAGAACCTACACTGGCCCACCAACCGCCGACGTTTTGACCGCTTATAATTCAGCCCAGTAATCGTGCTCCACCCTGCCTAGTTTCAGGGTACCATGATACATCTATGTGGGTTACTGCTGAAATGGGTCCCCATTACTAGGGTTTTCTAATCAACATGTTTATTTGGTTAAGTGTCCAAGTTTACCTAACCCTGCCCATTCGTTTAGTTAACATGTTGAATCGGTTAAGTGTTTTCCTAATTTACTTAACCCTACCAATCCTGACTTAGCTTTAATTTATTAAAGCACCAACCACTCACATTAGATAGGTCTTGTTGTGGTCACTGGATGTGCCGGTCGGTTCCGGACAGATTTACACCACAACTCAGTCTAACCTCGGGTTCTTTTTGGGCTTGATGCACTAACCACCCACATTAGACAGGTCTTGTTGTGGTCATTGGATATGCCGATCGGTTCCGGGCAGATTTACACCACAACTCAGTCTAACCTCGGGATAAGCATATTCGTCTTTTCTAAATTCTTATTTTTCTATATATGTCAAATTTCTTTATGTAAATTAATTTTAATTTACTCATGCCATGATTATCTTTTCAAATATTGCTCATAATAAATGGTATATCAAATATACCATTTTATGAACAAACCTATGCCATGAATTTTCATGTTTTCCCATCGTTATCCCCGTAGAACGTACGTATGAATCACATAAAATGTTGGGCTAGCAAATTAGCCCAAACCCATAAACAAAAAGGGGTAATAAACAAGGAACATGAAATAAACATAAAATAGCATACATTTAACTTATCATATGTAACTTGGCATAGATGTATCATTATCTTAACTAAACAGGTAAAGGTGAACTTGTGACTAAGTTGGATCAAATTTTCATGTAAACTTGACAAAGGTCTAGCATGGAAGTTAAACATATAATCACAGTTTCAACCCACAACTTAGCATATAATCTTATGTATGTCAAAACATAAAAAGTTATTATAATCATTTTTAATCACAATTTAGCATGATGTTAACAACATAAGAGGACTACAATTCCACTTTTACAAAATAATTGGATTCATCCTAACATGAGTATACATGTGTGTTGATCTAATTGATCTAACATATAAGCATGTGTTTTAGATCACTAACTTGCAAATAACCATCGATTCATAACATGACATGTTTTACCATTTAATTGGCAAAATAAATCCATTACCCAAATCATAATAGATTTCAATAACATACAATATGTTCATCACCACAAGCATATAGACATGATTAATATACAACATGTTCATCGCCACAAGCATATAGACATGATTAATTACAACGATACTTTAGGATAAACGAGAATCAAATCTTATACATAAGCATCATTCTATATCCCAATTACAACACGTCATGATTCAAATTGAAAGAATGTTTAAATCTGCGTAATAACTAACTTACAAACTAAAAGGAATTCTCGCGTTCTGAAATCTGAATTCTGAAATTGGAGATGCGCGCCTTTGATGAAGATCGTTGAATTAGACTAGTTTTAATTTGATTTTAGATGTAAGCTTCTAACTTGTCTTTGAATTGAAAATGGTGACGGCTACCCCAAGTTCTCTACTAACGGCATTTCAGTTCTAGGATTATTTTTCTGTGTGTTTTAAGGTTGAGTATTTAGTTGTTTATATAGAATTCCAGTTTAACTATAGCCGTCGGATGAACATAGGGTTAATTACAGCTACTCAGACTAGATCAGGACCATTCAGAAACCCTAGTGACTCAGCAGCATGTCATCAGTCGTTCAAATTTCAGATCTGGCCGGGGGCTAGATCGACCCTAAGGTCGATCCCCAGGTCGACCTCTAAGGGGGGAGGTCGACACTAGTGTCGACTCCCTGGTCGACCTGCCTGGGTGGGAATTTTCCCGCCGAGCCCACTTCTGAATTCTGTTTGAATTTGAACCTGTTTTTTTTCAAGCTGTTTGAATTTATTTGAATTTTATGGAAACTTCTGACAGCCATAACTTATTCACACGAAGTCCAATTTACGCAAACTCGGACTCTATCTCAACCAGAATTCCGAGGCGAACACAATGGCGTAACCCGTTTCCCTTAATTCCAACATTTTAAATTAAGTATTCTAGGATTCGTTATTATAACTTTAATAGAAAATATGGGGTGTTACATACATAAGGCCTCACTACAACACTCATAGAGCAACTCAAACAACGGAAACAGAAATACTAGATAGTAGCAAAAGTAATACGCCAGCCTCCTGCTCGCCTTCGTATGGCAGCATTGTCCTCGCTAATCACTTATCACCTGCTACCTAGTCTACTCATCCATAACCGGATGAACAACCCAAGGTAATAAGAGGAAACATAAAACCTTAAGTCAGACAACAGCCTTAGTGAGCGATAAAACAACTAACAAACTTCATCAATAAAGTATATGAGAATGGATAGATAAACTTACTAATCTACCCAAAATATCAGAGAAGAACTCAACTCCTGTCTTCCCCACCTCGGACAGTGATAGCCTTTACCATAACATTTCAACCATACATCCATGAAAACCAGAACACCCATTCAATTGTGGCAAAGCACTCATGACATCCAAATTATATATCTTATATAAACCATCCTAATCAAACTCAACATCCCTCAAGCACAAGCCCCAGAGACCTAAACCAATATCAAAGAAGCACCCAAGGAACATCTCCTTCGACATTGGACAATCTATATGAGATGATTCAAAAAAGGAAACTAATCAACCATGACAGACTCTAGCTATCACCGCCAGTCCTGCTTCGAAACCATCGTTAATCGTATGACGGCCAACCTTGCCATATGTCAAGGACTAATGGTAACCCCAGTTCTAACATTAACTCCATACGCCTTTCAACGATACGTATGTATGTCCCACCTTGACAACTAGGCCTTTCAACGATACCCAGGGTACTAAACCTACAACCAGTCTTTTAGATGCCCCTATCGTACCCCTACTTTGAGCCTGCTAGAACTTACGACAACGATAATCTCTCGGCCTTCTCATCTCTAGTCATCCAACTCGATGACTTTTCATAGCTCAAGCAACCTTCTGAAGCAACTATTATCCACCAACTCACGACCTTTGAGTTGTCACCTCATTCGCGGTTCTACACCGATCAACGAACACCTTTCAACAATTTGAACCTTCCTACTTGAGTTGACTTTGAAGTCACACCATCAACGAGCCAATTACATCACTGAGTTGTGGCTAGGGTTCGGGGATTGCCCCCAAAAATTGTCGTACTCGAAAAAAATAAAATTTTCAGAAATGACACTGTTATGCGCGACCGACCCGTATGCTGCTCGACCGACCCGTATGCTGCTCGACCGACCGACCCTATCTTGATACGACCGACCGACCCCAACATGTGCGACCCGACCACATTCTCCTTGACCCGGACCATCCTTGCACGACTCGAATCACTCTCCTCAACCCGATCCATCTGACCAACCCGACCACTTGCTTCAGGACATGACCGACCTCAAGCCATGTTCGACCACATTGCTTCACAAGTCCTAACCCTGCTTGCTCGACCCAACATGGTGTGACCGACCCTGTTGCTCGGCCCAACATGGTGCAACCGACCCTGTCCATTTCAACTCGGCCGACCTTACTTTGTGCAACCGACCAGGTAAGGAGCGACCGACTCATACTCTAACTTGCTTCCCAAGACAAAGACGACTGAACGACTAGGATGGCCACGAACGACCTAAAACCTGCACTTCACCAATCCAACTCCGATTTCGATCAAAACTTCGCCAAACGATAGATTCGACGAATCCGACTCATCCAATTCATCAAATATGGCCACAAACATGGTACGAAACCATTAGCAACATGAATACAACCATTTTCCCCAAAATTATGCAAATCACTCCAAAATCATAATGAATGATCATATGAACAAAATTATAGATCTAACTTGCATAAACACATGAAATAACATAGGAATTACCGGTTTAAACTTACTAAATTAGATCCTAACATGATTCATATGAATTAGAATTTATCATGGAATATGTCTATGATAAAACACTTGAATTTAATGAAAAACATGATCAAACATTCATATACTTCATTGAATCTATGTGAGAGATGCATATCACTCACCAATTCTCCAAATCAAGCTAAAATCAATGTATTAAGATTCCGGACATCAAGCAACTCGAACCAACTCCCTTGATCCGATAAATTCTTACTTCAATTGATGTAGATCTAGCCTCCAATAGTGTAAATCTTTGATTTGCTTCCTTAGATTTTGATTTTAAATGGTGGAAAGGTGTTAGAGGAAGGAGGAACATAGGCCACCAAATTAGAGAATAGGGAAACCAAACTATTTCCCTTATCCCTCACCCCTTATTTATAACTTCCACCATCCCACTAATGGGTCTTTCCAAATCAGCCCATTATGGCTTTCAAAACCTGAACAACCAACTAAAAACTTTAAAACAGCAATTTCTCTCAAACCGCTGAGCCAAATCTTCAATGTAACCACTCTATAGAAAGGCAATCATCATTTCATTTCCAATGGCATAGGTCTCACCATTTGATTCGACATGAGTCAAAAGTTATGCCCTATACAAAACTGATAGGGGAAAATGGTCACAAACAAAATCGGTAAAAATTATGGACAAGTCTCACATCCCCATAAGCAACATATTAAAATATGAGAATGATCCAACTCTCACGGAATGAAATAAAAATATTTTACGATTCTCCGATCCGTAAAATGTGGGCTGTTACACCGAATGAAACCTCGACATATGAAATTGCTAAAAATAGAGTAGGAGCACAATATGGGGTTTTGCTAACTTGTGGCAGGATATATTGACTCCATATCTAGTCTATGCTTATTATTGAATCGTTGCGGGAGCTCTTTGAAGTTGAGCTCGGGAGTTGGGTATATTTGGTTCCACGTGGTGCACTTCGGTGTTTTCGTGCGTGGGCCAGTTGTGCTTGCCTAATGGTATATTTTATCTAGAGATATCTCGGATGTACTTTCTGACCCTCGTGCATGGAGTTCGGATCTGTATTGAGAGATCTTCGATGGAAAATCCAATATGCGAACGTGCCTTATCGGTTTTGTTTGCACACTTAATAGTTGTCAAATGTAACCATTCCTTCTATGTGAATTTATTTATATTATACACCGTAGACATTATCTGTCATACAATTATACTTCTCTTAATAAATGGTTGGATGTCACTGAGGGAGTAACCATTACGGACATGTGTACTGCCTCAGATTGTATTGATATATGTTACTTAAATGTTGAGTTATCTTAGCGGTTGCCTAGCCTGATTCAGGTGTTATTTTGCAATAATGCTCGGGTCAGACCAAGTATATTTGCAGATTGGATTTATATTACTTTGGAGCTTCAGAAGAAGAGTTGATGACAAGACGTAAGCTTGTATTTCTTTGTTTATTCCGCTATGTATATTGTTATATGTATCAGCAATTGCAAGGACAGTTTGTTATAACTGTTCAAGCTGATTCATTGTTTCTGCTTACTCTAATTTATATATTTATTTAAAGTTTTTCATTTTTGTAAAGAGCGTTGTTATTATTATAGATTATTCTTTTCATTGTGGGATTCTGTTCTGTATCTTCTTACTTTTATTCCTCTATCCCCTTCCTTTTCCCCTAACTATCAGACTTTCTAACACTTGATTTGAGATACATGAATACAGTGGATGTATTAGTGTTGATTTTTGAGAGATGAAAAGTCGGATCTTTACAAGCGGTATCAGAGCCCATATTTAGTGAATACCTAGGCTTGTATGGGGTTGTAGCTCACTAGAGATAGGGTTAGTAACATCCTAGATTGAGTTTTGAGAGTATAAATATTATGTATATGAGCGCGTACTTGTTAGTGAATACAAAATACTTTGCATTGGATGGTTTGATTTGTAAGTCTAAATTATGGATCTGAATCAGTCGACTGATCATCTTTTTGATGAAGATTCCAAAACATTTGAATAAGTCATTCGATTCGATATTTTTTTCGAATTTGGTGAATGAAATAAATTATCAATATTTATATATTTTATATATGTAAAGGAAGTTTCCATAACTAAATATAGTTATATGGATGAGTTATTTGTTAGGGATGATAATATTAAATTATTATCATTTGTTAGTTGATTGGACATGCTCACTTAGGAGCGTTGACTATTATTGGCTGATTTGTAGTTGCGCCTAACTAGTTTATGGGTATTGACTATTTTGTTTGGATAAGAGTAATCTTATCCAATTTGCTTGCATGGTTTGAGTAGATTTATAATGATGGGAACATTTGAAACAAACATCTTATGAATTCAGTTTCATGATTTGATTATAAGACGTTCGATGATGATGTTGAGTAAGAATTCAATATGAATTAAAGTTGTATAAAAAGAATTTAAACAAGAAATACACAAGTGAAATTTATAAACGAGATTTATAAATATGAATTGAATTTGACTTGAGAATTGAAGATTTGGAATTTCGGTAAATTGACAATGATTTTCAAGGCTTAAAATAAATATTGAGACAGTTTGGAGGTGTTTAAAAGGATTTTAAAAGATTTTTGAAAGCGTTGATCCTACTTTAGTCGCTGGAAAATAATGTTGATGATGACTGCAGCATCATCGGGATTCACTTTCGAGTTTCGAAGTAAGAACTCGCTACCTTGGATAGTAGTTTGGATTAAAATAGATTTCTGTTTTGGATCCAAATTATTTAAAGTATAAAATTCGGAAGTTCGACTCTGAAGTTTTCAACCAAATTATATATGAATGCATATAGTTTATATATTGGAGTTATATAATTTTGCATTTCAGCTGATTTGATGATTAGTAGATTTCATCTATTAGTGGAATGGAATGTTCGACGCATTTGGATAGTTGATATTTCCAAGTTGAATTTGAACACTTTAACCAGTTTATGTGAAAATGTAAGTGAATAGGTTTATAATTTTTAAACTTAATGAAGGTTAAACGAACTAATTAATTTTAATTAAAACGAGCTCGTTGCATAGCGGCAGTTTTTAATTTTACGAATTGAATTTTAAATGAATGTATAGGATCCAATATAAGTCGGAATCCTTGGAAACAAGAGTCATCCAGATCTATTGGATTATAATTTTCTAACGGAAGGGAAATTTTATATTTCATGTTGTAGTTTCTGAGTTATGGCTAAATCAAATTTTCTGAAAAATCGTTGTACGGTAGTTCGCTATTTAAAACTAAAATATTAACGAATTCGAAGGTTTAGAATATTAAATTTGAGAATTAACAAGTTTATGCTAGTTTTGCGATTATTGAACTAGTTGAGTTTAGTAAATTGAGTATGTTAGGATTTTTACACTTAGTGAATATACATGTATGTTGTAATTTGAATAGAAGTATTAAATGTATAATAAACATATATAGAATCTCGTATATTTATATAAGAAGTTAAGTAAGGTAAGTTCTAATTTGTCAAACATGTTTGTTAAGAAGAACGAACTGTTGTTTGTATATATTCATAAGTTGTATTGGAATGCTATATGTATATGGACTTGGGATATATGTACTTGATAACTTGGAGTTAAGATTGTTTGAAATGATTCATATAGAATATTAGTATAAGAATAATATAGCAAGTATGAAAACAAAGTTGAATAAAAGAAATTTGGTATAACAATTAAACAAATTGGGATGAGTATGTAAGATTTACGTAGGTTGTTTTATTCGCTTTGTGATTTGATCTAGATTCGAGTATGTGATTTTTTTGGTAGCTTATACCAATCAGAGATGGTATTTCTCACTTGATTCTTGATGACGAAGTTAGATATAGGATTTTTGATATGATTTTGTAATTCTCTATCATAGTATATGGCTATGTAAGGAGAATGGCGGTTTGTATTCAAGAAACTAGGTCTGAGTCGCACTAGAGTGAAAAATACTAGTCTGGAAGTGAAATCATGTGATAGAGCGAGCGATTGAATTTGTTATTGCATACGAATGGCTTATTTATATCGTATGCGCTTTAAGAATAATTCATGCTATGATGTTGACTTCTGGAGAATCTGAGAATTGAAGCTTTGAATTGTGTGTGGTAGCATGAATGATTGGTTAAGTGTTAACCTAAGGCCGTTGAGCATAAGGAGATGCTTAATGAATTGTTTATCATCCTGGTGCGATGATCAGGTTCCAAAACTTGAATACACCCTGAGTTATGATTATTATTGATTATGATGCTAAATTTTATGTGATTGTTGCTTATGGATTTTCTCCATTATTACTAGTTGCATCATATTGTTTATTGCATATGGTGGCTATGCTCGTTTTTGCACGTGTTGGAGTTATTATGTTACTTCTTTATTTGCTTGACTCTCTTTTGGGTTATTAAGTATATACAGGTTTATGAAAGCAAATGGTGCTAGTCGCTTTTTGATTTTGTAAATAGAGGTTTGCTTGCCCGACAAATTGGTACATAATTATGTTATTGATTGGATTGGATGAATTTTATGTCCCAGATACGGGAAGCCGATTGGCTTTTGTTTTCTTTTGGATTGAGTGAGGCCCTGCGTGGCATCTGGGATTTTTCGGATCAAGCCGTACAAAGGAGGTGCTGGCGTAATTTCATGTAATTTCAGGCATTATAAAATTTTAACATGATTTTGGAAAATAAATTTTTGAATTAAATTAGTGGGTTTATTTATATTCGTCTTAATTTTGTGATTTCGGAACAAAATCCTATTCAGGGGGAAGAATGTAATGACCTGAATTTTTCGTACTAGAATATTTAATTTATTTAGATATGGATGTGATTAAATTAGAAGTTAAATAACTTGAATTCAGAATATACGGGTTATTTAATAGAACATAAGCAAATATGGGATTTAATATGGAATTGAATTGATTTTGAAGCTTATGAAAAATCATATTTGAATAGAAAAGATAATTTTAATTTATTATCGAAGAATTGGAGCATTTAAAAACTGATTGATATTAATTCAATTTTAATGACACAAGAAAATAATGTTTTTGCAAACGGCCTCGGAATTCGACGAAACTAGTTTCATCGAGTCCGGAATATTGCAGTATAGCAAATTGTCAAATTTGATGGCAATCAGATTTGTCATAAAGTTGTGTGGGCTTAAAACGTTCAATGGAAATACGCTTGAATATAGTTGAATATAATAATAAATATCTTAACCTATTTAACTATAAATACCCCTTCCCTAATACGCTTGGATATAGTTGAATATAATAATAAATATCTAAGGTAACTTAACCTAATTAACTACCAACTACAACTACATGTAAAAGAAATGCTCAACATGCAATGAAAATTCTCAACAAACAAAAAGAAAAGATACATTAGGTTCAACTTTTTATGCGAATTACCTGCTGTAGAAAATTTATAGCAACAATATTCAATAATAAGAAGTAGTTCAGAGGCTTGGGTTCTGATTTACAACAAGTTTTCTTCCTGGTTTTCATGGCTTGAGAATGTTGCTAAAGTGGAAGAAAAGAATTCTCTAGAAAGTTATTTATAGTAACAAATTTCTGGAGTTTTCTTATCTTAATCATTCATTAAAGGCCCTAAGTAAGGCAATTAAGCCCCAGGTGATTTAAGTTAACTAATTAACATATGTTTAGGCCATTAGACACACTTTTAGACCTAAATTACACTACATCCAAGATTTGACATCAAACAACATAATTAAAATTATAAACAACACTTTAAAACATTTTGAAGCTAACTAACATTAAATTTTACATTTTACATCAAAATTTACATTTTACACAAGATATGAACAATTTTATTTTAAACTTATATAAGTTGATATTGCAAATGAATTAATGGTTCTAAATATTCTATATTAATGCAAAAACCACAAAAAACATATAAAATTCCTATTTCTACATTCATTAATGATTTTCAATAAAGATTTGCGTTTTTATCATTTATCCTTATATAGATTTCCCCAATTTCACATTTGTGTCAACAAATGCAATATTTAAAATTAAATTCCTAATCCACACATTTTTTTTTGAACAAAGCCCCCCAAACATATATATTTTAAATAAGGATTTACATAAAATACATTTCAAGCCTTTATTTTTTATTTACAAACGATTAGCATGCTTAATAAACCAATTTGTGAAATCAAAAAGTTATTCCTAACATAAAAAATTAGAAATAACCTTGGATTCCACCAAATTGATTTATTATCTATCCAACATCAAAATTTTCACCAAAACCACATTTTCAAATATTTAATTATTTACAAGCCTTGTATTCAACCATTAAAATGATTAAATACTCAATTTCCACCATCAAATACCTAATACACATATTCAAACCATCGACTTGGGTAATTAAGCCAATTCACCAATTTGATTGCTTAATTTAACTTGATTATCACTTAACTATTCATTTTATAAGTTGTTAATAATCATAGCAAGTAATTCTCAAAAACTCGGGTTGTTACAAATTGGTTGACTTGTAGTAAACCGATAAGAGAGAATGTATGGCATGGTATGCACAACTATCACTGTTTGGGTTACTGTTAGGAAGTTTGCGACACATTCAGCGTATTAGGTGAGACCTTCGGGTCATGTTTTGTTTTCATGTACTAGGCCTCATCCATTAGTTGGGATTTATGGGGAGTATTTATTAGGCCTTATCTATTTGTTGGACATCCTAGGTGATAGTTTTTGGGCTTTCGAGCCATTCATTGGACCTTCAGGTCTGTTATTGGGCGTACTTCGCATGCTTTAACCACTTGTCGTTGATGCACATGCAGCGTTTCTTCAGCTTTCCAACGTTGATATGGATCCATGCTTTTATATTATTTCTAGATTTCTTTAATTTCGATTCCTAAAATTTGTTGATATTAAATGTTTCCACCATTGTTGATGTTGATTATATATGTACACACACACACAAATATATATATATATATATATATATATATATATATATATATATATATATTTAGACACACGCACACACACACACATAGCCTATGAGATATTTGATGTTTTATTACATGGTGATTACATTCTTGGGTGGCAAACTCTTAAATGGGTTCTACATGTAGATACTATGTTGGTTTTCATGTTGTTGTTCTTTATGTTTGGGATTTCATGTATTTATAGCTTAACGTAGGGCTTTAGGCAACATGTTGTTAATGGGATCTCTTTTGCTTGATATTGTTGCGTAATACATAAGTCCATATATAATGGAGTTAGTATAATCTATCTCATGTATCTTGTGTTTATTCGAGGTTACATTGATACTTCTATATTGAGAAGTCTTACTATTGTGCTATTATTATCGTTCACATATTATGTTCTAACTTATATGTTTATGCTAGATTGATCTGCGTATTTTATATACTCAGGTCAGACCGAGTTATTTTAGGGCAGGCTCGCTTACTGGTACCCGCTTAGCTTGATTTTGCTATGAACTTTCTATCGACTTTTCAGCAAGCTTTGGCATATTTTGTGTAGTCATCCTATAGTTTATCAATGCAACTTTGATGTCCATATTCTATTGTTTGGGACTTGATGTATATATGTGGTTTGTATAACCATTCGCTTATGTATCACTATGTATTGTAATTATGATGTATCTATATGTAAATGTGTTTGTATTTATGATTTGTAATACTTATTGTTGTATTTTGTTCTGAATATATCCATTAACCACCATAGTATTATATTAAGCAATAATTGAGTACGTCGAACCACATGACATAAGGAAAAAATAAATCCCTAAATCGATATATTCGATACTTGTTTAATACAAGGCTCATGAATGGTCACTCCTAATTAGCTCTATTAACTAGACTAATAGACGGTATTACCTAGTAATAATCTTTGTTAGTATGGGTCTTGAGATGGCGTGTCACAAATATGAAATCTAAAATGGTTTAAAGTGAATTATAAACATAGAGTTGGGTTCAGATAGTTTAAGAGGTAAAAAAAGTCCGGTCATAAAAACTATAAAAATTACATCCCTATTTTTGAATAACCGTAATTTTACTACCGATTATACCCTTCAAACCCTAAAAACCCTCTTTCATCCGTTGATGGTTTCATTAATCAAGTAGCGTAATTAGGGCAGTCGATTTTAAAAAAAAACTAAAATGTTTCAGCCGACTCTCCCATTTCTTCAATCGATCGAGTAAAATAAAGTAAAATCACTGAACAATTGAGTTAAAATCTTCATCGACATGGCTAGAACGAAGGTAAAAATATGATTTTCGTATATTTCTGTATAACAATGAATATTGTAGTCGAAAATCGTAGTAGCTCTTGAATTAAACTTGATTTTTTGCATGATTATATGCGTTTATTAAGTTGTATATCCAATAATGTTTGGAAACATGTTTCTGGTTGCTAAAAAATTATGGTTTGTCGATGTAGCAAGGTATTATAAATAATGGCGACAGTCGTTATAAGAATTTGCAAGTATGAATAGATATATGCATCTTTATATGCATTTTTTGAGATTTTTAGCATGAAACTAAAGAACTAGTTCATGGTTTTTCCATATTTTTACATGCATAATTGGAAGAGTTAGACATGTTGTTGAAATTTTAGGTTTTTTTTTTTTTTTACAAATCTTTGAATTCAATGCTGTAATGTACAATGCAACTGGAAAAATGAAATCAGGTAGTGGTATATGTATATGCAGTTAATCTTGAATATTGCATACAATAGTGCATGTTTATCATATGTGATAGTTGAATATATGCATGTAATAACATATTTTGCATACAGTAGAAAAATTAAAATATCAATGATCCATTATTATCTGAAGATTATTAGAAATGTTGGATTGTAAATATGATTTGGTCATTGATTTTTGCTATTTTGAAATTAAAATTATAATAAGGACTGACTGCAATTCAGTAAGTGATTGTACGAAATAATTTTGAGTAGAAGTATGAGGTAATTTTCAATAAATTAAAGTTTGTTTTCATATGTTTTGTTAGTTGAAATAATTTCGTTCATGTTTGCAGTTGATTTGCATTAATGTATGAATAAACTCTTAAAAAATACATAAAACCTAGGAATTATATAATTTTGTTGTGTAATATATTAAGGTCAATAATTAAATATTGTATTGTTATATGGTTTATTTAAGTAATTGTTGCATACAAATCTGCGTAGATTAAACGGTTCATAATTATTAAAATTTGTTTAATTGTAAATGTTGCATACAAATGTGCATTAATTTAATGTATGTTGCAGCATGATGTGCAGATAAGTCGAATTCGTGACTGAATGATTGCAACACTGCACCTATAGGTTTATAATTATATGAAGTGATTGTAAACTTTATAATTCAAGAGTTCATTTATGTAATGGTTGTTGCTTTTGTTGTATTTGTGCTGCAGTAATATTTGAATTAAAGTGTGCAAATATTCTATTTTTGTTCAGTAGTTTTATGCAGTTAAAAACTGAATATGTATGTATATATATATATATATATATATATATATATTTGCAGTTTCCCAATGTAGTAGAAGATGCTGTAGTAGAAATTGAGCTTGATAAAGCGTTAATTACAACTGACCAACTGACAACATCTATGCACGTTAAAAAAAGACAAAAAGTTGAGGACAATGAAAAGATTTCAAAGAAAGAGGAAGTTTATAGGAACAACTTGAAATCTTTTATTGATCTAGTGGAAAAGTTAAAAGATGATGAGCTATATTCTGGAAAACATTCAGAATTAATGGAAAAATTGCCGCAGGGAAAGTTCATTGAAATGATTTTTGATGGTCTTATTTCACCATCTGAGACGACCAAAAATTCGACAACTTTGGACATCATTATCATAAGCTTTAAGAAAAACATGAAATATTTTCAGTTTGGTGATTTGATACTCACATGTACGGAAAACGATATTGGGAAAATGTTAGCAGCTCCAACACAAGGTCAAATGATTAAAACAAGTGGACATATAAAGGCAGAAGAAAAGGAGGATAAAGAATTTATAGCTTTCAGAGATAGAAATTTTAAAGATGAAAAAGTTGTGAACAAGAAGAATATAGAAAGGGAGATTTTCTCGACGATAAAAATAGAATCTCCGGAAGCACGTTTTGACACGGTGAAACTTATTCTTCTGTATTTGGCAGCAACGTTCTTGATGTCCAGTCCAAACTATAGCTTACCATGGACACTAATACCATATTGTGTGTGCACAAGAAAGTTAAAAGCTATTTCGAGGCCAAGAACTATTCACAACCATCTGTTTACCCAAATCAACAGATATCACGAGACACCACGCAAAATTAATGCTTGCGTGACGCTATTATTGGTAATAAAAATAATATCATCATGTTAATTTTTTATTACTTATTTTTCATAATAATAAATAATTTTTTTTCTTTTTGGGCAGTGGTGGTTTTGTGAAGAAACATGTGTTCTGATGACATCAAAGCCTGAATACAACACGATGTATCCTTTGGCAGGAAAATGGGACATTTCAAAACTGAAGCCGGCAATGATTCTGAATGTGACCTTCAACACTGAAAGAATATTTTAAAGGACGTTGGATTTCTACTTAACATTATGATAATTTTTTGAAATGCTGTAAAATAATGTGCAAAAATAATAAGTAATTAGCATAATTAAATGCAGTTAATGGGAATGTTTAATTTGAAATACTATTTAATGTTATTTTTTATCACTAGTTTAAAAACATATGTAGTGTAGGTGGGTTAGTATTAAAGTTTATCATTTGTAGCGCTTAGAATTAATTTGAATAGTTTAGTAGTTATATGCAATTATGTGTAAAAATTGTATACATATATGCAAGTATTTTTAATATTAGCAGAATAACAAAATTGTTACATACTAATATGAAGTTTTCATATATAGTTGCACAATAGTGTACAAATATTTTAAGATATTATTTTGTAAATGTGTGTTGTATGTGTATGTAGGATGTAGAAGGAAAGGATATAAAGCTCCTTAAGCATGAAGTTGACAAGAATGATGAATGTGCTGCGTTTTACAACAAAAGGGAAAAAATTTTGAAGGACTTAGTAGCAAAATTAAAATTGGAAATTAGAAAGTTAAAACAAGAAAATTTGCGTTTGAAACAAAAGGTGGATGAACTTGAGGCAGATTCTTCCGCAGATAATAATGATAACAAGCAACTTGAAATAAGAAATGATGAAAATGACATGAGTTCGAAGAATGAAGAGGAAACAGATAGTAAAGAGGATGATGAACAAGAGCAAGAAGAAATGAATGTCGATTCAGAAAGCGAAGAAGTGGGTACTGATGAAGAAGAGGGAAAAATTGAGCAAGAGCAAACTAAACGAAAAGAAAATTAGGTGGTGCGTGAAAAGGGAAGTAAAAACAAGAAGGACATTGAAAAATTTATTGCAAGTTTGAAATTTCATGAGGATGGAGGAAAGAATAGTGGAAATAGTGATGGAGTTTGTGAACAGATTGAAGATGGTGAGGTTGAAGTGGAAATGGAGAAGAATGTGGAACAGAATAGCGAAGAGGGGCAGCAGACTACAGAGTTGGTTAATGAAAAGATGATAGAGAGTAGTAATGAGAAGGAAAAACAAGGTAATATTAGTAATTTTTACGTATTGTTAATGTACCAAATTTATATGTTATATTAGGATAGGAAAAGAGGAAACTTGCACACAGGTATGCAATTTTACTTAATTATCTACATGTACAATTACATAATGCATGGTTTATATTCTGAAATATAAATAGCTGATCAATATTTTATTACGGGAAAAAAAATACTTTCATGATAGTATGCAAGTATTCTGAATTATAGCATGTCTAGAGTCATATATTTAGAGTTGTGTGTATACTATGTGAAAGCTTTAGTATTAAAAACCTTTTTTTTCTGCAAGTACTACGACTTGTTGGTTTTTATGAGAAATGAATAGTATTAGATGTTAGATTAATATTGCATAGAAAAATATTAGCGCGTTGGTATGCAATTAATATGATTAATAGCATGATTGTAATCAAAATTTTAGTGTTGTGTGATTGATTGCTTGATTGCATTAATAATACGTGCAAGATATGTGCATCTAAAAATAATTGTTTCATTATAGTATGCATGTTTTTATAACTGTTGATGCAAGTAACAAAATATTAATAGATGTCGAGCTAGAGAACAAGAAAGACACTGAGTTGCAGAATGAAGAACAGCAGGAAATGGATCAGGGGAATAAAGAGAATAATGTTGTTAAAGATGAAATTAGTGTAGAAAAAACTCTAGTGGTTGAAAAAGAAGATGAACACAAAATGACAGAGATATTCAAGGTGAGTGATGAAATAGACAATCTGGCACAAAATACTAAAGATCGGGAAATAAAGAAGAATGAGGAACAGAAGAAGGAGAATGGAATAAGAAATGTTGAACAGCTAGAAGGTAAATTACAATATTCCAATGTTTTGTAATCTAGGACTAAAAGCATTTAATTTACTATTCAAATTAAGTATTTTTTTCGGTTATGTTCGTTTATGACCGAAGATAAAATAAAAAGGTTAAGTTTTTGTGATAAATTGCATTCTTTTAGGCAGATTTATGAAATTTATGCATTTAGATGAGCACATATTTATTTATTGATTGAGAAAGTATGTTTAAATAGATAGGGTAAAGGGGAATGTTGATGACATAATTTCAGAAGATTGTAAAGACCAAAAAAAGGGGGAAATTAAGCAAAAGCAGGTGAAGGAAGACGGGAATGATAGAAAACGTATTACGGACCTGAGTGAAAGGGAAGGAAAAAAGTGGGAACTTAGGTCTTTTAAGAGCAAAAAAGGTTAGATATAAAAATAAGTTTTGAGTGTAAAAATGTGTGTAATGTGTATGTTACTGTAGTACACTGATTATATATGTGATATTATTTCAAGGTTCCAGAAAAAGAAAACTGGATGAGTTTGAAACGGTAGTTGTGGAGGACTATGAAGAAGGACCAAAATGCAAAGAAACAAAACTGGGTTCGGAAATGAAACTAAGAACGTTAAAAAATGTGCTTAATCTGGAGGACTATCAGATCAATGTTATGGAAGAATTTGTAAAACTTACTGGCCTAAGGTAAAAGTAGAATAGATGTTTAGTTAATTATTATTATTTGATACAGTATGATTATTGTGAATATTACGAGAAATCAATGATGATTGCATTAACTAATGCAAGATGTTAAAAATCTGGAATTTTTATTTGAATTTGTAGTCTAGGTTGCAATTATGTATGTAAAGAATATTTAAACTTGCAGTAATATATGCAAGTTTAAAGCAAATTTGCATACATATATTCAATTAAGCATCCTTTTTTTAACACAGAACTGGGTCAATGATTCTATGTCTTATTGTAATGGATGTAAATAATTAACAGCAAAAGTGCATACCTAAATGGTGATGAAGACATCTGCATTGTTGGAACTGCATGGGCAGATTTGATACGTGGAAGATTTGTAGATGCACAGGTATAGTCGTATCGAAACAGTAATATAGTTTAATAAATTTAATTTTTGGTTTTAAATGTCATCATATATTCAGGCTTCGTGAAAAGTTAAATGTATGTTTTGTTGTAGGTTATTGATTGGTTTGCGCATGAGATGAGAAAGAAGCACCCTGAAATTCTGTGCTTGAAGACTGTAGCCTGTGTAAGAATATACATGATTTGAACATAAATTCATTTATTCACATTTAAAATTTGTTAATTATATGAACAACGACAGGCATTGGTGGATATGAAATCAACGGAGAACGGGAAAAAATTAGTGCACAAGCCTATTGAGGAAGAATATAATGCTTGTACAAAAATATTCATTACTATAAACCAAAGGGTTCATTTTTCACTTTTAGAATTCGTGAAAGAAGAAAGAAGATGGATCCATTATGACTTGAATAATCCAAGAAGAGTTGGAGGAGAACATCAGAAGTTAGCTAGGAAAATGGTATGTAAACTGATATTCTAATTAATTGCAGCATTAGTTCAAAAAATAATAAGTGTTTTTTAAAGTTGGAACAGAGAAAGTACATAAATGCCTTTGTGAAAAAAATGCTTGGAAAAAATTACAAAAAACATAAGGATATTGAGTTTGCGAATGCCCCACATCAAGGACAGACGTAAGTAGTTATATTAAGATTAATTGCATATTACCATGCATTTTTATGTAATTTTTGCAGAAATGTATGCAATTAATGGAAAATAAATTGATAAACAAGTGAATTATGCAAATTTAACGATTATCTGTTTTCATTTTTGCAGAGTCGATTGTGCACTGTTTGTGATGAATTTTATGAAGAAAAGAAGTGAGTACATGGAACTGGATATAACTGATGAAATTTATAAACCACAAGCTATGTATCTACAAAGAGCTGTTCTGGCATACGAGATTCTCAACTGTAAACCATACAGTTGGACTCCACTCGAAAACTTGACGCAAAACTTCTTTCTGTCTGATGCAAACAAGATTTTTTAAGTTTGGAAAATAACATCGAAATGTTTGTTGTATATATTAGGGATGGTATTAAGTAGTTGGAGTACGGTGACTAGATTATGTAGTTTGTAATGTGGATTGATTTTAAAATCTGTTTTCTGCATGTAGTACTACTGAATTTCGTACACAAATTTGAAATGTGGCTTAACTGATGTTATACAGTCCTGTTAGTGACAGACTAGAATAAAATGTTGTGTTTTCTGCGTACATAAGTATGGGTTGGTTGCAGTAGTTAATTTAACAAATTATTTTGGAATATTAAGTTTTCCAATAAATTGTAATGATATTAAATGATATTATGAATTGTTGCATATATGTGTACAATTATTCGTAATACTTGCAGACTTAAATACAGATGTTAGTAAATAATATTTTTAAATGTTTTGTTAAATAAGGCATGATATTACTTCGAAGTAATATTAACGTATTGTTATACAGATGCATAAATGGAAATGAACTAAACAATTTGCGTTTTGAACATATATAGAAAACTTGCATAGCTTTAAGCACTATTTTAATATAAGTGGTTAAATCGTTGCAAATATTTGTAGAATCAGTACAGAAGTCATTGGCGACTAATTTTAAGATGTCAAAATTTAATCTGGAAAATACTTAGGCATAAATAAAATATTATTAAAAAAAACACTGAATAAAAAAGAACATGCATACATGATGAACATTTGCATAAATAAATGCAAGAATTTTGAATAATTGCATACTTATAATCAAAGAAATTAAATTATACGTGTATGCATCAAACATGTTATTTTGAATAATTGCATACTTATAATCAAAGAAATTAAATTTATACGTGTATGCATCAAACATGTTATTTTGAAGCATATATGAGCTTATCAAAAAACCATAAGTATGAAATAAATGAGCAATGTAATTGCATATATGTGAGCAAATGTAAAGAAAATTTTATTGCGAACAGACAGGTAAAAAAATAAATTTACAAATCAGAGAAGCTAACAATAATTTATTGAACAGAATTCGAAAAAGTAGTTAAAGGTAGAACACTATACATTACAACAAATGTAATGAAAAAAAAACAAGAATATCTAATATTCTTTTGATGAGCAAGTCCTTTTGTTATGACCAAGCTTCTTGCAGTATCCACATCTAATTGTCTTTGTAAACTCACCTGCTGATTTCAACCTTTTATATGATGATGGTCGACCGGGCATTCTTCTACTTTTTGGAGGAACAATAATTGCATCTTCAGAAGCAACGTCTCCACCCATATAATTTACAATAGGATTTATTGGATGGGAATAAGATAATTGAAAATGACCGGCTTTGAAATAAGCTTCAATGTAGTCGTACACACTCAAATTTTCACAACTCAAAATACATCTGACGGCATGAGAGCAAGGAAAACCAGTAATCTGCCAAACGTTACATGAACATATGCGATTGTATAAGTCAACAAATTGATGTGTTGGAGAATGAACTTCAAAACTGTGTTCACTTGATTTGATAACAAATCATGAAGCTCCCTCCAAATAAAGAGTACGTAACCGAGTTTCGTTCACTGGACATAAAACACTTTTCCAAGTATAAGCTGCTTCACGATGATCGGACATAAGTTTCATTAGTTTCAATCTTATTTTATCCAGACAAGTAGTGATAGGTAAATGTCTTTCCTCCAAAATCCACTTATTAAAACTTTCTGAACAATTTGATGACATTTCACCGTATCGACATGCCGGAAAAAATACGTTAGTAAACTTCTCAAATGAAATTCCATTCAAAAAGTTTTCCGCGGTAAATCCACCAACATCTCTAAAGTTCTTCAAAGCAGCATTAAAATCAGTCAAGTTATATGCGTAAGCAATTCTTCCAAAGGTATCCAACAACAACCTCTTATTTGTTTTGGAAAAATTAGATTTTAGAGCAACCTTTAAATTGTTCGTCAAATGATAGAAATAAGACCCATGAACTGAATTTGGAAACACCTTTGGAATTGAAACAAGAATACCAGGATGATGATCAGAAATGAAAACATAACTTCTATTGTCTTCTTTAAGAAAATCTTTTAGTTGTTCATAAAACCAAATCCAGTTGTCTTCGTCTTCTCCAGATACAATAGCAATTGCTATAGGGAAAAAACCTATGAAAATAAACAAATACAAAAGTAAATTATTAATATAACAAATAACATCAAAAAAAATATAAATTAACAATAAAACAAGCATATTTGTGAAAACATTTTCGTAATGCACTGTAAAAATTAAGAACTGATCAAGTCAATGTGTGGAGATAAAATTAATGCACTGGTTTGTGCATATATACATAATATATGCACGTAAGTATGCAAATATAAATATTATTCGAATACCGATATGCAGATATTTTGTAAATATGCATAATTGAATGTAAGAAAATTATTTAATAACAGCAGACTCAGGATTAAAGCTCAGTATTAGAGTGGTACTGTTATCAAACAAAAAATCCTTAATTAATTTGCCATATGTTTCCAAATTGACTTATGTGCAAGCAGATTATAGAAACATTTGCGTAATTAAAAAAAGAAAATAAGAACTGATGCATTCACAATATACTGCTAGAACTGTAGCAATCAATAATGCATAAATACAGATTATGTGCTAATTTATATGCAAAAATGTTAAATATTTGCATATCTATATGCATTTATTCAAGATGTAGCAACATTAATAGCATATGTTATTATAAATATTAAAACTGTATGCAGTAGGTTATAATTGCTGCATTAATACGTGCAAAAATGTATAAAATTTGCATATAGTTAAGTATAAAAAAAGACTGTTATAAATATGAAATAGAATGTAAAACAGTGTACCTTCATTTCCATTTTTACCCGTAGCAGCCATTAAACAACTTTGAGCTCTCCCCTTCATAAAAGTTGCATCAACAAAAATTAAAGGCCGACAATATTGAAATCCATATGCACAGGCTTCAAGACCAATAAAAACTCTCTCAAATTGACGTGTATTATCTTTGCACTCCAAAACAACTGTACTCCCAGGATTAGTAGTACCAACAGCATCGCAAAACGACTGCAAATGATGATAGGACATTAAATCACTCCCATGTAAGTCATTTAATGCCAACCTCTTCCCACTGTAAGCATAATAATACTTCAAGATAACATTATACTCTGTCTGAAACAAATTAATAATATCTTTTGTCTTCATTAACGGATTGGCTTGAATATGATCACAAACCAACAACTTGATCAGTTTACTAGATATAACTGGATAATTTATGTCATGAATTCCAGCACCGCAATTATGTTCAGGTTGAATTTTCTTTACAACAAAATATCCAGGAAGATTGAACTTGAGAGATGCATGAATCCTAAAGAAACAATTTTGTTTAGAACAAACAGCCGTTACTCTTTCTTTATCGTTCTTGATCAAATTAAGCTTGTAACCAAATTTCATACTATACATCATCAAATAAAGTCTAAATTCAGTAACATCGCCTTTAAATTGTTGACCCACGCCGGTGTAAACAGATTGGTTCAAATCACTTTTTAACAATTGCTTAAATTGGTTGTTTGACTCGTTAGTACTAGCAAATGAGGAATCATTACCAATAGAAGATTCGCTACCGTAAGCAAGTGAAGAATTATTTCGAGTAACGTCAACAAAAAAAACCAAATAATCCTCACGATTACGTGCAGCCAACAAAAGAATTGATTTAAGTTCAGAGCTACTTTCTATATTTCTTCTCAAACCATCTCTGAAGTGATACAAATCAAATGACAACGGACTTAGCTCAATCCATTTACCACAAACAACATCTCTAACAATATCAACAGAACTTTCAAAATAGAGACGAATAGAACAAGTATCATTCCCGTACTTCAACATCACCAATACACCAATATTTGCTGAACCGCTGTAAAAAAAAAAAAAAAATTGTTAATCTGTAAAAACAACATTCATCTACACTGAACTATATACATACATATACGCAAATAATAGGGATATATGCATACTTATATGAAAATTTTAATAAAACTTCCACAAAACATGATAAAAAACCACATTCACCTATACTGAACTATTTGCATACATATACGAAAAAAAAATATGCATACTTACATGAAAATTTTAATAATACTTGCACAAAACATGTTAAAAAAACCACATTCAGCTATACTGAATTATTTGCATACATATATGTAAATACTAGAAATATATGTATACTAACATGAAAATTTTAATAATACTTGCACAAAACATGTTAAAAAAAAAATCCTAGAACATCTATAATTTTAATTCATTACAACTATATACGTAATGAAGTACACAACTGATCATCAGGCAAGCAAACAAAACAGAAACTAAAAATATATGGAAACAAAAATTCGATTAAACAGAATGATCGATTAACAAAATTCTATTTTAAAATTCAATTTGAAAATAGAAAACGGTATATTGGGAAAAAAATGAAAAATAACATAATACCTTGATGAAGATGACGCCATATCCTAAAATAAAAAGAGCGAACAAAGTTTTCCTCTGTAAAAGTTAACAATCTAGTAGATCTCTGTAGCAAACGACTTGGACGTTCAAAAAATTAAAATGAAGATGCAGCCGCCATAAGCAGGAAAATAATTGTTACGTAAAAATTTAATCACAGATAAGAAATATCTGATCAGATCCTAAATTAGTGTCGTAACTAGTAAAATGGGCAATTGTGTAAACAATTAGGCGCTATTTTAAAAATAGGGATGAATTTTATATGTTTACAAAGAGGAGGATGTGAGCCTAATTAACTTTAATTTTAAGGATGTGAGGCTAATTTTCACTTAAAACTATTTATTCCAAAATATTATATTAAAATTATTTTTTAATTAGTATTATTTTATGTTAAATTATTTCCCTTATATTATATTTCATACTGTTCTATCAATGATTATTTATAATTAAACTATTATACTCTAAATTTAACTATTATATATATACAAACTACTTTGAATAGAGCGCTTATTTCCAATCCAAGTTGTTAGGCCCATATTGTTTGAGTATAAGATTTCATTTGATTAATGGTAATTGTAACATGGAAGTCTAGAATCGGAATTTGGATTTTGATAATGAATTGATTTTTGATATCAAATTATTAAATTGAAAATTTTATCCAATATTGAATTGATCTGAGAAAATGATAATGTGAAATCGAAATGTAGGCTAAATCAGTTTATGACATGGGATATAATATTTTATTTAAATATAAAATAACCACAATGTATAAAATGTTGACTAGTTGTTAAAGAGACCGAAGCTGAAAATTCGCTTACTCTTTGTCAATAATAGAACCTCTTTATCAGCTATGTACGTTGAGGATATTCCAGAATGAAGTCATTGAACCGGTGAACGTTTATTGGAATGAAGTAATGGAACGATGGTAGATTGTCTTGACACATATGGCATAATTAAATGACTAAAACAAGAATCTATTGTTTGGACAATGAGGTTAGCTAGTTCTATCTAACACACCTCTTTGTATTACTCTTTTGACTTGTGACTTGATTAGTGCACCTTGATTTGATTAGAAGCGTTGAACGCGGTCAACCAGTACGTTTCATGACCAGCCAAAAAGAGTAAACCAGTTGAATCTTACCTTAAGCATTGTCTCACGTGCCTTTTAATACTTATCCTTATGTGAGCCCATTACGACTTTGGTTTAGCATTGTACCTATAGGGGATGAACTAGCTACCGACGTTAATGGTTATGTTACAGGACATGTACTACAATTCTTTAATATATGCTAAGGGGGGTTAATGTGAAGCCATAAAGCTATTTTGATATTTATTTTACTAATACACACTATCAGTTATAGAGTATACTATTATATGTAAATCGCTTACAGATCCTCGGAGAAACTCGTTACATCTTTTAAGTTAATATGCACCTTAATTTATAGATTTACATAACGATGCTAGTTTCAACTTGAGTGCTATTTTTCATTATGCTCGGGTCAGCCTTGAGTATTGCAATTAAGGATTAATTTTCTAAAGATAAAGATTTAGTTGGAGACTCTGTTTGTCTGTAGTTATGTCATCATTTTAGTTAGTTATGTAGTAGTTAAACTGATATTATTTTAGTTTTTTTATTTAACGAAAACGGTAAATTTTAAATTTATGAACTACTTATGTATTTAATTATTTGCGCTGCATAATTCTAACTTATATTTTATTTTTTGAGTCTATGTTATGCGATTAATTCTATCTACCTTATTAATTATTTATCATTTTAAGCAAGTTATATTGTGTAAAATAGTGGGTCGTCACATAAGGCCATCCTTCCAAGCCAAGAAAGTCCTTGTAAAACTTTGCAAAGTCAAAAGAAATAGATGGGCGAGCAAGAACATCACTGGTCGTTACATTCATAGGCTCCCTAATTGGTAGATGCTCAACCTGTCCTTAGTCTATAAGTACCAAGGAAACCATATGCGCATGTTCGCTCTCAAAATCTTACGAATATTGGCAGAGCCTAACCTTAAGCTATCATCCATCTCTATATGTCGATAGTAAATAATTGATTAGTATCTTCCACTAATAACTCAAGCAAGGTTAGAAGGTTAGCGACAATATAGGCAGGGATTGAAATAAGCATAGACATGAAGATAATGGACTTTAGAAAATTTTGACAAACCTTTTGGAACTACTTATATATACTTTAATATCCATTTATTTTCAAAGAAAATTAATGTCATCCTTTTATCAAAAAATTACACGTATAAATATCTTTATTTATCACATATGGTTCTAACCCTAAGGATATTAAATCTATTTATCACATATAGATATCTCTATTTATCACATAAAGTATCACAGTGAAAATAATATAACAAATATATATTATTAGACTAATTTTAGTCAATCGAGCCTAACATCTCAAATGTACATAATCCATAGATCAATAACAGAATCCACATATTGAAAATAATAGAGTGTGCAATGGAAAATAAAGAATACGCATAATTTATAGTGGTTTGGCAATATCCACATTTCCACAGTGAGAAAATCTATTATTTGTGTTGCTAGATTACAACAGTACTTGTTTTAATACAATAATGTAGAGGAATTATTGAACTATTATACTTGAGTGGTATCTTGGGTGTTTTGAAGCATGACACTACTCATGGAAGCAGATGTTTTGGTTCTGTCTTTGATGGAAGCGTGATGTGTTCTGGTTAATTTTGTGTCTTCGCTTCGATTATCAATTCAGGTGAAGCATTTTTTTGCTCTTGACATTGCTCTTGAGTGAAGATCATTACTGTCTCCCTCTCACATTTCTCACCAAAGAACGGACAACAAGATGGTGACTGCCTGCTGCAGCCTATTATGGAATGCCTTATTGATGTAATGTGTTGAAATGTCATGCCATTTTCATGGAATCCTTATTGCCTTTGTGTGGTTCAAAATATCCAGTTTTCTGGAAGGAATTATACATGGTTAGTCTACTGCTCCTTGTCTGGTTGGCATGGAGAGTGTACTATCCTTATGTCATCTTGGATGAAGGACGCTGCTGTGAAGATTTACTTGCCTTTGTGCTGTATTTTTCACTGTAGTGTGTCCTTTTGTCCTTGGAATATGTAATTTTATGTTTTATATTTTGTGTAAGACAGGTTATATTCTACTCCCTGCCTAGAGTGTGAAAAGAGTGTTGAAATCTCTAAAGAGGTGAATGAAATATATTTAGTCCCACATTGGCAAATAATGGGTTAATGTTGTGTAGAAATATAGGATCCTCATTCTCTTAACTGGCCCTTAGGGTCAGGTAATTTTGTGCGAGAGGGAGGACCTATATCTGATGAACACACACGCGCGCGCGTGCGCCGCCCGTCCGACCGACCGGCCGGGCTTGGGCTTGAATAAAACCTTATTTTTGCACTAAAAAACTCTGCAATTTTCAGACGGGTTTTTTGGAATAATGGCGAATACGGGTGCGACCCGTTTGGAATGAGCGGGTGCGACCCGTTACGGTTCGAATGAGCGGACGCTGTCTCTTCCTGCCATTGATTAATCATCACTGTCGATACGTACTCGCTACAATCTCGAGCAACATTCTCGTCTGTTGTATCCTGGGAGGCTTCGACTGAAAGTCTTAAGGAAACTGTGAATACAGGCCTCAGGCGAACTCGGTTAGGCTTCGATTCTTTGTGGTTTAACTTTCTCTTTGTATCAGCAATACTGTGTTGTTGTCTGATTTCTGTACTATTTCATAGTAGTACTGTTTGACAGAGATAATACTTCTGTCGCTGAATTGATTTGTGTGCAAATCAATTTGTTTTGATCAGTTTACAGTACTGTTTTTCGTTTGTAACGCTTTAAGTCTGTTGCAAATTAGAAACATTTATATTCTGTTTCAATTTCTGTGTTGCGAATACAGATTATAATAACAAAGAGTAGTCAAGTACATTCATCTAGCTACTGTGCTCTAATCTAATATAGATTTATTGGACGGACCACTATAAAAAACCGTATGCAGTGGACGATCCAGTTTACAAACTGAACTAGTGGTCTGGCAATCTGCAAAACTCCTGTATGTACTATAATTATTATTTGTTATAATAATAAATATTACTGAACACTATAAAAAATGATCAACTTTGACAAAAAAAAAAGTAATGTAAAGGAAATAAGTTAGAGTTTGAATATGGCAGAGTCCCTGCGTAGGGAAATCAAAAAATCCCCAAAATGAGTGCCAAAGTCCTATATTTTATAGCTGTAAATAGGCTCGGATTGGGTCGAAAACCCAAAAAGTTACCAAGAAAGTGAGCATGACCAATTCAATGGAGTATGAGGTGGATCGACCACCGTCTATGTTCAAGATCGGTACAGATCCATCGTTGTTGGACCGGTCTGACCCCAAGCTTATATTTCCATATCCATTTCCTTTAAGTTGTGAGTAATGAAACAAAGTCGAAAGCAACCGATTCGATGTACTTTTGTATAAACAGATCCCTTCACTTGAATGCAAACCAACCTGGTTCAGGATGTATTGTGTCAACTAAGCAGATCCGATCCAAGTGTCATCCCTCCATATATCCAATTTTACCCTATTCCAATGCTTCATCCAAGCGGTTTTGAGTATCCTTAGCATTAAGTTATCATCTGTAATCGACTCTTGCGCTTTACAAACATCCAAACCTGTTGGCCTTACAAAAAGGCGAGTAATGTATGATCTTACAAAAAAATAACAATATCAAAAACAAAATATCATGTATATATTTTAGAGAATAATAGCACATAACTCTAAATCAGATTATCTTGTTAAAATATCCCTTAAAATAGAAATATAGAGATAACAATACCGAAATGTAATACATGATAACATATAAAAGTGGAAAGCTAAACCCTACGCTAGACATAACTGTCTTATAGCTAGAATATGCATGTGTCTTCTTACCTTTAGATCAAAACTAGCATAGGATAATACAGAGTAATACTCTCTACTAATGCAGAAAATATGATTACTTAGGAGCGATCACACGTGAATTTTGTTTTAAGCAAGCATCAATATATCAATTAATATGTTAGAATGGTTTTTTTTTCTTGAGTGGAATCAGCATATGCAATCCAGGCACAGGCTATATTAATAATCCAGAACAACATATGATATACATAGAGCACATAATCATAGAGTAAAACATACACGGTGGAAATATAAGAACAAGCTGAACGAATAAGGTAGACATAAAATGTAAACAACAAAATCGTGATCGTAACTATCCATATAATACATAAGTGTTGAGTCAAGGAATTTACAGCATTTTGATTAATGACAAGTAGAAGTTTCATGATCGACAAAAAGAAGAGAATCAATGATAACGTAAGTTAGAGGTTGATTATGTAGTGATTTAGTCGTGTTATAAATGTTAAAATCTATCCTCAAATAATCGTATACCTCTATATTGTGAATATATATATATGTGTGTATATATATATATATATTATTGTGCATATTGCCAGAAACCAGTCGATCGATTTAAATATAGGCGGCCGACCGTTTTTGGGCAGAATGCACAATAAACGTGCACACATATATGTAATGTATATATATTTCAAAATTCAGTCTACTGGTTATTTTTGACCTATCGACCGATTTTCGATCTGAAAGCAACTCTTCATATAGACATCTCTTATCATCAAAAGTTGCTTCCTTTACCTTTCACCAAAAATCATTTCTCTTCAATACTTCTCTTTACTAATGGTTGCAACTCTTTATACTCTATAAAAACAACATGAAATCATCTATACAATTAATAAATTTCTTTCTATCTATTCTATCTATTGTTGATTTCATTCTTGATCATTCAAAGCACTCAAACGCTCATAATCTTCTTATATCGCTGTTGAATCCTAGAATCTATATATAATTCTTTTGATTCAAACACGATATCATCTTCCAAATCTTCACAAATTCATATTCTATTTGAGGATAAGATTATAGGAAGGGTGTACAAGAATTGACAAATTCGTGTTATTAAGAACACACATTGTCAAATTACAAGTCTACTCATCTTGTGTGAAGTCCTTCGTGTTGTGAGGGGCAAGTTGTGAAGTCCTCGTGTTGTAAGAGGCAAGTTGTGAAGTCCTCGTGTTGATCGAGGCGTGAAATCTCGTTCGGCTGTCCGGGTGTTGTGAACATGTTCCTCCGGGTGAAGCGAGGTTGTTGATTAGTGAAAAACCAGATAGAAGTCTGAGACTGGACGTAGGACGGTACTCCGAACCAGTATAAAAATCCCTGGTGTGATTTTTCTATTTTTACTGCATTTTACTATTATATAGTTTTGTGATTATCTATTACTCGAATATTGTTTGTCATATTACACGATCCGTGTGTGTATTATACTTAGCACGTACATGCACACTTTCAATTGGTATCAAAGCACGGTCATCTTATAACCGTAACACAGTTATTTGATATATTCTTGTAATATGGCAAATAACCTTAGTTCTAACACACAAAACACCACTTACACGGAAGGACAATCAACACAAAGACCTCCATTCTTCAATGGCCTTAATTATAGTTATTGGGCAACACGTATGTCGTTTTACATGCAGTCAACTAATTATGATGCTTGGAATGCTACACAAAAAGAAATAGTGAATCCAAACAACTGAGTATTCAGAATGGACACCGATTGAGAAAATGGCAGCAGCCGTAAATGCAAAAGCAATAAATATGTTGTTTTGTGCATTAGATCAAAATGAATATAATCGCGTTAGTATCTGCACCACTACCTATCAAATTTGGCAAACGCTAAAAACCACTCATGAAGGTACTAACAAGGTTAAACAAGCCAAAATAGCCATGCTGAAAAGTCAGTTTCAAAATTTCAAAATGAAGTCAAATGAGACTATCAATGATATGTATTCACGGTTTCAAACTATTCATCATGCACTTATTGGTTTAAGGCAAAAATATTCTGATTTTGATGTTGTCTCGACAGTCCTACATTCACTGACTAGTGAATGGGAAGGAAAAGTATTAGCCATTGAAGAAGCTAACGACCTTTCCACCATGAAGCCAGATGAATTGATAGGAAATCTAATGTCCTATGAAGCTAACTTGCAGGCTAGAAAAGAACAAAAAGAAGAAAAGAAAGACGTAGCTTTTCATGTTGAAAAAGATGAGGACAACTCAGATTCCGAAGATGAAGATCTAGCTTTCATTGCAAAAGGATTCAAGAAATTCTTAAAGCAACGAAAGGCTAGTCGATACAACAGAAAGAAGTTCAGTTCAAATAAACCATCTTCTTCAAATATAGAATGCTTCAATTGTCATAAAAAGTGGCATGTGCAAAAGGATTGTCCAAAGAAAAAGAAGAAGTCGGAAAATGACAAAATCAAATACAAGAAAGACAAGTCAAAGAAACAAGCATTCTCAGTAACATGGGATGATTCAGACTCATCTTCATCCGATAGTGAAAGTGATTAAGATAATGAACAAGCTAATGTATGTTTCATGGCAATAGAAGATGAGGTACAAATTCCTACTTTTTAAGAAGTTCTTGATATTAATACTGAATTAATTTTTAAATTTAAAGATATGAAACAACAACGCAAACATGCTAAAGCAGATTTAAGTAGAGTAGAATTTGAACGAGATATGTTAAAAGACGAGAAGAAAATATTAGAGGAGGAACTTGAAAAAGCTCAAGAATCATCATCTAATATTGATTCTCAATTATCTCTTTTAAGTCAAGAAATTGAAACTCAAAAAGAGAAAAATGATGCTCTTACTACTGAAAATCATGAGCTTAAGGCAAAAGTCAAGATTCTAGACCTAGAAAATGCTAGTTTACAAACTAAGTTAGACGACATTACTCAAAATGTTTCTAACTTCAACAAAGGTCGAGAAAACTTGACAAAAATTATCGAAAATTCACAATCTGCTTCGAATAAACAAGTTTTGGGGTATAAGAAACAAGATATCAAGAAATATCTTGGTAATAAAAGAAAAAGAAAAAATAAAATAATACAAGAAACTGAAGCTAAGAAAAATCTTAGTTTATTATCTTCCAAACCAAAACCGATTGTGAAATTTCAAAAGAAAAATGTCAAGACTATCAAAATATGGGTTGCTAAAACAAATAACAATTTGATTAGGAACAAATATATTCAAAAAAAAATGAATATTGTGCACCGTAATTCCAATTATTTAAATAAAGAGGATACCGGACCCGTATGGGTTTGGACTCCTAAGACCTGACTCTTAGGACCCTATAAAAGGCGGGCACCATGGATTTAATTTTATTTTTTGCAGGTCCCACTTAAGAAAAGAGGAAAGTGGATACTGGACAGTGGTTGCTCGAAGCATATGACTGGAGACAAGAGCTTATTGACAAATATCACTTATTCAGATGGTGGCTCCGTCACTTTTGGAGATAATTCAAAAGGCTACATCATCGCCAAAGGAGATGTAAGAAATTGCGGTACATCTAACTTACCTCTTATTACTAATATCATGCTAGTTAAATATTTGAAACACAATTTACTCAGTATCAGTCAATTATGCGATAAGGGTTTACCATTTCCTTTTCGGGTAACAAATGTAGTATTTTAGATAAAGATAGAAATTTAATTTTCAAAGGATACAGAGACAGAAATATTTATATTCTGAATATGAATGTCAATCATAATTCAGATATGTGTCTTGTAGCAAATGATAATGATCCATGGCTATGGCACAAATGTTTCTGTCATATAAACTTCAGAACTATCGACAAGCTAGCCAAAAATGACCTAGTTAAAGGACTACCCAAAATTAGCTTTACGGTTGATAATATTTGTGATGCATGTCAATTAGGAAAATTGACTAAATCATCATTTAAATCCAAGAAAGTCATATCAACATTACAACCACTTGAGCTATTACATATGGATATATTTGGACCAACACAGGTTCAGTCAATAAATCATAATCGATATGTGTTTGTAATTGTTGATGATTACTCTCGTTATACTTGGGTGATTTTCTTGAAAAACAAAAGTGACACTTTAAATTGGAGAGTTTGACAATAATGAATTTGAACATTTTTGTGCAAAGAAATGTATATATCATAATTTTTCCTTTCCTAGAACTCCACAACAAAACGGAGTTATAGAACGGAAAAATCGGACTTTACAAGAATGTGCAAGAACATTATTAAATGGATCCACTTTACCAAAACATTTTTGGGCAGAAGCTGTAGCAACTGCATGTTATGTTTTGAATCATGTATCCATTCGACCTCTCACCAAGAATACATTTTATGAGTTATTTAATCAAAGAAAGCAAAATATTTCATACTTCAAATTTTTTGGTTCTAAGTGCTTTATTTTAAATACGAAAGACCATCTTGGAAAATTCGATTCAAAATCCGATGAAGGTATATTTGTTGGATATTCAGAATGAAGCAAGGCCTATCGTATGTTTAATAAAAGAACTAAAACTATTGGAGAATAGCTTCATGTCTCATTCAATGAATTCTGTAAATCGTCTCATAACATATCAGATGACGACGAAATTATAGTCACTAAAAATCCTATCATCGCAAATAATGACTCTGACTCGGAAATTGTTGAGGATATTCCTCAGCTAGTTGTGATACCTTCTCCACCAAGTTTTCGATCTCCTCCGAGAATTCTAAGAGATCATCCGGTTCAAAATGTAATTGGAGAAGTAACATCACAAATTCGAATAAGAAGTCAACTTAATCAAATGGGTCATGTCGCGTTTCTCTCAAATATCGAACCTAAAAATCCAAAAGAAGCTGTTATTGATGATTACTGGATCATTGCCATGCAAGAAGAACTAAATCAGTTCGAGTGCAATGATGTCTGCGAACTTGTTCCAAGACCAACTGATCAGTCAGTTGTTGGTACAAAATAAAAATAAGGCTGACGAACAAGGAAATATAACCAGAAGTAAAGCAAGATTAGTACCACAAGGATACAATCAGGAAGAAGGTATCGATTACGGAAAAAAAATTGCACTAGTTGCACGACTAGAAGCTATTAGAATCTTATTATCCTTTGCTTGTCATCATAATCTCAAACTTTATCAAATGGATGTCAAAAGTGCTTTTCTAAATGGATTTATCAAAGAGAATGTATATGTCGAACAACCTCCCTTGTTCGTACATGAAAAAGATCCTGATCACGTATATAAACTTAAGAAAGCTTTATACGGATTAAAACAAGCACCTAGTGCTTGCTACGAATGGGTACGAAGCTATCTTACTAATTTAGGATTTCAGATTGGTAAAGTCGATCGGACTTTATTCATCAAACATTCTCGAAAAGATATATTGGTTATCCAGATATATGTAGACGATATTATCTTTGGTTCAACAAACGATAAACTTTGCAAAGAGTTTGCAAATATTATGACCAAAGAATTTGAAATGTCACATATGGGAGAACTATCATATTTCTTGGTCTTCAAATCAAACAACTTTCTAACGGTATTTTTATTAATCAAGAAAAGTACTGTGGAAATCTTATCAAACGCTTCGGTTTAGAAAATACATCTGATAAACCTACTCCCATGAGTATAACTACACATCTTGAAAAAGATGAACTTGGTAAGAGTGTTGACCAGAAGTTATATCGAAGCATGATTGGTTGTCTTCTTTATCTTACCGCAAGTCGTCCCGATATAATGATGGGTGTTTGTCTATGTGCAAGGTTTCAAGCCAATCCTAAAGAATCACATTTACGAGCAGTAAAACGTATAATTTTTTATCTTAATAATACCAAAGATTTCGGTCTTTTCTACCCAAAAGATTGTCCATTCGAATTAGTGTCCTACAGTGATGCTGATTTTGGTGGCTCTCGTACGGATAGAAAGAGTACAAGTGGTACGTGCCATTTTATTGGAAAATAACTTGTTTCTTGGTTTAGTAAGAAACAAAATTGCGTTTCACTCTCGACATGTGAAGCAGAGTATATATCAGCAGCTCTCGCTTGTACTCAAGTACTATATATGCAACAAACACTTCGTGATTTTGATATTCATTTATCAAACTCCATCATATACTGTGATAACTCAAGTGCGATCAACTTATCAAAAAATCCAGTAAATCATTCTCGAAAAAAGCACATTGATATTCGACATCATTTCTTAAGAGATAATATTGAAAAGGAACAATATGTCTCGAATATGTCCAGACTGAACATCAGCTAGCGGACATTTTTACTAAGCCTCTACTTGAATCAAGTTTTATTTCTTTACGTAGAGAGCTTGAATTGATTTCTAGAACTGAACTTGATGTATGAATTTTAAAGTTATATATACTTGAATTATCAAGTTCATTTCTGAAACCGGTGTTTTTCATATTGTAGTTATCAAGTAGCTACCACTATTTTTAGTAAGAAGATATGAGCTTTACATTTTTTTTATGGCATATAAACTCTGAATGTTTTCAACCATTATTCTTTATTTAGAAAATCCTATATATATGAGTTTATACTGTCTCTTTTCACATCTCCTATCCTTGAGTCCATACTACTCTTAAACGAATCTAATTCTACCTAAATGGCTCACATTTGCGACGAATGTGCTCAACGATCACACATTTCGGTCACCAGTTCTGAACCGGAGGAATATTTTTCTCCAGAAACACCAAAATGTACTCATGCCCCTGGACATACACCAAAATCCAAACGCCCAAAGAAGGCATTATTTTGCTCCCCACGAACTAGAGAAAAGATAAGTGAGATTCACCACTATAAAAAACATCAGATGGATCTCCAGCGTCAACTCCATTACGAACAAAAACTTACGTCTGATCGTTTAACTCTTTTGGAACGCATGGCCTCATTTTTCTGTGGCACTGAAAAACATGGAGTTTATCAACCTATGCCTAATGTTCCTTCATCATCAAGGAGTCCTAATTCATGGGATAAGAATTATAGTTAAAATGAAGGAGCTAAGGAAAATTGGTCGCAATGGACACCAAGAGTTACCAATATCAAAGAAGAATCCGAGAATAACTCCTCCACTTCTCATTGATTTTATATCGTGAAATTTATTTTATTAATAAGTGGATTCATATCTTGAGGGATTCTTTTTATTTTTATGTATTTTGGTTGATTAGTTTGAGTTTTGAAATAAATTTTTTAATGGAGCTTCGGAAAATCTTAGAAAATTAGGAAAAACAAGTTTCAGACAAACCAGTCGACCGGTACAACATGACCAGTCGACCAGTCAAGTTTCGGGTTGAAATAAAAATTTTTATCAACCAGTCGACCGGTACAATATGACCAGTTGACCGGTTAAGTCTCGGGTTAAAAACCAATTATTTATAAACCAGTCGACCGCCAGATACACACCAGTCGACCGGTTGAGTCTCTGTCTCGAACCAGTCGACCGTTGAATAAGTAGCGGTCGACCGGTCCCGTCTTTTCCAGTTTTTTTTTTTTTTTTTTTGAAAAAAAAATTCACACTCAAAACCGATGGTTCCCATACACACCTATTCATTTATCCTTTTATAACTTCAAATCCTCAACAACCCTAAAATCCCAAATTCATCTCCTTCAAAATCAATGGCTCCACCACAAAAGAAATCGAAGAAATCATCTTCTACACAACTACAACCCATTGATTCAAATATCAAATAATGGTTAATGGATCCAATAGCAGTCAAGCGATGGAATGAAATGAAAGATTATACGATTCATGAAGGTTCTTTCATCAAATTCTCTGATTTTATTCTCTATGATGTTAAAGAATTAGCAATCAAAGCTCGTATTCAAAATCTCCTTGACTTTGATAAGAACAAAGTATAAATTAATCATATCATGATTAAATTGTTATATGCTAATCTTAACCTAGAGAAGTATAAACCTGAGAATTCTACTCATTGTCTATGGTCAGATGTATGTGGTGAGCACATATTTATTTCAAAGGAAAGGATGGCAATGGTACTTGGTTCAAATAACAATGGAAGAAAGTTCTCTAGCGATTTTTGTACTATTCATACTCGAGACAAGGTGAGTCGTCTTTTTATTGAAGATCATAAGCTTAGTACAAAAGCAATCAACTTACGGCCTACCGCTCGAATTCTACATCATGCTATTACGCATTCTCTATTAAGAGTTGGTAACTTCGATGCGGTATATAAGGAGAATTTTAAGGCTTTGTACGCTATATATGGAGATATAGAAATCAATTGGATAAGTATGATCTTTGATGAGATCTTGCTAGTAAATGATCGTACAAGACCACATTTATTCTACAACAAATACATCATGCGTCTTCTACTTGATTTCGGTCTCAAATCTCCCGAATCTAAAGTCTCCAAGCCAAAATGTATCAACAAAGCAACGAAGGACAGAATGAAGCTTCTTGAACCGTGTTTAAGTATTATGCCCTTCGAACATTATCAGGAACAAAGTCACCAAGAAGGTACTTCTTCACCGCCCGCTAGACCGAAACCAGAAGAGGTTAGGCTTCTTCAACCATCCACCTCGACAAAAGATTCGCTTGAACAAATTGCACGAAATCAATTTCTTCTTGAAGCAAGGCTTAAGCCTACGGACAATAAAATTGATCACTTAAATACAAAACTTGACAAACGCTTTTCAAAACTCAAGTCTTTCTTCGGTATACTTTGGGATGCGATATCTTGTGGAGCATCTTCCTCCTCTACGCATATACAAGATCCAGGAAAACGTCCAATGCCTCCTACTTTTACATGGTCAACTTCAGAGGAAGGCACAAGTTCAGGAACGAGTACTGGACGTGGTCGTGGAACAACTGAAACTGAGGAAGAAGACGACGAAGAAGAAGGAAACAAAGAAGAAGAAGGGGATATGACTCAATCCGATTCACCATCTCACTAGTTCTTTCAATCACTCGTTTATGGTAGTATGAACATTATATTAAGAACTAAATCAGCACTTGTACATAAGTAGTGCTGTATTTTATTTTGGGTTTGTACGTATTAACTATTAGTTACATGACTAGGTTGGGTATGTATGGTTTGTATTGTATGCTACAATCCTAATATTTTATCTGTTTTATGGGATGTATGTCTTTCTACACCTTTTTGTCGATGACAAAGGGGGAGAAAAATGTTACTAACAATATTTTTTGCAGATTTTTTTCAGGGGGAGTACATATACAGGGAGAGTTTTAGCAATATATTTAGAGCTATGTTGTCATCAATCAAAAAGGGGGAGAATGTTGAGTCAAGGAATTTATAGCATTTTGATTAATGACAAGGAGAAGTTTCATGATCGACAAAAAGAAGAGAATCAATGATAACGTAAGTTAGAGGTTGATTATTTAGTGATTTAGCCGTGTTATAAATGTTAAAATCTACCCTCAAATAATCATATACCTCTATATTGTGAATATATATATATATATATATATGTATATATATGAATGCACATTTATTGTGCATATTGCCAGAAACCGGTCGACCGGTTTAAATATAGGCGGTCGACCATTTCCGGGCAGAATGCGCAATAAACCTGCACACATATATGTAACGTATATATATTTCAAAATTCAGTCTACTGGTTATTTTTGACCTGTCGACCGATTTTTGAACTGAAAGCAACTCTTCATACAGACATCCCTTCTCATCAAAAGTTGCTTCCTTTACCTTTCACCAAAAATCATTTCTCTTCAATACTTCTCTTTACTAATGGTTGCAACTCTTTATACTCTATAAAAACAACATGAAATCATCTATGTACAATTAATAAATTACTTTCTATCTATTCTATCTATTGTTGATTTCATTCTTGATCATTCAAAGCACTCAAATGCTCATAATCTTCTTATATCGTTGTTGAATCCTAGAATCTATATATTATTCTTTTGATTCAAACACGATATCATCTTCCAAATCTTCACAAATTCAAATTCTATTTGAGGATAAGATTATAGGAAGGGTGTACAAGAATTGACAAATTCGTGTTATTAAGAACACACATTGTCAAATTACAAGTCTACTCATCTTGTGTGAAGTCCTTCGTGTTGTGAGGGGCAAGTTGTGAAGTTCTCGTGTTGTAAAAGGCAAGTTGTGAAGTCCTCGTGTTGATCGAGGCGTGAAATCTCGTTCGGCTGTCCGTGTGTTGTGAACCTGTTCCTCCGGGTGAAGCGAGGTTGTTGATTAGTGAAAATTCAGATAGAAGTCTGGAACTGGACATAGGACGGTGCTCCGAACCAGTATAAAAATCCCTGGTGTGATTTTTCTATTTTTACTGCATTTTACTATTATACAGTTCTGTGATTATCTATTACTCGAATATTGTTTGTCATATTACACGATCCGTGTGTGTATTATACTTAGCACATACACGCACACTTTCAATAAGCACTGCATCATGGCTCGGTACAAGGTATAACACTACATGACTATGTAAACATATATGTATATATGCAAGATGATGACAATATGAAATACAACTAAATGACTGGGTTGAGATCTTCTCTAAGGCTATCAAACTAGAGTACTTGAAATGTCTTGGTCTTACCTCAGTATTATAAAATAATAAACATGCCAGTCTAAGATATAATGAACGAGATAATAAGATACGTGAAATAGATCTCTATAAAGACATAAGGCCAAAAGTTGACAAATCCTAAGAATATCTCAGTATTTCTCAAGTCAAGTTCACCAAACCTAAAAATCCACAAGTGCTTATAAAATCAAAACCTTAAATTTTTGCTGAAAGCTTCACACATATAGAATCTTAAGAAAATGAATGCTTACAAAATAAAACATGGGCGAACCCCAAGAATAGTTCAATAATATCCAATAATCGGATCACCAAATATATATATATATATATATAAATATAAATAAATAAATAAATAAATATATATATATAACAAGATAGTTTATGCAAGTAAAATCTCAAAAACATTTAGTGAAAACTTAAATCATTTTAATCCAGAAATTTAAACAGAAATCTAAAAATACAAGAAAAGGAGAAACAAAAATATACCCAAAATTGGTGAATAAGCTCGCATACATGCATGTAACCTCAAGATATGCAGAAACCTATAATAACCCAATATGGGCTAAAACCCGCAGTAAACCCAAGATAGGCTGAAAATTATAATGTCCCAAGATGGCCTGAAACCCACAATAAATCAATGATACATGCGTGACCTAGAATCCCAAGATAGCCATTGGCCTACTAATCCCTACGTTGGCATAAGTTCTATAAAATCAAAAATGAATATTAACCTATAAACTTGAAGGATGAGTTAAAGGATCGTCGATACTTATATTATATACTACAGAATGGAAACATAATAAATAATAATTGTGTTCCACATACTATACGGGTTTACTCAAATGTTTATTATAAGTTAACAAACTTCACTCACATGTATAAATAACTCATGCCAGAAAGTATGAGAGTTAACAGGTAAAATAAACTCAAACTTCTCATACCACTCATTTTATTAGATAGTTTAAGTCACTTTCTCATCTAATTGATATGTTCAATTTTATAAAAATATATTTACTTGAAATTTTTCTTGGAAAATTTTAATTCTAAGCTTATATATTAGAAACCCTATGGTTTATAACATAAATGTATAAGAAAATAAAAGTTTCAACTATGGGTTCAGATCAACTTTAACTATTATTATTATATATAAATATATTATATACATATCAGATCAACTATTATTATAAGAAAATAAAAGTTTCAACTATGGGTTCAGATCAACTATTATTATTATGAAATCATGCCTAAAATACTTGTGTTTGGTATCATGGGTCCACCTTCATGATAGTTTGTTTCTATTTTTCTGATTTAAATGTAAAGTAAATTTAAATATAGATAAATTTTAGCCAATTATGACAATTAACATCGTCTAAACTGGTTGGACACTTTGACATGATGCAAGAAGCCATGGTTCAATTTTCGTCTTCAACCCACTTGTTATGTAGTATGTTATATACTACCTAATTAGAATAATTATATAACAACTTATCACAGCAAAGTTGGAAATTTACTGATTTTTTATAGTGAAAGAGGACTCAACAATAATTCATAAAATGTACATCAGCTCATCAGCACATTTAGCTTCTATGCCCTCAAAATCTTCCCCATATGGAAACTTGAAACCTCCTTCAAACTTTCAACTATCTCCTCCTAATGTAACAGGCGCAGGTTTGACATTTCCCATTTTTAACAACGCCCTACTTTCTACTGCGGTGCCCACTACCTCCCTTCCATCATTTAATTCCAAGAACAATAAACAGAAAGGAAAATTTTGGGTAGATGATGATCTAGATAAAGGTAATGATTACGGTCAAGAGGATGTGATGTCTCTCAGTAGTAAGCTGAAATCTACTAGAAGGCATACAAGGAAAAATCCGCTGTATTACCCTTCTCTTACATGATGTGATAAGGCTGCATTTCTTTTAATTGATGTAGTTGCAGTGACAATTCATTGATGTTAAGTGATATTCTGGTTTTCGGGATCTCTTATGGTTGCATGCGGCTTCATTCTTTCGGATTTCATGTTATGCTGTTTTTCAGCATGTAGACTTGAGGCTAGCAAACTTATCATGGGTCACTCTGTAAATTGGAAGATATTTTGAGGTCGACTAATCAGATACATCAAACTTCAATGAGTTATGTAGCAAGTTTCTGTTATTTGCTTTTATCATAGTGATCTTTTGATTTGTGGGTCATGTAATTTGCTACAGTGACAGTAGTAATGCTTTGAGATTATTCATTTTATAAGCGTTGCATAAGTTTGTATATGTTTGAGAGCTTAAAATTTTAAGTATTTCGTTAATTAATAAAATTAGCGCTTAACTTCCAAAAATGTACATAATATTGAATTAGTCATCCAAAATTTAATGATAGTAGCTATATGAAATTATTTGTTAAATTTATTATGTTAAAAAATAAAGAGTGAAACGATTGTTTTTTTCTCATTTTTGAAGAACCATGTGGTTCAAAGAGGTCGGTCTAGAGATTTTTAAAAGATTTTGAGGTTAAACCGCGGGTTTTTGCACGTGCAATGTTATTTAATTTTCAGAACCATGACACTCCAACATCGAATGTTAACCGCGATCGAATCGAGGTTGGGTTGAGTCTTTAAAACACTACAAAGGACAATTTGTTGGTATGCTTCATAGTCCCTTCTGAAAATTATCTTTTGTGTAGAATTTAACATTTTTATTTATTTGTTTGTTTATTTTTGGTCATTGTAGCATTTTCAAATTATTTACAAGTACCTACTTTGCGTTTTCTATATAAAAGACGATCCATTTAATTTTTCTGTATGTATTTAACAGTGGACATAAGCACAATTTGCTGCAGCCATTAGTGGTTGAAAATGCAATGCAAAGTGCACTCGTGGGAGATCTAAGTACAAAAAATTCATACCAGTGACAGACTTGATTATTATTGCTAGCATTATTTTGTACTAGGGATGTATAAGCAAATAAAGAAGTTTGATCTTACCGGCTTGTACAACTAAAAAAAAAAAAAGGCCAACAAATTACACACAGTACAATAGTTCTAGCTTTATATTATACAATAGCAACACCATCAAATACAACACAATACTAAAGTCATATTATACAAGCCTTGCTCACAATACATGAAAGCAAATAGGCAGCGCCTTCAGACACTGCACACACAAGTTAAGTTTCCGACACACAATACAAATAACAAGCTATAAATATTTAAGTCTTTTTTTCCACAGAAAGAACCTTCATCTTATAAGAAGCCCTAAAGGGGAGGGATCGAAAAGACGAAAAGTCCGGAATGTGGATAAGCCAAGAATGATTTGCCTTCAAACAGCCAGAAAGAACCATTTCCTTTTCTCTGGTTGTCTAAAACCTTGGGGACAGGTGACCCGGATCCCCAAGCTAGTGAACACCGTCAAACTTTGAGAAGCTCCCCTCCTCCGCCCATCATGTAGATGGACGGATGGAGGTGGTCGCCGAAGTTGAAGTGCTCGGAGTCGTCTCGAGAATAGATGGTGGAGATTTCAGATCCTGAGGTCCTACCGGAGTAGAGGTTTCCGCTGTTGGTATGGTGGAGGACGGAGTTTGGTGATTTGGTGAACTGTGCGCTGTGGGTGTTTTCGTCTCTCGATGGGTTTTGCTTCATGCTTTCCTTTTTGGTGTTTAGGAAACGACCTCCGCTTCCTCTTTCACGGCGCATAGCGTGGCGATGTCTGGACTCGTGGAGGTATGGCTGGATGTATCTCATAAAATTAGTTAATATTGCCAATGGGTAAACACACGCAAACATACAAATATATAAACGTACGAGAAGTTCCATGACACCTATTGTGGAGCACCCCTTTGGCATCCGTATCATACCAGCACTATGCAATTTTAAATATTATGAAATTTTGTAGATATGTTCATAACACAGTTAAGATTATCTCTAAAAATTGAGCACGGTTAAATACGGGCTTTGTTAATGTGTGCCACAAAGACAGGAAAACTTATTTAAAATGCCTAGACTATCGTAGCACGAGTAAAATGGAGTAGAATTCGGGGGGTTATGTACATAATTTGGCAACCTTAACATGTTCTTTTAAGGTGTTAACATTTACCTTTAAATATACATTTCATGATAACTTATTATTTCGACAATGTTAAATATTTTAAAATGAACTTGTATATCTACAAAATTTCGTAGCATTTAAATAATATGTCATAGAATTCAAACTTTAAATTGGACTTAGATTTAAACTGTACATCGTAGATTCAAATTTAAAAGTTTGTAGATTTAAACAAGTTTCTTATGTTGCATTCTTGTTTTTTTTTTTTTTTTTACAAAACATTAGGTTTGGATGGTGAGTGCTATTATCGATTGAATTTTTTTCACACATGCAATTTTAAATGGGTTCGAATTGGAGTGTAAATCAAATCGTAAGTGCAGAGATTCAACTTGAAACGAGATTTCAATCGTAAGATTTTTGACAACATTTGTTCGTGTGATGTCTAAAAAGTTATCCTGTGTTCCTTTCATACTACCAGGGCAACCAGGCATCTCATATTACTGAGGCTACTAAAGAAGGACTATGAATACAATGGATGGCCCATTGTGGTTTTATTAAATTTATATTTTCAAAAAGAGAAACACTGTGATTGAAATTGTGAATAAAAAAGTATATTAAATATGTTAGTATAAATTGATATATATTTTTTTCAAATCTCAATGGCAGTTTGACTGTGTATAAATCAGAACATAAATCTAATTGTAAAGGAAGAGATCAAATTTGAATCTGGATTTAAATCATAAAATTTCTGACAACAATACTTGCACTCACCTTCCTAACTCTGATGAGTTTATTTGCCATCTCTGCTTTAGCACGAGCCTGTCTACGGCGCACGATTCCATGATATTGCTTTGCGTTCACATATATAGGCATATCAGCAGTCATGTTTGGTGGTAGAAGCTTGCGCCCATACTTCATTAGAAATAAATGAAAGTCATTAAAAATATTTATGATGGAAGTTATAGCAGTGAAATTTACAAAAGCCTAATCGTTTAAATAAATAAATTAGATGAAAGACTTCTTGAGGTGACCAAAGCATTAGGGATTTACAAAACTTTCTGTGATTTGGCTCAATTTTGATTTGTTCAAGTCAGACGTACGTTCTACGTTTTAAATGGCAACACGACGAGGTTATCACATAACATAGAGGTAAATATCAGCATCCATCTTCCAAGCATGTCCACATATTCTAAAACTAAAATGCTTTCGTTCATAGAATAGAGAATCTCATTACAATGCATTGGCCCATTAAAACAAAAATCTTAGATGGTGACAAGCCTCATTGTCCAAACTGGTTAAAATACATAAATATAGTGCAAAAGGTTACTGATTCGATTTCTGCCTTGTGAAGTCTAACCTACTTGCAATGTAGTATAACATATAAAACTAAATACCCAAAAAAATGGACTTAGGTCTTGTTTCCTTCGAAACTTGAGTTTTGTGTTTTGCATTTTTACTGTGCACTTTAAAATTTCGGAAAGACCGGAAGCCGGTGAAAAATGATCGATTGAGAAAATGGATTTAACATACAAAACACTACACGTATTTTCCTAAGATTTCAATTCAGTTTCACCCATTTGAATCCATATTCAATCAAATATGAACTTTTATGCGATGAGTTGAATCTCATTTTTTGAAAACCAAGTTCACAATTAAGCAATAATATAAGACTGTGAGGTTTAAGTTCTAATTATTGCCATCTAACTTTAATAGTAGATTAGAAGAGTGATTGTCACAGTCTGCAGTTTTCAAATAATACACCAACAGTTGATTAGGAGAGTGATCGTGACAGTGTGCAGTTTACATATGCTTTGAAATAATATACTAATGATGAGTTGTCAAGTTTTGAAAGGACACAAAATGGTTGACAGGTTGAATAAAGCACGGGGGTTAAAAATAGCTGACAGCGTTCTATTCTTCTTTCTTTGTTCTTTTTTACTTTAGATCATGTTATCTAAATATGGTTGAGTTCAACTATAATTACTAGGATTGATAAATTGTTTATCTTTATTGCTACCGATAGGTCAGTCTACTGATAATATGGTAATTGTTACAATGATAATGACAAATTGTTGTTGGTCTAAAAGGGTCGTTAACTTGATACCTTTTTACATTATAAATGGCATGTATAAAAAAAAGTGTATTTAGCGTTATTTCGCCAAATTACTAAACATAAATTTAATCTTTTGCTTGATTCTAAATGCCAATAATAATGCATATTACGTGAATAAACATGTATCGTAAACTGATTGGTATGACTACTACAACCGATGGTTGTGAAGAATATTATTGATGATTTACCATAGAAAATAACAAAATTACCATTATCATGCATATTAAACTGATATATGATGTCTCACAAAAATGGTAACAGATAGACGGGCAATGGTATGATAATCAGAAATTTACAATTACCGTGACAGTCCTAATAATTTTCTTATTCTCATTTTCACTTATTTGGAGAAGGTGCAACCATGAAGAAACAACCAGAAACTATGTAAAACCTAACCATTGATTGAGCTCCATAGGATGCACACAGACCATAGCATGGATCAACATACGTAGTATTTGAACAGTTCTGCAGAACAAAATAAAATAAGTCATCGACTTTCATCTCTTATCAGGTGACAAAAAAAAATTTATTACAAACATTTACCGTAGATTGGCCTAGGCCAAGCTCAAAACACACTTGATACTCAAAAGGAGAACTCAGAGCGATTTTTGCAGAATGTTGCTGAGTTTTCTGTGTCTTTCCTGATTCCTTGTTGACTATACAATTATATAAAAATATAAAATCACGCTAGGTTTATCTGAAAAACTCATTGCAGTGAGGTGAATACTCTTTGAAACGTAATTGCAGACTGCATCGCAATGTGGCAATGAAACGTACACATTGCAATGGAGCAATAAAGTCGATGCATTCTTTGAAAATGTGATTAATTAGTTTTGATCTCAAAGTCAGAAAGCAAGCACTCTTTCTTTCTTAAAATGTACACATTCCATTGTGAACTAATAATACTGGACCGAACCTTTCGATTCCACGTCCTATAATATAGTCAATTTCATAAATAGAAACTGAAATCTCTTGGCACATTATTCTCTTGTGAGGCAGGTTCAAACCGATCTAAAATGGGGTACACTCGTTAAACAAAAATGCTAAATGAACCGAAGCAGCTTCCGTCCAGATGTGCAGTAGCTAACAAACATTTCAGAGGACCCACTACAAAGTGACATTTATGCCCTATGAAATGGGCAAGTTTGTACAAGCTGCATTTTCTGATCGAAACTTTCATCACTCTTAATTCATCATGTGCATCATATGTATATGTACATCAATGTAGCTTGTATTCACTGTTAGAATTTTTGGAGAGAAAGAAGAATAGATTAATGAGAAAAAAGAATATTTGGAAAAGAGGAAAACTTTTCAATTGCTTTATTACTCTTTTCTTTTCTTAATTCTTCCTTCATTCATGCATACAAATGAGACAGACTCTTATTTATAACATACAATAGAACTTTTTAGATTTGCAGCATTAAAACTTCTCATTAATGAATAATTATCTTTTTTCTAATTAATAGCAACTTTAAAACCTTTCTAGAAATCTTCAATCTTTAATGGCTTGGCAAAAAACATTTTAAATTATATTCCAACATTCACAGCATTCGTCCTCTTTTATAAACGCTTAGGGAAAAATGGAACTTAATGAACATGCAAAAAACATTAAATTTAGCAACCCATAAAAAAATACAGCGCATGCAGAGGCAGGTAAATTGGATTGCATGAAAGTATGTTGGAATTTATTAATCCCCATATTATCACAAAACCAATTGACAATGTGATGAGGAAGATCTTAGTTTATATCCAGGATCATAGTTGCATATTTTCTGATGTGGGACTATTATTTTCATCACTTCCCTTTAATTTATAATTTTTAATTGCTTCTTGAACTTTTCAAACTTCTCCAATGTGACTGTTTTAGTAAGGAAATCCGCTGGCTGCTCTTTTGTGCTGATGAAGTCCATGACAATCTCCTCCTTGCTAATTAATTCTCGGATAAAATGATAACGTATCTCAATATGCTTTGTGCGAGCATGAAACATTGGATTTTTTGTCATTGCCACAGCCGACATATTGTCACAGTAGATTTTTGTTGGTTTGTCTTGAGTTTGCTTCATATCATTTAGAATTCTACGCAGCCACACCGCTTCACACACCTTATTTTCCTTCATGATAATAGGAATTCGACATCTCATGCAATTGAAGCGACATTTTTCAGAATTATGATTTGATTTATTGCAATCATAGCAGAATTGTGGAGCTTCAAACTGGAATGTTTCGCCATGATTACTCTAAACAAACTAAGACAACGCTTTTGACATAAATGAATGGTCGATTACCATATTTGGCAACTTTTACAAGATAAGAATAAAAAGACAACAATATTGGTGTGACATGCATAATAATTGTATGTTGTTATTTACCTTTGCCCTGCTACCTTCCTGTTCTCAGCTTTAGATCAAAGTTACATAGTCTACAAGTTGATAATTTGATTTATTTTGAGCATATATGAGCACTAGCTTTTCTTTTTTCACCGGTTTACCAGAACTGTCTTTCATCATGCACTGCCTTTCCTATGAGCTGAACTACTCTTTATTATTGTAATTCTCAGCAATGACAGAAATTCAATTTTGCTAAAATGCAGGAATAGGCATTTCTGTAATTCTTCATATACTATATGTTTCTGGTGTAAAATTTGACATAACACAAATCGGGCTATATATAGTAGCTTTTTAGTTTATTACCACACACGTAGGGCCAGACATTCTACATTAATTTTACAACATCGCAAACTATCACTGAATAGAGATTTATTTCCATCAATGGGTCATTGATTTATTTCCTTCGGTTTGTACAATTCATCAGTTCATAGTAAGTATCATGACATCTTAAAGGATGCTTAGAAACAAACAATATTGTTTTCTTACTTATTCCAGTCCCTACCTGATTTACTTTTCAAGACAATATCACGTTCATAACCATTTATAAGCAGCCAAAACAACTTATAAGTAGTCAAAATATAAGAAATAGCAATTTGTGGCTTATGACTTCCCCGGTCTATAACTACCTTTTATAAATTACTTCACTTATGTTGGCCTAAAGTCAAGTTTCATCCAAACACTTCTAGTTATAAACTACTATTTAAAACTGTTTAGAAGTTACTATCCAAATCTTTTTTAAACCAGTTTCAAAATAAGTTGCCTCTAACGTGTTCTTGCTCCATTCACTTATCAATTCAAGCTTCCTCCTTAAGGATCAGGGACTATTTCCTGCATTCCCTGTTTGTTATTTTTATTTTGTTTTAGTCGATTATTCTAAATGAAAACAAATTGAGAAAACCAACGAACTAATGGCATTATTCTATACCAATATACTAACTATTATGACTCTGTCTACCCAAGCAAACATAGTAAGCTATGTTATAAGACAATAAAATGATTTTGGAATATTCTAACGAAACAACCAAATCAAGACTGCACTGATAGGAACTCAAACAATTTTAAAACAAGTTCATGTGGAGTTAAGAGGAATAATTCACATCTTGTTTGATACTAAGTGCTAAATGATCAAAATCATGTAGGGAAATTGGGAAACCTAACTAGTTAAAAAACGACAACAATGCAACTTTTACCTTGGATTACGGAAAATTTGGCAGTATCAGTAGCATCTTTATCTGAGTTCTGATCAATACCATGGCCAGCATGTCCATTTGCTAATTTTAACTGATTAAAATTTTCCCCAGATATATGTTGAGTTCCAATCCACCATGGTAAAGAATGCGAAACATTAAGCTGCCCCATTCCTTCATTCGATTTGAAGCACAAAGAAGTTTGCATCTTGAAAAAACACGGAAAAAAGCCTCAGAAAATATACTATATCTTGAATAGAAGATATGCCTCTGAAAAAAGAAAAAAAAAATGAAAAGTAACACAAGTGCATCAATTACACGACTGCTATTGCACTACTATCATTCACATAAACATGATTATAAAGAATTTTTATCGATTCACGAAAGCCAAAAAGTGCATGCTTTGCACACATAAACATCGACTAAATTTAGATGAAAGAAGAGAAATTATGTCACAAAGCTTCGTTCTCTTTGCTCAGCATATGAGTTCAAAATTCCAAGAGAAATCCATTCTAAAAAACACACAATTTAAGCAAAATAAGTAATCAAAAACAGAACTTGCATCATAAATTAATATCGACTTCCAAGAAGAACCCATGAACTAAAATGGCTATTGAATACCAAAAACAGATGGTTCAATGAAGAGAGATATAAACCATAGGTAAAACTTTGAACTTATTTGGTACGAAGTTTTTTTATATAAAAAAACGAAGTAAGGAATTAAAAAGAAACTTACGTTTGAGCTGAAGTAGCAGTTAACAGAATCCTAGTAGCATAATAATAGAAGAAACGAATCAGAAATTGAAGACCAATAGAGAAAGGGGGAGAAGGAAAGAGGAGATCAATGGCTATTTTATTTGAGCAGAGAGCAATGAGTAGGCCAAAAAGCTTTAGCCAATGAGATAATGCTTTCATGACATTAAATAAAGCATTATTTGTTTTACTAATTCTTTTTATTGATAGATGGATTATCTACCTCTGATCACTTTCTTTTTAATTTAGCAAATACTGTTTTCCTGTGTAATTGAGCTCAAGTCCTATTAAACTAAACACAAGTTGTGGAGAGTACATAATTTGGATTCTCTATTGCTACATGGCCCAAATAGTTGCAACATTAGCTCAATACCCTCCTCAGGTTAAAAAAATAGTGAGAACACATTAACTCTAAAATTATCAAGGTTCGGTTTTTAATAACCTTCATGTAAATACAAGGTGTAGTTTTCTATTTTGGCATAACATCATATTATTATGGATGAATGATGAAATTTTGCAAGACAAATTTAAGCTGTTTTCTCAAACTATGCATCCTAAATCAGCAGTTCTGAAATTCAAACCTAACATCAGATGTCTTTAGATATAAATCCTCGTGTTCTTTCCTCATTAAGTACATCTGGGTCAACCTTTGTTATTATCAACAACCTGGCACTATACTTAAGATCAAAACAGCATTTTTGATGTTAAATTATTCTCAACGTGCTCTTGTTTATCTTAAATTTAGTGCGTAGACATATGACTTCAAATGATATCAGATTCGCAGTACTAATCTCTACTGCAGTACAGGTACCTAGTTTCGAAAAGAAGAACAAAAAAAAAATTATCAATGTATGCCTTTAACAAAAACTTAATAATGCACTTTTTCCCTTAAAAGCTTAACATCTAACCACATGTATATTCTTTGTATCAAAATTAATTCTTTCCTATTGCTAAGCGTATGTGAGAACGTATAAATTCTTACTTCCTAACGTATGATCAGTTGGTCCTTTTCCCTGAAGAAATTTCTTGGAGTTAGGATCGATTTTTCCAGTAGATTAATATAATTATCAACTAGTTAATCCTTGTCGAGTGAAGTCCATTATTTATACAGTTAGTGACTATTCATTCATCAACTGCACCTAGTAAGTAGTAACTACATTATTATGGTCATCTGTCGTTTTATTATTGGATGTTCAGTATAATATCATAATCATCTACAGATTATGCAACTTGTAGCTTAATTAACATAACATAAAGAGAGGTGGCTACAGTAAAGATTATGCTCGGTAATAGACTCTGTGTGTGTAAACACACACACACACACAAGCACTGTGAGAATCAAGAAGATCCTAGATTTGAGGAAAGGAATGCTAGCTTCACAATTATTGTTTGTTTATTTCAGACAATCCAATAACTGGAGACACATTATCATTCAATTCGATCAACCCAATGCATCAAGTATAATAAATGAACAAGCTGACAATTTGCTGGCTATGATCTGTTGTTTGTTAAAAGTTTATGTTTTGAATTTTCTGAAGATGGATATATGCTATCGATGTTGTGATAATTTATGTCTGCGAAAGCTACACCCAAAACAGAGCTGTATTTGTGATAATGTATTAACTAAAAAAATCCTTTACAGCAACATATTTGTTGGTTAAAGCATTGCTTTTGAACACTGTTAAGGTTCCAAAAGTCACTTAGCAAGCACATATGATACTTTTGTTCGTGTCCAATGCAGCATCAACTATCAAACATTACTGACACAAAATTGAGAAAAGAAAAGCAAACCATGTCTTTGAATCGGAATCCAGTCAAAGTACTTCTCTGTTAAACTTCCACTCCACCCTTTGAGCTAACGACAACAAAACATGCAACTGTAGTATCTAATATTAAAGGGATACACATGAACAATTCCTCTCGAAGTAATTCCAAGGCTGTGTGTTACAGTGCAGTTATATAACAAGTCGTTTTTTTGTTGAGATATGCATGTCTTGTCCCCTCATTATATCTGTTTTGGTTGCTTAAGATTCGAACTACCGGAAAACGCAGGTTGGATGAATCAAAGTACAGGAGTTGGATGGACTGACAAATAACTGGGCAACCGTGAACAGTTAACGCAATGATAGGTTGCATATTTTAACGTCCTTGTATGTTGTACCTACTAGACTGCTGCAGTTGCATTTAATTTTGTTCAGTAAGAAAAAAATTGCAAATATATATGTAATTCTAAGAGAATCTCCGACAAAATTTCCTTTCAAAATTACAATACAACGATTACAAAATGTAATTGGATGACTTGCCCGACAGTTTTTTGTTTCGGGCGTGTTTACGATAAAAATTGTCAACAGCCGATTTAAGGGTTACCAATGCATATATGATGAGGTTTAGTGGGTAATTGATCTAAAGGATGCCGGAAGATAATTCAGTCTCAACAAGCACAACTTACTTTGTCGTTTCCTAGATATCAAGACCTTAAACTCGAAGATTAATTATTCTTTCTTCAAGAGGTGAGATCATGATTACGCAACTTAAAGATCAATAGTTACTTAGGGATAAGGGCATTATAAGCTTACAGAAGGTTGAAAACCTTGTTACAACGGTGATGCTTAGATTCAAGATAGAATAATATACGTTGTGTAGAGAAGAAACAAGCTAAAATACCACAACATTTACATTTGATGACGTATTATAGCTTTTAATGACTAAGATGATACTTCCACATCGATCCAGCCTACGAGATGCTTTGGTTGTGTTAGTTATCGAGTCATAAGGCTACAATAGGCCATTTCAGAATGTTGTGCAACATTAGGCTTTTTGTAAAAGGTTTGAAGCACATATAGGTATCATAAAGGGGAATTCATTGATTTCACTCAATGATTTTCCCCCTTTTTGAATGCTTTTGTGTTCAAATCCCTCACGAAAAGAGGCTAAGATAACTGACTGTTCAATACACATAGACACAACAGGATTATTGAATCGAGAAAACTTCAAGTCCCGATTTTCCCTTTTTTTATTCATTATGAATTTATTACAGTTGTTGTCGAAATTCCCAATTTAATTTGGAAATTAGGGTTTGTCTTCTAATAAAAAAAAACACAAGATTGTGGAATGAGAAAAGAATCCCAAAAGTGTGACCCTTAGGGTCTTATCTGTAGGCATTTTGGGCCCCCTTCAGTGATGACTCTGTAGAAAGCCCGCTTCCGGTTTATGCGTCCAGTGTCGGCCAGCCTTTGTGGCTTTCGGTGTCGGTTTTTAAGTGTCAGTCTTCCCTGGTTTCTGTACCGTTTTCCTCTAGAATCTCTCTGCCTTGGTGCTTCTGCTTCCGAAGTAACTGTCCGGAACTGGCTTGTCTTCAAGAGTTGCTTCAATGATCTTTTCTTCATAATATTTGTGTCGCTCTCGGTATCGTTACCAATCATGTTAGTAGCGACAGTGCTGGCTCTTCTTCTTTATTGCTAATCCTTTGCCTTCGTTCGATCTTGGTGTCGTGCTATGATGCTTGGCTTCATCTTTTTCAGTAGCGTCGATAGTAAACTGACCAATACCGATGACACTTCATTTATTTTTATGTTGGTTGTCGGTCTTGTTTTCTCCTTTGATAGCTTTGCACTCCGGGATTGAATCGCATGACTTCAGCTTCCATCTCTTACTTGCTTTCGGTATCGTATTAGTGCTTGTGACCTTGCTTCCATGGTATCAACTCTGGGCCTTTACTTCTTTTCTATTGCTACCAAATCTGGATCAACTGCCTTACTCTTTAGTATCGACACCAAGCCAAATGTTCCCCAACACGTTGGTGCCGATAGCATGCTTTTATTCTTCTTAATTTGGTGTCGACATTGAGTGTTATGACCTTCTGCTGATGTTAATAACATCCCTGCTTTATGTATCGACTCATGCGCGATACCCCTTCACCTCAACTTGTTTTCAGTGTCGAATTCCGATAGTAACATTCCCCCTAGTGAAGAGGTATTTCTGACTTTTCAAGTTAGACCTTTTACTTCAGCTTGCAATATCTTCGTTTGGAACCAAACCCAAATGTTTATAATGATAGAAGACCAGAAATCCACTTCTGTATTAATAGTTTTGTTACCCCCTTTCGGGTTCGATTTGTAAAGAAGAGGACGTACGTGCTTGGTGAGCCACTCTCGGGGATTTTGATTGTTAAAGCAGATGATGTACGTGCTTTGTGAGCCACTCACTAGGCTTTTGCTCCCTTCTCTGGGCTAATGTGTAAGCATAGGCAAGTGTGTGCTTAGATTGCCCCACCAGAGCTTTGTTCCCTCTTGTGGGGTAAGATGTAAGCAGAGGATGTACATGCTTACAATGCTCCTTTCGAGCTCTCGTTACCGTCTTCGAGATATGAAGACATAAGCAAAGGTAGAGCATGTTCTTCCACGAGCAGAGGCAAGATGTGCATAGTCGAAGCATAGGCAGGGGATACTCTTCTATGATCAGAGGCCGGGCGTGCTTATTGTGCTCTTTCAGAGCATTCGTTCCCTTTTGTGGGATACAAAGACATAAGCAGAGGCAGGGCGTGCTCTTCCAAGAGCAGAGGCAGGGCATGCTTTTCTGCGTGCAGATGCAGGAATTGCTTATTTAGATGCTTTGTCCCGACCATTTCTGGTGTAGATCATAGGCTTACGCTTTTGATGCTTTAACCTGATCCGTTCTGATTTGGACGCGGTTAAAGACTTACACTCCACTTCCCTACGGAAGATGCCTTGCCCTGGACATCTTGGCGGTGACAAGGGTTTCATTACCATTGTAGGTTTTTTTACCTAATTCAGGTAGTTCCAAATTTTGGAAGGGTTTCCATACCCTTAATTATGTGGACATTGTTATGGAGACCTTCTTTTATCCATTTATAGTTGAAAAGTATGGTCTCAAAGGTTCCACGTTACATGTTCTAGGTATGAGATAACCATTGAACTTGAAGAGTCGATATGCTCCGGGCGTGAGCTCTTGATGAATTATCACCCAGTTTGAGCCAAGGGGACCGTCCGCTGGATTCTTAGTGTTGGCCATTACCCTTCGTAAGACCAAATCTCCTTTTCGGAGGGTTCTCGTTCTTACCCTTGAATTGTAGTTCTTGGTGATTCTTCTTTGATATTCAACCGTTCTAATGGTTGCTTTATCTCTTAACCCTAGAATTAGGTCTAAGGAATACTTTTTCAATTCTTGGTTAGGATCAAATGCATAAGCTATTCTTCTGTGTGAAGGGACGTCAACTTCGATTGGAATCATAGCCTCACACTCATATGTTAGAGAATATGGAGTGTGTCCCGTCGCCGTCTTGGCAGAGGTTCCATATGACCAAAGTACCAAAGGCAATTCATTTGCCTAATTTTCTTTAACTTGGTTTAGCCATTTCTTCGAGATTGACTTTATGGTTTTATTTGCAGCTTAGACGGTGTTGTTTACGCTTGGAGTGCTACAGAAGAGAAACTCTTTGTGGTTCCATTTTTGTCATAAAATCATGTGAATTCTTCACTTTTAAATTGTGTTTCGTTGTCCGACATGATCTTATAAGGAATTCCAAAGCATATGACGTTATTCTTAAGCACAAACCTTAGCATATTCTTAGATGTAATAGTTGACAGTGGTTCCCCTTCAATCTATTTGGTAAAGTAGTCGATGGCTACTACCGCATACTTGGCTCCTCCTTTGGAGATGTATAAGGGTCCAATTAAGTTTATTCCCCATACATCAAAAGGCCGTGGACTTGAAATGGTAGTCAAGTTACTTAGAGGCAATCGGGGTATCCTAGATTACCTTTGACATTTCTGGCATTTCTTGACATACTCAATTGCTTGACTAACCATTTGCGGCCAATAGAACCCTTGTTGCATAAACATCTTGGCCAGCTTAATTCCGTTAGAATGATCTCCGCATAAACCCTCACGTGCTTCTTTTGACAAATTGAGGCCATCTTCATGGTTTACACATCTCAAGTAGGGGAGTGAATGCCATTTCTTGTAAAGCACCTTGTCCATAATTACGATGGTAGGGGGTCGGTGTTTGACCTTCCTACCATCTTGCTTATCGTTGGGTAAGGTTCCATTCAAGAGATAATCTATGATGGGGGCCATCCGAGTATTCTCATAATGGAATCTTTTCAGTTGGTACGGTTTCCTCACTGGGAGCGACACCTTTTTCCTTTTTAGTTTCCTTCGCTAAGGTTTGGGATCTAGTTAAGACTAGTGATTCCTTTCCCAATTTGGGTGTCTCTTGCTCAATTCTAGGTTTCTGCTGATATCCTATAGTGATTATTCTAGTTTCAGTCGCTACTCTTGAGCTGGCAAACTTTGCCAAAGAGTCAGGTTAGGAGTTTTTCCCTCTTGAGATATGATGTATAAAAATGTCTTCGAATTAAGTGAGCGTCTTTAGTATTATCTTTACATGTAGCGCTAACCAGGCATCCCTGGTTTGGTAGGTTTGCTTAATCTAGTTTACCATTAGCTGTGAGTTGCTAAAGATCTCAATCCATGGTATTTTTATCTGTAGTGCTAAATTCAGTCCTGCCACTATCGACTCATATTCTGCCACATTGTTTGTTGCAGCGAAATCTAGCTTCATTGCGTAATGCAAGAGATGTCCGTCAGGGGTGATTACTATATACCCTGCCCCTACTCCTTGTTCGTTTGAATCCCCATCTACAAATAACTACCATTTAACGTTCCGATCGTTTTCCTTTGTTGACTGTTTTGTAATGAAACTTGTGCACTCGTTTACAAAATCGGCTAGAGCCTGCCCTTTAATCGTTACTCGAGGTTGGAACATGATTTAGTATTGGCTAAGCTCAATTCCCCACACAAACCTTTCTGAAGTTTCTGGCTTACTGAAATCTTTTCTGAGTGGAAAGTTGGTTAAAACCTTAATGGGATGTGCTTGAAAGTAACCGCTAAGCTTCCGCGCTATATGTATCAGACAATAAGCTAACTTTTCTACCACGTGGTATCAGGTTTTCGCATCTTTTAACCTTCTGCTAATATAGAAAATTGGGAATTGCGTTCCATTGTTTTCCCTAATGAGAACTGAGTTAATTGCATACTTTGAGACAACCATATAAAGGTATAGATCTTCCCCTTATTTTGTACTAGACAAAATTGGGGGTTTTCCCATATAATCCTTCAATTCCTAAAAAGCCTTCCTACATTCCTCATTCCATTTGAAGTTCTTCTTTTTCTTTATTACATCAAAGAAATGGACACACTTATCAGTGGCTTTTGAATTGAACCGACTCAAGGCTTCTATTTTTCTGTTTAAGCTCATGAATTTTTTGCTTGTTTTGAGTTCTTCCATATCCTTTATGGCTTTAATTTGATCGGGACTAGCCTCTCAATACCATGTACACTGACAATATACCCCGGTAACTTTCCAGATTGAACTTCAAAAGAACAGTTTTGAGGATTTAACTTCATTTGATATTCCCTTAGGACATTTAACATTTCTTTTAGGTCCTCCAAATGACTTTCTGCTTTGTTGGATTTGACTGTCATCTGTATATACTTACATATTTCGCCCTACTTGACCTTGTAACATTCTATTAACCAACCTCTGATTTGTCGCACCAGCGTTCTTCAATCCAAATGGCATTACCTTATAGCAAAACGTTCCTCAATCAGTAATGAAGCTCATATGCTCTTCATCGGGTTTAAACATAGGGATCTGGTTATATCTTGAGTAGGCATCCATGAGGGATAGCAACTTGTATCCACTTATCGCATTAACCAACTGATCTATTCGGGGAAAGGGATAGCAATCCTTTTGGCAAGCTTTGTTCATATCTGAGTACTTGACCCAAGCCCTTTATTTCCTATTAGATTTTTCACCAATACTAGATTGGCTAACCATTTGGGATAAAAGACCTCTCGGATAAATCCATTCATAAGTAGCTTCTTGACCTCCTCTTTCAAGGCTTCCGATCTATCTCTGTTATACTGCCTTTTCTTTTGCTGGATAGGAATTACAGATGGATTAATGTTCGATGTGTGACTCATGACAGAAGGGTTATTTCCTACCATATCTGAATGGGTCCAAGCGAATACATCCTTATTAAGTTGTAGAAACTGGATCAAATCCATTTTTAGTGGTTCTTCCAGCCTCTTCCCTATTTTAATAGTTTTAGCTTTGTCAGTTTGATCCACGCTTATTTCCTTTAAGTCTTCTATTGTCTTGATTCTTTTTTATCCCCTTGGAAATCTGGATTTGTTACAATCTCTTCTTCAGTCGAGTTTATTCTCCCTCCCTTGATTGTGCCCCAACCCTATTTTGTTAGGAATTACATCATAAGGTATTTGGATGAGACGAAAGCATCAATTTCATCCAGAGCCGGCCGACCAAAGAAAGGATTGTAGTAGGAAGGCTGGTTAATGACAATGAAGAGAGTCTCGAAGTTCCTGCAGAGAGGAGACAAACAAACTTAGACCAAAATCTTGATTTGCCCTACTAGAGTAGATCCCTTGTTGTTGAAATCAAAGATAGGCCCATTTCTTGGTTCCAACTTTTGCTCAAAAATCCCCATTTGGTTGAAGGCATGTTTAAAGATCATATTTACCGCACTTCCAGTATCAACAAGAATTTCAGAAACTATAGAAAGCCCAATCTGTGTTGTTATCATGAGAGGGTCATTGTGTGGATGACAAACCACTTTTTGTATCTCATTTGGGGAAACTACCAGGTTGTGCATCTTGGTGTTGTAGCGGGCATTCTTAAGTGATGGTTCTTCTTGAACGGAAAATATTCCCTCATGGGCCTCTCTCAGGTATCAGTTCTGAGCAGTTTGGCTATTCCCGGCAGGGTGTGATCCTCCATGGATCACATTAATTTGGTTTACTAGAGGACCCACATCTAATTGACCCTCCTATACTGGAGCTTCCACTCAGTTAGCTGAAGCCTTTGGGAGCTCGTTGGTATCCTGGGATGCTTGCTATTTGTCTAGAACAAATTCTTTGAATTGCGCTTCACGAATGAGCTACTGAATTATGCCTTCCAACACTTTGCATTCATTGGTCTTGTGCTCATTCATCTTGTGGTACTCACAATACTTTCCTTCTCTATATGGTTTTACTTAGTTCTTAGCTTTAAAAGATATTGGGAAGTTGCCTACTCTTTCTTTAGCCACAACATAGATAAATGAAATAGGTTTAATTAAAGCAACAGAGTTGGCGTTCGAATCTTTCCATCTTAGCTTTTTCTGGCTTCCATCAAACCAAAACCTCCCACCTTGAGGTTTTCGATTAAAGTATGGCTTCCCCCCTTCCCATCGGGGGCAAACAACTTCTTTGTGTAGCTCATCTATACGGATGAATTTACCAGCCTGGAAGTGGAAATCTTGCAGGTCTTTGCACCTGTGAATATATAATTCCTTCGATAAAGGAGTGTCCTCGATCAATCTTGAGTGAACGACAATAAGCTTAACATGATCGTTCATGTTCTTTGATTTCAAATCTTCCATATTGAACCTTTTAAAATAATCACCTAAAAACTCCCCTTTTCTTTGCTTTATGTTAGCGATGACAGTGTAATCTACCATTGGGTCCTTGTAGATGCAAAACTATGTGGAGAACTCCTAAGCAAATTGCGCTCATGAGTAAAAGGTATTTTCCCGATATTATATATCGATACCACTTAACGGCTTCCACTTGGAGGGTTACTGGGAAGAGACGACATCGGACTACTCTCAAAGCGTTATAAAAGTCCATTTGGCTGTCAAAATCCACTAGATGGTCATTCGGATTGGTGGCACCAAGATACTTCATGGTTGTGATTTTTTACTCGAGATGGTATTATAGTGTTCATAATTTCATCGGTGAAAGGGGCCACCCTTTCGTTGTAGTTAACCCTTTCAAAGAGGGTTCTCTTTCCCTTACTCCTAAATATATACTTGATAGCTTTCTTTGTTATGTCTTTACGGTAGGCGTCTGTGTTGTCATAGTTTGACCTCTTGGGACCGTACCCTTTTTTGGTAGAGCTTCCGGACTGTTCCTTTTCGTGTTTGTTTCCTTCCGAATTTTAGATGGGAGCATTTCTTCTTGGAGATTCGATTTTCTCCCTTTGGCTTAGCCTGGTGATCCTTGAAGACTTTTGCATCTGTGCAGCTTCCAAGCGAGTTCACATTTCAAGGACTTGTTTCTCCAAAGCCTTTAATTTGATGGGATTTTCTTCTGGAACATTCGGGTTTGGAGGTTGCACTGGGTTAGAGGTTCCGACTAATTCAGTGGTGTTAATTTGGGTGTTGGAGCTATATTCTCCTCAAGGGTAGCATTGAGAATTGGTTCTTTATTTAGAGCCTAACGTCCTTTTGATTTCATCCTTTCCTACTATTAAGCAATAAATTCACCAAGTTAATCTATAATTAAATAAGAGAGGTGGAAGTCCAAGCCCTCCTTCTAACGCCAAAATGTTAACTATAAAAATCGTCAACACCCGATTTAAGGGTTAACAATGCATATATGATGAAATTTAGATGGTAATCAATTTAAAGGATGTTGGAAGATAATTCAACCTCAGCAAGCTCAGCTTACCCTGTTGTTTGCTAGATATCAGGATCTTAAGCTCGAAGATTAGTTAATTTTCCTCCGACAAGTGAGTATCATTCTTACGCAACTTAAAGATCAACAGTTACTTTGGGATAAGGGCATTATAAGCTTATAGAAGGTTGAAAACCTTGTTACAACAGTGATCTTAGATTCAGGATAGAATAATATACATTGTGTAGAGAAGAAACAAGCTAAAATACCACAAAATTTAGACTTGATATGGTATTATAGCTTTTAATGACTAAGATAATACTTCTACATCGATCCAGACTATAAGACGCCTTGGCTGTGTTGGTTATTGAGTCATAAGGCTACAATAGGCCCTTTCAGAACGTTGTGCTACACTAGGCTTATTGTGAAATGTTTAAAGCACATATAGGTATCACAAGGGGGGAATTCATTGATACCACTCGATGATTTTCCCTTTTTGAATGCTTTTCAGTTCAAATACTTCACGAAAAGAGGTTAATGATAACTCCTTGTTCAATTCACATAGACCCAACAAGATCATCGAATTGAGAAAAGTTCAAGTACCGATTTTCCCTTTTTTATTCATTGTGAATGTATTACAATTGTTGTGGAAATCCTCAATTCGATTTGGAAATTAGGGTTTACTCTCTAAGATAGGAATACAAGATTGTGGAATGAGAAAAGGATCCTCAAAATGTGACCTCTGGGTTCTTATTTATAGGAAATTTGGGCCCTCTTCTGTAATGACTCTGTAGAAAGCCAGCTACCGGTTTATACTTCCGGTGTGTCGGTTTATGGGTGTCGGTCTCCCCTGGTTTTAGTACCGTTTCCCTCTAGAATCTCTTTGCCTTGATGCTTCTTCTTCTGAAGTAACTGTCCGGTATCGGCTAGTCTTCAAGATTTGCTTCAGCACTCTTTTATTTGTAATCATTGTGTCGCTCTCGGTATCGTTACCAAACCTATTTGTAGCAACAACACTTCTAATGGCTCTTCTTCTTTATTATGAATCCTTTGCCTTCATTCGATCTTGGTATCGTGTTATGATGCTTGGCTTCATCTTTGTCAATAGTGTCGATAGTAAACTGACCGATACCTATAGCACTTCATTTTTTATTATGTTGGTTGTCGGTCTTGTTTTTTTTCTCAGGTGGCTTTGCACTCTGGTATCGAATCACATGGCTTCGGCTTCCATCTCTTACTTTCTTTTGGTATCGTATTAGTGCTTGTAACCTTGCTTCCTTGGTATCAACTCTGGGACATTATTCTTTTCTATTAGTACTGAAATCGAATCAATTGCCTAACACTTTAGAATCGACACGAAGATCACAGTTCCCCAACATGTTGGTGCCGATAGCATGCTTTTATTCTTCTTAATTTGGTGTCGACACTGAGTGTTATGACTATCTGCTGATGCCAGTAGTATCCTTGCTTTTGGTATCGACTCCTATGTGATACACCTTCACCTCAGTTTGTTTTCGGTGCTGATTTCTAGTAGTGATATGGTGCCCACTGAACAAGTGTCTGAGCTTCACGCCTGTTCAACAGGAGCCAAATAAAAGAATTTCGAGTGCCTACTGAACCGTTGATCAAAATTAGTTAGTTTTTTATATAAATTTTTATTCATGGACAACAGTAAAAAGAATGAAATAGGGAAGCATTTGAATAAGCGTCCGGGGATGGGGCGCTTATTCAAACAGCGCCTTGTTTTTCAGGCCATGTTTGAATAGACACCTCACCCCCAACTCTTGTTCAAAACACAACCTCTCCTGATTACGTTTTTGTAATTAAAAGAGGTGAATTTTGAACCGATTACAAAATGTATTCTCTGTAGTAGATGAAAATGAGTATATATATTACAAAAAAATATATGTAATTTTCACACTTTGTTGGAAATGCTGCAAAGGGGAATGGGAACAACCACTACTAGAATAAAGGCTATTTCCGACGGCTCAAACGGATGCTAGCCGTTCGCGGCTGTCGGAAGTCGTCAGAAATAGCCATCGCATTTAAAGGCATTGCGGAATAAAGTTTTTGACGGCTACCAACACAGCCCGTCGATACAAAATTCTAATGGCTTGTGACCGTCAGAATCAGTTTCCGACTGCTTGCGTCAGCCGTCGGAAATGGTCGGAAACCATTACATAAAAAAGTTCCGATAGGATGTCGCCAGCCATCGGAAAACCTGCATATTCTTTGGTATTTCTGCTTCTATTTAACCTTCCAACTGCATTTCTCACATAAACCATTAACTCAGCAACAATATATAATCCAGGCATACCATATATCAAGCAAATACCAAAATTAAACCAATTCTAACTCAATAGATCAACAAAATCACAAAAACAACATTAAAAATAGACCATTAATTAAAGAATACATAAATTTTTACATACCACATAGTCTGACATCAAAATAACATTAAATATATTAAGTCTACCATAAAGTCTGTCATCAAAGTCTACCATCATAATATGTATAAAATATCAATCAGGAGTCATGTCAATCACAAGTCATACGTGCACTGCCCCCAAAAAATGCCTACCTCGCACTCAATCATTGATCATCCTCTCCGGAACCTGAAGAGCCAGATGAAAATGGAAAATGGTCGTACTACTGCATAAACTCGGTCATTTTGGTCTAGGAGTTGTGTCATCAAAAGGTCTGGGACAATTCTAGTCTACAAGCTGCACCATCCTAGACCTCAACTCGATTTGCTAAGTCTACATAACCTTTAGTCTGCTGGCTCTATCTCTAACTACTTGCATGTAACAATTATTTAAAAATCTTTTAATCATGTGTGATTATATTAATTACCTATAACTCATAAATGTTAATTTATTTTTAAACTAAAAATTTAATTAAGGAAAAAATTGATTACCACTTGATTTCCAAAGCCATAATGATGCTCCACGTCGAATGATCCATCATTGATCGGAATATAACGTCGTCCTCATTAGTTGTGCGTTGCTCTCATCGCATCTCAGATAGAAGCTCCTGGTGGTACTCATAAACTTGGCCTGCAAGACCAAATAAGAACGTAGATAAAATTAATATCTTGATATCTTATTTTACTATAATTCAACAATTACTACCATTGTTTCAAATCTCGAAAATATCACCTGAGATCTCCTTCGAAATCTCGTTTGGTGATCATTCTGAAACGAAACAACAAAAATCACTATAAATCTTCTTTTGAATATATCACCCGAGATATTGCGGTATTGAACGATATATCGACCGAGACGAGATACTGGAAATCGTCCGAGATCTTGGCTTTTTTCGTAAAAATTAAAATTCATGCCTGAACCAGAACAATAACTAAAAAACTCAAATCTAGCCACGAAAATCTCCTATTGTGTTACATTTTACATTTTTCATGTTAGATGACCATATTGTATGTTCATATATGTTCTACAATACTTATGATTGTCATATTCATCTTTTTTTTTACATATATGTTACCTATGAAATTATGTATTTTATGTTATACTCATGCTAATTTTTTTAATGTTTTGGATCCTTTTTATGTTTTATATCTAAAAATGATTCTATTCATGGATCATATGTTGTAAGCACTGACCTATTTGCATTGTGTTATTTTTCTGTTTTAAGCATACTACGATTTAGAGTCTGATGATCTTTCATAAACTAAGAATAATGAAGTGATTTTGCAATTCAAGTTTAAGTTACTACGTTTTTAATAGCATTCGTAAAAATCATTTTGTGAGAATATTAGTTTTCAATATATCATGTTCCCAAGACTATTCTGATATAAACTTTCAGATCCAAGATGAAAATTCAAGACGAACCCCCCAAGTTAGACTCTTCTCATCTGAGATCTCCCCCGATACGAGATCTAGTCTCTAAAGTCTCCAAAATGAATTGCGACCAATATTCAAGATTTAAAACCTTGATTACTGTAAATACTACTACATAAAATGAAATCTTACATGGCTCTTCCTAGATTTGTCGTCGTGCCATGTATATAAGAGGGTCCAATCTGGATTGACATGCTCGATAGCATGTGTATGAGTGAACACGTCCATATATGAGATTGAACCCTACCCCTCAGCCTCTTGAATTTGATTATCACATACAATTATTATACATTCAAAATTATATTGCATATTAACTTTTTATAATTCACATTTAAAAATTTTACCAACTCCAGCCGATACTGCTAAAATGATTTAGATCCTCCTCGATGAGTGACTAGATTTACGTTCCTATTTGCAGAGTTTCTTTCCGACTTTGCTTGTACATTCAAAATTTGATACATTATTTAATAATCAAATATTTTTTATATTTAAAAAAAACTAGTACACTTACCTTCGCCTCAGCAGTATCCCAATATCTGACAAATCCTTCCCACACTGCTACCCTCATCCAGCTAGGCTTTTTATGCTTTTCTTTATTGTTGATATGTTATTATTATCATTCTTTCTTATTATTTTGCATCCAATAGGTTCGGGCTAGCTGTAAGCCTTGAGTCTATATATCAACCTCGGCAAGTATTTCACGGTAAACAAACATTAAATAGTAAAATATGTACAGTATATCAGCGATAAAATAAATTGAAATGGAAAAATATATAGAAGAATATACTTACAAAGAAGTCCTACTAAATGCACTCTATGATGTAAGGTGGGATAATATCCCACTTGGGCCAACTTGCCGACATCATAGCCTTGTATGCTGCTTTCGACACATTCAGAACAATCTTTGGGGGTTGTAAGTCAAAACCCCCATGTTAAATATGACATACATAAGGGTATAGTTGGTAAAAAAATTACATGGTAAATAAAGTTAATTTTTTACCCCTTGGCTCTAGGCACTAAGGAAATGATGAGACGTTGTGGGTGTTGCGATGGACCAGAACCATCGCTTGAAGAATGAGAAGTACTCCTCCCTCTAGATGACATATGTATGTACCTGTCACATACAAATCATTTTTAAAGAGAACAATAACATGATATTGAAATATATTTTACAGTTAAATGACAAAAACAATATAAGTTTCTATATAGATGACATAAAAGGAAATGAAATTGTGACGACTGCCCATAACCCCTGCAATATACAAGAGGAATAGTGCACTGAAAAGTATGCATGGAAGCTATGGACCATCATCAAGGTAGGGTAACAATCGTGGAACCTATCGCAAACTCGCAACGCAAGGATAGAATATAATTGAACATATACAATAGGTAGTGATAGTGAAGCTGAAAACACTAAACTTCCATAACAAATAGAAAGTAATACCCATACATGTGGATAATAATAGTATTGTTTATACAATTTTGCCTCACTACAACAGTCAGAGTAGAATAACTAATAGCGGAAAACAGAGGTACTAGATAGTAGTAAAGATAGTACACCAGCCTCATGCTCGCCTCCAAACAGCAATGTCGTCCTCACTAAGCTATCACCTATCACTTGCCACCTAGTCTGCCCATCCAAACAATTGGATGAAAAGCTCAAGGTAATAAGAGGAAAACATAAAACCTTGAGTCAGACAACGGTCTTAGTGAGCGATAAAACGGCTAATAAACATCATCAATAAAGTATATGAGAATGGATAAATAAATGAACTAATCTACCCAACTCCAGAGAAGAACCCACACCTGCATTCCCCACACCAAACAGTGATAGCCTTTACGATCCATGCAACCAAAGGAACAACAATTCAGGCATGGAAATCAAAACAACCATTCATACATGGCAAAAGCAACTCATACAACATTTAGTTATATCTCACGAAAACACCCTAATCGAACTTGGCATCCCTTAAGCACAATCCCCAGAGGCCGAAACCAATATCAGAGAAGCACCCGAAGAACACCTCATTCAAAGTCAGATAATCTCCGTGAGATGCTACAATCAATACAACTAAGCATTTAAATGTCCATGACTGACTCTGGCTATCACCGCCAACCTTGCTTTGAAACCATCGTTAATTGTATGACTGGCTCAACAATTTGCAGTCAACTGTCAAGGACCATACTCGATGCCCCGGTTCTAGCAAAACCCCACATGCTATACACCACACGTGTCTAGGCCATACACGACACCCAGGGTACTTGGCCTACAACCGGTCTTTTCATCGTACTCCTGCTTTGAGCCCGCTAAAACCTACGACAACGATAATTGCTCGGCCTCCTTATCTCTAGTCGTTATCAATTACGACTATTTATAAGCTCAGAACACTTTGGAGTCACCACTCCACATGAACTCAGTACATCCTTGAGTTGTTTCCACATTCGTCACATCCGACGAATAGATCACCTCAATTCATCAATCCCTATGAAACTCACTTCTAAGTTATCTCCACTTTCGAACCAAAGAAAAACATAGCACAAATCATGAGGTCAGAAAAATAATCCATAGCATCACATCAATTTGCTAAGGAAAATAAACTACATCACTTATGCCAATCACCATAGCAATTAAAGGCGTTGCTTAAACCTACTCATGGCTGACCAGGATCTCAGACTGACCCATACACTTGAACTGACCTGACCCTGCACGACCGACCCACTTTTGGAACCAAGCCCAACCGACCCAACATGGCTCCCGCCCTCCTCATATCGACCGATTTAAAAGCTAAAGTACACGACCGACCCGGTATCTTCACACTAGACCGACCCGCCTCCTCTTTAAGGACCGACTGACCCACTTCAGACCAGATTTCTCCAGTCTCCTCGGCCCAATCATTCAGGAGAGACCGACCCTTACAACTAGGAGTAACTAGGCCTTCCTCCTTATCTCGACCGACCAGCCCCTATACTTCCACTTGTACCGCATTTGTACCACGTTTACTTCATGCTTGACCCATAGCCTGTACGCTCGAACCAAAACCTGCACAGACCCCGTTCACCTTCGAATTCGACAAAACTTCGCCAAATGATAGATTCGGTGAAACCAACTTGTCTAAATCATCAAATATGACCACAAGCATGGTATGAATCCACTAACAACATGAAAACGACAATTTTCACCAAATTACGTAAATCACTCCAAAATCATGACGAATGATCATATGAACAAAATTATAGATCTAACTTGCATATTCACATGAAATAGCATAAGAAATTTCCGGTTTAAACTTACTAATTTAGATCCTATGGTGATTCATATAAAAATGGACTTGCCAAATTGTAGATCTAAGGAAAACTACTTGAATTCGATGAAAAACATGATCAGCTTCTCATATACTTGATTGAATCCATGTGAGAGATGCATATCGCTCACCAATTATCCGAAAAAAAGAAAAAAAATGGTGAAATCCGAATTCGGACAGCGAGGAATTAAATCCAAACTCCTTTGTTTGATGAACTCGCACTTGAAACGATGTAGATCATGCCTCTAATGGTGTAGATCCTTGATTTCCCAAGTCTAGATCTCGATTTTAATGGTGGGAAGGTGCTAAAGGAAGGAGGAACATAGGCCACCCAATGAGAGAATGGAGGAAGCAAACCATTCTTCATACCCCCACCCTCTATCTATACCATTCCACCAACCCACTAACGGGCCTCCCCAAATCAGCTCATTAAAGAATTAAAAACCTGAACAACCAACTGTTAAACCTTAAAGCATTGATTCCTCCCAAATCGCTAAGCCAAATCTTTAATGTAACAACACTACAGAAAGGCAATCATCATTTCCTTTCTGGTGGCACATGTCTCTCCCTCTGATTCGGCCTGAGTCAAAAGTTATGCCCTATACAAGACTGATAGGGGCAAAATTGTCACAGACAAAATTGTTAAAAATTATGGACATGTCTTACATCCCCATAAGCAACATATTAAAATATGAGAATGATCTAACCCTCAGGGAATAAAATAAAAATATTTTACGATTCTCCGACACGTAAAATGCGGCTGTTACATTGTTCCCACCTTAGGAATTTCACCCCTGAAATTCCAAGCAAACACAAACAACCACAATAATTCTGCATGCCTATCATCCATGAGAAGCCGGTTCTATCATCCAACTAGCAACCATCAAGCCATGCATCCATAGCCTTATCCTAGCACATGGAATTCTATCAATCAACAACGATATAACGACGATACGTAATCAAAGGGTCCTCCCGACAAAGAGTTCTGGATGAGTCGCCCTCATGCTCTATTCCGTCTCCCACATACAATCGTCGCCATCTTCACTCTATTGTACCTTGACTAGCTTAACCGTTTTCCTCCTAAGTTGTTTCGTGTCATTTCCCACAATACAAAGTGGCTTACGAGGTTTCGCACCTATGGTCTTTACTTCTATATCTTTATATTGGCTCTGGAGACACCTCCACATTCGAATCATGCACGAACTTCCATAGGAACAACACATGGAACACATTATGCACGGTCGACGTCTTCTCCGATAACTTCAACTTATATGCAAGCTTTCCAATTCGCTTGACTATCGGAAACGGTCCAACAAACCTTGGAGACAACTTTCCTTTACTTTCGAACCGAACCACATGCTTCAATGGCAAAATCTTCACAAAAACTATATCGCCTACGTCGAATTCCAAATCTTTTCGACGCTTATAAGCATAGCTCCTCTGACGATCTTGGACTGCCTTCATTCGTTGCCGAATGATCTCGATACAATCCGAGGTATCTCTAATCATCCCTAGCCTAAGTATCAACTTATCTCTAGTTTCTAGCCAACAAGCTGGAGAATTGCACGGTCTACCATACGACGCCTCATATGGTGCCATCCCAATACTCGACTGGTAGCTATTATTATATGCAAACTCAAGTAGATGTAGATGGTCTTCCCATGATCCTCCGAAGTCTAACACACAAGCCCACAGGAGATCTTCCAAAACTCGGTTGGCTCTCTCGGTCTGACCATCAATTTGGGGATGGTAAGCCGTACTTAAACACAACTCGGTTCCTAGAGCTTCCTGCAAGCTCTTCCAAAATCCACTTGTAAATAATTGATCTCGGTCACCCACTATGCTCTTCGGGATACCATGGAATCGAACTATCCATTTCACATAAAGTGCAGAGGACTTCGATACCATCCTAGTCGCCTTGACATGAATGAACCTTGCACTTTTGGTCAAACGATCCACTATGACCCAAATACCTTCATTTCCTTCCCTGGTTCTAGGTAGTCCATCAATAAAATCCATCAATATATGTTCCCACTTCCACGTAGGAACTTCCAATGGTTGAAGCAAACCACTCGATTTCTTCTGTTCAACTTTCACCAATTGATAGTTCATGCACTTGGAAATGAACTTTCCAATATCTCGCTTCATCCCTTTCCAGTAGTAGATTCTCTTCATGTCCTGATACATCTTATTTTCACCGGGATGAATCATCAACTTTGAGTGATGGCAATCCCTCATCTCTCAATCTGTCGATATCAGGAACAACCAATCATCCTTGCTTTCAAAGCCTACCTTCTTGATTGACTTCGAACTCTTTATTCTCTTGTTCAAGCTTATGGATAAACTAGACAAGCTTTGCATCTCGCTTTTGGCTCTTGCCAATCCTTTCGATGAGAGTAGGTCTTATCGATAAGCTTGCCAACATTTCAGGTTCCAATTCACACCTTGGCCTGAAATCAAACCTTGCCAAATAATCGAGGCTCTTCCATTCTGAAAGCATCACTCCCAAACTTGCATGTCTTCGACTCAACACATCTGCAACTGCGTTACCTTTGCCTGGAGTATAGGCTATACCAAAATCATACGATGCCTGAAACTCTAGCCACCTTTGCTGCCGAAGATTCAAATCCTTTTGTGATAAAAGATACTTCAATGACATATGATCCGTAAACAACTCGAACCAAACTCCTAACAGGTAATGTCTCCACTTCTTTAAAGCAAACACAATCGCTGCAAACTCCAAATCATGAGTTGGGTAATTCTTCTCATGCGGCTTCAACTGTCGACTCGTGTAGGCCACAACCTTATCCTTCTGCATTAGCGCTGCTCCAAGTCTCGTACCATATGCATCGGTGTATACCTCCATCTCTTTATTCCTACTTGGAATGGTCAACACAGGAGCACTTGTCAATTTCTCCTTTAAGATCTCGAACGCTTGCTCACACTTTGCATCCCATGTGAGCACTTGGTTCTTCTTCGTCAATCATGTCAACGGTGTAGCTATCTTAGAGAAATCCTTGATAAACTGTTGGTAATAACCTGCCAACCCAAGGAAACTCCGAACATCCATTGCATTCTTAGGTCTATCCCAGTCCTGGATTGCTGCTACCTTAGTGGGGTCAACTGCTATTCCATTTCAAGAAACTACATGGCCTAAGAATGTCACTTCATTCTTCCAGAAGTGACACTTTGAAAACTTAACTCTCAGTTGATGCTTTCATAAGATTCCTGACACAACTCTCAAGTGCGTCTTGTGTTTTTCTTCATTTCGGGAGTAAACCAGAATATCATCCACAAACACAAGAACGAACTTGTTTAACTAATCTCTGAAAACTCTATTAATAAGATCCACAAAGTATGCTGGCGCATTAGTCAACCCGAGTGGCATCACCAACCATTCGAAGAAACCAGATGGTGTCCTAAAAGCAGTCTTTGGCACACTATCCTTAACCACCCTCAATTGGTGAAATCCCGTTGCCAAATCCATATGAGAAAACACTTTGGCTTCGTGAAGTTGATCAAACAAGTCATCAATCCTAGGCAATAGATACTTGTTCTTCTTGGTCACGTTATTCAGCTCATGATAGTCCATACACAATCTTAACGAGCCTTGTGCCTTGGTTACAAATACAACTGGTGTACCCCATTTGGAAACCCTTCTTCGAATGAATCCCTTTCCTAGAAGGTCTCAAACTTGCACCTTCAACTCTCGCTGTTACTTAGGCACCATCCGCCTAAGAGGCATAACGATTGGTTTAGCACCCTTGACCAAATCGATCCTAAACTCGAACTCACGATACGGTGGCAAACCTTTGACTTCGTCAAAGGCATCCTCATACTCATTAGTGATCAGCACAGATGAAAAGTCTTCTTATGGAATCACACGCGAATGTAGATAGCTAACAAAGACACCCTCTTCGCGCTTACACCGTATCAACACTTTTCTCCCTTCCACATCGTCGACTCTCACCTCTAGCTTCTCGCAATTCACTCTTGCCGTATACCTCTTGATACAATCCATGCCCTAGATGATCCCAAACCCAGCGAAGTTAAGAACAAAGCAATCACACACAAAAGAGCAACCATGACTCGACAACACTAGACCATAACAAATCATGCAAAGATTTGATGAACCCCCAATTGGATTAGTCACTACGAAAGGTCTATCACAAATCTCGGGTTGCAAACCCAAGCAGCACACAAGCTCATTGCAAATGAAAGAATGCGATACTCCAGTATCAAACAAAACTCGAACTGAAACACCATTAGCTGAAAGAGTGCCTGCACGATGATACCCTTTCCTTTCTCTTCTATAGTAGGAGCTCTCGAAGAAGTTGGCATGGCTTCAAAAGCATATGCCTTCACCACTTATTTCCCTTTATCTGATTCCTTATGATTTTTCTTTTCATGTCTCAGCTTTCCACACTCGAAGCACTTCTTCTCAGCTTTAGGATTCTTGCATTCACTAGCAAAATGGCCCTTCTGCCAACAGTTGAAGCAAGTTACTTCGTTCTTCTGCTTCTTCCGGCCATTCTTTCCCTTCTGTTGTTACTGCTTCCTTTTCTTATTATTACCACCCTGTTGTGGGTTCTAAACTTCCTTGGTTGCAATGACAACGTTGACCTCTTTAGGGAATAAGCTCTCATGTTGGACAGTCTTTTCCACAAGCTTCTCAAATGAATTGTCAAGATGTTCCACCAGCGGCCTTCCAATGTAGGTATCCAGACCCATGACGAATTTCTCGTTCTTTTGGTAAGGATATTAATGTATGAACGAGCATATTTGGACAAGGCCTCGAAATCAAAAATGTAATCTAGCACTGATCTACCATTCTGCTTCAGTTCTACAAACTTCTTAAAGAGAACATATTTCTGAGCCGTGGAAATGAATTTTGCTTCAAACTTAGCTTGGAATTTGTCCCACGAAATCTCTTCGTCTTGAATTTCAAGTGTAACTAAATTCCACCATTTCATGGCTCTGGCCTGTAGTTGCCTTGATGCAAGCTTTCTCTTAGTTGCACCATCCAACCCCAAGTATCTAAAGATTCAGACACAAGAATCCATCCACCTCTAAACCTCTTCCGCTGGCTCTTTTCCTTTGAATGGTTTTCCCTTTAGAGATGTAAAGTCTTTGCACATCTTTGCAAATTACACAACTCTAGGCACTTGAATTCCAACATCAACTGTAGTTGCCACTGGAGCGGGGGCCCTTCGCAGGCATGCTTCTATCATAGCTTCAAACATGGCCGGGTAGTCAGGTGCCCTGCCATTACCCCGTCCAGGTACAACTTTCCCCTTGCAGTATGTCTTGTGTAACGTCTACTCATTCTAAATCTACAAACTAGAATGATTAGCCGCTTACAAGAAAACTGCTAATGGAGTACTTACGCTAATATACTATATATATATATATATCATATAGTATACATCCAACTGAAATTTACAAGTATATCTCTCATACATGATTACATCTTAGAACGTCGGCAAAAATCGATAACCAGAGCTCTGATACGAAATGTGACGACCGCCCATAACCCCTGCACTATATAAGAGGAATAATGCACTGAAAAGTGTGAACGGCAGCCATGAACGATCCTCAAGGTAGGGTAACAATCATGGAACCTGTCATAAACCCACGGCGCAAGCATAAAATATAATAGAACATATACAACAGGTAGTGATACTGAAGCTGAAAACACTAAACTTCCATAGCAACTAGAAAGTAATACTCATACACGTGGATAACAACAATAGTGTTTATAAAATTTTGCCTCACTACAGCACTCAGAGTAGAATAACAAATAGCGGAAAGTAGAGGTACTTCATAGTAGTAAAGAAAGTACGCTAGCCTCCAGCTTGTCTCCGAGCAACAACATCGTCCTCACTAAGCTATCACCTGTCACCTGCCTTGTAACACCCTGAATTTGTACCGACACTAAAAGAGGATAAATTATATAATAATTAATTTAATATGCAGAATTAAGGAAACAGATTGCACCATTGCGTCCATCTTGAAATTTTGGTCAAGATAATTACTTGGTTTGTGTAAAACAGACATCGTATGAGAAAGTTATGAGTGTTTTAAGTTCGTATACACATAGAAAAATTATATATATATGCATGAGTCAGAGATGAGTCAGAATTTAATCTAGAACAATTCAAATTCGAAAAATTGGTCAGAGCGGCAAAATTCTCGCTCTTGAGGGTCAACCCCCTAGAGGGGTGTGGACCTAGGGGTCGACCCCTCTTAAGGGGTTTCGACGTATGGGTTGAACCACCCACAGGGGTGTCGACACCTTGAGGATTGACGTGGCACTCGGTTTCAGGGGGTCTGGAAGCTATATACAGGTGTCCTATTCTTTTATTTCCTTCATTGAAAATCATGGAAGCCATATGCTGCTAGAGTGCGAACAGAACCGTTTTCTACAACTACATACTTTGCAAATAAAATTCAGAAATTCAAGATCCGTTCTTTCTCAATTCTCTAAACCTAACGCTGTGAGTTTCTAGATTACTTTTAGGTTTAGATAAATAAAAGTGAATTGTGAAAGGCTGTAAATTGGATATGTTGTAAAACATGATTCTGTGCTAGTATTAAATCCTGTACTATGTCATGATAGATCTATTTCCTTAGATCTAACATAATTGTGGTTATTCTATTGTGTTGTTTATGTGGATTTTGACTTGTAACTGTATTATGGTGAATGTACATCTATTAAATTGGACAGTAGTAATATTGGCTAGATCTAGTTCTTTATGAAATCCCCTTTTCTTTTTTCATATTGTGATCAATCTAGATATGTTGTAAACTTGACATCTGAAGCCATATTTAGATCTAAACATGTTACCATGACACTCAAATTATGCTAGATCTAAATATTTAGGCACCTAAATGGTTAATTTAGATCTCATTATGCTTGCTTTAAAATCGTAGTAATTGCCACAAGTTATCAGTTTTATGTCCACCATGTGATGATGTTAATTACATGTCCATTTACCTTGTTATCATGCTAGTTTATGCCAAGATATGTTGAAACTATCACCTTTGTCATATTCCCTTTTAATTATTATGGCTAGGCTCTTTATAGCCTAGTAGTCACCAAAATACATGTGAATACGTTAGTTAGGAAACGGGGAGAAGGGATTTATAATTGGCATAATTTATGTAACATTTATACAAACTAGACCTTTAATTCAAATGGGGAAACATAGAAATAACCGCCTATAATGACATAGGTAGATAGGGATAAAAATGGAATATTTAATAATTACAATTAGGTATTGCAATTGCACTTATGACACAAGGTTAGGTTGCATTAGTGGCGAAAGTGTACCCAGACCCGACCGGCATATCCAGCAGGCATTAATGTTGAACCTAATGTGAGAGGTCTAAGTGAGCAAATACGAATCGGGCTAAGACATGAGATTAGGCCCAACTGTGGAATAAGACTGCCCGGACTCGACCGACATATTCGGCATCCACATGTTGTAGGCCTAATGTGGGAGGTCTAGCCCATTATAACCATAATTGGACATAGTATTGAATTGGACTATTTATCCTAATTTAATGCATAAGGTATGATTATGAACTTAAGTTAGGGTTAAGTAAAATTGGATGAGTAGTGGGTGGGTTAAGTAAATTAGAGGGGGTGGGCAATATTTACATATAGGCCCATGAACTAAACCCAAGAAGGTTATGTAATTAAAGACACCTAGTGGTATACATAACCGGAGGAAAATATAATAAAGTTATGTAATTAAAGATACATTTAGGGTAAGCATAACTGACATAGGGCTATGTAATTAAAGACAACAAAGGGTATACATAGTCAGTGAAAGCCCTACTGGGGATACAAGACAAAGGAGAGAGCTTGTATCAGATTTTGTGGGACCCATTTCAATCAGTAACCCAGAGTTGGTATCAAATAAAGAACTCTGTACTAGGCGGAGAAGGGGCATGCTTACTGATTGATTATTAGAGGTCCAAACGAGGCGGATAGTGTAGGCGGTGCAAACCAACTGGGCCATGTGCGTGCATGAGCCGGGCAGAAGGGGATAAGACGACCGTGATACCTGTAGGTATGGTTGTGCACACCTTAATGGTTGACACTTTAGGAAGTTATACCTCATACTGTGGGGCCAGCATAGGATATCTACGGGGCATGGAACCGATCGATTAGGGTAGTGGTTAGGGTACACTCGGACGTATGCCCTAGGTCTACCAACTTAGAGTGGAAGAGATCATCCCATTTTAGTTATACTAGTAATAGTGCAGAGTAATCATTAGTGAGGCACATACACCTTATCTTGCTTACCTTGTCACACCTGCCATTTGTTTTGTGATCTCTCATTTATCCACTTTATATGCCTATCATGTTACTTTTATTTATTTACTGGCTAAAAGTAACTAGACTCGGCAGACTTTATGTCTGACTCTTTTGTTTCTCCTTCTTTCTTCTGTTCCCCCCACCCCCCAGGTTCTCAGGGAGGAAACACTCAGGCTTAGTTAGCACTTAGATATCATCTTTTAGGAGCTACTTCTGAAGTATGGCTCAAGTTCTTGTCTCTAATATAGCTTAACTCTTTTAATTGGGGAATTATGTTTTTCATATTCTTATGTACTCTAATGATGCAAGACATAATGTAATGGTTTTTGTGACTTATGGAATTATGGACCATGACATTACAATTTATGTTTGAAATAAAAATTTAAAATTTCTGCTGTAATTTATTTATATTTGTCTTGTAATTATTCTGTGTTTGTTTACTTATAGTGCTTCACGAAACTTAATGCATTCCCTTAGTGAGTGACATTAACGGACGTGGGGTGTCACACTTGGTATCAGAGCTGAAGGTTACCAGATTAGATAAAAGATTTTGGAAATCATTTTCAAAAAGGTTTTAAAAGAAAGTATTTTCAAAAGAAAGGTCTGTTTTGAAAAACATTCCCCCAAAAGCCATATGTTGTATCCTTTGGTCCTTTATCTAAATTTCTTCCTTTTCCTTTTTTTTCTTTCAGCGTGTCTGGTGAACAAAACAAACCTAATATCACAGAGAGCGTCACAAAACTCGGATGGTTCCAAAGGTAAACGGAGGCCACGACGCCGGCCGAAGGCCAAAGAGACGTTCCTCCCCCAACTGGACCAGTTTTTCCTCCTCCCCCTCCCTCCAAGAGCTGTCAACTTTGCCAAGATCTGCAAAGACTTCTAGGCTATGGAAGGAAGGCCATTCCATGGCAATGTGGCATTCGTAGAAGCTCAGAACAGGCTTAAGGAGACCGAGGACTCATTCGTAATCTTTGAAGTTTAGGACCGAAGAAAGATTCAGTTAGCTGCTTGGCTACTAAAGGACGAAGCCTCATTTTGGTGGGAAATCACCCAAGATGGACGTCCGGTGGAAACTTGGGAAGATTTTAGACAGAGGTTCGAAATGAAATTTCTTTCCCAAGCTAAGAGAAGCATAATAATGGAGAGGTTCTTAGCACTCAAACAAGGAAATTTGATAGTAAAGGAGTATGTGAACAAGTTCAACCAACTAGCAAGACTCGGGTTAGAATTGGAGGATATATCGCACAAAAAAGCTTTGCGGTTTGCTAAAGGGATGAATGAGCCTTTGCATGGTTTAGCTATGTCCCATATTACAATGGGGGCCACCTTTGAAAAGCTTGTTGATATGGCCCTAATGCATGAGGAGCACAAGGGAGAAAAGAAGGAAACAAAAGCTAAGGGAACATCGCAGAATAAGAAGGTGTGGCCCAAGAAGGGGAAGCAACAACAACAGAAGAAAGGAGGGAAAGATGACAAAGGCAAGGATAAGAGAAAATGTCACAATTGTGGGAATGAGGGTCACTTGATCAAATATTATAAGAGAAGGAAGGCAAATTCCTTTAATTGCAGAGAGGTCAGACACTTCTCTAAGGAGTGCCCGAAGAAACAACGATCGCAGGGACAAGGTCAAAGAGCAAGGACTTCTGGAGGGCTGGTGCATGCTCTCGAGGTCAATGCTCCTGAAAGAGGTAGAAAATTTTCCATAGAAAGTTTAGTTTCTCTTTCAAACCATCCAGTTAGAAAACTTTTTGATTCTGGCGCTTCACACTCGTTTATATCTAGTTCTGTGGTTGAATCTTTACACTTAATTACTAGTATGGTAGTAGATACCATAGTTGTTTCAAACCCCATTGGTGGTTCGGCTCATTTATCGATGATTTGTCGGGGTTTGAAAATATTTGTGTTAGGCGTCGAGTTTGAATGCGACACGTATGTACTCGGGTTTATGGGCTGCGGGTTGATTTTAGGAATGGATTGGCTTACCACATATGGGGCCATTCTGGATTGTGAGAGGAGGGTTGTTAGACTCCTGACTTGTCATGGGAAGACCCTCGAAGTTTCTTTTGACCCCCAAGGTTCTGTTATGCTTTGATTCCTAGAATCTCTAGATGCATACATAGATGATTTGCAATCTGTTCCAGTGGTTCGAGATTATTCCAATGTTTTTGATGAGGTACAGGGTTTACCTCCAAGGCGCCAGATTGACTTCCGCATATATCTAGTGGACAACGCAAAGCCAGTTGCATTACCTGTGCGCCACCTGGCTCCAAGGGAAAGGAGGGAGTTGAGTGAGTAAGTAGGGGAGCTACTTGAGAAAGGGTTTATCAAACGAAGCATATCTGAATGGGGTGCTCCAGTAGTATTCGCAACTAAAGTGCGTGGTTCGCTTCATTTGTGCGTTGACTATAGAGAATTTAATAAGCTCACCAAGAGGAATAGGCACCCACTTCCAAGGATTGATAATTTATTTGATCAGCTTGTTGGCGCCTCGGTATTTTCTCAGTTGGACTTGGCTACGGGGTTCCATCAGTTGAGGGTGGCTGAGGACAACATAGATAAGACTGCTTTTAGAACTCCGGACGGTTTCTTTGAATGGCTAGTTATGCCTTTTGGGTTGACAAATGCACCCTCCTATTTTGTTGATTTGATGAGTAGGGTGTTTCGGGAGTTCCTAAACAAATTTATCGTAGTATTTGTTGATGATATTTTGATCTTCCCCAAGAATGAAGAAGAGCATGCCCAATATTTGAGAGAAGTTTTGAAAACTCTCCTTAACCATCAGCTTAATGCAAAGTTCTCCAAATGCCATTTTTGGAGAAAAGAGGTGAGATTCTTAGGGTATGTAGTCTCCAAAGAAGGGATAGCTGTAGATCCCGCTAAGGTGGTTGCAGTGCAAGATTGGCAGATTCCTAAAAATGCAACCGAGGTGAGAAGCTTTCTTGGGTTGGCAGGTTATTATAGGAAGTTCATTAAGGACTTCGTGAAGATATCAACCCCTCTCACCAGATTGACAAAGAAAAATTTGGCATTTTCATGGGACATAGACTGTGATGTTGCTTTCCAACGACTGAAGAGGGCTCTGACAACAACCCTAGTCTTGACCTTGCCTGATGGAAGTAAAGTGTTTACTGTTTACACTGATGCGTGCGGTACAGGGCTTGGTGCGGTTCTGATGCAAGAAGGGAAAGTAATATGTTATGGGGGTAGACAGTCGAGAGTTCATGAGAAGAACTACTCCACCCATGATCTAGACCTAGCTGCCATAGTATTCGCATTAAAGACGTGGCCTCATTATTTAATTGGAGAAAAGTTCGAGTTATACACCAATCAAAAATCTCTCAAGTATTTATTCTTACAGAAGGATCTCAACTTAAGGCAACAACGGTGGATGGAGTTCTTAGCTTCATATGACTTTGAGACTGCTTATACCCCTGGCAAGGGTAATGTGGTGGCAGATGCACTAAGTAGGTAGAGGGTGGCCCTGAGTCCTCTGTTTGTGGAGAGAAAGAGCTTGGAGTTCATATCAGCTTTTGATTTTAGACCCTCAATCGAGGTTTTTCCTGATATATTTGCATCTTTGGAGTTACAGCCAACCCTTATGGACCAGATAGGAGCTTCACAACAAGGTGACCCACATATTCTAGACATCACGACTAAGCTCAGAATAGGGGAGACTTCTAGTCACCTCAGTAGATATGCCATAGACGAAAAGGGGTGGATGCGACGAGATGGAAGGCTTTGTGTTCCTCAAACTGGAAGCTTGATAAAGGCAGTCCTAGAAGAAGCCCACCATTCTAAGATGACAATTCATCCAGGTGGTGATAAGATGTACAGGGACATGAAGAGGGGTTTTTTGGGCAGGGATGAAGAAAGATGTAGCCGAATTTGTTTCTCAATGTTTGGTTTTCCAGCAGGTCAAAGCTGAGCAAAAGAAGCCTGGTGGATTACTTCATCTGTTGGAGGTTCCGCAGTGGAAATGGGAGAGCGTCTCTATGGATTTCAAGATGGTTTGCCTAGATCGAAGAAGGGTAACACCAGTATTTGTGTGGTAGTGGATAGACTCACTAAGAGCGCTCATTTTTATTCCAGTTAAGAGGAAAAGGACGGCATCATGGTTGGCAGCAATTTATGTTCGTGAGATAGTTTGTCTTCATGGAGTACCTTCCAGCATCGTGAGCGATCGTGACCCCATCTTTACCAATGAATTTTGGAGGAGCTTGCAAGAAGTATTAGGTACACAGTTGCGTTTGAGCACCACTTATCATCCTAAGACCGATGGACAGACGGAGAGGGTGAACAGGATTCCTGAAGATCTTCTAAGGCTTGTGTATCCTAGACTTCGGAGGGATTTGGGAAGAGAATCTTCCTCTAGTAGAGTTTGCCCACAATAAAAGTTATGAAGCTAGCATCGGCATGACACCCTTCAAAGCATTGTACGGGCGACCCTGTAGATCGCCAACTTGTTTGTGGGAATCTATAGAAAGATTATTACTTGGACTAGATATGGTTAGGGAAACGTTTAAAAAGATTGACCTTATTCGACGGCGGATGAAGATGGCTCAAGATAGGCAAAAGTCCTATGCAGACAAGAGAAGGACTGACATCAAATTCAAAGTGGCAGACTTGGATTTTTTCAAAGTATCGCCTTTAAGAAATGTGGTTCACTTCAGATCAATAGGGAAGTAGGCACCAAGGTTTGTGGGACTATTTCCCATAACCGGGACGGTTGGCCAAATGGCCTACCGAGTACAGCTCCCAGAAAATCTATCCAGTGTTCATGACGTTTTCCACGTCTCTCATCTGTGGAAGTGCTCGCATGACACTGCAGAAGTTGTTGAGCCAAGTATGTTGGAAGAAGTCGAAGTGGAACGGGAGGCGACAGTCAGACGAGTCCCTACCCGTATTCTTGGGTCAGAAGTTAAAAAGCTACGCAATAAGGAGATCAAGTTGCTAAAGGTTCAACAGGGAGATAACCTAGAAGATGCGACTTGGGAGACCGAAGACAAGATTCGTGCTTCGTGCCCTTTTCGTTTCGAGGGTATGTTTTTAACTCCTTTTCCTAAGTTTTATCAGACTTGTTTCTGTCAATGGAGTATATCTTATCCATAGTATTTTTGACCTTTAGATAGGAATCCTATGGATGTAAACATGTGTTTGAAGCATGTTATGATTGATGGATGCAAGTGTTTGCTAGGGTTGCCTGCGGACTCATATACACACACATTAGGCACTAAGATCGGTTCAATCACTCTCATACTGCATATGGATGTGTGTGCATTTTCTTTTATGGATGGAAATAGAAGAGTTAACATATGGATGTTGCATTAAGACGAATGAATGTGCACACATATAGAACTAACATGATATAATAGTATTAATCGCAAACATATTTGATTTATAGCACTAACATACATTGCATTAAGGTGGTCAACTAAATCAGTAGACCGCCTGATCTTCGCATTAGTGTTGGGACATATACACACAAATTCGCATATATTCATATTATCATTATAAATCTTTAAGGACAATGGATGCCAGTGGTTGGTGGATGAACAGATGGATGATGGATGGTAGGATTTGCATTCTTCTCAACTTAGAGATTTCGGGACGAAATCCTTTGAGTAGGGGAGAATGTAACACCCCGAATTTGTACCAACACTAAAAGAGGATAAATTAAATAATAATTAATTTAATATACAGAATTAGTGGAAACAGACTACACCATTGCGTCCGTCTCGAAATTCTGGTCATGATAGATACTTCATTTGCGTAAAACGGACACCATATGAGGAAGTTATGAGGGTTTTAAGTTTGTATATATGCAGAAAAATAATATATATACGCATGAGTCAGAGATGGGTCATAATTTCATCCAGAACGATTCAAATTCGAAAATTCGTTAGAGCGACACAATTCCTGCTCTAGGGGGTCCAACCCCTAGAGGAGTGTCGACCTAGAGGTCGGCCCCCCTTAAGGGGTGTTGACCTATGGGTCGACCTACCCACAGGGGTGTCGATACCCCTAGGGCTGACGTGGCACTCGGTTTTAGGGGGTCTGGCAGCTATATATAGGTGTCCTATTCTCTTATTTTCTTCATTGAAAATCATGGAGGCGATATGCTGCTGGAGTGCGAACTGATCCGTTTTCTACAACTACATACTTTGCAAATCAAATTCAGAAATTCAAGATCCGTTCTTTCTCAATTCTCTAAAACTAACGCTGTGAGTTTCTAGATTACTTTTAGGTTTAGATAAATAAAAGTGAATTGTGAAAGACTGTAAATTGGATATGTTTTAAAACATTATTTTGTGCTAGTATTAAATTCGATACTATGCCATGATAGTTCTATTTCGCGAGATCTAATATAATTGTGGTTATTCTATTATGTTGTTTATGTGGATTTTGACTTGTAACTGTATTGTGGTGAATGTACATCTATTAAATTGGACAGTTGTAACATTGGCTAGATCTAGTTCTTTATGAAATCCCCTTTTCACTTTTCATATTGTGATCAATCTTGATATGTTGTAAACTTGACATGTGAAGCCATCTTTAGATCTAAACATGTTACCATGACACCCAAATTATGCTAGATCTAAATAGTTAGACACCTAAATGGTTAATTTAGATCTCATTATGCTTGCTTTGATATCATAGTAATTGCCACAAGTTATCAGTTTTATGTCCACCTTGTGATGATGTTAATTACATGTCCATTTACCTTGTTATCATGATAGTTTATGACAAGATATGTTGAAACTATCACCTTTGTCATATTCCCTTTTCATTGTTATGGCTAGGCTGCTTTATAGCCTAGATGCCGCCAAAATACGCGTGGATACGTTAGTTATGAAATGAGGAGAAGGGATTTATATTTGGCATAATTTATGTAATATTTATACAAATTGGACCTTTAATTCAAATGGGGAAACATAGAAATAATCACATATGATAACATAGATATATTTGTATAAAAATGGAATATTTAGTAATTAAAATTAGGAATTGTAATTGCACTTATGACATGAGGTTAGGTTGCATTAGTGGCGGAAGTCTGCCCAGACCCGACCGGCATATCTAGCAGCCATTAATGTTGAACCTAATGTGAGAGGTCTAAGTGCGAAAATACGAATCGGGCTAAGATACAAGGTTAGGCCCAACTGTGGAATAAGGCAGCCCGGACCCGACTAGCATATCCAGCATCCATACGTTGTAGGCCTAATGTGGGAGGTCTAGTCCATTATAACCATAACCGGACATGGTATTGAATTAGAGTCTTAACCTAATTTAATACATATGGATTGTATGATTATGAACTTAAGTTAGGGTTAAGTAAAATTGGATGGGTAGTGGGTGGGTTAAGTAAATTAGAGGGGGTGGGTAATATTTACATATAGGCCCACGAACTTAAACCCAATCAGGTTATGTAATTAAAGACACCTAGCGGTATACATAACTGGAGGAAAATATAATAAAGTTATGTAATTAAAGACACCCTTTAGGGTAAGCATAACTGACATAGGGCTATGTAATTAAAGACACCTAAGGGTATACATAGTCAGTGAAAAACCTAGTGAGGATACAAGACAAAGGGGAGAGCTTGTATCATATTGTGTGGGACCCATTTCAGTCAGTAACCCGAAGTTGGTATCAAATAAAGAACTCCGTACTTGGCAGAGAAGGGGCACGCTTACTGGTTGATTATAAGAGATCCAAATGAGACGGATGGTGTAGGCGGCGCAAACCGACCGGGCCATGTGCGTGCATGAGCCGGGCAGAAGGGGATAAGACGACCATGACACCAGTAGGTATGGTTGTGCACACCTTAATGGTTGCCACTTTAGGAAGTGATACCTCCTACTTTGGGGCCAACATAGGATATCTATGGGGTAGGGAGCCTATCGATTAGGGTAGTGGTTAGGGTGCACTCAGATGTATGCCCTAGGTCTACCAACTTAGAGTGGAAGGGGTCATCTCATTTTTGTTATAGTAGTAATAGTGCAGAGTAATCATTAGTGAGGTACATACACCTTATTTTGCTTACCTTGTCACACCTATCATTTGTGTAGTGATCTCTCTTTTACCCACTTTATATGCTTATCATGTTACTTTTATTTATTTACTGGCTAAAGTAACTAAACTCGCCAAACTTTTTGTCTGACCCTTTTGTTTCTCCTACTTTCTTCCAAATTCACCCCTAGGTTCTCAGGGAGGAAACACTCAGGCTTAATCAGGACTCAGATATCATCTTGCTACGAGCTACTTCTGAAGTATGGCTCAAGTTCTTGTCTCTACTATGGCTTAACTCTTTTAATTGGGGAATTATGTTTTTCATATTCTTATGTACTCTGATGATGCAAGACAAAAGTTGTTTTATTGTAATGGTTTTTGTGACTTATGGTATTATGGACCACAGCATTATAATTTATGTTTGAAATAAAAATTTAAAATTTCCGCTGCTATTTATTTATATTTGTCTTGTAATTATTCTGTGTCTATTTACTTATAACGCTTCACGAAACTTAACGCATTCCCTTAGTGAGTGACATTAACGGACATGGGGTGTCACATACCACCTAGTCTGCCCATCCAAACAATCGGATGAACAACCCAAGGTAATAATAGGGAAACATAAAACCTTGAGTCAGACAACAGTTTTAGTGAGCGATAAAACAGCTAACAAACATCATCAATAAAGTATAAGAGAATGGGTCAATAAACGAACTAATCTACCCAACTCCAGAGAAGAACCCACACCTGCCTTCCCTACACCTGATAGTGATAGTCTTTACGATCCATGCATCCAAAGGAACAACAATTCAGCCATAGCAATCAGAAAAACCATTCATACATGGCAAAAGCAACTCATACAATATTTAGTTATATCTCACGAAAATACCCCAATCGAACTTGGCATCCCTCAAGCCCAATCCCCAGAGGCCGAAACCAATATCAGACAAGCACCCGAAAAACACCACATTCGAAGTCAGATAATCTCCGTGATTTGGTACAATCAATACAACCAAGCATTTAAACGTCCATGACTGAATCTGGCTACCATCGCCAACCTTTCTTTGAAACCAACTGCCAAGGACCATCCTTGTGACAGCCCGCCCCGTAACTGCCGACATTTCCAAAGAAACACGTTGTGCCGATGTCCAACCAGCATGGAACGATTGTCAGAAGAAAAGATATATAAGGGTGAACTAACAAGGAACCTGTAGTATCTCTCACAGTGCATGTAATAAAATATAATAATAACATAACTTTGACATAAAACAAGCGAGACAGTGCATAAGCTGAAAACTAAACCATAACAATCATAGCAGCGGAATCCAAAATACAGCTTATGATCCAAACCATTATTACCACTTCAAAAATACTGTCTCTAAAGAAAGAAAGGAAAGGTACACTACTAATGCCCAAAGTATTGACCATCAACAACACCGGGAGTTATATGTAAATAATACGTAGAAGCCTCCTGCTCGTCTCCGGACAGCTACTCGTGCATACCACCTAACATGCCTCTAGTCTGCTCGTTTAGGAGCACCCAGAGTAATAAGAAGAGACATAAAACTCTGGGTCAGACAAAAGTCTAGTATGAGCGATAAGCAAAAAAAACAGAACAATAACAGGTATAATTCAATCATACCTGAACCTGGACCTGCAACCAAAGAGTTAGCACAACAAGATGTACAGTACTCTAAGGTAATACTAACATAAAGTGTAAAAGTAACACGGGGGTGTCCATGTCATGGTGATAGCAAACATCAAACATAGTAATCTTCCTCACATCTCTTGCTCTGTGCGTAAAGCATACGATATCCACCACTCGATCACCCAATCCTTTGCTACGATCACTTTGCTCCATGTAGTCACAATGACTCCATTGCACTGATCCATAGCCACTAATCCATCTCTCAGTGGTGAACTAAAGTTATGGATATCGATAACCCCTTTGCACATGTCCTGCAGAAAAGTCCAACTCATGAAGTTAACTCATTGGTCCCCTTTGGGATCCTAAGTAATAATATCTCACTTGAACTACCATTGCATCTCGGGTTTTGGTCATCATCCCCGTTCGTCCTTCAGTTCAATTCGTGATCTCCCATATCGACTCATGGTGCTTCAAAGCTCCGGTTCGTGATCAGCTTCCTCGGCTCTTGGTTCGCCCCAAGTACAGCTCGTGGTTCCTCCTTCTGCTCGTGACTCATGACACCAAGGCTCTGTACGTGGTCTGCTCCAGTTCATGACAGGTGGTCAGATCGTGGACCACATTCGGGTCGTGGGACCCACTCGTGATCCCTATCTTGGTCGTGGTCTTCTGGCTCGCCATCCTAGGGGTCGCCCTCCTAGGGTTCGCCCTATTCCTCACGGTCGGGGTGTGAGGGTTCTCCATCTTCCTCATGGCCGGGGTGTGAGGGTTCGCCATTTTCCTCACGGTCGTGGTGTGAGGGTGCTTCATGATCCTAGGGGTAGGGTCGTGAGGGTGTTGCACCATCGTAGGAGTCGGGTCGTGAGGATACTTCACCATCCTAGGGGTCGGGTTGTGAGGATACTTCGCCATACTAGGAGTCAGGGTGTGAGGGTGTTACACGATCCTAGGGGTCATGGTGTGGGGGTGTTACACGATCCTAGGAGACGGGGTGTGAGGATACTTCACCATCCTTGGTGTCGGGATGTGAGGATACTTCACCATCCTAGGGGTCGGGTCATGAGGGACAGGTGCTTCACGAACAGGATGACCAATTTCCTGTAACTTTTTCCAACAAGCAATTTACGCCTTACGACGGAGTTTTCGACCAATCTAAATTTTTTATGCAATCAAAAATCATTCCAAACAGTAATAGAAACATATGTAATCAACCATAAACACCAAAACAACAATTTAACATGTAAATATGGATCAAACATACCCAAAACTATGATTTTCCCCTTAATCCCCTTAATCAAGATTTAACCTTGAGATTAGCAAAACATGTCCAAATTAACCCAAATTTCTAGAAGAGGCATAAAATAATATTTAAGAATTTCTAAACATTTTTCCAGAATTTTAATGTGCATAATTTCGTTAATTGACGCTAATCACCCGTAATTAGCCGTAATTAGTGAAAAACAATGCAAATCACTCTCCTTAGCCACAAATTAATCTTAGGTACGAAAATATCTCTGATTTGGGTTGAATCTCTATGCAACACAACAGTTCCAACTCTGATTTGATGCAATTTTAACTTGATTTGATGTTGATTAGCTTAATCCTTGATTAGAAGGTGATTAAAGGTGTATTTAGAAGGTATAAGTCATTACTAGGGTTGAAGGAATGAAAGTGACGGCTGTAAAAATGACAAAGAAGGGTTTCTCTACTCCCTTTCAGTCCTTAAATACCCCTATTCCCGAAATTCCCCAATGGGTCTAGCTGCTAATCACCGTATTTGGCCTGATTAAGCTGTTTTTCTCCTTCTAAACCTTAATTCAGTCATATCTCCCAAACGCTTAGTCTGTTTGATTAATGTGACCACTCTAGGGAAAGGTAAACCATCATTCGGATCTAATGGAAGCGGTTTCAGGTCAAAATTCCTTACAATCAAAAAGCTATAGGCAAAACAAGATTCGCCAGGGGAAAATGGTCATTTAAAAATCGGCAAAAATCGTGAATATGGGAAATGACCCCAATAGTCGTTCCCCAAATTTACATGACCGTACGACTACGTATGAAATTGAAATAAATATTCTATGATCCTCTGATGCGTAGAATGTGGGTTGTTACGTTCTCCCCCCTTAAGAATTTTCGCCCCCGAAATTCCTTAACCAAAACATACAAAGGATCCTACATGCCTATCAATCGTTTGCAACAATAAAGCATATATAACAATACAACAAGCCTATCCTAGCATGCGGTTTACTAACAAGGGAATAACTACTGCTATTAAAATCTCACCAGGCAAAGAGTTTTGGATGCAACTTCCTTATGTTCTCCTCTGTTCCCCAAGTACAGTATTTCTCATTCTCACCCCACTGGACTTTGACTAGTTTCACCATCTTCCCTCGAAGCTGCTTCGTATCATACTCAACAATACGCATTGGTCGGCAGTTCCCAACCACCTCGGGTTCTACCTCGATATCATCTAACTGGTCTAGTGAAATAGTCATATTAGGGTCGTGCACAAACTTCCTTAACTGGGAAACATGAAATACGATGTGAACTCCAGCCATCTTGTAAGGAAACTTTCCAAATTCCCAACTTGTTCGAGAACTGGGAATGGACCAACAAATCTTGGTGCTAACTTTCCTTCCCTACCAAATCGTATCACGCTCTTTAGTGGAGAAATCTTGACAAATACCAAATCACCAACGGAGAATTTCAATTCTCTTCGTCTCCTATCAGCATAACTCTTCTGTCTATCTTTAGCGGCCTTCATTCGCTGTCGAATAACCTTGATCTTGTCCGAAGTTTCTCTTATTACTTCTGGTCCAAGCACATATTTCTCACCAGTCTCCAACATGACAGTGAGTTGCACGGCCTTCCGTACGAAGCTTCAAATGGAGCCATACCAATACTGGATTGATAATTGTTATCATATGCAGGCTCAACTAGATGCAAATGGTCATCCCATGACCCACCAAAATCTAATATACAAGCCCTCAAGAGATCCTCTAATACACGATTCACCCAAATACTATCATGATCCAATCTAGTCCTTGGTAAACCATCAATGAAATCCATTGAGACATGTTCCCATTTCCATTCGAGAATTTCCAACGGTTGTAACAACCACTATGCTCCTTTTGCTCAGTTTTAACTAACTGGCAATTCATGTACTTCATCTCTCAATCCATTAACATTGGGTACAACCAGTCCCCCATTCTTTCAAAGCCATCCTTCTTTATCAAGTCCATACTTGCTCATCTCCTTGCTATCGATATCCATTTTTACTTGGAGATGATTTCCAATAGGTTAGGATCGTTCCTCTGACTGGAATCAATCCGCTCAATCAAAGTCGGTCTAACCATCAAACTTGCTAACATTTCTGGATCCAATCCATACTTGTGTCTGAGATCATATCCCATGATATACTCCAGTTGCTACCATTCAAGAAACATATCATCTAAACTTTCATGTCTCCTATTCGCTGCATCACCTACCGCACCTAGTCCGGTAGCACAGGCGTCCGTGTATGTCGTCTTCTCTTCGTTCTCTATTACCTGAATCCTACAGGTGATAGTCTACTCAAGGGAATAAAAATAGGAACAAATATTGCAACCGTAGCATCCATCAAACATGTCATATCTATCACGTTCCAAAGCCATACATTTGTCGATACCTACATGACTGGTCCAACCAATCCCAAGGCTAATGGAAGCCCCGACTCCATACATACGTCGATGCCTACTTGACTGGTCCAACCAATCCCAAGACTAATGGAAGCCCCGCCTCCATACGGACTACCGTACATCCAACTTACATTTTTTCTCCAAGGATACCTAGATCACGTCCAACGGATCCAAGGTAACGGGCATCCCCAGATACCCCTTCTTGAGTTTGCCTAGAACACTCTAAGTATCGACGATTTCTTGGTACTCTCATCAGAAGAGCTACCCACATACTCAGACCCAGTCTCGAGTATCCATTACCCACAAACTTGAACACAAACTCAAGTCCAACATGAGTCGTCTCCCTATTCGTTGCATCTCCAAGATCAACGAACAACCATTTTTCCTTTACGAGTTCAAGTCCAACTTGAATTGTCTTGGCTTTAGTTGCATCTCCATAATCAACGGACACCCATTTTTATTTTATGAGTTCAAGTCCAACTTGAATCATCCTAACCTTTGTTGTATCTCCACGATCAACGAGCACATCTTATGCCATCGATGTTCTACCATTCTTGAACTAACAAGAACATCAACATCGGGTCCTAAACAATTCATTACTTTGCAACTTTCTCGAGTCCCACTCGAGTCATTTCATAGACCTATCAAATCCAACTAGCGGCACTCCATACCATTGAACAGTCTTATCATGTCACGGCTGCATATCACTCCTCGAGTAAGCCGAGATATCATTCAATGGAAATCACAACAACTATTTTTATCTCACGCAAAACATCCCAGTCGAACTCGATATTCCCCAAGCACAAGCTCAAAGGCCTAAACCAATATCGGACAAGCACTCAAGGAACATCCCCTTCGAATTCAGACAATCTACGTGAGATGATACTAGCAAAACAACTAAGCAATCACAAGCAAACATACATCCATAACTCGATAAGACCACATTACAACAAATCATTCAAAGACTATTTGAACCACCTATCGGGTTTGTCACAACTGAAGGTCTATCGACAATCTCGAGTTCTAGTTCCAACCTATCTACCGGGTCACTAGATACGAAGGATGGGAAGCTTCGATATCAAACAAAACTCAAACAGAAACATCATAAACAGAAAGCATATTTCAAATAATGATGCCCTTTCCCTTCTCCGCTGCAGTTGGGGCATTCAACGAAGAAGGAACAGCGTTAATAGCATATGCTTTCACAATCTGCTTCTCCTTAGGGGGTTGCGGGAAATTATCCTTGTGATGTCCCACTTGGCCGCAATTGAAGCACTTCCTTTCCCCAGGCTTTTCCTGACAATCTCTAGCATAGTGGCCCTTCTTGCTACAAATAAAGCACTCTTTATCTTTCTTGTCCTTCTTTTTCTGACCACCGTTAGTCTGATCCTGTTTTCTCTTATTCTGAGACTCCTTACCTCCACCGCTTGCTTGCGGCTTTGGTTCCTCTACAGATGCAATAGCAACATCAGCCTTTGACTTAGGGTAAAGACTCTTCGATCTCAATGCTTTCCCCACTACAGACTCGAAAGTCTCATCGATGTGGTTTACCAGCCTTTCCCCTAAGTACTCATCTAAGCCGGTTATGAACTTCTCATTCTTCTTCTCAGCAGTGTTGATAAGAGATAATCCATACTTCGATAAGTATCGAGCTCAATAATATATTCCAAGACTGCCCTACCATTCTGCTTTAGCTCCAAAAATTTCCTAAATAATTCAGATTTGTGAGCAGCTGGAATGAACTTTTCGCTGAAACGAGTCATAAACTGATTCCAAGTAACTTCATCTTTAGGAGTAGCTGTTTTAATAGCATTCCACCAATTCATAGCTCATCCTTGAAGCTGACGCGATGCTAACTTTCTCTTCATGACATCATCGATTCCCAAGTCCTCGAAGATGCGCTCACAACTATCCAACCAATCCTGAACATCCGTAGCCGACTCCGCTCCATGGAACGGCTTTCCGCAAAGACTAGTATAATCCTTGTTAAGCTTGGCAAAATCGGCCCTAGGCGCCTGCACTACTACACCACCACCGTTAGCTTCATTCGGAACTGCTTCCTGAGCATCCTTAAGCATCTCTCGCATGAAGATAGTAAACATCGTCCTCATATCAGAAACATCCCTATTGTTTGCTCCTGAACCTATACTCCTTGTATATCGGCTCATCATTCAGTCTGTAAAGAGGAAACGGTTAACCATCTCAATGTGGTGCCAGTGCAGTGCTACTTCCTCTTAGATATACTAATAGTATATATACATATATATAGCTTTTGGAAACCAAAATATCAAAGTACGCGCTCTCATATATGTATAATATATCTCCCTAATGTCTTTCCCTAGGCTAACTACGCAACCTAGGGCTCTGATACCAAATGTGATGGTCCACCCTGTACCAGCCAACATTTCCAAAGAAACGCGCTGTGCCGATGTCCAACCAGCGCGGGAAGGTCGTCAGAAGAAAAGAAACATAAAGGTGAACTAACAAGGAACCTGTAGTATCTCTCACAGTGCATGGAATAAAATATAATAATAACATAACTTTGACATAAAACAGGCGAGACAGTGCATAGGCTTAAAACTAAACCATAACCATCATAGCAGCGGAATCCAAAATACTGATTATGATACAAACCACTATTACAACTTTAAAAAATACTGTCTCTAAAGAAAGAAAGGAAAGGTACACTACTAATGCCCAAAGTAGTGACCAGCAACAACCTAGGGAGTTATATGTAAATAATACGTAAAAGCCTCCTGCTCGTCTCTGGACAGCTACTCCTGCATACCACCTAACCTGTCTCTAGTATGCTCGTTTAGGAGCACCCAGAGTAATAAGAAGAGATATAAAACTCTAGGTCAGACAAAAGTCTAGTATGAGCGATAAGCAAAAAACAGAACAATAACAGGTAAAATCCAATCATACCTGAACCTGGACCTGCAACCAAAGAGTTAGCACAACAAGATGTACAGTACGCTAAGGTAATACTAACATAAAGTGTAAAAGTAACATGGGGTGTGCATGTCATGGTGATAGCAAACATCAAACATAGTAATCATCCTCACATCTCTCGCTCAGTGCGTAAAGCATACGATATCCACTACCCGATCACCCAATTCTTTTCTACGAACACTTTGCTCCATGGAGTCACAATGACTCCATTGCACTGATCCATAGCCACTAATCCATCTCTCAGTGGTGAACTAAAGTTATGGATATTGATAATCCCATTCCACACGTCCCGCAGCAAAGTCCAACTCATGAGCTTAACTCGTCGGTCCCCTTTGGGATCCTGAGTAATAACCTCTCATTTGAACTACCTTTGCATCTCAGGTTTCGGTCATCATCCCTGTTCGTCCTTCAGTTCAGTTTGTGATCCTCAATATCGACTCATGGAGCTTCGAAGCTCCGGTTTGTGATCAGCTTCCTCGAATCATAGTTCGCCCCAAGTATTGCTCGTGTTTCCTCCTTCCGCTCGTGATTCCTGACTCCAAGGCTCGGTTCGTGGTCTGCTCCAGTTCGTGACACGTGGTTGGATCGTTGACCACCTTATGGGTCATGGGACCCACTCGTGATCCCTATATTGGTCGGCGTCTTCTGGCTTGCCATGCTAGGGTTCGCCCTATTCCTCACAGTCGGGGTGTGAGGGTTCGCCATCTTCCTCACGGTCGGGGTGTGAGGGTTCGCCATCTTCCTCACGGTTGCGGTGTACGGGTGCTTCATGATCCTAGGGTTGGGTCGTAAGGGTGTTGCACCATCCTAGGAGTCGGGTCGTGAGGATACTTCACCATACTAAGGGTTGGCTCGTGAGGATACTTCGCCATCATAGGAGTCGGGGTGTGAGGGTGCTGCACGATCCTAGGGGTCGTGTGTGAGGGTGCTGCGCGATCCTAGGGGTCGTGGTGTGAGGGTGCTGCACGATCTTAGGAGTCGGGTGTGATGATACTTCACCATCCTAGGAGTCGGGTCATGAGGATACTTCACCATCCTAGGGGTCAGGTTGTGAAGGACAGGTGCTTCACGAACGGGAATGACCAATTTTCTGTAACTTTTTCCAGCAAACAAATTACGCCTTACAACGACGTTTTTGACTAATCTAACTTTTCTACGCAATCAAAAATCATTCCAAACAGTAATAGCAACATATATAATCAACCATAAATACCAAAACAACAATTTAACATGCAAATATGGATCAAACATACCCAAAACTATGATTTTCCCCTTAATCCCCTTAATCAAGATTTAACCTTAGGATTAGCAAAACATATCAAAATTAACCCAAATTTCTAACAGAGGCATAAAATAATATTTTAGAATTTCTAAACATTTTTTCAGAATTTTAACATGCATAATTTTATTAATTAACATTAATCACCCCTAATTAGTCGTAGTTAGTGAAAAACAATGCAAACCCCTCACCTTAGCCACTAATTATTCTTAGATCTGAAAATATCTCTGATTTGGGTCGAATCTCTATGCGACACAGCAGCTCCAACTCTGATTTGATGCTATTTTAACTTGATTTGATGTTGATTAGCTTAATCCTTGATTAGAAGGTGATTAGAGTTGTTTTTAGAAGGTAGAAGCCATTACTAGGGTTGAAGGAATGAAAGTGGCGGCTGTAAAAATGACAAAGAAGGGTTTCTCTAGTCCTTTTTAGTCCTTAAATACCCCTAATCCCGAAATCCCCCAATGGGCCTAGCTGCTAATCACCCTATTTGGCCCTGTTAAGCTGTTTTTCAACTTCTAAACTTTAACTCAGTCATATCTCCCAAATGGTAAGTCTGTTTGATTAGTGTAACCACTCTACGAAAAGGTAAACCATCATTTGGACCTAATGGTAGTAGTTTAAGGTCAAAACTCCTTACCAATCAAAAAGTTATAGGCGAAACAAGAATTTGTCCGGGGCAAAACGGTCATTTAAAAATCGGCAAAAATCGTGTATGTGGGAAATGACCCCAATAATCGTTCCCTAAAGTTACACGACCATACGACTTCTTATGAAAATGAAATAAATATTCTAAGATTTTCTGATGCGTAGAATGCGGGTTGTTACGATACTCGACTCCCCGGTTCTAGCAAAATCCCACACGCTATACACAACACGTGTCTAGGCCATGCATGACACCTAGGGTAATTTGTCTACAACTGGTCTTTTCAACGTACCCCTACTTTGATCCCACTAGAGCCTACGACAACGATAATTCCTCGACCTCCTCGTCTCTACTTATTATTAATTACGACTATTTACAAGCCTAGAACACTTTAGATCCACCAGTCCACATGAACTCAATACATTCTTGAGCCGTTTCCACATTTGTCACATCCGATAAACGAATCACCTCACTTCGTCATTCCCCATGGAACTCACTTCTAAGTTATCTCCACTTTCAAACCAAAGAAAAACATAACATAAATCAGAAGGTCCGAAAAAACAATCCATAGCATCACATCAATTTACTAAGGAAAATAAACTATAACACTTATGCCAATCATCACAACAATTAAAGGCGTTGCTTAAAACTACTCACTACCGACCAGGATCTTAGACCGACCCATCCACTTGAACCGGCCCGACCTTTCACGACCGACCAACTTCTGCAACCAAGCCCAACCGACCAAACATGGCTCCAGCCCCCTCATCTTGACCGATTTATAAGCTAGAGTACACGACCGACCCTGTATCTTCACACTAGACTGACCCGCCTCCTTCTTAAGGACCAACCGGCCCACTTCAAACCAGATTTCTCTAGTCTGCTCGACCCAACCATTCTGGAGCGACCGACCCTTTCGACTAGGAGCCATCGACCCTACCAACTAGGAGCAATCGACCCTCCCTCCTTGGCTTGACCGACCAACTCCTGTACTTCCACTTGTACCACATTTGTACTACGCTTGTACTTCACGCTCGACATGTAACCTGTACGCTCGACCCAAAACCTGTATAGACCCCGTTCACATCTGAATTCGACCAAAACTTCGCCAAACTACAGATTCGACGAAACTAACTTGTCTAAATCATCAAATATGACCACAAGCACGGTATGAATCCGCTAACAACATGAAAACGGCAATTTTCACCAAATTGTGCAAACCACTCCAAAATCATGACGGATGATCATATTAACAAAATTATAGATCTAACTTGCATATTCACATGAAATAGCATAAGAAATTTCCGGTTTAAACTTTCTAATTTAGATCTCATGGTGATTCATACACAAATGGACTTACCATAGTGTAGATCTAAGGAAAACGACTTGAATTTGATGAAAAACGTGATCAGCTACTCATACACTTGATTGAATCCATGTGAGAGATGCATATCACTCACCAATTCTCCAAAACAAAGCAAAAATGGTGCAATACGAATACGGGCAGCGAGGAATTAAATCCAAACTCCTTGATTTGATGAATTCGCCCTTGAAACGATGTAGATCTAGCCTCCAATGGGGTAGATCCTCGATTTCCCAAGCTTAGATCTCGATTTTAATGGTGGAAAGGTATTAGAGGAAGGAGGAACATAAGCCACCAAATGAGAGAATGGAGGAAGTAAACCATTCTCCATACCCCCACCCCCTATTTATTGCATTCTACCAACCCACTAATGGGCCTCTCCAAATAAGCCCATTAAGGCATTAAAAACCTAAACATCCAACTATTAAACCTTAAAACAACGATTCCTCCCAAACCACTGAGCCAAATCTTAAATGTAACCACTCCACGGAAAGGCAATCATCATTTCCTTTCCAATGGCACAGGTCTTACCCTCTGATTCGACCTGAGTAAAAAATTATGCCCTGTACAAGACTGACAGGGCAAAATGGTCATAAACAAAATTGGTAAAAATTATGGATATGTCTTACATCCCCATAAGCAACATATTAAAATATGAGAATGATCCAACCCTCAGGGAATAAAATAAAAATATTTTACGATCCTCCGATACGTAAAATAGGGGCTGTTACGAAAATTATATGTACTTGTATTAGATTGGGTCTCATATTCCAAGGGGAAACATATTACATTGCAGTTTTAACATAAATAAATAGGGAAAATGGCATATGACATAAAAAATGTAAATAATGATAAGCTCACAATATTTAAGAATTTAACAGAGTTACATGAATTGCAAAATATATGTCGTATACGGCATAATTCCAATATAACTAGGAAGATAATACTCATCATCTACATTAGTCATCATCGTCTTCTGATTCAGAATCGGTCTCATATTCTATGATATTTTCCTGCGTACTCTCGAATGCTTCTACCAAAACATTTGATTCAATGATAAGAAGTCCAAAATTTGTATGATCGTCTTCAATTATTATTTCATTTTTTGCTCAAGATCTACCTGATAAGCTTCTTCGTTTGGAATATTCTTCCCATCAAATGTAAATATGGCCTTTGTTTTAAAAATTTCTTACCAATCTACTTTACCTCTTTTTAGAGATGGATAAGGAGCGTAATAAACTTGAAATGCTTGTTTGGCTAGTACAAAAGGATCATACTTATAATAGTGCGGTGTATTTTATTTCAATCAAATTATAACCCTTGTGCACATTAATCTCAGAACATGGAACATTGCTAAACAAATCACATTTAAATAGAAACACCTCCTCCGCGGGTTGTGAGAAATATGTCAGTTGCAAAATTTATGTTAAAACGCCATAAAAAATCATTTATTTGATTTTATGGATCGTCACTTCCTTTAACGAATGCACCTGTATTATTCGTTAATTTCTCATCACCGTATTCTTTGGTGTTAAGTTTAATCCATTATAAAGTATATTGGATATGTCTTAACCGCTCTTTTTGGTCCCATTGCAAGATGTTTTAACCCTTCATCAACAACACAATTTCTGGGTTTGTAAACATAATTTTTAAACTAAACAAAAAATTCTTTACTGAGATCTCCGTTTGGATGTTCACGTTCATGAAAACTATATATATATATATATATAAAGTATTAAATTAGATTATACAAATGCAAGCACTATAAAAATGATTAAAACACTAATTGATATTTCAGATTACCTAACAAAAGGTGCAACTTCAGCATAATTTAGAAGAATATAAGTGTGTGCTACATGAAGATCTCTATTGTCTAGCCATATATTTACACATTTCCCAAAAGGTCGACCATGATGTCTAAAAATAGATAACATTGTTTGAGACGATTCTTGTTCATCGCCTTCGTCATTACGAGGAACACTTTCAAATGATATATTCACATGATCACTGAATTAGTGAGAGAAAAAGAATGAAGCTTTTTCTTCGATGTAAGATTTACATATCGAACCTTCAACTCGTGCTTTTTGTCTTATTTTTTTCTTCATATGATCCAGATATCTATGCAAAATTAATTTACTTTACTTCATTTTTTGAATGCAATTAAATTAATCGGTAACATGTTTATATATACTTCTCAAATGGATACATCCACCCATATTGGACAGGACCTCAAAGTCGTGCTTCAGTTGAGAGGTGAACAGCTATATGCTCCATTACATTAAAAAAAACCAATGGAAATATTTTCTCCAATTTCAAGAGCAATATAGGAATATCTACTTCTAGTTTACGTAAACTTTGTACTTTCAAAGTAGTCGAACAAACCGATTTGTAATACATACTAAGCTCCGTTACTATGTTCCATATTTTTAACGGCGGTAGTTCTTTGAACATAGCAGGAAATAAAATTTCCATCATTATGTGACAATCGTGACTTTCATTCTACTCAGTTTACCATTTATAAAGTCAACACATCTATGAAGGTTTGATGAAATCCCATGATGATATCTTAACCCTTCAACCCATTTTATCACAACTTTAACTTGATTAATATCTAATTCATAACATGCTTTGGGTTTTTATTATTATCATTTGGTTTAATATGAAGCTCAAGACGTTTGCATAATTCTTTTATATCGCGCCTTGATTTGAAATCACATTTAGTCTTCCCTTTGATATTCAAAATCGTGTTAGAGACATTATCAAATACATTTTTCTCATTGTGTATAACATCAATAGTATGACGAAGCAGAATATGTTTCCAATATGGCATATCCCAAAAAAATAAACTGTTTGCACCAATTGTGAACAGCCGATTTTCCTTCGATTTATGTTTGAACTCCAGTTTCATATATCTTCAGATAATCTTTGACTATTTAATATATGTCTTCACTTTACCGCATCATTGGTGGTTGTCGAGTTTCTACTCTATTAGCTGAGAAAAATTTCTTATCTCCTCTAAAAGAATGATTTACATGGAGAAAACATCGATGACAGTCAAACCATGATATTTTCTTACCATGCAGTATAAAAAACACTCGTGTTTGTACCATGCAATATGGGCATGATATACGACCAGCAGTACTTCATCCTGAAAGTATTGCATATGCAGGAAAATCACTTATCGTCCACAGCAAAGAAGCGAACATATGAAAAAAAATATTCCTTGAAACATAATACGTTTTTACTTCTTTATTCCATACCCTTTTTAATTCTTGAAATAGAGTTAGTAAATAAATATCAATTCCTTGTGTCGGATCGTCTGGGACAGGAACAACAACAGTAAGAAATATATATTGCTTTTTCATACAAAATGTAGCACCCCACACTTTTCTATGCCCAAATTTCAACAAAAATCAATACTTGAACACATCCAAGCATAGAGCATGTAAATCTGGTACCTTCAAATAATTGAGCATAAGCATAATCAGAGTATGATAAGATAACTCACAGCAGAAAAAAAAAAGATAAACTAGTATTAACTCAAGTAACTACCTTTTTCAAAGTAAGTTACTTTGCCAATACCAAGCATGAGAGAGAACGAGAACTGAAGACCAAACTTGAACACCTGTAAGAACCCGACCTTCTCTAGAAAACCTGGGCAGTTTTAACGAAGGAGAGGGGTCGTAAGAACAAGATTTTGGTGAACAATAAATGTACAACACAGATTATAATACATAGATGTATCCCATTTGGTTCAACCCAAAATGTATGCCTATTGTAACGGCCCGGATTTTTGGTCGATTTATTCTATATATTTAATATTGTATTAAATATTGGGTTGATAATATAAATGAATTTTTATATTGAGTTATCGATTTAATAATTGAAATACGGTTTATTTTGAATATATATAATTATTGTAATATGAGAATCTGAAATAATTCAATTCGACATTTTACATGAGTCAAAATGATTCAAATGATTAAAAAAAAATTCTATTTGAATAGGAACGATGATGATAATAATTTATTATCGAGGAATTTATTATTTCTGAACATATATTATATCTACTTTAAATGGTTATTTTACATATACATTCAAATTAAATTCCAGAATCGATTCTATTGAGTTTAGAATAGCGTTATAACATTGAAACGTCGGTCATTGCGTTAAAATAGGATTCGTGATTTCAAGGTATGGACCCTGAGATATTGATTTTTGGATAAGCTTAAAATCAAATCGATATCATTTTAAGTAAACTAAAAATCTCTTTATTTCAAATCAAATTAAATAAAAATCAAATCAAAATTTAATACGTGTTATGCACTTAGGCAAACAAAATTTGAATGACTAGTGTACCGAAGCCTATCCAAAATTTAATAACACACCCCCTTATTGTTTTGCAAATCGTAAATCATATAGCTTCAACAATAATATAAATAAAAATGGTCTTCCCTATTCAAAGTCCTATATTTCCCAAATTCTTTTTGCTCATAATAAAAAAACCAAACTCTTTTCTTTCAACCAATAAAAACATTTCGAACTCTTTCATCCTTCATTCTATTCTCTTAGTAAATCGATCGACCGATTATATATATATATATATATATACATATATAGATATATACAAATATATATAAAGAGATCGACTTCGAATTCGATTCTAAAGTCATGATTCGCGCGCGACTGTGAAGTTTCGGTTCACTGTATTTGGCTCCACCATCAATTAGGGCTTGAAATTTAGGCGAGTTGTTCATCGAGGGGCTGCTAGGAGTGGCGTAGAGTTTCTGGCAGTTAGGAAAACTTGCAATGAATTTTGAGGGATTTTGAAGAAAATGTTTTTGCACTTTTTCTGGTGCGTTCCTGAACTTGGTTGGAGTCGCGATGATGCAGATTGGATGGTGGTGTCTTGTGTTGGAAACGAGATGATGATCAAGCAACGTGAAGTTGCTGTTTCAGGTTAGAGATGGTTTTAACGAGCAGTTTGAAAGGATAGAAGGAAATGTTGAGGTTGTAACACCCCGTAATTTTTAAGAATATTATAATGATAAACTAAGGAATACTTAATTAAATATTAGGAATTAAGTAAAACCGTATACGCCATTGCGTTCGCCTCAGAATTCTTCTTAAGATAGACTCCAAGTTTGCGTAAAGCAGACATCATATAAAGAAGATATTAAGGTTTGAAGTTTGTATACATTTAAGCATAATATATATAAGCAAACTAACCCAGAAAATCAAAATTACGAAGCGGAAAAGGGAGGGAAATCGGCCCGTTAGGGGTCGACCCCGTCCCTTGTGGGTGTCGACCCATGGGTCGACCCCTCCATGTGGGTGTCGACCCCGAGGTGGACCCTACCGAGATCTGGGCAGATTCCTGCCTGGAACCTGGACGCATATCTGAGCATGATTCGTTGACCTAAGACTATATATAGGACCTCATTCCCATTGTTTTTTTAACCAAAAACATCGGAGACAACGAGTTTGATGCCCAGCTCAGTTTGATCTAGCCTATTGTTCTTCAATAACAAGTTATATGTATTCAAGGATCTGTGCTACAACATCTACAATCAATCCTCTATTCTTTAGATCCTGTCACAGTGCGTTTATGTTGCTTTTAGATATAAACACCTAAAAGGTAATCTTGACATGTTTATAAGTTTGGATCTAAGCCTATGCCTGTTAGTAACCTGAATCATAACAGATCTGCCGTTACTTGTATACCTAATTTACTTCTTAATTCTCATATGCATGTTCATGATATCCCTATTCTATTCGTTTTCCCAATCATGTCACTATATGCCTATTCTATTAGTTTGCCTAATCATGTCCCTGTATGCTTATTCTGTTATTATGACCAATTCTATCATTATATGCCAGTTTTATTTACTATGCCTATTCTTGTTCTCTTCCTCTTTCCCTTTTGTTTTTATAGCCAGGCTACCTTCGAGCCTAGGCCTATCGCTAAAATTCGCGAGCGCACGAAATTAGGAATGGTTGGGAAAGATAAATTGGGGCATAACTTACGTTGTAAATCATGATTGGCATTTGGGGGCATAATCTATACCTTGATCTAAAATTTAAATTGGGGCAAAACTTATATTGTGAATTAGACGGGGATTTGGGGAATAATAAACATGAAAATTGGTTAGTAATGAACATGCCTAGATTTATAGTAACTAGAAACTGTAACTGCACGTATACATGAGGTTAGATTACAGTTGTGGTAAAAGCTTGCCTGGAAACGCCAGGAAAATCTAGTGTCCACAAGTGGTTAATCTAATGTAAGGGGTCAAGTGTATAAATGTACACATAATGGTGCTAAGACACAAGTTTAAGTCCGACTTGTGGTAGAAGTCTTCCTGGACCCAACTGGCATATCTAGCATACACAAGTGGTATACTTAATGTGAGAGGTCTAGCGCATTAATAACCATAAATGAATGAATGGTAATAAACTTGTAATACTTACCCTGTTTGAATCTATGAGGCTTACATGAACCTGTCAACTTAAGTAGGGGTTAAGTAAACTTGCTTGAATCAGTGGGAGGGTTATGCATATAAACCTGACAAACTTAACCTGTTGGGGTTATGCAATCTTGTTAAACCTGTAGGCATAACCTATTGAAATCCTAGTAGTGGGATGCAAGCCTAGGGGGAATCTTGTTTCATCCGGTGTGTGGGACCCGTATTAGCCAGTAACCTATCTTGGTATCAAACGGAGAACCCCGAACTAGGTCGGGGTCAGGGTACGCTTACTGAGTTGGTTTTAAGAGGTCCAACTAAGGGACGGTGTGGACGGAGAATTCCGACGGGGTCATGTGTGTGCATGGATCCAGATTCCAGGGAGGACGATAATACGCCGTGACACCTGTAGATATGGTTATGCATCTTGTAAACAACGGGGTCGCCACTTTCGGATGTGATACATCCTATTGTGGGGCTAGCACAGTGTTAGAGTATATTCCCTAGAGGCAATCAATTTGATGTGATTGATAACACTGTTGATGTTATTATTTTATTTGGAATAGAATATTCTATTATTTTATATATTTACAGCGTAATATAAATATTAACATAACAGAAGTCCTTAGAATAACAATATGGAATTATATAGTTCAAGTAACTTGAACTTGAGATTATATAATATATTAAGTATTGTAATTCTTAAATGTCCCCAGTTAAGTTTTATTGTATATAAAGGAAAACAATAAAACGTTGAGACTAGTATGTTGATTGACTAATGATCACATCTCATTGATCATTAATATACGTGATATTAATGTCAAAACATAAATACATATTGGAGAACCAACGTGAGAAAAACTACATGGAATATAATTAATAGTATCATAAGTTATTCTCACAGTTATAGTGATGTAATGGTCCTCAGACCAGAAATTATTATAATTTTATTTAAGGATATTTGTATTTTGATATTATCTAAGTTACTCGTAACAGAGTAACGATAATGGTGATTATTGGATACATCTCGAATCGAATGAAAATTATGAATGATGTAGGTGGACTTTTACCTACTATATGTTTGTAGTGATATCCATGGGCCTCTTGATTGAGTGAAAATGTGAAATGCATGGTCGTGCTCAAATATTGATTTGTTTTAAACAGTTTACTCATCGATCAAGATAAACAGATTAAATTATAAAGAGGGTGATATGTTCATGCTTCAAGTTTGATCCTGGATATATTGGTTGAAAAGGATTATATTACATTGATACACTGGTCACGAAAGGTTGTATCAAATCGTTGAACTTATTATTACTTGGGTAGCAACGACGTATTGCTAGATGCCAATCACTAATTATGGATTTAAATACGATTTAAAAACCATTGACAACGTTGTAGTAACCTATAGGGTCACACAAAAGGAACGTTACAAAGGAGAAATTAATTTTGAACAAATAAAATATCGATTTTTTTATATTTTATTTGGATTGGAATGGATATTCGGGTGGTTCCTAATTTTAGGGTTAACACTTGTATTTTAAAAGGGGATTTTTTTCTTCCTTAAAAAAACATGGCTTAACCTAAATAAATGGAGAGATCAGTTCAAAAATAGAACCCACTCGAATTCCTTTTTCCCTAACCCTAAAATTGTCATGGCAGCTAGCACTGCATTCCTTAATTTCTTCTTCAATCTGATTGAGGAAGGAGACATTCCAATGGACTCTTCAAGAGGCTCGACAAATGGAGGGCTCTCGATTTGACTCTTGTTTCGAAGTTGATATCTTTCCCCTGGATCCAACGCATCAGGTATAAGATCTTAATCCCGAAGTTATATAAGTTTTTGATATATTTTCTTGCTAAGACCCCATTTTTAACTTGTTAAAACACTAATTGGAATTCGTTTAGATCGATTTTTCCTTTCAATGGTATCAGAGCACGGTTTTTGAGAGAAATTATAAATCAAACTTTGTTTTGGGCTTATCCACGTTTGCATCTTCATGTGAATTACAATTTCATAAGAAAGTCTCACACCAAATTGATAATTGGGGTTTACTATGTTGGTTTGATTTCAAAATGAAAAAGTGTTTCATTTAATTACGAATTGATATCATCCATCAATTCTGTTTTTTGAATCTAATACAATTAAACAATGAACATATGGATATGATCTAAAGCGTTGTAATGATCTGTTTATACAAATAAACAGTTCTGAACTCATTATTAAAGTACTTGATTAATAAGTTTGCATATCCAAATTTTATCATTTTTTTTGGTTTTGTTGATTAATGAATCAGTAAGATACCTTTCTGATTAATTTTGATTTAATGAAATCATTGATATAAAAAATATGTTAAGGCACCATTTTGAGTTTGATCCTTTAATCTGCAAATAATATCAAAATTTGTTTGATTTATGCACATTAAAATCTTGACTGATATATATTTAATATTGTGGTTTATTTTGATTTGAAAGGAATAATTTTGATTATTAATCAATTGGTTGAATGCTAGATTCATAATTGAGTCCATTATGATTTGCATAAGCATGATATTGATCATGTTTAAATAAGGACTTTCAGGTCATTATATGTGTATATATATATACACATATATTATGGTAGCTGTGTATGTATATATGTATAGTTCTGAATTTACACTATATGCCAATCAAAACCTCTATATGGATTTAACATTTAAAATGTTTAATTGTTTTATTGAAACTGACCAAATGTATTTATATTTTAATTAACCTCATTTTAAATGGTTTTAACTCATTTATGTATATATAGTTTACTTGGTTAAAATTATATTTCAATTATATGACCTTTTAGTTTTTTCCTTTGGTTATAATAATATTTGATTTAATGAAATTAATTACTATTAAGACAATTTTTTTGTTGTACTTGTAAAATTAAATATCTTGACTTTATTTTGTTTTCAAAAAAAATGACATCAACATATTTGTTCAAACCTTTTGTGTTTAGAATTTGTGAATAAGTCATATAGTATTTACATATGCTATATAGATAATAAGTAGAGCAGTTTAAAATCATAACAAATGTATTATGATTTATTAACTCTGTGAATCACATATTTGATGTGTTCTATGAGTATACAAACAATAAATATGTATTGACTAATATAAAACTGATCTGTTATCTAAACCTGCATATGTACTTCTATAAGAACTAGCAATATATTTATAATGATAGGTATGCTATATACATGATATCTAAAATGACAAGAAATATGATTTCCTGTTTAGTTTCATTTTGCGCTACTTGTATTTGTAATTGTATCAAGATGCAAAACTGATATTAAAGCCATTCAGAACACCGCAAACACTATTCTACCTTAATGAATGACCTGTTACAAGTTTGACTTGTAAGTGGATCAATGCATTTTTCCCTGTCTTGATACACTGGGAAAAAAACATTTATATTGATTTGAGATATATTGATATACCTGTAATGTGACTATGATTTAAAATTCCTTTGGTCATCAATTTAGGTTATTTATTTCTATATGTAGTTACAGTTTACTCACATCATATAAATATCTGCTTTGAGCAGACGTTACACATGCTTATAGAACATATTAATCTTATATGCTAGTTTGCTAAACCATGTGTGCTACATTACATTTAATAGTATTAATGTACCATATAATTATGTCTATTGTTGACACTGCATATGATTGAAAAGTTGTTTTCTAATCATACTTTGATTCGATATATATGTAATGGACTGTTCTTCATTTTCAACTTAGAATTGAAAATGAAATCAATACTGCATGATAAAGCAATTATGAGTTTATTTATATTTTCATAATGTTTGTTTTGCATCTGACATGATGTTTGCATTTGGATATAAAGATTCAGATATTGTTTTTCTTGATAACATTCACATATGTATATGAAGGTATAAAAGTTATACCTGATACAAAATATTACATTGACAACTATATAGTTGATATAATTGCATCACTTGGTGAACATTAATGTAATGAACACATCAGTGATCATTTAAGATTCGTGCGAATTTGATTATCAATATAATTCTTAATTATTTGCCTTTAATAGATAGACAATGGCCATAAACTGTTACATTGTACATGATGATTGGTTTTGATTATACACACACACACACACACACATGTTTCTGAAACATGTACAACAATTCAATATAACTAATATCTAGATATTAAGCTGTATAAATTATATATGGAATATGTAAAAGGAAATTGGTATAAAAGTTATACCATGAATGCTATATAAGAGTATATACTGCTAATATTTCTTATTCCATACCTCCTGTCATGATATTTTACCTTTTAAAAGTGTATTCTTTTATTAAGATGAGTATGCAAAACAATATTGATGTATATTTTGCCACCTTTTATATAAACACTAAAGTGTTGCATTGTATGTATATATATATGTATATTTATTTATATATTACAAATATGATTTGTTATCGTATAAATAATGAATACTACTAATGCTTGTTTTATATTAATTGTATTTGATGCAAAATAAACATTGAAATGGAATTTTAATTACTACATATGTAAGAATGCATGATTCTGAAAGAAAGTGGGAATGCTTAGCCAAACATATTTACGTTCGATATATTTATGGTACATTACACGCACACACACACACACATACATGTATATGTGTGTGATATTGATTGTGTGTCAAAGTGATCCTTTGAAAATTTAAAATTGCTTTAAACAGGGACAACCTATCACATTGAAATTGTTTTAATATAAGGTGCCAAAAGGAAGGTTGGGAAAAAGCAGCAAACACAAGTGCTATTAAAGGATGAACAAGTAAGACTTGTTCTACTCTTAAGATACTTGAACATGCAATTTCTTACCTATCTGCAAAGGTGATTTCATGTAATTAGTTATTGAATGTACATACTGATGTACATATAAACTTTAATTAGACAGTATAAAGGAAATGATGTGAATGTTTTCAACCGTATGATATGTATATGAGTAATTATAATTTTTAAAACTTGTTGTTTGTAATTCTTAAACTACCTGTATGTTTTGAGCCATTATGTCAAGTGATTAAAATATGTGAACTCATTCATGTATATGTATATTTGGCTAATTAACTTGGATCTGTTTAGTTGCTTAACAATATCAGACGTCCTATGTATAAAATATATGACATTAGTTCATATACTATGGTAGATATGCAAATCAAAGGAATATTTAAAAGCAATGAATTTATTTGCGTAGCCTGCGTAATCTTTATGTTTTGCTTTATATATTTGCCTGGCTGAATAAATTTTTGAATAATGAGAAATATTTGATAAATGTGAACTACTTTTTGCATAAATGTTTACAAACTAAAAGTATTATGATACGGTCAATACTAATAAATGGATTTTAAACTAATATGGGCCTGAACTTCTGATTTGGTATTAACTTGAGTTTATATGATAAAAGAAGTTAGTTTTAGAATGTAATGTATAAGATATAAAGTAATTTTAGTCATCACAATATTGAAATGTTCAAAAGTGGAAAATAAATTTACATGTGATATAAAATTTAAAAAATATTTATATTCACAAATATTACATATATATATATATAAAACATGTATATTTTGATATACATAAATTACTCAAATATTGTTTCCACTATGAATTGAAAATTCCCTTTAAAGCAAATTTTGTTATATTAAGTCATAGTGAAGTCTTCCAATAGTACACTCATCAATGTCCAAAATGACTGGATGTAGGCAATGCCAAAGCATTGTTCATCCTTTTATTTTGGTTATACGCGACAAAATAAAAGTGATACTTGAATTGTATTATTGGGTCTGACGTAATTGAGCTGCATAATAAGATTATGGCTTAGAGACAACAACGTGAGTTATTCTATATTTTAAGCAAATGAATAATACTGAACAAAAGGTCCATCATGCGATCCAAGAGCTATATGTATGATATAATTGACATAAGATGTCTACCTAAAAGGTTGTGTTTTGGGGCGTAGCCAAAGCTTGGTCAATGCATAACTAGATACGGATCTTGGAACACAATTATATATATATATATATATTGATATATGCATACAAACAGAGGGATGTTAATTTGAGTGGGGGTGTATTTTAGTTTAAAGTTATACATTTATAAAAATATAAATTTTGATTGTCAAAATTTTGTATTTATATTAAATAAATATTACAGAATCAATTATTACTTATTATCTACTATAGATATTAAATAACAAAATAACGCTGATAATTTAAATTAATCCTTGAGAAGGATAAATTAAATTGAATCAAATTTCTTGACTAACATTTAAATTTGAGGATTGTCCTCAAACAAATTAATCGTAATTGTTTTACAAACATGGAGTATCTAAAATGGAAGTTGAAGTACGACTTCAACCGAGTAATATATAAATAATATAACAATCTACTTATAAATTTTTAGTATTAGAGACTTGATATAAATCACATAAATGTATGTCAACTTACAAAAATTGCAAAATAAGTAGAACTCTAATAAAAGGACAAGTTGACTTATGATTGAAAATGAAACAAATGTTGTTAGATTGTCTGTAGGAAGTTGATTCTTGTTGTATGTACTAGCTTAATTAAATTAATAAAATAATTGTTATTATGAAATTCCATTTAAAGTAAATGTTATTGTAAATCTTGTTTAGACAAGTTTAAATTTCATTTATAATAAAAGAGCAATTGTTATTCATTTTATTTAAATGAAATATATTATGGAATTTCACAAATAGTTAATAAACTTTATAAATCGTTAACTATGATGTACTTGACATAAATAATAAATGGATTAAATTCAGTGATTTAAATCCAATGTACCTTTAGCATTACCAGTAAGCCCATATAAATAAGAGAGTATATCAAAACTCTATAATGATGGAATTTTGAGATCATTTAATTTTGAATTATATGAAGAATACAAATCTTGTTCATTTGGTAAAATAACTGAATCACCTTTCACATGACACAGTGAATGAGTGATATGTATTGGGACTCGTACATAATGATGTATATGGAGCAATGAATACATAAGCTAGAGGCAGGCTTTATTACCTCACTATATTTACTGATGATATCAGTAGATATAGATATGTGTATCTTATGAAACACACCAGAATCCTTTGAAAAGTTCAAAGAATTCAAAGTGAAGTTAGAAAACAATTTTAATAGATAATAAATACTTTTCGAACAGATCGAAAGTGAATATTTAAGCCAACTATTTAATGACTATCCAAATGAGTTTGAAATTGTTTCACAACTCACTCCATCTAGAACACCATAATGGAACAGTGTGTACGAAAGGACAAATCGCACCTTATGAGATATAGTACGATTAAGGATAAGTCATATAGATCTTAAAATAAATTAAATATAGAACAATTGCATTTAATCCTACAAAAACGGGTTTGAAGATGCCATATAAGATATGGACTAGGAAATATCCAAGTATGTCTAATGCGAAGATTTGGGATTCAAGGCGTTTATTAAACGTCCTTCCACTGATAAGTTCAGACCCAAATCAGATAACTGTTTTGTAGAATATCCAAAAGAAACAAATGGATATTATTTCTATTAATTCTCTAAATATTGCTCGATTTGGCATCCTTTAAAAGGAGAGCCAGTCTCTAAGATACCGAAAGGAATGAAATAGAATTCGAAATGTCTCGAAAACCACAAAATACCATTGAATCATGTATAGACAACAAATTGTGTGGGAGTTACATAATAATTCTAATCCTATTTGATAACACAATAACTATTACGAATAATTTTAGTTTTGAAACAAGAAATAAATACTTTTTCAAAGAAAGAAAAATGTTTGGATTAAGAAGTTCATGATTGAACTTAATTCATTGTTGATACAATGATTTACATTGCGATAATAATGTGGCTAATGCTCAGGCCTAAAACCTTAAACTCACTATTGATCCAAACATATATTTAAGAAATATAATTCTTATGTGAATCTGTTCGCAGAGGAAATAAACATATCTGCAAAGTTGCAAAAGTTGTAATGTTGCAGACTTACTGAATTAAACTCTGTCGCAGCAGAAGTTTAATAGTCACACTAGTTTCATGAGTATACATGAATGATTGACTCTAGTGCAAGTGAGAGATTGTTAGAGTTTATTCCCTAAAGGCATTCCATTTGATGTGATTGATAACACTATTCATGTTATTATTTTATTTGGAATAGAATATTCTATTATGTTATATATTTACTGCATAATATAAATATTTACATAATAGAAGTCCTTAGAATAAGAATATGGATTTATATACTTCAAATAAGTGACTTGAACTTGATATTATATAATATTTTAAGTATTGTAATTTTTAAATGTCCCTAGTCAAGTTTTATTGTATACAAAGGACAACAATAAAACGTTGAGAATAATATGTTGATTGATTGATGATCACATCTCATTGATCATTAATATACGTGATATTAATGTCAAAACATAAATACGTATTGGAGAATGTTGTATTGGACTGACCCAACGTGATAAAAACTACATGGAATATAACTAATAGTATCATAAATTATTCTCACAATGACAGTGATGTAATGATCCTTAGACCTGAAATCATTATAATTTTATTCGAGGATATTTGTGTTTTGATATCGACTAAAGTTACTCGTAACAGAGTAACGATAACGGCGATTATTGGCTATATCTCGAATCAAATGAAAATTATGAATGATCTGGATGGACTTTAACCCTACCATATACTCGTAGTGATATCCATGAGCCTCTTGATTGAGTGAGACTGTGAAATGCATGGCTGAGCTAAAATATTTATTTGTTTTAAATAATCTACTCATTGTTCCAGATAAATGATTAAATTATAAAGAGGTTGATATGTTCCATGCCTCGGGTTTAATCCTGGATATATTGGTTAAAAAGATTATATTACATTGATACACTGATCATGAAAGGTTGTATCGAATTGTTAATCTTATTATAACTTGGGTAGCAGCGACAAATTGCTAGATGCCAATCACTGTCTATGGGTTTAATACGATTAAAAATCCATTTCCAATGGTGTAGTAACCTATATGATCACACAAAAGGAACGTTACAAAGGAGAAATTAATTTTGAACAAACAAAATATCAGGTTTTTGATATTTTATTTGGATTGAAATGGATATTCGGGTGGTTCCTAATCTTAAGGTTAACACTTGTATTTTAAAAAGGGATTTTTTTTCTTCCTTAAAAAAACACAGCTTTACCTAAATAAAAAGAATAGATCAGATCAAAAACAGAACCCATTCGAATTCCTTTTTCCCTAACCCAAAAATGTCATGGCGACTAGCACCGCATTCCTTAATTTCTTCTTCTATCTGATTTAGGAAGGAGGCGTTCCAGTGGACTCCTCCAGAGGCTTGACAAATGGAGGCCTCTCGATTCAATTCCTATTTCGAAGTTGATATCTTTCCTCTAGATCCGACGCATCAGGTATAAGATCGCAATCCCAAATATATATAAGTTTTTTTATTTATTTTCTTGCTAAGATCCAAACTTTAAGTTGTTAAAACACTATTTGGAACTCGATTAAATTGATTTTTCCTTTCACACATGGTATCTACGAGTTAGGAAGCCGATCGATTGGGGTAGTAATTATGGTACATTTAGTCTTGCTTGTTTAGGAGCCCGTTGTTGTCGTTGAGGGGTAACACCCGTCAGTTCTGTTGGGCTACCAGTTATTGTATGGGGTAAAACCTCGCACTAGAAGTATACCTAAGTCTACCATCTTGTACTCGTTGGGATCATCTTGTTATGTTATACTAGTATTGGTGTAGAGAAAATTATTAGAGAGCGCAATATATTCTATTCTGTTTATCGTGTTTAACTTGTTATGCCTACGTTATGACACAATTATCTCCCTCTACATTTTATATGCCTGTTGTTAACGGTAGTTTTCGTTAACACCGGAATCAGTTCGACGGGGATGAACCTGAGAGGCAAAATGGTTCACTTATCCTTCGCAAGTTTGGGTAAGAAAACCATTTCTAAGTATCAAGACCAAATTCACCAAGAGATCTAAGCTCGTTGATCATATCTAAGCTTATAGGAAGGGTCTAGGTCAACTAAGAGGAGTCATTTCCTCTGATTATAGGTATAAATTCGGGCAAGAACCCAGGCATATGTATGTAGCATACAGTAAATCGAAACCACAATAATTGGAAATGATAAACTCACAGTAAATACCATAGGTGCAGATCTTCTCTTTATTAATCTTTTTCTTAGATGAACAGGATTGAAGAGATCCTTAAATTGGTCTCCATTTTTGGGTTTTTTTTAAGAAGAAGAGTACAAGAATTCGGATCCCCCCTAATGTAACACCTGGTGTCTTATTTATAGGGAACTTGGGGTACCCTCCGTTGTTGAGCCATTGGGCCTTCAGGAGTCTTTGTTGGTCACCTTTTTCTTTGGTCTCGAATGTTTTCGCTTCCGGATGTTATGAAGTGTTAATTATAGCTTACGCAATGAAGGTTTAGGCTAACCATGAGCCTCTTTGAGATTGATATGTGCCTGCTGTCTTTGTAGCTCTTTGAAAGGCATTTTGAGCTCTCGGTCATAGAGTTTTGGATATAGACATCCGGTTTTCCCATGAATACTTGGAGAAGCCTGCCCTTATTATGTGTGTGGATAGCTGTTGGTTCGGAACCAATGTCAGTGTCTGTGCTGAATAGACTAGTGTGGATAGCTTGTATCCCTTTCGGGGTTCCAGTTTGCTTTTCGGTGGGATCTCCAGGTATAACCTGATGCTCCAAAAGGTTGTTTTAGGTAATTCGTTTGTCGTTTATCAAGACGTTCTCTAGGCGTTTATGCAGTGGGTGTTTCAGAAGTTGGTTCCAGATAATCCTTACGCTTTTCCGGCTAGATGCTCTTAGTGTTTCAACCTCTTGTCGTATCGGTATTAGGTGGGTTAGTATTGAAGGCCCTTTCGGCCTTCCGGGTTGCCATAGGTGGAGCTTATTTCTTCAACTTTCTTGATTTCTGACCTGAATGGCCTCTCACCACAAGACCACTTGCCGGGTTGACGCTATGGTAAGGATCCTACCCATCTGACCTTGTCGGATAGACCCTTCCGATTAGATCCTTGCCTGATGAACTTTGTTGGCGTTCTGTAGACCTTGAGTTTCTTCCTTTTGTGAAGGTGCCACTGTATGTCGCTTTTAGATAATTCTTTATGGCTTTCGGTTCTTTATATTATTCGACTTCCTGTTTTCTGAAGGTTCTTCTGCACTCGTATTCTTCCGATACCTCTTCACCATCAGCTGGTTTGGGATTAATTTTGGTAGTATCATTTGGCCCCCTTAGTGAAGGGGTATTTTCGACTTTCCAAGTCGAGCTTTTTGTCTTTTGCGAAGTGTTAGTTATGCGTCTTTTGATCTCCCTCAATTGGGTGCGTTGATTGGCCCCCTTCTGAGTGGTCTTGATCGTCTTGGATTCTGAATACAAATTCTTGTTTTTTCCACTTTTTACCTCTGGACAACATTTTTGTTTTCCCCGCATAAATCATGTTTGTCAATCTGGTCTCAGATTTATGGCTGAGAGGCAAGGCGAATCGTTTTTCCCAAAAAAAGAGCTTTCTTTTTTTCTCTCCGCCTTTTTCCTGCATAGCATTTCACTAAAACAAGATTACTATTCATCGAAATTTGTCACACTATCTCCCCAGGATTTAAGATCTAACTAGTTGTAAGTTTTTTGTTCAAACTTCAATATGCTTTGAATCAGTAATTGATGGCCCTTTCTTAGATTAAACTCTCACTAACCGTTTGAGATGACGATTAATGGCGATCTTTAAGAAGTTGTACCCATCCCTGTTCATTACCGGGGCTTTGAGAAATAAAATTTGTACGAGCAATTAATTTGTAATGGAAGGTTATTTAACATGATGACATCGATCTTCTCTGTCAAGACCGTTGTCCAGTGGGATAATAAAATTCCATGCCGCCTGTATATCTGTGTGTTATTTGTGTGCAACCAACAAAAAGAAATTAGATTAAAATACATGTTTATGTTATAGTATCACCTGGCAGGACTATGTCTGAGATTTCACAAATTGGTAACTCCAGTCTGAGCAAATTCGGGCTTCGTTAAATGAAGGGGAAGCCTGGAGTGAAGGGACTTCAAGCGAATAATTCTCTAAGTGAAGTTCCAGGTGCCTTGAATCGGCATTCTGCCCTACTATTCCCGAAATTTCTTTGTGGGCACGCCCCTTCACCTTTGGGGCAAAATATTCTAGAACAACCTTCTCTCTCTCGTTCTGTATTTCTTGGGGAAGGTTCATATCAACCTTCCTCGGTCACTTCATCTCCTGACTTTTTGTTTAAAAAGATGACTGCTTCGGCCGTCAACAGCGGTCCTTCTAGGGGTCATAAGAGGGCAAATTTTGTCTCTCGTGCTTCTGGAGATGAAATTGTTGAGTCACCCTATCATCAGCTACTGTGTACCCCTGTTGCACCCTCTCCTGGAAGTTTCCCTAATACGTGCCCCTCCTCAGCGGAGACTGTAGTAAGTAACTTTGTTGTTGGTTTTCTATGATCTGATTCTCAGGGAGATTCGAATTTAAAAGAGCATGAGCTACTTTTTTTCTCCTTATCGGTTGGGTGACCCCATGATTTCTCCTTTACGGGCTTTGGACTTTGGTAAGATTATCGAATCTGTCTTACCCTCCATTGATATCTCCGATATTCTGGAGTTTGCCTCCGAAAAATGGTCTTATTTTTCCCTTAACCTTGTTAAACGACAACTTTTGATTTGTACTCTTGTTTTCCTGAGACTTTTTATCCGCCTTCTTGATGTAAGGACTAACATTATATTGTTCCTCTTTTCTTTTTAGATATCCAGGAATTGGTATTTTTTCCAGGGCGATAGTTACCTCCTTATCCTGCGAGAAGAAAGAACTTCAAGAAGAGAAAACCATGTTACAGTCTAAGCTCCACGATTTAACCTTCGCGAAGAGTAGCAATGAAGATGTTTGTAGCCAACTGAGGGTGTCTCTTGAGAGGGAAAGGGCTGGCAACAGTTCCTTAGCTGATGAAGCCTCGACTCTCAAGCATGAGCAGTTGGATGTGTTGTTGAAGCATGCAACGAGATTGAAAACTGGGGAAGCAATTCTTTCTAATGCTAAGCGGATAATTTTTTATACTTAGGACCGGATTTCCTCCTTTTTGTGGGTGCATCTTCCAAGCATGGTGTCTGAATGTTATAAAAAGACTCTCTTTTTAGTCCATCGTGAAAACCGTGGCAAGTTCCCGGACATGGACTTTCCTTCCCTTCCCTTCTCCCTTCGGGATAGAATCTTGGCAGGTGATATGACTTTAGATCGGGACAATGAGGTTTCCAAAGTGAAAAAGGCGAAGGTTGAGGACCTTTTGTTTGTTGAAAAGCTGCCGGACTACTCAATGTTTGGAGATGATGAAAATACAATTTTGCGTATAGGAGGCGGTAATATAGGCGACTCGTGTGGTGATGGAGGGTTTACGGAGGGAGTTAATCTTCCGGAGCTTGGTGAAGAAGAATAGGTGATGCATACAGTCTCCCCACCCCCTTAGGTATAAATCTCAGTTTTTGAATTCCCTCTTTGCTTGTACAAGTTGACCCTTGATGATTTGTTCTTACGGTGATGAAAATTCTATTTCTGTTGATTACCCTGTTTTTCAAGGATGACCTACATTTTTTCTCTAAGCTGAGGAGGGAATTTCTTACAAAGCACCTTATAAATTTGGCAAGGAACACTTTTTGAAAGAGCTCATCGTGTGAAACTTAGAACTCATCGTGCAAATAGTATAGAAGAAACTTAGAACTCATCGTGCGAAGTTAATATGTAACATGGAGAAAAAGAGTACTGAGAAGAGAAAATAGCTTGTTGTATTCTTTTTAGTTGACAATAGCGAGTATAGACGTGAATTGTATTCGTTTTCATTCTCTTTCTGTTGCATGCATTTCTGGGGCTCAAATAAAGATGGCTTTTGGCAATTAATTTCGCAAACGGTAGCTTATTTGATTATAGGAATAGGAAAGTTCACCCGAAGACTCCTCTTTCGTAGATAAAGGTGCTCTACTTGCTTTGTACTCAGGATATTTCTAGGGGAAATCACTTAACGGCGCTGATGATGGATCTGCCTTGTCCGGGGAGTCATTTGTGCAACATTTAAAAGAACAAATAGGTGCGTTGGAGGCTCAAATAAAGCAAAAGGATAAAAACATATTGAACCGAAGAGGGACATAAAGACAAATACTTCTATTGACTTTGATGGAGAAAAGGATGAACTCCAGCGCCAAGCTATTGTCTTAGAGACGAGATGTAAAGACGTACTGGCAAAATGAAAAGAATGGGGATCCATCTTTGGATGTGCTCTTGGAATCTATACTCCTGGTGTCTCGCAGGCTTCAAAGGGATCCGAATCTTCAAAGCTCGAGATAAGGGATTTTCCCTATGGAAGGATTATTCCCTTGCTGCCAGGTGGCATAGACAGGTTAAGGCCAACATGAAAGGTTGCTATGATAGGAAGGGAATTGAGGGAACCTCCCATCGCATTGACTTTTATACTTCTAAATTAAGAAATTACAAAAGGAGAAGCAATCTTTGCACAAAGATGACTTTGACTTCGAAAAAGGGAAACAAAAACCTTTGTGTAATGGGCAAAGCTTTCCATCAAGCTTTAAAGTGGCAGTCTAAATTTTTGGATGACTCATGCATGGCCATAGAAAAGAAGCGAAAAGCTGACGAGCTTTTATGTACTGCAACTCATCGTTCTGCAACATCTTCTTGGTCCCATGAATAAGAAGCATTTTGCTGAGGGCTAGACTATTGCTCATATCGGAGTTGCAGTGTTAGGACATAGTTTTTTAGGACGATGTATCCACCTTATAAAGCTCCTTGTAAACATTCATGCAATGTGCGAAGTTTACAACATTTTACCAGTGGAGTATAGTATTCTATAGTGATGGTATTTACGAATAGGGGTACGACTTACAATGATATTACTTTAACACGTGGCCATGCAATTCAGTATAAATGCTTTTCTTTAGATCTGGTTATATCATGACAAGGTGCACATCTCGGTGCGTTTCGTTAGGAGTTTGTCTTACAGGCTTTTATAGAGCGTCCTATGCTCTCAGTAGGGCTAATAGTATTAAGGTGCTTTAGGTATGAAGCACCTACAGTGTTTCTTTTTTGTTTCGTGTGTTAGTGCAAAAATTCGACATACTCAACTGACATATGCACAAATTAAAAATACTTTCCTGAGCAAGCATGAGGGTCATAGGTTCGCACCTGATGCTGATGGAAATACGTCTCCAAACCAGATTAGAGTTGGGGAGAGGTTTGACTAACTTTTTCTTGTACAAATCTGAAAGCTTGAACCAGTCCAGATCTGGATGTTTTGTGACAAAATCAAAATCGCACATCTGGTTATGAGTAGCACCTGGGCTTGGCATTGAGATGAGGCTAGGTGGCTTCTTCCAATATTTGTGAGGAAGTGAATCAACCCCGATTCGAGCATTAAAGATTGCAGACTAAAGACTTCCTTTTGGTACTAATGGAAGTCTTAAACCGTCCTTTGTTCGGACGATTTAAGGATTGATGACCGAAAATCCTCTTCCGGTATTGGATAGAAATCCTAAGACAAACCTTATTTGGTTGTTCAAAATTGAAGACTAGGAAACCCCTTTCGGCGTTAAACATAAGTCCCTGACCACTTTTTGAAGACTAAAGACCGGGAATCCCCTTCTGGTATTATGAGGAGCCAAATTAATTCAGACTTGGGTGTTAACATATAAGAGACCAGAACACCTCCGGTATTTGTGGGGAATCGAAGAAACTTGGATTTGGGTATTAATATAGATAGGAGATCGGAAACCTCTTCCGGCAATTGTGAAGAGCTGAATCGACCCAGATTCGGGCATCAATATATAGAAGGCCAGAACCCCCTCTGGTATTTGTGAAGAGCCGAATCAACTCAGATTCGGGCATTAATATATAGATGGCCGGAACCTCCTCCGGTATTTGTGAAGAGCAGAATTGACCCAGATTCGGGTATTAATATATAGAAGACCGTAACCCCCTCCTGTATTTATGAAGAGCCGAATCGAACCAGATTTAGGTATTAATATATACAAAACCATAACTCCCTCCGGTATTAATTGTTTTGGCATCCCTTTTGGATTTGATTTGTGAAGAAGAGGCTATACGTGCTTCCTGAGCTACTCCTTGGGCTTTTGATGTCAAAGTAGAGGATGTATATGCTTTGTAGGCCACTCTCTGGGCCTGTGCATCCGGTGCTCTTGGCTAGCTAATCCACAACTAGGGCCCAAGGACTTACCCGACCTCCCTCCAAGAGGTGCCTTATCCTGACTGTAACAACCCAGAAAATCATAGCCAATTTAAAAATTTTATTTTGCCTATTTTATTAAATTTTGAATAGTTAAAATAATAACGATTAAAAATTTATTTAAATCGAGGTTAGAACAAATATATTTATTTTAATTTTAAAAGGAGTTAGAAATAGCGCGGTAATTTGAAAATTTGAATTCAAATTTTGACTGACTGTATAGGATGCAAAATAAATCGAATTTTAATGAAACCAAAAATATTGGAATATGTTTAAGAATATCTTTCCAACGAATATGAAAAATTGGAATTTCATAGCGGGAATCAAAAGTTATGGTCAGTTGAATATTCAGAATAGTCGCTATGGAATTTAATATAATATGTAGCCCGTATAAATAGCCATTCTGTAAACGACCTCCGTTTTCGGCAAAGCCACTTTTGTTAGATCCGGAGTGTCAAATTATTCGTAGATTCCAATTTTCATAATTTTTGAAATCAATATGTGAGCGTGGCAAAAAAATGTGTTTTGACAATTTCAGTCAATTTGGATCGATCAGAAAATGGCCATTTTTCAAATGGTTTCCAAATTCGACGAAATTAGTTTTTTTAGGACCATATCATCAAAACAAAGCTGGATATAATTTTTCTGGAATTTTTAGAGTCAGTATGTGGCCCCATTAGATTATAATGTGCGTTTAAATTAAATATATACTGATATATATTTTAATTCAAAGAAAAACCTATCAAAACGGTTGAATTGGCTTACGAAATATATTCCATCGCGTCCGAAATGGGGGTATTTAAGTAGGAATGTCAGTCGTTGGGTTTGAATTGGAGTTCGTATGGATAACAGGCTTTTTGTATAATTAGAAAATTAAATAATATAATATTATAAATATTAAAATACTAAAACCCTATTCATCTTCGTTGCCCGCCGCCAGTCTATATCGTTAATGGCCTAAACTGCTCAAAACTTCATCCTCAAATAATTTTCAATCCGCTCAACGAAATTTAGCAATCCTTTAAAGGTTTTGTAGAGAACTTCTGGAGCTTCGCAGCCATATCCATTTTAACCCGAACCGCTGCCTGTGCATCGAGGATCGGACCTCCAAAATCACCGTGTGTCGAGCCCTGCTGCACCGCCGTGACGCCATCAAAGTGGGCCCCCTACTGGCGAATACATGCATCCCCTAGTACGTGGTGCAACCCGATCGGGCTATAGCTGCACGGTTTGATTAGAAATTGAAGACCTAGATCTGAACCAATCCTGGTTTTAATTACCTTGTCGTTATGCTGCAGAAATTTTCTGAAATATTCTTGTGTTATAAATATTCATGTTATTATATATTAATTGTTTGAACAATACGAAAATTATATTTTTAATACATATATATGGATAGGAAAATGATCGTTATATATCAATATAAAATTCATGTTTTGTTGTAAATCGAAAACAATCATTTTTTAAATAAAAATGTATTTACATTTGAAATTTACATTTTATTGTTAATAAAATAGTAAAAATAAAACATTGTAATATAGAAATGCATTTACATTAGATATACATTTTAATGTATATGAAAGATTAAAATCAACATTTTGATATAAGAATGTACTACAGTGGAAATCTTCTTTTTAATGTAAATGAAACATTATTATAATACATTGATATATAAAATGTTTACATTGAAAACATCATTTCTAATGTATATGAAACATAAAAAGATTACTTTTTTTAATGTAATAAAAGAAATGTATTGAGATGGAATTTATATTTTTAATGTATGTCAAAATTAAAAATAAACATTGATAGGTAAAAATGTTTTTACATTGACATTTACTTTTTAATGTATATACATTTTTAATGAAAATAAAACATTTAAAAATAGACATTGTTAAATGAAAAGGTGTTTACATTGGATTTTACCTTTTTATTGTAAATCAAACATTAAAAATGTCAATTACTATAGAAAATGTATTTACATTGAAATTTGGCATTTTAATGTATATGAAAACATTAAAATACCACATTACTATATAAAATGTGTTTACATTAGATTTTGCATTTTAAATGTTTTATATTAGAATAAACAATGTTACGATAATAATGTTTTACATTAAGTTTTACATTCTTATGTAAATGAACCTTTAAAAATGATTGTTGCAATAACAAAAAGTGTTTTCTTTGAAATTTACATTTTTAATGTAAACAGAACATTAAAAATGACCATTATTATATTGAAATGTCTTTACTTTAAAATTTATATTTTTATTGTAACCCAACATTAAAAATAGTCACTAATTAAATAGAAATGCATTTATATTGAAAATACATTTTAACGCAATGCAAGATTAAAAATAGTCCCTTGTTAACTAAAATGTGTTTACTTTGAAAATTTTCATTTTTAATGTAATGTAACATTAAAAATGAACACATTTGAAATAGAAATGTGTTAACATTGGCATTTACATTTTTATGTATATATTACATTAATAATAATACATTGATGAATAAAATGTATGGGCATGGACATATACATTTTTTATGTAAATGAAATATTTAAAATAAACATTTGTTAAATAAAATGTATTGGACATTGGAATTTACATTTTTAATATGAATGGAACAATAAAAATGTCCGTTGCTATATAAAATATGTTTTTCTATAAAATTTACATTGTAAATGAAATAAAAGATTTCATTAGAAAGATTACATTTTTTATATGTAAATAAAGAACGAAGTGAGAATTTACATTTTTATATGTAGCCAAGAATGAAATAGAAAGTTGCATTTTTCATTGTAATAATATATAGAATAAAAAGATTACATTTTTAATGTAATCAAAGAAAAGAATAAAGATTACATTTTTATTTGTAATCATAGAAAAGTATAAAAATTTACATTTTTCAATGTAACCAAAGAAAAGAAATAAAACTACATTTTTTAATGTAATCAAAAGAATTGAATAAAAGACTTCATTTTTAATGTAGTAAATGAAGGATAAAACATATTACATTTTTTATGTAATACATAGGAATCATACAAAAGATTCAATGTCGGAAGAAATGGTATTAACATTAAAAATTTCATTTTTAATGTAATATATGATTTTGTACATAAAAGAAATCAGTGTTGAATTGAAAACAGTTTGAAATCGTCGAACGATTTATATTTATATGTAAATATAAATTAAAATTAAACGAATAACGCCGCTGAAGTTCGCTTTTTGAAATCGTAACTTCAAACGATTATACCGAAAGATCCCACCGTCAGATTTTCCCAAACTGGAATTGTTGGGTTCGTTTTGGAAAGATCTTTCCAACGATATAAAGTTTGCTAAGATCCAACGGTTAAATTTTGAGAAATGTATAAATCATATTTTGGTGAAAACAACGCTAGGACCATATAATGACCCGAAGTGTCGTTTAATTAAAGATGGCTAATTTTATATAAATAAAAATAGAGATAAATCGTTATAAAATATTATTATGATATGGAATGAAAAGAATTGATTTAAATTATATATATTCGAGAAATTATTTGAAAAGTCCGAGTTAACTCGCGAGCCAAGATGTAATGATCAAGGCATATGGTTATCAATCGCATGGTGTGAATTGTCAGTGTGGCATGCCAAATCAAGGCTTATTGTTGAAAAGCAGAGCCTTGTGGTTGATGATCAAAGCACAGCTTTATTGTAGCATAGCTTTGTTTATAGCGTTACTTCGCGAGCCTCACACCCCGGTATGAACCAGAAACGGGAGAAGGACCCCAGGGTGAGCATGCGTTTCTTTCTAGCTAGAAGTGGTGTTTGGGTTTTACAATCCCAAATATTTTTACTTATGTGGATGATGGAAACAAGGTACCTCGGGTTTGAGTTCCTAGTGGCTCTATTTACGCCCCATGGGGCGGGGAGACATATTGTTCAGGCATTACTAATCCACAACATTATTAGTGGACCGGCTCTGGCGCTCCTAAGGGCTCACCTGAGTCTGAGTCTTGAGACATAGGCTAGATTGTCTTGAATTCGTTAAGGACGATCTATGATGGAAATCCAACTTCCAATATGACCCATACGGTTCTGATTGTAAAACTAGTATGGTGACATTGTATATGGTACTTATGCCGTCTATGATTGATACATTATGATTGAAATGTTTTTGCAACATATATACACTAATAATAATATCAAATATGTTTTATCGTATTAAGCATTTTTAACCATTATAAGGTAAAACTCTATCCTCCGGTTTGCGTTGCATGGTGTGACGGGACTTGAGTCTTATAATGGTTTCATTTTTCTAAAAAGCATTGCGTTGTTTAACGATTTACTTTATATATGCACTGGCTATCCAATGGAGTAAACCCGTTCCACATTAGCGGTGTGGTCCTGTGATTAGCCTTATTATTAAATTGGTTAAATAGATTTCTCATACCAGTCCCATGACTGACTCGTAGTTTGTTTCATTTTGCAAACTCGGGTGCCCTCTTTTCCACACGGGCAGCCTTCTATACAGGTTTAGCAGACTCATTCTGGATAGCTATGGAGCTAAAAATGGATCTTATTATTCTACTATGCTGCTCAGACTTCATTTAGTATATTATGTTTGATTCCGCTACAGACATTTTATATTAAGTTGAAACTGTATTATGTACTAAGTATGATCCTATTATGCTGTGTAACTCTGATGATATATTATTCCCAGTGTAATTTGAGATACTTTATCTGCTGTGATTCTATATTTATGTTCTGCTGTTATTGTTTATGTGTTATATTCCAATGATTATCCTTGCTTTCGTACTATGGGAGTTTGGGGTCATCACAGTTGGTATCAGAGCTTTGGTTAAACTTAGCTCGGGATATAACATATAAATAAACCAGACAGAAGTGGAATCAGCAGTATTCTAAAACAAATATCTACTTATAGATAGGACCAGTAATGTCCTAGAGTGAGTATAGTAGAAAAAAAACCCATAGATTCATTTACATTTAAATATATGTCTCTATACTTTACAATATTTATTCTGTTGGCCTGACTCTTTGTCTGCTATTTGCAGACAAAGTAGAAATGAGTGGTAGAAATAGAAGAAGTAATTCTATGGCTCGACAATCTGATGAGCAAAACGTGCTCTCACAACCAGAGCTCGACCTAGAAGCTCTAGTAATGAAATATCGAAATCTGGGTGGAGTACAATTCTCGGGCAAAGAATCTGTGATTGAAACACATGCATGGTTGCGTTCTGCTGAGAGAATCTTTCAAGGCTTAAAGCTGAGAGATGATCAGAAAAGATTACTTGCATCTTGGGCTCTCAAAGAAGAAGCTCTAATCTAGTGGGAAACGGTTACTGAGAAAAATCCAGAAGGTAATATTACCTGGGATAGATTTAAAGAAATGTTCAAAGAAAGATTTATTCCTCCAGAAGCAACTGAGCGACTACATGATGAGTTTTACAATCTGAAACAAGGAGATATGACCAGTTAAGAATATCATAATAAATTCAATGAAATTTCCCGCTTTGCTCCAGAACTAATTCAAGATCCTATGGGGAAGAATCTAAGATTTATCAAAGGGCTTCAAAAGAAATACGAAGTTAGAGTACTTACTCATGTGAATCTCCCATTCTCTGAAATGATACAAATGGCTTATCGCTATGAGTATAATGATAAACAACATGGTTGGGGAGACGAAGAGGAAGGCAGTTCTAGCAGCAAAAGGAAGTTTGAAATTGACAGCCCTGAGGCAAGTCCAAAGCCTGAAGTCAGTAAGAAGCCTAAAACTAATAAGAAAAAGGTTGAATCTAAAGAAGAACCGTTAACGACTTCCATATGCAAAAATTGTAATAAGCCATGACATTTGCTGATGAATTTCAAATCTTCGAAGAGGAAAAGGAATGTTGAATCCAAATCCAATAAAAAGTTGCAAGAGGGCAGAAAATGCCATAAGTGCCACCGGTCTGGTCATATTGCGAAGAATTGCCAGGTATCAAAGGAGTCTGTAGTAGCTTATGTAAATGAAATAGCAGAAACTCCAGCACCCCCAGCTAGTAAGAAAAGGCCATATGTTTTGGAAAGCACTCTCACTGTCAACAATATTCTAGTTAAAGCATTGTTCGATATGGGTGCATCACAAAGCTTTACCTCAAGAAATACGGTTAAGAAGTTGAACTTGAAACTAAGGAACCTTAAGGAATCAGTTAGAGTTCATAATCCGATTGGGGGATCTCTTATTCTCGGTGTGTATTGTAGAGCACCTGTCTCCTTTTTCCGTTACCGGTTTTCTTTTAACTTAATCGTCTTGGATTTCCCTGAGTTTGACATCATTCTTGGGCCGGACTGGTTAACCAAATATGAAGTCGAGGTTAAATGTGCAGAAAGAATCGTTAAGGTGAAAACCAAGTATAAAAAATTTATAACGATACCATGCATGTGACTGAATTCAAATAGGAAAGAATTTTGGTTTACTCTTGATGTTTCTCTTGCTCATATTGAAGATATTCTTGTTGTTAAGAATTATGCAGATGTGCTCGAAGAAGTTGATAGCTTACCTCCGCGAAGAGAAATTGACTTCAGGATTGATCTAGTTCCGAATGCAAGGCCAGTGGTGCATCCTATTCGGAGAATGACATGGAAAGAGAAAGAAGAATTGGGCAATCAAACTAAACAACTTTTATGGAAGGGTCTGATCAGGCCTAGTTTTTTAAATTGGGGTGCAGCAGTTGTGTTTGTCCCAAAGTCATATGGTACTCTCAGACTGTGTATGGATTACCGAGATTTAAACAAGCAGACGCTCAAGAATAAATACCCATTGCCCCGCTTAGATGATTTGTTGGATCGGTTAAATGGAGTTAAAGTATTTTCTAAAATGGACCTTGCTACGGGTTTCCATTAACTGTGCCGAAGAGTGTGTTCCTTTGACAGCTTTCATAGGTCCAGACATATTTTATGAATGGTTAGTAATGTTGTTCTGCTTATGCCACGCTGCAGCTTATTTTGTGGATTTAATGAATCGAGTATTCCGCGATGTCCTAAATAAATTTGTGCTGGTTTTCATCTACAACATTTTAATCTTCTCAAAGTCAACTGCCGAGCATGAAAAACATTTGGAACAAGTTTTGGAAATTCTGAGAAAGAATGTATTAAAAGCCAAATTTTCTAAATATGTATTCTGGCAAGAAGAAGTGAAGTTCGTCGGTCATGTTGTATCAAAGGAAGGAATTTTGGTGAAACCTAGAAAAATCACTGCTATTCAGTATTGGAAGCAGCCTAGCTCTCCTACTGAAGTCATAAGTTTCCTTGGATTGGCTGGCTATTATCGGAAATTTGTTAAGGATTTTTCGAAACTATCTTGTCCATTAAAGAATCTTACAAAGAAGCACACAAAGTTCAATTGGACACCCGAATGTGAGGCAGCTTTCCAAGAGCTGAAATTGAGGTTGACCACTGCTCCCGTGTTGACCATTATTGATGGCAATCAAGATTTGAAACTCTGGACTGATGCTTCTATTGAAGGTATTGGTGCGGTATTAATTCAAAGTGACAAAGTAGTTGCTTATGCTAGCCGTCAATTGTAACCGCGTGAGACGAAATGCCCCACTCATGATCTTGAGTTGATAACCATCGTGTTCGCTTTAAAGATATGGAGGCACTACCTTTTGGGTGAGAAGTTCGAACTATATACAGATCATAAATCCTTGAAGTATCTATTCACCCAATGAGACTTGAATTTGAGGTAACAACGTTGGTTAGAATTTCTTGTGTCCTATGATCTGAACATCTTATATACTCTAGGGAAAGCCAATGTTGTAGCGGATGTGCTTAGTAGAAAGAATGCGTGTGTCACCAATTTATCATTGCCAATCTCATCATTACACCTACATTGATTGAAAAGATCTCTGCTCTTCAGAAAAATGATGAATATATTCAGAGAATTAGTTAAAGAGTTTGGGAAGGCGAACCCTCCAGTTTCCAGCTTCATAGCAAAGGAGTTCTGAGGTTGAATGGTCGAATTTGTGTCCCGAATATTCCTGAGCTCAGAACAAAAGTAATGGATGAATGTCACAAGTTCAAGCTTTGTATTCATCCAGGGGTGAGTAAGATGTATCATGATCTCAAGCGTACATTCTGGTGGAAATTTATGAAAAGAGACATTTCCATTTATCTCAGCAAATTTTCTACTTGCTAACAAGTTAAGAGTGATCAGCAAAAACCTGCCGGATTGTTACAGCCACTAGAACTTCCCAGTTGGAAGTGGGATCAAATCTCCATGGATTTTATTGATAGCTTACCCCGAACCAGGAAAGGTAATGACAGTATTTGGGTGATCGTAGACCGTTTCACGAAGCCTGCCCATTTTATTCCTGTTAAATCAATCAGAACAGCTCAAGGTTTGGCGAAAAATTATTTCAAAGAAATTATTCGACTACGTGGAGTTCCCAGTAGCATTGTTAGTGACCGTGACCCTATATTCGCTAGTAAATTCTGGGAAGCTTTCCAAGAAGAGCTGGGGACAACATTAAATTTGAGCACCGCTTATCATCCTCAAACAGATGGCTAGACTGAGAGGGTAAACCGCATATTGGAAGACTTGTTGCGGGCATGTATTCTTGACTTTGGCGGATCGTAGGAAGATCACTTCCACTTGGTCGAGTTCTCTTGTAATAACAGTTACCAAGCAAGCTTGCAAATGTCGCCATTCGAAGCATTGTATGGCAGGACTTGTAGATCTTCCGAATGTTGGGTAGAACCAGGCAATAGACTAGTATTGGGTCCCAGCATGATTCGTGTGAAGCTTCAGACAAAGTTGGTTTTATTAAAAAGAGATTACTAGCAGCTCAGAGCCGATAGAAAAGTTATGCAGATTCAAGAAGAAGGGATTTGGAATTTGCTGTTGGCGATTATGTGTACTTGAGAGTTTCTCCATTAAGAGGGTAGTTCGTTTTGGGAAGACTGGTAAGTTGGTTCCTAGGTTCATTTGTCCATTCCCTATTCTAGAAAGAATTGGAACTCTCGCTTACAGGATTTAGTTACCTGACTGGTTGCCAGGGGTACAAGATGTATTCCATGTGTCTCAACTTTGAAAGCATGTACACGATCCAGACTTGATTATGGAGGAAGCTGCATAGAAAATTTGGAGATTACCCCGAACTTAGCAGTAAGAAGGAAGCCGGTAAAGATCATTGGCAAAGAAACCCGAGTTCTGAGGAACAAAAGAATTTATTTAATCGAAGTGCAATGGAGTGGAGATCCTAGAGACTGTACATGGGAGACCGAGGATAGCATCAAATAGGCTTATCCCGGTGCAGAGTGGATATCTCTGACTAGCTCTAGTGCAAGGTACATTTGCAATATTTTACATTTTCTGTTTTGTTTCCATCTTTATTGTTGTTTCCTTTTCGGGGACGAAAAGATTTTAAGTGGGGAAGATTGTAACAACTCGGAAAATCAGAGCCAATTTAAATTTTTTGTTTTGGCTATTTTATTGAATTTTGAATAGTCAAAATAATTTATTGTAAATAATAACGATTAAAAATTTATTTAAATCGAGGTCAGAACGAATATATTTATTTTAATTTTAAAAGGAGCTAGAAATAGCGCGGTAGTTTGAAAATTTGAATTCAAACTTTGACTGACTATACAGGATGCGAATTAAATCGAATTTTAGTGAAACCAAAAATATTAGAATCTGTTTAAGAATATATTTCCAACGAATCCGAAAAATTGGAATTTCATAGCGGGAATCAAAAGTTATGGTCAGTTGAATATTCAGAATAGTCACTATGGAATTTAATATAATATATACCCGTATAAATAGCCATTTTGGCAACGACATCCGTTTTCAATGAAACCACTTTTGTTGCATCCGAAGTGTCAAATTATTCTTAGATTCCAATTTTCATAATTTTTGGAATCAATATGTGAGCGTAGCAAAAGAAAATGTGTTTTGACAATTTTAGTCAATTTGGATCGACCAGTAATGAACGTTTTTCCAATGGCCTCCAAATTCGATGAAATTAGTTTTGTTAGGACCGTATCGTCAAAACATAGCTGGATATAGTTTTTCTGAAATTTTTAGAGTCGGTATGTGGCCCCGGTAAATTATAATGTACGTTTAAATTAAATATATACCGATATATATTTCAATTCAAAGAAAAAACCTATGGAAACAGTTGAATTGGCTTATGAAATATATTCCATCATGTCCGGAATAGGGGTACTTAGCTAGGAACGTTAGTCGTTGGGTTTGAATTAGAGTTCGTATGGATAACGGAATTTTTGGATAATTAGAAAATTTAATAATATAATATTATAAATATTAAAATACTAAAACCCTATTCATCTTCGTTGCCCGCCGCCAGTCTATATCGTTAATGGCCTAAACTGCTCAAAACTTCATCCTCAAATAACTTTCAATCCGCTTAATGAAATTTAGCAATCCTTTAGAGGGTTTTGTAGAGAATTTCTAGAGCTTCGCAGCCATATCCATTTCAACCCGAACCATTGCCTGTGCATCGAGGAACGGACCTCCAAAGTTGCCGCGCGTCGAGCCCTGCTGCACTGCCGTGACACCGTCGAAGTGGGCCCCTTACCAGCGAACGCGCGCCTCCCCTAGCTCTTGAACGTGGTGCAAACCGATCTGGCTATAACTCCACGGCTTGATCATAAATTGAAGACCTAGATCTGAACCAATTCTGAAAGCCAATGGCCGATGTGCTGAAGGTGATTAACTATAGAAATTACCCCATATATTAAACGTTGCTAATTTTAATTGGTTTCTACAAATCGTAACTTGCTCATACGTTGATGAAATTCGATAAAATAGGAAGCGTTGGGACCATAAATTAGAGATCTACATTTCCGAAGAGACCGCAATATTTTTGGAGCCTTCTACAAATTTAGAAGAAAAAAAACAGCAAAGTGAGATTTCTGAATCCGAATTAATTAAATAAAATTATATCAGGAGGTAGCCGGAGTTTAGAAACTCCCGACACCCGTCGTCCACAGACCATGGACAACTTGATTGATTTGTGGTATGTGATTGGTTGAATTTTGGTGTTTGTATGTGGTTGAAAAAAATGAAATTGATTTATATTGTGGCATTAGACTACCTAGAAAAATTTATTAGGAAATTAAACCCCTTGTAAACGCCGCGAGGCCTAAGGTAGTGCGAGGAGTTGTACATCAGGACGGTGCCAGTTTTAATTACCCTGCCGTTATGCTGTCGAAATTTTCTAAAATATTCTTATGTTATAAATATTCATGTTATTATATATTAATTGTTTGAACAATACGAAAATTATATTTTTAATACATATATATATGAATAGGAAAATGATCGTTATATGTAAATATAAAATTCATGTTTTGTTGTAAATATAAAACAGTCATTTGTTAAATAAAAATGTATTTCATTTGAAATTTACCTTTTTAATGTAAATAAAACATTGTAATATAGAAATGCATTTACATTAGATATACATTTTAATGTATGTGAAACATTAAAATCAACATTTTGATATAGGAAAGTACCACAGTGGAAATCTTCTTTTTAATGTAAATGAAACATTGATATAATACATTGATATATAAAATGTTTACATTGAAAACATCATTTCTAATGTATATGAAACATAAAAAGATTACTTTTTTTAATGTAATAAAAGAGATGTATTGAGATGGAATTTATATTTTTAATGTATGTCAACATTAAAAATAAACATTGATATTAAAAATGTTTTTACATTGACATTTACTTTTTAATGTATATACATTTTTAATGAAAATAAAACATTTAAAAATAGACATTGTTAAATGAAAAGGTGTTTACATTGGATTTTACCTTTTTAATGTAAATCAAACATTAAAAATGTCAATTACTATAGAAAATGTATTTACATTGGAATTTTGCATTTTAATGTATATGAAAACATTAAAATATCACATTACTATATAAAATGTATTTACATTAGATTTTGCATTTTAAATGTTTTATATTAAAATGAACATTGTTATGATAATAATGTTTTACATTAAGTTTTACATTCTTATGTAAATGAACCTTTTAAAAATGGTCATTGCAATAACAAAAAGTGTTTTCTTTCAAATTTACATTTTTAATGTAAACAAAACATTAAAAATGACCATTGTTATATTAAAATGTCTTTACTTTAAAATTTATATTTTTAATGTATCCCAACACTAAAAATAGTCATTGATTAAATGGAAATCCATTTATATTGAAAATACAATTTAATGCAATGCAAGATTAAAAATAGTCCCTTGTTAAATAAAATGTATTTACTATGAAAATTTTCATTTTTATTGTAATATAACATTAAAAATGAACACATTTGAAATAGAAATGTATTAACATTGACATTTACATTTTTATGCATATATTACATTGAAAAAATAAAGTGATAAATAAAGTGTATGGGCATTTACATATGCATTTTTTATGTAAATGAAATATTCAAAATAAACATTTGTTAAATAAAATGTATTGGACATTGGAATTTACATTTTTAATGTGAATGGAACATTAAAAATGTCCGTTGCTATATAAAAATAAGTTTTTCTATAAAATTTACATTGTAAATGAAATAAAAGATTTCATTAGAGGGATTACATTTTTATATGCAAATTAAGAATTGAAATAAAAAGTTACATTTTTCAATGTAATCAAGAATGAAATAGAAAGTTGCATTTTTCAATGTAATAATATATAGAATAAAAAGATTACATTATTAATGTAATCAAATAAAAGAATAAAGATTTCATTTTTATTTGTAATCATAGAAAAGTATAAAAAATTTACATTTTTCAATGTAACCGAAGAAAGAAATTAAATTAAATTTTTTTAATGTAATCAAAAGAATTGAATAAAAGACTTCATTTTTTATGTAATAAATGAAGGATAAAACATATTACATTTTTTTTATGTAATACATAGGAATCATACAAGAGGTCCAATGTCCGAAGAAATGGTATTAACATTAAAATTTTCATTTTTAATGTAATATATTATTTCATATATAAAAGAAATCAATGTTGAATTGAAAATAGTTTGAAATCGTCAAATGATTTATATTTATATATAAATATAAATTAAAATAAAATGAATCGCGTCGTTGTAGTTCACGTTTTGAAATCGTAACTTCAAACGATTATACTGAAAGATCCGACCGTCGGATTTTCCCAAAACTGGAACCTTGGGTTCATTTTGGAAAGATCTTTCCAACAGTATAAAGTTTGCTAAGATCCAACGGTTAGAATTTGAGAAATGCGTAGATCAAATTTTGGTGAAAACAGCGCAGGACCATATAATGACCCAAAGCGTCATTTTGTAAAAAAATTGCTATTTTTAAATAAATAAAAATAGCGATAAATCGTTATAAAATATTATTAACGATATGGAATGAAAAAAATTCATTTAAATTATATATGTTCGAGAAATTATTTGAAAAGTCCGAGTTAACTCTCATTTCAAATAATTTTACGACGATTGGAAGTCGAAGAATTGAAGATGGTGATTGAAGACCGGCGAACTTCACATCGAAATGATAACTACTGATGCCCGACATTGCTTATCTCCCAGTAAAGGGTTAAAGTGGTAGTTGTCCGGACGCACATGTTGATTATCCGGATAAGCGAGCACCTCTCTTCCGTATTGGACATACGGGACGAGGAATAAGGTGTCTCCGGTTCCGTTCAGACCCAGAACAGACTTGTAAATGGATGTATGTCTGACATTGGATTTTATTCCATGTAAATTGATTTCTGTTAATATATATTTGATTGGTGGCAGAGGATTTATTTTCTTGCTTAACACCCTTCTCTGAGACGCACGAGCTCAGAGGTTATATATTTATTGTTGTCAATCGCTTGGTGTGAATTGTCAGTGTGGCATGCCAAGATACAAATGATCAAGGCTTATTGTTGAAAAGCAGAGCCTTATGATTGATGATCAAAGCACAGCTTTATTGTAGCATAGCTTTATGTATATCATTACTTCGTGAGCCTCACACCCCGGTTGGAACCAGAAACGGGAGAAGGACCCCAGGGAGAACATGCGTTTCTTTCTAGCTAGAAGTGGTGTCTGGGTTTTACAAGCCCAGATATTTTTACTTGTTGGATGATGGAAAGCGAGGTACCTTGGATTTGAGTCCCTAGTGGCTCTATTTACGCCCCCATAGGGCGTGGAGACGTATTGTTTAGGCATTACTAATCTACTAACATTATTTGTGGATCGGCCCTGGCGCTCCTAAGGGCTCACCTGAGTCTGAGTCCTGAGATATGCGCAAGATTGTCTCGAATTCTGTAAGGATGATCCCTTGCCTTGGTTCATGATGGAAATCCAACTTCCATTACGACCCATACGGTTCTGATTATAAAACTAGTATGGTGACATAGTATATGGTAGTTATGCCGTCTATGATTAATACATTATGATTGAAATGTTTTTGAAACATATATACACTAATAATAATATCTAATCCGTTTTATCGTATTAAGCATTTTTTACCATTATAAGGTAAAACTCTATCCTCCGGTTTGTGTTGCATTGTGTTATGGAACTTAAGTCTTATAATGGTTTCGTTTTCCTAAAACGCATTGCGTTGTTTAACGATTTACCTTATGTATGCACTAGCTATTCAATGGTGTAAACTAGTCCCGTGTTAGAGGCGTGGTCCTGTGATTAGCGTTATTATTAAATAGGTTAAATAGATTTCTCACACCAGTCCCATGACTAACTCATAGTTTGTTTCACTTTGCAAATTCGGGTGCCCTCTTTTCCACACGGGCAGCCTTGTATACAAGTTTAACAGACTCATTCTGGATAGCTATGGAGCTGAAGATGGATCTTATCATTTCTATTATGCTGTTCAGACTTCATTTAGTGTATTATGTTTGATTCCGCTGCAGATATTTTACATTAAGTTGAAAATGTATTATGTACTTAGTATGATCCTATTATGCTGTGTAACTCTGATGATATATTATTCCCAGTGTAATTGGATATACTTTATCTACTGTAATTCTATATTTATGTTCTATTGTTATTGTTTATGTATTATATTCCAATGATTATCCTTGCTTTCGTACTACGGGAGTTTGGGGTCATCACACCGACCATCGTAGGCAATTATAAGGTATTAGAAACTATGAGGCCATCGTAGGAACAGATCTAAGGTTTACTCTTTTGATGCTCTATACTGACCATCGTAGGTTCCGATAGAGGCTTATATGCCACCCCCTTCAAGGGGTGCCTTATCCTGACCATCATATGTGATTATAGGGGTTTGTGTTTCCTTCCTTGGTTAACGCGGAAAATAAGCAGAGGTAGGACATGATCTTCTACGAGCAAAGGTAGGACGTGCTTAGTTCTATCAGTGGTAAGGCGTTCTATTCTACGAGTAGAGACAGGGCGTGCTAAGTTTAGATGCACCGCCACGACCATTTCTGGCATGAAACGGAGGCTTACGCTTTTGATGCTTTAACCTAACCCCCTCTGATTTGGGTATGGAGGAAGACTAACACATCATCCCCCTGTGGGGGATGCCTCGTCCTGACAAATTTGGTGATGACAAGGGATTTAACCCATTTGTGGTTTGACCGCTTTTGGGTTTTAAGCTTGGAAAGGGAGGTTTCCAGTACAATTGGACATGTTTAATAATCCTTTTCCTAAGGATCTTTGCCTAATTCACTTTGATCTTTTCGTAAATTCTCGTAATCGGCATTGGCTGATGAATTTAACGATTGTTTCCTCAAGTTCTCTTCAGTGACTAGTGTCATGTCCATTTCTCATGTGATAAAGACAATAGGGTCTTCTCGTCTTCCTTTTGTATTTGGGATTTTTCTTCGCGGATGGCCAATAGTTAAGTACATGTTTGGTTTAGGAGTAAATATTTTCTATAGAAGTGGTGAGGTAGTATCCCTTGGGTTTCCCTGGTGTATGCCCCTTTTCTTGTCGTTGAGGTTTAATCTTTTTATGAGCCAACTTAGTTGTTGTACCTATACCCTCGTTCTTTCTTCCCAAAATATATTGAGGTTGAGACGTTATCCCTTCAAACCATTTGTGGTTGAAGTGGGCCAAATCGCTTATTATTTCTTGCTCAAATGTCGTTCTTCTAATCTGCTTGTAGAGATCTTTCCTTAGGTGAGAGAAATTGCTAGTATCCTCTCATGTAGAACCACTTGGAGGGGATGTTAAGGTTTGTCATGTGTAGGAAAGACTATTATCCCAAGTTTTATAAGCGTGTGGTTCCATTTTTCTTTTTCGATTTATTACCCACAGGGATTTTGCTTTCAATCTTTGCTCCTCTATTACTCCAGGATGGACGATTTTCAACTCATCCATTTGTGATCCTGAAGTCTTTTGGCGGGGCCTCTTAGCCATAACTTTGCTTCTTCAAAACTCTAGTCTCATCTGGGACAGAACAGCGCAGGCAGATATGTGGTAGGGTTAACAAAAGAATCGGAGGTTCATGCCCTCCTTCTTGCGCAAAAATGTTAACAATAGTTTTTGTCAACACCGGAATCAGGTCGACGGGGATGAACTTGAGAGGGAAATGGTTCGCTTTTCCTTCACAAGTTTGGGTCAGACTACCATTTCTAGGTATTAGGATCAAATTCACCAGGAGATCTAAGCTCGTTGATGATACCTAGGCTTATAGGAAGGGTTTAGGTCGACTAAGAGGAGTCATTCCCTCCTATTATAGGTATAAACTCGGGCAAGAATCCAGACGTACGTAGGTAGCAAACAATAAATCAAAACTATAATAATTGGAAATGATAAACTCATAGTAAATACCATAGGTGAAGATCTTCTCTTTATTAATCTTTTTCTTACAAGAACAGGATTGAAGCGATCCTTAAATTGGTCTCCATTTTTGGGTTTTTTTAAAGAAGAAGAGTACAAGAATTCGGATCCCCCCTAATATGACCCCTGGGGTTTTATTTATGGGGAACTTGGGGGCCCCTCCGCTGTTTGGCCGTTGGGCCTTCAGAAGTCTTTGTTGGTCGCCTTTTTCTTTGGTCTTGAATGTTTTCGCTTTCGGACATTTTGAAGTGTTAATTATAACTTCCACAATGAAGGTTTCAGCTAACCATGAGCCTCTTTGTGATTGATATGTTCCTGCTGTCGTTGTAGCTCTTCGGAAGGCATTTTGAGCTCTCGGTTGCATGCTCTCGGTCAAAGAGTTTTGGATATAGGCTTCCGGTTTCCATGAATACTCGGAGGAGCCTGCCCTCATTATGTATGTGGATAGCTACCGGTTCAAAATCACTGTCGGTGTCTGTGATGAATAGACTAGTGTGCATAGCTTGTATCCCTTCTGGGGTTCCGGTTTGCTTTTCAGTGGGATTTCCAGGTATAGCCTGATGCTCCAAAAGGTTATTCTAGGTAATTCATCTATCGTTTATCAAGACATTCTCTAGGTATTTATGCAGTGCGTGTTTCGGAAGTTGGTTCCAGATAATCCTTACGCTTTTCCAGCTCGATGCTCTTGGTGTTTCAACTTCTTGTTGTATCAATATTAGGCGGGTTAGTATTAAAGGCCCTTTTGGTCTTCTGGGTTCCCATAGGATGAGCTTCTTTCTTTAACTTTCTTGGTTTCTGACCTGGATGGCTTCTTACCAGAAGACCACCTGCCGGGTTGACTCTGTGGGAAGGATCCCGCTGATCTGACCTTGTCAGATAGATCCTTCTAGCTAGATCCTTGCCCAATGAACTTTGTTGGCATTTTGTAGACCTTGAGTTTCTTCCTTCTAGGTAGTTGTTGGTGTATGTCGCTCCCAGATCATTCTTTCTGGCTTTCAGTTCTTTCTATTATTTGGCTTCCTATTTTTGGAAGGTTCTTCTACACTCGTATTCTTCCAATACACTTTCACCATCAGTTAGTTTCGGAGTTAATTTTGGTAGTAACACCTATCATGATGCTTTTACTTATTTATAAGCTAAAAGTAACTGGACTCGCTAGACTTTTTGTCTGACCATTTTGTTTCCTCTTCTCTCTCTTCCATCCCCCCCAAAGGTTCTCAGGGTGGGAATACTCAAGCTTGATCAGGATTCTTCTTTCATTGTGCTTGGAGCTGCTTAGATGTACCGCTTGATTGCGTATCATCTCTACTATGGCTATATTTTGGGGATAAGGCTATTTTTATGTATTATTGTACTCTGATGATGATTTTGGTACAAGACAGAAGTTTTATGTTGATGTAATAGGTTTTCATTATTTCAGACTTATTATGTAATTGGGTTCGAACCTCTATTTAATAAAGTTTTTAATTCCGCTGTTATTTTATATCTCTTTTGTGATGTTTCTATTTCTGTTTACCTATAACGCTTCATGAAACTTAATGCATTCTGATAAAGATGACATTAACGGACGTGGGGTGTCACATTTGGTATCAGAGCTGAAGGTTACCAGATCGGATAAAAGATTCTGAAAATTGTTTTCAAAAAGGTCTTAAAAGGAAGCATTTTCAAAAGAAAAGTCTGTTTTGAAAAACATATTCCCCAAATCCATATGAAATATCTTTCGATTCTCTGTTTGAATCCATTTTTACTTTTCTTTTCAACATGTATGGGGAACCTAATATTCCTAAGGGCGTTCAGATATCGGCTTGGTTTCGTAGGTATCTGGAGGCTACGACACCTGCCAAAGGCCAAGCAGGCGCCCCTCCCCCAACTGCAGCCACTGTTCCTCCTCCTCCACGTGATGATAATTTCTCTAAAATATGCAAGGATTTCTGTGCTATGGGCCGAAAGCCATTCTGAGGAACTGAAACTTTTGTAGAAGCAAGGAATTGGCTTGAAGAGACGGAGGATTTGTTTGGAATTTTTGAAGTTGATGATCGTAGGAAGATTCAGTTATCCGTTTGGCAGTTGAAGGATGAGGCCTCATTTTGGCTGGAAGTGACACATGCGGGACCTCCATTCGAGATTTGGGATGATTTCCAACGAAGATTCGAGATGAAGTTTCTTTCTCAAGCCGAGTCAAGTATGCAAATGGAAAGGTTTTTGGCGCTTAAGCAAGGAGGCATGTCTGTTAGAGAGTATGTTAATAACTTTAATCAACCGGCGAGGTTTGGTTTGAAGCTAGTAAATACCCCGCATAAGAAGGCTTTGAGGTTTGTTAAAGGACTGAATGAACCCCTCCATGGGTTGGCTATGTCTCATATTCCAATGGGAGCAACTTTTGAGAAACTCGTTGATATGACATTGATGCATAAAGAAGATAAAGGTGAAAAGAAAGAGGCTAAGGTTAAGGAATCACAAAACAAGAAAGCGTGGCATAAGAAAGAACAACAGCAAAAGAAGGGTGGACAGAACGACAACGCCCGAGACAAGAGAAAATGTCATAATTGTTGGCACGTGGGTCATTTGATCAAGGATTGCAAGAAAAAGAAAAACTCTTGTTTCCATTGTGGAGAGGTCTGACATCTTTTTAAGGATTGCCCGAAGAAGCAAGGACAGGGCCAAAGGGAAGGATCTTCTGGATGGCAGGTGCCTGCTCTTGTGGCCAGTGCGCCAGATAGAGGTAGGAAAGTTTCCGTCGAAAGTTTGATTTCTCTTTCCAATCATCTTGTTAGAAATCTTTTTGATTCTGGCGCTTCGCATTCTTTTATATCTGATTTTGTTGATGAGTCTCTACGCCTTAGTACTAGTATGGTTTTGGATCTCATTGCTGTCTAAAACCTCATTGGTGGTACGACTCATTTATCTACGATTTGTCAGGGTTTGAGAGTATCTGTGTTGGGCATTGAGTTTGAATGCGACGCATATGTGCTTGGTTTCATGGGTTATGGCTTGATTCTAGGGATGGATTGGCCAGCTATGTACGGTGCTATTCTAGATTGTGAGAGGAGGGTCGTTAGACTTTTGACTTGCCATGCGAGGACCCTCGAGATTTCTTGTGACCCTAAAGGGTCTTTTTTGCTTAGTTTCTAGAGTCGCTTGATGTATCTATTGATGATCTACGATCTATACCGGTAGTCTGTGAGTATCCTGATGTTTTGAGGGGGTTCGGGGATTAGCTCCGAGGTACGAGATTGATTTCCGTATATACTTGGTGGACAATGTAAAGCCAGTTGCATTGCCCGTGCACAATATGGCTCCGAAAGAAAGGAGAGAGCTCAGCAATCAAGTAATGGAGCTACTTGAGAAAGGGTTTATTAGGCGAAGCATATTTAAATGGGGTGCTCCAGCAGTATTCGCCACTAAGGCAGACGGTCCTTTTTCGCTTATGTGTGGATTACAGAGAGTTGAATAAGCTCACTATGAAGAATAGGCACCCACTTCCGAGGATAGATGATCTGTTTGACCAGCTTGTTGGTGCACCTGTTTTCTTCAGTTAGACTTGGCCACATGGTTTCATCAGTTGAGGGTGGCCGAGCACAGTATAGACAAGACTGCCTTTAGAATGCCAGATGGTTTCTTCGAGTGGCTTGTCATGCCTTTTAGGTTGTCAAATGCACCCACCTATTTTGTTGATCTGATGAGTAAGGTGTTTTGTGAGTTTCTAAATAAGTTTGATGTGGTCTTTGTTGATGACATCTTGATTTTCTCGAAGAGTGAGGAAGAACATGCCTTACATTTAAGGGAGGTTTTGAAAACTCTCTGTGTGCACTTGCTTAAGGCAGAATTCTCCAAATGTCATTTTTGGATAAAAGAAGTGAGATTTCTAGGGCATGTGATCTCTTAAGATGAGATAGCAGTAGATCCCTCGAAGGCAGTTGCGGTTCAAGAATGGCAGATCCCAAAGAACGCATCGGAGTTGAGGAGTTTTTTAGGATTAGCGGGCTATTATAGGAAGTTCATTAAGGACTTCGCAAAGATATCAGCCCCTTTCACTAGAATAAAGAAGAAGAATCTGACATTTTCTTGAGGTACATACTATGAGGATGCTTTCCAGTGATTGAAGAGGGCTCTGACAATAGTCCTAATCTTGAATTTTCCTGATGGGAACAAAATGTTCACAGTATACACTGATGCATGTGGTACAGGGCTTGGTGTGGTTCTGAAGCAAGAGGGAAGGGTAGTATGTTATGGAGGTAGATAATTAAGAGTTCATGAGAAGAACTACCCTACCCATGACTTAGATTTAGCTGCCATAATATTCACACTTAAGACTTGGCGCCATTATCTACTAGGAGAGAAGTTCAAGTTATACACCGATCATAAATCTCTCAAGTACTTGTTCCCGCAGAAGGATCTCAATTGGAGGTAACAAAGATGGATGGAGTTCCTAATGTCCTAAAACTTTGAGATTGCTTATACCGCTAGCAAGGATAATGTGGGGGTAGAAGCATTGAGAAGGTAGAGGGTGACGTTGATTTCTTTGTTTGTAGGGAGGAAGAGCTTGGAGTTTATATCTACTTTTGATTTTAGACCCTCCACTGAGTTTATACCTGGTTTGTTGGCATCATTAGAGGTGCGACCTATTTTGCTGCACCAGAAAGGAACTTCGCGGCGAGAAGACCAACGGATAGCAAATATTGTGGATAGGCTCAGTAGAGGGGAGACTTCCAGTCACCTCAGTAGATATTCCACGGATGATAGAGGGTGGTTACGACGAGATGGAAGGCTTTGTATTCCCCGAGTTAGGAGTTTGTTGAAGGTAGACTGTGAGGAAGGTCGTTATTCTAGGATGACTATTCATCCCAGTAGTGATAAGATGTATAAGGATATGAAGAGGGTTTTCTTTTGGGCTGGGATGAAGGAAGATGTAGCAAAATTTGTTCCTCGATGTTTGATTTGCCAGCAAGTCAAAGCAGAGGAAAGGAAGCCTGGTGGTTTACTTCATCCTTTGGAAGTCCCACAGTGGAAATGGGAGAGCGTCTCTATGGATTTCATTGACGGTTTGCCTAGATTGAGGAAAGACAACACTAGTATTTGGATTATAGTTGACAGGCTCACTAAGAGCACTCATTTCATTCCTGTTAAGAGTTAGAGGATAGTAGCATGGTTGATAGTAGTTTATCTTCGTGAGGTAGTCCGTCTACATGGAGTACCTTCCAGCATTGTGAGCGATTGTGACCCAATATTAACTAGTGAGTTACGGAGGAGCTTGCAAGAGGCATTAGGTAAACAGTTGTGTTTGAGGATCGGTTATCACCCTCAGACTGGTGGATAAACGGAAAGGGTGAATAGAGTTCTTGAGGATCTTTTAAGACCAAGTATCCAAGACTTCATAGGAACTTGGGAAGAGCATCTTCCTTTGGTAGAGTTCGCCTACAACAACAGTTATTAGGCTAGTATTGGCATGGCACACTTCGAAGCATTGTAAGGATGACCTTGTAGATCACCGACTAGTTGGTTGGAATCTACAGAATGGCTTCTACTTGGGCCTGAGGTGATTAGGGAAACTTCAGAAAAGATTGATATTATTCGCAGGCGCATGAAGACAGCTCAGGACAGGCAGAAGTTCTATGCAGAAAGGAGAAGGACTGACACTGAGTTTGAGGTGGGAGACATGGTTTTCATCAAGGTATCACCTTCGAGGAATGAGGTTCGTTTTGGATCAATAGGGAAATTGGCACCAAGATTTGTAGGGCCATTTTGCATAACAGAAAGGATTGGCCAAATGGCCTATAGAGTAAAGCTTTTAGAGAGACTGTCCAGCGTTCATGATGTTTTCCATGTTTGTCATTTACGGAGGCGCTTGTATGATACCGTAGTATTTTTCTTATATAAATAATAGATATAAACAAAGCCTTCTTCGTCTCATAGAAGACCCAAAACCCACATTTGGGTAATAAAAAAAAAGAGAAATCTTCTTTTGAAAATAAAAGATATGAAAGCACTTTTGTTTTTAAAAGATTCTTTGCCCACTTTAGGCTTTTATTAAAGCAGAGGCTTGGCATGCTTTAAATGCTCCTTTTAAGCTTTCGTCCCCTTCTACGGGACGATACATAATCATAGGCAGTGCATGCTAGTCACTAGGGCAGAGGCAAGGCCGGTTCTAAAAAGAATAGAAGCAAAGTGTGCTTCATTCGAAGCTGGGAGCATGTCCTCGAGCTTACCTGCTCCCATGTGAAACAAATATAACGCAGAGTTGTTATTGTTAGGTGTCATTCACATTGTATGAGAGTGATGTGTAAACTAAATTTGTAATTACCCCCAAATCGTAGGATAACTTAAAAATAAAGTGATATATATAATTGATTAAAATCATCCCAAACATTGCAATATCCTCTATAACCCTCTCATTTTCACCACGTTCTCGTCTTTTTGCTCTTTTCACTAACTCTCCATCTTCCTACTAACTTATTTAATTATAAACGAATAGCTATTATTCGGGTGAATTTTTGTTATAGTCAAATGTGGTCACGAACATATTGACTCTAAGATAATTTCTTGCGCTAACTGAGCTACTAATATGATTGTGTTATTTTGTTATACTTTGCCTTTGATGTTCTTAATCTTTCAACATAACATAATAGTTTGTTGGATCAAATCAAGGAAGCTCTAGTCCGGATTTGCACTAATCGAATACACAAGTGCAATTTGAAAGATTTAGTGGTGAAGTGCAGTTTATCCACGTACATTATAGTACGAATATATATTATGTGTAGGTTTTTGAGGGTTGTTATGCTTTAAACATTGCTCGTTCAGTTTGATCTGCCACCAGTTGGGCTTGTCAACTGGCTTATCTACTATTTATGTATAATATATTAATCGGCTGGGTAGCGCCACGCTATCCATCCGTCTTCCTCAAAACATAATGAACAATACAAATTAATTATTATAATGGTAAGTACAAGAGGTGTAAGTCAACAAAATGATCATTAAGAAAATACATACAAAAATACAAATAGTATTACGTTCTATCAAAATAGCATTCATGTAAAACACAAAAATTAATAACATAAAGAAGCGGTAACATATGTGCAAAAACTAAATCCTCCTTTTTATTATGCATAGAGAGTTACAATCAATCAAACTAGCGAGCAACCCACGCGTTGCATATGACAATATCATAAAATATAGATTTCAAAATTTTAATACTGGAATTGAAACTTTATTATAAAACACATAGATGTACTTAAAATCATTTTCTTAAGAACATATAATTACTAAAAGCATCAATATACTAGTTTTTATATGAAACAAAGAAATTATTTCTGCACATTGAAAAACGTATCTGTGCTTATTGATCAGGATCCGCTATCGTTACCATCAATTCCGACAAAAAAGACATGTACAGAGCCCTCTGACCAAACTACCAAAAAGAGGAAACCAAGATCGTTTGGCGAGGTCATTCCTTCAAAATTTGAAGGTAACCCCCTCCCCTTTGAACGGTTTCAAAAGCATCAAATGAAAAAGATTTTATTCCATGGATTAAAAATGGAACTAAGTGATTTAGACAAAAACTTGCTTGAATGAGTCAAGCCTTAGAAGAGACAAAACGCCAAGTTAGGGCTAATCCGGAGGTAGATTTTGATAAAGAAATGCAAACATTTCAGCACAGGATTTGCGAATTGGAACTTCAGTTGGAAGATAGCCGATCTTCATATAAATCCCTATAATTTATTATAAGAGGAGGAATTTCAAATTTAGCTTCTCTTTCCTCTGAATTTACTTCTTCTGCAACCGAGGATCCTCCACGGAAGTTTCAGTTTCTAGGAAATCCTTCGAGAGCGTTAAATGAAAAGGATATGACATATTGGGTCAACACCATAAAACTTGAATTGAAAGATTATTTCTAAAATAATAAGAAGGTAGACATTCACCATCTTTTTGGTGATTCCGTAACTCAAATAGAAAAGCTTCAAAGCAAAATATATTCTATTAACAAGCTGGAGGCTGAATATGAAAGACCATATAAACTTCTTTAGGAAGCTAATAAAATTTGTGAGTTTGCTCTTAAACTTCAAACTGAATCTATCAGTAAGAACGAAGCCAAGAAAAGCATCTTAAGGAGGTGTTCTACATCGTGCTCAATCCTGTTTTGGATTCGGTTACGTCAAGGAACCTAATAGAAAGTTTTGTTCCTTTTTGTATTATTTTGGATGTCTTAATTTGTATAGATTGTACCTAATTAATAATTTATGTAATGGGAATATGAATCGTTAGCATACTGTCATTACTTTACTTTTTAAAATGCCAAATTCTGAAAAAAGAAACTACTCTTAAATATTATAATAGGTTCATAACCATCTCCGGTTTCAGAGCTTTTGGGACTTAGGTTTCGATAAATAAATTACTTGCGCTATTGAAAGGACCATGACCCCAGACTTGGGTAGTGGATTAATAACGTCCATAGACCCTAATTTAGAAACGATAGAGACTTTGAAACCTTAATTCAGGTATTGAAATATCAGACGTCCATAAGCCCCTTACTCGGGAATAATTATAAACGTAAGCTCCTTCGACTCATAGAAAACCCGTAATCCAGATTCAGATATTAAGATAACAGTAACTCAGAACCAGGAATAACCTGAATTTTGACAAACCGATTTTTCACAAAAATCACAATCTATCGAAGCCTGAGTTGGCTTGTCTAGTATCCTGCAGAAAAGACAAAGATAATAAATATATCAGAGCTCAATAAAACATCTCACAATGGAATGAATAAAATATAATAATCTTATGAGGATCGACATTCCTGTTGTGTCTCGTTATCGGTGTTGCAGAGCAGGAGATGTAGAATCTGCTGCTCATTTATTTTTCCTTAGCTTTTGTGTTGTGTCCGTTTGGAATTACTTCAGGAATCTGCTTGGTCTCCAGGGAAACGCCTCTTCTTTCCAAGATTCGTTTACATTTTGGTGGGAAGGGAGAACCGGGAAATCTCTCTCCTCTATTTTGTTCGTCTGGTTCCATGCCTTATCTGTTGTCATCTCTAGTGCTCGCGAAACAAGGCTATTTTCTATGAAATGCCTATGGACCCTCCCACCATTATTAGAAGGGTCAAGGGTGAGGTTTTTCTTGCCTTTTGTGGAAGGCCTTTCAAGGGAGCTTTATGACCCCGCTCGTGGGATTTAGCACACATCTTCGATATTTCGTTTGTTTCTTACCTGTCCCCCGTGCGGGTATTGGTTGATTATGTGACATCTATGTGTGTGTTCTGTGAGCTCTTGATATTATTTCGTCACCTATCCCCCCCACATATTACATAACTATTACTAAGTGCAATTGTTAGATTAGTAGGACAAAGTGGGCGGCAGGCTTCTGGGCTTTCATGGTTGATAACTCTCAATGAGTTGCTGTGAATATGGAGTTAGGCTACTGGGATGTTCATGGATCATTATAGAAGCTACTTCTTCCAGGACAAGAACATTCTGTGTCTGGAGAAAGAACCCAAGAGATGCTTCCATCAAATATGTGGTGTAACGACCCGAGGATTTCGACACTCGAATTTTGATAATAATTCCAATCCTGTATTACTTGTAAAATTCCATGTATCAAAAACATCAGATAGTTAATAAAAAGAAATTGGAGGGTGTGAAAAGAAAGAAAGATTAGAATAGAGGAAAAAGAAGAAGAAGAAGAACCAAACTAACCAATAATACACGCAGTAGAACAAAATATAATTTAGAAATAAATCTATAACGAGAGCTGGAAAAATACTTACAGTCATCAGAGTACAACAAACATCAAATATTACTGAACGGTTAAAACAACATATCCTCATTTACAACACAAAACAAATCATACTTCTGAACTCCTCTAGCTCATCTCCTGAGCTCCATAGCATCTGATAATCCGAACCTGTAAAAATCGGTCTGACTCGAGCATTGCAAACGCTATGGATCAGTCAGGTGAATCAACATGAGAAAACTTATTAAGTTTAAAGGTTTCATCCAACTTGATTCTAAAGTTAAAATATCTTTTACCAAAAGAAAAGGATGATTGTAGGACCAGTCCACACATAAACACAGATGGTTTTTACCTTATGATAACCCAAAACATTTTTGATATCAATATTATTCTGATATTATAATAGTGCCTAAATCGATCAAATAACCATCTATCAAAACGCTTGAATCTCATGCTCTACATACATAATATACAGTCAAAAACCACGGGCTCTTATTGGGGAATGGATTTCCAAATATGACAAGGTATGGAACCACATTCCGATAGTGTATCTCTAGAGAGGAATACAGTGGATTCAAAAAGAACATCTTACAATCCAACCACACATGATCGACCACTCATTCCTTTGAGTGTACCGAGTATTTTATCACCAATAGATGGCACCAATTTAACTATTTCCTAGGAAATGCAGAAGTGAAAAAGAAATAAATGGATTTTCTCTAGATGGTGATAATACACCCTAATGGGAGCGACCCACATAGCCATGTTACCTGGTCGATTTTTGTAATTTCCCGGTTGATGAGGCTCGAGGTTATAATTACCTTTTTAGAACATCTAGCCACCATCCACTTTGAGTTCCACATTGTCAGATCCACCAAAAAAATCACTAACTTATTTCCACAAAATTTCTCTAGGTGTTAAGCTAAGAAGTTTCCTTCTTTGCCACTAACTTGGTACGTTTGAAGAAATCAACATGCATGACCCGTTTGGAAATACTCTATCAGACATACATCCATACAAGTCATACAACAACAGGATGAACCGAAGGCATCCTCCTACCAACTCCTAGGAATTAACCTATGAATCAGTAGCAGTGGTCCTCGCAATCCGTAGAATTCAATCATGGTAAAACCACAGTTTATCTCTGGTTGCAAGTCAGAGAATTTTAGTAATTCTTCCGCTTTATGAAGATCCACGATCTTCAATTGCTCCATCTTCAAATAGCATCTTCCACATTTATGTATTCATTGATACAGAATGGTTTTCGAATATAAAACTGATCCCGGTCTTTCCGTATCAACAATCGTATAGGCCATATTTAATAGTCAGTTATTTAACTATCAATAAACAACCATTTTTTAAAAAATAAAATAAATTCACTTATTAAATAACAAGCATCATTTAGCCTCTTTATTTAACCATACATCAATTAAAACTTTTAAACCTTCCAATATTAGGAAAACATTTCACTTTTTCTTATTTAATAAAAGAAATATTCAATTATCATTTAACTTCTACTTTACTTCTCATTGTAAATTGGTAAGTGAATAAATCTCTAAGTATACAACACCAAAGGCCGAAACCAACATCAGATTGACTCCTCGAAAGTTACTCGACTCAACCGACATACAACAGGTTCCTATTTCATAAAAACACATCGCACTCCTTCAGAAATCATTTCTCATAACAATAGTGTTATGATATATAAATTCCTTGTTATATACGAAAGCAATAAAATTTATTATTAACATTTATGTTTATCAATAATTTCGCCATTTAGGTTTCATTCTAAAAACCCACTTAACTTCATTTATAATATAACTTACCCAACTATTATTCATTTCCAAACTAATATCATAATTTCCTACCTGCTTTTCCATAACAATTCCTCTAAGTCTTATAAGCTAATGTTATAAATTTTCAACTCTAGTCAATATCCATTTACTAAATCATTTGAAAAACTAGGCTTTGAAACCAATTCTAAATATTGGTTTCATATCAAACTTACAGGTCTATATTCACATTCCATTTTTAATTCTGTATATTTGCTAGTTTCACTTACGAAACCCTTTGTAATCACATTTCGAGTATTTATAAACATTGTTTGCAAAAAAATTCATTAGTTAAGAAAAAAATTACTTTTCAACTCTTTTAATTTATCCTCATATACTTGATGATTCCTTTAACCTATTTCAATACTTCAGAATCCTATAAATTCCATTTACGACATTTTATTGTCCTTAACACCCACCATTATTCTTAAATTCGTTAGTATAACCAGGTATACAACACCCTAACTATCAATTTAATAATATCCTTGGAATTTCCATTAGTTATAATTAAGTAATTATAAAATGTAAAAAAAATTGATGCTTTTATTTAAAAAAAAACAAGATTCGTATTTCAAATGTATATAGATATACTTTGAAAACGTTCATAATCGACTAACATCGATTCCAACAATCTTTTATATTATCGTCGGTACTAAAGAGGTAAATGTCTACTAAAGTGCCAAACCATGAAATATCAACCCATTCCACATTTAAACAAACAAAGCAAAGTATATTGATAAACATTATTAGTATTAGTGAGGATCTATTGGATTTCCCCAACTTGTCAGTTCTTGCATCACAAAGTCATATTTTCAACATATATTATAATGTATAAAATTTAACAACTACGGGTGAGGAATCCAGTTGGATCCCTCCAACTTGTCATTTTTTGCATCCAAATAGGTTACCTCAAATAAAATCATCCATAAGAATATTCAATTAAACTGGTTTATTTTCTATAACAGCTAATAATCACAATTTAACATCAACCATTTTATTTACCACCAAAATGATAATTCAAAAAATCCATTAAATTAAACATGTTTATATTATAAACGTGACTGACACGGTAAGTTACCTCAATTAGCTACAATAGTTAAAAATAAAGATTGATTTCAATTAAATTAAACGAACGTTTAACTTAATCAATTTGGTCAATATATATATATATATATATATATATATATTATTCAGTAATCATCCAACCATAACCAACCATAGCATATAAAATATTAAACCTGACTTATACAAAATACAAGTAGGACAAACTGAGTGAGTAAACTCGCCTTGATTTTATTCATTGTTAAAACAACTCATTTCAGTTAAATTAAACAAGCGTTTAATTTATCTGAATATTCCAGTTAATTCCAAATGTTTCCAAATATGTTCCATGGCATAGTGCTTGTTGGAACGAGTCTAACACATCTTAATTCGTCTGAATCAGACTCGGAAACAACAAGTTATTGATTATTAAAGTTAATACAATTTAATTAATAATTTAATTCCTTAATTAAGTTTTATTAAAATAATTACATAGTTTAGATTACACAGGGCGACCCCTTTTTCCTTTGATTTCTTTGTACCCGTGCTCTTCGTTTTCACCACAATACCACACTGCCTCCAATACTTTACCACCGCGCTGCCATTTCTCCCATCGAACGCCGATCAGACCTGCCTACGACTAGCGCGCCGATCCATTCTGTCTTCGCCGTGAAATCCATGCAACTTGATTTAGCCAATCTCCTCCAATTTCCTTTCGAACGACGAGACTTTGTAGCGCATCCCTGGCCACGGTAGATTGCCAATAATTATCTCCACCGGTCATCTGGTAGAACTCGCAAAGCCCAACAACATTGTAGTTTGGGGTTTTCGAATTTGGTTGGTGGATTGGAAGTTTAGAGGGGAGAAAGATCAGACATTTCTATTCGTTAATTTCGTTTAAGAGCGATGGCATGAACGGGTAGATCACACAACTAAAAGAATTAGGGTTTTTGTATGGTTTAGTGCATATATTTAGGCACCAATATATTGAAAAGTCGATGTGTACGACTTAAAGGATCTATATGGATATAGCGGAAATGTATGTGATTTGCTAACTAGTTAATATGCAATAGTTACACAGGTGAAACCTAAGTTATAGAGACATATCACAAACAAAGTAAATACAATAAATAAAGTAAAGTGACACTAGGAATTTTTATACTGGTTTGGATTTCCTACCCTACGTCCAGTCCCGAAGCTCCTCTTCGGAATTCACTAACAATGCCCTCTCTTAACTCGGAGGAATAGGTCAGTACACCCGACCCCAACAAGGATGCCTCTCGCCTGAGAAACTACGTAGATCTTCAATAATTACAAGTATTTGACTTCTGATTTGTGTTCTCGAATCAACACAGATAGCCAACAATTTAAGTACAACCTTCTTTTGATCTGATCCTCGAGTATATGATTTGAATGCAAAGATTTAAGGAAGAAAATTGCTTGTTGAATCAAATGATATTAAATCAATTCAAGGATTTAACAAGTATTTGAATTGGAGAGCTTTTATTTGCAAAGAATGTAAATAGAGAGAATAGAACGATGATCAATAAAATTGATAAAATTCGGTGATTGTAAAACATGATTGAAGTTGTTTATATAATAGTATAAGAGTAGCAATCCTTCATGAAGAGTTTCTATAAAAAGTTATGTCCATTTCCTTTGATTAATGAAGAGGAATCTCTTCACGAAAGATGGGGACTCTTCACAAAATAGTTTCTAGGTCGAATCAATCAACTAGCTAAAAATAATTAGTTGACTGGTTAAATTAAATTGTATGTATAAAATATTTCAAAACTAGCCGTTATATACAAAAACAAGCTGATCAGTCGACTGGTCCTTTTTCTACCAGTCGACTGTTAGGCCAGTTAATGTATATATCTAGCTTTTGAAGTTTTATATATATATATATATTACTTTGTTTTTCATATTCGTGTATACTTGAGGATAGATTTTAACATAATTCTAACACGACTCAATGTATATATATATATAACTTTATCTCTTTGATATGATTCCCGTTGCAACTTCATTCATTGGCATCGATCAAAATCTTGTTATCAACATTCTCCCCATTTTTGATTGATGAAAACACTTTGTATTTTCTTCCCTTGAATGTTTAGCTCCCCCTGAATTTCAGCAATAATTCGTTAGCTCATTTATAACCTTACCTTTTGATTCCTGCATTTACAAATGTTAGCACAAATTTTCCAATAGTGTGGAAAACATAAGAGTATAATAGCATGGAAACAAAAGAATGGTATAGGCATGAGAGATATTTCTCCCCCTTTTTCATCGATTAAAAGGAAATTAAGACATCATAAGCACAAAATAATCGGATAACATTTTAGAGATCTTTGAAAGAAACAATTCCTAACCCTCGTTGGAGTCTAATGAAAGAACTCTCTAAAAGGGATTTAGTAAAGATATCAGCAATTTGATTTTCTGAGTTAACAAATTCTGAATTAATTAATTGTTTTTCAATATTATCTCTCAAGAAGTGATGTGTGATATCAATGTGTTTAGTTCTAGAATGGTTTACCAGATTCTTAGATAAATTTATTGTGCTTGTATTATCACAATAAATTATGGAATTTGATAAATTTACGTTATAATCTGTTAATGTTTGTTGCATATATATTACCTAAGCACAAGCTAGTGCAGCAAATATGTATTCAGCTTCGCATGTTGATAATGAAACACAATTTTGTTTTTTGTTGAACCATGATATAAGCGATTTACCGATAAAGTGACATGTTCCACTTGTACTCTTACGATCCGTCTGCGATCCTCCAAAATATGCATCACTTTATGAAACTAATTCAAAGGAATTGTACTCTTACGATCCATCTGCGATCCTCCAAAATAAGCATCACTGTATGAAACTAATTCAAAGGAACATTCTTTCGGATAGAAGAGTCCAAAATATTTAGTACTACTAAGATATCGTAATATTCGTTTAACCGCTCTCAAATGTGATTCTTTTGGATTAGCTTGAAAACGAGCACATAAGCAAACACCCATCACAATATTTGGTCTACTTGCAGTTAAATACAGAAGTGAACCTATCGTACTTCGATGTAGCTTTTGATCGACATTTTTACCATTTTCATCTTTATCTACATGTGTCATCGTACTCATTGGTGTTGGTTTACTTGACGTGTTTTCCATTCCAAATCGTTTTATTAAATTAGCACAATATTATTCCTGATTGATGAAAATTCCATCAGATAATTGCTTAATTTGCAAGCCCAGAAAGTAAGATAGTTCTCCCATGTGTGACATTTCAAATTCATTAGTCATTATTCTTGAAAATTCTTGATGTAACTGATCATTTTTTGATTCAAAGATAATGTTGTCTACATATATTTGAACTAAAGAATCTTTATTGACTTTCTTTATAAATAGTGTTTGATCAACCTTTGAAATCCGGAATCTAACAAGTAAGTTTTGAGATGTTCATACCAAGCATGAGGTGCTTGTTTCAAACCATATAATGCCTTTTTCAATTTATAAATATGATAAGGATTTTTATCATGAGAAAACAATGGAGGTTGTTCAACATATACTCATTCTTTAATGTAACCATTTAAGAAAGCGCTTTTAATGTCCATGTGATATAGTTTAAAGTTACGATGACAAGCGTATGCTAATAGTAATCGAATTACTTCTAGTCGTGCGACTGGAGCAAAGGTTTCTTCGTAATCTATGCCTTTTTCTTGATTGTAACCTTGTGCAATAAGTTTAGCTTTATTTCTGATGATAGTTCCCAATTCATCTTCTTTATTTTTGTAAACCCATTTTGTTCCAATAACTGTTTGATCACTTGCTCTTGGAAATAGTTCCCAGACTTCATTACGTTCAAACTGGTTTAATTCTTCTTGCATGGCAATTATCCAGTTTTCGTCTTTAGATGCTTCTTTAGGATTTTTATGTTCGATACTTGATAAGAAGGCTACATACTTACTAAATTAAGTTGACTTCTTGTCCTTACGTTTGAAGTGATTTCTTCAATAATATTTTGAGTTGGATGGTCTTTAATATTCTTGGTGGAGATATGACTTCATTAACAGGAATATTTTGATTAATTAATATTATCTTGAGTTTCTGTAGTTGTATTGTCTATGTTGTTATGAACAATGTTTTCATCTTCTCTATATATTATCAAATAATCATAGTGAGAAGAATTATTTGTTGCAATATCTGTATTTAAGGAATTTTGAATAAAACTTTCGTCAAACGAAACATAAAATGATTCTTCTTTTTTACTGGTTCTTTTATTGAAAATACGATAAGCCTTGCTACGCCCAGAATACACTAAGAATATTCCTTCTTCATATTTTGAATCAAATTTTCCACGCTGATCTTTTGTATTTAAAATGAAGTATTTTGAACCAAAAACTTTATAATAGGATATATTTGGTTTTCTACCAGTAAAAAGCTCGTATGGAGTATTTTTAGTAAGAGGTCGAATGGAAACCCGATTCAAAACATAACAAGCTGTTGCGACTGCTTCAGCCCAAAAATGTCTTGGTAGTGTACTTTCATTTAATAACATTCTTGCACATTCTTGTAAAGTTCTATTTTTACGTTTTACAACTCCATTTTGTTGTGGAGTTCTAGGAAAAGAGAAACTATGAAAAAAATCCTTTATTTTGATAAAACAAATCAAATTTCTCATTTTCAAATTCTCCTCCATGATCACTTCGTATGTTCTTTATTTTTACATTAGTTAAATTTTGAATTTGTTTGATGAAATTCTTAAAGATATCAAAAGTATCACTTTTATTCTTTAAAAACATAGTCCAAGTATATCTTGAAAAATCGTCAACAATTACAAAACACATATCTACTATGATTTATGGACTGAACTTGAGTTGGTTTGAATAAATCCATGTGTTGTAACTCAAGTGGTTGTAAGGTTAATATGACCTTTTTAGATTTCAAAGAGGATTTGGTGAACTTTCCGAGTTGATAAGCATCGCATAAATTTTCAGTTTTGAATTTTATTTTAGGTAATCCTCTTACAAGATCATTTTTAGATAATTTGTTTATCGTTTTAAAATTAATATGGCAAAATCGTTTGTGTCATAAACAAGGATCATTGTCTTTGGCTAATAAACACATACTTGAATTATTATTAATTGCCAAATTTAAAATATAAATATTTTTGTCTCGATTTCCTCAAAAATGAGATTTTGATATACCACATTTATTTTCAGAAAATGATATTTTGAAAACTTTATCACATAATTGATTTATACTTAATAAATTGTGTTTTAAGTTCTTAACTAATAAAACATCTGAAATAAGAGGTGAATTAGATATACCGCAGTTGCTGACATCGCCTTTACCGATGATATATCCTTTGAAATTATCTCCAAATGTGATAGTTCCTCCTTTCGAGTAAATGATAGTTGATGGCATTTCCTTGTCTCCTATCATATGTTTTGAGTAACCACTGTCTAGTATCCATTTTCCTCTGTTTTTGTTGAGTGGGACTTGCAAAATATAATTAAAAAGTTTTCATTGGTACCCACTTCCTCCATTAGGGTCTTAAGGGTTAAGTCTTAGGAAGCCAAACCCAAGAGGGCATAAGTTCCTTTTTGAAAAAATAATTACTATTATAATGAACAAAATCTAAAAAGTTTTTAATATATTTATTCCTAATAAGAATATTATTCGTCTTCGAAAAATCCATATACTAATATTATCCGAATTTCTTTTTCTTAGTAGAAATATTCAATCTACTACCAAATTTTTCTGATTTAATATTATAATTTTTTGAATTGTATTTCCCTTTTGAATTAATTTCTTTATCATACCCAAGTCCTTTTTTTACTAAAAGCCAGTTGTGAATTTTCTAATATTCTAGATAAATTTTCTCTACCCTTGATAAAATTATTTATATTTTTAGAAATGCTTTCTAACTTAGTTTTTAAACTAGAGTTTTCTAACTCCATAATTTTAATTTTAGTGTTTAAATCATGATTTTCAGATGCTAATAAATCATTTTTATTCCTTTGAGTCTCGATTTCTTGACTCAACATAGAAATTTGAGAATTTTCAATTGAAAGAGAGTATTGTAATTTTCTAATTTTTTCTTCTAAGATTTCTTTCTCATATTTCAAAAGGTCACTCTCAAATTAAGCTTTATTTTTCTTCATTATCTTATTTAAATTTTCTCTTAAACATTTTCCTAGATTCTACGATTTCAGTATTAATTTCTACTAATTCATCAAAAGTAAAATCACTTACATCATTTTCCTTAGCCATGAGCACATGTTTGCTTGTGCACTATCACTGTCGCTATCACTTTCAAAGGATGAATCCGAGTTTTCCCAAGTGACTAAAAAATCTCATCTTTTTTATTTTTCATTTTTGCAGTTTCTATTTAGCTCTGGACGATTCTTTTGATAGTGTCTGGTCTTCTGACAGTTGAAGCATTCTACTAGAGCAGGATCAGGTTCTTTTGATGAATTCTTCTTTATATTTTTTCTTTGACTTTTTCTGTATTTTAGAAATTTTCTAAAATTCTTAGAAACAAATGCAATATCTTCTTCATCTGAATCGGAATCTTCTTTTTCTACATGCAAAGCTAAATTTTTCTTATCTTATACCGGTGCTTTCTTTGCCTGCAAGTTCACTTCATAAGACATTAGATTACCGATAAATTCTCCTGGTTTCATGGCAGAGAGATCATTAGCTTCTTCGATTGCTTATACTTTTCTCTCCCATTCATCTGTTAAAGAATTCAAATTTTTTGATACTATATCAAAGTCAGAATACTTTTCTCCTAATCCTAGCAAAGGGTGATAAATGTTTTGTAAACATGAATACATATCTTTTATAGATTCATTTTCATTCATCTTGAAATTTTGAAACTGATTCTTGAGCATAAATATTTTTCTTTGTTTAGCTTTAGCAGTACCTTCATGAGTAATCTTAAGTGTTCTCCAGATTTCATATGCAGTGTTGCACATACAAATCCGATTGAACTCATTTCTATCTAAAGCACAATGCAACATGCTCATAGCCTTAGCATTGGCACTAGCCTTTGCTTTTTCTGATGCAAATCATTCTATAAATAGTGTAATATGTTGTGTGCACTCTTTTTGTGTGATATTCCATGCATCAAAGCTATTTTCTTGCATATAAATCCTCATTCAAGTAACCCAATACCTATAATTCAGACCACTAAGGAAAGGTGGTCAGTACTTGATCGGCCTTCAGTATATCCGATGTTACTGCTAGTACTAGTATTATTATCCATATTATCTAAATATCAAATAACGGTTTTACGGTTATGTGACGACCTTGCTCTGATAACAAATTGAAAAGTCGATATGTACGACTTAAAGGATTTATATGGATATAGCGGAAATGTATATGATATGCCAACTAATTAATATTGAAACACCCCACCCTCCATTAAGGTCACTCACAAGGGACTGCCTTAACTTTGATGGAGGTTTGTAAGTAAAAGTCACAGATAAAGCAGAAGACAGATATAAACACATATATATAAGCAGCGTAAACAAACAGACTTTTATTTCATAAAATACTTTTTCATACAAAACATTTCCATAATTGTCTCATAACAACTTCCAAAACATTACAACATCATTTCCATCTTGGATATTAAATAAAGAAGCATAAAACATGATTTAAACTGCATAAATCCCCATGATTGTGTCCAACCGCCATATCCAAGGAGAGAGTCCAAACCGTACATCTACTATCTTGAAGCTTGCAAAGAGTCTGGCTAAGCTGAGTTGTTTCCTCCCTATGGACCTGGGGGGGGGGGGAGGGAACGGAAGAAAAGAAGACGAAAGAAAATGGGGTCAGACATAAAGCCTGGTAAGTATAGTGACTCTTTAGTATGAGAATAAGAATGAGGGCATGATAAGTACAAACTGGAAACAGGAGAGTGTCATAAACTAAGACAAAGCAGTTTGAATCGAATATACTATCGCACCCCATACTATATCTCTGCACCTACTTGTATTGTCTTAACTGGCACCCCATGCTGGAGGTAAAGTGATCCCCTTTTTCTAAAGATCGGCTCCTACTTGCATAATCATCTGTGTCTTACGGCCCCCGAAGATTGTAGATACCTATGCTGGCCCCACCATGGGGTGTATCAAGTCCCATGGTGGCGACCCGACACAAAACCAGAAATGCATAGGTTATACTACTGGTGCTCCCAGTGCCCTGTTTGTCTGCTCCGAAGTGTGTGCACGCCCGCACTCCGTTTGAACCCACACTGTTGCACCCACCACCGTCACTTTTGAACGCTTACAATCAGCCCAGTAATCGTGCCCCACCCTGCCTAGTTTCAGGGTACCATGATACCTAATTGGGTTACTGCTGAAATGGGTCCCCGTTACTAGGGTTTTCTAGTCAAACATGTTAAGTGTGTGTATTTACCTAACCCATCAATTTCATTAACATGTTGAATTGGTTAAGTGTTTTAGTTAACTTAACCCTACCATCCCAACAGTCTGTCCTTAGCTTTTTTAAAGCACCGACCACTCACGTTAGATAGGTATTGTTACGGTTACTAGATGTGCCGGTCGGTTCTGGGCAGATTTACACCATAACCCAGTTTAACCTCGGGTCCTTATTGGGCTTCATGCTTAACCACCCACATTGGATAGGTATTGTTGTGACTACTGGACAGCCGGGCGGGTCCGGGCAGGTTTACATCACAACTCAATCTAACCTCGTGTTAAGCATATTCGTATTTTCTAAATTTACATATTTGTCTTTATTACTTAATATATGTAAATTTAATGTTATGGCCCACTTCCCAAGTTCATCCTTCTTTTGTATAAGAATTTATACCGTTTAAATGCCACCAATTTTGGCATGTGACAAACATGCCAATTTCATACATTTTTATGTCAAGTTTTACTAATATTGCCAACGTTACCCCGTTTAAACATTAGGCTAACAATCTTAGCCTAATTCTCGTTCGCATAGTTTTTAACATATAATATTAGGCTAAAAACTTAGCCTAATTTAGCGCACACAAATTGCCATAAGGGAATTCATAAACATGACATAGGTGTATACTTGGCATTTTTGGCATAGTCAATATGAACATCATAGGTGTGAAATTGCAAAATAGTCAACATGAATGTGAACTTGCAACATAGCCTAAATCAACATATATGTGAACTTGCATTGAAATAGGTATCTAACCAAATAGGTGTCACATAAATTAGCATATGATTTAGATAACATGAGCCTAAACTTGTTTTTGGATCTAGGCATAACATCGAGCATAACTAGCATACGACAAGAATATGATAATTTCATAAAGTATGTATAATTTTATGATAAGGGTGTGAACTAGATCCAATCATATGTCTAATTACAACATGAAGCACATGTTAAGGTGGATCTTGACATGGATCCAATTTTGGAACTTTCTTACAACATACTAGCATGTATGTGAACATAATCGTTTAGGCATAAAGGTTCTAGCATATATATATATACATGAAATCTTAATCACATACAACCTATATAATCACATAAACATATAGGTGTCGATTACAACATGAACTATACAACTTGCATGTGATTCTATATGTACAATAGTATCAATGTCAACTCAACTATACCACAAACATCACAATACCACAATCATTTCAATACATAGATGTGAATTACCATCGTTGTTACATAATTACACAATTCCATTTCCATTTTACATCGCATTAAATTCAAACTTTTATTCACATCGGAAAAATCACTATACTCACAACGAACGACGGTCTTGTTTTCTGATTTCTGAGTTCTGAATTTGAATCGCTTTCCTTTGGGAAGACTAACGTTGTTTGAATCGTTTTATAACTTATATTTTGGCTTGTCTCTAAGCTTTCTACAAGTGGAGGCTATTCTTGGCTTCCTTCCAGCAGCATGACGGCTCTATCTCCAATTTATTTGTGTGAACTTAGGTTTAGACTCAAGTTGTATTTATAGAATTTTAAATTAATTAGAGCCGTCGATGAAGCTAGAGTGAATCCAGACCATCCATCTCAAGAGCAGCCAATCAGAAGGTGACATGTAAGCCCTAATGACACAGCCAGGCTCAGAAATTCAACCAAAAACCCGACCAGGCCAGCCAGGGCCAAACCAGGTCGACTGGGCAGGTCGACCCCCAGGTCGACCCTTTGGTCGACCTAGTCACCCAGGTCGACCTGGTGCCTGGGCAGGAATTTTCCCGCCCAGTCCAGTTTGGGTCTGAATTCGCATTTTGAACTTCGTTTTGAACCGTTTGAATTTTAAATTGAATTCTGAAACTTCCGGAGGTCATAACTCCTTCATACGGAGTCCGATTCACGCAAACTCGGACTCTATCTCGAGCAAAATTCCGAGACGAACGCAATGGCATAACTGGTTTCCCTTAATTCTTTCATCTTGAATTAATTATACTTAAATATGTTAATTTACAGTTAATAGAAAATTCGGGGTGTTACATTCTCCCCTCCTTAAAGGATTTCATCCCCGAAATCTTCGAGTCTAGGAGAACGTAAGTCCTAACATCCAATCGTCCATCTACTCAACCATAAAACACAGGCGTACATTGTCCTTAAAAGACTTCTAATGCTTCATGATCATATGCACAGTGTGTGTACATGTCCTTATCTAATGCAAAAATCAGGCAGTTTACTGATTCAGTTGACCTCCTTAATGCAAATCATGTAAGTGTCGTGAATCCATTATGTATGCAAATTTTTCCCTACTCATAATTCTACATGAGTGAGCAACCATTCATATAAATGCGATATCCATATGACAACATATCAAATTTCAACCACATACAAATATGAATACATATATGCATATGCTGTATGAAGTGACTGAGCCGATCTAAAACCTAGGTTGTGTGTGTATATGCATCCACGAGCAACCACTTGCAGCCATCAACCATAACATGTTTCAAATACATGTTTACATCCAAAGGGTTTCTACCTAAGGATAAAGGATAATATCGAGGAAATATACCTAAAGACTGATATAAGCATAACTTAAGGAAAAAGAGAGATCAAAGATATACCCTCAAAAAGAAAAGGGTAGGCTGCACGTATTCTGTCCTCAGTTTCCCAAGCCGCGTCTTCCTCGGCATCGCTCCACTGAACTTTGACGAGCTTGACTTCGCGGTTGCGTAGCTTTTTCACTTCAATTCCTATGATTCGAGTTAGAACTCTTCTTATAGTTGCTTCGCGTTCCACTTCGGCTTCTTGTAGAATGCTTGGCTCCACCACTTCCGCAGATTCATGTAGACATTTCCGGAGATGAGAAACGTGAAAGACGTTGTGAATTCCAGCCAACCTTTCGGGCAACTCTACTCTATAAGCCATTTTCTCAATCTTCTCAATGATAGGGAACGGTCCTACAAATCTTGGAGCTAGCTTTCCTGCGGATCCAAAGCGAACGACGTTCCTTAAAGGAGATACCTTAAGGAAAACCTTGTCCCCAACCTCAAACTCAAGGCCGGTCCTTCTTTTGTCGGTGTAGGTTTTCTGTTTGTCTTGGGCTGTCTTCATTCTCCTTCGTATCAAGTCCACTTTTCTGAAGTCTCTCGAATCATGTCTGGACCAAGTATAAGTTTGTCAGTAGACTCCCACCAATAAGTTGGTGATCGACACGGTCTTCCATACGAAGCTTCGAAGGGCGCCATACCGATGGTGGCCTGGTAACTATTGTTGTAGGCGAATTCCACTAAAGGAAGATGATCCTCCCATGTCCCTCCGAAGTCAAGAACGCATAGTATCAAAAGATCTTCTAACACTCTATTCACCCGTTCTGTCTAACCATCAGTTTGGGGGTGATAGGTCGTGCTCAAGCATAACTGTGTGCCTACAGCTTCTTGCAGACTTCGCCAAAATTCGCTCGTAAAGTTGGGATCTCTGTCACTCACTATACTGGAGGGTATTCCATGGAGTCGAACTATTTCCTTGAGATAAAGGGAAGCTAAAGACGAAGCAGTCCTTCTACTCTTGATAGGTAAAAAGTGGGCGCTTTTAGTAAGCCTGTCCACTATTACCCATTTGCTAGTATTGCCCCTTCTTGACCTAGGCAACCCGTCAATGAAGTCCATTGAAATGCTATCCCGCTTCCATTGCGGGACTTCTAGAGGATGAAGCAGTCCTCTAGGCTTCTTCTGTTTCGCCTTGACCTATTGGCATATCATGCACTTAGAAACGAAATCTGCCACGTCCTTCTTCATGCCATCCCAAAAGAAAACTCTCTTTATGTACTTGTACATCTTGTCCCCGCCTGGGTGTATTGTCATCTTGGAATGATGTGCTTCCTCGAGAACCTTCTTTACCAACTCCCTTGCTCGTGGAACGCACAGTCTTCCATCTCGCCTCAGCCAACCCTTATCATCAATGGAGTACCTATTGAGGTAACTGGAAGTTTCACCCCTAATTAGGTTATCAATCACATCCACAAGCTGAGGGTCTTCACGTTGTGCGGCCCCTATTGAGTCTAAAAGAGTGGGTCGTACTTCTAGGGAAGCCAATAAACCAGGTATAAAATCAGAGGAGGGCCTAAAGTCGAAACTGGCTATATACTCCAAGCTTTGCCTTTCCACAAAAAGAGGGCTTAGGGTCAGCCTCTTTCTGCTCAACGTGTCTGCTACTACGTTGCCTTGGCTGGGAGTATAGAAAATCATAAAATCATACGAGGCAAGGAACTCCATCCACCTTTGCTGCCTCAAGTTAAGATCTTTCTGCGAGAAAAGATACTTCAACGATTTATGGTTAGTATATAATTCGAATTTCTCACCTAGGAGATAATGGCACCAAGACTTAAGCGCAAAGACGATGGCGGCCAACTCAAGATCGTGGGTTGGGTAGCTCTTTTCATGAACTCTCAGTTGTCTTCCACCATAAGCTACTACCCTCCCTTCTTGCATCAGAACGGCGCCTAGTCCCGTACTACAAGCATCTGTGTATACTGTGAACATCTTGCTTCCATCTGGCAACTGGGGCTGTTGTGAGAGCCATTTTTAGGCGTTGGAAAGCAATATCACAGTCTAAATCTCAAGCGAATGGCAGATTCTTCTTTGTTAGCTTTGTGAGCGGATCTGAGATTTTCGCGAAATCCCAAATGAACTTTCGATAAAAACCGGCTAGCCCAAGAAAGCTTCGGACTTCGGTTGCATTTCTTGGTGTCTTCCAATCTTGCACTGCCACCACTTTCATGGGGTCCACAGCTAATCCCTCTTTGGACACTATATGTCCAAGAAATTTTACTTCTTCTCTCCAAAAGTGGCATTTGGAGAATTTGGCTTTTAGCTGATGAACTCGAAGAGTTTCCATGATCTCCTTTAGATGCTGAGCATGTTCTTCCTCATTCTTTGAGAAGATCAAAATATCGTCCATGAAGACAACCACAAACTTATTGAGGAATTCTCTGAACACCCTGCTCATTAGGTCCACGAAATAAGTGGGTGCGTTTGTCAAACCGAAAGGCATGACAAGCCACTCGTAGAAACTGTCTGGGGTTCTGAACGCCGTTTTATCAATACTATCTTCAGCTACCCTTAGCTGATGGAACCCAGTAGCCAGATCAAGTTAGGAAAAGACCGACGCACCTACAAGCTGATCAAACAAATCGTCTATTCTGGGAAGCGGGTGTCTATTCTTTTTAGTCAGCTTATTTAGCTCCCTATAGTCCACACAAAGACGTAGTGAACCATATGCTTTGGTGGTGAACACCACTGGAGCAACCTATTCCGAGATACTTCTCCTTATAAACCCCTTCTCGAGAAGCTCCTTTCTCTCCTTTGGAGACATGTGTCTAAAAGGCAGAGCTACGGGCTTTGCATTATCAACAAGATATATGCAGAAAGTCTATTTCCCGCTTCGGAGGTAAGCCTTTCACCTCTTCAAAGACATCCGGATATTCCCGGACCACTCCAACCGATTACAAATTCTCAACAGAAGCATCAAGCGACTCTAGATAACTAAGCATAACAGCATTCAAGGGATTATAAGAAATTTCTAGAGTGTTACTGAGCTGAGTTAAGAGCCTAACTACTCTTTTCTCACAATCAAGAATGGCACCATTACTGGATAACCAGTCCATGCCTAAGATTAGTCCATATCCCGAGAAACCCAAAACAAAGGCACTACATCTAAATTCAACACTTAGAATAGAGATTTTCAAATCCAAGGAAACCATCAACAAATAAGCCGAGCCCCTAATTGGATTCGAAACAACCAAGGGATCTCCTACCATACTAATGTCTAGGTGCAGAGATCCTACTAAAGCAGATGAAATAAAGGAGTGCGATGCACCAGAATCAAAGAGAGTGCGAATTGGATGATCATAAAGATAAACTAAGCTTTCTACGGAAATATTTCTGCCTCGTTCCTGTGGAGGTGCCGTCAGTGCGTGAACCTGTCCTCCTGAGGTGGATCCAGTCCTCTGTCCCTGACCCCGCTTCTTTGGACAGTCCTTAGCCAAGTGTCCAGTCTCTCCACAATGGAAACAACCACCATTCATCTTTGCCTTCTTCTTCCTGCAGTCTTTTGCTCTATGTCCCACAATGCCACAAAAATTGCACTTTCTCTTTTCACGGGATTTGTTGTTCTTCCCACCTTTCTTGAAGTCTATCTTCTTAGCTTGTAAGCCTTCTTTCTTTTCTTGAGGCACTTCCACCTTTGCCTCCTTCTTGCCTTTATCTTCCTCGTGTAGCAGCGCCATGTCCACCAAGCTTTCATAAGTTGCTCCCATGGGTATATGGGTCATTGCAAGGCGGTGTAGAGGCTCGTTCAGGCCTTTGACGAAGCGAAGGGCCTTCTTGTGTTGGGTGTTTACCAAATCCAGCCCAAATCCGGCCAACTGATTAAACTGATTGACGTACTCCTTGATCATCATACTTCCCTGTTTCGAAGTTAGAAACTTCTCCATTTGCAGGCTTTTTTCAGCTTGGGAGAGGAATTTCATCTCAAACCTCATCCTGAAATCTTCCCAAGTCTCCACTGGCCTCTCAGCATGAGTAACTTCCCACCAATAGGAAGCTTCATCCTTAAGCAACCACACTGCTAACTGTATCTTTTTCCTGTCGTCAACTTCGAAGATGACGAACAAGTCCTCAGTCTCCTTCATCCAGTTCCTTGCAGCCACAAATGATTCAGTTCCATAAAAGTCCTTTCCGCCCATAGCCTGGAAGTCCCTACGTATCTTAGCGAAAGTATTTCCACGAGGATGAGGAGGAGGTGGAGGAAACGCTGCCACTGTTGGAGGAGGAATGTTTGCTGGGTCTGCACCATTGGCCCTAGCCTCTAGATACCTTCGGAAGCAGCCAGGGATCGGTACTTCTTCTGGAAGGTTAAGATCTCCCGACATGGTGGAACAAAAAGGAAAGTATTCAAGACAATGGATAGAGAGATAGTGCATATGGCTTTTGGGGAATTATGATTTTTAGAAATAACTCTTTTTCTTGAAAAAGATGCTTCTTTAAACTTCTTTTTGAAAATAGTATCAAAAACTTTTATCTAGTCTGGTAAATCTATGCTCTAATACCAATTGAAACACCCCACCCTCCATTAAGGTCACTCACAAGGGACTGCCTTAACTTTGGTGGAGGTTTGTTAGTAAAAGTCATAGATAAAGCACAAGACAGATATAAACATATATATATAAGCAGTGGAAACATACACTTTTATTTCATAAAATACTTGTTCATACAAAACATTTCAATAATTGTCTCATAACAAGTTCCAAAACATTACAACATCATTTCTGTCTTGGTTATTAAATAAAGAAGCAAAAAACATGATTTAAACTACATAAATCCCCGTGATTGCGTCCAACCGCCATAGCCAAGGAGAGAGAGTCCAAACCGTACATCTACTATCTTAAAGCTTGCGAAGAGTCTGACTAAGCTGAGTTGTTTCCTCCCTGTGAACCTGAGGGGGAACGGAAGAAAAGAAGACGAAAGAAAATAGGGTCAGACATAAAGCCTGGTAAGTCTAGTGACTCTTCAGTATGAGAATAAGAATAAGGGCATGATAAGTATAAATTGGAAATAGGAGAGTGTCATAAACTAAGACAAAGCAATTTGTATCGAATATACTATCGCACCCCATACTATATCTCTGCACCTACTTGTATTGTCTTAACTGGCACCCCATGCTGGAGGTAAAGTGATCCCCTTTTTCTAAAGATCGGCTCCTACTCGCATAATCATCTGTGTCTTACGGCCCCTAAAGATTGCAGATACCTATGTTGGCCCCACCATGAGGTGTATCAAGTCCCATGGTAGCGACCCGACACAAAACTAGAAATGCATAGGTTATACTACTGGTGCCCCCGGTGCCCTGTTTGTCTGCTCCGAAGTGTGTGCACGCCCGCACTCCGTTAGAACCCACACTATTGCACCCACCGCCGTCGCTTTTGACTGCTTACAATCAGCCCAGTAATCGTGCCCCACCCTGCCTAGTTTCAGGGTACCATGATACTTAATTGGGTTACTGCTAAAATGGGTCCCCATTACTAGGGTTTTCTAGTCAAACATGTTAAGTGGTTAAGTGTCTGTATTTACCTAACCCATCAATTTCGTTAAAATGTTGATTTGGTTAAGTGTTTTTTTTAACTTAACCCTACCATCCTGACAGTCTGTCCTTAGCTTTTTTAAAGCACCGACCACTCACATTAGACAGGTATTGTTACGGTTACTGGATGTGCCGGTCGGTTCCGGGCTGATATACACCGTAACTCAGTCTAACCTCGGGTCCTTATTGGGCTTCATGCTTAACCACCCACATTGGATAGGTATTGTTGTGACTACTGGACAGCCGGGCGGGTCCGGGCAGGTTTACATCACAACTCAATCCAACCTCGTGTTAAGCATATTCGTATTTTCTAAATGTACATATTTGTCTTTATTACTTAATATATGTAAATTTAATATTATGGCCCACTTCCCAAGTTCATCCTTTTTTGTATAAGAATTTATACTGTTTAAATGCCACCAATTTTGGCATGTGACAAACATGCCAATTTCATATATTTTTATGTCAAGTTTTACTAATATTCCAACCGTTACCCCGTTTAAACATTAGGCTAACAATCTTAGCCTAATTTTCGTTCGCATAGTTTTTAACATATAATATTAGGCTAAAAACTTAGCCTAATTTAGCGCACACAAATTGGCATAAGGGAATTCATAAACCTGACATAGGTGTAAACTTGGCATATTTGGCATAGTCAATATGAACATCATAGGTGTGAACTTGCAAAATGGTCAACATGAATGTGAACTTGCAACATAGCCTAAATCAACATATATGTGAACTTGCATTGAAATAGGTATCTAACCAAATAGGTGTCACATAAATTAGCATATGATTTAGATAACATAAGCCTAAACTTGTTTTTGGATCTAGGCATAACATCGAGCATAACTAGGATATGACAAGATTGTGATAATTTCATAAAGTATGTATAATTTTATGACAAGGGTGTGAACTAAATCCAATCATATGTCTAATTACAACATGAAACACATGTTAAAGTGGATCTTGACATGGATCCAATTTTGGAACTTTCTTACAACATACTAGCATCTATGTGAACATAACCGTTTAGGCATAAAGGTTCTAGCATATGTATACATGAAATCTTAATCACATACAACCTATATAATCACATAAACATATAGGTGTCGATTACAACATGAACTATACAACTTGCATGTGATTCTATATGTACAATAGGAGCAATATCAACTCTACCACAAACATCACAATACCACAATAATTTCAATACATAGATGAGAATTAACATCGTTGTTACATAATAACACAATTCCATTTCCATTTTACATCGCATCAAATCCAAACTTTTATTCACATCAGAAAAATCACTATACTTACAACAAACGACGGTCTTGTTTTCTGATTTCTGAGTTCCGAATTTGAATTGCTTTCCTTTGGGAAGACTAACGTTGTTTGAATCGTGTTATAACTTTGATTTTGGCTTGTCTCTAAGCTTTCTACAAGTGGAGGCTACTCTTGGCTTCCTTCCAACAGCATGACGGCTCTATCTCCAATTTATTTGTGTGAATTTAGGTTTAGACTCAAGTTGTATTTATAGAATTTTAAATTAATTAGAGCCGTCAATGAAGCTAGAGTGAATCCAGACCATCCGTCTCAAGAGCAGCCAATCAGAAGGTGACATGTAAGCCCTAGTGACACAGTCAAGCCCAGAAATTCGACCAGAAACCCGACCAAGCCAGCCAGGGCCAAACCAGGTCGACTGGGCAGGTCGACCCCCAAGTCGACACTATGGTCGACCTGGTCACCCAGGTCGACCCCCAGGTCGACCTGGTGCCTGGGCGGGAATTTTTCCGCCCAGTCCTATTTGGGTCTGAATTCAAATTTTGAACTTCCTTTTGAACCGTTTGAATTTTAAATTGAATTCTGAAACTTCCGGAGGTCATAATTCCTTCATACGGAGTCCGATTCACGCAAACTCGGACTCTATCTCGAGCAGAATTCCGAGACTAACGCAATGGAGTAACCCGTTTCCCTTAATTTTTCATCTAGAATTAATTATACTTAAATTTGTTAATTTACGGTTAACAGAAAATTCGGGGTGTTACAAATATGCAATAGTTACACAGGTAAAATCTAAGTTATAGAGATATGTCACGAACAAAGTAAATGCAATAAATAAAGTAAAATGACACTAGGAATGTTTATACTTGTTCGGACTTCCCGCGTTACGTCCATTCCTGAAGCACCTCTTCGGAATTTACTAACAACGCCCTCTCTTAGCCCGGAGGAATAGTTAAGTACGCCCAAGCCCCTACAAGGATGCGTCTTGCCTGAGAAACTACACAGGTCTTCTACAATTACAAGTATTTGACTTCTGATTTGTGTTTTTGAATCAACATGGATAGCCATACAACCTTCCTATAATCTACTCCTCGAGTATATGATTTGAATGTGAAGATTTAAGGAAGAAAATTGCTTGTTGAATCAAATGATATTAAATCAATCCAAGGATTCAACAAGTATTTGAATTGGAGAGCTTTTATTTGCAAGGAATGTAAATGGAGAGAATAGAATGATGATCAGTAAAATTGATAAAATTCGGTGATTGTAAAACATGATTGAAGTTGGTTATATAATAGTATAAGAGTAGCAATCCTTCATCAAGAGTTTCTATAAAAAGTTATGTCCATTTCCTTTGATTAATGAAGAGGAATGTCTTCATGAAAGATGGTGACTCTTCACAAAATTGTTTCTGGGTCGAATCAGTCGACTGGTAAAAAATCATCAGTTGACTTGTTAAATTAAATTGTATATATAAAATCTTTCAAAACTAACCGTTTTGTACAAAAACAGGCTGACCAGTCGACTTGTCCTTTTTCAACCAGTTGATTGGTAGGCCAATTTCTATATATATCCGGCTTTTGAATGTTTATAAATATATATATATATATTACTTTGTTTTGCACATTCATGTATACTTGAGGATAGATTTTAACATAATTCTAACATGACTCAATTTGTGCGTGTGTGTGTGTGTGTATATATATAACCTTATCTCTATGATATGATTCCCATTGCAACTTCATTCGTTGGCATCGATCAAAAACTTGTTATCAACATATATTATTTTATTATTTGATGGAACTTAAGGCTGAAGTAATGCACAAAAACAACTATATACGATCTCCGATTGAGATAAAAATAGAAATCCAAGCATAAAACAATATTTCGGACACAATGGTACAAGTTTCATCGAATTTTGAGACCGTTTGTAAAAATTGCTTTATAACACACAATGTGAATCGACACGCTTTTAAACTGGCATGATCACAAAATAAATCCAATTGACTTAAAATTTGAAATCTTACAATGAATAATTATTAATGATTTCATAAAATTAGTTTCGTTAAAATCTGAGTTTGTTAGGAAATTGGTTATTCTAAAATTCCATACTAAATCGATAAAACGATTAAATAAAAATCTATGAGTTAACCATTCGCTGGATCAAATGGTAAGTCTGATCGATACGAAAATTTAAAACCCTACAATGACTTAATAATACGAGTCTAACGACACAAGTTTCAACACATTCTGAGATTGTTTTCCTAGAGTGATATTTTTTATGCAAGACGATGCTATTTTGGACATCAAATTTCACGATCTCTAGAAAAAGTGAACTACCCACCTACCTTGACTCTAAAGGTCAATATGGATTCAATGGAATTGATCTCATAGCTTAATTCAATCGTTTGCTAAAGTTATGCACAAATACTCATCCATTTAAGTTAATTTATTTAATTACGCACTACACAGAACGATTGAGCATTTATGGCTACCGTTTTGCATATGACATCGGATTGCCATGAAATTTGGTTTCGTATAATAATTTAACGTCACTGGTCCAATGGAACTTGTTTCATCGAAAACTGAGGCTGTTCGCAAAATGGGTATTCTTAAGTCTTATACAATATAAATAAAATTCCAAAACAATTCAATTAATTAATAATAAATTATTATTATCGTAAATATCCAAATGGAATGTACATCATTTCAAATTCAACAAATATGGAAATATAACTAAGCATTAACAGTTTTGAGTTAAACGATATCCAAAATATATAAAAATCCCTTTTAAATTTACTGAATAAACGTTATGGTTTATAAATAAATTCATAGCGAACCTTCTGAAAATTTGTGTGATACCCCACGTCTGTTAATATCACTCACAAAGGGAATGCATTAAGTTTCGTGAAGCATTATAGGTAAACAGACACAGAATATTACAAGGCAGATATAAATAAGATAACAGCGAAAATTCAAATTTTTATTTCAAACACAAATCGTACATCGTGGTCCCAAATATCATAAGTCACAAAAACTATTATAATAACATAATTTATGTCTTGTACCATCAAAGTACATAAATATAAAAAAGTATAACATAATTCCCCAAGAAAAAGGGCTAAGCCATAGTAGAGATAAGAACTTGAGCTGTACTTCGAAAGCAGATCTAGATGATAACTGAGTCCTGACTAAGCTTGAGTATTCCTGCCCGAGAAACTGGGGGGAGAAACGAAAGAAAGAAGAGGAAACAAAAAGGGCCAGACATTAAGTCTGGCGAGTCTAGTTGCTTTTAGCAAGTAAATAAAAGTATCATGATAGACGTATAAAGTGGACAAGTGAGATCACGACATAAATGGTAGGTGTGACAAGGTAGACAAGATAAGGTGTATATGCTCCCCTAATGATTACTCTGCACTATTACTAGTATAACCAGAATGAGATGACCCCTTCCACTATAAGGTTGTAGACTTAGGCATACGTCCAAATGTACCCTAACCACTACCCTAATTGATCGGCTCCCTACTCCGTAGATACTCTATGCCAGCCCCACAGTTAGGGCTGTCAATTTCCTACACGACCCGTGACCCGACCCGAAACCCGCACGGAAATTAGCAGGTTAACCCGACCCGGTTAGTTAGCGGGTCATTTTCGGGTCAACCCGAATTTGACCCGTTTATAAACGGGTGGGTTTACGGTTGACCCGTCAACTGGATTTTGACCCGTCAAACTCGATTATATTTTATCTCTTTCATACTGTTAGTCTTTAGGTTTGTTGTCAGTTTTAGTCTTTTAGGTTAACCCGACCCATTGACTAATGTCCTTGAGAAATGAAGGCAAGAAGCAGGACCTGAATCAACAAATCTAATCGGTGCTAAGTTTGGCTTTAGGTAGTAGTCAACATTACTAAATGTTTATGTGACTATGATGAGCATCACTTCAGCTACGTTGAAATATCTGTATAAACCAGCTTTCTGCATATTATATCCAACTGAAGTTATCATTGAATACAGTGAAAAGAGAATAAAAAGTAAAAAGAAGCATATAAAGGCATTGGTATTTGGTAATGGTACAGATATTAACGCATCATACATCCATGGGAGAAGATTTCCTGTCATTTGATTGGTACTAATTTTGACTGTTAGTCTCCATTCTTTTCTTAACAAGATTAAAGTTCTCAAATTTGTCCCCTTCCTCGTGAACTGTTATTTTCCACTTATAATTGGAAAATCATGCAAATTGCTAATTTTTCCATCTTTCCATTTACATTTAAGCAGTTCGATTTAGTCGCATGTCAATTGTCAGTTTCATTTGTCTAATGTAATAGAATTGTTAACGTGTTCTTTGGGCAGGATCTTTGCACTTGGTTGATTAAATCCGAGCTTTTTGATGGAAATATTTTGATTTCTTCTTGGGAATTAGTTGATACCCTTCTTTCATGTTTTCATGTTCATTCACATCTTTTTATACAAATATTTTTCTTAACGGGTTACACGAATCAAACCCGAAACCCGCACGATTATAAATGGGTCAACCCGAAACCGACCCGTTTAATAAACGGGTTGAGCTGACTCGACCCGAACTCAACCCGAACACGATATGACCCGACCCGAACCCGACCCAACCCGACCCGACCCATTGACAGCCCTACCCATAGTAGGATGTATCATGTCCTAAAGTGGCAACCCCTCACTAATATGCACATCACCATATCTACAGTGTCATGGTCGTCTTATCCCCCTCTGGTCGGCTCGTGCACGCACATGGCCCGGTTGGTTTGTGCCGCACACACCATCCTCCACGTCTGGATCTCTTACAATTAGTTAATAAGTGTGCCCCTTCACCGCCTAGTATAGAGTACTTCATTTGATATCTACTCCGGGTTACTGACTGAAATGGGTCCCACACAATATGATACAAGCTCTCCCCTTTGTCTTGTATCCGCCACAAGTTTTCACTGACTATGTATACCACTAGGTATCTTTAATTACATAGCCCTGTTCATTTCTATTAGTTATGCTTACCCTAAAAGTTGTCTCTAATTACATAACTTTTATATTTTCCACCAAATATATATACCGCTAGGTGTCTTTAATTACATAACCTTATTAGGTTAAATTCATGGGCCTATATGTAAATATTATCCACCCCTCAGATTTACTTAACCCACCCACTGTCCGACCAATTTTGCTTAACCCTAACTTAAGTTCATAATCATACAATCCCTATGGATTAAATTAGGTTGAGTAGTCCAATTCATTACCATATCCATTTATGGTTCATAATGGGCTAGACCTCCCACATTAGGCCTACAACTTGTGGATGCTGGATATGCCGGTTGGGTCCGGTCAGACTTCTTCCACAAGTTGGGCCTAACCTCGTGTCATAGCTTGATTCGTATTTGTGCACTTAGACCTCTCACATTAGGTTCAACATTAGTGGTTGTTGGATATGCCGGTTGGGTTCGGGCAGACTTCCACCACTAATGCAACCTAACCTCATGTCATAAGTGCAATTACAATTCCTAATTGTAATTACTAGACATTTCATTATTAATTAATCAATTAATTAAACCTATGCCTTTATGGGTGTTAATGCACATTTTAACCAATAATTTGAATTAGATGTCCAATGACGTTTATATTCAAGTCATGCCAATATTAACCTTTTTCCCATGTTTCCTAACTAGTGCACTCACAAAATTTACGGCATTCCTAGGTTAGATAATAGCCTAGTCGTGAACGATAAAAGGGAAAGATAATAGGAATGTGATAAAAGTGAATGTTTTAACATACTTGGCATAAACATAAACTAGCATGGTGATAAGGTGGACATATGAGCATAAATATGATGAACTTGCAGCAACTGCTAGTTCTAACGTAACTATGATGTCATAGTGTACATAATAAGATCTAAATAAACCATTTAGAAGTCCACCTATTCAGTTCTAACATAATAGGCACACGATAATAAACTTGATCTGATGAACAAATTAAATGTCCACATAATTTAGATCCAACAGTTTAAAAGTAGATCTACACAATAGGATTTTAGATTTACATCATAAAATGTAATAACAAATCCAAAAAGATAGAGATTTAGATCCAAATCCTAACCAATTCTGAATGTCATATGTTTAAAATTTACAACGGATCTAATATAATTTAGGCATGTGAACAAATCCAAGTCATAGTCGTGTCATATTTACTTTTAAATATTCAAACCTAAAAGCAACAAGGAACTCACAGAGTTTGGATAAAAATATAGGACTAGAAAAGATTGGATCTTGAATCTCCAATTGATTTGCTTTAGTTGAAGAAGATAATGGATCCAGGTCAGTTCAGATACCGGTAGAGTTTGGCCACCATGAATTCTCAATGAAGAAAATATGAGAAATGGCCACATAAATATAGCTTCCAGACCCCCTGAAACCGATTGCCACATCAGCCCTAAGGGTGTCGACACCCCTGTGGGAGGGTCGACCCTGGTGTCCACACCCCTTAAGGAGGGTCGACCTCGATGTCAACACCCCTCTAGCGCGGTCGACCCCCTAGAGCGGGAAAACTGCCGCCACTTTTTATTTTTTCAAATTTGAACTGTTCTGGATAAAATTATGACTCATCTCTGACTCGTATGTGTGTGTGTATATAATCTTTCTACACGTATACAAACTTAAAACCCTCATAACTTCTTCACAATGTGTCCGTTTTGCACAAACCAAATGCCTATCTTGACCAGAATTTCGAGATGGACACAATAGAGCAGTCCGTTTTCCTTAATTCTGAATATTAATTTAATTTATCCTCTTTTAGTGTCGTTAAAATTTCGGGGTGTTACATTCTCCCCTACTCAAAGGATTTCGTCCCCAAAATTCTATGTTGAGAAAAATGCATATCTTATCATCCATCATCCATCTTGTAACACCCCATAATTTTATAACATTAAAATTCACAAATTAAAGTATACTTAATTTTTAGAAAAGAATTAATTGAAATGGGTTGCACAGAGAAATATATATATTGATATATATATATATATATAAATTAAAAATTAAATAAATAAATATGCGAAAAAGTTCAAAACAGCAAATTGAGAGGGGGAATAACCGAACCGGCCCATTTTTTAGGTCGACCCGAGCCTGGCTGGGTCGACTAGGGGTTAATCCAGGGTGTTTGGCTGTCAACCCGTGGGCCGATTCGCTCAAATGCAGATTTTGCATTTGATTGGTTATCATGGTTCAGGGTTAATCTAATGGTCCTAAATAACTTCCTACACCTATAAATACATCCTAATGCTAACCCTAAACCTAATTAAAATAGAATAGTTACCGTCATACCATCACCATGGAAATCAATGGAGCCGCCGCCAACTAAGAAAGAAGAAAAGCAAATTCAATTCTAATTCTCTCAACACTAAAGCAAAGCAAAACTCTCTCTTTTCTTCTCTAAATTGCGAGTATGATGATCTTAACAAGATTATTATCATTTTAATTAGGTTGAGTTATGAATGGATTATGAGTAGATGATGTGAATTATCATATATGTTATTGTAAACCCCTTTTGCTATCATGTATATTGTAAATCCAATGTTATGTGATGATGATATCTTACATGTTGTAAATCATGCTATGATGATGTTATGTATGTTGAAAGTTTCTATGCTAAGTTGTGATGAATCATACATGTTAAAAAGGCCATGATGTTACCATCTATGCTAGTTAGTTCATATTAATTAAATCATCATGTTTGGGTTATGTTTATCTATATGACAAGTCATATATGCAAGTTAGATTGATTAGAAAAGTTATGAACATATACCAAGACATCTATTATGACATCTAGAATTATGCTATGATATATGTGATATCCTATGCTAGTTCACACCATCATTATGTTGCCTAAAAACCCCATATGCAAGTTTATGTGTAGATTTGGGCTATGATCATATCATATAAATTGAGACATTTAACAAGTTGACACCTTTTGATCCTTAACATGTGTAGTTTATGCAAGTTTCACCCCTATTATGATTAGATTTATTTAAATTGTCTATATGTTGTGATAATTTATCTTTGTGCTAAGTGTTAGACTATACAAGTCTAGCCTATATTATTCGTTGAATAAGCGAACGTATAAACGTGGGGTAGGGGTAATATTAAGGATTTAATATTAAAAAGTTGGGGTGCAATTGATATGATTTTGCATGCCATAAGTGGATGGCCATAATTGAGTCAATTATGGACATCATTAAAAGTTGACTTAATTAATAATTTGAATAGGGAATTATTAAAACTGGGGTAAAAGATTTTAAGTGTTAATCAATGCTTAGGACACAAGGTTGGACTCGTTTGTGACGTAAACCTGCCCGGACCCGCCCGGCAAATCCAGTGGTCACAAATGTCATCCCAATGTGAGAGGTCCTAGGCCTAAACTAAAGCATAACGGTTGTAAAGACACGAGGTTAGACTCTTTTATGGTGCAAGACTGCCCGGACCCGGCCGACAAATCCAGCTGCCATAAATGCCAGTCTAATGTGAGAGGTCTTTATGAGGTTATGGCCTGAATGAATTAAGAAATACTTAACCAGATAAACATGTAAGGTGGGACATAGGGGTTAAGTAGGTGCCTTGGGTGGCATGAGTAATCTAGGGGGTGCCCTTAGTGGCATGTGAAATACGATTAGTAAGACTTAACCAAACACACATGTAGATGAACATGACTAAGAGGGTTAAGTGGGATATACTAGTGACAAGCTTAGGTGGGTAGCTTGTGGGGGGCCCATTTCAACCAGTATCCCAAACGTATCTTTGTGGGCTCGACCCAAGTCGAGGACGGGACACGCATGCTGGGTTCGACTGTAAGAGGCCAAAATGGGGAGCGGTGGCAACGCAAGTCCAACGGGTTTCGTATGCGTGTGTGGACCCGGGCTGGTAGGTAAGACGTTGTTGCATCGTGTAGGTATAAGCCGTGCATTCTCAACTTGTATCGGGTTGCCACTTTAGGGGAGTGATACACCCCCACTGTGGGGCTAGCACGGGTATCTACGAGTAGGGAGCCGATCGAAAGTGGGTAGTGGGGTACACCTAGTGGAGATAGGGGCAGACGACACCTATGTAGTTAGCTAGTGGTACGTAAGGCTATTTATAAAGTTTCTGTGTGAAGCAAGTGAGATCAAACAATAGGGTGACTAGTGTGGTGCAGTGTAGTAATGTGCGGTGCAGTGTAGTAATCATTCGTTAGTAATTAGGTGTGCCTTTACCGTTATCTTTAACGTTATCTTAAACGCTATCTTTATCTTCCTAAGAGTTCATAGACATTTACTTGTCTTCCATCTTATGCCTTAGTCTAGTTATTTTGATAATAGTATTGTTAGAATTATCATACTCGCCAGACTTTATGTCTGACCCCCTCTATTTCTATACTTTTTCCCCCTCCAGGTCCTTAGGTTGGGCCCAGCTCTAGTGGAGTTTGATTGAATTGCTTCATCTCTCTTTGGAAAGCTTGGACCGTTGAAGTAAAGTCCAGCTTGTTATCTTTTTAATGGCTATTTATGTAATGGGATTATGTATTTTGTTTTTATGAAGATGGATATTGTACTTGGTTATGATCTATGGTTTTATTATGTAACAAACATGTTTAATTTCCGCTGCAATATAATGAAGTTTTAGATTTCCAAGTACTATTTATTATCTATCTTGTTGTAATTTTTCTGTTCTATATTCACTTATAACCTCCATGGAAGTAAATGCATTCCCTTTGTGAGTGACATTAATGGACGTGGGGTGTTACACATCTACTCATCCATCAATCACGGGTATCCATTGTCCATAAAAACTTCTAATGCTTATATGAATATATGCAGGGGTGTGTGTATATGTTCCAATACTAATGTGAAACTAGGCGGTCTACTGATTCAGTTGACCTCCTTAATGCAATGTATGTTAGTGTCGTGAATCCAATATGTATGCAAATAATCCTATTATAACATGTGACTTACATATGTGTGCACACTCATTCGTCCAAATGCAACATCCATATGCTAATACATCCATTTCCATCCATAAAAGAAAAGAAAATGCACACACATCCATATGCAGTATGAGAGTGATTAAGCCGATCTAGTACCTAATGTATGTGTATATGTGTCCACAGGCAGCCACTAGCAAACACTTACATCCATTTACATCCATCAAACATAACATGTTTCAAATACATGTTTACATCCATAGGATTCCTATCTAAAGGTCAAAAAATACTATGGATAAGATATACTCAAATGATAGAAACAAGTACTGATAAAATTTTGGAGAAGGAGTTGAACATACCCTCGAAAAGGAAAGGGTACGAATTACGAATCTTGTCTTCAGTCTCCCAAGTCGCATCTTCTGGGTTATCTCCCCAATGAACCTTTAGCAACTTGATCTCTTTATTACATAGCTTCTTGATTTCTGATCCAAGGATACGGGAAGAAACCCGCCTGACTGTCACCTCCCATTCCACTTCTACTTCTTCCAACACACTCAGCTCAACCACTTCTGTGGTGTCATGCAAGCACTTCCGCAGATGAGAGATGTGGAAAACATCATGAACGCCGAATAGATTTTCTGGGAGCTTTACTCTATAGGCTATCTGGACAATCCTCTCAGATATGGGAAATGGTCCCACAAACCTAGGTGCCAACTTCACAACTGACCCGTTGATAAAAACTAAGTCTCCCACTTCAAATTCGATATTAGTCCTTCTCTTGTCTGCGTAGGACTTTTGCCTATCTTGAGCTGCCTTCATCCACCGTCGAATAAGGTCAATCTTTTCATATGTTTCCCTAACCATATCTAGTCCAAGTAATAACCTTTTTGTCCCACCAACAAGTTGGTGATCTACTGGGTCATCCATACAATGCTTCGAAGGGTGCCATGCCGATGCTGGATTGATAGCAGTTATTATAGGAAAACTCTACTAAAGGAAGATGCTCTTCGCAGGTCCCTCTGAAATCTAGGATACACAGGCTCAAAAGATCCTCTAGAATTCTGTTCACCCTCTTTGTCTTCCCATCGGTCTGAGGATGATAAGCGGTGCTCAAACACGACTATGTACCTAGTGCTTCTTGCAAGCTCCTCCAAATTTCGGTGGTAAAGATGGGGTCACGATTGCTTATGATGGTGGAAGGTACTCCATTAAGACGAACTATCTCAAGAACATAAATTGTTGCCAACCATGATGTCGTCCTCTTACTCTTAACTGGAATAAAGTGAGAGCTCTTAGTGAGTCCATTTACCATAACCCAGATACTGGTGTTGCCTTTCTTCGATCTAGGCAAACCATCTATGAAATCCATAGAGACGCTCACCCATTTTCACAACGGAACCTCTAAAGGATGAAGTAAACCATCAGCTTCTTTTGTTCAGCTTTAACTTGCTGACAGACTAAACGTTAGGAAACAAACTCTGCCACATCTTTCTTCATCCTAGCCTAAAAGAAAATCCTTTTCATATCTTTGTACATCTTATCACCGTCTGGATGAATTGTCATCTTAGAATGGTGGGCTTCTTCTAGGACAGCCTTCATCAAGCTTCCAGTTTGAGGAACACAAAGCCTTCATTCTCGTCGCAACCACCCTTTTCATCTATGGCATATATACCGAGGTAACTAGAAGTCTCCCCTCTTCGGAGCTTTTACATGATGTCTAAAATCTGTGGGTCACCTTATTGTGAAGCTCCTATTTGATCCATAAGAGTTGGTTGTATCTCCAAGGATGTAAACAAATCAGGAAAAATCTCGATAGAGGGTCTGAAATCAAACACTGATATGAACTCCAAGCTCTTTCTCTCCACAAACAGAGGACTCAAGGCCATCCTTTGCCTACTTAGTGCGTCTGCCACCACATTACCCTTGTCGGGTTTATTAGAAATCTCAAAGTCATAAGAAGCTAGGAACTCCATCCACCGTTGTTGCCTTAAATTGAGGTCTTTCTGCGAGAACATATACTTGAAAGATTTATAATCGGATTTATAACTCGAATTTCTCTCCAAGTAAATAATGACGCCACGTCTTTAACGTGAATACTATGGAAGCTAGCTCTAGATCATGGGTGGGGTAGTTCTTCTCATGCACTCTCAACTGTCTTCCCCCATAACATACTACTTTCCCTTCTTGCATCAGAACCGCACAAAGCCTTGTACCACATGCACCAGTGTAAACGGTAAACACTTAACTCCCATCTGGTAAGGTCAAGACTGGGGTTGTTGTAAGAGCCCTCTTTAAATGTTGGAAAGCAACATCATAGTCTATATCCCATGAAAATGCCAAGTTCTTCTTCGTCAGCCTAGTGAGTGGGGCAGATATCTTTACAAAGTCCTTAATGAACTTCCTATAATAACCTGCCAACCCCAGAAAGCTCCTCACCTCGGTTGCATTTTTAGGAATATGCCAATCTTGCACTGCAACCACCTTCGCGGGATCTACAGCTATCCCTTCTTTGGAGAACACATGCCTTAAGAATCTCACCTTTTCTCAAAAAATGGCATTTGGAGAACTTTGCTTTTAGCTGATGCACACAGAGAGTTTTCAAGACTTCTCTTAAATGATAGGCATGATTTTCTTCGCTTTTGGAGAAGATCAAGATATCGTCAACAATGACCACGACAAATTTATTTAGAAACTCCCGAAACACCCTACTCATCAAGTCAACAAAATAGGCAGGTGCATTCGTCAACCCAAAAGGCATAACTAGCCATTCAAACAAACCATCCAGAGTTCTTAAAGCAATCTTATCTATGCAGCCCTCAGCCACCCTCAACTGATGAAACACCGTGGCCAAGTCTAACTGAGAAAATACCGAGGCGCAACAAGTTGGTCAAATAAATCATCAATCCTCGGGAGCGGGTGCCTATTCTTCTTAGTGAGATTATTCAAGTCTCTGTAGTCAACACACAAACGAAGCAAACCATCTGCCTTAGTCGCGAATACTACTGGAGCACCCCATTCAGATATGCTTCATCTTATAAACCCTTTCTGTAGTAGCTCCCTACTTGCTTACTCAGTTCCCTCCTTTCTCTTGGAGCCATATGGCGCACTGGTAATGCAACTGGCTTTGCATTATCCACCAGATATATACGAAAATCGATCTCGTGCCTCGGAGGTAAACCCGGTACCTCATCAAAAACATTGGAATGATCTCGGACTATTGGAACGGATTGCAGATCGTTGATAAATGCATCAAGAGCCTCTAGGAAACTAAGCATAATCGACCCTTGTGAGTCACAAGAAATCTCGAGGGTTCTCCCCTTATAAGTCAGAAGCCTAACGACCCTCCTTTCACAATCTAGAATGCCATCATATGTGGTAAGCCAATCCATTCCTAGAATCAACCCATAGCCCATAAACTCAAGCACATATGCATCGCATTCAAACTCGACTCCTAACACAGATATTTTCAAACCCCGACAAATCATCGATAAATGAGCCAAACCACCAATGGGGTTTGAAACATCTACGGGATCCACTACCATACTAGTACTTAAGTGCAGAGATTCAACCACAGAACTATATATAAATGAATGTAAGGCACCAGAATCAAAATGTGTTCTAATAGGATTATTTGAAAGAGAAATTAAACCTTCCACAGAAATTTTTCTACCTCTATCAAGAGCGCTGATCGCGAGGGCATACACCTGCCCTCCAGAAGTCCATGTCCTTTGACCATGTCCATGTGATCCGTGTTTCTTCGGGCACTCTCTAGCGAAGTGTCTGACCTATCCTCAAATAAAGCGAGTGTTCTTCCTTCTCTTTCAGTCTTTGATCAAGTGACCATCCTTTACACAACTGTGACATTTTCTCTTGTCCTTGCCTTTGTCGTTCTTCCCTCCTTTCTTCTGCTGTTGTTGTTGCTGCTACCCCTTCTTGGGCCACACCTTCCTATTTTGCGATGTTTCCTCAGCCTTTACTTCCTTCTTTTCTCCCTTGTCTTCCTCATACATTAGGGCCATATCAACAAGTTTTTCAAAAGTGGCCCCCATTGGAATATGGTGCATTGATAACCCATGAAGGGGTTCATTTAGCCCTTTAGCAAACCGCAATGCCTACTTATGCGAAGTATCCACCGATTCTAACCCGAACCTTGCTAACTGGTTGAATTTATTCGCATATTATTTCACCGTCAAGTTCCCTTGTTTGAGTGCTAAGAACCTCTCCATCTGCATGCTTCTCTCAGCTTAGGAAAGAAATTTCATTTCGAACCTCTGTCTAAAATCTTCCCAAGTTTCTACCGGACGTCCAGCTTAGGTGATTTCCCACCAAAATGAGGCTTCGTCTTTCAGTAGCCAAGCAACTAACTTAATCTTCTTTCTATCCTCTGCTTTAAAGATTACGAACAAGTCCTTATTCTCCTTAAGCCAATTCTGCACTTCTACGAGTATCTCATTCCCATGGAATGGCTTCCCTCCCTTAGCACGAAAGCCATTGTAGATCTTGGCGAAGTTATCTGCTCTTGGAGGGGGAGGAGGAGTTATGAATGGTGTATCTGGGGGAGAAACGTTTCCTTGGCCTTCTGCAAGCGTCGTGGCCTCTAGATAACTACGGAACCATCCGAGTATCGTAATGCCCTCTGGGATATTAGGAATGTTATGTTCCCCATACATGTTGAAAATAAAAAGGAAGATATTTAAACAAAGGACCGAAGGATATTACATATGGATTTGGGGAAATATGTTTTTTTTTCAAACCAGACTTTTCTTTTTGAAATGCTTTCTTTTAAAACCCTTTTTGAAAGTAATTTTCAAAAACTTTATCCAATCTGGTAACCTTCAGCTCTGATACTAAGTGTAATACCCCACGTCCGTTAATGTCACTCACAAAGGGAATGCTTTAAGTTTCGTGAAGTGTTATAGGTAAACAGACACAGAATATTACAAGATAGATATAAATAAGATAATAGCGGGAATTCAAATTTTATTTCAAACACAAAACTTACGTCATGGTCAAAAATACCATAAGTCACAAAAACTATTACAATAGCATAACTTCTGTCTTGTACTATCAGAGTACATAAATAAAAAAAAGCATAACATAATTCCCCAAGAAAAAGAGCTAAGCCATAGTAAAGATAAGAACTTGAGCCATACTTCGAAGCCAGCTCTAGCAAGATGATAACTGAGTCCTGACTAAGCCTGAGTATTCATGTCCTGAGAACCTGGGGGGAGAAACGGAAGAAAGAAGAGGAAACAAAATGGGTCAGACATTATGTTCTGGCGAGTCTAGTTGCTTTTAGAAAGTAAATAAATAAAAGTAGCATGACAGGCATATAAAGTGGATTAGAGAGATCACTACATAAATGGCAGGTGTGACAAGGTAGACATGATAAGGCGTATATGCTTCCCTAATGATTACTCTGCACTATTACTAGTATAACCAGAATGAGATGATCCCTTCCACTATAAGGTGGTAGACTTAGGCATACGTCCAAATGTACCCTAACTACTACCCTAATTGATCGGCTCCCTACTCCGTAGGTAATCGGTATCGGCCCCACAATAGGATGTATCACGTCCTAAAGTGGAAACCCCTCACTGATATGCATAGCCCATATCTACAGTGTCACGATCGTCTTATCCCCCTCTGTCCAGCTCATGCACGCACATGGCCCAGTCGGTCTGTGCCGCCCACACCGTCCTCCACGTTTGGATCGCTTACAATCAACACCGTCCTCCACGTTTGGATCTCTTACAATCAGTCGGTAAGCGTGCCCCTTCTCCTCCTAGTACAGAGTACTTTGCTTGATACCTACTTCGGGTTACTGACTAAAATGGGTCCCACACAATATGATACAAGCTCTCCCCTTTGTCTTGTATCCCCTACTAGGTTTTCACTGACTATGTATACCACTAGGTATCTTTAATTACGTAGCCCTATTCATTTCTACTAGTTATGCTTACCCTAAAAGTTGTCTTTAATTACATAACTTTTATATTTTCCACCGGTTATGTATACCGCTAGATGTCTTTAATTACATAAGCTTATTGGGTTAAGTTCGTGGGCCTATATGTAAATATTACCCACCCCCTCAGATTTACTTAACCCACCCACTGTCCAACCAATTTTGCTTAACCCTAACTTAAGTTCATAATCATACAATCCCTATGGATTAAATTAGGTTAAGTAGTCCAATTCATTACCATGTCCATTTATGGTTCATAATGGGTTAGACCTCCTACATTAGGCCTTCAACTTGTGGATGTTGGATATGTCGGTCAGGTCCGGGCAGACTTCTTCCACAAGTTGGGCCTAACCTCATGTCATAGCCTGATTCGTATTTGCTCACTTAGACCTCTCACATTAGGTTCAACATTAGTGGCTACTCGATATGCCGGTCGGGTCCGGGCAATCTTCCACCACTAATGCAACCTAACCTCGTGTCATAAGTGCAATTACAATTCCTAATTGTAATTACTAGACATTTCATTATTAATTATTCAATTAATTAAACCTACGCCTTTATAGGTGTTAATGCCCATTTTACTCAATAATTTGAAATAGATGTCCAATGACGTTTATATTAAAATTATGCTAATATTAACCTTTTCTCCCATTTCCTAACTAGCACACTCACAAAATTGGCGTCATGCCTAGGCTAGATAATAGTCTAGTTATAAAAGATAAAAGGGATAGGAATATGACAAAAGTGAATGTTTTAACATACTTGGCATAAATATAAACTAGCATGGTGATAAGGTAGGCATATGAGCATAAATCTGACGAACTTGCAGCAATTACTAGTTCTAACATAACTATGATGTCATAGTGAGCATAATAAAATCTAAATTAACCATTTAGATGTCCAACTATTTAGATCTAACATAATAGGCACACGATGATAAATTTGATCTTATGAACAAATTAAATGTCCACATAATTTAGATCCAACAGTTTAAAAGTAGATCTACACAATAGAATTTAAGATTCACATCATGAAATGTCACAACAGATTCAACAAGATAGAGATTTTGATCCAAATCCGAACCAATTCAGAATGTCATATGTTTATAATTTACAACGGATCTGATAGGACTTAGGCATATGAACAAATCCAAGACATAGTCGTGTCATATTTACTTTTAAACATTCAAATCTAAAAGCAACTAGGAACTCACAGAGTTTGGATAACAATATAGGACTAGAAAAGATTGGATCTTGAATCTCCAATCTCCAATTAATTTTCTTTAGTTGAAGAAGATAACGGATCCAGATCAGTTTAGATACCGGTAGAGTTTGGCCACCATGAATTCTCAATGAAGAAAATTTGAGAAATGGCCACGCATACATAGCTGCCAGATGCTCTGAAACCGACTGCCACTTCAGCCCTAGGGGTGTCGACACCTCTGTGGGTGAGTCGACCATAATATTGACACCCCTTAAGGGGGGTCAACCCCGGTATCGACACCCCTTTTGGGTGGTCGACCCCCTAGAGTTGGAACTCTGCCGCCACTTTTTCTTTTCTCAAATTCGAACAGTTCTGGATAAAATTCTGACTCATCTCTGATTCATGTGAATTTATATAATCTTTCTGCATGTATACAAACTTAAAACCCCCATAACTTCTTCATAAAGTGTCCGTTTTGCGCAAACCAAATGTCTATCTTAACTAGAATTTCGAGATGGACACAATGGCGCAGTCTATTTTCCTTAATTCTGAATATTAATTTAATTATTATTTAATTTATCCTCTTTTAGTGTCATTAAAGTTTCAGGGTGTTACAATTTGATTTTGACATAACTAATAATCCATAATATGAAATCCCGATTTTTCTCTTTCGTTAGAAAATTATAATAAAATAGATTAGAGCGATTCTAGGTTCAAAAAATTCTGACTTATATCGAATTCTATATATTCAATTGAAGTCCAAAACTCAATATTACGAACTACCATGCTGATGCAAGCTCATTTAAAATTAAATATAAATTATACGTGCAAACACCGTTTTATTAATAGAATCCATATTATAAGTCCATTTATATTACTAACTAAACATTTAAAACCAAAGATAAATGTTTGAAATTAACCCTAAAAAATTCGGGACATTACAGGTGGAGACTATAGGCTATATTGGACTCCTTTAGAGGGTTTTCATCAGACTGTTGCCCTGTAGCAATCTCTCTTTTGGCTTTGTGTTGTTTTTGTTGTTTCTTTTTGTTTTTGTCTTTCTTTTCCATAGCTAAAGTAGTCGCTATTAACTACTTAACTGCTTTTGTATGGCATTGGAGAATGGCTTTATTCTCCCTTTTGCATTATATACTATTTGTATAAAATAATAATAATCAAATATAGCCTTACCGAAGTATTAATGTTGTTTAACTAGCGTCCAATGGCCATCAAATCTCTGCCATAAATCTAAAAAGCGATTATGTTATGAGGAGGAGTCAGAACACAAAGTCCTTATGAAGGGAAAAATTATACATTTTGAAATAACCCTACATATACCTTTTAATTGTATTTTCTTTATTATTTGGTTATTCGGGTTAACAACACACAAGACTCCATACTTACGTCATATGAATCTATTCCCTAGTAGATTAAATCTAATATAGTATATATGTAACTATGCTCAACATCTTAAGGCACTCCTTATAGTACCTCCGCGTATGGTCTTTACCGTCACACCACAGAAGTATGCATGACCTCCATCTTATGCCAAACCGCATACAGAGATCTATATCTTTACGCCACGTAAGCGCGTGGATCCTCCTATCCGAACTCGATGGTTGAATCACGTCTCAACACGGAATAATGCCCTAATGTGTACACTACACCACCTAGTGCGTGCATCTAGACCCTCACATGAATGTACTGCCTATTATAACCCGATTCTCATAATAAGGCTGCTTCCAATGCACGGAACTCGTTCAGGACTTTCAATATCTGTAAAGCACAGCTTTCAATAGGCCTACATACAAATAGTCACATATGATCACTGCAAGAAAACTAAATTTTGATAATGCCAATAGATATCACTTTACTTCATTATGTTATTGTTTTCATTTTAATTTGTGTGACTTATCGCAAGAATTAGCTAGTAACGTATGTAATGCGGGCTTTATTTCAGTGGTCGCCAATTTCTCAAAATTTTCACTACCTTCCTCTTTCCTAATTATCTCCTCTAAACCTAACACAAATTTTCTATCAAATAATCACCATTCAAACTTGCTTCTCTGTCTCTCGAATGTTATCTTCTCTATGCAATTTGCGAAGGTGTTGGACAACTCCTCTAGCCAAAGTTATTCCGTATTTCAGTGTGTAAAAGGTTGGTTACTCCACACTCTGCCGATTTAGGGACGGTATTTGAATGAATATAATTCGGAGATTAGGCATGGAGATAGTCGGGTTTCAGATTGAGTTTTCTTATTCGATTTGGGGATTATGCAAGACGATCTTGTATTTAGATGGTATTTTCTTATTCAATTTGAGTTTTCACTACTTATATTTCGTCTTTATTTTTATTAAATGTTACATTAAGATGGATTTCTTCGTCTATCTATTCTTGAATGTTGATTATTTTGCTGGTTCATTTAATATAGCGCTGCTTTGAGTAATAGTGACATCATCATCCTCCAAGTAGTTTGAATCTAGCACATCGAACTAATTATATGCAAATAGTTAGCAGAACCCGCTTTATCCAATTGTAATAATTCAGTTTGCATGGTACTTAAAATTGTTGATATCTGCCCTTGTTTGAATTGCAACTGCACCAATTAGAGATTCCTTTTTGTTACTTAAATGTATATTACTATCATGTAAACGCTTCTTTGTGTAAAGAGATTCAATAAATTTGTATATTCAAACAAATTCGCACAAGAATTGCATTTATCAATCACATTAATGTTGCCATTCAAATTACAAGAAATATTGAACGTCTCAACATTATGTTGTTCACTGAATTCAGTACTAGCATCATTTGCCAATTTACCCCTCACCTTATCGCTCTCAACAAACACACAATTTGAAATATCAGTAGTATGCATATTTTGTTCCCTAGTACCAACAATAACATTTGAGTTATTTTCATTAATAATTTTAGGCACTTCATTATCAACATGAACTCCTTGATTCATTGTTTTTATTTCACTTTAGGGACCTAAGCCATTTCTAGCTTTGTTCTACATTATCTATATTTTATTAAATTTTACACTGAGATTGGTTTACAATATTGCACTATGAAAGTATGCTATGTGTTATGCATGTGCTTACCCAGGGGTATGTGTTGTTTCAGGTTTTGGAGTTTACGCTTTACGATGCATGTCAATTAGGCACTGTGATAAATGTTAAAAATTGACTCGGATGAATTTCATGATTTTATAAATAAGAGAAGCAGACTTGAGCCTATGATCTCATATTTACAAAATAATATATTGTTTACGTTGGAAAAACAGACTCTGGGTATCCAATAACGTTCCATCAACCATCTGTTGCTTCATTTTTCTGGTAAGGAGATGGTTTACACATTCCTCTTGGTTGGAAGTTATGAGTCAGCATTTACCTTTACTTATCAATGAAGTTATCAATATTAAAAAATAAAAAGCGCACTACGAGAAGACTTTTATGATGCACTGGTAGGACCTACAAACAAATGAAGGAGTGATGCTCAGTATAAATTTTTTCTACGCTTTTGCTTTGTTCTCTAGTCCATGTTATGTTTTTTCTTTTACATATGTCTTTTTGGTAAATTAATTCATGTATTTTCTTTTTCATATTTCTTAGGCCATGTTATGTATTTTATTTTCCATATTTCTCTAGTCCATTCGATCCTTTTATTTGTTATCTCTACTTTTAGGACTATCTTGTAGGACTAACCATTGATATACGTGACTACATCTAAGAAAAATTCTAACTTCACTTTCTACATTGATTATTTGCATGACAATGAAGCGCCTAAAGCAAACGTCATTTTAGAAATTACTAGGTGTAGTGTTTGAGTTCATTTCCTACAAGTGCCAAATAAAGAACATGGATACATATTTGACTACAAGAAAAATATCAAAAGAGTAGTTAGTTTGGCATGTCTATCTAACTTGATCAACTATTGGCTATAGAAAGGCAAACATATTGAAATCGTGTAAATATTATAGCGGGCATGACTTGAAAAAATCACTCAATTGCTTTATTTACTCATTTGCTCTCTTACTCTACGTATACGTAAACTACAATGTGTTGAGATATGCGATACTATATATGTTGGATTGAAGAGGACGAAGATAGCTTTGAGTCTGGGGTGACCGTTCGCAAATCGGAGCTCGTATGGAGGAGATATGAGCAGGAAGGTGCAGTTTTCAGTGGTCTGGAGCGACAGACATCTGTCATAGGGGATGTCAGACGTCCAACTGCAGGGAATAGATTTCCCGAGAGCTCAGACAGACGTCTGACACTTCCCGGCAGACGTCTGTGCTGAGTGGTTTTGCCCAAGTAATATCTGGAAGAGGACAGACGTCTGTCAGGAGGTTCGACAGACGTCTGAGCGGGTTTTGGGCTATTTTCGGGCTGAATATTAGCAAACTGATTTGTGACTAATTCGGGGGCAATTTGGGTAATTGTCCAACCTCATTATAAGCTATTTTCTAAAGTGAAATAAAGAGAGTTTTGAAAGCTTGAAAACTTGATTTGGGATCAAGGGTTTATTCTCAAGGGAGAATTAGGGTTTATAACCTAATTCCAATTCTTCAATTCTATTCTCCTCAAACTCATTTCTATATTGAAATATAGTGATTATTGGATCACTCTCTTGTATTCCTTTCATCGTGGTAACAAAATACTTTCTCCAAAGTGGATGTACACTAACAAGATGTTAGTGGAACCACTATAAATCCTTGTGTGATTTATTTTTGCTACTTTGTCATTAGTTTCTTACTTTTGATAGAGATTTGGATTGTTCGTGATTGGTTGATATTGGTTTTTGACTAGAGTTATTGCTTTGGTTGTTTTTGCAAGTCTAACAACGATCTAGTCTTCCACTAGCGCTTTGTGGTTTAGATATCGGATTCGAGTGGTCTTGAATCGGATTAATCACAACGGTTACAACAGTTGGTATTAGAGCTGTTTTGGTGCTTGTTAGGTGTTTGTGAAAATGCCAGAGACAGATAGTTGCTCAGTAAGTCCTTCAACCGGAAGTCCGAATAGCGTGGCGCCTTTTGTACGGGGTTCGTATGCGGCGTCGGGTTCTCAGTTGGTTATTGACAAGTGGAATGGTGATAATGACTTTGAGAAGTGGCAATGGAAAATGAAAGAGGTTCTTAGACAGAATCAGGTGCACCGAGTAGTAATTGATACTCACTTATTGCCAAGTGATATCTCGGATGTTGAGAGAGAGGAGATGGAGGAATGGGCTTACACTACTCTTCAACTTACTATGGGAGAGAATGTGATCTCCGAAATTAGTGGTGAGACTACCGCTAAAGGTATTTGGGACATGCTGGAAGAACTTTATATGAAGAAGTCGCTCACTAACCGTTTGATCTTGTTGTGAACGTTTTTCACCTTCTAGATGAAGGAGGGTAATTCGCTTAAAGCACATTTGAATGCCTTTGATGACTTGCTCATGAAGATGAAGGCCGTTGATTTGAAGATTGAGGAAGAGCAAAAGGCGATGATATTATTGTGTTCATTGTCGGATCGCTATACGGGTTTCTCAAATAGCTTGATCTATGGCCGGGATACCTTGACTGTAGATGATGTCAAGACGGGTCTTCTTAGTGAGGAGTTGAGAGATCAAATGAAGGAGATGAGTGAGGGTAGTAGTGGAGCTAGTAGTAGTCATGGGTTGTTTGTGGAGAAAGAAAAGAATGTGAAGAAAGGAAACCGGGGGCGTTCTAAATCAAGAAAACCCGGTGGAAGAGGTAAATCGAAAGAGAGAAATGGGAAATGCTTCATTTGCAAGAAACCGGGACATTGGAAAAATGAATGTCTGGAAAAAGATAAGAAGGAAGTTGCGTCTTCATCCGTGGCGGTGGAGAGTGGGGATGGCGAGATAGATGAGAATGTGTTGACGGTTGTAGCATCGGGTGTTTCGGGTAACGAATGGGTACTCGATTCGGGAGCGTCGTATCATATGGCGCCAAATAGAAATTGTTTTTCGTCCTTTGAGGTCAAAGAGGGAAATGCAATTGCTATGGGAAATGGTGTTATTTGCAAGTCGATGGGTAGTGGCTCCGTGCAAATAAGGATGTTTGATGGAGTTGTTCGCAGCTCACCAATGTTAGCTATGTTCCGGGACTTAGGAAGTCGCTTATATCTTTGGGGCAATTGGATTCTCAAGGATGCAAGATCACTATCGAGAAGGATTGCTTGAGAGTTTCGAAGGGGGCGCTTGTGGTTATGAAGGGTGCTAGGACTCATGGTATATATTTGCTTCAAGGTGTGACCGCAGGAGGTGAGACTTGTGTGGGTGTTGATAGTTCTCATGACTTGGATGCGACACGGTTGTGGCATTTGAGATTGGGCCATGTCTTGGAGAGGAGTTTGGTTGTTCTTCGGAAGCGGGAGATGATTGATGGTGAGAGTTTCAACAAACTAGAGTTTTGCGAGGAATGTGTCATGGGGAAGCAAACAAGGGTATCATTCGATGAAGGCAAGCATGACTCAAAGGAGGTTCTTGAGTATGTTCATTCGGATGTTTAGGGACTGACACCGGTTGCTTCTTTGGGAGGAGCAAGGTATTATATCTCTTTCATTAATGATTTGTCTCGAAAGGTATGGGTGTATGTAATGGGGGCCAAGTCGGAGGCATTTGCTAAGTTCAAAGTGTGGAAGGCCCTTGTTGAGAATGAGAGTGGTAAGACTTTGAAGGTGTTAAGGACCGACAATGGCGGCGAATATGTCTCGCATGAATTCTTGGAATATTGTAAGCATCATGGGATCCAGAGATATTTTACTACACTGGGAGATCCGCAATCTAATGGAGTAGAAGAAAGAATGAACCAAACTCTACTTGAGAAAGCTCGATGCTTGAGATTGACATCGGGTTTGTCTAAGGGATTTTGGGCTAAAGCTTTGTCAACCACGGTGCATATTGTGAATCGAATTCCGTGCTCGACCATTGGTAACAAAATTCCGGAGGAAGTGTGGAAAGGGAAGAGTGTGGACTTGAGATATCTTCTTGTGTTTGGTAGCCCGATTTATGTGCATGATCCGGGGAATGATAAGCTTGGAGCTAGGGCATTCAAGGGGATCTTGCTTGGTTTCACGGATGGCGTGAAAGGCTATCGGATTTGGAATCCGGAAACGACGAAGGTTGTTAATTCTCGTCATGTCACTTTTGATGAGTCGGCTTTATTCAAGGTGAATGAGAGCTCATCGGACGTTCCGGATTTGGTTCATGGTGAATCAAAGGAGAAGGAAGTCATTCCCACATTCCGTCCAAGTGGTAGTAGAGTTGAAGAAGCTCGTGAGGTTGAAGCGGTTGATGAAACATCACATAGTCTACATGGATCCTCTAGTGATGATGTTGGTGATGTACATGATACTAGAGAAGTTTCGACTCAAGGTGGAGCCGAAAGGGGTTTAGGTGAAAGTACTGCTACTCGGGTTGGTCGACGTGCAACAAGGCCTCCCGAAAGATATGGTTATTGGAACTACCTTAGCTTTTGTGATCATTTGGACTATGCTTTCAATGTAGTCCAAGATGAGCCGATGGACCTTGACGATGTCATGGAGTCGAGAGAGAGCTCGAAGTGGATTTGCGCCTTGGAGTAAGAGATGCAATCACTTATGAAGAACCGAACTTGGGAGTTGGTTCCACTTCCTCAAGGAAACCGTGCTATAGGGTGCAAATGGATTTACAAGGTGAAGGATGATGGAAGGTAAAAAGCAAGGTTAGTGGCAAAGGGGTTCTCACAAAGGAAAGGAAAGGAGTATGATGAAATTTTTGCACCGGTGGTTCGTCATACATCTATCCGAGTTTTACTAGCCATAGTTGCTATCCATGACTTGGAGTTGGAGCAACTTGATGTGAAAACCGCCTTCTTGCATTGAGACTTGGATGAAGATATCTACATGGAGCAACCGGAAGGGTTTGTTATAGATGGTAAGTCTAATATGGTTTGCAAGTTGAAGAAATCACTATATGGGTTAAAGCAATCGCCTAGACAATGGTGCAAGAGATTCAATCATTTCATGCTTGAAAGTGGCTTCCATCGAAGCATCAAGGATGCTTGCGTATATTTCAAGAGGTTGGGAAATGATTGTTGGGTGTATTTACTCTTGTATGTGGATGATATGCTCATTGCTTCCAAGGATCAAAATGAAATCAACAAGTTAAAGATGCTTTTGAAATCGGAATTCCAGATGAAGGATCTTGGAGAAGCAAGAAAAATCTTAGGCATGGAAATTGGAAGGGACCGAAAGCGTTTTGAGTTCAAAAGGAATATATTAAGAAAGTGCTTTGCCGGTTTAGCATGGAGAATGCAAAGGCGTTAAATACACCTTTACCTTTGCATATGAAGCTTTCAGAGAAGGGATCACCTATCGGGGATAAAGACAAGGCTTATATGGCAAAGGTGCCATATGCAAGTGCGGTTGGTAGTTTGATGTATGAAATGGTGTGTACAAGGCCCGATATTGCAAATGTCGTTGGGGTGGTTAGTCGGTATATGGCTAATCCGGGGAAATCGCATTGGGAAGCCGTGAAGGCTATATTGAGATACTTGAAAGGCACAACATCTCATGGACTTGGCTTTGGCGGTAGTGATGATAGGAGTTGCAAGTTGGTTGGTTATTGTGACTCGGACTACGCCGGTGATAGGGATCGGAGGAAATCAACTTCCGGGTATGTCTTCACACTTGGCGGGACGGCCATTAGTTGGAGATCGCGATTGCAAACCGTAGTTTCTTTGTCCACTACGGAGGCGGAGTTGATTACCGTTGTGGAAGCGGCCAAGGAGGCACTCTACTTGAAGTGATTGTTGTGTGACTTGGGTTTCGAACATCAGAGTGTTGATGGTCAATGTGATAGCCAAAGTGCTATCCATTTAGAGGAGAATTTAGCGTTTAGCTCACGGACCAAGCATATTGAGGTGAGGGAGTCATTTCTTATAGCCATGGATGAGGGTAAGCTAGTATACCTTCGGAAAGTGCAAACAAAGGATAATGCAGCCGATATGTTTATGAAAGCATTGTCGTATGGAAAGTTCGAGCATTGCTCGAACTTAATTCGCTTGTTGAGTTGCTATGTGCCACGGGGTGGCACGAGGTGGAGAGAGTGATTTTGTGTTTGATGGAAAGGAATAGCGGTGAGAGATTGGAAATCTATCTTCATGGTAAGTACTAGTTACACTCCCAAGTACATTGTCTTTTGGCGAGATAGTTTTTGGTTTGAATGTTTTCAACACTACATTGGCGGGTGGGGGCATTGCCTGAACTCGTTGGTGTAGTGCAATGGGCGGTGGCCATGCCGGAGCTCATTGGAGAAACATTCAAGGTTGCTTGGTCGAAGGTAGAAGGAAATGCTTGGGTGCATTGGAGTTTGGAGTTGAGATAGTTATAGTATCAAGGTGGAGTGTTGAGATATGCGATACTATATATGTTGGATTGAAGAGGACGAAGATAGCTTTGAGTCGGAGGTGACCGTTCGCAAATCGGAGCTCGTATGAAGGAGATATGAGCAGGAAGGTGCAGTTTTCAGTGGTCTGGAGCGACAGACGTCTGTCATAGGGGATGTCTGATGTCTGACTGTAGGGAATAGATTTCTCGAGAGCTAAGACAGACGTCTGACACTTCCCGGCAGACATCTGTGCTGAGTGGTTTCGCCTAAGTAATCTCTGGAAGAGGACAGATGTCTGTCAGGAGGTTCGACAGACATCTGAGCGGGTCTGGGCTATTTTCGGGCCGAAGATTAGCAAACTGATTTGTGACTAATTCGGGGGCAATTTGGTTAATTACCCAACCTCTATATAAGCTATTTTTTGAAATGAATTAAAGAGAGTTTTGAAAGCTTGAAAACTTGATTTGGGATCAAGGGTTTATTCTCAAGGGAGAATTAGGGTTTATAACCTAATTCCAATTCTTCAATTCTATTCTCCTCAAACTCTTTTCTATATTGAAATATAGTGATTATTGGATCAATTTCTTGCATTCCTTTCATCGTGGTAATAAAATACTCTCTTCAAAGTGGATGTACACTAACAAGATGTTAGTGGAACCACTATAAATCCTTGTGTGATTTATTTTTGCTACTTTGTCATTAGTTTCTTGCTTGTGATTGATATTTGGATTGTTCGTGATTGGTTGATATTGGTTTGTGACTAGAGTTATTGCTTTGGTTGTTTTTGCAAGTCTAACAACGATCTAGTCTTCCGCTAGCGCTTTGTGGTTTAGATATCAGATTCGAGTGGTCTTGAATAGGATTAATCACAACGGTTACAACACAATGTGCATAGGGAAGATCTTTATTTACTGACTCAAATTATTATGCATTCTTCTTCACAAAACATAATTCAAGAATTAAACAGTATAGCCAAACTAATATATGTAGAAAAAGGCATATCAGGATATAGCCAATGTAACAACAAAACATAATTTGCACACTAATATTGTTTACAGAATATTTATTGTGTAGTTAGGTTATCTTTTATTAGATATCAGATTGTCCGTAAACTTATCACTTGCATCTTTTATCAACACATCTATAACATCGTGTGCTGCATTATTACTTGCACCATTATTGTTCTTTTCAATCTTCTCTTCTATGATTTTCTCTATTAGTCCAACCATCTTTTTCTTTGCCTGCACATGAAAAACATTGATGATTACATATAACTTTCTATTGTTTCACTTGAGCAGATTAACCATTTGTGAGTAAATCTGTTGAGAACTTACCGTTAGGGTCTAGATTGGTGTAGGCCTCGATCCATGAGATTTTGTCGTCCTGACTGCTTTTGGTGTATCATGAGTTATCAAAGGAAGGCAAGGAGGAAAACAGAGGTTTGGTTAGTACCTACCTTGGTTATGGACTAACTTACTTTCTTGTGTTCTGTGGAATATTTACATTGGGTATCAAATGTGCTTCCTGTGTATCGTCTTAGAGGGGAAGGTCGAACGTGATTGAAGCTCATATGGAAATCTTGGCTAATGCATTTAACCATAAGGTTTCACTTGGCTATCATAGAGCGTTGTGGAAGGCTTATGTTACCGGTTTGTTGGGTTGATGGTGGAGTGTGTATCGACTTGGGTGATGGAGGTGGATGTGGATGTGATAAAGAGGTTGGGTGTGGGCCTTAGGCGGATAAACTAGAATGAGCTTGCTCTTGCCTTGTTTCATAAGGTTCTGGTACAAGCTATGGGTGTGACTACCAAGGCCATCATAGTTGCTTATGAAAGAGGAGAGTGATGATATCTTTTTTCCTTCCTATTTTCCTTTTTTAAATCTTGCTAATCTTGCATTCTTTTTTGCATTGAAATTGTATGATTAGAAAGATGAAAAGCGGATTAAGATTAGCAACAGAAAGTGCATTTGTCGTATTTTCTAGAAAAAACTTTTAGATTGTACAACGAAGCCACTCTCAGCTTTTGGTTTGGGTTCTGAATGGAGCCGTCGGGTATACGATCCGAGAAATTGGTGCAATATTGATATTCGATATTGTGGACATGTCAATGTCATTAGTAGGTCATAGTGTTGTCTTTGAAGGGGAAGCAATAAGTAGAAAAGTAGCTAATATTATACCTTAAAATGATTTCACTTGCTTGTCGCTACAACAATCTTACACTTGTTTTGCATTATTATGTGCAGCAGCTGCAGATATGGTTGGTGTAGAAATGTCTTCAATACAAAGAGGTTAATGCTGATAAGCAAAAACATAAATTTTGTGTTGAATCAACTTTTGATGCATAATTGTTAAGAGCATATGGTACAAATATTTACAGATGCCTTTCATATGGAATTGGTACATGACTAGGTTGAGCTTCTGGTCTCATTGATTCATTCAATGATTGAATATTCCATGTGAAGCCAAGCAGTCTTCGTATCCGGACATCAGGTTGAACCTGGACATCTTGGGGTAGTTTTGATATTCCTTAATTTTGAGTACAGGAAGGAATAAATGGTGATGTGGTAGGGAAATTTACATGCTTTTGTTCCTTTTTGTAATTTTTGTAACGGCTGAATATGGCTACGGAGTTCTGTTGTAGTTTGGGAACATAGCTCGGCATGTTCAAACATTTCCAGCATGGTGTTTTCAAAGTTAAATCTGCGAACTTTGCCGCAAATAATATGACTAGGTACCAGCCAAATGAATAATTCCATAAAGTTGCTAAAGACCTATAATGTTTCTAGTTAGAAATGTTCACTAAATAGAGTGGTTCTGTAGATGCAATTTTTGGCTATTTCGGCTTAGCTTCTTACTGAAGAAAGTAAGCATTATTATTTTGTTTTATATTTTTGAAATAGTTGTTCAAAAATAATCTTTGTTAGATCATATTTAACTGGTTTATATTTGGAGTAGGCAAGGTTCGACTTCCAATTTCTTATATCTGGAGCCTATTATTGCCATTCCATGGTACATCACAAGTTGTATAGCTTCTCATTTTCATTTATTTGTAGAATATATATTATTTTTTAAACTATAGATTAAGAGATGTATTTTTATCATATTTGTGAATAGGAAATTTGTCATAGAGATCTCAAAATGGAGAATACACTATTAGATGGAACACTAGCCCCATGCCTAAAGGTTAAATTTTACAATTTAATATCTGAAAATAATTTGAATTTACATTGTTTGCTTTCCATAATAGCGGTTGGGTTTGTTGCATCCCCTACCTGAATATATAGCAAAAAGCGACCAACTTTATAGCTCTGAAGGTTTTTCTTGGAAAAGAATATGTTGGCAAGGTGCATTTTTTTGTTAATGAAGATTTATTTCACCTTCCTTAACTTAATTTGCCTGATGCATTTATTTTTTTAGTCAACAAGCTCTAGAATGCCATATATGCTCATAAATTTGTGTTAATAACAGTACATCATTAGTACTAGTAGTCAATGTGGTTAATGGATTGGCTGGTGTTTTTACTCATGGTCTTAATAAATTTTGAACAATTAATGTGCAAAAACTCCACTTTCTGACATAGTTAAATTCAGTTGTGCTGATGCACATGCTATTGCGGAGGCTGCATATAAGCTTGAGATGAATCTCAGAGTTGTAGATGCTAACGCTTTAAGTCGTAATTGGACACAAAGTGAAATAAGCCTTGTAGAGTAGTTGTTACTCATTTATTTAATTTTCATTCTAGATAACTGTAGCGTTTGAGAGACGACTATGAAAGACAAGGACATATTGTTCAAAGTATTCGCTGGCAACAACCCTGTGAGTATATTTTCTGCAAAGTTGATTTCTCTTTTTTGAACTTGGTTTAGTTTATGTTATGTCATGCAATATCTTTAAAAAAATCATGCTTCAATTAGTTTTTAATCTAGTATTGTATCAATAAGAAAAGAACTCGTGCTATGAGTATGATAAATCATTTGCAGGTGAATTTCACTGCCGAGTCACTTGCACCTAAGGTTCGACTTGCAATTATAAGTGGACTTGTAAGACAGAGCCCGTATTTGACTCGCCCGATATTCAATTCGTATGTAACAACAACCTGTTTTTCCTTTGCATAGCCTTTTTTGAACTCAGCGTGTTAAATGACTTATTTCCTTTAAAATGATTATTATTACATTAAACATGAGCTACTGAGGTACTTTTATAATTTGCAAACACGAAGGTTATCATACGAATACTATGTTTTTGTGGATGTGATGAGTGTGCATGGCAGTGTGTGTTTATGGAAGTGTGTGTGTCAATAGTTCAGTGTATGTGCATTCTTAATGTGCCTATGTTTGTGCAAACTTGCATGTGTGTAGGTGAAAATCTTTTGTATGTGTTTCACATTTTCTTTTCTTACCTTCTCCTGATCTGTGTGTTGCACGTACATGCCTTGTGATCCACTACGCTGATGTCTGAAACATGCCTGGCTTTTCTTTTATACATGCATATACATGTACTTGGTTATACGTGTGCATTCCCGGTGCCCTCTTGTGTATGCACTAAATTGTGCTGTGTTATTTTACTTCACTTGGAACTTTGTCACCCTGACTATTATATTCTAGTGCATGTTGTCATATGGTGAATGAAGTAGGTTTTAATCTAATTTACTACCCTCATGATTGAGTTTGCATATGTCTCGAGCCTCTACCTTAAACTGAACTAGTTCTACTATCCTTGAACCTGGGTGTATTTATTTTGAATTTGATTTTGTTTTAGTGTCCTTAAGTATGAGTGCATTTGCTTTGTATTTGCAACATATACACATACAAGCAGTTAGTACCATTGTTGCATGATTCCTCTTGGTTCTTTCACTATGAAATTGAATGCCATCTTAGAGTACCCTACTGTAGTGTCTAACAATTCTATGATTTTTGTTTGATGATAACAAACATATAATATTATTTAAATGTATTTGTAATTGTACTATTTTATTTTACACCGTTTCAAAGAAATAAATGCTTGTTGAATAAAATACTATTATACACAATTGAATATATTCACAGTATATTTATTCAATTAAATACTTTATTTCAACATCTGAAACAGTACAACATTCTAACTCCACAATTGTATATTCACAAATACGATAGACAAATTTGTTTGAACATAATAAAATAATATTTTATTTCAATCAAATTTGTTTATTACAGATATCAGTACAATTTTTCTTATTTTGTACATTTGTTCCGCACTACAACGCTCATCACTCTAGTATACAGTCATTGCATTACCGCAGCATTTCACTCATTCATATTGCAATTATCAAAAAAAATTAATTAATGTGTGACAAACATGAGAGATCAACTCAAGATCAAGGAAAATCACAAGATAACATGCAACACAGACTGGTTCAACAAGTTACATGGTGGAAGCAAGTTTTATATTCATTCAGCATGGACATACAGTGTACATTTTTTGTTTCAGCATGTATGACAAATGAACACAACACGGTGAAGCATGAAACAGTGATGCAACAACTATTATGGTGATGTAAAATTCAGCATGTCAAGCTTACAAGGCATACAACATAATTGAGTCAGGATATGAGCACAATCAGGAAAGTTTTTTTTAATCAAGCATGGAGAAAGAAGTTTATTTTTTGGCTAGTGTTAAATTGTCTCAAGAAATCTCACTGTATATATATTGGCAAGTTTTCAATGCAGATTTTCTTTCTCCAGAAATTCAGAGAGATCTTATCATCTTTTGATTTACAATGAAAAAGAAATGTGGCAAGCAATGAATTGTTCATACAACAACATTTTTGGCAAGGGATGAATTGCACAAATCAATCGGGTGTTCAAAAGGGATTTAATTCTATTTCCAGAAATGGTGAAGGAATACATTTTCTCATTCATTCATGGAAACATATAACAAATTATCATGGAGCATACATACATGCATGCTGTAGAATAATAGTGAAATTTCAATGGTGGTTGAGCCATTTATATTTGGCAAGAAACATTTTTGAATTCATTTCAGATATTACAAAATTGGAGATGTTTTTTTGTCTTGCGGATTTTTCTAAATCAGTACAGGTAATGGTGGCAAGAAAACAATTTTGCAAATCAGGTTTTGCATTGCAAATCTTTCCAGTTATGATACAAGGAGAAGAAATATCTCAGTAAATAACTTTGGCATGCAATTTCAAAATTTCCTGTTTTGAATTGCAAATAGATGAGAATTGCATGGTAATGAACATTCAGTACATCATTCCTAGGCAAGTGATCAATAATTTCCAGATTTAAAACAAATCAGTGCTCAAATGTTTGGTATGGAAATCAATTTGTTTCCAGTCATTAATTGGTAAATCATTTATTTCCTGAGCACATATGGCAAATGATTTTGGACAATCAGCATTCAAGTTTCAAATCAGATTAAATTGACATGGCAAAATTGGAAAGTGTTAAATGAGTAATTCGTGCATTAATATGATTCCAGTATAAAACATGCAATTTGTTTTGGCATGTCTTAAATCAAATTTCCAGAATTGATTTATTCATTCAATACCGAGAATTTCAAGCCAACAAACATTTTTATAAAAGGAATGTTTTTAATGTTTTGATAAATCAAAATATTCCATTTCCCGAAATGAACACATTTATGGCAGCAAACAGTTTTGGGCATGAACCAAACATGGTGAGAATCAACTTTAGTGAAAAACATTGTGCATAAGTATTTGTACAAGAATGTGTACATAGTAATGGAAGGCAAGGGAATAATACATCTCATAGCAACAATTAACATGTTTCCAGTTTTACATGGGATCACATATGTTTTGAATGGCAAGAGAAACATTTGATTTATTTTCCATAAATACAAGTGAGGATTAAATATTTACATATATATGTCATGAACCAATTTCTGGAAAATATGGAATGGAATCAGTTATTTCTTTCCTAAAAATCATTGTGTTTTTTTTAGTGCAAAGAGAAACTTTCAAATTGTTTCTAGAAATTCAGTGATCAAAACATGACAGTTAAATCATCCAAGAAATCAAGCAAGCACACAAGGACAAAATCAACACTTTCCAGAAATGACTCAAGGGACCACAAATCTTTCAATTCATATCCAAATATGCCACAATTTCTTTTGGAATAAAGTCATGCCGCAGAGACAAAATTTATATTTCAGAGCATGTCATCAAAGTTGAACAATTCATCATTCATTCAAGGGACAAAGCCAAGTCCAGATTCATCATTAAAAGCAGATCAAATCAATTGAAGAATCGAGCAAACCAAAAGGGAAAGCAACACAATCAGGCTAAGCCATTTAATTGAAATCTGAGCGCAATTTAAGGATTTGAAATCCTATTACTACACACGATTCCTCACAGGCAAATTCATCCAACTCACGAAAAAACCATCAATCGTTTTCTCAAGTAAAACCAAAAGTCTTACAGAGTTGGAGCAAGGAAGATCAAGCTTCGAATTCAAGCATGAAGCCAACATAGAACAATTAAAGGAGCAACAGATTTCTTGAACCAATCTTAAAGCCAATTTGAAGCAGAAGAAAAATCCTAGAGGGCCGCCACTGAAGAACAAAGTTTAGACCAATATTGTTTTCAAGAAGCACAAAGGGGCCAACCTTGTTTTTGAGTCAAAACTAAAAGGGTTTTTTCTAATTTGGTTTTTACTTTGTTGTATTTTAATTTCACTTGTAACCGTCCATTGGTTTTCTAGTTTCGTCTGTAAAACTAGACAGTTTCTAGAGTCTGTAAAATCTAGGGGGTTTCCTAGTTTCGTCTGTAAAGCTAGGCAGTTTACTAGAGTCTGTAAAACTAGGGAAAATCTGACCTAGGGGATATAGGTCAGTCTACGGTTTTGAGCGTACGATTAGAATAGGAGCGAGGGGTTCGCTAGTTTACATGGTCTTGTAAGCGGGATCTGTTCTATTACCTAGTAGAAACCTTAGGAATGCAGCAGTAGGCAGGATTTCGCCGAAGCTGGGTATATCTTGTGTCATTTACTTTTCTGCATTTATTTTCTGCTACATTCTGTGATTTGATTTTTTTATATCTAGCTTAATTTTCAGTAAACCATATTCAACCCCCACCCCCTCTCGGGTTAATCTAGATCCAGCAAGTGGTATTAGAGCCTGGTAACCCTAGAATCATGGATCCTAGTTGTCAGTATAGCGAGAGTCAGTCCAGTGATATTCCAATTATTTTCAATGGAACCGATTTTTTAATTTGGAAATCAAAAATCGAATTACATTTAAAATTTGTTAATTTAGATTATTGGAATATTATTGAAAATCAAGGAGATATGTTGGATAAGAGGAATAAAGTTTTAAATGCTCGTGTTATGCATATTATGTATTCTTATCTTAGAAATAATCAGCTTGATCTTATCTCTCATTGTTTGATAGCGCAGGATATCTGGAGAACACTCGATGCGCTGTATGGAAAAACTGACAATAACTGCTCAAAACTAGAGAAGGACATCTCAGATTCAGACTTGTGTCTGACAGGATATACAGAAAAAAACTCAGATGATTCAGACGATAAAACCGAGGATTTGTCATATGAAGATTTAGTTTATATGTGTACTGACTTGACTAAAATTTTTGATAAACTCCAACGAAAAAATAAACTTCTGAAATCTGAAAATCGTGATTTGATCAACAAAAATAATATATTGGAATCAAAACATGAAAACTTCAATTGCAGGAATTGTTTCAATTTGAAAAATGATTTAGCTCATAATAGTAAAAATCTTCAGAAATTTGAAAAAGAAATTACCATTCTAAAACAAAATGAAGATGAGTTAATTTGTAAAAACAATTCTTTGCAAAAGGAGTTGGACAATATTATTTCCAAACATAAGATTTTTGAAAATCAGAATTTACAGAAATCTGAATCAGTTTTGAAAGAGATTGAAAAAGAAATTATGAAATTCAAAGATTTTGAAAAATCTGCATCTGAAAAAAGACCAAATTTGAATCTGAGATCTCAGAATCCCAAGCCAAAATAATATCACTTGAAAATGAAATTTTGGTTTTGAAACAACATGATGCTGAAAGAAAGATCACTAACAATCGATGTTCAGACTTAATGAATGATAAAAGTGATCTTAAATCCAAAATTCAACGATTGGAATCAACTTTGGAAAAATTCTCTAATGGGGAAAAATCGTTGAATATGTTATTACATAACCAACTTTTGTTGGAAATAAACATGGTCTTGGATTTGGGAAATTAAATGTTCTTGAAAAGCGGAATTCAAATGATTTTAAAAATCTTTCAAACTATCTTTAAAAGAATCGATATGAAAATTCAAACTCTGATATTCGCAAAGGTTTTTTGGATCATAAACGTTATGCGAATTTGTGTTATGATAATCCATTTGAACAATTCTGGATCCCAAAAAGAAATTAAAAATACTTCACGAAATTCAAACAGATTTGGGTCCCGAAGGGTATAAAGGTAGATTCGAATGGATTGTTATATAAACAAGTCTGGGTACCAAAATATGTGAATAAAACTGTGAGTGGTTTTGCAAACTTTGTTAGACCACTCGATTCTATAAACTGTTAGGTACCGGAGTAGGCTAAGGAATTGTTGTGCAAAAAGAGATTTAAAACCAAGCTGGAATATATTTCTGTATCATTCACAGTTCCTTAGCCATGTACGTTGAGTTAGAGATTCATTTGCTTACATCATATTCTGGTATGATCTCTAAACTCAACTTTGTAATTTTTTTTTTCTTTGTTTATTCCTCCTTCTACCCCATTTTATTTTTAATTTGTCACTGCCATATTATTATTTTTATTCTGGGCCTCCTTAAACTTCCAATTGTAGAATTCTAAAAATTCACTTCATTTGTATAATACTCTAATGTTTTAACCATTTCCAGATCTTGAATCTAAGCTTGTAAATTCTACAATTATTTTGGGGTTTATTTTCTATTTTCCGAATTCATAACAGTGTTGATGTATTCATATCATATCTTGAACACTGTTAATATGAATTCTAAAATTTTGAGGATCTGAAAAACAATTGAAATATCACACATCTCTGCTCTTCTGAGTTTATTCTAGTTCATTTTAGAAAAGCTTGAAATATTATACTCATTACAGCACTCTGCTATTTATCAGTGGTGGTAATTTCATTGATTTTCAGATTGCCTTGGATATTTTGTTTGGTCTTGAATCATTGCTTACATCTTGAAATCCATTGTTATTCATGATCATATAGTTTGTTTTTTGTTTGTTTGAGGTCACCTGAAAATTTATGATATCTTGAATCTTACACACCTCTCAGATATGAAATTATTATCCTGTGTAATTGATTCATTGTATCTCAAGATTTACATTTGTTCAAGCGATTTTGAATAAACCCCTATTTTTGGATCATGAATTATTAATAAATCTTGATGTAAATGATTTGAAATTTGTCTTGTGATTATCAGAAAAATTTGTGAAAAATTCTTTTGAAAAATGGTCATTAAAACTCACTGCTATTTCATGATGTATTTGATTTGAATATATGTTTGTTTAAAATCATTTGAAATTATTGATTTATTGAATCTCACACATATCTTGAATCTAAAATTAATATTCTGGTGTGATTGATTCACTGAATCTTGAAAATTTCATATTCCTCAAATGATTTCAAATAAATGGTATTTTTTTAATCATTGGATCATAAATCATCTTATGTGACCGTGATCTTGACAAGTATGAATTGAAATTATTTTTTGTGTTGCTCTGATACTGTTTTTGAAAAATGTTTGTTTTGCAATCATCTGTTTGTTGCTCAGATACATATGCATCATCTGTTATCTTGTCTGCTTGGGCTTTGTACTTATAATTTTTTTGGTCTATGATATCCTTGCTCATCTCTCGTGTCATCCTCATTAATTGAAACATCAAGTGGTATCAGTTGTTTGGAAGTGCTAAATTTGATTTATTTTTTTGTATATATTATAATCGCTCTTGTCATGTATAGATCAACATATTCCTCTTGTAATTGATTTTCAATTTTAAAATTGTTTATTGATTATTCATTTAGAAATTGGAATCAATATCCAAATTGAACTGTATTTATAATTCATCAAAATTATTGTCAAATTTTGAAATTGCGATGAATTGTGACTGCAGTATATTTCACAACAAGAGGAGATTTTGTTTAAAATTTTCATGATGGTTGAACATTTATTATAATATCTTTGAACTGGCAATTATTTCACGACCATCTCCTTTATCTATCATCATTCTGTCATCCATCATGTCTTTTATAGTAATGTGGAGAGTTAACATGTTTTAAAATCTTTTTGAATAAACAGTGGAAATATTTGTGATAGAAATGGGACTATGCTATTTTTCAAAATTAGTGACAATTGAAAATTTTCAACGATCTCGGTACAATTGATCATATTTCATAATATAATCAATTTAGAAATTTATTTCACACTCCATTCATGTACCTACCCCATCTTTTATCATCCATATATTGGTTTTATATACCGAGATGTTTTTCTTTTTAATGATAAATATATAATTAATACATTAGTGTTTCTCTAACCTCATTTAAAAATCCAAGCTCTGGTCATGCATGGTTAAGAGACAACTTATAATTTAAGCTGCGACTGACCTCATTAAAAAATCCAAGCTCTGGTTATGCGTGGTCAGTGTGCTCTTAAATAAAAAATAAAAGAAAAAGGAAATAATGTACTAAATATAAATAAATACGAATTTCTCCTTGGTATGTAAAAATCAGCCTATCAATCCATGTTCTAATTTGTGAAATGTGTTAATATCTTATGACGTATTATGATTTGTTGATTGATAACTATTGGGATTTGAGATTATTCGATTTTGTCACTTAAGTTGAATTATTAATTATAGTCCAAATCCGTCATTGGTTTTGAACTTCCTTTTTATAAAATTCTTTTGGAAATAATTGAAAATATATGTTTTTGAAACTCTCCATTTTACATTCATCATAAATCCGTCAGTTTTTACAATGTGAAATATGCCACTAGTTCTCAGTTTATTATGATTTTTTTTTTGACTGATTGAGATTTATGATGACTGTTCTTCCTCTTAAGCTGATATTGTATTTGTTAGTCATTTTTCATCTATATTTTAAATTCTGTATCCTTTTGATGATAACGAAAGGGGGAGAATGGATTGAGATTTTGATTTATGAGTGAATATTTTATAAATATTTTTATTTTTGAAAATCCATTCATTTTTCATTCTTTTCACTCATGCACATTTCTTGGGGGAGTTTTTTGTTGTAAGGGGAGCATACATACAGGGGGAGTTCAATAATTCAGTGTCAAACACATTTATAATAATATTATATTCAAAATCTTATTTTATGTTTGTCATCATCAAAAGGGGGAGATTGTTGTGTCTAACAATTCTATGATTTTTGTTTGATGATAACAAACATATGATATTATTTAAATGTGTTTGTAATTGTACTATTTTATTTTACACCGTTTCAAAGAAATAAATGTTTGTTGAATAAAATACTATTATACACAATTGAATATATTCATAGTATATTTATTCAATTAAATACTTTATTTCAACATCTGAAATAGTACAACATTCTAACTTTACTATTGTATATTCACAAATACGATTGACAAATTTGTTTGAACATAATAAAATAATATTTTATTTCAATAAACTTTGTTTATTACAAATATCAGTACAATTTTTCTTATTTTGTACATTTGTTTCTCAATACAACGCTCATTACTCTAGTATACAGTCATTGCATTACTACAACATTTCACTCATTCATATTGCAATTATCGGGAAAAAAAATTAATTAACGTGTGACAAACATGAGAGATCAACTCAAGATCAAGGAAAATCACAAGACAACATGCAACATAGACTGGTTCAAAAAGTTACATGGTGGGAGCAAGTTTTATATTCATTCAGCATGGACATGCAGTATACATTTTTTTGTTTCAGCATGTATGACAAGTGAACACAACACGGTGAAGCATGAAACAGTGATGCAACAACTATTATGGTGATGTCAAATTCAGCATGTCAAGCTTACAAGGCATACAACATAATTGAGTCAGGATATGAGCACAAACAGGAAAGTTTTTTTTAATCAAGCATGGAGAAAGAAGTTTATTTTTTGGCTAGTGTTAAATTGTCTCAAGAAATCTCACTGTATATCTATTGGCAAGTTTTCAATGCAGATATTCTTTCTCCAGAAATTTAAAGAGATCTTATCATCTTTTGATTTACAGCGAAAAAGAAATGTGGCAAGCAATGAATTGTTCATACAACAGCATTTTTGATAAGGGATGAATTGCACAAATCAATCGGGTGTTCAAAAGGGATTTAATGCTATTTCCAGAAATGGTGAAGGAATACATTTTCTCATTCATTCATGGAAACATATAACACATTATCCTGGAGCATACATATATACATGTTGTAGAATAATAGTGCAGTTTCAATGGTGGTTGAGCCATTTATATTTGGCAAGAAACATTTTTGAATTCATCTCAGATATAACAAAATTGGAAATGTTTTTTTGTCTTGCAGATTTTTCTAAATCAGTACAGGTAATGGTGGCAAGAAAACAATTTTGCAAATCAGGTTTTGCATTGCAAATCTTTCCAGTTATGATACAAGGAGCAGAAATATCTCAGTAAATAACTTTGGCATGCAATTTCAAAATTTCCTATTTTGAATTGCAAATAGATGAGAATTGCATGGTAATGCACATTCAATACATCACTCCTAAGCGAGTGATCAATAATTTCCAGATTTAAAACAAATCAGTGTTCAAATGTTTGGTATGGAAATCAATTTATTTCCAGTCTTTAATTGGTAAATCATTTATTTCCTGAGCACATATGGCAAATGATTTTGGACAATAAGCATTCAAGTTTCAAATCAGATTAAATTGGCACGGCAAAACTGGAAAGTGTTAAATGAGTAATTCATGCATTCATATGATTCAAGTATAAAACATGCAATCGGTTTTGGCATGTTTTAAATCAAATTTCCAGAATTGATTTATTCATTCAATACCGAAAATTTCAAGCCAACAAACATTTTTATAAAGGAATGTTTTTAATGTTTTGAGAAATCAAAATATTCCATTTCCAGAAATGAAAACATTTGTGGCAGTAAACAGTTTTGGGCATGAACTCAAACAAAGTGAGAATCAACATTAGTGAAAAACTTTGTGCATAAGTATTTGTACAAGAATGTGTACACGGTAATGGAAGGCAAGGGAATAATACACCTCATAGCAACAATTAACATGTTTCCAGTTTTACATGGGATCACATATGTTTTGAATGGCAAGAGAAACATTTGATTTATTTTCCCGAAATACAAGCGAGGATTAAATATTTACATATATATGTCATGAACCAATTTCCGGAAAATATGGAATGGAATCAGTTATTTCTTTCCTAAAAATCATTGTATTTTTTTTTTAGTGCAAAGAGAAACTTTCAAATTGTTTCTAGAAATTTAGTGATCAAAACATGACAGTTAAATCATCCAAGAAATCAAGCAAGCACACAAGGACAAAATCAACACTTTCCAGAAATGACTCAAGGGACCACAAATGTTTCAATTCATATCCAGATATGCCACAATTTCTTTTGGAATAAAGTCATGCCGCAGAGACAAAATTTATATTTCAGAGCATGTCATCAAAGTTGAACAATTCATCATTCATTCAAGGGACAAAGCCAAGTCCAGATTCATCATTAAAAGCAGAGCAAATCAATTGAAGAATCGAGCAAACCAAAAGGGAAAGCAACGCAATTAGGCCAAGCCATTTAATTGAAATCTGAGTGCAATTTAAGGATTTGAAATCCTATTACTGCACACGATTCCTCACAGGAAAATTCATCCAACTCACGGAAAAACCATCAATCATTTTCTCAAGTAAAATCAAAAGTCTTACAGAGTTGGAGCAAGGAAGATCAAACTTCGAATTCGAGCATGAAGCCAACATCGAACAACTAAAGGAGCAACAGATTTCTTGAACCAATCTTAAAGCCAATTCGAAGCGGAAGAATAATCCTAGGGGGCCGCCATTGAAGAACAAAGTTTAGACCAATATTGTTTTGAAGAAGCACAAAGGGGCCAACCATGTTTTGAGTCAAAGCTAAAACGGGTTTTTCTAATTTGGTTTTTATTTTGTTGTATTTTAATTTCACTTGTTGAAACACCCCACCTCCGTTAGGGTCACTCTCAAAGGGAATGCCCTAATTTTGGTGGAGGTTTATAAGTACAAGTCACAGATATACAAGACAGATATAAGAACACATATTTGTAAAACAGCGGAAGAACAACAAACTTTATTTCATTAAGTCAAATACGTGTTACAAAAACATCCTTTCCAAAAACATAGCACTTTCATAATCTATCTTGAGTACATTATTTAAAGAAGCATAAATAAAACATAGATAAACTGCAAAAGCCCCTTAGTGGATTGTCCAAAGCCATAGTTCAAAACAGGAAAGTCCAAGCAATACATTTCTCTTCTTCAAGCTGGATGTTGAGGCTGGTCAAGCTGCTGTGTTCCCTCCCTGAGGACCTGGGGGGGGGGGAAACGGAAGAAAGAAGACGAAAGAAAAATAGAGTCAGACATAAAGCCTGAGTAAGTCTAGTACTACTTTGTCTATGAATAAAGAACTGGGTATGATAAGTAAAACAGGAAGTGGGCAAACACTATGAACTTGGTTAAGTTATCTAGGGTCGAATATACTATCGTACCCCATGTTAATCTCTGAACCCATATAAACTAGTTTCCAATTTGCACCCCATAATCAGGGTGATGTGATCCATTCAATGATGATCGGCTCCTACTCGCATAGTTACATGTGTCTTACGGCCCCCGATGTCTGTAGTTACCTATGCTGGTCCCACCATGGGGTGTATCAAGTCCCATAGTGGCAACCCGACACAACCTTAGAGTGCACAGGTATGCTACTGGTGTCCAGTGCCTTATTTTTCTGCGCCGGAGTGTGTGCACGCCCGCACTCCGTTAGAACCTACACTGCTACACCACCGCCGTCGCTTTGACCTCTTACAATCAGCCCAGTAATCGTGCCCCACCCTGCCTAGTTTCAGGGTATCCTGATACACCTTTTAGGGTTACTGCTGAAAAGGGTCCCCCGTTACTAGGTTTTCTATCTCTAGCCAACATGCTAAGTTGGTTAAGTGTTCCCTACCTAACCCCACCAGTCTGTTTAGTTTAGCATGTTCCATTTTGATTAAGTCTTTAGTTCACTTAATCCTAACAATCCTGACTCAGCCTTAATTGTCTTATTAAGGCCCTGACCTCTCACATTAGACAGGTATTGTTGTGGCTGCCTGTTGCCGGTTGGTTCCGGGCAGTCTTACGCCACAACTCAGTCTAACCTCGGGTCCTTGCTGGGCTCCATGTTTAACCTCCCACATTGGATAGGTATTGTTGTGACTACTGGACAGCCGGGCGGTTCCGGGCAGGTTTACATCACAACTCAATCCAACCTCGGGTTAAACACATCGTATTTTCTACATTTACATATCTTGTCATTCTTCTTTAATTATATGTAAATATTTGCGGCCCATTATTAGGTTAATGGTGTAAAGGTTACACCAATCACGGGCCCAACCCATACTTGAATTTGGGCCCTTCTATTTTATATTTTCATTCATTAATTCATTTTAACCCAACGTTATTTTCCCCCGTTTTACACGTCCGTTCATATATATTGGGCTTAGCCTTTTAAAGCCCAATTTAGCCATGCGAAAGGGGAGGCTTATGGCGTATACACAAAGAGGGGAAAGTGAGCGCATGAACTTGCAATACGACGTTGGAGATACAAAATAGATATTGGTGTACTTGCATAGTGGTAACATAGGTGACATGAATCAAAGCATGTGAACTTGCATAGGTTTAACTACAACATGAACCTATATTCTTATTTAGGCATAATGTCAAACATAAGCATGTCATAAATATTTCTAGCATAAGCATAGCATAATGTCAAACATAAGCATGGCATAAATACTTTTAGCATAAACACGACATAAACATAAACAAGTCATGTTCATAAGGTTTCTACATGTTTTAAAGGGGATACTTTGTTACTAACATAAAAGCATAGTTCAACTTAATCATGGTTTAAGTCTAATCACATAACGATGGTATAAATATACTTATGCATAAATATTCCTAATCATGGTGTTTGCTTTAAACTTGCAAAAAGGGATTTTTGAGTCTAACCTAGCCATGTCTCACATATGTCATCATATAATTCTTTTAAACAAGATAAACTTAATCATGGATTTCAATTGTGCCAAATATCATTCATAGCCTAGCCATATTCACAAGCATGACTTAATATATGGATTATGGTGTCAAAATTCCAACATAGTTTCATATGAACTATAACAACCAACTTGTCTCAATTGCTTGCAAAACGATTTATGCACAAAATATACATCATGACGACATAATAACAAAGCCCCAAACTTGCATAAATTTCACTCAACTACATACATGTAGCTTCAACATAGATTACATAATTTGCGCAATATTCCAAACGTATATTTGCATAGAACTACCGCATGTAGTTCTTTATAATGAATAACATAATTTTGCACAAACATGAATTACTTCCATTGCCACAATTCAAGCATACATATCAACACAGTTGTTTATTTATACCAAAGTAATACTCTACTTACAATGGTTGCGGCGAATTCTCTAATTAAGAGACACGATTCCTTTGTTGAATTGATTAGCTTTAGGTTGCTTGAATTGCTTTAGTCTTTAGAACTTTTTTCCTAACCCTCTCTCTAGTCGGCGGCTACTCTTTGTCGTTCCTCAGCAACATGGCGGCTATAATCTTATTTTGAATGAATAGATTAGGGTTTAGTCTAGGGTTGTTTATATAGAGGTTAGGAATTGATTAGGACCATTGATGTTGCTAGGTTAGATCGTAGCCATTCATTAGGAAGAGAGACCAATAAAAACTCGCCACCTAGCCCTAATGACAAAGCAAGCTTCTGAAAATCGGCCAAACACAGACCTGGCCAGCCAGGGCTAGACCAGACCTGGCCAGCAGGTCATTTTTGACCTGGGCGCACTTGGCAGGTGCGCCAGGTCAAAAATGTACTGGCGCACTTCACAGGTGCGCCAGTTCATTTTTGTTCTGGCGCACTTCCCAAGTGCGCCAGTGCATTCTGACCCTTTTTCGGTTTTTCGCCCAACTTCGTTCGTCCATAACTTCTTCATACGATATCCGTTTTTCGAAAACTCGGACTCTATTTCGCGTATTTTCCCGAGACGAACGCAATGGCGTATCCCGTTTCCCTTAGTTCTTTGATTTGAAATTAATTATACTTTAATTTGTGAGTTTCACAGTCATAGAATTCACGGGGTGTTACATTCTCCCCCACTTAAAAGGATTTCGTCCCCGAAATCTTCAAGTTAGGAGGAATGTATATCCTAACATCCAATCATCCATCTACTCATCCATCAAACACGAGCATCCATTGTCCTTAAAGACTTCTAATGCTTCATGATCATATGCGAGGTGTGTGTGTACATGAACTTATCTAATGCAAAATCAGGCGGTCTACTGATTCAGTTGACCTCCTTAATGCGAATTATGTAAGTGCCATGAATTCATTATGTATGCAAATTTTCCTATTCTTGATTCTACATGAGTGCACAATCATTCAATACAAATGCAACATCCATATGACAACACATTATAGTTCAACCATATACGAAAGCAAACATATATGCATATGCAATATGAAGTGACTAAGCCGATCTAAAACCTAGATTGTGTGTGTATATGCAACCACGAGCAACCACTAGCAATCACTTGCAACCACTTGCAACCATCATACATAACATGTTTCAACTACATGTTTCCATCCAAAGGGTTTCTACCTAAAAGATAAGGTCGAGGAAATATACCTAAAAAGATAGATAAAAGCGCAACTTAAGGAAAGAGAAAGATCAAGGATGTACCCTCGAACAGAAAAGGGTAGGCTGTACGGATTCTAGCTTCAGTTTCCCAAGTCGCGTCTCCCTCGGCGTCGCTCCACTGGACTTTGACGAGCTTGACTTCGCGGTTGCGTAGCTTCTTCACTTCCGTTCCTAAGATGTGGGTTGGAACTTTTCTTATGGTTGCTTCGCGCTCCACTTCGGCCTCTTCGAGGATATTTGGCTCTACCACTTCAGCAGACTCATGTAGACATTTTCGGAGATGAGAAACGTGAAAAACGTTGTGGACTCCAGCCAACTTCTCGGGTAGCTCTAATCTATAGGACATTTTCCCAATTGTTCCTATCTAAAGGTATAGTCGAATGAAGCAAGTAGAAACTTTGTGCCTATTAGGCAATGTCAAAACTGAAAACCTATGCGACATATATATTGATTAGGAGAAGAACTCTCTAAGCATCAGCCCCGAAGACCGAAATCAACATCAGACTGACACCCAAAGAATTACTCAACCCAACCACCATATATGATTCTAGGAAACTAAGCATGATGGACTCCTTTTAGGTCACAAGGGAGTCCCTTCCTAAGACCAATCTGTATCCTATAAAACCCGAAAACTTTAGTCAAACCGATGAACACCCTCGAGTCCCAACATGTGTTACTAACAGATGAGTCATACTCCCTATGTGGTTTGCAACAGAAATTGGATTGAGAATGGGACCGAGAGGATATACTCTTAAGAAGAGATATTATGCACGAATCTAGTCTTCAATCTTCTAAGTCGCATTTCTTGAGCTTAACTCCATTATGCTTTGTCCGTCTTTAACTTCACTATTTCGTAGCTTCTTAATTCTTGTTTCCAAAATATGAGTTGGAACCCTTGCCTCTCGTTCCTCTTTCACTTATTCTCCTTCTAGTATACTTGGCTCAAGCCTTAACTGCGTACTCATGGTTCCATGCAAGCTCTCCAAAATTCATTAGTGAATCTTGGATCTTGTTCACTTACTAGAAGGTATTCCACATAGATGAATTATCTCTTGAAAATAAACAAATGTCAACTATGTTGCCAAATGTACTTACTAAGGTGATTCTTTACAACTCATGCATCAGCGAAATGAACCTTCAGCCTTAGTGGCGAACACTACTGGAGTGCCCTATTCTGAAATGCTCCTCCTAATGAACCCCCTTTCTAGAAGCTCTTTAATCTGTTTACTGAGCTCTTTCCTTTCTCGTGGAGCCATATGTCTAACGGGCAACGCAACGGGCTTTGCATTATCTACAAGATATATGCGGAAGTCTATTTCCCGCTTCGGAGGTAAGCCCTTCACCTCTTCAAAGACATCCGGATATTCCCGGACCACTCTAACTGATTTCAAGTTTTCAACAGAGGCATCTAGCGATTCAAGATAACTAAGCATAACCGCATACGAGGGATTACAAGAAATTTCCAAAGTATTACCGAGCTGGGTTAGGAGCCTAACAACCCTTTTCTCACAATCAAGGATGGCCCCATTACTGGATAGCCAATCCATACCCAAAATCAAACCATACCCCGAAAAGCCCAAAACAAAGGCACTACATTGAAATTCAATACTTAGAATAGAAATTTTCAATTCCAAACAGATCATAGACAAATGAGCTGGGCCCCCAATTGGGTTTGAAACAATTAAGGGGTCCTCTACCATACTAGTTTTTAGGTGCAGAGATTCTACTAAAGCAGACGAGATAAAGGAGTGTGATGCGCCGGAATCAAATAAAGTGCGAACGGGGTGATCATAAAGATAAACTACACTTTCTACAGAAGTGTTTGTACCTCGCTGTTGCAAAGGTGGCGCTTCCAGCACATGAATCTGTGCCCCTGGGGTGGATCCAGCGCTCTGCCCCTGTCCCCGTTTCTTTGGGCAGTCCTTAGCCCTATGGCCCGTCTCACCGCAAGAAAAGCACCCACCATTCTCCTTGGCCTTCTTTTTCCGGCAGTCCTTTACTAAGTGCCCCACTTTGCCACAGAAATTACACGTCCTCTTCTCTTTGTTGCCTTCCCCGCCCTTCTTAAAGTCTGTCTTCTTGGGTTGCAAACCCTCTTTCTTCTTGCCCTTATCCTCTTCATTCAGCAATGCCATTTGCACCAATCTTTCATACGTGGCTCCCATGGGTATATGGGTCATGGCCAAACTGTGTAATGGCTCATTTAACCCTTTGACAAAACGGAGAGCCTTCTTGTGCGGGGTATTGACTAGGTCAAGCCCAAACCTAGCCAGCTCATCGAACTGATTCACATATTCTCTGACTGTCTTGTCCCCTTGTTTAAGAAATAGGAATTTTTCTAACTGCAAACTCCTTTCTGCATCTGAGAGAAATTTGGTCTCAAACCTTGCCCTAAAGTCCTCCCATGTCTCCACTGGTCTTTCAGCATTAGTGACTTCCCACCAGTAGGAAGCCTCACCCTTCAATAGCCACACTGCCAACTGTACTTTTTGTCTATCCTCTACCTCAAAGATGATGAATAGGTCTTCAGTTTCTTTCAGCCAATTCCTAGCTGCTACGAAGGACTCAGTTCCATGGAAATCCCTTCCTCCCATAGCTTTAAAATCTTTACATATCTTAGCAAAAGTGTTTCCCCGAGGAGGAGGAGGTGGAGGAAAAGGTGCCGCTGCGGCTGGATGATTTCCTTCTGCTGGGGGAGGTGGAATGGTAGGACCAGGCTGAGTGGCCCTTGCTTCTAAGAACCGTCTAAACCAACCAGGTATGGGCACCCCTTCCGGCAAGTTAAGATCTTGGGACATGCTGAAACAAAAAGGATAGATTCAAAACGAAGGATAAGAGATAGTTCCTATGGCTTTGGGGAGTGGACTTTGCCTTTTTAAAATAAAATAATATTTTTCTTTTAAAAATGCTTCTTTAAATTTCCTTTTTGAAAATAATTTTTCAAAACTTTTTATCTTATCTGGTAAACCTATGCTCTGATACCAAGTGAAACACCCCACCTCCGTTAGGGTCACTCTCAAAGGGAATGCCCTAATTTTGGTGGAGGTTTATAAGTACAAGTCACAGATATACAAGACAGATATAAGAACACATATTTGTAAAACAGCGGAAGAACAACAAACTTTATTTCATTAAGTCAAATACGTGTTACAACAACATCCTTTCCAAAAACATAGCACTTTCATAATCTGTCTTGAGTACATTATTTAAAGAAGCATAAATAAAACATAGATAAACTGCAAAAGCCCCTTAGTGGATTGTCCAAAGCCATAGTTCAAAACAGGAAAGTCCAAGCAATACATTTCTCTTCTTCAAGCTGGATGTTGAGGCTGGTCAAGCTGCTGTGTTCCCTCCCTGAGGACCTGGGGGGGAACGGAAGAAAGAAGACGAAAGAAAAATAGAGTCAGACATAAAGCCTGAGTAAGTCTAGTACTACTTTGTCTATGAATAAAGAACTGGGTATGATAAGTAAAACAGGAAGTGGGCAAACACTATGAACTTGGTTAAGTTATCTAGGGTCGAATATACTATCGTATCCCATGTTAATCTCTGAACCCATATAAACTAGTTTCCAATTTGCACCCCATAATCAGGGTGATGTGATCCATTCAATGATGATCGACTCCTACTCGCATAGTTACATGTGTCTTACGGCCCCCGATGTCTGTAGTTACCTATGCTGGTCCCACCATGGGGTGTATCAAGTCCCATAGTGGCAACCCGACACAACCTTAGAGTGCACAGGTATGCTACTGGTGTCCAGTGCCTTATTTTTCTGCGCCGGAGTGTGTGCACGCCCGCACTCCGTTAGAACCTACACTGCTACACCACCGCCGTCGCTTTGACCTCTTACAATCAGCCCAGTAATCGTGCCCCACCCTGCCTAGTTTCAGGGTATCCTGATACACCTTTTAGGGTTACTGCTGAAAAGGGTCCCCCGTTACTAGGTTTTCTATCTCTAGCCAACATGCTAAGTTGGTTAAGTGTTCCCTACCTAACCCCACCAGTCTGTTTAGTTTAGCATGTTCCATTTTGATTAAGTCTTTAGTTCACTTAATCCTAACAATCCTGACTCAGCCTTAATTGTCTTATTAAGGCCCTGACCTCTCACATTAGACAGGTATTGTTGTGGCTGCCTGTTGCCGGTTGGTTCCGGGCAGTCTTACGCCACAACTCAGTCTAACCTCGGGTCCTTGCTGGGCTCCATGTTTAACCTCCCACATTGGATAGGTATTGTTGTGACTACTGGACAGCCGGGCGGTTCCGGGCAGGTTTACATCACAACTCAATCCAACCTCGGGTTAAACACATCGTATTTTCTACATTTACATATCTTGTCATTCTTCTTTAATTATATGTAAATATTTGCGGCCCATTATTAGGTTAATGGTGTAAAGGTTACACCAATCACGGGCCCAACCCATACTTGAATTTGGGCCCTTCTATTTTATATTTTCATTCATTAATTCATTTTAACCCAACGTTATTTTCCCCCGTTTTACACGTCCGTTCATATATATTGGGCTTAGCCTTTTAAAGCCCAATTTAGCCATGCGAAAGGGGAGGCTTATGGCGTATACACAAAGAGGGGAAAGTGAGCGCATGAACTTGCAATACGACGTTGGAGATACAAAATAGATATTGGTGTACTTGCATAGTGGTAACATAGGTGACATGAATCAAAGCATGTGAACTTGCATAGGTTTAACTACAACATGAACCTATATTCTTATTTAGGCATAATGTCAAACATAAGCATGTCATAAATATTTCTAGCACAAGCATAGCATAATGTCAAACATAAGCATGGCATAAATACTTTTAGCATAAACACGACATAAACATAAACAAGTCATGTTCATAAGGTTTCTACATGTTTTAAAGGGGATACTTTGTTACTAACATAAAAGCATAGTTCAACTTAATCATGGTTTAAGTCTAATCACATAACGATGGTATAAATATACTTATGCATAAATATTCCTAATCATGGTGTTTGCTTTAAACTTGCAAAAAGGGATTTTTGAGTCTAACCTAGCCATGTCTCACATATGTCATCATATAATTCTTTTAAACAAGATAAACTTAATCATGGATTTCAATTGTGCCAAATATCATTCATAGCCTAGCCATATTCACAAGCATGACTTAATATATGGATTATGGTGTCAAAATTCCAACATAGTTTCATATGAACTATAACAACCAACTTGTCTCAATTGCTTGCAAAACGATTTATGCACAAAATATACATCATGACGACATAATAACAAAGCCCCAAACTTGCATAAATTTCACTCAACTACATACATGTAGCTTCAACATAGATTACATAATTTGCGCAATATTCCAAACGTATATTTGCATAGAACTACCGCATGTAGTTCTTTATAATGAATAACATAATTTTGCACAAACATGAATTACTTCCATTGCCACAATTCAAGCATACATATCAACACAGTTGTTTATTTATACCAAAGTAATACTCTACTTACAATGGTTGCGGCGAATTCTCTAATTAAGAGACACGATTCCTTTGTTGAATTGATTAGCTTTAGGTTGCTTGAATTGCTTTAGTCTTTAGAACTTTCTTCCTAACCCTCTCTCTAGTCGGCGGCTACTCTTTGTCGTTCCTCAGCAACATGGCGGCTATAATCTTATTTTGAATGAATAGATTAGGGTTTAGTCTAGGGTTGTTTATATAGAGGTTAGGAATTGATTAGGACCATTGATGTTGCTAGGTTAGATCGTAGCCATTCATTAGGAAGAGAGACCAATAAAAACTCGCCACCTAGCCCTAATGACAAAGCAAGCTTCTGAAAATCGGCCAAACACAGACCTGGCCAGCCAGGGCTAGACCAGACCTGGCCAGCAGGTCATTTTTGACCTGGGCGCACTTGGCAGGTGCGCCAGGTCAAAAATGTACTGGCGCACTTCACAGGTGCGCCAGTTCATTTTTGTTCTGGCGCACTTCCCAAGTGCGCCAGTGCATTCTGACCCTTTTTCGGTTTTTCGCCCAACTTCGTTCGTCCATAACTTCTTCATACGATATCCGTTTTTCGAAAACTCGGACTCTATTTCGCGTATTTTCCCGAGACGAACGCAATGGCGTATCCCGTTTCCCTTAGTTCTTTGATTTGAAATTAATTATACTTTAATTTGTGAGTTTCACAGTCATAGAATTCACGGGGTGTTACACTTGTGTCGTCCATTAGTTTCCTAGTTTCGTCTGTAAAATTAGACAGTTTCTAGAGTCTGTAAAATATAGGGGGTTTCCTAGTTTCGTCTGTAAAGCTAGGCAGTTTACTAGAGTCTGTAAAACTAGGGAAAATCTAACCTAGGGGATATAGGTCAGTCTACGGTTTTGAGCGTAGGATTAGAATAGGAGCAAGGGGTTCGCGATTTTGCATGGTCTTGTAAGCGGGATCTGTTCTATTACCTAGTAGAAACCTTAGGAATGTAGCAATAGGCAGGATTTTGCCGAAGCTGGATATATCTTGTGTCATTTGCTTTTCTGCATTTATTTTCTGCTGCATTCTATGATTTAATTTTTTTTATATCTCGCTTAATTTTCAATAAACCCTATTCACCCCCCCTATAGGGTTAATCTAAATCCAACACCTACCACGTCCCATAGAAACCTAGTGCCTTCCTCCACTCCCGTAGTACAATTATTTGGATGTGCTCCTCTCGTGTCTCCAGACACTGCGATGATCTACCCCATATTTGGATGTGCTCCTCCCGTAGTACAGACTGGTCCAAGCATATCATGCCATCGCGTTATTGGATCCTACATCTAATCTTTTAATCATGCATTTTCTTTATCTTATTTTGCAGCTAATTAACTTGATTATCCACATATTCGCTTTTAATTCAAGTTACTTGGTTCATTAACCCACGACTGACTGCTTACTTTCTTTAATCAGCCCTATGCCATAGGAGCGTACTTCCGATTATTATTATTACATTTATTAGACTTAATACTTCTAATTATAAGTCTACTAATAATAAGTCTACTTTATTCTTTCTTATTTAATTATGACCTTATCTTGCACTGTTACCACAACCGTTGTTATGGATTTGGTTATTAACTTAGTTCCCTTAACTAAGGTTTACTAATAATTTATCTTTTCATTATTAATTATAACCTATGTTATAATTTCGCTTGTCCCAAGGACAAGTCTACCTATTATATATCGTTCCCATTCATGAAATTAATTATAATAGATTATATTCCTCGTTTCATCACATTTTCCTTAGCTTCCTTAATATGAACCAATTTTTACTGTTATAACATTTCTTCATTTACTGTCTTGTACATTATTATTATTTCGGGAAAATATTTTGCACGCTTCTTTTCATTGGTTAGCGAAAAGATATAAAGATCTATTTCCAAAAAGATCATCAACTAAGATCCATAGTTGCAGCTATATCTTTTATTTGCATTATGGACATATATATATATATTATTTGATTAGTGTGCAACACGGTAAAAGAACCCCTATTTCACACTAATCTCCTTTTTTCTTTCTTTTCTTGCAACTGTGTTCGCAGTAATTTTGCCATTATGGAAATGTATCCATTTTTTCCCAGTCCTAACAAACTCGGTCCACTAATAATTTCTCCCTTTTTATTTTTTGATTTAGATATTAATTCTCATTTCTCTTGTAACATTTCCAATAACTACAGATTTTTATACAAGATTAGGCTTACCAATTCTTTCACCATCATTTCGACAATTCATTGTAATTTTTTACAACATATCCAATTTATCGTTGAATAACAATCTTAAGAATATATGTATAATTACTGTCGAATTCATAATTTCAGTATTACAATAATTCTCAACCCAAACAGAAAGTTAATGGAATGGATTCATATAACGTCGAGGAATTTAAACGATAAATATGATTTAAATCCACTCACGTGACAGCTTTTCAATCCTTGAATCTGATTCAGATCTGCTATTCCGTGGTCTTTCTAATTGAATATAGTATTGAGATAACCATGGATTTACAAATCTGATGCTAAATAGAAAGAAAGAAACCCTAATAATTTAGATTCGCAGAATTTACCTCACGCAGACAAGAAATCTGAACACCTATATCGTAGATCTACATTCTTTGTCTTCAAATATTGAATTAGAATTCTCAAAAACTAATATTCTTATTTCTGAAAGATTTGGGGAAGAAAGAAAATGGCAGAGCCTTGGCGTTCTCTCAGAAAATCTGAGTTGGAGGCTAGGCTCAACTAGTCTATTTATAGGTGTACAGGATATTCTGGTCTATCGGATTAAATATAATAAAATCTGAAATGTACAAGTAGAAAATATAACACCAAATGGCTCGGAGCTGGGTCGATATGGACCCATGGTGAGTCGACCCATGGGTTGACCCATACTACAAGAAAAACAGCAAATAGCAGCGGCAGAAAACGCTGCTAATCCGTCGCTAAACAGGCATTAGCAACGGATTTCCTACATAAAGGTATGGTCAGCAAAAACCATAACGGTATCTGTGTCGGATTTTACGACGGAATTTAGCATGAATTTTCCGACAATTTACCGTCATTTTATTAATTTTATAACAAAAATAAAAATCATTTATTAATTTACTTCTGTTTTAATGTTTATTTATATACCGACGATTTACTGACGGATTATTAATTTAGTATAAAATATTATTTACAAAATCAGTCGGTAAACCCTTACTAATTACCAAGGGATTAGCGACAAAAAGTTTTGACAAAAAAAATCTGCCTTTTTTTATTTGTCGGTAAACCCTTACTATTCAGCAAAGGTTTACCGACGGAAATAAATTGGTGTATATTACCTTTTTATTATTTTTGTTGGTAATTTGGCGGTAAAATCTTTCAAATTAGCGTCGAATTTACAACGGAACGTTGTGAACGTAGTTATTTAGCTTTCCTGTTTTGATACTAATACGTCGGTATTCCCTTTCTGATATGGCGTTAACTGTTTTTAGCATCCTGCTCTTTCAGGTTTCCAAATTAATTTTATTCTGCTTATTCAGTTACAAATACTGATATTAAAAGCGAGCAAAAAATAGTATAAAATTGTCATCCACGTACAAATAATGCTCTTAAGCAATAACATAACGTAGATAATATTAACATATCACATAAAAAACATCCACAATCCTTCATTTCGTGCACCAAGCGGAATTATGAACAAAATTATTCAGCTGGTGTGAACGTTAAACCACATACAACCCATGACCATCACAACAGTACTAAAACCCCATAACTACCAAAATAACAAACATGTCCATAGTTGTACTACAACCACATATCTATATAAACACACACAATCGAAAACGAAAACAATTTTGTTATCAAAATCGAAATCGAAATCGGAAATCGAAATCAAAAACCGAAAACGATTTCGATATCAAAATCTATACCCAAAATAGGAAAAGTAGCGCAACAATTGGTGAACACGTAGGATAGATTTCTATCATCGAAGTTCGCCATTCTTTGTTTGAAGCAAGAAGATTTGGAGTGAGGATAAAATGAAAAAAAAAGCCCTAATGAAAATGTTAGTAGGAATAAGGGGAAGATGGCAGATGACGCGGATTGATCAGTTTGGGTTGACGGTTGTGATTTTTTTCTATTAGGATGCGGATTGATGAGGTGTGAGTGGTAATGATTAATTTTATTAACTTTTTGGAGTATGGTGATAACTGTTAATTAATTATTATTAATAATAATTAAAATTGCTAGATCAACGTCATTTCTTATTTATTACATTTTATTATTAATTTTAATTGGTATAACAAATTAAATGTTAATAGTAATTTTTATTTTCCACATTAGTATATTATTATTAAGATTAACTATCTAAAATTTATTTCTATTTATCAAATAATTATTAAATACATAAAAGTAAAACATATTATGAAAATTAATCAGCATTAACTATTGAATTTTATTTACTTCAAATAGTTATTATTTATTTACTTCTAATCAGCATTAATTTTCAAAAAAAATAATCATCATTAACTATTGAATTTTATTTACTTCTAATAGTTATTATTTATTATTAATTACTAATGTATTATTAACATTAATTATTTAAAATTTAAATTTACTAATTAATTACTAAGTAATAACACAAATTTAAAACATTTAACAAATAAAAAAAATAAAAAAATTCGTTTCAAATCTCTTGGAAAACTGCAGGAAAGTAGCTTCAAAATTATGTCGACGGTAATCTGACTCTATTAGCAACGAAATTTAGCGTCAAATATTATACGACGGTAAAGAGCTGCAATTTCCATTGATTTAGTGATAGAATTAGTATTCGACGGTAATAATTTATAATAAGATGACATACAAAATCCAAAATATTTTCTCTTACAAATCCCACGGAAATCCGCCGCTAATTAGCGACGGAATTTTCCGCTGCTAAAAATCTGTCGCTAATCTCGGTTTTTCTTGTAGTGCCATGACCTGGGCCATTAACGTTAATTTTTCCAAGAATTAAATCTTGTTTAATGTTGCTTGTAACGTTCCTTTTCTTACTAAATATTGCTATGTAAATTATTTTCTTTCATTAATAGTGTATATTCAATATTTCAATTTCAAACTTATGGGCATATATATGCATAAAACTCTTCAAATCTTTGACTGTTAATTGATGCGCAATAAATGTCTTTATTAATGCCATCTCTTCATCGATTCCTTCCTTTTTAATATATAATCAAATTTCTAACGCAGCTATTCTCTTGCCTATTTTTCATTCATTCCACATTAATTACTTTCTGTCCTTAAATTGCACTTTAATTTCAATTTTTGAATTTATGTGTATATATTTATGCATAACTTCTTTTATTTTTTAAATTCAAACCGCATTATTCCGACATTTATTTCGTACTCATTTTGATTGATTACATATTGCTTTTGGATTCCATATTCATGTATTTATTTTTACAGGAACACATATATATACTTGTACACGTATATATATATACACACACACACAAATACACACACTCATATATATATATATATACACATATCATTTTCTTACATGTACATGTTATATATATTTTTCTCTTAAAACATGCATTTCACTAGCCGTCCCTCTAAAATTTAAAATATAACATTGACAGGACTTAGACTCCTGATCTCCCCCTTGGAAAGTGCATGTCTTACCAACTCACCTAACTTAGCTTTTGTATACCATACTAAAGACATTGGTAGTTGTTGTTCTTATTATGTTTCTCTTATATCTTCTTTTTCACATTTGTTCTAAAACTTCATTTAAAGATAACTGTTTCTTTATAAATTAATCAATTTTATGCAAACCATAGGTTTATGATCAGAAAACCACCATGGATGCAATGATGCTAATACCGTGACCAAATTTTGAAATCTTACAAATTTTTTATTTTATTATTTTATTAAAAATGCGGGGTGATACATTCTCCCTCCTTTAGGAAATTTTGTCCCTGTTTACGTCGAAAATTATCGTCAACGCTCATGGTTTCCTTGTGAGTGGAAATTAAGATCCAGCAATGGAAAGTGAGCAAGTGGCAGTGTAGTATGCAGAGGAGAAAGCGCAAATAAATGGTCATACAAAGTTTATAGTGGTTCGGCCCGTCGAGGACTATGTCCACTTTGAATGGTTTTGCTCTTTTATTATATCTCGAGTACAAGTTACAACATTTAGTCAGGATGATTCCGAGTATGCATGAATCTCTATGTTCTTTATGATGTAATGGAAAAGTTGGAACTCTTATGCAGAGAACATGGCCATGGTGGCACGCAGGTCAAAGGTTGACTGTCTTATCTTCTTCTCCGATGCCAAAACAACCAAAATGTGGTTTAATGTCAAAAGTGTTGTTAAGTGTTGGGGAGTATGCTCATGTGTCCAAGAATGTGTATCTTCTTCTTCTTGGAATGATGGAAGGTGTTGAAGAGGCTTTGAGAAGATTATCTTCTTCTTAGGCAGCCATTAGAGCTTGGAGGAGAGCTTCAACAGACTCTTTTCACGTTGGAAATGAGGGGGTATTTATAGGAACTTGATAGTGGAGTAGGTGGAAAGCACAGAAATTTGTTTCCCGTATCCCAGCCTTTAGCATATATTCTATCCCCCAAGGGATGCGAATTTTGCATCCCAGATGGATGTGAATTTCGTATCTAAAAATTCGCATCCTAGAGGGATGCGAGATTTGCATCCAAAGGGATCTGAGCTCGTGTCTCGGGGGATGTGATATCGCAACCCTGAGGGATACGATCTCGCATCCTAGAGGGATGCAGAGAGGGATCATCCCATATCCCCAAAGGGGTACGAAATCGTATCCCTTCTGGGATACGAAATTCGTATCTGAAAAGCGGATATGAGGTTCATGTTCAGGCATGGGGATGCGAGATGCTTGAGGGATACAAGATTTCGAGGGAGGAGAAATGCTTGAGGATATGAGATTTTTGAAGGAGGTGGGATGCTTGAGGGATATTAGATGATCGAGGGATGAAAAGTCAGTGTGTACGACTTAAGCAGGATCTTTATATGGATATTGTGGAATTGTGTATGATAAGTTAACTAGTATACTACAATAGTTAAGCAAGTAAAATATGAGCTATATAGATATATCACAAGTAAAAGTAAATGAAGTAAGTAAAGACACCAGGATTTTTATACTGGTTCGGACTTAACGCCCTACGTCCAGTCCTGAAGCTCCTCTTCAGAATTCACTATCACGGCCTCTCTTAACCCGGAGGAATAGGTTTTAATACACTCGAGCACCAACAAGGATGTCCATGCCTGAGCACCCACACAGGACTTCACAAATTACAAGAGTTTTGACCTTTGTATGTGTTCTCTAATCAACACCGAGTAGTCACGATGAAGTATAACCTTCCTATAATCTTATCCTCAAGTATTTGAAGTGTATGTGAAGGTTGAAGGAAGTATGTTGCTTGTTGAGTCAAGAGATGTGAAATATTATCAAAGATTCAACAAGTAACTTGAATTTAGGAGCGATTCAAAATGCAAAGAGAATAGAAGTTCAAATCAGAAAATAGAGAGAATATAGGAGAATCAGTGATTTGGAAAACATGTTTGTAGTGCTTATATAATAGTAGAAGAGTAGCATTCCTTCATGAAAGATTTCAGCAAAAAGTTGCGTCCATTTCCATTTGTATTTGAAGAGAAATCTCTTCATGAAAGAAGGTGACTCTTCATAAAAAAGGCTTCTTTTTCAAATCAGTCAACTGATCTAAAAATCATTAGTCAACTGATTGAATTACACTGTAATCTTTTGTATTTAAAATAATTTAGAACTACTCGTTACTGGTCAAGAAACTCACTGACCAGTCGACTGGTAGAATTATAACCAGTCGACTGGTTACAGTGTTTTCTACCCAGTCAAGGCTTTTTAAAGCCTTATATTATATATATATATATATATATCAATTGTTTTGTATATTCGTGTTATACTTGAGGATTGATTTTAACTCTAACGACTCTCTCTCTCTATATATATACATGTATATGTATATGTATAAACTTAGCTCCATGACATGATTTCCATTGCTCTTCTCTTTGTTGACATTAATCAAAATTCTTTTTTTCAACGTTCTCCCCCTTTTTGATTGATGACCTCATATTGCATTCACGTTGAAAAGTTTTGAATATCTCCACCTGAATATATGTTTGTAATCATATTTAGCTCCCCTTGAATTTCTGCAATATTTTGTTAGTTCATAAATATATAAACTTACCGTTCAGATTCCAGCAACAAAATGTTAGAGCATATATTTTCAATGCATAAATAAGTAAATCCATCATTACGAGCATAAAATATGGTTCCTTATCTTTGCTTATGTCTACTTTCCATTTAAGATTCCTACGAGTCCTGTAGTTGGATACGAAGCTTTCTTTAAACATTTCACCCCTTTTGGGGGTCCCATCGGGGTTGCAGCAAGATTTAAATTTGTGGAGGCTTGGTTTCCATTTCAATGCGGAAGCGCCTTAGACTTTTATCATTTCTTCTTTAAAGTTTCTTCATTTAGAATAATTTTGAATAGCATTTCTCATCTTTGAGAACAGATTGTCATCCTTTTCTAAAATCCTTCCATAAGCATTGATAGATATGGAAGGGGTTTATGCTCCATTTGTCTGGATTATAAGCTTCGATCTTCTTTTGATTGATTATAATTAAAGCCTTCATTCTTAGAATTTGTTCCTCACAGAACCTTAAATCCACATAAGCTAACTCTGGTACTATCAGATTAGAAGACCTTTGCATGGATTTGTTTGACCTATCATTTTTATTGGGTTTTTGTTTTGTTGAAGGGTATAATGCTTACCTTTCTTCTAGAGACTGATTCAGTGATACCATTAATCCTTCTTTATTACTCCTTTTCTGATAGCATGAAGGGCTTATGACTTATTTTCTTTGTTAGACTATGTAGGTATCCAAAATTCTCTTTTGGCTCATACTTAGCACCTTGGGAACGTTCTTTCGTTTTATGGGAATTTTTTCCCCAAACCATAGTTACTACCTTTTGGTTTATATGAAGCTTTTCTCAATGAATAAGAAGTCCTTCATGAATCATACTGAGATTTCTAATACTTAGGTCATTTATATCTTTTTTACTAAATAGGAAGGTTAATAAGTATTAGAGGTTCAAGTGTTTCTACCAGAATTAACACCGAGACAGGATGACAGTGAAGAGGCATTAATCCACCACGAGTGGAAAGGGGTAATCCGTAAGCAAAGGCCAGAGATAGGATAAAACCGAGAGCAAGAGGAAGATGTTTGGAGTGGAAAGCAACTGACATCATCATCAAGGAAGGTACCTCAGATTCGGAATGTAGAAAGAATACTGGTATCTTGGCATGAGGGATAACCAACAAAAATTCATCCGAAGTCGGAAGCTGATGGAGAGAAAGAACAAGGATTCCACAACCCGAGACCTAGAAGGACGAAAGGGCTATCGACATTAACTTGCTTAATGCCGATACATTTAGAGATGAAAGCATAAAAAAACACAGTGTTCGAAACATAAGGAATTTTTCTGGAAGCCAGCTACTGGGACCCCAGTTAGATGATCACCGAGAGGCCACTTTAGCAACAACCAGTAAAGCACCGGAAGCATCCTTATGGAAAGTCGAAGCACACTATAGGGATCTACCGAAAGGCAAGTTAAAGCCTCCAAGAGATACAAGCTATCCACACTAATATGCTTAGTGTTGATATCGGCAGGGGTGGCGGATCCCGTAACCATACACTTGAAGCATGGAGACAAGTTTCCAGAAGAATTAATGATAAGATCGAAAGCTCATAACCGAAAGTCAAAACTATTGCTTGGTATTGATACAAGGAAGGAGAGAACGTTAAAGAAAATTTCTAAAGACCGAAACCATCCTTTCGAGAACCAGAGACCGTCCTCTCGAGATCCGAAAACGACACCCTAACAACAAAAAAGCAAAACCAAAAGAACAGCCGGGAGCCAAAGCAACCGGAACCAAAGGGAAAAGCGGCCGGCAGGGGCTTCTACTGGCCCAATGACAAAAGGGACCCCGATTTGTCTATAAATAAGACCCTAGGGGTCTCATTTTCGGGACTGAATTTTCATTTCTCATTCTTCTACTCATTTCTTCTAGAGTAAACCCTAATTTCCAAATCAATTTGGGGATTTCTGTTGTAATCACTTATGTATTCAGAATCAAAGATTAGTAAAGAACAGATCAACACTTAGCGTATTTCTTTTGAGATTCTTATGAGTACTCTTAGTTATTTCCAACACAACACACCATATGCTTTCTATATGGTTAAGGTTTCACATCCAATTCTAAACCTTTTCGCAAATTTGTAGCAAAACCCCTTCCAATAAGCCATTTAGCCATCTACCGAGGGTTGTACTTGGGGAACCCTTGTCCCAGGATAACTATTGGTTCTTAAGTTGCTCAAGCGTGATGCTCACCCTTTGAGGGAAGAGTAACTAATCATTGGGCTTTAGACCTTGATATCTAGGAAACAGTGAACTAACTCAAGCTCGTGGAAACTAAATAATCCTATTTTCTCCTTAGGTCCACTTCCGTAGACCTGTCTCCGGTGTTGAAGAAAAATATCGTTAACATTTTGGCGCTAGAAGGAGGGCTTGAACCTCCGACCTTGCGGTTAATCTTACCCCATATCTAACTATGTTATTCCATCCCAGATTGGTCTAAGATTTTAAGAAGCAATAATATGGGCAAAAGGTCCCAACAAGAGTCTTCTGGATCTCAAATGGATATGTCAGATACTACTGACCCAAGAGCGACAGAAGAGCAAAGGTTAAGAATGGAAGCCTTGCAAATAATCAAATGGAAAAAGGAAATGGAGCAATATGTTTCCAACTGTTGGAATGGCAACCCTTCCTATGTAAAACAAACATCAGCCTTTTCTCTAAGTGGTTCTACGTCAAGGGGAAGTAACCCCTTCTCTTATATAAGGAAAGCGATCCACGAGAAAATTAAAGGGATGGTATTCGAATGAGAAATAATTGAGGATTTTAATCACTTTACTTCGAAATGGGTTAAAAACGTAACACTTCGACCTCCACATGCCTTGAAAAGAAGCAAGGATGTAGTTGAAGCGACAAGATTAAGTAACAAAAGGGTTAGGGTCCAACGACAAGGAATGGCCTTTATACCAAGGATGCCTGATGGATGCCACCTTACCACCTCGATGGAAAAAATTTACTTCCTAACAAAGAAAGAACTCAACTATTGTCCATTCGCAAAGAAGGAGCCCAAGTACGAAAGGAAATTGGGAGGGCCTTACTGTCACTATCATATGATAAATGGACATGAAACTAACCACTGCAAAGCCCTCGAGGGGATGATCATCAAGTACCTTAACCAAGGCCAATTACAAAAATTTGTAAAAGGATCAAACTAAGTTCAATAAAATCCTTATGAAAAGGATTATTTGCATAACTAAGGGTACAAAAACCCTCTCTTGAACTCGAAATAATCCAAGATGGTCAGATCACAAATGGATAAAAACCCTTGCCACCGCCAAGTTGGCCAGGGCAAGGCACCTCCTGGAGGGGGTGGTGTGTAAGCCTTTCTCCGTGCCCAAATCAGGAAGGGCCATGTTAAAGCATCAATAGTTTAAGCCTCTGATCCATGCCTGAAATGGTTAGGACGAAGCATCTAATTAGCATGCCTTGCCTCTGCTCCAAGAAGAGTATGCCCTACCTCTGCTGTGAACTAAGAACGTCCTACCTCTGATCGTAGAAGAGGGCGTCATACCTCTGCTTATGTTCAACATTACCTGTAGAAGGGAACGCATACCGTTATCATTGCCTACGATGATTAAGATAAGGCACCCCTCGAAGGGGGTGGAGTGTAAGCTTCTATCACCGCCTATGATGGCCAGGGTAGAGCATCGAAAGAGTAAGCCTTAATTCCGCCTCTACGATGATCTGGTTCAAGCGTGTAAGATCTTATCATCGCCTACAATGGTGAGGATAAGGCGTCTCCTGAAGCAGGGTCGGATAGGTCCTTGGGCCCTACTTGTGGATCTAGCCAAGCGCACCGGACGCATAGGCCCAGAGAGTGGCCAACAAAGAACGTACATCCTCTACTTTGACAATAAAAGACCAGAGAGTGGCTCAAGAAGCACGTACACCCTCTGCTTCACAAATCACGCCCAAAAAGGGGTAACGGAACTACTACCGGAAGTGCATTTCCGGTCCTATCTTAATACCCGAATCCAGGTATGTTCGGGATTTCTATATTATCAAAAAAGGGTTTTTGGTATCTCCTTCTAAACACCTAAATCTGGGTTGGTTCGGGACTTTCACTAATTACCAGAAAAAGGTTTATGATCTCTCATTCTAAATACCCGAATTTAGGCTAGTTCAAGATTTCCACTAATTACCAGAAATAGGTTTCTGTTCTTCTATTAAATAACCCAAATCTAGATTGTTTATGTATTTCTGTTACTAAGGGAGAGTTCCCGCATTCCTTTTTAAATATTTTGATCCAGATTATGGATCAAGGCCATATTGCTGTCAGAAGGAGGCTTCTAGAGTTCTATCTTTAATACTCTAATCTGGAGCGCGAAATTCTAATCCTTAAAGAAGGAATATGCTATCGACACGATGACTTGAGCATATCATATAGTAACCTTCAAGCAAAGATTGCGATCTTTCGTCTTGTTCAGGGAGATTTCTCAAAAACATTATAAACAAATTGCTACTATTTATGCTAAACATAAATTTAAAAAAAAGACAATGCATATTTCGTTCACAAGTTCATTCACAAAGTTACATCATTGACTACTCAAAAGAAAGTTAAACATTGTCGACACTTAGTACATCTTCCTATAATTTCCCATTCTCGGGTAAGGGGGAATAATAGCATGACGAAGCGCAGTACATAAAAGTTCATTGATTTTCTGCCACTTTTCCACAACTTTATACGGGTCACCTAAAGACCTAAGTTGAAGTTTCAAAGCTCGATTGTAGGCCCTGCCCATGACTCATAGAGTCTTATTTTCTTTCTACAAATTAGAAACACTCTTTCATAAAGCATGTCTTTTCTTTTGTAGTTGCTTGACATTGGAAGTATAGAAGTCGATACGTTGAAATGTATCCTCATTATACTTCCTGTCATAAAAACCATTGATATCGACTTTAACTTTCTGATACCACCTACCTGCAAGAGAATCGTCCAACCCAGAGTGGAAATTCCTCGCATGATGGCTTAACCTAAACTCTGGGACCCCGAACTCTACTGAGACTCGTGGAGATTCAAGTGCAGAAGTATCAGTGATACATTCGAAGGTGAATTCCCAAGTTTTACATTTAATTAATGCATTGTCACGCTCAACCTTTAAATCATTGATTTGACGATGTAGCTCATCCACTTTTTATCAAAATCGGTGGAGGGATTCGTCTTTATCTCCCTCTTGAGCTCAAGGATAATTTTATCCTTTTTCCCTAACTGACCCGTCAAAACATTCATTTGTACATTTAAACACTTCATAGACGGATCTTCGAACAAAACTGACTCATCTATGTTATCAATGGGAGAGTCCTCTAGAAGTCTTCCTCGGTTTGTAGTTGTTAACACATCCTTCCTAGCAAAGGGGGAAGGACCTTTGCTTGAAATTTCTTGTTTTATAAACATACAAACTACTGCTTATAGAATCTATTTTTGAAAGTAAGTAACAATAGTAAATCATAGCTCTCATCAATCAAAAGAGATCAATAAAGATGTTACCCTACTTTCATCCAAACGAATATTGATTACAAAAAATCATAACAATTTAATCATTCCCCTCGATACATTTTTTATTCATATTGCATATCAATTGTGCATGGTGAGCTCTAGGTTTATTTAGTATCACCTCCTTATCGTTACCCAGGAAACTAAAAGAAAATTGAGGATAATTCATATCGATAAGCTTAAGTTCTTTTAAAAAGCGTTCCCTACTGGACTTGAAAAGCGATTTTGTAAGAAACTCCCTCCTCAACCTCGACAACGAATGTAGATCACCCTTGGAAACAATGTCATTAGTAAAAATAGGGTTTTGCTATAATAATGAGTAGTAAAGGATCATCTCCAGAAGCATAAAGTCATGACATTTTGGAAGTATCTGTAAGTTTCAAAATACAAGCTAACCCAATGCAGGAAAGGAAGTGACTCAAGGGAAAAACTTTATACCTGAGAAATAGGGGAGACAAATTGCATTGCTAGTTCCCTCTCATCTGACTCTGAAAGAACAATATCTTTAGTAGGAGTACCAACACTGTATGAAATAATGGGAGCACATGAAGGATCGGTATTCGCATCCCCAAAGCCTAAGGCACTGCCGAAAGGAAAGGAAAGTAGGTCATTATCTTTGTTATCCTTGCAGCCTCAGCACTCAGGGTTGGATTCATTATTGTAATTACCTCCATCATCATCACCAGCATCCAAAGTCAATTCCTCCCCATTACTAGATTCAGAGTCATCTGGCAGTTCTTCGATGAATAGAAGGTCCTTGAACCTCACCTCACTTCTCCTAGGAACCTTAATAACATGTTCGGAAAAATTTACTCTCTTTGTAACTCTTCCCCAAACAGAAGGGTGAATAGAAGGGAAATTCGTACCCGAAAACTTTTTGAAGTTATCATAGTAAGCTTGGAAGAGAGCCCTCTCATAATATTCCATCACCACACCTAAAGAAATACTGGAGCTTCATAAACTACTCGTTTAGCATCATACAATGCATTTTCCTTTATCCTCAACTTCTTGGCATGCTCCATCATATCCGACCTCTCACACTTGAAATATGAAACCTTGATGGTTATGAAACTGCTGGTTTCCCTTTCTTTTCCAAGAGAAATTCTCAGTTGTTCGCAGGCCTCATTACTTTCGCTCTTTGCTATAGTTAAGTCATGAACCTTGGACTCCAACGTGGTATTTTCCTCTCTATGTTTATTCACTTTAGAGGATGATGATGCAATCACCATCCAAAGGGTATACCAAACTTTGGACGTTTGAAAAGGAATAAGATCAAGTCGACCCTTATATGAAAGCGTCTAAAAAGACATTATAAGGGGTAGAGAACAAACCAAAAGTTGTCGTTTATGAGATAATAGTAGAAACCCGACCAGTCAAAAAGGACTGACTATGGCATATTGGAAAAATCAATGGAAGGAAGAATAGATTTCACAACATCATCAAAATCATAAGTTGACAGAGTAAGGTTCAAAGAAACGTCATAACAAGGTAAAGAGGATGAGGGTAGCTCACGATCCTTCGAATCCAAAATTTCCTGAAATTTTGACATAAGAAAGCCTGCAACAAAGTCACTTCCTACGGTCTCAATTGGAGAAAAATCTACGATAGGAGTGTTTCTGGAAGAAGGGATAACGGGACTAAGCATGGGTTGACCACTAGGAAAAGTAACAGTCCTCTCACCAAGGAAGGAGGTTTCTAAATTTACACCTTTGTGTCTTTTGGGGAGACAGTCGAAGCTAGCCTTTTTCCGGACAAATCACTAAAATTAGCAGGGATGACTAGAGCATTGAATTCATTAACACCTTGACCAGCTGGTTACAAAAGAGAAAACGTAAAGAAAAAGTGGAACGTTGAATGAAAAATTGCAATCCTTATGATAGGATGACCTTACTTGAAGAACCTGGGAATAGAGGTGATGAGAGATTAAAGTCATCCGAGCTAGAAGACAAATTCATAGCACTCGGAAAGCAGATTGGAGGCTATCCCAGAATCTTTTGTCCAGTAGGCAAGAAGACATGTTTATGGAAGTTATGCAAAGTTAGTAGAATGGAACGTTGCCTCGGTTCTTCAAGTACTTTGCTAAGGGCATCCACAACTTAAACCTCTCATGCTTCAGGCTCCTCCTTTTTAGGAAAGAAGGCTAGAAAGAAGTAACAGCTAATAAAATATAATAAAAAAAAGAGAACAAAGAGAAGAGCCACTTACAAGGGTCAATGAAAGTCCCCGATATGCCAAGGGGACAACTGATGAAGAAAAACTGGTTTTCCCAATCTCTAGACTTATTAATGGAATCACTAACCCATTTCCACGTAGGACTAGAACGAAGAATGAGTGAGTCTGGCACTTTGTCTAGACGAAGTAAGAATCACAGAAGATTGACATTAAGGGAAGTTTGGCATGACTCAAGCGCTAAGATTTCTAAGCATAAAAGAAAAGTATACATATTCGTTGAAAGATGAATGGGGGAAATCCCCAAGTGACGTAGATACCTAAGTACAAACTCCGAAAAAGGGAAGAAACCTCCATGCCAGATGTGAACGACAGTATAGGCAAAGTACCCATCTGGTGGATTCTGAATAATATCTTGTGGGGAAGAGGGAATGGCGTCAATATCAGTTATACCAAAACTTCGGAGAATAGAATTTACTTCCTTTTGGGAATGAATGAAGGAATGTTGAGGGATAGGTACCTTCTTTGGGCGAGGTTTAATAGGTCTTCCTGGCCTAGAGATACCGGGTTGTTGCTCCTCAGACATTATACTACCAGGTGATATCATACCATAACATATGAATTAGTCCCCTTTACTTTTAGAAAAAGTATGTACAAATCACATGAAGGTGAGTAAATAACATGGAGGCTTACTAATGTTCGGAATTTAATCCATTAAAACACCAAAGTCGACTGTGGCAATCAATATTAACAAGGTTTGTGTATAAGCCACCTATGCTGGAGATCAACTAGACTTTTGGTATGAGACAGTTAGTAGGATCACTACCAAAAATCTAGTTAGTATCGAAAACCGGTACAAGCAAACCTGAGACCAAAATGTTTTATTTAAAAGCTTCAAATTTTGCCGATACCAAAATCGAGAAGAAATAAAGTTTCCGGTTTTCACAACTAAACCGGCACCTATTAGGATGGGAGCCAAATAAACACGACCCTTGGTATTGGTAAAATCGAAAGCTAATTAAGCAAATGAATGAGGTGTGGAGTTCACTTGCACCGAAAGCCTAATGTGATGTTTATTGACCAGAAATATCCTTCTACATATAATTTTGCATTTTAAACCCCAAAAATGTGTTTAGGAAAAATGTAACTTATTTGGCCTGCCATTAGGAGCTGCCCCAATTATCATCGTGATGTTATCACACTAGATACTTAAAATTCTAATCAATTTTCTTTGAGAAAGTTAAGGGCATGATGTAAACTTATGCCTACAACTGAGTTAGAAGTAATTACAAGGAATTGAGTCAGAAACCCGAAAAGGGCCTGAGAAATTTTGAAGAACAGTAACATTGTTTGAGCAATATAATAAGCATGAAAGAAGAAGAAGGAGAAATTAATGACAAATGATGCTCTTTCAATCTCAACCGCACGAGTAAGGTTGAATCAGCGGGTCAAATCCATCTTGAAGGGTGGAAAGTGGTAACCCAACATATTCAGAGCCGTATGGGACAAAGATCAAAATACTTCGACTTGAAAAGTCGAAAATACCCCTTCACTTTGGGGGCAAATGTTACTATCAGAATTAATACCAAGACAGACTGACAGTGAAGGGGCATTAGTCCATTACGAGTAGAAAGGGGTAATCCGTAAGCAAAGGACATATATAGGATAAACCCGAGAGCATGAGGGAGATGTTAAGGTACCTCAGATCCAAGACGAAGAAAGAATACCGGTAGGGTAGTCCCGGCATAAGGAATAACCAACAAGAAGCCATCGAAAGACGGAAGCTGATGAAGAGAAAGAGCAAGGATTCCACAACCCAAGACCCAGAAAGACGAAAGGGCTATCGACATTAACTTGCTTAATGTCGATACATTAAGATACGAAAGCATCAAAAGCACAAATTTTGAAACATAAGGAAATTGTTTGGAAGTCTGCAACCGGGACCCCAATTAGATGATCACCGAGTGGCCACTTTAACAAACAACCTGTAAAGCACCGGAAGAACCCTTCCGGAAAGTCAAAGCACACTTTAGGGATCTACTGAAAGGCAAGTCAGAGCCTCCAAGAGAGATGAGCTATCCATTCTAATCTGCTTAGTGTTGATACAGGCAAGAGTGGCGGATCCCGTGACCATACACTTAAAGCATGAATACAAGTTTCCTGAAGAATTAACGACAAGATCAAAAGGTCATAACCAGAAGCCAAAGCTATCCATACCAATATGCTTGGTATTGATAAAGGAAGGTAGAGACAACATTAAAGAAAAGTTTTAAAGACCGAGACCACCCTTCCGAGAACCGAAGACCGTCCTCCCGAGAGCCGAAACTGACACCCTAAAAGCAAAAAGCAAAGACAAAAGAGCGGTCATAGGCCCAAGCAACCGAAACTAAAGGGAAAAGTGGCCGTCAAGGGCTTCTGGTGGACCAATGATAAAAGGAACGCTGATTTGTCTATAAATAAGACCTCAGGGGTCGCACTTTCAGGACCTATTTTTCATTTCTCATTCTTGTACTCTTTTCTTCTAAAGTAAGCCCTAATTTCCAAATCAATTTGAGGATTTCTATTGTAATCTCTTATGTATTCACAATCAAAGATTAATAAAGAGCGGATCAACACCTAGCGTATTTCTTTTGAGCTTCTTATGAGTACTCTTAGTTATTTCCTATACAACATACCATATGCTTTCTACATGGTCATGGTTTCATATCCAAGTCTAAACCCTTCCGCAAAGTTGTAGCAAAACCCCTTCCTACAAGTCATTTAGCCTTCTACCGAGGGTTATGCTTAGGGAACACTTGTACCAAGATAACTGTTGGTTCTTAAGTCACTTTAGCGTAATGCTCACCCTTTGAGGAAAGAGTAATTAATCTTTTGGGCTTTAGACCTTGATATCTAGGAAAAGGTGAACTAACTCAAGCTCATGGAAGCCAAATAACCCTATTTATCCGTTAGGTCCATTTCCGTAGACCTATCTCCGGTGTTGACGAAAAATATCGTTAACATCAAGCTCTCCATCCAGTGCCAAAAATATTAGCAAAAATATGGTTAACGCAAAAAAATGATGTGGTCTATGTAGAATACTTCTCTTGTGAACGGGTTAACTCATGTTACACTACCGTTTCTGGAGTAAAATTCCTATAGACTGCTTCCGTTAATTTCCAAAAGTATTTCCTATAGAAAACAAGAGGCAATGATCAGACGTTGGCAGGGTAGATATCGAAAGACCACTTGAAGAAGCTTTGTCCCATATCACGTTAGTTTCCGCTGATAGTTTTCTATAGGTTTCATAGTATGCCCTTCAATCAGGACGCTAAACACTTTCGTAGGGATCTAGAACTTTTAAATTCCCTATGATGGATTACCATGCAGACCACTGTCACTAAAAGGAGATTTCAGTCGAGTCGACGAAGGACCTATCTAATCCTCGAAAGGGACTTGAAATCTAACTAGTTTGGACCATCTTCAGGAACCATCGATAAATTACAAGCTATGTAGTTTCAGATATTCCATTCTCAAAGTTGGTATAATTATCCTCTTCTAATTCTTAAGGCCTCTTGGAATGTTGGAAGGCTCTACTATCAAACTATTTTCCTTCCGACACTTTCGGTGTTGAACCTGCAATGTTATAAGATAGTGATAATATAATAATTAAGAAATTATCGCTTAATTACCTCAGTTAGTGAATAAATCTCTTTATTGATAAGTTTTTATGTTATAGACTTTCCCCCAAGTTGGCTTTGTAATTAGATTTTAAACTCAAACTTTTAGATACAAGAGTGAGAATGATAAATCCGGTCCTGATTCTGGATTCATGGGGTCATATTCATAGTTGTGGGTTGGCCCTTCCTTCTTTGCATGAGCTTTGTCCTTGTATCCTTATGAAGGCGCATACGGAGACATGATGAAGGCGTCTTCCTTCATTCTCTGGAAGAGTATCTATAACACACCTATTGGATTCTCCGATGGTAGTCTTCTGAAAACAGTCCCAGCTTATGGCGCTATTTAAGACATCATCTTCTTTTGCATATAATTTATGTTTGCAATGATTATCTGATAAAGCCTTAGGCTTACGGCATATTCCTCCGGAAAGTTCAAAAGGTATGCTAAGCCTTTTTCCACGTGCTTGAAGATAAATGTCCTGATGATCCTGCCCTTTGGTTTCCACCGATAGGAGCATTCCTTGCAGGATATAATCCTTTGCTTCTTCAATTCCGGTTCTCGAAGTAAATATTGAAGGAACAATTTAAATTGTATCGAAGGCCTGCTATCCTTAACATCCCTTCACATTAGCTTTGCCTTTCAGTTTCTTTCTGGTTATTTTGGTGTTAACAATATATATACACATGCACACATACATACATTTATACACAAGAGCATAAAATAACAACCCAAATAGTGCAACATATTGTGTGCTTTCTGTTTTCCACCACAAGTTTCAATTTAAATGAAAGTGTTATTGGAAAGAAGGAAAATGTTTTTTTTTTTAATATGAACTTGTGGAAACCATCGTGGGTTACATGTGACGTTACGTACACTGTTCGGGATTCATTGAATGCTTCCCGTATATACACGTAGGTTGATATATGTGAATATATATATATATATATATATATATATATATATATATATATATATATATATATATATATATATATATACACACACGAGCATGCGCTTTGCATGTGATCATGAAACATGCTTGCGCATGAATTATGCTTTTAAAATCAGTATATGTTTAACGCATTAAAGATAAAATGATTTACGCGAAGATTTAGTTACATCTTTACATTGAAATCATGTGTAATTAATTTACATTTTTATTTCTAAGTTGAAATATCTAAATCCTTTATTAGTTATAATTTTTATTTATGTTGTTAATTAATAAAGAATGACGATATAAGAATGTCGATTCAATAAATCTTACCTTAAAGTGATACTACGATTTGAACGTTCGGGCTACGTTGGAAAAGTATCCATTGGTGTCTGACGCCAATGGATACTTTTCCAACTACCCTTTCGCCATCTATAACCCCTCCCCCCCCCCCCTCCCCTCTTCATTCTCTCCGACTACCAAACCGAGCCTCCTTCTTTACAGCCGCATTTCAGAATTTTTTGGCGCCTTTTTGAGCTTCAAAACTTGTAAATTTGTATTCCGTTTAACTTATTTTTTGTACATTATAACATATGTTTTTTCTGATTTTTTTTTTTTTTTGGTTATGCAGTATGTCTAACGATACTGTCTTTGCTACTTCGCAGCCAGTTGCATACTGGACGAACGAACGAAATCCTGCGTTTATAGATATTTGTGTAGAGTATCTAGCCGAGCGCAAGGCTGGCGTTAGCAACTTCTACTCATCAGTCGCGACAGCAATAAACGCCCACTATAATATGGATTTTACAGAAACTCAGATTAAAAATAAATAGGATAATATGAAGCGGACATTTCGCGACTGGGACATACTGCTCAGGACATTTGGCGGGGAATGAGATGCAGTGTTCGATTTTCTAGACGGTCCTGATGATTTTTGGGCTACCGGCGCTGGCAGATCATATAGATGATTCAGGAGGAACTTGCGGATGAAGTTTCAAGAGCAAGATCTTTTATTCGATGGTTGTTTGCGTAAAGCAACTTGTGCGTACCCGATTCCTGATGTTGCGCCTCCTACTACACCTCCACCTCCACCAGCAACTGTGCCAACTGTTTATTTCACCTTTGTCGATGCCGGTTACTGTACTGATTGGATGACTACCGACGATCTCCTTTTTGATCAGCTCTCTAGGCGCAGACACGTAGAGCGTGGTAGCTTGAGCCGCTCGTTTATGACCGACCGTGTGAGACAGCTTTCTAATCGTTGCTATGAGATTATTCAGGGATCGGTAAATGTCGAGCTTTGGGAGATTCTGATGATTTTCCGCAATGATCAATGTGGAGATTTTTGCGGAATTTAGTGATGAGGGTATACGTGGGTTTATTTTAGTGGAGTTGAGCGCATTAGCACATCGTCATTTATTTTAGATTTTCATGTACTTGTTTTAATTTCAGTCTATTTGTGTTATTTATGTTTGTATTTTCGTTCGTATAATGAAATGTAATCGTTTTGTTTTGTGAAATTAGTATTTAATTAAATCAAAATAATTAATTTAACCATTAAATACCCCGCTAGCTCAAATACTCCGTTCGCAGCAAAAAACACATTACTCATTCGTTACAGTACGACGCTCAAATATCCCGCTCAAATGCCACGCTCAAATATCATGTTTTCGTTCGTCAAGACCGCACCCTTAGTATGTATAAAATTGTAGTTTGAATTTATAAATTTTTTAATTATTAGATCGTACGGAAGTGTATTTCTAAAAGCCCATAATTGAACCAAAAGGTTGCTTTTTCAAAAAACTATTAATTTTTACTGTTTACAAAGAGTTGCGATCAATCATGTCTGCATTTCTGTTTGCTTTGTAGCAGATAGTATTTTATTATTTCATCTCCTATTTGTCATTTACGAGAGATATTTATGCGTCAAGTAGTTTGGATGTAGTGCATTGAGTTCGATTCTCCTATTTGAGCAAACAAAACAATTAGCAAAATAATGGTGGACACAAGGATCAAAATGCATGCAAACAAACAAACAAAAAAAACCTATAGAGAATAATGGATGGATGAATTTGATGTCGTTTTTCCGTTGTTTCTTAAAATATGGATAAAAAAAAAAAAATTGTATTTTGTATTTTAACTTCGTTTTGTAAAATGATTGTTTTTCACGATATGTATGCGTTGTTCGTACTTTTGTACGTACGAAAACCGAAAATTAATAAATAGAAAAAGAACGTCAATCGCATTTTGTATTTTGAGTTTTGTAATTTCAACTTATATATATAGAAAAAAAAAAAAAATTCTGCAGCTGTTTTGTTATTGCGACCACTAAGGAATGATAAAGAAGTTGAAATGGTCATCATACTTTTACTATCCTCCACATATACATTAAATAAAATGGTTGTTTTTATTATTTTATACTGAAATTTAATATTTGAGTAGAACTCAAATAATTTTCAAAAAATTATGTGTATCACATCAAACCATACGTTTGAGCAGCAAAGATCCTAACCAACCTCCCACCCACGTATACAAATACAAATAGAATCAATATCCGCTACCTAAATTTATTTTTCTTCTGATATCAAATGGATCATAATGAAATGAATATTTTTCTATTTGTTTTAACTTTTAATCGGTTGCAGAAGCTTTTAATCAGTTTCTAAATTACTTTTGATGATTATATAAGAAATCATTCGTTGATCATGGTGATGTTTGTGTTGGCAGCCACTCATTCATTTCTTGTCACTATCATGTACGTTTGGTCTTTTCAATTTTCAAATATGCCCCCACTTCATATATATTGTTTTTTACGTGACCGCCCTTCATTTCTAACAAAGAACCCAGCTCTCTCTTCAAGTAAATATCAGAACTAAAACATATTTTGATGATACCCAACGTAAATTTAAACGAGTTCAGTTTTTTTTTTTCTTTTTTTCCCCTTAACGGGGACTCACAAAGTCACGCATTAGCCAAAGTAGAATCCTACTTTGACTTAGGTCATAGATTAGGACACCATTTTTATATTAAACCAGTGCTTATCCACTGATTAAGCTTATCATTGTCTTAAAAGGAATTACAAACGGTTGGCTTGCTGTAAAGTTTACACAATATAAGAAGTAGGATCATATTAAAAACCAACTTTTATGCTACTGGATTGTTCTAAGATCTCATTAAAAAAAAGGCATAACTTTCATCTAAATTATCAAAGAACGAGAAGAGAGCAGGACAAAAAATATCTGAAAAAACAGCACTTGTTTATTTAATCAAATAATTAAACCTTATACTTAATGCTTAATGGGTTGGTTGACGTTTACATGCAGAACTTGTTTGGCTTGGGCTACCATCTCATATTGTTAATTATCAGTTGCTTTCTTTTAACTTTGTACTTCAAATATTTGGCTATCCAAACTTATCTGTTCATTCGTTAAGTTCAGTTTTATATAGAAAACCCAAAGTGCTACAAAATATAAATGGAGCATTATCGTTTATGCACCACAAGTCGCAATCATACTCGTCATTAATCCCTTAATTTCACTTTGTCACCTGTTTGCAACCATTTGGAGGACCGTTAGTATTGAATATGCCTCTGACGCGTCTGATGTGCCGAACATCTCAACGATGGACACAGGCAACCAACCCGTCTGACTAGTTAGAGGAAATCAACTCTTTTGACGTCCAACACGTCGTTAATTTAACAATGTTAATTCAAGTTGAATTCAAATTTTAATACTTTTTCTAAAATTATTGTCTTTTGCTATCGAGGTCCATTTGAATCACAGTTCTTTTCTTTACAGCGTATTGAAGTGCTCTACATTATGCGTTATTATATAAATCTATTGGTGAAGACTGTTCAAAATGAACTCACATCTTTGGATCCCAAACCGCCGTTGATGGGATCGTAGTCCTCACACCCTAACCCCAATGGGGTTTGTCATCTCTCATACCCAATTTAGTAACGTACCACCACGTTCAATACACTATTAACTAACTGGCTTAATACACTATTCACGTTTATCCTAAATGAACCCATGTTTTCCCTTGCACAATTACAATTGTTGTAGCATGTTATTATTTCTTTCTTCAAAGCTTAGGGCGCGTTCTATATTAAATGGGCAAATGAAAGGATTGAGAAAGAGGTAAGTTTGCGAAAAGAAGATGCATTATTTAGCACGCGAAAGGGGAAAGGAAAGGAAAAGGGGAACGAAAGGGCCAAAAAACCACATTTAGTATGAGTGGACAGTACAACCAGTCGCGTCGTGAGCTTCCGACATGTCCAACACGGACGAGAATTGCCCGTATTATAAAAACAGCGCTACCTTAATCTGGATAACTATGCAAATGTTATCCTACCTCAACACCAAAGACATACCATATCCTATAAGGAGCATAACGTTGAACTTTGTTAATACAAAATATTGAGATAATATCTGTCTATAAAGTAAATAAAAAAGGATAATATTGGACATGCCACCATCAAAAGCAACAAGTGTTAGTTAACCATCCAAAACACAACTTACCACTGACTAAAAAAATTAGTAAATTGTTGTAACAACCCGTATTTTCCATAACCTGTTATAACTCAAAGCAAGACAGAATTAAATAATAAAATCTGAATCAAGGGAAACGGGCTATGCCATTACGTTCGTCTCGGAAAAATACGCGAAATAGAGTCCGAGTTTTCGAAAATCGGAGTCCGTATGACCCGATTAAGGCCCAACAAAGTTTTCAGAAAATTTCTAAGTAAAAACAGATTTTTCAAATTCAAATCTAAGCTTGGAAATTGGGCCAGTTTGGGCCAGGCGGGAGAATTCCCGCCACAGTACCCAAGTCGACAGCCCTGTCGACTTGGGAGTCGACTGGGTCTGACCAGGTCGACAGCCTTGTCGACTTGGCTGTCGACTTGGCTCAGACGCCCAGTTCTGCCTGGTGCACCATTTTGGGTTTGTGTTGAGCTTGGGGGCCAGATTCGATTTGGAGGGTTGAGATGAGAACTAGGGTTTAATCCTATGATCTAAATCACTAGCCTAATCTATAAATAAGACCCTAACCTACCCTAAATCATCATTAATCTATCCTACAACTAAACTATGGCAAAATCAATCCTCTCATGGCCTCCACTCTCTTCATAAATTCCTAAATCAATTTTCAAGAAATTTCCATGCATAAAAGTGTATTTAGGCTTGTATGATCCTCTTTAGCTTGCATTAAAGTCTTGTTTCTCTATTGGCATCATAAAGGAGGAGTCTTGATCAAGTTTGCTTGCATTTTGGGGTTTTAATTAGTTGCATAAGGGGGTTTCTTACATTTTCTATACTCATTTGAGTCTTCATAGCATTGTAAGCCTATTTCTACTCTTGTATTTTAACTATGAAGTTAATATGTTATGTTGCAAGTTGAGTTTGGGGTTAATCATGATATGTGCTTTGATCTTATGATTTTATGCATAAGCTTACTCTATGCATGTTAGTAAAGTCATTACCTTGGCTTTATGCATAGAAAGATATGATCTTTGGTTGGAAAGGTTGCATGATGCAACTTTGAAACTCTCATAAACCTTGTATTAACATGCATATAATGTTATATGCATGTTACTAGTTCTTATCTCATGCTATCTAAGGCCATGTTCCGCCTATTTGCCAAGTTTGATGTTATGCATGCATATGAACCTTATGCAAGTTGAAACCATGTTATGCATGCATATGAACACTATGCAAGTTAAAATGATGTTATGCATGCTTATGAATATCTTGCAAGTTGATAACATGATATGCAAGCTTATGATCACATCTTTGTCTCATATGCCACCATGTTTAACTTGTGGCTCCAACACCTTTATGTCATGATTTTGCCAAGTTCCCTCTTTCTATCCTTTATGCGCTATTGCGATATGTAAAGCGAGGGGATTGCGTTTGGGGTTGGGTAAACTTAAAAGACATAAAAACATAAGCTTGGGAATTTACCTGTTAAGTTAGGTCTACCCATTGGTAATTTACCTATTAAGTTAGGTCTACCCAATTGCTTGAAAATTTGTAACGTGTTTTGAAAACATGATGGACATGACACTTAGAAAACATGAGGATGGCCAACTCGAGGTTGGGTTGAGCTTGTAGCATAAACCTACCCGGAACCGACCGGCTTAACTAGTGGCTACAAGCAATAGGACCCAATGTGAGTAGTTGGTCATGTTGCACGTGAAACCCGAGGTTAGACTAAGTTGTGGTGTAAACCTACCCGGACCCGCCCGGCCTAACTAGTAACCACAACAAGGTCTAATGTGAGAGGTTGGGTGCATTAAATTAATTAATGCCACATGGTAGGGTTAAGTCATGGACCGCTTGAATACTTAACCAATTAAACACGATGGGTTGGTAGGGTTAAGTCATGAACCTTGGGTACACTTAACCAACTTGGTACTTGGATGAGTTGGGTTAACCACGTTTAACCCATTAAGGAAACCCTAGTTACGTGGTCCTTTGCACCAGTAACCCTCTTGGTTGTATCATGATACCCTAGGGACTAGGCTAGGGTGGGGCACGATTACTGGAACGACATGTAAGCGACCAAAACGACGGCTGTGTAGGTGCGCCGGTGTAGGTTCAGGCGGGCCATGGTCGTGCACATGGTCCGGAGTTGAAAAAGCAGGCACGGGCACCAGTAGGTTTAAACTGTGCGTGCTTGGTTTGTGTCAGTGGTTGACACCCTAGGACTTGATACACCCTAGGGTGGACCTAGCACAGTTTAGCTACACTTCGTAGTTGGGCCGTAAGACACTGACACTTGACGAGTTAGGCTTTAGGGAGCCGATCGACTAGACCGTGCTAGTTGGACCTTGATTTAGGTCATTCATGATGTTGGGCCAAACTGGGGCCTGGGGATCACTTCTTGTTTACACTTGACATGACTTGGGAAACTAGTACACTTGGTGCAAACCTCAATCTTGTATATGCGGTGCCACACTTGATCTATCTTGTTGACTTTTTACCATGCCAGTTATCATCCTATGACTCATCCTTGTTTACATATACAGTTAACTTTATTAGTTGTTGTACAATAGTAGGTAGGACTTACCAGTCTTTTGACTGACCCATTTTCTTTCGCCTCTTTTCTTTCGTTCCCCCCCCTCCAGGTTTACAGGGCGGGAATACCGGTACTTAGCTTGGATCTTAGCTGCTTTTCTTGGATAGCTCATGTATGCTCTGGACTTGAGCTCGCTATGGTTTTCTACCTTGGGGATAGCTACTTTATGTTTTCCTTTCCAGTTTCCAGTTTTATGTTTCTAGACTTTGTTTATGGAAAATAATGAACAAGTACTGTGTTGTAACTTAACTTATGGTTTTGATATGCTAGTTTTTATCCGCTGCTATATTTACTCTGTTTTTACTTATATGTTCTGTCTTGTGATATCTGCATGCATGTTTACCTTGTTTAAACGCCCCTCCAAAGCCAGTGCCCTTGCAAGAGTGGCACTGGCGGAGGTGGGGTGTTACATTTGGTATCAGAGCATAAGGTTTACGAGATTGGGGAAAAAAGGGTTTTAAAGTTACTTTTAAAAGCTATTTTCAAAACCAATTAAGTATTTTCCAAAGAAAAGTCTAGTTTATTTTGAGAGGCTATCCCCCAAGAGCCATAAGCACTATCCTTCGTTTCCTCGTTCTAAATCTATCTTTTCCCTTTTTCAGCATGGCCGATCTCAATCTTCCTGAGGGAGTCACCATTCCCGGATGGTTCCGGAGGTATTTGGAAGCTAGGGCCAACAATGCAGGTCCAGCAACCACTCCCACTATCACCGAGGTCCCACCCCCTCCTCCTCCTCCTCCTCCTCAGCAACCGCAAGCCGATTTCGCCAAGGTTTGCAAGGACTTCAAGGCCATGGGTGGCAAAAAAAATTATTGGGACAGAGACTTTCGTGGAAGCAAGAAACTGGTTGAAGGAAACCGAAGATCTCTTTGCCATTTTTGATATAGAGGACCGTAGAAAGGTTTTGTTGGCGGTTTGGCTACTAAAGGAGGAAGCTGCTTATTGGTGGGAGGTCACCAATGCTACTAGGCCCGTAGAAACCTGGGCCGACTTTAGGGCAAGGTTTGGGCTTAAGTTTCTATCGTCTGCAGAGGCAAATTTGCAACTAGAAAAGTTCATAGCCTTGAAGCAAGGAGACATGACAGTGAGAGAGTATGTGAATAAGTTCAACCAGCTTGCCCGATTCGGGTTGGACATGGTCAATACTCCCGAGAAGAAGGCTCTACGTTTTGCACGAGGGTTAAATGAGCCATTACAAGGTCTAGCCATGTCACACATACCCATGGGGGCCACTTTCGAGAGCCTAGTAGACATGGCATTGCTGCAGGGAGAGGATAAGAATGGGAAGAAAGAAGTCAAGCCCAATGAGACTCAGTCTAAGAAGACAGACTCCAAGTGGGGAGGGAATCAGAGTAATCAGAGTAACAAGAACAACAAGAACAACAAGGGCAACAAGAACAAGGCAAAGGACCCAAGAAGGTGCAACTTCTGTGGGATTGTTGGGCACATAGCCAAGGACTGTAGGAAGAAGAGAATGAAATTGGGTGGGTGCTTTCACTATGGAGAGACAGGACATTTTAGCAAGGATTGCCCTAAGAAGCAGGGCCATGGACAGACTCAACGTGCAGGTTCATCCGGAGGGCAAGTGCATGCTCTCAACGCCGCTCTAGCTCAGGATCGAGGTAGCATTTCTGTAGAAAGTCTTGTTTATATTTCTGATTATCCTGTTCGCACCTTATTTGATTCTGGCGCATCGCATAGTTTTATTTCTTCTGACATTGTTGAAAGTTTGCACCTAAGTACTAGCTTAGTTGAGGATCCCGTTTGTGTTTCGAATCCAATTGGGGGTTCATCCCATTTATCTATGATCTGTATGGATTTGAGGATTTCTATCTTGACCGTAGAATTCTCGTGTGATGCTTATGTTCTCGGGTTCAGGGATACGGGTTGATCTTGGGCATGGATTGGTTATCCGGCTATGGAGCCATTCTAGATTGTGAGCATAGGGTGGTGAGACTCATGACTCGCCTTGGTAATACCCTAGAGATTTCTTGCAACCCGCTAGATCCCGTCATGCTATGTTATCTTGAATCTCTTGACTCGTCTATCAATGATCTGCAATCTGTAAGGGTGGTTCGAGAATACCCTGATGTTTTTGAAGAAGTTAAGGGGTTACCCCCTAAGCGAGAGATAGATTTCCGCATTTATCTGGTTGATAACGCTAAGCCAGTCTCCTTACCAGTTAGGCACATGGCCCCGCGTGAAAGGAGTGAGCTCAGTAAGCAAATCAAGGAGCTACTTGAGAAGAATTTTATTAGGCGAAGCATTTCCGAATGGGGTGCTCCTGTGGTGTTCGCTACTAAGGCGGACGGCTCGCTTCGTCTATGTGTTGATTATCGAGAGTTGAACAAGCTGACCAAGAAGAATAGGCATCCATTACCGAGGATAGATGACCTCTTCGACCAGCTTGTTGGTGCTTCTGTTTTCTCTCAGCTTGATCTGGCTACTGGATTCCATCAGCTCAGGGTAGCTGAAGACAGTATAGACAAGACTGCGTTCAGGACTCTAGATGGATTCTTCGAATGGCTTGTCATGCCGTTCGGCTTGACTAATGCACCCGCATATTTCGTGGACTTGATGAGTAGGGTGTTCAGGGAGTTCTTGAACAAGTTTGTCGTGGTCTTCATGGATGATATTCTGATCTTCTCAAAAGACGAGGAAGAGCATGCTAGACATCTCAGGGAAGTGATGGATACGCTTAGAGCCCATCAGTTGAAAGCCAAGTTCTCCAAATGCCACTTTTGGAGAAAGGAAGTCCGGTTTCTTGGGCATATAGTTTCTAAGCAGGGTATAGCTGTGGATCCCGGGAAGGTGGTTGCAGTTCAAGACTGGAAGACTCCTAGGAATGCAACCGAAGTGCGAAGCTTTCTCGGTCTGGCAGGCTATTATAGGAAGTTCATTAGAGACTTCGCTAAGATTTCAGCCCCTCTCACTAGATTGACGAAGAAGAACTTAGTCTTTGCATGAGACTTAGAGTGTGAGCTCGCTTTTCAAAGGCTCAAAAGGGCCCTTACCACAGCTCCAGTTTTGGCATTACCCGATGGCGGTAAGATGTTTACCGTGTATACCGATGCATGTGGCACGGGGTTAGGCGCTGTTCTAATGCAGGTGGGAAGAGTGATATGTTATGGGGGTAGGCAACTTAAAGTTCATGAGAAGAACTACCCCACTCATGACTTGGAGTTGGCGGCGATTGTCTTTGCACTCAAGTCCTGGCGCCACTATCTTTTAGGCGAAAGGTTTGAGTTGTATACTGATCACAAATCACTCAAGTATCTCTTCTCGCAGAAAGATCTGAATCTTAGGCAGCAAAGGTGGATGGAATTCTTGGCATCATATGACTTCGAGATAGCTTATACCCCTGGCAAGGGTAATGCTGTGGCTGATGCACTAAGCAGAAAGAGGTTGACCCTAAGTCCTCTATTCGTCGAGATGAAGAATTTAGAGTATGTGGCAACCTTTGATTTCTCTTTGGCAATTGAGTCGATGACCGGTTCTTTAGCATCTCTGGAACTCAGACCTACCCTTCTTGATCAAGTTGGGGCTTCGCAGGGGGAAGACCCTCAGATAGTTGGGATTATGGATAAGCTAATTCGAGGAGAGACGTCTAGTCATCTCGCTCGATATTCTATTAATGACAAGGGTTGGCTGAGGAGAGATGGGAGGTTATGTGTTCCAGTGGTAGAAGATCTAGTAAGGAAAGTTCTTGAGGAAGCGCATCGCTCCAAGTTGACTATACATCCAGGCGGAGATAAGATGTATAAAGATATGAAGCGTATTTTCTTTTGGCCTGGGATGAAGAAGGATGTAGCAGAGTTTGTTTCTAGATGTATCATTTGCCAGCAAGTTAAGGCCGAGTCGAAGAAGCCCGGTGGGCTATTGCATCCTCTAGACGTTCCACTTTGGAAGTGGGAGAGTATTTCCATGGATTTTATTGATGGGCTACCAAGGTCAAGGAAAGGGAATACGAGCATTTGGGTCATTGTGAACAGACTTACGAAGAGTGCTCATTTCATTCCGGTAAAGAGCAAGAGGACCGCATCTTGGCTAGCGTCTTTATATCTTCGTGAGATTGTGAGACTTCATGGAGTCCCTTCTAGTATAGTCAGTGACCGTGACCCAATCTTTACAAGTCAGTTCTGGAATAGCTTGCAAGAAGCCATGGGCACGAAGTTGAATCTAAGTACTGCTTATCACCCACAAACGGACGGTCAAACCGAAAGGGTGAATAGGGTACTCGAGGATCTATTAAGGCTTTGTATTCTGGATTTTGGTGGTACTTGGGAAGACCATCTTCCTCTTGTTGAGTTTGCATATAATAACAGTTATCAAGCAAGCATAGGGATGGCACCATTTGAAGCCTTATATGGGAGGCCGTGCAAGTCGCCTACATGTTGGTGGGAGACTACAGATAAGCTTATACTTGGGCCTGATATGATCAGAGATGCATCCGAGAAGATCGAGTTGATTCGAAGACGGATGAAAGCGGCCCAAGACCGACAGAAATCCTATGCCGATAAGCGAAGATCTGATTTGGAGTTTGGTGTTGGAGATATAGTTTTCGTAAAGGTTTCTCCTTTGCGGAATGTGGTACGGTTTGGAGCCGTGGGGTAGTTAGCACCGAGATTTGTTGGACCCTTCCCTATTATAGAGAGGATCGGGCAGATGGCTTATAGAGTGAAATTGCCCGAGAAGCTTGCCGGAGTACACGATGTTTTTCATGTCTCGCATCTCCGGAAGTGTTTACATGAGTCAGCAGAGGTTGTTGAGCCAAGTGTTCTGGAAGATGTGGAAGTGGAGAAAGAAGCTACTTTGAGGAGAGCTCCGATTCGTATCTTGGGGACGGAGACCAAGAAGCTAAGGAATCGAGAGGTCAAGTTGGTGAAGGTTCAATGGGGTGAAGCCGAAGAAGACGCAACTTGGGAAACCGAGGAGAAGATGCGTGGGCTTTATCCATTCCTTTTTGAGGGTACACTCTCAATCTCTTTTCTTTGTTAGCATATCTTTCTCTTTGCTATCCATGTTTATCTAGTTTATCATGTTAATCTTGTCATGAGAACCTTAGGTAGAAACCCTTTGGATGAAACATGTGTTTGAAACATGTTATGCTTGATGGTTGCAAGTGGTTGCAAGTGTTTGCAAGTGGATACTCGTGGATGCATAATACACGTTAGGCACTAAGATCGGCTCACACACTTTCATACCGCATATGCATGAGTGTTTATGCTTATTCATGGATGAAAACTTGTTATGCTATCACGTGGATGTTGCATATGGATGAATGTTATGTGCACTCATGTAGAGATTATAAATTATGTTAGGAATTTGCATACATATGGACTCATTTCACTAACATATTTTGCATTAAGGGGGTTTACTGAATCAGTAACCTCCTGATTTCGCATTAGATAAGTACATATACACACACCTTTGCATATGATCATACAACATTTAGAACCTTTTAAGGACAATGATTGCTCGTGGATGATGTTTTGAGTAGATGGATGTTGGATGGTAGGATACGTTCTTCCTAACTTGAAGATTTCGGGGACGAAATCCTTTAAGGATGGGGGAATGTAACAACCCGTATTTTCCATAACCTGTTATAACTCAAAGCAAGACAGAATTAAATAATAAAATCTGAATCAAGGGAAACGGGCTATGCCATTGCGTTCGTCTCGGAAAAATACGCGAAATAGAGTCCGAGTTTTCGAAAATCGGAGTCCGTATGACCCGATTAAGGCCCAACAAAGTTTTCAGAAAATTTATAAGTAAAAACAGATTTTTCAAATTCAAATCTAAGCTTGGAAATTGGGCCAGTTTGGGCCAGGCGGGAGAATTCCCGCCACAGTACCCAAGTCGACAGCCCTGTCGACTTGGGAGTCGACTGGGTCTGACTAGGTCGACAGCCCTGTCGACTTGGCTGTCGACTTGGCTCAGACGCCCAGTTCTGCCTGGTGCACCATTTTGGGTTTGTGTTGAGCTTGGGGGCCAGATTCGATTTGGAGGGTTGAGATGAGAACTAGGGTTTAATCCTATGGTCTAAATCACTAGCCTAATCTATAAATAAGACCCTAACCTACCCTAAATCATCATTAATCAATCCTACAACTAAACTATGGCAAAATCAATCCTCTCATGGCCTCCACTCTCTTCATAAATTCCTAAATAAATTTTCAAGAAATTTCCATGCATACAAGTGTATTTAGGCTTGTATGATCCTCTTTAGCTTGCATTAAAGTCTTGTTTCTCTATTGGCATCATAAAGGAGGAGTCTTGATCAAGTTTGCTTGCATTTTGGGGTTTTAATTAGTTGCATAAGGGGGTTTCTTACATTTGCTATACTCATTTGAGTCTTCATAGCATTGTAAGCCTATTTCTACTCTTGTATTTTAACTATGAAGTTAATATGTTATGTTGCAAGTTGAGTTTGGGGTTAATCATGATATGTGCTTTGATCTTATGATTTTATGCATAAGCTTACTCTATGCATGTTAGTAAAGTCATTACCTTGGCTTTATGCATAGAAAGATATGATCTTTGGTTGGAAAGGTTGCATGATGCAACTTTGAAACTCTCATAAACCTTGTATTAACATGCATATAATGTTATATGCACGTTACTAGTTCTTATCTCATGCTATCTATGGCCATGTTCCGCCTATTTGCCAAGTTTGATGTTATGCATGCATATGAACCTTATGCAAGTTGAAACCATGTTATGCATGCATATGAACACTATGCAAGTTAAAATGATGTTATGCATGCTTATGAATATCTTGCAAGTTGATAACATGATATGCAAGCTTATGATCACATCTTTGTCTCATATGCCACCATGTTTAACTTGTGGCTCCAACACCTTTATGTCATGATTTTGCCAAGTTCCCTCTTTCTATCCTTTATGCGCTATTGCGATATGTAAAGCGAGGGGATTGCGTTTGGGGTTGGGTAAACTTAAAAGACATAAAAACATAAGCTTGGGAATTTACCTATTAAGTTAGGTCTACCCATTGGGAATTTACCTATTAAGTTAGGTCTACCCAATTGCTTGAAAATTTGTAATGTGTTTTGAAAACATGATGGACATGACACTTAGAAAACATGAGGATGGCCAACTCGAGGTTGGGTTGAGCTTGTAGCATAAACCTACCCGGAACCGACCGGCTTAACTAGTGGCTACAAGCAATAGGACCCAATGTGAGTAGTTGGTCATGTTGCACGTGAAACCCGAGGTTAGACTAAGTTGTGGTGTAAACCTACCCGGACCCGCCCGGCCTAACTAGTAACCACAACAAGGTCTAATGTGAGAGGTTGGGTGCATTAAATTAATTAATGCCACATGGTAGGGTTAAGTCATGGACCGCTTGAATACTTAACCAATTAAACACGATGGGTTGGTAGGGTTAAGTCATGAACCTTGGGTACACTTAACCAACTTGGTACTTGGATGAGTTGGGTTAACCACGTTTAACCCATTAAGGAAACCCTAATTACGTGGTCCTTTGCACCAGTAACCCTCTTGGTTGTATCATGATACCCTAGGGACTAGGCTAGGGTGGGGCACGATTACTGGGACGACATGTAAGCGACCAAAACGATGGCTGTGTAGGTGCGCCGGTGTAGGTTCAGGCGGGCCATGGTCGTGCACATGGTCCGGAGTTGAAAAAGCAGGCACGGGCACCAGTAGGTTTAAACTGTGCGTGCTTGGTTTGTGTCAGTGGTTGACACCCTAGGACTTGATACACCCTAGGGTGGACCTAGCACAGTTTAGCTACACTTCGTAGTTGGGCCGTAAGACACCGACACTTGACGAGTTAGGCTTTAGGGAGCCGATCGACTAGACCGTGCTAGTTGGACCTTGATTTAGTTCATTCATGATGTTGGGCCAAACTGGGGCCTGGGGATCACTTCTTGTTTACACTTGACATGACTTGGGAAACTAGTACACTTGGTGCAAACCTCAATCTTGTATATGCGGTGCCACACTTGATCTATCTTGTTGACTTTTTACCATGCCAGTTATCATCCTATGACTCATCCTTGTTTACATATACAGTTAACTTTATTAGTTGTTGTACAATAGTAGGTAGGACTTACCAGTCTTTTGACTGACCCATTTTCTTTCGCCTCTTTTCTTTCGTTTCCCCCCCCCCCCTCCAGGTTTACAGGGCGGGAATACCGGTACTTAGCTTGGATCTTAGCTGCTTTTCTTGGATAGCTCATGTATGCTCTGGACTTGAGCTCGCTATGGTTTTCTACCTTGGGGATAGCTACTTTATGTTTTCCTTTCCAGTTTCCAGTTTTATGTTTCTAGACTTTGTTTATGGAAAATAATGAACAAGTACTGTGTTGTAACTTAACTTATGGTTTTGATATGCTAGTTTTTATCCGCTGCTATATTTACTCTGTTTTTACTTATATGTTCTATCTTGTGATATCTGCATGCATGTTTACCTTGTTTAAACGCCCCTCCAAAGCCAGTGCCCTTGCAAGAGTGGCACTGGCGGAGGTGGGGTGTTACAATTGTGATTATGAGTTCACTAAAATGAGATTAATAACCTAGGAAACGATCCTTATACAAGCATATACAGGGCCGACCCTGGGCCTGTGCAAACTGGGCGACGTCCCAGGGCCCAATTAGTGGGAAGGACCCAATCATAGAAATTTTATTATACATAAAGTCACTGGTAAAGACTAGTTTGCAACATTGTGAATAGCCTATATGGCAAGATGCTTAAATGATTAACCAGGTGTGTCAGGTGCACTTCTTGACTTCAACACTTTTATCCATGCTTTTTCCTTCTCCTACCAGCCTTCACATGCATGTCACCGCCCATGACCTAAACTTGGGTTGGACCGGGCCTGAGCGCATCCAATGTTATATACGCATATATGGTTTAGATAAGGAAAATTGATGGGCCAAATCATAGTTTCCTCTCACCGTGGGTGGTACTGGCTGCAAATGTGGGTTGACTCGAGTAACAACCACTTTTTAAAGGTTGAAATGAAATGCATCCAACAAGTCATAATAAATAAGGCTTCTATCAAAAATACAACATAGATATAAAAGGCTATGAAACCGTAACACCGTCCACATATGACTAAAGTAGAACATAGAGTTGTTACTGTTAGGCGTGATTCGCATTGTATGAGAGTGAATGTGTAAACTGAATTTGCAATTACCTCCAGGTTGCAAGATAACTTAATTTAATATAAACGAATGGCTAAAATCAAAAGGCCAAAGGGATGTTGCACTATTCGAGGTGCTATTTAACGCTACTATATATTTTTATTAATAGTTGATTTGAAAGCGCAAACTTTTAGTCTGACGGTGAACTTCCAAAATTTTCCTTCATATACAGATTTTAAAAACTTTATTAATCCTAGAGAATATCATTTGAATAATGGAGTGTTATATTTTTGTAATTGCTAAAATCACTCGAAATTAAGATCTAGCCAATATTTTCTTTTACAATTTCAAAACGCTCTTTCACACATGTATTACCATATTTAATATCACTTAAAAGTAGAATCGAATAAATAAATTTCATATACATTTTCGCTATTTATTAATTAATAATAAACAAAAATTCACACTAATTAAAATAATTTAATGTCGCAACTTAGAAATAAAAATTTAATCTACTTATAAATGATTTCAATTCTAAAACATAACTAAATATTTATAAAATTGTAACGACCCGAGGAATTTGCGATCCTAGATATCGCCATACAACACTATGTCGACTATTCAAGCATCGGAAACATCGGATAGTCCATTAAAGAAATTAGAGAGTGAGAATAGATAAGGTAGAAACTTAGAATAGAAGAAGAAGAAAAAAACACACAACATCGGAGTAACACGAATCTCACAGCGGAACGAATAAAATATAACATAACTTTGAAATAAAAGGTTGTACTTGAATATACATATCATTATCAAAGTTCAGCACTTACAACACAGCAGAAATAAACAATAGCTATATAAACGCCGCTGAAGCCTCTTGCTCTAGCTTTCCAAGTATATCTGTAAAATCCCGACTACTTGACTGCCCGTACAAAATTGGGCACTCAAGAGTTTAGGGAAAACAAAACAAAACAAACTCTGGGTGAATCATGGGACTGGTATGAGTAAACAATTTAAAACAGTTTGGGAAAATAAATATATCTCATAAGACCACGCTGAGACGACCCGAACTTCCCCGTGAAGGAAAGCACGGATAGAATTGGGGACAAAACAAAATAGAACGCAAACGGAAGAACATTTAATTGCTATTACAACAATTCCATCAGATACAAGAATATACAGAGTATAAATGAATAAATTACATTCGACAAATATCAGAGATTACAATAAATTACATAGCAGCGGAAAAATATACAAAACACAACTGAAAGTGATATACGGATACAGAGCTTTCCGGATATCATTCCAGCTGTAAACCAGGATCCTGTGAATATAAATCTGCAAAACCAAAACTACTAGCTGCCCGTGCGGAAAATAGGGGCACCTAGAGTTTAGGTTAAAACAATAAACTCCAGGTCAGTCATGTGACTGGTGTGAGAACTAAAACAGTTATTTAAAGCTTTACTTTAAAAGAGAGTAATTCAAGGGACCACGCCGTATAACACTGAACGGGTTTCCTCCCAAGAATACCAGTGCATAGAATAAACAGCGCAATGCATTTTCGAAAAAATGAAGCTATTATAAGACCCAGGTCCCATCACACAATGCAACGTAAGCCGGAGGATAGGGTTTTCCCTTATAATAGCCAAACATGCTTGGTACGTTTAAAACAAATCATTTGATACTATTATAAGTGTATAGTGTCAAAGCAATTCAATCATAAATATCAATCATAGACGGCATGGGTACCATATATCATGTCGCCCTACTAGTTCTACAATTAAAACCGCAATATCACGTATTGGAAATTGGATTCCATCATGAGTCGAGGCAAGGGGCAAGCTCCTCTCCGCGTTCGAGACACTCTAGCAAATGCCTCAGGACCCCACTATGATCCTTTGGAACCTCCAAGGCCGGTCCTCTCTTACTTTTGAGGATTGGCAATTCCTGAACACACGTTTCCCGGTCCTTACAGGCCTATATCCGAGGCGCCTCGTATCCAACAACCACATAGGTGAAAAGTATATAAATGTCAGGGCTGGTAGGTCACTGACACCACCATAGCTAGAAAGAAACGTCGTGCACTCCTTGGGTCCGTATCCCGTTTTTGACTCATACCGAGGTGTGAGGCTCGCGAATTCACGTTATACACAAAGCTACGCCACACTGGCCGTGCTTTGATCATCAACCACAAGACTTTGCTTTTCAACAGAAGCCCTGATCAATTGCCACTTATGCGTGTCACACTGGCAATTCACTCCATGCAACTGATGTCCATCGATATACAACCTCTGAGCTCGTACGTATCAGAGAAGGGCGTTAAGCAAGAGAATAAATTCTCCGCCGCCAAACAGATGTATATTTAATAGAGATCAATCAACACAGAATAAAATCCAATGTCAGACACACAATCCATTTACAAGTTCGTTCTGGGTCTGAACGAAACCGGAGGCACTTTCCTCGCATATCCATCCATCTCCAAGTACGTCTGGACGATCACCAACTGTTTCCCTCATCTTGGTTGTACAGCCCAATCAAGATCATCAGTAATCACCCAAACGATGTGAAGACTTCCGGTCTTCAATCACCGTCTTCATCTTCGACATCCAGTCGAATCGGTTATTCAGAATGGGTATAACCCCGGCCTTTCTGAGTAACCCACGTATATGATAAACAAATGTTACACAAACACAACAAACGCCTCATTCCAATTCAGAATATTTTTTATTCGCAAAATCACATTCTTTGGGAAAGGTTCCCATTAATTTTATCCAAGATAAATTCTTCTAAATTTATTCTTTGATCTTCCTTTGGATATCATTTCTAACTAGTCAGGATTAGCGAACCACACCGAAGTAATTATTTATTTTATTTCCCAATCCCAACCTATTTATCCCATGGAGAAAAACTGTGATACTCCATTCCTAACACCACGGTGTTATCGATAAAATTAATTACCATTTCACGTTCAAATCTAATTAAAGATTTAACTATCGCTTTAGAGCAAAACTGGTGGTACTCCATTCTCGATCACCTTTCAGATTTGATAATTTAAATTATCAATTCACTTTTTAATCTAATTAAAGATTCATTAAAACTCCACTTAGTTTCAATCTTTTCAAAATTCAATATCTTGCCTTTAACTGGGTTAAAGAACCAATGTCATCTAAAACACGATTCACGACAAACCCAAATCATATTTGATATTAAATACAAGGCTCTGAATGGAAAATATATCGGCTTATATTCAATATCAAATTCTGAAACCAACATATATCGTATTGGAAATACCGATATAAAATATATCTTTCAAATTCCCATAACAATATCTGTATAGTCACGAAATCCAACATCGGAATATTCCGAAGATAATTTCGATTCAACTCCAGTCCCATCCACGTATTGGGAATATTGATTATTTTTAAAATCACTTTCAAATTCAATTTATTTATTTCAAAAATAAATTGATTTTAATTCTAGTTCAAAACTAGTTCATTTCGACAAAAATATATTTTTATCATTTCAAATGTGGAGTTTTTCATCCCAGTTTTTTTCCAATTCACATATTATGATTTTACACAAATTATCAATATTTTTAATAATTTTATCAAGGCCCGTACAGTCGATTTCCATCAACGGCTATCGAGCTGCACTTACAGCGATCTTTTTCAAATTTGATTTGGACATAATTCCAAATCCAACCATTAGATTTCAAATTTTTAATATTCAATGGAAAGCTCTTTTCGATACGAACCCAACGGTTCCGGTTTTAGGAGAATCTGACGGACGGATCTCCCGCAACGTCAATTCGAAGTTAATGGTCGAAATTCACGAACTGCCGCCGCGCGGCGCGTTCTATTCAGGCCATTATATATATATATATATATATATATATAATATATATATTATATATATTTCGTCGATTTCCTTTTGAAACGAATTTTATAAATAGTTCTAAATTCGTTTCAAAACAATTTCAACTTCATCTTCAATTTCAAATCGATTTGATTTCAATTCAATTCAAATTCATTTCAATTTTATTTAATTCGAATTCAAATTCGTTTCAATTCAATTCAAATTCTAATTTGTTTCAATTCAATTTGAATTTACCTTCCGTTTAATTCAATTCGAATTCAAATTCACTTTCTATTCAATTCGAATCGAATTCATTTTCTATTCAATTCGAATCGAATTCATTTTCTATTCGATTCGAATTCATTTCAAATTGATTCAATAAAATTTCAATGTGAATTTTAATCTAATTTAAGTTGAATTTCATTTCAAAATATTAAAATTTGAAATCACTTTTCAATATTCATTGTAAAACGAATAAAATCGATATAAATATCGTTCGCGTCAAAATAACGCAACTCTAATCAACACGGCTTTATATTTTTCAAAAACTTCTTTATTCTATTAAACAAATGAATATTTATTCTATTCAGCACATGAATCTATATTTCTTCAAAAAATCACAACTATTTTTGTTATGTAAAATATTTTATAAAACTATGGTATCTATCGTTTGATTTCAATTAGAATCCACCGTGAAGTAGTTCTAATTTTAAATATGATAAAGATGTGAATTTTATTATTAAAATATTTTACTCAACACATTTATATTTTCAACAAATGAACATCGTCAACACATGACTTTTTTTTATATTCAACACATGAATTTTCTTTTAAAATATTTATTATTTTCCCGAATGGAATGAGGCCCAATCAATCACCATATAATGTTAATTATATGGATTCCATACAACACATGTATATAATAGCATTGAAAAATAATCAACCATCAACCAAAGTGCACTACACTGTATAAGCATCAAATTTAGATATCTTACGCTTATAACAGTCTGTCAATCAATCGATCGACATATTTAATCAATCAGGATGAGTGAACTTCAAATTTCATCCCAACACCCGTGTGGGGTTTCAAACAATCAAACACAGATTTTATTTGTGCAGTTGGGCGATGTGTAAAATTTATCGTCCCAATCAATGTCCTTCAAATAGGTGTACATAAACAAACCGTCCGGTTTGTAAATGAATATTTTATTTTATTCACTTCCACGTTAAAAATTATATTTTTAACGATAAAATATTTTATTTCAACACATGAATTTCTATTCAGTTCATTTACTCAATAAAAATGATATTTTTTTTTCTAACATATTTTAGAAAATTTCGGCGGCATAACGACACGATACTAGAAACGGGACGAGGCCTAGCCTTATCCCCGGTCTAGTGAAGGCCCACGCCATTCACACATCAATCAAATTAATTTCATTTCACACAACAATTCAATTCAAACCAAATAAACTAACCACCTACTCAACCAAACAATTTAACAAACAAGCCATCCATGGTCTGTGGATGACGGGTGTTGCTAAGCACCGTCTGCATCCTAGTATATATATATATAACTAGAAAAAGAAATTGAAAGGTGAGAAGTTCTCACCGAAAGCTATCCAATACCACGACTCTTCATTTATAGAAATCTTCGCCCTTCTCGCCCTTTGTCGCTTTCGTTGCCCGTAGCCACTATATATATATATAAATCACATTTTTATATTGTTATTCAATATATAAAAATCGAATTTTTATTTCGCTATTCAATATATAAAAATCGAATTTTTATAATCACGCGTTATGGATAAAAATTCTATTTTTACATTGCTACTATATAGATAAAAATTATATTTTTACCTCGCTATTCTCTATATAAAGATTCCGCCTTTTCAAATATATCATTATAAAAATCACATTTTTATTTTTCTACACATATAAAGATGATATTTCTAATATTCCTATCATGTAAAAATTATATTTTTAATTCTCTATATAAACAAAAATCATATTTTTACATCTTCTATATAGTAAAGATTATATTTTTAATACTTTAAAAATATAAAAATCATATTTTTAATACTTTAAAAATATAAAAATCATATTTTTATCCTTCTACTATATGAAAGATTATATTTTTAATACTTTAAAAATATAAAAAATCATATTTTTAACCCACTACATATGTAAAAATCACGCCTTATCCATTTTAAAAATATCGTCCTTTCTATTTTAAAAATATCATCTTTTCTATTTTAAAAATATCGTCTTTTCTATTTTAAAAATATCTTTTTTTCTATTTTAAAAATATCGTCTTTTCTATTTTAAAAATATCGTCTTTTCTATTTTAAAAATATCGACTTTTCTATTTTAATTCATAAAATAAAAATTGAATTTTTATTCCTTAAACAACTATATAAAAATCACTGATTAATTACATATTAAAAATAAAATAGAAGGGGGCTTACAGTGTTTTGCAGAGGAGGGGGACTGTGCGGGCGGAGTGGTGGTCGGCGTCGAGGGTCGGGGTTAGGGTTTCAGGGGCGGCGGCGACGGGTCGTGGCGTGGAGGGGCTCGGGGTGTATGGTTTTCGAAGGGGGAGAGGAAGTGGAGGGGAGGAGAAGAAGAGGCGGAGGAGCAGGCGGTAGGGGAGGCGATCGATGGAGGGTGGAGGTCTGGGCAGCGCGGTTTGATAAGAAGAGGAGGAGAAGGAGAAAGGGCGCGAGGTGGAGAAGAGGAGGGGCGGGGAGTCCTGGTGGACGGCGCCAGGGCGCGGCGGCCCTGGTGGCAGCGGCGGCGGCGGTCTGGCCCAGATTTTCGGGTTATTACACACGCCGTATAACAGAACGGGATTTTCCCTTATGAGAATCCAAATAAATTTGATTTTAACTTTCAAATCATTTTGAAAGAAACAATGATTTTTTATATCAAACCCTTTTGATATTATAATAGTGTCTATCAACCACAATATAATAATCATCTTGTTGATTGCTTTCATCTCACGTTCCACATATATAGTATACAATCAAAACCGTAAGCACTTATTGGGTAATGGATTTCCAACTATGACAGGGTATGGAACCACCTTCCGATAGTGTACCTCTAGAGAGGAATACACTGGGTTCAACAAGAACATCTTGCAACCGGGCCACACATGACCGACCACTCATTTCGTTTGAGTGTCGAATGTTTATCACCAATGGTTGGGATCAGCAACCATTTCCCGAATGGGACAGCATCAATAATAGATTATAGAATGAAATGAATATCTCTAGATAGGTGAAAATACACCCTAATTGGCAGCCAACCACTTAGCCATGCTGCCTGCCCGATTTTTTGTCATTTCCCGGTTGTGAGGCTAGAGGCCACGCTTATCTCTGACAGATCACACATTTATTCACTTTGAATGTCACATCGTCATACCCGCCAAATCACAAATTGACTTCCCCAAAAATACAACGGGTATACAGCTAAGAGAAACAAATTCCTCCGCCATCAAACGTATATACGTTTGAAGAGATCAACTTACGCGATCTATTAAATATACTCTGTCAGACATTCTTCCATACAGGTCGTCCTGGGACTGGACAAACCGAAGGCACTATTCTGTAAACAGGACAACCCTTGCATAACTTCGTCTTCAATTTTCTTAATCATATTTGATCGCAACGCTACCGCCCATACAGAGTGGTTTTCAGGTCATGAATCTGATCCCGGTCTCTCCGTATTGACAACGGAAAAATGGTCAAAAACTTCGATAGTCGGTGAGTTAACTATAAAAAAAAACATGTGCAAACAACGGTCGTATTTCCAAATGGAAATATTACCAATCAATCACCAATCAACTTTTTCTCTTTTTAAATTAATTTATCATTAATTTATTTAGTTACCCATTTCCATATCTCCATAAATTCTTATTTTCTAAATTTAGAAAATATACGTATTTACTATTGTAAAACATTTCCATTCCTTATTTCACGTATCACTGTCATTCCAGTATTCTTTATCATCCAACATTTCATTTTCTATGATTAGAAAATATCTCTGATTTTATTTGGAAAATGTTTCCAAAACTCATTCATTGGATTTAAACAGATGTTTAAATAAAACATCGTGACGCCAACTCAAACCATTACACTCATTAACTAAATTCACTTAACCAGCCTTCACTATCGAACCTTAACCATTCCTTAGTTAAAAATGGAGTCAATCAAGTTGGGGTGTAACTACCTCTCAGGCCTTAACTGAACAACATTTCTAACCTCCAAATAAACAAAGTTCATCTTCTAAATCTTCAAAAAACTTCCTTACGTCACTCTCGGATTCTATTTACGAATCCACTTCTTTTACAGGAATTATTTGATTATAACAATAGTGTTATAATCCCACGCTTCCGAAATATAATAACTTAAGTTTAACTTTTATTTATTAATTTGGATAAATAAACAAACAACTAATTTATTTATAAATAAATTAATCTTGATTAAAAACGGAAAGTGGATAGTACTTTCTCGAATTTGATATAATCGAATTCAATGTATAATTCTCTTTCGAAAAATCTTTATTCGATAACTCCTTTTCGAATAAACTATATTCGATTAACTCTATTCGAATAACTGATATTCGATAACTCACTTCTTTCGAATAAACTATATTCGATAATCTTCTTTTGAATAAACTATATTCAAGTAGCACCTTTCTTCGAGTAAACTATACTTGATTTACTCCTTTCGAATAAACTATATTCGATAATTCCTTTCGAATAACTAATATCCGATAAACTCCTTTCAAATAACTAATATTCGATAACTCCTTTCTAATAACTAATATTCGATAACTCACTTTGAATAACAAATATTCGACAAATTCTTTCCGAATAACCAATATTCGACAACTCACTTCGAATAACTAATATTCGATTAACTCACTTTCGAATAACTCTATTCAATTAACTCTGTTCAATAACTCTAATCGATTAACTCTAATTGATTAACTCTATTCGATTAACTCTAATCGATAACTCTTATCGATTTACTCTATTCGATTAATTCTAATCGATAACTCCCATTTGATTAACACTATTCGATTAGTCTTATCGATTAACTCTAATGAATTAACTCTATTGAATTAACTCTAATAGATTAACTCTTTTCGAATAAACTATATTCGATAATTCTTTTCTCTATTCAAATAAAACTATTCGATTAACTCCTTTAACTTTATTCGAATAAACTATATTCGATTAACTCCTTTTCTCTATTAACTGATATTCGACTAACTTCATTCGAATAACTAATATTCGATTAACTCTCTTCGAATAACTAATATTCGATCAACTCCTTTTTCGAATAACCAATATTTGATAACTCTTTCTCGAATAACCAGTATTCAATTGACTCTATTTGAATAACTAATATTCGACTAACTTTATTCAAATAACTAATATTCGATTAACTCTCTTCGAATAACTAATATTCGATTAACTCCTTTTTCGAATAACCAATATTCGATAACTCTTTCTCGAGTAACCAATATTCGATTAACTCTATTCGAATAACTAATATTCGACTAACTTTAATTCGACTAATTCTAATTCAATTAACTCTAATCGATTAATTCTAATTCCTTTTATAATCCTACTCACTTTCCAAATATTTGTTTTATAGTTTTATTTATTTTCTAAATAAATATTCCTTTTATCTTTCTATTTATTCAACAAATATTTCCTTTTCAATCCTATTTATTTATCAAATAAATATTTCCTTTTACAATTTATTTATTTTCTAAATAAATATTTCCATTTATAATCTATTTATAAATGTTTTACAATTATCTCCATTTCAATTCTATTTGTAAATGTTTTACAAATATCTCGTTTTCAATTCTATTTGTAAATGTTTTACCAATACTTCCTTTTCAATTCTATTTGTAAATGTTTTACCAATACTTCCTTTTCAATTCTATTTGTAAATGGTTTACAAATACTTCCTTTTTTATTTGTTTTCACAAATATTTTTTCTTTCATATTTGTTCTTTGATTTTATAAAAAATACTTTTCATTTAAAAGAAATCCTTTTCCTTTTATATATAAAATCCATTGATTTTATATAAATAATTCATTTTCAAAATACACTTTGAAAAATCCCCTTTTTTACATCCCAGTATTTCTTACAGTATTTAAAATACCCAAATAACAATGATCGATATCATTCAACACACGTAATCAACACAGATTATATATCACATCATACATTACAATATATGAAAAACAGTAAAATAAATGTTGTGGAATCCAGTTGGATCCCTCCGACCTGTTTCCCTGCATCCACAGATGTTACATAATATAATTCACAACAATTTCATTTCAATATGAAATATTCTGATAAACAGAATCAATATTTGACTAACGATGTATATATATCGTTATCGATAATTTTAACTAATACATAAGCAATTCAGCCAAACAATCATCACCTAGCAGTCAATCAACATTTATCATTGCTAGATTATATTTATAAAAATATAAACTGATAGAGTTGTTGAGTTTTACTCACACTGGACGATCATCGTTAATAATGATAACCATCACTTGATTCAGACGGACAATTTATTTTGCTATAAATTATAGCGAGCTCTGATTCGCTCCCAGTCAGTTCCATTGTGTAACCCTCATCAATACGATCCCAACGGATCATGGTTTGTCATATTCTGATATTGTATGATCGAGATATAAATTTTAAAAGTTATAAGGGTATTTATAATAGCATAACTTAATTTAGATCGATTTGGGATTTACCAAAATACTTGGGCCCAACCTCCTTTCTCCTACCCGCTAGCTACAGTGTCATCTTCTGTAAACACAAATCGCGACCTACTCCTCACCATTACAGCCGCTTCTACCACCTCATTCTCCTTCCATATTCAATGAAACAACAAACCGATCTCACCATCTTGCTCCTCCTCCCGAACTCCTTCCTCTCATCCCCATTACAACCAACTCGAGCCCTCCCCTCGAAATGCGTCACACAGTAGTTCTGTCGAGCCCCAAATTCTCGAGCGACATCTTTTGTGATGGATTCACACAATAAAACCCCAAAACGAACCTACTCTCTTCACTCAATCCGAATATGACCTCAAAACTCCAATTCGATGCACCAAAACTCCACAACTGGAAACCTTAGCTCGTGCGGTGATATTTGAGCATTCACGAAAGTGCATCGCACTATATAATATTTACTCAGAATCGAAGCAGCTTCATCGCTGAATCCATATACATATAACTTGAGAATCTTAGGATTTTATTCGATTTGTTTTGATTTTTTTAAAAGCTGTGATTTGGTTAAAAGGAAGAAATTCTTTCGGCGGATTTTAGTTTGACCACTGAGAAATGAAATTAGGTTTAGATAGGATGGTGGCCTATTTATAGAGAATTTTAAATAATTTTATATTCATTATTATATTAAATTACAATCAACCGTTATGAGCATTTATCGTTTAAAAATCTGTATAGTCAAATACGATACCCAAAAATCATGAAAATGGGCATGTAGCTACAGTTTGACATCACGGACCCAACGAAACTGGTTTCGTCGAATTCCGACTCCGTTTTCTCACACAGCATATTTTTAACCATTAAAATACAGACTATTTTTCACATTAAAACCCATACGTCCACACGTTGACATCAAAAATCATGAAAATTGAAATATAGCAGAAATTTAATATTGCGGATCCATCAAAATTAGTTTCATTGAAAACGGAGGTCGTTTGCAAAACTGGCTATTTTTAAAGCTCTAAATAACCCATTTAAATATATAAATATATTTAAAAACAATTGAATTAAATATTTAAAAATAAATATTATCGTATATATCCACACTATAATATCATACAACTCCAATTGGATTTATAACTCGATATTTCCAAATTCCCAGTTATATCGATATTCGATTTATATATAAAATCCTTTTAAAATATAAATATATATTTATAAATTTCAAAGGAATTCCATAGCGACTTTTCGAAAATTTGATTTGGACATAAATCAAAATCTACACGATGAAATCCTGATTTTTCTCTTCCACTGGAAAAATATATTTCACCAGCTCTGAACGTTTCTTATTTCACAGAAATTCGATTTAAAACGGTAGTTGTATATTCAATTGAAGTTCGAATCGCCAAATTACGAACTTCAGCGCCATTTCGAGCACGATTTAAATTATAATATAATTATACGTTCAAACTTCATTTATATAATATATTCGTGAATATAATTCAACTCTAAACTGAATTATATATTTTAAATAATCCGAATTACACAATATTGTGAATCCCACTATTTTTTATTATTTATGAATTAAATATATTATTCTATTATTTATTTTAATTAAATAATCCATATAATTTAATTAAACAATCTTTAAATTACTAAACCATTATTTTAAATAATTAAAATAATTAATTATTCGACTAAGAAATATGGGTCGTTACAAAAATAATTTTCCTTGAATATGTTAAATGCATGTAATTAAAAAATAATCAATTTTTTCGTGAATTGTCATGCAGAAAGCGCGTGCCGACATTCGTATAAAATAGTTGTAATGCATTTTGTGTCGCTCTTTTTTGGTGTAAATGCGAACTTTCTAAAATACCCTTTAAATTCACATTACACTTCAATTAGATTTCAAAGTTTTTGTTTTATTGCTCGGTCAATCTATCATATTCTTTAACTAAAACCTTTACAACCAATAATATCTTAACTAAAATTAAAATAATTGCTTAGATTTAGGATCTAGCAAGCAAATATTCATTACAAATTCAAAATATTCTCCACTGATTTTTCCACATCTTAATTTCAATTAAATATAGATTTTAATAGATAACACTTCTTTACAAATTAGTATTTATAAAAAATTAATACAAATAAAAACTCAAACTAATAAAAGAAAATTAGTTTGAAAGTTAAAGATAAATGTTTTAAACCAACTTACCACAGTCCAACGCAAAAATATGACTAGTTATCTGTGTAAATTGTTTCTTTTGAATTTGTTGAACATGTATAATTTACAGAGAAAACAATTCACATGCAAACTGTGTGTCATCATCACGCGTGAAGCACGTGACGTAGTTATCATGTAAGAACCTGAAATTTAGGCAATATAAATTAATTTTAGAATATCAAAAATAGGAATTTCTGCAAACAATGGACTTTTGCCACGAAATTTTGGCCGATGCGTTCGTCTTGAAATTCTGGTCAACTTTCATGTTCGTAGTTTCACGAACGGAGTCCGTATAAAAAAGTTACAGACGAAATACAAAAATAGAGGGAAAATAAAAAAATCAGAATTAATAATTATAATTTACCTTATTTGACCAAGCCGATCTGGGCAAACTGAGGCTCAGGCGGTCGACCGTAGGGTCAATCAGAGGTCGACCACCACGGTCGACCTACTGAGCGTCAGACTGCTCAGTGACGGCTAGGTTTTTAGGGTTTGGTTTACTATATTATTAAAACGGATGGACGGATAAAACTAATCCGACGGTTCTAGGTCATTTCTACCCATATAGATAAAGGGGCAATGCCTTATTTTTTTTCCACATAAATCTGCAGAGGCAGCGGAGCTATACCATTTTCCTCCTTTTTCTAAACCTAATTTTTGGAATAGAAATATTTTCATACATAAGAAATCAAATCCAATTCATATGAAATTGAGAGGATAAGCAGATCTAATGGAAAAAACAAATTTACACTCTAAATCAGATTCTCCCCTCTCTTCCTGTTTTCTTACATTTCTATAGATCTGGAATTTTCCCCTTTCCAGATAAATTGTAGATTTATAAGAATTTTGAATTGTAGGCTTAAACGGTTCAAACTTTGGATTTGGAGGCTATAAGGTGAGTGGAAAATTTATGAATACAGTTATAGTAACTTATCTATTTCATTTGAATTAGATCTAAGTTTGTATGCCTATTCCCTATCAGATCTGTACATTTAAATATTGTGAATTTATTGACAACCATCAGATTTGATTATTAATATCGTTAAAACTTGTGAATTATAAGTTGTGGCCATGTACAATATAAATTGTAGGATTCTAAAACTTGTTCATACGTATTCCTACAGTTATGTCATGAAATATGTTGTATGTTGCATAACACTGTAGATCTGGGAATCGGTCCCATTAATGACCATGTATATCAAGTCACATTCCAAATCTTTAGTTCAGTGTTGAGAAATAAAATATGTGAATTTGGGTAAAAAGGTGAAATTGGTAAATTATGTGATTGTAATAATAAACGAATATTCCTGTTTGTATTCACTATTGTTGGATTTTGGCTTAGTCATTGTAAACATGTCATTTTCTTCCTTTGAACAAAAGGGCATTATTTTGAAATCGTAAGGGGTATGATAAAAAAGATTAAAAAATGAAAAATGGTGCAAATGTACGTATAACTATAAACACATATATTTGTACGTAATTTTCATCGATTATTCCAATATATATACTTACATATATTTCTTGTGATTTGGAAATCTGTCAATTCCACAATTTAGGCATAATCTACAATGATTACGGCTAACAGTATTTTTGTGAGATTTGAAACCTTTTTACAGGATTGAATGCAAAAGGGAATGTTTTGTTGTCAATTAAACAAAATCATTAAATTTAAAAGAATAAGTAATAATAATAATAATAATAATAACTGCGTTGACCGCACGAAAACATAAATGCAATATATACATATTATCCGTCCAAATCAGTGTAAAACGGTAAAATATACAATGTATGGAATGTTGAATGTATGGATAAGGTTCAATTATGGAATTATAGGTAAATGTAATCCATATTGAATTAATATATTTTTGGTGACCATTTGTAGCAAACGATATAATTAATTTCCATAAATAGGACCACAAATTAATAAATACCAATTGTAGCCAATATTGGTTGGAGAAAGTGAAAATGATAGAGAAATGGTTACAATTCCTAAAATCAATTAAGATAAATGTTGTAAACCCCAATTATAAATTTTGAACTATAATCGCATTTAGACACGAGGTTAAGCTCAACTTGAGGTATAAGCTGCCCAAAACCGACCGGCAAATCCAGCAACCACAATTAGTCAGCTTAATGTAAGGGGTCTAATGGATAAATATAATTGTATCAAGGCACGAGATTAAGTTTAACTTGTGGTAGAAATCTGCTTTGAACAGACCGGCAAATCCAATATCCACAAGTTGTCAACTTAATTGAGGGGCCTAGTACGCAAATATATATATATATATATATATATATATCAGTCAACCAAAAAATAAATAAATAAGAATAGAAATTGTCAATTGGGGGAGAAAAAATAGATATTTTGGGACTGATAAATAGTTGCCTTAGGAAAAATATGACTGTTATGGTCATAAAGGGCAGTAAATATAGAAATAGAAGGAAATTGGTATCATAAGGGAATTTATGATTGTCGTTTAAATACTAAGTCCAAATTAGGGAAAGAATGAAATAAATATCCATAGGAAAAAGGGGATATAACCTTCCATATTTGTGTTAATGAAAATAGAACTTGTAATATAAATATAATTGGACTTAGTAGGTTAATAATGTAAAATATTATTAACCATATTAAACCGTGATGAAAATGAATCATGTACGTGTAACATTTCCGTGTAAAGGAACTAAACAGAAATGACTTAATAACGTAACCCACCTTATCCCAAATAGGGAAAGGTATTAAAGGCTAAAGGGGTATGAACTAATAACCTTCGCGTATAGTTTGCTTCTTTAGGTCCTAAGCGACTAAGTGACCAGGGCAGAAGAGTCCACTTGGGAATAGGTCCTTCAGTTTAGGGGTCTCAAATGGCAGGTGTGTTTAGGCCTACCCAAACCTAGAAACTAAAAACGTCAGATATGGCTACCTATCCTACGGCAAGTAATAAGCGACTAAGGGGGTTATCATATAAGGTCAGCTAGAAGGTATAGCGAACGATAAAATACATCTCTTACCTTATTCCGGGCAAGGGTATATGGTGAATGACGGAAGCCTTAACTAGTAGGGCTCGTACCTAGTGCCCTCTGGTTTATGTTAACATTAAATAAAGTATCGAGAAATAATAAGTGACCAATCGGTCAGCCTATTGTCTTATGAAATCACGAAGAATCCACACTATCTATCATTGATAGTGAGGCAATAAATGATGAAAGATAAGCGAATGAAAGTATATGAATATAGAAACTCTGTAATTAGGGGGTCTAATCTCGATATAGTAACCAACCAAACTCTGGTATAAAAGCTTCACAAAATTATGCGTAAACGTCCTATCTCGGTATTATACTTTGGGAAATACTACTTTGGGAAGATTTGTAGAGTCGTGCATGAACATCCACAAGGTTAGGCTAGAATTACTAATATTGTTAGGCATACATCTTGGGTTGAACCAAACGGGATATACATGTGTATTATAGTCTGTGTTGTACATTTCTTAGTCACCATAACTTATTGTTTTGACCAGCTCCTCATTACAACCTCTTAGGCTTCCTAGAGAAGGTCGGGTTCTCACAGATGTTAAGTTTGGCTTTCGGTTCTCGTTCTCTCTCATGCTCGGTATTGGCAAAGTGACTTACTTTGAAAAATGTAGTTACTTGAGTTAATACTAGATTATCATATTTCGTTTCCGCTGTGAGTTATCTTATTGTACTCTAGTTATACTCAAGCTCATTTATTGTAGGTACCAAATATGCACGCCCCATGCTTGGATGTGTTTAAGTTTCGATTTTTGTCGAAATTTGGGTTTAGAAAAGTGTGGGGTGTTACATTTGGTATCAGAGCCTAGGTTAAATGATCATAAGAATTATTAAACTAGGACACATGAGAGAACGGAATTCAATTTTCTTTTTAGTTTTTGTTCGTCTTTCTAACTCAGCTTTAATTATTTTGACGATGAATTAGTCGTGGGCCTAATAATAAAAATGGGATTCAAGCAACTAAGGGTTGAAATATGTTGAGTTTGAGTTTCTAGACAATTCTGCCCTACCCCACAGTACGTTGGCGATCTCATCGTGTAGAGCATGAGGACGACATATGGTGGAGTCCATTGGTTCGAGTTTGGAGACTGGACAAAAATCTGGCTACAACCGAGATAGTCGCAATTTATGGTTTTTGTTTCTATTTGGTTGTTCCGGTTAAAACCAATCCTCGATACAAAAAGGGAAAAGTTCACATTAGTATGTCATATCTATTTCAGAAATATGATTATGTGGTATATCCCATTGTTACTTCATTGAAATTCTGAATCTACCTTTATTGAAACACTCAATTGAGTTCTTGGCCTTGTATTCGTGGAAATTTTATTTATAAAACTATTTGGAGAAAATAAAAATGGGATTTGAAAGTTTTGAAATATGGTTTCTGAAAAAGGTTTTATAAAGATATGGTTTTTTAAACCTTTAGTCTGTTCATGTTTCACAATTATAAGGCTAACGTGTAATTTTAATAAATATAATCTGATTGATAGGAAGGAAGGAATTGGAAATGACAAGAAATATGCCACTAAACTTAAGAATAATAAATATCCATTCCTTGTAACTCAAGAATAATAAATATCCATTCCTTGTGATTTTTAGTATCCCTCCTCCAATATATACATATACACATATATATATATATATATATATATATATATATTGGATAGTTTATTGAAATTGTCACAAATAATCCTTAATATTTTAAAAGCTCCAATATTGTGAACATGAAAAGGTTTTCCCAGTTTGAATATAAACTGGGATATGAAAAATAATAATAGATGGGGTTTATAAATACAAAACCGTTAGTTTAAAATAAATTCCATTTTTGAAAAGTTTTAAATTTTTCTTTGGAAAGGGTAAGCAAATCCTTCAATCTTATTTTGGGTTATTTGAATTTGAATCGTTTAGTTTATGTCGGCTAGTAAGGGGGAATAAATCCATTTTAGAATTTTATTTCAGATTTCTAGCTGAATTATTTTTGGAATTCGTTCGTTGTGTAGTCGCAACATCGTTGTTGAGACTATAAATCCTTGGAGTTGGTTCGGAGTTTAACAACGGTCTTTAAATACACGGTGATGAGGATAATTATTTATCAGATTACGTCAAATCTTAAAAGATAATGCGGGACGATTAATGTTTTTAATCCGGCCTAATAGGGTCAAGGTCTAACCTTTGTCCAAAGCCCATTTCGTAGTTGACCGTTTCGTGCTATACCAGGACGGTCAATTAATTGTTGAGTCTTGGTAGAATCAGGACCGAGGAATCAACCATAAAACTTGTGTCCAAATTACCCCCTTAATTTCTTTCTTTCGTCCTTTCTTCCTCGTCTAGTCGAACCATATTTCTATCCTTCTTTTCTTTCTCTATAGTCAGATATTCAATTTATTTTATTATATTAAATATTGATGTGGAATTGTAAATGAATTTTTAATATATATTCGTTTATATAACGGAGTTTAAACGTTTAATTTATATATAAATACAAATATGAATAAATTAAATATATAAGCTTAACAAATGAAGAAATTTTCTACTCTATCACTAAGTACAAAGTGCAGACTACGTAATGCACATAAACGCTGCCTAAATTTAAAGAGTATGCCTTTCCTTTTCTAACATATGTTAAAGTATATATACTTTCGCCACTAAGCAACACTAAAACTAAAAATAAAAGGATATACTTCACCGTTAAGGAAAGAGTACACCTAAATTCCTGAGTATTGTAACTTCCATTAGTGAAAGTGAAGCGATTACACACTAGACACCTGTTTTCAGCACGTGCTATTATAATATAAATATAACTTAGCCCCGAAGTAATATTTACTATAAATACCCTGCACAAAGTCTTAACCCTAAATGTTTTATGCAAGTGGTCAAAAATGTTTTCGCCTCCGCTCTTCTAAAACCAACGAGCAAAAATATCTGATTCTTTCTTCCACACTAATTTCAAATCCACTTAGTAATGTATGAAACTCATAACTACAAAACTCTAAAGCGTAGCGAGTTCTTTATATTGACCAGCGACAATGGACTGTGAGGAAGCGTAGCCACCAGAAATTTCGTTTGACAGTGCTGGAGTTCGAAGTAAAAGTTGGGGCGAAGGACTGGATCGAGCTAGCTGAAACCCGGGGAGGTTGATGGGCTCTGTGTGGCACTGCGGTGAGGGGATTTTCGTGAGTTTGTCAATAGGGAGACAACAGTTTTCGTGGGGTATTTCTAGCCTAAGATTAAACAAACAAAGATGGTAGTTTCATAATAGAGAGCTGGTATGGGAATGAAGTAGGCAGACGATGGAGAGGTGTTGATGATGACTTTGGGTTATAATGTGAAGGGTCGGGCTTTTGAAGTTGATGAGGTGCGGACTGGGAACGATGCGTGAGTTCCAAGTGAGGAAGAGAGTATTAAATGGTCAGTTGTTCAAAAATGGGACAAAGGAATTTGGTGGGAACAGATGTAGAGGGTTTCCAGTGTGCAAACAAATGAAAACGTGGGTGGTTCATTTAGCTAGGAAGACAGTGAGGCATCATGCATTTTTGAATACCAAAACAGTATTATATAATATTAAATGGAAAGAAGAAAAACGAAGTGGGGGACGGTGCGAACAATAGGTGAGTGGCGGACAAATTCGAAGTAGCAACAGTATTGGTGGAACTAAATTTCGAAAGTAAACAAATAAACATGGGGGATACATTGAAGAACAGTTAAGAAATTAAGTGGTGGCTGCTGTTTTGGGAAATAAAGATATGACGTGGTCATTTTGTTTGAAGTTGGGAATTTGAATTAAGTAAGACGTTGAAGTGGCGTTGTCCTTTAGTCGCGTATGAAGATGTTGCATGGTGAATCATGGCACAAGTCTGGTTCTGGCAGCTAGTACAGATAGGTGGGAAGCTCAACTCATTTGCATTAAGCAAAAGTGGGTTATGGCGTGGTGTTTAATTAGTTGAGAAGCAGGAGTCTTTAAATCAACAGAAAGGACAAGAAGGAAGCATGCGTGAGGTGGATGAAAGCATTGGACACATTTTTGGTGAATATTGGGTGACCGTTGATGCAAGAAGAAACTGTGCAATTTGGGGTTCAAATATGAGAAGCAACAAAACAAACTAGTTGACCAGGGTCATGTTTGGTGATGGCATTTAGAAGGGAGTGTTGAAGGCAAAACACGTTATGATTTGTGTTTGGTATACATTTGAGTGAGTATGGGAAAAGGGGATCAGGCAAATGGTGAAAAGCAGTGAAATGGAATGAACGAAAGCTGGTGTTATGATCTAGAGCGAAGCATAATTACGAAGGGGTCGGGCTCGTTGTGCTTACTAAAGCAGTAAACGTGATATCAAGTCGGTTTGGCGAATTGGCAAACCAAAGTAATTAAGTTAATAATTAAAGTTAATATAGTGAACTAAAATCATGTTACTAAAACTTGAATAATTTTTATATGGCTTGTCAGAACGGAATGGAAACAAGTGACGCCGAAACCGCGGCAAAAAGAAGAACTTTCTAGAATTAATACGGACAGTGAGAGACGACTGGACTTTGCAATTGAATTAAACGACTGTTTAATTTGATTGTAACCGAACCGAATCAAATCAAAGTGAGTTTAACTCACTCAGTTTACCCACTTATATTTATATAAGTCGGGTTTCTTATTTGCATGCTATGTTTGTTAATTGGTTAATGGATGCTATATATTTATATGTGTTGAGCGGAACTGATTAAATTAAACGTTCATTTAATTTAATTTAAATCAAATCATTATTCTAACGATTATTTCTATATAAGGTTCTTACCTTATTGGTTACGTTTATAATAATATAAACGTTTTAAATTAAAAATATGGGTGATTTGATTACTGTTATTATTTATTGTTAAGTATTACATCGGTTAAATAATATTATTTGGATAACCTATTTGATGCAGGGAAAATCAGGTTGGAGGGATCCTACTGGATTCCTCAAATTTATTATTATTTTCATATCACGATTATATGAACTTTTTCACCAATATGGATTGGACAATTGATTTGGTTGTTACTGTTGAACAGAAATTCAATGGTTGTTTGTTTTTAACCATTGGATAGTATTGGTTGAGTAATTGGCATCAGATGGCTTGATAATCAATTTTGTTATAAATAAGGATTTACCTTCACGTAAGTCGACTGGAATGAAGTTGTAAAAATGTATTTAATAACTGAAGATCGATTTTTAAATATATTTATTTGAATGGAAGTTTATTGAAAAGAAATAAATATTTGTTATTTATTATTTAAGATTATAAATAATTATAAAATTATTTTATAAAGCAAATTCTTCTAATTAGGAGATTCATAAGCAAGTGAGTAGAAATTAACCGGACGGTTAAGAATTAGATTAATTGTTTCGAAGAAACGATTAAATGAGATTATTTAAATTAATTATATAATTAATTTAAAGGAAGAATTAATTAGAATCGGTTAAAGAGATAACCATGTTTTGGATTGACGGAGTCAACCGTTTTTATTGGAATTGATTATTAAATTATATTAGTTGATTATCAAATAATTCTATTGAAAAAGTTTAACGAACATTTGTTTTAATTTAATAAGACATATGGACAAATTTATTATTTATTTTAGTTAATCAAGGATTTAACTACTTTTACAGTAGTTAGTGTTGAAGAAAATTATTAATTTAATTAATGATAATTAAAGAGATTATCGAAATGATTATTTTTACGAATAAGAAGATAAACTGATTTCCTAGTTTAGAAAATGAAGAATGTTGTACAAAGGATAATTAAATGCAAAAATAGATAGTGTTATAATATATTTTTCAAAGTACTAGAATGAAAGAGTTTTGTGAATATTAATAAGAAGTGTAATGTTTTTTCCAAATGTTGGAATATTTTAATTAATCGCTTACTTAATTATTTACAATTAAATAAGCCAAATAATGCCAAGTATTGAACCAGTAGATATATTTTTATTTTATGGTTGAATGGTTGTTTATTTGATAGTTAAATAATCGACTATTAAATCTGGCCAATACGATTGTTGGTACGGAAAGACCGGGATTGAATTTATGTTCGAATACCATTCCAACCAACAAATACGGAAACGTCGAAGATATTAGATGTTGATCGAGACAGAGAAATCGAAGACCATAGATCTTCATAAAATGAAATTACCACTTAAAATCTTTGATTCGACCCGGAGATATATTGGGGTTCTGTCGTGGTTGAAATCTACGAATTTGCAAGGACTACTCGCTACTGATCTCTAGGGTGATGCTTAGGATGTGGTAGGAGTGTACCTTCGGTTCATCCTGGTCCTGGATGACTTGTATGGATGAATGTCTGACATAATATTTCTTAAAAATCACGTACGTTGATTTTTACAAACGTATTTCTGTTAGTGGCGGAGAACGGTCGTTCTCTTAGCTTAACAACCAGATTATGGTTGTGGATGTCAATTAGTGATTTGGCGGATCTGACGATGTGACATTCAAAGTGAATGGTGATATGTGTGTTAAAGGTAGTGTTAAACTTCAAGCCTCTTCAACTGGGAAATGACAAAAATCGGGCAGGTAGCATGGCTAAGTAGGTCGCACCCAAGTAGGGTGTATAATCACCTATCTAGAGATAATTCATTTCCTTTTTTAATCTATTTTGATGTTGTCCCTTTTCGGGAAATGGTAGGGTAGCTCCCAACCGTTGGTTGGTGATATACATTCGATACACTCATTCATGAGTGGTCGGTCATGTGTGGTCGGGTTGCGAGATGTTCTTGTTGAACCCAGTGTATTCGCCTCTAGAGATATACTATAGAAAGGTGGTTCCAAACCTTATCATATTTGGAAATCCAATTTCCAATAAGAACCCGCGGTTTTGATTTTATACTATATATGTAGAAAGTTAGATGCAAGTGTTCCACTAAATTGATATTTACTTGTGTTTAGGCACTATTATAATATCAAAAAAGATATGATTTCAAAAAGAATTGGGTTGACTTTAAAATCAAGTTGGGTGATATTTTTAAACTTAGCAAGTTTTCTCACTCTGGTTCACCAGACTGATCCCGCGTTTTGTAAATGCTCGAGTTAGACCAGGTTGTGCAGGTTCAGGTTATCGGATGTTATGAAGTCCCAAGACGAGATGAAGGTGTTCAGACGTGTGATTCTAGTATTTATTCCGTTGTGTGTTTTATATGAGGACAGAAGTATTATAACTGTACAGATGTGTTGATGTGCTCTGATGAGTGTAAGTTTTATTTTAAAGCTCTCAATAAAATTTTGTTTTTATTATATTTTTTTCCGCTGCGATGTGAGTCTCTGATGTTATTATGTTCTTCTTCTTCTTCTATTCTAAATTTTCTTTCTTATCTCACCCTCTATAATCTTCCATTAACTATCTGGTGCTTTCGATACTTGAGTTCTGACAAGTGATACGGGTTATGTATTATTGCTGGAGTTCGGGCGTCGAATTCCCCGGGTCGTTACAGTGGTATCGGAGCAATGGTTTAGAAATAACCTAGGCTCTGTGGTGTAACTCGATAGAGATGGGGACACTAAATTGAGTTGAAGTGTATATATATATATGAGAGCGTAATTGCAAATTTTATATATACAAATAATTTATGTTGTTTGATCGGTTCAAGTGTTGAGAAGCATTGAACTGGAAATAGACACGATATTGTTTTGTAAAGAGGGCTAATGAAATAATTTTACCTGAAATATAGTTTTATATATAGAAAAGAAAAAAGATTATGAATTTTTTTTAGATATTGATTTGTTTGATTGATTTGAATTGAATTCAAATTGGATTTTGAATTTGAAATGGTTTAATATAGCTGGAGAGATTTTACATTTGGAATTTATGAATGAGAATTTTAATTTGAAATTAAAATGGATCAGAAATTAACTTAAAAATAAGTTAAATACATTTGAAGAGGAATTAGATGATTTTTGGAATAAAAATCAGATTTTGGAGTCTGAAATGGAAATAAACTAATTTTAAAAATAAATTAGTAAATTGAATATGAAGATGAAAATTAACTTGGTGAAGCTAAGAATGAATAATAATTTAAAAATCAACTGGATATTAATCAATGATAATCCAAGTGAATATATACAAGTAAATGTTAATAGTGCATGTTAATATTGAATGTTAATTCAATTGATTAGTCAAGTTGATTGTTGGTTGTGTGTTAGACTGGTTGAATATAAATTCATTAATGGTTAAATGAAGAGTTGAATGAATTATAAGCTAAAGAAATGAATTCCAGAATGGTAATTGGAATGGGATCACATATGAATTGAAAGCAAATGATTAAATCGTGTATTTACACTTGAATGATGTTATATGTTTAATTTTGAAAATCTGTATGGTTATATTTGTTAACCAATAAAATATTATTGAAGAATTACATGTAATTATTACTTACATGTTGAACGGAGTTGAGTACAGGTGCCAGGAAGCTTTCAGGTGGATTTGGTTGAGTATATCGTAATAAATTGAGCTAGTATGCTCGATAGAGCTCACATAAGGTACGCTTATGCGAAATATAAATTTTTGGGTTTTGAATTTTGTTTTCCGACCGGATGGATCGATGTATATATATTATTTGATCCTGCGATATCGCAGAAGTCATTCCGTACAAGGAAGACTCTGCCGAATCTTTCTAGAAATTTAACGTGTTGGGAAATTTTTCAATATTTTTAAAAGGTTTTATTTATAATAGTTAATTGGTTTTCGATTTAAAATAAATCAGATTTTAGAAAAGAATATGGTTTTGTAGCGTTTCTCCTACCTTAGTAATTTCGGCCACGAAATTCTTTTAAGGGGGGAAGAAAGTAATGTCCCGTATTTTACCATTTTAAATTTAGGCAGCGTGTATGTGCATTACGTAGTCTGAACTTTGTACTTTGTGATAGAGTAGGAAATTTCTTCATTTGTTAAGCTTATATATTTAATTTATTCATATTTGTATTTATATATAAATTAAACCTTTAAACTCCTTAAAGTATATATACTTCGTCACTAAGCAACACTAAAACTAACAATAAAAGGATATACTTCACCCTTAAGGAAAGAGTACACCTAAATTCCTGCGTATTGTAATTTCCATCAGCGAAAGTGAAGCGACTACACACTGCGCACCTGTTTTCAGCACATGCTATTATAATATAAATATAGCTTAGCCACGAAGTAATATTTACTATAAACACCCTGCACAAAGTCTTAACCCTAAATGTTTTCTGCAAGTGGTCAAAAATGTTTCCACCTCCGCTATTCTAAAGCCAACGAGCAAAAATATCCAGTTCTTTCTTCCATACTAATTTCAAATCCACTCGGTAATGTCTAAAACCTATAACTACAAAACTCTAAAGCGTAGCGAGTTCTTTATATTGACCGGCGATAATGGACTGTGAGGAAGCGTAGCCACCGGAAATTTCGTTTGACAGTGCTGGAGTTTGAAGTAAATGTTGGGGCAGAGGACTGGATCGAGCTAGCTGAAACTCGGGGAGGTTGATGGGCTCTGTGTCACACTGCGGTGAGGGGATTTGCGTGAGTTTGTCAACAGGGAGACAACGGTTTTCGTGGGGTATTTCTAGCCTGGGATTAAACAAAAAAAGATGGTAGTTTCACAATGGAGAGTTGGTATGGGAATGAAGTAGGCAGATGATGGAGAGGTGTTGCTGATGACTTTGGGTTATAATGTGAAGGGTCGGGCTTTTGAGGTTGATGAGGTGCGGACTGGGGATGATGCTTGAGTTCCAAGTAAGGGAGGGAGTATTAAATGGACAGTTGTTCAAAAAATGGGATAAAGGAATTTGTTGGGAAGAGAAGTAAAGGGTTTGTAGTGTGCAAACAAACGATAACGTGGGTGGTTCATTTGGCTGGGAAGACAGTGTGGCATCATGCATTTTCGAATACCAAAACGGTATTGTATAATATTAAATGGAAAGAAGAAAAACAAAGTAGGGGACTGAGCGAACAAAAGGTGAGTGGCGGTTAAGAAATTCGAAGTTACAACAGTATTGGTGGAACTAAATTTGAAAACTAAACAAAGAAACATGGGGGATACATTGAAGAACAGTGAAGACATTAAGTGGTGGCTGCTGTTTTGGGAAATGAAGACATGGCGTGGTCATTTTGTTTGAAGTTGGGCATTTGAATTAAGTAAGACGTTGAAGTGGTGTTGTCCTTTAGTCGCGTACGAAGATGTTGCATTGTGAATCATGGCACAAGTCTGGTTCTGGCAGCTAGTACAGATAGGTGGGAAGCTCAACTCATTTGCGTTAAGCAAAAGTGGGTTATGGCATGGTGCTTAATCAGTTAAGAAGCAGAAGTTTTTAAATCAACAGAAAGGACAAGAAGGAAGCATGCATGAGGTGGATGAAAGCATTGGACACATTTTTGGTGAATACTAGGCGATGTTGATGCAAGAAGAAACTGTTCAATTTGGGGTTCAAATATGAGAAGCAGCAAAACAAACGAGTTAACAGGGATCATGTTTGGTGGTGGCATTTAGAAGGGAGTGTTGAAGGCTAAACACATTTTGATTTGTGTTTGGTATGCATTTGAGTGAGTATGGGAAAAGAGGATCAGGCAAATGGTGAAGAGCAGTGAAATGGAATGAACGGAAGCTGGTATTATGATCTGGAGCGAAGCATAATTACCAAGGGGTCGGGCTCATTCTGCTTCCTGAAGAAGTGAACGTGAAATCAAGTCGGTTCAGCAAATTGGCAAACCAAAGTAACTAAGTTAATAATTAAGGTTAACATAGTTAATTAAAATCTTGTTATTAAAACTTGAATAATTTTTATATGGGTTGTCAGAAAGGATTGGAAACAAGTGACACCGGAACTGCGACAACAAGCAGAACTTTCTGGAATTAATCTGGACAGTGCAAGAGACGACTGGAGTTTTCAATTAAATTAAACGACTGTTTAATTTGACTGTAACCGAACCGAATCAAATCAAAGTTAGTTTAACTCACTAAGTTTACCCACTTATATTTATATAAGTCGGGTTTCTTATTTGCGTGCTATGTTTGTTAATTGGTTGATGGATGCTATATATTTATATGTGTTAAGCGGAACTAATTAAATTAAACGTTCGTTTAATTTAATTTAAATCAAATTGTTATTCTAACGATTATTTCCAAATAAGGTAACTTAACTTATTGGTTACGTTTATAATAATATAAACGTTTTAAATTAAAAATATGGGTGATTGGATTACTGTTATTATTTATTGTTAAGTATTAAATCGGTTAAATACTATTATTTGGATAACCTGTTTGATGTAGGGAAAAACAGGTTGGAGGGATCCAACTGGATTCCTCAAATTTATTAATATTTTCATAACACAATTATATGAACTGTTTCACTAATATGGATTGGACATTTGATTTGGTTGTTACTGTTGAACTGAATTTCAACGGTTGTTTGTTTTTAACCATTGGGTAGTATTAGTTGAGTAATTGGCATCAGATGGCTTGAAAATCAGTTGTGTTATAAACAAGGATTTACTGTCACGTAAATTGACTGGAATGAAGTTATAAAAATGTATTTTATAACTGAAGATAGAATTTTAAATATATTTATTTAAATGGAAGTTTATTGAAAAGAAATAAATATTTGTTATTTATTATTTAAGATAATAAATAATTATAAAATTATTTTATAAAGCAAATTCTTATAATGAGGAGATTCATAAGCAAGTGAGTAGAAATTAACCAGATGGTTAAGAATTAGATTAATTGTTTCGAAGAAACGATTAAATGAGATTATTTAAATTAATTATATAATTAATTTAAAGGAATAATTAATTAGAATCAGTTAACGAGATAACCGTGTTTTGGATCGACGAAGTCAACCGTTTTTACTGGAATTGATTATTAAATTATATTAGTTAATTATCAAATAAATCTATTGAAAAAGTTTAACAAACATTTGTTTTAATTTAATAAGACATAGGGAGAAATTTATTATTTATTTTAGTTAATCAAGGATTTAACTACTTTTATAGTAGTTAGTGTTGAAGAAAATTATTAATTTAATTAATGATAATTAAAGAGATTATCGAAATGATTATTTTTACGAATAAGACGATAAACTGATTTCCTAGTTTAGAAAATGAAGAATCTTGTGCAAAGGGTAATTAAATGCAAAAATGGATAGTGTTATAATATATTTTTCGAAGTATTAGAATGAAAGAGTTTTGCGAATATTAATAAGAAGTGTAATATTATTTCCAAATATTGGAATATTTTAATTAATCGTTTATTTAATTATTTACAATTAAATAAGCCAAATGATGTCGAGTACTGAACCAGTAGATATAATTTTATTTTATGGTTGAATAGTTGTTTTTTTGATAGTTAAATAACCGACTATCAAATCTGGCCAATACGATTGTTGGTACGGAAAGACCGGGATCGAATTTATGTTCGAATCCCATTCCAACCAACAAATGTGGAAACATTGAAGATATCAGACGTTGATCGAGATGGAGAAATCGAAGACCATAGATCTTCATAAAATGAAATTACCACTTAAAATATCTGATTCGACCCGGAGATATACTGGGGCTCTGTCGTGGTTGAAATCTACGGATTTGCAAGGACTACTCACTACTGATCTCTAGGGTGATGCTTAGGATGTGGTAGGAGTGTACTTTCAGTTTATCCTGTTCCTGGATGACTTGTATGGATGACTGTCTGACAGAATATTTCTTAAAAATCACGTACGTTGATTTTTACAAACTTAGCGAGTGTACCTTCGGTTCATCCTAGTCCTAGATTGATATTTACTTGTGTTTAGAAACTATTATAATATCAGACAAGATATGATTTCAAAAAAAATGAGTTGACTTTAAAATCAAGTTGGGTGATGTTTTTAAACTTAGCGAGTTTTCTCACTCTGGTTCACCAGACAGATCCGGCGTTTTGTAAATGCTCGGGTTAGACCAGGTTGTGCAGGTTCAGGTTATCGGATGTTGTGAAGTCCCAAGACGAGCTGAAGGTGTTCAGACATGTGATTCTAGTATTTATTTCGCTGTGTGTTGTATATGAAGGAGAGTCTCAATGAGATTCTAGAAGAATTCATGTTGTACGCGGGCTTGTATAGTCTTTTGTTTGATCGGATTGGAAGATTTTGCTGTAAGTCTCTTCTCTTAATGTCGGGAATCTATGTTCGAACTGCCCATGTAGATGTGTGTCTAATTAGCACATCGTCCTATAAATGGGAAACTGTGACTTGATTTGTCTCATGATGCAGAAATTAATCTTTTGTTTGATTAATGGCATAACTCTCAATTAGGGGCGCATCATATTTGATTCATCTAGTTGTTCTTGTGCGTTGTATCATGGAGTTACTTTTTGTAAATTCGCCTGTCCATTTTGTCTTTAGACAATATTAGGTGGATTTTCATGAGAAGCAGTTTTGTGGTAGGTCTCTTTTCTCATCATAAATTCTCTCATAGAAGAGATGGTGATGTGGGAACCTCCAACAACACTAGCTGTGACGACCGCCCATAACCCCCACACTAAACAAGAGGAAAAAGTCGTGCCAGGCTGCTATGGACGATCATCATAGTAAGTGAACACATCGAAACCTGTCGTAGAACTCATTGCGCAAGGATAAAATATAATAGAACATATACAACAGGTGATAGTAATGAGGTATCATATAGCAAACTTTTGAAACTCTTTCAACATCCAGAAAGATTATCCAACTGATATCCAAGTTTGTACATAAGGCCTCACTACAACTCTCAAGCAACTCAAACAGCGGAAACAGAAATACTAGATAGAATAAAACTGGTACGCCAGCCTCCTGCTCATCATCGCTCAGCTTCCTCGTATCACTAAGCTCCATTACCTGTAACCTGCTACTTAGTCTGCCCATCCACAACCGGATGAACAGCCCAAGGTAATAAGAGGAGACATAAAACCTTGAGTCAGACAATAGTCTTAGTGAGCGATAATACAGCTAACAAACTTCAACAAGAAAGCATATGAGAATGGGTAAATGAACAACTTATCTACCCACATCACCAGAGAAGAACTCAACCTTATCTTCCCCACATCGGACAGTGATAGCCTTTACACCAAGCATTTCAACCATTCATCCATAGAAACCAGAACACCCATTCAATCATAGAGAACACACATGACATCCAGATAAGTCTCACGCAGACAACCCTAATCGAGTTTAACATTCCTCAAGTACTCTCGCCAGAGGCCTAGACCAATATCACTTAAGCACTCAAAGAACGTCTCCCTCGACTTTGGATAATCTATGTGAGATAGTACAATAAGAACAACTAATCATCCATGACTGACTCTGGCTATCACTGCCAATCCTGCTTCGAAACCATCATTATCGTATGACGGCCAACCTTGCCATATGTCAAGGGCTAATGATAACCCCAGTTCTAGCATGAACTCCATATGCCCAACCTTGGCAATGTCCAACCTTGACACTAGGCCTTTCCCCAACCAGAAAGACCCAGGGTACTCGACCAACAACCGGTCTTTTGGGCCTTTCAACGATACCCATCATACCCCTGCTTTGAGCCTGCTAGAACTTACGACAACGATGACTTCTCGGCCTTCGCATCTCTAATCGTCCAACCTTGACGATGCTTCATAGCTCAAGCAACCTTCTCGAGCAGCCATTATCCACCAACTCACGACCTTTGAGTTGTCTCCGCATTCGTTGTTCCACCTTGATCAACGAACACATTCATCACTTCGAGTCTTCCTACTAGAATCACCTCGAAGTTACGTCATCACTAGAAGTGTCCGATCAGAAATTTCCACTAGAAATGCCGTCCAGACCTCTTCCGGTACTTCTAGACCGATCAGACCCCCTGGACCGACCAGACCTCCCTTTGCTCCTCCTGGACCGACCAGGACCCTCCTGAGCCGACCAGACTCCCTCCTCAGCCTTCTGGACCGATCAAACCAACCAGCTCCAAGACCCAGTAAAAACCGACCAGAATTACTCCAGAACGACCAGTCAAAACTGACCAGCATTGCTCCAGAACGACCAATCAAAACCGACCCCGATGCCTCCATTCCAACCAACCAGCTCCCTGACTTGCTCCCCAAGCCATAACGTGACCGACCACCTCAGTCCAGACCCTTCTGGACCGACCAGAGCCATCAGACCGCCTCAACCGACCCGACTTGCTCCAAAACCAACCAGAATGCCACCATCTGAAACCGACCAGAAACACTTCTGCTCCTTCTGGACAGACCAGCTTAAACCGACCAGAAACCTGCACATCTCCAATTCGACTCCGATTTCGACCAAAACTTCGCCAAACGACGAATCCGACGAAACCAGCTTATCCGATTCATCCAAACGCAATCACAAACATGTTATGCAACCAACAATATCATCAATCTAACAATTTCCATCAAAACACATAAATTTCCCAAAACATGATAAGTGAATCATATGAACATAAAAACGGATCTAACTTGCATAATCTTGAGAAAAATCATAAAATTAACCATTTAAATTATCTAGATCAGATCCTAAGGTGATTCATATATAAAATGGACTTAGCATGGTGTGGATCTAAGGAAAATAACATGGAAATGATGAAATTAACATCCTAAAACCCATATACTTGCATGAATCCGAATGAGAGATGTAAATCACTCACCAATTATCCAAATCTAAGCAAAAGCAATGAAAACGCAATCCGGACAGCGAACACTTCGAATCAAACTCTTCAATCCGATGAATTCGCCCTTGAGACGATGTAGATCTAGCCTCTTATGGTGTAGATCTTCGATTTCCCTCCTTGGATTTTGGAATTTTAATGGTGGAAAGATGTTAGAGGAAGAAGGAGATCAATGCCTCCCCATAAGAGAATGGAAAATGCCAACCTTTCTCCATACCCCTTACCCCCTATTTATAGTCTCCACCCACCCTCTAATGGGCCTTCTCCAAATCAGCCCATTAGCCTTCCAAAACCTGAACAGCCAACTGAAAAACCTTAAAACAGCGATTTCTCCCAAACTGCTGAACCAAATCCTTAATGTAACCACTCTCGGAAAGGGAATCATCAATTCCTTTCCAATGGCACAGGTCTCACCCTCTGATTCGACCTGAGTCAAAAGTTATGCCCTGTACAAGACTGACAGGGGCAAAATGGTCACAAACAAAATTGGTAAAATTTATGGACATGTCTCACATCCCCATAAGCAACATACCAAAAGATGAGAATGATCCAACCCTCAGGGAATAAAATAAAAATATTTTACGATCTTCCGATACGTAAAATGCGGGCTGTTACATTCTCCCTCCCTTAAGAATTTCGCCCCCGAAATTCCAAGCAACCACAACAATTCCGCATGCCTATCATTCATGTGAAGCCAATTCTATCATCCAAACTAGCAACCATCAAGCCATGCATCCATAGCCTTATCCTAGCACGCGGAATTCTACCACACAACAACAAGATACAACGACACAACGAAGATACGATATCAAAGGGTCCTACCGACGAAGAGTTCTGGATGAGTCGCCCTCATGCTCTCTTCCGTCTCCCATGTACAATCGTCGCCATCTTCACTCCATTGTACCTTGACTAGCTTAACCGTCTTCCTCCTAAGCTGTTTCGTATCATTTCCCACAACACGAAGTGGCCTACGAGGTTTCGCAACTGCGGTCTCGACTTCTAAATCTTCATACTGTTCTGGATATACCACCACATTCGAGTCGTGCAAAAACTTCCGTAGAAACGACACATGGAAAACATTATGCATACTCGACATCTTCTCGGGTAACTCCATCCTATATGCGAGCTTTCCTATTCGCTCGACAATCGGAAATGGTCCAACAAACCTAGGAGCCAACTTCCCTTTACTTCCGAATCGAACCATATGCTTTAACGGTGAAATCTTCACAAAAACCATATCACCTACGTCGAATTCTAAATCCTTACGACGCTTATCGGCGTAACTCTTTTGACGATCTTGGGCCGCTTTCATTCGTTGCCGAACAATTTTGATACAACCCGAGGTTTCTCTAATCATTTCGGGCCCAAGTACCAACTTATCTCCAGTTTCTAACCAACAAGCTGGAGAATTGCACGGCCTTCCATACAACGCCTCGTATAGTGCCATCCCAATACTCGACTGGTAGCTATTATTATACGCAAACTCAACCAGATGCAGATGGTCTTCCCATGATCCTCCGAAGTCTATCACACAAGCCCTCAGGAGATCTTCTAAAACTCGGTTGACTCTCTCGGTCTGACCATCAGTTTGGGGATGATATGCCGTACTTAAGCATAATTCGGTTCCCAAAGCTTCTTGCAAACTTTTCCAAAATCCACTCGTGAACAATGGATCCCGGTCACTTACTATACTCTTTGGGATACCATGGAATCGAACTATCCATTTCACATAAAGCTCAGCCAATTTTGACGCTGTCCTAGTCGTCTTGACAGGAATAAATCTCGCACTTTTGGTCAAACGATCCACAATGACCCAAATCCCTTCATTCCCTGCCCTAGTTCTAGGTAGTCCATCGATAAAGTCCATCGATATCTGCTCCCACTTCCACTTAGGAACCTCTAATGGCTGAAGTAAACCACTCGGCTTCTTCTGTTCAGCTTTCACTAACTGACAGTTCATACACTTTGAAATGAATTTTCTAATATCTCTTTTCATCCCTTCCCAGTAGTAGACTCGCTTCATGTCCTGAAACATTTTATTACCACCGGGATGAATCGTTAGCTTCGAGTGATGACATTCTCTCAGAACCACATCCCTCAATCCGTCGACATCAGGAACAACTAATCGTCCTTGCTTTCGAAGCCAGACTTCTCGGTCGACCTCGAACTCCTTATCCTCTGGTTTCAGTTTCTGAATGGACTCGACAAGCTTCGCATCTTTCTTTTGGCCCTCGCCAATCCTTTCGATAAGAGTAGGCCTTATCGACAAGCTTGCCAATATTTCAGGTTCCAACTCACACCTTGGCCTGAAATCGAACCTTGCCAAATACTCGAGGCCCTTCCATTCCGAAAACATCGCTCCCAAACTTGCGTGTCTTCGACTCAATGCATCTGCAACTGCATTGCCTTTGCCAGGAGTATAGGCTATCCCAAAATCATACGATGCCAGAAACTCTAACCATCGTTGCTACCGAAGATTCAAATCCTTTTGGGAGAAAAGATACTTCAACGACTTGTGATCCGTAAACAACTCGAATCGTACTCCCAACAGGTAATGTCTCCACATCTTCAGAGCAAACACAATCGCTGCCAACTCCAAATCATGAGTTGGATAATTTCTCTCATGTGGCTTTAGCTGTCGACTTGCGTAAGCCACTACTTTATCCTTCTGCATTAGCACTGCTCCAAGTCCAGTACCACATGCATCAGTATATACCACCATCTCTTCATTCCCACTTGGAATGGTCAACACAGGTGCACTCGTCAATCTCTCCTTCAAGATTTCGAACGCTTGTTCACACTTCGCATCCCATGCGAACACTTGGTTCTTCTTCGTCAATCCTATTAATGGTGCAGCCATCTTAGAGAAATCCTTGATAAACCTTCGGTAATAACCAGCCAATCCAAGGAAACTCCGAACATCCGTTGCATTCTTAGGTCTATCCCAGTCCTGGATTGCTGCAACTTTAGCAGGGTCAACCGCTATACCTTTTCCAGAAACAACATGACCTAAGAACCTCGCTTCATCCTTCCAGAAGTGACACTTTGAGAACTTAGCCTTAAGCTGATGCTTTCGCAAGATCTCTAACACAACTCTCAAGTGCGTCTTATGTTCTTCCACATATCTGGAGTAAACCAGTATATTATCCACGAACACAAGCACGAACTTATTCAACTGATCTCTGAACACTCTATTCATAAGATCCACAAAATACGCTGGCGCGTTAGTCAACCCGAATGGCATCACCAACCACTCGAAAAATCCGGACGGTGTCCTAAAAGCAGTCTTTGCACACTATCCTTAGCTACTTTCAACTGGTGAAATCCCGTTGCCAAATCCATCTGAGAAAACACTTTGGCTTCGTGAAGCTGATCGAACAAGTCATCAATCCTTGGCAACGGATACTTGTTCTTCTTAGTCACCTTGTTCAGCTCATGATAGTCCACACACAACCTTAACGAGCCATCTGCTTTAGTTGCAAACACGACTGGTGCACCCCACTCGGAAACACTCCTCTGAATGAAACCTTTTCCCAAAAGGTCTCTAACTTGCACCTCCAACTCTTGCTGTTCCTTAGGCGCCATCCGCCTAAGTGGCATAACAATTGGTCTCGCACCCTCGACCAAATCGATCCTAAACTCGATCTCGCGATGCGGCGACAACCCTTTGACCTCGTCAAAGACATCTACATACTCATTAGCGATCAGCACTGATGATAGGTCTTCCTGTGGAATCCCAAGCGAATATAGATAACTCACGAAGACCCCGTCTTCGCGTTTACATCTAATCAACACCTTTCGCCCTTTCACATCCCCGACCCTCACCTCTAGCTTCTTGCAATTCACCCTTGCCGCATACTTCTTGAGCCAATCCATGCCCAAGATGATCCCATACCTAGCAAAGTTAAGAACAAAGCAATCACACATAAAAGAGCAACCATGACTCGATAATACTAGACCACGGCAAATCATGCACAAACTGGACGAACCCCCAACTGGATTAGTCACTATCAATGGTCTATCACAAATCTCGGGTTCCAAACCCAAGCGACACACAAGCTCATTGCAGATGAATGAATGTGATGCTCCAGTATTGAACAACACTCGAACTGAAACACCGTTAACGGAAAAAGTACCTTGCAACATGACACCCTTTCCCTTCTCCTCTGCAGTAGGAGCTCTTGAAGAAGATGGCACAGCATCCAAAGCATATGCCTTAACAATCTGCTTACCCTTAGCTGATTCCGGACAATCTTTCTTCTCATGCCCAGGCTTTCCACACTTGAAGCACTTCTTGAAGAGAACTGACTTTTGAGCAGTGGAGATAAACTTTGCTTCAAACTTAGCTTGGAATTGCTCCCATGAAATCTAATCTTCCGGAGTCTCGAGTATAACAAAATTCCACCATTCCATGGCCCTACTTTGCAGCTGCCTTGATGCAAGCTTTCTCTTCATTGCATCTTCAATACCCAAGTCTCCAAAGATTCGAACACATGAATCCATCCACCTCTGAACCTCTTCAGCTGGTTCAGTTCCCTTGAATGGTTTCCCTCCTAGAGATATAAAGTCCTTGCACATCTTTGCAAAATCTATTCTAGGAGCTCGCACCCCTACATCTACCGTGGCCGCCACTGGAGCGGGTACCCTTCGCATAATTGCTTCTGCCATGGCTTCAAACATGGCCGGGTAATCTGGGTCACCACCATTTCCCCCTCCAGTATTAGCTCTCCTAGCAGCGTGCCTTGATGCTCGTCTACTCATTCTAAATCTGAAATTTAGAATAGTTAGCCACTTCCAAGAAAACTGCTAAAAGAATACAACCGCTACTACTATATATGCTAATATATATAGTAACATCCAACTGAAATCTACAAATACGTCCCTCATACGCAATTACGTCTTTGAACTTTGGCCAAAATCGTTGACCAGAGCTCTGATACCAAATGTGACGACCGCCCATAACCCCCACACTAAACAAGAGGAAAAAGTCGTGTCAGGCTGCTATGGACGATCATCATAGTAAGTGAACACATCGAAACCTGTCGTAGAACTCACAGCGCAAGGATAAAATATAATAGAACATATACAACAGGTGATAGTAATGAAGTATCATATAGCAAACTTTTGAAACTCTTTCAACATCCAGAAAGATTATCCAACTGATATCCAAGTTTGTACATAAGGCCTCACTACAACTCTCAAGCAACTCAAACAGCGGAAACAGAAATACTAGATAGAATAAAACTGGTACGCCAGCCTCCTGCTCGTCATCGCTCAGCTTCCTCGTATCACTAAGCTCCATTACCTGTAACCTGCTACTTAGTCTGCCCATCCATAACCGGATGAACAGCCCAAGGTAATAAGAGGAGACATAAAACCTTGAGTCAGACAATAGTCTTAGTGAGCGATAATACAGCTAACAAACTTCAACAAGAAAGCATATGAGAATGGGTAAATGAACAACTTATCTACCCACATCACCAGAGAAGAACTCAACCTTATCTTCCCCACATCGGACAGTGATAGCCTTTACACCAGGCATTTCAACCATTCATCCATAGAAACCAGAACACCCATTCAATCATAGAGAACACACATGACATCCAGATAAGTCTCACGCAGACAACCCTAATCGAGTTTAACATTCCTCAAGTACTCTCGCCAGAGGCCTAGACCAATATCACTTAAGCACTCAAAGAAAGTCTCCCTCGACTTTGGATAATCTATGTGAGATAGTACAATCAGAACAACTAATCATCCATGACTGACTCTGGCTATCACTGCCAATCCTGCTTCGAAACCATCATTATCGTAAGACGACCAACCTTGCCTTATGTCAAGGGCTAATGATAACCCCAGTTCTAGCATGAACTCCATATGCCCAACCTTGGCAATGTCCAACCTTGACACTAGGCCTTTCCCCAACCAGAAAGACCCAGGGTACTCGACCAACAACCGGTCTTTTGGGCCTTTCAACGATACCCATCATACCCCTGCTTTGAGCCTGCTAGAACTTACGACAACGATGACTTCTCGGCCTTCGCATCTCTAATCGTCCAACCTTGACGATGCTTCATAGCTCAAGCAACCTTCTCGAGCAGCCATTATCCACCAACTCACGACCTTTGAGTTGTCTCCGCATTCGTTGTTCCACCTTGATCAACGAACACATTCATCACTTCGAGTCTTCCTACTTGAATCACCTCGAAGTTACGTCATCACTAGAAGTGTCCGATCAGAAATTTCCACTAGAAATGCCGACCAGACCTCTTCCGGTACTTCTAGACCGATCAGACCCCCTGGACCGACCAGACCTCCCTTTGCTCCTCCTGGACCGACCAGGACCCTCCTGAGCCGACCAGACTCCCTCCTCAGCCTTCTGGACCGATCAAACCAACCAGCTCCAAGACCCAGTCAAAACCGACCAGAATTGCTCCAGAACGACCAGTCAAAACCGACCAGCATTGCTCCAGAACGACCAATCAAAACCGACCCCGATGCCTCCATTCCAACCAACCAGCTCCCTGACTTGCTCCCCAAGCCATAACGTGACCGACCACCTCAGTCCAGACCCTTCTGGACCGACCAGAGCCATCAGACCACCTCAACCGACCCGACTTGCTCCAAAACCGACCAGAATGCCACCATCTGAAACCGACCAGAAACACTTCTGCTCCTTCTGGACCGACCAGCTTAAACCGACCAGAAACCTGCACATCTCCAATTCGACTCCGATTTCGACCAAAACTTCGCCAAACGACGAATCCGACGAAACCAGCTTATCCGATTCATCCAAACGCAATCACAAACATGTTATGCAACCAACAATATCATCAATCTAACAATTTCCATCAAAACACATAAATTTCCCAAAACATGATAAGTGAATCATATGAACATAAAAACGGATCTAACTTGCATAATCTTGAGAAAAAATCATAAAATTAACCATTTAAATTATCTAGATCAGATCCTAAGGTGATTCATATATAAAATGGACTCAGCATGGTGTGGATCTAAGGAAAATAACATGGAAATGATGAAATTAACATCCTAAAACCCATATACTTGCATGAATCCGAATGAGAGATGTAAATCACTCACCAATTATCCAAATCTAAACAAAAGCAATGAAAACGCAATCCGGACAGCGAACACTTCGAATCAAACTCTTCAATCCGATGAATTCGCCCTTGAGACGATGTAGATCTAGCCTCTTATGGTGTAGATCTTCGATTTCCCTCCTTGGATTTTGGAATTTTAATGGTGGAAAGATGTTAGAGGAAGAAGGAGATCAAAGCCTCCCCATAAGAGAATGGAAAATGCCAACCTTTCGCCGTACCCCTTACCCCCTATTTATAGTCTCCACCCACCCTCTAATGGGCCTTCTCCAAATCAGCCCATTAGCCTTCCAAAACCTGAACAGCCAACTGAAAAACCTTAAAACAGCGATTTCTCCCAAACCGCTGAACCAAATCCTTAATGTAACCACTCTACGGAAAGGGAATCATCGATTCCTTTCCAATGGCACAGGTCTCACCCTCTGATTCGACCTGAGTCAAAAGTTATGCCCTGTACAAGACTGACAGGGGCAAAATTGTCACAAACAAAATTGGTAAAATTTATGGACATGTCTCACATCCCCATAAGCAACATACCAAAAGATGAGAATGATCCAACCCTCAGGGAATAAAATAAAAATATTTTACGATCTTCCGATACGTAAAATGCGGGATGTTACACTAGCAGTGTTTGTAACACAACATTGAGAATTATGTTACTGTGATATGGTTAATTAAAAGGTCGTAGAATTTCGTTTGAGCTCCAACAGCGGGGCAAGACATCTCCTTGTTTATAGCCATTATTTTGGGAGTTTGGAGTGGTTTTGTAGTTGTCTTTGTTGTTATCCCTTTCCAACATCGGGATCTTGGTTTTGTGGTGATTCGTGCTTGTAACTGTTAGTGTTGTTTAAATCGCACGACTTAGGTTAATGAAGTTTCTAAGTTTGGAAATGTTTATGTCATTCATGCATGCCTGTTTGAATGAAATCTCATTTTAGTTATCCAAGCTAACAATTGTCCTAGGGCTGGAAAGAATAGAATTCTGTATTGATTAAATTTTAGCAAATGACATGTTCTATGCTATGGGTAAATCACCATTCCTTGTTAGAGCTAAAATTTATTTTGGTGTTTTGTGTGTGATTCCAGTTTTCGCAGTTTTGGCGTGACTGGCTTCCTTTTTCGCCAACATGTGACTTGAATCGTTTAAGTTTCCGCAAATTACATTTTTGAAATTTTTTGTTTGAAAAAAAAAAACTTTTACCCTTTTAAATTTTTAACTAATTTACTTTCTTTTATTTTGGTTTGTGCGAAAATGCAATATTCAGATACAGCAAATTGTGCATATTTAAACGTCTACTTTACATTAAGGTAGATGATTTGAATGGTGCAAAGTGCACGTTACCGAAATTTTGATTTTTCATACGACTCTCATATGGAAAGTGAAATGGTATTGAAAAGAAAATTTCAAAATAAACATAGCAAGTTTTAAGCGAAAATTTAATTTTATGGAAAAATTCGATTTTTGGCCACATAAATAGCATAAGGAAGATGTTTTAATGATTTGTGTGCGCGTTTTAGCTGTGCAGTAGGGCCAACGATGCGATAAAAACGTTAACAAGGAATAGGCTGTTTTTGCCTTGGAAACGCTATTTCCATACCCTGTCAATGATGCGTGTAAGCTATTAATTAACTCATTTTAAGTTTTAAAGTTTGTTTTGAGCCTCCTTTACAGTCTGCAGATGGAAATTTTCGGAGTATTTTAGGTAACTAAGGTAAAAATTTCACTATAGGGCTGGAATGGAAAATTGTGAGCGGGAAAATATAAAAATTCTTCACTTCGATTTCCTTTTTCCGGTTTAGAAGAAGTTAAGTAAGAAACGATTAGATTACGTGATGTTATGGATGGTAGGGTTTGGATGCAAAAATTGGTTGTTTCACACTTTTATTCGTAATTGTGTGAGGGTAATGGATGAAAAAGAGTTTTCCAAATTTGCATTCATATAGAACCACCAGTATATATAGGATGTTCTGCATCATGTTTTCAATAGTATTTCAAAGGTTTAATGCAAATATATGGGAGGATTCGATTAGAATCATGGTTGGATTGCATACATATTTTATGGTTGAATTGCATTATGTAAACTATGCACATATGCGCATGATTGCAAGGTGGATGTACACAATTTATTGTGTAGAATAAGATTATAAGCGTCAGAATTTTAGGACAGAATTCCTTTTAAGAGGGGAGGATGTAACAACCCGAAATTTTGGCAATACAAATTAATTATTAGAATGTCAAAAATAGGAATTTCTGCAAATGATGGAATTCAGCCATGAAACTTTAACCGATGCGTTCGTATCGGAATTATGGTCGACTTTTATGTTTGGAGTTTCACGAACGGAGTCCGTACGAAAAGTCACAGATGAAATACGAAAATGAACGGAAAATAAATGAATCAGAATTAATAATTATAATTTACCTTATTTGACTAAGCCGACATTGGCAACCTAAGGCCCAGGCGGTCAGCCGTAGGGTCGATGACGATCGTTAGCCGCGGTCAACCTACTAGGCGTCAGACTGCCCAATGACGGCTAGTTTTTAGGGTTTGGTTTATTATATTATTAAAACTGATGGACGGATATAAATTAAAACTAATCTAGCGGTTCTAGGCTAGGGTAAGGTCTCATTCTTTTTCCACATAAATCTGCAGAGGTAGCGGAGCTCTACCATTCTCCTTCTTCTCTGAATCTAAATTCTAACATAAAAATATATTCATACATAACAAATTAAATCCAACTCATATGAAATTGAGAGGATAAGCAGATCTAATGAAAAAGAATGCAAATTGACACTCCAAATCTGATTCTTCCCTCTCTTCATGTTTTCTTACATTTCTACAGATCTGGAATTTTCTCCTTTTTAAATAAATTGTAGATTTATAAGAATTTGGGAATTGTAGGCTTACATGGTTCGAACATTGGATTTGGAGGCTATAAGGTGAGTGGGAAATTTAGAATATAGTTATAATAACTTATCTATTTCATTTGAATTAAATCAATGTTTTTATGCTTGTTCCCTATCAGATCCGTTCATTTAAATACTTGAATCTATTGACAACCATCAGATCTGATTATAAATATGGTTAAAACTTGTGAATTATAAGTTGTGGCTATGTATAATATAAATTGTAGGATTCTCAAACTTGTTCATACATGCTCCTACAATTATATCATGAAATATGTTGTATATATTGCACAACGCTATGGATCTAGAATTCAGTCCCATTTAAGAACATGTAGATGTAGTTACATTTCAAACCTTTTAATTCAGTGTTGAAAAATAAAATATATGAATTTGGGTAAAAAGATGAAATTGGTAAATTATGTGATTGTAATCACAAAAGAAATGTTCCTATGTGTATTCATTATTATTAGATTTTGGCTAGTCATTGTAAACATGCCATTTTCTTCCTTTGAATAAAAAGGCATCATTTTGAAATCACAAGAGGTATGATAAAAATGTTTAAAAAGGGGAAACTGGTGCAAATGTACATATAAATATAAATACATATATTTGTATGTAAATTGCATTGACAATTCTAATATATATATAAACTTACATATATTTCTTGTGATTTAGAAATATGTCAATTCCACAATTTATGCATAATTTAAATTGATTACGGCTAACGATCTTATTGTGAGATTTGAAAACTTTTGACAACATTGAATGCAAAAAGGAATGTTTAATTTTCAACTAAACAAAATCATTAAATTTAAAAGAATAAATAATAAATAAAGAAATAACTACGTTGACCGCACGAAAACATGAATACAATATATACATATTATCCATCTAAACCAGCATAAAACGGTAAAATATACAATATATGGAGTGTTGAATGTTTGGATAAGGTTCAAGTACGAAATTATATGCAAATATAATCCATATTGAATTAGTATATTTGTGGTGACCATTTAGCAATCGATATAATTAATTGCAATAAATTGGACCATAAATAAATAAATACCAATTGTAGCCAATATTGGTTGGGGAAAATGAAAATGATAGGGAAATGGTTACGATTCCTAAAATTAATTAGGACAAATGTTGTAAACCCCAAGTAGAAAATTTGAATTATAACCGCATTTAGATACGATGTTTGTGGTATAAGCCTGCCCGGAACCGACCGGCAAATCCAGCAACCATAGGTAGTCTGCTTAATGTGAGGGGTCTAATGCATAAATAATCGTATCAAGGCATGAGGTTAAGTTCAACTTATGGTAGAAGTCTACCCGGAACCGACCGGCAAATCTAGCATCCACAAGTTTTCAACTTAATGTGAGGGGCCTAGCACGTACATATATATATATATATATATATATATATCAGCCAACCAATAAATAAGTAAATAAGAATAGAAATTGTTTGTTTGGGTACAAGAAACAGATAACTTGGAAGTGATAAATAGTTACCTTAGGAAAATATGACCATTATGGTCATAAAGAGCAATAAATATAGAAATAGAAGGAAATGGATGTCATAAGGGAATTTATGATTGTCGTTTAAATACTAAGTCCAAAATAGGGGAGGAATCAGATAAATGCCCTAGGGAAAAAGGGGATATAACCTTCCTTATTTATGTTAATGAAAATAGAACTTGTAATATAAAATATAGTTGGACTTAGTAGGTTAATAATGTAAAATATTATTAACCATATGAACCCATGACGAAAATTAATCATGTACGTATAGCATTTCTGTGTAGAGGGACTAAATGGGAATGACTTATAACATAGCCCACCTTATCCCAAATAGGGAAATGTATTGAAGGCAAAAGGGGTATGAACTAATAATCTTCGCGTATATTCCGCTTCCTGGGGCCTAAGCGGCTAAGTGACTAGGGTTGAAGAGTACACTTCGGAATAAGTCTTTCAGTTTAGGGATCTTAAATGGCAGGTGTGTGTGGACCTACCCAAACCAGAAAACTAAAAATGTCAGATAAGGCTACCTATCATATGGGAAGTAATAAGTGACTGAGGGGGTTATCTAATATGGTCAGCTAGAAGGTATAATGAACGTTAAAATACCGTCTCTCACCTTATGTGGGGCAAGGGTATATGCATGGATGATGGACGCTTTAACTAGTAGGGCTCGTAGCTAGTGCCCTCTAGTTCATGTTAACGTTCAGTAAAGTATCAAGATATAATAAGTGACCAATCGGTCCGCCTAGGGTCCTAAGCCGTTAGGAAGAATCCACCCTATCTATCATTGATATAAATGATTAAGGATAAGTGAATGAAAGTATATAAATATTGAAACTCCATAATTAGGGGTTCAATCTCGATATAGTAACCAGCCAAGCTCTGGTATAAAAGCTTCACAAAATTATGCGTAAACGTCCTGTCTCGGTATCATACTTTGGTAATTACTACTTTGGGAAGAGTAGTATAATCATGCGTAAACATCCACATGGTTAGGCTAGAATTACCAATCTTGTTAGGCATACATCTTGGGTTGAACCAAATGGGGTATATATATGTTATAGTCTGTGTTGTATAATTCTTAGTGACCGGAACTTGTTGTTCTGACCCCCTCCTCGCTACAACCTCCCCGGTTTTAAAGAGAAGGCCGGGTTCTCACAGATGTTAAGTTTGGCTTTCGGTTCTCGTTCTCTCTCATGCTCGGTATTGGCAAAGTGACTTGCTTTGAAAAAGGTAGTTACTTGAGTTAATGCTAATTGATCCTATTTTGTTTCCGCTGTGGGTTACCTTATCGTACTCTGATTATGATCATGCTCATTTATTGCACGTACCAGATATACACGGCCCATGCTTGGATGTGTTTGAGTTTGATTTTTGTCAAAATTTGAGCATAGAAAAATGTGGGGTGTTACATACCGTATGTGTGTGTATGTACGTATGTGTATATATATGCATGATTCATAAACATTCTAAATGATACAATCCCCACAATAACCATTTATTTTCACCACATTCTTGCTCTTCCTCTTCTCAATAATTTATTTAATTATAAACGAATGGCTACTATTCGGATGCAAAAGAGATGCCGTGAAAGAGGGGTGATACACACACACACACACACACACACACACACGAGCATTCAATGACAACTCAAAAGTGCTAGCACTCCTTTACCCTCTATTTTTCACCACACATCCAGCTTCACTTTCTCTCCCTTCACAAATTTATTTTAACATAAACGAAAGCTGGAAATAGAAGGGCCATTGGGGCGTTGTTGAATGCTCCTCACACACACACACACACACACACACACACACACATATATATATATATATATATATATATATATATATATATATATATATATGTTGGTAAGCGTTCAATGGCACCCCGAAAATGTAACACCCTAATAACCTTCCTAAAATCCACTGCTCGTTTATATTAGTTTAAGTTTTTGGGAGGTGAGAGAATGAGTGAAAGGAGAGAAAGAGGAGAAATGTGGTGGAAAAGTGGGAGGTCATTGGGGGTGCTCCACTGTTACAAGTGTCATTGAACCTGCCTCTCTCTCTCTCTCTCTCTTTCTCTCTCTATATATATGTATGTATGTATATATCTATGTATATACATATATATATGTATATATATAGGGGTTCTGTTGTACCCCAAATTTATAGCACCCGAAATGCCCTTCATCCCAGACCACCCGTTTATATTTAAATAAGTAAGTGGAGGGAGGGAGAGAGAGTTAGTGGAAAGAGAGAGAAACGAGAATGTGTGGTGGAAATCAGAGGGCTAAAGAGGTGCTGAACTATTTGAGGTGGTCTTGATCCTATCTCTCTCTCTCTCTCACACACACACACACACACACACACACACACATATATATATATATATATAGTGGTGTGTAACAACAAATTTTTTTGTTACAATCAAACGTTGTCACGAACATAGACTCTAAGATAATTGTTCGCAATAACTAAGCTACGAATACTATTGTGTTATGTTATTATACTTTGCCTTTGATGTTTTCAATTTTTCAATAGATCATAAGGAGTCATATGAATTAACTATTACAATTATTAGTACGAGAGATCTAAGTTGGCAAAATGATCAGTAAGAAAATCACGAACAAAAATACTACTACCACCGTGTTCTATCAAAAGAACATCCATATAAAACACAAAAGTTAATTACATAAAAAAATCAGTAATATATGGGAAAAAACAGTATCCTCCTTATTATTATGTATAGAGAATTGCAATCTGTCAAACCAGTGTGGAGCTCGTGCATTGCATATGAAAATATTATAAAACATAGATATCAAAATTTTAATATTGAAATTGAAACTTTATTATACAACACACAATGAATTCGACAAATTATTATCATTGTTGTGTTTATACATGGTTATGTGTTATGTAACTTATATTTTTTTGAAGTAGAGCAAGTATATTCATTGAAATTTATATATTATAATATTTTAGATGAATTTAAAAAATTACTTAACTTATTTCTTTTATATATGTTAAATTTAAAATTATGTAATTAGTTAAAATAATTTGATTTAAGAGTACACAACATAGACAAATTGAGATGGATTTTGTAAAAAAATTACAGAGATTTCATTAGAGAGTTATTTGAAGTTAAAAATAGAATTTTTTTGAAGTTGTATATGATAAATTTGTTATTTATGTACATACATGATTATAATTAATTTACAAATTAATTTTGTTATTGTTATTTGTGCACATAAATATAAGTTAGTGAACTCTTTATCTATATAGTTAAAAAAAATATTTTGAAGTTTTCTATTAATACACGTATATACATGTATGACTAATATATAGATTATTAAAATACTTTAAATTTGAGATTTCGTAAACAATTTAAATACACGGATTTAAACACGAAAGATTATGAAATAGTTGACGAAGTTGTTCATAACTATATAAATATCAAAATATGGACATTTAAAATTAAAAGTAAAATTCAACAATGCAAATAATTTTTTTGAAATAAATGAATGATAAATTAGTTTTGTTAATGTTATTCATGTAAAATATTTATGATGTTGAAGTTATATATCTTTATATTTAAATGAATAGTTTATTTATCTGCTTTTTTTTATAAAGAATGCGGTATACAAATTGAAACTATCACATATAAGGATTTATTAGATGAATTAGTGAATATCTATTAACTAAATTAATTCTAATATCTTAAAACAAGATTATATGGTTAAATAAAATATATTAATGTAAACGTATAAAATTATGTGACATTTAGGTGGGTTTTGTAAACAAACGTAGAAATTTCAGAAAGAAGACATTTTAGTTAAAATAAGAATTTTACAATTTAATGCATCAATGTAACGACATAGATGAATAATAAATTAAATTTGCAATCATTGCTTACACATGTAATTATGTTATGTGACCGATGTATCCAAATGAATTTTTATTTTTATTTTGTTAATATGAATATCATGCAACTATTGAAATTTTCATGTTTTTATGATTTATTTGACACATCAACAACTAATATTTTACTAAGTTTAATTGTAGTTTTAAGATTCTTGATTAACTCCAGTATTTTAAGTCAAATACAAAATATTAGAAGAGAACTAAACTAGTTTGATAAGAGGTGGTAGGAATTTTAAAATTAAGATTTTTGTTGTAAAAGAATATATTTTTGTAATGTAAGATGAGTACATTGATACTTTCCCTATAAAAAAATGCTATTTTTTTATTTCAATAGTTAAATTTGTATTTGTTTCTATAAACAAATTATTTTCTTAGCTGAAGTGCAATTTTTTCTGCAAACGTGGAGATATTTGCTATTTTTACTACTATTATTAACAGATTCGCTGAAACTAAAAGTAATAGTTTTTCTTAAACATGTTTTTGAGAAAGAAAATACATGTATTTCATAATTTAAAGAGTGTATTTTACAAAAGTTCCTTATTGTTTATGTTATAATAATTATTGTGTGATCTATGTGTTTTAGTTTACTTAAAATGCAATTTCTTTATATATATTTTCTGGCAAGTACAGCCAGTTTTTAAAGTGATCCGAAACAATTATTTTTTTTAATCATATTTTCTTGATATAGATGTAATGTATATTATTGAAATTTTTATATTGTCGTTAGTGACCGAACTAATGAATATCACTTAGTTACATTTATCATATTATTTTATTTCTAAGGTTGCATAATTTATATATGTTATGGACTGAAATGTAAATCATAGGAGAAAGTAGGGTGAATTTTGTAAATAATTATGGAAATTTGCAAAATAGAAAATTTAAGTTAAATGAAGAATTTTATAATAAATGCATGATAAATATATATTACCATTTTAAATACAGATATTTTGTGTTAAATAATAAACAAATAAAAAGTTAAATTTGTCAGTGTTGTTTTATGCGATTTATATATCAAAATTGATTAAAAAATTAATTTTATTATTTTTATTAGTACAATAGTCACATACATATTAAATTATGATTTTTTAATATCAATTGGAAATATTAGTAAATATATTAGCAGATTAATTTGTTTATATGGTTTAAATTTTGTGTTATGTAATCGATATAAATACATGAAACTGAACATAAAATGTTAGAAGTTAATCAATGAATTATTTGTAGATAATTTATACACAAGTTATATATATATTTTACTATAAAATAATTAATATGATGTTTAGTTAAATAATTTAATTGATAATTAAAAGATTCAAATATTAAATATCCAGAGAGAATTAAACAGAAGAGGGATAACTCCTAAAATCAAGGAGGGAATAAGAAACTCCTCCGCTTCACTATTATTTCAATGATTTACACTTGTTCACTTTTATCACATATATTTTTATTATTTTAACCTTTCTCATTTGTCGTCTTCTAAATATATTTATACACGAAGTGGTTTCAGTCCAGCGCATTTAATTCACTTCTCTAATTTGAGCAAACAAAACATATTGTAATATAATAGAGGACATAAGGATTAAAATGCATGAAAATAATTATATAACCTCTCAATTTGAAATTACTATAGCTCATTAAGAGTAAGCAGGAAATCCAAGTTCGTATCCAAATATGAAAAAAAATATCTCAAGCTTAAAAAACAATTGTGTTAATTATTTATCCAATTTTTAATAAGAGTATATCGGTTCGTTTATTTCATTTTATATTTTGAGATTTGTGTTTTCATCTTGCACTAAAAATGCCAAAAAATTAAGAAAAAGATGCATATGTAAGAATAAATACAATAATGATGAATGGAAAAAAGATAAAATCCTTTTTAGGCATTATGATGATCAACGGACAGCAGAAATATTGAATTGTTATCCTTATTTTTTCTCTACCAAAAATAAAATAAATTTATTTCATAATCTACATGTTAATTTTATTTTAATTTTTTTTTCTTCCAACAATACAAAGAGAAGACAAACATTTATTTATATGGAAATACAAATCTAAATATGATAAGCCAAACGGAGACTAAGATTTGTGTAATTTTTTGTTATTATCTAGGTGAAAAATTTATAATTTATACACAAGTCGAATGATTATTGAAAAATATATTATGCAATGCATTTGGTGAGAATTGAACTGGTGACATTACATGTTTATTATTTTATATATTTTTAATGCCAAAGTGGGTTCATATTAAATAAAAAATATATATTTATTTGTTTAAATTTATTAATTGTGAATTGATGTTAAGAAAATATGACATTTGACCATATCCACTAATAACATATTGGATATTTGAAACTAATTTCAGTTGTCCAGTAATACATTGATATGCTACTATTTGTCGTCCACAACTTTTTGAATTACAATGTCTATTCTAAGTTTTGAAAAATTACCAGTTGTTAGCTAAGGGGAAAATATAGTTAATCCAACAAACCAATCATTTGTTAGATGGTTTTGGGAATACACATCATTCGCAATTATATATATCCAGAGGAAAATAATACTGAATCATGCCTCTTAGTTTCATTACTTCGTTGATTTAAAAAAATTGGCCTGTGATTTTACACATGAGATTAGCTAGAACGTTTACTGCGTGCAGTTAAAGCGCTTAACGGTTCTGTAGCGGCAGAGGTGCAAAAAGATGAAGCGAAGATAAAGCGAGGCAATGGCGGGGATATAGAGGAGGTGTAAAAACGTACATCAGATGTAAAAATAAGTATTTTAAAATTAATTAATTAATATTCTCACATCATTTGTGCAGAAGAAACTAATATCTATTAAACTTATATAATGAAATCAAAGAATATCATGGTTAAGCACATTAGAATCGATGACTATAATGGATTTCTACCATATATTAGACACTTGTGTGTTTAAATTACATCTTTGCACTAAGTTTATTAATTTTCTTTAAAAAAGAACTAGTCAAATCAAGCTTCATATATTAATATTGCTAAAATGGATGCTAAAAAGCGTTGATTTAGTGGGTGCATCGGAAAGTAGCGGGGCTTAAAGTGGAACTACTGTTCATTAGCGCTAAATGAAAATAACGTAGTGGTTGAAGGGCGCTATAAGCTAGAGCTAGGATTTTGCGGGGCTTTAACTGCATAGCGTTTAATATGGAGCTACCATGAATTGAAATATAAAAGATATTATTACACTCCACTAAAAATCGTGCTCCACTAATTTCAATATTATCACAAAGTAAAATAATATTGTACAAATATTATGTATCTTTTCTTATTTTATTTACCATTAATTTTTAACTAATCACCTTCATCTTCACTTACATCTTACAATGAGTTCGAACTTGTACTTTTTTATTTCTCATATACATTGTCGAATATCATTGGAAAAATTTAATTTCAATTCAAACTAAATTTAAATTATAAATTTCAAAAGTGGTAACTGAACTAAATCAACAAACATTGTCCAATTAAAATACTTAGAATGACTGAACCTGCAAAGTAAAAGTGAAAATATTACTAAACAATTCGACTACGAATTATCAACAACCAAGTTAACAAGTAATAACAATATAATTTATGAATGTTACCTTTGTTTTTTTTGAAAAAAACATACGCTTTTATTAGTAATAATAAATCTTGCTTTTATACTTTTTTGGGAGTTTTATCTCCAGAAATTTTGATTTATCCACTGGTTACCTATTTGGATTAAAGAGTACAAAAGAATAGTGATGATTAAAGAAAAAATTTTGGTTATTATATTTTAGTGATATAATATTTCATATTTAAATAGATTTTTGAAGATATTTAAATTAAGGTGGGATTATTTGTAGAATACAATGCATCTCTTATGAATTTCATTGATTTTTTTATTGCACTATATGGGAAGATTTATTTTAAAGAATGGAAGCATGATCAAACAATAACAAATTAAGACATTTAGTCGAGGCTATTATAATAAACACACATGATTTAATATATTCTTATGGAAAAATTGTATCTTTTTAATGTTTTGGGAATTTGAATTTCTTCACAACTTTGAGACTCACCTTTGTAATCTTCTTGATGAATTAATAAAAGTTTTTTTTTTAATTAAAGGAATTTATATGTTTAGTTTTTTTCACTTCTGATCTCTTCTAAATTTAAGATGTTTAAGGACCCTTATAAAAATTCAAAAAAATTGTATTGGTTCATACTACCCATTTTACTTAATAGAGTCTGATCACGGAGAAGACAAATGTAGAAAAATTTGTAGGAAGGAATTTACGCGAAAAACCCTAAAAAAATGCTCTTTAATTAATGATTTTTGTTATGAACAAAAACATGATTTTATTTTACCTCTCTAAATGTCGTTGAGATCAAAAGTTGAAAGCGAGTTAAGTTGAAAGTATCTGCAATTGCTTCTCACATGATTTAATGTTTTGAAACATTTGAATGCCTAATCATCAAAAGCCTCATGGTCTGGGGTTCCGACAAAGAAGTTAATTAAGGTATTTCTCAATGATGGGTGATTGTCACCTGAATAGATTAAATTCTAACAAATAATTAAAGATAATTGGTGTTAGCGATAAATTCATTAACATCCAATGCTACGTTAACGAAAGTTGAATATGAAAGAAAAGACTTTCATTTCGCTTTCCGCTATATGCAATTAGATAAAAGTCTATGGAAAGTAGAGATCATTGATGTCTTTCTTGTTGCGAAGCCTTTCCGGTCCACCCTTTGTTATCCCTTCATCAGGATAACTTAAAGTGTTTAAGTCGACACCTCCTTTTGATCCATTGGATTGAAAGATGTCTTTCGAAACACTTTCACTTTTGAAGGACATTGTGACAAAACTTAACTTTGTATTGAATTAAAATAAATAGAAGCTTGAATCAGGTTCAATTAGATATTAGGTTAGCTAGTACCAAATATGATTGATTTTCTTATCATCCAAATTTAATAATCTTAAGATAAGGATGCTCAATTCTCCTTTCTAGATTAACTATTGCTCAAACAGGTTACACGAGATAAGAAATTCCCAAATTGTTTTTCAGTCTAGGGTTTGCACTCTACAAATATTCTTATGATTTTGGGAATGAAAAATTAGTCTTTATTCAAGACCTTTGGGCTCGTATGCATAGGTGTGGGTTGACTTCCTCTACGCTTTAGCGCATTTATCTTAATTCTTTCGAGAGTGGGCTCAATAGCCTAATTGAAGTGGCTTCAATGTTGTGCATCTGGTGCTTCCAATGTAGCCTAATGCTGCGGTGTATGGGCTGGAGCGGAGGTGAGTTCTTTCGAATGTTATTTTGATATATAATTATTATAGAGCCTTCGAATCCTCCGGAAGTAACCTTCTAGACAATAGACCTGAAAATTGGGAGAAGAACTACATCAGTTTGTTTCTGATTTCGATATCACTGAAAGGTTATTTTTCCCTATTGATCATTATGTGGTTCTGATCTTTTGGTAATTTGTAGAGTTTTTTGGTCTCATGACCATTTGTGGTGCTTCAGATCAACTTTTTGTGTTTATGATTTACGATCTTTTTAAATCATCTTGAACTGTGTGCTCACCACTGAGCTGTATGCTCGCCACTGAGTTGTGTTCCCAGGGCTATAAGCCAGCCAACCACGTCCTGCCTGTGATACCCCACGTCAGTTAATGCCACTCATAAGAGAATGCATTAAGTTTCGTGAAGTGCAATAGGTAATCATTACAGAGAATTCACAAGACAAATAAAATAAGCAGCGGAAAATTTTAACTTCACTATTAAAGATAAAGCATAGTTTCAAAAGTACACCAAAACCAATTACAACTAAACAAATGCCTCAATTCCGTCTTACAACACGTCTCATGAAATTAAATATTGAGTACATGAATCATGTCCCTCTCCATAAGCCATACTAAAGTAGAGAGAAAGTCAAAACGATATATCTCAAGAAATCCAAGTCCAAGCTGGAAGAGGAGTCCTAATCACTGTTGAGTGCTTCCACTCTGAGGACCTAGGTGGGAAAGGAAGAAAGAAGCGAAATAAAAAGGGTCAGACATAAAGTCTGGCGAGTTCCAGTGATTTACAAATGTGCAGAAAATAGAAATGCCACGATAGATAAATAAGACAGAATGAGAAAAGTATAGTGTCATATAAGGTAAACTAAGCTTAAACAGAGCAGCAGGATAGACATGAATAAAGAAATAAACTATGATCGAGTAATGCTTCACATTTATGTCTTAAAAAAGTATGTCTGCACTAATACTAGTATAACAAGTTCAACATTACTACTCATTAGCAGGATTAATAGAAGAATTAGGCGTACCCCAATATCATAACCATATTAGGTGTTAACCTGATTATACAATAGCACGATTAGATGTACACTAACTACTACCCAAGCATTCGGCTCCCTACTACGTAAATACCCCATGTCATCCCCGGCAGTAGGGTGTATCACTCCCTAACCCAGCAGCTATATAACATAGACCTATTTACTGGTGTTACAACATCTTATCTTCCCTAGTCGGACCCATGCACGCTCATGACTCTGCCGAAATACGCCTGTAGCCACCCCTATGTGAACCTCTTACTATCCAGTTTGGAAAGTGTGCCCTGGCCCCTACCTATTTCGAGGCCCCCTCTAATAAGATACCGACATGGATACTGACTGGTATTGGTTCCAAATAACAGAATGACATAAGCCAAACCCCATAAGCTTATTCCCCCAAAACTAGGATTTAAGAGTCCCTAAAACGCGATACAACAGCAGAACGAGGGACCTCTTAGCTTATTAATACTCATGTTTAACCTACACATAGTATGCGCAATATTCTTAACATGTCATTTACTTAATGTTTGTTTTAAGTCAAATCTAACATATCCAATTCATATGCATATCATTCAACAACTATGTTACCAAATTACAACATATACAGGTTTATGCATATTATCCATTCTACCAATTTACAGCAAATACATACACATTATCTCTTTTATCAGTTTCCAACAAGTCTAAACATGTGCATATTATCCTTTTTCCCGAAGTATGGTTTATCAGTCCCAATTTAATAACATGCCTAAATTCCTCTTTTTATATCATTCATTATTGCCCCAGTTATACGTACACTCTAATCGCGTATAGCCTAGGCTTCCAATGGCTTAGCGTAAAATAAAATGGGAAAACAGAGAAAAAAGAATAGAATCAAATCACATAGGCTTATAGGCAAGATTGGAAATAAACATAAAACATAGAAAATAGGAAAAGGAAGATAGATACATATTTAATTATTCATATCAAAGGAATATGTTTTACTAATCATAATGAAATAAGTAATTAACAGTGAAAACATGTATAACGTTTATCTTACTAACACTATATATCCTAACACAATTTTATTTAACTGTCATGTTTAAAGTTTAAGAAACCAGATCTGTAAATGACAGGAATTCACAGTGAGTCTTGGTGAAGAAGAGAATAAATCTCGTATATATATAACATTATGTTATAGCAAAATTCTAATCCAAGCTGTATGTATGCAAGTCCTGATGTTGTCTCTGTTTGATCCAATCCTCAGTAGCATTCACCCATTATATGTTTATATTTTTAGAGTAGATTTACAGAGGTAGAAGGTATGAAGAAATGGTGTAAATCAGAATGGGAGAAGCCACATATTTATAGATTCACATAGTCAACTTCAGCCTTTATATTCTAGGGTTTTAATCTTAACCATACGCGAAGTGCTGAGTCAGCAATGATTCTGGTCACAAAACGGTCCAGGTACATCACTCAGAATCCGCCTAGATCTGGAGTGGGTCGACCCACAAATCCCAGGGGTCAACCCATGGGTTGACCCAGGCCGAGTGTGAGTCTTCCCACAACGGTCATGGTTCCCGCTTCTTTTCCTGCCTTATTTCATTTGAAATTACTGAAATTATTTTTAATTTATATTTATACATAAATCCCCTATATGTACATGAACTTTTAATGACCATAACTTCCTCATACGTTATCCATTTTACACAAACTTGGGGTCTATCTGAACCAAAATTCCGAGATGAACACAACTAGTGCCGGTTTCACTTAATTCTGAATTTTTAATTAATTTATTCCGAATTTATTATATTTAAACATGGTTATATTGTATTAAATTTTGGGGTGTTACATTCTCCCATACTTAAAAGGATTTCGTCCCCAATATCTCCAAGTCAAAAAGAAGGTTACTTTCCTAATATCTATCTACAACCATCTACTTATCTATCATCCATGGGTATTCATTGTCCTTAAGAAATTTCTAATGCTTGTATGAACATATACAAAGGTGTTGTGTGTATATGTCCTTACACTAATGCGAAAATCAGGCGGTCGACTGATTTAGTTGACCTCGTTAATGCAATATATGTTGGTGCCATGAATCCAAAAATGTATGCAAATAATCCTAATATAACATATAAACTCTATATGTGTGCACAATCATTCAACAAAATGCAACATCCATATGATGATAAACCCATTTTCGTCCATAGAAAATTTAAATGCACACACATCCATATGCAACATGTAAGTGATTGAATCGATTCAGTGTCTAGTGTGTGTATATGAACCTATAAGCAGCCGCTAGAAAACACTTTGCATCCATTTGCAACCATCATTCATAACATATTTCAAACACATTTTTTCAACCATTGGATTCTACCTAAGGATTAAAAGGTTCGAACGACAGGACAAACAAACTTGAATGATAGAGGAAAATGCAAAGTAAAAGATTGGAAAAGAAGTCAAGAACGTACAAAGCGCGAATATTATTATCGGGTTCCCACGTCGCACCGTCTTCTCCCCATTGCACTTTAACCAATCCGATTTCCATGGTACGTGGCTTCTTGATTTCTGATCCAAGGATATGAGTAGGAACTCGTCTCACTGATGATTCCTTCTCAACCTCCACATCCTCAAGTGTGCTCGGCTCTACTATCTTTGTCGTATCATGGAGACGTTTCCTCAAATGGGAAATGTAACATCGTGTACTCCGTCAGTCTATCTGGTAGCTTAATCCTATAAGTCATTTGAACTATATATCCTCTCTACTATAGGGAACAACCCTACGAATGTTCATCCCAACTTCCCGACTGAGCCAAAGCGAACTACATTCCTTAGCATTGACACTTTAATGAAGACCATATCTCCCACTTCAAATTCAGAATCGTTCCTCGTTTTGTCAGCATGAGATTTCTATCTGTCTTGAGCTGCTTTCATTCTTCGACGGATGAGATCAATCTTCTTGGAGGTGCCTCGAATCAGTTCCGGTCCATGCAGAACTCTGTCTATAGACTCCTACCAACAACTCGGTAATCTACAAGGTCATCCATATAACACGTTGAAGGGTCCCATTCCTATGATTGATTAGTAACTGTTGTTGCAGGCAAATTCTACTAATGGGAGATGCTCTTCCCAAGTCCCTCCAAAATCTTGGGTACGTAGCATTAGAAGATCCTCAAGAACTCTATTCACACTCTCAGTTCGCCTATCTGTCTGAGGGTGGTATGCTGTGCTTCAACATAGTTGTATACCTAACAGATCTTGTAAGCTTGCTTACTGTGTAAAAAGGTACCCCCATGTAATTGAACCACCTCGAAGACATACTGACGCTAGCCAAGCTATAACACCCCATAAATTTGTTAACATTAAAGAGGATATTATTAAATAATTAATTTAATATTCAGAATTAAGGAAAACGGACTGCATCATTGCGTCTGTCTCGAAATTCTGGTCAAGATAGACATTTGGTTTGCGTAAAACGCATAATATATCGAGAAGTTATGAGGGTTTTAAGTTTGCATATGCGTAGAAAGAATATATATATATATATATATATATATATATATATACATATGAGTCATATAGGAGTCAGATATGAGTCAGCATCTTATTCAAGATCGTTCAAAAATCAAAATGGAAAAAGGCGGCAAATTTCCCACTCTAGGGGGTCGACCCCCCTGAGGGGTGTCGACACTGGGGTCGACCCACCCACATGGGGTGTCGACACCCCTAGGGCTGACGTGGCATAGTCGGTTTGGAAGCTGACAGCTATAAATAAAAGTCCATTTTCACTTGTTTTCTGTCCTGAAATGCAATGGAGGCCAAATGCTGTCAGTAGATAGACTAAATCTAATTTTATTCATCTTCTGCAAATCAAATTCAGAGATTCAAGCATAGATTCAACACCAACTTCTTTTCTATCTTCTAACAATCCAAACACTGTGAGTTGATTACTTTTAGGTTTAAACGAATAAAAGTATATTGTGAAAGACTGTGATTTGGATATGTTGTAAACTATGAATCTATGCTGTAGTTAAATCTTATACTATGTCATGATAGATCTACTTCTCTAGATCTAATTCAATTATGGTTATTCTATTATGTCGACTTTGTGGATCTTGAATTGTAACTATATTGTGGTTAATGTAAATCTATTAATTTGGACAATTACAACATTGGTCAGATCTAATCATTATGTAAATTACCTTTTACCTGTCATATTGTAGTCAATTTAGATATGTTGTAAATTGGACATATGATCCATATTTAGATCTAAACATGCTACTATGTCATCCAAATTATGTTAGATCTGTTTTTATGTCCACCTTGTAATTATGCTAGATCTGTTTTTATGTTCACCATATTATTATGCCAAAACATGTCTATGCCAGTATATATGTTCATGTCACCTTTGTTAGATTGATCACTATTGTCATTGATATACACATAAATGTGTGTATTTTATCCGCATATTTATCTATTTTCTCTTTAAAATAACAAATATTTTGTATTTATAGTTATGTTTCCAGATTATTTATGGTGAACGGATGAATTCACTTAATTGTTGAAAAGCTTGAAGAATTGGTGCATGAAGAGTGTTGATTTTTAGAGCTGGATTAAAGCTTGAAGACCTAAAGAAATGTTGTTGCTCAATCACCTTCTGTTGCATATTTTAATGTCAAAATTCAATGCTTTTCCATATTGATCACTTGGAGTTCTTATTCATTCTCAAGGAAATTGGAGTTTAAGCCCACAACCTATTTTCTTTGCATGTGCTCACATTAGCTCATTTGCAAGGCCTCTCATTATACAGTTGCATTCACACTGGCTTATGTGTTATTTAAGATAAATCTTTTGTCCCACATTGTGTATTGAGCCTCTTAGTCTCAACCAACGCAAATATAAATACATTGTATCTCATTCATGTAAAAACACACTTAGTTTTATTCTATAATTCTCTTCGTGGAATAAAACTCTTCTTCTTCCTTGTCTTTACTTTTTATTGTATTTTATATATGTTGTACATATTCTGTTTCTCTTCTTCTTTAGCTATGTCTAGCTAATATCCTTTAATTAGGGGGTGATGACGCTGGATTAGACTCAATATGAATCACATAGCCAAAGAGATTAGAACTTCATGTATGTAGATCTGGATTTGAACCAAGGGTTGGATCTGAACCTTCATACTCTGTGTCGTTTAAGAGCTATGCTCCTTCACAGGGTATATTCGAGTTCGATCAAACGTTTATCAGATTTAGATCTAATATTTTGGGTTTTAGAAATAAATTAGTGAATTGGTCCTGATAGACTATGGTTGTTTAAGAGCTTAGCTCCTGCTTAGGCTATACTTGTTATTCACATATTTGTTTCTAGAAACCTAATTATCGTTGATTCATGTTTGTGACAGAAACATGAATTAGATCTGATTAATCTGTTTGACTATTGAAGAATATTAATCTAATTTATATGATCGCTCCCTAATTGCTTTCTTTAATTATATAAATCTATCTTTTTATTTAATTGCTGTTATTTTCTGTGTTTTCAATCAATCAAAATCCTGGAATGACTTGATTGGATTTACTAGTTTAAATATTTTTGGTCCCAGAGTTCGACATCCTCTACAACAGTCCTTGCTGTTTAGGAAAGCCGAACGAATTTTACAATTGTTTAATTTATTCGTAAATAGTCATTTTTCCAATACCTTTCCCTTTTCACTGTACATGCCTAGGCTACTTTCTAGCCTAGGTATGACGCCAAATATATGCGAATGCGTTAGTTAGGGGACAGGGGAAAATATTAGATTTGGCATAATTTGATATGAATTTGGACATATAATCCATTATGAGTATAAATGGACATTTAGGCATAATTGGAAAATTGAATGTTAAATTGGTTATTAATTGGAGTATTGAATAAATTTGGCATAAAATCAATTATGGACATAATTGGGGAAAAAGGGCATAAAACCTTTAATTAACATAGGTATAATTAATAATAAATGCCTAGGATTACAGTTAGAAAATGTAATTGCACTTAAGACACGAGATTAGGTTGCATTAGTGGTGGAAGTCTGCCTGGACCCGACCAGCATATCCAGCAACCACTAATGTTTAACCTAATGTAAGAGGTCTATGTGCGCAAATATGAATTGGGCTAAGACACGAGATTAGGCCCAACTGTGGAATAAGACTGCCCAGACCTGACCGGCAAATCCAGCATCCACATGTTATAGGCCTAATGTGGGAGGTCTAGCCCATTATGAACCATAAATGGGCATGGTAATGAATTAGCCTATTTAACCTAATTTAATCCATAGGGATTGTACGATTATGAACTAAAGTTAGGGTTTGGTAAAACTGGTTGGATTGTGGATGGGTTAAGCAAATCTGGAGAGGTTGGGTAATATTAACATATAGGCCCACAAACTTAACCCAATAAGGTTATGTAATTAAACACATCTAGTGGTATACATAAGTGGAGGAAATAATATAGTTATGTAAGTGGAGGAAATAATAAAGTTATGTAATTAAAGACACCTTTTAGGGCAAGCATAACTTGTAGAAATAATAGGGTTATGTAATTAAAGACACCTAGTGGTATACATAGCCGAAGTAAACATAGTGGGGGATACAAGACAAAGGGGAGAGCTTGTATCATATTGTGTGGGACCCATTTCAGTAAGTAACCCTGAGTAGGTATCAAATAAAGTACTCTGTACTAGGCGGAGAAGGGGCACGCTTACTGATTAATTGTAAGAGATCCAAACGTGGAGGACGGTGTGGGCGGCGCAAACCGACCGAGCTATGTGGGTGCATGAGTCGGGCAGAGGGGGATAAGACGACCGTGAAACCTGTAGAGATGGGTATGTGCATATCAGTAAGGGGTTGCCACTTTAGGACGTGATAGATCCTACCGTGGGACCAACACAGAGCATCTACGGAGTCGAGAGCCGATCGATTAGGATAGTGGTTAGGGTACATTTTGACATATTCCCTAAGTCTACCACCTTATAGTGGAAGGGATCATCTCATTGTGGTTATACTAGTAATAGTGCAGAGTAATCATTTGAAGCATATATATCTTATCATGTTTACCTTTTCACACCTTCCATTTATGTAGTGATCTCTCTTATCCACTTTATATGCCTGTCATGCTACTTTTATTTATTTACTTTCTAAAAGTCACTAGACTCGCCAGACTTTATGTCTGACCCTTTTTGTTTCTCTTTCTTTCTTCCATTCCCCCTAGTTCTCAGGGAGGAAACACTCAAGCTTGACCGAGATTTTGCTTACTTTTGCTTGAGCTGTTGATATGTATGGCTCAAGCTCTTATCCTTGTTGCTATGGCTATATTTTGTTCTAGGGAAAATTTACTTCTTTAATGTAATCTGATATTTTTGAGGTACAAGACAGTAATTTTTATGTTGTAATGGGCTTTTATGTTTCAGACATGTGATGTTTTTGGACCACGGTATCCTATGATATAAAGTTTTTATTCCGCTGTTATTCTATATATATGTCTTGTAATATTCTGCGTTTGTTTACCTATAATGCTTCATGAAACTTAATGCATTTCCTTTGTGAGTGACATTAACGGACGTGGGGTGTCACACTTGGTATCAGAGCTGAAGGTTACCAGATTGGATAATGTTTTTGAAAATTATTTTCAAAAAGATTTTAAAAGAAAGCATTTTCAAAAAGAATAGTTTGTTTTGAAAAACATTCTCCAAAAAGCCATATGTAATATCCTTTGGTCCTTTGTATGAATCTCTTCCTTTTCCTTTTTCAACATGTCTGGGGAACAACACTTTCCTAATATCCTGGAGGGCATCACGATACCCGGATGGTTCCATATGTATTTGGAGGCCACGGCGCCTATCGAAGGCCAAGGAAATGTTCCTCCCCCAGCTGCGCTAGTCATTCCTCCTCCTCCCCCACCAAGAGCAGATAACTTTGCCAAGATCTGCAAAGACTTCTGTGCTATGGGAGGGAAGCCATTCCATGGGAACGAGACATTCGTAGAAGCGTGGAATTGGATCAAGGAGACCGAGGACTTGTTCGTAATCTTTGAAGTGGAGGATAGAAGGAAGGTTCAGTTAGCCACTTGGCTACTGAAAGACGAAGCCACATTTTGGTGGGAAGTCAACCAAGCTAGATGTCCGGTGAAAACTTGGGAGGATTTTAGACAGAGGTTCGAAATGAAATTTCTCTCCCAAGCTGAGAGAAACATGCAGATGGAGAGGTTCTTAGCGCTCAAACAATAAAACTTGACGGTGAAAGAGTATGTGAATAAATTCAACCAGTTAGCAAGGTTCGGGTTAGAGTTGGTGGATACGCCACACAAAAGGGCTTTACGGTCTGCTAAAGGGCTGAATGAACCTCCGCATGGGTTAGCCATGTCCCATATTCCAATGGGGGCCACTTTTTATAAGCTTGTCGATATGGACATAATGCATGATTGAAGACAAGGGAGTAAAAAAGGAAGCAAAGGCTGAGGAGACATCGAAAAATATGAAGGTGTGGCCCGAGAAGGGGCGATAACAATAGCAAAAGAAAGGGGGAAGAATGACAAAGGCAAGGATAAGCGAAAATGTCATAATTGTGGGAAGGAAGGTCACTTGATCAATGACTATAAGAGAAGGAAGAACTTTTGCTACCATTGTGGAGAGGTCGGATACTTTTCTAGTGAGTGCCCGAAGAAACAGGGATCGCAGGGACAAGGTCAAAGGGCGGGAACTTCTGGAGGGCAGGTGCATGCTCTCGCGGTCGGTGCTCTTGACAAAGATAGAAAAATTTCCGTGGAAGGTTTAATTTCTCTTTCAAACCATCCTATTAGAACACTTTTTGATTCTGGTGCCTCACATTCATTTATATCAAGTTTTGTAGTTGAATCGCTACACTTAATTACCTAGTGGATCCCATAGTTGCTTCAAACCCCATTGGTGGTTCGGCTCATTTATCAATGATTTGTCGGGGTTTGAAAATATCTATGTTAGGCGTCGAGTTTGAATGCGACGCGTATGTGCTCGGGTTTATGGGCTATGGGTTGATTCTAGGAATGGATTGGCTTACCATATATGGCTCCATTCTGGATTGTGAGAAGAGGGTCGTTAGGATTCTGACTTGTCATGGAAGGACCCTCGAAATTTCTTATGACCCACAAGGGTCAGTTATGCTTAGTTTCCTAGAGTCTCTTGATGCATCTATCGATGACTTGCAGTCTGTTCCAGTAGTCCAAGATTATTCTGATGTTTTTGATGAGGTTTGGGGTTTACCTTCGAGGCGCGAGATTGACTTTCATATATATTCGATGAACAACGCAAAGCTAGTTGCATTGCCAGTGTGCCACATGGCTCCAAGGGAAAGGAGGGAGCTGAGTAAGAAAGTAGGGGAGCTACTTGAGAAAGGGTTTATCAGATGAAGCATAACTGAATGGGGTGCTCCAGTAGTATTCACGACTAAGGCGGATGGTTCACTTCATTTGTGTATTGACTATAGGGTGTTGAATAAACTCACTAAGAAGGATATGCACCCGCTTCCAAGGATTTAAGATTTATTTGATCAGCTTGTTTGTACCTCGGTATTTTCTCAGTTAGACTTGGCCTCGGGGTTCCATTAGTTAAGGGTGGCAGAGGACAGCATAGATAAGACTACTTTTAGAACTCCGGATGGTTTCTTTGAATGGCTAGTGATGCCTTTTGGGCTGACGAATGCGCCCGCCTATTTTGTCGATCTGATGAGTAGGGTGTTCCTAAATAAATTTGTTATAATCTTTGCTGATGATATTTTGATCTTCTCCAAAAGCGAAAAAGAGCATGCCCAACATTTGAGAGAAGTTTCGAAAACTCTCCGTGACCATCAGCTTAAGGCGAAGTTCTCCAAATGGAGAAAAGAAGTGAGATTCTTAGGGCATGTGGTCTCCAAAGAAGGGATAGTTGTTGATCCCGCCAAGGTGGTTGCGGTGCAAGACTGGCAGATTCCTAAAAATTCAACTGAGGTGAGAAGCTTTCTTGGGTTGGCAGGTTACTATAGGTAGTTCATTAAGGACTTCGCAAAGATATCAGCCCTACTCACCAGGCCGACGAAGAAGAATTTGGCATTTTCATGGGATATAACTATGATGTTGCTTTCCAACGAATGAAGAGGGCTTTGACAACAGCCCCAGTCTTGACCTTGCCTATCAGGAGTAAGGTGGTACATGGCTACTTTCTAGCCTAGGTATGACACCAAATATATGCGAGTGCGTTAGTTAGGGGATGGGGGAAAATATTAGATTTGGCATAATTTGATATGAATTTGGACATACAATCCATTATGAGTATAAATGGACATTTAGGCATAATTGGAAATTTGAATGTTAAATTGTTTATTGGAGTAATGAATAAATTTGGCATAAAATAAATTATGAACATAACTATGAAAAAGGGGCATAAAACCTATAATTGACATAGGTATAATTAATAATAAATGCCTAGGATTACAATTAGAAAATGTAATTGCACTTAAGACATGAGGTTAGGTTGCATTAGTGGAGGAAGTCTACCCGGACCAGACTGGCATATCCAGCAACCATTAATGTTTAACCTAATGTGAGAGGTCTAAGTGCGCAAATACGAATCGGGGTAAGACACGAGGTTAGGCCCAAGTGTGGAATATGACTGCCCAGACCCGACCGGCTTATCCAGCATCCATACATTGTAGGCCTAATGTGGGAGGTCTAGCCCATTGTGAACCATAAATGGATGCGGAAATGGATTAGACTGCTTAACCTAATTTAATCCATAAGGATTGTATGATTATGAACTAAAGTTAGGGTTTAATAAAATTTGTTGGATAGTGGATGGGTTAAGTAAAAGTGGTTGGATAGTGGATGGGTTAAGCAAATCTGGAGGGGGGGGGTAATATTAATATATAGGCCCACAAACTTAACCTGATAAGTTTACGTAATTAAAGACACCTAGTGGTATACATAACCAGAGGAAATAATAAAGTTATGAAATTAAAGACACCTTTTAGGGTAAGCATAACTTGTAGAAATAATAGGGTTATGTAATTAAAGACACCTAGTGGTATACATAGCCGAAGAAAACCTAGTGGGGGATACAAGACAAAAGGGAGAGCTTGTATCATATTGTGTGGGACCCATTTTAGTAAGTAACCCTAAGTAGGTATCAAATAAAGTACTCCGTGCTAGGCGGAGAAGGGGCATGCTTACTAATTAATTGTAAGAGATCCAAATGTGGTGGACAGTGTGGGCAGTGCAAGCTGACCGGGCCATGTGCGTGATGAGCCGGGCAAAGGGGGGTAAGACGACCGTGACACCGGTAGATATGGGGTTGTGCATATCAGTGAGGGGTTGCCACTTTAAAACGTGATACATCCTACTGTGGGACTGGAACAGAGTATATACGGAGGAGGGTGCTGATCGATTAGGGTAGTGGTTAGGGTACATTTGGACATATGCCCTAAGTCTACCACCTTATAGTGGAAGGGATCATCTTATTCTTGTTATACTAGTACTAGTTCAGAGTAATCATTAGAAGCATATACATCTTATCTTGTCTACCTTATCACTCCTGCCATTTATGCAGTGATCTCTCTTATTCACTTTATATGCCTGCCAGGCTACTTATATTTATTTACTTGACCGTGATTCTGCTTACTTTTGCTAGAGCTGCTAATATGTATGACTCAAGCTCCTATTCTTGTTGCTATGACTATATTTTGTTCTTGGGAATTTTACTTCTTTTATGTACTCTGATATTTTTGAAGTACAAGATAGTAACTTTTATGTCGTAATGGGCTTTTATGTTTCAGACATGTGATGTTTTTGGACCACGGTATCTTATGATAAATAAATTTTATTCCACTGTTATTCTACATATATCTGTCTTGTAATATTCTGTGTCTGTTTACCTATAATGCTTCATGAAACTTAATGTATTCCCTTTGTGAGTGACATTAACGGACGTGGGGTGTCACACAAGCCACCGTCCTCTTACTCTTAATAGGAATAAAATGAGCGCTTTTCATAAGTCTATCCACTATCATCCTAACGCTCATATTTCCCTTCCTTGACCGGGAAAATCCATCAATGAAATCCGTAGAAACGCTCTCCCACTTCCATTGTGGGATATCCAAGGGATGAAGCATTCTGCCTGGTTTCTTTTGTTCGGCCTTTACTTGTTGGCATGTTAAGCATTGAGCAACAAATTTCGCCACATCTTTCTTCATGCCAGTCTGAAAGATAACCCTCTTCATGCCTTGTTACATTTTGTCTCCACCCAGATGGATAGTCATCCGAGAATGATGAGCTTCCTCAAGCACTACCTTAAGCAATTCCCCAATCTTAAGGACGCATAGCGTTCCATCTCATCTTAGCCACCCCTTATCATCCACGACATATCTAGCAAGGTGACTTGAAGTCTCTCCTTTACCAAGCCTATCCAAGATGTCTAAAATTTGCAGGTCCTCTCGGTGCATAGATCCAACTCGGTCCAATAGAGTAGGTCGCACCTCCAATGATGCTACCAGTCCCAAAGTGAAATCTGTAGACGGTTTAAAATCATAGTTCGAGATGTACTCCAAGCTTCACCTTTCTACGAATAGAGGAATCAAAGTCATCATCTTCCTACTCAATATGTGTCACTACATTACCTTTTCCTAGGGTGTAAGCTATCTCGAAGTCATCGGACGCTAGGAACTCCATCCACTGTTGTTGCCTTAGGTTGAAATCCTTCTGTGGGAACAAGTATTTGAGTGAACTTATGATCTGTACATATCTCAAATCTTTCTCCAAGTAGAAAGTGTCGCCAAGACTTCAATGCGAACACTATTACATCTGTGAGTTCAATGCTTTACATTTACGTCTTAAACCGGTATGTCTGCACTAATACTAATATAACAAGTTCAACATGATTACTCATCAGTAGGATTAATAGAAGGATTAGGTGTACCCTAATTTCATAACCATATTAGGTGTTAACCTAATTACACAATAGCAGGATTAGGTGTACCCTAATTACTACCCAAGCGATTGGCTCCCTACTACGTAAATACCCCGTGTCAGCCTCGGCAATAGGGTGTATCACTCCCTAACCCAACAACTATATAACATAGACCTATTTACTAGTGTTACATCATCTTATCTTCCCTAGTCGGACACATGCACGCTCATGACTCCGCCGGAGTGCGCCTGCACCACCCCTATGTGACCCTCTTACTATCCAGTTTGGAAAAGCATTCCCTGACCCCTACCTAGTGCGAGCCCCCTCTAATAAGATATCAACATGGATACTGACTTATATGGGTTCCAAACAGCAGATTGACACAAGCCAAAACCCCTAAGCTTGTGCCCCCAAAACTATGATTTAAGAGTCCCCAAAACCCGATACAACAACAGAACATGGGACCACTTAGCTTATTAATACCCACATTTAACCTAGCAGGTTTAGGCTTACTAATAAGTGTGGTTGTACATGTCATTATGTGTGTACAACCCCACCCCAAAACACCTGCCCAAATGTATACAATTTCAACAACATTCAGTTTATTAACCTACCTCTGGTACTTACCATATTCTTAACATGTCATTTACTTAATGTTTTCTTAAGTCAAATCTAACATGTCCAATTCATATGCACATTATTCATCAACTATGTTCCCAATATACAACATATACAGGTTTATGCATATTACCCATTCTACCGATTTACAACAAATATGTACACGTTATCCCTTCATCAGTTTCTAGCAAATCTAAACATGTGTATATTATCCTTTTTTGAAATTATGGTTAATCAGTCCCAATTTAATAACATGCCTAAATTCCTCTTTTTATATAAGTCATTATTGTTCCCAATTATACGCACACTCTAATCGGGTATAGCCTAGGCTTCCAAAGGCCGAGGCTTAGCGTAAAATAAAAAGGGAAAACATAAGAATAAGAATCAAATCACATAGGCATATAGGAAAGACTGGAAATAAACATAAAACATAGAAAATGGGAAAAGGAAGATAGATACATATAACTTGTTAATCATCCACATCAAAGGCTTATGTTTTACTAATCATAACGGCGCAGGTGATTAGAAGTGAAAACATGTATAACTTTTATCTTACTAACACTGTATATCCGAAACCATTTTTTATTTAACTATCATGTTTAAAGTCTAAGAAATCAGATCTATAAATGTAGGAACTCTGAGTGGGTCTTGGCGAAGAAGAGAATAAATCTCTTATATATATAACACTATGCCGTAGAAAAAAATCCAATCCAGGTTATATGTTTGCATGTCCTGATGTTGTCTCTGTTTGATCCAATCCTCAGCAGCATTTCCTCATTATATGTTTATATTTTTAGAGTAGATTTACGGAGGAAGGTATGAAGAAATGGTGTAAATCAGAATGGGAAAAGCCACTTATTTATAGATTCACAGAGTCAACCTCAGCCTTTAGATTCTAGGGTTTAAATCTTAAACGTATACATAGTGTCGAGTCAATAACGAATCTGGTCACAAAAGAGTGTAGGTACAACACTCAGAATCCACTCAGATCTGGAGTGGGTCGACCCACCAACCCCAGGGATCGATCCAGCCGACCTTGGGTCGACCCATGAGTCGACCTAGGCCGAGTGTGGGTCGTCCCGCAACGGTCCTAGTTCCCGCTTATTTTCCTGCCTTGTTTCATTTGACATTTCTGGAATTATTTTTAGTTTATATTTATACATAAGTCCCTTATATGTACAAGAACATCTAACACTCATAACTTCTTCATACGTTATCCATTTTACGCAAACGTGGGATCTATCTGAACCAAAATTCCAAGATGAACGCAATGGTAATGCTAGTTTCACTTAATTCTGAATTTTTATTTAAGTTATTCCCAATTTTTATCTTTAAGCATGGTTATAGTGTATTAAATTTTGGGGTGTTACACTGCATCTGCTCTAAGGATGAGCACGTCCTACCTGTGCTTATGTTTCTAGAGTGGGTCGACCCACTAACCCTAGGGATCGATCTAGCCGACCTTGGGTCGACCCATGGGTCGGCCTAGGCCGAATGTGGGTCATCCCGCAACAGTCCTAATTCCCGCTTCATTTCTTGCCTTGTTTCAATCGACGTTTCTGAATTATTTTTAGTTTATATTTATATATAAGTCCCTTATATGTACAAGAACATCTAACACTTATAACTTCTTCATACATCATCCATTTTACGCAAACTTGGGATCTATCTGAACTAAAATTCCAAGACGAACGCAATGGTAATGCTAGTTTCACTTAATTCTGAATTTTTATTTAAGTTATTCCCAATTTTTTACCTTTAAACATGGTTATAGTGTATTAAATTTTGGGTTGTTACACTACCTCTGCTCTAAGGATGAGCACGCCCTACTTCTGCTTATGTACACTGCCTCTGCTCTAAGGATGAGCATGCCCTACCTCCGCTTATGTTTTGTCCCGCGGGAGGGGACGAAATCCCAAAGAGAACACTTAAAGCATGCCTTAATGAGAACGTCCTGCCTTTTCTTTGACTAAGCACATCCTGCCTCTACTTATTTCTCGTCCTACAGAAGGGAATGAAAGACCAAAGAAGTGGCCCACAAATCAAAACTAAGCCCAAAGAGTGGCTCAAAAGGCCAAAACGGCATCTCAAGTGAAGGTTACAAATACTCGAATCTGGGTTTCGGTACTTGTATTATTACCAGAGGTGGATTTCGGGTCTTCTATTATAAATACCTGAATCTAGGTTTCGGGACTTCTATCTATATGTCCAAAGGTGGATTCTTGGTCTTCTATTGTAAATACCTGAGTCTGGGTTTTGGAACTTATATCTATATTGCTAGAGGTGCATTTCTGGTATTCTATTACAAATGCCCGAATCTGGGCTTCGAGACTTCTATTATTGAGGAGAGGAATTATGGTCTTCAACTATTTATGCTTGAATCTGGGCTTCAGGACTTCTATTATTGCCTGAAGAGGATTTCTGGTCTTCTATTACAAATGCCCAAACAGGACTTTAGGATTTTTGTTATTGCCAAAAGAGGATTTCTTGTCTTCTATTACAAATTCCTGAATCTAGGCTTTAGGATATATGTTATTGCCAGAAGTGGATTTCAGGTCTTCTATTTCAAATTCTTGAATATGGGGTTCAGGATTTCTATTATTGCCAGAAGTGGATTTCTGGTCTTCATTCAACTATTTATGCTTGAATCTGGGCTTTAGGACTTCTATTATTGCCTGAAGAGGATTTCTGGTCTTCTAATACAAATGCCCAAACTGGGCTTCAGGATTTTTGTTATTGCCAAAAGAGGATTTCTTGTCTTCTATTACAAATTCCTGAATCTGGGCTTCAGGATATATATTATTGCCAGAAGTGGATTTCTGGTCTTTTATTACAAATTCTTGAATATAGGGTTCAGGATTTCTATTATTGCCAGAAGTGGATTTCTGGTCTTCTATTACAAATTCCCGAATATGGGTTTCAAGGTTCTATTATTGCTAGAAGAGGATATCTGGTCTTCTATTATTGGAGAATGGAATTTTTTGACAACAACCTTGTTTTTATTGACTATAAAATATATACTAACATCTTTGCCCAGAATATATATATATAGGAATTATATGCAGTAATAGATATTGAAGACTGTACAGTTTAAGAGATTCAAGATTTCAACAGAGATTCAAGACTCAAAAAAGAAAAGTCAAAACCATTTCATGTCCTCTACCGCTGACCCATCTCCATCCCGCCCAATCCTATCACCGTACTCCTATCCCCTCCATCATCGAGCCAACCACCGATCATCCCTCCACCATCTAGTCTGCCGCCTTTTCCTCCTGATCTCCCACAAACCTAGCAAAACCCCATCTCTGACCCTCCCCCCTCTTCTAATGCCTTTCCGTCGCCCAAACCCTTAGATTAACAGCCACGTACTTTATTGTTCAAGCGTAAGCCTTTAAACGTTGGGAAGTACGCGCTTGTTGATCTAACAAAAGCCATCATCGATGGAGTTCTGAAAATTATTGACGGCGTGCCTGATGCTGGCAACGAAGTCTAGAATGGCTATCTTGTCGGGTTTTTCTTGGCTAAACTTCTATCTTGGACGGTAGTTGTCAACAAGTTGAACACTTTAAGGAAGCTGAAAGGCTTTGTTAAGGTAAAATCTAATGGAGTGCTCTTTCTATTTGGCTTCACTTGTTTGAATGAAAAAAAACAGAATTCTACAGTCAGATCCTATCTTAATGAATAAGAAGTTGTTCATCATTAAACCTTATGATTTTTCTATAGCTAATGTTTGAGGTTATGTTCGTTCAGTTCCAGTTTGGGTAAGACTGTATAATCTTCCATTATTTTCTTGGTCAAACTTTGGAGTGAATTGGATAAGTTGCATGTTTGGTAAACTATTGTGTATGAATGAAATGACTGAGAGTAGGGAAAGATTGCAACATGCAAAGTGCCTTATAGAAATTAAACCTAATAAAGACCTAGTCAATGACTTTTTACTAAAAACTGTGCAAGGCGGAGTGCAGAGAATATATGTCGAGTACCTATGGAAACCTAACGTATATGTGAAGTGCAGTTTTTTGGACATGTCAGTGAACATTGTGATGATGGAGTGATGAAGGAAAATGAAGGGAAAGTTAACAAGAGTCAAGACAGAGTGAATAATATAGTTAAACAGAGAGAACAGGTGAGTTATAAATCATATAAAGTAGTGAAAAAGAATAATCAAAGGTGGAAAAAAGTAACAAATAGGAAAAAGAATGATGATACTACTCTAGGAGTAAGGGTTTTGAACCAAACACGAGTGGTACCTTTAAAGAAAAGAATCAAGTGCAATTTCAGGAACTAGAAAAAGGGAAAATTTTTGCAGTATTAGAAGAAGGGCAGATTGAACAAGAAGAAAATGTGACTTTTGAAGATGATGCCATAATTGACAAATACGTTAATCTTGATTTTCAGGATATCAGTGACATTGTAGCACCAACTTTAGAAGAACTCCTTAAAATGAATAAGAATTGATGTTTGTGCGGCAAGTAAAGAGAACATTAAAGTTAAGGAAAATGAAGAATAGTTTGGTGAAAAAGGAGAAACTAATCTGGTAGTTATTGATGATGTGGCTAATTTTGATGAACAAAATGAAGATGAGAGTATATATGAAATTGTAATGCAAACTATAATACAAGAAAAGACAAGAGAAGACAAAGAGGTGCAACAAAGGAATACAAGTAATGAATGTGGGCAATTGGAAGATAAGAAGAATAACATTATCGATAAAGTAGATGTAAATGGGGAAGACTTAATATCATTAAACAACATATTGCACATACAAATGTGGAATATATTAATGATTCTCAAAAGTAGAATTCCATGTAGAATACCATGTCAACTTCTTACACATTGGATCCAAACATAACTCTGAAAGCTACAACGTGTTAAGATGAATCTATATTATTTCCATGTAACAGTCTATACTCAAATATTCCTCCCTCTACAGCTTTTAAATCCCCACCTTCTGACTCATTTACTCCAAATGAAACATCAAAGACAAGTACCACACAACTCGAGCCACTCACTCTTATAGGCTAAGGAGTAAGAAATTTGACATTCCTTTCAACCCCAAAGTTTAATAATGTCAAAAACCATATGTAAGAGGTGTACACAATGATAAAAAATTAGATCAATGCAAAATGCCTATTGTCGAGTAGAAGCTATGTGTGCTTACAATTCTTGAAACCAAGCTAAACCTTGAAATAACCTTAAGAGCTTCGAAATATATCAGCCCTTCCTGGCAACTCATCCACAACAACCTGGATATCCTTTTGGCAGAATTATGAATTTATTCAACCCAACTATTATTCTACCTAAACCCTATCACTCTTCAGCTCAACTTAATCATAGCCATGCCTTGGACCATTCTAATCAGATCTCCTTCTATGCTACCTTTGTTTATACTTCTAACTCAGCCTCTTCTAGGAAATTAATGCTCAGCTACCCTATTCCTTCACTTAGACAATCATCTCACCCTTGGTTCATTTTGGGTGACTTCAACTATTGTTATGAACTTTCCCAACGGCTTGGTGGCAACCCCTTGTCCTTATCTGAAATTTTTTCCTTTAACAATGCTCTTGATGATTCTGACTTAATTAACATCAAAACCACTAGTATGCCATTTTCATGGAATAAAAGCAAAAGAGTTGGACCTCGAACATATTCTTTGATTGACCATGCCTTTTGTAACTCCTTATTCCACTCTACCTGGCCAGCTTTCACTTATAACCTTCCACCGCCACTCCTTTCCGACCACTCCCCTTTAATCCTTCAACTTAGTGGTATGGACATGAAAAATGCCTCAAGTTTTAAATTTTTTAACAAATGGGCCAGTGAACCTGATTTCTTGGACAATATCAAAGAAGTATAAGTGAGGCCAGATTATGGTAACCCTCATTTCATCTTGCATATTAAACTCAGAGCCACAAAAAATAAACTAGGGGAATGGGCAGGAGAAAAATACGGGACTGGTAACAAACAATACACTTATTGGAGGAGAAAATTTCAAGAAATTCAATTTTCTATGATGCTGGACCCATATAACCCTTCTATTTCTAGCATGGAATGTTACATTTCCATGCAATATCAAGATGCAATAGCTTCAGAAGATGTATTGATAAAGCAGAGAGCAAGAATAAGGTGGAAGCCGGAGGGTGATTGCAACAGTGCCTATTTTCATGCCTCTTTAAAAGATAAACAATGTAGAGAAAATTTGGTTAGCATTGAAGACATAAATGGTAACTCTTTTAACACATAGGTTGAATTTGAAAATGCATTTTTATCTCATTTCACCGACCTTTTTGGTAATAGAGAAGCTTTTAAGCCTGTTATTCTGTTAATTGTCCTGTATATACTACCTAAAATTTCTCCTCAAGACCATCAATACCTTTGCTCTAAAATCAGTGATGCTGAAATGAAGGAAGCAATGTTCTCGCTAAACAGAAACTGATCTGGAGGTCCTGATGGTTTCAACGCATTTTTCTACTTTACCTGTTGGAGCAAAATCAATTTTGAAGTTTGTTCCGCTATTAAACACTTTTTCAAGAATGCTAGGATAAACAACTCTTTCAACAATACAAATATTGCTTTTATACCTAAGAAGAAAAATGCTACTAAAGTTTCTAATTACAGGCCAATTTCTTGTTGCAACACAATCTTCAAATGCTTCTCGAAGATCGTTGCTTCGAAACTTAAGCAAGGTCTTCCATCAATCATATCTCCAAATCATACTGCTTTCCTTCCTGGAAGAAGCATTCCCGACAATGTGTTATTATCACATGAAATTCTTAATGGATACACTTGCAATAATATAACATCTAGAGTGATGTTTAAATAGGATATAATAAAGGCTTTTGATACTATCAAGTAGGACTCAATTGTGAGAATCATGGGGTTCATGAACTTTCCACACCATTTTATTGCATGGATACAGTCTTGTATTTCTTCTGCAAAATTTTCTATTCTACTGCATGGAACTCCAGTTGGCTTCTTTGGTAGCAAGCAAGGCATCAGACAGGGATATCCCCTTTCCGCATACATTTTTATTCTGGTAATTGTGATGTTGACTTAGACGTTGAATAGCACGATTGAATCTGGCCAATTTCAGCTCCATCCAATGTGTAATGATCCTAAAATCTCCTCCGCTCTGTTTGCTGATGATCTTGTCATTTTTTATAAACCTAATTTAGGTACCATTGATACGATTTTTGACATTCTGAGTTGTTTTTACAAAATGACTAGTCTAAAGATAAACATTGAGAAATCGGACATGAAAACTGCTGGCTCTCTGGCAACCAAATCAATGTGATTCAAGATAGAATTGGACTGTCAAATAATTCTAACACAATTTCATATGTTGGCTTCCCTCTTTGCATGGCTAAAATCACTTCTAATCAATGTTTGTCTCTATTTAATAGAATTACTGCAAGATTGAACTAGTGACTAGTGGACTATTGAGTCAGGCTGGCAGATTAACCTTAATTAAATTTGTGGTTTCTCTATGTAAGTGTACTAGTCCAAACTTTTATTCTTCCTCCCAACCTTATACGGATGGTTAGAACAACCTTAATGAAATTCTTTTGGAAAGGGAGAAATGAGGGCATATATCTAGCTCCTATTACTTTCAAGGAAATTGAAAACCAGTAAGCAAAGGAGGTCTTGGAATCACGAATATGATAACTTGGAATAAACAAGCCTTTCTCAAACATGTTGATACCTACCACAACTCTAGGAGAAATGTTTGGGTTGAATGGTCAGCGAAACACATCATCAAAGATAAAGACTTCTTGGTTATGAAGCAACCACGAAAGATAAGCTGGATGTGGAGGAGTATTTTAAAATTGAGAACGCTTATTCCTACACTTTTCAGGTACAGAATCCACCCCTTTTCATGTATCAAACTATGGAACGATCCTTGGCAAAGAAATGGTCTAATACTTAAGGATTCTTTAACTGACCTTGAGATTGAGGTTACTGGTTTCAGTAGAAGCTCTAAAGTTAGTGTGAAACACTCACCTCCATTAAGGTCACTCTCAAAGGGAATGCCTTAACTTCGGTGGAGGTTTATAAGTAAAAGTCATAGGTAGAACACAAGACAGATATAAACACATATATATAAGCAGCGGAAAACAAACAGACTTTCATTTCATAAATATGTGTTCATACAAAACATTTCCATAATTGTCTCACAATAACTTCCAAAACAATACATCATAATTTCTATCTTGATTATTAAATAAAGAAGCATAAAACATAATTAAAGCTGCATAAATCCCCATAGAACGTGTCCAAAAGCCATAGCCAAAGAAAGAGAGTCCAAACCATACATCTACTATCTTGAAGCTTGCAAAGAGTCTTACTAAGCTGGGTTGTTTCCTCCTTGTGGACCTGTGGGGGACGAAAGAAAAATAGAGTCAGACATAAAGCCTGGTAAGTCTAGTGACTCTTCAGTATGAGAATAAGAAAAAGGGCATGATAGGTATAAACTGGAAACAGGAAAGTATCATAAACTATGATAAAGCAGTTTTGAACCGAATATACTATCGCACCCCACACTATATCTCTGCACCTATTTGTATTAGTTCCGATTGGCGCCCCATGATCGGGGTGAAGTGATCCCCTTTCTAAAGATCGGCTCCTACTCGCAAAATCATATGTGTCACACGGCCCCCAATGATTGTAGATACCTATGCTGGTCCCACCAAGGGATGTTTCATGTCCCATGGTGGCGGCCTGACACAATTCTAGAATGCATAGGTTATACTACTGATGCCCAGTGCCCTGTTTGTCTGCTCCGAAGTGTGTGCGCGCCCGCACTCCGTTAGAACCTACACTGCCACACCAACCGCCGTCGCTTTTGAATGCTTACAATCAGCCCAGTAATCGTGCCCTACCCTGCCTAGTTTCAGGGTACCATGATACCTAATTGGGTTACTGCTGAAATGGGTCCCCATTACTAGGGTTTCTAGTCAAACATGTCCCCACCCATCAGTTAAGTTAACATGTTGAATTGGTTAACCGTTTTAGTTAACTTAACCCTACCATCCTAATTCTAGCTTTAATTTATTCATTAAAGCACCGACCACTCACATTAGACAGGTATTGTTGCGGTTACTGGACAGCCGGTCGGTTCCGGGCAGGTTTACACCGTAACTCTGTCTAACCTCGGGTCCTTATTGGGCTTAATGCCTTAACCTCCCACATTGGATAGGTATTGTTGTGATCACTGGACAGTCGGGCGGGTACGGGCAGGTTTACATCACAACTCAATCCAACCTCGGGTTAAGCATATTCGTATTTTCTAAATTTACATATTTGTCGCTTTTACTTATTATATGTAAATGTTATGGCCCATTTTCCAAGTTCGTTATCTTTTCAGGCATGGCAATTCATACCATTTAAATGTCTCCAATCATTGGCATGTGCCAGACATGCCAACACATATATTTTTCACATTTAATCCCAACGATATTCCCCTATTTGTACGTTCGCAAGATTATTATAAATGTTGGGCAAGATATTTCAACCAACCTATAAACAAAGAAGGGAAAGCCAAGAACATGAAATATTCTAAATAACATAAAGGGTGTGTGACATATGAACTTGCAACCTTGCGATCTAATTAACATAAATCATGTGTTTCAACTTGTCATGTGAACTTGCATTCAAATAAGAATCTAATTAAATAGGTGTCACATGAAATGGCATAATTTAGACTTGCATAAAACATAAGCCTAAATATAATTTTATCTAGGCATAACTTCAAACACAAACTAGCATGTGACAAAGTTATTACATGTCCATAAAAATGTCTATTTTGACATTAACCCAAAAGCGTGAACTAGATCAAACCATGTATCCTATTATAACATGAAACTTGTAATAATCGTGTGAAACTAAATGGTACTTCGCATGGACCCAATTACAAACTTGCAAAGAACATAAGAACATATACATGGGATTTAATCATGTAGGCATAATGGTCTTAACATAGAACATGTGTATAAGTTTTAACTTGGACATAGAAAAATGTATACAACCTATGTTAAACATATAAACATATAGGTGTAAATTCTAACATTAACCATATACTTGTATGTGATGTTGCTTTCATTCTAAATGTACAATAGGATCAACATCAAGTCAATTATACCACAAACATCCCAGTACCATTCGCAATACAATCATTGCAATACACAGATATGAATTAGCATCGTCGTTATACAATAGTAAAATTCCATTTCCACTTTACATCGAATCAAGTCTTAATTTTATTCTCATCGGAAAAATCACTATATTTACAACAAACGATGAACTTGAGTTCTGGTTTCTGAGTTCTGAGTTTGAATTGCTTTCCTTTGGGTAGATAAACGTTGTTTGAATCTTGTTTTTACTTTAGTTTTGCTCGTCTCTAAGCTTTCTCCAACTGACGACTACTCTTAGTTTCCTCTCGGCAGCATGACGGCTCTAGCTCTATTTTATTTGTGTGAATTTAGGTTGAGTGTTGGGTTGTATTTATAGAATTCAATTGATTTGGGCCGTCAGATGATCATAGAGTGAATCCAGAGCATACACACCAAGAGGAGCCAATCAGAAAGTGAAAAATCAGCCCTCGTGACACACCAGAACTCTGAAATTCAACCAGAACCCGACCAGGCTAGCCAAGACCTGACCGGGTCGACTGGGTAGGTCGACCCTCTGGTCGACCTGGGTACCCAGGTCGACCCCCAGGTCGACCCCCTGGTCAACCTGGGTCCTGAGCGAGAATTTTCCTGCCCAGCCCAATTTGGGTCTGTTTCGAATTTTGAACTGAATTTTGAACTATTTGAATTTTAAATTGAATTATGAAACTTCGGAAGGCCATAACGCCTTAATACTGAGTCCGATTTATGCAAACTCGGACTCTATCTCAAGAAGAATTCCGAGACGAGCACAATGGCGTAATCCTTTTCCCTTAATTCTTTCATTTTGAATTAAGTATACTTTAGTTTGTTAATTTAATATTAACTAAAAATTTGGGATGTTACGTTCTCCCCTCCTTAAAGGATTTCGTCCCCGAAATCTTCAAGTCTGGAAGAACGTATATCCTAAAATCCAATCGTCCATCTACTCAACCAACAAAAATAGGCGTCCATTGTCCTTAAAAGACTTCTAATGCCTCATGATCATATGTATAGTGTGTGTACATGTCCTTATCCAATGCAAAATCAGGCGGTCTACTGATTTAGTTGACCTCCTTAATGCAAATCATGTAAGTGTCATGAATCCATTATGTATGCAATTTTTTTCCTTATTCATAATTCTACATGAATGCGCAACCATTCATACAAATGCGATATCCATATGACAACATATCAAGTTTCAACCACATACAACTATGAATACATATATGCATATGCAATATGAAAGTAACCGAGCCGATCTAATACCTAGGGTGTGTGTGTATATGCATCCACGAGCAACCACTAGCAACCACTTGCAGCCATCAACCATAACATGTTTCAAATACATGTTTACATTCATTAGTTTCTACCTAATGAGTTAGGAGAAAAAGGACCAAGAAGATACACTAAAAGGTAGATACAAGCGTAAACTTATGGAAAAAGAGAGATCAAAGATGTACCCTCAAAAAGAAAAGGGTAGGCAACGCGTATTTTGTCCTCAGTTTCCCAAGTCGCGTCTTCCTCGGCATCGCTCCATTGAACTTTAACAAGCTTGACTTTACGGTTGCGTAGCTTTTTGATTTCAGTTCCTACGATTCGAGTTGGAACTCTCCTCACAGTTGTTTCTCGTTCTATTTCTACTTCTTCTAGAATGCTTGGCTCCACAACTTCCGTAGACTCGTGTAAACATTTCCGGAGATGAGAAACGTGAAAGACATTGTGAATTCCAGCCAACCTTTCGGGCAGCTCTACTCTATAGGCCATCTTCCCAATCTTCTCGATGATTGGGAACGGTCCTACAAATCTTGGTGCTAGCTTTCCTGCGGATCCAAAGCGAACGACGTTCCTTAAAGGAGATACCTTAAGGAAACCCTGTCCCCAACCTGAAACTCAAGGTCGGTCCTTCTTCTGTCTGCATAGGATTTCTGTCTATCTTGGGCAGTCTTCATTCTCCTTCGTATCAAGTCCACTTTTTCTGAAGTCTCTCTAATCATGTCTGGCCCAAGTATAAGCTTGTCTGTAGACTCCCACCAACAAGTTGGTGATCGGCACGGTCTTCCATACAAAGCTTCGAAGGGCGCCATGCCAATGGTGGCTTGGTAGCTGTTTTTGTAGGCGAATTCCACTAAAGGATGATGATCCTCCCATGGTCCTCCAAAGTCAAGAACGCACAGTGTCAAAAGATCTTCTAATACTCTGTTCACCCTTTCTGTCTGACCATCACTTTGGGGGTGATAGGCCGTGCTCAAGCATAACTGTGTGCCTACAGCTTCTTGCAGACTCTGCCAAAACTCGCTTGTAAAGATAGGATCTTAGTCACTTACTATGCTAGAGGGTATTCCATGGAGTTGAACTATTTCCTTGAGATAAAGAGATGCTAGAGATGAGGCAGTCCTTCTACTCTTGACAGGTATAAAGTGGGCGCTTTTTGTGAGTCTGTCCACTATTACCCAAATGCTAGTATTGCCCCTTCTTGACCTAGGCAACCCATCAATGAAGTCCATTGAAATGTTATCCCACTTCCATTGCGGGACTTCAAGAGGATGAAGCAGTCCTCCAGGCTTCTTTTGTTCCACCTTGACCTGTTGGCATATCATGCACTTAGAAACGAAATCTACCACATCCTTCTTCATGCCGCTCCAAAAGAAAACTATCTTTACGTCCTTGTACATCTTGTCTCCACCTGGGTGTATTGTCATCTTGGAATGGTGTGCCTCCTCGAGAACCATATTTACCAAATCCCTTGCTTGTGGGACGCATAGTCTTCTATCTCGCCTCAGCCAACCCTTATCATCGATGGAGTACCTATTGAGGTGACTGGAAGTTTCACCCCTAATTAGCTTATCAATCACATCAACAAGCTGAGGGTCTTCACGTTGTGCAGCCCCTATTGAGTCTAAAAGAGTGGGCCGTACTTCTAGTGAGGCCAATAAACCAGGCACAAAATCAGAGGAGGGCCTAAAGTCAAAACTGGCTACATACTCCAAGCTTTGCCTTTCTACAAAGAGAGGGCTTAAGGTCAGCTTCTTTCTACTCAAGGCGTATGCTACTACGTTTCCCTTGCCAGGAGTATAGGAAATCTCAAAATCATACGAGGCAAGAAACTCCATCCACCTTTGCTGTCTTAAGTTAAGATCTTTCTGCAAGAAAAGATACTTCAACGATTTATGGTCAGTATATAACTCGAACTTCTCACCTAGGAGATAATGTCTCCAAAACTTAAGCGCAAAGACGATGGCGACCAACTCAAGATCGTGGGTTGGGTAGTTCTTTTCATGAACTTTCAATTGTATTCCACCATTAGCTACTACCTTCCCTTCTTGCATCAGAACAGCGCCTAATCCCATACCACAAGCATCCGTGTATACTATAAACACCTTGCTTCCATCTGGCTATGTAAGAACTGGGGCTGTTGTAAGAACCCTTTTCAAGCTTTAGAAAGCAATATCACGATCCAAATCCCAAGCGAACGCTAGATTCTTCTTTGTTAGCCTTGTGAGTGGAGCTGAGATTTTCGCGAAATCTCTAATGAACTTTCGATAAAAACCTGTTAGCCCGAGAAAGCTTTGGACTTCGGTTGCATTTCTTGGTGCCTTCCAATCTTTCACCGCCACCACTCTCGCGGGGTCCACAGCTAACCCCTCTTTGGACACTACATGTCCAAGAAACCTTACTTCTTCTCTCCAGAAGTGGCGCTTGGAGAATTTTGCTTTTAGCTGATGTGCACAGAAGGTATCCATGATTTCCTTTAAATGCTGAGCATGCTCTTCCTCATCCTTTGAGAAATCATCTACGAAGACAACCACAAACTTGTTGAGGAATTCTCTGAACACCCTGCTCATTAGGTCTACGAAATAAGCGGGTGCATTTGTCAAGCCGAAAGGCACGACAAGCCACTCGAAGAAACCGTCTGGGGTTCTGAATGTCGTCTTATCAATGCTATCTTCAGCTACCCTTAGCTGTTGGAACCCAGTAGCCAGATCATGTTGGGAGAAAACCGACGCACCTACAAGCTGATCAAACAGATTGTTTATTCTGGGAAGCGGGTGTCTATTCTTCTTAGTCAACTTGTTTAGCTCCCTATAGTCCACACAAAGACGTAGTGAGCCATCTGCTTTGGTGGCGAACACCACTGGAGCACCCCATTCCGAGATACTCCGCCTTATAAACCCATTCTCGAGAAGCTCCTTAACTTGCTTACTGAGCTCCTTTCTCTCTTTTGGAGCCATGTGCCTAACAGGTAAAGCTACGGGCTTTGCATTATCAATAAGATATATGCGGAAGTCTATTTCCCGCCTCGGAGGTAAGCCCTTCACCTCTTCAAAGACCTCCGGGTATTCACGAACCACTCTAACCGACTGCGAATTCTCAACAGAAGCATCATGCGACTTTAGATAACTAAGCATAACAATATTCAAGGGATTACAAGAAATTTCTAGAGTGTTACCGAGTCGAGTCAAGAGTCTAACCACTCTCTTCTCGCAATCAAGAATGACACCATTACTGGATAACCAATCCATGCCCAAGATCAATCCATATCCCGAGAAACCCAAAACAAAGGCACTACATCTAAACTCAACACTTAGAATAGAGATTTTCAAATCCAAACAAACCACTGAAAAATAAGCTGAGCCCTCAACTGGATTTGAAACAACCAAGGGATCTTCTACCATACTAGTGTCTAGGTACAGAGATTCTACTAAAGCAGATGAAATAAAGGAGTGTGATGCGCCAGAATCAAAGGGAGTGCGAACTGGATGATCATAGAGATAAACTAAGCTTTCTACAGAAATATTTTTACCTCGTTCCTGCGGAGGTGCCACCAGCACGTGAACCTATCCCCTGAAGTGGATCCAGTCTTCTGTCCCTGCCCCCGCTTCTTTGGGCAGTCCTTAGCCATGTGTCCAGTCTCGCCGCAATGGAAACAACCACCATTCATCTTCCCTTTCTTCTTTCTGCGGTCTTTCACTATATGTCCAACAATGCCACAGAAATTACACCTTCTCTTTTCACGGGATTTGTTGTTCTTCCCGCCCTTCTTGAAGTCTGTTTTCTTAGCCTGTAAACCCTCTTTTTTTCTTGAGGCACTTCTAGCTTTGCCTCTTTCTTGCCTTTATCTTCCTCGTGTAGCTGCGCCATGTCCACCAAGCTTTCATAAGTCGCTCCCATGGGTATATGGGTCATAACAAGGCTGTGTAGAGGCTCATTCAGACCTTTGACGAAGCGAAGGGCCTTCTTGTGTTGGGTGTTTACTAAATCAATCCCAAATCTGGCCACCTGATTAAACTGATTGACGTACTCCTTGATCGTCATACTTTCTTGTTTAAGAGTTAGGAACTTCTCCATCTGCAGGCTTCTTTCAGCTTGGGAGAGGAATTTCATCTCAAACCTCGTCCTGAAGTCTTCCCAAGTTTCCACTAGCCTCTCAGCATGGGTAACTTCCCACCAATGAGAAGCTTCGTCTTTAAGCAACCACACTGCTAGCTGTATCTTTTGCCTGTCGTCAACTTCGAAGATGACGAACAAATCTTCGGTCTCCTTCAGACAGTTCCTTGCTACCACAAAGGATTCAATTCCATAGAAGTCCTTTCCACCCATAGCCTTGAAGTCTCTACACGTCTTAACGAAAGCGTTTCCATGAGGAGGAGGCGTAGGAAGAAGAACGGCTGCCACTGTGGGAGGAGGAATGTCTGCTGGGCCCGCATCATTGGCCCTAGACTCTAGGTACCTTTGGAACCAACCAGGTATCGGTACTCCTTCTGGAAGGTTAAGATCTCTCGACATGCTAAAACAAAAAGGAAAGATTCAAGACAAAAGGATAGAGAGAAAGTGCATATGGCTTTGGCGAATTATGCCTTTTAAAAACAACACTTTTTCTTAAAAAAATGCTTCTTTAAACTTCTTTTTGAAAATAGTTTCAAAAACCTTTATCTAATCTGGTAAACCTGTGCTCTGATACCAAGTGAAACACCCCACCTCCATTAAGGTCACTCACAAAGGGAATGCCTTAACTTAAGTGGAGGTTTATAAGTAAAAGTCACAGGTAAAACACAAGACAGATATAAACACACACATATATATAAGCAGTGGAAAACAAACAGACTTTCATTTCATAAATACGTGTTCATACAAAACATTTCCATAATTGTCTCACAATAACTTCCAAAACATTACATCATCATTTCTATCTTGATTATTAAATAAAGAAGCATAAAACATAATTAAAGCTGCATAAATCCCCATAGAACGTGTCCAAAAGCCATAGCCAAGGAAAGAGAGTCCAAACAATACATCTACTATCTTGAAGCTTGCAAAGAGTCTAACAAAGCTGGGTTGTTTCCTCCCTGTGGACCTTGGGGGGGACGAAAGAAAAATAGAGTAAGACATAAAGCCTGGTAAGTCTAGTGACTCTTCAGTATGAGAATAAGAAAAAGTGCATGGTAGGTATAAACTGGAAATAGGAAAGTATCATAAAATAAGATAAAGCAGTTTTGAACCGAATATACTATCGCACCCCACACTATATCTCTGCACCTACTTGTATTTGTTCCGATTGGCGCCCTATGATCTGGGTGAAGTGATCCCCTTTCTAAAGATCGGCCCCTACTCGCAAAATCATGTGTCATACGGCCCCCAATGATTGTAGATACCTATGCTGGTCCCACCAAGGGGTGTATCAAGTCCCATGGTGGCGGCCCGATACAATTCTAGAATGCATAGGTTATACTACTGATGCCCAGTGCCCTGTTTGTCTGCTCCGAAGTGTGTGCATGCCCGCACTCCGTTAGAACCTACACTGTTGCACCAACCGCCGTCACTTTTGAAAGCTTACAATCATCCCAGTAATCGTGCCCACCCTGCCTAGTTTCAGGGTACCATGATACCTAATTGGGTTACTGCTGAAATGGGTCCCCGTTACTAGGGTTTTCTAGTCAAACATGTTAAGTAGTTAAGTGTCTGTATTAACCTAACCTCACCCATCAATTTAGTTAGCATGATGAATTGGTTAAGTGTTTTAGTTAACTTAACCCCACCTTCCTTATTCTAGCTTTAATTTATTCATTAAAGCACCGACCACTCACATTAGACAGGTATTGTTGCGGTTACTGGACAGCCGGTCGGTTCCGGGCAGGTTTACACCGCAACTCAGTCTAACCTCGGGTCCTTATTGGCCTTAATGCCTTAACCTCCCACATTGGATAGGTATTGTTATGATTACTGGACAGCCGGGCAGGTCTGGGCAGGTTTACATCACAACTCAATCCAACCTCGGGTTAAGCATATTCGTATTTTCTAAATTTACATATTTGTCTCTTTTACTTATTATATGTAAATGTTATGGCCCATTTTCCAAGTTCGTTATCTTTTCAGGCATGGCAATTCATACCATTTAAATGTCTCCAATCATTGGTATGTGCCAGACATGCCAACACATATATTTTTCACATTTAATCCCAACGATATTCCCCTATTTGTACGTTCGCAAGATTATAATAAATGTTGGGCAAGATATTTCAACCAACCTATAAACAAAGAAGGGAAAGCCAAGAACATGAAATATTCTAAATAACATAAAGGGTGTGTGACATATGAACTTGCAACCTTGCGATCTAATTAACATAAATCATGTGTTTCAACTTGTCATGTGAACTTGCATTCAAATAAAAATCTAATTAAATAGGTGTCACATGAAATGGCATAATTTAGACTTGCATAAAACATAAGTCTAAACCTAATTTTATCTAGGCATAACTTCAAACACAAACTAGCATGTGACAAAGTTATTACATGTCCATAAAAATGTCTATTTTTTACATTAACCCAAAAGCGTGAACTAGATCAAATCATGTATTCTATTATAACATGAAACTTGTAATAATCGTGTGAAACTAAATGGTACTTGGCATGGACCCAATTACAAACTTGCAAAGAACATAAGAACATATACATGGGATTTAATCATGTAGGCATAATGGCCTTAACATAGAACATGTGTATAAGTTTTAACTTGGACTTAGAAAAATGTATACAACCTATGTTAAACATATAGGTGTAAATTCTTACATTAACCATATACTTGTATGTGATGTTTCATTCATTCTAAATGTACAATAGGATCAACATCAAGTCAATTATACCACAAACATCCCAATACCATTCGCGATACAATCATTGCAATACACAGGTATGAATTAGCATCGTCGTTATACAATAGTAAAATTCCATTTCCATTTTACATCGAATCAAGTCTTAATTTTATTCTCATCGGAAAAATCACTATACTTAAAACAAATGACGAACCTGAGTTCTGGTTTCTGAGTTCTAAATTTGCAATGCTTTCCTTTGGGTATATAAACGTTGTTTGAATCTTGTTTTTACTTTAGTTTTGCTCGTCTCTAAGCTTTCTCCAACTGACGGCTACTCTTAGCTTCCTCCCGGAAGCATGAAGGCTTTAGCTCTATTTTATTTGTGTGAATTTAGGTTGAGTGTTGAGTTGTATTTATGGAATTTCAAATTGATTTGAGCCATCAGATAATCATAGAGTGAATCCAGACCATACACACCAAGAGGAGCCAATCAGAAAGTGACAAATCAACCCTAGTGACACACCAGAACCCAGAAATTCGACCAGAACCCGACCAGGCCAGCCAAGACCTGACCAGGTCGACTGGGTAGGTCGACCCCCTGGTCGACCTGGGTCCTGTGCGGGAATTTTCCCGTCCAGCCCAATTTGGGTCTGTTTCCGAATTTTGAACTGAATTTTGAACTTTTTGAATTTTAAATTGAATTCTGAAACTTCCGAAGGTCATAACTCCTTCATACAGAGTCCGATTTACGCAAACTCGGATTCTATCTCAAGCAGAATTCCGAGATGAGCGCAACGGCATAACCCGTTTCCCTTAATTCTTTCATTTTGAATTAAGTATACTTTAATTTGTTAATTTAATGTTAATTGAAAATTCGGGGTGTTACATAGTGACTATATTATCAATAATGAAATAAGAGTCCCTGTAATCTCTGTTAAAAGTATAAATCCACAATGGAGAGATGCGAGACAAGTTAAAATTGGTTGCAGTAATGGTGATATTTCTCTTTGGGGAACAGAAGGAAAATCCTTTCGAATAAGGAGATGTATGATAAACTAGCTGGGTATGGTGCTATAATTAATGACAAGTGGTGCAAGAAAACTTGCAATCGTGATAACTGTGCTAAATAGAATCTTACAATCTGGGAAGTAATGAATGAAGCAGTGTTAACCAAAGATAAATTGATTGTGAGAGGCATGAACGTGGACCCTTGCTGCGTGTTGTGTAATATGAAAAAACAAACGGTGCAACATATCTACTTTGAATGCAGCTTCATTTTTCAAGTTCGGAAAGGGATTATGAATGATATAGGGAGGATTGATGTTGTGCAAGATTGTGTTGAAGAATGGAGGAAGATCGGGGTACAAACAAGTAGGAAGAAAGTGAAAGGCAAACTTCTATGTTTTGTCCTCAAGAAATTCGTTCATTCGACATGGAGAGAAAGGAATGCAAGTATTTAATCCTATGCAAGCTAAGAACTCTTAGGAATTCAGGAGGATTAGAAGAATGGAATCAGGAATGGTTTTACGCTTTTAAACTTCACGTTCGATCCTGGAATATTACTCTCCTTAGTTTCTTGAATATGTAATTATGTATTTTTGTCAATTTCCCTTGTGATTAGTGTACCGAGTTTCTATATTTTCTTATGTGTGTTGTATTTTCTTTTCCTTTCTACGGTGCATTAATAAAGTGATAGGGGCCCACGCAACCCCGTCGGCCTTGCAAAAAAAATAGGACTCATGAGTATCCAGATTTCAAGAGTTCAAGATTATTATAGTAATAGAGTCTAGTTAGTATGTAAAAATTCTGATTAGCACTCTTAAATTCTGTTTTCAAATTATTCTTTTAAATTGATTTCAAATTATTTCAAACTCCTTTTAAAAATGATTTTAAATCATCCAAAGATTTTTTACTTATGATTTCAAATATATATAAGTTTCTTATATAGTTTATATATATTATAAAGTTATATAACTATATTATATATATATTTACAATTATATTATATAGTTTAATATCATTCATATATATACATATAGTTTCTTAATCATATGTTTAAATATATTTTTATACGGGAGAAATTATATATTAAACAACAAATTTTATTTCAGGAATTTCCAGAATATACATATTGGTTTAAATACCTGAAAAATGATTTAAAATTCAAATTTACATATATGTGTCGACATACACAAATGTTCATATCAACATATAACTATAAAAAAAAATTCAGGAATGGTTATATCCCTTGGAACACTATATAAAGGGTCTGATTTTGATTTTTTTTCATAAGACATTATCTCCTTCTTCCTCCTTTATCAAACCACCATTATTCTACTTAATTTTCTAAGTTTCTACGCTTATATTCTACCGATTTCAATACAAATTATGACATTCTTCTTTTATTCTCAATCTTTATCAAATATTCTCTGTTTGGAAGTGCTATTAAAGAGTTCTAGGGCAATTGTAATCGACAAGGAAAGGATGTGTTCCTTGTAGCCTGTAAATTAAGGAAAAGAAGTGGTGTTAACCTTGTAGCCGTGAAATAAAAGGTGTTGAATCGGTGTTAACCTTGTAGTCGTGAAATCGAGGGGCTGTAATTGAAAACTGATATTAATAAAACTCTGCGCAATCCATCGTTGTGTGGGACTGGACGTAGGAGTAATCTGAACTAGTATAAAATCTGGTGTGTTCTTTCCTTTTCTGCATTTTATTTCTCTTTATATTTGCATCTATGATTGTTTACGTTATGATATTCATTATGTGATTCATATAGTTGTTTAAAATTTGTTAGTTGGTTAAGATTTATATAAGTTCTTTAAACCACTATTCATCCCCTCTAGTTTTAGTTTTGCATTAAAATTCATGATCCTCATTCCTAACGTCTATTACAAATGCCCAAATCTGGGCTTTAAGTTTTCTTTTATTACCAGAAGTGGATTTCTGGTCTTCTATTATAAATGCCCGAATCTGGGCTTCAGGATTATTATTATTGCCAGAAGTGAATTTCTGGTCTTCTATTACGAATGCCTGAATCTGTGCTTTAAGACTTCTATTATTGCCAGAGAGGAGTTCTGGTCATTTATTATAAATGCCCGAATCTGGGATTCAGGACTTCTATTATTGCCAGAAGAGGATATCCGGCCTTTTATTACAAATGCCCGAATCTAGTCTTCGGGTTTCTATTATTGCCAGAAGTAGATTTTTGGTATTCTATTACAAATGCCTGAATCTGGGCTTTAGGATTTCTATTATTGCAAGATGTGGATTTCTAGTCTTCTATTACAAATGCCCTAATCTGCGCTTTAGGACTTCTATTATTGGCAAAGAGGAGTTCTGGCATTCTATTATAAATGCCCGAATTTAGGGCTTTGGGATTTCTATTATTTCCAAAAATGGAGTTCTTGTCTTTTATTATAAATACCCGAATCTTGGTTTCAGGATTTCTATAATTTCCAGAAGTGGAATTTTGATCTTCTATTATAAATCCCCAATTCTGGGCTTCGAGAGTTCTATTATTTCCAGAACTGGAGTTCTAGTCTTCTAATATAAACGCCTGAATATGGGCTTTGGGATTTCTGTTATTTTTAGAAGTGCAGTTCTGATCTTCTATTATAAATGCCTGAATCTGGGTTTTAGATTTCAGTTATTTCCAGAAGTGGATTTCTGGTCTTCTATTATAAATGCTGAATCTAAGTTCCGTGGTTTCTATTATTTCCAGAAGTGGAATTCTGGTCTTCTATTATAAATGCCGAATCTAGATTCCGGGATTTCTATTATTTCCAAAAGCGAAGTTTTGGTCTTTTATTATAAATACCTAAATCTGGGTTTCATGATTTCTATTGTTTCCAGAGGTGGATTTCGGGTCTTCTAATCCCCGAATCTAGGTTCCATGATTTCTATTATTTCCAAAGATGAATTTCTAGTCTTCTATCCAAAGTACCTAACATAGGTTTTGGTTTCTCTATTTATCCCACATTTTCAAGAATGGACCCTGATAATAAATACTTGAACTAAAATATCAGATTTCCTATTTCTAGTAACAAAAAAAAGTCCTAAATCAATGAATTCTCATTATAAGGGCGGGATGCATTATTGGGTTCACACATTATATATTTACACTCATAATAAGTTCGTAAATTGGGTTTTAAACTCCAATATTGCTATATGAAAAATTTAATATTCTTTCTTGTATCACTATTTTGGATTATACAAAACTAATGACGAAAACTATCTCAAATGTTTCTTGAGTTTTTCTCCTAAAGAACAAAAGTCTCTTTACACTAGTGGGGTAAATGTTAACATTAAAGTTTGATTGATCTAATGGAAAGAAATATAAGCTTTGAAACCAGAAGTGAGATGGCTTCAGATAACAAAATTGAAACAAAGAAGGAAAGATTTTGAGGGGTAGCTAAATTGACAACAAATTGCAGAGGCCAGCAACACGAAGCCAAAACCAAGTGCAATGCTTGAAAGCTAGGAAACTGATACCAAAAGATATAAAGAGTAAGCCAATAGAGTGGGCACCAAAGTGGAACCCTGAGAAGTGTTTGATTGATACCAAAGCACGAGGGTATAGAGGTGTAACTGATACTGATAGCAAAGGGTTCAAGTGGAACAAAACCGACACCAAAAGATAGGAGAAGAACCGACACTAAGAAATGGAGTCATAACAAGCCAAAACTGAAAGCTTGGAATAATAGTGACAAAACCAATACCGAAATAGCAAGATTGGAATATAAATCCAACACCAAGAAAAGAGGAGAATGAAGGCATGTTGTTGACTCTAACATGCAATAAGCAATCAGCTTGGTGTCAACACTGAGATAGGAAGGCAAATACATACAGCCGACACCAAAGAATAAAGACAAATGCATAAAGCTGATACCAAAACAACCAGAGCAACATATGTACAGGTGATACCAAAGCATAAGGAAACAGACATGAAACCGAAGACCCGAGGTGGAAACATGAATTTGATATTAAAAAAGAAAGCAGTAAGGACGAAGACAAATGTTTAGAAACAATATCGTGGGAGGTGATACCTGTTAAAGATATTTTCGTCAATACTGAAGATTGGTCAAAGGAAGTGGACCTAAGGGGAAAATAGGTTTATTTAGCTTTCACGATTTGAGTTAGTTCACCATTTCCTAGATATCAAGGTTTGGAGCCCGAAAGATTAGTTACTCTTCCCTCAATAGGGTGAGCATCACGCTTAAGCGACTCAAGAACCAACAATTATCTTGGGATAAGGGTTTCCTAAGCACAACCCTCGGTAAGGGATAAATGGCTCTTAGGAAGGGGTTCCACACTGATTTTGTGGAAGGTTTTAGGCTTGGGAAAGAACTTGTAAACATACAGAAAGCAGGTGACATAAGACACCGACAATAACTAACAAATTACATGAGAGATTCATAAAGAATTGTCCTAAGTATTGATCCACTCTTTATTGATCTTTGATTTATAATATACAAGTGATTACAACCAAAATCCCCAATTTGATTTAGGAATTAGGGTTTACTCTAGAGAAAAGAATACAAGAATGAGAACGAGAAAATCGCCCCAAAAATGTGACCTCTAGGGTCTTATTTATAGACAAATCAGACCCCTTTTGCTATTGGACCAGCAATATCCCCTGTTGGCCGCTTTTCCTTTTGGTTCCGGATGTACTGGTTCTTGGATGCCTTTTCTTTAGGTTCTAACAGTTTTTCCTATGGCTTTTAGATGTGCCAGTTCTTGCTCTCGGGAGAAGGGTTTCGGTTTGCGGAACTATTTCTTTGATTGCTTGTTCATGTACTTTGTGTGGGTCTTGAGTTTGTCGGTGCGAATGGCTTTCAGAAGGTTTTAGCTTCCGGGTGTTGGCCACCGGACGTATGTTTCCAGGCGTGAATTTCCAATCTTGTAATTATTTCTTTGTGGATCTTCCCTTCGTGATTCAAGTGGAAGGCTGCTGGGATTGTCATCCCTGCCAGTATTGACACTAAGCTAATTAGTGTGGATAGCTTATTTCTTTTCTGGGGGTTCCGGCTACCTATCAGCAGGGTCTTGAAGGAGATTCTTATTTCTCTAGGCGATTGCCTCCAGTGCTTCGTTGGTTACTTGTTAGAGCCTCCTTCTGGTAATCATCTACTCGGGGTCTCCGAAAATGGCTCCTGGATGATTACCTTGTACTTTTGGTGCTATTGCTTCTTTATGTATCAATATTAAGTAGTTAATACCGATAGCCTCGCTCGCCTTTCCAGGTATCGGTTTGTAAGGTTCCTGATTCTCTACCTTGTGGGCTTTCGGTTCTGGGAGTCCTTCTGTTATCTTTTCTTTTGTGCTAGGCTTATCCTGCCGGTATGCCTTCTTCATATTGATTTTGAGCTCTGTTCTCCCATGATGGTGTTGGTTACCTATCTCCCGGAATATTTTCTTAAGCTGTCGGCTTTTTCTTGTGTCAGGTTTTTGTTGACGGAAGACTCGTTTCTACTTGTGGCGATTTGTTACCCCTTCACTGATAGCTTGTTCTGGATGCCTTATTTTGGTAGTAACACTTGCCCCCCTCCCACCCCCACCCCCCCTTCTTGAAGGGGTAATTTCGAATTTTCAAGTCAAACCTTTTTTGATTTTGATGCTGTACGATTCCGATTAAATAGCCTGGGGAACACCTTTTCAAGTCAAACCTTTTTCAAGTCAACCGCACAAGTAAGATCCCGCTTTTCGCCTTTTTCAAAGTAAATCGGTCTGTTAATTCATTCTTACTTGTGTGGTTGAGATTAAAAGTTAGTTTCTTGTCAGAGATTCTTCCTCTTATTTCCTGCACAATACATTTCTAAAGAAAGATTACTGTTCATCGCGACTCCTTAAATTCTTTCAAGATCTCCAAACTCAATCCTTCGTAAGCATTTCAAATTCAATATAGATGCAAGCCTGCACCATTTTTCAAATAGCCTGGGGAATATGAATGTAGCTTTGTGTATCTAACACAGTTAATCCTTTGATTGTTATTCAGGTAACGCCTAATGGCGGATCTAACAAGCAGTATGTACGCACTTTTTTTTACTACTAGTTTTAAAAATGTAAAATTACATGTAAATGATAATTTTGCCAAATGAACAATGTACAGGGATGTCGATATGAGTGAACCCCATATTCCTATTGTTTACTTATTTAGCCTCTTGATTTTGCCAATATGAGGGGGATTTTAGCTTCCGACCCAATGGGTGACAATTAGTGGCGGAAGTGCTATTGCGAACTCCTTTTCTTTTTTATCCCAATGCCAACAAAATTTGAAGTTAATTCTTTTTTTTTTTGAAGTATAGCATTTTTACTAGGGGTTTCACTTGTATCGGGCTCCGGGATAAGCTAGACTTTTGGCAATGATTCGGCTAACCGTTTCGCTCCCAATGCCTAATTGTCCTTTAATCATGAATGGTTTACGCATAAGCCCAGCTAATATTAACTCTCTTAAGTACTTGTCAGCAAATTCTCATGTTATCTGCCCATCTATATGCGGCTTGTATGTACTTTTATATAAAAGAAAAACGGAACTAAGTGGTATATTATGGTATGATATCACCTGGCAGGATCATGTCTGAAGCTCAACAATTTGGGAACTCCAAGCCAGGCAGGTTCATTGAATCTCACACGAAAAAGGCTTCTTTTCTTCACTGCTCTGACAATCCAGTTGTTGAACGTGCTAGTGCATGTCGGGATTCGGCCTTGTTCATGAAAAGGCCAACTTTTTTGTTGATGATGGTCCCTCCAAGACGCATAAAGTTTCGAACTTTGGATCTTATTCTTTTGATAAAGGGACTGTTGTTGTGTCTGGTAGTCAACCGCCATTTAGCCATATCGTCTCTTCTTTTGACAATATTACCAATCTGGATTTTTCCCCCAACTGAGACAATAGGAAGTGACTTCGTTGCAGGCTTTTTAGCATTTGGTTCTCAAGATATTTTGGATTTGAGAGGATGTGAGTCGACCTTACTCCCTTCTTATCATTATGGCGATCCTTTGGATCTTCCTTTGTCAACTTCCGACTTTGATGGTATTGTTAAGTCTATTCTTCCTTCTGTTGATATCTCCAATATGTTAGAGCCGACTCCTTTGGATTGCTCGGATTTCTTCCTTCATCTCATTAAGCAAGAGCTTTCGGTTTACCCTTTGCTTTTTCTAATTTCTTGTTAGTCGTCCTCGCATGGGAGTTTACGTTTCCTTGATTTTTTTTCCTGACATTTAAAGAATGGCAAGTTCCTCGGGTATTGGATGCCTCATCCTCTCTTGAGGCGAGTAAGCTCAAAGAAGAAAATGTCGTGTTGGCGTCCCAAGTTCTTGATTTAACTGCAACGAAGAACAAAAGCGTGGATGTATGTGAGCAACTAAGGACATCTTTGGAAAAAGAAAGGGAGTGTAGTCGTGCTTTGGCTATATAGGTTTCGACTTTCGAAAGTGAGCGGGCAGATGTATTGGCTGAGTATGCAAAGAAGTTGGAGGTAAACGAAGAAGCACTTGCTGTTGCTAAACGGATAATTTATGAAGCTCTCGATAGGATTTCCTCATTTTTGAAAAGACATCTCCCAAATCTGGTGGCGGAATATTATGAGGAAGCTCTTTTCCTGGCTTATCGTGATAATTTTGAAAAATTTCCAAAAATGGATTTTCCTTCTATTCACCCTTCTATTCGAAGCAGAGTTATGGAAAGAATAGATTTGGCAAAACAGGGTATTGATGTCCCTGGGAAAGATTTGGTGAGGCTTGAGGATTTCCTGTTTATTGAGGAACTGCCAGAAAACCCAGAAACTGGCGGTGAGGAAGAATTGAAGCTGGATGTTGGTGGCAACGGTAGAGACGATTTAGGATTTGGAGATGCAAATGTTGACTCTTTGTGTGCCATCATTACTCTTTATAGGGATGACATGTCTGCTAAAGGGATGCTTTCCTCATAATTTATCAAAAGGGAGCAAGTATTGCGGCCCATCTCCCCTATTTCTTAGGTAAAAAATTTAGCCCTTGAGCGACCCCCCTTTTTCCTGCATTGGGTTAGTTTGCTCTGTCCTGAAATTCATTGATATTTGCTAAACATCACGGTATGCACTTTCAGAAGTAATTTCTTGTTATTTGTATTACTACGGTAAAAACCTTTTTCTTACTAATGATGATGCTTTCAAGGACGACTTGCGTTCTTTCTTTAGGTTGAGGAGGGAATTTCTCACAACATCTCCCTTTAAGTCCAGCAGGGAACACTTTTTAACATAACTTAAGTTAGTCTATATGAAATATCCTCAGCTCTCCTTTAATTTCTTGGGAGGTAAAAGGGAGTTGATACTAAAGAGACTTAGGGCTCATTATGCGAAGTTGATATACAATATGAACACAAAACGTAATGGGGGGTTGATTAAACCACTATGATTTCAACAATTAACGTTCATCTGTACGAATGTTGGGTGACATCTGTACTAACCTTTTTGGATGAATAGTGTTATAATGTATTATTATTACCTATTTTCTGGAAATAAGTCCTATAAGTAGTCGCTCGTATATATGTAAAAACAGGACGAATTGACTAAAGATCTTCCCTCTTTTGCCCAGAGGGATACAAAACTAAATGTGAGCCAAGAAGAATTTCCAAAGAACCACCCGGTTGGCACTGATGATGGGGCTATCCTACTCGGAGAACTGTCTATGGAGCACTTGAATGAACGGATAAGTGTCCTAGAAGATTTACTGAAGTAGAAATATAAAATTGTTCGCATGCTAAAGAGAGAGATGAAGACAAATCCATCCATTGATTTTGATCAAGAAAACAATGAGTTACATAGTCAAATTATTGATTTAGAAACCGAATGCGATCATGCGTTAGTATAATGTAAAACATGGGAATCCACTTTTGGGTGGATCGTTGAATCTTATATATCTGATTCTCTGCAAGCCTCAACAGAGTTTGAAGGCCCAGAATTGGAATAAGTCATCATATTAGGAACCTCCCCTCTGAGTTAGACGATTTTTTTGCTAGTAGGTGGTATCGGCGAGTTAAGGCTGAAATGAATGGTCTTTATGACAAAAGGTGCAAGGAGGACATGCTTCGACGCATTGACGTTTATACCTCCAAATTCAAGCAACTACGAAAGGAGAAACTTGCCTTAGGAAAGGACGCTCGTAGTTTGGAAAGGGAAAAATAAAATTTTGCGTGCCATGGTTAAGGCCTACAATCGGGCCTTGAAGCTACAACTTGAACCTTTAGATGGTCCATGTAAAATTATGGAGAAGTGGCAGAAGATTAACGAACTCTTATGTACAGCGATTCGTCATGCTAACACTTCTCCCTTGCCTAAGGGCAGGGAGCTTTAGGAAAATGTATTAAGTTTCCTTTAACTGTTTGATTTCCCTTCGAATAACTAATAACATTACTTCGTAACTCAACTTATAAATGGGATAAATATTTACTTGATATTCGACTTTCTTCTATGTTTTGCATAAATAACAGTAAGCTAAATGTAAGTAATTTAAGGAACTTTCTTGAATAATAAAGATGGTTTCTGTCCTTACTTGGAGACCTTCTTAGGTAATCGGGCTTCAGCCGTTGGGTCGATTGTATATCCACTTTCCAAGAATTAGATCTTTGCGACCCGGATCAGGGTATTAAGACTAGGTTTCCAGAAATCACCTCTCAACAGTAGTAGGATTTTGATTCACTTCCAGGATTAGTGTGTAAGACTAGGAATCTGCTTCTAGTAGTAAAGGGGAGTTTGGTTCCCAACCAGATTTAGATTGCTAAGAAAATCAGATATCTCTTTTTGATCACAGTTGCTTTCGAACCGACTCAAAATTGGTCATTTTAAGATAGGTCCAGAAACCCCTTTCTATTGTTGATTGAGACCTGAATCAACCCAAATTCAGGTATTTAGGATAGGGTCGAAAACCTGCTTATGGCAATAATGAGATATGAATCAACCGGATTCATACACTTGATAAAAATCCCAAACTAACCCAGATTCGGGTGTTTAATAGATTGAAGACCAAAATTCTACTTCTAGTGTTTATAGAGGCCGCGAACCAACCCTTTTTCAGGCATTTAGAGATTAAAGACCAGAATCCCACTTCTGGTATTAATAGAAGCCCCGAACCAACCCTTATTCGGGCATTTAGAGATTGTAGACCAGAATTCCACGACTGGTATTACTAGAAGCCCTGAACCAACCCTTATTCGAGCATTTAGAGATTGAGGACTATAATTCCACTTCTAGTATTAATACAAGCCTCGAACCAAACTAATTCAGGAATTTAGAAATTGAAGGCCAGAATTCCACTTCTGGCATTAATGTTTCGTTACCCCCTTTGGGTTTTGTTTATGAAGAAGAGGTTGTATGTGCTTCTTGAGCCACTCTCTGGGCTTTTAGTTATCAAATTAGAGGATATATGTGCTTTATTAGCCACTCTCAGGGCCTGTGCGTTTGGTGCGCTTGGCTAGCTTATCCACAAGCAGGGCCCAAGGACTTACCCGACCTCCCTCCAAGAGGCGCTTTATCCTGACCATTGTAGGCGATGATAAGGTCTTAGATGCTTAAACCGGGTCAACATAGACGCAGAATTAAGGCTTACTCTTTCGATTCTCTACCCCGGCCATCGTAGGCAGTGATAGAGGCTTACACTCCACCCCCTTTAAGAGGTGCCCTATCCTGACCATCATAGGCGATGATATGGGTTTGCATTCCCTTCTGCGGGTAACGCGGAACATAAGCAAAGGTAGGACGTGCTCTTCTGCGAGCAGAGGTAGGACGTTCTTAGTTCATACCAGAGGCAGTGCGTACTCTTCTACAGGCAGAGGCAAGGCGTGCTAATCAGATGCTCCGTCACAAACATTTTTGGTGTGGGTCGAAGGCTTACGCTTTTGATGCTTTAACCTGGCCCTTTCTGATTCGGGCGTGGAGAAAGGCTTACATACTAACCCCCTCCGAGGAGTGCCTTGCCCTAGCCAACTCGGCGGTGACCAGGATTTTTATCCCTTTGTGGGTTAACCCATCTTTTGGTTACCTCGATTCTTGAGAGGGTTTCTTTATCCTGAGTCATGTAGGCAATCCTTTACCTAAGGATTATCATTGGTCCCATTTTGATCCTTCTACAAATTCCCATAGTTGGTCTGGATTAAAGAACTTAATGATCATCACTTCGATAATTCTACATCAGTTAGTCTTGTGTCCATTTACCATGCGATAATGGCAATAGGGCAATCACAATTTCCTTTTGTATTTGGGCTTCTTTTTTGTTGATGGTCAATAATTGAGCTCGTGCCTGGTTAGGAAATATATATTTTCCATGGAAGTGGTAAGGTAGTATCATTTAGGTAGTCTTGGTGTAAACTTACTTTCCTATCATATAGATTTCGCTCTTCTGTTACCAAGTCTTATTGCTTCATTTATGCTTTTGTTTTTCCTTTCTGAGATAGGCTGGTATTGGAGAACTACCCTTTTAGACCATATGGAAGTGAAGTGGATAAAATCATATGTTATTTCTTCCTCGAACACCATTCCTTTGATTTGTTCGTGGAGAGCCTTCCTTATAGGAGAGAAGATGTTATAGTCCTTTGATATAGAGTTGTTTAGAGGAAAGGTCAGGGTTTGTTTTAGGTAGGAAGGGCTATCGCTTCAATAACTAGAATCATATTGCTCTACTTCCCTTTTCTGCTTAATTATTCATAGAGCTTCTATTCTTAACATTTGTTCTTCCGTCACTCTTAGGCCAGTAGTGCCTGACATATCCATTTGAGATCCAGAAGACTCTCGTTGGGACCTCTTGCCCATGGTTTTTCTTCTTCAAAGCCTAGTCCAACCTCAGACGGAACAACCCAGTTAGATACGAGGGAAGGTTAACCAAAGGGTCGAAAGTTCAAGCCTTCCTTTTAGCACCAAAATGTTAACGATATTTTTCGTCCACATTGGAGATAGGTCTAAAGAAGTGGAGTTAAGGGGAAAATAGGTTTATTTAGCTTTCACGAGTTTGAGTTAGTTCACTATTTCCTAGATATTAAGGTTTTGATCCCGAATGATTAGTTACTCTTCTCTCAATGGGGTGCGCATCACGCTTAAGTGACTCAAGAACCAAAAATTATCTTAGGATAAGGGTTTCCTAAGCACAACCCTTGGTAAGGGCTAAATGACTTGTAGGAAGGGGTTCCGCACTGATTTTGTGGAAGGGTTCAGGCTAAGGAAAGTACTTATAAACATGTAGAAAGCACAAGACATCGACAATAACTAACAAATTACATGAGAGATTAATAAGAAAATGTTCTAAGTATTGATTCACTCTTTATTGATCTTTGATTTAGAATATACAAGTGACTACAACCTAAATCCCCAATTTGATTTGGAATTTGGGTTTACGCTAGAAAAAAGAGTACAATAATGAGAATGGAAAATCATCTCAAAAATGAGACCCCTAGGGTCTTATTTATAGGCAAACCAGGGCCCTTTTAGCTATTGGGCCAGCAATACCCCTGTCGGCCGCTTTTCCATTTGGTTCTGGAAGTACTGGCTCTCGGCCACCTTTTCTTCAGGTTCCGAAGGTTTGGCCTATGGCTTTTAGATGTGTCGGTTCTTGCTGAGGAGGGTTCCGGTTTGCGGAACTCTTTCCTTGATTGCTTATTCATGTACATTGTGTGGGTCTTGAGTTTGTCGGTGCGAACGGATTTCGGAAGGTTTTAGCTTCCGGGTGTAGGCCTCCGGATGTGTGCTTCCGGGCGTGAACTCTCGGTCTTGTTATTAATTCTTTGTGGAGCTTACCTTCGTGATTCAAGTGGAAGGCTACCGGGATTGTCACCCCTGCCGGTATCGACACTAAGAAAATTAGTGTGGATAGCTTGTTTCTTTTCTGGAGGTTCTAGCTTTCTTGTCGGTAGGCTCTTGAAGCAGATTCTTATTTCTCCAGGAGGTTGCCTCCGGTGCTTCGTTAGTTACTTGTTAGAGCATCCTTTCGATAATCATCTACTGGGGGTCTCGGCAAATGGCTCCCGGATGATTCCCCTGTACTTTTGATGTTATTGCTTCTTGATATATCAGTATTAGGTAAGTTAATACCGATAGCCTCTCTCGCCCTTCTAGGTCTCGATTTGTAAGATTCCTGATTCTCTACCTTATGGGCTTTCGGTTTAGGGATTCCTTCTGTTATCTTTTCTTTTGTGCTGGGCTTACCCTACCGGTATGTCTTCTTCGTATAGATTTCAAGCTCTTTTCTCCCATGATGGTGTTGGTTGCATATCTCCAAGAATATTTCCTTAAGCTGACGGCTCTTTCTTGTGTCAGGCTTTTGTTGATGGAAGACTCTTTTCTATTTGTGGCAATATGTGACCCCTTCACCGACAGCCTGTTGCAGATGCCTTATTTTTGTAGTAACAATACCAAACATAGAGAAAAGGAAGCAACTGAACCAAAACTGAATACATAAGGTGGAAATGTGAGATCGAAACCAAATTCATGAAGGAAAGTGAAAAGCTAGTAAGAAATATGTTGGGAGCAAAAGAGAGCCATCGATGCCAACAATCCTGATATCAATATCATTACACAAAGGCGACACCCAGAAGGTACAAGCGACAAGGAATTGAAGTTGACAACGAAGCCTCTATGAAAGCCGACACTGATGCCTCTATAAAAGCCGTCCCCAAAGCCTCTTTAAAAGACGGCACTAAAGCCTCTATAAATGTTGGCACTGAATCTAAGAAGTTTGGACCTAACCGATACCGAGAAGTTGCTACAAAAGGGGGGTCCAAAACCACTATTATAAATTAGACCCAGGGGTCACATTTTATTGAACTTCTCTCTCATTCCAAAATTTTGTACCCAGTTCTAAGATACAAAACTCTAATTTAAAAACCAAATTGAGGATTTCTCTTGTAACATCTAGCGGTGAATAAAATCAACAAAGCCTTCAAAGTGGATGTAGGTTCAATCCGAACCGAATCACTATAAATTGTCGTGTTCTTTACTTTCCCTCATATTATACTGCCCATTAGTGTACTTTTGAGTATCAACACTATAGCGACCCGAACTTCCACGTAAAGGAAAGCCCGAATTGAGTTGATAACATGACAAATCAGAACACAAATAGAAGAACATTTCATTGTATATTACAACAATTTCATCAGATTACAAGAATATACAGAGTATGAACAATTTATACATCGTAAAAATATCAGAGATTAAAATACATCACATAGCAGCGGAAAATAATACAAAGCATAACTGAAGGAGACACACGGATACAGAGCTTTCCAAATATCATTCTAGCTGTAAACCAGGATCCTGTGAATATAAATCAGAAAAACCAAAACTACTAGCTTCCCGTGTGGAAATAGGGGCAACCAGAGTTTAGGTTAAAACAATAAACCCCGGGTCAGTCATGTGACTGGTGTGAGAACTAAAACCGTTATTAATCTTTATATTAAAGTTCGGTAAATCAAGGGACTACGCCGTATAACACAGAACGGGTTTTAACGCCAAGAATACCAGTGATATAACAAACAATGCAATGCTAAATAAAGAAAATGAAGCTATTATAAGAGTCAGGTCCCATCACACAATGCAACGTAAGCAGGAGGATAGAGTTTTACCTTATAATAGCCTAACATGCTTGGTACGTTTAAAACAAATTATTTTGATACCATTATAGTGTAAAGTGTATGAAAATGACTTCAAATGTAAACGTATCAATCAAAGACGGCATAGTGCCCCATCCGACTATGTCGCCATACTAGGCTCTACAAAAAATTCAAATGTCACGTATTGGAAGTTGGATTTCCGTCGGTGAACCAAGGCAAGGGATCGTCCTTACCGCTTTGAGACAATCTAGCCCATGTCTCAGGACCCAGACACAGGTGGGCCCCTGGATCGTCAGGGCCAGTCCACTCGATGTGGATTAAAATGCCTGAACACTACGTTTCCCGCCCTAAGGGGCATAAAATTGGTTTGTATAAAGACCATACCATCCATCGGCTCCGTAGAGACCAATATAACCGAGGCGCCTCACTATCCATCATCCACGTAAGTAAAACATATAGGCATGCAAAACCCAGACACCACTCCTAGCTAGAAGGAAACGCATGCCCTCCCTGAGGTCCTCTCCCGTTTCTGGTTCACACTGGGGTGCGAGGCTCGCGAATTAACGCTACACAAAGTTATGTTATATTAAAGTCATGCTTTGATCATCAACCACAAGACTCTGCTTTTCAACAGAAGCCTTGATCATTTGCATCTTAGCATGCCACACAGGCAATTCACGCTATGCAACTGATGTCTGTCAATCACAGAATGAAATCCAATGTCATACACACATCCATTTACAAGTTCGTTGTAGGTCTGAACGAAACCGGAGGCACCTTATTCTTCGTCCCATATGTCCAATATAGGAGAGAGGCCCTCACATATCCGGTCGATCTCCAAGTACGTCTGGACGATCACCACTTATTACCTTGTCTTGGGTGTACAACCCAATCAAGACATCAGTAATCATCCAAACGATGTGAAGACCTCCGGTCTTCAACCACCGTCTTCATCCTCGACATATCGTTGAATCAGTTATTTAGAATGGGATAAACCCGGTCTTTCTGAATAACTCGCGTATATAATAAACAAGTGATATAAAAAACAACATAGGTTTCATTCCAATCCAGAATATTCCTTTATTCAAATATTCTTATACTTTGGGAAAGGTTCCCATTGATTTTATCAAAGATAAATTTTTTAAATTTATTCTTTAATCTTCCTTTGGATATCAATTCAAACCAAATTATGGTTTATCCAAACTAGTCGGGATTAGCGAACCTTACTGAAGTAATCATTTGTTTAATTTCCCAATCCCAACCTATTCATCCTATGGAGCAAAACTGGTAATACTCCATATCTAGCACCACAGTGTTATCGGTAAAACTAATTACCATTTCACGTTCAAATCTAATTAAAGATTTAACTATCTCTTGGAGCAAAACTGGTGATACTCCATTCTCGATTATTTCAATCTAATTAAAGATTCATTAAAACCCCACTGTTTTAATCTTCCTAAAAATCAATATTATTGATTATTCAACTTCTAGGAAAAATAATTCCTGTCTTCAATTGGGTTAAAGAACCAATGCCATTTAAAACACAGTTCACGATAAACCCAAAATTACATTCCATCAGTCTCTAATCGTAAATTAGTAAGAGAACAATTCTCCAAGTAGTAATCCCGAGGGCCAAAACTAACATCAGATCAATACCCAGGAAACCATTTAACTTAGCTAATCTCTAATTAGTTTCTAATTTTCTTAACTTCATTGGGTTTCAGAACAGTATTATTAAAGATACCATTCACGACAAACCCAAATTCTCATTCCATTGTTAATCGAGTTAAAGAACAAGTGTTATTTAAAACACCGTTCATGATAAACCCAAAAATTCAATTTAAATTCAATTACAATTAAATATTAATTAACTGGAAAATTTCACTAAATCTTAATTAAAAGATTTATTCTTTTCTCAAGTGGGTTTAAGAACAGTGTTATTTAAGACACCATACATGCAAACCCAAAACCCCATTCGATATTAAATACAAGGCTCTGAATAGAAAATAAATCGGCTTCTATTTGATATCATATTCTAAAACAAACAAATATCGTATTGGAAATAATGATATAAATATATCTTTCATAACAATACCTGTATAATCACGAAATCCAATTTATTTATTTAAAAATATTGGATTATAATTCTAGTTCATAACTAGTTTATTTCGATAAAAATATATTTTTACCTTTTCAAATATGGAATTTTTCATCCCAATTCTTCCCAAATCATTTATTATGATTTTACACTAATTATTAATATTTTTAATAATTTTATCAAGACCCGTACAGTCGATTTCCATAAACGACAATCGAACTGCACTTACAGAGGCCTTTTCCAAATTTGATTTGGAAATTCCAAATCCAACCGTTAGATTTCAAATCTCTAATATTCGTTAGAAAGCTCTTTTCGATACGAACCCAACGGTTCCGGTTTTAGGAGAATCCGACAGTCAGATCTCCCATAATGACCATTCGAAGTCAATGGTCGAAATTCGCGAACTGCCACGGCGCGGCACGTTCTATTCAGGCCATTATATATATATATATATACATATATATATATCGTCGATTTCCATTTAAAATGTATTTTATAAATCGTTTTAAATTCGTTTTCAAAACGATTTCAACTTCATACTCGATTTCAAATCAAAATTGAATATTCCATATCATCGATATATAAATGATAATATTTTTTAACTTCAGATTTTGAAATCAATTCCTTTTCGATATTCATTTTAAAAAAATGAATAAAATCGATATCAATATCGTTCACGTCAAAATGACGTTAATCTAATCAACACGGCTTTATATAATTAATTATATTCGTGTCCATCCCAAATCGGACATCAAAATCTAATTTTGGTCTTTTACTAAATATTATTTTAAAATATTCGTTATTTTTAAATATTCATTCTTTCTGAATTGGAATCAGATACAGTCAAATACCATATAATGTTATTTATATGGATTTCATACAACACATGTATAGAACAACAATGATAAACAATCAACCATCATCCAGAGTGCATTCTACACTACATAAGCGTTAAATATAAATAATTAATGCTTACAACAGTCTGTCAACCAATCGATCGACATACAACTAAATAATTGGGATTAATGTACGTCAAATATCATCCCAATACTCGTGTGGGGTTTCAACCAACAAATACTGAACATTATTTGTGCAGTTGGGTGATGTGTAAAATTTGTCGTCCCAATCAATATCAGTCAAATGGGTGTACATAAGCAAATCGCCCGATTTATAAATGAATATTTATTCTCATTCATGTTTAAAATTATATTTTAACGATATAGTATTTTATTCAACTCATGAATATTTTATACAATCCATTTCTATAATAAAAATGATATTTTTATTCTTCAAATATTTTATTCCACATATGAATATTTTATACAGTCCATTTCTCATCACAATCAATTTTGACAACACAATACAATCAAACAAACAAGTCGTCCATGGTCTGTGGACGACGGGAAGCAATTCATAGATGCAGTTATAAAATAATTAACTGTACAAGAAATAATTTTAGTGAGAAGTTCTCACAGTTGGATTCCACTCCGTCTGTTTTTTCTGAATTTCTGGTTTGGTTCGGGTTTGAATTTGCCTGAAATTCCAACATGCTCCGTTTTGGACGCGGTCAGTTTTGTTGTGAAGCTCTCGTCCCCACAATCGCAACGGATCCAATTTCGCACGATTTGGACCTCGTATGCAAATGTTACGATCATATTTGCATTAATTACCAATTTGGATAGTTAAATTAAAATTAATTTAATTAATAACGTTTGAAGCATTACCGTTCCCTGTTAATCCATCGTCTTCTTCATTTCCACTGAACCCAAAAGCTCCTAATCCATTTTCCGTCGCCGCCGCTAGTAGGTGCCACCGGACCAGGATCTGAGGTGACCAGGACCTGCGCCTCCAGAAGCTCCTCCTCCGCACCAACCACCGCCCCCCACTCGGTCCCACCATCACCGCTGGAAACGCCTCCAAACCTATCCACTTCAAGCCTCTATTTCTTGATCCACACACAACGATATACGATCAAACTACCATGGATATAAAGAGCAAACTCCCCTCTTTAATTTTTGCTTTAGATTCATGAATTAATTCAGAGCCGATTTGAAGATTTCCGCACTTGTTTTCCGGAGCATTTTGCATTTTGGGCCATCGATTTCCGAGTGAGGCGGCTAGGGTTTTAGAGAGAGGGTGGGGTATTTATAATATATATTCTATTATATTTAATTCATTTATTTTCAAAAATCCATGTTTACCAATTTGAATTCTAAATCAAACCCAATGATTGTCACTGTAACACCCCGCCTCCGCTAGGGTCACTCGCAAGGGAATGCACTAGCTTTAGAGGGGCATTATTGGTAAACATGCACAGAAATATCACAAGACAGAACATATAAAATAGCGGAAGTAAAATCAAACTTTCATAACATGAATAAATAAGGTCTAAAGCCTTTTACATCAGAGTACATCAAAACCTGTCTTGCAATACTAAAGAAGCATAAAGACATTTTCATAAATTATTCCCCAAGTAAAAACGGTAAAGTAGCTATTAGCCAAGAAAAGTCCAAGCCATCCATGATGACCTTCAAGCAGAAGAAGTCCGAACTAAACAACAGTATTTCCTCCCTGTAACCTGGGGGGGGAAACGGAAGAAAAGAGGCGAAACAAAACGGGTCAGTCAAAAAGACTGAGTAAGCCCTATCTACTATTAGCATAAAAACTAGTAGAGTTAACTGACATGAGAAACTGAGATGAACATAAGCATGATAACAAGATAGATAAGCTAAATCAAAATAACAGGATGAACTACTGAACTCAAAAAACTAAGGTGTCATGATAAATTACGATGTCAAGATAAAACAAGGTATCACATCGTCAGGTTTCTATCAAGTATAATATCCCCAAGATATCTATTACGTATAACGTCCTATGGTATCTATCCTGTATGCCCGCTCTGCACCTACCGTACTAGTATCCCAACTGTATCACGTGCTATCCGTGAATGACCCTTACTCAAAAGTCGTGTAATGGTCCATGTCAACCTAATATATCGCATATATAGGTTACTCAAATCATATGTTTCTTTCCATTTATATAAGTTCAGTCCTTTGCAGTACCTCGTACGGGCTTCCTCATGTCGTATTATCCTTGAAATCGTTTGGACTGTCACCCTTGTTCTAGCTAGGCTCTTCCCTATGAATCATCGTTTGAACTACTAGGACTTACGCCACCTAGCACCACTAGGGATTACGCTTACCTATTGCACGCTTTCGTATTTCGGTTTGGGTTAAACCACCTAGGCCACTAGGGATTACGCTAACCCTCAACCGCGCCCTTTTTCCCACGCATTCATCGTGAATCGTTTTTCTATAACTGTATGCACATGTATCACATCGTGCCATCCGAGTCCTGTCACAGGGCAAAACAAGAAATACAGGACTCGGTCGGGAGCTTTAGATTTATCTGCCGATGCAGATACTAAGGTCTGCTTTTCTACACGTGGCTATGGTCCCACGAGACCCCTCCCTCAACTAGTGAAAGGCAACACAAGAGAAAATCTTGCATGAGAACTACACTCCGGCCAGCCCATATCCTACGGCCTACCTCACCCATAATTAGATAGCAATTATGGTCTGTTGGGTGTTCCCTGCCTTTCCGTACGTACACGCTTGACTCAAGATGGTAGATGATCGACGAACTTGCTATCTCGGGCACCTTATGTATTCGTCGACTCACTGCTATCCACCCCAGTCTTTAGGTCGCTCGCATAGCAACCAAGGCATATTCTTGGTTCTTCTACCGCAGACCTCAACCTCTCGTGAGCCTAGTATAATGACCTGGCAGCTCACAGAGGGATCCCAAGAATATCCTCACGTTCCCCGAAGCCGTTGCTTCGTTACCCAGTTCGTTGGAGCCTTTATCTAAATCAGATAGCCTGCTCCTACACGCATACTTAAACGTTGACCTAACGTATCGGGTTACTAATCTATCTAAGAAATGGTCCAAATTTCCTTGACTAAGAATTATTACTTAGTTTCCCTTAACTAAGGTTTGCCACTTAGCCTTATTTCCATAATCCTTGTTAACTATGGTTATTTACCTAATCCTCCGAATTAGGGTTTATCTAATGGGTTAAGTGTCACTTAAGTTCATAACTTAGCCCGTCTACAAACCATGTCAAAATTGGCTAAGTATCCAAGTCCAAGACTTAACCCTACAAACCATGTGTCAAGTTGGCTAAGTATATTAAGCAATCCATAACTTAACCTCGTCTAATTATCATTTTAGATTGGTTAATTATATAAATTAACTTGACCTTGTCAAATTACCGAGTCAAATCGGTCAAGCGTATTCAAGTGATTCGTGACTTAGCCTTATCATGTTTTCACGTTAGATTGGTTAAGTATAGGTCACTTAACCACATCAAACTAACGAGTTGGATTAGTTAAGTGTAAATTAACTTAACCCCGTCCAATTACCATGTTTAGATTAGTTAGGTCTGAGTTGACTTAACCCCATCCATTAACTGTATTAAACGGTTAAGTGTTACTAAGAAAATTTACCTAACCTTATCAAGTTATCGTGTTGGATTGATTAAGTGTTGGTTAACTTAATCCTGTCCCCTCGTCGTATAAAAATGGTCAAGTGTCGTTAGGCAAATCAGGTTACTTAACCTACCCAACCCTGTCATGTTTTGTTAAGTATCATTAGCCTAATCAATTTACTTAACCCGTTTGTCCATGTCATATTTGATTAAGAGTCATTAATCAAATTAACTTAACCCTATCATGTGGCATTAATTACTTAATGCACCCCAACCTCTCACATTAGACTTTGTTGTGGTTACTAGTTAAGCCGGTCGGTTCCGGGTAGCTTTACACCACAACTTGGTCTAACCTCGGGTTCAAGCACAACATGACCAACTTCTCACATTGGGTCCTATTGTTTGCAACTACTAGTTAGGCCGGTCGGTTCCGGGTAGCTTTATGTTGCAAACTCAACCCAACCTCGAGTTGGCCACTTTCATGTTTAGACTAGTGTCATGTTCATATTCAAGTTTTCAAGCAATTGGGTAGACCTAACTTAATAGGTAAATTCCCAATGGGTAGACCTAACTTAATAGGTAAATTCCCAAGCTTATGTTTTTATGCATACTTACATGTCACTTCCATGTTATATTTCAAGTCATGTTTTCAAGTATAAACACATGTCATATTTAACGTTACACGTTGTCATGTTTATACCCATTTACCCAAATCATGTTCATATCATTATGTTTTCCCATAATGTGACCCCAACGCTTTTTAAACTCGCATATACGTTCGCAACAACGTAATGGATTAAAAGAAGAGACTTGGCAAAGGCATGACAAAAATGGATATTAAGCCACAAGTTAATCATGGTGGCAAATGAGGCACAAATGTGTTCATTAGCTTGCATGTTACATTCTTAAGCCTCAAAAACATGCATAAACCCAAACTTGGCACATAAGCGAATCATGGTGACAAAAGACATGGAATGATGACTAGAAACTCGCATATATCATCATATAAGGGTTATGACTTCATATGCAAGTTGACATAAAAGGTTATGAAGGTTCTCATGTTGCATAATGCAACATTTCAACATAAAGGTTGTAGCTTTTAGCTCATAAGATCAAGATAATGACTTCATAAGCTTGCATAACATGATAGCATGTATCATTCTCAATGATCAAACCCAAACTTGCAACATGAACATTTAACTTCATAGTTAATATCTAAGAGTAGGGAAAAGGGCTTACATTGCTATGAAGGCCTAAATCGATTGAACTAAAGCTTGTGATGAAGCCTATGCATGCCATCACCCAAAAACACAAAGATGCACACTCCAAATCAATAAAAACCCCATCTTTATGAACAAAGATCAAAGCTTTTGCATTGAAATCAACTTGAGAAGCTCTCATACTAACATAGGGACTCTCTAACACTCTCATGATCATGAAACCTCTCATAGAAATGAAGTGGAGGCTAGGATAGTTGAGTGGAGGCCATGAGAGTAGAAATTTGGCCATAGTTTAGTTACATGAGTGAATAATGAGGGTTTAGGGTAGGTTAGGGTCTTATTTATAGATTAGGCAAGTGTTTTAGGCCATAGGATTAAACCTAGATTCAATCCAAGCCATCAAAGCATGTCTTGGGGAAGAAGTCAAGTGTAGGAACCATCTAGGGCCTTTAGATTAAAGATGAACCATGAGAACTATCCAAATGCAAAATCTGCATTTGAGCGAATCGGCCCACGGGTTGACAGCCAAACACCCTGGATTAATCCCTAGTCGACCCAGCGGGCTTGGGTCGACCTCAAAAATCGGCCGGTTCGGTTATTCCCCTCTCCCAATTCGCTGTTTTGAACATTTTTGCATATTTATTTATTTAATTTTCAATTATATATATATATCAATATATATATATATATTTCTCTGCGTAACCCATTTCACTTAATTAAGTATACTTTAATTTGGGAATTTTTCGTGAAACTTCGCGAGGCCATATCTTGGTCATACGGACTCCGATTTTCGAAAACTCGGACTCTATTTCGCGTATTTTTCCGAGACGAACGCAATGGCATAGCCCGTTTTCCTTGATTCAGATTTTTCAGTTTAATTCTGCCTCCATTTATGTTATAACAGGTTATTGAAAATACGGGTTGTTACATTCTCCCCACCTTTTAGGATTTCGTCCCCGAAATCTCCAAGTTAGGAAGAACATATCCTACCATCCATCATCCATCTACTCAAAACATCATCCACAAGCAACCATTGTCCTTAGATGATTTCTAATGCTGTATGAATATATGCAAAACGTGTGTGTATATGTTCCTTAGCTAATGCTAATGATCAGGCCTGAATAATCTTTCTAATGCAAAATATGTATAGTGCCATGAATCCAACATGTATGCAAATAGTCCTAGTCATGTAGATACTATATGCGTGCACAATCATTCATTCATATGCAACAACCGCATGATAAAACATTCGATTTCATCTATAAACAAGTATAAATACTCGTGCATATGCAATATGAAATGTGACCGAGTCGAGCTAGTATCTAATGTGTATTCGCGCATCCACGAGCAACCACTTGCAACCATATCAATCATAACATGTTTCAAATACATGTTTACATCCATAGGGTTCTACCTAGAATTCCCTGAAACAGGGTCGAGAAGATAAACAGGACAAACTCCTTACAGGGTTTGTAACGGAGAATAGGACCGAGAGGATGTCCACAAAAGATAGCCTACAAGTAAGCTCTACAGAAAACAAGGATCAAGGATATACTCCCAAAAAGAGATATCATGCGCGTATCTAGTCTTTGACCATCAAAGTCGTATTTCCTTGAGCTTAATTCCATTGTGCCTTAACCGTCCTTTAACTTCGCGATTTCGTAGCTTCTTATTTCCTGTTTCCATAACATGAGATGAAACTCATTTCTTCGTCGCCTCTCGTTCCACTTGCACTTATCCTTTTCCTAAAATACTTGACGCAAACATGACTGCGTACTCATGATCTCATGCAAGCTTTCCAAAATTCACTAATGAATCTCGGACCTCGTACCACAAGGTATTCCACATAGAAGAACTTTCTCTTGAAAGTAAACAGATGCCAACCAGGTTATCAAGCACACTTACTAAGGTGATTTCTATAACCCATGCATAAGTGAAATAAACCATCCGTCTTATCAGCGAACACCACTTGATTGGGCTTCCAATTTCCAGTAAAGGTATCAAGGGATTCTAGGTAACTAGTCATGACCGAACCCAAAAGGTTCCACGAGACTTTGAGGGTATTACCAAGGCTAGTCAAGAGTCTAACTACCCTCCTATCAAAACCGAGAGTGGCACCCCTTACTGGATAACCACTTCATCCCTAGAATCCATCCATAACCGAGGCATGTCATTCTCAAATACAAAACAAGTCATGAATAAATGGACCGATTCTCCACAGGACTTGAGACAAAAATGGGATTCTCTATTACGCTAGTACTTAAGGTGCAGAGACTCAACTATCGAAGTAAACTTAAATGATGCGGGGATCAAAACAAAGTCTTGACGGGATGATAGAAAAGAATAACTAGATCTTCAACAAGGATGTTATCCCCCTACTCAGGTACTCTAGTGAGGGTATACCATTGTCTTCACGATCATCTTGTCCTTGTCCCACAATACTTAACTACCCGTCCCGTTTTACCATGCCAAAGGTACTCTCTCGTCATGGGTTTCATTGTTCATCCTTCTGTCTCGTCCTGGGCTGAGCCATACCAACAAGTTGCTCATCCTTAAGCTCGTATCCTTTATCCTCTTCCTCACTATCCTTTCTTATAACGCGGCCACTGGTCTCTCGAGAACCACCTCCATCGTAAGGAAAACACTTTCGCAGATAGAAAAGACTAGTCGCAGTTAAAACCACTGTGACTACAGATGGAGGAAAGAAAGGAAAAGAGATTCAATTAAGGAAACAAGGATAGTGCTAATGGCCTTTGGGGAATAGCCTTTTTCTTTTAAAAGAAAATTTTCTTGAAAAATGCTTCTTTGTAAACGATTTTCAAATAGTTTTCAGAAGGTCTTTAAAAACTTTTGCCCAGTCTGGTAACCTTCTGCTCTGATACCAAATGTAACACCCCGCCTCCGCTAGGGTCACTCGCAAGGGAATGCACTAGCTTTAGAGGGGCATTATTGGTAAACATGCACAGAAATATCACAAGACAGAACATATAAAATAGCGGAAGTAAAATCAAACTTTCATAACATGAATAAATAAGGTCTAAAGCCTTTTACATCAGAGTACATCAAAACCTGTCTTGCAATACTAAAGAAGCATAAAGACATTTTCATAAATTATTCCCCAAGTAAAAACGGTAAAGTAGCTATTAGCCAAGAAAAGTCCAAGCCATCCATGATGACCTTCAAGCAGAAGAAGTCCGAACTAAACAACAGTATTTCCTCCCTGTAACCTGGGGGGAAACGGAAGAAAAGAGGCGAAACAAAACGGGTCAGTCAAAAAGACTGAGTAAGCCCTATCTACTATTAGCATAAAAACTAGTAGAGTTAACTGACATGAGAAACTGAGATGAACATAAGCATGATAACAAGATAGATAAGCTAAATCAAAATAACAGGATGAACTACTGAACTCAAAAAACTAAGGTGTCATGATAAATTACGATGTCAAGATAAAACAAGGTATCACATCGTCAGGTTTCTATCAAGTATAATATCCCTAAGATATCTATTACGTATAACGTCCTATGGTATCTATCCTGTATGCCCGCTCTGCACCTACCGTACTAGTATCCCAACTGTATCACGTGCTATCCGTGAATGACCCTTACTCAAAAGTCGTGTAATGGTCCATGTCAACCTAATATATCGCATATATAGGTTACTCAAATCATATGTTTCTTTCCATTTATATAAGTTCAGTCCTTTGCAGTACCTCGTACGGGCTTCCTCATGTCGTATTATCCTTGAAATCGTTTGGACTGTCACCCTTGTTCTAGCTAGGCTCTTCCCTATGAATCATCGTTTGAACTACTAGGACTTACACCACCTAGCACCACTAGGGATTACGCTTACCTATTGCACGCTTTCGTATTTCGGTTTGGGTTAAACCACCTAGGCCACTAGGGATTACGCTAACCCTCAACCGCGCCCTTTTTCCCACGCATTCATCGTGAATCGTTTTTCTATAACTGTATGCACATGTATCACATCGTGCCATCCGAGTCCTGTCACAGGGCAAAACAAGAAATACAGGACTCGGTCGGGAGCTTTAGATTTATCTGCCGATGCAGATACTAAGGTCTGCTTTTCTACACGTGGCTATGGTCCCACGAGACCCCTCCCTCAACTAGTGAAAGGCAACACAAGAGAAAATCTTGCATGAGAACTACACTCCGGCCAGCCCATATCCTACGGCCTACCTCACCCATAATTAGATAGCAATTATGGTCTGTTGGGTGTTCCCTGCCTTTCCGTACGTACACGCTTGACTCAAGATGGTAGATGGTCAACGAACTTGCTATCTCGGGCACCTTATGTATTCGTCGACTCACTGCTATCCACCCCAGTCTTTAGGTCGCTCGCATAGCAACCAAGGCATATTCTTGGTTCTTCTACCGCAGACCTCAACCTCTCGTGAGCCTAGTATAATGACCTGGCAGCTCACAGAGGGATCCCAAGAATATCCTCACGTTCCCCGAAGCCGTTGCTTCGTTACCCAGTTCGTTGGAGCCTTTATCTAAATCAGATAGCCTGCTCCTACACGCATACTTAAACGTTGACCTAACGTATCGGGTTACTAATCTATCTAAGAAATGGTCCAAATTTCCTTGACTAAGAATTATTACTTAGTTTCCCTTAACTAAGGTTTACCACTTAGCCTTATTTCCATAATCCTTGTTAACTATGGTTATTTACCTAATCCTCCGAATTAGGGTTTATCTAATGGGTTAAGTGTCACTTAAGTTCATAACTTAGCCCGTCTACAAACCATGTCAAAATTGGCTAAGTATCCAAGTCCAAGACTTAACCCTACAAACCATGTGTCAAGTTGGCTAAGTATATTAAGCAATCCATAACTTAACCTCGTCTAATTATCATTTTAGATTGGTTAATTATATAAATTAACTTGACCTTGTCAAATTACCGAGTCAAATCGGTCAAGCGTATTCAAGTGATTCGTGACTTAGCCTTATCATGTTTTCACGTTAGATTGGTTAAGTATAGGTCACTTAACCACATCAAACTAACGAGTTGGATTAGTTAAGTGTAAATTAACTTAACCCCGTCCAATTACCATGTTTAGATTAGTTAGGTCTGAGTTGACTTAACCCCATCCATTAACTGTATTAAACGGTTAAGTGTTACTAAGAAAATTTACCTAACCTTATCAAGTTATCGTGTTGGATTGATTAAGTGTTGGTTAACTTAATCCCGTCCCCTCGTCGTATAAAAATGGTCAAGTGTCGTTAGGCAAATCAGGTTACTTAACCTACCCAACCCTGTCATGTTTTGTTAAGTATCATTAGCCTAATCAATTTACTTAACCCGTTTGTCCATGTCACATTTGATTAAGAGTCATTAATCAAATTAACTTAACCCTATCATGTGGCATTAATTACTTAATGCACCCCAACCTCTCACATTAGACTTTGTTGTGGTTACTAGTTAAGCCGGTCGGTTCCGGGTAGCTTTACACCACAACTTGGTCTAACCTCGGGTTCAAGCACAACATGACCAACTTCTCACATTGGGTCCTATTGTTTGCAACTACTAGTTAGGCCGGTCGGTTCCGGGTAGCTTTATGTTGCAAACTCAACCCAACCTCGAGTTGGCCACTTTCATGTTTAGACTAGTGTCATGTTCATATTCAAGTTTTCAAGCAATTGGGTAGACCTAACTTAATAGGTAAATTCCCAATGGGTAGACCTAACTTAATAGGTAAATTCCCAAGCTTATGTTTTTATGCATACTTACATGTCACTTCCATGTTATATTTCAAGTCATGTTTTCAAGTATAAACACATGTCATATTTAACGTTACACGTTGTCATGTTTATACCCATTTACCCAAATCATGTTCATATCATTATGTTTTCCCATAATGTGACCCCAACGCTTTTTAAACTCGCATATACGTTCGCAACAACGTAATGGATTAAAAGAAGAGACTTGGCAAAGGCATGACAAAAATGGATATTAAGCCACAAGTTAATCATGGTGGCAAATGAGGCACAAATGTGTTCATTAGCTTGCATGTTACATTCTTAAGCCTCAAAAACATGCATAAACCCAAACTTGGCACATAAGCGAATCATGGTGACAAAAGACATGGAATGATGACTAGAAACTCGCATATATCATCATATAAGGGTTATGACTTCATATGCAAGTTGACATAAAAGGTTATGAAGGTTCTCATGTTGCATAATGCAACATTTCAACATAAAGGTTGTAGCTTTTAGCTCATAAGATCAAGATAATGACTTCATAAGCTTGCATAACATGATAGCATGTATCATTCTCAATGATCAAACCCAAACTTGCAACATGAACATTTAACTTCATAGTTAATATCTAAGAGTAGGGAAAAGGGCTTACATTGCTATGAAGGCCTAAATCGATTGAACTAAAGCTTGTGATGAAGCCTATGCATGCCATCACCCAAAAACACAAAGATGCACACTCCAAATCAATAAAAACCCCATCTTTATGAACAAAGATCAAAGCTTTTGCCTTGAAATCAACTTGAGAAGCTCTCATACTAACATAGGGACTCTCTAACACTCTCATGATCATGAAACCTCTCATAGAAATGAAGTGGAGGCTAGGATAGTTGAGTGGAGGCCATGAGAGTAGAAATTTGGCCATAGTTTAGTTACATGAGTGAATAATGAGGGTTTAGGGTAGGTTAGGGTCTTATTTATAGATTAGGCAAGTGTTTTAGGCCATAGGATTAAACCTAGATTCAATCCAAGCCATCAAAGCATGTCTTGGGGAAGAAGTCAAGTGTAGGAACCATCTAGGGCCTTTAGATTAAAGATGAACCATGAGAACCATCCAAATGCAAAATCTGCATTTGAGCGAATCGGCCCATGGGTTGACAGCCAAACACCCTGGATTAACCCCTAGTCGACCCAGCGGGCTCGGGTCGACCTCAAAAATCGGCCGGTTCGGTTATTCCCCTCTCCCAATTCGCTGTTTTGAACATTTTTGCATATTTATTTATTTAATTTTCAATTATATATATATATATCAATATATATATATTTCTCTGCGCAACCCATTTCACTTAATTAAGTATACTTTAATTTGGGAATTTCTCGTGAAACTTCGCGAGGCCATATCTTGGTCATACGGACTCCGATTTTCGAAAACTCGGACTCTATTTCGCGTATTTTTCCGAGACGAACGCAATGGCATAGCCCGTTTTCCTTGATTCAGATTTTTCAGTTTAATTCTGCCTCCATTTATGTTATAACAGGTTATTGAAAATACGGGTTGTTACAGTCACCCCTAGCCAATTACCCTCATTCCGGACACAGTGGGATATGTTTCGTAACCCAATTCGGCATTTACAATCAGTTTTTCTTTAAATTACAATATAAATCAATATATATTGAATTCAAACGTACATTTTAATTTACCGGGGCCACATACTAACTCCAAAAAATTCCAAAAAAATAAATCTAGTTATGTTTTGACGATACGGTCCTAACAAAACTAATTTCGTCAAATTTGAAGACCGTTTGAAAAATGTCCATTTTCCGGTCGATCCAAATTGACTGAAACTGTCAAAACATGTTTTCTTTTGCCACGCTCACATATTAATCCCAAAAATTATGAATTTTGGAATCTAGCAATAATTTGACATCTCGGATCCAATAAAAGTAGTTCCATCGAAAACGGAGGTTGTTTGCAAAATGGTTATTTTAAGGGTTTTATTTCTATAGGGACTATTCTGAATTTTTAACTAGGCATAACTTTTTATTCCCGCTATGAAATTTCAATTTTTCGGATTCGTTGGAAAGATATTTTCAAATAGATTCTAATATTTTTGGTTTCACCAAAATCCGGTTTATTTTGAATCCTGTACATTCATTTGAAATTTGAAATCGAAATTTTAAACTGCCGCGCCATTTCCAATTCCTTTTATAATTAAAATAAATATTTATATTCCAATTTCAATTCAAATAAATATATACATTTAATTCTATTCAAAAAAAATTCTAGTCGTTATTATTTAAAATAATTCATTTTAAATATTCAAAATTCATTAAAATTACCAAAATAAATTTTTTAAATTGGTTCTGATTTTCCGGGTTGTTACAAACACTTTCCAATCTAACATTCCAAATAATTATCAAACCAAACCTCAATAAATATTCTAGCTTCAATTAGCAACAACTTTTGAAGTCCTTTCCCAAGATAACTTTTTCTCTAAGTATTGTAACCGTGATACTCACCTCTCAAAGGAAGAGTAACTAACCTTTATACTTAGACATTGATATCTACGAAAGGAAAAAATAAGTTGAGCTTAAAAGGGATAGATTACCTCAAGTCCACAGCTATAACACTACACTCTGGTGTTGACGATTTTTATCAATAACACGGCTGAACTTTGTAAGCTGAGTCTTCATCAGTGTCTACATCTGAATGGAATTCTATGTTTGGATCTTAAGGGAGTGTCTTTCCGATCCCAGCTCTGGAACCTCTTATTTCATATCTATTTTTCATCTTTTCAATGCTATCGAAGTAAACTATATACGGTTAGAGTGAAAAATCCAAATCTCCCTGTGTAATGCAGTGTGTAATGGTTGTGTAAATACATAAATAAAGATAAAACATTGAGAACGTGCAGTTCGTACTAAGTTGTATGTAGTCATAATTGGGTCCAGATATCGTAACAGACTCTATCCTAACTGTCCAGATGCTTCTTGAAGTTAGTTTGTCATTATTTTCATCACGAAACTTCAAGTTTGGTTGGAGCAGTGAGGATTAGGATGGCATTTTGGATCGTCCTACCCCAGTTCAGTGCATCCAGCTCGGCTTGCTACGGGCCGGTATCACTAAATGAAGATGTTGAAACTTGGGAAATCAGGCTGGAACCTCCTAGTCGGCTCAATCTAAAGCTAACTCATGCATTCTCCTTACCGAATCGAACGCTCTGACGATTTCCCCTTTTCTCTGCGTTCCCACGGCCATTGCTCTTCCTTCTTCTCCAACAAATCGAGTCGAGCCAGTGGGAAAAAGGAAAACTCCTCTCCACCATCCTCTTCAATCTCCTCTCCCATACTTCGTCAGCATACTGAATTCATCACAACCTCAACAACAACCCTTCCCGAGCATCTTGACCGCAACACAACAATCACAACCATCGTCAGCGATGAATGTGGGCTCGTTCTTCGAATCGAACGAAATTCGAATGGAAAACCCGCGGGAAATTGAAAAATCGGATTGTGATTCGCTCAGATCCATGTACAAGTTCGACTAGCGACCTAACTATTGATCGAAAATCGGACATCGACTGCAAGAATTTGCGATTTGGAATTCGATCGGATTTGGAGAAGTGGTATTGTAAAATCTGGGTTCGAAGGTACTAAAGTGGAAAGAATAATGGAAATGGGTAGGTCCGCTATTTATAAGGAAAATATAAGTCTCTTCGCCTCCCCCATGATGTGACTCACTGGTTAGGATTCAGATCGGTATGCCGACCCAAACGCCTCATGGATGTCGATCCAAGTCGGAAATACAAAAAAAGAGGAAAAAGAGAAAGAGGATAATGGGATGAATAAAAGACTATATTTGACTTTAAGAATCTACGATCACATGCGCTGACTCTTATGCGATCAAGGATTCAGTTTATTTTGCGCTCGACTTGCGCTATAGAACGACGTTGTTTGGTAATGACCCGTGTGTGGATCATCACACATGGGAACCAACGACTCGAAATGATTTAGCTATATGACTAACATGTTTAACCCCATGATTCAACGGGGTTCAGACATTTACCTGTGTCTCCCAATTGCTTCAATCGATGACTTCGACCTAATAAACACAATCGGGCACGGCGTGAAGAATGACTGGCTATTTATACATACGAAAATATCCAAATACCACGACCTCTCAAAAGTGTTGCGACTTTTTAGCAGCATTTTTCTTCAAATATTGATGACTCTTTAGGAGATGCAATTCAACAAATTCAAAGCACATCCCGTAAACAATGCAATGCACTTTAGGGGGGAAACTGTTGACATACCATTTTGGAAATGCCGGTAATGATTATAGGCAAAGCACTTTAGATTCGATCCAAACTGTTGAGACAAGCGAAGAAATTCACTGGGATCTGCCCTCCTGGGCTCGGCCCCTCCGGCTCAGCCTCCTTTAACCTAGCCCTATGCAGTTCTAGCCCCGCTAAAGCCCCGTAATATCCCCACTATAGTCCATAGTGTTCTTCAACCGCTACGCTATTTTAATTTAGTGTTGATGAACAGTAGATCTACTTCTAGCCTCGCTTTTTTCCGCTACATCCGCTAAATCAAGGATTTTTTGCGTTCGCTTTAGCAATATTAATATATAGAGCTTGATTTGACTAGTTCTCTTTTCAAAAAATTCAGCAATGTTAATGTTAAGGGCTAAATTTAAAGCATAAGTGCCTAATATGTTGTAACATCAATTACACTCATCAAATTTAGCATGCATAACTATAATATTCCATGATTTTGTTATATAAGATTAATTAATATTAGTTTCTTGTACACATATAATGTCAGAAAGATGATTAATTAATTTTCAAATATTTGGTTTTACGTATAATGAACCTTTTTACGTCTCTGTTATATCCCCGTTATTTCCCCGCTATAACTTTTTGCATCTCTGCCGCTATAGAACCGCTAAGCGCTTTATATGCACAGCCTAGCCTGCAAAGGATAGAAATAGAGGAAAGGGAGGGATGAGATCGGTATACCACCCAGGTCGTGCCGACCATGAATTTGCAGCATCCCATGTCCTGTTCTATCAGTCGTATTTCAGATCAAATATTTTATATTTCTCCTACATTTTCGGATCTCACTACTATTGTCATATATCCAACCGGAGAAGACCTCTCTCGCAGATTGAAGACTGATTCTACGACCTCCCTACCGAGCTGGGATGAGGACCACGTGGCATACCGAGCCGGATTTGACCTCACCTATAAATATCCCTTCAAAGCTTGAAAGAGAGGACTTTTGGCCTATCTCTTGTCATTTTATTATTGCTACAACATTATACTCAAGATTAGCCATTAAAACCATCATTTGTACTTAAAGTTAATATATAATCAAGAGATTACAAAGTAGACTTAGGCTCATTAACGCCAAACCATTATAAGTTTGTGTATAATTGCATTAATTCTCATTTTTCATTTATATTTTTCCATTTAATTCTCTACATGATCTCTTTTTGGATGTTGTGTCACTTTTTGGCGTCAACAATGAACTTGTGATGGAAACCGTGAGGTACATGTGATCCTATACATTGTTTGAGGTTTTATTGGACATTACTTGTATATATACTTATGTTGATATATGTGTATGTATAAAGGCTTCTAGTGCGTAGTGTCATTAACATAAGCTATTTGTTGTTTATACATTTTACGAACTCTCTGAAATAGTCATCCAACTTGATGGAGTTATTAAAGATGATATTGGTGCATTACCTTATTATGCTTAGGCTTGTTGTTCTTAATTTTTCAACAAAAATAATAAGATTCATAATTCTTAATCATTACGATGACTAACGGATAATAAAAAAGTTGGATTGTCCTTTGTGGTATTCTTATCTTTCAAAATAGGAATAACACAATAATTTAGTTTTCTATTTTAAATGTTAATTTTGTTTTCTATAATTGTTTGTTTTTCAACAATATAAATAACTCATACTCTTTTTTTAAATAAAAGACAAAATCAATCATTTTGCTACCAACGTAAGCATAAATTGATTGTCTTTTCTTATTTCATATAGATAACTAGTACTCAAATAATTTCAGTAAAAATTATGAGTGTGAGAAGAATTGAACCGCAAACCTTAAATTTGAGCACCAAATATAATAACCAACCTACTATCCACTTTGCTACTTCAATTCATTTTCTTAACGTATTTATCATTTTTTATAATTTTGATATCAAATGAAATGATTCTGAGTTGACTATTTCTATTTGATTTAAATTTTTATTTTTATTTCATTTGACCTCGTTTTGACATTTTATTGCGTAAATAACCTGATATTGGAAACAATTATGCTTATAGTCCGCCTTTTGTCAACTCAGCGCAGAGTTGACCATAATATACTGGCGTAATTCAAAATCGCGCCAGTTTAAAAAATATATTTGATTTTATCTTGGCGCCATCTTAAATGAAATCAAACAAAAAAAATAAAAAAATTTGCACTAGCGTAATCTCGATTGGAGCCAATGCAATTCTTTTCACATTGGTGCAATTTCAAATTACACCAGTGTATTTCGAGCAATTCAACGATGAGTTTGCCAAAACCGAGCTATAAATGTAATTATTATTTTCAATATGGAATATTTGTGTAATAAAATGTCAAAACGAATGGAAAAAAATCCTTAAATTTTCAATAGCTGCAGAAGCTTAAGGTTTCTAATTTACTTTTCATGATTATAAAAAATCATTTCTTCGTTATAGTGATGTTTGGGTTGGCAACCACTCTTCGTTTGGCACTTATAAATTTCTTGTCACCGCGTGCGCTCAGTCTTTTCTCACCATGTACATTATTTTTTACATGACGCACTTCATTTCAGCAAAGAACTCAGCTCCCTGCTTCAAAAGAAACCAAAACTAAAACATTCCCAGTATAGTTCTATTGATTTCTCACCATGTACGTGGGAAATGAGCGCAAATCGAAAATAATAGCAGACTTAAAAAAAAAATAGTCATGTTAACTGTTTTCATTAACATTTCGCAAATGCTGACAATTCCACTGGTAAGTTGAAATCGTTACTATCTGTCACTACTATTGATCGACTGATATACTAATAATCTGATAATCACTACATTGACAACACTAAATTATTGTTTATTCATCAAAATACGTAATTTGACTTGTTCTTTTACACTATAGCGCATCTTCATCATACTGTACACATCGTTTGTTAATAAAAACCATATAGGAGAAAGAAATGGAGTGCGTTTGAAATTATTTCATTAAATAATTGATCTAAATTTTAATTATTTGTTTGATTCTAAACGCATTTAATTAAACATATCAAATAAATCAGCGTATATTTCAAAATGATTGATAAAATGATCGTTATCGCTATGATAAAATAAACGTTATGGATAGTTTACATACTTCTTTTTTTGAATTTATCGTTATCATTCTGTTTGCTTGATATATCAATTTCAATTATAAAGAAAAGAAAAAAAAAGGTTATCAATTAACTGATAATGACATGTTTATAATAAATCTACCCTAGCCGCCAATAGCCAATGAATAGCATATAGTGAATTTAAGCAAGTGAAATTTTCTTTTTAATTCGAAACGGTATTGAAATGGTATTAGTAAACTAGAAGCTCATACATTGGCCAAAGTAGAATCCTACTTTGACTTAGGTCATAGATTAGGACACCATTTTTATACTAAACCAGTGCTTATCTACTGATTAAGCTTATCATTATCTTAAAAGGAATAACAAACAGTTGGCTTGCTGTAAAATTTACACAATATAAGAAGTAGGATCATATTAAAAACCAACTTTTATGCTATTGGATTGTTCTAAGATCTCATATAAAAAAGGCTTAACTTTCATCTAATTGATAAACAAATGATATTAATTATCATAGAACGAGCAAAGAGCAGGACAAAACAGATCTAAGAAAACAGCACTTGTTTAATCAAATCATTAAACCTTATACTTACCACTTAATGGGTTGATGTTTACATGCATAACTTGTTTGGTTTAGGCCACTATATCGTATTGTTAATCTCCGTTCTTTAGGTTCAGTTTTATATAGAAAACCTGACTGCTAAAAAAAAAAAAAAAAACATCATGCATCACGAGTCGCCAATCATACTTGTCATAAATCCCTAAATATCAATTTGGTGCAGCTCCCAACCTTTTGAAGAGGGCCGTTCTCGTTCGTTCAACAGTAGTTTATACACACTATATAAAAAACAGTGTTCTCACTTAAACTCATCCTACGTGTAGTGCGTTGGATGCCGCAACGCTATACTTGACCAACCGGCGCCGCTCGGTTGATTGGAGGAAATCAACCTGTTGGCGACAAACTTGTCATTATTTAATCGACGTTAACTTTAATTAAATTTAAACTATTGTAATTTTCTAAAATTGATAACTTATGCAAGCAAAATTCATTGAGTGACTTATTTTGCATTGTAATCATATTGAACTGTTCTATGTTATGAAGTATTGTATAAGTTCATTGGTGATGTTTGTTTCAGACAATCTGACATCTTTTGATCTCACACCTTCTTTATCGGGGTGTTACCTCCATCACCCTTCATAGGAGGTTGCTGCCCCTGAATCCTCCTCTTTGTTGTGGAAAAAATTCGATATAACAAACAAAATGAAATTGTTGCAATAGTCTTGTGTTGATTGATTATGTCGTTATTGTAATGTTGTTCGTGTTTATTTTAGTTTTTGCATTGTCGTTTCATTTTAATTAATCACGTACGCATATTGAACAACAAAATGAATAATTAATTAAATATAAAGCAAATAAATTAATACAACTAAATATGTTTAACACATCGTTCTAGTCACAAAGACGTAGGGGGTTTATCGACCTAACATTTTCTATGCCCTGCTACATAAACATTTATCTAACCATTTTAATACATTGTTTGCTCGCATTGACCGCAAAGCATTTCTTGTCCCTTATGCATTACTAGATAACAATAAGGTTGGTTGGAGCGGGGCTTTTTTTGTGCTCAGTACGTGTCCCGAGGGTTTTAAAGCTCATCTTAAACCCGTTGTAGATCTAAAAAATTTACCCATGCTCGGAACCTGTACGAGTTAGGATAGACCCGACCAGCCCTAAGACTGAACGGAATTGTGTGTAATATATGCAATATATATATATATATATATATATATATATATATATATATATTATTTATCAATAAAAGATAAATTTAATACATCTAATAATGTGTTTGCAATGACAAGAGAATATAACAAAATGAATTGTACGATAACAGTTAAAAATGTATGCATTTGTTACTGTATAATTGTCACTGACTCAACTAACTACTATGAAAATTTTATAGCTTATTTAATGGAAGTACATAATATTCATGTTATAACCATATTTACATAATGATGTTTCATTAATGCGTGTCACGTGAGATGGATTAGCGCGTCTCAAACCCGGACCTCTCAAAATGGATCGTGGGTCTACTCGTTTCGAAGATTCAATGAGAGCGGTCAATTTACAGTTTTCAATGGATCAAAATAAGGGCGGATCAACCGGATTTGGACCTTAGATCCATCCCATTGTCATCCTTCTCCATTGGTAACTTTGGTAATATTTCTTTACTTTTCTAATCTTCTTTGTCTTTTTTCCTTTTTTTTTAAGTTTAGCCTGTATACGTACCATATTATCCTGGAGGGAGTATCAGCATTCTACTATGTAAGCTAATTGTGATTATGAGTTCACTAAAATGAGATTTATTGTTGATTTTCAGTGAGCAAAACGAACAGGAAAGTTGGAGGAGACAGTGTTTGAGGCACGCGCAGAAACGTTATCCTTAAGGAATTATTCGCCCCCACTACTTTCAGTGAATAAAGCAGCGAAATTCCTCCAGGATACAACAAACAGCAATATTACAGAAGCAGATATTGGGGAAAGAAGAAGAAAGTTGAGAAGATTATTCTGGACGAGAGAGAAGCGATGAATATATATAAGAGCTGAAGGGGTGCAGCCGTTGGAGACAGTTATGCGCGAACATGTGTATCCATTCGTTCTAAAAAACATGACCGCTTGGAATAGTTGAACCACTCCGTACGGTCACGCACGCGCCCACATGTCTCAAGTGCCCATCTTTTGACCCATAATAGTTTTATAGGTCCAAACTACTTCAGCCCAACCATTGTGTCCATCTTATAAGCCCAAGTTATTAATTCACAATATCTTATTCTAACTATTCATATATAAGATGAGTTATACCATAATATTTGCCGATGTGGGACAAATATTTATTGCAATCTTCCCAACAATCCCCCACAAGATTGTAATAATTATTTATTTATGCATAAAAGAAAGTACCTTTTGGTTTAAACTTTTCTCCTTAGTCCATATATTTAAGTTTCAACATAATATTTGGTAGTAAATACTTAAACCAAAATCCTATACGATGAAACGAAATGTATGAACACATAAATATTATCACGCTTCTGTAAAATATCATAACCGTAAATTGGTTAATAATTTCCTCCTGGTGTTCATGAACATGTATAAAGTTATGTCCAAACTTCATTGAAACATTGTTTCTTATGTTCATAAAGGTGTCCATTCTTTCCGTCCTTGTTACTAGGAACAAATGATTATCACAAAACGTAACAATAACATTGATATTTAATGTTTGTCAATCACTTTTCTGCAACTTGTTTTTACTTTTTAAACCTTGAATAATATAAGGTTGGGTTTCCATTGCAGTTGATTAGAATGCTTTCAGACCAATTGTATTACTAGTAGTTTTCACCATTTCTCTCGGTAATCCTTTAGTTAGTGGGTCTGCTAGATTTTCCTTTGATCTAACAAATATAATAGTAATGATACCATCTACAATTAACTCTCTGACATATGCATGTCTTAAACTTATATGTCTAGACTTCCCATTATAAATTTTATTATAAGCTCTGGACATTGTAGCTTCACTGTCGCAATACACAGAAATGGCTGACATTGGTGGTGACCACAACTCTATTTCTAATAATAAATTTCTTAGCCATTCTGCCTCCTTGCCTGATGCATCTAAGGCAATATATTTTGCTTCCATTGTAGAATGTGTTATAACTGTTTGCTTCTTGAAAGCCCAAGATATAGCACCTCCTCCAAGAGTAAAAAATCATCTAGTAGTTCCTCTATTACCATTTTCGGGTGTTGCACCACTTGCATCAGAATATCCTTCTAGAACTGCTGGGAAATTTGCATAATAAAGTCCTAATCCGATGGTTCTTTTAAGGTAGCCAAGAATTCTGCATATTGCTTTCCAATGTAATTTGCTTGGTTTGTGCGCATATCTAGATAGTTTACACACAGCAAAAGCAATACCCGGACGAGTGCAATGTATTGCATACATGAGACTTCCAATAATACTTGCATACTCTAGTTGGGCTATAGCCCTTTCAGAATTTACAAATAATTTAACTGAAGAATCATAAGGACTACTTGCTTCATTAACATTTAAGTGTTTATATTTAAGAAGCAATTTTTCAATATAGTGAGATTGACATAATGCATATCCACCACTATGTTTCTTTACTTTGATTCCTAATATAGTGTCAACTTCATTTAAATCTTTCATTTTAAAACATGAAGTCAAATATTTTTTTGTCTCATTAATGCCTTCCATATTTGTACCAAATATTAGCAGATCGTCCGCATATAAGCGTATTATAATGCCATATCTATCAGCGAATTTAGAATATATACATTTGTCTGCATTATTATGTTTGACACCGTTAGACAGAATCGCAGAATCAAACTTCTCATGCCACTGTTTTGGTGTTTGCTTTAATCCATATAATGATTTAACAAATTTGCAAATTTTATTTTTATTTCCAGGCATAATGAAACCTTCTGGTTGTTCCATATATACCTTTTCATCAAGATTGCCATTTAGAAAAGCAGTTTTAACATCCACTTGATGTGCATGCAACCCATAAATTGAAGCAAGTGCAAATAGAATTCTAATGGATGTTAATCTTGCAACAGGAGCATATGTATCAACAGGACCGACTCTGAGTATTTATGGGCCTAGTGCGGACCCAAAATTTTGGGTCTTTTTTTTTAATGAAATTGAACTTAAGTGAAAATGTGTTTTTTCTACTGTGCATCTCCATTGAGAAAATTGCGTGTTTCAGTAAATTAATAAAGTTTTTACCCACATTTTCAATCTGTCAACTAGAGGTCCACACAAGCCACATCTCCATTTTAATATATTGATTGATGTCAACAAAACATACAATCATATGTACTTTTGCATAGATAAATTACTATCAAGTACACGCATCCTGACAAGAAAAAGCAGCTCTAGTAAAGGTAATACAGTTTTTTTTTGGGACCCCTAACCTAATGGGCCCTGTGCGGTCGCACGGCTCGCACTAGGCCAGGGCCGGCCCTGTGTATCAAAATAGTCAATACCTTCCTTTTGCCTGAATCCATTAGCAACCAACCTTGCTTTGAAAGTTTGTATTGATCCATCCGTATTATATTTTCTACGAAATGCTTATTTACATCCAATTGGCTTTGATCCGCTAGGTAAGTCAGTTGATTCCCAAGTATTATTAGATAGAATTGAATCCATCTCGTCTTGTACTGCTTCTTTCCATAAAGAAGCATTCCTAGAAGCCATTGCTTCTTTAAAGTTTTGGGATCTCCTTCTGTGCCTAAGACATAAATTATATCATCGATAATATCTTGTCTATCACCTATGACAAGATGGACTACATCATCGGGTGAAACGAAATCAGGTCCTAACTCTTTAGCCTTCTTTGCTCTTTGACTTCTTCTAGGCTCTTCTGATATATCAGAAAATTTTCTTTTGTTAGAAGAAGTTTGGTCATATTTTTTATTATTCTTATCGTGAATAATTTGAGTAGGAACTGAGATTTGACTTGAATCACATATGAATTTATTTTCAATAAATTCTACGTCTCTTGCTTCTATAATGACATTAGAATCTAAGTCCAGCACCCAAAATGCTTTGGAATTCTCAGCGTATCCTACAAATACTCCTTTTAAAGCTCTTGGCCCTAGTTTATTCCTTTTTGGATCTATTACTCGATAAAAGGTTAGACAACCCCAAACTTTCAAGTATTTTAAACTTGGTTTTCTGCCTTTCCATAATTCATATGGAGATACTTTAGTTTTCCTTGATGGAATTATATTATGTAAGTGACATGCTGTTAAAAGTGTCTCCCCCCATAAGTTTACATTTTGTTGGGCATTTAAAATCATAGCATTAGTCATTTCCACTAATGTTCTATTTTTTCGTTCAGTCAATCCATTCTGTTGTGGGGTATATGGTGTAATTGATTGATGTATAATTCCGTTTCCCTAACAAAATAAGGAAAACTCTGTAGAGAAGTCGACTGTAATTTTAAAACGCTTAAACATATCAAAAGTCTGTAAACATACGTATATATGGAATAGTCATCTATAAAAGTAATAAAATATCTGTTCCCTCCTCTAGTTAATATACCATTTATTTCACATATATGGGAATGAACTAATTCAAGCAACTTTGTATTTCTTTCAGATTTAGGGAATGGCTTTTTGCACATTTTGGCTTCAATACATGTTTCACATTTCGATACATTTTTGTTTTCATATGAGATTAAACCTTCATGTCATGAACTTTAAAGATTTAAAATTTAGATGTGCTAGTCTACTATGCCATAAATCAATAGAATCGATAACATAAGCAAATTCAGTCATTTTATTAATACTTAATTTGAACATCCCGTTACAAGCATATCCTTTTCCAACAAATATTCCCCCTTTGGTCAAAATAAGACTGTTACCATCAAGTACACATTTCACACCTTTACTACAAAGAAGACTTGTCGAGACAAGATTCTTCCTAATATCTGGAACGTGCAAAACATTCATGAGTATGAGTTTCTTTCCAGAAGTAAATTCCAACTCTACGGTCCCCTTTCCAACGACAATGGAGGTATCATGGTTGCCCATAAGCACTTTGTTGTCGCTTGAAACTTCCTCACAGAACGTAAATATGGACTGATTGTTGCATACATGCACGGTAGCACCAGAATCATACCACCAGTCGGTATCCTTGGTGTTATCAGCCATGTTTAGTTCTGTCACCATATCAATATTTAATTTTGATATCATTGCCACAATCTCAGATTCTTCATGATTTACCATGTTTGCAGAATCTGGATTATTTTTTCCATGATTGGGGTTTCGTCCTTGATCTTTCTTCTGTTTTTTAAAGAATCTACAGTCCCTTTTGAAATGCCCTGGCTTTCCACAGAAATAACAATCCTTTCCTTTTTTGTTTGTTTTGTTTTGATTGCTATCCCTTTTCCGCTTTCCTGTTTCCTTATGCCCGTTGTGATTGTCGCCCACAACATGTACATTTGAATCAGATTCAAATATCTTCTTTTCACGGATTCTAGTTTCCTCTTCGATACGAAGGTGTTTCTGAATCTGTTCCATAGAGAAATCTTCAGTCGAATGCATAAGTTTCTTTCTGTAATCACTTCATGTCTAAGGGAGTTTGGCCATAACAACCCCAACTTGCAGCGGTTCAGGAATATCAATCTTAACATTCTTCAATTTGTTGAATATAACCTGTAACTGGTGGACTTGATCCGGAATAGAAGCGTTGTCTAGCATTTTAAATTCGAAAAATTCATAGATTAAAAACTTATCTGCGCCTTGCTTTTCATTACTGTACTTTGTCTCTAAGCTTTTCCATATCTCCCTTGGTGATTTAACAGAAGTGAAGAGATCGTACAACCGATCAGACAGTGTGTTGAGAATACAGCCTCTGCATACAATTTCATCGTCTTCGCGCTTCTTTCTTTGAGCCACAATCTCCACAGTGTCTTTGTTAGTAGGCGGCGGAAGAGGGGTTAATTTTTCATCAAGCACATAAGCAATTTTCAATGTAGTGAGAAGAAACATGATTTTATCTTGCCAACGAGTGTAGTTCGTGCCATCAAAACGGTCAAGTTTTGTAAATTCCTGGTTCATAATCTTGTAGGCAGATTCTGATGAAGCCATGATAATTTCTTAAGATTGTTGATTTTCAGTGAGCAAAACGAACCAGAAAGTTGGAGGAGACAGTGCTTGAGACACGCGCAGAAACGTTATCCTTAAGGAATTATTCGCCCTCACTAATTTCAGTGAATAAAGCAGCGAAATTCCTCCATGATACAACAAACAGCAATGTTACAGAAGCAGATATTGGGGAAAGAAGAAGACAAGTTGAGAAGATTATCCTGGACGAGAGAGAAGCGACGAATATACAAGGGCTGAAGGGCTGCAGCCGTTGGAGACAGTTATGCGCGAACAGGTGTATCCATTCATTCAAAAAAACATGACCGCTTGGAACAGTTGAACGCGCTCCGTACGGTCACGCACGTTCCCACGTGCCCCAAGTGCCCATCTTTTGACCCATAATAATTTTATAGGTCCAAACTACTTCAGCCCAACCATTGTGTCCATCTTCTAAGCCCAAGTTATTAATTCACAACATCTTATTCTAACTATTCATATATAAGATGAGTTGTACCATAATATTTGCTGATGTGGGACAAATATTTATTGCAGTCTTCATAAATTGGAAAACTGATCCCTACACAATATGGTTCGGACAGGTATGATTGATGGGCCAACGACTAGTTCCTTCCAGACATGGGCCGTGCTGGAGGCAAATGAGGGCTGACTCAAATACTATTGTGTAATTTTATTATACTTTACCTTTGATGTTTTTAATTTTTCAAACAGAACATAATGAATAGTATGAATTAATTATTATGATTATTAGTACAGGAGTTGTAAGTCGGCAAGATTGATCTTTAAGAAAATCACGTATAAGAAGCATCCCAATAAAATATTTGTAAGAAACTTTTTTTAGACGTTTTCTTGTAAGTATAAAAATTATTTTCAAGGACAAATGCGCTAATAATTTTAAACGAGCCTTGATTTTTATGAGCTAATTTTCTTCTTCCTTTTCAATCGGTCTGACATATTATTTCTCGATCGTATTTTTAGGGCGTTTTTTTCCTCTTTCTCCTTCTACAGCGTTTTCGTAAGCGCATCTTCTTCTTTGTCGGTCTCTTTAGGCTTCAAAATATCGATCTCGACTAAATTTCTAGTTCGAACTTTTGAATTTGTTTGTTTAAGTATTTTTTCTTATCATCGGTGATGTAATTTAATTTGAAAAATTGTGATTAAGTTTCATGGTTTTGGTTCATATTTGAGGATTAATGGGTTTTCTGGCAATAGCAACATGTTTGATTTTTTTGTTATTAACAAGAAATGTTTACTTTAATCTTTAATTCGAATGTTGTTTCATTTTTTAGTTTTTTGCATTTAGTTATATGATTTATATAAAATCAACGTTTGCTACTTAAATTCATTTACCTTAATGTATTCTGAATTGAAATTTTCTATTTGATTTAATTTTTATTTAGCTGCAAAAGCTTAAGTAGCATTCAGTTTATTTTGTGTTTTAAATTTTCAACGTTAATTTTGAAATATAAGAAGATTTAAAGGATAACGGAGGTGACAGACTAAATACGGAGGGGACGATAGATGGAATGGAGGAATGATGAATAAATGAATTTACCGTCGCTCTTCTGTTGTTTCTTAAAATACTAAAAACTAAAATATTGTTTTTTGTTTCGTTTGTTAATTTCGTTTTATAAAATAATTGTTTTTCATGATATGTGTGCTCAAAATTAAAACTGAACACATCCTTGAGTTTTTAATTTACTTTTCAGGTCTAATAAAAACATTCCTTCGTGCTGGCAACCACTCTTCATTTGGCACTCATCCTTTTCTTGTCGCTATTATCTGCGTTCAGTCTTTTCAAATTTGCCCCCACTTCATGTACATAATTTTTTACATGGCCGCCTTTCATTTTGGCAAAGAACTCAGCTCCTTCAAGTGAAATCAGGTAGAAGATTTGTGTTGATTTCTCACATGCAAACTGAAAATAATAGTCTCACACGTTATGAAAGGTAGCAGAGATGAGAGTTCTTGGGCAATAAGTAACAATGATGGATTCATATCGTTCTTCCTGGTAAGCTGTCATTGTTATCGATCGATGATCTGATGACCATTACACTAGTTTTTGGTAAATTAACGTTTACGCATCAAAACATATAATTTGACATGGTCTTTTACACTTTGATGCACTTTCATTATGCTACAATATGCAATGTTAGTTAATAAAATATGAAAATGAGAATTTGAAATTATTTCACTTAATTATTGATCTAAATTTAACTATTTATTTGGCTTTAAATGCATATGATAAAACATATCAATTCAAATTGACTAATAAATTTTACTTTAGTTTTCATATTAAAGAAAGATCATCCGATAATTTAGCATAAAAGATAGTAAATTTTCCGTTATCATTCCGTTTTAATTATTATATCAATTTCAATCAATAATGGTTACTAATCTAGTAATGCTGTGTTAATGGTAAATTTACCATAACAGCCATGGTAGACAATGGATCGCACTGTAAATTTAAACAAGTTCAATTTATTTATTTTCTACCCGAAATGGTATTGGTGAACTTGAAGTTCATACGTTGGCCAAATTAGAATCCTACTTTGACGTAGGTCATTGATTAGGACACCATTTTTTATATTAAACCAGTGCTTATCTAGTGATTAAGCTTATCATTGTGTTAAAGGAATAAAAATTAGTTGGCTTGCTGTAAAGTTTACACAATATAGAAGTAGGATCATCTTAAAAACCAACTTTTATGCTATTGGATTGTTCTAAGATCTCATAAAGCCCATAACTTTCACCTGATTGATAAACAAATACATGATATCAACTATTAAAGTAGGAGCAGAGAGCAGGACAAAACAGATCCAAGAAAACAGCAATTATTTATTTAATCAAATCATTAAACCTTATACTTACCACTTAATGGGATGATGTTTACATGCAGACCTTGTTTGGTTTAGGCCACTATCTCATATTGTTAATTATCCATTATTCATTAGGTTCAGTTTTATATAGAAAACCCGACTGCTGCAGAAACTAAAGGAGCATTATGCATCACAAGTAGCAATCATACTCGTCATAAATCCCTAAATTTCAATTTGGTATCATTCCAAGCCTTTTGGAGAGGACCGGTAGCGCTGAGGACGCATCCAAGAAGCGTTGAACGCAGGAACGGTATACACGACCAATCAGCGCCGTTCGGTTAATCGGGGGAACTTATCGTTATTTTATCGACGTTAACTTTAATTAAATTTAAACTTATGCAATTTTCTAAAATTAATAACTTATGCATACGAAATTCCTTCAAATTCGATTTTTAGTATTGTATGATAATTTTATTGATGATGTTTGTTTGAGACACACTGACATCTTTTGATATCACACCGTCATCATCGTGGGTATTACACAAGTGGTTGAAGGAGCACGCATATGAGTTGACACACACATCCCTGTAACAAAAGTAATCTCTGTTGTTACGTGCCTACAGCTCATATTGTATTCCACTTCTTTAATTTATTCCGTGATGTGGGACTATTTTATTTAAATTATCGTTCCTACCTTAACGACATGTGATACAATCCTAACAGTTGTCACCTCAAGATCCTCCACCCTTTGTAGTGGAAAAAATTCGATATAACAAACAAGATGAAATTGCTATAGTTAGGGGTGTGCATAAACCGCACCGCCACACGGAAACCGCCTGCACCGAACCGTAAAAACGGTGAGGAAAACTGGACCGAATCTATTTTTGAAGTGGATACTCCAAACCGGACCGCATCGTTCGATGCGGCCCGGTTATTGTTTGAGCTGTTAACCCAACCGTATAAAACCGGACCAAACTGAATAGTTACACTAGCAATCTTATGATAAAATATAGCTAAATCCTATCTAATTATTGATTTTAACAATGTATATTTATGTTACCGTTATATTAATAATAATTGTTATCACAAAGAAGAAAGTTATAGTTTTAATATAATAGTTTCTACATCTTTTATTTGGATAAATGCGAGTTATAATTTTATTTGAGTTATCTTACTTAATGTTTATGCATTGATTAAAATTGATGTTTGGTCAATGTATTAAATTAATTCACTTGTAATTAAACGTAAAATTGATGTATTCATACAGTTTGAAATCATTCTTTCAATTTTTGATAACATTGTGTGTTTACCCTTCAAGTTACACTGCATGACAGTTGTGAATTGATTGTTGATAAAAGTAATTTTTATTTCATATTTAATACGGGTTCAAATCGGACCGAACAAAAATTAGACCGTAATATATTAAAACCGAACAGAAACCGAACCGTTTAAACAGTAGTACAATGGGCTGAATTTTTGATAAACTGTTTGATGCGATACAGAAGTTGTTTGAACTCCAAACCGCACCAAATCGATCCATGTCCAACCCTAGTTGTAGTACTGCCGTGTTGAATAATTACATCGTTTATCTATATTTCTTTATTAGTATTGTAATGTAAGTTATATTTATTTTAACTTATGTTCTTTTATTGCATTTTAATTAATTGCACATTAGACGAAAAAATCAACAATTAATTAAATATAAAATGATTAAATTATCATAAACACAATTAAATACCCTGCTTAATGCAACGTTCGACGCAAACATGTACGTCATTCACCAATCTAACTGTTCTATGCCCTGCTCAATAAATATTTCTATAACCATTTTAACACAGTGTTCGCTCGCGTTAACCGCAAAGCATTTCTTGTCCCTTATGCATTACAAGTGCAATAACTTTGGCAATATTTCTTGTGTAGTGCTAAAGGCACCTCAATTTTCTTTTGCTATTAGCACAACTAAAAAATACCATAAAAATTATCCTTTAACACTTTCTAATATCTCACATTAAAAAATCGGGGCTACCACCGTTTATACCTATTTCTCCGTCTCAGCTTCAATTCGTCCGCTTTTTTTATTTCGAAAACCCTAAACTGTCATGATTTTTATTTCCAACGTATTCATCCATCTTTTTTTCATCAAATTCTACGTTACTACAAAAATGAGTAAATACAAATAAAAAAGTTGTTAATAAAAATCGAATTTAGCAAAATAAGAAGTAAAGATAAATTTTGAAACCGTGAAAAACGACGGTAAAAGAACGAATGAATTAAGGTTTTAGATTAGAGTTGAATACGTGATTAATTCAACAATCAATAATTGAGTGAGAGATAAAAAAGAAATCAATATGGTATTAGGAAACATAGAAAATTTAATGTGTTTTAATTTTTTAGTTGTGACAATGAAAAGAGGAAATTGAGATATTTTAGCACCAGGCTATTTCTTTACTTATTTACTTTTCTAATCCTTTTGCCTTGTTTCCACCTGTAACCATTTTAATACGGTGTTCGCTCGCGCTGACCGCAAAGCATTTCTTGTCCCTTATGCAATACCAGTGCGGTAACTTTGGTAATATTTCTTTGTTTCTTTACTTCTCTAATCTTTTTTCGTTATTTTTCCTAAGTTTTACCTCGATAACTATGTAAATGTTATCTGATCTCAACAGCAAAAGACATACCATATTATCCTACAGGGGCATCAGCAAAGACATTCCCAACTTTTAAACCCCACCACTCCATCATCCTTCCCTTCCGCCCTACAGTCATACGCCACCTACGATGCTCGCCATCACCGTGCCTCCGCCGCCTCCTCTCTTCACCTATGCCGTCTGCGCCTCTTCCTCTTCAACCGTTGCTTCCTCTTGCACATAAAATCCTCCACTTTTACATTTGCCTGATACCTCTTCCTATCACACTACCCTCTTATCTACCCATTACTGTCGCCAACGCCTATGCCTACCCTCCCTTTCACGGCCATCACCTCACGTCCTTAGATAGACCTTCACTCCACCTCTCTAGGGCCTAGATCAGTACCGGAATCTTTGAAAGCGACCGCACATTAATAAGCTTTCTAATTTCAACATAAAATTTGCATAATTTCAGACAAATCAATAACATACAAACTGCCGAAAGCTACGTGGTATTCCACACTGTAACACATGCATATGACATGATACAGCACCATTAAAACATACGAAAGTGATATTCAGTAGCCATGATATTTGTTCCCAACAGTAACGTTACCTTCAAAATAAACAGCCTCTAAGTTTCCTAGTTAACAATAAAGTTCAAAATAAGCTGAATTTGTGCTCCAATTGTAAGGGCCTAAAAAACAAAAACAAAAACAAAAACAAAAGGAAAAGATTAAAACAAGCTGTCTACAATAGTACGTAAACTGGAAAATAAACAGATAAGCTGTAAAAATGTGCACAGAACACTTCAAAAGCAGTAAAAACAGCATGATCCTGAAGACTGGGACGTTTATTGATGGAAACAGAAACAACATAAACATCTATGTATGATGAATATTTGAATGTTATTTAATACTTTTTCGACAAAGTGTATTGATTCTCTTATTCCAGAAGGGCACACTTAGAATCCAAACAAAAGTACAAAGGAATAAGGATTTAGAAGACATTAAGAAATCATGTAGCAAGTGCACAAGGCTCCCATTTAATATATTTAATTTAAAAAAATTATAATTCAATATGGAAATTGATGGAAAACAACAGTTTAAATAGCTTATCGCAATTAGGAAAAAAAATTAAAGATGAAGATGAGAAATCTTTGGAAAATAAATATATTATTAGATAGATTTACTTCATAATACAATGCTAAGAATTTTAAAGCATGGTTCTAGAGTTTTGAATTTGAATAGGAGGCAGCAAATACCAATTTAAAACGTAAATTCTAATTCGCAATAAATTCGGGTGTTATTTTATTGTTTTTAAAAAATTAATACTAACGATAATAAATGAGTGATTTGAAACTTGCATGAACAAAAAGCCTACTTGAATCACATTTAGTGTGTGTGCATGTGTATTAATGCAAAATTTACAAAAGTAAACAAAATAACATGCTCTATGGTGCATTGTGCTAGCCTTGCACTATTTTGCATTATTTGCTATTGACTGCCATCTTTAGTAATCAAACAAGTTTACCCATTATAGATAAGCTTGAGACTAAGAAAATGTTGAAAACTAAGCCGGGGTAATCTGAACTATTCCTTGTAACATTTAGGAGGCTATTTGACTACAGAACTCTGCCATAACCTAACTGTAACAAGGCATATGAGTAAATGAATGTTTCGAAACATAAAAAACATGAAGATTATTGCCAACATGTAAGGATTGCGAAATAGGACCATGTCTAGTTAGTTTCATAGACAAAATGAATAGTTTGACTTTTGATTAGAGTAGTATCAATCAAAAGTTATTTCTATTGACAAACCCAGTATTAGCACTTACAGTCAAACATAGTGCCATACAAGATTCAACAAAACTGAAAAGCATATGAGAAGGAATCCATTTTGCTTGTAATGTTAATAGAAGTTATGAATGCTTATGTTGCATATTATTTTACGTGTATTAGAGCGGTATAAGTAGAAATAACAATACGACATACCATATCTAGCAAAAGGATACTCTAATAAACCAATGTTAAAAAATGTTGAATAAGCAGGAAACAGTAAACATGGCATGCTAAAATTATGTAAAGAGGATTGTCGTTTCATGAATACTTTATGAAACTCTAGTGTGACATGCTACAGATTTCACTTGATTACATGAGAAATTGAAAAACAAAATAAAGTGGAAGTCCTTTTAAATTTTGTAATTACAGATGGTGCAAAGCGATTTGTTCTGCATATACGCGAAGAAACAGACGCTCACAAGTAATAATACAGGTTGTGCAAAGAATTGTTATACTATTTAGCATTTAAGTACCAAAGCGCAAACTAAAACTTTGAGCCATAGCAGCGAAGATTTCGTATGAATGTGTTACCAAAGAATGCGCTATAGTGACAATAGTGCATAGCGCAGGGTTTGCACTAATTTACTTATAATAGCACAGGGATCCCTTATAGCATAAAAATAGCGTGATATTTTGTCAAACTGCAAAATAGTGAATACATAGCGCGAATTTTTTTCTTTTTTTCTTAAGGTTCGGACGGTGAATACAGCACAGTCTGACCCGTTTTCATTGGGAGTTGAATAATTAAGCAACATGTACATTTTGCTTCCTGATTCAGCTCACAACTTCCAATCTATGACAAACATCTTTTCTTCCACAAATCAATATCAACTATTGAAAGGCTGAAGTTGACTCAATTAAATTTACATGGTTGTTTATTTATTTGATTTCTTAACTAATTTCCCTTTTTGATTTCTCTTCCTTCTCATACCCGAACCACCATCATTTAATACTGAATCATGAGATATTCCCCCACCCCCCTCCTCTCTTTTTTCTTTATCCAGAACCAAGCTACAATACAATTTCCACTCTCTAGTAACACTAGGAATGAAGATTGACCATGAATTTACCTCAACTTTTATGTTATTTTAATCAAGTATATTAATATTTGTTGCTAAACGAGGAAGCAAATCGTTTCTATAGTAAATTAAATTTCAATTAGGCGTAATATAGACTATTTACGGAAAAAAAAAAGGTTATGCGTGCTATTTTACGCTATTTGCTATTGATAACACCACATCCGAGTTTTCATGACCAGGCCAGGCCAACGGTGTAACCGCGGTTAGCCGCAGGCCAACATGCTACCCAGCCCAGAAAGAGCAAAACCCACAACATTTAGAAACCGATCAAAAACCGCAAAAGACAGGCCAGACCGCGGCTTTATAATCCAAAAACCGAATTAAATTTAAGCTTCTCCATTAAAACTTAATTTTCAGCTTAGCCTTCTTTGGGAAGGCCCAGCCCAAGGTAACACCACTTGCCTGCTGTATCCTCAACCAAGGCTACTTTTTTATATAGGTAAATGAACAAGCGTTTCTCTTTCATCCAAGATGTGGGACATTATTTCTATTTTGCATCTTTTGTTCATAAGCAGCTACTACATTAATCTTTGTAGATGACTTTCTCGTTTTGAAGCTTCAGCAAATAGACTGCAAAACTAAATCATCCCAATATAAAAGCATCATCACCAACGCTCCTAACATATACTGCAAGCATTAGGATTCTCCTCATTAAACATCGCTGTAAGCTGCTGCGGATCTACAGCATGTAATGGAGCTGATCAGGAAATAGACAACTTGTTATTTAGATAATTAAAATTATTGTAAATAGGTCATTTTAATCAAAATTAGTAACAAATCATGTGTATGAACAACGACAAATAAAAACGCACGGTTCTGGCGGTCCAACCGGTCCGACCCTCAAAACCTTAAACCATAAGCCGTTACGGTTCGGTAGGCGGTCCGGTCATGAAAACTATGCTCCACATATGATTATTTATATCGTTACAGTTGAACCGACATTTTTACTGAAATCTGATATAATCAGCTCCAACAAGGTATAAGAGCACAACCAACCATGGCTTGTTCAGTTACTAAACAAGCCACGGAGCAACCAGGTGTGGCTTGTTCACTCACTCGTGGCTGGTCTGTGACTAGTTTTGAGCTCCTTCGTGGCTGGTTCACTGAACAGAGGCTAGTGCTTATAACGGCAAAGAGAAAGCCGTTATAAGCTTATAACGGCAAACTCTTTGCCGTTATAAATTTATAACGGCAAAGAGTTTGCCGTTATAAAATGAAATGTGCGAAGTTTGATTATAACGGCAAACTGTTTGCCGTTATAATTCTCATCTGTGGCTAGCCCCGTGGTTGTTTCCTCCCTTCTGGTTGCTCGGCTCGTTGAACCAGTTGAAAAACAAGAGAGAGAATAACTGAACAGAACGGATGGTTGGTTATGGTCTAACCTAATTTGGTGATTACAGAGCTTTCAGCTATGAAATAAGTATGACAAATTGTTGGTCGGTAAAACACAATACTCAGACAACGTAGGGGATTAAGCTAAAGAAAAGAACTTGCACCGCAGAGATGACCTTAGGCAATGACACTTGAACTGATGACATGCAAAATGCAATGCAAAAGATGTGGAATAAACAAGCGAAATAATCTTTGTACTCCACGAACATGGTTATTTCACGACAAATCATATGATAATTTGAAAAACAAAAGCAAAATCTCACCTTGTGCTTATTTGTTCAGCAGATCATCTTGCGTACCATTTTTCTTATTCCTATATCAATTTTCAGCTTTTTTCATTTGTTCAGCAGATCATCCACGTCCTTCGCTACAAGCTCCTTCCATTTCTTTTCAAACTTTTCGCACAATGATTTATTAGTTATTTCAAAAGCATTCTCTACATCATCCTTCAAAAACCCTTTCTCCTGCGACAACATTTTTGTTAGCTCAAACATGACTGGAAACATTTCACTGTTTCTATTATCGTCGTTGTTGCTTTCGTCTTCGTTTTTGTCATCATCCTCATCACGGCTTTCCTTGGCTTTCAGCTTTTTTCCTTTGTTTTCTTCTGAGATTTCTTCTACTGCTGATTTCTTTCTTTTGCCTTTGCTTTACAATATTACCTTTGACGGCATTGTCATTTTTCTTTCTTTTTCCTTGGCTTTCAGCTTTTTTCCTTTGTTTTCTTCGGATTTTATTGTACAACTGATAGCAAGAAGAGACCTTTCTGGTAAGAAAATTTTTGACAGAACAAAAAAGAGGGTTCATAGTACTTTCAGTAGGGATCTTCCCGCCATTGTTGGACATAAACTTGATAACCCTTTCAAAAAGCAAGACAGAATCTTCATCTACAATTCTAGCTTTCTGTCCAGCTGCTGCGAGCTTGGAGGACGACGGGTTCGCAGCAGTAGGCTTTAGTGATATAGCGGTTGGTGGAGAAGAATTTTGAACTGGAGATTGTTTCGAACCTTCTGCTTTCTCCATATCGGATTTGAAGCTTTTGATGTTTGAAGTTTTAGATTTCTTCGGTGATTTCCTTGGGTTTAGAGAAGGATCCGACGACGTTAAAAGCTTTTTTCCCATTAGGCTTTCAGGTTTGAAAATTTTCGAGATGTCAGCTGTTAGGCACGAATTCAGAAGTGGCCTTCAGGAGATTTTTACAACAGCATTTTTCTTATTTTGGCCCACCTTTTTTTTTTTTAGGATTAATTGACAATAATAATCCGAAGTTTGACGTGTCTTCCCGTATTAATCAAAAGTTTGAATTATTTTTAAATAATCTCAAGTTTAGGGGGTCCCTTCCGATATTGATCCCGATGACTTATTAACTTGTTGTAACCGGTTATCAAACTTAAATTTGTTTCTCCAAATGATTTTTCTGCGGTGGAAAACTAGTTTTGAGAAGACAATTTAAGTTTGATAACCGGCTAATCAAGTTAATAAGTCATCGGGTTCAATATGGGAAGGGACTCCCCAAACTTGGGATTAATTAAAAATATTCCAAACTTCGGATTAATATGGGAAGACATGTCAAACTTCAGATTATTCCTGTCAATTTATCCTTTTTTTTTATTCCAGGAATAACCCATTTTAATGAAAATTTACAACTTTAGCCTTTTTTGACCAACTCAGCGCTGAGTTGGCCAAAAATGCACTGGTGCAATCAAGGACTGTGCCTGACAACGTGGACACAGGCGCGATCATTGATTGCGCCTGTAATAAAATTGTTGAAAACTACTACATTAAATGGGCGCAATCCATGAATGCACCTAAAAAGTTTTTCGTTTTTTTAAAAGCAAATAGTTTACTTTACCTTTTCTTCTCTCATTTGCCATCATAACCCATTTCTCACTCAAAACCCTAAAAACCCTAAACTTCTAAACCTTAAAAAATATATCAAAATCCAAGTTGTTTGAAGATCAAAATTAAGAGCAAGCTAGTTTGGCTATTTGGAGTATCAAAAGGTATGAATGTGGTTTGTTTATGGTTATTTCTATTTTACCCATCTTAGTTAAAATTATTTTGTTTTGTAGAATAGATCGGAATGGCGCCAAATTATATTAGAACTATATGCTATTACGATGGAGAATTGGTTGTTGATGAATATAAATGTGGAATATATAACGGTGGATCTAGCAAACCGGCAAAAGTTTTAAAAGGGTCAAATTTCGCATAATTGAAGCAGGCCGTGTATAAATGTACTAAAATTAATCCGGATGAGTTTGACATTGAGTTAGTTTGCAATTGGCCGACCGATTCCGGATCTATGGCAATAAAAATCAAAGACGACGACGACGTTGAAATTATGTTGTCCTCTGTGTCAAAATCTATTGAATTATTTGTAATGAAAGAGCAGAGGTTGTCAACAAAGTCAGCCATTACACCAGTGGTATCGACTCCGGCAGCTTGTTATCTGTATCCGACTATGAGCGTTCCCTCGTATGAGCAACAACAAATGGGTTTTCGGTTTAATCCGTACATGAATTTGCATCATCCATTGCTACCGGGCTATCCATATCCGACGCAGGAAAGTGTCCAAAATATAACGCACGGGTAACTCGAAATTTAGTATTCTCCTACTCCACAATATTACCATTGTCTTTTGTATGATTTTAAAAACTGTGTATATTTCAATTTTGTACCGAATTACCTCACGACGCAAAATTTCGTTGGACCATCTACAAGTTACCGTTGTTCGCCCATGCGGCCAATGCTCACCGAAGTGTATCGGATGACCCAACAGTAAGTTACTAGTGTTATCGCTATATATTTATGTAGCGTATTAAATGTACTTCAGAATTTGTCGCTTGCGTACTACAGGTATCCGACACAAGCCACCGAAGCAGAATCTAACGTTGAACCCAATATTCCTGATGTTGAAATGGAACTAGATGATCAAGATTTGAGAGAGGTAAATCCAAATCCTTCACTTGACAGCGTGACCGTTGTTAGCATTCCTGATAATGATACGTCATGGGTTGATGTAATGCGAGTAGAAACCGCTCCCCTAAATTTTGATTTGGGAGGCGAAGACAACGCGGCCAAAGATAGTGAAGAGGAGTTGCCGGAGTTTGAGATACCATTGGATGATGATTTATGCAATGCACAAATGATAGCTAGATCCGTGGTTGCAAATATGCAATTCAACAACGAAGTTTTCTCGTCGTCGTGCGTTCAAAATGGTTTCAAAGTAGGTATGATGTTTGAGAGCAAAAGCAAACTCCTTCACCAGTTAAGTGAATGGTCGATTTTGCACGCAGTTTCGTTTAAGCCGATCAGGTCGGACAAAAAGAAATACACTGCTATTTGCAACATGGATCCCAACTGCTCTTGGAGAATACATGCCATAGGTTCTAAAAAATCGCAGAAAGGCTTTTGGGTTATTAAAAAAATACCCAACTGAACATAGTTGTGTAAATCCGACAGCGAACTCCAATCATAAACAAGCAACGTCGACTTTTTTGGTTTCGAAGATCATGCCGTTTGTGAAAGCGGATTTGAGTATTACGCCTGAAACAGTGCCAGTTTTAATACAGGAATAACTATTTATAAAAATTGGTTATACAAAGGCATGGAATGAACTGCATTGAAGCGTGTTGAATGAATTGTATTGAATTGTCGAAGTCCAATGTTGAATGAACTGTGTTGTAGTGTACATTTTCAATGGAGCCAGAGAACTTGGTTCCTGGGGCGCAATCAATTATTGCGCCCCGGGGACTAAGTTCTCTAAAACTTTACCACTTAGTGCAGTCATTGAATGCGCCCAATGGAATTGCGCCCCGGGGACCAAGTTCTCCAAAACTTACTATGGGGCGCATTCGTTGTTTGCGCCCAATGGAACCAGAGAACTTGGTTCCTTGGGCGTAAACAATTATTGCGCCCCAGACACAAAGTTTTGCAAAACTTTGTTATTGGCGCAATAATTGTTTGCGCCCAAGGGAACCAAAGAACATGGTCTCTGGGGCGCAATCAATTATCGTGCCCTAGGGACCAAATTTTGCAAAACTTAACTCCTTCAAATGCAAAACTTCACTATTTCAAATGCAATTACAATAACAAATGATCTTCAATGTTTCAGACTATGAACATACAAATTAAACAATCCAATCAAAACAGGAAGGAATGCCAACTTAGGATATTTACACTACTACTTTCAAAAGTACATTTTCACTACTACTACTTTTCCAAAAGTACATCAAACCAATTGTTCCAGCAACTCGTCCACATCGACCATCAACTTAACAAAAGTACATTTTCAATACTACTTTCACCCCTACTTTCCAGTTCACGCAAATAAAAATAAAACAAGTCTAGATGTGAACTTAAAACAAATCCAACTTCAACATTTAACGGTTTTTTTTTGGACCAACTGCCACAACTTTTTCCTTTTCTCCTGGAATTCCATTGAGTTGCCCCCTGCGACGTGCCTGGCTGCGACGGACCGGGCACGAACTCACTTTGGGCCGGATGAGAAGATGCCTCTTTTCTTTTCCCCTTGTCTTTTCTTGCGGACTTACGAACAGGAACATCTGGAGGTGGTGGTGGTGGTCGTGCAAGCCTGTTCTTCCTCAAAATCGACTGAAGAATGCGGGTAATGCTCATGCACTTAACCTTTGACGGCTCTAGCACCTCCGCCGGTAACTCCTCAACCAACGCAACTGTATGGTAAATTGCATCGGTCTGCAATAAACATATTGTAAGCTCGTATTTTAAAATATCGTTTGTGTTAAAATACCATGTGCAAAAAAATGTACATACAAGACCACGCTCAAGCGACGCTCTTGGGATGTAAGGTTCATCGCCTTGAGGAACATCTAAAGGTGGATCTATAGAAAGAATAATATATCGCCGCGTGATGTTCCAATACCATGTGTAGTACGCCAAATCGGATACCAGTGCCGCACTTTGCTCTTGGACAAATTCGAAGCGATTGTTCCATGTGTTGACTGCCGCTTGATAGGCTGCGTTGTCCCGGCATTAATTAAGTAGTGTGGTGGTTTCTCGGGAATATGTTCGACAAGGCCAAACTGTCTCATCACTCTATCCGGTAGGTGATACGCGACGTCGTTAAAGCAAATGAGCGGAACGCGTGCTTGCCAAAGCTGGGCTAAAGCAACGCACAATGTCGGTAGATTAGCAAGTTCCTCGGTGTATGGGGTCCAGGAAACAGCGTCGTAATCGAGTACGTCTTACTTGTTGCGATAGAAAGAAACGTTGTGTCTAGGCGTGAATAACGAGCTCTTCGGCCCAACCCACCTATTGAAAACGTTAAATTACAGAATTTCTACCGGAATTTTCATAAACCCTATGTTCAATATATACTTCTAGTAATATTACCTCGAAGCAAAAGGCAATGAAACATCAATTTGCGCTTTCTTCATAGTTACTCTCCCAACGGGGAGATACGCCCAAGACCACGTCTATAGAAAGTAAAATTATTATAAAACATAGGACACAACGAGTAAAGAAATATCCCTAAAAAAAGAACACTAAAAAAAGAAATACCTGCACTAATGTAAGGCAACCTCTAATTGAATCGAGCTGCCCCAAAGCCATTTGTGTTAGCTCCGCATATGTGAAGCAAAGAACGGCGCTACCCCAAGCATACTCACGGCATAAATCAAAGTCCTCCAAGTACTGTAACCATCTAAGCCAAACACGAGATTTCGAATGGTCGCAAACCAAATGGGAAGTGATAATGGCCCGCGCAAGCTGCTCCATTTGTTCTTGAGAAGCATCCTCAGGAATGTCTTCGGCTAATTGCTGCTTAAACCATGACATATTAATCATCTCGGGCCCGTGCCACTCGACTCCTGGAGGAGATATTCCTAGCAAACTCTCACACATTTCCGCATAATCATCGGATTCAGGAGTGGTGAAAGGACGACCATCGATGGGTAAGCTAAGAAAAATCGCCACGTCCACCAATGTGATCGTCATTTCACTGCATCTAAGGTGAAATGACGATGTCTCTGGTCTCCATCGATCTACTAAAGCTATTATATGATGGCGGTCGATTTGTATGGATCCAAGGCGATGTATCAAGAGAAAACCTGCTCGATCAAGTAGCTCTAACACACCAGCGCGTTTTGATGTGACCAACTTTAAGGACGATGAGTGCTCGATGGTTTCAACTGCAGTTTTGAGCTGGCACACAATAACAAAAGTGAATTTTTGATTAGTTAACACACACAAATATTCTCGAGCTCTATATTGAAACTAGTATTGAATGGTGAGTTTTGGTTACCGCCATCAACTCCGGTTTGTTTGAACGATATTATGCCTGTAAATATAAGATGTTACATCTGCAGGTCCGGGCGCCATCTCCGTATACTCTACAATAATGCAATGCATGACCTTTAGGATTTGATAGCTTCCATCACCGGTTTATTTCAAATCATACTCGTCACACATACTTTTATTTTTTGTACACAATCAAACAAAATTAAACATCAAGGTAAACTTGAGATTGAGATTAAGAAAATAATCTTCAAAGAGATCAATCAAAACAAAAACAAAAAGGGAAAAACAAAATTTGGAACGATCTTGAATTGCCGTTTCATTCATGTTGAGTTTGTTGGAGCTAGAGTAGGAAAAATATTTAGAGACATGAAAAATACTGTAGTCACAGTCCATTATAGTAGAAACACAATAACCAATTCTACACAAATTCAACATTATGAAGTCGATTACCATTCTCAACAAAACACTCACGAAATCAACTATTTTCCATATATATGAACAACACATCAACTATATACATCTATATACCATCAGTGTACGAAATCACAAATAAAATCACGAAAACCCTAAACCCAAATTCTGAAATAAACACAAAAAAATTATAGAGATAATTACCAGCAGCTTGCTCCTGTGTTGAAGAACTTGCCATGTTTAATGTAGAATCTGAAATTACTTGAAGATAATTGGGGTTTTAATTTCGATTTTGGGGTTTTAAATTCGGTTTTTGGTTTTAGGGATTTTTGGTCTGTGATGGATGTTTTAAAAGTGAAGAAGAGGGAGGCCATAGGGTTTTTTTTATAAAAAGAAATCTTTTTGTGCGCAATCAATGATTGTGCCTTTAGAAAAACTCCTTTCTTGGCCAACTCAGCGCTGAGTTGGCCAAAAGGAGGCTAAATCTGCAATATTTCAAAAAAAAGGGCTATACATAGAATATAAAAATAAAACCGGGCCAAAATAGAAAAATGCTCTTTTTACAAGGACTTTGGTTAAAAGATAGCCTAGCTCTATCCCCACTCCTTGTTTCTCTTTTTTACATCCAATTCTAGTTTAAATAAATTATCACACTCTTGCTATTTTATTTTCATTTCCTTTTTTACGAGAATGCCCTCATATGTTTTGAACGACGTTCAATTGGACGTGGTTTGTTCACAAATCTCGCTTGAATCGAACCAGGTTCACATACATACCTCGCTTGACCTAACCTAGGTTGTTATGAGAACTTCATTGGGCTCAAACAAGATTGTTACATGAACCCCACTTGAACCAAGCGAGATTTCCAAAGAAATATCAAGTCATTAAGCGTTATGTACGTTATTGTTTTATGATTTGTTGTGTTGAAAGATAGGGATAAACTTGAAAAAACTAAAAATTGAAATAGAAGGATGTGAAAGGAGAAAAGTGGGATGTCAATGGAGTCAGCCTAAAAAATATTTTGATATTTGGATGATCGATTATCAACCCATTTTATTTAGACTATTGTTATGACATGTGGTTACACGTGCGAACCATTTTAAAAATGATATATATTTAACCCATCCGAAAAAATATGATTTACACAAATAGATAAACAAATTTTTTGTATTAAAATGATATGCAATTAGTTTAAATTTTACTTTTTAAATCATGACATCCATTTTTGTTTTTTTCGTACTTATATATCGGAAAAAATGTGATTTACAAGAATACCCCTATATATCCGTACTTAAGTATCATTTAAAAATAAGATCTAATAATTAAATTTTATTACACTATATATCTATACTTATATACCGCTTGAAAACAAGATCTAATAATTAAAACTTTTTACAAATTCAAATTACATTTCAACGCATATTAACAAATTTTAATATCACACAAAAATATAATTTGAGAAACAGACATTTTTACGTCATCTTTCTTTATTAAGTTGCAAACAGAAGTAAAGTAAAAATTGAAAAACTAATGAAAAAAAATTAGATATTGCAACATAAAAACAAAAATTCAAATTAAGTACACATGTCAGCGTATAAATATAACAAAATATTCATGCAAATCACTTTTGCTTGAATTTATTAAACATATATAATTTAATTAAAAAACATAACACATGAGAAAAACATGTAATATGATCGCGAGCGAAGACGTGCCATAACAATCGTTAATAAAGAACTAATTTAATTTTTTATTAGTTTGAATTTTTATTTACATTATTAATTAATAAAGTACAACTTCGAAAAGAAAGTGTATGTGTTAGATCTTTTTTGAGCTTTGCTACAACGACCAAGAAAACGGAGTACAAAAGCACGGGTCTGATGATCAACGGGGGAGGGGGGGGTGCTGTAACCATTGAAAGATGCGATATGTTCTATAGTTTGATCTTGTTACAAAACTAGTAATTTATAAGTGATATTAAAATTTATTCGTAGGTGGACGTTTTGAATTGATATATAACTTAGATGCCTGGTACTCAGTTCCGACCCTAGGGGGTAGGCCAGCTAGGCGGCCACCTAGGGCAACCACCATGGGAGGGGAAGTAGGTGGGGGAAGAAGAAACTTTTGTTTCGAATTGATTAACTAGCTATTGTACATTCCTCTCAATTGGTTGCTATGGTCGAGTGGTACAAGTGTCCGCTTGAGAAATCTGGGGGCAGGGTTCGATTTTAGGTTATGTTGCCTGTTGTTGGGGCATTATTTTTTGAACTTCATGCATGCAAATCTCGTATGCTGGCAGTTTTTCCTGGGGCAGTACAAACGCTGGGGCCGGCCCTACTGGTACACAAATCGAGTAATATTAATATTTAGTAATATTTATAGCGGATGTTTTATATAATTCACGTTGATATTGAAAAAATTGACATCAAAGACATTACAACTATTACTAAAGATCGTTATCAAACTATTGATTGATTTATCTGAAAAGATATTACATTTGAACAATTCTACTCAGAATAATTAGAATCAACATCTAGGTTTGAGTACTTCCCAAATTGCCTTTGTATGTAGCTTCTTCAAATATTAAATTGTTATTTTATATGGTCTCCCCGATAAACTAGAGATAAACTTTCATATTTGTGCCAAAAATGCACTTTTTGTATCATTTAAAATTAGGATATACCAAATAATTTTTCTTTATAAATTTGAAATGATCCTCTACAAGCATTATGAAATCTTAATATCACTAAAAAAAATTAAAAACTTAACAAATAAAATTCATTTATAATTTTGTTCTTCGTTAACTAATAATACAAGTAAATATTAAATGTACAAAAAAATTGATGTTGCAACACTAAAATAGAGATTCAATCATCTACACACAAAACAAAAATATGAGTAAATATCATTGCAAATCGTTTTTTTTATTCTTTAACCATATATAATTTGCAGAACAATAATTTATGCAAGAAGCGCATCTTATAACTTAGAGTCTGACCGTTAATTTTTAGTCCATCCATGAACTTCCCAAATACCCTTATATATCATTTTTGAATATTAAATTATGATTTCATTTGATCTTCTCAATAAACCAAGAGATAAAATTTGTATACAACTACTTAACACATATTTAAACTTACACATTGATTCTAATTATTTAGAGTCAAATTATTCAAATATAAGATCTTTCTAGATAAATCAATCAATATCTTTAATAATAATTGTGATATCTTTAGTTTATCACTTTTTATATTTGCATGAACTACCACATATATCTTTTTTATATTGCTTAAAAATATGGTCTACCATAAACTTTCTTTATAAATTCAAATCGCCCCTCTTCATATATTACCAGATCTCCACATTAATTAAAAATATAATCTTACAAATAAAATTAATTTACAAGTTCGTTCTTTATTAATTCGTAGTGTAAATAAAAACAAATTAACTTTGCAACTTAAAAATAAAAATTCAGATCATCTGCACATAAATCATTTGCTTTTGAATTTTCTAAACATATATAATTTTCAAAGTGATAATTTATGCAAGAAGTGCATGCCATAATCACACGCGAAATGCGCTCTAATATTCATATTTATAGTTAGACTGGAAGTACAAATTTTTGGTCTGACCGCAGAGGTCCAAAGTTTCCCTTTAATATATTTGTTCTTACAAGTGTTATGTCACGTGTTTCGCGTGTTATTATGACACATGCTTCTTGCGTGAATTGTTGTTCTACTAATATGTATATGCTTGAAAAAAAATCCAAAGAAAATGATTTATGTGTAGACGATTTGAATTTTTGTTTTTAAGTTGCAACATAGAATTTTCTTTGTTCGTTTAAAATTTTATTTGTAACTTATAAATTAACTTTATTTACTAGATTTTATTTTTTTTGATATTAAGGTTTGATAGTATTTGTAGAGGAGTGATTTGAATTTGTAAAAAAGTTTCTTTAGTAAATCCAATTTTTAAGTGATAAAATGACATTTACGGTAGTTGATGTTGATATAAAATAAAAATGGGACACTAAAATATTGTAATTATGATTAAAGATATTGGTTGATTTATCTATAAAGATTTTGCATTCAAATTATTCTACTCTAAATAATTGAAAACAATATCTAGCTTTGAATACGTCTATAGTACATGTAAGGTGATTTTATCTCTAAGATTGTTACAAATATCATATCATTACAAGGAGAGCAATGGTTTTCAACGACTATCAACCGTTGGAAAGCAGTTGGTAGCCGATGGAAAGGCTATTCGCATACGCATCAACGTTTCATAATGCTTTCCAATGACATCAACGGGTTTTGCCAACGGCATCCAACCTCTGGTATGGACATATGGAAAATCCTGATGACCAAATAGCCATTAGAATCCGTTAAAAGCTTTTGGAAAAAGCATTTGCTTCCTGTTGGAATTCGTTGCTAATCAATGACCTAAAAGCCACTTAAAGTCAATGAAACTCTGTATTTTTTTTTTTTTTGAATTTAGACTCGCTTACTTCTAACTACCCGCAATCACGTATCACCACTACGAAAGTGGGCAAATTCGACACTAATTTGTCTGCGTTGCATGAAAAGTTAGCAAAAGCTATGCTTTCTTTGATCTCACAACAACACTCATATGTTGTTGCATTAGATATGAATACCGTGTTGCGGTTGGAATTCTTGTGTTGTGACGTGCAACACCAGTTCAAAGTGTTACTTTACATAAATACATGCCAGGTCAGCGATCCGCGTTATAAGTTGAAAAAAATAAACAACAGTAGATGTTGATTAATCCAACGATTCAAATGTATCCCTACTTCAGTTTAGTGAAAATTTGGCGCGATCTTTTCCCCATTCACAAAATACTTTTCCCCAAAACAAATTTCTCCCGTACTCCTCCTTGTACGTTTCTCTCTCCACCAAATCCGTCCACGAAGACCTCCCATTGCTACTCTACCTCCGTTACAAACTATAAACCTCCGATTGCTCCTATTTTACAAACTTTACACCTCCGATTTGGATCATTTAGGACAATTACAGGTAGTTAGGGCTTCATCATTTATCTTTAACTTATTTTGGTCTACGTTCAAAGTCTCTGCATGATTTGGGTATACCGATTGCGTTAAATTAGGGTTTTTTATACTTGAAGTGTTGTATTTATATGTTTGCATGTGTTGAAATTGTGCAAGTTATGTATTTTTTTGTTTGCCAAACAATTGATGTATTGGTAAATAATGCCTATTTCGAAAGGTGGAAACAAAATTTAGAGGACAAAAGAAATTTAATTTAAATTTTTAAATGTCTATCTCTGTTTGTAGTTAAATAATGCATATTTCTCTTCCTACATCGTATGACTACGAAGATACCCTGGGCACGGGTGATCTACGATTGTCAAACCTATCATCACCAGAAACTCCTATTGATTTTTATATAGAGATGTAAGAAAGGCACTACGATGATTTACATGAGTATGAACTAGAGTAAGAAGAACTCCGAAGACAATGGCGAGAAGAAGAACGATGTGAAGAAGGGCTATCCTGATTTTTCATCAGAAAATCGTATTGTTTAGACTGTGTCTAGGATCTGATGGATTTAATCCATATCGTTCAATGAATTCAAGTTATAGTACATGGCCATTTGTGTTGGTACAATCTTCCGCCTTGGTTATGTATGAAACAAGAGAATTTGATTCTTTCGACATTAATAACTGGTTGAGATTCTCCAAAGAACAGTATTAACGTATATATGCAGCCTTTAATTGCGGAATTGAAAGCGTTATGGAATGTTGTCGTCGAAACATGTGATTCCTTAACTGATGGGAATTTTAATTTACATGCAAGCGTCTCATGGACCATTACTGATTTTCCGAGATATGCCATGTTGTCAGGTTGGAGGACAAAGGGGAAACTAGCATGCCAAATATGCCATTATGAAACCTCTTCAAATTATTTGAAGCTTAGCAAAGAAATGTGTTGTATGCACCATAGAAAGTTTCTTGATCTGACATAAGTGGAGGCTGGATAAGAGGAGATTTAATAGCGAAACTGAAATGGGGGGCATTCTAGAAATATTATCAGGAACTGATATTGAAGAGTTATTGCGGGGTTCAAAAATCAATTTGGGAATAAGATGAAGAAACCTTGTAAAAGTGATGGCCCTTTTAAAAAAAGGTCAATACTGTTGGACTTACCATATTGGTGTCAAAATCCCGTTCGACATAACTTGGATGCCATGCACATAGAGAAGAACATATGCGACAAAATATTAGGTACTTTACTTAATATAGGTCGCATGTCGAAGGATCACCTAAACGCTCGTTTGGACTTACAAGAATTGGGCATAAGGAAGGCCCTTTATCCTGTTGAATGTGGTGACATAAAGCAGGTTGATATCAGAGATGCAATATTTGATATGAGAAATAAGGAAGAAGAAATCTTTTGATCTTATTGAAGAATGCAAAACTGCCCGACGGTTGTGCCTCGAATGTTAGTCGGTACATGCACATAAAAGAGAGAATGGTTGTGGGATATAAGAGCTGTGGTGCTCATTTCATACTTCTTTATTTGTTACAATTTGCCGTGAAGAAAGTGTCAAAACCCGAGGTTGCATTATCAATGAATTGATTCAGTGAATTCCTTAGAGGACTATGGAGCAAGGTTATCGAAGTGGATGATATCAAGAGGCTGCAAAAAGAAAATGTCGAGATACTTTGTCATTTTAAAATGATTTTTCCACATGCTTTTTTCGATATAATGGTACACTTGCCTGTTCATTTATGCAGAGAAATCGAATATGGTGGGCTTGAACATCTTAGATTCATGTATCCAATTGAGCGATATTTAGGAAAGTTGAAATCTTATGTGCGAAATAGAAACAGACCGGAAGGTTCGATTGCAGAAGGTTACTTGGCAGAAAAGTGTGTGACCTTCTGTTCAAGATTTTTAAGCGTTGATGTACACTACAACAAAAACACCATATTACAACTTTAATTTTACAACGGTGGTAAAAGCACCATTGTAATAAATGTTTTTTACAACGTTTTTCCAGAAAAGTTGTAATAAACTTATTTCTAACAACTGTGTTATTTTGACAGTTGTAATAAAAGCCAATCACAACTTTTATTTTTTGACTGTTCCAATATATGACTATATTTTAATATAATTAAAAACTAATAATTAATATTTAATACATTTATATTGATTATTTATAATTAATAACTAATAATTACTATTAATAATCAATTAGGAAGTAATAATTAAAAATCAATCCGTAATATTTAATACTTAGCAATTAAGAAGAATAAAATAAAAATATAGTTAATATTACATAATTATATACTATTAAATAGTTAATAATTAAAATATAATAATTAATGCTAATCATGAATAATCAATGATTGCTATTAATAATTAAGAAGTAGAGATTAATAATTAAGAAGAAGAGATTAATAACTAAGATTATATTCAATAATTAATTTATAATAACGAACGATTAATAAGAAATCTTTAATAATTAAAAAGTAATACTTATTATTAGTATTTAATATTTAATAGTTATGGGTAATAATTATATTTAACATCTAATATTTCAAAAAAAGTTTAAATTTTTGTAGACAAAACTTATAAAATATTGAAATTTTCACAAATTAATTAAAAAAAAATATCAATGAACTAGAACTTTTATAAAATATCCAAAATTTTGAAAAACTAGTTAGTTTTTTTTCTTTTTTTCCTTTTTTTCTTATGATAATTGAACCTTAAAATCGAAATGAATATTTAGATGACTTAACCAACGTGATTTATTGATTATTGAATTTGGTTAAATGATTCCTATAAGAAACAATATTATGTATAGTGCTGAAAACAATTGAAATATAAGATGTAATCACATTAGTAAGTACCAATCGGATAACATGAAAAAATTAATCGTTTGGCGCGCCAGCTTGAAAATTTTGGCGGCCATCCCTTATATTTCACGAAGCTTTCCTGAGCCCTAAATCTGGCCGCCACAATTTCGTACCCAAATTTCACTAGGGTTCCGTCCTCCTTCCCCTATCTCCCTTCAATCCTTTCGCCTGCCCTATTTTCGTCCCTCCTCAGTCATGCTCGTCCTTTGTGGTACAGTTGCTCCACTTTCCAGATCTAGATCCAAGCCTTCATCTGCGTCCGCTGTCAGCTGTAGTAGATGCTAGAGTCTCACCAGTGTAGATGCTAGAGTCTCACTAGTGTAGATGCCACAGACGCAAGTGAGAATAAGGGAAGCCGACATGCCAGTGCCACAGACGCAAGCAGCTGCCGCCGTATGTATACCTTTTCTCAAGTTATTATGGTCCTCCCCCTTTTTTGTCTTTATTTTTACTGGAAGAATCTGAGAAGCCGACACGCTAAATTATGTATGTTGGAATGGTAATTTCATTTCCAGTATGGTAACATGGAAAGAGCAATCCAAGATTCAGTTGGGTTTATGCTGCTTTTTGTATTTGAAATCGTTTCTCTTTAGATTTTCCGATAATCAATCCATGAGCGTTTAAACAAATTTGACTTTTCTACACAGCGATGACGAGCTCATAACATGTAAGAAAATCCAACTACGGATCTTTCGTGAAATATTTTTGTTACGCTTTGCTTTTGAGCTGTAGATTTTCATATTTTGATCAGGTTGCATCTTATGTTATGTTCCTCTTTTTGTATGTTGTTTTCCTGGTAGAACTGTATTCATTTCTTACTCCATCCGTGGAAAAAAAAATCGATCTAAAAGGAACCTATCTTGCAGATCTACTTAAGTAGAATGAAATCTGTAGTCTGGAAGTTTATTTGCGTAAAAAAAAAGAGAATAAGGGATATTTTCTGCTTTTGTTAGAAATCAGGAATTTTATTTTGTTTACAGTCAGATCATGCGACATTTTTGTTGAATGTGGTCAGTTTTTCTCAGTTAGCACTAATTTGCCCATCTGAACTGAAGTGGTTGATCCTGTATTGATGTTTGAATTGCGGCGTGCATGATAATTAGTGTTAGGTGACTGTTGACTACAAACTGAAATTCTTGATGTTTGATTTGTGAATGTGCGGTAAATTTGCTGAGCTATAGATCAACTATTAGAACAACCTGAAGGCTTGCACTTTTGTCCTCTATATACTGTCATTTCTCCCATATTACAATAAATGAATTAAACTAGTGTTGCACAAATACAAAACTTACAGAAAAATAAAAATACCAAAAAGATAGGTGCCAGAAAACAGAACAAAAATTCTACTCGATAAGGTAACAATGCCTATGCACAGAAATGTGCACTCAAACAGTCAGTAAATTTAGATCTAACTATTGTGACGGTTTGGTTATCGCATTCGCTGCTTTGGTTGGCTTTTGTTTCTGCTTGGTATAGGTATATGGTTTGTGTCTGTGGGTTTTCAGATTTTTTTTACTCTGGGATCTGCGAGATCTAGTGTGTCGCCTTAGTGCTAATAGGGTGTATTGTATGGTTTCTTTGGTTATTAGTTAGTCTTGGTCGTTGTTTATATGTGGTTTTTTTTCTGGATCTGGCATTGATGCATAAACAGTGATGACAACAAGATCCAAAATGGCAAAAATGTGTTCTTAATATGCGATTTATAGTTCTATTTACAGTAGGATGAACTCAAGGAAATTTAGCATTGAGATTCTAATGCGTAAAAATATGTGCATAATTCAGGAACTGATATTTATTTCCAATTTGTCCATCCTTGTTTGGTATTTGAATTGTAAACCATTGAAAAGCTTAAAATGTGTGTATTATTCATGTCCCTTTTATATTGTGCAGGTGGTGTGTCTTGTGGTGGTGGGGATGTTGAGGAAGTGCAAAGATGAAACAAGCTGATAGTTGAAGCAGAGTTTTTGGATGGTAACGATTTGTAATCATTATTTGTAATGAAGAATTGATATATTACTGTGATGATGTATGATTCATTAGTTTTGTATTTTGAATATAAAGTTGTAATGTTTTTTGTATGAATAGATCCGTTGCCTTGAATTTATATCAATTTGTTTTCTGTTTATTCAGCTTTTGTTGCATTTGCAAAATTTATTTTTTTTTAAAACCCAAATTTCAATCACAACGGTGCATAACAGTTGTAGTAGATTTTATTACAACGGTTAATAACTGTTGTAATAAAGTTTATTACAACGGTGGAAAAAAGTTGTAAAATATACATATTACAACGGTGTTGCAACAGTGCAAAAAAGTTGTAAAAGATATTAGTCTATTACAACTTCTTAATACACGACGGTTTGCCCACCGTTGTAAAATGTATATTACAACGGTGTTCCACCGTTGTAATAGGGTCATTTTGTTGTAGTGGTAGGAAGAGAAAACACGTCGATTGATTTTGGAAGATGTCTAACAGATTTGGAATATCATATTGGAACAAAGAAGAATAAAAACGGAAAGATGTTCAATTTGAAAGATGCAGATTGGAAAGCAACGCATCGCTATATTCAGTTCAATTCCGGTAAAAAAGAAATTGAGAGTTTGATCGAGTAAGTTCTTAAGTTCCTATATCATTTTCCTTAACTATAAATTAACATCTGCATTTCGTAGTTTTTTGATCTTAATTATTATTTAGGATTCGTCGAGCTTTTGTAGATGGTCTTGCAAATCCAAGAATATACAAGAGGGAACAAGACATTTCGAAGAGTTTTGGAATTGGCTTAAAGAAGAGGTTCTGAAAAAGGACAATATTTCAACAGATTTGTTTGCATTAGGTCCTAATCGAGTAGCTAGGAAGTTTACCGGTTATATAGTAAATGGATATAGATTCCACACAAAATTTAGAGATCGTCGATGTACCACGCAAAATAGTGCTGTATTTTTTACTGCCAAAACCACCAGCTTTGCAAGTTCGAAAGACCAAACCCAATAGTGGCTGATGTCAATTACTACGGATCAATCGAAGAAAATTTTGAGCTTGATTATTGGGGAGCTTTCACAGTTGTCCTTTTTAAGTGTTGCTGGTACCAAGAGGAAAAAGATTCATATGGTCTTAATCGAGTAAATTTTAGTAAGTGCCATAAAACTGATCCTTATGTCCTGTCTTCGCAAGTGCAGTAAGTATTTTATGTGGAAGATGCAGGCGAAAAGAACAATCATTACGTTATTAAAAATTTGCCGAGAGACTGATGTGATACTGAAAATCAGAATGCAATGGAAGAAGACATGAGCAATACGCATTCACATGATATGGGCATAGGTGGTGAACTAGAACCAGAAGTTGTTGATGGGGTTTGGATTAGGGATGATGTCCCCGTAATACAACTAGAAACAAAACTAGAAGAAGAAGTTCATGATCCTGTTCTGTCTCGTTAGGAAAAAAAATTCCTCTTTCTTATTGCTTTAATTTGGTCTAATCTGTTGTCTAATTTATGATGTATTTGGCACTTTTTGTTTTAGATAGAAATTATTATCTTTGATGAATGTGTTTGACACTCTTTTCTCTTAATGCAATCTACATTGTTCACATGTTTTATGATTTAATGTATTTCTTTACTGTCATCTAAATTGGTTATAGACCAAAATGTTATAGTTGTTTTTTGTCCACTTTAACATGCACGTACCTTGTTCTAATGTATATATTCATTTTGTGCAGGATGGATGAACTTATAAATATCCGACTGCACCATGGCGGACAATTTCGAAGGACATGTTACGTCGGTGGAGAATTCTTCGTAGTAACAAAATATGATGTAGACCGCTTTTCTTAAAGTGTGCTAATGGACTTTGTTAAAGATTGTCTCCATTACACTGAAATAGGAGGAGTCTATTAAATGACAGCTAATATTAAATGACAAGGACGTAAACGAAAACGTACAGGGCTGCAATAAGCAAGAAGAAGTGCTTTTCTACATCGACAAGATAGTAAGCCATTGATTCAACTACAGCCACATGTAATCATATGGCCAAGGAAAAACATAATTCAAGGTATATATGCATATGTAATATAGATCCATTCTTATATATCTCTGTGTGTGTGCAAAGAACTATGAAGGAGACCCTCGTTATTTTTTTATTATTTCAGGTTATGCTAAGAAGCCGGTTGCAAAGCGCAAGTATACTGATGTACATAGACTTCAGCATCAACACAAAATGACGATAAACAACCCAAATAAAGTGGGTCAGAAGAAACTATCGTCGGAGCCTAATATTAATGATGAAGAAGATGCTACCGTGACGGACAAAGGAACCAGGAGGAAATGAAATTTAGAATTTGAAACAGATAATGATGATGATGATACCTGAGAGAATGAAGCTGATGTTCAGGTACTTTTTAGTTTTCATTTCAATTTTATTAATCCGGATGAAATCTTATATTTCAAACTACTTTTTATTAAAATTCTGCACCTAAAAGCAAGAACTGGATTTTAGTATTTTCTTTTACTATGTCAATGTCCTATTCCGACCATGAAGGCTGCAGCTAATTCAAATAACTATTTGTTCTTTGTGCGTGCATTCTTTCAAAATAGTAAGAACTGTTTGTACGTTGACTCTATTTGGTTAATTAGCTTAAATTTATCATCGATGGTGAGTAATAATGCTAATCTGCTAGCAGTTCTCATAACCGTCAGTTTTGACGAAGTATGAACAAGAGCGAATCGTGCAAATGCAAGAAAATGATGCAGTTAGTAGAACACTTAGTGTGCCTTCATTGGTTAATTGTATGCAAGAGGCTGCCACACGAAATAGGAAAGATAAAGGTAAAGATGTTGCTGGACAGGATGAATACATCCCAGAAAATGCTAGTGAAGACGTCACTGATGATTCATCAGATTCAGAGGTATAAAGAAGTTATTGTTTATTACTTATTGTCTTTGCCTTTATGAACGTAAAAAATCTTGGTCCTCAACTTAATTGTAGAGAATCAAAATTGTTAAGTCAAAGGATCCTTTACCTGGACCGAGAACTCATTCGCGAACCAATGCAGCCATTGAAATTGAGAAGGAAGCGATGACCCGCACCCCCTCTCCAAAGAAAGCTGGCTCCAACAAGGAGTTGATCATGACACACACTCCCACTGTAACACCCCAGGTCCATTAATGTCACTCACTAAGGGAATGCATTAACTTTCATGGATTATTACAGGAGTATAGAGCAGAATATCACAAGACAGATATATAAAATGGTACTTATGAAAATTCAAAATTAATTCATTGCAGTGGAAAAGCAAAACATGTTTGGTTACAACATCAAAACCACATGCTAAAGCCAAGTACACAAATATCCATATTGTACACAATTATTATCAGAGTACACAAAAGTAAAACCACAATCCCACTCCAAATAGCCATAATGAAAAAGAGATAAAGCTGAGCATTACATTCAACACTTCCAAGCACTTCAAGAAGAAAGGAATCCAAGTCAAGCTTCACTATTCCCACCCTGAGGACCGGGGGTGGGGGTGGGGGGGGAGAAAGAAAAGAGACGAAACAAAAAAAGGTCAGACATAAATCTGGAGAGTCTAGTGACTTTAACAATATAATCAGTAAAGTAACAGGATAAGAACATAAACTGGATATAAGAGATCACTGTAACATAAGCAGACATGACAAGGTAACAAGATGTAATGTTGACTGCGCTTCTAATCACTATAAGATAATTCCTACATCGTACCATTGCCAGTTCCATACTGAAAGTTGATCCCTCTTACTAAACATAGTAAAAATAATAATGATGGTAGTTTCGTTTACTCCAAGCTGTTGTCACAGGTGCCGCCTGCTCCTATCTCCACTAGTTGTACCCACCACCCTCCCCATTCGATTGACTCCCTAACTCGTAGATACCCGTGCTGGTTCCACAGTAGGGTATATCACTCCCTAAAGTGGCAACCCGATACTACTAAAATGCATGGCTTATACCTACACGATGCAACAACGTCTTACCTACCAGCCCAGACCCACGCACGCACATGACTCCGTTGGACTTGCGTTGCCACCGCTAACTCTTTATTGACCTCTTACAGTCAAACCAGTAAGTGTGTCCCGTCCTCGACCTACTTCGAGCTCACATAGATACTAAAATGGGTTACTGGTTGAAAAGGGTCCACCCACTTGACACAAGCTTCCCTCCTAAGCTTGGTCCCCACTAGGAATTCCCACTTAACCCATCTTTATTCCCATGTCTAATCACATATTTCATCTTAGTTAAGTGCTTCTAGTTATATTTCACATGTCACCCACTTAACCCCCATGTCTTACTACATGTCTTGTCTTGGTTAGGTGTTCATTAATTCATTATAACCATAATCTTACAAGACCCCCCACATTAAATTGTCGTTTTGCGGTTGCTAGATGTGCCGGGCGGTTCCGAGCTGTCTTATACCGTAATCCGAATCAAACCTTGTGTCTTTGCATTATTACGTATCTAATTTCTTCCTTTGACCTCTCACATTAGATTACAAAATTGCGGTCGCTGGATGTGCCGGGCGGTTCCAGGCAGTCTTATACCGCAATTCGAATGTAACCTCGTGACTTATGCGTTCATTATCACTTTCTTGATTCAAGTCCACCCTTTAAATCTTGAATTAAATTATATCCCAATTACCCATAATTTTCAATCTAAATTATGTTCATAAATTTAATCCAAATTAGGCCTGTAATCTTATGTATACATGTTATGCCAAATTACGCCCAAATCAATTTGCGTTCATTATTATTAACAATTTATGTCAAACCTCATGTATACAAATTATATCCAATTATGCCCACATCCAACTTATGCCAAATCTCATGTATACAAGTTATACATAATTATGACCCAATTCAACTACATGATTACAAATCAATTTATGTTCAATTCCATATTATTCAATATTTTCCCAAACTTTTTTCACAACGTTCCCATGTCATTCGTACGTATAATTCAACGTAATATGTTTGGCTCGAAGTTAGCCTAATCTCATAAAAAAAGGAAAAGAAGAAGGGAAGAGAATCATGTCATCAAAACTGGTATACAGGAGACATATGAAACATGAACTGGCATAGAACAATAAAATAGATCCAATTAGGCATATGATAACAACGATTTGGGTATGAATTTGAAAGATAAGAATTTACAAACTTGATATGATTCATCTTATAGACATGCTCATAAAATCCAATTTACAATCTTATCACAATCACTTTTTAATTAATTATATGTGAAAGTAGCATAAACTCACAACGATAGGATTTAGGAGAGAGGATAGTTCCGAGTTCTGATTTCTGAATTTGATTAGCTAAACCGTTTTTGTAGAATTTGATTCTTATCTTTCAATTTGAATAATCCTATTTTGATTTGCTTTGGTGGAGAAGAAAGGCTAGGTTAATTTAGACCAGAGCAGCATGGAGGCGCCATGGATTAGTGTAATGAAATTAGGATTAGGTTTAGGGGTCTTTTTTATAGGAGTACTAGGTGTATTAGGACCCCTAGATTAGATTAGGATCCATCATAACCATCCAAACCAGTAAAACACGTCATCCAGCCAATCCCAGAAGGGCACATCATCCCTAAACCTCAGAAACAAGTCCACTAGATCTGGGCAGATGGGGGGTCGACACCTATGTCGACTCCTCTAAGGGAGTCGACGTCCTAGAGCGGAAGATTTCCCGCTCACCCAGGTTTTACTGATTTTGGTTTTTGAACTCGTTTTTGATTTATAATTATTATTTTAATTTAAATTATGCTAATTCTAGAATTCTTCTAAGCTTCATAACTTCTTCATATGATATCCGATTTACACAAACTCAGACTCTACTCCAAGCAGAATTCCGAGACGAACACAATGGAGCAACCCGTTTCCCATAATTCTTCTTATAAAAATTAAGTATTCTTTAATTATCCCTTATGTCATGTTTTAAAATTACGGGTTGTTACATTCTCCCCTCCTTAAAGGATTTCGTCCCTGAAATCTTCAAGTTAAGAAGAATGTATCCTACCATCCAATCATCCATCTGCTCATCTATCATCCACAATCATCCATTGTACTTAAAGATTTCTAATGCTATATGAACATATGCAAAAGTGTGTGTTTAATATGTTTATGTTCCTTATCTAATGTAAAGATCACGCGGTCTACTGATTCAGTTGACCTCCTTAATGCAAAACATGATAGTGCCAAGCATCCATTATGCATGCAAAAGAATCCTAATGATACATATCATTTCTCTATGAGTGCACACCATTCATTCAAATTCACACTACACCATACAGGCCATTTCGCAACACCCAAAAGCGGACAATTTGCAATGGCCTTAGCCCGTTGCTATTTAGCAACGGCTTTGACCCGTTGTGGACATTTGTACGACGGTCAATGACCGTTCTACATTTTAGCACGGGTGCAGCCCGTTCTTTAATTCTGAACGCCTTACAAACCCATCCGTTCCCAATACGTACGCCTTCATTTCTCAAACGTGCGTTCTTCCATCAAAAAAGAAACTTTCCCATCTCAGAAAACAGATCTCGATTAGATCTCGTTCAAATCGAAGAAATCTCAATCAAATCTCGATCGACAACAATCAAAGAGTTTCTGCTAAGATCTCGTTCGGTTCTCAGGTGCCCTTTTCCAGAACGTATAACTCAGAGTTTTCTATTCGAAGTCAATCTATTTTCGGTATGTAAAAACTGATTTTAGTTGTTTTATTGTTGATTTAACGTGATAGAAATATAAATCGCTGATTAGATTTTTACGTTGAATGATTGTTTGTTCAATCTTGTATGAATCCAAAATACAATAGTCGATGATGCCTCATATTGGAAATACAATAGTTGATGATGGATTTAAATGTTTAATTATAGAATCTGTTGTGATTTAATGAGTTTGGAGGCTGCAAGGATATTTATTTAGGTATCCTATCTTCTGTGTTTCTTTAGGGTCAACCATCTCTTTGCGTTGATCTTATTTCTCCTTACATATTGGTTATGGTACATCAACTTTGGCTTGGTTTGTTGTTTCTGTTAGAGGTTCAGGTAGGCGAAGTATTTTCTTATAATCCACTCCCTTTGTATGACTACATAACATAGCTAAATGTTTAAAATAAGCAACTTCATTGAAAACAAATCATAATTTAATTGTATTACATTTGGTAGCTACAATAATGTAATGCTTATATATTCGATTTTGAAAATTTTGGTACCAAACTAAACGGCCTAGTTTAGATTTAAGAGTTCTCATTTTCTATTTTTTTTGTTATAATTTCATTCTACATAATTTACATATCATGACATGTTAGTCTTGTATGACCTATTTTTATCTCTCGCCCTTTCCTGTAATTAACAATTTGTTTATTAAAGTGCATCAATGTTAATTCTACGTTGTCGTACTAAGCTATTCGATTCAGTGGTGAAATTCAGCTAATAGGATTTGTAGTCCCTGTCTTTAAAAGCATTTACCAATTTACTATCGTGGATATAAAACATAGGAACATTAGTCTATTTTTGCATATCCATCTTCTGCAACATGGTAACATTTTATTTATTTGCATAAAAACTCCTAGCAATTCCATCACACTCAAACCGCTTTGGCATGGAGATTATGTAGTGGAACTAATGTATCCCATAACTGATCAATACAAAATGATTCGTAGGTTATTTTTGCATATCCACCCTAGACCCTCGTTATAAAATGATTCGTAGGTTCCTCTGCAGCTTCCATACAGCTGCCTTTCTTCTTCAGATCTCAAACCCCAGCTCTACCATGTTAATTAGCTTTGGTTATGGAAGTCGTAATCTAGGGTATCAGGCCACTCTTTATGCTGGTTGTTTTAATTATTCTCCTTTTTAGTTCGTCTACATTTCATTGTTCCTCCCTTAACGTTGATAGTAAAATATGATGCGGAAATTTAATTGCCTGTGAACTCGTTCCCTTGAAGCCACATCAATTTGTTGTATGTCTCCATTGTTTATTTTGAAGGAAGAAATGAGAGGTTTTCCTTACAGTCTATGTTTATCTTTTTTTTAATCTTGTGAGTGCCTTCATCAGCTATTTCACATGTTTATTTTGTGAGTGCTATTGAAGGTATTTGCAAAATAAAAAATAATGAAACTTATTTAATTAATTGTTCAACAGTTTGTTGACTGTATTCATACAGCTGCTTTTCTTTCTTCAGATCTATTCCCCAGCCCTAACCATGGTTATTAGCTTTGGGCATGGAAATCATAGTCTTTTCTCTTTTATTTTTTCTGAGACTAATTTGCTTCGTTATCTGGTCATTGTGGAAATTTAATTCCCTGTGAACTTGTTCCCTTGAAGCCACATCAATTTGTTGTATGTCTAATTTTCTTTATTCTTCCATTGTTTATTTTTGGATGAAAAAATTGGTGTTACATATAGATTCTCTTTTAACTTGATATCACTATACAGTGGCGACAGTGATGAACAATGTTTACAGACCTGTAATGATTTGCGGAAATGATCGCATTTATTGAACATCTAAGGGGCTGAGTTGCCTTTTCAAAGTTTAATCTTACTTTTTAGTTGTTAGCTTTGCACTTAAAACTAGCAGGCCAATCAATTAATTTGATCAAGTCTGGTGAAGTTTGAAGCAATAGAAAATGCTTCCCTCGCTATCCATTGTGATTTCTATTGCATATGGATGTTGGGTAGTTACATTTTTTTTAGTTTCTTTGCTTTTATATTTATATATTTGCTTATGGTTTTCTTACATTGTTCTTAATTTTTAAAGCTGCCATATATCTTTAAATTCTACTCATGAAATCGTTTGTCATATATAGTCATCATAGCGAAATTGTGGTAATTTGTGAATTGAGTTCAATGTTGGTATTTGGTAATGAGAGATGTCACGAGTACCGTTTATCATTGCTGTTTTCACAAATTATTAATTTTAGGTATGTCCAAGTAGAAACGTCTCAGGAAAAACAGTCCAAGTAGACCTGTAGTATTTTCCAACAACACGTCTTTAACCGTCTATAAATCAAAAATGCAATATAAAAGCTTGACTTCCACTGGTATGCACAACGTATTATTGATCAGTTATGGGATACATTAGTTCCAGACAATGCAAAATCGCTGTAAGCATGGTAACATTAGTTCCAGACAATACAAAAAAATGTATACACTATTTTGCTGCCTTCTTTTTATAGTGGAGTATCTATTTTGGAACACAACCTTAACCAGTTAGCTGTGCTTCCTGAAATAGTTTGAAGGAAGCGACGAAATTAGTTCAGATTTGTATATTAGTTCAGGTTTCATGTATACTAAATGGTATTCATATTTTCTTTTGTGTTTTTTATATTGACAATCTTTTTTTTTGTATAATTAGGTTTATTCTGTAATTTTGTCAATTTTATGACTGTTCTACGCTGTTGAGACAAATTATGGTGTTCTTTTAATTTTTGTCAACCATTAGGACCGAGAAAATATTTCATTCACTTTAGTTTTTTCTATTTGTATGGTTGGATAAATCTGAACTTATTGGGATATTCTAGGATTGAATTTAGTCACATGGTTTAATAAGGTATGATTTATGTTTATGGTAGTTTTTACCAATGGTCGGAGCTTTATAAGAAATTTCTAAAATATATTTGTTGTAAGTTCTTAATAGCAGTGAAAATTTTATTTTCATATTTTCGTTTAATTCAAGCACCATGTTTTGAATTATTCATATAATTGTTTAGTGATCTATTATGAACATGCATTATCTGATATTTCATGTGTAGCAAAAATAATAACATGAACACATGATGTCACTTATTTGCTTTAATTCCAATTGATATGCATGAAGCTTTATTATGTAGTAAGCTATTGTGTGGTAAGCTTATTGATAAACTTGATGTATTCCTGTACGATTTTATACATCTCTATCTTCTAACTGTCCGAAAACCTGTGGCTCGTCTAAATATATAAGTAGTATGAATGCATTTGGTCATTTTAGATTATGATCATAATAATCAATTGGATGTTAGCCAAAAGAAAGTGGGCCGGCATTACCATGGCAGTTAATCACAAAGAAAAAAAATCATGAAAAGCACGCCTATGTATACAAGCATCATTTTCTCTTTGCAAAAATTTGTTTGGTATAAAGCTATAATTTGACCTTATCAATATCATCATTATTAGGAATTAAAAGGATTCTAATTATAAATAAATGATGATTTGTGGAAAATGGAATTCTCATGTCAAAACTAAATACAATTATTTTCAAAACTAATTGCCTTCTCTTTGCACCAACACCGATTTAGGATTTTAACCTATTACTCTTCAAATCAAATTACGGTATTCATTGTGTATTGTAGTTTCTTGCGGATATAGTTGTGTATGATTCTTATCACCGGTAGCAACTTATCAAATTTAGATAATCATGGTGTCAAACTGAATAAGTTATCAATTCTTGACATGTTTATGGTATAGAAATGCATTTCTATAATAATGCATTTGTGTAATTTATAGTATAGAAATCAATGAAATAACACATTGATGTTTTAATCTAAAATCTATGATATATTTTTAGACTGAGCTAATCTATTTAGGTTTGAATCATTATTAACTTTGGTACTCGCTTGTACTATGTTGACAAAATGACTGTTTCAGCATCAAAGATGTATGATATATTTTCAGACTTGCTTGCATTTGCTTCTATGAAGTTAAAATCTGGTTAGATATGAATATATGTTATATGCATGTACAGACATACATGTATTTTAATTGAGTTGTGCTAGATTACATTTTTAGTAATTACTAGTAGTAAAAATGTATTTTGCACGGTTATTAAACTAAGAATTACCATAAGTACTCGAATATGATAATCATAATGTAGAGCAAGATATTGGGTTCGCAATAACGCATCTGCAAATTTAGTAAGATGGTATAAAAATATAAAACTAAACATCCCATGAATTAGCATTGAGTAGACAATATATTGTTTGCACAGTCATAGGGATTCTACGCTTATCCTAACCTAACAACAATAACACTAACTTGAGTTTATTATCGAAAAATTTAAACTAACAATGATTCATGCTATAAATTAGATTGAATATCGAACTGAATAATATAATTATGAAATACCTTGAATTTCCAGGTAATCTTTTCTTCCATTTGTTCGACATAAGGAAAACGGTTTGTTCTTGTTTACATGCTTTCATGAAGATTATGTGTGGAGAGTCGAGACATTTCTACATCAACAAATGTTGATCTGTAATAGAAAAAGAGGAATCAAGAATACCAAAATACCGAGTAATAAACTATCAAAATCCAACCAGTGCATGTTAAATTGTAAGATAAAAAATTATCAATTTGTTTATTTACTTAAGTTTAGTACTTAATGCCGATCTAAATTAATATTACTTCCTCTAATATACTGATGATGAATAAATTTAATTTTATGCTATTTATTATGTACTTACTGTTAGCAAATGACCAAGAACTTGTTCCCAATTATTATAAACTGCGAAATCACCAGAAACACAACAACCAAATGCCAAAGACATTGCCAGTTATAAAAATCAATACTCACATTATACTGATCAACAAATTCATTGTGTCTAGCAGTTTTACAGAACAGTTAGATGAGTCTAAATTAAAGCTTAAGTTTGCACCTTATTTTACATCAAAACTACCACTTATATGATGATATTAAGAGAATTCTATGGATGTTTAATTCGGCTTGTCTCTGATCAGTATCATATATGATCGTTATGTAGATACAAGAATAATGCATAATATTAGGATAACACGTAGAAGGGACACTTGCATGTTTGTGATGAGGTAATATATTAAGCCAATTGAAAAATAATGAAGACATATCGTATATATAGCAGGTCAATATGTCTTCCAGTATGGACAAAGAGTGGATGAAAGAATCCAATCGAAGAACCGCACGATATGTGGAAGGAGTGCAGAAGTTTATTGATTTTGTTAAGGAGAATGGTGGTAATAAGGAAATCTATTCTTGTCCTTGTACACAGTGCAACAATGAAAAAACGAAGATGAAATTAGATGAAATTCATTATCATCTGCTTAGACATGGAATTGTCCAATCATATACTGTTTGGCATTTCCATGGGGAAGAGTCGGCGAGGAGGCAAAAACAACCTGTTATTGAAGTCGTAAGTACCAATAAGTCTGAACTTCCTAGGATGGAGGATCTGGTTAATGATGCTGATAGATTTCATCATTTTCAACCAACAAGTTTGTTGCCAGATAATAGTGGAGAATTACCTACGGTTGATGTTGACTGGCAGACCAATCAAAATAAGGAGTATAAATCACTTTTTGATAATGCAAAAGAGTCGTTGTATCCTTCATGTCCAAAAGGGATAACAACATTATATTTCATCGTCAAGCTGAATAGCTTGAAAACCCAGTACAGCTTTTCTGACAACGGCGTGACTGCACTCCTTGAATTTTTAAAGGAATTACTCCCTGAAGGTAATACAATACCAACAAAGTATCCCGACATGAAGAAGATGATTAAACAAGTTGGGATGGATTATAAAACTTATGATGCATGCATTAATGACTGCATTTTATATTGGAAAGATGACGCAAATAGAGTTTTTTGTCCAGTTTGCAAAGATCCAAGATATAAAACAACATTCAACGAAGAGAAAAGAGCTACCAAAGTACCTCAAAAGACATTGAGACATTTCCCTCTAATTCCTAGGTTGAGGAGATTGTATACTATACCATGGATAGCAGATGCTATGACTTGGCATGCTCGTGCCAAGTCTAATTCAGATGTAATGCGTCACCCATGTGACACTTCTCAATGGCGAGCTGCAGATTCTTTTGATAAAACGTTTGCCGTGGAATCACGAAATGTCACGCTTGGATTAGCAACGGATGGTTTCAATCCACATGCATCTCTGGGTAGCCGTTATACCTGTTGGCCAGTAATTGTAGTACCGTATAATCTTCCTCCATCCATGTGCATGAAAAGAGAGTTTTCAATGTTGACATTGTTGATTTCTGGGCCAAAACAACCGGGAAAAGATATTGATGTATATTTGCAACCATTAGTAGACGAGTTACAACAGTTATGGGAAGGGATCGTTGCATTTGACTCATTTAATAAATCTGAGTTCACAATGAGAGCTAGGTTGTTGTGGGCGATTCACGATCATCCTGCACTTGGGACTTTATCGGGATGCACAACTCATGGCTATTTTGCGTGTCCTACATGTGGGGAGGACACTTGTTCTTACTATCTTCGTGAAAGTAAGAAGATATGTTACATGGGACATCGAAGATTTCTTCCTTTCAAACACAAGTTTCGAGACGATAAAACAAACTTTGATAACAAACAAGAATATCGTCGTCCTCCACGACCATTGACTGGTTATCAAGTTGAAGAGAAGGTAGCTAATATCAAAATGAAAGTTGGTAAAAATAAATCGGAAATCGGTCGAAAACGGAAAAAGAAAACCGATGAAGAAGAAGCTGACAATGTTCCCGCATGGTATAGGAGATCCATTTTCTTTGATTTACCATATTGGAAAGCAAATGTGATCCGACATAATATTGATGTTATGCATACGGAGAAGAATGCCACTGAGCATCTCATTAACACAATATTGGGTCATAAAGACAAGTCAAAAGATGGCATCAGTGCACGTAAGGATTTGAAAATCATGGGCATAAAACAAAAATTGTGGATGATGGAAGATCCTGAAACAAATAAAGTAATCATACCAGAGGCAGCTTTCGCCTTGAGCAAAGACGAAAGATTACGATTTTGCACCATTTTGAAAAACCTGGAAGTGCCTAGTAAATTCTCTTCCAATTTCAATAACAATGTGAGCATCAATCCTCCTGAATTAACAAATATGAAGTCGCATGATTATCACGTCATAATGCAACAATTACTTCCGGTATTGATTCAGCATTCTTATCCACAACATAAGGATTTGCATAATGCTATACATCGTGTAAGTCTATTCTTTAACATTTTATGCTCAAAGGTGATCAACAGAGAACATCTTTTAAAAGAAAAGGCTAGTTTGGTAGAAGCAATTTGTGTGTTTGAAAAATATTTTCCACCTGCATTTTTTGTCATTAGCATCCACCTTATGATTCATTTAGCCGATGAAACATTGATTTGCGGTCCTGTTAGATATAGGTGGATGTATCCTTTTGAAAGGTAAATTACTAAATTTAGTTTTGTTCATCATTCGATTTAAATAGGTACTAGTTATTTATAATTGATTTACGTTCATAGGTTAATGAAAACATATAAAGGATATGTGCGCAACAAAAGGTATATTGAAGGATGTATTGCAGAAGGATATATCACACAGAAAGCTAGTCTTTATTGCATGGAGTATATGCCAAAAGGAGGCGATGGCACGCATAAACATACCCGTGAGGCTTTTTTAGATGAGGATGATGAGTTTGCTGGTGAGATGCCTCTAGATAATGGTAAAGACATAACCTTAACCACAATGCAATTTGAACAAGTTCGTAGATGGGTCCTCAATAAGTATGATGGATTGGATGAATGGGAGAAGTAAGTTCATGAATAACTCCTGAATCTTCACTACTTTAAATCAACTCATATAAATATTTTGAAATGTGTTTCTTGAAGGAGGTATAACATTTATGTCAAAAGTACTAAATCTCAATCTCGAAGTGGGGTTTCGTCCATGGAAGCATGTCTAAGTTTTACTCTATGGTTACGTGGCGAGGTATATTAAAGTTTATATAATATATTTCACACATACTTAGATGAGTCATACACCTTATTAATAATATTTTCACATATTTTATTTTTTTAGTTGGTGAAAACAAAAGATGATGATTCAACTCTTTGGCGGCTTGTGAATGGGCCGAAGTTCAAGGCACGTAGTTATATGAAGTACCAAGTAAATGGGTTTACATTTTCCCCAAAGCGTTATGAAGAGCGGATGGTAACACAAGACAGCGGTGTATGCATGAGAGCAATTACAAAATTTAGGGCCAGTGGAAAAGATAAAAATTATAAAGAAGCGGAAGCAATGTATTATGGAGTTATTCAGGAGATAATTGAGTTGGATTACATAGATTTCAAACAAACGGTTTTTTATTGTGATTGGGTGAAGATCGAAGATAAGGTCAATGGTTGCAAGTTTGATTCTGTTTCAAACTTGATTACGGTAAACTTAGGAAAATTAAAGACCAAAGATAGGATTAATGATGAGCCATTTATTCTAGCGTCGGAAGCAAGTCAAGTGTTCTATTTAAAAGATCTTAAAAATAGTGGATGGTTTGTGGTTTTACACACACCTAAGTGGTTGACTACAACTGTGGATGACGTTGAGTTTCCTACTGCTTATCAATCAGTCTTTGAAGATAACAAAAAATTAGAAGATCTTACCAAATGCATTTGTTAATATAAGATGTATTTCTTAATTGAATTGAGTCGAATTTCAAATGTGGCTAACTTTTTTTTTACTATGACTATTATCAGCGTTTGTAATGTTTGCTATGTATGGAATCGTTTGTGATGTTTGTTGTGTGTGAACTCATTTGTGATGTTTGTTGTGTATGTTTCTTAATTGAATTGAGTTTCCTCCTTGAATTTAAAATTCTTAATGTAATTTGTTTTGTTTGTTTCTTAATTAAGTTGAGTTTCCTTGTTTGTAATGTTTACATCATAGTCAGATATGCACACGGTGCAAGGCTGGTAAGTAAGATCTTTTTCCACTTATACATCATTTGGCTATAACTTTTATACTTCTTTTCAGTTTGCCTGTTGGGGATAATGTATAGATGATATTTATAGACAATGCCTGACTGACTATATATGATTTACTAGTTTGCCTGACTGACTATTAATGAACATTGTAGGCAGGCTGTCACCGAGCCAACGACAACAAGAGATTGCAGTTGAGATTTCTTGATTCCAGCAGGTAATATGTTTATTTAATGATACCTAACTTTCTCAGCCGAGCATTTAGGTCACTATCATTTTTGGCTAACTTTTCTACAAATAATTATCGTCATTTTACTTAAATTATGAAGCACCAACATCATTATAGAATGCAACATATTCATATGTGTAAAGTATATTCATTAAAGTATATTCATTAAAGTATATTCATATGTGTAAAGTATATTCATTAAAGTATATTCATATGTGCACATATGTGTAAAGTATATGCAACATAAGCTTTTGTGTTTTAAACAAAGCCTGTGTTTAAACATAAGCTATTGTGTTCAAACAGTAACTTTATTTTTTTGGACTCCCTTATATAATGATCCATTGTATTCTTTCTAATATATCATTATACTGATTATTCAGTTATCTACAGTCCTATTTATTTTGCACATTGTACCCATTAATTTACACATTGTATCTATTATGACTAGTATCTATATTTGGATTACATTTCAGTTGGTCAAAGCCCAAGAAGAATCCAACTTTTTGAGTCTTAGGATAGTGCAACGCTGAACCATTTTCTCCAACCTAGACAAAATCTACCACATGTACAATTAGGCCTTAAGCAATCAATTTTTTTGCTACACATGTACAATGTGCGATTCCAAATACCAAGTAGCATATTCTTTTGCATTAGGACACCTATAAAATAATTTATAGAATCTACTGATTAGCTCTCTTTTATTAAAATTTCATACAGCATTAATGTCAGCAGCCGCAGAAGCGTCGATCCATTCAGTCGGTCATTCGTCATCTTCACAACCCCATAAAGTTGAGGCAAACGCTTATGGTGCTCCAATTTCAGATAATGCTGGAAAAATAGGTAGTAAAATTGGTAAACTGGTACGAATTCACGTGCCAATATCATATGATAGTTGGGATAAAGTACCCAAGAAATGTAAAGATGACGTTTGGAATGAATTGCGGGTAAGCCATGACAACTATGTTCATTTTGCTTTTTGTTTGTTTTATAAGAAATTATACATTAACAGTTACTTAACACATTAACAGTTTTTATAATGAAGTTAAATAAATGAATTTGATGTTTTGCATTACATTAATGTTTTTTTTTATCTTCATCATATACAGACATTTTTTGAGCTAGAGTCAAATGCAAAAGAGCTTTATTTAAAAAAAATGTGTGAGTCATTTAGAAGATACAAAAGCGAATTGAGGACAGGGTACTACGACAAATTTGATAATGATGAAGAAAGGAGGAAACACTGTCCTCCAAAAGTTAGCCAAGAAGATTGGGATGGATTCTTGAATAACGAATTAAAACCCGGTGCACGCGAAAGAAGAGAGCTAGGCAAAAAAAAAACAGATCACAATACAATTATAGTCATCACAGTGGTCGTACAAGTCATGCCGTGGTAGAACATAAGATGGTACATTCAAATTAAATTACCTACATTACAGCCTGATTTTTTTTTTCAACTTAAAAGAATAGTTATTTTCAAATATTTGGTTGCAGGTAAGTGAAAATCCAGAAAAAGAAATCACACGTCGTCAGGTTTGGGAGAAAACTCATACAAAAAAAGATGGCACCATATCGGATTCAAATTCTTCGTACTTTGTAAGTTAAATAATACATTGATGGCTGGTCATCAAAAGATTTGTGTACTGTTTTTTTTTTTGGTTAAATCCATAGAATACATTGATGATGATTCTTCGTACTTTGAAACGTTAAGCTCTCTTTTTTCTTATTCAAGAATGTGCTAAAATAAACCAAAGAAACAGATCCGGTTTCTTGGTTAAATCCATAGACATGCCTTAAGACTTAAGAGTCAATAAAATGAAAAAAAATCAAACAAAATTTGATTTGATACTAGTCAGCAGTGCACATCTCATGCAGTAATTCCCTAATCTCATGCAGTAATTCCCTAAGGGGCATGAATTGTTTGTTGTTATTATTATGACATATATGTTTACATGGTTTATTTGCCTATTGTTTTGAGTTTATTAATTTATCAATGCATGTAATATCTCAAGTATTTTCATATTTTAGGTTAAAATTGCAAAAGCGAAAGAAACAATCAATGATGACAAAGAACAAGATTTGACAGTGGATGAAGACATTTTATCGCAAGTGTTCGGCAAGGATAAAAAGGGCCGAACTCGAAGCGTTGGAACTATGATATCAAAATCACAAGTTAAAGCTTCTTCTATTCCACGTAAACAACTCAAAAGGAGTAAAGCAGGCTTAGAGAATTTGACAACAAGGATTGATAAGGTTGAGGGGAAATTGGAGAATATGGATCGGACATTGAACTCAATTGTTGGCATTTTAAAAGGATATGAGAGTCGAGAAAACCAGACACCAGACATTACTTCCAACGAAGGAGGAAGTAGCGGGACACATCAGGAAAATGTTGGAAGAACGTTGAACAACGACAATGTTGCTAATCCGCGGAATTTGCATGTTTCGGCAAATCAAAAATGTGAAGTGTTAAGCTTTAATCTAGAGGTTGTTGCAACTGGTTTAGTGTGCAAAGATTCGACGGCATCCATCATACATGGGAAACCCGTTCCTCCGACACATGAGAAGGTGATTCTAGACAACATACTATTACCGGATGAGATCACAGCCAAACAAAACCATCCTCTTGCTACGACCTTTGGTGATATTGGAGTCGGTGGTTATGTGTGTCATCCAAAGAGTTCAATTCGATATGTTTAGATGAAGGAGCAGGTATGAACTATTACAGTCTTTTCGATTTATTTTCAAATTTTTAGAGTTATGCAGTTATGATAATGATGATGTGTTTCATTTGAATTTTTGCTTATTAAAAATAAATTTGAGTTTAGGTTACATCTACAATGGTAATAATAATACAGTTGTGAATCTAATTTAACAAGATTGGGTGGAATATAAAATGAATAAGTAGGTAATGAATATTGATATACAAAGGGAAATAATAAGAATGAATTGAATTAAATTTATTAGGATTGAACTAAAAACATACATAATGTATATTATGCTGTTAATAAGATTTGAAGACTCATTAAAATAAATAAGAGTTTAAATTTACCTCAAGATATGGATTGAAAACTTAAGAAACTGTAATATACAAATAGATATATATTTTTTCTATAAAATGGTGACCATGGAGGCTTTTGTAGATAACTGTTGACGAGTATATGTTTTTAACCTGAAATCACGTCTAAAATTGTATGTTTGCAGGTTTCAAATCCTTTGAATGATCATAAGAAAAAGGGAATGATAAAATAAAATAAATGATTGAGTAGAGCGGTAGTGAAAGGTAAAGATTAGATTGCAATATTAATTTATCAATCGATCTTACTTGCATAACCTACAATCTCAAAATAGATTGATACCTAACATATTTGAATTCCGGAATAAGCTTTGTTTACCACAAAATGAAAAGAAAACATATGTGAACCATGTACATATGTTTGGCCATCGGACAATTCAGATTTATTTTTCATTGGAGGAGACCAAACTTTTGGTATAATTCTATTTAAACACTTGAATGTTAAATATGCTAAGCAATCCGGTGAGATTTATAAAAAAAAACGAGGATAAAATAACATGCGAATGACAACTTGGTGTTGATCAAGTTTTTATTACCTTAGATAAAATCCAACTTACCTTCAACTTTGTTATTCTACAAGAAAACCAACTCAACAATACAAATTTCCATCCCAAACTCACAATAAATATCTAAAAATGATGGAAAGAACAACATAATACTGAAGAGGCGAAAAGTATCTTAAAAAGTGCAAATACTATAATTATGACACATCATTGCACCCAAAAGAAATTAGAAATATATGAAATGTCGAAAGAAATAAAAGAACGAGTTTTTAAAATCTTTGGTAAATGTTAAAAAGGAATTTTGAAATCGTTTACGCATCACAGTATCGCTTCACTGATTCAGGATGAGAGTTTGATGATTAAAAATTCACTCAGTCGTGCTCTGTTAGGATTCAGAACTGCTAGTGAGCAAGTTATTTCTCACTCATTTGACATCCCTTTTGGCAAATGTTCTTAGCGATGTAAGCAAAGTAGAATATGGGCAAATAAAAACATATGTTTAATTATAATACATTAAGGTTTGTTCAGTATATCTCCTTGTCATGTTGAAATCTCCACCGTTTAAAACATAAGCATTTCAGGTTTCTCCTTGATTTTTTTATACCAAAAGGTTCCCATCGTATATCCTGTTTTAGTCAAATAATTAGATTTACTTGAACCATAAATTCCAAGGTGAATCGCCAACCGACTATGATATAGACGGTTATATACATACCAGTGGTCCTTTAAACTTTCCAATTAGTTCCAGAACAGCAGCAGTAACATAAACACCTAAAGAGTTTCTTTTAGCCTTTATGATTTTCTTAGATTGCCTAATTGCTTCTAAAGCATTAGGTTCAGATGGATTTGTGACTGTGGGTAGAGATACATGCAAGAAAGTGAAATGGTTGCCCCATGGTGCCTTTGAATCACGTCTTCTCATATCTTTAAGTGGCTGATATGCACTGATTGCTCTTGTGTTAAGTAACACAAGTGCTGTCACGTTTTTAGGTTTTGCTGTTTCTTCACTGGTGGTAGAATGAAGATACAGCTGAAGTCCACTGAATATTATCCCTGTTATCACATCATTTACCGTCTATGCATACATTTGAAAAAAGGAAAAAAATGAAAAAGGTTATGTTCATATAATTAATGATAACTTATAAGAATTTTAGACGTATGAGTAAGAATGTTTCTGCAAGAAGCCTCAGCATAAAAACCAAGTCAGATAATTAATGTTTGTTCATATAATAACCAGGTAATATATTACAAGGGCAGGTTTTCTACATTCATACAATAGTAGTAGTGTATGGGAAGATGTTCAATCTCTGAGAATATGATGTCGGAATAGTGTATTGAATTTCTGATACATAGCCTTTACTGTCATGAATTGAATGTGCATTTCAAATCATAAGAAGTCTCTGGTCAGCTGCAGTAGATGACCAATAGTATTTTGTTCACACTAATTTTTTACAGTGTGAACAAAAACTATTTTTTGTTGCTTGAAATCAATTAGTTCATACATGACTCTCTGATTTTCGTCAATTAGGTCTATGAGTTATGTTCACACTATTAAAAATAGTGTGCACAAACTCGGATTCGTGGTTGACCAAATGAGCAGTTGGCAGACAACGTTAAGGGCAAATTTGTTGAGTAGCTAATGATAGTTGTTACATTAAATATAATGTTTGATGGATCATAATGTTCTACAATATTCAAAACTTCTCTGCATTAACTGCCAATCTCAATCTCATCCTTTTGCTAAGCCACGCAACCATATGTTTGTCATGGATGCAATAATTGCATCATTTTAAAATGTGTGTACTACTTTGTTAGGAATAGCTCTCGTTTGGTCAGGTGTCCTATTATTTGTTGATCATGGTAAACAAAATTTGACCCAAGGCCTTTTACCCAAAGACACGACATCCTTTTAAACTTCAAAGTTTAATGATAAACAGGTAAGGTTAGGCGCAACTGAAGAGTACACTATGACTAAACCATATAGCACATAAGAAAACTATGTTCTTAGAATAAAAACGCAATAATTTATTCTATTTGAAAAGAGTTTTCTTAACACTTTTTCATTTTCTTGGGGTGTAACTCTTTGTAAGAAAAGGCTAAAAGAAACTCTTTAGGTGTTTATGTTACTGCTGCTGTTCTGGAACTAATTAGAAAGTTTAAAGGACCACTGGTATGTATATAACCGTCTATATCATAGTCGGTTGGCGATTCACCTTGGAATTTATGGTTCCCATCGTATATCATGTTTTAGTCAAATAATTCTTTTTTGTTCCTCCCTCCCCCAACCCCTCCCCTCAAGTTTGGATTTTTAATTCAAGGATAGTATTTGGTAAAAATAGCTGTTTATGGTTATATTTTCTCAATTCTCTTTTCAGTTCGCTTAACAGTTTCATTATCAGGACAAGGGAAAATAAAACCGATCTTATAAATTACAGTTGTCATTTATTTGTCGTGAGCGTTAGAAAAAAGTTTATGGCAGGCAAAATAAAATGTTTACAGTAAACAGACAAGCAGTGACATAGTAAATAATTGTAGTAAATCATAAACAGATGCTTTCAAGGACAAATAAATGACATAAGTATTAAAAGTTTGTGGTGATATAGAAACATGATTTCAAAACCAGAGAAAGTATACAAATAGCTTAAGCGAGCAGTAGTATAACCAAAAACATTAACATAAAAATTTAAACACGTTGAACCGAATAAAATATGACCTTGAAAGTAGTGAGAATATTTGTATAATCCGACTTTAATTCAACTAATTAATTATTTGATCGCCATTATTATAATATTTTATTGTTTGGTGATGAGCCCCCAAACAATGACATTTGCTAACTATTAGCATTCCATAAATGAAATCATGTTCTCGCTGTTTGACCAAGTGAATGTAATTAAGATGACCAAATTGGGAGCCTAGCATCCATGAGTTTTGTATCCGCCTCGTACAAAAACTATATAGTAGTTTCCTAATTTTGGGCTCTGCAGTGATCCAATAAAAAAAATCATAACATGTGTTGGGATCCCTCCTTAATTGGAGAGTTTCTAGAAAATTCTAGACGTTTCTAGAGAAATCTAGAATTTTCTAGAATGTTCCGGAGAACTCTAGAGAAGTGTAGAACCCTCTAGAAGCTTGTGGAAGAGTGTAGAACCCTCTAGAAGCTTGTGGAAAAGTGTGGAACCCTCTGGAATATTCTGGAGACGTGTGGAACCTTCTGGAACCTTACGGAAGATTATGGAAGAATAAAGAAGGGAATGGAAGAGTGTAGAGATTCCGAGAGAGTGTGGAGCATTCTAGAGAATCAAACTCTACCATCGGATGCAAGTAATCACCACCATTCATTATGGAGGTTGAGTAGTATAAATAGGAGAAGGAGCCCTATTACTATCCATCCAAGAATCCAAGAAAGAAATCCACTTCTTAGAGTGAGAAAAATACTTGAAAGTTAGTAAGCCTCTTTGAGAGAAAAGAGAGATAGCTTAAGAAGTATCTATCCTTAAGCTTGAGTCAAGTGTGAGCTACTTTTGTAATTAAATTCTTGTAATCCTACTATTCCTTTGTATAGTGGAAGAATCTCCATATTGGAGAATTATAAACTCTTGTGCACCCGTTGCTACTTTTAATTTTAATTGCCTATCTTAACTTCACGAAGCGGGAAAGACCGAGATTTCCCCAACAGTGGTATCAGAGCCAGGTTCATCTGTAGCCGTAACAAGCTCGTGTAAGTTCAAGATGGAGGATAATGTCGCTCATGATGGAGACATGTTCAAGCTCACAGCCAACAACTACTCCTATTGGAAGCCAATGATGGAGGACCACTTGTATTGTAAGGATTTGCATGAGCCCATCATCTACAAAGATAAAGTGGCAGGGAAGAGTGATGCTCAATGGGAACTGTTGAACCGGAAGGCTGTTGCTATGATCCGTAAGTATATTGACAAAACTCTCTTCGAGCATGTTTCTACTTATACAAATGCCTATGAATTATGGACAAAGCTTGAGTCCATGATTCAGAAGAAAACGCCTCGCAACAAGGCCAATTTAGTTCGACGGTTGGTGAAATTGGAGTATAAGGATGGTCATAGCATGATTGAGCACTTGAATAACTTCAAGGGGCTCGTAAATCAACTAACAAAAATTGATATGAAGATTGATGATGAGTTACAAGCTCTTCTACTCCTCAGTTCCTTACCGGAAAGTTGGGACACACTTGTTGTTACACTTAGTAACTCAGCTCCGGAAGGAAAGTTAACTATGGATACCGTCAGTGACAGCCTTCTTGGTGAAGAAGCAAGGAGAATGGAACGAGACGAGTCTATTCATCCCGAAGCTAATGTTGTTGACAATCCGGGTAGGAATGAAACTCGTGGACGTAGCAAGAGCCGAAATCCACATCAATCTCGAGGAAGATCCAAGTCACGCTCGAAGATTACATGCTATTATTGTGGAAAGATAGGTCACAAGAAAATGGAATGTCGAAGCTTCAAAAGAGACCAAAAGGCCGGTAATGTTAAGCCTGACCAAATAAGCCTAACGAAGAAGCAAGAAGAAAAGAGTACTACTGCCATAGTATTGAAGGAAGATCTGCTATATCTCGTTGGTGAAAGTAACATTCTAAACATTGCTTGCGATGAGAGTTCTTGGATTATTGATTCTGGTGCTTCCTTCCATGTTACTCCACATGAAAACTTCTTCTCATCCTACCAAAGAGGTGACTTTGGCACGGTGCAAATGGGAAATCAAGATAGAAGCAAGATTGTTGGAATAGGAGACATCACTCTGACGACAAGCACCGGGTGCAAGCTTATTTTGAAAGATGTGAGGCATGTCCCAACCATGCGCCTCAGTCTTATCTCCGCTGGAAAACTAGATGATGATGGTCTGATGAATTACTTTGGTGAGGGGAAGTGGAAGCTCACCAAAGGAAGTTTGACGATGGCTCGAGGAAAGAAGGTAGGCTCATTGTATGTAATGCAAGCTAAGCTATGCAAAGAAGAAGTAAACGTCTCTACTGATGATATGGACATATGGCATCAACGACTTGGGCACATTAGTGAGAAAGGTCTTCACATACTCATTCAGAAACAACTCCTCCCTAACGTGAAAGGTAAACCACTTCATCCTTGTGCTCATTGTTTAGCTGGAAAACAACACAGGGTTGCTTTCCAAAGATCTTCTCCGCCCACAAGGAGAAAGAACATTCTAGACCTCGTGCACACTGACGTATGCTCAATGTCTGAGAGATCCATTGGTGGTGCTCTACATTTTGTCACCTTCATTGATGATCATTCAAGAAAAGTATGGTTGCACCTGTTAAAATCAAAGGATCAAGTGCTTGATGCCTTCAAAGAATTCCATGCTTTAGTGGAACGTGAGACTGGACGAAAGATCAAGTGTGTACGATCAGATAACGGAGGTGAGTATAGAGGCCCTTTTGAAGTCTATTGCAAGAAATATGGCATTAGGCTAGAGAAGACTCCACCCAAGACACCACAATTGAATGGGCTAGCTGAGAGAATGAATCGAACCATTGAAGAAAGAGTTCGTTGTGTGCTCTCTCATGCTAAGTTACCCAAATCATTTTGGGGAGAAGCTATAATGGCTGTGATCGACATTGTCAACCTCACACCATCAGTTCCTTTGGATGGGGCCATTCCTGAGGAAGTTTGGACGGGCAAGAGGGCTTCATATAATCATCTCAAGGTGTTCGGGTGCAGGGCATTTGTTCACATCCCAAAAGATGAGAGAGCCAAGCTTGATGCAAAGACAAAGGAGTGTATCTATCTTCGTTCACCTAAGGATGAATTTGGGTACCGGCTGTGGGATCCAATTAACAAGAAGGTTATTCGCAGTAGAGATGTTGTATTCTCCGAAGACCAAACAATTGAGGACATCAAGAATTCAGAGAGGCCAAGATTGAGAAGCTATAAGAATACTGAACCTACTATGGTTCGACATGAAGATAATAACACCCAAGAAAGTAGTGATGCTGAAGATCATGAAACCCATCATGAACCGGTCCAGGAAGAACCTCAATCTAGCACTCCAATCGCACCAGAGCCAAGACGATCCTCAAGGGACAGAAGACCATCCAGTCGATACAACACAGAGGAGTACGTTACGCTCACTGATGAGGGGGAGCCTCAAAGCTATAAAGAAGCAATGAGTGGTTGTCATAAAGAAGAGTGGAGAATAGCCATGCAAGAAGAAATGCAATCCTTGCATGAGAATAATACATATGAACTAGTGGAGCTACCAAAAGGGAGAAGAGCTTTGAAGAATAAGTGGGTTTATAGAATCAAGACCGAAGAGAACTGTTCAAAGCCTCGCTACAAAGCTCGGTTAGTCGTTAAAGGATTTGGACAAGAAAAAGGTACTGACTTTGAAGAGATATTCTCTCCCGTGGTAAAGATGTCATCAATCCGAGTTGTCCTTAGCCTAGCAGCCGTGCAAGATTTGGAGATTGAACAACTCGATGTCAAGACGGCATTTCTACATGGTGACTTAGAGGAAGAGATCTACATGGAACAGCCTGAGGGATTCAAAGTTCCAGGCAAAGAAGATCTAGTGTGCCGCCTCACAAAGAGTCTGTATGGACTTAAACAAGCACCAAGACAATGGTACAAGAAGTTTGACGCATTCATGGCAGAACATGACTTCAAAAAGACAGAAAGCGATCATTGTGTCTTCATAAAGAGGTATGTAAGTGGTGACTTTCTCATACTTCTGCTCTATGTTGATGATATGCTAATCATTGGACAAGATCGCATAAAGATAGCTGCTTTAAAGAAAGATCTAAGCAAGAGCTTTGCCATGAAAGATTTGGGACCGGCTAAACAAATCCTTGGGATGAGAATAACTCGTGATAGATCAAAAAGACCGTTGTGGCTATCCCAAGAGAGATATATCGAGAAAGTGTTGGAAAGGTTCAACATGCACAAATCAAAGCCGGTTAACACTCCACTAGCTGGGCACTTCAAGCTAAGTTCAAAGCAGAGTCCGACAAGTGAAAAAGACAAGGAGGAGATGAAGAAGAAACCATACTCATCTGTAGTAGGCAGCCTTATGTACGCAATGATATGCACAAGACCAGATATCGCTTATGCAGTTGGTGTTGTCAGTCGCTTCTTGGCTAACCCAGGGAATGAGCATTGGGTTGCAGTCAAATGGATCCTCCGATATCTACGTGGAACTTCCAAAAGATGTTTATGCTTTGGAAAAGGAAAACCTGTGTTAGAAGGATATACAGATGCAGACTTGGCTGGTGACATTGATTCATGGAAATCAACATCGGGATACTTAACCACTTTTGCAGGGGGAGCTATTTCATGGCAATCAAAGCTACAAAAGTGTATTGCATTATCCACTACAGAGGCAGAGTATATTGCAGCTACTGAAGCTTGCAAGGAGATGTTGTGGGTGAAGAACTTGCTGCATGAATTGGGAGTGGATCAAGAAAAGTATGTCTTGAAGTGTGACAATCAAAGTGCAATTTACTTGGCAAAGAATTCAACATTTCATTCCCGCACAAAGCACATTGATACAAGATATCACTGGATCCGAGGAGTTCTCGAGGAAAAGCAAATACACCTTGATAAAGTTCACACGGATGAGAACTGGTCTGATATGATGACCAAGGTAGTACCAACAAAGAAGTTTGAAGATTGCTGTCAAGGTGCCGGCGTACTACTACCCCCCAATTAAGTCGGGAGGGGGAGATTTGTTGGGATCCCTCCTTAATTGGAGAGTTTCTAGAAAATTCTAAACGTTTCTAGAGAAATCTAGAATTTTCTAGAATGTTCCGGAGAACTCTAGAGAAGTGTAGAACCCTCTAGAAGCTTGTGGAAGAGTGTAGAACCCTCTAGAAGCTTGTGGAAAAGTGTGGAACCCTCTGGAATATTCTGGAGACGTGTGGAACCTTTTGGAACCTTACGGAAGATTATGGAAGAATAAAGAAGGGAATGGAAGAGTGTAGAGATTCCGAGAGAGTGTGGAGCATTCTAGAGAATCAAACTCTACCATCGGATGCAAGTAATCACCACCATTCATTATGGAGGTTGAGTAGTATAAATAGGAGAAGGAGCCCTATTACTATCCATCCAAGAATCCAAGAAAGAAATCCACTTCTTAGAGTGAGAAAAATACTTGAAAGTTAGTAAGCCTCTTTGAGAGAAAAGAGAGATAGCTTAAGAAGTATCTATCCTTAAGCTTGAGTCAAGTGTGAGCTACTTTTGTAATTAAATTCTTGTAATCCTACTATTCCTTTGTATAGTGGAAGAATCTCCATATTGGAGAATTATAAACTCTTGTGCACCCGTTGCTACTTTTAATTTTAATTGCCTATCTTAACTTCACGAAGCGGGAAAGACCGAGATTTCCCCAACAACATGCACTTCTTAAAAGTAAGCTCAAGATAAAAGTAAGCTCAGGATAAATACTCAAAACGTAAGATCGAAGTTGTGTGGGCTGAAACATTCAAGCAATACTCAAAAGCCTAATTTTAAGAAAATGGTTAAAAAAACACATTTTATACCTTGGCATCCATGTTTTCTTCTTGGATTGGCCAACGGAAACCTTCAATCTACTTGTTAAAACTCAATATTATGCTTCATAAGGAGCTGTTTTAATTACTCCACCAACCTTAACAGATGTTGAGCTAATTTCACTATCATTTACTATTCTTTTGATCTAGCATCAAGATTAAAAGGGATATTATTAACTAAATATCGAATGTTGTGTGATATCAGAAACTTCAGTTAATGAATAGACTGCAAACACCTGGAAATAAGTATATTTCGAAAATTTTGAACATCAATGCAATATTTTAGATTTCATCGCATCATCATCATGTCCTAACAAATTGCCAATTTAAAGCATAGTCAGTAATGATGCTTGCATAAGACAGTTGCTGTTATGGCAGTCATTGATGTAATCACTAAAGACAACACAATACATCCTATTTTCCAAACATACAACTGTTCACTAATGGGTAATTTGTATTTTGCATAGAAGGATTACACAGCGGCACGGCAAAGCTGAATCATTTTCTTCACAGTAGAAGTAAAATCAAAAATTATTTAGCTCACACATCTTCAACTTTTTTTTCGTATATAGGATCTTGAGTTAGATGGGTGTAGTTTAACTAACTTAGAAACAGTACAGTACTTGAAGTTGAAATATATGAAAATCACTTCACGTCGAGTTTGATTTTTACAAGAGAAACGGTCGTGTTTCGATCGATAATTAGTCATTATTAATGTACCAATGAACTGTGTATTATTGAAAGCTACCTTCTCTTAATTAACATCTCATATGGTTTAGATTTTATGCAGGTAGGTGATGATAACGCCATAGACAGGCTAGCTCAAGAAGAAAAGCAACATTAATGTATGATATATGAACAATTAATATAGTATTATTGTGGTGAAGTTGAAATATGTAATATCATGTGGTTACTGCTATTGAACTCTAGAATGCACTGTAATATTAATTTTGTTACTGCAAACTATTAGATGTTTTAAGTATGTAATGTATTGTTGAACTTTAAAATTATGTTACATTTGGTCTTCATGTGTTGAATTTATTGGAAATTGTCAGTTTATTGATATTTCTTTGTGGTATTATGTTAAATCTGTAAACATTTGTACTGAGTAGTATGAAAATTTCAATTTATTGGAAGTAACGAGGAGGACAGAAGCTATTTTTTTTTTATATTGTAGGATTTAGCAACGGCTAAAAGCCGTGGCTAAATACAAAACAGCAACGGCTTTTAGCCGTGGCTAAATACCAAACAGCAACGGACTATGGCCGTTGCTAAATACAAATTCTGCAACGGACATCAGCCGTTGCAAAATAATAGCAACCCCTTAAACAGCAACGGCTCAGAGCCGTTGCAAAATCAATTTGCAACGGCTGAAAGCCGTTGCGAAACAGCGTTTTTGGTGTAGTGTCACCATCCATATGATAACACATTCAATATACATCCATTAACTTAAATACGCACACTCATTCATATGCAATATGGAAGTGATGGAGCCGATCCAGTGCCTAATGTGTGTGTAAATGCATCCACGAGCAACCACTAGCAAACACTTACATTCACTTGCATCCACCAAACATAACATGTCTCAAACACATGTTTACAACCATAGGATTTTCTACCTAAGGGTCGAAGATATAATCGAGAGGATACACTAAACGACAGAACAAGTATAAACAAAGCGGTAGAAAAAGGAGAAGTTAAGAACATACCCTCAAAAAGGAAGGGGTACGACGCGCGTATTTTGTCTTCAGTCTCCTAAATGCGTCTCCTTGATCATCTCCCAACTGGACTTTAACCAACTTGACATCTCGGTTGCGTAATTTTTTGACCTCCGATCCAAGGATACATGTAGGAGCTCGTCTAATCGTGGCATCTCGCTTTACTTCCACTTCTCTAAGCATCCTTGGCTCTACTACTTCCGCGGTATCATGTAAACACTTCCACAAATGCGACACATGAAATACGTCATGAACACCACTAAGCTTCTCGAGCAACTTCACTTTGTAGACCATTTGTCTAGTTCGCTCTGTAATGGGGAGTGGCCCTATGAACCTTGGTGCCAATTTCCCTACAGATCCAAAACGAACTACAATCCTCAACAATGATACTTTAATAAAGACCATATCTCCAATACTAAACTCAAGATAGGTCCTTCTCTTATCAGCATATGACTTTTGTCGGTCATGTGTCGTCTTCATGCGTCTTCGAATCAAGTCTATCTTCTCCGAAGTTTCCCTAATCATCTCGGGCCCAAGCAAAATCTTATCCGTAGATTCTCACCAACAAGTCGGTAATTGGCAAGGTCTTCCATATAGAGCCTCAAAAGGTGCCATGCCAATACTAGTCTGATAGCTGTTGTTGTAGGCAAACTCTACTAATGGAAGATGTTCCTCCCTTGTCCCTCCAAAGTCCAAGATGCATAACCTCAAAAGATCTTCTAGAATCCGATTCACTCTTTTTGTTTGGTCGTCCGTCTGAGGGTGATAAGCAGTGCTCAAACACAATTGCATTCCTACCGCCTCTTGCAAGCTCTTCCAAAACTCACTGGTGAAAATGGGATCTCGGTCGCTTACGATACTTGAAGGTATGCCGTGTAGACGAACTATTTCTCGGAGATGAACAGATGCTAACCATGTCGCTGTTCTTTTACTCTTAACAGGAATAAAATGGATGCTCTTGGTAAGTCTATCTACTACTACCCAAATCCCCATATTACCCTTCCTTGACCTCGGCAACCCATCAACGAAATCCATGGAAACACTCTCCCACATCCACTACAGAACCTCTAAAGGGTGAAGCAAACCACCAAGCTTCTTTTGCTCAACCTTAACCTGCTGGCACACTAAGCATCTAGAAACGAACTCAGCCACATCCTTCTTCATTCCGACCCAAAAGAAAACTTGCTTTATGTCCCTATACATCTTGTCACCACCGGGATGTATGGTCAGCTTAGAACGATGCACTTCTTCAAGATTGTCTTTCTCAAACACTCGTCTCGAGATACACAAAGTTTCCAATCCCTACGCAACCAACCTGTATCATCTATAGTATAACTACTAAGATGGCTTGAAGACTCCCCTCTTATGAGCTTGTCTACTATCTTTATCAGCTGTGGGTCGTCTCGCTGTGCCGCATCTATCTTTCCCAAAAGCGTAGGTCGTACCTCTAACGATGCCAACAAGCCGGGTACATAATTGATAGAAGGTCTAAAGTCAAAGGTAGAGATATACTCTAAACTCTGCCGCTCTACAAACAAAGGACTCAAGTTAACTTCTTTCTACTCAAGGCGTCTGCTACAATGTTACCCTTGCCGGGGTTATATGCAATCTCAAAACCGTAGGATGCTAAGAACTCCATCCACCTCTGTTGCCTTAAGTTTAGATCATTTTGACAGAACAGGTACTTTAGTGACTTATGGTCTGTATACAACTCAAAACTCTCTCCAAGAAAATAGTGACGCCAAGACTTACGCACAAAAACTATGGTAGCTAACTCTAAGTAGCGGGTAGGGTAATTCTTCTCATAGGCCTTTAACTGCCTTCCAACATAGCATATCACCCTTCCCTCTTGCATCAAAACCGCGCCAAGCCCTGTCCCGCAAGCATCGGTATACACTGTGAACGATTTACTCCCATCATGCAAAACTAAAACTGGAGCTGTCATCACTACCCTCTTCAAACATTGGAAAGCATCGTCACAGTCAACATCCCAAGAAAAGGTCAAACTCTTTTTCGTCAACCGTGTAAGTGGGGATGATATCTTAGCAAAGTCCTTAATGAACTTTCTGTAATAGCCCGTCAAACCAAGGAAACTTCTTACTTCTGTTGCATTCTTAGGAACCTTCCAATCTTGGATTGCCATCACCTTCGCGGGATCCACAGCTATCCCTTCCTTAGAGACCACGTGCCCTAAGAACCTCACTTCTTTTCTTCAAAAATGACATTTGGAGAACTTAGCTTTAAGTTGATTTGCTCAAAGAGTCTCCAAGACTTCCCTAAGATGTAGGGCATGTTCTTCCTCGCTTTTAGAGAATATCAAAATTTCATCCACAAAGACCACCACGAACTTGTTTAGAAACACCTTACTCATCAAGTTTACGAAATATGCAGGCACATTCGTCAAACCCAAAGGCATGACGAGCCATTCGAAGAAACCATCGAGAGTTCTAAAGGCAGTCTTATCTATACTATCCTCAACTACCCTCAACTGATGAAATCCTGTAGCTAAGTCCAACTGTGAGAAAACCGAAGCACCAACCAACTGATCGTACAAATCATCTATCCTCGGCAATGGGTGTCTGTTTTTCTTCGTGAGCTTATTCAGCTCCCTATAGTCCACACACAATCTAAGCGAACCATCAGCCTTCGTAGCAAAAACAACAGGAGTACCCCTCTCCGAGATACTTCTTCTTATGAACTCTTTCTCAAGCAACTCTTTCACTTGTTTACTAAGCTCCCTCCTTTCTCTTGGAGCCATGTGGCGCACTGGCAATGCAACTGGTTTTGCATTGTCCACCAAGTATATACAGAAATCTATCTCGCATTTTGGAGGTAAGCCCCTAACCTCCTCAAAGACATCTGCTTACTTACGGACTACTCGAACAGATTGAAAATCATCAATAGATGTGTCAAGAGATTCTAGGTAGCTAAGCATAACAGAACCCTTAGGGTCACAAGAAATATCGAGAGTATTGCCCAACCTAGTCAACAGTCTAACTATCTTTTCACAGTCGAGAATGGCACCATATCTGGCTAGCCAATCCATTCCTAGAATCAACCCATAGCCTGTGAAGCCAAGCACATAAGCGTTGCATTCGAACTCAATGCCATACATATATATTCTCAAATCCCGACATAACATAGAAAGACGAGCCGTACCCCCAATAGGATTTGAGACGACTACGGGATCCATAACTAGACTAGCATTTAGGTGCAGTGTTTCAACTAAAGAAGCAGATATAAACGAATGTGAAGCGCCAAAATCAAACAAAGTTCGAATAGGATGATCAAAAAGGAAAATCAAACTTTCAGTAGAAATGTTTCTATCTCTCTCTTGTCTAGGTTCCATGAGAGCATGAACATGCCCTCCAGAAGTAAATCCTGCCCTCTTTCCTTGCCCTTGTCCTTGCCTCCTTGGGCAGTCTTTAATCAGATGTCCTGCCTCACCGTAATGAAAACAACCATGCTTCTTCTTCTTCCCACAGTCCTTAATTACATGGCCCGTTATACCACAATAAAGACACTTCCTCTTATCATAGGGTTTATTATTCTTTCCACCCTTCTTAGGTTCTACTTTATTGTTCTGTGATTCTTCCACTTTTACCTCTTTCTTTTCACCTTTACCTTCTTTATGGATTAAAGCCATATCAACAAGTTTCCCGAAAGCTGCCTCCATCGCACGGAAAACCCTATGAAGCTTGAAAGAAGATTAGCCGCAGGTGAAACTACTGTGGCTACATATGGAGGTTGGGCACTTCTTTTCCCTCCAACATGTGCCGTAGTTTTAACATGCCTATGGAACTATGGCGAAAAGAAAGGAAAAAGATATTCAAGCAGAGAATCGAAAGAAAGATATATGGCTTTTGGGGATTATGTTTTAATAATAAACTTTTCTCTTGAAAATACCCTCTTTAAAACATGTTTTTGAAAATACTTCTTTCTAAAAATGCTTTTGAAATTGGTTTTTAAAATCTTTTATCTGTTCTGGTAACCTTCAGCTCTGATACCATGTGTAATGCCCCAGGTCCATTAATGTCACTCACTAAGGGAATGCATTAACTTTCATGGAGTATTATAAGAGTATAGAACAGAATATCACATGACAGATATATAAAATGGTACTTATGAAAATTCAAAATTTATTCATTGCAGCGGAAAAACAAAACATGTTTGGTTACAACATCAAAACCACATGCTAAAGCCAGGTACACAAATACCCATCTTGTACAAAATTATTATCAGAGTACATAAAAGTAAAACCACAATCCCACTCCAAATAGCCATAACGAAAAAGAGATAAAGCTGAGCATTGCTTTCAACACTTCCAAGCACTTCAAGAAGAAAGGAATCCAAGTCAAGCTTCACTATTCCCACCCTGAGGACCGGGGGGAGAAAGAAAAGAGGCAAAACAAAAAAAAGTCAAACATAAGTCTGGCGAGTCTAGTGACTTTAACAATATAATCAGTAAAATAACAGGATAAGAACATAAACTGGATACAAGAGATGACTGTAACATAAGCAAATATGACAAGGTAACAAGATGAACAAGATGTAAAGTTGACTGCGCTTCTAACCACTATAAGATAATTCCTACACCGTACCAATGCTAGTTCCATACTGAATGTTGATCCCTCTTACTAAACATAGTAACAATAATAATGATGGTAGTTTCGTGTACTCCTAGCTACTGTCATAGGTGCCGCCTGCTCCTATCTCCACTAGTTGTACCCACCGCCCTCCCCATTCGATCGGCTCCCTAACTCGTAGATACCCATGCTGATCCCACAATGGGTGTATCACTCCCTAAAGTGGCAACCCAATACTACTAAAATGCGCGACTTATACCTCATGATGCAACAACGTATTACCTACCAGGCCGGACCCATGCACGTGCATGACTCTGTTGGACTTGCGTTGCCACCGCTAACTCTTTATTGACCTCTTACAATCAAACCAGTAAGCGTATCCCGTCCTCGACCAAGTTCGAGCTCACATAGATACTAAAATGGGTTACTGGTTGAAAAGGGTACACCCACTTGACACAAGCTTCCCTCCTAAGCTTAGTCCTCACTAGGAATTCCCACTTAACCCCTTTTTATTCCCATGTTTAATCACATGTTTCACCTTGGTTAAGTGCTTCGAGTTATATTTCACATGTCACCCATGTCTCCGACTTAACCCACATGTCTTACTACATGTCTTATCTTAGTTAAGTGTTCATTAATTCATTATAACCGTAATCTTGCAAGACCTCTCATATTAGATTGTCGTTTTGCGGTTGTAGAATATGCCGGGCGGTTCCGGGCTGTCTTATACCACAATCTGAATCTAACCTCGTGTCTTTGCATTATTACGTATCTAATTTCTACCTTTGACCTCTCACATTAGATTACAAAATTGCGGTTGCTGGATGTGCCGGGCGGTTCTGGGCAGTCATATACCGCAATTCGAATCTAACCTCATGTCTTAGGCGTTCATTATCACTTTTTTGTTTCAAGTCCCAACTTTAAATCTTGGATTAAATTATATCCCAATTACCCATAATTTCCGATCTAAATTATGTTCGTAAATTTAATCCAAATTACGCCTATAATCTTATGTATACATGTTACGCCAAATTACGCCCAAATCAATTTGCGTTCATTGTTATTAACAATTTATGCCAAACCTCATGTATGCAAATTATATCCAATTATGCCCACATCCAACTTATGCCAAATCTCATGTATACAAGTTATACATAATTATGACCCAAATCAACTACGTGATTACAAATCAATTTATGCTAATTCCATATTATTCAATATTTTCCCGAACTTTTTCCACAACGTTCCTACGTCATTCGTACGTATAATTCAAAGTAATATGCTAGGATCGAAGTTAGCCTAATCTCATAAAAAAAGGAAAAGAAGAAGGGAAGAGAATCATGTCATCAAAACCGACATACAAGAGACATATGGAACATGAACTGGCATGGAGCAATAAAATAGACCCAACAAGGCATATGATAACAGCGATTTGGGTATGAATCTGAAAGATAAGAATTTACAAACTTGATATGATTCATCTTACAGGCATGTTCATAAAATCCAATTTACAATCCTATCACAATCACTTTTAATTAATTATATGTGAATGTAACATAGACTCAAAACGATAAGATTTAGCAGAGAGGATAGTTCTGAGTTCTGATTTCTGAGTTTGATTAGCTAAACCGTTGTTGTAGAATTTGATTCTTATCTTCCAATTTGAATACTCCTATTTTGATTTGCTTTGGTGGAGAAGAAAGGCTAGGTTAATTTATACTAGAGCAGCATGGAGGCGCCATGGATTAGTGTAATGAAATTAGGGTTAGGTCTAGGTGTCTTTTTATAGGAGTACTAGGTGTATTAGGACCCTTAGATTGGATTAGGATCCATCAAAACCATCAAAACCAAAAAAACACGTCATCCAGCCAATCCCAGAAGGACACATCAGCCCTAGACCTCAAAAACACGTCTGCTAGATCAGGGCAGATGGGGGTCAACACCCCTATAGGGGTTCGATACCCCTGTCGACGCCCCTAGGGGGGGTCGACACCCTAGAGCGGGAGATTTTCCGCTCACCCAGATTTTACTAATTTTGATTTTTGAACTCGTTTTTGATTTTTAATTATTATTTTAATTTAAATTCTGCTAGTTCTAGAATTCTTCCAAGCTTCATAACTTCTTCATATGATATCCGATTTACGCAAACTCGTACTCTACTCCAAGAAGAATTCCGAGACGAATGCAATGACGCAACCCATTTCCCTTAATTCTTCTTATAAAAAATAATTATTTTTTAATTATCTCTTATGTCATGTTTTAAAATTACGGGTTGTTACACCCACTCAAAAGAAACTCAGTAACCGGGAGAAATTCGTAGAAACATCAAAGAAATTGACGAAACCTACACCATCTTTTTTAGGAGTTTTAAAACCTACAATGTCTCATCCATCCGTTTTAAAACCTACATGTAGCTAATTGTTCAAACAATCAACCAATTCATGTGAATTTGTTGGTTCAGTTGCAGCTTATTTAGCGATGCGAAAACGTCAAAAACAGAATGTTGAAGCGCCTTCGACAATGGAAAATCTTACTGATCGATTAGAGCAGGAATGGATTGCACAGATGAAGTAGGTACAAATACAATATATTATTTCTTTATCTTTTCACCGCATTGCACTGTTGAGTTTGTCTATTTTCTATTCATTTTTTTAAACCTAGTAGATAAGGTATAAGGTCCAAAAAACCTAGAGAGAAGTCAAAAATGACTAAGGTGCATGCTAGAACCCCTGATGATAAAGTAGTCATTGAGTTGAATGACAATGGTCAGCCCGTATCTGATAATATTACAGAGTTAAGCAATTTTCTTGGGACATTAGCAAAGGATAATGTGTCTCTTACTTACATCAATTGGCATGTTGTTCCTGATCAATTAAAGCGACAAATGCTGGAATATGCTCTGGTACAATCTAATTTCCTTAACCATATATAGTTCAACCGACTTCCTAAATGTTTGGTTTTAATTAATTAGTTTGTTTCCTGAATTTTGTGATTGATATATTGTAGGCTAGGTATGTCATTCCGGAAGGACACAGTGGGTCTTGAACACGCTTAACGACTCTTGGAGGCAGTACAAGTCTCGCATCAAAGCAAGGTATTATAAAAATATTCAATTGATGAGGAAAGGCTTGCAAATAGGCTAAGTACCATTCCGTTAGAGGATTTTAAAACGCTCTTGGAATACTATGGGGAAGAAGCAGTTCAAGTATGGCTTTAATGATATTCACATTTGTATAATGTTTAGTGGTTCACAATATCTTGTTTAGTGCTAATCTTCTCTTTAGTGGTTCACATTATCCTTGTTTAGTGCTATTTTTTTGGATTTCCAGGCCCTAGCTGATACTAATTTCGTGCATCTTAATTCATTAAATGAGACATATATCATGGGTCCCAAAACTCATGCAGTAGACAACAAAAAGATAGTATGTGTTTTTTGAACTTAAGTTATATTTTTTTAACCGAGTTGAATTGGCCACATGATAATTCTAATTTGTTATATCATTGAATTATATTTTTTATCATTGTCACAATGTTCGTAAGTAGCAACAAGATCTATAAATTCTTAATATTGAATGTTAAAATTTCTGTTTAATTTTTGGTAATCCTAATACTTGACAGAGAAAGAAGGACCCAGAAAAAGCCTCCCCATCCGCTGCCTTGGTTTATTTGGAAACACATAAACGAGAACCAGGGAGAATTTACAAGACTAACACGGATGAACTAAAGGCCAAATACATGAGTACATTAGATACTGAAATAGCAATACTTGTGTCAGCATAATTGGCACATTGTACGTTTGTTGGGCTGCTTATTAAATCGAACACATAGTTAGTTTGAAAGAAATCCAGTTCTGTTAATAAATTCATTCCCGCCAGCTGTCTATTTATCTATACGCTTGCCTGAGGCGAAGGTTCAAGCAATGGTGGATGCAGGAAACATTGCTGACGCAGATGCACTTGTTTCTGGTGGAAAGAGCCACACGCGGAAATGGCTTGTAGGAATGCGAGGTAAAATGGCTGAAAAGTCTCCAACTAATCTTGGTTCTTCGGAAGTTATGTGCACGAGCTGACCAAAAAAATAAGGCAAGACCTTGAGGCAGATTTGGAAGAAAGGGTGAACAGAAAAGTGAAAGAGAACGTGTCATGGGTGTTAAAAAATCAAGGAGAAGCCAATCCAGATCTTAATTTAGATGTCGGAGATTTTTGTATCACCACAACAAGTGATGAAGGTGACATTTGTACTCCTGCAACCCCAGCAACTGACTGAAGTAGTTGGATGGTATGTGTTAGCAATTGTGATATATTCGAATTGTTGATTTAAATTATGGCACTTGTGGTATGTGTTCATGATGGCACTTGTGGTATGTTTTAGTGATGGCACTTGTGGAATGTGTTGGTGATGACACTTGTGAGTTGGTATATATAATTGGTTGGTCTGACTGTGGTGATGAATGTTTTCGGAGGTACTGCAGAATTTGTAATTATAGGGTTGTATTACAGCTGTAGTTGATTTTCTTCTAGTGTTGTATTTGATTTTTTTTTTTACCATTGCAGTTGGTGTTTTCTGGTGTTGCAGTACAGTGTTGTGGTGTCGCATTAGATGGTGTTGCATTAGATTGTTGTGGTGTAGCATTAGATTGTGCTGTGGTGTCGCATTAAATGTAATATTATTAATTCAACAATGGTACGACACGTGGGGCCCAAAGGTTACGTGGCGCCATGTGGATAGCTGACGTGGCATGTGACATATGTGCAACTGACGTGGATAGCTGACGTGGCATGTGACACGTTGGCAGCTCACTTGGAAAGTCCATGTGGACCCCACTACCATGACGTGGAAGCCAGGCTCTAGCTTCTGCTAAAGGCAATGTTGTATGTTGTTGTATTATGTGCATATACTGCTGCAATAGGGTTATAATGGAACACTTTCTTTCTGTGGCCGTTGATGGGCAAAAGCATTTCCTTAGACGGCTAATGCAACGGCCACGGATGCCACGCCCCCTGGTGTTGCCTGTTTGAAAAATTGGCCTATGGAAACACTTTTTTGATCTACGGCCATAGAAAAATAGTGTCGAATATGCCTACTTTTGTAGTAGTGCATATATATTATAATTGCTTCATTTCAAGCATATACATAACAACAATAATCACATATATACCCAAACTCAATATTCAACCCAAATCATGCATACAATCTAATGTACACAACGTAATCCAATATATCCAACCCAACATCCAACAAAGCATAATAAGCAAACATCATCCAAATCAACATACAAATAATCATCCAAAGCAACATTCAAACCAACATCCAAACTAACGACAATATATACAATCCATCATAATGTACCAACCAAATCCTTAGCCAATCAAACCATATATTTACATACAACAAAACATACCTCAAATCACACAATGTAACACCCCATAGTTTAATGCACCACAATTATATAATGAAGACAATAATATGAATATTAATTAATAAAATATCCAGAACTAAGTAAAACGAACTTTAGCGTTGCATTCATTACAAAATTCTAGTTCGGAGAGACTCTTGGTTTTCGAAAATCGGTTAAGTATGAAGAAGTTACGAACTAAAGAAGATTGAACTAAGAAAGTATATCTTAATATTTACTAAAACAAAGGCCACTGAGGCCACGTGGCAGCACCATGTTAATCCTTTTCCATCCAAAATCTACTTGCGATACTAAAAGGTCTCAACCATTTACTTATTAAAATAATAATAAAACATGTATAGTTATTACATTTTGTGTTTGCAAGGCCACTAGGTTTTTGCGGTTTATGTTTCCAAGGCGTACAACCATTTTAATAATAAAAAAGGCACATGGTTCAGTTTCTAAGGCAGCTTCTACGTAGTTCTTCGCTTTTTTCCCTCTCTACTCACTATAAATGTTAATTTAATGCCTACCATTTTCCTCTCTTCTTCCTCCATCTCGGTAGTTTCTCTATTAAATCACTACAGTTACTCTGGTGGCTATTGCAAAACCCTACCTCCTCAAATTTCGAAAGTTTTCGGTTCTAAATGGTGTAAGTATTAATTTTCTTATTTTTTGGGTTATGATTATTTAAGTAAATTAGATTTGTTAAACTCTTGAGTTTTTTTCATCTTTCCAGCTAGCCTTGGCTGACTTTGCAAAATATTCGGATCCAAATAGTGTAAGTGTTAATTTTCTTATTTTTTGGGTTATGATTATTTAAGTAAATAGGATTGGTTAAACTCTTGATTTTTTATTTGTTCAGCTGGCGTTGGTTGACATTCCAATTGACCATTGTTATGAGACTCCTGGATGAGACTGGGGTTGATTGCGTTAGAATCTACATTTAATTTGAAATTGGATGTTGGGTCCTTTATTTAACTGTTAAATTTATTGTTGGATGCTTATTTATGAGTGTTTAATTGAAATCATTTGTCAGGTTGAATGGGAATTAGGTAGAAGAATTAGGTTTGGCAGCCTAAAATTTCCAAAAAAGAGGCAAAAAGAACAACTATATTGGGATTCTTGCAGCAACTTTGGTGGCGGTTAGGAAGTATTAAGGGTGGGCGTATGTTGGAAACCGATTTCTAACAGCAACGGTTGAATGCAGGTTCTCTCTTACTATTTATTGTTCATGTGTTGGGGGAATACTTGACGTTTGGATTTCTAATGGCATGTATTGAATTTCAGATGAAGAAACTGGTTGGTATGATGGAGTACAAGTAAATATTAACCTTATCATTTTCCATTTTAAGTTTCATTGAGTATGAATACTGAAACCATGTTATTGTTAGTATATGCGTATAAGCTATAGTCTTTTGCTAATAATATATTAAATATGGTAGGCATTCGATAGTTTTTCTGGCCATTTAATTCGTTTTGATCTAATAGGTGCCGAAAAATTATGTTAAAATGAGAAGCAGATAACATATATTGGTGTTGTTTGACAAATAATTCTTAGTAACTATCCATCTCTTGCATACAAATTTATATTTTTTAACAATTATGCAGGAGGTGAATGTACTACTAACACTAACTGTCATAACTTCAGATTCATTTGATGGCCTGTATTTTCACTGCAAGCTATCCTATTTCTCTAAAAAAAAAAAATCTTGAAGAATTAGGCAAGAGAACACGAAGTTGAAATCGAAGAAGTACAGAGTTATATATATATATATATATATGTGTGTGTGTGTGTGTGTGTGTGTGTGTGTGTGTATATGAAAGCACCTAAAAAACTTCACTCTTTTCCTGAACTTGAACACTGGTCAATATGTACCAACAACTACTATGCTGATGAAGGTGATGCCAAGTTGCCTTCTGTTATTGAAGGCAATGATTCCTTTACTTCAGGTGTATTTTTGAAGAACATTTATATGTTTTTTGTTGGATCTCGCTGTATAACGTTTTGATCATGACAACTATACATGTACACACACACACACACGCACACGCACACATACATACACACACACACACACACACACACACACACATATATATATATATATATCAACTAACTCTGTTTTGCAGGAAGATATTTGACAATAGGTTCAAGGACTCTGATTGAAGATTATATATGTTGAGAGTCTGTGAGTCTTTGTTTAAACTTGTTAAAATCTTCCTTGATGACACACACACACATTTTATATATTTAGATTTTCAAGTGAGATGAACAGAGACATAGGTCTGTTACAGGAAACAGACATTTGAATTCTTTTTACCAAACGTCTATTTGCTGAAATAAATTCCAATTTCATATAATATTCAGATGCTTGACCTAAATATTTCAGACGTCTGAGTTACCACCGAAATGGCCTATTTCTTTGCTGTTTGAAATTATATACGAAAACAGACTTCTGAAATTTTAATCCAGACATCTGAATAAGAAGAGATACAACTTAAAATGAAGATTCATAACTTTCCAATTCATAACTCTTGATCGAATCTCTTCATGATAAGTTGTAATCTTTTGTATATTATAAATAAAGGCTCGACTAAGTGATTCAATCACCGAAATTTACTTGAATTATTTCTATCTTACTCAAAGTACTTATAATCTCTAAAAGCACTCTATTTCTATACTTTAAGATTCCAAATATTATTCAAAGCTTCCATACTCTTTCATAAGCCGTGTTATCAAGAACACAAGTAGTCATCAAATTATTTGTATTGTGGAAGTCCTATTTAGCAGTTGAAGCAAGAATTCCCACTCGGCTGTTCGGGTAATTGTGAACCTGTACCTCCGGGTAAAGTGAGGGTTATTGTGTTATTGAAATACCAGAAGGTAGTCTAGGACTAGACGTAGGACAGTGGTTCGAACCAGTATAAAATCGACTGTGTGATTTTACTTACTACTATTACTCTACTATATACACCTTGTTTATATTCCATACTATACGATCCTACTGCTGCTTAGATTCTTTCAATTGGTACCAGAGAAAGGCCATCCTATAACCGTAACACCGTCATTCAATATTTTGATAATATGGAGAATAACCCAAGCACCAGCACATCCACATTTGCTGAAGGACAATCTACTCAAAGACCACCACTATTCAATGGATTGCATTATAATTATTGGGCTATAAGAATGCGAATATATATGCAAGAGCAGGTTTTGATGCATGGAATGCAACTCAAAAAGAATTCACGACACTTACAACTGAATATTCTACATGGACTATAATTCATAAAAATGAAGCTATTCCAAATGCCAAAGCTATGAACATGTTATTATGTGCTTTGGATAGAAATGAATTCAATCGTGTGAGCATCCGTACCACTGCATATCGAATATGGGAAACGCTCAAAACTATCCACGAGGGTATAAGTAAAGTCAAACAAACGAAGATTTCAATGCTCAAAAACCAGTTCCAGACCTTTAAAATGAGACAAAATGAAACCATCAATGATATGTATTCAAGATTTCATGACATTCTTCATGCCTTGATAGGACTGGGAGAAAAATATAGTGACTTTGATATTGTATCAAAAGTACTAAATTCTCTAACTGGCGATTGGGAAAGAAAAGTATTAGCCATTGAGGAAGCTAATGATTTATCAACAATGAAACCAAAAGAAATCATAGGCAATCTCATGTCTTATGAAGTAAATCTCCAAGCTAAAAAGGAATTAGCCCAAGAGGAACATAATGTTGCTTTTCATGCTGAGAAAGAAGAATCAGAATCTGAAGATGAGGATTTATCTTTTACCGCTAAGACTTTAAGAAATTTCTGAAATACAAGAAAGGAAATTTCTAAAAGAATATCGCAAGCAAACCTTCATCCTCAAATTTAGAATGCTTTAATTGTCATAAGAAAGGTCATATGGTGAAAGACTGTCCAGAACTAAAAGGAAATCAGAAAAACCTCAACAACAAGAATAAGAAATAAAAATTCAAAAAGAAGGTCTTTTCTGTCACATGGGATGATTCAGATTCAGATTCATCAGACAGTGATAGCGATAGCGAAAATGAACAAGAAAATGTACGCTTCATGGCTCAAGAATCTGAAGTAAGTGATCTATCTTACGATGATTTAGTAGAAGTTAACACTGAATTTTTGAATACTATAAAAACCTTTAAAAAGAAACTTAAAGGAACTCGTGAAAATCAGAATAAAGCTGAACTTGAAAGAGATATGCTAAAATATGAAAAAATAATTTTGGAAGATGAACTTGAAAAGGTTCAAGAGTCTCTCTCAAATTCAGATAGTCAGCTCGTACTTTCAAGTCAAGAAATTGAAACTCAAAAGGCAAAGAATGATGAAAATCACATTTTGAATATCAAAATAAAAGAATTAGAATTAGAAAATTAAAGTATTCAAACTAAGTTAGATAGTATTTCTAAAAATGTATCTAATTTTGATAAGGGTAGAGAAAATCTATCTATAATCATAGAAAGTTCTCAACCCTCTTCAAAAAAATGGTTTTGGATTTAAGAAGGGGTCAAAAATTCCTCTAAAAAGAAAGGTAAATCCTAAGAGGAAAATTGATTCAAAATTTAACAATAAACCAAAATACACCAAAAAGATAAGTAAAATTGAGATATGGGTTCCAAAAACAAACAATAGTTTGATTAGGACCAAACATATCAATTCATTTATGGAATATGTTCATAATAATAAAAATTATGTGTATAAAAGAGAAACTAAACCCACTTGGGTTTGGCTTCCTAAGACCTAACTCTTAGGATCCTATCAAAAGTGGGTACCAATGTGTAATATTTTTTGTAGGTCCCACTTAAGAAAAGAAAATGGATTTTAGATTTGGTTGCTCAAAACACATGACCGGAGACAAAGATATGCTTACAAATATTTCATACTTTGATGGTGGCTCTGTTACCTTCGGAGATAACTCAAAAGACTTTATCATTGGCAAAGGAGATGTGTGCAACTATGCTATTTCAAGTTTACCTCTTATTACTAATATTTCTTTAGTTAAAAACTTAAAACATAATTTACTAAGTATTAGTCAATCACGTGACAAAGGTTTTAAAATAACATTTTCTGAAAATAAATGTAGTGCTTTTGACAATGGTCAAAATCTTATTTTTGAAGGAAACAGAGATAGAAATATTTACGTATTGAACATGAAAGTTAATAATAATAAAGAAATGTGTTTAATAGCCAAAGATAATGATTCTTGGTTATGGCACAAACGATTTTGTCATATAAAATTTTAAACTATTCAAAGACTTTCAAAAAATGAATTAGTAAAAGGTTTACCTAATATAAATTTTAAAGTAAAAAATCTTTGCAAAGATTGTCAAATAAGAAAATTGACCAAATCATCTTTTAAATATAAGAAAGTCTTTTCAACTTTACAACCATTAGAATTATTACATATGGATTTACTCAAACCTACTCCGGTTCAATCTATAAATTATAATCGATATGTATTTGTGATAGTTGATGACTTTTCAAGATACACATGGATGATTTTTATGGAAAATAAAAGCGATACTTTTGAGCATTTTAAAGATTTTGCCCAAAGAATACAAAATATTAAAAATCTAAAAGTTAAGAACATTCCCAGTGATTACGATGGTGAATTCAAAAATGAAATGTCTGAACATTTTTGTAAAAAGAAAGGGATAAATCATAAATTTTCCTTTCTTAGAACTTCACAACAAAATGGAGTTGTAGAAAGAAAGAATAGAACTTTATTAAATGGAAGCACTTTACCAAAACATTTTTGGGTAGAATCTGCAGCAACTGCTTGTTATGTATTAAATTGAATTTCCATACGTCCTTTAACTAAAAATACCTCTTATGAACATTTTAATGGAAGAAAACCTAATAATTCTTACTTTAAAATTTTTGGGTCAAAATGCTTTATTCTTAACACTAAAGACCAACTCGGAAAATTTGATCCAAAAGTTGATCATGGGATTTCTGTTGGATATTCAGAACGTAGTAAGGCCTATCGTGTTTTCAATAAACGTACTAATATTATAGAAGAAACTTTGCATGTATCTTTTGATGATTTTTTTTACAAAAACACAATAATCAAAGATGATGATGAAATAATTGAAAATACTAGCTTTGAAAATACTAAAAATAATCACATAGAATAAATTAGATCATCTCCTAGAATTCTACGAGATCATCCTCCACAAAACATTATAGGAGAAATTGATTCACAAGTTCAAACATGGAGTCAACTAAATCAGATGGGTCATGTAGCATTTCTTTCAACTATCGAAACTAAAAACCTAGAAGAAGCCTCTACGGATGATTATTGGATAATAGATATGCAAGAGGAATTAAATCAATTCGAACAAAATGATGTATGGGAGTTAGTACCTCGACCAAACGATCAATCAATCATTAGTACCATATGGATTTATAAAATTAAAGCTGATGAATTAGGAAATTACAGGAAACAAGCTAGATTAGTAGTACAAGGCTATAATCAAGAGGAGAGTATTGATTATGAAGAAACATTTGCTTCAGTAGCAAGACTTGAAGCTATTCGTATTCTTTTAGCATACACATTTTTTCATAATAATAAACTTTATCAAATGGATGTTAAAAGTCTTTCTTAAATGGGTTTATTAAAGAAAATGTATACGTAGAACAACCACCATTATTTATACATGAAAAGCATCTAGATTATTTTTACAAACTTAAAAAGCTTTATATTTTTGTAAAGACCCGTAGCTTCCCCGTAAAGGAAAGCGTCGGATAGTTCGAGAACAAACCACAACAGAACGCATATAAAAGAACATTTCATTGTATATAACAACAATGCATCAGATTACAAGAATATACAGAGTATAAATAAATATTACACAGAATTATCAGAGATTTAAATTACATTTAAATACATAGCAGCGGAAAATAATACAATACACAACTAGAAGAGATATACGGATACAAAGCTTTCCGGATATCATTCCAGCTGTAAACCAGGATCCTGTGAATATAAATCTGCAAAACCAAAACTACTAGCTGCCCGTGTCAAAATAGGGGCACCCAGAGTTTAGGTTAAAACAATAAACTCCAGGTCAGTCATGTGACTGGTGTGAGAACTAAAACAGTTATTAATCTTTATTTTAAATCATTAGGTAAATCAAGGGACCACGCCGTATAACACGGAACGGGTTTCCTCCCAAGAATACCAGTGCATAAAACAAACAGCGCAATGCTAAATAAAGAAAAATGAAGCTGTTATAAGACCCAGGTCCTATCACACAATGCAACGCAAGCCGGGGGATAGGGTTTTCCCTTATAACAGCCAAAGAATGCTTGATACGTTTAAAACAAATCATTTGATACTATTATAAGTGCATAGTGTATAAAACACTTCAAATCATAAGTATCAATCATAGGCGGCATGAACGGCCCATAACACTATGTCGCCATATATAAGTTTACAATCAAAACCGCAAGACGACGTATTGGAAGTTGGGTTATCATTTATGGTATGAACCGAGGCAAGGGGCAAGATCCTCTACCGATTCGAGACAATCTAGTCCATGTCTCAGGATCAGAACGCATCAACCCTTTAGATCGTCAGGGCCGGTCCACCGATGTGGATTATTATGCCTGAACACTACGTTTCTCCGCCCTTTGGGGCGTAAATCTGGCCCGTCAGCCGACCAGAAGCATCGGCCGAAACCGATATCACGAGGCGCCTCGCTTTTCAGCAAGTAATAATAAGTAACATCCACATGAGTCAAACTCGTCAGCCAGTTCAAGCACTGACGCCACTCATAACTAGAAAGAAACGCATGCCCTCCCTGAGGTCCGTCTCCCGTTTTTGATTCATACCGGGTGTGATACTCGCGAATCAACGTTACACAAAGCTACGCCAAAAAGGCCGTGCTTCGATCATCAACCACAAGACTTTGCTTTTCAACAGAAGCCTTGATCATTTGCCACTTAGGCATGCCACACAGGCAATTCACTCCATGCGATTGATATCCATCAATATATAACCCCTGAGCTCGTACGTCTCAGAGAAGGGCGTTAAGCAAGAGAATAAATTCTCCGCCGCCAAACAGATATACATTTAATAGAGATCACTCACACGGACTAAAATCCAATGTCAGACACACAGTCCATTTACAAGTCCGTTCTGGGTCTGAACGAAACCGGAGGCACCTAGTACCCCGCATATCCATCGATCTCCAAGTACGTCTGGACGATCACTAACTGTTTCCATCTTCTTGGGTGTACAGCCCAATCAAGATCATCAGTAATTACCCAAACGACGTGAAGACCTCCGGTCTTCGACCATCGTCTTCATCTTCGACTTATCGTCGTATCAGTTATTCAGAATGGGATAAACCCGGACTTTCCGAATAACCCGCGTATATTTTAAATAAGTGTTACACAAACACAACATACGCCTCATTCCAATTCATCAGTTACTAACCGTAAATTAATCAAGAGAATAATTCCCCAAATATTAACCCCGAAGGCCGAAACCAACATCAGATCAATATCCAGAAAACCATTCTACTTAGCTAACCGACAGTTAGTTTCTAATTTCACATTCATAGGGAAAGGTTCCCATTAATTTTATCAAAGATAAATTCTTGAATTTATTCTTTAATCAACTTTTGAATATCAATTCAAACTAGTCGGGATTAGCGAACCTTACCGAAGTAATCATTTGTTTTAATTTCCCAATCCCAACCTATTCATCCAATGAAGTAAAACTGTGAATACTTCATATCTAACACCACAGTGTTATCGGTAAATTCAATTACCATTTCACGTTCAAATCTAATTAAAGATTTAACTATCGCCTGGAGCAAAACTGGTGATACTCCATTCTCGATCTTTTCAATCTAATTAAAGATTCAATAAAACTCCACTTAGTTTTAATCGTTAACTGGGTTAAAGAATCAGTGTCATTTAAAACACAGTTCACGATAAACCCAAAATCACATTCATTAATTATCGGGTTAAAGAACGAGTGTTATTTAAAACACTGTTCACGATAAACCCAAAAATCAATACCAATTCAATTCCAATTAAATTTCACTTAATTGGTACACTTCATTAAATCTAAAAAAAAAGATTTAATCTTTTCTCAACTGGGTTCAAGAACAGTGTTAGTGAAGACACCATTCACGACAAACCCAAATCCCATTTGATATTCAATACAAGGCCCTGAATAGAAAATATCCCGGCTTATATTCAATATCAAATTCTACGACCAACAAATATCGTATTGGAAATAACGATATATATATCTATCTTTCAAATTTCCATAACAACATCTGTATAGTCACGAAATCCAACATCGAAATATTCCGAAGACAATTTCGATTCAAATCCATTCCAATGCAATCATTGGAAATTTTGGTTATTTTTAAAACCCTTTCCGAATTCAATTTATTTATTTAAAAATAAATAGAATTATAATTCTAGTTCAAAACTAGTTCATTTCGATAAAAACCTATTTTTATCCTTTCAAATATGGAGTTTTTCATCCCAATTCTTTCTAAATCATTTCTTATGATTTTACACAAATTATTACTATTTTTAATAATTTTATCAAGGCCCGTACAGTCGATTTCCATCAACGGCCATCGAACTGCACTTACAGCGACCTTTTTCGAATTTGATTTGGACGTATCTCCAAATCCAACCGTTAGATTTCAAATTTCTAACATTCATTAGAAAGCTCTTTTCGATACGAACCCAACGGTTCCGATTTTAGGAGAATCCGACGGTCGGATCTCCCGCAATGTCCGTTTGAAATAAATGGTCGAAATTCACGAACTGCCGCGGCGCGGCGCGTTCTATTCAGGCCATTATATTATATATATAATATATATAATATATATTTCGTCGATTTCTATTTAAAACGAATTATATAAATAGTTTTAAATTCGTTTCCAATTCTATTTCAACTTCTATTTCAATTCAAAGCAAAATTGAATTCTTCTTTATAAATTCGTTTTAAAATTCATTTCTATTCAATTCGAATTTCAATTCAATTTGAATTCATTTCAATTCGCTTTCAATTCCATTTGAATTCGTTTTCAATTCAATTCATTTCGAAATCGTTTTCAATTCAATTCATTTCGAAATCGTTTTCAATTCAATTCATTTCGAAATCGTTTTCAATTCAATTCATTTCGAAATCGTTTTCAATTCAATTCATTTCGAAATCGTTTTCAATTCATTTTGAATTCGTTTTCAATTCAATTCATTTCGAAATCGTTTTCAATTCATTTTCAATTCGTTTTCAATTCAATTCATTTCGAAATCGTTTTCAATCGATATAAATATCGTTCACGTCAAAATGGCGTCAATCTAATCAACACGGCTTCATAAATTTCTATTTTCAAAATAGTTGTTATTATCAAAATATTTCGTTCAACACATGACCAATCTCAATGAATGAGTAATGTCAACACATGAACTTTTATTTTATAATATTCTTTATTTTTCAAATTGGAATGAGGCCCAATCAATTACCATATAAAATTAATTATATGGATTTTTCATACAACACATGTATATCATAGCATTGAAAAATAATCAACCATCAACCAAAGTGCACTACACTGTATAAGCATCAAATATAGATATTCAACGCTTATAACAGCCTGTCAATCGATCGATCGACATATTAATCAATCAGGATGAGTGAACTTCAAATTTCATCCCAACACCCGTGTGGGGTTTCAAACAATCAAACACCTATTTTATTTGTGCTGTTGGGCGATGTGTAAAATTTATCGTCCCAATCCATATCAGTCAAATGGGTGTACATCAACAAATCGTTTTGATTTGTAAATGAATATGTTATTTTATTCATTTCTAATAAAAATGATATTTTTATTTTTCTAACATATTTTAGAAAATTTCGGCGGCATAACGGCACGATACTAGAAACGGGACGAGGCCTAGCCTTATCCCCGGTCTAGTGAAGGCCCACGCCATTCACACATCAATCAAATCAATTCGCTATGCAAACCACAAAATTTGGAGTAAGGGTCTAACCTAGCCTTACTCCTTCGCCTTATAACGGCGCACGTCTAATCCTAACAAATTTATCGATTCGATTTTTCACACCACAAACCACATTCAAACCAATACCGCAATCAATCACCAAACAGTCAAACAAACAAGTCCATGGTCTGTGGACGATTGTGTCGGGTGCTACTAAGCACCGTCTGCATCCTAGTATATATATATAACTAGAAAATAAATTTGAAAGGTGAGAAATTCTCACATATAGCTATCCTAGCTCCACGGCTCTTCATTTGCAGAAGTCTTCGTCGTTTCGCCTTTTTGTCACCTTCGTTGCTGCTTTCACTACATACGTAAAAATCACATTTTTACTTCGCTATTCAATATATAAAAATCGAATTTTTAGTTCGCTATTCAATATATAAAAATCGAATTTTTATTTCAAAGTTCAATATATATAAAAATCGAATTTTTATTTCAAAGTTCAATATATAAAAATCGAATTTTTATTTCAAAAATCTAATTTTTTCCTAAATCAAAACTACGATCTTTTTCTAAACAAAATACGATCTTTTCCTAAACAAACATATGAACCTTTTCTAAACAAAAATATGAACTTTTCTAAACAAAAATATGAACTTTTCTCTCGACTTCAAATCCGATCTTTTTAAAGTTTAAACCTTTTGCTTAAACTTAAAATTAAAATCAGTTTTAACCTTTTTTTAAAAATCAACTGTTTTTATTCTTTTTAAAAAAATTCAGTTTTTAATCTTTTTCTAATCAGTTTCTTGTTAAAATCGAAATCAGTTTTTATCTTTAAAATATAAATCAGTTTTTAACTTTAAAATATAAAACAGTTTTTAACTTTAAAATATAAAACAGTTTTTATCTTTAAAATATAAAACAGTTTTTATCTTTAAAATATAAATCAGTTTTTATCTTTAAAATGTAAATCAGTTTTTAACTTTAAAATGTAAATCAGTTTTTAACTTTAAAATGTAAATCAGTTTTTAACTTTAAAATGTAAAACAGTTTTTTTAAATTAAAACAAAATATAGTTTTTAAATACTCACCCTTTTTCTAGGACGGAAGGAGGCTGTCGTCTGGAGGGGGGGTCGACGCGGTGCTGCGTCTGATGTCGGAGGGCTTGGGCGCGTCGCTCGAGGTAGGGGGACGGCCAGAAGCTCGCGCGCGTCACTCAAGAGAGGGGGAGGAAAGCAGGAGAGAGAAGGAACGGATGGGGAGGGGTCGGACATCGTGGTGGCGCCGGGTCTCCGATGAGCGGCGGCGATCAATTCGATTGCGGTTTTTTTTTTTTTTTTTTTTTTTTATCTGATGAATGAATCGGGTTTTGGGGAAAGGGGGGGGGGGCCAGAGTTAAAAGGAGGGAGTTTTTTTTTTTATTATTATTATTTAATTATTTTATTTTCGAAGAAGTTGACTTTTCACACATAACCTCTAAACGAGGCCCACCGCCTGTCGTCCATAGCGTTTCACCCCCATTCCGAACACAATGGGATATGCTACGCAAGCTGATTCGGCTGTTACAATCAGTTTCCGTTAAATTTACATTTAAATCTCTATATTGAATTTTAAACGCACATTTCAAATTACCGGAGTCACATACTAACTAGAAAAATTCCATAAAAATATTTTCTAGCTTCGTATTGACGATACGGTCCTAACAAAACTAGTTTCGTCGAATTCTGAGACCGTTAGAAAAATGGCCAATTTCCAGTCGATTAAAATCAACTGAAACTGGTCAAACGCGTTTTCCTTTGCCACGCTCACATGTGGATTCGAAAAATTATGAAATTTAAAACCTAGCAATAACTTGACACTGCGGACCCAACAAAACTGGTTTCGTCGAAATCCGAGGTCATTTGCAAAATGTCCATTTTTAAGGGCCTGAATTCCATAGCGACTATTCAGAATTTTCAACTGGACATATCTTTTGATTCCTGATATGAAATCTTGATTTTTCGGATTCGTTAGAAAGATATTCACTATTAGATTCCATTATTTTTGGTTTCACTAAAATCCGGATTGTTTTGCACCCGGTACCTTCAATTGAAGTTTGAAATCGAATTATCGAACTACCGCGCCATTTTCAATTCTATTTATAATTATATATAAATATTTATATTCTAACGACGACGCGTATAATATATACGTTCGATTTATATTCTAAATAAATTTCTCGTCGATATTATTTAAAATAATTCATTTTAAATAATCAAAATTCACTAAAATTGCCAAAATAAAAATTTTAAACTGGCCCAGATTTTCGGGTTGTTACAATCTCCCCCACTTAAAACTTTTCGTCCCCGAAAAGGAACAAAGTCGAAAGTGGTTTGATTATTCAGCGCTACGCTCGATCAGACTTCCATTCTCCAACTTTTCAGTTTCTGAGAATTTTCAAAATTTCAAAAATTTGGCTAACACCCTAAATTTTTGAAAAATTTCGCCATAACCTCCCCTGCAATGGGAGCATCGGGGAATTTCAAATAGCTTCCCCGGTCCTTCAGATCTCAAAAAGAAAAAGAAAAAGCCAAGCGGCTAGCCAATAGGCTCACAAAATCATCATCACCCAAACAAAACAGGAAATTATGTAGTAAACATGTACCTATTTGTCGGGCAAACAAATTTTATTCTCTGGCTCTAGCCTCCTTGCTATGACCTGTTCAATGTGAGTATATGTATATACAAGCAAATGCGACCAATTTTCAATACAATTCATTATTTGATTCAATTAGGCTAAATAGTTCAAAATTAGCAAACAAGTGAACCAACAACACAAACATCAATCAATTAGTGAATTTAACGTTTCAAATTCATAATTTTGATACATATACAAAATCATGTTTTTGATGCCAAATCACAACAATAGGCCCTATCTAATTTTGGTTCTCACACCAGTCAATAGGAAATATATAGAAATCTCACTTTCGTCACTCGAAAATAAATACTGGCGACAGTGCCCCATCACCAGAATTACTCCCGGGCACTAGAGGGATTCTATATCTACCCAATATATTAAAACTTCGAATACACGTTTGCAAGACATATATGCAAAATCTTTATATATCGGATTGTCCTAATCAATATAAAATAAATAATCAAATACGAATAATTGATTTAAATTTTCAAAACGAAATTTGTTTTCATTTGAAAAATATACTCTTCACACTCGTTCTAGGATACTACTGATCCTATCTCTAACGAGTCATTCTAATTGGATATTGCTAATCCAATATCTGATGAATTCTTTCGTATTGTTCTAATGTGTCTTGTTCTCTAGCTTTGTAAACCAAAGCTCTGATACCACGTGTAAAGACCCGTAGCTTCCCCGTAAAGGAAAGCGTCGGATAGTTCGAGAACAAACCACAACAGAACGCATATAAAAGAACATTTCATTGTATATAACAACAATGCATCAGATTACAAGAATATACAGAGTATAAATAAATATTACACAGAATTATCAGAGATTTAAATTACATTTAAATACATAGCAGCGGAAAATAATACAATACACAACTAGAAGAGATATACGGATACAAAGCTTTCCGGATATCATTCCAGCTGTAAACCAGGATCCTGTGAATATAAATCTGCAAAACCAAAACTACTAGCTGCCCGTGTCAAAATAGGGGCACCCAGAGTTTAGGTTAAAACAATAAACTCCAGGTCAGTCATGTGACTGGTGTGAGAACTAAAACAGTTATTAATCTTTATTTTAAATCATTAGGTAAATCAAGGGACCACGCCGTATAACACGGAACGGGTTTCCTCCCAAGAATACCAGTGCATAAAACAAACAGCGCAATGCTAAATAAAGAAAAATGAAGCTGTTATAAGACCCAGGTCCTATCACACAATGCAACGCAAGCCGGGGGATAGGGTTTTCCCTTATAACAGCCAAAGAATGCTTGATACGTTTAAAACAAATCATTTGATACTATTATAAGTGCATAGTTTATAAAACACTTCAAATCATAAGTATCAATCATAGGCGGCATGAACGGCCCATAACACTATGTCGCCATATATAAGTTTACAATCAAAACCGCAAGACGACGTATTGGAAGTTGGGTTATCATTTATGGTATGAACCGAGGCAAGGGGCAAGATCCTCTACCGATTCGAGACAATCTAGTCCATGTCTCAGGATCAGAACGCATCAACCCTTTAGATCGTCAGGGCCGGTCCACCGATGTGGATTATTATGCCTGAACACTACGTTTCTCCGCCCTTTGGGGCGTAAATCTGGCCCGTCAGCCGACCAGAAGCATCGGCCGAAACCGATATCACGAGGCGCCTCGCTTTTCAGCAAGTAATAATAAGTAACATCCACATGAGTCAAACTCGTCAGCCAGTTCAAGCACTGACGCCACTCATAACTAGAAAGAAACGCATGCCCTCCCTGAGGTCCGTCTCCCGTTTTTGATTCATACCGGGTGTGATACTCGCGAATCAACGTTACACAAAGCTACGCCACAAAGGCCGTGCTTCGATCATCAACCACAAGACTTTGCTTTTCAACAGAAGCCTTGATCATTTGCCACTTAGGCATGCCACACAGGCAATTCACTCCATGCGATTGATATCCATCAATATATAACCCCTGAGCTCGTACGTCTCAGAGAAGGGCGTTAAGCAAGAGAATAAATTCTCCGCCGCCAAACAGATATACATTTAATAGAGATCAATCACACGGACTAAAATCCAATGTCAGACACACAGTCCATTTACAAGTCCGTTCTGGGTCTGAACGAAACCGGAGGCACCTAGTACCCCGCATATCCATCGATCTCCAAGTACGTCTGGACGATCACTAACTGTTTCCATCTTCTTGGGTGTACAGCCCAATCAAGATCATCAGTAATTACCCAAACGACGTGAAGACCTCCGGTCTTCGACCATCGTCTTCATCTTCGACTTATCGTCGTATCAGTTATTCAGAATGGGATAAACCCGGACTTTCCGAATAACCCGCGTATATTTTAAATAAGTGTTACACAAACACAACATACGCCTCATTCCAATTCATCAGTTACTAACCGTAAATTAATCAAGAGAATAATTCCCCAAATATTAACCCCGAAGGCCGAAACCAACATCAGATCAATATCCAGAAAACCATTCTACTTAGCTAACCGACAGTTAGTTTCTAATTTCACATTCATAGGGAAAGGTTCCCATTAATTTTATCAAAGATAAATTCTTGAATTTATTCTTTAATCAACTTTTGAATATCAATTCAAACTAGTCGGGATTAGCGAACCTTACCGAAGTAATCATTTGTTTTAATTTCCCAATCCCAACCTATTCATCCCATGAAGTAAAACTGTGAATACTTCATATCTAACACCACAGTGTTATCGGTAAATTCAATTACCATTTCACGTTCAAATCTAATTAAAGATTTAACTATCGCCTGGAGCAAAACTGGTGATACTCCATTCTCGATCTTTTCAATCTAATTAAAGATTCAATAAAACTCCACTTAGTTTTAATCGTTAACTGGGTTAAAGAATCAGTGTCATTTAAAACACAGTTCACGATAAACCCAAAATCACATTCATTAATTATCGGGTTAAAGAACGAGTGTTATTTAAAACACTGTTCACGATAAACCCAAAAATCAATACCAATTCAATTCCAATTAAATTTCACTTAATTGGTACACTTCATTAAATCTAAATAAAAAGATTTAATCTTTTCTCAACTGGGTTCAAGAACAGTGTTAGTGAAGACACCATTCACGACAAACCCAAATCCCATTTGATATTCAATACAAGGCCCTGAATAGAAAATATCCCGGCTTATATTCAATATCAAATTCTACGACCAACAAATATCGTATTGGAAATAACGATATATATATCTATCTTTCAAATTTCCATAACAACATCTGTATAGTCACGAAATCCAACATCGAAATATTCCGAAGACAATTTCGATTCAAATCCATTCCAATGCAATCATTGGAAATTTTGGTTATTTTTAAAACCCTTTCCGAATTCAATTTATTTATTTAAAAATAAATAGAATTATAATTCTAGTTCAAAACTAGTTCATTTCGATAAAAACCTATTTTTATCCTTTCAAATATGGAGTTTTTCATCCCAATTCTTTCTAAATCATTTCTTATGATTTTACACAAATTATTACTATTTTTAATAATTTTATCAAGGCCCGTACAGTCGATTTCCATCAACGACCATCGAACTGCACTTACAGCGACCTTTTTCGAATTTGATTTGGACGTATCTCCAAATCCAACCGTTAGATTTCAAATTTCTAACATTCATTAGAAAGCTCTTTTCAATACGAACCCAACGGTTCCGATTTTAGGAGAATCCGACGGTCGGATCTCCCGCAATGTCCGTTTGAAATAAATGGTCGAAATTCACGAACTGCCGAGGCGCGGCGCGTTCTATTCAGGCCATTATATTATATATATAATATATATAATATATATTTCGTCGATTTCTATTTAAAACGAATTATATAAATAGTTTTAAATTCGTTTCCAATTCTATTTCAACTTCTATTTCAATTCAAAGCAAAATTGAATTCTTCTTTATAAATTCGTTTTAAAATTCATTTCTATTCAATTCGAATTTCAATTCAATTTGAATTCATTTCAATTCGCTTTCAATTCCATTTGAATTCGTTTTCAATTCAATTCATTTCGAAATCGTTTTCAATTCAATTCATTTCGAAATCGTTTTCAATTCAATTCATTTCGAAATCGTTTTCAATTCAATTCATTTCGAAATCGTTTTCAATTCAATTCATTTCGAAATCGTTTTCAATTCATTTTGAATTCGTTTTCAATTCAATTCATTTCGAAATCGTTTTCAATTCATTTTGAATTCGTTTTCAATTCAATTCATTTCGAAATCGTTTTCAATCGATATAAATATCGTTCACGTCAAAATGGCGTCAATCTAATCAACACGGCTTCATAAATTTCTATTTTCAAAATAGTTGTTATTATCAAAATATTTCGTTCAACACATGACCAATCTCAATGAATGAGTACTGTCAACACATGAACTTTTATTTTATAATATTCTTTATTTTTCAAATTGGAATGAGGCCCAATCAATTACCATATAAAGTTAATTATATGGATTTTTCATACAACACATGTATATCATAGCATTGAAAAATAATCAACCATCAACCAAAGTGCACTACACTGTATAAGCATCAAATATAGATATTCAACGCTTATAACAGCCTGTCAATCGATCGATCGACATATTAATCAATCAGGATGAGTGAACTTCAAATTTCATCCCAACACCCGTGTGGGGTTTCAAACAATCAAACACCTATTTTATTTGTGTTGTTGGGCGATGTGTAAAATTTATCGTCCCAATCCATATCATTCAAATGGGTGTACATCAACAAATCGTTTTGATTTGTAAATGAATATGTTATTTTATTCATTTCTAATAAAAATGATATTTTTATTTTTCTAACATATTTTAGAAAATTTCGGCGGCATAACGGCACGATACTAGAAACGGGACGAGGCCTAGCCTTATCCCCGGTCTAGTGAAGGCCCACGCCATTCACACATCAATCAAATCAATTCGCTATGCAAACCACAAAATTTGGAGTAAGGGTCTAACCTAGCCTTACTCCTTCGCCTTATAACGGCGCACGTCTAATCCTAACAAATTTATCGATTCGATTTTTCACACCACAAACCACATTCAAACCAATACCGCAATCAATCACCAAACAGTCAAACAAACAAGTCCATGGTCTGTGGACGATTGTGTCGGGTGCTACTAAGCACCGTCTGCATCCTAGTATATATATATAACTAGAAAATAAATTTGAAAGGTGAGAAATTCTCACATATAGCTATCCTAGCTCCACGGCTCTTCATTTGCAGAAGTCTTCGTCGTTTCGCCTTTTTGTCACCTTCGTTGCTGCTTTCACTACATACGTAAAAATCACATTTTTACTTCGCTATTCAATATATAAAAATCGAATTTTTAGTTCGCTATTCAATATATAAAAATCGAATTTTTATTTCAAAGTTCAATATATATAAAAATCGAATTTTTATTTCAAAGTTCAATATATAAAAATCGAATTTTTATTTCAAAAATCTAATTTTTTCCTAAATCAAAACTACGATCTTTTTCTAAACAAAATACGATCTTTTCCTAAACAAACATATGAACCTTTTCTAAACAAAAATATGAACTTTTCTAAACAAAAATATGAACTTTTCTCTCGACTTCAAATCCGATCTTTTTAAAGTTTAAACCTTTTGCTTAAACTTAAAATTAAAATCAGTTTTAACCTTTTTTTAAAAATCAACTGTTTTTATTCTTTTTAAAAAAATTCAGTTTTTAATCTTTTTCTAATCAGTTTCTTGTTAAAATCGAAATCAGTTTTTATCTTTAAAATATAAATCAGTTTTTAACTTTAAAATATAAAACAGTTTTTAACTTTAAAATATAAAACAGTTTTTATCTTTAAAATATAAAACAGTTTTTATCTTTAAAATATAAATCAGTTTTTATCTTTAAAATGTAAATCAGTTTTTAACTTTAAAATGTAAATCAGTTTTTAACTTTAAAATGTAAATCAGTTTTTAACTTTAAAATGTAAAACAGTTTTTTTAAATTAAAACAAAATATAGTTTTTAAATACTCACCCTTTTTCTAGGACGGAAGGAGGCTGTCGTCTGGAGGGGGGGGTCGACGCGGTGCTGCGTCTGATGTCGGAGGGCTTGGGCGCGTCGCTCGAGGTAGGGGGACGGCCAGAAGCTCGCGCGCGTCACTCAAGAGAGGGGGAGGAAAGCAGGAGAGAGAAGGAACGGATGGGGAGGGGGTCGGACGTCGTGGTGGCGCCGGGTCTCCGATGAGCGGCGGCGATCAATTCGATTGCGGTTTTTTTTTTTTTTTTTTTTTTTTTTTTTATCTGATGAATGAATCGGGTTTTGGGGAAAGGGGGGGGGGCCAGAGTTAAAAGGAGGGAGTTTTTTTTTTTATTATTATTATTTAATTATTTTATTTTCGAAGAAGTTGACTTTTCACACATAACCTCTAAACGAGGCCCACCGCCTGTCGTCCATAGCGTTTCACCCCCATTCCGAACACAATGGGATATGCTACGCAAGCTGATTCGGCTGTTACAATCAGTTTCCGTTAAATTTACATTTAAATCTCTATATTGAATTTTAAACGCACATTTCAAATTACCGGAGTCACATACTAACTAGAAAAATTCCATAAAAATATTTTCTAGCTTCGTATTGACGATACGGTCCTAACAAAACTAGTTTCGTCGAATTCTGAGACCGTTAGAAAAATGGCCAATTTCCAGTCGATTAAAATCAACTGAAACTGGTCAAACGCGTTTTCCTTTGCCACGCTCACATGTGGATTCGAAAAATTATGAAATTTAAAACCTAGCAATAACTTGACACTGCGGACCCAACAAAACTGGTTTCGTCGAAATCCGAGGTCATTTGCAAAATGTCCATTTTTAAGGGCCTGAATTCCATAGCGACTATTCAGAATTTTCAACTGGACATATCTTTTGATTCCTGATATGAAATCTTGATTTTTCGGATTCGTTAGAAAGATATTCACTATTAGATTCCATTATTTTTGGTTTCACTAAAATCCGGATTGTTTTGCACCCGGTACCTTCAATTGAAGTTTGAAATCGAATTATCGAACTACCGCGCCATTTTCAATTCTATTTATAATTATATATAAATATTTATATTCTAACGACGACGCGTATAATATATACGTTCGATTTATATTCTAAATAAATTTCTCGTCGATATTATTTAAAATAATTCATTTTAAATAATCAAAATTCACTAAAATTGCCAAAATAAAAATTTTAAACTGGCCCAGATTTTCGGGTTGTTACAATTTTCTAAAACAAGCAACTAATGCTTGGGATGAAAGACTCAAAAGTTACTTAATAAACTCAGTATTTTAGAATTGGAAAAGCTGATCAAACATTATTTATTAAAAATACAAGTAAAAAATCTTAATTGTACAAATTTATGTAGATGACATCATTTTTGGTTTAACTAATGAAGAATTATGTAAAGTTTTTTCTACTATTATGACAAATGAATTTGAAACGTTGTGATAACCCCAAACTTCCACTGAATGAAAGTAAGGAATAATCATTTGGAATACAACATAAATACAACAATACAGATCACAGATACAACATAGCAAAGGAAAACCATAGAATAACAACATCATAGCAGCGGAATATGAATGTCATCAAACACAGAATCCCACGGTCACAGAGTACTAACTTATTACATCAAGTTTCTGGCAAAAAGGAAATAAGTTTCAACTTCCAAATTAGAACAATTGGAAATAAAATAAGTCTGGATGTCTCATAGTCTAAAGATAAAATGTAAACAAAAGATAAATAATAGATAGTCTTCGTGGTCCAACATAAACACCTCCAAATAAGCAACACCAAGAAAGCTCCAAAGACAGAAACTCCAAAGAAAGCCAAACCTGTTACTTGGCTGCCCGTGTGGAAAAGAGGGCACCCGAGTTTGCAAAGGTGAAAACAAACTACAAGTCAGTCATAGGACTGGTGTGAGAATTCTTAACTAATTTAACTACTAGTAATAAGGCAAATCCAAAGACCACGCCGCTAACGCGGAACGGGTTTACCCCAATGGATTGCCATGCAAAATTTAAAGTGACAAAACAAACAATAAGTGAATCGTAAAACAACGCTATGCTTTTGAGAAAAATGGAATCCCCATAAGACCCAAGTCCCATCACACAATGCAACGCAAACCAGAGGATAGGGTTTTACCTAATGGTGATTAAACATGCTAAATACGATAAATACAAATATAATATTATTATTAGAGTATATAAAAACATTTCAAAATAAATGTATCAATCCTAGGAAGCATAGCTACCAGATACTATGCCTCCGTACTAGTAATACAATCAAATTCGTAGGGTCGTATTTGGAATTTGGTTTCCAACATGAGTCAAGGCTAGGGAGGAGCTCCTTACCGATTCGAGACACTCTAACTAATGTCTCAGGACTCCCCGCAGAGAACCCTTGGATAGCTGCAGGGCCGTTCCACACATACAGCTTCGTGGATTAGTTATTCCTGAACACACGTTTCCTGATACTATAGGACCTATCATCCAAGGCGCCTCATTCCATCATCCACATAAGTAAAATATCAGCCAGTTTAAGCACCAACACTACTTCTAACTAGAAAGAAACGTGTTGCTCTCCCTGCGTTCCCTTCTCCCATTTTAGACTACACCGGGTTGTGAGGTTCGTGAAGCTACGTAATACACAAAGCTATGCTTATCTAAGTTGTGCTTTGATCGTCACCACAAGGTTCTGCTTTTCAACAAGGAACCTTGATCATTGCATCTTAGTATGCCACACTGTCACTCCATATCACAATACCAATCCTTTGCCGAAATATATGAAAGGGTGTTAAGCAAGAGAATAAATTCTCCGCCACCAAACATTCATACATTCGACAGAAAATCAATAAATACAATATAAAGGAGTACAATGTCGGACACACATTCCATTTATTGCTTATGCTCTGGGTCTGAGCGAAAGCCAAATCCGTACAATCAACATGTTCGTTTAGACAATGACCATGACCCTTGAATTGGGAGCAAGTCAAATCAGGGCCTGGATCGTTGTCTTCTCGATGGAAGATTTACGGTCTTCATACGCTGTCTTCATACTTCGATTCTTTATGTCGTTTTGATTATTTGGAATGAGAGTAACTCGGACTTTCCAAATAATTCTCGTATTTATATGATGAAAATCCTTCTTTATTATCCATATTATTTTATAACGATTTATTCCTATTTCAATTATTTAAAATAGTCAAACCTTTATTTAACAGCGCTTTGGGTCAATGGCGACCCTAGTGCTGCTTTCAACAAATTTCAACAAATTTTGATTTTCACATTTCTCAAAATCTAACCGTTGGATCTTAACGTAGTTTATATCGTTGGAAAGATCATCCCAAGACGGTCCTAACGGTTTCAGTTTTGGGAAATTCCGACGGTCGGATCTTTTGGTATAATCGTTTAAATGTACGATTTCAAAACGCGAACTACCGCGCTTGATTCGTTAAAAATTATATATATATATATATATATATATATATATAAATCTTTTAACTTTTATTTTACATAAGAATGTAAATTCTATTACAACATCCACTTTCATCATCATTTTTTTCATTCATCCATTCCTCTGTTTACATGAAAAATGTAAATTATAATTCAACATTTCCTCCTACCTTTTATTCTTTTATTAAAAAGGTAAATTCTATTCCAATGTAAAATTTTATTTTTATTTTTTTACCTTCCTAATCCTTAAATTACACTATAAAATCTCTTCTTTAATTACACTAAAAATATAATTAACATTATAATGTAAAGTTCCTATCTTTCAATTACATTGTAATATTTCCCTTTTTAATTACACTATAAATGTAATTAACGTTACATTGAAAAATTCTAACATATTACATTAAAAATGTAATTTCGATTCTAATGTCCAATTCTTTTTTTTAATCACATTGAAATGTAATTTCCAATATAATGTAAGCCTTTCTTTTTAAATTACATTAAAAATGTAAATTTCCTAATAGTGTAACTTTTAATTTGCCCTTTTATTTTCACTATAAAGTCCTACCCTTTTAATTATATTACAAATGTAATTTTATTTTCCATACAAATTCTCATTCTTAGTTTACAAATAAAAGTGTACATTTAATCTACCATGTAAATTCTTCTCTTTAATTTCAAAATAAAAATGTAATTTACATTTACAATGTAAATCCTCTTTCTTAATCTACATATAAAATGGGTTTTTAATTTCAATGTAAATCCTCATCTTAATTACATAATAAAAAATATAACTTATATTTGCAGTGTAAATCCTATTCTAAATTTACATATAAAAATGTAAATTTAATTACAATGCAAATTCCTACTGTTTATTTACATGTAAAAATGTAAATTTAACTACAATGCCAATTCCTCCTGTTTATTTACATGTAAGAATCTCATCTTTTACTTTATAATGTAAAAATATCATCTTTTTATTTATAATGTAAAAATATCATCTTTTTATTTACAATGTAAAAATATCATCTTTTTATTTACAATGTAAAAATATCATCTTTTTATTTACAATGTTAAAATATCATCTTTTTATTTACAATGTAAAAATATCATCTTTTTATTTACAATGTAAAAATGTACTTTACATTTTACATGTAAATCCTTTTCTTAATTTACATATAAAATGTAAATTTGAATCTATTCACATCGTCAAATTCTCACCTTTAATTTTCAATAAAATATTGAATCTATTCACATCTGCATATTCTTCCTTCTATTATCCTTATTTACGTTATTAACATTAGAATTGTGTAATTTAATATTTTCATGTCTTTGATTAAAACACTAACAATTTCTCTATTTACACAAGCCATCATACAAAGTGATATACTTATATTGAATGGAAGGTCCTAATTCGATTCAACAACATGAACAAGGCGAACTTTTGTTATTCATGATTCACCAAAGCATCGATAAGAATGATCTACCTAAATATATAACAAAATGATTCTTTCTAATTATCCATCACATACAGATCCATAATTTTAACTAACAGGTCTATACTTATACATCACGAACTAACAGATCTATAACAAAATGATTCGTTCTAATTAGTAGATCTAATTTGGTAACAATTCAAATATTAAATAACTAGAAAAATAATGATTGAATTGATTTAATTATATAAATCAGAATCTCACCTTGCTTTAAGCAGAATTAAAAATCCAAATAATTTCAGAAATCGTTCCAATCAATTTCAGCAACCTCTATACGACTTCACGGTTTCGTCGGATCTGAAATTTTCCAGTTCGGAGTTTGTATGAATTAATTATCAATTTTTGAATAACAATGACTTTTTACAACTGCTGCTGTGACAGAATTAAGCATGGAAAATATGAAATGTTCATACCTTTGTATTTTGTTCAAAACTTTAATGTCAGAAATCAGAAGATGTAGTTGATGGTTTTCAGAACGGTTTGTTGGAGATCGAAGAGCTAGGAGAGGGGAATCGGCGCCGAGAAGGAGGTGGGGTGCATTAGCCTGTGGTGGGCCAGGTTTGTTGTTGCGGCGGCGGTCTTTGTGGGGTCGGGGCGGCGACTACAGGCGACGAGGGGTGGTGATTTCGGTATGAAATTGAAGAGCTTGAAAATCTCTTCGAAACGTGTACTCCGGCGAAGAATTTCGTTAAGAAACGAAGTAGAAATCAGAGTTTGAAGTTTCGAAAAGTTATGGGTTTCGGTGGCTGCTGTAAACGATCGGGGAGGATGAATGAACAGTGCTTTTTATAATAAAATAATAGGGTTAGGTTATTATTAAATAATTAATTAATCCAATAAAGCCCGTTTAGCGACTTCCTTCTTTTTCAGCCCAACGACTATCATTCCTACATATTTACCCCTATTCTGGACTCATTTGACTATGTCCCGCAGGCCCAAATGATCGTCTTGGCCTCCGTTTTCCAGTTTTAATTTATAAATCATTTATTTTAAATTCAAACGTACTTTCTAATTTACCGGGGATACTTATGATCTCAGAAAAATCCAAAGAAGATATTTTTGGCTTCGTGATGACGATACGGTCCTAAAAAAAATTAATTTCATCGAATTTTGTGACTGTTTGAAAAATGACCTTTTTCAAGTCGATTAAAATTGACCGAAATTGACCAAACTGAAATCGTTTTGCCACAGTCACAAATTAATTCTAAAAATTATGAAAAATTAAACTTATCAATAATTTGACATTCTGAATCCAACAAAAGTGGTTTCGTCGAAAACAGAGGTCGTTTGAAAAATGACTGTTTTTAATGTTAAAATATATACAGAAATTCTACAGCGACTATTCTGAAATTTCAACCGGCTATAACTTTTAATTCTCGCTATGAAATTTCAATTTTTCGGATTCGTTGGAAAGGTATTTTAAATTAGATTCTAATATTTTTAGTTTCACCCAAAATCCGATTTACTCTGCATCCTATATAGTCAATCAAAGTTCAGATTTGACTTTTCAAACTACTGTGCTATTTCTAATTCCTTTTATAATTAAATTAAATATATTCGTATTAAATTCAATTAAAACAATTTTTGAGTCGTTATTATTTAAAATAATTTATTTCAAATATTTAAACACCCTTAAAATCTCCAAAATGTAAATTTTAAATTGGCCCCAAATTCTGGGTTGTTACAAATGTCATATATGGGAGAGTTATCATACTTTCTCGAATGACAAATTAAACAGTTTTCAAATGGTATTTTTATTAATCAAGAAAAGTATTGTAATAATCTAATTAAATGATTTGGTTTAGGCAACACTTTTGAAAAACCAACTCCTATGAGTACTATAGCTCATCTTGATCGAGATGAGAAAGGAAAAAGTGTTGATAAAAAACTATATAGAAGTATGATCGGTTTGCTAATTTATTTAACTGCAAGCCGTCCTGATATAATGATGAGTATATGTCTATTCCAAGCAGATCCTAAAGAATCACATTTAAGAGAAGTGAAACGAATTCCGAGATATCCTAATAGTACTAAGGACTTCGGTCTTTTCTATTCGAAGGAATGTCCATTCGAATTAGTATCTTACAGTGATGCTGCTTTTGGCAGATCTTGGACGCATAGGAAAAGTATGAGTGGTACGTGCCATTTTATTGGAAAACCACTTGTATCTTGGTTTAATAAAAAACATAATTATGTATCACTCTCGACATGTGAAGCAGAATACATATATGCTGCTTTAGCTTGTGCTCAGGTAATCTATATGAAATAGACACTCAGAGATTTTGGAGTGTATTTAACCAAATCAACAATATATTGCGATAACACAAGTGCAATAAATTTATCCAAAAATCCTATAAATCATTCACGAACTAAACATATTGACATTCGTCACCAATTTCTTCGTGATAACATAGAAAAAGAAATTATAAATTTAGAACATATCTCAACTGAAAATAAAATTACCGAAATATTTACTAAACCTTTATTAGAAAATACGTTTATAAAACTTAGATGAGAATTGGGAATTATGTCAGTATAAGATATATAAGTTACAATAAATTGTTCTAAACAAATTTTTTTACAACAAAAGAAATTCGTGTGAACTAATCAAATTTAGCTAAAGGCTAAAATTAGCTTCTTTCCTAAAACTATTCATTATGTTTAGTTATTTATCTGGCTATAAATTTTTTTTAATTCCAAACCACATATTCTTTGCAACCTAATCTATATAAGTATGGTATCGTTAAAATAAACACACAAACTATAATTTTAAAAGAAGTATAAGCACAAACCCTTCCAAAATGTCGTCAAACAACTCAAATTCCTCAATTAACATTACCTTTACAACGTATAGTTCTGCAGAAACTCACGTTTTCCTACACCAACTCCAAGAATGAACCAGACTATCGATGGGGAAATTATCACATAGGATTTACTCCAGATTCGAAAAAGGAAAACCGTGCTCTCTTTTCTTCATCTGACACTAAAAGAAAAGTCAATGAAATTCATCATTATTAGAAAAGGCAAATAACACTTCAAAAAGAACTATACTTTGAACAAAAAGTTATTGCAACTCGTTTAAGTCTTCTCAAGAAAATTGTTTTTAAGTTTTGTAGCACAAAGATGAAGGATGTTTCTGAACCTATGCTAATTCCGACCAATCCTATTGATCCTTCTTCATCATATCATACTGAAAATGATCCAGCGAATCCTACAGTGAAGTATTACACGTACTCCCCTTAAAGACCTTCATACAGTCTGAACACTTGGGATATAAATTACAAGGCATATGAAGGAAAACGATTATCAATACCAACAAAAACTCCATCCCCTAAACGTTAATTAGCTTTTAAGTTTATTTGCTATTTTATTTTTTCATAAAATATATTGTTGTTTGATATATTTTTTCTCCAAAAATGTATTATGCTTTCATAATAAATGAATTCTTTACAAAATACAAAAAACAAACGTCTGACTTCGTAAAAACAGACATCTGAATACTGGGGAGACAATAATTTCCATACAGAATCAAACGTCAGCCCCAATAAAATTGATGTCTGATAAGGGTTAATAATGAACTAAACCCTTGCTGTTTCAATTTTTTCCATAAACAGATGTCTGAATTTCAAAAACAGACGTCTAGTAGCCGAAGCAAAGATTTTCCAACGTACAAGAAACAAATGTCTGATTCCATAAAAACAGACGTCTGAAATAGTGCCAAAATGAACTAAATTCTTGCGGGTTCACATTGAAGAAAATTCAAACGTTTGAATTTTTAAATAGATGTCTGAATCAGAACAGACAATTTTTTTTCAAAGGACACACACCTTTTAACCAACCAACATTTCATTTCATCACTTCACTTTTTAACTTTACCTTTTTACTCTCTATAAAAACCTAGCCCCCAAAATTACCAATCTCTTCAAAAAAATTCCAACTTTTCAACAAATCATAATGACAAATCAACCAAAAAGACTAAGGCTTCAAGAATCAGACCTCCTTCTGATGAACTTATCCAACGATAGCTTTAGGATGACACTGCCAAAGGAAGACATAAAGCCATGAAGAATTCCATGTTTTTCGAAGGTGCTTTCATAAAGTTTGATGCTTTCTCTAACTACCATCTTCTTCACTATGATAGACATTATAATTTTGAGTCTTTAGTGGATTATAACACCAATAATGTCAAAATCTACCCTTTGCTTGTGAAATTGTTCTTAGCAAATTTAAACTTAGACCACACACAACCTTAAAACACTACAGATTGTGTTTGGTTTATGGTATGTGGTAAGTGCATTCTTCTTCTAATTCAAGATTAGGCCAAAATTTAAGGTGTGCTTAGGAAGGAGTTGATATTGATATAATAAAGGTTGACATGAGTATGAGAGATGAAATATCACACAAATCCATTTCCGACAATCTGATTAAATTGGACGAACTTACTTCTACTCATCTATGACCACAAGCATGCTTATTGAATCGCATCTTGGTTCGAACAATCCAACCCAGCAAAGGAAGCAATGAGAAAGTGTACATGTGTGACTTTCAAGCTTATATGCTTTATATTCTAATAAACAAATCAATTGGGCGAAGATTATTCTTTACGAATGGGTTGATATCACCTATAAAAGGAAATACATGACTCTTCACTATGGTGGCTATATCACTCGTATTATCCTTGATTCTACAGTCCAAATACCTGATACTCCTCTTAGTATCAAAGAAATCGGTTCAAAAACATTGAAGCTTATGGATATTGACCCAAACCCTTCGACATTGGAATATATGTCTTTTGAGACTTGGACCGAATATGTAGCATCACAACCGAAAACTATTATAGCCGAGTCCTCTCACTACAAAAAATACTCTATTACAACTTTAATTTTACAACGGGCATTGGCTGCCCGTTGTAATAGAATGTTGTTACAACAATCATTTTTCTAACCGTTGTAATAGATGTCTGTACAACGACCTTTTTACAACAATCATAGTTTGACCGTTGTAATAAAATGCTATTACAACGGTCGTTTCTGGACAGTTGTAATAGATATCCTTCGCAATGCTCTTTTTACAACTATTAAAAACTGCAAGTTGTAATATAATGCTATTACAATAGTCATTTTAGGCCCGTTGTAATAGATGTCGAATTTTCACAAATCATTGTAATATATGTCTCTTTTACAACGGTCACAAAATGCCCATTGTAATAGGTACCAATTTTCGACAGTCAATAATTAATAATTACAATACTTACATAAAATTAGTATTGCTTATGTTTTATTTACTTAATCATTAATCGTATATTTTTAATTATTAACCATAATATTATATTACTAATTACTAATCATTAATAATATAATATTATTTATTAATATTTAATCATTAATCATAAATAATATTATGTTTAATAATTAATCATTGATAATAATTATTAACAATAATATTATATTGTTTATAACATCATTGTAAAGGTAAAAATATCTACAAACCATAGTAGAGTTTGACCAAATTTAACTATAAAATGTAACAAAAATAAATACAATGGCGAAATTTAACTATAAAATGTGACGAGATTAAATATGAGATTTTAATACGATAGTCGACTTGAACGGCGGTCGACTTAAACGGCCGACGTCTCGAACGGGGTGCGGGGCAGCGCCCCATCACGGTATATCTTATTTGCTTTTTATTTTAAAATAAACAAAAAAATAATGGAAAAAATTAAAACTTAAATCAGTTTATTTTTGGTAGTGATTAGGAATAATGGTAATGGAGTATTAAACATTTGGTAATGGTTTCCCGCTTTGCGTTTTCATTCCCGCTACAATAACTCGTTGATTTCCGTGTTCCCTCTACGTTTCACTTCAAATTAACGATAAAAAATCCAAACGCATCTTCCTGATCCCTAATTTGCCAAAACCTAAATCTAAATCCGAGCTCCTTACCTGTAAACAAATTCCTCCATCGCGAGCTCACTCCACCCTCTTCTCTTCGTCGGCTCCGAATCCAATACTGGACCCTAATCCACTTATAACAAATTCTTGGATTTGTCCCTTTCAGAATTTGTGAGTCCAGATATAGTTGCCAAATCGAGTTTCGAGTATTTGTTCTAGACTTCATGAATTCCGAATATTGTTTTCGATTATTTCATAATAAAGCTTGGAAGTCAACAACTTTGCATATATATTGAAACTTGACCCATAATTTACCTAATATGACGATTTCTTTAATCATAGATCTCTAGTCTCTTCCTCGTTTTCCACTTTGCTTATGTTTGAAGATTCTTACTTTTTGGATCTATATATTAGCCTTAGATCTGAATTGTTTTTATCAGTTTTGAAGTTGAGGCCTCTTTGAAGTTAAAATACTTGTGTATTTTGGTTATTAGATCTGATCGATGGAGATCAACATATATTTATTGTATTACATATTGATTGATTTTTGATATGTAAAAGGTTATAGATAACCAATTTCAATATATTCCTCTAAATCTCAGCGTGCGTATGTGTGTGTTACTGCCTTCAATGTTATTTTTTGTACACTCAAGGATAAACTATCTTTTATTATGTAAAGTGTAAACTGCAATACATAAATCATATGATCAAATTTGAGTGATTAGACTCGTATGTATTATTAAGGTAGTTAATTTGAAGAAAAAAAAATTGGGTAAAAGATTGTTAATTCTTCTCCATACTTTATATTTCTTCTTGCCCTTGAAAGTTTCTTACTTAAGCTAGGGAATTTATGTATAAAGGCTTTCTTTCTGATGGGGAATCCGAACACCTTATATGAAAGGTAAACATAAGAGTTCATGTACAGTCAACATACACAGTATTCCTTAGGAAGGTTGAATAATGAAACCAGGCTCATGAAAAACTCAAGATCTCTTTTAAAGACATTGATGGTCCAGTGAACGGATATCATTTTCTGTTAGGGGACAGGTATCTGAATGGATATCATTTTCCATTTCATTAATACCCTGTTAACATGTTTTGAGAACGATGTCCGAAATGAAGTATAATTTCAGATGTATTGCTGAATGTATGTTCTTTCCTCATCCTGTTAACATGTTTTAGCACACATGCTCTCTTTCTTACTCACTACTTTAATAAATCTTGTATTTTTGGTGATATTTCAGCAAATAAAGCAAAAAAATTATAGTGAAAATTTTCCCCTAGTCTGCATTTTTATTGGCAAGTGGGTAAAAGTTTGCTTGGTGAAGCATTGTGGAATGAATTTTCCATAATCCAAATTTGGTTGTGGTAGTCTAGTAAGAGGAATCATTATTCATGTAATAGTTGGTATTATGTAAAATACAAAATGTGGTTGTAGAGGTATGCTATTTACAGTTAATTTGGACTCTCAACAATCACTATTGCAATTGGCATACATCCAGGTTGAGAGTTCCAATGGCGATCAGCATTCTGCTTCTTGACCTCCTCCCACACCTTCTCCTCTTCGTTTTTCCAAGTTTTTCCAGGTAATTTCTTTTTAATTTTTAGAATGCGGATTGTTTTTTTGGTGCAATATGAAAATATGAAAAAAAAAGTTCTAATCATGTAGGCGAATATGAGAATTTTGGTTACTGATGATGCGTGATTCATTAGATCTCATTTGATGGAGAATGAGAAGAATTTTAGTTTACATGTGATTTCTCAAGTTTTCTGGACATGTCTGATGTTCATAGTAGATAGAGATGTATAAAATTCCACCATGTACTGTTAGCTTTCTTATCTTATTCTTACGTGCTATAAACAAAATTCATGACAAGAAGTCTCTAAACATAGTAAGTTGTTTTCTGTCAGCATTTCTTTATCTAATCGGTCTGCAGCTCTGTCTAAAATTGTTAACATTGATATGATATGTTTTGAGCCTTCCTCGACTGTTGATAAGCATTTGAGTTTGGTCACTTTTGTTACTATCACTAAGAAGAAGTTGAATAATGCCAAAACAAAGTTGAGCAATTGTTATGTTAATGGGTTTACATGTGCTCAATTTCATTCAGCAAATGTGGACGCTATATCAAATCCTTTTCATGTACCTGTAAAGAAAATAACGTCGAAAAAGTTTGCAGAAAGGGTGAGTGTCATTGTCAAGTCTTTTGCTACAGCTTCATGAATCCGGCAGATGCAGTATCTACTGCTTTTCTTTATAGTAGAGTTTTGTTTTTTATTTCATTGGATGTCTATTGTAACTTATTTGTTGGAAATATTACATGTGCAGTTTATTTGATTTAGATCTGAGTTAGTGTCCTGGGCGGATTTGATTGCGGTTGCTGGAGCGGTTGCACATACGTGGAGGTCCAACAAAATAACTATTAGTTAGAGTGTGAGTGACTGTGTATGTGTATATGAGTGAATAAGTGTGTTGTGTGGAGTCAATATATACGAGTGAAATGTAGTGAGGAAGTGTATGTACAAGTGATTGTGTAAGTAGAGGGGAAACACTACGTGTACTATTTGAAAGTGTAATACGTATTTATTTGAATAAATATTCGTTCAAAAATAATTTTTGGCTTAAATATTCATTTCTTGTAAATATTAATAATATTATGTGTAATATTCAAATACGTTGCAACTTTCAACATTTTACAACGGACAATAATTGTTGTTATAGAAGATATTACAACGGTCAATACCTGTTGTAGAAAATATTACAACGGGCAGCTATTCCATTGAAGGAACATACAACAACATAAGACAGTTGTAAAAAGTCTATTACAACCGCCTGTTACCACGTATATTGCCCGTTGTAAAAGAGGACATATTACAACATAGCCTAATACAACGGGCGAGCTGGCTGCTGTAAAACCACTATTACAAAGGGCATTGCCCATTGTAATAGATTTGTTTTGTTGTAGTGCTCTCATCGCCGTCGTCAAAGGAAGAAGAAGACATTCACATCATCTCTTCCAAGCTTTCCTCTAAACAAGCCTTAGTTGCACTCTCTCGCAATCAATCTAAAATACACAAGGATGTTAAGTGTTTTGAGAGAAGAACTAACAAGTTTGACTCAATCAACGGCTTCTTAAATAAGATTTAGGAGAAAATTACTTGTACCGGCTCCTAATCCTCTCAAGTTTGTGATCCGGCTCCTTTCCAGTGGACGCCTAGCTCAGCCGAAGAAGTTCATGATTCAAGTTTTGAACATGGTGATAAGGTAGGAGATACTAGTGTGGGCCAAAGCGTACTGACACTGAAAAGTTAGTAAGATATGGTGGTATGGTTATCTTAGTAATATTTTGACTTTAAACTCTTAATTAAGTATGGTTTGTAATATTTTTTGGCACTTTGATCTATCTTTCGGCACAAAACTCTACTATGTGCTTGGTACGTTATGTCTGAATGTTGTGTTTATCTATGATATGTCTGTGATATGTTGTGATTGTATGTTATGCATAACATATTCTAATCCTTTATATAAGTATCTCCTTTTTGTCAATGATAAAAGGGGAGAAACATATGCATATCAACAGGGGGAGCCGCATATATAGTTGTCATTATCGAAAAAAGGGAGAATGTTGGATCTAGCTATATAGAGTTTTGATCATGACAACTATACATGTGTGTGTGTATATATATATCAACTAACTCTGTTTTGCAGGAAGATATTCGACAACAGATTCAAAAACTCAGATTGAAGATTATATATGTTGAGAGTCTGCAAGTCTTTATTTAAACTTGTTAAAATCTTCCTTGATGATACACACACAAACACAGTTTGAATATTTAAATTTTCAAGTGACATGAACAAAGACATAGGTCTATTATAGGAAACAAACATATGAATTATTTTTACCAGACGTTTATTTGTTGAAATAAATTCCAATTTCATATAATATTCAGATGTCTAAACTGAATATTTCAGACATATGAATTACTACCGAAATGGCCTATTTCTTTGCTATTTGAGATTAAACTCGAAAATAGACATATGAAATTTTAATTCAAACATCTAAATATGAAGAGATGCAACTTAAAATGGAGAGTCGCAACTTTCCAATTCATAACTCTTGATTGAATCTCTACATGATTAGTTGTAATCTTTTGTGCATTATAAATAGATGCTTGACTAAGTGATTCAATCACCGAAACTTACTTGAATTTTTTATATCTTACTCAAAGTACTTATAATCTCTTAAAGCACTCTATTTCCATACTTTAAGATTTCAAATCTTATTCAAAGCTTCCTTACTTTTTCACAAACTAAACGATTATCATCAAGGAAAGATTATAGGAAGGTTGTACATCAAATTGACATATTCGTGTTATCAAGAACATAAGTAGTCATCAAATTATTTGTATTGTGTAAGTCCTATCCAGCAGTTGAGACAAGAAATCCCGTTCGACTGTTCGAGTAATTGTAAATATGTTCCTTCAGGTGAAGTGAGGGTTATTGTATTAGTGAAATACCATAAGGTAATCTGGGATTGGACATATGACAATGGTCCAAACCAGTATAAAATCGACTGTGCGATTTTACTTACTACTATTACTCTACTATGTACACCTCACCTTGCTTACACTCCATACTATACGATCCTACCGCTGCTTAGACTCTTTCACTTTTGTCTTATAGCGCGTGCATTAATTTATTTGATTAATATTATACATATGGCAGCAACTATGAAAACAACTATTTTGAACCTTCAAGCACGGAGAGTGCAGGAGGGTATCATGGAAACTCCATTAAAAAAAATGAAGAACAAATTATCGGTCATGTTAGGTAGATGGAAGGAAGCAAAAGCCTTAAGATTGTAGAGAAGTAATTGAACTTGAACACCAAATATAAATCTATACTAACTTTGTGTAAGGCTGATCAATGTTGTAAAATTACAGGTTAAAATTAAAGAAAGAGGAAGTTGCATTTGATGAATGGGAAAGAAAGAAAAGCAGCTAAGCTAAATTAAAAATGAAGGAACTCGAGATGAATTAACATTTATCCAAATATATTACTAACATTTTCAACATGTTGATTGCGGCGCTAAACTAGCTTTGGTTATGAGTGTTGTTAGATAAACTAAACACACAATTAAACTATATAATCTTTAATGCATTTTGATTGCATATGTTGAATTTATTTATTTTACCTTGACATATATAAGCAAAATGGTTTTACCCTTGCATTGATATTGAAAAGATCGGTGTGCAGGTTTCGGTTAACGGGTCAAATGCTTTGGCTCGATGGGAATCATAATCTTCTGACCTTGAGGATGTGTGTGGCATGATAGCAGTGTGGATTAAAAAAGCTCCATGAATACGTTGCTCCATCTATACGGTAAAATTACAGTTTGGTTTACCTTCTTTCAATTAATAGTAAAAAAAAGGAAGATCTCAAACGCTATTTCTGCAATAATATAAAGTTAATAAACTGCATTTATATTATAGGAGTGAAGATGGTTTGCTAGGATTTTATCTCCGTTCATGTGTGTTTATTAGTTGCGCGGTGGCATCTGAAGACCTCATCACGAATGGTAATGTAAAATAAGAACATCCTTTTTATTTTAATTATTCTTTTGCATAATATTACAAGAGTATTTCTCCTCACCTTGGTTATTTTGTTCAGTATTGTATTTTTTTAATGTTATCCGTGCTTTAAGGGAATGTTATTACTAAATTTGTAAGAGGGACAGACATTTTTTAAAAGTTTATATGACAAGGTATAGAAGATAAAGACAATTATGTCATTACCCTTCTTCTTATCTTTGATTGAGAATGTCACTATGGTTTTTTCTTTTTAAATTATAATGAAGTGTTATTGAATTTGCTCGCTGGCGATTAAACAGAATAGTTGAAGCTCTCCATATTATGTCCCTCTCTAACCTTTTTTTTTTAATTAAAGTTCCCCTAAAACTATCCCCTTCTTACTAATTTATGTAGTCCCATGGACAATCTCCATTTATTTTGAATTTTGATTCTAGATGCATATGCTTGGAAAGCATTCATATATAAAGTGGTTGCAAATTAATAGGCCTTTGTCATTAGGTTGCAGATAAGGAGTTTCTGTATTTTGTAATATTGTTGCTGTGGACATTGTAACAACCCAAAATTTCTAAGCTAATTTAATTTTTTTATTTTAGCTATTTTAATGGATTTTGAATATTTAAAATGATTTATTTTAAATAATAACGACTAAAAATTTATTTAAATCAAAGTTAGAACATATAAATTTATTTTAATTATAAAACGAGCTTGAAATGGAGCGGTAGTTTGTAAATTCGATTTTATATTTCAATTGAATGTATAGGATTCAGAATAAATCGGATTTCAGTAAAACAAATTTTTTTTGAAAATTTTTAATTATATCTTTCTAATGAATGTGAAAAATTGAGATTTCACTTTATAAATTGAAAGTTACGTCCAGGTTAAAATTTAAAATAGTCGCTATGTAATTTATATATATTTTAATATAATATATAGCCCTTAAATAGCCGTTTAGCAAACGACCTCCATTTTCGACGAAACCACTCTTATTGGATCCAGAATGTCAAATTATGTTTATGGTTCAAATTTCATAATTTTTGGATTTAATATGTGAGCGTAGTGAATTTAAATGTGTTTAGCAATTTCAGTTTGAATTTAATCGACCAAAAAATGGCCATTTTTCAGATGGTCTCCAAATTAGACGAAATTAGTTTTGTTAGGACCATATCGTCAAAACATAGCTAGATTTATTTTTCTGTAATTTTTGGACTCTGTATGTGGCCTCGGTAAATTCAAATGTACATTTGAATTCAATATATATTGATTTATATTTTAATTTAAACAAAAACTGATCAAAACAATCGAACTGGCTTACGAAACATATCCCATTGTGTCCGGAACGGAGATATTTAGCTAGGGGCAATAGTCGTTGGGTTTGATTTGTAGTTCGGATTGGTAAACTATGATTTTGAAATTAAATAATATAAAATAACATATATATTCTCTAGCCAATCACGTTTTTCCATCTAAACCTAATTCTAGAAAATCGCTCCGCCATTTCATGCGATTGAAGGCGGAAATCGTGCCAAACAAAAACCCATCTGATCTTCAAATCCACGACGCGATTCAAGGAATTCTTTGAAAGATTATTAAAGAGCGTCGTAAGATCCTCAAATCTTACGGTCGAGATTCGTTATAGTCTCATAATTCGTGAGAAATCCAAGCCCAAACTGCCGCCTCGTGGCGATTTTCACCATCCTCAGGCTGCCGGGTTCAACGTTGCAGGTGGTCGGTGGAAGTTATCTCGAAGGCGGAGCTCGTGGAGTAGGTGGATCAACGTCCGACATTACTAATCTCGAGCAAATTTGAATACTAGTTTTGAGCAGCAGTTTTGGACGCCGGCAGTTAATTTTTAGAGGAGAAGGTGATTTAATTTTAGTTAATTACTTAACTAATTAACTTTAAAATGTCATAAACCTTTATAAAATCATATCTTTCTCATACGAACTCCAAATCGCTTGAAACAGGATTCGTTGGGATCGTGGGGACGAGGGCTTCGCAACAAGACTAACTGGGTCAAAATTGGAGCTTGTTAGAATTTAGGGTAGATTTAAATCCCAACCGTCCAATAAAGAATGATGGAGTGGAAACCGACTGTGAGTACTCTCTCTCACTCAAATTATTTTATAGTTATTATATAATAGGTTGCAGACGGGGATTAGTAGCTCCTGACACTAGTTTTTTGTACAAACCATGGTTGATTGTTTGTTTGGATTGTGATTGGGATTGTCATTGATTGATATTGTTGTATATAAAATTATTTGTATAAACTGTATATAAAAATTATCATGAAAAGAAATTGGAATAAATATTCATTTACAAATCGGACGGTTTGTTTATATACATCCATTTAACTAACATTGATTGGGACGATAATAATTTACACATCGCTCAACTTCACAAATTATAAACAATATTTGTTGGTTGAAACCCCACACAGGTATTAGGATAATATTTGACATACACCAATCCCAATTGTTTAGCTGTTTGCCAATCGATGAGTTGACATACTGTATAAGCGTTATTTATTTATGTTAACGCTTATACAGTTGTAAAATGCACTTTGGATGTTGTATGAATTTTTAATGATTGCTTATCATTACTGTTGTATATGATACATGAAATCCATATAACAGAAGATATATGGTAATTGATTGAGTCTGATTCCAGTTCAGAATTAACGAATATTATAAAATAATATTCAGTGAATAATCAAAATATGATTTTGATGTCCGATTTTGGATGGACACGAAAATAATGAAATGTGAAGCTGTGTTAAGTAGTTAAACGCCATTTTAACACAAACGAGATTTTCTGTCGATTTTATTCATTTTATAATAAATATCGAAAAGTGATTTCAAAATCTGATATTTTGAAAATATTATCATTTTAATATTATAATGATATAGAATATTCAATTTTGATTTAAAATTGAAATAGAAGTGAGAATCGTTTTAAAACGAATTTATAAATATTTTATAAATACGTTTTGAACAGAAATCGGCGAAATATATGTATTAATAGCTTGAACAGAACGCGTCGCGTAGTGACTATTCGCGAATTTAAACCATTAACTTCAAATGGACGGAACAGGAGATCCAATCGTCGGCTTCTCTTTAAACCGAAATCCTTATGTTCGTATCAAAATAAGCTTTCCAATGAATATAAGAGATTTAAATTTGAACGGTTAGATTTGGAATTATGTCCAAATCAATTTCAAAAAATGTCGTTATGAATGCAGTTCGGTGGCCGTTATTGGAAATCGACTGTAAAGGCCTTAATAAAATTATTAAAAATATGGAAAAATTATGTAAAATCATAATAAATGATTCAGAAATATTTTGGGTGAAAAATTCCAGTTTTGAAAAGATAAAAATATATTTTTATCTAAATGAACTAGTTAATAACTAGAATAATAATCCAGTTATTTTTAGAAATAAATAAATTGGATTTGAAAATGGTTTTGAAATAACCAAAATTTTCCCAAAGAATAAATTGGATTGGAAATAATTTTAAGAATATTTCGATATTGGATTCCGTGATTATACGGATTTTGTTGAGGAATTTGAGATATATATATATATATATCGTTATTCCCAATATGATATTTGTTGGTTTCAGAATTTGATATTGAATATAAACCGATATAATTTCTATACAGAGCCTTGTATTTGATATCAAATTGGATTTTGGGTTTGTCGTGAACGGTGTCTTAAATAACGCTGTTCCTAAACCCAGTTGTGAAAAGAATAAATCTTTTAATTATGATTTAGAGAAGTTCCCCAAATTAACTGACATTTAATTTGAATTAAATAAAAGAATTGGATTTTTGGGTTTACTGTGAACGGTGTTTTAAATAACATTTGGTCTTTAACCAAATTAACAGTGAAGAATATGATTTGGAATTTATAAATCTTTAAATTAAGATTAATGGAATTTGCCAAAGTAAAGTTTTTCCAATTTAATATATTAAATTGGAATTTCATCGAATTCGATTTGGTGATAATCGAGATTAGCTTCTATGAAGGAAGACCATTATTATAAATGGAATTTAAAAGGCTTTGCTGTTATTCCATTTATATTATTAGTCTGACACGGAAATTTATATCGATCATATATTGATTTGTTTTCCGTGAAATTTCCATTTTGATTGAATATGATTTCGGGTTTATCGTGAACTATGTTTTAAACGATATTGATTCTTTAACCCAGCAAAGACATGATTATTTCCTAAATTTGAATAATCACTAAATAATGGTTTGTGGAGATTAAAGCTCAGTGGAGTTTTAATGAATCTTTAATTAGATTGAAATGTTAATATGGTAATTAAATTTGCCAAATTTGAGAAGTGTTCAAGAATGGAGTATCACTAATTTTACTTCACACGATAGTTAGATCTTTAATTAGATTTGAACGTGAAATGGTAATTGAATTTACCGATAACACAGGGGTGTTAGATATGGAGTGCAACCAGTTTTGCTCCATGGGATGAATAGGTTGGGATGGGATGATAAAATGAATGATTACTTTGGTAAGGCGTTAATCCCGACTAGTTTGATAAACCTTAATTTGGTTTAAACTGTGAAAAGATACTATAAAATGTTTTGAAATGATTTCCAAAGAAATGGATTAAACAATGTGTTTAAAAGTGATAATCTTTGATATGATTAATGGGAACCTTTCCACGAATAAAGAAATACGAATAAAAGAATATTCTGAATTGGAATGAGGCGTATGATGTGTTGTTATAGCACTTGATTATAAGATACGTGAGTTATTCGGAAAGACCGGGTTTAACCCATTCTGAATATTTGATACGACGACTAACAGTCAAAGAGATTGAATATGGTGCTAGACCGACGATCTTCACATTGAATGGATGGGTTGCTACTGATGCCCGTGACTGGAGTAGCTACCTTGAAGGGGCTACAGTGGTAGCAGTCCAGGCATATTAGTTGATTATTCGGATATGCGAGTCCTGTATTGGACATACGGGACGAGGAATAAGGTGCCTCCGGTTTCGTTTAGACCCGGAACGGACTTGCAAATGGATGGTATGTCTGACATAGTATTCCATTATGTTGTATTCATTGATCTCTGCTAAATATGTATCTGTTTGGTGGCGGAGAATTTATTCTTTTGCTTAACACCCTTCTCTGACACGTATGAGCTTAGAGGTTATATATTGGTAGAGATCAATGGTATGACATGGATTGATAGTGTGGCATGCTGAGATGCAGCGATCCAAGCTTTTGTTGAAAAGCAGAGCTTGGTTGATGATGATCAAAGCATAGATTCAATTAGCATAGCTTTGTGTAGTGTTAATTCGCGAGCCCCACACATCGGTATGATGGTGAACTGATGGCTAGATCATTATACTTTCGAGATGAGGATGGATTGGTCGACCGAGATAGGATGGGTGTGGTCGCTATACACCTGGTAGGGATAGAGCACACCCCCCGATTCCTAGAAGAATAGAGTATACGGCGTTTTCTCATGCATGTGACATAAGCCATTGAGATACTTGATATCTTGAATATTGTACGGATTTGTATTGTGGCGTTTTCTCATGCACAGGACGTAACCCGTTGAGCATTACACTACGTGATCGATCTTTCGGATCAATATCCATCATGATGGAAATCCAAACTTCCAATACGACATTTTTCGGTTTTAGTTGTAAACCTATATATGGCGACATAGTGGGATGGGGCACTCATGCCGTCTAGGATTGATACATTTATGTTTGAAGTTGATTTCTTCGCTTATAGTAATAATAAAAGATAAATTTCGCGTACCAAGCATATTTGGCTATTACAAGGTAAAAATCTATCCTCCTGCTTCCGTTGCATTGTGTGACTGGACTTGATCGTATAATAGCTTCATTGTTCTTTATTTAGCATTGCGCTATTTGTTTAATGCATTGGTATTCTTGGGGGTAAACCCGTTCATTGTTATACGGCGAGGTTCTTTGATTTACCTAATTTTAAAATCAAGTTAATAACTGTATTAGTTCTCACACCAGTCCCATGACTGACTCAGAGTTTATTGTTTCTATCTAAACTTTAGGTGTCCATATTTTCCACACGGGTAGCTAGTAGTTTTGGTTTTTGCATATATTTCTTTTCCCAGCATCCTGGATTACAGCTGGAGCAATATTCAGAAAGCTTTGTATCCGTGTATTTCATTCAGTTGTGTTGTAGATGTATTTTCCACTATACATTGTAGTAATACATTTTTATTTCCGCTGCTTTGTAATTTAATCTCTGATATTTTCCAATGTATATTATTTATTTATACTCTGATATCTTGTACTCTGATGTAATTGTAGTAATAGCAATGAAATGTTCTATTGTCCATGTTTGATGCGTCATGTTCTCAATTCAATCCAGGCTTTCCCGTAAAGGGGGGGGGGTTGGGTCGTCTCAGTTTGGTATTAGAGCTTTGGTTTACAAAGCTCGAGAATAAGGCACATTAGAACCAAATGAAAGAATTCACCAGAGATAGAATTAGTAATATCCTACGAGAGTAACTCGTTAGAGATAGGTCTATTAATACCCTAGAACAAGTTAGAAGAGTATTATATAAAAAAAATGAATTTAGTTTGAAAATTATATCAAATTACAGGTATTTGAGTATTTTATTTTATATTGAATTTGGATTATCAAGTGTAAGAAGAGTTTGAATATACGCCTTGCAAGCGTGTATTCGAAGTCTCAAATATACTGGGTAGATATAGAATCACACTCTAGTCGCCCGGGGATAATTCTGTTGAAGTGGCTACATCATCAATATTTACGTTCGAGTTTCAAAAGTGGGTGATCTATGTATTTCCAATTGACTGGTGTGAGAACCAAAACTTAGCTAGAATTTACTGTTTGTGACTTGGCACTAAAAATACGATTTTTGATTATATATAAAAAAGTTATACATTTGAAGAAAAAAAATTAACCAACAAATTGATTGCTGGCTGTGATGTTTGATTATTGATTCAACTAATAAAAATACTGGAATGATAAATAAAGCACAAATCAGGATATTTGTTAAGTGAAAAATATTATTATCCCTCTTGATGAAATCAAAAAATATATTATGTAGGATATGGACGACTATGGCTTATCTCGTGCTGAATTCTGGATGACTTCGAAACAAGCAAGGAGAGCTCACCAGCAAGTAGAAAAAGGACGAGAGTTGAACTTAAGGATCACGCATGGTTGTTTATTGTCGTAAATGCAGAAAAGGACATTATGCAGTCCTGTGTCCAGAGAAAAAGAAGAAGAAAGAGAAACAAATAAGAGTGGACATAGATTGTTTCAAGTGCAAAGATATGGGACATTTTGTACATAAGTGTCCGAAAGTAACGAAAAAATCTTGAAAACTAGGAAAAGAAAAAAAGTGCTTCTGATGCAAAGAATTAGAGCATCTAGTCCGAAATTGCCCGTTAAAGAAAGGTGATAAGAAATCCAAAGGAAAGGAGCTATCTACATTGGAATTATGCAAGAAGGAGGCACGACTTCCTAGAAAGCTATGTTTTAATGTAGTGAACCAGGATTTCAGATATATATATATATGTATGTATAGGTATAATGCTTGTATGAATGTACGGATGCTTTTTCTTTTAAAAATGTATTGGTATTGTATAATATAACTAATGTAAGGAAAATATTGAATTAATTCGAATTTAATATCAGTATTGAATCGATTTGAAATTAATTAAAACGGATTGCATATATGTACATGTGTATATAATGAACAGGTCATAACATGGAAGCTAAGAAGAGGAATAAAAGTGTATGCCCGATAAATAGGTACATATTTACTGTATTTCTTAGGTTTTGATGGTTTTATGAGCTGATTGGCCAACCGCTTGGCTTTTTCTTTTTCTCTTGGATTGATGAGGGCCCAGTGAGGCAAGTTGCGGTTTTACCGATCACCCTGTACAAAGGAGGTTATGGCGATTTTTTTCAAAAATAGGGTGTTAGCCAAATTTTTGAGAAATTAGAAAATTCTTAGAAACTGAAAAGTTGAAGAATGAAAGTTGAGTTGGTTAGTTAAACAACTTTCAGCTCCGTTCCTTTTTTAGGACGAAAAGATTTTAAGGGGGGAGATTGTAACAACCCGGAATTTCTGAACTAATTTAGAAATTTTATTTTAGCTATTTTAATGGATTTTGAATATTTAAAATGATTTATTTTAAATAATAATGACTAAATATTTATTTAAATCGAAGTTAGAATGTATAAATTTATATTAATTATAAAACGAGCTTGAAATGGCGCGGTAGTTTGAAGATTCGATATTAAATTTAAGTTGAATGTATAGGATTCAAAATAAATCGGATTTCAGTAAAACCAGAAATATTTGAATCTGTTTAATTATATCTTTCTTACGAATGTGAAAAATTGAGATTTCACTTTATAAATTGAAAGTTACGTCCAGTTTAAAATTCAAAATAATCGCTATGGAATTTATATATTTTTTAATATAATATATAACCCTTAAAAATAGCCATTTTGCAAACGACCTCCGTTTTCGACGAAACCACTTTTGTTGGATCCAGAATGTCAAATTATTGTTATGTTTCAAATTTCATAACTTTTGGATTTAATATGTGAGCATAGTGAATTTAAATATGTTTGGCAATTTCAGTTTGAATTTAATCGACTGGAAAATGGTCATTTTTCAAACGGTCTCCAAATTCGATGAAATTGTTCTGTTAGGACCGTATCGTCAAAACATAGCTGGATTTATTTTTCTGTAATTTTTGGAGTCAGTATGTGGCCTTGGTAAATTAAAATATAAATTTGAATTCAATATATATTGATTTATATTTTAATTCAAAGAAAAACTGGTCGAAATAGTCGAACTAGCTAAGGAAACATATCCCATTGTGTTTGGAATGGGGGTATTTAGCTGGGGGCGACAGTCATTGGGTTTGATTTGGAGTTCGGATTGGTAAACTATGATTTTTGGAATTAAATAATATAAAATATAATACATATTGTCTGGCCAATCATGTTTTTCCATCTAAACCTAATTCGAGAAAATCGCTCCGCCGTTTCATGCGATTGAAGGCGGAAATCATGCCAAACAAAAACCCATTCGAACTTCAAATCCACGAAGCGATTCAAGGAATTATCTAAGAGAATATTGAAGAACGTTGTAAGATCCTTAAATCCAACGGTCGAGATTCGTTATAGTCCCGTAATTCGTGAGAAATCCCGGCCCAAACTGCCGCCGCCTCGTGGTTATTTTCACCATCCTCAGGCTACCGAGTTCAACGTTGCAAGTGGTCGATGGAAGCTCTCTCGAAGGCGGAGCTCGTGGAGCAGGTGGATCGATGTCCAGCGTCACCAATCTCGTGCAAATCTGAACCCTAGTTTTGAGCAGCAGTTTTTGACGTCGGCAATTAATTTTTAAAGGGGAAGGTGATTTAATTTTAGTTAATTACTTAACTAATTAACTTTAAAATGTCATTAACCTTTATGAAATCATATCTTTCTCATACGAACTCCAAATCGCGTGAAACAAGACCCGTTGGGATCGTGGGGACGAGAACTTCGCAACAAGACTAACTGGGTCAAATTTGGAGCTTGTTAGAATTTAGGGCAGATTAAAATCCAAACCGTCCGATAAAGAATGAAGAAGTGGAAACCGACTATGAGAACTCTCTCTAACTCAAATTATTTTACAGTTATTATATAATAGGTTGCAGACGAGGCTTATTAGCTCCTAACACTATTTTTTTGTACAAACCATACTTGATTGTTTGTTTGGATTGTGATTGGGATTGTCATTGATTGATATTGTTGTATATAAAATTATTTATATAAACTGTATATAAAAATTATCATGAAAAGAAATTGAAGTAAATAGTCACTTACAAATCAGACGGTTTGTTTATGTACATCCATTTAACTGACATTGATTGGGACGATAATATTTTACACATCGCCCAACTACACAGATAATAAACAGTATTTGTAGGTTGAAACCCCACACGGGTATTAGGATGATATTTAATGTACATTAATTCCAATTGTTTAGCTGTATGTCAATTGATGGGTTGACATACTGTATAAGCGTTATTTATTTATTTTAATGCTTATACGGTTGAAAAATGCACTCTGGATGCTGTATGAATTTTTAATGATTGTTTATCATTATTGTTGTATACATGCGATGTATGAAATCCATATTACTGAAATTATATGGTAATTGATTGAGTCTGATTCTAGTTCAGAATTAACGAATATTTTAAAATAATATTCACTGAATAATTAAAATATGATTTTGATGTTCGATTTTGGATGGACATGAAAATATTGAAATGTGAAGCCGTGTTAAGTAGTTACATATCATTTAAACACGAACGGGATTTTCTGTCGATTTTATTCATTTTATAATGAATATCGAAAAGTGATTTCAAAATCTGATATTTTGAAACTATTATCATTTTAATATTATAATGATGTAAAATATTCAATTTTGATTTAGAATTGAAACAGAAGTGGGAATCATTTTAAAATGAATTTATAAATATTTTATAAATATGTTTTGAATGGGAATAGATGAAATATATATTATGTATATATATATATATATATTAATGGCTTGAATAAAACGCGCCGCGCAGTGATTGTTCGCGAATTTTGACCATTAACTTCAAATGGACGTAGCGGAAGATCCGGCCGTCAGATTCTCCTAAAAGCAGATCTGTTGGGTTCATATCAAAAAGAGCTTTCCAATGAATATAAGAGATTTAAATTTGAATGGTGAGATTTGAAATTATGTCCAAATCAATTTCAAAGGTCACTATGAATGCAGTTCGGTGGCCGTTATAGCAAACCGGCTGTAAAGGCCTTAATAAAATTATTAAAAATATGGAAAAATTATGTAAAATCATAATAAATGATTTGGAAAAATTTTGGGTGAAAAATTACAGTTTTGAAAAGATAAAAATATATTTTTATCTAAATGAACTAGTTAATAACTAGAATAATAATCCAATTATTTTTAGAAATAAATAAATTGCATTTGAAAATGGTATTGAAATAACCTGAATTTTCCCAAAGAATAAATTGGAATGGATTTGGAATGGAAATAATTTTCAGAATATTTCGATATTGGATTCCGTGATTATACGGATATTGTTGAGGAATTTGGAAGTTATATATATCATTATTCCAAATACAATATTTGTTGGTTTCAGAAATTGATATTGAATATAAGACGATATAATTTCTATTCAAAGCCTTGTATTTGATATCAAATTGGATTTTGGGTTTGTCGTGAATGGTGTCTTAAATAACACTGTTCTTAAACCCAGTTAAGAAAAGAATAAATCTTTTAACTAAGATTTAGAGAAAATTTTCAAATTAACTAACATTTAATTGGAATTGTATAAAAGAATTGGATTTTTGGGTTTATTATGAACGGTATTTTAAATAACATTTGTTCTTTAACCCAATTAACAGTGAAGAATATGGTTTGGAATTTATAAATCTTTTAATTAAGATTAATGGAATTTTCAATTGTAATTTTTTTCCAATTTAATATATTAAATTGGAATTGCATGGAATTTGATTTGGTGATAATTGAGATGAGCTTCTGTGAAGAAATACCATTATTATATGGAATTTAAAAGGCTTTGCCATTATTCCATTTACATTATTAGCCTGATACGGAAATTTATATCGATTATATATTGATCTATTTTCCGTGAAAGTTCCATTTTGATGGATTATGATTTTGGGTTTATCATGAACCGTGTTTTAAATGACATTGGTTCCTTAACCTAGTAAATGCAGGATTATTTCCTAAATTTGAATAATAATTAAATAATGATTTGTGGAGATTAAAATTAAGTGGAGTTTTAATGAATCTTTAATTAGATTGAAATGTCAAGTGCAAAGAGATGGGACGTTTGATGAGCTGGTTGGCGTTTTCTTTTTCTTTTGGATTGATCTGGGCCTTGTGAGGCAAGTTGCGGTTTTGTCGATCAGCCCATACAAAGGAGGTTATGGCGAAGTTTTTCAAAAATTTAGGGTGTTAGCAAAAAATTTGAGAAATTAGAAAATTATTAGAAACTGAAAAGTTGAAGAATGAAATCCAGAATGAAAGTTGAGTTGTTTTGTTAAACAACTTTCAACTCCGTTCCTTTTCGAGGACGAAAAGATTTTAAGTGCTGGTGTAACACCCCGTATTTTCTGTAAACATAAGAGTTAAAAATCAAGCTATAATTAATTTTTAGGAGAAGAAATAAGGGAAACGGGTTGCGCCATTGTGTTCGTCTCGGAAAAATACGCGAAATAGAGTCCGAATTTGTGTAAATCGGAGTCCGTATGAAGAAGATATGGACGAACGAAGTTAGGCAGAAAAACCGGAAATAGGCCAGAATACACTGGCGCACTTGTAAAGTGCGCCAGTACAAAAATACACTGGCGCACCTGCCAAGTGCGCCCATACAAATCCAGCACCGAATTCTGGAGTGTTCTGAGGTGACGTGTCTTCTTTTGAGTGGCTGGATGATGTGTATTCGAGCTGTGCGATTCTGATGACTTCTGGACTGATCTGAAGGCTCTAAATCACCCTATCCTCCTATAAATACATCCCTAACCTAAACCTAGGTTTCTTACACAATTCTCTAGCCTCCATTTCTCTCTTCTTCTAATTAAAAATAAAAATGGCGTTGCTGCTCTGTTGGAATTAAAACTAGGACTGATGTAAAAGCTAAACCAAATCTCAAATCAAAGGGTAGATCTACAACAACAATTAAAAAGGAATAATTCAGCATTTCTGCATCAACAACAGTTTATTATCCTTTCTTAAACCACGAAAGGCAAGTACAGTTATTCTCCGCTATAAACGTTAATTATAATTTTGATATGCTTTTAAATCTGAGTTTGAGGTTGTATATATATTCTCTTCTGTTAGATCTGTTTTCTGTGACTGTTCTGTATTCCTTTCTTCTTTTCTATTTCTATAGCCAGGCTACCACGAGCCTGTGCCCAATCTCATAAAGAGATTAACGTATGAACGAAAAATTTGGGACAATTAATGAATGATGCGAAATTTGACAAGACTGAATTGAACGTATGACTTTAGATCTGAAGCATAAAATATATTGGACATGTGACTTGGGATTGGATGCATAAATTTGACTATGAACATGTAATTTATATATTGCATGCATAGAGTATGTTGTAATTTAGATCTGTAACTAATTAGAGAAATGAACATATGATATTTAGATCTGTAATTAATTAGAAAAATGAGCATATGTTGTAAACTAGATTTAGATCTATGCATATTCTGTAATAAAAGAAAAGAGGAACCATTGTATGTTTACATATGATTGGAGACTTTGGACAAAATGCATATAAAAGTCAAGATCTGATTTTTAGAAGATATAATTTAAAGATTTAGATTGTTGGGTATATTTTGCATTATGATTCATGACTTGAAAAGAAGAAGGATATGGAAAGTTAGGTGTAAAGATTTACATTAATTAGGATATCTATTATTGTGATTACACCTAAATAGGAATTTTTGGATATATGGCATGCATTGTAATTAATGATTATATTTGGTATAATTTACATGTAAAATGCTAGTTTAACAAAAATTGGAACATATGTTATATGGTAAATTGTGTCCATATTCTGCGCTATGTAAATTTATGCAAACATGGAATATATGTTCATATTGTGAATCATGACAATTATGTAGGCATATGAACTTAGGCCTAATTTATGATTAGGCAAGGCATGTAAATAGAACCTTTAGAAATATTAAATCTGCTAATTTGCTAAGTTGCCTAAACTGCTAGTTCTGTTATATGGCCTAGACTGCTATTAAGATTGAAATGCCTAATCTGTTAAATTTGTCTGTTGAGATGCCTAATCTGTTATTTGCTAAAATCTGCTAAATCCGTTAAGTCGCCTAATCTGAAAAATCTGTTATATGTTAAATCTGTTACCTGCTATATCTGTTGTTTTGATATAATTAGTCTGTTATTGGAGTAATTTGAATTGACTATAGTTATGAATAATTGACATGTATATTAGGCATAGGCATAAATGCTAAACTATTAATTAATTGGTCGCAAAGATAAATATGGCTAACTCGAGGTTAGAATGAGTTTGCGGCGTAAACCTGCCCGGAACCACCCAGCACATCCAGTGGCCGCAAACAATAGGTTCTAATGTGAGAAGTTAGTCATAACAAGCGCAAGACACGAGGTTAGGTCTGGCTTGTTGCAGAAGTCTGCCCGGAACCGCCCGGCATATCCAGCGGCCACAAGCTACCGATCTGATGTAAGAGGTCTGTGCATTAATATTTAATTAATGCAAATCTGAGATAAAATATGAGATAAAATATGAGATAAATATGATGTCTGAAATGTGTTGGGTGGGTAGGGTTAAACCAACTGGACTAATGAATTTAATGAACCCGTTTCGTGAATCCGTTGGCCCAATACAAAGTTAGATAATCTGGAACCAGTTAATCTGTAAGCCTGTTAATCCGAACATCTGATCCGTTAGTCTGAAAACCTGTTAACTTGATTATATGATCTGTGAACTAGTTAACCTAAGTTTTGTATGTCTGAAACTTGTAGACAAGTTAAGCTGAAATCTGTTAGTCTGGGGACACAAGGTTAGGAGGGGAATTACTTGTGTCATCTGTTGTTTGGGACCCATATTAGTCAGTAATCTTTTCTGGTATCAAAACTTTGACCCAACAGTAGGTAGGGTCCGGGCACGCTTACTGAACTAATTATAAGCGGTTCATTCTGATAATGGCGAGGGGTGTTGATGGTGCGTTCCAGCCGGGTCATGTGCGTGCATGGATCCCGGTCTGCCTCTGAGGATGTAAGACGCCGTGACATCTGTAAATAGGTCTGTGCCAATTGGTTGTCACTTTAGGGAGTGATACACCCTATTGTGGGGCCGACACAGGATATTTATGTATTAGGGAGCCGATCGCTTGGGGTAGGGTTTTAGGGTACACTTAGTTCTGTCTGTTTCTGTTGGTACCGTCTGATTCTGTTGGGTGGTAACACCTGTCTGCTTCTGCGTGGTACCGTCTGTTCGGGTGGTAAAGGCCCAATTACTAGTGTACACCTTATGCTACATTCTGCTTCTGTCTATTTCTGATCGGGTGGTAAAGGCCCATTACTAGCGTGGAAATTATTCTGTACCTGTTTCTGTTTCAGTTTAGACATTAGGGTGACACCTAATTCTGTTATACTAGCATTAGTGCAGAGAAGTGTAAAGCAATAGTCTATGTCATTCTGTTCTTCTATTATATCTGCTACACCTGTTACAGTTATCTCTCATCCAGTTTTATGTTCATGTCATATTATTATTATCTGTTCATATGCTGAAAGTCACTGGACTTGCCAGACTTTTTGTCTGACCCTTGTTGTTTCGCCTCCTTTCTTCCGTTTCCCCCCCAGGTTATCCAAGGAGGGAATACTTTAGCTTGATCCAGATTTCTCTCTGCTTGAAGTGCTTAAAGTATGGCTTGGCTCTGTATAGCTCCCGTTCTATGGGGATTATGATTTTAAAACATGCATTTTGAAGGCTTTTGTACAAGACTGATATTTGTACTTGAATTCTGAGATTTGAAAGGATGTAACCATATTGATTTCTGTTTCTACTGTAATAAAGTTAAAAATTTTCAAGTATTGTTTTATCTGTCTTGTAAGTTTCTGTTCTGTTTACTAAAATGCTCCACCAAAGTTAAGGCATTCCCTTTGTGAGTGACCTTAACGGAGGTGGGGTGTTACAGCTGGAGATTGTAACAACCCGGAATTTCTGAACCAATTTAAAAAGTTTATTTTAGCTATTTTAATGGATTTTGAATATTTAAAATGATTTATTTTAAATAATAACAACTAAAAATTTATTTAAATCGAAGTTAGAATGTATAAATTTATTTTAATTATAAAACGAGCTTGAAATGGCGCGGTAGTTTGAAAATTCGATTTTAAATTTCAATTGAATGTATAGAATTCAAAATAAATTGGATTTCAGCAAAACTAGAAACATTTGAATATGTTTAATTATATCTTTCTAACAAATGTGAAAACTTGAGATTTCACTTTATAAATTGAAAGTTACGTCCAATTTAAAATTTAAAATAGTCGCAATGGAATTTATATATTTTCTAATATAATATATAACCCTTAAAAATAGTCATTTTGCAAATGACCTCCGTTTTAGATGAAACCACTTTTGTTGGATTCGGAATGTCAAATTATTGTTATGTTTCATGTTTCATAATTTTTAGATTTAATATATGACCGTAGTGAATTTAAATGTATTTGGAAATTTCAATTTGAATTTAATCAACTAGAAAATGACCATTTCAAATGGTGTCCAAATTCGACAAAATTAGTTTTGTTTGGACCGTATCATCAAAACATAGCTAGATTTTTTTTTTCTGTAATTTTTGGAGTCAGAATGTGGCCCCGGTAAACTTAAATGTTCGTTTGAATTCAATATATATTGATTTATATTTTAATTTAAAGAAAAACTGATTGAAATAGTCGAACTGGCTTACGAAACATATCCCATTGTTTCCGGAATGAGGGTATTTAGGTAGGGGCGACAATCGTTTGGTTTGATTGTGTTCGGATTGGTAAACTATGATTTTTGGAACTAAATAATATAAAATATAATATATATATTCTCTGGCCAATCACGTTTTTCCATCTAAACCTAATTCCAGAAAATCGCTCCACCATTTCATGCGATTGAAGGCGGAAATCATGCCAAACAAAAAAACCCATCTGATCTTCAAATCCACAAAGCGCTTCAAGGAATTCTCTAAGAGAATATTGAAGAGCGTCGTAAGATCCTCAAATCCAATGGTCGAGATTTGTTATAGTCTCGTAATTCGTGAGAAATACCAGCCCAAATTGCAGTTGCCTTGTGGCATTTTTCACCATCCTCTGGCCGCCGAGTTCAACATTGCAGGTGGCCAGTGGAAGCTCTCTCGAAGGCAGAGCCCGTCGAGCAGGTGGATCGACGTCCTGCATCACCAATCTCGAGCAAATCTGAACCCTAGTTTTGAGCAGTAGTTTTGGATGTCGACAGTTAATTTTTAAAGGAGAAACTGGTTTAATTTTAGTTAATTACTTAATTAACTTTAAAATGTCATTAACCTTTATAAAATCATATCATTCTCATACGAGCTCCAAATCGCGAGAAACAGGATCCGTTGGACGAGAGCTTCCCAACAAGACAATTTGGTCAAATTTGGAGCTTGATAGAATTTAGGGAAGATTTAAATCCAAATCGTTCAATAAAGAATGATGGAGTGGAAACCGACTATGAGAACTCTCTCACACTCAAATTATTTTACAGTTATTATATAATAGGTCGCAGATAGGGATTAGTAGCTCCTGACACTATTTTTTTTGTACAAACCATGGTTGATTGTTTGTTTGGGTTGTGATTGAGATTGTCATTGATTGATATTGTTGTATATAAAATTATTTTTATAAACTGTATATAAAAATTATTATGAAAAGAAATTGAAATAAATTCGTTTACAAATCAGATGGTTTGTTTATGTACACCCATTTAACTGACATTGATTGGGACGATAATATTTTACACATCGTCCAACTGCACGAATAATAAACAGTATTTATTGGTTGAATCTCCTCACGGATATTGGGATGATATTTGATATATACTAATCCCAATTGTTTAGCTGTATGTCAATCAATGGGTTGACAAACTGTATAAACGTTATTTATTTATTTTAATGCTTATACAGTTGTAAAATGCACTCTGGATGTTGTATGAATTTTTAATGATTGTTTATCATTATTGTTGTATACATGCGATGTATGAAATCCCTATAACTGAAATTATATGGTAATTGATTGAGTCCGATTCCAGTTCAGAATTAACGAATATTTTAAAATAATATTCAGTGAATAATCAAAATATGATTTTGATGTCCGATTTCGGATGGACATGAAAATATTGAAATGTGAAGCCGTGTTATGTAGTTAAACGTCATTTTAATATGAACAGGATTTTCGCTCGGTTTTATTCATTTTATAATGAATATCGAAAAGTGATTTCAAAATCTGATATTTTGAAACTATTATCATTTTAATATTATAATGATGTAGAATATTCAATTTTGATTTAAAATTGAATTAGAAGTGGGAATCGTTTTAAAATGAATTTATAAATATTTTATAAATATGTTTTGAATAGAAATCGACAAAATATATATTATGTATATATTAATGGCTTGATTAGAACGCGTCGCACATCGACCGTTTGCAAACTTCGACCATTAACTTCAAATAGACGTAACGGGATATCCGACCGTCGGATTGTTCTGAAACTGGAATCGTTGGATTCATATCGAAAAGAAATTTCCAATGAATATCAGATATTTAAATTTGAATGGTTAGATTTGTAATTGTGTCCAAATCAGTTTTAGAAAAGGTCGTTATGAATGCAGTTTGGTGGTCGTTATTGGAAACAAACTATAAAGGCCTTAATAAAATTATTAAAAATATGGAAAAATTACGTAAAATCATAATAAATAATTTCAAAAGATTTTTGGTGAAAAATTCTAGTTTTGAAAAGATAAAAATATATTTTTATCTAAATGAACTAGTTAATAACTAGAATAATAATCTAATTTTTTTTTAGAATAAATAAATTGTATTTGAAAATGGTTTTGAAATAACCAGAATTTTTCCAAAGCATAAATTGGAATGGATTTGGAATGGAAATAATTTTCGGAATATTTCGATATTGGATTCCATAATTATACGGATATTGTTGAGGAATTTGTAAATATATATATCGTTAATATAAGCCGATATAATTTCTATTCAGGGCCTTGTGTTTGATATCAAATTGGATTTTAGATTTGTCGTGAACGGTGTCTTAAAAAACACTGTTCTTAAAACCAGTTGAGAAAAGAATAAATCTTTTAATTAAGATTTAGAGAAGTTTTCCAAATTAACTGACATTGAAATTGAATAAAAGAATTGGATTTTTGGATTTATTGTGAACGGTATTTTAAATAACATTTGTTCTTTAGCCCAATTAACAATGAAGAATATGATTTGGAATTTATAATTCTTTTAATTAAGATTGATGGAATTTTCCAAAGTAAAGTTTTTCCAATCTAATATATTAAATTGGAATTGCATGGAATTTGATTTGGTTATAATCGAGATGGGCTTTTGTGAAGGAAGACCGTTATTATATATGGAATTTAAAAGGCTTTGTCGTTATTCCATTAATATTATTAGTCTGATACAGAAATTTATATCGATTATATATTGATATGTTTTCCGTGAAAGTTCCATTTTGATGGAATATGATTTTGGGTTTATCGTGAACTGTGTTTTAAATGACATTGGTTCTTTAACCCAATAAAGACAGGATTATTTCCTAAATTTGAATAATCATTAAATAATGATTTATGGAGATTAAAACTAAGTGGAGTTTTGATGAATATTTAATTAGACTGAAATGTTAATGTGGTATTTAAATTTGTCAAATTTGAGAAGTGTTAGAGAATGGAGTATCACCAATTTTACTTCGTGCGATAGTTAAATCTTTAATTATATTTGAACATGAAATGGTAATTGAATTTACCGATAACATAGGGATGTTAGACATGGAGTACAACCAGTTTTGCTCCATGAGATGAATAAGTTGGGATGGGATGATAAAAAGAATGATTACTTCGGTAAGGCGTTAATCCCGACTAGTTTGATAAACCTTAATTTGGTTTAAACTGTGAAAAGATACTATAAAATCTTTTGAAATGATTTCCAAAGAAATGAATTAAACAGTGTGTTTAAAAGTGATAATCTTTGATAAGATTAATGAGAACCTTTCCACGAATAAAGAAGTACGAATAAAAGAATATTCGGGATTTTAAAGAGGTGTATGATGTGTTGTTATAGCACTTGATTATAAGATACGCAAGTTATTCGGAAAGACCGGGTTTAACCCATTCTGTGTAATTGATACGACGACTGACAGTCAAAGAGATTGAAGACGGTACAAGACCGATGATCTTCACATCGAATTGATGGGTTGCTACTGATGCCCATGATTGGAGTAGCTACCTTAAAGGGTTACAGTGGTAGCCGTCCGGACGTATTTGTTGATTGTTCGGATATGTGAGGGCCTCTCTCCTGTATTGAACATATGGGACGAGGAATAAGGTGCCTCCGGTTCCGTTTAGACCCAGAATGGACTTGCAAATGGATGGTATGCCAGACATTGTATTTCATTATGTTGTTTTCATTGATCTCTACTAAATATATATCTGTTTGGTGGCGGAGAATTTATTCTCCTAATTTACACCCTTTTCTGAGACGTACGAGCTTAGAGGTTATATATTGGTAGAAATTAACGGTATGACATTGATTGATAGTGTGACATGCTGAGATGCAGTGATCCAAGCTTTTGTTGAAAAGAAGAGTCTGAGTGATGATGATCAAAGCATAACTTTAATTAGCATAGCTTTGTGTAGCGTTAATTTAGGAGCCTCACACATCGGTATGATGGTGAACTGATGATTAGATCAGTATACTTTCGAGATGAGGATGGATTGGTCGACCGAGATAGGCTGGGTGTGGTCACTACACACTGGTAGGGATAGGGCACACCCCCCCTCGACTCCCAGAAGGATAGAGTATACAGTGTTTTCTCATGCACGGGACGTGAGCCGTTGAGATGCTTGATGTCCAGAATATAGTGCGGATGTGTATTACGGCGTTTTCTCATGCACGGGATGTAAGCCGTTGAGTATTACACTACGTGATCGATCTTTCGGATCAGTAGCCATCGTGATGGAAATCCAAACTTCCAATGCGACATTTTTCGGTTTTAATTGTAAACCTATATATGGAGACATAATGGGATGAGACGCTCATGCCGTCTAGGATTGATACATTTATTTTTGAAGTCGATTTCTTCACTAATAGTAATAATAAAAGATAAATTTCGCGTACCAAGCATAATTGGCTATTATAAGGTAAACTCTATCCTCCGGCTTGCGTTGCATTGTGTGATAGGACTTGAGTCTTACAATAGCTTCATTGTTCTTTATTTAGCATTGCGTTGTTTGTTTTATATATTGGTATTCTTGGGAGTAAACCCGTTTCGTGTTATATGGCGTGGTCCCTTGATTTACCTAACTTTAAAATCAAGTTAAAACTGTTTTAGTTCTCACACCAGTCTCGTGACTTACTCGGAGTTTATTGTTTCTACCTAAACTCTGGATGCCCATATTTTCCACATGGGCAGGTAGTAGTTTTGGTTTTTCCAGATATTTCTTTTTCCAGAATCCTGGATTATAGCTGGAGCTATATTCGGAAAGCTTTGTATCCGTGTATTTCATTCAGTTGTGTTGTAGATGTATTTTTCGCTATACATTGTAGTTATACATTTTATTTCCGCTACTTTGTAATTTAATCTCTGATATTTTCCAATGTATATTATTTATTTATACTCTGATATCTTGTACTCTGATGTAATTGTTGTAATAGCAATGAAATGTTTTATTGTTTGTGTATGATGCGTCGTGTTCTAAATTCAGTCCGGGCTTTTCCGTAAGGGGAAGTTTTGGGTCGTCTCAGACATTACCATGGGCAAGCAGAAGTAATGACAAGATTGCCATACTGCATGTTTTGCTATTAACTTTTTTAACCTTCAACATTTGGAATAGAGAGACTACATAGTTGTACTATGGTGCTTTTACGCCTCAAGTAATGAGAATGGAAAAAAAAATTCTTTATCTTATTTCAAACCAATGAATCAATAAGGTTTATGATTTGCATTTTTTTTTATTCTACTTAGCTAATAGAAGTGTTAAAATGTAAAAGTCATTAGGTTCAGAAATAAGGCATAGTTCTGTTAGTAAGAAATAAAGTATACTCCTGTTTATATGTTTCTCATAATCAGAGTAGCTATGGATACATATTAGCACTAGGTCGATTGATGCACTGTACACTATACACATTGAGTTATCATTTCCATAATTTTTGATTGGTATGCATTTACTGAAAATCCATATATAATTTCCTCTTACATTCATGGACAATTTAATCTTCTTGCTAGATTCTTTGCATTGGAGGGAAGGTATCTTTTTTCATTCTTAATTTTAACACGCTTTCTTTGCAAATTACAAGAAGTTGGAAAAGGATGCTAATGAAGGTTATTACGAATTTGTGTCTAAGTTATTAGTAAATTGCTCAAAGTATTAATCTTGAATGTTTTTTTTTTGGATGATTTTGTAATCGCAGCGACGAAAACTCTGAATAGAGGAATCTCAAAAGTTTATTGTTGTGGCCGTTGATACAGAGCCACTTGAGATTCTTTTGCATCTGCCACTACTTTCTGAGGACACGATATTATTTTCATTATCATATTGTTATTATTTTCATATATTTACTGATGTGTAAATAAGTGATAAATTATTTGTTTCATAGCTGCGCATGTTCCTGTAGTTAACACAACGTGGTGTGATGTGTTTTCTTTAAGTTCAAGCAATTGATACGATTGTACCTCACTTTTGACTGACTTGATTTCAACTTAGAATATAATTTGGTGTGTTAGGATTAGTAATTAGCTGTTCAACACATAAAACATGGGTTGTTCGTACGATATACATTTGTTTCTGCACCAATGACTAGATTGTTGAAAATTATCTATGGATTGTTTATGTTCACTTAATTCTTTCATCATAGTTAAATCCTTTGTCTTCATTGATGCGTTTTTGACTGAATGTTTGAATTACAAATGAGACATGCAAGTGATTGAAAATTCTTAAGGTAGAGAACTTACAAAGTACTAACAAGCTCAAGGAAGAACTACTGTTAGCAAGGCTTTATATTTGTAAAGAATACTTCTTTAGCCAACAGAAATAGCGCCAACAATGTTCAGCAGTAGTTCATAAATGGTACAAGTCATAACTTAATTGGTAGTTTAGGGAAGTACTTTACAGTCAACGTGACCTTCCATATATTAGCATCCTCTTAGCATATAATACTTTAATTAAACATGTGGCATCTATTAGCTGTAATGTTCATTTTTCTCATTTTGCTTATTTTGTATGAAAATTTATCAAATAAAATTAACGTAATGGAAAGGCACAATCCAGTGTTATTTTTTCACACGTGAGTACCCCCATTTGTTTGTATTAGCTATTCACAAGAAATTCAATTACTGCGGTACTTGATGTCAAAGTAGAAATGACAGAGGCTGCTACAAACGATCTGAATTCATCTTTTCTGATGATCTGAATTCATCACTTCTGATTAATCATGTCCTTGGTTGTGAGTTTTTATGCGATGAGGAAAAGAATGACACAGGATAATCTACAATTCAGGGTTCTACAATTTCATTCTCCTCTGATTTGCAATTCACAGTGGGTATTTAATTGAGTTTGACAATTAAATCTATAATGATAATGGAGACCAGTACACATGTTCATATATTCAGTGGATCATTTATTGAATCAACACCAACAATTACAATGTTTTGATGGTGTAAAAATCATATTTCCAGGGTTCATAAACTAGCTAACACAAGAGCACATAGGGGCAGGACACAGATGGACATCAAACATCTAAATGCAGTAGGGCAAACAACAGAGGAAAACGCACTAAGGCAACAACGGTGCACAGTCAGACAACAACGAACAATCGCCTCATTGATCAACATTTAACATATTGTATTTTGACGTGTGCTGTATTGTTTCTTAACATTTAATGCACTAATGAAAGTCCCTACTGTATTGTTGCATGTGCTGCTTCATTTATCCTGTGCATGATTTTCTATTGCCATTTTTTGTTTTTTACCCCCTTTTTTGTATCATATACTTTATTTTGTGTTGCCATTTGACTCTTAGATTCTTTTATAAAACCATTGTTGGCCATGTATAATTGACATTCCATTATTGGATCTGCATTAAGTAGTTCTCAAATTATAACCAAATTATGGATATACTTGCAAAAAGTAGTCCTTAAATGAATGCTACTAATATTATAGCCCATTCATGTAAATATTCAAATATCTTATTCAAGAGTAGTGCATTTTTTTGTCATCTTATTATGTTGGAAAGCTTGAAAACGAAGCTTTTCTAGATTTGGGAAAACCTTGCAATTCTCAATGACAACTAAAATACCAAGAATCAACCCTGACATCTCTCTATTTCACATCTCCATAATTGCTATAAATGAATTTTACATTAAACAGCTATACTCATATTTATGTGGCTTTTGCTTAGATCTGAATACTATTCGACTGATTGCCTTCTCCTTTGTCCGCGTGTTTCTCTGTCGATGGTTATTGTTCCCCACTTGGTTTCATGTGTTTGAACTTGAAGTTTGCTCGCTTCTTTGATTTTTAGCTGCTATGATAAAAAGCGTATGAATTTGATTCTAGGATTTATGCAATGCGTTATTTTTTACGAAGTTAAAAAGCAACGTGCAATGAGCCAGTTACTTGGCATGGTATTGAATGGATGTTCGATTGAAGACAGCCGTACAAATGCATGGGACCGAGCTAGTAATATATATATATATATATATATATTAAATATAAAACTGAACGTAGAAGTAAGGGTAAGTGGGCGACCCAGTCCCTTACTTGGGTCGACCCAAGTCTAAGGCGGGTTGACCCATGTATCGAAGCAGGTAGTAGGTGGGTCGACCCACCTAAACGCATGACAGATTCATGCATCTGCATATGGACTATTTTCTTTGCTACATACATATGCTGACTCAGCTTGAGGTGTAAGATTGGATTTATAAACCTAATATCTAATGGTTTAGAATTATCCAAGTTAATATATAAACAGGTTAGCAGCCTCAACATTTTCTTACACATAAACATTATTTATTCTTCTTCCTCTAAGTTATGTTCTAAATAAAAAAATTAAGAAGATGCCGAGGTGCTTCCAAAACATAGGTTAAAGAGACAATTCTAGTTTTTTACAACAACAATTTTTAAAGAGACATTTTCTAGATCTAAATCAAGCCACTGTGAGTTCTAGTTATCTTTAGATCTGTTAACAGTATTTTGACAGTAAATGATATAGATCTGAAAAGTTATAGTGTTTTTAAGTATATATGTTTTACTATTTTACTATCAATTATTTATTTTGTGTTCATTTATACATCTTCCCTCTCTTTCCCCCTTTTTGTCTTTTATTTATTTATAGTCTCTTATACGCCTATTTATTCAGTTTGATTTTGGATCGTTTTTTTTCTTTTTATTTACGTTGAGCTTAGGCCATAGAGAGCCTAGGCCATTTCCGTTAGAATTGTGAATAATTTGGAATAAATTGGAATAACTTGTAATGACAATAAGGAGAATTGGGCATATTATAACTTGAGAACCTTTGACTATAAATTTGGGGTAATTGCAAAAGGGAAGAATATGCAAACATGTCAATCTGAATATGTTGGACTTAAAAATTAAGTAGAACGTGTTAGTGGATGTTAGATCAAAATTTGGCTCTAACACCCAAATTGTTCTGATTCGTAGAGAATTATAACTGAAAAATGAGGAAAAAGCAGAGAACATACAAGGTTTATAGTGGTTCGGCGTTAACGAGCCTACGTCCACTTTATATGTTATTGATTATACTTTGAATGCTAGTACAACCAATGATTTCTCTCAAACTCACTCTTACAATTATGATTTCTCTCAGTAATCTCGAAGTAAAACTGATAAGAAATAGTGGTATGACAGTAATGGTGAAATCAATACTCAAAACTGCCAAAAGATCCTGAAAAATGCCAAGCTCTGGGCTATTTATAGCTGATTTCTGGTGACGGATCGCGGTCATACGTGGCCCACATCCCGAAAATCTCGGATCGGTTCGCAGCTTGATGAAGAATTAGTCAAATTAGCCGTTGTGGACAGGTGTCGCGATCTCCTTAAACATCAGATCGTGGATGACCAAGTCCGTGGCCATCATCGTGTCTTCCTGCTCGGATCAGATTGTGATTGTAGCTTAATGAAGAATTGGTCAATATGACAGTTGGTGACATGTGTCGCGAGATCCTGCATTCTCGGATCATGGTGGACTTGGTCTTGGTCATCATCCATCAGCTTCGGGGATCGGATCAGATCGAGCTAGCGATGGACGGATTGCATCGTGGTCAAAAGGGGGAGATCGCGAGCCGAGGGGAGTATGGCGATCCGATCGGGTCTTCGAGGGTTAAAGGTATGAAACTTCATATTTTCTTCTTGTGTGTAAACCTTGGTGGCTTGATCAAAAAGCTAGCCAACATTTTGCCCCCTCGAAGTATGTTTTATCGAGGATGGAACATGCTTTGAAATCGCATAGACGTCTTTTCATAGAAAGATGCAAATCAGAGGCCGTGTCTATCTGAAACGTTGTACTGCTTCGAAGAGTCGTATTCCTCGATTAGCATAAATATTCAGTCGATCTTCAGTCATTTCTTTGGTTATCGGGTAGCTCTTCTCTCTGGAATTTCTGGATGCTTTATTGAAAAATTGCCAAGTAAACTTCTGATTTTTTTTTTTGCAAGTATTTCTGAATTTTCACTTTGGTACGTGACCTGTCGGTTTGGATCGCGTAAGAGTCCCACGATCCGAGGGGTGAAGTATTCGTCTCGTGCTCGATGGACATTTGAGCTTCTCCACGAAACATAATGGGCTTTGGTTCGCGGCCCGTCTATTTCTGCGGTCCGAATAAAACAAAAAATGGAATTCTAACGGTCGCGGTTTGGCCTATATAAACCCGAACCCCCTTTCTTCTGTAACAACCCATATTTTGAATAAACAAGTTATAACATAAATCAAGGCAGAATTAAATGATAAAATCTGAATCAAGGGAAATGGGTTGTGCCATTGTGTTCGTCTCGGAAAAATACACGAAATAGAGTCCAAGTTTTCGAAAATCGGAGTCCGTATGACCCAGTTATGGCCCATAGAAGTTTTCAGAAAATTCAAGTTTAAAAACAGATTCGAATTCAAATTCAGCTGGGCAGGATAGGCGGGAAAAGATCCCGCCACACCCCAAGTCGACTGGGGAGTCGACTTGGGAGTCGACACACCCCAGGCTGTGTCGACTGCCCAGTCGACACCCCTGTCGACTTGGGTGGTCGGCCAGTCCGGCCTGGGTGCACCTGACTTGTTCCTCAAGACATGTTTGGAGGCTAGTGACGTGAATTGATGGCCCAAATCTGAATTAGGGTTAATCCTATGGCCTAAACTAACCTAATCATCTATAAAAAGACCCTAATACCTAGCCTAAATCAACATAAATCATTCCTACAACTAAACTATGCCAAAATGTTTAATCAAGGCCTCCACCCTCTTGTCATAGCCTCCATCTTCATTCATATGAGAGTTCCTAAGCTTGTTTGAGAGCTTCTAAGTTTGATTCAAGGCCAAAGTTCAATCTTTCTTCATATAAATCAAAGGAGCTTCTTGGAGCTTGTATTCATTTGGGGTTTTTAGAGTTGCTAGTGGCTTCGTCTCAATCTTATTTTATTTTATAAGTCTTCATAGCATTGTAAGCCCTATTCTACTCTTAGATTCTAACTATGAAGTTAAATATGACATGTTGCAAGTTTGAGTTTGGGCCTAAGTATGATTTGTGCTTTGATTCTATCATGTTATGCATAGATTTATTCTATGCATGTTTGTAAAGCTATCACCTTGACTTTGTGCATAGAAAACTATGAGCTTTGATCCTATCATGTTATGCGTAGATTTATTCTATGCATGTTTGTAAAGCTGTAACAACCCGTATTTTCAATAACCTGTTATAACATAAATCGAGGCAGAATTTAATTTAAAAATCTGAATCAAGGGAAACGGGCTATGCCATTGCGTTCGTCTCGGGAAAATACGCGAAATAGAGTCCGAGTTTTCGAAAATCGGAGTCCGTATGACCCAGTTAAGGCCCATTGAAGTTTTCAGAAATTTCCATGTTAAAAACAGATTTAAATTTTAAATTAAAAACAAGGATTAGGGCTAACTGGCGTCAGGCGGGAAAACTCCCGCCAAGACCCCCATGTCGACAGGCATGTCGACAGGGGTCTAAGGGTGTCGACTGCCCTGTCGACAGCCCTGTCGACACAGGGTGGCCGGGCAGTTTTGCCTGGCGCACCATTTTGGGTCTTGGTCTGGTCTTGTGGCTTGGTTATAGAGAATTCCAAAATCTGACGGACCTAAACTAACCTAGGGTTAATCTTAGGGCTAAAAACACTTTAATCTTCTATAAATAAGCCCCTAACCTACCCTAAATCACTCATTATTCATTCTAGCAACCAAACTATGTCAAATTGAATTCTCAAATGGCCTCCACCTAAAAACCCTAGCCTCCACCCTCTTCAAAAATCATTCCTATGAAGGTTTTGATGTTCATACAAGCATTTCTAAGTTGTATGAATGATCATTAGCTTGCATACATCATCAAGTTGCAAGCTTTAATTGCTAAGCTAGAGTTTTTGGGATTTTTGTTAATTGGAGCTTTGTTTTGGGTTTTTATATGCTTGCATAAAGGGCTTCTCAATCTTTATTAGTAGATTTGTGTCTTCATAATATTTGTAAGCCCTCTTACCTTCATTTTAGAAACTCTAAAGTTAATATGTGATGAAAGTTGGGATTTATGCATGTTTAATAAGTTATGCATGCTTATGCGAGTTCACTATGCTATGTTATGCATGTTTAATAAGTTATGCATGCTTATGCGAGTTCACTATGCTATGTTATGCATGTTTAATAAGTTATGCATGCTTATGCGAGTTCACTATGCTATGTTACACATGTTTGATAAGTTATGCATGTTTATGCAATTTCACTATGCCATGATTTGCAAGTTTAACAAGTTATGCATGTTTATGCAAGTTCACTATGTTAAGTTATGCAAGTCCAACATGTTATGCATGTTTATTATGATATGTAAGATTCATCATGTATGTTGTGTCAAGTTCCCTCTTTCTATCCTTTATGCGTTATAACGAATATGTAAGCGATAGAATGACGTTGGGGGGTTTGGGGTAAAACTTAAAATACATGAAAATATGAGATTGAGAATTTACCTATTAAGTTAGGTCTACCCCTTGGGAATTTACCTATTAAGTTAGGTCTACCCATGTATTCGTTAAACTTGTAATTATGTTTTGAAAATAAAGTGGACATGACACTTAGAAAACATAAGTGTGGCCAACTCGAGGTTGGGTTGAGTTTGTAGCGTAAACCTACCCGGAACCGACCGGCTTAACTAGTTGCTACAAACAATAGGACCCAATGTGAGAAGTTGGTCATGTGTACCTTGGACCCGAGGTTAGACCAAGTTGTGGTGTAAAGCTACCCGGACCCGCCCGGCTTAACTAGTAACCGCGACAAAGTCTAATGTGAGAGGTTAAGGCACAATTAAATTAATTAATGCCTCATGATTAGGGTTAAGTCATGGCCCACTAATACTTAACCAATTTTGGGGATACGAGGGATTAAATGGGGTTAAGTGGTGAACTGTTGGTTACACTTAACTAATTTAATCCATGATTAGTGAGGGGTTAAACCACACTTAACCCTCTTAGAAAACCCTAGCAACGTGGTCTGTTCCAGCAGTAATCCCAGTTTGGTATCATTCACAACCCTAGAGGCTAGGCTAGGGCGGGGCACGATTACTGGACTGATGTAAGCGACCAAAGCGACGGCTGAGTGGTACAGCGGTGCGGGTCCAGGCGGGCTATGGACGTGCATGTAGTCCGGTGTTGGACAAACTCGAGGCACGGGTACCAGTAGGTTTAGACTGTGCATTATTGCTTAGGTGTCTGGGGTTGACACCCGAGGGCTTGATACACCCGAAGGTGGACCCAGCACAGTCTGACTACAACCATACGTGGTCGTATGGACACCAACACTTGACGTGTTAGGTTTATAGGGAGCCGATCGACTAGACCGTTGGGCTGGACCTTGTATTAATGTCACCTCATGCAATTGGGCCAAAGTTTGGGCTGAGGGATCAATACCTGTTATGTTAGTTTGCTAGTACACTGTGGTGCAAAGCTTAACCTTCTTTATGTGATGACACCTTTATCTATTGCCAGTATGTTCATCTCAGTTTCCATCATGATGTTAACTTTATTAGTTTATAGACTGATCGTAGTAGGGCTTACCAGTCTTTTTGACTGACCTGTTTTCTTTCGCTTCTTTTCTTCCGTTTCCCCCCCCCCCCAGGTTCTCAGGGAGGGAACAGTGGTGCTTAGCTTGGATCGCTTGCTTGTTCGCTGGATAGCTCATGTATGTCTGGACATTGAGCTCGCTATGGTTTATCATCTTTATTTTGGGGATAGCACTATGTATTTCAGTATTTCTGTTTATGTTGTACTAGACATGTTTATTTTGGCAGATGACTTTATGATGTACTAGACTTGTTTTGAGATGGTTTGAGATATTCCGCTGTTTTATTCTCACTTACTCTGTTTTATATATATATATATTTATGTTCTTGTTCTGCCTTGATATATCATTATGCATGCTTACCCAGTTCTAACGCCCCCCAGAAGCTAGTGCCCCCGAAAGAGTGACCCTAGCGGAGGTGGGGTGCTACAAATTTGGTATCAGAGCATATGGTTTACAAGAAAGAACAAAAAGTTTTTAAAAGACTTTTGAAAAACTATATTCAAAACAAGTATAAAGTATTTTCCAAAGAAAAGTCTAGTATTTTAAAAGGCTATTCCCCAAAAAGCCATTAGCGTTATCCTTCGTTCCCTTGACCTAATCTTATCTTATCCTTCGTTTCAGTATGGCTGAGGATCTTGCCATCCCGGATGGAGTAAACGTACCACTCTGGTATAGGAGACTTCTAGAAGCTAGGGCGGCAGCCGGCCCCGCAAACCCTACTCCCACTCCTCCTCCTGTAGTTGAGAATCCTCCCCCTAATGTTCCTCCTCCGGTGGTTCCTGTTCCTCCTCCCGTTGCTAATGTTCCTCCTCCTCTAGTTGCTGAGGCTCCTCTTCCTCCTCCTCCCCCTCAGCATCCTCAGGTTGAGTTCACGAAGGTTTGTAAAGACTTCAAGGCGATGGGAGGCAAGAATTTCCTAGGCACGGAATCTTTTGTTGAAGCAAGGAATTGGCTGAAAGACACTGAGGACTTGTTTGCTATCTTTCGAATTGATGACGAAAGGAAGATCTTATTGACAGTGTGGCTTTTGAAGGACGAAGCAGCCTATTGGTGGGAGGTCACCAATGGGACGAGGCCTGTCGAGACTTGGGCCGATTTGAGGGCTAGATTTGTGGCCAAGTTTCTATCTTCTGCTGAGGCGAATTTACAGATGGAGAAGTTCATTGCATTAAAGCAAGGTGATATGTCGGTCAAGGAGTATGTGAACAAGTTTAATCAGCTGGCCCGTTTTGGTTTGGATATGGTGAACACTCCTGAGAAGAAGGCTGTTCGATTTGCTAGAGGGTTGAATGAGCCGCTGCAGGGTTTGGCGATGTCACATATTCCGCATGGGGCTACTTTTGAGAGTTTGGTCGATATGGCTCTACTTCAGGGAGATGGAAAGAAAGAGGTCAAGTCGAGTGATACTCAAGCAAAGAAGACTGATTCTCAAGGTAAAGGCAATCAAGGTGGTCAAAGCAGTCAGGGGAATCAGAGCAAGAACAAGAAGGGAAACAACAACAAAGGCAAGGGAAAGTGCAATTACTGTGGTGCGCCTGGACACTTTGCTAAGGATTGTAGGAAGAAGAAAAGGAAGCTTAGTGGTGGATGTTTTTCCTGTGGTGAGACTGGACACTTCAGCACGGAGTGCCCGAAGAAGAAAGGACAGGCTGGACCTTCAGGAGGGCAAGTTCATGCTCTCAATACCGCTCCAGTTCCCGACCGAGGTAGTGTTTCTGTTGAAAACCTTGTTTATGTTTCCGATCTTCCAGTTCGTACCTTGTTTGATTCTGGTGCATCACATAGCTTTATTTCATCTGATCTTGTTGATAGTTTGCACCTTAGTACTAGCTTAGTGGATGATCCCGTTTGTGTTTCGAATCCCATTGGGGGTTCTGCTCATCTATCTATGATATGTGAGGATCTGAGGATCTCTATACTCAGTGTAGAGTTCTTGTGTAGTGCATATGTTCTTGGTTTCAGGGGATACGGATTGATATTGGGCATGGATTGGCTATCCAGATATGGAGCCATTCTTGATTGTGAGCATAGGGTTGTGAGGCTTGTGACTCGCCTTGGCAACACCTTAGAGATTTCATGCAATCCGAAGGATCCCGTCATGTTGTGCTATCTTGAATCTCTCGACTCGTCTGAGGAAGCCCTTCAGTCTGTAAGGGTGGTCCGAGATTATCCAGATGTTTTTGAAGAAGTTAAGGGGTTGCCCCCTAAACGAGAGATTGATTTTCGCATTTATCTGGTGGATAATGCTAAGCCTGTTTCTTTGCCCGTTCGGCACATGGCTCCGCGTGAGAGACGGGAGCTCAGCAAGCAAGTAAAGGAGTTACTTGAGAAGAACTTCATCAGACGAAGTATATCCGAATGGGGAGCGCCTGTGGTGTTTGCTACTAAGGCAGATGGTTCTCTTCGACTCTGTGTGGACTATAGAGAATTGAATAAGCTGACTAAGAAGAACAGACACCTGTTACCGAGGATCAATGATCTCTTTGACCAGCTTGTTGGTGCTTCTGTTTTCTCTCAGCTTGATCTTGCTACTGGATTTCATCAGCTCAGAGTGGCTGAAGATAGTATAGACAAGACTGCATTCAGAACTCCAGATGGATTCTTTGAATGGCTTGTTATCCTGTTCGGTTTAACGAATGCACCCGCGTATTTCGTGGACTTGATGAGTAGGGTGTTTCGAGAGTTCTTGAACAAGTTTGTCGTGGTCTTTGTGGATGATATTCTGATCTTCTCCAAGGATGAAGAAGAGCACGCGAGGCATCTTGTAGAGGTGATGGATACGCTTAGAGCGCATCAGTTAAAGGCCAAGTTCTCCAAGTGTCACTTTTGGAGAAGGGAAGTTAGATTCCTTGGGCATATCGTATCCAAGCAAGGCTTAGCGGTGGATCCCGCTAAGGTGGTTGCAGTTCAGGATTGGAAGACTCCAAGGAATGCAACCGAGGTGAGAAGTTTTCTAGGTCTTGCGGGTTTTTACCGGAAGTTCATCAAGGACTTCGCGAAGATATCCGCTCCTCTTACTAAGTTGACGAAGAAGCACTTAGTTTTTGCTTGGGATATGGACTGTGAGCTTGCTTTTCAGAGACTCAAGAGAGCCCTTACCTCAGCACCAGTTCTAGCTTTACCCGATGGTGGTAAGATGTTTACCGTGTACACTGATGCTTGTGGCACGGGATTGGGCGCCGTTCTGATGCAAGAGGGCAGAGTTATATGTTTTGGTGGTAGGCAACTTAAGGTGCATGAGAAGAATTATCCCACTCATGATCTAGAGCTGGCAGCGATAGTATATGCACTCAAGGCTTGGCATCATTATCTTCTGGGAGAGAGGTTTGAGCTGTATACTGATCATAAGTCTTTGAAGTATCTCTTTTCGCAGAAGGATCTGAACTTGAGGCAGCAAAGATGGATGGAATTCTTGGCGTCCTATGATTTTGATATAGCCTATACCCCTGGCAAGGGGAATGTTGTAGCGGATGCGTTGAGTAGAAAAAGGTTGACACTAAGTCCTCTATTTGTTGAGATGAAGAATTTAGAGTTCTTGGCAACCTTTGATTTTTCTTTGACAGTTGAGTCGATGACCGGTTCTTTAGCATCTCTTGAGCTCAGGCCTACCCTTCTAGAACAAGTTGGGGCTTCGCAGAAGGAAGACCCTCAGATAATTGAGATCATGGATAAGCTGATTCAAGGGGAGACATCTAGTCACCTTGCTCGATATTCTATAGATGATAAGGGTTGGCTGAGGAGAGACGGAAGGCTTTGTGTTCCGATGGTAGAAGACTTGGTGAGGAAAGTTCTTGATGAAGCACATCGCTCCAAGTTGACTATACATCCGGGTGGAGATAAGATGTATAAGGATATGAAGCGCATTTTCTTCTGGCCTGGAATGAAGAAGGATGTGGCAGAGTTTGTCTCTAGATGTGTTGTTTGTCAGAGAGTAAAAGCCGAGTCGAAGAAGCCCGGTGGGCTATTGCATCCTCTAGAGGTCCCGCTATGGAAGTGGGAGAGTATTTCTATGGACTTTATTGATGGGCTTCCAAGGTCAAGGAAAGGGAATACGAGCATTTGGGTCATTGTAGATAGGCTTACGAAGAGTGCTCATTTCATTCCGGTGAAGAGCAAAAGGACCGCATCTGGACTAGCATCAATATATCTTCGTGAGATAGTACGACTACATGGAGTCCCTTCCAGCATAGTCAGTGACCGAGACCCCATCTTTACTAGTCAGTTCTGGAACAGTTTGCAGGAAGCTATGGGCACGAGGTTGAACCTGAGTACGGCCTATCACCCACAAACGGACGGTCAGACAGAAAGGGTGAATAGGGTACTTGAGGACTTGTTGAGGCTTTGCATTCTGGATTTTGGTGGTACTTGGGAAGACCATCTTCCTCTTGTTGAGTTTGCATATAATAACAGTTATCAGGCAAGCATAGGGATGGCACCATTTGAGGCTTTATATGGGAGACCGTGCAAGTCACCCACATGTTGGTGGGAGACTACAGATAAGCTTATACTTGGACCTGACATGATTAGAGATACATCCGAGAAGGTCGAGTTGATTAGAAGACGGATGAAAGCGGCCCAAGACCGACAGAAATCCTATGCTGATAAGCGAAGATCCGATTTGGAGTTTGATGTTGGGGATATGGTTTTCGTAAAGGTTTCTCCTTTGCGGAATGTGGTCCGATTTGGAGCTGTTGGGAAGTTAGCACCGAGATTTGTTGGACACTTCCCTATCATAGAGAGAATTGGGAAGATGGCTTATAAAGTGCAATTGCCCGAGAAGCTGTCCGGAGTGCATAATGTCTTTCATGTCTCGCATCTCCGAAAGTGCCTACATGAGTCCGCTGAGGTGGTTGAACCTAGCATTCTTGAAGACGTGGAAGTAGAGAAAGAGGCAACTTTGAGGAGAGCTCCGATTCTTATCTTGGGGACGGAGACCAAGAAGCTAAGGAATCGAGAGGTCAAGCTGGTGAAGGTTCAATGGGGTGAAGCCGAAGAAGACGCAACTTGGGAAACCGAGGAGAACATGCGTGGGCTTTATCCATTCCTTTTTGAGGGTACACTCTCAATCTCTTTCCTTTGTTAGCATATCTTCCTCTTTGCTATCCATGTTTATCTAGTTATCGTGCTAATCTTGTCATGAGAACCTTAGGTAGAAACCCTTTGGATGAAACATGTGTTTCAGACATGTTATGTTTGATGGTTGCAAGTGGTTGCAAGTGTTTGCAAGTGGTTACTCGTGGATGCATGATACACATTAGGCACTAGATCGGCTCACACACTCCTCATATTGCATGTGCATAAGTGTTTATGCTTATTCTTGGATGAAATTTGTATGCCATCACATGGATGTTGCATATGGATGTATGATTGAGCACGCATGTAGATATTATACATTATGTTAGGGATTTGCATACATATGGATACATTTCACTAGCATATTTTGCATTGATCTTTGCATTAGATAAGTACATATACACACACTTTTGCATATGTTCATGCAGCATTTAGAATCTTTTAAGGACAATGATTGCTCGTGGATGGTGCTTTGAGTAGATGGATGATTGGATGGTAGGATACGTTCTTCCTAACTTGAAGATTTCGGGGACGAAATCCTTTAAGGAGGGGAGAATGTAACAACCCGTATTTTCAATAACCTGTTATAACATAAATCGAGGCAGAATTTAATTTAAAAATCTGAATCAAGGGAAACGGGCTATGCCATTGCGTTCGTCTCGGGAAAATACGCGAAATAGAGTCCGAGTTTTCGAAAATCGGAGTCCGTATGACCCAGTTAAGGCCCATTGAAGTTTTCAAAAATTTCCATGTTAAAAACAGATTTAAATTTTAAATTAAAAACAAGGATTAGGGCTAACTGGCGTCAGGCGGGAAAACTCCCGCCAAGACCCCCATGTCGACAGGCATGTCGACAGGGGTCTAAGGGTGTCGACTGCCCTGTCGACACAGGGTGGCCGGGCAGTTTTGCCTGGCGCACCATTTTGGGTCTTGGTCTGGTCTTGTGGCTTGGTTCTAGAGAATTCCGAAATCTGACGGACCTAAACTAACCTAGGGTTAATCCTAGGGCTAAAAACACTCTAATCTTCTATAAATAAGCCCCTAACCTACCCTAAATCACTCATTATTCATTCTAGCAACCAAACTATGTCAAATTGAATTCTCAAATGGCCTCCACCTAAAAACCCTAGCCTCCACCCTCTTCAAAAATCATTCCTATGAAGGTTTTGATGTTCATACAAGCATTTCTAAGTTGTATGAATGATCATTAGCTTGCATACATCATCAAGTTGCAAGCTTTAATTGCTAAGTTAGAGTTTTTGGGATTTTTGTTAATTGGAGCTTTGTTTTGGGTTTTTATATGCTTGCATAAAGGGCTTCTCAATCTTTATTAGTAGATTTGTGTCTTCATAATATTTGTAAGCCCTCTTACCTTCATTTTAGAAACTCTAAAGTTAATATGTGATGAAAGTTGGGATTTATGCATGTTTAATAAGTTATGCATGCTTATGCGAGTTCACTATGCTATGTTATGCATGTTTAATAAGTTATGCATGCTTATGCGAGTTCACTATGCTATGTTATGCATGTTTAATAAGTTATGCATGCTTATGCGAGTTCACTATGCTATGTTATGCATGTTTAATAAGTTATGCATGCTTATGCGAGTTCACTATGCTATGTTATGCATGTTTAATAAGTTATGCATGCTTATGCGAGTTCACTATGCTATGTTATGCATGTTTAATAAGTTATGCATGCTTATGCGAGTTCACTATGCTATGTTACACATGTTTGATAAGTTATGCATGTTTATGCAAGTTCACTATGCCATGATTTGCAAGTTTAACAAGTTATGCATGTTTATGCAAGTTCACTATGCTAAGTTATGCAAGTCCAACATGTTATGCATGTTTATTATGATATGTAAGATTCATCATGTATGTTGTGTCAAGTTCCCTCTTTCTATCCTTTATGCGTTATAACGAATATGTAAGCGATAGAATGACGTTGGGGGGTTTGGGGTAAAACTTAAAATACATGAAAATATGAGATTGGGAATTTACCTATTAAGTTAGGTCTACCCCTTGGGAATTTACCTATTAAGTTAGGTCTACCCAAGTATTCGTTAAACTTGTAATTATGTTTTGAAAATAAAGTGGACATGACACTTAGAAAACATAAGTGTGGCCAACTCGAGGTTGGGTTGAGTTTGTAGCGTAAACCTACCCGGAACCGACCGGCTTAACTAGTTGCTACAAACAATAGGACCCAATGTGAGAAGTTGGTCATGTGTACCTTGGACCCGAGGTTAGACCAAGTTGTGGTGTAAAGCTACCCGGACCCGCCCGGCTTAACTAGTAACCGCGACAAAGTCTAATGTGAGAGGTTAAGGCACAATTAAATTAATTAATGCCTCATGATTAGGGTTAAGTCATGGCCCACTAATACTTAACCAATTTTGGGGATACGAGGGATTAAATGGGGTTAAGTGGTGAACTGTTGGTTACACTTAACTAATTTAATCCATGATTAGTGAGGGGTTAAACCACACTTAACCCTCTTAGAAAACCCTAGCAACGTGGTCTGTTCCAGCAGTAATCCCAGTTTGGTATCATTCACAACCCTAGAGGCTAGGCTAGGGCGGGGCACGATTACTGGACTGATGTAAGCGACCAAAGCGACGGCTGAGTGGTACAGCGGTGCGGGTCCAGGCGGGCTATGGACGTGCACGTAGTCCGGTGTTGGACAAACTCGAGGCACGGGTACCAGTAGGTTTAGACTGTGCATTATTACTTAGGTGTCTGGGGTTGACACCCGAGGGCTTGATACACCCGAAGGTGGACCCAGCACAGTCTGACTACAACCATACGTGGGCCGTATGGACACCAACACTTGACGTGTTAGGTTTATAGGGAGCCGATCGACTAGACCGTTGGGCTGGACCTTGTATTAAGGTCACCTCATGCAATTGGGCCAAAGTTTGGGCTGAGGGATCAATACCTGTTATGTTAGTTTGCTAGTACACTGTGGTGCAAAGCTTAACCTTCTTTATGTGATGACACCTTTATCTATTGCCGGTATGTTCATCTCAGTTTCCATCATGATGTTAACTTTATTAGTTTATAGACTGATCGTAGTAGGGCTTACCAGTCTTTTTGACTGACCTGTTTTCTTTCGCTTCTTTTCTTCCGTTCCCCCCCCCCAGGTTCTCAGGGAGGGAACAGTGGTGCTTAGCTTGGATCGCTTGCTTGTTCGCTGGATAGCTCATGCATGTCTGGACATTGAGCTCGCTATGGTTTATCATCTTTATTTTGGGGATAGCACTATGTATTTCAGTATTTCTGTTTATGTTGTACTAGACATGTTTATTTTGGCAGATGACTTTATGATGTACTAGACTTGTTTTGAGATGTTTTGAGATATTCCGCTGTTTTATTCTCACTTACTCTGTTTTATATATATACATTTATGTTCTTGTTCTGCCTTGATATATCATTATGCATGCTTACCCAGTTCTAACGCCCCCCAGAAGCTAGTGCCCCCGAAAGAGTGACCCTAGCGGAGGTGGGGTGTTACAAAAGCTATCACCTTGACTTTGTGCATAGAAAGCTATGAGCTTTGATTTGAAATGTTGCATAAAGCAACATAGAAACTCTCATAAACCTTATGTTAACTTGCATATGATGTTATATGCGAATCACTTGCTATCATCCCATGTCATTTATGACCATGTTTCATCTATTTTGCTAAAGTTGATATCATGCATGTTTTGAGGCCTATAATGTAATATGCAAGTTTATGAACACATTTGCCTCATATGCCACCATGTTTAACTTGTGGCCCAAACCTTATTAATTATGTCATGCTTCTAAGTTCCCTCTTTGAGATCTATTTTCGTTCATGCGAACTTACATGCGATGGGGTTACGTTATGGGTAAACTAAAATGACATGACTTGAAAAGAGGACATGAAATATGACATGTGATTATGCTTGAAACATGAACATGAACTTGGACATGACTTCTAGAAAACATGGGAATGGCCAACTCGAGGTTGGGTTGAGTTTGTAGCATAAATCTACCCGGAACCGACCGGCTTAACTAGTGGCTACAAGCAATAGGACCCAATGTGAGTAGTTGGTCATGTCGCACTTGAAACCCGAGGTTAGACTAAGTTGTGGTGTAAAGCTACCCGGACCCGCCCGGCTTAACTAGTAACCACAACAAGGTCTAATGTGAGAGGTTGAGTGCATTAAATTAATTAATGCCACATGATAGGGTTAAGTCATGGACCACTTGAATACTTAACCAATTAAACACGATGGGTTGGTAGGGTTAAGTCATGAACTACTTGAATACTTAACCAATTAAACACGATGTATTGATAGGGTTAAGTCATGAACTGCTTGGGTACACTTGACCGACTCAATACATGGTTAGGATAGGGTTAACCACACTTAACCCGCTTGAAATCCTAGTTACGAGGTCCTTTTCAGCCGTAACCCACTTGGGAGTATCTGGATACCCTGGACTAGGCTAGGGTGGGGCACGATTACTGGACTGATTATAAGAGACCAAAAGAGACGGCTGAATGGTGCACCGGTTGTTCAGGCGGACCATGGTCGTGCACATTAAGTCCGGAGTTGAACATGGGCACCAGTAGGTTTAAACTGTGCGTGCTTGAATTGTGTCTGTGGTTTACACCTTAGGGCTGGATACACCCTGGGGTGGACCTTGCACTGTTAACTACATTCCATGATTAAGCCGTATGACACCGATACACGACGAGTTAGGCTTATAGGGAGCCGATCGACTAGACCGAGTAGTTGGACCTTGATTTTGGTCACCTCATGATGTTTGGCCAACTTTGGGCCAAGGGATCATTTCTTGTTTATACTTGACATGGATTAGAATACTAGTACACCTGGTGCAACTTAACCTTGTATATGTGATGCCACACTTGATCTATCTTGTTAACTTTTCACCATGCCAGTTATCACCCTATGTTTCATCTCTGCTTTACATGTCCAGTTAACTTTATTAGTTTTTATACTAATAGTAGGTAGGACTTACCAGTCTTTTTGACTGACCCGTTTTCTTTCGCCTCTTTTCTTCCGTCCCCCCCCCCAAGGTTTATAGGGTGGGAACACTGGTACCTAGCTCGGGTCTTTAGCTGCTTTTCTGGATAGCTCATGTACGGTTTGGACGTGAGCATGCTATGGCTTTATTCTACTTTGGGGATAGTTACTTTATGTTATTTACAGCTTTCAGTTTATGTTTCTAGACTTTGTTTTGTGGGGAAATAATGACCAAGTACTTTGATGTAACTTGACTATGGTTTTGAAATGTTAGTTTTATCCGCTGCAAGAGTGGCATTGGCGGAGGTGGGGTGTTACATTTGGTATCAGAGCATAAGGTTTACAAGATCTGAGCAAAAGGTTTTTAAAACTTACCTTTTGGAAAACTATTTTCAAAGCTAATTAAGTATTTTCCAAGAAAAAGTCTAGTTTATTTTAAAAGGCTATTCCCCAAAAGCCATTAGCACTATCCTTCGTTTCCTCGTTCTTAATCTATCTTTTCCCTTTTTTCAGCATGGCCGATCTTAATCTTCCCAAGGGAGTAACCATCCCCGGATGGTTCCGGAGATACTTGGAAGCTAGGGCCAACGATGTGGGCCCAACAAACACTCCCACTGTAACTGAGGTTCCTCCTCCTCCTCCTCCTCAGCATCCACCAGCAGATTTCACAAAGGTTTGCAAAGACTTTAAGGCGATGGGTGGCAAGAATTTTATTGGGACGGAGACTTTTGTTGAGGCAAGAAATTGGTTGAAAGAAACTGAAGATCTCTTCGCCATCTTTGATGTGGAAGACCGTAGAAAAGTTCTGTTGGCGGTATAGCTATTGAAAGAGGAAGCTGCTTATTGGTGGGAGGTCACCAATGCTACTAGGCCTATAGAGACTTGGGCCGACTTTAGGACAAGGCTTGGGCTTAAGTTTCTATCATCTGCTAAGGCGAATCTGCAATTGGAGAAGTTTATATCTTTGAAGCAAGGGGACATGACAGTGAGGGAGTATGTGAACAAGTTTAACCAGCTTGCTCGATTCGGTTTGGACATGGTTAATACTCCCCAGAAGAAGGCATTACGCTTTGCACGAGGGTTGAATGAGCCATTACAAGGTTTATCCATGTCTCATATACCCATGGGGGCCACTTTTGAAAGCCTAGTAGACATGACATTGCTTCAGGGAGATGATAAGAATGGCAAGAAAGAAGTCAAGCCTAATGAGACTCAAACCAAGAGGACGGATTCCAAGTGGGGAGGCAATCAGAGCAACCAGAACAACAAGAACAACAAGGGTAACAAGGCCAAGGCAAGGGACACAAGGAAGTGCAACTACTGTGGGATCGTTGGGCACATAGCCAAAGATTGCAGGAAGAAGAAGAGGAAGTTGGGCGAATGCTTTCATTGTGGAGAGACTGGACACTTTAGCAAGGATTGCCCCAAGAAGCAAGGACAAGGGCAAGGGCAGATTCAGCGTGCAGGACCTTTTGGAGGGCAAGTGCATGCTCTCAACACTGCTCCAGTTCCGGACCGAGGTAGTATTTCTGTTGAAAGTCTTGTTTACATTTCTGATTTTCCTGTTCGCACCTTATTTGATTCTGGCGCATCGCATAGTTTTATTTCTTCGGATCTTGTTGAAAGTTTGCACCTAAGTACTAGTCTTGTTGAGAATCCCGTTAGTGTTTCAAATCCAATTGGGGGTTCCTCCCATTTATCTATGATTTGTATGGATTTGAGGATTTCTATCTTGACCGTAGAATTCACGTGTAATGCTTATGTTCTCGGGTTCACGGGATACGGGTTGATTTTGGGCATGGATTGGTTGTCCAGTTATGGAGCCATTCTCGATTGTGAGCATAGGGTGGTGAGGCTCATGACTCGCCTCGGTAATACCCTAGAGATTTCTTGCAACCCGCTAGATCCCGTCATGTTATGTTATCTTGAATCTCTTGACTCGTCCATCGATGATCTGCAATCTGTAAGGGTGGTTCGAGAATATCCTGATGTCTTTGAAGAGGTTAAGGGGTTACCCCCTAAACGAGAGATAGATTTCTGCATTTATCTTGTTGATAATGCCAAGCCAGTTTCATTGCCCGTTAGGCACATGGCCCCGTGAGAAAGAAGAGAGCTCAGTAAGAAAATCAAGGAGTTGATTGAGAAGAATTTTATTAGGCGAAGCATTTCTGAATGGGGTGCTCCTGTGGTATTCGCTACTAAGGCGGATGGTTCGCTTCGTCTATGTGTTGATTATCGAGAGTTGAACAAGCTGACAAAGAAGAATAGGCACCCGTTACCGAGGATAGATGACCTCTTTGACCAGCTTGTTGGTGCTTCTGTTTTCTCTCAGCTCGATCTAGCCACCGGATTCCATCTGCTTAGAGTGGCCGAGGATAGTATCGATAAGACTGCGTTTAGGACTCCAGATGGATTCTTTGAATGGCTTGTCATGCCATTCGGTTTGACTAATGCACCCACCTACTTCGTAGATTTGATGGGTAGGGTGTTCAGGTAGTTCCTTAACAAGTTTGTGGTTGTCTTCGTGGATGATATTCTGATCTTCTCAAAGGATGAGGAAGAACATGTTAGACACCTCAAGGAAGTGATGGATACACTTAGAGCTCATCAGTTGAAAGCCAAGTTCTCCAAATGCCATTTCTGGAGAAGGGAAGTTCGGTTTCTTGGACATATAGTTTCTAAGCAAGGCATAGCGGTGGATCCCGCGAAAGTGGTTGCAGTTCAAGACTGGAAGACTCCTAGGAATGCAACCGAAGTAAGAAGCTTTCTCGGTCTGGCGGGCTACTATAGGAAGTTCATCAGGGACTTCGCTAAGATTTCAGCCCCTCTTACTAAGTTGACGAAGAAGAACTTAGTCTTTACATGGGACTTAGAGTGTGAGCTTGCTTTTCAAAGGCTCAAGAGGGCCCTTACTACAGCTCCAGTTTTGGCATTACCCGATGGTGGTAAGATGTTTACCGTATACACTGATGCATGTGGCACGGGGTTAGGTGTTGTTCTGATGCAAGAAGGAAGAGTGATATGTTATGGGGGTAGGCAACTTAAAGTTCATGAAAAGAACTATCCCACTCATGATTTGGAGTTGGCGGCGATCGTCTTTGCACTCAAATCCTGGCGCCACTATCTTCTAGGTGAAAGGTTTGAGTTATATACCGATCACAAGTCGCTCAAGTACCTCTTCTCGCAGAAAGATCCGAATCTAAGGCAGCAAAGGTGGATGGAATTCTTGGCATCTTATGACTTCGAGATAGCTTATACCCCTGGCAAGGGTAATGTTGTGGCAGATGCATTAAGCAGAAGTAGGTTGACTTTGAGTCCCTTGTTTGTTGAGATGAGGAGCCTAGAGTTCTTGGCAACCTTTGATTTCACAATAGTCGTTGAGTCGATGACGGGTTCGTTAGCATCCCTTGAGCTTAGACCTATACTTCTTGATCAAGTTGGGGCTTTGCAGAAGGAAGACCCGCAGATAGTCGAGGTCATGGACAAGTTGATTCGTGGTGAGACGTCTAGTCACCTTACTAGATATACTATTGATGACAAGGGTTGGCTAAGGCGTGATGGAAGGCTATGCGTTCCACAAGTAGGAGACTTGGTGCATAAAGTTCTCGAAGAAGCGCATCACTCGAAGATGACTATACATCCTGGAGGAGATAAGATGTATAGGGATATGAAGCGCATTTTCTTTTGGGCTGGAATGAAGAAGGATGTGTTAGAGTATGTTTCAAAGTGCATGGTGTGCCAACAAGTGAAAGCCGAGTCGAAGAAACCCGGTGGGCTATTACATCCATTAGAGGTCCCGCAAAGGAAGTGGGAAAGTATTTCTATGGATTTTGTGGACGGATTGCCTAGGTCAAGGAAAGGGAATACGAGCATATGGGTCATAGTTGACAGACTTACGAAGAGTGCTCATTTCATTCCAGTGAAGAGCAAGAGGACCGCATCATGGCTAGCATCTGTTTATCTTCGAGAGATAGTGCGATTGCATGGAGTTCCTTCTAGCATAGTTAGCGATCATAACCCAATCTTCACTAGCCAGTTCTGGAATAGTTTGCAAGAAGCGATGGGTACGCGATTGAATCTAAGTACAGCCTATCACCCCCAGACGGATGGCCAAACCGAAAGGGTGAATAGAGTGCTAGAAGATCTCTTGAGGCTTTGTGTTCTTGACTTTGGTGGTACTTGGGAAGACCACCTCCCTCTTGTAGAGTTTGCTTATAATAATAGCTATCAAGCTAGCATAGGGATGGCACCATTTGAAGCTTTGTATGGGAGGCCGTGTAGGTCACCATCTTGTTGGTGGGAGACAACGGATAGGCTTATACTTGGGCCCGATATGATACGGGACACATCCGAGAAAGTTGAATTGGTGAGAAGACGGATGAAAGCGGCCCAAGACAGACAGAAATCCTATGCTGACAAGCGAAGGACAAATTTGGAATTCGAAGTTGGAGATATGGTTTTCGTGAAGGTTTCTCCTTTGCGTAATGTGGTTCGTTTTGGAGTAGTTGGGAAGCTGGTACCATCGTTCGTAAGACCCTTCCCTATCATAGAAAGAATTGGGAAGATGGCTTATAAGGTGGAATTGCCCGAGAAGCTGGCCGGAGTGCATAATGTCTTTCATGACTCGCATCTCCGAAAGTGCCTACATGAGTCCGCTGAGGTGGTTGAACCTAGCCTTCTTGAAGACGTGGAGGTAGAGAAAGAGGCAACCCTGAGGAGAGCCCCGATTCGTATCTTGGGAACGGAGATCAGGAATATAAGGAATCGAGAAGTCAAATTGGTGAAAGTTCAGTGGAGTGAAGCCGAAGAGGATACAACTTGGGAAACCGAGGAGAAGATGCATGGGCTTTATCCATTTCTTTTTGAGGGTACATTCTCGATCTCTCTTCCTTTTTAGCATATCTTCCTTTTTGCTATCCATGTTTATCCTGTTTATCTTGTAACTTCGTTAACCTTATCATGAGAACCTTAGGTAGAAACCCCTTGGATGAAACATGTATTTGAAACATGTTATGCTTGATGTTTGCAAGTGGTTGCAAGTGTTTGCAAGTGGATACTCGTGGATGCATGATACACATTAGGCACTAAGATTGGCTCACACACTTTCATATTGCATATGCATGAGTGCTTATACTTATTCATGGATGAAACTTGTTATGCTATCACGTGGATGCTGCATATGGATGAATGTTATGTGCACTCATATAGAGATTATAAATTATGTTAGGAATTAGCATACATATGGACGCATTTCACTAACATACTTTGCATTAAGGAGGTTTACTGAATCAGTAACTGCCTGATTTTTTCGCATTAGATAAGTACACATACACACACCTTTGCATATAATCATACAGCATTTAGAATTTGTTAAGGATATTGACTGCACGTGGATGATGTTTTGAGTAGATGGATGATGGATGGTAGGATACGTTCTTCCTAACTTAGAGATTTCGGGGACGAAATCCTTTAAGGTGGGGAGGATGTAACAACCCGTATTTTGAATAAACAAGTTATAACATAAATCAAGGCAGAATTAAATGATAAAATCTGAATCAAGGGAAACGGGCTGTGTCATTGTGTTCGTCTCGGAAAAATACGCGAAATAGAGTCCGAGTTTTCGAAAATCGGAGTCCGTATGACCCAGTTATGGCCCATAGAAGTTTTCAGAAAATTCAAGTTTAAAAACAGATTCGAATTCAAATTCAGCTGGGCAGGATAGGCGGGAAAAGATCCCGCCACTCCCCAAGTCGACTGGGGAGTCGACTTGGGAGTCGACACACCCCAGGCTGTGTCAACTGCCCAGTCGACACCCCTGTCGACTTGGGTGGTCGGCCAGTCTGGCCTGGGTGCACCTGACTTGTTCCTTAAGACATGTTTGGAGGCTAGTGACGTGAATTGATGGCCCAGATCTGAATTAGGGTTAATCCAATGGCCTAAACTAACCTAATCATCTATAAAAAGACCCTAATACCTAGCCTAAATCAACATAAATCATTCCTACAACTAAACTATGCCAAAATGTTTAATCATGGCCTCCTCCCTCTTGTCATAGCCTCCATCTTCATTCATATGAGAGTTCCTAAGCTTGTTTGAGAGCTTCTAAGTTTGATTCAAGGCCAAAGTTCAATCTTTCTTCATACAAATCAAAGGAGCTTCTTCGAGCTTGTATTCATTTGGGGTTTTTAGAGTTGCTAGTGGCTTCGTCTCAATCTTATTTTATTTTATAAGTCTTCATAGCATTGTAAGCCCTATTCTACTCTTAGATTCTAACTATGAAGTTAAATATGACATGTTGCAAGTTTGAGTTTGGGCCTAAGTATGATTTGTGCTTTGATTCTATCATGTTATGCATAGATTTATTCTATGCATGTTTGTAAAGCTATCACCTTGACTTTGTGCATAGAAAACTATGAGCTTTGATCCTATCATGTTATGCATAGATTTATTCTATGCATGTTTGTAAAGCTATCACCTTGACTTTGTGCATAGAAGGCTATGAGCTTTGATTTGAAATGTTGCATAAAGCAACATAGAAACTCTCATAAACCTTATGTTAACTTGCATATGATGTTATATGCGAATCACTTGCTATCATCCCATGTCATTTATGACCATGTTTCATCTATTTTGCTAAAGTTGATATCATGCATGTTTTGAGGCCTATAATGTAATATGCAAGTTTATGAACACATTTTCCTCATATGCCACCATGTTTAACTTGTGGCCCAAACCTTATTAATTATGTCATGCTTCTAAGTTCCATCTTTGAGATCTATTTTCGTTCATGCGAACTTACATGCGATGAGGTTACGTTATGGGTAAACTAAAATGACATGACTTGAAAAGATGACATGAAATATGACATGTGATTATGCTTGAAACATGAACATGAACTTGGACATGACTTCTAGAAAACATGGGAATGGCCAACTCGAGGTTGGGTTGAGTTTGTAGCATAAATCTACCCGGAACCGACCGGCTTAACTAGTGGCTACAAGCAATAGGACCCAATGTGAGTAGTTGGTCATGTCGCACTTGAAACCCAAGGTTAGACTAAGTTGTGGTGTAAAGCTACCCGGACCCGCCCGGCTTAACTAGTAACCATAACAAGGTCTAATGTGAGAGGTTGGGTGCATTAAATTAATTAATGCCACATGATAGGGTTAAGTCATGGACCACTTGAATACTTAACCAATTAAACACGATGGGTTGGTAGGGTTAAGTCATGAACTACTTGAATACTTAACCAATTAAACACGATGTATTGATAGGGTTAAGTCATGAACTGCTTGGGTACACTTGACCTACTCAATACATGGTTAGGATAGGGTTAACCACACTTAACCCGCTTGAAATCCTAGTTACGAGGTCCTTTTCAGCCGTAACCCACTTGGGAGTATCTGGATACCCTGGACTAGGCTAGGGTGGAGCACGATTACTGGACTGATTATAAGAGACCAAAAGAGACGGCTGAATGGTGCACCGGTTGTTCAGGCGGACCATGGTCGTGCACATTAAGTCCGGAGTTGAACATGGGCACCAGTAGGTTTAGACTGTGCGTGCTTGAATTGTGTCTGTGGTTTACACCTTAGGGCTAGATACACCCTGGGGTGGACCTTGCACAGTTAACTACATTCCATGATTAAGTCGTATGACACCGATACACGACGAGTTAGGCTTATAGGGAGTCGATCGACTAGACCGAGTAGTTGGACCTTGATTTAGGTCACCTCATGATGTTGGGCCAACTTTGGGCCATGGGATAATTTCTTGTTTATACTTGACATGGATTAGAATACTAGTACACCTGGTGCAACTTAACCTTGTATATGCGATGCCACACTTGATCTATCTTGTTAACTTTTCACCATGACAGTTATCACCCTATGTTTCATCTCTGCTTTACATGTCCAGTTAACTTTATTAGTTTTTATACTAATAGTAGGTAGGACTTACCAGTCTTTTTGACTGACCCGTTTTCTTTCGCCTCTTTTCTTCCGTTCCCCCCCCCCCAGGTTTACAGCGTGGGAACACTGGTACCTAGCTCGGGTCTTTAGCTGCTTTTCTGGATAGCTCATGTACGGTTTGGACGTGAGCATGCTATGGCTTTATTCTACTTTGGGGATAGTTACTTTATGTTATTTCCAGCTTTCAGTTTATGTTTCTAGACTTTGTTTTGTGGGGAAATAATGACCAAGTACTTTGATGTAACTTGACTATGGTTTTGAAATGTTAGTTTTATCCGCTGCTTTACTTACTCTGTTTTACTTATATGTTCTGTCTTGTGATATCTGCATGCATGTTTACCTTGTTTAACGCCCCTCCAAAGCTAGTGTGCTTGCAAGAGTGGCATTGGCGGAGGTGGGGTGTTACATCTTCCCTCTCCCCTTTCTTCTTCTTTCTGTTGTTGGCCGTCGCTAGTTCCTTCCAGCGAAACCCTAGCCTTTAATTTCCAAGAAATCCACTTATCTTCTAACTTTTAGAAAGGTAATCATAAAAAATGTTTCCATGTTACTTCCGCCCTCATTTATCATAAATTTTCACTGACTCTTTAGCTTCCAAACTCGATGACATAAAGCTTAAGAAAATTTGCTTGAAACACGGGATCCCCTGGGATGATGTGAGGACACCTGGTAGCGAAGATAGACCTCATCTGGCTCCAGAGAGGTATATGAAAGTTAGCCGACTCATGTGCTGGGTAGGCGCTATTCCTCCGTTTCCTCCAATCGTCATTGAAACCTTAAAACGATTGGATATTGCTCCGATGCAGCTTCATCCAATGCCTACGCAGCCCTATACACTCTATACATCGCATATGCGGAAATCCTGCAAACTGAGCTCACATTTAAAGATTTGAAATCCTATTACCTTTTCAAGCATCGCTCTACGGCAACCCCAAATTTTTCTTTCTTCAAATCGGTAGCAAATAGGAAGGTCTTATCTGACGGTTACAGCAACATAGGGGATCCCAAGGCCGATTGGTTCTACATAAAGAGACAGGCTGGATGTGCAAGAAGATGGCTTAAATCAAGTAAATTTTAAACCTTTGAATGAATAACTTATTTAAGAAATCGAAGCGCTAACATGCTTCTTTTCTCTATGCAGATCACACCTTTCCAAAGACGGAAGGCTCGGTGTACAGTAATCGACTATCCCTTCTTCTGAAAAGCAAATCCGATATCCTAAAGATCAAGAAATGTATGACTGACGAGAATCTTTACAAGCACCGCCTTCTGGATATAAGGTTTGGACTTGGTGCGGGTGGCAAACCTTACAAATACGTGCCCCCGACCGAGGGAGAAGGAACGTCACAGGCAGCAGAGACAACTAAGCTTCATAAGAGTCTTTCGCCGATAATTAACCAGGACGACGAAGACTTAAATGTATATAGAGGAGGCGAGGCCCGTGCTGACGAGTCTAAAGAAATTCCAGCCTCTCCGGGGGGTTTCCCCTCAAGGGCCTCTCTACCGGTTGAAACTGTTGCTCCCGATGATTTAACAGAGGAGCAGTTGTTTAAAGAATTGAGCAAGATTCTTATACCCGACGATGTATATACATAGGAAGACTTCGAAGGGGAGCCATTTTTCCCTATTTCTGAGGAAACAACTGTTCCAGTTGAAGAACGAGAGACTACCCAGACGAGCCTAACTTCGGGCCCTGGTCTGTTAGGGGGAATTATATGGGATGCACAAATCACATGCACTGTCTGATCCCACACTTTTATACCAACAGTATTCAAGGTTTTAATATGTACTTGTTTCTTTTGCAGGAAAGATGTCTCGCAAACGATCTTATTCCTATCGCTCTCTTCGTGAAGGCATACCTAGTCTTCATCCAAATCCTGAGCGTGCTCGTAGCAGCAGCCGAGGGGGAGCCATCCATTGGTCCCGGGATTCTCACAAGCCTACTTCTTCACGGTCCAGATCTCCGTCAAAACAAACCTCTGGAAAGCCTCCCAGTCATCTGGTGCCACCTACAAGGGGAAAACAACTTCCCAAATACTTAACTCCGAAGAGCGCACCATCTCACAGTAGATCATCCAAAAAGCACCACGAGCCTAAGGTTAAAAACAAGGATCCAAACAAGGATTCTGAGATGGAGAAAACTGACATTGTCCCTTCCAGCCAACAAATTTTGAGTGCCCCGGGGCACGAGACTATATCCATGGTCCTGAGACTCAGGCTAAGCTGGAAAAATTACGAGAACAATTCCCCGATATCTTCTTCGAAAGGATGATGTTCGTTCCAACTATGGAACCAGTCCCTAGGAATTGGGATACTGAAGTCATCGGACACGTTCGCCATGTAGCCAAGCAATATGAGACGATGAAGAAACATGCTGTCAATCTTTCGGACGTCATCCGAACGCTAGAGATGGAAGCGCACAGGTCCAAAGTGAAGATAGGTAACAATGAAAGGGCCAGGGTAAAAATGGAAAAGGACTTGGAAGATGCACAATCTTTGCTTGCCCTGGCTCAACGAGATGCTAAAAATTACAAGACAGAGCTGGAGGAGGCCAGACAACGTTTTCATAATGAGCTCGATTCTAACAGCAAAGAGCGTGCGTCATTGAAGAAGGAGGTGGAAGATCTCAGGATGGTTAACACCGAACTGAAAACAGCACAGGATCATTTCGAAGTTGAAAAACCTGCTTGGGAGAAAGAAAAGGCAAGCTTGAAAGATAGTTTAGCTCTGGCCGAAAAAGAGAGGGCGATTCTGAATGATCAACTCGCGCGTGCAGAGAAGCGCGCGATTCTTGCTGAAAATAATGTGGAAAGTGCCATTGAAATGGCTACTGTTTCTAATGAAAAGCTCCTCGAGAGAGAGAAAGATATTGAAGGATTTGAAGAAATGTTGTTTGACTTCCTTGTCCAGGTCATCAAGACCCGTAACATCTCCTGGATCCCGGACTACCATGTCACTTTAGCCAACATATGGGATGCAATCGTCCAGAGCGAGAAACAGGGATTAGGAGTTGATGAGATTGATGAGAATGAGTTGATGCGGACCATTCTTAGGGATAACGAACCTGAGGATTTAGAGAAGGGCAGACGCCTACTCCAAGAAGAGATTGATAAAGAGAAAACTCAGGCCAAGGGCAAAGATAAAATTGAAGAAGGCTCGAGCTCAGCTGTAGAGCCCAAGGCCTCCAAAATTGAGGAATACTATCCCGATGATCCATTGATTCCTCTGGGTCCAACTCCTCCAGCTGTCGGAGGTTCTGCTGCTAGTTTGGATGGAGGATCGGCGGAAGGTATCTCTATATTTTCTCCGCAATTTGTCAAAGCAATTGTCACTTGTCGTCGTCTTGCCGGACAATCAACTGAGCAAACCGCATTCTCTCCCAAAATAACATTTGTTTCTCATGATACAGGTGGCGGGCCAGTTGATAAGGATGCTGAGAGGAAGGCAGAGGCAGAGAAGGTTGACATCCCACCAAGCATTGGTGCTGATGTCCCCCTAGATGCTGAGCCCATCGAAGCTTTGAGAGATATGGACGGGCGCCACGACGGCGATGAAGAGGAAGTCGCCATTACCAAAGAAATCAGAGGCGATGATGAGGAAACCTTGGCTGAACAACAAGCCGAAGAGGAGAAGCAGTTGCTCCTTATGAAAGGGGAAAAGGATCCAGTATATGTGCCCCCTATTTCCGAGATCGATCCCAAAACTGGGTTGGTCGTAAGATTTTCCTCTCGATCAATAACTTCACAACTAGCCTCTCAATCCTCTAGTTCTTCGCCAGAGCCTCTCCTGGCGGTCGCCATGGTTAGAGTTCGAGCTAAGCCGTTCGGTCGCTCCCCGATCCTTCAGCGGGGTAAGAGCTCTTTCTCAGCGCTTAATCATAGACACTTTTATACTCTCCTGGCGGTCGCCAAGGTTAGAGTTCGAGCTCAGCTATTCAGTCGCCACCCGATCCTTCAGCGGGGTAAGAGCTCTTTCTCTGCACTCAATCATAGACGCTTTTATACTCTCCTGGCGGTCGCCAAGGTTAGAGTTCGGTCAAGGCGGTTCTTATCATGGTGCATCGCCTTGCCATGTGGACGTCATTTTCGCGTCCTTTACGTTCTCTCTCGGCTCTGGAGAGTTAGAATGCAATCAGTGGTGTGATTCACTTTATTGCACCTTCATCGTTCTGGCTGCGGATTACTCTCCATTCTAATGGAAGGCACCTAGAATTACACGTTTCTGTGATCGTTGTATGATTTTACAGCAAACTTTATAAAGATAGAAGAGCAAATAAATAATAGTGCAAATAAAGGTAAACGACACACAATATTTTTATAGTGGTTCGGTCAAATCGTGACCTACGTCCACTTTATAATCCTTTGCTCAAGACATTGGACTATTCTAGGCAAGTCATGCCTTTTACATGGTCCTATGAAACAAAAGGATAAATCTGATGACTTTACGTCAGATAAGGCCGCAAATGTTGGGCATTCCACACTCTGGGGATTTCTTCTCCATCTACGGTTGCTAGCTTGAAGGTTCCATTATCAAGCCTTCGTAGAACGGGGTATGGTCCTTCCCACTTCGCACCCATATGAGTTGGGGGTGGAAAGACACGCTTCAGAACCAAGTCTCTGGGTTCAAAGGTTCGGGCTCGAACTCTTTTGTTGTAGTATCTAGCGACCTGTTGCTTATGTCTCAAGGCACGCAGGTCTGCTTCATCCCTTTTCTCCTCTATTGTATCTAGAGATTCAAGGAGAAACTCGTTATTAGTCATCGGATCGTAGTAAGTGACTCGGTGAGATGGTACTTTCAGCTCAACCGGGATGACTGCCTCTGCTCCAAAAGCAAGAGAGAAGGGAGTATGGCCTGTCGCCGATTTGTACGTTGTCCTGTAGGCCCATAATGCCAAGGGTAATTAATCGACCCACATGGCTTTGGCCCACTTCAATCTTCTTTTGATAATGGACTTAATCACTTTATTTGCTTCTTCGACCTGTCCGTTCGACTGCGGATGTGCCACAGAGGTGTACCGTTTCTCAATGTGGTGTTTCTAGCAGAAGTCCTTGAACTCGTTGCTATCAAACTGGGTTCCATTGTCAGTTATGATGATCTTCGGGATCCCAAAACGGCAAATAATGTTCCTAACAACAAAATTAATCACTCGCTTGGTTGTGAGTGTAATTAACGGCTTAGCCTCGACCCATTTGGTGAAGTAGTCTACAGCCACAATAACGAACTTTGCTCCGCCCTTTGCTATAGGGAGGCTTCCGATGATATCAATCCCCAACATAACGAAAGGCCATGGACTCGCCATCGTCTTTAACTGGCCAGGAGGTGCCCTGGAAATTTTTGAAAATCTTTGGCATGCATCACAACGTCGTGCGTATTTTGCCGCATCTTTGTTTATGGTAGGCCAGAAGTAACCATACCGCAACACCTTTTTTGCCAATGTTTGTCCTCCAGTATGGTCACCACATTCACCCTCATGTACTTCCTGCAGTACACGCTTGATGTCGTCATGAGCTATACACCGGAGAAGAGGCATCGAAAATCCCTGTCTGTACAGGACTCCGCCTTGTAGAACGTATTGGGAAGCTTTACGGATTATTTTACGCCTCTCGCTCTTCTTGGCCGGAAGCGTTCCATTCATCAAGAAATTCTTTAGAGGGGACATCCATGACTCCCTTTCTGGCTCAGTCTCTAGTACTGGATCAATTTCCATCTGGCCTATGCTAGGGAACTGAAGTACTTCAACTGGGGCTAGCCCGGCTTCGTCAGGATCGTCGGAACTAGCCATCTTCGCTAACTTGTCTGCTTGTTGGTTCTCTGACCGCGGAATATGAGATATACTATAGTGATCAAAGCCAGTCAGCAACTCCTTCACTTTCTCCAAATACGAAATCAATCTTGGGCTCTTAGCTCGGAACTTTCCGGTAACCTGATTTACAACCAACTTGGAGTCACAAAATATGTCCAGCTTCGCGATCTCTAATTCCTTTGCGATCCTCAGCCCGACTATCAGGGCTTCATATTCGGAGTCGTTGTTAGTGGCGTGAAATTCCAACCGGATAGCATAGGATATCAGTCGTTTCTCAGGAGTTTCAAGCACCACCCCGGCACCGGATCGTTTATCATTCCTAGCACCATTAATATACAATTTCCATGCACTAGGATCGAGAAGCAATTTTGGTGGGTCAGCCTCTTCGTTTACTATGTCATCCTCCGAGACAGTAAATTCTGCTATGAAATCTGCCAGCACTTGCCCCCGTATCGATCGTCGAGGCTGAAAATTCAGATCAAATTGACTCAGTTCAATGTTCCATTTGAGCAGTCTTCCAGAAGCTTCTGGTCTCTGTAGAACTTGCTTGAGCGGATGATCAGTATACACGGTGATAGGATGAGCTTGGAAATAATGTCGAAGCTTCCTAGATGCAATCAATAAACTGTACGCCAGCTTCTCTATCCTCGGATAATTGCGCTCAGCTGCCGCCAATTTTTTACTCACGTAGTACATTGGCCTTTGAATTATTAAATTAAACTAATAGCAGTAAATAACGACTGTTTAACAACAACCAATTGATTTAACAAAATAACTCAGACAATTAAACTAAACACGTTTATATTATAAATGTAACCAATAAGGTAAGTTACCTCAGTTGGTTCAAATTGTTAAATAACGATTTGGTTGTCACTGAAATTTAATTTCATCGGTTAAATCAACAAATGAATACATAATAAACAAACAATCAACCATTAGCAACCATAGCACACAATTATAAAACCCGACTTATATAAATATAAGTGGGAAGAACTGAGTGAGTTTAACTCACCTTGATCTGATTTATCATTGGAATAGCTTGTTTCAGTTAAATTAAACAAAATTTAATTTAACTGAAAATATCAGTTGATTCCAATTCCATCCGTTTTTGTTCCAAATGAGTTCCAACGTGAAGTGCTCGTGACCACGATCGTAACACAAGTTGTTTTGTCCAATTCTGATAATATTTGGATAAGTTATTAACATATAAGCATTAACCAATTTAATTAAATTAAATATTCGTAATTATCATAATTTATTAAACTTGTTACATTTATACCTAACCAAGACTTCTATCCTAGAAAAAGGAACAACCGACCTTTTTCTCCACTGTCTTGTCCCTTGTGCATCGGTCAAAATAAATTTAATTATATAATTTATCACTAATCGGGTTAGTTTAAATAATTACTATGTAAAAATATATATTAATTAGTCTATACAATTATACAGTTAAAAAGATAAGGCTAAACTATTTACATTTGTTAATAATTTTAAGAGGCCGATCTGTTTACATCTGTGATCTTCACGTCTTTGTTTCTACATAATGACCCTGCACACAATGTCATTCAAGTTTTGAAATATGTAATTTAATTAAACCCTAACTAACTCTTTATTTAACTTAGTTAACATACTAATCACTTTTAAAAAATGGGCCGCTCAAATCTGGTTTCTTCCTGCTGCTAGTTTGTTCCATTTTCTTCATATGCCAGTTAACCCACTGCTGTCGCCGTTATCTTCATTGCGGTGCCTTACTCCGATGGTTGGCCCCCCATCTGAACACACCCTGACACACGCTGAAGCCTCTTCAACAACCGATCCGACCGTTGCTCCTCCCCGGCACGCCAATCGCCAGTAAACAGACTACAACCACCGCGGATTTCGAACCAAATCTTGTCCACAATGTTGATCGTAAGCTGATCATAACCATTGATCGGAAAGCTCTCTATGAGATCTGCACAATTGTCATTGGAAGATTTTTCTATTGATTGGTGGATTTCGAGATTTTAGGGTAAGAATTTCGTGAATTTTAAACCGTTCAGAAATGGTTGGAGGCATAGGTTTCATGTTGACTAGAGAGTTTGGGTTTGATGCAGGCCTTTGTTTTGGGGGGTATATATATGGTAGGTAAGATATATTATTATATTATATCAAAACTTCGTCATGAAGTATCGTGTCAAAACACTCACGTATGACCTCCAATCGAGATGAAACTCCCATTTCTAGCATAGAAAAATATTCCGGACACGATGGAACATGTTTCGTCGAATTCCGAGGTCATTTGTAAAAATCCCTTTGTAATTCACAAGTGAAAAATCACGCATTTAAATTTCCGACGATCACAAAATAAACCCAATCAACTTGAAACTTTGAAATTCTACTAGTACTTTTCCTTACGGATCCAAAGAAATTTGTTTCGTTAAAATAAAAGTTCATTTGTCCAGTCTTTTGTTCCTTTAAAGTTACCCCTACCTAAGGATATAAACGATTAATTAAAAACAGAGACATTTACGGCTACCATTGTCACATACGACATCGGTTTGCCATGAAATTTGGCATCGTGCAACAATTTAGCATTACGGTTCCAATGAAACTAATTCGATCGAAAATCAAAATCGATTGCAAAATGGCCCTTTTTAAGGCTTATATAAATATCGATAAAATATTAATTAAATTCAAAAACAATTTAATTAAATAATAATAAATTATTACTAATGTATTTATCGAAATAAAATTATCATATAGCTTCAAATATAACTATATAACTTAATATCATCAATTTCGAGTTGAACATAATCCAATTTATATAAAAATCCTTATTAATTTATTTAATAAACGTTATCGTTTATTAAGGAATTCCATTGCGACTATTTTAAAATTTTATTTGGACATAACTAACAATCTATAACATGAAATCTAGATTTTTCTCTTCCATATGAAAATTATAATCAACAAGATTCAAAAGTTTCTTGTTTCATAGAAATCCAACTTATATCGGATCATGTATATTCAATTGAAGTTCAAAACTCAATATTACAAACTACCGCGCCATTACGAGCTCGTTTTAATTTAAATATAAATTAACGTTCAAACTACATTTTTAATAAATGAATTTAATATTAAAATCCATTAATATTCAAAATAAGATAATAAAATAATTTAGATATCCGACCACTAAAAATACGGAACATAACAAAAGTGTAACACCCCACGTCCATTAATGTCACTCCCAAAGGGAATGCATTAACTTTCATGGAGTATTATTGGTGTATAGAACAGAATATAAGAAGACAGATACATATATTGGTACTTGAAAAATTAAAATAAATTTTATTGCAGTAGAGAAATAGTTTGGTTACAAAAACATTAAAAACCAACAATAAAACCAAGTACACTTAATATCCATCTTAACAAATTATTTTCTGAGTACATAAAGTAAAAAAGCATAACCGCAACATAAGTAGCCATAAAAGAGATAAGCTGAACTTTACTTTCAGCAATCCAAGCACTTCCAAAAGAGAGAGAAAGAGGTCCAAATCAAGATCCATTAGCACTAGTCCCACCCTGAGAGCCAGAGGGGGGGGGGAGGGGGTGGAAGGAAGAAAAGAGGCAAAAACAAAGGGGGTCAGACATAAAGTCTGGCGAGTCCAATAACTTTAACAATATAATTATTAAAGTAATTAGGATAAGGCATAAACTGGTAAAACAAGGAATAACTGTGAAACAAATGGGCAAGACAAAACAAACAAGAGGAATATGCTGGCGTTAATCGCGTTCCTAATCACTATAGGATAATTACTATACTGCACCATTACTAGTCACCCAAAAAGTTGATCCCGCCTATTGAACATAATAATAATGGTAGTTCTGTGTACCCCTAGCTGTCTTCATAGGTGCTGTCTGCCCCTATCTCCACTAGTTGTACCCACTACCCCCATGCGATCGGCTCCCTACCTCGTAGATACCCATGTTGGTCCCACAGTGGGGTGTATCACTCCCCAAAGTGGCAACCCGAAACCACTAAAGATGCACGGCTTATATCTATACGATGCAACAAAGTCTTACCTACCAGCCCGGGCCCACGCACGCACATGACCCCGTTGGACTTGCGTTGCCACCAGTAACCCGTTTTGACCTCTTATAATCAAACCCAGTAAGCGTGTCCCGTCCTCGATCTAACTCGAGCTCACAAAGATACTTAATGGGTTACTGGTTTGAAAAGGGCCCCCATACTTGACACAAGCTTTCCACCTATGCTTGGTCCCCCTAAGATCTCCCATTTAACCCCTTCTTATGCATGTCTTCCTACATGTTTCAATTTGGTTAAGTGTTTCTAATCGTATTTCATATGTCGCCCACGTCACCCACTTAACCCCCTTGTCCTACCACATGTTTATCTTGGTTAAGTGTTACTTAATTCATTATAACCATAACCTTGTAGGACCTCCCACATTAGACTACCGTTTGCGGTTGCTGGATTTTCCCGGCGGGTCCGGTTAGTCCTATACCGCAAACGAGTCTAACCTTGTGTCTTTACAATTGTTACACATTTAATTTATGCCTTCGACTTCTCACATTAGACTACCGTTCATGGTTGCTGGATTTGCCGGGCGGGTCCAGGCAGTCTTATACCACAAACGAGTCTAACCTCGTGTCTTTGGCATTTGTTATTACACATAATTTCTTCATCCCAATATGAATTAATTATCCCTATTCAAATTGTCAATAATTTCCAAATTAATCTATGTCCATAATTGTCACCTAAATTATGTTCATAGTTTCGGGTATATACATTATACCAATTAGGGTCTCAAATTAATTATATGCCTTTAAGGCCATTTTAGCCAATTCACAATATGTATATTTAATATTTTCTCATTGTCCCCACGCCGTTCGTACGTTTAATATGAAATATGTTAGACTCGCAAATAGTCTAACTCATAAAAAGAAAAGAAACATCACAACTTGCATAACACATAAAATAGATCTAACTTGCGAATAATAATTATAACATAAGTTTGCATAGCCAATAACTTGCATAGGCAATGGACATATTGCATAAACTATGTACTGCCATGGATCTAAATATAGATCTAAACATGAAATTTTGAATTTGCATATATGAATATGGTTTTCACCTAAACTTGCATATGTGAATATGATTTTCACCTAAACTTGCATATGAATTCCTACAAACTTGCATATGAATTTAAACATGTAAACTAATATCACATGTTTAACATATAAACTCGCATATGTATATATATACTTGATTCACATATAAACTTGTGTATAATTTGCATACATACTTGCATATGATTCACATACAAACTAGCATATGATTTACATCCCAAACTTGCATATAAACTGATGTCATAAAATGAATAAAGTTAAACATATGTGATTGGACATATGAAATAGATCTACTAACATAAGTTAACAAAACTGTCATATGTTCACCAACAGACGATAACAAAGTTAGGTAACGTCACATGATTCAACAGACATGTTCTCATAATCCCAATTATAACTCATCATAATTAATTCATTAATTATTTTGTGAAAGAAATTGTACTCACAAAGTCGGATTAGAGAAGAGAATAATTTGTTCGTCGTTGATATTAGAATCTTGACTTGCAACTCCTAAGCTTTAAGAAGAAGAACTATTCCAGCAGTAGCATGGAGGCCAAGAGATTAATTTAGTTTAGGTTTAGAGCTTGAGTCTATACATGCTTATATAGAAGTTTAAACTTATGTGAGCCGTTAGATTATCCTAGGAGCAGTCACAAACGTCCAAACTAGATAGAGTTATCCAGAATTGCCACCTATGCCCTAGTGACTCAGCAACAGGTCAGAATCGTCACAGTTCAGATCTGCCTGAGGGGGTAGGTCGACCCCCAGGTTGACCTATATAGGGGAGGTCGACCCCCTGGTCGACCTGGCCTGGGGCGGGAAAAATCCCGCCCAGCCCGCTTCTTTGTTTGAATTCGAATTTTGAATTTAAATCTGAGCTGTTTTAATTTATTTAAATTACTGAAACTTCTGAGTGCCATGACTTCCTCATACGAAGTCCGATTTACGAAAACTTGGACTCTATTCCAAGCAGAAATTTCGAGAAGAACACAATGGCGTAACCCATTTCCCTTAATTCTTCCCCAAAAAATTAAGTGTTCTTAAATTTTTTTATTTTTAATTTTTAAAATTACAGGGTGTTACATTTTCCCCTCCTTAAAGGATTTCGCCTCCGAAATCTCCAAGTGAAGGAGAATATATATCCTAACATCCAATCATCCATCTACTCAACCATCAAACACATGCATCCATTGTCCTTACAAGATTTCTAATGCCGTATGAACATATGCAAAAAGTGTGTGTATATGTTCCTTATCCAATGCAAAATCAGGCGGTCTACTGATTCAGTTGACCTCCTTAATGCAAATCATAATAGTGCCATGCGTCCATTATGCATGCAAAAGAATCCTAACAATACATATTATTTCTACATATGTGCACATCCATTCATCAAAATGCAACATCCATATGATAACACAACCATTATACATCTATTAATTTAAATATGCACATATATTCATATGCAATATGAAAGTGATTGAGCTGATCTAGTGCCTAATGTGTGTGTACATGCATCCACGAGCAACCACTAGCAACCATTTGCATCCACCAAACATAACATGTCTCAAACACATGTTTACAACCATAGGGTTTTTCCTAACTAAAGATCGAAGATATCATCGCAAAGACATATTAAACAATAAGTCAAGTATCAACAAAGCGATATAAAAATGAGAAGTCAAAAACATACCCTCAAAAAGAAATGGGTACATCGTACGCATCTTGTCTTCCATCTCCTAAGTCGCGTCTCCTTGATCATCTCCCTATTTCACTTTAACCAACTTGATCTCTTTGGCCTTCGATCCGAGAATGCGTGTAGGAGCTCGTCTAATCATTGCATTTCGTTCTACTTCCACTTCTTTGAGCGTGCTCGGCTCCACCACTTCCGTTGTACCATGTAAACACTTATGCAAATGCGAAACGTGAAACACGTCATGAACACCGGTAAGCTTCTCTTGCAATTTTACTCTATACGCCATCTGCCCAATCCTCTTTGTAATTGGAAAGGATCCTACGAACCTTGGTGCCCACTTCCCTACTAATCCAAAATGGACTACGTTTCTCAACGGTGACACCTTAATAAAAACCATGTCCCCAACATTGAACTCAAGATCAGTTCGTCTCTTATCAGCATTTGACTTCTGTCGGTCCTGCGCCATCTTCATTCGCCGTCGAATCAAGTCTATCTTCTCTGAAGTCTCCCTAATCATGTCGGATCCAAGCAAAACCTTATCCGTAGATTCCCACCAACAAGTAGGTGATCGGCATGGTCGTCCATAAAGAGCCTCAAAAGGTGCCATGCCAATGCTAGCCTGAAAGTTGTTATTATAGACGAACTCCACTAGTGGGAGATGTTTCCCATGTTCCTCCAAAGTCTAAGATGCATAGCCTCAAAAGATCTTCTAGAATCCGATTTACTCTCTCGGTCTGGCCATCCGTTTGAGGGAGGTAAGCGGTACTTAAGCACAATTGTGTTCCAACCGCCTCTTGTAAGATCTCTAAAAACTCGCTAGTGAAAGTGGGATCTCTATCGCTCACAAGGCTAGAGGGTATGCTGTGAAGACGAACTATCTCTCGAAGGTAAACAGATGCTAACCATGCGGTGGTCCTCCTACTTTTAACGGGAATAAAATGGGCACTTTTGGTAAGTCTGTCTACAACTACCCAAATCCCCATATTACCCTTCCTTGATCTTGGCAACCCGTCTACAAAATCCATGGAAAAACTTTCCCATTTCCACAGCGGAATCTCTAAAGGGTGGAGCAAACCACCGGGCTTCTTTTGCTTCGCCTTGACTTGCTGGCACACTAAACATCTAGAAACGAACTCAGCCATGTCCTTCTTCATTCTGGCCCAAAAGAAAACTCACTTCATATCCCTATACATCTTGTCACCACCGGGATGTATGGTCATCTTAGAGCGATGTAAGTCTTCAAGAATTGTCTTCCTCAAGCTCTCATCTTGTGGCACACAAAGTCTCCCATCTCTACGCAACCAGCCTCTCTCATCTATAGCATATCTATTAAGATGACACGAAGACTCCCCTCCTATAAGCTGGCCTACTATCTCAACCAACTGTGGGCCATCTTGCTGTGACTCTCCAACCCGACCCAAAAGTGTAGGTTGTACCTCTAGCGATGCCAACAATCCGGGTACATAATCGACAGAGGGTATGAAGTCAAAGGTAGATATATACTCCAAACTCTGCCGCTCTATGAATAAAGGACTCAAAGTCAACCTCTTTCTACTTAAGGCGTCAGCTACAACATTACCCTTGCTGGGGGTATATGCGATCTCAAAATCGTAGGATGCCAAAAACTCCATCCACCTCTGTTGCCTCAAGTTTAGATCTTTCTGAGATAACAAGTACTTTAGCGACTTATGGTCTGTATACAACTCAAACTTCTCGCCAAGCAAATAATGACGCCATGACTTAAGCGCAAAAACTATGGCAGTCAACTCTAAGTCGTGGGTAGGGTAATTCTTCTCGTGGACTTTCAATCGGCTTCCACCATAGCATATCACCCTTCCCTCTTGCATTAAAACTGCGCCAAGCCCTGTCCCGCAAGCATCGGTATATGCTATGAATGGCTTACTCCCATCTGGCAAAACTAAAACTGGAGCTATTGTCAAAGCCCTCTTCAAACGTCGGAAAGCATCGTCACAGTCAACATCCCAAGCAAAAGTCAAGTTCTTCTTCGTTAACCGAGTAAGTGGAGCTGATATCTTCGCGAAGTCCTTAATGAACTTCCTATAATAACCAGCCATCCCTAGAAAGCTTCTTTCTTCTGTTGCGTTCTTAGGAATCTTCCAATCTTGGATTGCGACCACCTTTGCGGGATCCACAGCTATCCCTTCTTTAGAGACCACGTTTTCCAAGAACCTCACTTCTTTTCTCCAAAAATGGCATTTGGAGAACTTAGCTTTGAGTTGATGTGCTCGTAGGGTCTCTAAGACTTCCCTAAGATGTAGGGCATGCTCTTCCTTGCTTCTAGAGAAAATCAAGATATCGTCCACAAAGACAACCACAAACTTGTTTAGAAACTCCGTAAACACCCTACTCATTAAGTCAACGAAGTATGCGGGTGCATTCGTCAAACCAAAAGGCATGACGAGCCACTCGAAGAAACCATCAGGAGTTCTAAATGCAGTCTTATCTATGCTGTCTTCATCCACCCATAGCTGATGAAATCCTATAGCCAAATCCAACTGCGAGAAAACTGAAGCACCAACCAACTGATCGAATAAATCATTTATCCTCCGCAATGGGTGTCTGTTCTTCTTTGTGATCTTATTCATCTCTTTATAGTCCACGCATAATCTAAGTGAACCATCAGCCTTCATAGCAAAAACAACTGGAGCACCCTATTCTGAAATACTTCTTCTTATGAACCCCTTCTCAAGCAACTCTTTCACTTGCTTACTGAGTTCTCTTCTCTCCCTCGGAGCCATGTGGCGCACAGGTAATGCAACTGGATTTGCATTGTCTACTAGGTATATTCGAAAGTCTATCTCGCGCCTCGGGGGTAAACCCCGAACTTCATCAAAGACGTCACCATATTCACGGACCACACGAACGAATTCCAAGTCATCATTGGATGCGTCAAGAGATTCTAGGTAGCTAAGCATCACCGAACCTCCGGGGTCACAAGAAATATCAGGGTCTTGCCACAACGAGTCAACAATCTAACTACCCTTCTTTTACAGTCTAGGATAGCACTGTATCTAACTAGCCAATCCATGCCTAGAATCAAGCCGTAGCCCATGAAGCCCATAAAGAAGGCATTGCATCAAACCCAACGCCCAATATAGACACTCTCAAATCCTGACAAATCATTGAAAGATGAGCTGAACCACCAATAGGATTTGAGACTACTATGGGATCCATAACTAGTCTAGTATTTAGGTGCAGTGTTTCAACTAACGAAGCAGATACAAACGAGTGTGAAGAGCCAGAATCAAACAAAGTACGAACATGATGATCAAACAGAAAAACCAAACTTTCAACAGAAATGTTTCTACCTCTCTCCTGTCCTGGTGCCATGAGAGCATGAACCTGCCCTCTTGCTCGCCCTGGTGCCATGAGAGCCTGAACCTTCCCTCCAGAAGTAGACCCTGTCCTCTGCCCTTGCCCTTGTCTTCTCGAGCAGTCTTTAATCAGATGTCCTGCCTCACCACAGTTGAAACAGCCAGTCTTCTTCTTCTTCCTACAGTTCTTGCTCAGATGGCCTGGTGTTCCACAATTAAAGCACCTTTTCTTTCCTTTGCTATTGTTATCCTTACCACCTTTCTTAGGTTGCTGCTGTAACTTCTCTTGATCCACTTTCTTTTTCGGTGCCTTATTAGCATTAGCGCCTTTCTCCTCTTCATGCATAAGCACCATATCAACCAGTTTCTCAAAGGTAGCCCCCATAAGAATGTGGGTCATAGCCAACCCATGTGGCGGCTCATTCAAACCTTTAACGAATCTCAGGTCCTTCTTTTCAGGTGTGTTCACCAAGTCTAAGCCAAATCTCGCCAACTGATTGAACTTGTTGACGTACTCCTTTACTGATAAATTCCTCTGCTTCAACGCCAAAAACCTCTCCATGTATAAATTCTCTTCTGCTCGTGAGAGAAATTTCATCTCGAACCTATGCATGAAATCCATCCATGTCTCCATTGGACGCTCTCCATTTGTGACCTCCCTCTAAAACGAGGCTTCGTCCTTCATTAACCAAGTAGCTAATTGGACATTCCTTCCATCTTCTATCTCGAAGATACCAAACAAATCTTCCACCTCCTTAAGCCAATTTCGAGCTTCAACAAACGTCTCTGACCCGTGAAAAGGTTTCCCTCCCATTGCCCGGAAGTCTTTGCATATCTTCGAAAAAGTATCAATGCGGGGAGTGGGGGAGGAGGAGCGGCTGCAGCTGGGGGAGGAGGACTGTCTGCTGGGCTTGTGGCGGTGGCCCTAGCCTCAAGATACCTTCTGAACCAGGTTGGTATCGATATGCCCTCGGGTATCTCGGGTACCCCAGACATGCTGAAAAGAAAAAGGAAGAGATTCAAAACGGAGAATTGAAGGAAAGATATATGGCTCTTGGGGGTTATGTTTTTAAAACAAGCTTTTCTCTTGAAAATACTTTCCTTAAAACATATTTTTGTAAGTATTTCTTTATAAAATGCTTTTGAAAAACAGTTTTTCAAAATCTCTTATCTGTTCTGGTAACCTTCAGCTCTGATACCACGTGTAACACCCCACGTCCATTAATGTCACTCTCAAAGGGAATGCATTAACTTTCATGGAGTATTATTGGTGTATAAAACAGAATATAACAAGACAGATACATATATTGGTACTCGAAAAATTAAAACAACTTTTATTGCAGCGGAGAAATAGTTTGGTTACAACAGCATCAAAAACCAACAATAAAACCTAGTACACTTAATATCCATCTTGACAAATTATTTTCTGGGTACATAAAGTAAAAAAGCATAACCCCAACATAAGTAGCCATAAAAGAGATAAGCTGAACTTTACTTTCAGCAATCCAAGCCCTTCCAAAAGAGAGAGAAAGAGGTCCAAATCAAGCTCCACTAGAACTAGTCCCACCCAAAGAACCTTGGGGGGGGGGAGGAAGAAAAGAGGCGATAACAAAGGGGGTCAGACATAAAGTCTGGCGAGTCCAATAACTTTAACAATATAATTATTAAAGTAATTAGGATAAGGCATAAACTGGTAAAACAAGAATGACTATGAAGCAAATGGGCAAGGCAAAACAAACAAGAGGAATATGCTGGCGTTAATCGCGCTCCTAATCACTATAGGATAATTACTATACTGCGCCATTACTAGTCACCCTAAAAGTTAATCTCGCCTACCGAACATAATAATAATAATGGTAGTTCCGTGTACCCCTAGCTGTCTTCATAGGTGTCGCATTCCCTTATCTCCACTAGTTGTACCCACTACCCTCATGCAATCAGCACCCAAACTCGTAGATACCCGTGCTGGTCCCATAGTGGGGTGTATCACTCCCCAAACTGGCAACCTGATACCACTAAAGATGCACAACTTATATCTACACGATGCAACAACGTCTTACCTACTAGCCCGGGCCCACGCACGCACACGACCCCGTTGGACTTGCGTTGCCACCGCTAACCCGTTTTGACCTCTTACAATCAAACCCAGTAAGCGTGTCCCGTCCTCGATCTAACTCGAGCTCACAAAGTTACTTAATGGGTTACTGGTTTGAGAAGGGCCACCATACTTGACACAAGCTTTCCACCTATGCTTGGTTCCCACTAAGATCTCTCACTTAACCCCTTCTTATTCATGTCTTCTTACATGTTTCAATTTGGTTGAGTGTTTCTAATCGTATTCCACATGTCACCCATGTCACCCACTTAACCCCAATGTCCCACCACATGTTTATCTTGGTTAAGTGTTACTTAATTCATTATAACCGTAACCATGTAAGACCTCCAACATTAGACTACCGTCTGCGGTTGCTGGATTTGCCGGGCAGGTCCGGGCAGTCTTATACCACGAACAAGTCTAACCTCGTGTCTTTACAATTGTTACACATTTAATTTATGCCTTCGACCTCTCACATTAGACTACCGTTTGTGGTTGCTGGATTTGCCGGGCGGGTCCGGGCAGTCTTCTACCATAAACGAGTCTAACCTCGTGTCTTAGGCGTTTATTATTACACATAATTATTTCACCCCAATATGAATTAATTATCCCTATTTAAATTGTCAATAATTTCCAAATTAATCTATGTCCATAATTGTCACCTAAATTTTGTTCATAGTTTTCAGGTATATAAATTATACCAATTAGTGTCTCAAATTAATTATATGCCTTTAAAGCCATTTTATTCCAATTCACAATATGTATATTTAATATTTTCCCATTGTCCCCATGCCGTTCGTACGTTTAATATGAAATATGTTAGACTCGCAAATAGTCTAACTCATAAAATGAAAAGAAACATCACAACTTGCATAACACATAAAATATATCTAACTTGCGAATAAGAATTATAACATAAGTTTGCATAGCCAATAACTTGCATAGGCAATGAACATATAGAACATAAATTTGCATAAACTATGTACTGACATGGATCTAAATATAGATCTAAACATGAAATTGTGAACTTGCATGTATGAATATGGTTTTCACCTAAACTTGCATATGCGAATATGATTTTCACCTAAACTTGCATATGAATTCCTACAAACTTGCAAATGAATTTAAATATGTAAACTAATATCACATGTTTTACATATAAACTCGCATATGTATATATATACTTGATTCACATATAAACTTGTGCATAATTTGCATACATACTTGCATATGATTCACATACAAACTAACATATGATTTACATCCCAAACTTGCATATAAACTGATGACATAAAATGAATCAAGTTAAACAAATGTGATTGGACATATGAAATAGATCTACTAACATAAGTTAACAAAACTGTCATATGTTCACCAACAGACGATAACAAAGTTAAGTAACGTCACATGATTCAATAGACATGTTCTCATAATCCTAATTATAACTCATCATCATTAATTTATTAATTATTTTGTGAAAGAAATTGTACTCACAAAGACGGATTAGTGAAGAAAATAATTCGTTCGTCGTTTGTATTAGAATCCTGACTTGCAATTCCTAAGCTTTAAGAAGAAGAACTATTCCAGCAGTAGCATGGAGGCCAAGAGATTAATTTAGCTTAGGTTTAGAGCTTGAGTCTATGTGTGCTTATATAGAAGTTTAAACTTATGTGAGCCGTTAGATCATCCTAGGAGCAATCACAACTGTCCAAACTAGATAGAGTTATTCAGAATTGCCACCTATGTCCTAGTGACTCAGCAACAGGCAGAATCGTCATAGTTCAGATCTGCCCGAGGGGGTAGGTCGACCCCCAGGTCGACCTGTATAGGGGAGGTCGACCCCCTGGTCGACCTGGCCTAGGGCGGGAAAAATCCCGCCCAGCCGTTCTTCATTTGAATTCGAATTTTGAATTTAAATCTGAGCTGTTTTAATTTATTTAAATTACTGAAACTTCTGAGGGCCATAACTTCCGCATACGAAGTCCGATTTATAGAAACCTGGACTCTATTCCAAGCAGAATTTCTAGAAGAACACAATGGCGTAACCCATTTCCTTTAATTCTTCTTCTAAAAATTAAGTGTTCTTAAATTTGTTAATTTTAATATTTAAAATTACGGGGTGTTATAAAAAATGTCCCACTTATCCACAATTAAAGCAGACTTTCTTTGTTCTTTTGCAGTCCTTCACAAAATGACCCATAGCTCTGCAATATTGACACTTGATATATTTCTTGATTTTAGCCTTGTCAGGCTTTCCATCTTTCTCTTTCTTTTGCTTTCCTTTCCTGGGCCACTATTTCTGTTTCCCGCCCTTCGCTTGTGTCTCCTCAATCGTACTGTCTTTCTTTTCATCCTTGCCATATTCGTGCATAAGATCCATATCAACCATCCTTTCAAAATGGATAATGCAAGTCCTTGAAGAGGTTGATTCAACCCTCTCACAAATCTAAGTGCCTTCTTGTGGGGGCATATTCACCAAGTCCAGTCCAAATCTCGCTAGCTGATTGAACTTATTCACGTAATCCTTAACAAACAAGTCCCTTTGTTTCAAAGCCAATAATCTTTCCATTTGTAATCCTTCTTCTGTCTGAGACAAAAAATTCATCTTGAATCTCTGTCGGAAATCATCCCAAGTAGCCACTGGTTGTCCTGCCTGTGTTACTTCCCACCAGTAAGAAGCTTCATCTTTCAACTGCCGTGTGGCCAACTGTAATTTCCTTCTATCATCGATCTCGAAAAGGCCAAACACGTTTTCCATCTCTCTTAGTCAATTTCGTGCTTCAACAAAGCTCTCGGTACCATAAATGGTTTTCCTCACATAACGCAGAAGTCTTTATATAACTTAGAAAAGTTATCAACTCGTAGAGGTGGAGCAACAACGGCTGCAGATGGGGGTGGGGCATCTCCTTGACTTCGGCAGCAGTCGTAGCCTTAAGATAACTACGGAATCATGTTGGTAGCAGAATGCCCCTAGGAAGATTGGGTGGCCCAGACATGCTGAAAAGAAAAGAATTAGGATTCAACGAGAGATCGAAATAATATTGAGTATGGCTTGAGGGAATATGTTTTTTAAAAATAGATTTTTATTTGAAAATACTTAGCTTTTGAAAACAATTTTTAAAAACTTTTTCTCTGACCTTGTAACCTTCAACTCTGATACCAAATGTGACATCCCACGTCCGTTAATGTCACTTATAAATGAATGCAATAAGTTTTGTGAGGCATAATAGGTAAACAGTATGGAAATTCACAAGACAAATATAAAATAAGCAACGGGAAATTTCAACTTCATTATTAAAAATGAAATGTAGTATCCACAAGTTACAACAAAACCAGTTACATCAAAACCAAGTATCTCAAATCTGTCTCATAAAACATCTCATAAAAGAAAATTTCAGGGTGAGGTAACATAAAATCGTATCCCCCACCACAAGCCATAATATAATAGAGAGCAAGTTGAAATGGTACATCTCAGGAAATCCATGTCCAAGCTATAAAAGAAAGTCCTAATCACTGTTGAGTGCTTCCACTCTGAGGACCAGTGGGGGAAAAGGAAGAAAGAAGCAAAAAAAAAAGGGTTAGACATAAAGTCTGGCGAGTTCCAGTAATTTTCAAATATGGATAAAATAGAAATGTCAAGACAGGTTAATAAGACTGGACGAGAAAGGCATAGTGTCATATAAGGTAACAGAGAAACTAAACATAACAGCATGATTGGCACAAATAACAGGAATAAACTATAATCGAGTAATGCTTCATATTTATATCCCTAAAACAAGTATGTCTTCACCTATACTAATATAATACGATTAACAGGATTACGTATTTAACTAATTACATAACAACAAAGTTAATAGTAGGATTAACAACAGGATTAAGTGTACCCTAATTACATAACAGGATTAGGTGTTACCCTAATTACACAACAACAAGGTTAGGTGTACCCTAATTACTACCCATGCGATCGGCTCCCTACTGCGTAAATACCCTATGTCAGCCCTAGTAGTAGGGCGTATCACTCTCTAACACAACAACTATATAACAAAGACCTATTAATTGGTGTTACAACGACTTAGTTTTCCTAATCAGACTCATGTACACTCAAGACTCCACCAAAACGTGCCCGTACCCACTTTCCCCATGTGAACCTCTTACTATCCAGTTCAGTAAAGCGTGCCCTGACCCCTACCTAGTGCGAGGCCCTCTCACAAAATACCAATAGGGATACTGACTGATATGGGTTCCAAACAACAATTGACACAAGCTAAACACCCTAAGCTTATGCCCCCAAACAACTAGGATTTATGAGTCCCCAAAACCGATACAATAGCAGAACGAGGGACCTCTTAGCTTATTAATAATCGTGTTTAACCTAGCAGATTTAGGTTTACTAATAAACGTGGTTGTAATATTACATGTCATTATGTGTGTACAACCATTCCCATAAACACCTGCCTGGATGTATACAATTTCCACAACATTTCAGTTTATTAACCTATGTCTGGTACTTAAAATACTCTAACACGTTATTTACTTAATGTATGTATTTAAGTCAAATCTAACGTGTTTAATACACACACACACACACATATATATATATATACTATTCATCAAACTGAGTTCCCAAATTACGACATCTACAGGTTATGCATAGTATCCATTTCTATCAATTTACAACAAGTATATACACATTATCCCTTTTTATCGATTTACAATAAGTCAAAACATGTATATATCATCCCTTTCCCAAATTATAGTTAAATAGTCCTCAATTTAACAATATGCCTAAATTCCTCTTTTTATGTCATTCATTATTACCCTAATTATACAGACACTCTAATCGGATATAGCCCAGGCTTCCAAAGGCCTAGGCCTAACGTAAATAAAAAGGGAAAACAGAGGAAGGGGAATAGTATCAAATCACATAGGCATAAAGGTAAGATTGGGAATAAACTAAAACATAGAAACAGGGAAAAGGAAGATAAATACATATAACTTATTAATTATTCAACAGTAAAGGAATATGTTTTACTTACGATAACGACATAGGTGATTAACAGTGAAAAACATGTATAACAATTATCTTATAAACACTGCATATCCTAACCCAATTTTATTTAACTATCATGTTATAGTTTAAGAAATCAGATCTGAAGATGACAGAGAACTCACAATGGGTCTTGGTAAAGAAGAGATTAAATCTCTTATATATATAACTATATATGGTAGAAAAGTCCAATCGAATCCTTTTTGTTATTGTATGTATGTAAGTCCTGAATGTTGTCTCTGCAGATCTTTGCTTCAGCAGCATTCCTTTATTGTATATGTATATTTAGAATAGATTCATAGGGGAATAAGGTATGAAGAAATGGTATATACTAGAATGGGAGAAGGCACCTATTTATAGATTCACAAAGTCAACCTCAGCCTTTAGATTCTGGGGTTTTAGTCCAAACTGTACACATAGCGCTGAGTCAGCACGAACCTAGCCACAAAACTGCCCAGATTCAAAATTCATAATCTTCCCCGGATCTGGGTAAGTCGACCCATAGGTTGATGCAGGCTGGAAGTGGGTCATCCCACAACGGTCTCGTTTCTCACTCATTCTCCCTCTTATTTCGTTTGAAAATTCTGAAATTATATTTATATTATATTCATAAATGAGCCCTTTATATGTATACATACTTATAAGGTTCATAACTTCTCCATATATTATCTGTTTTATGCAAACTTGGAGTCTGTCTGAACAAAAAATCCAAGACAAACGCAACGGTAAAGCCGATTTCACCTAATTATGAATATTTTGATTAAGTTATTCCCAATTTATTATCTTTTCAAGTATGGTTATAGTGTATTAAATTCTGGGGTGTTACAATTGCAAGAAAAACAAAGAATGCTTGTTTCAGTTACGGTCAAGTTGGACATTTTACTAAGCAATGCCCCAACAAGAAAGGTTAAAAGGTATGATTGTCTGGATGATAAGTTCATGCTCTAGAGGCTGGTGGACCGGATCGAGGTAGGAAAGTCACAGTCGAAGGTTTGATTTCTCTTTTTGACTATCCTATTAGGACTCTCTTTGATTCTGTTGCTTCTCATTCATTCACATCCAATTCTATGGTAGATAATCTACACTTAGACACTAGTATTATTTCTGATCCTGCAATAGTCTCAAACCCCATAAGGGGTATAACTCATTTATCCATGATACGTCGGGGTTTGAGAATTTCAATTACGGGCGTTGAGTTTGAATGCGACGCATATGCTCTTGGCTTTATGGGTCATGGGTTGATTCTAGGAATGGATTGGCTAGCCATGTATGGTGTCATTCTAGATTATGAAAGGGCAATTGTTAGGCTTCTGATGTGCTAAGGAAGAACTCTTGAGATTTCATGTGACCCATAGGGGTCAGTTATGCTCAGTTTCCCAGATTTTCTTTATACTTCAGTTGATGATCTTCGATCAGTACACATAGTCAGATATTATCCGGACGTGTTAAATGAGGTTACGTTATTACCTTCAAGGAGAGAGATAGACTTTTGGATTTACTTGGTAGAGAATGCGAAGCCAATTGCTTTACCAGTGCTCCATATGGCTCCTAGGGTGAGGATGGAGCTTAAGAAGAAAGTAGGTGAGCTACTCGAGGAGGGATTCATAGGCGGAGCATATCTAAGTGGAGAGATCTAGTCGTTATTGTGACCAAGGCAGACGACTCACATCAGCTATGCATGGACAAAAAGGAGTTGAACAATCTCACCAAGAAGAATAGGCATCCACTCCGACGATTGATGACTTGTTACATCAGCTAGTATGCGCTTGGGTTTTCTCACAGTTGGATATAGCCATGGGATTTCGTCAACTAAGGGAAGCAGATGAATGTATCGATAAGACTGCTTTCATGACTCTAGACGGTTTCTTTGAGTGGCTGGTCATGCCTTTCGGATTGACCAATGCACCAGCGTACTTTGTGGAATTGATGAGTAGGGTGCTTAAGGAGTATCTAAACAAGTTTGTAGTAGTCTTTGTGGACAACATTATGGTTTTCTCGAGAAGCGAGGAAGAACATGTCGTATACTTAGGAGAGGTTCTACGCACTCTCAGATCGGATCAGCTTAAGGCTAAATTTTCTAAGTGTCACTTTTGGAGAAAGAAAGTAAGGTTCCTAGGGCATGTTGTCTCCAAGGATGGAATAGCTGTGGACCACGCTAAAGTTGTCGCAATTCAGGATTTGAAGGCCCCTAAGAATGCAAAAGAGGCAAGGATTTTCTTGGGATTGGTAGGTTATCATAGAAAGTTCTTTAAGGACTTTGTGAGGATATCAGCTCTACTCACCCGTCTGAAAAAGAAGAACTTGGCTTTCGCTTGGAGAATCGATTGCGAGGATGCTTTCCAGAGGTTAAAGAAATCCCTAACATCAACCTCTGTTTTGACTCTTTTCAATGGTAGCAAGGTGTTTACGGTCTACACAGATGTTTGTGGCACAGGTTTAGGTGCCATTTTGATCCAAGAAGGTAGCGTGGTCTGCTATGGAAGTAGGCAATTGAGGGTTCACGAGAAAAACTACCCTACCCAAAACTTGCAGTTGGCCGCAATAGTGTTTGTACTTAAGTCTTGGAAACACTATATACTTATAGAGAGATTTTAGCTATATACGGATCACAAGTCGCTCAAATATTCTTTCTTATAAAAGGATCTCAATTTAAGGTAGCAACAATGGATAGATTTCCTTGCATCCTATGATTTTGAGATAACTTATACCCTATGCAAGGGTAATGTGGTTGCGAACGCATTTAGTAGGAAAAGGATGACCATGAGTCCTTTATTCGTAAAGAGGCAGAGCTTGGAGTTTATTTTGACCTTTGATTTTGTCCATCTACGAATTTTACACCTGGCTTGTTGGGATCATTGGAGACACAGTCTACTCTTATGGAGCGTATAGGATCCACACAAGGAGTGTACGGGCAGTTGGTGGACATCTTGGATATAATTAGTGAAGAAGGGACCTCTAATCACCTAGCTCGATATTTTGTGGATGAGAAGGGGTGGCTACGTTGAGATGGAAGATTGTGTGTTTCCTGAGTTGGAGACTTGTTGAGGATAGTTCTTGAGGAGGCTCATCACTCTTGGATGACTATTCATCCGGGCGGTAACAAGATGTACCGAGATATAAAAAGATTTTTCCATTGGATTGACATGAAAAAGGATGTTGCAGAATTCATGGCCCGATGTTTGAATTTCCAAGGAGTTAAAGGTTGAACAAAGGAAACCTGGTGGATTGCTTCATCCCTTAGATATCCCACAATGGAAATGGGAGAGCATCTCTATGGGATTTATTGATGGACTACCCAGACCGAGGAAGGCAACACGAGTATATGGGTTACAGTTGACAGACTTACTAAGAGTGCTCACTTTGACCCACTTAAAGCAAGAGGATAATAGCTTGGCTAGCATCGGTATACGTTAGAGAGATCACTAGGCTTCATGGGTTACCTTCTAGTATAGTTAGTGATCGTGATCCCATCATCAAAAGTGAGTTTTGGAAGTGCTTGCAAGAGGAACTATGTACATAGTCACGGCTACGCACAGCTTACCACCCTCTGATTAATGGGAAGACTGAGAGGATCAATATGGTTCTCGAGGATATTTTGAGACCATGTATCCTAAATTTCGGAAGAACTTGGGAGGAACATCTCCCATTAGTTGAGTTCACCTACAATAATAGTTTTCGGTCCCTCCAAAGTCTAGGGTACATAGTCTGAGTAAATCTTCAAGAACTTTATTGACCCTCTCAGTCTGTCCATTGATCTGAGGGTGGTAAACTGTGCTCAATCATATCTGTGTACCTAGTGCCTCTTGCAAGCTCTTCCAAAACTCACTCATGAAGATGGGGTCATAGTCACTTACTATATTGGAAGGTACCCGTGAAGTCTGACTATCCCTCTAACCGATGCTAGCCAAGTCGTCTTTCTCTTTCTCTTGATTGGAACAAAGTAAGCGCTCTTAGTAAACATGTCTAATATTACCCACATACTCGTGTTTCCCTTACTTGATCAGGCCAGTCCATCAACAAAGTCCATAGAGACGATATCCTATTTCAATTGTAGGGTATCCAAGGACTGAAGCAATCTATCGGGTTTCGTTTATTCAACCTTAACTTGCTGGCAAGTCAAACATTGGTCCATAAACTCTGCCATGTCCTTCTTCATACCAGTCCAATGGAAACCTCTCTTCATATCTCAATGCATCTTGTCACTGCCCGGATGGATAGTCATTCAAGAGTGATGAGCCTCCTCTAGACATGTCCTTAATAAGTCTCTAACTCTTGGAACAAAAAGCCTTCCATCTCGACGTTTCCACTCCTTCTTGTTTACAGAATATCTAGCTAGGTGACTATAGGTCTCCACTCCACTAAGTCTATATAAGATGTCCAATGACTACTGATCCTATTGCTATTTGGATCTAATACGCTCCATAAGAATAAGCTGCAGCCCCAACGATGCCAACAATCTAAGTGTAAAATCCGTAGATGGCCTAAAATCAAAGGTCGAGATAAACTCCAAGCTCTGCCTCTCTATGAAAAAATGACTCAAGGTCATCCTTAGCTTACTCAGTGCGTCCGCAACCACATTTCCATTGCCTGGGGTATTAGCTCTCTCAAAATCATAGAACACAAGGAACTCCAACCATCATTGCAGCCTTAAATTGAGATCCTTCTGCAAGAACAAATATTTAAGCGACTTATGATCCATGTATATCTCAAATCTATCTCCACATAGATGGTGCTTCCAATACTTAAGTTCGAACACAATTGCGGCCAACCCCAAGTCGTGGGTAGGGTAGTTCTTCTCATGAACCCTTAATTGCCTACACGACACCTAACCCCGTGCCACAAGTATTCGTGTAGACTGTAAACACCTTACTACCATCGGGAAGAGTCAAAACTAGGAATGAGTTCAAATCCATCTTAAACCTCTAGAAAGCATCCTCGCAATTAATGCTCCAAGAGAAAGTCAAGTTCTTCTTCGTTAGATGGGTGAGCGGAGCTGATATCCTCGCAAAATCCTTAATGAACTTTCTATAATAACCCACTAATCCCAAGAAACTCCATACTTGTGTTACATTCTTAGGGACTTTCCAATCTTGAACCGCGACAACTTTAGCGAGGTCCACTGCTATTCCATCCTTGGAGACAACATGCCCTAGGAACCTTACTTCCTTTCTCCAAAAATGACACTTAAAATTTTTAGCCTTAAGCTGATGCGGCCTGAGAGTGCTGAGAACCTCTCCTAAGTGTACGACATGCTCTTCCTTGCTCCACGAGAAAGCCAGAATGTCATCCACAAAGTCTACTACAAACTTTTGTAGATACTCCCTAAACACCCTACTCATCAAGTCCAAAAAGTACGCGGGTGCATTGGTTAGCCCAAAAGTCATGATCAACACTCAAAGAAACGTCCATAGTCCTAAAAGCAGTCTTATCAATACTATTATCTGCTACCCGCAGCTGATGAAATCCCGTGGCAAGATACAATTGTGAGAAAATAGAGGTACCTATTAGTAGCTGGTCAAATAAGTCATCAATCCTCGGTAATTTGTGCCTATTGTTCTTGGTGAGTTTATCCAACTCCCTATAGTCCATGAATAGAAGGAGAGGGTCGTCTGCCTCGGTTGCAAAGATGACTAAAGCTCCCCACTTAGATACGCTCCTCTAATGAATCCCTTCTCGAATATCTCACCTACTTGCTTGTTGATCTCCCTCCTCTCACTAGGAAATTCGGAAAACTACCTCTCTCCTCGGAGGAAATACCCTAACTTCATCAAATACGCCTGCATAATCAATGACTATGGGTACTGAATGAAGATCATTGAGCGAATCTAGGAAACTGAGCATAACTGACCAATATGGGCCACAAGTCATCTCAAGAGTTCTCCCGTGGCATGTTAGAAGCCTAACAACTCTCCTCTCACAATCTAGAATGGCACTATACATAGCTAGCCAATCCATTCCTAGAATAGACCATAACCCGTAGAGGCAGTAACATATGCATCACATTCAAACTCGACGCCTAAAATAGAAATTCTCAAACCCCTACATATCATAGATAAATGAGTCGTACCTCTTATAGGGTTTGAGACTGCAACATGATCAAAAATATTACTAGTGTCTAAGTGCAGATTATCTACCACAGAGTTGGACATGAATGAATGAGAAGCACCAAAATCAAAGATTGTCCTAATAGTATTGCCAAAAAGTGAAATCAAATCTTCGATTGTGACATCCTACCACGATCCAATCCACTAACCTTTAGAGCATGAACTTGTCATGCAAATGATCCAGCCTTTTGTCCTTGCTTGTTAGGGCTCTGCCTAGTGAAATGGCCAACTTGACCATAACCAAAACAAGCATTCTTCGTTTTTCTTGCAATCCCTTACAAAGTGCCTGCAACTTCCACGACCATGGCATTTAACCTCTGTCTTGATCTGAGCCTTATCACGCTTTCCTCCCTTCTTTGCTACCTCCTTCTTGGGCCACCATTTCTTTTTCTCTGCCTTGGGATTTTCCTCCTTAGTCTTAAATTCTTTCTTCTCCTCTTTACCGTCCTCGTGCATCAAAGCCAATTCAACTAGTCCCTCGAAAGCCGCTCCCATCGGGATGTCAGTCGATGCTAATCCTTGCAAAGGTTGATCCAACCATTTCATGAATCTTAAAGCCTTCTTATGAGGAGGGTATACTTAATCCAGTTCAAACCTTGTTTGCTGATCCAAGCTTTTGACGTACTCCTTTACTGACATGTCTCCTTGTTTCAAATTCAAAAAATTATCCATCTGCATTACTTCCTATGCCTATGACAAGAACTTCATCTCAAATCTGTGTTTAAACTCCTCCCAAGTAACTACCGCCTGCCCCGCCCGAGTCACCTCCTACAAGTATGAAACTTCCTCTTTTAGTTGCCAAGCGGACAACTAACTCTTTCTCCTATCATCGAGCTCAAATAAATCAAATGCGTTCTCTGTTTCTTTAAGCTAATCGCGCGCCCCCAGGAAACTCTCAGTACCACAAAACGGCTTGCCTCCAATCACGTAGAAATCCTTACAAATCTTAGAAGAGTTGACTACAGTAGGAGGTGAAGCTACTGTAGCTGAGGGTGGGGCATCTCCTTGCACTCTGGCCGGTGCCATAGCCTCTAAGTATCTACGGAACCATGTCGGAAGTGGAATTCCCTCGGGAAGGTTAGGATCCCAGACATGCTGAAAAGGAAGAAACATGGATTTTAAAAGGGAACGAAGGAATATTGTTAATGACTTGAGGGTATTTATTTTCCCCAAAATTGGTTTTATTTGAAAATATTTACTATGAAAACACTTTCTTAAAAACTTTTTCTCTGATCTTGTAACCTTAGGCTCTAATACTAAATGTAACACTCCCTTAATATCACTCATAAAAGGATGCATTAAATTCAATGCAGTGTAATAATAATACAGAGAATAATTATAATAAGACAAAATATAAAATATGTAGCGAATTTTTTTTATTATTACAAAATCACCATTACATCATTACAATTTCAAATATCGAAAAGAATAGTCATAACACAAACCATCAGAGTACAAATCATAAAATCATACCACTCCTTAAAGGCCATAACAAGGCAGAACAAAAGTCAAAGCAATACATCTAGTTAGAAGAAATCCAAATCCAAAACGAAAGAAATCATCGTCATTACTAATCACTACCACTCCGAGAACCTTAGAGGGGGAAGGAAGAGAGAGAAGGAAAAACAAAATAGGTCAGACATAAAGTTTGGCGACTTCCAGTTATTTTTCGCATAAGCATGAGATAGGAAGTATCAAGACAAATAAATGGTACTGGATACAAAAATATACTGAAATATACAAGTATGTAGTAAATGAGATAACAAGCCAACGTAAAGATCAAGTAAGCTTCTCATTCATATCCAAGAACAGGTTTCTACATCAACTACTAGCATATCATGATTAGGTGTTACCCTAATACTACCCATGCGATCGGCTCCCTGCTACGCAAATATCCTATGCTATCCACGACAGTAGGGGATATTAGTGCCTAACCCTTTGAATTATAAGACACAAACCTGTTCCCTAATGTTATAACATCTTAGTTTCTCCCATCTGACCCATTCATACTCACAACTCCGCTGGAACGCTCCTGTACCCACCTTTCACATTTTGAACCTCTTAATATCCAGATCAGTAAAGCGTGCCATGACCCCTACCCAATATGAGGCCCCTCTACGATACCAACCGGGAAACTGACTTATACAGGTTCCACACAGTAATATTGACACAAGCCACCCCCTAGGCTTGTGCCCCCAAACTAGGATTTTAAGAGTCCCAAAACTGAATATAAAAAGCCAGACGTGGGACCTCTTAGATTATTAATTAATAGATTTAACTTAGCAGGTTTAATTTATTAATAAGCATGATTGTAAAATGAAATTTCATATAAATGTTATTCTTATACAACCCCTTCCCCAAACAGACAAGCACCTGCTCAGATGTATATATATAGATTATGGTAGCTCATTTTACTTAATTACATTTGATCCTCATATTTTCCATAACATGTTCTACTTAATATTAAATTATGTCCAATTCTATTCAGATTAACATGTTTGCCTATTCTTCTCTTTGTAATTACCCCAAATTTATAGTCAAAGGTTCTCCAATTACAATATGCCAAATTCTTTTTATTGTCATTACAAGTTTATTCCAATTTATTCCAAATTATACGCAATTCATAATGAAAATGGCCTAGGCTCTCGACGACCCAGGCTCACCGTAAATAAAAACAAAAAGGAGAAAACACATCTAAACTCTAACCAAATAGACATGCATATAAAAGACTGTAAATAAATAAAAGATAGAAGGGGATAAGAAAGAAAGAGGTATATACTATTAGCATATAATAACAGGAAACTGAATTGATAGTAAAAGAACAACATCTAAAAATAACTTATAACCACTGTTTATTTCAGATCCAATAATTTACTGTCAAAACAATTTTTATAATAGCAGATCTAAAAATAAATAGAACTCACAGAGATGTATGCTAGATCCAGAAATAAGTCTTTGAGAAAGTTGTTGTAGAAAAACTGGAGTTATCCCTTTAATTTATCTTTCGGCAACACCTCAACATTTTTCTTACTTAATTATAGAACATAGTTTAGAGGAAGAAGATGAAGAATGTTCATGCACAAGAAAATTAGAGAGGTAACTAGCTTATTTATAAATTAATAAAGATAATCCTAAACCAGAAGGTATTAGGTTTATAAATCCAGCCGTACACCTCAAGCTGAGTTAGCGTATAATATAATATATGAAATAGTCCAGATACAGGTGAAGGAATCAACCCTGCGTGCATGTGGGTCGACCCACCTAACCACTATGTTGACCCATGGGTCGACTTTTCTTAGTTTGGGGTCAACCCATGTGTCGACCCAGTTCGGGCTGGGTCGCCCACTTACTGTTGTTTCCTGGGTTTATTTATTTATTCAAATTTTAAATGTAGTTTTAATCTTCTAAGGCCCATAATTTACTTATACATTATCCAATTTACGAAAACTAAGAGTCTATCTGAACCCTAATTTCATAATGAACGCAACGGTAGAATCAATTTTACTCAATTCTGAATATTTTATTAATTACTATTCATTTTATTATCTTCATATATCATTATGGTGTATTAAATTATGGGGTGTTACAACGACCTTGCAGATCGCCAACGTGTTGATGGGTGTCTACGGACAAACTTCTACTTGGGTCTGAGATGGTGAGAGGGACTTCTGATAATATAAACCTTATTTTCAGCCAATTTGGCACACCAGAATGCGGATATTTGATAGGGCTTTAAGCCGTATCAAATTTGATAGGGTTTATAGCCATATCAAATTTGATAAGCCTATCAAATTTTCTTTTGCAATCCGCGTCACCTCTAACAGTTGAAATCTCACCCTAGATCTTGAAGGGTTCAGATCACTTCTTTTTTATTGTGCTTAGCCCCGTACCAAATTGGAATGGTAATTTACCAGTTTCCGTCTCATTATTTTCTGGTTCTTCTCTCTCCTCTTTTCCATTACGGCCGAAACAAAATTTATTCCCAAACGAAAAAAACATGGCGAATCTCTAATATTTAAATTCTTGGATCCCAATTTTATTACCAAATCTTCCTCCTTTGATCTAAAATTCCGTTACCAAATCTTCCTCCAAACATGGAACTAAAAAGTCGCGTAGCTGAAAAATTCACCGAAACCGAAAGAAAAATCCGCAGAAAGAAGAAGACAGAGAAGAAAACGCGAGTTGTTTGAGAACAGCTGGGGAAGAAAGAGGTTGTCTTTGGCAGCGAAGAAGAAGAATTTATAGGATCTAAAAGCTAAAGTAAGTAACCCTAACTTCTAAATTATTCTATTTGGGGATCTAAACGATTCTTTTAGGTGTAAATATGATGATCCTGAAATCATGTGTCATGAAATTGTAAATAATAATAATAGTAATAGTCAAATTATCTTCGTTTTCTTTTGAGCGCGTTACCAAAATTGGTTGAATTTTGTGTTGCAAATGCAGCATGCATTTTTCTTTCTAGCAGTTCAAGCAACAATTCGGGATTCTTCATAGGTGGGTACAACATGAGTATATTTTCTAGGGTGTTTTATATAATGCCGTTCTTCTTTTCTAAATTTTATTTTCTGGTAGTTGGAGTAGCAATTTGGGGTTCTTCATGGTTAGAGCGGCAATTTGGGCTTGGACAGAGATTTCATGTTGAATGTGGATCAGAGAAATACAAACTACAAAAACAAGAATAAAGTGCCTTGAATTTCTTTGAGGCAAGATATATATTGCGACTTTGATACCTAACCAGGATTTCTGATGATATATATCATTTTCCATCAGGTGATGGTATGTCTTTGCAATATAATTTCCGTAGGCATGGTTAAGATGTTAAGATATCTGCTTTCTTGCTATTTATGCTTTACAGTGTGTATAAGCATGCGAGGCTTGTTTATATAACGTCCATGGCAGGTAAAAACATTGTGTGAAAAGGCAAAGGAAATTCTGATGAAAGAAAGCAATGTCCAGGTAGTGTTTGCTAGTTCAGTATCATTTTAATACTGGTCTGCTTCATTTATTTCATATCACATTTCAGCTTAGATATACTTCTTTAAATCAACTACAGTGCTTCAAGTGTTTTATCCACTCTTTCAACTCCTGTGTTAGAGAATGTACCATTTTTAGATGTATTATATGGGTCGCCGTGTTTTTTTTAACTGCATATGATATATCTATTGACTGGCTCCATTTCATGACCTTGTACGTCAACAATGAAAATGCAGCTGTTGCAATATAATGTGAGATAGTGTTATGAAAATCAGCTGCCTCGGCTGCTCTCTAACATTGTTACCATTTACAGTTCATTTGGAACTGTATAAACTATAATTTGATGCAAAATACCTAAATTGTTACCCATAAAAATACTATTGGGAATTGGACCCTGGTCGTTTAGCCTAAAGTACTTAGTGATATAATATTCAATAGGCAGAGCCTTAGACATGCCAAATGCATAAAAACTTGGTAGGTTACCTGATTCATCCTATATCTGCATTGGATGTAAATGCTTGCTAAGTAATTTCTGTAAGTCATGTATAGGGACACTGAGGGAAGAGAACGCAATTATCTCAAAATAACTTTTCATTTCACCTAGCACTTTATTTTATTTTCTTCTAAAACACAGTTGTTTCAAGATAAGTCATCAAAGCATACATACACAACAACTGAATTACCAGAAGAATCATACTTTCTGCCACCTTGCAACCCTTTGTCTAAACAATAATTATCTGGTTCTTAGGTAACAGTTAACTTTTGTTTGGATGAGCAGTATGTAATATAACACCCTAATATGTACATATTAGCAATTATAACGGCTAATCAAATTCATAGTTGGACTGTATTGTGTAGTGCATTATTGTTTTCCTTTGTTTACTGTTGAAATTGATCGTTGAAAGTTTCCCTGCATCTACGTAGTTTGCCAAGCTGAACCGTGATCAGGATCTTTTATAATTATGATTACATGCCTATGAAAAAACTCTGATCTGGCTCTTTTATAATTATGAATACATGCCTATGAAATTTTAGTAAGTTTTAATATATATGTATATATAATGCAGCCTGTTAGAAGCCCTGTCACAATTTGTGGTGACATTCATGGGCAATTTCACGATCTTGCAATACTATTTCGGATTGGTCGAAAGGTAATTATTTACAGTTAAATTAAAAGGATTTAATCAAGTGGTCATGCTAGTCAATAGGCGAATTCCTCCTATGGGGACTGGTTTGTTCATTGAAACATACGAAAGTTAAATATTCATATTCTACTCTCGTAGGCAGAAAAATATGGTTGTGATGATTATTTCGCTACTATTGTAAATCTGTATATATTTTAAGTTGGTAGTTTAGTAAATTCATTCTATATCACAAATCCATATAGTCTAGAAATCTGTTTTAAATTTAGCATGTTAATCATTCATCTTTCTCTAGATTTTTTTTTGATGTTGTCAATCAAGAAAATAACAGGAAACTTAAACTTAGATGGAAGGTACTGAGTTTTTTTTTTATATTTGATAACGTATTTTTGTTGGAGTGCTAGAGAATTATATCCTTAGACTTGGAGTGCTAGAGAATTGTATCTGCATTTTGTTGCTTTGCAATACCTTAGCATTAATAATTAATATATTCCTCTTGATTGTATCCACTGCTTATATTTTTTGGCTTCGGAGTTTTAAACAATGTACATGCATTTATCTAAAGCTTTATTCCTATAGTTCCGTTTTATCTTGGCACATATTGGCAAAAGGTCTGTAGTTTCATTATATGCATATATGCATGGTTTTTACCATTTAAGTGGAGATGGAAATTGGAACACAACAGGAAAACATGGCTTCTAGTTATAGTAATGGTTAAAGGTAGGAAGGAGATGGAAGCACACTTATAAAAGGAATTATATTTAATTATTTTTAAGCAATTAGCATGGATATGAATTTTGAATGTTACAGAATAGTTAGACATTTATTGCAAGTATTTTGTAAAAAAAACTAACTAATATTATTCATAGTATTTTTATAAATATTTTAGTTCAGATTCATTATAATTTTGGTGTTTTATTCTCCAGTGCTTTCATTACATAATATATGAGATTCAACTCACGTACTGATCATGTTTTCAAATTAGTAAAAAAAAATCGATGATGTGATATAAGATAACGAAATACCAAATACATAAGATAGATTTGCTTCATTTGATTGAAAATAGAAAATACTAATATTATGTATTTTTGGTTCTTACAAGTAACTTTGGTTTGCTGCACGGTTCCGGCTTCTAAGGTTTTTTGCAATCCTTCTCCACTTTGTAATGTTACTCATCAACTTCAATCTTTATTCTTAAGCTGCTATCTAATGAAAATAGTCTAGCACAGGCAATGTTTTTATTTAATTTAGCATTTCTGTTTCATATTTCCTTTTCCTCTATCCCAGCACCATACTTAGTTGCTGTGAAGATGGCTCAATATGGCGGTGGGATGCAACGTCATGAAGGCCCTTGATTTTCAATGAATATATGCTTCTCAGATGTAGGATAACCAAGCTCTATAAAGGTAATGATATTTTCCTCTATCACATTTAGTGTCAACTCTTCATTTCATTTTTGCGCCCGTCTGTCTCCTCCCTATTTTTATACTTCATTTTTTATCCTATGTTCAATATGATTTCAGTAACCGTTTGCATTACGTTTTATTTCAGCTACTGATTTTGTATACGGTCGTTTGCAATACGTTTTATTTCAGTCCGGAACTGAGTTTGCAAAACTCAGTCCAGAACTGAGTTTTTCAAACTTAGTTGAATTTTCTTAGATCTGTAAAACTTAAGCGAAGTAAATACTGGAAATCGATTACTTGAAAAAAATATCTTTGCTTGTTTCCTAGGCTGATTTGCTAGAAGTCGCTAGATAACTTGACTGACTATCAGACTCGGAATGAGGAAGAAGTGGAATCTGAGCGGACATAGTGAGCCACGATCCTTAAGTTGATGACTAAATTAAATGGCTTCCATCAAGTGTTTGAGAGGCAAAAGGCATCTGTTTACAAGGCAGAAAAACAAGAGAATCAGAAGCAGACATCATACAATTAGAAGATGAGGGAGTAATGTCAGAAAAACTAAGTCGCGACCTATTGTAATCAGATTTAGTAAGACCAGAAGATCATCAGAGTAATTAAGGTGAGAAATTATTGGAGAGTTTTGTAAATAAGAGTTAATCTTCCATTAAAATACTCTAATTCCACGAGAATGCTAAAATATTCCATTTCTAGAGTAAAAAATATAAAACTATGAGATACTCCATTATGATAACTGAAAATGTAGGAGTAGGATGCATAGATGAACAAAGTTGCAGAAAATAGTAGGGAATTCCATTTTATTCATGATGTAGATGATAAATTCCCTACTTAATTTACCGTTAGCCTCTTATAAATCAATTTTGAGGCAAAAAAAATTGAGTCTTTTCTGCTGAATCCACCAGTTTTGATAAGTTTGTAAATTTCATTTTGATATTGCATTAATATTTGTTTTGAAATGTGTTTGAAGTTTTGGTTTTGCAATGATTTAGAATACTATGGACCAAATGGTAGACAGTTTGGGAAGAGAAACAAAAGGAACTAAGGTACCATGGTTTTTTTATGCTGTATTTTTCTTATCTTCATTTCCATTGCTCTTCATCGTCAGTTCCCAAACTAACTCTTTCATTCGCATGGTAGACAGTTGGCAGACTGTTTTTCTCCCTTTCTTTTGCAGCCAGTTTTACTTGTATTTTTAAACTTGCATGCTACTTGATTTCAGGTATCGTTGTTGATTCAAGCATTTGTCATCCAACCGAGTTTGATTTTTTACCTCTGCAGTCATGTAGGCATTCAGGTAAGTTTGTCGAACGTACCATGTTGTATATATTATAACTTAGTTTGGACTTCCTAATGACATTCAGGTAAGTCATATAGGCATTCCGACTTCCTAATGACATTCGCAAGATATTCTGGTGTTTGATGATGGCTATAGTGTTTGATAACCAACCACCACAAAATTTATTTTATTGATAAGAATTGGTTTTTTTGTGTATGTATTTTTTCTTGAAACCTCAAGAGGATTGGTTTGTGCATGTAGTATGTACTCGATATTTAAATGTAAGATTGTTGATCAGTTATATGAGATTTTGTTATGATATAGTTTATTTTTGTGTTAATCTATGTAGCTAATTGTATTTATTTTTTTGTATTTATTTTTTAATTTGGTACGGTTTTAATCCGTATCAATTGAGAAATTTGATACGGCTTAAAACCGTATCAAATTTCTAAATTGATACGACTTAAAACCGCATCAAATTTCTAAATTGATACGGCTTAAAACCATATCAAATTTCTCGATTGATACGGCTTAAAACCTTATCTATTTATCAATCTGATACGGTTTAAAACCGTATCACTTTATTGATTTGATACGGTTTTAAACCTTATCAAAGCAACAGAGACACCATTTTTTGATACGGTCCAAGGCACTGCCAAATCGATTTTGATACGGTCATGAGCACTGCCAAATTGACATTTCTGGTGTAGTGACTCACGACTCCGCTGGAACGCTCCTGTACCCACCTTTCACATTTTGAACCTCTTACTATCCAGATCAGTAAAGCGTGCCCTGACCCCGACCCAATATGAGGCCCCTCTACGATACCAACCGGGAAACTGACTTATACAGGCTCCACACAGTAATACTGACACAAGCCACCCCCTAGGCTTGTGCCCACAAACTAGGATTTTAAGGGTCCCAAAACTTAATATAAAATGCCAAACGTGGGACCTTTTAGCTTATTAATTAATAGATTTAACTTAGCAGGTTTAATTTATTAATAAGCATGATTGTAAAATGAAATTTCATATAAATGTTATTCTTATGCAACCCCTTCCCCAAACAGACAAGCACCTGCTCAGATGTATATATATAGATTATGGTAGCTCATTTTACTTAATTACATTTGATCCTCATATTTTCCATAACATGTTCTACTTAATATTAAATTATGTCCAATTCTATTCAGATTAACATGTTTGCCTATTCTTCTCTTTGTAATTACCCCAAATTTATAGTCAAAGGTTCTCCAATTACAATATACCAAATTCTTTTTATTGTCATTACAAGTTTATTCCAATTTATTCCAAATTATACGCAATTCATAATGAAAATGGCCTAGGCTCTCGACGACCCAGGCTCACCGTAAATAAAACAAAAAGGAGAAAACACATCTAAACTCTAACCAAATAGACATGCATATAAAAGACTGTAAATAAATAAAAGACAGAAGGGGATAAGAAAGAAAGAGGTATATACTATTAGCATATAATAACAGGAAACTGAATTGATAGTAAAAGAACAACATCTAAAAATAACTTATAACCACTGTTTATTTCAGATCCAATAATTCAAAACAATTTTTATAATAGCAGATCTAAAAATAACTAGAACTCACAGAGATGTATGCTAGATCCAGAAATAAGTCTTTGAGAAAGTTGTTGTAGAAAAACTGGAGTTATCCCTTTAATTTATCTTTCGGCAACACCTCAACATTTTTCTTACTTAATTATAGAACATAGTTTAGAGGAAGAAGATGAAGAATGTTCATGCACAAGAAAATTAGAGAGGTAACTAGCTTATTTATAAATTAATAAAGATAATCCTAAACCAGAAGGTATTAGGTTTATAAATCCAGCCGTACACCTCAAGCTGAGTTAGCGTATAATATAATATATGAAATAGTCCAGATACAGGTGAAGGAATCAACCCTGCGTGCATGTGGGTCGACCCACCTAACCACTATGTTGACCCATGGGTCGACTTTTCTTAGTTTGGGGTCAACCCATGTGTCGACCCAGTTCGGGCTGGGTCGCCCACTCACTGTTGTTTCCTGGGTTTATTTATTTATTCGAATTTTAAATGTAGTTTTAATCTTCTAAGGCCCATAATTTACTTATACATTATCCAATTTACGAAAACTAAGAGTCTATCTGAACCATAATTTCATAATGAACGCAACGGTAGAATCAATTTTACTCAATTCTGAATATTTTATTAATTACTATTCATTTTATTATCTTCATATATCATTATGGTGTATTAAATTATGGGGTGTTACAACGACCTTGCAGATCGCCAACGTGTTGATGGGTGTCTACGGACAAACTTCTACTTGGGTCTGAGATGGTGAGAGGGACTTCTGATAATATAAACCTTATTTTCAGACGAATGAATGCCGCTTAGGACCAGCAAAATTCATATGCCAATAGGAGGAGGACTAACTTGGAATTTGAGATAGGAGACATTGTCTTTGTAAAGGTATCACCTTTAAGAAATGTTGTTCGCTTTGTCTCGGTAGGGAAGTTGGCATCGAGGTTTGTAGGGCGGTTCCCCATAGTTGAGATAATTGACCAGATGGGCTACAGAGTTAGACTACCAGAGAGGTTGGAGGGAGTTCATAACATTTTCCATGTTTCCCACTTGAGTAAATGTCTACATGATTCAGCAGAGGTACTAGAGTCGAGTAAGTTTGAGGATGTTGAAGTTGAGAGAGAGGCGTCAGTAAGGAAAGTTCCTACTCATATTCTTGGGTCGGAAATTAAGAGAATACGCAACAAGGATATAAAGTCAGTAAAGGTGCAATGCGGAGAAGACCATGACGATGCGACATGGGAACCCGAAGACAAGCTTCATGCTTCTTACCCTTTTCTATTTGAGAGTACATTCTTAATTTTTCCTTCCTAAGCTTTTGAATTCAAATCTGTTGCTTCTATCGTTCGAGTATGTTTATCCTATTGTTTGTATCTCGATCCTTAGGTATAAGATTATGGTTGGAAACATGTGTTTGAGACATGCTATGACCGATGGATGTAAATGGATGCATGTTTTTTCTAGTGGATGCATATACACGCATTAGGCACTAGATTGTCTCAAGCACTTACATATTACATATGGATGTGTGCACATTATTAAATTTCCAATGGATAAAAAATTTTGAATCGTCACATGGATGTTTCATTTTGGTGAGTGGTGTTGCACACATATAGAACTTATATGTATCGTCAGGACTCTTGTGTATTCATATTGGGTACATGGCACAGACATATATTGCATTAAGGTGGTCAATCGCACCTGATTTTTGCATTAGTATAAGGACTTATACACACAATCCCTTTGCATATGTTCATACAAAGCATTAGAAATTTTATGGAAAGTGGATGCCAATGGTTGATGGATGACTCTCTATTATTCTCTACAAGAATTTAGGAGGTAGAGTCTCTATAGTTCTCTACAATCCTTTAAACTTGCTGAGGCAGGCGAGAACAGTGGTTGCTGTTTAATTTGGCTAATGTTTCAAAGGGCCCTTCCATTTCTTCAAGATTAAACCAATCAAGATTTCTTCCTTGAATATTAGCCAAGCTTCATGGTTAGGCATCTTATGTGTATATCGATCATTTAATGCATCTTGCTTCAAATTAAAAGAAGAAACTTCCACTTGATGTTGTACTCTTTTTGATGAAATCTAAAGAATCATTCAACTTAGAAATCAAGTTTGAGTGAGGGAAAGGGTGAATGTTGGTTAACATGGTGCTGATCTTGATTTTGCGGTGCTAGGTTGTGTGGTAAATTATTCTGCTCCACTTGTTGGGCTAAATGAATTGGGTGAGGGTTGTTTTGAATTGCAGTGTTATTTCGTGGGGGATTTGGATAGTTTCTTGGATTAGGGTTTTATATTTGAAGAGGCTATAACTTACAATTTTTGTGCTAATATTCCTTAATGTTTGGTTGGGGTTGAAAAAAGGAGGAAGCATTGAGATTAGGTGCATTTTGTATTTTAACTTGCTGCATATTTCGGGTTAAATTGGATAAGAGGTTATGCATGCCTTCAAATTTGGTTTGCAAATCCTTTGTAGAATGCTCGATGTTACTCAATGCGTAAGAACTATGAAGGTGGATGTCTTCTTGTCGTTTCCATGCTTCTTCTTAGCCTCGAAGAACGGTGATGAAAATAGGTTTGTTTGTTGCTGACTGGGCGTCAAAATCATTCCCATTGTGATGCTCTAATACCAATTTGTCATGATCATGTTGTTCATCTTCCATGGCAATTACTGATAGATGAATATAAGGGATGTTGACAGGGAACTAGAGGAGGAATAAGAAGGCGAAGAGGGTAGGGAAGAAATGCGAGGTTTAGACATAATTCTTGAATTGAACAATAGGTTTGAGAGAAAAGAAGGGAGTAGATGGTAGGAAAATAGGAGAAGATAATGCAGAAGTAGATATTAAGAATGTAGGAAAAATAAGTAGCAAGAAGAATTTCTTTATTTCAATCATAAGCCCCTCATCCAATTACAACCTGTTGATTATATAAGTGCCAACAGTAACGGTCATCAAGAATTTACATAAGCTATTACGTAAAATAACCCTAATTAACCATTAATTCTAAATAGGGTTCATATATGCACGCGTGTATGTGTGTAAGTACACACCTGCAAGACTAATTATATCCCTTTATTCAACACTGCATTTTTTTCCTGGAGTGATGCCATTTCACCACTGTGCCTGACATGGATAACGATGACCTTTGATGAACGGATGCTCGAGAATTGATGTTCTAGGATGTTAGGTGTAGACTTCTTCATGGAAATTAGGGCAGTCTGCTTAAGGGTTTTACACCACCCATAACCTAAAACCGAGACCCAGCCTAACCACTTTGAACGCCAAAATTTTCCATCACACTCCGCTTTAGATCGATCAACCATCGTTGATCGCACCATCTTACAATGTCGTGCCCTTAACTACTTGACACCGTGGACAAACAAATCCTCTAGATCCACGAATGATTTTGGCCATAAGATGAAGGAAATGAAAACTGATAGCTTGACATTTTTTTTTAAATTTAGAAACTATGTAAGAGAAAAGTGTATAGGTAATGGTACTTGTGTAGGCAATTCTCACAACACTATTCACGCCTGAAAACTAACATACTTTAGTCGAGGCATTCTCACAATCGTTCATAACTAGTTCTCCTTATTCTTGACTCAATGGAACTAGTTTCCTAATCCAATACAAATATTTTTTATTATTATTAAAATAAAATTTTCTAGGTTTTTCAATAAGAACAGCCAAATACTCGACTTAGATCATGAATCTTGTTCCAAGGGGAATCAGTTATGAACGACAACGAGCACGCTTAGATTGAAGTTTGTTAGTTATCGAACGTGAATATCCTAATGGCTACATCCTAACATAACTTTGCCCCTATCGCTTTCTGGATTTAGCCATTTCCGACAACGGATAACAAAACTCAAAGAGCAACAAATCAATTTAATTTGATGATACAAATCAAGAAATCATAAACAACATTTGTTAAATCAACTCTCCAGAATATTCAAAATGACCATACATGAATTTAAATCACATTCTCTTACCACTATTCGTCGATTTAAAACTCATTCTATCTCTCCGTTAAAAATGAATTCGGACAAGTAAATGTAGTGTCACCTCTAGGCATCACCTGAAATTTTCTTTAATCCTCGAGATAGGAATAATTTTTACACTCTGATGCCTAAGGATAAAAGTATAATAAAATATTTTACATATAAGCGATATCGTTTACGAATATTTTCTTCCCATGTCCGTATTGAAAACTTTTAAAACTTCAAAACACGAACTTGTGTTGGGTTTTCACATTTTACCTATTAAAAAAATACATTTTAACCATACCTTTTAAAATATAAGTTTTATGGGGTTATTAATGATTCTAAGTGCTATTAAAAGAAAGGTAAAAGCCTATGTTATTTGAAATATTGTTTCTATATAAACCCAATCACTTTACACTTAAATTAATTTTCAAATCTTTTCCATTTAAAAAGGACAGTCTCATCTAAAACTACCATTTATAAGATTTAAACAAAAGAATTTAACTACGTAGGATAATAAATTAAATTTAAATACCTTTATAAACTTAGAGAAAATGTTATTCATACTACTAATAAAAGTCCTTTTATAATTTTGATAACCATTTTACTATTTTCAAAGGAAAATAAGTTGGATACAAAATTTGCTTTTAAATTTTAAAAAAACATTAATTATCCCATAAGATAATTAATCATGTTCATAATCTTTTATATTCCATAAATCAATTACTTACAAACCTTTATTAAATTAATAATTATATTTTGAAACCTTTTATAATTAGGTTAATTATTCTTGAATTATTTTTATTTATTCAATTAAATTAGTTTTATTCATTTTTATTAAATTAATTCAATTTAGATTCAAAAGCAACATAATGAAAGTAGATCTATCAAAGCTAAATATCATTATAAGAATATGAGATTGAAATTAAGGCATCATTTATTAAAATGTTTGTTAAATTTCAAATTAATCATTAATTAAAATGATTATTAAATTTCGAATATCATTTGTTGAAATGATTATCAAACTTTCAATTAATTTTTTCTTTAAATAATTAATCAATTTCAAGTTTCATTTACCAAATAAATAACTAAATTCAGTTTTCATTTATTAAAATGAATATTCTATTTCAATCCACTATTAAATGCGTAGTTAAATTCAATTATTATTAGTTCAAATAAATGATCGATCTCATTATTATTAACTCGTGCCATTAATAAATTTATAAAAATTATTTATTAACATGATAATTTTATTCAAATATCATCTCTGCGAAAACTCAAGCTTAAGTTAAATAGAGTGTCTATTTTACCTCAATCATCAACAATAAAAGAAATATGGAAATATGAATAAGTAAGTGAGGGGAATAATTTGAATATAAGCAAATGGGTGCAAACATAATGTAAATAGAAATAAACAAATGAATGTAAATAACATAAGAATATAAACAAATGAACAAATAATTCCTTATCAACCACACATAAGCATGTATATTTTAGAGTGTGTTGTGGTGGCATGATTCACTATGTACACTCTAATTCCCTTTTTATTTTGTCAACTACAACAAAATGGTTAGTTATATCATTCGTTATGAAACGATAAGTTGAATTCAAACAAAAAATTTCATGATGATAATATTGTCAAACAAGCATCTAATAGTAAGTTATAGCATCAGGGATACTAAAATAAGTAATTTTAGGTAAATGAACTCATCTAGATTCGCTTTATCGTTGAAGCGGATTTATTTAAACTAAAATCAAACAAACGTTTTTATTTTAGTCCAAATTCCTACAAGCTCAGAAAACGTTCAATCCAATTACAAAATTTTAAGTACATCACTACGAGCCTAACGCCAATGACCACGCTTGATTTGGACCTAGTATGAGTTAGATATAAGTTTTATAAGTTCTCAATTAATCATAACATAATTAAACTTAAATAAGTTACATAGTTAACCTTAATTACATTAATTAACATCACTAATTATTCTCCCCTACATACCGCAGGTCTCGCATGAAAACCCCGATAACACACGACAAATCCAACGTAAACCAACTCGTGCCGCCTACATCAACTCTTCTACCAACCATTGAACACCACAAGAGAGAGCCCCGATCTTCGTTGTGCCCATGCTCCCAATCGCGACCTCGAACTCCCACTGAATGTCCGCCTAGAACCTAAACTGAAACTCAGGCCAGCCACTTCGAAATCCGAGGTACTTTACAAAAATGATATTATTTTTTCCTCATTGAAATGTTATTTTATAATACGATCCAAATATTGCTTCAAGTCTAAACTATTTGTTACTGTTTGTAAATGTACAAAATGGATTTATAATCAATATGAATTAACCAAGCTGGGTGAAAACGATTATTGAATCCATTTAATTAATATTTAATTGTCAAATTTTTAAATAATCATTAATTGGAATAAAAGTTGATAAATTCTAAAAATCCAATTGTATAAATATTTAAAATCCAATAACTAAAATTTTGGTTTGTTGCACATTCTCTTTGTGGGTTGCACTGTTGTGAAATTCTCTTTTATCTTAAATGTCACTCAGTTGTAAAAAATGCATATTCCTCATATTTGTCTAACAAGTGGTACCGTTCATATCTTTTATGTTATATTTTACGACTTGTGTCCAGCTTTTATTATATATCTCTCATTTATTTGAATTCTCATTTGGTTGTAAAAAATGAATGTTTCTCATATTCATGTAACAAGTGAAACGATACTTGGCTTTTATGTTAGATTTTGTCATTTGTTTCAAACTTACTACTTTAAAGCTGTTCGAAGTTAAGCAAGTTACTGCTTTTACATATATTGCAAATTTGACTCATTTAATATTGGCTTACCAGGTACTGCGAAAAGCACCAACTTAGATGTAAATTTTGATGCCTTCTATTCAATAACTTTATATTGAAAAAAAACCGATAATTCATTAACTTATTACTTTTTAATTTACAAAGCTAAGTTACTATCAACAACTTATAAGTTACAAACTAACTTATTAGTTGTTTTATTAAACATGCAATGTAACAAACCGCTATTTTTAACGATTTAAATTTCATTTTAGATCGAATTTTTATTTTGAAAATATTCTATAACTTCTCGTTAAGGAAATTTTATATACGTTTAGTGAGACGTAACAGCTGTGAAAATTTCATTGGGAAATTTAATTGTTTGTCAGTCGCCCAATTTTTTGTGCAAATCCGCGCATACAGTTCAAATTTTAGCCACTGTAAAATCTCATCGAAACCAGTTCAGATAAACATGAAAAGTTTTTTTATTCGTTATCACGCATCTAATGGCGCAATCCATTTAGCTAAAATTGGAAGTTTCGAGCTCCATAGAAATATTTTCGGGTGCGAAATTTGCACCGACAAACTATCTTTCTGAAACCAAAATGTCCAACATGAAAAAAATCCTCATTCTATTCCTTAATCTACAATTCATTTCGTGAAAATCAAACGTTTTGACCTCCATTTAATTGTTTTGCCTGCAAAATTTTCATTTAAAGGTGTCCATAACGCGTTTTTAAACGGAGCATTGTAACACTGCAAACTTTATATCGTTATGACTGTCTCATCGCGTTGATCACCACAATATATTCATTTTTTTAGTTTCAGTTCTTTGTTCGTGATGAACTTGCGAAAAGGCTTGGACAGTTAGTTTTTGAAATGAAGCCATTTAAGTCTGACGTTTCCCAATTTTGGTTTGTCATATTTTTCTAGCTAATTTGGGTGTGTTAGTTCAGTCTGTAGCTTTCCCTTGACATACCAATGGTTCGAAAGGTGCAGAGACGTTAGTTTTCTAAGAAGTTCACATCTTAAACTATTCTCTTTGGCCTTTTATATTCACGTCAATTCATATTTCTAACTTATCCTATACCTCTTCCTTCTTCTATTGCTCAACCAGTGCTTCTTCCAAAAAGAGAGAGAGAGGGAAAACCTAAAGCAAAACTTGAAAGAAGGTAATCATACAGAAAGAGGAGTGGGGCTAACGTGATTACATATATGGGCTTCATTTTTTTCCTAAAGATTTTTCGCATGCATGGAAGCAAGGCCACACAACCCATTTTTCCCACCGGCACCCGCTTCCACCTTCGCCCATCTCCTGTCCATCGCATCTCTACCTCCACCCCAAACCCATGCCTTGCTACACCCAAAGCCCAGTTGTTCCGCCTTTCTTGCAGCCTCCTTCCAACCCCCTAAGACAGCCCTCCTATACCTTGTGACGCCACTGACTTGCTTGCCCCTCCTTGATCCGACAACCAGAAACCACGACCCATGCCTACAACTTCCCCCTTGCCCCTGTGATGTTCTTCTCCGAACATGCTTGTGTGTTTTGTTTCATGTGAGTTTTGGTTTTGGTTTATATGTGGGGTTTTGGTATTATATATGTGCATGGGTCTGTAGATATAGGATAATGTTAACCGGATTTTTGGTCCGGTTCCAAGGAGAGCATCAGACACGCTCAACTCAACGTACCTCGAGAAGCTGAGGCCGAAAAGGGACACACAAGAGTGAAGGAAACAAGATCAAGAAGGGACTACTCCGCTTGTAACTTCACGACATCCAGAAGACATCCAAGAACCAAGGCCTCGAACCCCGAAGGAGCCACGAGCCTCAACCACCCGGTCACGGGATCCTCGTACCCCTCGGAAGGATCACCTAGGCATGACGCGGAATTCACACACATGCCTGGGTTCAAAATTTCGAATCCATACCTGGGTTCGAAATTTCGAACTCAGCGGGTGCGAGATCTTGAGCCCAGTGGGTGCGAAATCTCGTAACCATGGCTAGGTTCGAGATTCCGAACCCAGCGGGGAGAGATTTCCCACCCGCGACTAGGTTCAAAATTTCGAACCCACCGGGTTCGAAATTTCGAGGCGCGCGTGTGGTGTGTTCGAATTTCCTGCTTGTGGTCCCAATTTCTACCTAATCCTACCTACTCCTATCTACTCCCACTCCTATAAATAGCCCATGGCCTCACACTTCAAAGGGGTTGTATTTTCTTCACTTGAGACCTTCCTAGAGCTCCATGACCTCCATTAATGGCATCTCCTATTTGAGGAAGAAGGAGAATTAAATATTCTTTTTTCCAAATACCTAGCATATGGCAATTATAAAAGTGAATGTAATGAGCATGACTCTACCTTGTAATTCTTGAGTGATTAATAAAAGTTCAACATCCTTCCAAAGTGGACATAGGCCTAATCTGCGGCCGAACCACTATAAATTCCCATGTTATTTACCACTTTCTCTTACTTAGTCTTGCGACCAAATTAACTATTCCTAGCAATAGGAATCTTTGGTGTTTACGACATTTTTTTGCCATCAACATTTGGTGCTTTCACTGAGAATCCGAATTCAAGATTTGTGTCTTTCATCCACATTATCATCTCGACTTCGACAAGCTTAAGATTCCTTGCCCAACCTGCTGTCGAGTCCGCTTACGGTGGTAAAGAATTCAAAGAACGCAATGGTCGGCTCTTCAGCCGCAGCCGAGACCAGTACCTCCCAACAACCTCAACCGGTAGATGTCCCGGCCCCTAACGAAAGTGTCCCTCCTTTTGCGGACCCCGAAGCACCCATTACCCAAGCTCAAATCCGTGCGCTTAATGAAAGATATGATAACACCATGGTCGAGCTTGACCAAGCATTAAGGGATAACATCGGTCTAATGCGCCAACTTCAAGAAAGTCAACGTGTCATCACTCGACTTCAATTGGCTTGGAATAATGCTCGACCCCGACCTACTACATCGGAAACTTCCTCTTCCGAGTCAAGGGGCCCACACCAAAGGAGAAGATTCACCCTCATCAACAATGTCGCCACTCGCACCAATGCCCCCGATATTGGTAACGATCATGCCAACGGGAATGGGAACGACGACCGAACTACAGTCACATACAACGAGGGGGCACATTACAGAGACCACTCTCGCTTGATTATCAATGACGGACCCGATCCTATAGACCAACCTCTTCCTCGACACAACCCAACGGTCGCTAATCAGGGTGAAGGGCCTGCTATCCCAACGGCACGCGCTCCTATAAAACAGGACCCGCATCACCCCGCTCCACCTCAACGTCCACACCAAGACCCAATCATAGATGTCGAGGACATAGAGAAAGACGATTCGGACGTCCATCATAGAAGATGGACTCGTAACGGGACTCTGGAGCCGCATCAAAATCCGTGGATCCCAATGGCGGATCCACATCCAACTTACCTTCCTGACATGATACGAAGGGTCATGAGGGAAATGAGAGGGGGTGCACACGGCGCATGGGAAGCCCATATTAGGCGTAACCATTTGACAAAAAGAGTAAATGAGGCCGAATGGCCAAGGCGCTTTAGCATGCCACAAATGCCGCTCTATGATGGTACCACTGATCCTTGTGCCTTCTTGAATCATTATGAATGGAAAATGGACTCGAGCCGGGGTGACTCCAGCCAAATGTAAATGCTTCCCAGTCTTCCTGTCTAGTACCGCTTTACTTTGGTTCACGTGCCTCCCTCTCGATTCCACTAACAACTTCGGACAACTAGCAACAGAGTTGGTCAAGCAATTCAGGGTGCACATCCCAACTCTGAAGAATTCCCTCACTTTATCCAACCTATAGCAGGGGCCCGCCGAGTCGCTTAGAAGCTACCTTTCCCCGTTCAACAAAGCTCTCGCCGAGGTCAAGGATCCAGATCCTCGCACCATGCTCTTTCAACTAGGGAAAGGTGCCCTCCCTACTTTAGAGTTCGGGGCCTGGATCGATTGAAAATAGCCCAAGAGCCTCGACGCCTTCTATGAGAAGGCAGATCAATACTTGTGCCAAGAAGAAGCCAGACGGAATCGTCTCTCCACCACAAGTCGTCCCAATGATCCCCAAGCGGATATCGCCAATAATCACTTCAGAGATAGGCGAGGCAGGGAGCCGTTCAACCAAAATAGGGGGCAGGTCCCCAAAGGTAAAAACCAAACAATGGAAGGCCGGATGGACGAAACAATGGGAAAGCCCTAGCAGAATTAAGAAAGCCCGGCCCTCGCCAAGCTTTTGAGACCTACACCCCATTGAATGAAGACATAGAGACAATCTACTTAGAAACGTGTAACACCTTGCCATACAAGAAGCCGCGCGTCAGAGAATCAACTGACCGCGAGAAGAATACCAGGAGGTATTGCCAGTTACAACGACATGTACAGGCACGACACCAACGAATGCCGCCAACTTAGGGATGCAATCGAGAAACTTATTCATGAGAAACGACTCGAGCAATATGTCCAAGATCCCTTTCCCCCTGAAGAAAACTCGCAGCCTCCAATGCCAGCTCCACAGATAGCTACCAAGGGAGCTCCGAGACCATCTAACCCAAGACGAGGAATCGTGATCAACACCATATGTGGCGGACCCTACCCCACGCATGACGGCTTTCGAAAAATTGAGGAATATGTGAGCTCCATAAAAATATGCTACTTACGAAGCCTGCTCCTCTCTCCCCGAGTCCATCCCATCCAAGCTACAAAAAACCATGCGGGACGACATCATCTTCCAAGAAAGAGAGTCGATAGGGGTGGAAATCCTGACCACCGATCCATTAGTCATCACTGCCAAGATCGGTGTGGCTTCCATTCAGAAGGTTTTAATCGACTCAACGAGCTCAGTCAACATTATCTTCAAGGCCACCTACGACCAGATGAAATTGGAAACAAATGACTTGAAGTCATGTCACGCCGCAATTCATGGATTCAATGGGGCCTCTAGTTCTCCCATAGGGATAATCGACCTACCTGTAGAGCCGGGCGAGGGGGACCGAAGCGGAGTCCGAATTCTCACATTCATGGTCATAGACATCGACTCCCCCTACAATGCTTTTCTAGGGCGCCCCTTTCTCATCGAATTCCAAGTTTACTTGGCTCCATGGTCCCTTCTAATGAAATTCCCGACGGAAAATGGGATAGGAACCGTCAAGGGCGACCAAGTAAGCACTAGGGAATGTTACACAATAGAATGGAAGAACGCGTGCAACAAGGACAAGGGCAAAGCCGTGCCCACACTTTCTTGCGCCAAGAACGTCTCGGCATAGCAATCAGTGGCGTCTGGGCCCTGGCTCAGGCGCCACTCCTATCTTTCCGATGACCTCGACCCACGGAAAGACGAAGAGCCCGAATGCGAGAGGGCTACCCCGGTCGAATCCGCAGTGGACGTTCCCGTCAACCTTGACCACCCAACAAGGGTGTTGAAGGTAGGGCCACAACTCCACCCAGCAATTAAAGAAGATCTCATATGCTTCCTAAAAGCCAATTTAGATGTGTTTACATGGACTCACTCCGACATGAAAGGCATCGACCCCGCAAATACTTGCCATTCCCTTGGCTTAGATCCCAGAATGCCTCTAGTCAAACAGAAGCGCCGCTTTTTGGGGCCCGAGAGGTCCAAGGCACTCGAAGAAGAGGTAAACCATCTGCTCAACAATAACTTCATCCAAGGAGCTAACTATCCCGAATGGGTTTCCAATCCAATTCTGGTCAAGAAAGCCAACGGTAAATGGCGAACATACATCGACTTCTCCGATTTGAACAAGGCATGCCCCAAGGATAGCTTTCCACTCCCGAAGATCGACCGATTATTTGACTCAGCCGCCAGATATCAACTACTATCTTTCATGGACGCCTACTCAAGCTACAACCAGATCCCTATAAGCCTCCATAACCAAGACCATACCTCTTTCATAACCGACCTCGGGCTCTACTGCTACCGTCTTATGCCCTTCGACCTCAAAAATGCCGGCGCCACTTACCAACAAGTGGTTAATCGACTTTTTAAAAATCAAATTGGAATGTCCATGGAGGTGTACGTGGACGATACGCTAGTAAAGTCTAAAATATCAAGCGGCCATGTCCACGACCTCTCCGAAATGTTTGATGTCCTTCGCCAGTACGACATGAAACTCAACTCCCTGAAATGCTCCTTCGGAGTCGCTTCGGGAAAATTCTTGGGTTTCATTGTCAATTCATGGGGCATCGAAGCTAACCCAGAAATAATCCAAGCTATTTGGGACATCCGAGTCCCCGAGAACATCAGGGATGTTCAAACGGAAAGGTCGCCGCTTTAAGTCGGTTCATCTCTAAGGCCACCGACAAGTGCATCCCCTTCTTCGATTTACTTCGAAAAGGGAAACGCAACTTCGAGTGGACCCCCGAATGCGTCTCCACATTCAAGGAACTTCTGGATCACTTAGAGCGACCACCTATCCTCTCTAAGCCTACAGACCAGGAGGACTTATATATTTACATGTTTGTTTCTGCTCAGGCAATCAACTCAGCACTAATACGCCTCGAAGACCGCACTCAACGGCCCTACTATATCAGTAAGCGGTTAATGGGGGCAGAGAAGAAATATCTGAAGCTAAAAAAGCTGGCATTCTACTTATTGATTTCCTCTAGAAAGCTCCGACCATACTTCCAATCGCATCCCATAAAAGTTTTCACTGACCAACCACTGCGTCCGGTCCTACAACGACCCGAGGCGTTAGGACGATTATTAAAGGGGAGCATCGAGTTAAGCCAGTTCGAGATAACTTTCGTCCCCCGACGAGCCATCCTCGGCCAAGCTCTCGCAGATTTCATCGTGGAGTTCACAGCCCCCGAGGAGGATCCTACAGCGAACGCCGAAACTCCCGACGCCAAGTGGAAATTTCTCATAGATGGTTCCTCTAATAGAAAATGCTCTGGGGCCGGAGTCGTGCTTATCACCCCGGAAGAACGCCCGATGTATTATGTGTTGAGGCTAAATTTCCATGCTACTAACAACGACATGGAGTACGAAACCTTAATCGCTGGGCTTAGAATCGCAATCGAACTCAAGCTAGAGACCGTCCACATCTTCTCCGATTCACAGCTTATCGTCCAATAGGTACTGGGAGAGTATCAAGCGAAAGAGGGACGGCTTGCTCAATACCTAGCCCGGGTTCAGGGGCTACTCGTCTACCTCAAGCATTTCACCATTACCCATATCCCACGCGAGAAAAATGAAAAAGCGGATTCACTCGCCAGGATGGTAAGCTCCGAAGATCTGCAACTTAACGGATTTTCCCTGGTTGAAACCCTTAACTCCCCGAGCATCAAGCAAGGGCAAGACAAGACGATTATGAGCATCTAACCCGAGATCGAGTCATGGATGACACCGATCAGAAATTACCTGCAGCACGGGATCCAATAAAAGCACTACAAGGAAAGGCGCGCACTGGCCCGTTAGTCGGCCTGTTATCTTCTTATGGACAAGGTACTCTACTGCAGAGGTTACTCCGTTCCCTTACTCCGGTGCATAGCTCACGACGACGCCCTCCGAGTACTAAGCACTGTGCATGAAGGCGAATGTGGCGATCACACTGGGGGACAGATCCTGGCCAGAAATATTCTCGGACATGGTTATTACTGGCCCACACTTGATCAAGATGCCATGGATTACGCACGCAAGTGAGACAAGTGCCAGCGCTTCTCCAAGATTCCAAGAGCCCCGCCTACCAAATTATCTCAAATGGTCATCCCATGGCCGTTCTCCATGTGGGGAATTGACGTCATCGGAACTCTTCCAATGGCTAGAGGCGGGGCACGATACGCCGTCGTCGCAGTGGACTATTTCACCAAGTGGGCAGAAGCTGAAGCTCTCGCCGCCATCACCACGAAGAAAATAATCAACTTTGTTGTCCGCAACATCATTACCCGCTATGGAGTGCCTCAAGCTATCATCTCTGACAACGACACTCAATTCGAGAGCACCGAGTTTAAAGCCTTCTGTCAGCGCCATGGCATCAACAAGAGATTCTCGGCGGTGGCTCATCCTCAAGCCAATGGGCATGTCGAGGTGATTAATAAGGTCATTAAATCCATCATCAAGAAACATCTGGAAAAGGCTGGGGGCATGTGGGAAAACGAACTTCCTCTAGCTCTATGGGCTTACCGCACCACCCACAAGACATCAACCGGTCATACTCCTTTCATCCTTGCATACGGATCTGAAGCCGTCATTCCTATTGAGCTCAAGCTGCAATCCCATCGAGTCACGTACTTCGATCCAAAGACGAATGAAGATTTACTTCCGGGATCTCTCAACTTGCTAGAAGAAAAAAGGAACGAGGCCGATATCAGAACCGTCGCCCAACGACAGCGAGTAGCCTGATACTTCGATTCCAGGGTCCGCCACAAGGACCTCAACATCGGTGACCTCGTTCTTAAGCGGGGTTTTTCCCCGCCAACAGGTCTCGTGCCTCGCTGGGAAGGCCCGTACTCCATACGTCGGAAGCTCAGCGATGGAACCTTTAGGCTCGCCACCGTTGACGGAGCCGAACTCCCAAGGGTGTGGAGCAGCGAACATCTCCTCCGCTACTTTACATAACTCAGTTTACGGCCGCTTATGCTTTTCAAACAATGTTCTGTTTTTTCGTAAATCCAAGGCATTGTAAAGTCTATTACTGTCAAAGTTATTAGTAGAAATGATGTTCAATTTCCTATCTCCTTGTTGTTTACTTCTCATGTAATGCGTCTTGTTTTCCAACAACCAGCTTGATTCACACCAACAACCACCGCATCAGCACCCTGAGTACGGGAGTCGGCGCGGCTAATTCAATTTCTAGTCAACATCGTGTCTGAAGCACTTGGCTACGACCGGCACCCCGAGCACGGGAGCCGGAAACGCTACTCGAGTCGCTGGCCCTCGGCATGACCGAGTCTAAACAACCACTAACTCGAACCCCGGCCTAGTGCCGAGGCCAAGGATAAATCGTTCTGCGTCCTAGTCCAGGCGGCTTGGCGCCACTCAACGACCGACTAAGATCGATGCAAATATCTCTTTACCGGTTGCAGGTGCCGGTCGAATCTTGGCGCAGCACCAAGACCGACCTTAAATCGTTTCTTCCCCTTGGCTTTCAAGGCTAGGGGCAGCCCGTGGCCACGATTGGATGATCGAGGCTGAAAGCTACGCCGATGAATAAACGAAGTCTGGCGGCTCGCCTCACCCCGATGAACGGCGGGAAAGCCACCCGCCTGGTGGACCTCACAATGTGATTCCCTACGCCTTCGCTATACTTGGGTTTAACTCCGGGCCACCCAAACCAGTAGGCGCACAGCCTGGTTTCGCAAACTACGGGTTCCCTGAGCTGAGGGGAACTTACTGAAACTAGCGCTCTACCTCACCTCTCTGGAATAATTTACCCAGAGACGTCCCCTAATCGCTTTTGTGATAAGTGTAACGATAAGTAAGTTTATGCAAGTACAAGATGCTGGAAAACATAAAAAGAACATCTGAACACTTGACATAAAAGGATATCTTTACTAATTAATATTTCCTTTTCACACACACATGCTAAACAAACTATATGTCTAATACTTTTACTTTATAATGACAGGGTGTACATGAGAACCACATCGTGTCTTGAAAAACAAAAAGCAAGGGCCGCACTAGCGTAAACTATTGGCCTACACTACCCAAAATAAAGGTAACCCCTACTAAGATTGCTCATACTAACCATGCTTCCTTTTCTTGTACTTGTGCTTGCTCTTTTTTGCAGATTCCACGCTTGAAGGTGCATCCTTGGTTCTAGGCTTCTTCTTACCAGACTCGCTCTTTCCTTCTCCGCCCCTCCGGGAAGTGGTCGATTCATGAGAAGCCGAGAGGCGTCTGTCGCCCGTCCCATTGCCACTAGAAACCTCGGTAATCTCAATCAGAGTGGCCTGCGGCCTAGGCTTGGGGGCACCCCCAGTAGCAAGGCTGACCACAACGTCACTTGTCTCCGGGACCGCCTTGCCTTCCCGCTCAGCTTTCTCCTTGGCTTCTCTGGCAGTCCTCCGGGTAGCAAGCTTTTGGGACCTATGAGGCGTGATGTCGCAAGCTTTGGCTTTCTCAAGGGACTCAGTAGTCCTCTGCTGCGCTTCCTCTTCCTCCCTCTCCTTCCGGGCCTCATCGTTAGACCTCTTCTTCTCAGCCTCCTCATCGACTCTCTTCTTCGCGACAGTGTCAGCAGCCCTCGCCTCGGCCTCCTATCGAGTCTTCAGTAGGAGCTCCTTCCTGGAAGACTCGTCATGCTCTCACTTCTCCTCTAATTCTTCACGCTTGGCCACCATCTTGGCCTATTGCCTTGCCACCAGAGCCGCCATCGAAGCCACATCAGCTTCTACCGGGCCTTTGGCAGGGGCACTCTGCCCATCAACCACCTCTCCTTCTTCGTTAAGAATGTCGACCATGCAAGAAGTTACTCTTATATCGGAAAAGTGTCAAGTCGGTCGCCGCCTTCTCCAGCCTGTGTCACTACGAGGCCCGTCCTAGTTTCAGTCATTGGATGGATCATGGGAGCAGGGTCCGTTGCCATCGTAGACTCAGGAGGAACTGCATAAGCAAAGACGCAACCTTTTTTAGTCAATAAATTCGGTAATCACTTCTTTCTTAGGGATGTAGGGTAAAAGGAATTTACCTATGGTCAAGGATGGTGTAGGAATGATGGGAAGGGTGCTTGCGATGGTGGGTAAGGTGAATCTGGTATCCCTCAGTGCTGGGAAGTCGGGATTATACTCATTAGCAGCGTAGGCCAAACCTCTGGGACCACTCACCATGACAGATCCGAGGTCCAGGGGCCGATGAAACTCCCCTCTGCGAATACTCTTGCCATAACTGCACGCCCGGTCACAACAAACTTTCCTTTCTCTTCGGCAAGCCTCGCCAACCTTTCGTTCTTAGCATCCTCCTACAACAACCTCCTTCCCTCCTCCAGCCTCTCACATTCATCATTGTTCAGAAGGAAATTCGTGAGTTGGCGCTCGTCTAAGGTTCTTACGTCCACTTGACGCAAGAAGGCCTCGTGAGGGATTAACCTCTCCCAGGTTCTGGCTAGCTCATGGGGGTAGTCTTCGACCTACGAAATCCCTCGGAATCTTAAAGCTTTCACGTACATATCATGGATACTCTCCTTGAAGGAGGACCCAACACGGAACTCCGCATCATTCAGCTGTTTCCTCAGTTGCCCTATCTCTCTTTCGTGTTCGGCTCTTATGCTCTCAGCCGTACTCGATACATCCCTGTTGCTAGCCTCAGCGTCCTCCTTTGCTTTCCTCATTTCCTCGAGCTACCTCTTTAACTCAGCGACCTCAGCATTCTCATCCTGCAACCTCTCGTTTTTCCTCCCTCAAAGCGGTATTATCGTTCTGGAGCTGAGTAACCTTCTCGATTTCCTTTTCCATGTCAGTGCATACTTCGGACCACTCATCCTTATCATTCTTAAGGGTTGTGTTTTCAAGGGTCAAGCGACTTACGGTATCGCTAAAAGTCTCATGGTCTCATGCATCCCTTGTCTTTGAAGTAGCGTAGGCTCGCTTCAGCTCCGCTGCAACAACATAGTCAAAAATTAAGACTGGGAAACACACGAGGTAGTGGTAAATTTGTAACAACTTGAAATATCGGGCAGTAAATATTTAAATATTGAGGTTATTTAAATACTTAAATGTTGGATTTAATATTTTTATAACTGTGATTAAATCCCTTTATAACTAATTATTAAAGAGAAGAAAATATGTTGTTGAATTTTTGTTTACAAATATAAGTAGTTCAAAGAAAAATCGATAATGTGGTCGAAAACAATTTTGTCGATAAACGAGGTTTTTCTTATTAAAAGTTGTTGGAATATCGTGCATGTAGTAACGTTAGAAGAACACATATATGTGTATGTACATATCATAGAAGTAACATACAAATGGTATATGTGTATATGTTCTAGAAAATGGGAAATGGCTTAAAATGATAGAGACATGTGTCATAAAATGAAAGGTGCACATGTCATGAGAATTAAGGAGGTAAAAACACATATACACATTAGGTGTCCATGTGCAGAATCCTCTTAAGACACATAAGAGGGCATGTGTCTACATCCTAAATAAAGCATGAATATGTAGTGGACAAGTGTCCAAAGCTAAATTACCAAACTAGCCTTGAAAACTACTATATAAAGGGATGACATATTCACTTCATTTCATACATTCACAAGTGGAAAACAAATGCAAGAGAAGGAGTAGAAGTTTGGGAGAAGCTTAGAGGATAAATACAAGATGAAGATACAAGTATAAGGTGAGAAAAATTATTTAAGTTTATATATTCATTTCATGTTTTGAAGAAAAGTTGTGAAAGTTAAGAATGAATGATTACTCTCGACCTTTGAAAATACTGTTCGTTATTTTGGGCATAACTTTTACTATTCTTGATGAAATTTCGACTTCTCTATCAATTTGGAAAGCTAATTCAAAAGGCTACAACTTTCGCCTATGCAATTTTTTCTAGTTAGGCCGTTTGCATACCCAAAAACTGGATGCAAAGTAAGGGAAAAATCAGCCCGAATTAGACATGTTAAAAATGCCTTGAATTATTGAATTTTATTTATTGATTAAATAAATAATTTTAAGGGTCTCTTTTTATGATAATTAATTAGACTAAGAGAGCTTCTTACTGCAGAAAATTTGGTGTCAAAAGCTATTATTATTATGGAGAAACGAAGTCAAACTTGTTGCCCAAAAACTGGCTTAAAATAGAATTTCGGAGCTTTTTGTAGCGTTTTAAAATGCTATCTTTTCCCTGAATTAGTTATGAAGCATAACAGGCTATACAGAACTTTTCATAGCATCGCAGAAACGCTATACTAAGCTTCTTTTGTCTAAAATCATTATAAACTAACCAGAACTTGCCATAGCATTTCTGGAAATGCTGCCTTTCGCTGCGTTGATTGTGAAGTACTTTAAAATGAGCAGAACTTTTCATAGCGACATAGAAACGCTATAATATATGTTTTGAGTCCAAAAAAAAAACTATTCCATACTACACAAAATTATACATAGCGTAACCGAAATGCTGTAATAGATGTTTTGTGTATAAAACCATGGTAAATTGCTCCAAATCCTCTAAAATTTGGATTTGACATTTGATGTGACATAAAATAAATGATTGATGTGACCTTTGATGAGACCTTTGATGAGAAATCTGATGAGTCCTTTGATGTGACATTTGATGTGATCTTGATGTGACATTTGATGTGATATTTGACGTGACTGTTGTTGTGACATATAATATTAATAAATGAGTAACGCTTAAAGAACTTTTTAGAGAAATACAAAGGTGGGTTGAAACTTATTTAAAGGAGCTTTTGCAAAAAGAAGATGATTAGTATTTAAAATAAAAGATGTTTATCTTTTGAAAGGAAGATCTATAGGAGATATATAAATGTTTTTTTTCAAATAAAAGGCTGAAACGTTCTAGGGTGACAAAGAGGATAGTGTCTAGGCTTGGGTTTGTAAAATATAGTTTCCTGCTCTCCCTAGCTATCCCTAACTGATTCGATGAACGGGGTGGTTAATTCAAAATTATTTGAAAAGTAATTTAAGATTACTTTTGAAAATCTCTACACGATACAAAGAGTATTTTGAAAGTAAACAATGATGATGATTTTAAATGTTTTGTGTAAAGAAGAACTATGTTGGCTTGATCCTATATCTAATACCCAATAAGATAAAGGTACGTAGGCAGTCACAAGGTAAGTGATGCAGCTGCTTTATTAATAAAAAATATTTTTTTTGCTGATATTACAAAATAGAGCTATCATAAAATGGCAGTTCGCGTATTTGAGTTATAAACTTTAAACGTTTATAACTTTTGGAATTTAAATCGGATCTTTACCAAACAAAGAACGTTTGATTTATATTGACAAAAGCTTTCAATTGAGTGAAAGCAGATTTTAATTTTGGGGTATAATTTTCAAGTTATGTTTCAAACTGTTTTGGAAAAGAACGCTATAAGTGCAATTATCGACCGTAACCATAAATAGTTATTTTTAATGTTTTTAAATATGGAAAAATATTGTAAAATTATTATAAATTATGTAAGACTGGATTGAATTGGATTGGTGCATTTTTCATGTTTATTATTTAAGTCATGCTAATGTGTTTATCAAGTGTGCAGGAATGAATATCGATGTCCATCTTATTAGAGTTGCAAATGGTAGATTTACAGTAATTGTGTTTAATTTAAGCACAAACAGTTAATTAGATAAGTGGCATTTATTAAAAAAAATTATGTAGAGTAATCATTGATATTGTATGCTTATCAAATAAATGGCAACTATCATTGTTTGTTGTTTTTGGACGCACGGCGTTTTCGGTAATTTTTACTGGTTGGAAATTCCGGGGCGTTACAAAGTGGTATCAGAGATTAGGTTAGGTGCCCAAGTAAAATTTCATATAAAATTAGGAAAACATTTTTAGAAATTTTAAAATGAAGTTACCTCGATTTGATAAGGTAAGGCACCATTCCTATGACCAGGTATATGAGTATTATTTATTTGTTTAACTTTTGTTTATGAATAATGTGTTGATTCATTTTCAAGCACCACATAAAGAGGTTTGACGAAGTTGTAAGTGCATATGATAAGTTATAAAGTAGTGAAGGAATGAAGCGGCTTATAAAGGGAGGTATGTAGTAGCATAAAACGGATGCAATGGAGTGGCTTAGACCAAATGTGGAATAGCAACTTGCTGAGGAAGCAACTGAGTGTGCTTGGGCAAACAAAATTGAAGAAGACCAAGAGAAGTAAATTGAATACTGCATTCATGCAAAACCGAGGTGAGAATTTCTTTTACATAATGAGATGTTAGTATTGTTTAGCCCTGATGATGTTAGCTTAGCTACTAAAAGATTTTTCAGCCATTCGGTGATAACTTTTGATTGCTTGATGGGATTTAACATAACTTATTGGGAAGCTAGATTAATTATCTAGAATACTTATATCGTACACATTTTAAATCTTGAAAGTTTGCTATCTCAGCAATTTTTTTTTGCAAATTGAACTATGTGTTTGACAAAAAAGAAGAAGAAGGGGGGTTTATACTTAAGATGATTTTTGAAGTTGAGAGTGTGGATTTTCCAAAAAGAAATGGCTATCCATATGGGAGTAATGATTATAAAGTATAAAAGTACTTTGAGAGAATATTTTGTTTAAACTTATTAAAGATTTTTATGGATTATTTCATTAATGGTGGATACTTTCGGATGATGATGACGATGACGATGTGCGGTATAAGACAATAGATCTTGGGTAGTGCATTATTACTCTATATTGGTATCGAGCCGAGTGGAGTACATCCTATTTGATGACGGGATGCCGGCATAAGACAATAGATCTTGGATAGTGCAACTATTACTCTATGTTGGTATCGAGCCGAGTAGAGTACATCCTATTTGATGACGGGATGCCGACCGCAATAGTATAAAATATCCTAAATTGAGTACATTGGATCCACTTTGTTGAATATGATCTTAGTTTTGACAAAAGAATTTCTTATAAAAATTTGCTTGACTTATTTGAAAGTCTGCTTGGGAATTCTTATAGTAAGAGTGTCATGATTACTCTCTGGTTCATTTCGACGGAGAGTACACCATTATTTGATGTATTGCTTTGATGAATATAATCGTGTTTTTAAGATATTACGTGAAATGTCTAGATTACTCTTGGGTACATTTTGATGAGTACAACAATATGGAGAATACATCCTTACTTGATGATAATGAGTCGGATGAGCCGAAGTATGATGAATCTTTGGTACAATTCGATGGGTACCACATAAGAAGAGGAGGAGGCCGGCTTGCAGGAGTGACAGAATGTTAAAAGGATCGAATCATAAAATATCCAGGTACAATTTCAATTTATAAAATTATCCTAAAAGTATAATTGCAAGAAAATTTCCTGGATATATATAGAGTTTCTTTTATTGAATATCTGGTTAAGTATTGCATAGAATTTCAGGGACGAAATTTCTTTTAAGGGGGGTAGAATGTAACAACTTTAAATTTCGGGTAGTAAGTATTTAAATATTGAGGTTATTTAAATATTTAAATGTTGGATTTAATATTTTTATAACCGTGATTAAATCCCTTTATAGCTAATAATTAAAGAGAAGAAAATATGTTGTTGAATTTTTGTTTACAAATATAAGTAGTTCAAAGAAAAGTTGATATAATGTGGCCGAAAACAATTTTGTCGATAAACGAGGTTTTGCTTATTAAAAGTTGTTGGAATATCGTGCATGTAGTAACGTTAGAAGAACACATATATGTATATGTACATATCATAGAAGTAACATACAAATGGTATATGTGTACATGTTCTAGAAAATGAGAAATGACTTAAAATGATAGGGACATGTGTCATAAAATGAAAGGTGCACATGTCATGAGAATTAAGGAGGTAAAAACACATATACACATTAGGTGTCCATGTGTAGAATCCTCTTAAGACACATAAGAGGGCATGTGTCTACATCCTAAATAATGCATGAATATGTAGTGGACAAGTGTCCAAAGCTAAATTACCAAACTAGCCTTGAAAACTACTATATAAAGGGATGAAATATTCACTTCATTTCATACATTCACAAGTGGAAAACAAATGCAAGAGAAGGAGTAGAAGTTTGGGAGAAGCTTAGAGGATAAATACAAGATGAAGATACAAGTATAAGGTGAGAAAAATTATTTAAGTTTATATACTCATTTCATGTTTTGAAGAAAAGTTGTGAAAGTTAAGAATGAATTATTACTCTCGACCTTTGAAAATATGGTTCGTTATTTTGGGCATAACTTTTACAATTCTTGATGAAATTTCGACTTCTCTATCAATTTGGAAAGCTAATTCAAAAGGCTACAACTTTCGACCATGCACTTTTTTCTAGTTCGGCCGTTTGCATACCCAAAAACTGGATGCAAAGGAAAGGAAAAAACAGCCTGAATTAGACATGTTAAAAATGCCTTGAATTATTGAATTTTATTTATTGATTAAATAAATAATTTTAAGGGTCTCTCTTTATGATAATTAATTAGACTAAGAGAGCTTCTTATTGTAGAAAATTTGGAGTCAAAAGCTATTTTTATTATGGAGAAACGAAGTCAAACTTTTTGCCCAAAAACAGGCTTAAAATAGAATTTCAGAGCTTTTTGTAGCATTTTAAAATGCTATGTTTTCCCTGAATTAGTTATGAAGCATAACAGGCTATACAGAACTTTTCATAACATCGCAGAAATGCTATACTAAGCTGCTTTTGTCTAAAATCATTATAAACTAACCAGAACTTGCCATAGCTTTTCTGGAAATGCTGTCTTTCGTTGCGTTGATCGTGAAGTACTTTAAAATGAGCAGAACTTTTCATAGCGACATAGAAACGCTATAATATATGTTTTGAGTCCAAAAAAACTATTCAAAACTGCACAAAGCTATACATAGCATAACCGAAACGCTGTGATAGATGTTTTGAGCATAAAACCATGGTAAATTGCTCCAAATCCTCTCAAATTTGGATTTGACATTTGATGTGACACAAAATAAATGATTGATGAGACCTTTGATGAGACCTTTGATGTGACCTTTGATGAAACCTTTGATGTGACATTTGATGAGACCTTTGATGTGACATTTGATATGACCTTGATGTGACATTTGATGTGATATTTGACGTGACAATTGATGTGACATTTGATTTGACATATAATATTAATAAATGAGTAACGCTTAAAGAACTTTTTAGAGAAATACAAAGGTGGGTTGAAGCTTGTTTATAAAGGAGCTTTTGCAAAAAGAAGATGATAAGTATTTAAAATAAAAGATGTTTATCTTTTGAAAGGAAGATCTATAGGAGATATATAAATGTTTTTTTCAAATAAAAGGCTAAAACGTTCTAGGGTGACAGAGAGGATAGTGTCTAGGCTTGGGTTTGTAAAATATAGTTTCATGCTCTCCCTGGCTATCCCTAACTGATCCGATGAATGGGGTGGTTAATTCAAAATTATTTGAAAAGTAATTTAAGATTACTTTTGAAAATCTCTACACGATACAAAGAGTATTTTGAAAGTAAACAATGATGATGATTTTAAATGTTTTGTGTAAAGAAGAACTACGTTGGCTTGATCCTATATCTATACGTAGGCAGTCACAAGGGATAGTGACGCAGCTGCTTTATTAATAAAAAATATATTTTTTGTTGATATTACAAAATAGAGCTATCATAAAATGGCAATTCGCGTATTTGAGTTATAAACTTTGAACGTTTATAACTTTTGGAATTTAAATCGGATCTTCACCAAACAAAGAACGTTTGATTTATATTGACAAAAGCTTTCAAATGAGTGAAAGCGGATTTTAATTTCGGCGTATAATTTTCAAGTTATGTTTCAAACTGTTTCGGAAAAGAACGCTATAAGTGCAATTATCGACCGTATCCATAAATAGATATTTTTAATGTTTAAAAAATATGGAAAAATATTGTAAAATTATTATAAATTATGTAAAAGTGGATTGAATTGGATTGGTGCATTTTTCATGTTTATTATTTAAGTCATGCTAATGTGTTTATCAAGTGTGCAGGAATGAATATCGATGTCCATCTTATTAGAGTTGCACAATGGCAGATTTACGGTAATTGTTTTTAATTTAAGCACAAACAGTTAATTCGATAAGTGGCATTTATTAAAAAATTATGTAGAGTAATTATTGATATTGTATGCTTATCAAATAAATGGCAACTATCATTGTTTGTTGTTTTTGGTCGCACGGCGTTTTCAGCAATTTTGACTGGTTGGAAATTCCGGGGCGTTACAAAATTAGTCACAACGCAGCAGAAAAACCCACCTACCTAGGCTTCTAAGTGGGTAACCGAGGTCTTTTCGCCATCAACGGTCAGTTGTCGGTTGATGAGCTCCAGGCTTTTCCTCTTGATCAACTTAGAAAGATGGAGGGAATACTTGGTAAGTTCGTTGGCCTGGTGATACGCAGTCTGTACATGCATCCATATGTCTACGGATTCCCTACTAGGAGCAGGATGGAGATCATAAAGAGACGACAGCTCGTCAAAATGATATTGCAGGAAGTATTGCTTCAAAACATCCTCCTCTCCTCTGCAGAAAACGCTTGGATTTGGAACTCTATCAGATTTTGCATTCCCGTCACGACTTCCGTGCCCGACCTTGGTTGACCAAACAGCAGCTCCCTCCCCTTAGCAGGTTGAATGGGAGCCGAAGTGGCGGTCGACGGGGGAGTTGTCGAAGGCAAAGATCGAGACCCACCTATGTTGAGCTGAGTATCTCCTGCGGATACGCGAACAGGAGGAGGAGGAGGTGTCGGAGATCGCCTAGACTGATCCCGGTCTCGATGACTACTGCCTCGATCTAACGGAGGTGGAGCACCATACAAGCTGGCGGATCTTTGGAAATATCTCGAAGGGAGACCTATAGGGATGCTGGGGATCCCCACGCCCATAGCTTCGTCCGCCGCGTCCACCTGCCAGCGAAACAAGCCGAAGTTAGTCAGGTAACTCATTTAGGCAAACATCTATGCTACGCAGTATTATGGATGTATGCCCTAAGTGTTCTCTCAACAGACCAGATTGTGGTCCGATCGAGGGAGTTAATCCTCAGCAGCACAGGAAATTTTTTCCAGGCTCGCCGTATTCGGCCATGGAGTCACTACTAAAGCAAGTCCCTTTAGGCCATCAAATTGGCCCGTGGGTTCAAGCGAGGCAGTGGCCCCTGAGTGAGTCGTAGGAGACTGCGGTCTAGACAACACTCCTTCCCCCTCCCCTATCGGAGGCGGGACGGGAATGGTCGGCAACCCCTCATCTCTGGCGACCTCCTCTTGACCACGAACCTCGCCTCCACGCACATCTCCTTGAGGCGGAGTAGTCCTTTGCAATTTTCTCCCGTTGAGGGAATTTTCATCTTCTGCCCAATAGGGGAAGAGCCTACTGCAACTCCCTCCTTTGGCGCACTAATAACAACCGCGGGCCTGATCACAGCCCGGTTGTCCGGCAACAACCCAACGTGGCGGAGGCGATCCTAACTTGTCACGGTACTGTTGTAGCGAAGATTTTCCGGTATCGCCCGCAAAGCAATGAGGCGTTGTCGGTATTCGTCTCCAATCGGTGCCTTCGGATTTCCTATCATATCCCATTAAAAACCATGAATAAAGGAAAGAATCCTAAAGTTATGGCAAGGAACGGAGTTAGAGAAACACCTACTTACTTCAATCCACCTTCTGGGAAATCTAGGAGGGTAGCTAACGAAGAACCATTCGTGCTTGAACACAGACAACCTGGGCCATGTCCCGACAAAGAATTTTATGGCAGCCGTCGCTTCCAGAGACCATTGAGAAGGGGAGGCAACGCTCGTTTTCCTTAAGTGGAAGAAGTATCGAATATCTTCCCCAGTGGGCACCTTGTTCAAAAACTCGCGGAAGAGAACGTAAGTCCCCAGGAGAGAAGCATAAGCATTGGGGTGTAATTGCGATGGCACGAGGCGGAAATAGAACAACATATCCCGAATGAAGTTATTAGCCGGAGGCACACACCCGACGAGGCAAGATTGACAGTTGCAGGTAGTAAGGCCTTCGGGCGGCACATGGACTCTGTCATCTCTCCCGGGGGCATCGGCATCATCCACCGGATGTTAAATTGCACTGCCATCTTCCTGACCATAGTAGCATCCAGGCACGAGGGTATTGAATCGACGGGATTCTCCAAAATCACCACATCAGGCAACATGTCCGGAGCTATCGCAGGTACGGCTCGTCCTCGCCCATGATATCTACATTCTCGGCCTCTTCAGACTGGGGAATATTGTCACTCAGGTTGCTCCCCGTGATCAGACGCTTCAGGTGAGTTGGTCGAAGTCGAATGAGAAGGTGTCGATCCTGCAGTGGTCTCAAGCTCGCTACCAGACGAGCTACCTCCAGGGGTAGGGTCAGATGTTTGTAAGGCGGGCTGGGAATCCTCAGATTCCATAGTCTTTCCGGTCCTTGATCTGGTCTGCATCTTTAGTTATACTTTAATGTATCAGTGTTAGAACGGACGATATAGTGACCTGTACCCCTCGTGTTGCAGACAACTAATATGTGCGTGAAATTCTATGCAATGATAAGCTACACAAAGAAAGTTCAGAACGATTCGTAACAGTCCAAGTCCCAGTCCGGTTGTATGGTTTACCCTATGTGAACAATCCTAAACCCCGCACGCGGGGTTAACAATATATGCATCAACGCTAAACATGCAAATCCAGGGGTTAATATTCGGAAGTCAAAGTCCATCGGTAGGACAAATTGGGAACCCGACAACGGCCACGTCCCGAAGCATGTCGGGCTCGAAATTTCGAGCTCCAGGTTTCAAATTTTCGAACCCACAAGGGTTCGAAGTTCCAAACCAGCCTGGGTTCGAAAACTCGAGCCCCTCTGGGTTTGAAATCTCGAACCTAGACAGGGACTCGAGAATTCGAACCCACGGGGTTCGAAAATCCGAACCCACGATGGTTCTATGCTTCGAACCCCCCGCGTTCGAAAATTCAAACCCGTTAGGGTTCAAGACTTCGAACCTGGTGGGTTCGAAATTCCGAACCCACTGTGCTTCAAAAATTCGAACCCACGGGGGTTCAAAAATTCGAACCTGGCTGGGTTCGAAGAATCGAACCCGCAAGGTCTCGAGGTCTCCACCGTGGGCCTTCGACCTCCTCTCCATCTCACCACCTCGAGTCAAGGTCTCACATAATTCGGTTCGAAATTTTTGGGTTCGAAGTTATTGGGTTCAAAGCTTTCAGCAATGGCGGCCAGAGAAAGAAAATTTAGGAGGAAGAAAAGTGAGGGGGGCCTATTTATAAAAGGAAAAAGGGTCCCTTCATATTCCAGTACGGGTCTGAAATTTCCGGACCTACCAGGTTCGAAATTTCGAACCCCCTGGGTTCGAAATTTCGAACCTCAAGGGGTTCGAAATTTCGAGCCCCATGGGTTCGAAATCCCGAACCCTTGGGCTCGAAATTCCAACCCCACTGGGTTCGAAATTTCGAGCTTACGGACTCAAAAATCTCCGACACTAATATATATATTTATATAAATATATATATATATGACGATGTTCGCACCACCAGGATCGGGAACGCTACGACACACTGCCTCATGCACATACTCCGTACGCACGCATGCCAACTCCCGTGCATCCACAGAGACTACGCACTACAGACATTTAACGATTTGAGCACAGCCCATCCTCCAAACGACGGCTCATCTGCACTGCCAGGGGAATGAACCCTAAAGCTAACACCTATTTACCTTTTGAATTATAGGAAAAATAAACAGCTTCGCCACTACCCCAACCTACGTAAAGCACATCATGTCAAAGACAAGACGTACTTTGGGGGGCAAATATTAACCGTCTTTTTGTCCAGTCCCCAGGAGAGCATCAGACATGCTCAACTCAACGTACCTTGAGAAGCTGAGGCCGAAAAGGGACACACACAAGAGTGAAGGAAATAGGATCAAGAAGGGACTGCTCCGCTTGTAACTTCGCGACATCCAGAAGACATCCAAGAACCAAGGCCTCGAACCCCGAAGGATCCACAAGCCTCAACCACCCGGTCACGGGATCCTCGCGCCCCTCGGAAGGACCTCACCAAGGCATGACGCGGAATTCACACCCAGCTGGGTGTGGAATCTCGCACCCATGCCTTGGTTCAAAATTTCGAACCCATACCTGGGTTCGAAATTTCGAACTCAGTAGGTGCGAGATCTCGAGCCCAGCGGGTGCAAAATCTCGCATCCATGGATGGCTTCGAGATTCCGAGCCCAGCGGGTGCGAAATCTCGCACCCATGGCTGGATTCGAGATTCCGAACCCAGCGGGGCGAGATTTCCCAATAGCGCCTGGGTTCGAAATTTCGAACCCAGGGGACTCGAAATTTCGAACCCGTGCCCAGGTTCGAAATTTTGAGGCGGCGGGTGGTGGGTTCGAATTTCCTGCATGTGGTCCCTATTTCTACCTAATCCTACCTACTCCCAATCTATAAATAGCCCATGGCCTCACACTTCAAAGGGTTTGGATTTTCTTCACTTGAGACCTTCCTAGAGCTACATGAACTCCATTATTGGCATCTACTATTTGAGGAAGAAGGAGAATTAAATGTTCTTTTTCTCAAATACCTAGCATATGGCAATTATAGAAGTGAATGTAATGAGCATGGCTCTACCTTGTAATTCTTGAGTGATTAATAAAAGTTCAACATCCTTCCAAAGTGGACGTAGGCATAATCCGCGGCCGAACCGCTATAAATTCCCTTGTCATTTACAACTTTCTCTTACTTAGTCTTGCGACCAAATTAACTATTCCTAGCAATAAGAATCTTTGGTGTTTACGACATTTTTTGCCATCAACAGATATTATATGTTTGTTTGAGTATATTATATATATACAGGAAAATAGGCTGAAGGAAAAACTTAGAAAAAAATTTAGACATAAGGAAAACAAGTTTGGATTTTAGCCACAAGGAAACATTTTAGCGTAAAGGAGGAAAATGATAGTAGGTCCCCTGAACTCCTCTTTTACATTAAAAAGTGGCTTTGTGGAAAAAATCCAAACTTCTTGTCCCTAAAACTAAAATTTTCTCCAAGTTTTTCCTTCTCCCTGAAAACCGCTTATATATATATATATATATATATATATATATATATATATATATATATATATATCTGTGATTGTGTATGACCTATGCTATATAGAAATATATGTATGTAAAAGGATTTTTGGGTTTGCGTTTGTGTTGTTTGTTGAATGCAGGCGTGTGTTATTTTATATGTATGTAAAAGAATTTTTGATGTTGCGTATGTGTTGTTTGTTGAATGTAGACATGTGTTATTTTACGTTATATATGTATGCATGTGCGTTTGTGCTGTGCATGGGTTGGGTGAAGTTGTCACTGCAAGGTTCAGGCCAAAATGCGACGACACAAAGCAATGACTTGCGACGGCTAAAAAATGCGGTCGTTGCAAACCTTCGCATGACCTGCTGATATAAACAACAGGCCGTAAGCTGTCTTCCTCATTTCCTTTCCCCAAAATAATATTCCCCAAACCCTATGTTGTTCCCCCTCCCCCATCCCCCGTTGCAGCAACAATTGTCTATATATATTAGTTATATCTATGTTTGGTGGTTGTGGCTATTATATATATATATATATATATATATATATATATATATATATATCGGATATTTCCCGTAGTACCGTTAGCGGATGCCCGTAGTTCCATTTGCGGATAATTTCCTATGTGCCCCCACAATATATAGTGGATGACCTTCTATAACGTGATATCCTGCCTTGAAGCAGGATGGGTATTATTTATGTTGGCTAACGTCTGTGAATGCAGCAAAAATAGGTTGGAGCAATCCAACTGGATCCCTCAAAATTTATTACCGTTTTTTTTCATATATATTATCATATATGATGTGTTAGAAAACCTGTGATTGATAATTGGGTGTTTTAGGTGTCTAAATATCGCTGGCCTTAAATATTAATATATAAAAATATCGTGAAAAGGAATTTAGAGATTTAAAAGGAAAAACTATTATTTTCAAAATAGAATTTCAATTTCGAATGGGCTAGAAAATATTAACTTGTTTGATAATAAAAAAAAGTAGTGCATTTATAAACGATGTTTATAAATGAAATGAAATAAATTATCGTTGGGTAAATTTGGGGATTTAAATTTAATGTGAATTTAAGATGGGAATTATGAACCGTTTTAAATAGGAAACTATGCAGTTTATTCCGACATTCAGAATGTAAATTGAATTAGAATAAATCCATACGGATTAATGATTTGAATTTGATTATGTTGAATTTGTGAAAATAAATTATTTACACTAAAGATATTGGAATTTTATTAGATAGATATTAAAATATAAAATGCAAAATATGAAAAAAGATTCTACGTTCATATATATATATATATATATATATATATATATATAAGTTATAATAATAAAACATTCTAAAATAGGAATAGGATTTCAAATGAAATTTGAAATGGAAGCTTGTTTTAATTTATAAAACAAGGAAAGTAATTTATAGAGATGTTTATAAATGTAGCGAAGAAAGTATTATTGGATAATTTAGTATTTTAAATTCAAGTATGAATTTAACAAGGAACTAGAAAACGTTGTGAAAAAGGAACGATAGATTTTATTTCGGAATTTGGAATATAACTCAATTGGGAAAAGTCCAATGTATTTATAATTGGAATTTGATTTCATCGAATTTTATAATTTATTTTTAATGGGACTGGAAATTAATATTTAAAAATGGAGTTGTGATTAAATTTATAACTGAATTATGAAATAATTGACGACCAGGGATAATCAGAAATATTAAGTTGGATTTGGAAAATTGGATTAATTTATATTAAAATATGTAAGAATGAGATTGAAATCTGCTAATAAACGAAGTTTAATCGCTTATAATTAAATATAATTAAAACGAGCTTGTCGCAACGCGGTAGTTGGTATTTTAACGTTTCGAACTTCAATTAAGTATATAAAACAACTCAGTTTAAGTCGGAATTCTTTGAAACAAGATTCGTCGGGACCTATTGAGTGATAGTTTTCTACTAGAAGAGAAAAATACGGATTTTGTCTATTAGATTTTGAGTTATATCAAAATCAATTTTCCAGAAAAACAGCGCTATAATCGTTTTATAAACCATGACGGTTTTAGTAAATCGAATAGAAGAATTTTTAAGTAAATAAGACTCGGATTTCCATTAGAAAAATTTAGACTTGAGTTATAAAATAAATATGAACTCAAGTGGAGCAAGTGAGTAAAATTTTCAAACAAAAATCAGATTTTTAATTATTGATTTAAGTTCACTAATTAGAGATGAAACTGTTTGATTGAGTTCTTGATCGAAATTGGACTTTGGATAAGTAAAAAGGATTTGTAAACTCATATTCAAAATCGAATATGGAACCTGAGTTGAAAATGGAATTCGACTGGTTTATAAGTCAATTAAAAATATATTTGAACGTGATATGTTCAAATAAAAAGTGAAATAGGCAAAAGAGCTAATTAAAGAATAAATTAGCTAATTGAGGTAAAATGATTGGATTGAGTTGGAATAAATTAGGAATGGACGTTTATATGTTATACAGGTATGGAATGAAGAGAATGAAGATCAAAATTTGAGTGCTCGACAAAAAGGTACGTGTTTAAATTTCATATGAGATTTATGAGCCTATTGGGTAAGCACTTGGTTTTTTTTGTTTTCTTTTTGAATGGAAAGGGGCTAGAGAGGCGATTTGTAGTTGTAACGAGTGACCCATACAAAGGAGACGCTAGCAATTTAAGGAGTTAGAATATTTTTAAGAAAAAATGATAATTAGAAATCAATATATCGATATATATAGAATTCGTTAAGGAAACAAACTTATAATACAATATTATAAACAAAAAAGAAATCTATAAATTTAAATTCGGCAAGAATAGAAAGAGAAACATATGCACGTTTAAAAGTGGAAAATTGGTTTTATATGATGTTTATTATTCTAGATAAGTAGTCTTGTCCGTTTTGAAGTTAAGAATGTTATTCGGTCAAGATCTGAGAGGTAATTATACCCCAACTTGATTAATTTCATTATTAACCGATGAATAGAAAGACTCAGTCTCGAAGACCAACGTTTAAGTAAAATTTAGTTGAATGTAATATTTTGGGTTGTTGTAACGATGTTTCATACAACATTTGTTTTAACCCAAGCAAATGGAATTTTGGAAATATAATATTAAATATTTCGTAAGTATAGATTTGAATGATCGTGAAAGGGAGAAGTAATTGCAAATGAATTCCAATCATAAATAGAAAATATTTTCTAAGTATAGATATTAAAAGAAGGTGATATATGAAACTGGTTTTCCAAATAGCGTAAGAGACTAAGAATATTGTTGAAAATATTGGGTTAACAAATATTGATATGGAAATGAAGAAGTGATTTAATTATTAAAATATTAATTAAGAGGCCCAGTGATTGTTTGATACTTTGGATGAATGTTGGTTTTTCTTCGATAGTTAAATAACCGACTATCGAAGTATTACCCAATATCATTGTCAATATGGAGAGACCGGTTGGATTATTATCCAAGAACCACTCTGTATTGGCAGTAGCGTTGCGAATAAGATTTTATGAAGACAAATCGAAGACGGAGTAAAGTGCAAGGGCTTTTTCTGTTGATACTAAGTAGAAATTGCCTAAGATGGATTAATGGAAATTGTGCCTTCATTTTTGTTTAGTCCTATAAAGAACATGTATGGATGAATGTCTGACAGAGTATTTCCAATGATCGCATATGCTGGTCTGTACAAATATACATCTGGTGGCGGTGAATTTATTCTCTTAGCATAATATCCAGAATATCTTTGTGCAAATCAATTAGTTATTAACGGATCTGACAATGTAGCATTCAAAGTGATTGTGCTATTATTGAAAGGTAAGTAATCGTAACCTCAAGCCTCATAACCAGGAAATGGTATAAAATCGGGTAAGTCGTATGACTAAGTGGGTTGCACCCAATTAGGGTGTATTGTCACCTGATCTTGGAAAATCATTTTGCTCTATCTTATTGTTGTTATTGCTTCGGAACGGTTGCTGATCCCAACCGTTGGTGACAATACACTCGGTACTCTCAAGCAAAGTGAGGGGTCGGTCATGTTAAGCCTATGTTGCAAGATGTACTTGTTGGACCCGGTGTATTCATCTCTAGAGATACACTGTCGGAAGGTGGTCCCACACCTTGCCAGTTGGAATCTATTCTCCAATAAGAGCCTGCGTTTTTGATTGTATATTATGTATATAGAGCGTGAGATGCAAGCGTTCTGCTAGATTGTTATTTACTTGTTTTATACACTATTATAATATTAGAAAAGTATTGATTTTAAAGAATATTTTGGGTTATCGTAAGGTAAAAACCATTCATGTTTATGTGTGGATGGGTCTTATAATTATCTTTTCTTTCGAAAAGGATTTTTAAAAGTTAAACCAGTGATTGGAGTTTATTCACACCAGTCCCATGACTAGCTCATAGTTTATTTTGTTCTGTTTTACCCTAAACACTTGGGTGCCCAAATTTGTACGGACAATCAAGTAGTTCATGTGTTTACAGATATGCTTGGAGGAATTTGGAGCAGGAGGCTTCAGTGTTAGTTCTCTAGTGTTATTTTCCTCTGTGTTGCATATGTAATGTACTATGATAATGATATTTATGTAAGTTAAAAAAATTATATTTCAAATGTTGTTATATATATATATATTATTTTATTTCGTTGCGATGTGAAATTATGTGTTGTTATTTCTATTCTTCTTCTATCTTTTTCTTTTTAGCCCATAATAATTCGTATTTCTGTGAAATTTGGGTTGAACATGTGGTGTTTATAGTCAACTTAAATAGTACGGAAATGCGGGCCATTCAGAGTTAAATGTAATCAAAGTTAGATATTTAATTTTGGTTTCAAATTTGAATCTGAGATATCGTATAAATGATTTTAAGTCATTTAGAAAATAAGGACCACAGTGTGAAAAATGTAAACATTTGATTGTTAAAGAGACCAGGATCGACTATTATCGTATTCTCTGCCAATACCGAAAACCACTTAACAACTGTGTATGTGGTGGAGAATCCAGAATGAAGCAGGTTGATTTGGAGGCGATTACTGGATTTGAAGAAAGAGAATGATGATGGATAGCTTTGACCTTCGTGTCATAACTGAAATGACTAAAACAGGAGTCATACCCAAGCCAATGTGAGTTAGCTACTCTTAGCAGACATGCTTCTTCGATACCATATATTACTTTGTAACCGATTTCAACGCCTTTGAATTTTGGAGTATTGTCTGAGGTGGGCGGTAGTCGCGGCTATGCGTTACCACTAGCCTGGGTTCGCGATTCGGTAGAATCCTATTGATGAGTATTGCCTCGATATCTTATCATATTTACCCTGATCGCACCCCTACAATTTTGATTTAACGTTGGCGTATCACAGCGCATCCCTATCCACACCGACATATTGGTGTGTTATATGCAAACTGTACGACAACGGTATAAACAGTGTAAGGGTAATAATGGTAATCTCGCTTACGCTATTCTGATATTTTACTTTACTGAATAGACACTATTATAATAGCGCATTATGTTATATGATATCTAGTTTCACGGATCCTTAGAGGATGGAAATTCCAAACATCCTTTAAGTTATTGATGCATTTCATTGAATAATTCACTTGAGTTGATTCATGGATATAAGACATCATTGCTCGGGTCAGACCGATATAAGTCATCATTGCTCGGGTCAGACTGATATAAAACATCATTGCTCGGGTCAGACCGATATAAGACACTTTAGTTGATTCACTGATATAAGACATCATTCCTTAGTGTCCTGATCCGAGTTGTTTTGTTTTCCATTATTGCTCGGGTCAGACCGAGTATTGTAGTATTGATATTTCGACTTTCGAAGATGGAGGCTATTGAAGACATCATCTCTATCTATTGGTCCTGATTATTTCTTCTTTGTATTAGAAATTCTTGTATTTAGACTTCCACTGTATTCGATTCTATAACTTTGATATTATGTCTAAGTTTTGAAATTTTATTTAGCAGTTTCATGAACTACTATTGTATTTTATTTATTCCACTGTGAGATATTCTGCTTTTCTGTGTCTGTGATTATGTGATTTGGTTTACTAAACCCCATAGCAATAACAATTTATCATTTCAAACGGTTCAAGTTGGTTTTATTATCGGCTTGAAGTGATCGAAAAGGTAGGTCATTACATACAAGCTGTTGTAAAACCTCTTTAATTTTGCCGATTAACAAATAATTCTATATGCAAGTTATCTGACACTTATTATTTTAAAATATACGTATGTCTTTGAAGGTGACATTGTTGGGAAATTATCTTTTATCTAAATCTCATTCGGTTGTGAAAAATGGATATTTTCCATATTCATGTAACATACGGTGCAACTTGTATTTTTTATGTTAAATTTTATCACTTGTGTTAATCTTTTGTTTTTATATCTCTCTTTTGTCTTAAATCTCAGTTGTTTGTTACAAAATGAATATTTCTCACATTCATGTTATATGGTGCAATTCATGCTTTTTATGTTAAATTTTATCACTTGTGTCAAACTTTTATTCACTGTCTCTTTTTAATCTTAAATTTCATTCGGCTGTGAAATATGAATGTTTCTCATATCCGTATAAAAAATGGTACAGTTCATGTCTTTTATGTTAAATTTTGCCAATTGTGTCAAGTTTACTATTTAATTATTAATTTTGAATTTATTCAGAAGGGAAACCAACCAGAGTCGTAAAACTCTCCCTAATGCACCTAGTCTGGTCTGCAAACATCACTTAAGTGGTTGATCTTAGCGTATGCACATGGTAAGCTCTTAGCACGTCATACACAATGTATTTTTCATATTCATTTCTTTGAAGGTGGCATTGTTGCGATATATTTTTAGTCGTAAATAACATTCGGTTGTGAAAAATGTATTTTTCATATTCATGTAACAAATTATGCAGTCGTGTTCTTATATCAGATTTTTATCATTTGTATCATGCTTTTGTTCTATATCTCTTTTACGTCTTAAAAATTCGGTTGTAAAAAATGAATATTTCTCACACTCATGTCATAAATGGTACAGTTCATGTCTTTTATGTTATATTTTATTACTTGTGTCAAACTTTTATTCTATGTCCCTCGTTTACCTTGAATCTCATTCAATTGTAAAAAATGTATCTTTCCCATATTCATGTAACAAGTGGTGCAACCCATGCCATGCCCTTTATGATAGATTTTGTCACTTGTATAAAGAAGTGTTTTGAGTTTAAAAAGCAAAATGTTTATTTGTTTCCTATTTTATTTATCTCATCCAACATAATTTTTATTTCTCGGTTTGGGGTGTGTGTGTGTGTATATATATATATATATATATATATATATATATATATATATATATATATATATATGCGCGCGTGTATATAGAGTTAAGATTAGCAGAGAAAAGCGCCTTCTATTCCAGGCATTCCACCAATAACACAGTCAGTTGATCATTAATAAGCTCTCTAATTTCAACATAAAATTTGCATAATTTCAGACAAATCAATAACATACAAACTGCCAAAAGCTACGTGGTATTCCACACTCTGTAACACATGCACATGACATGATACACCATTAAAATATATGAATTAGCCATGATATTTGTTCCCAACAGTAACCTTACCTTCAAAATAAACAGCCTCTAAGTTTCCTAGTTAACAATAAAGTTCAAAATAAGCTGAATTTGTGCTCCATTTGTAAGGGCCTAAAAAACAAAATCAAAAACAACAGGAACAGATCAAAACAAGCTGTCTGCAATAGTACGTAAAACTGGAAAATAAACAGATAAGCTGTAAAATCGTGCACAGAACACTTCAAAAGCAGTAAAAACAGCATGATCCTGAAGACTGGGACGTTTATTGATGGAAACAGAAACAACATAAACATCTATGTATGATGAATATTTGACTGTTATTTAATACTTTTTCGACAAAGTGTATTGATTCTCTTATTCCAGAAGGGCACACTTAGAATCCAAACAAAAGTACAAAGGAATAAAGATTTAGAAGACATTAGGAAATCATGTAGCAAGTGCACAAGGCTCCCATTTAATATATTTAATTTAAAAAAATTATAATTCAATATGGAAATTGATGGAAAACAACAGTTTAAATAGCTTATCGCAATTAGGAAAAAAAATAAAGATGAAGATGAGAAATCTTTGGAAAATAAATATATTATTAGATAGAATTACTTCATAATACAATGCTAAGAATTTTAAAGCATTAAAAGACTTTTGAATTGTTTTCGAATTGATTTCAAAGTATCAGTTTTGTGATTGAAGCAATATTTTGTAATGATCTTGATATAGAGGAAGTAGAATGTATTGCTAATCAGAGAGAATTGTAAAATTGTATTTACAAGTATGTTACAAGGCATTATATATAGGCTGAGATACAAATACATCGTTATGGATCAATAAGTGAAAATGGGCTGATAATTGGGCTTTGACCTATTAATATATAATATCATTATCAGCCGTATTCTCTCATTCTTTTACTCCCCCTCAAATCGAGATTAGGGTTTTCTTCTGTGTCTTCTTCCGAGCGACGATTTGTCGATTTAGATGCTTCAGGCTGTGTTTTTGAGAGCGAGAGAGCTTCCTTTCTTTCTCCTTTACTCAATTTGCTTATTTTGTCTTTAGATTTCCAGATTTGATCTTTATTAACAGTAATTTTGCTTGCCGTGCCTGAACTAGGGTTTGAAACAGAAGAGCATCCTTTCTCGACTCTTGTGCTGGATTGACGATCTCTGGTAGGTTTTGTGTCAGATTGATGGTGAGTAACTTCGGCAACCTTTAACTCATCTCGAAATTTCATAAAACTCTGAAAAGATAGAGCCTTAGTTAAGGTGTCAGCACACTGGTAAGTTGCAGGTACGTGTCTCAATTCTATTTTGCCTTTGATTACTTGATCTCTGACGAAGTGTTGATCTATCTCAATGTGTTTTGTTCTCGAGTGTAGAATAGGATTAGATGTCATGTATACTGCACTCTGATTATCACACCATAAGATCGATTTGTCTGTTTTGATATTTAATTCAGAAAGTAGTGATGTAATCCACATTATTTCTGCTGTTGCATTAGCCACACTTCTGTATTCTGCCTCTGCACTTGATCTAGATATTGTAGATTGCTTCTTAGAACACCAAGATACAATATTGTTTCCCATAAAAATGCAATATCCAGTAGTTGATTTTCTGTCATCAGGGTCTGATGCCCAATCTGCATCAGCATATCCAGTTATATTGTAATTGTTGCTTGCCTTTATATGTAGTCCATAGTTTATTGTAGCCTTCAAGTATCTCAGAATTCTTTTCACTGCCTTCCAATGATTATCCAAAGGAGCCTGCATAAATTGACAAACTTTGTTTACACTAAACACAATATCTGGTCTAGTGATAGTTGCGTACTGTAGAGCACCAACTATACTTCTATATTGTTTAATGTTACATATTGGTTCACCCCTGTGTTTAGAGTAATGTTGACTGCTAATCATTGGTGTAGGCATTCCCTTTGCATTGCTCATTTGAGTCCTTTCAAGTAGCTCAGCTATGTATTTCCTTTGAGACAGAAAAATTTCTGTTGCTGATTTCTTTATAATCTCTATTCCCAGAAAATAGTTTAGTTGTCCAAGATCTTTGATAGAGAATTCCTTGTCCAATCTTTTGATAATCGACTCAATTTCATCTGTGTCATTACCTGTCACCACAAGGTCATCAACATATATTAAGATATAAACTGTAGAATGATTACTATTTTTGATAAATAGTGAATTGTCTGATTTGGCAGATTGAAATTTCATGGAATGTAATGTGTTTTTCAATCTGTCAAACCATACTCTTGGAGCCTGTTTTAATCCATATATAGCCTTATTGAGCTTGCAAACATATGTTGAATTTTCACAATAGCCTTGTGGTTATACATCCTCTTCAAGTATGCCATTAAGAAATGCATTATTGACATCAAGTTTTCTTAGAGCCCATCCTTTGTTCATTGCAATGCTGAGAATAATTCTGATTGTGGATGATTTAACTACAGGAGAAAATGTCTCCTTGTAATCAAATCCTTGTTGTTGAGTGTATCCTTTTGCAACTAGCCTGGCTTTATATCTATTTATGCTTCCATCAGGGTTCTTTTTGATTCTGTAGGTCCACTTGCACCCAATTATATTCTTGTTCACTGGTGGTTTAACTAGGGTCCAAGTTTTGTTTTGTATGAGTGCTTGATACTCTTCATTCATAGCTTCTTTCCATCTTGTATCTGTCTTAGCTTGTTCATAACTTGATGGCTCTTCTAGTAAAGTAGTAGCTGTGAAAAGTTTGGGCTTGAAAATCCCACTTTTTGCTCTAGTTACCATGGGATGTATAGATGTAGCTTGAGGCACATATACAGGTTGATCCCCATGACTTTCACTGTCACTGTTTCTTTCTTCAACTTCATTGTTTTGATCATCACTGTTGTTATAATTGATGTCATCCCTTTCAGGTGATTCTCTGTTATGGTTTGAATGTTGATCAGTGTCACTACTTGATGATGCTGATCTGGCATTTCCATGCATTGACTCACCTGCACTTATTATTTCAGAGTATACAGGTATAGATGGTATGGATATGCTTGTGTCATACACTTTATTTGTAGTTTTTATGTTTTCAGATTGATATGGGAAAATTCTTTCATTAAACACTACATGTCTGCTTATAAACAGTTTGCCATTCTCATCCAAACATTTATATCCCTTTTGATTATGAGCATAACCTATGAATGTACATGGTCTTGACCTGAAATCTAACTTATGTCTATTGTATGGTCTAGTATATGGGTAACATAAACATCCAAAGGTTTTCAGGTAATGATAGTCTGGTTTGACATTCAGTAACTTTTCATATGGATTATTTCCCTTAAGAACTTTAGTAGGCAACCTATTTATCAAATAAACAGCTGTACTGAATGATTCTGGCCAAAATTTTAAAGGCATTTTAGCATTAGCTAGGAGTGTCAAACCTGTTTCCACAATATGTCTGTGCTTCCTTTCCACAAGACCATTTTGTTCAGAGGTATATGGACATGTAGTTCTGTGAACTATTCCTCTTTTGGTGAAGTAGTCATTTAGTGGCTTGTATTCAGTTCCACCATCTGACTGAAAATTTTTTACACATGAATTTGTTTGTTTTTCCACTTGTGTTATGAAATGTATAACTATATTACATGTTTCAGACTTGCATTTCATAAAGTAAATCCATGTATATCTGCTAAATGCATCTACAAAAGCTATGTAGTATTTGTATCCATAATCTGAGCTGATTGGTGCAGGACCCCATAAATCAGTAGCAATTAAATTCAGGGGTTCTGTATATTCAGATTCAGATGCATTAAAAGGTAATTTATGACTCTTTCCCATCTGACAATATTTACAAACATGATATGAGTCATATTTATCAAACTTGACATTGTTTTCAGTTAGAATAGACTTTACAATATCATAACTTGGATGACCAAGTTTGTTGTGCCATATATCTACAGTACTAAAATGATTATCATCATTGATTTCACTGTGATTACACAGTACATTTTTCTTCACATCACTTTTGTAGTGATTGGTAGTGAATTTGTATAGTCCTTTGCTCTCATTGCCCTGCAATAAAATAGCTTTAGTAAGTATGTCCCTGATTAAGCAGTATCTTGGGTAAAATTCAAAATACACATGATTGTCATTAGCAAATTGGGAAACACTTAAGAGATTTTTCTTAATGTCAGGTACCCTTAATAATTTGTTTAGTATTAATTGTTTGTTACCATTGATATATCCACTACCAGTATGAGTAATAGAGATTGACTCACCATTTCACATGCTAACTGATTTATTACCTTTGTACTCCCTGCATCCAATGTTGAGATTTTCCAGATTATTTGTTAGATGATTTGTAGCTCCTGAATCTGGATACCAACTTTCATCATTTATGTTATCACTTCTTGCAATATCTGACTGTGTCATATTGTCACTCTGAGTCCCTTGGTCTGGTTGAACATTTGCTATGTTTGCATTAGGGTTTCTCTGACTTGTATTGGCCTGATTTGGGGTGTAGTTCTGATTAAACCTAAAGTAACACTTGAGTGCTGTGTGTCCTACCCTTTCACAGATTTGACACTTTGGCCTATTTCCAGTGTTGTTGTTTCTTCCCCTGCCTCTGGCTCGACCACTAAAACCACCTCTTTGTGTTTGATTGTTGTTTCTTGTGTCCTTTCCCTTAAGACTGTTGGCATAATTGATTGATAATTCTGATTCTTGTGGTTTCTTACTTTCTAATCTTGCCTCATGTGCCAATAGTATTGAGTGTACCTCTTCTATTGGTGGTATTGTTCTTTGAGATGAAATGATAGCCTCTACAGCTTCATATTCATTTCCTAATCCATGCAAGATAGTCATAATGTGTTCAGATTCAGGTACCTTTTGTCCAGCAGCCTCCAGTTTGTCACATATATTTTTAGTCTTTGCAAGATATTCTCTCATACTGCTGTTATCCTTTCTTGAGTTATGTAACTGCCTTCTGTAATGCATGATTTTGGCAGAAGATTGAGAATTAAAGTTCTTTTCAATATTATCCCATATTTCATTTGCAGAATTACATCCTATCACTTGTGGTAGGAGATTATTGCTTATTGATGACAGTAGCCATGCACTTATCAGTCTGTCTTGTCTATGATACTTTATGTATTCTTCATTTTGCACAAACTTGTTTTCTTGATCAGTTACAAGTTTTGCTGGAATTTGCAGGGTACCATATAAATGTCCCTCTAGACCATATCCTTCAATAGCAGTTTGCACCTGAAACTTCCACAGCAGATAGTTATTTTCATCAAGCTTGAGTGTGATGAGTTGACTTTGTGGACTTATCACAGTTTTGATTAGTTGATCAACTGCTGTTTGTGGAGGCACAGGAGGATTTGATGATCCAGTTGATCCAAGAATAGAACCTTGTACAGGAGTTGATTCTACCATGATGAACTTAATAATGAACAGAGGGATCAAGAAATCTAACAGTTTAGAAATCAAGGCAGATCACCTTCCTGATGCCGATAATCTTGACAGACGCTCAGGTATGATGCAATCAGTTGCCTATCAAATGATGACAACTGTTCTGATGTCTGGCACTGATGTGGCACTTTCTTGAGTCGATTTCTTGATTTTCTTGGTGGCTGAAGGTGATTATCCTTTGATTTTCTATTTTTACGGCTTGAGCAGATCAGATTTGTTGCAGTCAAATTCAATTTGGCGAGGCACTGATCTGATGATGAAGGCCAACTCTCAAGTGATGAGTTTTCAACTCAGATGAGAAGATTAACCCAAATGATGACAATTTTCTGATGGGTTAAATTCTTTTTCCACACCAGAAATTGTTTTTGATTGAATTGCTGTTAAGCCTATATGGCTCTGATACCATAAAAGACTTTTGAATTATTTTCGAATTGATTTCAAAGTATCAGTTTTGTGATTGAAGCAATATTTTGTAATGATCTTGATATAGAGGAAGTAGAATGTATTGCTAATCAGAGAGAATTGTAAAATTGTATTTACAAGTATGTTACAAGGCACTATATATAGGCTGAGATACAAATACATCGTTATGGATCAATAAGTGAAAATGGGCTGATAATTGGGCTTTGACCTATTAATATATAATATCATTATCAGCCGTATTCTCTCATTCTTTTAAGCATGGTTCTAGAGTTTTGAATTTTAACAGGAGGCAGCAAATAACAATTTAAAACGTAAATTCTAATTCAAAATAAATTTGGGTGTTATTTTATTGTTTTTAAAAATTAATACTAACAATAATAAATGAGTGATTTGAAACTTGCATGAACAAAAGGCCTATTTGAATCACATTTAGTGTGCATGCATGTGTATTAATGCAAAATTTACAAAAGTAAACAAGATAACATGCTCTATGGTGCATTGCGCCAGCCTTGCACTATTTTGCATTATTTGCTATTGACTGCCATCTCTAGTAATCAAACAAGTTTACCCATTATAGATAAGCTCGAGACTAAGAAAATGTTGAAAACTAAGCCGGGGTAATATGACCTATTCCTTGTAACATTTAGGAGGATGTAACGCAAAATAATTTGAATCTCTGCTCCTATATGTCATCGAATTACTTTCCCTACGAGTTTTACGAGCCACATCACCCAAAAATTTATCAAAGTACTTAAATATAAAACCCAACATATATATATATATGTATATACGTATTATGTATGCATGTATGTGTGTGTATACATGTATATATGCATGTATGTGTGTACGCATGTGTATATGTATGTATGTATGTATATGTGTGCATGTGCGCCTATGCGCACAACTTTGCTGTTGCCTTTGGCATTAAAACCAGATTAACCTAATACAAGACCATCATCCAGAAACAGTCTATTTGACTACAGAACTCTGCCATAACTTGACTGTAACAAGGCATATGAGTAAATGAATGTTTCGAAACAAAAAAAAATGAAGATTATTGCCAACATGTAAGCATTGCAAAATAGGACCATGTCTAGTTGGTTTCATAGACAAAATGAATAGTTTGACTTTTGATTAGAGTAGTATGAAGTAAAAGTTAGTTCTATTGACAAACCCAGTATCAGCACTTACAATCAAATATAGTACCATACAAGATTCAACAAAACTGAAAAGCATATGAGAAGGAATCCATTTTGCTTGTAATTTTAATAGAAGTTATGAATGCTTATGTTGCATATTATTTCACGTGTATTAGAGCAGTATAAGTAGAAATAACAATACGACATACCATATCTAGCAAAAAGATACTCTAATAAACCAATGTTAAAAAATGTTGAATAAGCATGAAACAATAAACATGGCATGCTAAAATTATGTAAAGAGGATCGTTGTTTCATGAATACTTTATGAAACTCTAGTGTGACATGCTACAGATTTCACTTGATTATATGAGAAATTGAAAAACAAAATAAAGTGGATGTCCTTTTAAATTTTGTAGTTACAGATGGTGCAAAGCGATTTGTTCTGCATATACGCCTAGAAACAGACGCTCACAAGTAATAATACAGGTTGTGCAAAGAATTGTTATACTATTTAACATTTAAGTACCAAAGCGCAAACTAAAACTTTGAGCCTTAGCAGCGAAGATTTCATATGAATGTGTTATCAAAGAACGTGCTATAGTGACAAATAGTGCATAGCGCAGGGTTTGCACTAATTTACTTATAATAGCACAGGGATCCCTTATAGCGTAAAAATAGCGTGATATTTTGTCAAACTGCAAAATAGTGCATACATAGCACGATTTTTTTTCTTTTTTTCTTAAGGTTCGGACGGTGAATACAGCCCAGTCTGACCCGTTTTCATTGGGAGTTGAATAATTATGCAACATATACATTTTGCTTTCTGATTCAGCTCACAACTTCCAATCTATGACAAACATCTTTTCTTCCACAAATCGATATCAACTATTGAAAGGCTGAAGTTGACTCAATTAAACTTACATGTTTGTTTATTTATTTGATTTCTTAACTAATTTCCCTTTTTGATTTCTCTTCCTTCTCATACCCGGACCACCATCATTTAATACTGAATCATAAGATATTCCCCCCACCCCCACTCCTCTCTTTTTTCTTTATCCAGAACCAGGCTACCATACAATTTCTACTTTCTAGTAACACTAGGAATGGAGATTGAACCATGAATTTACCTCAACTTTTACGTTATTTTAATGAAGTATATTAATATTTGTTGCTAAATGAGGAAGCAAATCGTTTCTATAGTAAATTAAATTTCAATTAGGCGTAATATACTTGATTATTTGTAAAAAAAAAAAAAAAAAAAAAAAAATTGAAACTAAAAAAAAAAGATGTGCGCTACAGAGCAAAAAGAGAAATAGTGCATAGTGCAAGTCTTGCGCTATTTTACACTATTTGCTATTGATTACCCCACATATGATTATTTATATCGTTACAGTTGAACCCTACATATTTACTAAAATCTGATATAATCAGCACCAACAAGGTATAACCTAATTTGGTGATTACAGAGCTTTCAGCTATGAAATAAGTATGACAAATTGTTGGTCGGTAAAACACAATACTCAGACAATGTAGGGGATTAAGCTAAAGAAACGAACTTGCACCACAGAGATGACCTTGGGCAATGACACTTGAACTGATGACATGCAAAATGCATGGCAAAAGATGTAGAATAAACAAGTGAAACAATCTTTGTACTCCACGAACATGGTTATTTCACGACAAATCATATGATAATTTCAAAAATAAAAGCAGAATCTCACCTTGTGCTTATTTGTTCAGCAGATCATCTTGCGTACCATTTTTCTTATTTCTATATCAATTTTCAGCATTTTTGTCTCTAGTTCCACGTCCTTCACTACAAGCTCCTTCCATTTCTTTTCAAACTTTTCGCACAATGATTTATTAATTATTTCGAAAGCATTCTCTACATCATCCATCGAAAACCCTTTCTCATGTGACAACTTTTTTGTTAGCTCAAACATGACTGGAAACATTTCACTGTTTCTATTATCGTCGTTGTTGCTTTCGTCTTCGTTATTGTCATCATCCTCATCACGGCTTTCCTTGGCTTTCAGCTTTTTTCCTTTGTTTTCTTCTGAGATTTCTTCTACTGCTGATTTCTTTCTTTTGCCTTTGCTTTCATTTCTGTTCACAATATTACCTTTGACAGCATTGCCATTTTTGTTTACAATATTACCTTCTACAGCCCTTCCATTTCCTGCACCCCATATCTTAGCACAAAGATCAACAAATGTTGATAGCTTAGGATTATCAATGTCGATTCCGCTTCGAATTAGCTTAAAGTATTTCCTTTTCAAATTTCGGATTTTATTGTATAACTGATAGCAAGAAGAGACCTTTCTGGTAAGAAAATTATTGACAGAACAAAAAAGAGGGTTCATAGTACTTTCAGTAGGAATTTTCCCGCCATTGTTGGACATAAACTCCACAACCCTTTCAAGAAGCGAGATAGAATCTTCATCTACAATTCTGGCTTTCTGTCCAGCTGCTGCAAACTTGGAGGACGACGGGTTCGCAGCAATAGGTTTTGGTGATATAGCGGTTGGTGGAGAAGAATTTTGAACTGGAGATTGTTTCGAACCTTCTGCTTTCTCCACATTGGATTTGGAGCTTTCGACGTTTGAAGTTTTAGATTTCTTCGATGATTTCTTAGGGTTTAGAGAAGGATCCGACGACGTTAAAGTTTTTTTCCCCATTTCAGTTTCAGTTTTGGAAAATTTTGAGATGTCAGCTGTCAAGCACGAATTCAGTAGTGGCCTTCGGAAAATTTTGAGATGCCAGCTGTCAAGCACGATTTCAGAACTCAGAAGTGGACTTTGTTTAAAAGATAGCCGATTCTAGTTCAAATTATCACACTCCCGCTGTTTTATTTTGAGGATGGCTGAGGGCCGTTCGCAGCAAGAATTTGCCACGACCACGTTTGCGTTTGCGTCCGACGCGTCAGACACCAACGGATTTTTCCACGTTCAAACAACACGCCTGATGAACGTTGGAAATCAAGCCGTTGGCGTTCGACGCGTCGGACGCGTCGGACGCCAACGACTGATTTCCAACGTTCATCTTCCTTCCCTCTATTTAACCAACCTCTCCCCCTCCTCTATTCACTACACCATTCACTACTCCTCTAAATATCATACATATTTCCTAATTCAAGCTTCAACCAGGTATTTTACAGTTTAGTATTTATATTTTTTCCTGTTTATTTAACTAATTTCTGATTTTTATTTGTTTTTTCCATTTTTCAGTATGGCGAATCGAAAAGTTGCACATCACTGGTCGTTCGCTGGCACTCAGCTCATGTTGCAATGTTCTATTGAAGCTTATGGTGCTTGTGGCAACAACAAAAAAGGTGTTCATAAAGCCATTGCAGAAAAGTTCAATAATGTTCTATTGTATTTCTGTCGTATTTATGTTTGTATTTCTGATTATGTAATGAAAAATGTAGTCGTTCTGTTTTATGCAATTAATACTTAAATAATTTAACAATTAAATACCACGCTCAAATACCTCGTTCGCAGCTAAAAACACAATTCTCCGTTGCTACAGTACCACGCTCAAATACCCCGTTCCCGTTCGCAAAGAACACACCCTAAAGGTACTCCACGTGCGGTTAAGTGGAGAACAAATTTTTTTTAGGGGTATTATAAATTAAGGACACGTTTAGATAAAAAATTAGAACACGGGACACCAAAGTTTTATAATTGAAATAAGGACACGGTACTGCAAAATTTTAACACGTTTGGATATTTTCTCGTAACCCGACCCGATATTCTTCACTTTACCTTTTCAATTAAAATTACATTTTAATGGCGATTCACTTTACAGCGAGCTAGAGTATTCCGATCTAGGGTTTTAAGCAGCTTACTTACTTCATTTTACTACCTAGAATTTTGCGAGCTAAGTTTTTAATCTGCTTACTAACTTCATTTTACTGTTTTTAATGTTCGAGGTAGGGTTATGCATCATTGCAAGTTCGAGTTAGGGTTTTCCGTGCTCACCATCACCTGCTTACTCTCAATCCAATTTTCTTCAACCTACGGATTTACTTGTCGATGACGATAACAAGATCTAGAAGAAAGCTGAACAACAAGATAATTTAGAAACCGATTTTCCAGTTGTCTTGAAGGATTAGAGCAAGTTAAGTAACTAAAAGCTAAATTCCATAGTTGATGACTTGTAGATTTATCAATTTCAACTGCATGCAAAACAGTTCAACAGATTTTGAATAGTAGATTTATCAATTTTCTAAAGTCCAATAAAAATAAATTTTGACTTGTATATTTATCAATTTTACTGCATGCAACAGTAGAACAAATTATGACTTGTACATTAATCATTTTTGATTTCTATTGTTATGTAATATAAAGCTAAATTCCATAATACAGTTAATTTACATGTGTACATGTATCAAATTCAAATGCAAATTAGTATAATAAATTGATAAGTTCAGTGATACATAGATTATTCCTTTTCAATTGGTACGTATATTATATAAAAAAATGATAAACATTCCACAAATCTATTTATATTGTCCTGCATATTTATCATTTTGAAATGTTACTTACTGTAATAAAAAAGCTAATTTCAACATTACATAAATTTATACTTTCCAGCAAACACTTATTATATAGTATGAAGTTAAATTTCAATAGTTGTTTATCTAGCCCTTTTATACTGCTATTTAGTATCTAATTTAATGATAAATCCAACCATTCAGTTTATAATGACCTATACATTCACACTAATTAATCAATTTTCCATAGTCTAATAAAAATAAATTTTGACTTGTATATTTATCAATTTTAGCTGCATGCAACAGTTGAACAAATTATGACTTGTAGATTAATCATTTTTTATTTCTATTGCTTTGTAATATAAAGCTAAATTCCATAATACAATTAATTTAGATGTGTACATTTATCAAATTCAAATGCAAATTAATAGATTAAGATGATAAGTTCACTGATATATAGATTAATCCTTTTGAATTGGTACTTATTATATAAAAAAAAAGATAAATATTCCACAAATCTATTTATATTGACCTGCATATTTATCATTTTTGAACTGCTACTTACTGTAATAAAAAAGCTAATTTCAACATTTCATAAATTTATACTTTCCAGCATATAGTATGAAAATAAATTTCAATAGTTGTTTGATTTATCCCTTTTATACTGCTATGTATCATCTAATTTAAAGCTAAATTCAACCACTCAATTAACTATGACCTACACATTCACACTTTTATACAGCTAGTTACTATTAAATTAAAGATAAATTCAGTATAACTGTAATTTCAATCTGTGGATTTATCTTATTGTACAGGTAATTATTGCATACTTTAAAGCTAAATGCATGTCACTTTACATATTATACAGATAATTGATTGTCAATATAAATGTCACTTTACATTCACACTTTTATAAAGTTATTTTTATCCTACAATTATAACTATTAACAATATTTTTATTCCACAGGTTCAAATCGATGAAGATACATCAGATTTTCAGTCATCCCAAGAAAAAAAGGACAAACAAAAAATGAAACAAGTTATACAGCAGAAGGAAAAGCAAAATGAGCTCAATGATGAAAAACATGAAGGGCTGGATAAAAAGCAAGCTGAACGGTCCACAAAGCAGCCTGAAGCGAATACAGAAAATCAACATGAACAGAATACTGAAAAGAAACCTGAAGCAATTGATAACAACCAACCAGAAGCAAAGAAATCAAAAAAACAAACAAAAACGAAGAAGAAACAAAAAGAGGAAAAACCACAAAGCATTGCAATAATAGAGTATGACAGTGTCGAAGAACATGATCAAGTGGAAATAATCAACAATACATATAGATGCAATTTGCGAGGTATTTTTAAGCTTATCCAACTTATCAAAGCAAAAGGTTATTTTACAGAGAATCCGTTAGAGTTTCTACAAAAAACACCATTTCACAACTTTATTAGAATGTTCTACGAAGGTCATGTTAATAACTTGGATTTTGGTAAATGTGCAAGGAATTTAGATTCATTAATTACTTGCTACTCAGTTGACAAAGAAAGGTTTGTAATTGGAGGAGAATTTCTGGAAGTGACATTAGATGATATAAGTTTAATTTTCGGAATGCCAAAATTTGGAAAAAGCTTATTCCCTTTAGGACCAATAGGCTTTACTAATTTAGATGAAAATGAACAACAATTCATTAGAAGGAACTTTGGAGGATGTGGGGTTATATCAAGGGATATTATTGAAACAAGAATCAAAGAACTATTGGAAATCAAATCTTACAAATATGAAAAAGATCTCCCGCTTCTCATAATAATGCATCTTCTAGTAACGTTCTTTTTTCCGAACAACCAAAGATTACTACGATGGGCATTTGTTCCATATATCCTTAATTTGAGAAAGATGAATTCCATCTCATGGCCATCATCACTGAAGGAAAGCATCACTAAAAGCTTAACTAACTTCAGAAAATCACCAAGGAACATTTCTGGTTGTGTAATGCTTACACTGGTATGTAAAAGTAAATTTAATTTTAAACAAAATTACTACAAACTAACTTTGTTTTCCATCATAACAGTATTGGTTATGTGAGCATATCAAAATTGTTGTCCCCAAAAAAATTACCGACTCCACATTACCAAGAGCAGCTAAATGGAATCTTAGCATATTGAGACATAGGATATCATATGATGGTCTGAAATACTTGCCAAAAAAAAAGGTAATACTTCCTCACAAGCTTTACTATTTTTATTATTAGAAATGACATCTTATTTTTTGTATGCGATATATTAAGAAATGAATAAATAGCACATAGCTTTCTGATCAGCTAGAATTTCATAAATAGCAAATGGCTTTCTGATCAGCTATAATTGCATAATGCTGTCAAAGCTTATGAATTGTTGAATTTGAAAGCAGGATCGAGATTTAGATTTTCATTGAACTATATTCATTTTGAATGTCTTATTTCACTTATAAGTGGGAAACCATTGAGTGTATCAAGCTTTCTTTTAGTTAGAATTACAAGTCTGTGATATTTACTTAGAAATTTGTTGGAAACACATACAAAGTTTTTAAGTTTCCTTCATCTCATCTGAGATATCAGACTGAGATTTTCTCTGAAATCCAAGATTTGACTGTTTGATTAATAATATCAGTTTTAGATCTTCTTCATTTCAACTGAGATATTAGCTCTTGATTTTCTTCAAAACCCGATATTTTTGAAACCTTAAACACATATTTCTAAGTTAATAAGGACATATTCCAAAATGAACGGTAATATTATTCATTCTTATGATTGAATGAACATATCTAATTTTGAAATAATTGGCTAAACTTTCTTACATTGAAACTTTAGCCTTTTATTTCCTTTTTAAAAATATACATATATATATATTGGGCCTGAATTATTGATTGAAGTTTATTGATTTTTTGGTCCAAAATATTACTTTATTTCTGGAAACAAAACAGTAAAAATCTCGCTAGAATTTATTTTCTTAAATTTAACCTACTTCATAAATAGCACATAGCTTTCTGCCTCCAATTTTTTTGATCAGCTAGAATTTCATAAATAGCAAATGGCTTTCTGCCTCAAATTTTTTTGTATTTTTATCGCTAATTTAACCTACTATGCATGAATAAATAATGTTGAAAAACAAATAGCTGCATATGTTTCAATTATGTACACACATACTGTTTTCCAGTATATGCCACTATATGCAATATATAATCCTAAAATTTCATGTACAGATCAACAAAGAGCTACTAAATGTCACAGATTATGAGAAAAGACTACTTGAAAAAGAAGAAGATAGTGATGAAATAAGAAGTTCAGAATACAGTCCAGATTTGAAATTGGAAACAAATAGTTTGGGACAACAAAAAATGATGCAATATCAAATTCAGCAGCTGGAATCAAAGCTAAAGGATATACAAAAACAATTATCTGATGAAATTGAATTGAGAAAGAAAAAAGACTTGGAGATTATGAAGCTGCTGAAAGAAAACCAAATTTTAGAAAAAAAAACTGAATACTCCATCAAGTGCCAACAGCAATGACAACACAAAACCAATACAGCTATACACAGACAAACTCATGAATATAACACCACCAACATTCCACTTTGTTAATTTGTGATCCGAAATTCTCATTAGGATTGGTTCAGCTGATGTGTCATCTAAAGGATATTATTTAGTTCCTTAATTTACTCTCTTGATTGAGGATTGGTCCAGCTGATGTGTCACCTAAAGAATATTATTTAGTTCCTTAATTTACTCCCTTGATTGAGGTATTTTCAGCAACCTCATTTAAAGGATAAAGAAGATTCTCTCTTGATTGAGACATTTATAGCAACCTCATCAAAAGGATAAAGGAGATTTTAATTTACTCTCTTGATTGAGATAAATGCAGCAACCTCATTGAAGGATAAAGAATATTCTTATTTTTATTCTTTCTCTCCTTATCTGAATGCATGAAAGTAGAATATAAATTTACTGCTATGGTTGATATGTTGAATAAGCTTGTAACAACTCCATCAATTAAATCAATAAAGTTTGCCTTTCTCCCGTGGTTTTTTCCCGCAAAGGGTTTTTCCACGTTAAATCTTGTGTGTGATTTTATTCTTTACTTGCTTCTTTGATCATTTATTTATTCACAAGTGGTATCAGAGTGCTGGTTTATTCAACATGGCGTCGTTAAAGTATGATCTTCCGCTATTGGATCGAAACACTCGATTCTCATTGTGGCAAGTGAAGATGCGGGCGTTGCTCGCACAAGCTGATTATGATGATGCATTGGATGGATTCGGGAACAAGAGATTTGATCTATGGACCGATGATGAGAAGAGAAAGGATCGGAAGGCTTTGTCGCAAATTCAGCTCCATCTACACAATAATATTTTACAAGAAGTTTTGAACGAGAAGACAGCTGCTTCTCTTTGGCTGAAACTGGAGTCAATTTGCATGACCAAGGATCTCACAAGTAAGATGCATCTCAAACAAAAGCTGTTTCTGCACAAATTGCAAGAGGGAGGTAATTTGCTTGACCATATTTCTGATTTTAAAGAGATTGTTTCTGACTTGATTGCAATGGAAGTCAAATATGATGATGAAGATTTGGGTTTAATCCTATTATGTTCTTTGCCCAGTTCTTACTCAAATTTCAGAAATACCATATTATATAGTCATGATACTCTCACTCTAAATGACGTTTATGAAGCCTTGCACGCCAAGGAGAAAATGAAACAACTGGTGTCTTCAACTGGATCAAGCTCTCAAGCCGAAAGCTTGTCCGTTCGTGGCAGGACAAAGGAGAAAAATTCAAATAATGGATCTCGAGGCAAAAGTTCCAATGCCTATAAAGGTCGATCTAAATCTAGAGGCAAATACAAATCTTGCAAATATTGTAAGAGGGATGGACATGAAATATCCGAATGTTATAAGCTGCAGAACAAGGAAAAGAGAAATGGCACATACAAACCAAAAGATAACAAAGAAGATGAAGTTAATGCCAATTGTGCTCGTAATGATAGTTCTGACAATGAGATGCTTGTTGTTACCGTGTTTGCTGGATGTGCTGAGATTAAAGATGAATGGATACTTGACACTGCTTGCACTTTCCATATGTGTCCTATTAAAGATTGGTTTACAACCTTAGAACCCATAAAAGATGCTGGCTCAGTTTTGATGGGTGATGATTCGGCATGTAAAGTAGCAGGAATTGGTTCTATTCAGATCAAGATGTTTTATGGCGCAATCAGAACTTTAACAGATGTTCGGTTCATTCCCAACATGAAGAGAAATCTGATTTCTTTAAGTGCTCTTGATGACAAAGGGTACAAATATTCAGGTGGAGGTGGTGTCTTGAAAGTCACAAATGGTTCTCTTATTGTAATGAAGGGAAATCTTAGGCAAACAAATGGCCTTTATTATCTTCAAGGCACTACTGTTTCAGGTAATGCTTCCCCTGTTATCTCAAATAATATTTCTGATTGTGATACTGCTAATCTTTGGCATATGCGTCTTGGACATATGAGTGAATTAGGTCTGTCGGAGTTGAACAAAAGAGGACTTCTTGATGGGTACAACGCAGGCAAGTTGAAGTTCTGTGAGCATTGCATTTTTGGCAAGCATAAGAGAGTGAAGTTCAACACTGCAGTTCATACAACAGAAGGCATTCTAGATTATGTGCATTCAGACTTATGGGGACCGTCTAGGAAAGCATCCATGGGCGGTGCTTGTTACATGATGACAATTATTGATGATTATTCCAGAAGAGTTTGGCCTTATTTTTTGAAACATAAATCTGAAGCTTTTTCAGCTTTCAAAGAGTGGAAGACTATGGTTGAGAGACAAACTGAAAGGAAGGTAAAGAAGCTTCGGACTGATAATGGGATGGAGTTTTGTTCAGATGAATTTAATTCATTTTGCAAGGCTGAAGGCATTGTTAGGCACTACACCATACCTCACACTCCTCAGCAAAACGGGGTTGCCGAGCGTATGAACAGGACTGTCATTTCTAAGGCTCGCTGCATGTTGTCAAACGCAGGTTTGGATAGACGTTTTTGGGCTGAAGCTGCTTCCACAGCCTGTTATCTCATCAACCGCTCTCCCTCTGTTGCTATTGGTAAGAAAACTCCGATTGAGGTATGGTCTGGTTCTCCAGCAAATTATTCTGAATTGAAAGTTTTTGGATGTATTGCTTATGCTCATGTTGACAATGGAAAGTTAGAGCCAAGAGCTGTTAAGTGCATTTTTCTTGGTTATAAGTCTGGTGTTAAAGGCTATAAATTATGGAATCCTGAAACAAGTAAGGTTGTAATTAGAAGAAATGTTGTGTTTAATGAATCTGCTATGTTACATGATATTCCATCTACTAATGATCTTGTTGAGAGTAAGCAGAAATCAAATGTCCAGGTGGAGCATATTATTGATACAGATGCTACATCAAACGCAGAAATTGAGGGACAAGATGAAGCACCCATTGTTGAGGATCCTCCAGCAGTTATGCAACCACCGCAACAATCTATTGCAACAAACAGAACTAGAAGGAATCCAAAACCAGTAAGAAGGTTTATTGAGGAAGCAAATGTTGTTGCTTATGCGTGCGCTGTAGCAGAAGAAATAGAAGGTATTGCCGAGCCTTCTTCATATTCTGAGGCTGTTATCTCTAGTGATTCTGATAAGTGGATGGCTGCTATGCATGATGAGATGAAGTCACTTGAAAGAAATGACACTTGGGACTTAATCAAATTGCCTAAAGAGAAGAAACCTATTCATTGCAAATGGGTTTTCAAGAGAAAAGAAGGTGTTTCTCCAAACGATAAGACAAGGTACAAAGCAAGATTAGTTGCAAAAGGTTACAGTCAGATTCCAGGTATTGACTATAATGAAGTTTTTTCCCCTGTTGTGAAACATAGCTCAATTCGCATGTTACTCAGTATTGTTGCTATGCATGATTATGAGCTTCAACAGTTAGATGTAAAAACTGCATTTTTACATGGAGAATTAGAAGAGGATATTTATATGCATCAACCTGAGGGTTTTATCATCCCTGGAAAAGAAAATCTTGTCTGTAAATTAAAGAAATCTCTTTATGGATTGAAACAGTCACCTAGGCAGTGGTATAAAAGATTTGACACTTTTATGCTATCTCAAGGTTTTAAAAGGTCCAATTATGATAGTTGTGTCTATTTGAAAATTACTACTCATTCAGCCATTTATTTGTTACTTTATGTTGATGATATGTTGATTGCTTCAAAAGACAAGGTGGAAATTGAAAATTTGAAAAGGCAGTTAAGTAGAGAGTTTGAAATGAAAGATTTGGGAGATGCTAAGAAGATTCTTGGCATGGAGATATCAAGAGATAGAACTTCTGGAAAATTATACCTAAGTCAGAGTGGGTATGTTAGAAAAGTGCTTCGCCGTTTTAATATGCTTGATGTCAAACCTGTAAGTACTCCTCTTGCTGCACATTTTAAATTGTCATCAGCCATGTGTCCACAATCAAATGAAGATATTGAGTACATGTCTAGAGTTCCCTATTCTAGTGCAGTTGGTTCACTTATGTATGCCATGGTTTGTTCGCGTCCTGATTTATCACATGCTTTAAGTGTTGTCAGTAGATTCATGGCCAATCCTGGAAGAGAGCATTGGAAAGCAGTTCAATGGATTTTTAGATATCTTCATGGCACTGCAAATGCTTGTTTGCAGTTTGGTAAATCTAAAGAAGAACTTGTTGGTTATGTGGATTCTGATTTTGCAGGTGATTTGGATAAAAGGAGATCATTAACAGGTTATGTTTTCACCATTGGTGGTTGTGCTGTAAGTTGGAAAGCAACCTTGCAAACTACAATAGCATTATCAATTACTGAGGCCGAGTATATGGCTATTTCTGAAGCATGTAAAGAAGCTATTTCGCTTAGAGGTTTATATTTTGAGTTTTGTGGAGATACATCTTGCATTACTATATTTTCTGATAGCCAGAGTGCTATATGCCTTACAAAGGATCAAATGTTCCATGAGAGAACTAAACATATAGATGTGAGGTATCACTACATTCGAGATGTTATTGCTAAAGGTGGTGTTAAAATTTGCAAGATAAGTACTCATGACAATCCCGCTGACATGATGACAAAGCCAGTTCCAATTACTAAGTTTGAGCTTTGCTCAAGCTTGGTTGGCGTTACAGTATAGTCTTTAGGGACTATTGGAGCAAGGCAGATATTTACTTGTTGAAGGAGTTCGTTTTTTACTTCAAGATGAGAATTCGTCTAAGGTGGAGATTGTTAATTTGTGATCCGAAATTCTCATTAGGATTGGTTCAGCTGATGTGTCATCTAAAGGATATTATTTAGTTCCTTAATTTACTCTCTTGATTGAGGATTGGTCCAGCTGATGTGTCACCTAAAGAATATTATTTAGTTCCTTAATTTACTCCCTTGATTGAGGTATTTTCAGCAACCTCATTTAAAGGATAAAGAAGATTCTCTCTTGATTGAGACATTTATAGCAACCTCATCAAAAGGATAAAGGAGATTTTAATTTACTCTCTTGATTGAGATAAATGCAGCAACCTCATTGAAGGATAAAGAATATTCTTATTTTTATTCTTTCTCTCCTTATCTGAATGCATGAAAGTAGAATATAAATTTACTGCTATGGTTGATATGTTGAATAAGCTTGTAACAACTCCATCAATTAAATCAATAAAGTTTGCCTTTCTCCCGTGGTTTTTTCCCGCAAAGGGTTTTTCCACGTTAAATCTTGTGTGTGATTTTATTCTTTACTTGCTTCTTTGATCATTTATTTATTCACACACTTGATTAGCACTCAAGAAGACAACAAATTGGTAGAGTCAAAAAGACCAACTCCAAATGAAAAGGAAGACCAGAACCAAGAAGATGAAAAAACCAACATTACAAAGGCAGAGAAAGTGAAAGTGAAACAATCTTCAATGATTAAACGAATCAAAACAAAAGGAAAAAGAGCAAAAAAAGAAGATTCGGATTTTACTTATGAGAAAAACAAAAGAAAAAGGAAAAACAGTAAAACAAATGAAGATGGTAAAGACGTACAAACACAAATTATTGATGTCGAAAAAATTTCTACACCAGAAACTGAAACTACACTGCCAACAAGAAGCATGGAAGGCTCTCATCTTCAACGTTTAGACTATTCAAAAAAGTCTGCTATCCAATCTTTTTTTTACCGTGTAGGTGAAATAAAGTATGTATCACAACCCATTCAAATTAAATCAAAAAAAAAATGACAAACTAACTATTCACTAACATTTTACTTGTTACTTTTACAGTGCAACAGCTTGGGAAGGTGAAATAGGAAAGGAACTTATAATTATCAGCAGAAAAGAAATTGAAGACCTTTTACTAGGATCTTTCATCAGCGGTCAGGTAATTTTTTTCAACTACAAAATGACTACTGGATATTTCCCCATTATAATTGTATTGGACTGTTAATACCACGCAGCTACCCAACAAAACAAAGCACAAGTACACCTGACTTGTCTCTCCTTATGTTTCATGGTCTTTTTTTGGAATTTTAATTAATGTTTTGTTAATATTTTTGTGGCTATTTATTTAAAATATATTTTTTTTAAAATGATTTCTTAAGTTTCATATATGACTTAAACTTTTATGTTATAAATTTTAGATTATTTCATGCTTATTATTATTAACATATATGTTTACTATACATATCTAAAAAAAATATTTTTAGTTCAAAATATTGCAGTCCTCGGTTTTTTCTGTGATTAGTGTCAACGGCATCAACAGGGACTATAGCCTTCTTTTAGCAGCCACCTCTTCCCTCATCGCTTCATTTTCATCGCCCCCTCATCTTCTCATCTCCCTATACCGAGGATGAATTTAACTCTCAAATATGATATTTCTAGATCTGGCTGTTGTCCATATGTGTAGGCGTCTACGCTTTAAGATTATACAGTTGGGATAATGCATGTGTAGTCATTCCATTTCCAGCACATACAGTTGGGATAATTGATAATCATTTATTAGATATAGTTTGACATTATACAGCGATATTGTTAATAACATTCTACTGTTAAATAATACATCATTGCTTTTTTAAAGATACACCACTCATTTTTGAATTGTTAAGAGGGATCTTCAACTATACAGACACAGAATAGCACAACCTATACAGTGCCATAATGGATATCATGATATGGCATAAGAACATATTTATTTGCACTGTCATATTGCAATATATAGTGTACTAATCAAAATAAAAGAAATTTTATTTTTTAAATTGCAGGTGATAGACTGGTTTCTGCAAAAGCTAAACAAAACCGACCACAAGTACTATTTCACAACAACAATGACAGTAAGAATTCTTTGTATCTTAATTAGTATGCGTACAACCATTGATAAACTAACAAGCTAAAACTGTCATATTTTATTTCATTAGAAAGCTTTGACAGAAAATTATGAAAACATTACAAAGAATCTTGTCCTCCCAAAGATAGAAGAAATTAACAATGATGAATTTGCAGACACTCTGTTTTTTCCATTGCACCACGGTGTACATTGGACATTAGTAACACTTGACTATACAACCATGGAATGGAAACACTACGATTCCTTGAGACCTATAAAATCAACTACATATACAAATCCGAACTACAAGCTAGCACAAATAATGGTAAGATTGATATACATAATGCTACTATGTTTATTTGTTCATAACATAATCATTAATATCATTTTACTAATCAATGCAGAGAGAAAGAGTAGAAAACTACATTCAGGAATCATGGAACAAAAAGCAAATCAAAAAGTAAATGACACCAAAAAAGAAGATTGATCAACCAAATTGTCCACAACAACCATCTACATCGTAACATCCTTCCTTATATATATACTTTTAAATTTTTTGAAAGGCATATTAATATACTAACCAAGCTACAGACAAAATAAAATTATATACACTATTCCATACATGTAAGATACACACAAAAGCATGCACAAACACAACAATATATCATTTCTTAATAAGTTTCTATCCTTATATGTACATACATATGTGTGTGTCCGCACATGTGTACGATTATGTAACTTCCGTTGTCTTTTGCTACATTGACCTGTACTGCAATTAAACATGTTTTCAACCATTCAATGCAACACAACATGTATGATATCAATAAACATATCTACATTAATTAGCTTTAAACATCAGTCAGCACTGTACCTTTCAGTTTATCTACATGCAGCATGCCTTCTGCATTGAATTCTTATTTCCATTTATCACTAGTGGAAGTCTGTTTAAATTTACATTATCATCAACAATGTTTACCTAGTCATTTGTAACTAAAAATTATAAGAACTTCACGGATATCCTTGCTGAATTCCACATATACCCTGAAAAAATCAAATAACAGTACAATTTATTTGCAAAAAATATTCCAATGAAAGAATACATACCTAATTCCATATAATGTATTTCATGGAAAAACCCATCCTTGAAAATTCATAAACTATTGAGCTCCATTTTATTGAGTAGTAAATTTCCTAAGACTATTTTCAGGCAGCACTATGGTCTTAAAAAATTTGATATTGTAACCACGTAGAAGCTCATGTAACATTAGAGTATAGTCAATTATGCTACATTGGCCAACGAAAGTGCTTTGATTATACAATATCAACTCAGTCAGGACATGTTATATTCAAATGGCTGAAATCTTTAGAATAATACTGAATTTCAATACCAATTATTTACTTGCTAATCATTATTTACTCCTCATTTTTTCATTCAACAGACTTGACTGTGCACTATATGTCATGGAGATAATGAAACATTTGACAGAACTAGCACCTTACTCATTGCCATTTTCTTATGACGAAGCAGAAATGGATATGTTCAGAGCAACATTAGCATATGAGTTGGTGACAGACGTAAAAAGCCCATGGTTAGACAAGTATTGTCTTCAAGCACCTACACCTGAAACAGCTAAAATGATTACCTCTAGTTAGTGAGAAAAAGTATTACTGCATAGATTTAGTGGAAAAAAGTATTAGTGCATAGTTTAATGTAAAAAGATATGACTGCAAAGGTTTAGTGGACAAAGGTATTAGTGCATAGGTCTAGTGGAGTTTGGTATGAAGGATACTGTGACTTGTTAAAAAATATACAATTTGTTTTAGGTTTGTAACTTTCTGAAATCTGTGACTTGTTATCAGACTAGTTACTAGTTAGTTCAAGGGTACTGCGAGTTAATGTTCATCTTTGACTTGTAATTGTGTTGCTGAATTTCTAGTTATATATGTAACTGTGTGACTTGTAATTTTTTTTGTTACAATGCTGATCAGTTTGGAAATTAATACTAATCAGAGTTTAACTACTGTGACTTGTAATTTCTAGTTATATAGTTTAAGTGTACTGTGACTTGTGATTTTATTTATCATATAATGATCTTGATCAATTTGCCTTATGTTAGAGTGATATGGTTTACTTGGTTGAATCTTACTGCAATTCTGTGTGCAAATGTATATCATTAACAAAAGGCATGGTTTACATTGTGTTTCATTTTAGTGTGATATGGTTTACTTGGTGTTTCATTTTTGAAATATTGTATGGTAAACAAAAGACAAACCAAAACTGGCATTTAAAACATCTGTCCATGTGATTGACAATGAAGTATAAATACTCAATGATGCATAAATGTATGTGCTTGGGGCACTTATATAGTTGTTTTGTTTCTTATTTGATCCCCTTTGAATGCAATCAACTACAAGTAAAGTAGCCAGAAAGAACAACCACACACCACTCACTAATAAAGCAGCAACGTAGTAGCCATCTCACAAGAAACTCAAAAGAAAACTCACTAATACCGGAGCAACCAATCTCACAAGAAACTCAACACAAGCTGTAGCATACCACTAGTGCAGAAATGAGCTACTACCAGAAAATTTCACTCAGCACAAACTCACCAACTACACTCACACTCCAATATCCTAGAAAACCACCAGATCAGAATGGAAAAAACACTGCTTCAAGCTCACAAACTGACCAACTAAAACACACACCATAAACAAACTCCACAAGTCGAAACTCACAGGACACAGACTCAGCCAAAATAGAGAAAACAGTAAAAGTTAAACCAACCATAACAGCCAAAACAAAACTCAACACTAGCTACAGTCCATCTCGTTGCCAAAGCAATCCACACCCGAGGGTTAACCTTTCACCAGAGATGACCAAAGCAGGTTAATGAGTACACCACGCAATAAATCTGAAGTAGGAGTGGTAAGGCAGTCGCCACTTCACAAACATAAAACAACTTTACCATGCCTGAGGTCCAATATTTCAAAACATGGACCACTACCCCATCATTCCTCTATTACCAAACTCCCCAAACCATATAATACACAGACAATACTAGTATATACTGAAAGCCATATAATACACAGACAATACTAATAAACTACATAAACTGTACAAAACTACAAATACACAGATAATGATCAAACATTATTTCATTGATCAAACATTATAAGTTTCAAAGCAATATATCAAAGTATCAATAACCTGTAACTATACCATGTACTATTATCTATGCAGAAACTAAAAAATATGACCTGAAATTTACAATTTGGAAAAAAATATCCAACTCAAAACAACCTAAAAAGTATCAACTAACATATCAGCTACTATTGATTAACAGCCTATAACCATCTAAAACCAAACACTAGCCAGCATCCTAATATGTCATCAAGTAAAACACTGCCATCTTCATTCCACATAAATGCAGCATATAATTTCTACAATTATAAAAACAAATCAGTTAATATAAATGAATAAAGCTAAATAAATAAAAGAAATATACTAAACATTATTATACCATTAAAAGAAAAAGAACATAAAAGAACTAGAACCATATAATGATACTGAAATGCATTATCACTACCTAAAAACTAAAAAGCATTAAAAAAAATACCTGAACCATTTAAAACTTAACACAATCTGAAATCAAACACTACCAAACATCCCAATATATCAAGTAAAACAACACCATATTGATTCCACATAGCTGCAGAGAATAATTTCTGCAATTATATAAAAAAAAGTTAGAACAAAAAGATAAAGCTAAATAAGGAAAACAATTAAACTAAACAGAATTAAAAAAAATTTACCTGAACCATCTAAAACTTTAACACAGACTTACAATTTCTACGATTATGGCCATATTGACTACATCTTCCACATTTGTTTTCCTTTGTTTTAAAAACAGCCGGACCTCCCTTTCTTTTGAATGATGGCCTACCAGCTTGCCGAATGGATTTAGGAGGTCTTACAATTTCACTATCTTCAAGGGAAGCTTTTGGTTTATCAAAATTAGGAATTGGCATTATAGCATGAGAATAACTAGCACGATAAGCTTCAGTTGTATAATAATACTCCACAAACTCATAAACAGACAGTTTACACCTATTCATACATTTAATGGCATGAGCACAAGGGAAACAAGTAATTTTCCATTGATTGCAACTGCACATTCTCAAATTCAAATCAACATGATGAGACGTTGAAGATTTAACCTCAAAAGTATGATCAGATGACTTAAACACATCCCATCCATGTCCTTCATTAATAAGTTCAGACAATCGAGCTTCCATAGTCGGACAAAGTACGCTTTTCCAATTCTGAACCTCCTCTCTACGTTTACACATTTGTTCCATCAACTTAATCCGAATAGAATCCAAACAAGAAGTAATCGGAAGAGCACGTTCAGCTAAAATCCATGAATTAAAACTTTCAGCTACATGAGAATACAACTCTCCATACCTCTTCCCCGGGAAAAAAAAAATCAACCCAATGATCGTATGGTTTATCATTTAAAAAATCTAATGCAGCAGAACCACCAATCTCAACAAATTTGTTCAAAGATCTTTCAAACTCAAAAAGCGTGGCAGACCTAGCAACTTTTTCAAATAAATCTTTAATACAATAATTTTTGTTCTTCACCTTCACAGAACTTAGAAGGTTACTTCGCATATGAAACAAGCAAAACGAATGGCAAGAAGATGGAAAGAATTTCGGAACACTTAAAAGCAAACCCCAATGCCTATCAGACATGAAAACTAATGGACGATCTTCATCAAGCATGTTTTTCAAATGTTCACAAAACCAACTCCAATTACATTCATTTTCTTTAGAGACGATAGCCATAGCCAAAGGAAAAAATCCTTGATTTCCATTCTTGGCAGTCGCAGCCAACAAAACACCAGGCCTACCTTTCAAAAAAGTAGCATCCAAAAAAATCAAAGGCCTACAGTGTTTAAAACCAACAATACATGCATAAAAACCAATAAAAAACCTCTCAAACTGATTTGTTTTACAATTCACTTCCATATCAACATAGCTCCCAGGATTTGACATATTAACAGCATCTATATACCACCGTAAATCATTGTAAGATAAAGCATCATCACCAAAAATTTCTTTCATAGCCATTTGTTTCCCAGAATAAGCATAGTAATAATTCATATTAAAATTACATTCTCTTCTAAATTGATTAATGATATCTTTTGGTTTCTTCAAAGGCTCATCTCTAATTTGATCAATAATCATAGACTTGACGAATTTACTAGAAACAGGAGGATGATTAATATCACGTAACCCAGCACCGCATGAATGCTCATGTGTCAAGCTTCTAATATAAAAACTATTAACATTTCCAGAATCACAACTAGCATGAATTTTGAACTTGCAACCCTCAGCAAACCAAGAACAAATGGAAGTAACCCTTTCTCTGCAATTCTTAATACTCTTCAACTTATAACCATTTTTAATTTGATAGGCTATTAAAAAATTTCTGAATTCCAAAGCTCCATCAAACCGATATCCAACAAAATCCAAAACTGAAATATTATTTCTCTTCTTCAAAATTTCCTTAAAATCAAAACGAACGTTTGTACTAGAAGAATCAGATATCAAAGAGTTTCCAGTAGCAGACTCACTAACATTAACACTATCACATTCAACCAAAGCTAATTTCAAACTTACCTTAAAAACAACATATTCATTCTTCTTAAACAATGAAAAACATATGGTACTCTGTAAATCTGAATCAGTATCAACAACTCTACAATTTCCTTCAAGCATGTACGATAACTGAATACTCAACGGAGTTAATGACGACCAATATTCACATAACTCATTCATAAGAAGAAGAAGAGAAGCATTCAAACCAACACGGCAACTATAACTATTATCATCATACATGAAAACAGCTAAAATCGTACTTGTGCCACTGTTTAAAAAAACAAAAACAACAAAAAAAATCAAAATAAAGCAACCAACAAAAAATAAATGTAATGCTAGGATTGCAACAGATTTAAAAACAAAATAACAAATGGCATAAAATAAAAGCTAATTCAACATAGCAAAAATAAAATTAACACGCAGAATTAAAATAACAGACAGAACTAAAATAAGAAATTAAAGATATGGAATTACCAGTCAGAAGAAATTGAATTACAAGCACTCCTCTCCGCCATTGAAACATAAGCCTACAAAGATTATGTTTAAAAATTAATTTAATTACACAACCGAACAAGAATATTTAAGAACATATAGAAAAAAGAATTTACCACAACTCGATATTGATGAATCGACACTACTCAATCGAGATTCAGAACCTGAAATTACGAAAATTCTTTAATCGACATTATTTGAAACGATAAACCTAAATCGAGAATAGAAAAAAACATAGAGAAGATAATTTACCAGAAATCGATATTGCTAAATCGATATTGTTGAATCGATACTGTTTAATCGAAATCCAGAAGATGAATTTATGAACCTTGATGAATATTGTTTGATCGATAATAGTTTGAAAAGGTAAAGCTGAATCAAAACGAGAAAAAGAAGAAAGCGAAACAGTATAATGTCCTTAAGACGTAAATTTTGGCCCAAATGTGAACAACGAAAATAATATGTCCTCCTGGCCCATTACCAAAGTGGCATGTCCTTTGTTATAAAATTTAGCAAAAATGTGTCCTTCAAACCATTTTCCACTTTTTTTTATTGTATAATTGTTATGGAAAGAACAAAATAAATTAGTCTCCCCTTAAACATAAAAATTAAAATTCCAATATTAACCCCTTATAATTCTCATTAATATAAAATGTAAAACATAAACCTAAATTGATGCTTACAATTTAATGCTGCATATAAAAATAAAAAAGGATATAGTTCATGTAATAGAGACACAAGAAAGTTTCATGGGCGATCATAAGGCATCAGATCAGGTAATTGATTGTAAATCTATATTGGAATTTGTGAATGAGATGTTTAGTAATTCACACATTTATTACTTGCGTTGAATTTAGTATGCCAACGTTTAACATAAATGACGAGTCATGGATAGTTAGGTTCCTTTTTCTTTCTTTTTCTAAAATAAACTATACCCCCCTTAACAAAAAAAAATTAAGCTGGAGTCCCCTTAAAATTATCCTTCTGTAACAACCCGAATTTTAACAAACGTGTTAAGACAAGAATCAAGGCAGAATTAAATTATAAAATCTGAATCAGGATAAACGGGTTGCGCCATTGCATTCGTCTCGGAAAAATACGCGAAATAGAGTCCGAAATTTCGTAAATCGGAGTCCGTATGACCCAGTTAAGGCCCAATGAAGTTTCACGAAAATTCAAATCCGAAAACAGATTTGAAATTCAGTCCAGGAAGAGAAGGCGGGAAAATTCCCGCCAGGCACACAGGGTGTCGACCCCTGGGTCGACCCCCCTCCCCCTTCCAGAGGGTCGACATGGGTGTCGACCCCTGGGTCGACCCCCCCTGGTCGAACCAGCGACCTGGTGCACCTACTTCTGGTTTTGGCTCGGTTTTGGAGGCTGTGACGATTTTTGAGGGCTTGGATCTATCCTAGGGTTTATCTAACGGCCTAAACTACTCCTAATCTCTATAAAAAGACCCCTAAGCCTACCCTAAACCCTCACAAATCACTCATGCCATGAAGTGCTGCCCAAATGCCAAGTGATCATGGCCTCCATCTCCAACTCCAAGAGACTATGCATGCAAATCGGATCTGAATCGAAAGGTGCAAGCTTGCTACACCAAATCGAGGCTAGATCAACGTTGCTACGACGGTTTCATGACGGTTCTTCTTCAAAGGAGCCACCTTTCTTCGTCGAGACGATTCATGCTAATTCGCTAAGCCACGCTAAGTAAGTTCTAGCTACTTCGAGATGTTAACGGTAGTTTAATGATGACATGGGATAAAATGCGATGAAACATGAGTATGTTAACCTATGTAAACCTAGTTTGCCCCTTTGTCATGAACATATGACTTTGGGTTATGTTTTAGCGACTAAACCATGCTATTCATGTTGCATTGGACTTAGTTTTCCATGCAAGATTGGACCTTTACTTGTAGTATGATAGCATGAACACTTAGAGCCACTTTGACTTGTGAAATAGTTGCATAAATTGGACTTTGGGGGCTTATGCATGTAAATGAAACCAACCCCCTTATGATATCATGTTTATGTAAGGTCAAATCCCGTTATGATAATATGCAAATTTGTGGCCAAATTTCTTATGATAATAAGTAAGTTTGCGGCCAAATCCTTTATGACATTATGCATGCTTGTGGCCAATCCCCTTTTATGTTATGCATGCTTATGGCCAATCCCTATGTGACACTATCGTTCATGTTTTAAGGCCAAACCCCCTTATGATACCATGCATGTTTGGAGCCAATCCCTTTTGTGGCATCGTGCATGTTTTGGGGTCTACATGTAGCCATAGTATACCTACTATGTTGACTCACTTTTACTCAGGTGAAAACACGATTTTGGGGTAGTTAGACAAACGCGAACGTGACACGAAAACTTGACTTGAAAGTGGCACGAAAACTTGACATGGGGTTGCATGAAAATGTGACACTCTTGAAACACTTAAACATGAACATGACACGTACGAAAACATGGAACTTGAAACTAGACACGGGGGTTGTAAGTGTAATATGACACTAGACCAAACATGAAAGTGGCCAACTCGAGGTTGGGTTGAGTTTGTAGCATAAATCTACCCGGATCCGCCCGGTTTAACTAGTGGCTACAAACAATAGGATCCAATGTGAGAAGTTGGTCATGTCACGCTTAAGACCCGAGGTTAGACTAGGTTGTGGTGTAAAACTACCCGGACCCGCCCGGCTTAACTAGTAACCACAACAAGGTTTAATGTGAGAGGTTGAGAGTGCATTAATTAAATTAATGCCACATGATAAGGTTAAGTAAATTTGACTAATGACACTTAACCGATATGACACGAATGGGTAGGTTAAGTGGGACCGGGCTTGATTTCTTAATGACACTTAACCATACAAGATGATTAGGGGATGGGGTTAAGTAATTTACACTTAACTAATCTGACTTGGTAATTAGATGGGGTTAATTAATTTAGACTTAACTAAACTAAACATGGTAATTAGATAGGGTTAAGTAACCTACACTTAACTAATCTAAACACGGTACTTCGATGGGGTTAAATTAAACACTTAACCGATCTAAACTTGGTAATTCAATGAGGTTAAGTAACCAATACTTAACCAACTTAACAAGATAATTTAATGAGGTTAAGTAACTTATACTTAACCAATTATACATGATGATTTGATGAGGTTAAGTAACCTATACTTAACCAATCTAATATGCGGACCTGATAGGGTTAAGTCATAGGACCTTTTAAATATACTCAACCGTTATAATACGATTAGTGGATGGGGTTAAGTTAACCTATACTTAACCAATCCGACTCGATAATCCGATGAGGTTAAGATAATCTGTGCTTAACCAAACTAACACGATAACCTGATAGGGTTAAGATAAACAAGTACTTAACCAAATTGACTTGATAATTGAATAGGGTTAAGTCATGAGCTTCTTGGTATACTTAACCAACTTGTAGGGCTAGGTCTTGGACTTGAATACTTAGCCAATCTTGACATGATTCATAGGCGGGCTAAGCCATGAACTTGAATAACAACACTTAACCCAATAGGCAAAACCCTAGTAGAGGAACTAGGTAGAAAATCGTAGTTAATCAAGGGTAACGGGGAAATGAAGCTAAGTGGTAAACCTTAGTTAAGTATAAATAAGTAATAATTCTTAGCCAAGGACATGGGACTAGTTCATGAATAGATGAGTGACCCGGTACGGTAGGTCATCGCTTAAAACACGAGGAGGAGCAAATTATCTAACTTAGATAAAGGCTCCAACGAACTGGGTGACGAAGCGGTAGCTTCGGGGGACGTGAGGGTACTCTTGGTATCCCTCTGTGAGGTGGCAGACGGTCCATGAAACCCGGCCTCACAGAGGTTAAGGTCTGCGGTAGAAGAGCCAAGAATATGCCTTGGTTGCTATGCGAGCGACCTAAAGACTGGGATGGATTAGCGTGGAGTCGACGATACTTGATTTTGCCCTGGATAGCACATCGCCGACTACCTACCATCTTTAGTCAATCGTGTACGAACGGAAAGGCAGAGAACTCCCAACAGACCATGTTCTTGCTATCGAGTCTTGGGTGAGGTTGGCCCATAGGAAAGTAGGGCTATAGTGGGGCCGGGATGTAGTTCTCATACATGATTTTTCTTGGATTGCCTTTCAGTAGTTGAGGGAGGGGTCACGTGGGACCATAGCCACGGGTACAAAAACAGACCTTGATATCTGCATCAGCAGACGACTTAAAGCTCCCGACCGAGTTCCGTATTTCTTGATTTGCCCTGGCATGGAACTCGGATGACACATTGTGGAACATGTGCGTCTAGACATGGAAAACGATTCACGATACATACGCGGGATAAAGGGCGCGGTTGACGGGTGGCATAATCCCTAGTGGCCCTTGGTGGCTGAACCCAAACCGAGACACGGAAACGTTCATTAGGTAGTATAATCCCTAGTGGTCCTAGGTGACATAAATCCTAAGTGAACACGCGATAGTTCATGGTAAGAAAACATAACCAGATCAAGGGTAGCAGTCCAAAATAACCTCAAGGATAAAACGTTTACATGGGAAAGCCCGTATGGCCTACGGCAAAGGACTGAACTTATACATGGGAAGCAACATACGAGTTGGGAAAACCTACATATGCTATATATATTAGGTTGACATGGACCATTACATGACATTGGGCAAGGGACATTCATAGTTGACACATGACGCGGGTTGGGATACTAGTATGAGAGGTGCAGAGCAAATATACATGATAAATACCCTGGGATGGTATACGTGATAGACACCATGGGATGGTATACAGGATAGATACCTTGGGATAGTATACTTGATAGAAACCTGACAATGTGATACCTTGATTTATCATGTCACCGTAGTTTATCATGATATCTTAGTTTACCCTGCTACAGTAGTTCAGCCTGTTACCCTGGTTTAGTTTATCTATCTTGTAGTCCTCCTTATGTTTACTTTCAGTTTATGCATGTCATGTTACCTTTACCTGTTTTTATACTGGAAGTAGATAGGACTTACCAGTCTTTATGACTGACCCTGTTTTGTTTCGCCTCTTTGTCTTCCGTTTCCCCCCAGGTTTCAGGGAGGAAACACTGTTATCTAGTTCGGACTTCTTCTGCTTGAAGGTCATCACGCATGGCTTGGATTTTTCTTGGCTATGGCTACTTTACTGTTTTACTTGGGGAATAATTTATGAAATGGTTTTATGCTTCTTTACTATTGCAAGACAGGTTTTGATGTATTCTGATGTAAAAGGCTTTAGACCTTATTTTATAAGGTAATGAAATTTGTTTTACTTCCGCTGTTTTATATATGTTCTGTCTTGTAATATTTCTGTGCATGGTTACCTCGATAATGCTTCACCAAACCTAGTGCATTCCCTTTGCGAGTGACCCTAGCGGAGGTGGGGTGTTACATTTGGTATCAGAGCAGAAGGTTACCAGACTGGGCAAAAGTTTTTAAAACCTTCTGAAAACTATTTGAAAAACCGTTTACAAAGAAGCATTTTTCAAGGAAAGTTTTGTTTTAAAAGGCTATTCCCCAAAAGCCATTAGCACTATCCTTTGATTCCTTGATTGAATCTCCTTTCCTTTCTTTCCTCCATCTGTAGTCACAGTAGTTCTAACTGTGACTAATCTTTGTCTAACCACGTAGGTGTTTTCCGTACGATGGAGGTGGTTCTCGAGAGACCTGTTGTCGTGGTACAAGGAAGGATAATAAGAGTAAGGATAAAGGACGCGAGCTTAAGGATAAGCAACTTGTTGGTATGGCTTAGTCCATCAAGGAGGACAAGGACAAGATCATCGGAGAGGGCAATTGTACGCTCCCATTTCTAGGGTACCTAAAAGAAATGGTACCGTTTCTGGTAAAGGTTTAGTCGTTCTTCTCTATCATCCCGTCCAGACTTTGTCTTGATCATCGTATCATTTAAGTCTGCTTGGATAGTTGAGTCTCTGCACCTTAGTACTAGCATGGTAGAAGATCCCACTTTTGTCCCAAAAATCTGGTTGGAGAGTCGGTCCATTTATTCATGACTTGTTTGGAATTGAGAGTGTAAATGCCAAGTGTTGAGATTAGAAGCAATGCTTCTATTGTTGAGCTACGGATGGATTCTAGGGATAAAGTGGTCACCCAATAAGGGGTGCCATTCTCGGTTTTGGAAAGAGGGTAGTTAGACTCTCGACTCACCTTGGTGATACCCTCGAAGTCTCGTGTAACCTTTTGGGTTCTGTCATGGTTAGTTACCTAGAATCCCGGGATGCAGTTGTTGGTAATCCGTTCGAATAGAATTCACCGCTAAGGCGGATGGTTCGTTTCGCTTATGCATGAGTTATGGGAATCACCCTAGTAAGTACTCTTGGCAACATGGATTGGCATCGGCAAACGAGATCCCGAATTCCCTAGTGAATTTTGGAGAGCTTGCATGAGTAAGTGGATACGTTTGAGCCAAGTATACTAGGGAAAGGATAAGTGAAAGTGGAATAAGAGGCGACAACGAAATGAGTTCTAACTCATATCTTGGAAATAGGAATCAAGGAGCTACGAAATCATGGAGTTAAAAAGATGGTCAAGGCACCGAGGAATTAAGCTCAAGGAAACGCGACTTAGAAGATGTAAGGCTAGACACGCGCATCGTACCTCTTTTTAAAGAGTGTATCCTTGATCCCTGGTTTTTCCTGTAGAGCTTGCTCGCATGTTATCTTTTAGTGCATATCCTCTCGGTCCTGTTTCTGTTGCAAACCCCGTAAGGAGTTTGTCTTGTTTATCTTCTCGATCCTGTCTTGGGAACCTTAGGTAGAATCCTATGAATGTAAACATGTATTTGAAACATGTTATGATTGATATGGTTGCAAATGGCTGCAAGTGGTTGCTCGTGGATGCGCGAATACACATTAGATACTAGATTGACGCGGTCACGTTTCATGTTGCATATGCACGAGTATTTATACTTGTTTATGGATGAAATTGAATGTGTTATCATGCGGATGTTGCATATGAATGAATGTTTGTGCACGCATATAGTACTTATATGACTAGGACTATTTGCATACATGTTGGACTCATGGCACTAAACATATTTTTGCATTAGAAAGATCATTCAGGCCTGATCATTAGCATTAGCTAAGGAACATATACACACACTTTCTTGCATATGTTCATACGGCATTAGAAATCATCTAAGGACCATGGTTGCCTGTGGATGATGTTTTGAGTAGATGGATGATGGATGGTAGGATACGTTCTTCCTAACTTGGAGATTTCAGGGACGAAATTCTTTAAGTTGGGGAGAATGTAACAACCCGAATTTTAACAAACGTGTTAAGACAAGAATCAAGGCAGAATTAAATTATAAAATCTGAATCAGGATAAACGGGTTGCGCCATTGCGTTCGTCTCGGAAAAATACGCGAAATAGAGTCCGAAATTTCGTAAATCGGAATCCGTATGACCCAGTTAAGGCCCAACGAAGTTTCACGAAAATTCAAATCCGAAAACATATTTGAAATTCAGTCCAGGAAGAGAAGGCGGGAAAATTCCCGCCAGGCACACAGGGTGCCGACCCCTGGGTCGACCCCCCTCCAGGGGGTCGACATGGGTGTCGACCCTAGGGTCGACCCCCCTCCAGAGGGTCGACATGGGTGTCGACCCCTGGGTCGACCCCCCTGGTCGAACCAGCGACCTGGTGCACCTACTTCTGGTTTTGGCTCGGTTTTGGAGGCTGTGACGATTTTTGAGGGCTTGGATCTATCCTAGGGTTTATCTAACGGCCTAAACTACTCCTAATCTCTATAAAAAGACCCCTAAGCCTACCCTAAACCCTCACAAATCACTCATGCCACGAAGTGCTGCCCAAATGCCAAGTGATCATGGCCTCCATCTCCAACTCCAAGAGACTATGCATGCAAATCGGATCCGAATCGAAAGATGCAAGCTTGCTACACCAAATCGAGGCTAGATCAACATTGCTACGACGGTTTCATGACGGTTCTTCTTCAAAGGAGCCACCTTTCTTCGTCGAGACGATTCATGCTAATTCGCTAAGCCACGCTAAGTAAGTTCTAGCTACTTCGAGATGTTAACGGTAGTTTAATGATGACATGGGATAAAATGCGATGAAACATGAGTATGTTAACCTATGTAAACCTAGTTTGCCCCTTTATCATGAACATATGACTTTGGGTTATGTTTTAGCGACTAAACCATGCTATTCATGTTGCATTGGACTTAGTTTGCCATGCAAGATTGGACCTTTACTTGTAGTATGATAGCATGAACATTTAGAGCCACTTTGACTTGTGAAATAGTTGCATAAATTGGACTTTGGGGCTTATGCATGTGAATGAAACCAACCCCCTTATGATATCATGTTTATGTAAGGTCAAATCCCGTTATGATAATATGCAAATTTGTGGCCAAATTTCTTATGATAATATGCAAGTTTGTGGCCAAATCCTTTATGACATTATGCATGCTTGTGGCCAATCCCCTTTTATGTTATGCATGCTTATGGCCAATCCCTATGTGACACTATCGTTCATGTTTTAAGGCCAAACCCCCTTATGATACCATGCATGTTTGGAGCCAATCCCTTTTGTGGCATCGTGCATGTTTTGGGGTCTACATGTAGCCATAGTATACCTACTATGGTGACTCGCTTTTACTCAAGTGAAAACACGATTTTGGGGTAGTTAGACAAACGCGAACGTGACGCGAAAACTTGACTTGAAAGTGGCACGAAAACTTGACATGGGGTTGCATGAAAATGTGACACTCTTGAAACACTTAAACATGAACATGACACGTACGAAAACATGGAACTTGAAACTAGACACGGGGGTTGTAAGTGTAATATGACACTAGACCAAACATGAAAGTGGCCAACTCGAGGTTGGGTTGAGTTTGTAGCATAAATCTACCCGGACCCGCCCGGCTTAACTAGTGGCTACAAACAATAGGATCCAATGTGAGAAGTTGGTCATGTCGCGCTTAAGACCCGAGGTTAGACTAGGTTGTGGTGTAAAACTACCCGGACCCGCCCGGCTTAACTAGTAACCACAACAAGGTCTAATGTGAGAGGTTGAGAGTGCATTAATTAAATTAATGCCACATGATAAGGTTAAGTAAATTTGACTAATGACACTTAACCGATATGACACGAATGGGTAGGTTAAGTGGGACCGGGCTTGATTTCTTAATGACATTTAACCATACAAGATGATTAGGGGATGGGGTTAAGTAATTTACACTAAACTAATCTGACTTGGTAATTAGATGGGGTTAAGTAATTTAGACTTAACTAATCTAAACACGGTAATTAGATGGGGTTAAGTAACCTATACTTAACTAATCTAAACACGGTACTTCGATGGGGTTAAATTAAACACTTAACCGATCTAAACTTGGTAATTCAATGGGGTTAAGTAGCCAATACTTAACCAACTTAACAAGATAATTTAATGAGGTTAAGTAACTTATACTTAACCAATTATACATGATGATTTGATGAGGTTAAGTAACCTATACTTAACCAATCTAATATGCGGACCTGATAGGGTTAAGTCATAGGACCTTTTAAATATACTCAACCGTTATAATACGATTAGTGGATGGGGTTAAGTTAACCTATACTTAACCAATCCGACTCGATAATCCGATGAGGTTAAGATAATCTGTGCTTAACCAATCTAACACGATAACCTGATAGGGTTAAGATAAAAAAGTACTTAACCAAATTGACTTGATAATTGAATAGGGTTAAGTCATGAGCTTCTTGGTATACTTAACCAACTTGTAGGGCTAGGTCTTGGACTTGAATACTTAGCCAATCTTGACATGATTCATAGGCGGGCTAAGCCATGAACTTGAATAACAACACTTAACCCAATAGGCAAAACCCTAGTAGAGGAACTAGGTAGAAAATCGTAGTTAATCAAGGGTAACGGGGAAATGAAGCTAAGTGGTAAACCTTAGTTAAGTATAACTAAGTAATAATCCTTAGCCAAGGACATGGGACTAGTTCATGAATAGATGAGTGACCCGGTACGGTAGGTCATCGCTTAAAACACGAGGAGGAGCAAATTATCTGACTTAGATAAAGGCTCCAACGAACTGGGTGACGAAGCGGTAGCTTCGGGGGACGTGAGGGTACTATTGGTATCCCTCTGTGAGGTGGCAGACGGTCCATGAAACCCGGCCTCACAGAGGTTAAGGTCTGTGGTAGAAGAGCCAAGAGTATGCCTTGGTTGCTATGCGAGCGACCTAAAGACTGGGATGGATTAGCGTGGAGTCGACGATACTTGATTTTGCCCTGGATAGCACATCGCCAACTACCTACCATCTTTAGTCAATCGTGTACGAACGGAAAGGCAGAGAACTCCCAACAGACCATGTTCTTGCTATCGAGTCATGGGTGAGGTTGGCCCATAGGAAAGTAGGGCTATAGTGGGGCCGGGATGTAGTTCTCATACATGATTTTTCTTGGATTGCCTTTCAGTAGTTGAGGGAGGGGTCACGTGGGACCATAGCCACGGGTACAAAAACAGACCTTGATATCTGCATCAGCAGACGACTTAAAGCTCCCGACCGAGTTCCGTATTTCTTGATTTGCCCTGGCACGGAACTCGGATGGCACATTGTGGAACATGTGCGTCTAGACATGGAAAACGATTCACGATACATACGCGGGATAAAGGGCGCGGTTGACGGGTGGCATAATCCCTAGTGGCCCTAGGTGGCTGAACCCAAACCGAGACACAGAAACGTTCATTAGGTAGTATAATCCCTAGTGGTCCTAGGTGACATAAATCCTAAGTGAACACGCGATAGTTCATTGTAAGAAAACATAACCAGATCAAGGGTAGCAGTCCAAAATAACCTCAAGGATAAAACGTTTACATGGGAAAGCCCGTATGGCCTACGGCAAAGGACCGAACTTATACATGGGAAGCAACATACGAGTTGGGAAAACCTACATATGCTATATATATTAGGTTGACATGGACCATTACATGACATTGGGCAAGGGACATTCATAGTTGACACATGACGCGGGTTGGGATACTAGTACGAGAGGTGTAGAGCAAATATACATGATAAATACCCTGGGATGGTATACGTGATAGACACCATGGGATGGTATACAGGATAGATACCTTGGGATAGTATACTTGATAGAAACCTGACAATGTGATACCTTGATTTATCATGTCACCGTAGTTTATCATGATATCTTAGTTTACCCTGCTACAGTAGTTCAGCCTGTTACCCTGGTTTAGTTTATCTATCTTGTAGTCCTCCTTATGTTTACTTTCAGTTTATGCATGTCATGTTACCTTTACCTGTTTTTATACTGGAAGTAGATAGGACTTACCAGTCTTTATGACTGACCCTGTTTGGTTTCGCCTCTTTGTCTTCCGTTTCCTCCCCAGGTTTCAGGGAGGAAACATTGTTATCTAGTTCGGACTTCTTCTGCTTGAAGGTCATCACGCATGGCTTGGATTTTTCTTGGCTATGGCTACTTTACTGTTTTACTTGGGGAATAATTTATGAAATGGTTTTATGCTTCTTTACTATTGCAAGACAGGTTTTGATGTATTCTGATGTAAAAGGCTTTAGACCTTATTTTATAAGGTAATGAAATTTGTTTTACTTCCGCTGTTTTATATATGTTCTGTCTTGTAATATTTCTGTGCATGTTTACCTCGATAATGCTTCACCAAACCTAGTGCATTCCCTTTGTAAGTGACCCTAGCGGAGGTGGGGTGTTACACCTTCCCTTAACTAAATGTGGAGTCCCTTTAACATTCCCTTTATTTTTGTAACACCCCACCTCCGCCAGGGTCACTCTTGCAAGTACACTAACTTTGGAGGGGTGTTGGACAAGGTAAACATGCATAATGATATCACAAGACAGAACATATAAGTAAAACAGAGTAAGTAAAGCAGCGGATAAAATTACTATTTCAAAACCATAGTCAAGTTACATCAAAGTACTTAGTCATCATTTTCCCAACAAAACAAAGTCTAGAAAAACATAACTGAAAACTGGAAATAACATAAAGTAAACTATCCCCAAAGTAGACGTGGTAAAGCCATAGCGAGCTCAAGTCCAAACCGTACATGAGCTATCCAGTAAGCAAGCTAAAGATCCAAGCTAGGTGCTAGTATTCCCACCCTGAGAACCTGGGAGGGGGGGGGAACGTAAGAAAAGAGGCGAAAGAAAACGGGTCAGTCAAAAAGACTGGTAAGTCCTACCTACTATTAGTATAAAAACTAATAAAGTTAACTGGACATGTAAAACAGAGATGAAACATAGGATGATAACTGGCATGGTGAAAAGTTAACAAGATAGATCAAGTGTGGCATCGCATATACAAGGTTAAGTTGCACCAGGTGTACTACTATTCTAATCCATGTCAAGTATAAACAAGAAATGATCCCTTGGCCCAAAGTTGGCCCAACATCATGGGGTGACCTAAATCAAGGTCCAACTACTCGGTCTAGTCGATCGGCTCCCTATAAGCCTAACTCGTCGTGTATCGGTGTCATACGGCTTAATCATGGAATGTAGTTAACTGTGCAAGGTCCACCCTAGGGTGTATCCAGCCCTAAGGTGTAAACTACAGACACAATTCAAGCACGCACAGTCTAAACCTACTGGTGCCCATGTTCAACTCCGGACTTAATGTGCACGACCATGGTCCGCCTGAACAACCGGTGCACCATTCAGCTGTCTCTTTTGGTCTCTTACAATCAGTCCAGTAATCGTGCCCCACCCTAGCCTAGTCCAGGGTACCCATGATACTCCCAAGTGGGTTACTGCTGAAAAGGACCACGTAACTAGGATTTCAAGCGGGTTAAGTGTGGTTAACCCTATCCTAACCACGTATTGAGTTGGTCAAGTGTATCCAAGCAGTTCATGACTTAACCCTATCAATACATCGTGTTTAATTGGTTAAGTATTCAAGTAGTCCATGACTTAACCCTACCAACCCATCGTGTTTAATTGGTTAAGTATTCAAGCGGTCCATGACTTAACCCTACCAACCCATCGTGTTTAATTGGTTAAGTATTCAAGCGGTCCATGACTTAACCCTACCATGTGGCATTAATTTACTTAATGCACCCCAACCTCTCACATTAGACTTTGTTGTGGTTACTAGTTAAGCCGGGCGGGTCCGGGTAGCTTTACACCACAACCTAGTCTAACCTCGGGTTTTAAGTGCAATGTGACCAACTACTCACATTGGGTCCTATTGTTTGTAGCCACTAGTTAAGCCGGTCGGTTCCGGGTAGATTTATGCTACAAACTCAACCCAACCTCGAGTTGGCCACTTTCATGTTTTCTACATGTCATGTCCACGTTCATGTTTTCAAGCATAAACACATGTCAAACTTTCATGTCATATTTTCAAGTCATGCTTTCATGTTATTTAAGTTTGCCCAACTACCCATAACGTATTCCCATCGCACGTAAATTCGCATCAACGCAAATAGATCAAAGAGGGAACATAACAATATGACAAGGTGGGCATAAGGTGGCAAAGTCTATCACAAGTTAAACATGGTGATATTTGAGGCAAGCGTGTTCAACATACTAGCATATGGCCTCGACATGTATGATAACATAAAAGGTGACTTGGCCTCAAACATATCAAATAGCATAAGGGTGCTTTGGCCTCAAGCATGCATAATAGCATAAGGGTGATTTGGCCACAAGCATGCATAATAGCATAAGGGTGACTTGGCCACAAGCATGCATAGTAGCATAATTAGCAAATAGGCTCAATATCATCATATGCATGTTAAGAAACATGAGGGGTTAAGGTTTGTTAACATGCATAAGCGATAATCCATTTCATAGCATTTTTCCCAAAGGTCAACATGAACGGTACTAGGTTCATGATAGGTCCACAATCATAGATCAAGAGAGGCATGAATAGATCTATGCATACAATGATAGGTTCAAGGCAAATATTGCACTTAGGTCCAGTTCCAATCTACACATGTATGGCATTAAACTTAGCAAATAGGGTGATAAACTTGTGATTAGCATATAGGTTGCATCATGGTAAGTTAATATAAAGGTCATGAGGGGTTCTATGTTGCATTTATGCACAATCACCACATAAAGCTCATAGCTTTCCACCCAAAAGTCAACATAAGTGGTACTAGGTTCATGATAGGTAAGCATTAGGTCCACAAACATAGATCAAAAGGGTCATGAATGAATCTATGCATGAAATCCAAGACAAGCATAACACAAAAGTCTCATTTCAACTTGCTACATGTCATATTAAGTTCATAGTTTAAATCTAAGAGTAGAATAGGGCTTACAAAGCTTGGCTATGAAGACTAGAACAAAATAAACAAGATTGAGACGAAGCCACACTATAAATCCCCAAATGAATATAAGCTCCAAGTTGTCTTGAGAAACAAGAAGCTCCTTTGATTTGTATGAAGAAAGATCCTTGTTTTGATGAAGAAAGGTGGCTCTTTTACTAGCTTAGAACACTCAAACTTTCATGAAGGAGATGGAGGCCATGTTATGAAGATGGAGGCCATGATCAAGGAGCATTTTGGCATAACCTAGTTGTAGGATTGATTTGTGGTGATTTAGGGTAGGGTTTAGGGTCTTTTTATAGAAGTTTAGGTTAGTTTAGGCCATAGGATTAACCCTAATTCAGATCTGAGCCATCAAATCACGTCACAAGCCAACAAAACAAGACCCAGGAGCCAAAACAGGTGCATCAGGCTAGACTGGCCGACCACCCAAGTCGACAGGGGTGTCGACTGGGCAGTCGACACCACCTGGGGTGTGTCGACTCCCAAGTCGACTCCCCAGTCGACTTGGGGCTGGAGGGAATTTTCCCGCCTGTCCTGCTTGGGCTGAATTTGAATCCTGAATTCAAATTTGAACTGTTTTTGAACTTGAAATTTTCTGAAAATTTTGATGGGCCATAACTTGGTCATACGGACTCCGATTTTCGAAAACTCAGACTCTATTTCGCGTATTTTTCCGAGACGAACGCAATGGCACAGCCCATTTCACTTGATTCAGTTTTTAACATTTAATTCTGCATTGATTTACGTTATAACATGTTATTCAAAAAACGGGTTGTTACATTCTCCCCACCTTAAAGGATTTCGTCCCCGAAATCTTCAAGTTAGGAAGAGCGTATCCTACCATCCATCATCCATCTACTCAAAACATCATCCACGAGCAGTCATTGTCCTTAAAAGATTCTAAATGCTGTATGATCATATGCGAAAGGTGTGTGTATATGTACTTATCTAATGCGAAAATCAGGCGGTTACTGATTCAGTAAACCTCCTTAATGCAAAGTATGTTAGTGAAATGAGTTCATATGTATGCAAATTCCTAACATAATTCATAATCTCTACATGAGTGCACATAACATTCATCCATATGCAACATCCACGTGATAGCGTAACAAGTTTCAGCCATGAATAAGTATAAGCACTCATGCATATGCAATATGAAAGTGTGTGAGCCGATCTTAGTGCCTAATGTGTATCATGCATCCACGAGTATCCACTTGCAACCACTGGCAAACATCAAGCATAACATGTTTCAAATACATGTTTCAAATACATGTTTCATCCAAAGGGTTTCTGCCTAAGGTTCTCATGACAAGGTTAACGAGATAACAAGATAAGCATGGATAGCAAAAGAAAGATATGCTGACTAGGAAAAGAGATTGAGAATGTACCCTCAAAAAGGAATGGATAAAGCCCACGCACCTTCTCCTCGGTTTCCCAAGTTGCATCTTCATCGGCTTCACTCCACTGAACCTTTACTAACTTGACTTCTCGATTCCTCAGTTTCTTGATCTCCGTTCCCAAGATACGAATCGGAGCTTGCCTCAAGGTTGCCTCTTTCTCTACCTCCATGTCTTCAAGAATACTTGGTTCAACCATTTCGGCGGATCTGTGCAAACACTTCCGGAGGTGCGAGACATGAAAGGCGTTATGCACTCCGGCCAGCTTCTCGGGCAATTCCACTCTATATGCCATTTGCCCAATTCTCTCAATGATAGGGAAGGGCCCTACGAACCTCGGTGCCAACTTCCCAACTGCTCCGAATCAAACTACATGACGCAAAGGAGAAACCTTCACAAAGACCATATCTCCCACTTCAAACTCTTAGTCCGTCCTTCGCTTGTCTACATAAGATTTCTGTCTGTCTTGGGTCGTCTTCATCCGTCTTCTCACCAATTTAACTTTCTCGGATGTGTCCCGTATCATATCGGGCCCAAGTATAAGCTTATCCGTCGTCTCCCACCAACATGTTGGTGACTTGCACGACCTCCCATATAAAGCTTCGGATGGTGCCATCCCTATGCTTGCTTGGTAGCTGTTATTATAAGCAAACTCCACTAGAGGAAGATGATCTTCCCAAGTACCACCAAAGTCAAGGATGCATAGCCTCAACAGATCTTCTAGTACCCTATTCACCCTTTCGGTTTGGCTATCCGTCTGTGGGTGATAGGCCGTACTTAGATTCAATCGCGTACCCATCGCTTCTTGCAAACTATTCCAGAACTGACCAGTGAAGATTGGGTCACGATCGCTAACTATTCCAGAACTGACCACATAAAGCTCATAGCTTTCCACCCAAAAGTCAACATAAGTGGTACTAGGTTCATGATAGGTAAGCATTAGGTCCACAAACATAGATCAAAAGGGTCATGAATGAATCTATGCATGAAATCCAAGACAAGCATAACACAAAAGTCTCATTTCAACTTGCTACATGTCATATTAAGTTCATAGTTTAAATCTAAGAGTAGAATAGGGCTTACAAAGCTTGGCTATGAAGACTAGAACAAAATAAACAAGATTGAGACAAAGCCACACTAGAAATCCCCAAATGAATATAAGCTCCAAGTTGTCTTGAGAAACAAGAAGCTCCTTTGATTTGTATGAAGAAAGATCCTTGTTTTGATGAAGAAAGGTGGCTCTTTTACTAGCTTAGAACACTCAAACTTTCATGAAGGAGATGGAGGCCATGTTATGAAGATGGAGGCCATGATCAAGGAGCATTTTGGCATAACCTAGTTGTAGGATTGATTTGTGGTGATTTAGGGTAGGGTTTAGGGTCTTTTTATAGAAGTTTAGGTTAGTTTAGGCCATAGGATTAACCCTAATTCAGATCTGAGCCATCAAATCACGTCACAAGCCAACAAAACAAGACCCAGGAGCCAAAACAGGTGCATCAGGCTAGACTGGCCGACCACCCAAGTCGATAGGGGTGTCGATTGGGCAGTCGACACCACTAGGGGTGTGTCGACTCCCCAGTCGACTTGGGGCTGGCGGGAATTTTCCCGCCTGTCCTGCTTGGGCTGAATTTGAATTCTGAATTCAAATTTGAACTGTTTTTGAGCTTGAAATTTTCTGAAAACTTTGACGGGCTATAACTTGGTCATACGGACTCCGATTTTCGAAAACTCAGACTCTATTTCGCGTATTTTTCCGAGACGAACGCAATGGCACAGCCCGTTTCCCTTGATTTAGATTTTAACATTTAATTCTGCGTTGATTTATGTTATAACATGTTATTCAAAATACGGGTTGTTACAATTTTCATTTTCCTTATTTTCTCGAAAATGCCCCCATATCTTTGAACCACGTTCAATTGGACATGGTTTGTTCATGAATCTCTCTCGGAACAAACTAGGTTAACATACAACATCGCTTAACCTAACTTAGGTTATAAGAATCTCACTTGGTCTGAACTAGATTATTACATATACCTCACTTGGACCAATCGAGTTTTCCATAAAAACATCGCTCATTAAAGGTTATGTACGTTATTGTCTTATGATCTGTTGTGTTGAAAAATAGGGATAAACTTGAAAATTGAAAAAGTAGTGGGATGTGAAACGAGGAAAGTGGAGCGTCGATAGAACTGGCCTTTTTTTTTTTGACATTTGGACGATCGATTATCAACCCATTTTATTTAGACCAATGTTATGACATGCGGTTACACGTGCTAATCGTTTTTAAAATGATATATATTTAACGTGTCCGAAAAAATATGATCTACACAGATAGATAAACAATTTTTTTGTATTGAAATGATATGCAATTAGTTTTAATTTCACTTTTTAAATCGCGATATCTTTTTTTTTGCGTTTTTAATTATATTTTCTATATTAAATATTGTCTTTTAAACGCAAACTTTTGATTCGATCACAAATTTACAAGAATACCCTTATATATCCGTCGTTTGAAAATAAGATCTAGTAACTAAATTTCCTTACACTATATATCTATACTTATATACCGCTTGAAAACAAGATCTAAAAATTAAAACTTTCACAAAATCAAACTGCATTTCTACGCATATTAACAAATCTTAATATCACACAAAAATATGATCTGAGACATAGACATTTTTTACGTCATCGTTCTTTACTAAATTACAAATAGAGTAAGTAAAAAAGGAAAACCTAACCAAAAAAATCAGATATTACAACATGAAAACCAAATTAATTACACATGCCAGCATAAAAATATAACTATATATTCATGCAAATCACTTTTGCTTGAATTTGCTAAATGTGACGACCGCCCATAACCCCTGAAGTTAACAAGAGTAATGTGTTGGAAGGTGTGTCAGGAAGCAACGGACGATCATCGAGGTAGAGATAATACGCGCGAAACCGGTCGTATAACTCACAATGTAAGGATAAAATATAATAGAACATATACAACATGCAATAATAGTGAAGCAGAACTGAGAAGATTCTTAAACTTTTCATATCAATATGAGTTATCCATACAACATAGGAACACCATAAGAGTCTGTACAAAATGTCTCACTACAAGTCACTCAAAAGAAACATCGAACAGTGGAAAACAACAAATATTAGATAGTAGGAAATAATACACCAACCTCCTGCTCGCCCAACTCAACCTCCTGCTCGTCCAACTCAACCACAAGGAAGAAACCCCAAACCTATCTCCTCCACATCTAACAGTGGTAGCCTTTACAACAAGCAAGTAGAAACAAACGACACATCCATGACAATCAGTTATCAAGCGTATACCATCCTAATCGATATCGACATCTCCCAAGCACAAGCCCTGAAGGCTTAAACCAACATCAGACAAGCACCCAAGAGATATCTCCTTCGACATCGAATAATCTACACAAGACGACTTAAGCAAAACAATCATCATCCAAGACTCTAGCTATCACCGTCAATCCTACCTTGAAACCATCGTTAATCTTATGACTGAATATATTACGCCATTATGTCAAGGGCTTATGATAACCCTAACTCCAGTCAGACTACTACACGTCCAACGTACATTTGCCTCCTAGAGACAACTAGGCCCATCATGTCTGCCCAGTGTACTCGACTAGTCCAACTAGCCTTTTAGGCATCCCTATTATACCCTTGCTTTGAGCCTGCTAGAACTTATGCGACAATGATAATCTCTCGGCCTTCATAACTTTAGTTGTCATTACCAGCGACTATCCACAAGCTCAGACCCCGTCTCGAGCAACCATTAACCACGAGCTCAAATCCCACTTAAGTCGCCTTCACATTCGTTGCATCTCTCCATTCAACGGACACTTTACGATGCTTCGAACATTCTTCCCTGAATTCACTTTGAAGCCACGTCCGTTCTCGAACTAAAATAATCATCACTTTTGGTCAACATTGAATCCATAGCACTTCAGCGTTTCCGCTATGAAAAACGACCCATAGCAGCAAAAACGACCCGTAGCCAAAAACGACCCAAATCCATTTCATGCTCCGCAAGTCAAGATCCATACTTCGAACGACCCGACCCCGAGTGACCCAACTTCGAACGAACCGACCTCGAGTGACTCGAGTTCGAGTGACTTGACCTTATGCCACATTTTCAATCATCATTTCTTGCTTCCCAAGCCATGCGACCCATACAAAACGACCCATCCAAAAACGACTCGACTTCGATTCATCAACAAACAACAACGTCATTGCACGCAACTCATCCAAATCGACCAATCCAATCATCAATGCTTCATGCAATCATCAAACATCACTTGCACAATAATTATTCATCATGCAATCATATGAAGCTAACCAAATCATGGTAAAATAATGAATAAACAAAATAGTGGATCTAAACTTGCATATACAATTGAATTAACATAAGAATTACCGGTTAAGTTGCTAGATTAAATCCTATGGTGATTCGAATGAAAATATACTTACTATGATGTAGATCTAGGTGCAAACAACTTAAAATGATGGAAATAAGATCAAACAACCTATATGCTTAATTGAATCCATGTGAGAGATGCTTATCACTCACCAAATCTCCAAAATAACTTGAAATAACTAAATTCCCAATCCGGACAATGAAGAACGATCTTCAAACCTCTTAATTTGATGCGGTTTCCCTTCACTTGATGCTGATCTAGCTTTGCTTGATGTAGATCTTCAATTTTCTTGCGTAGATCTAAAATTTTAATGGAGAAAAAGCATATTTGATTGAGCAAGGAGGATCACGAGCTGAACCAAATGAGAGAATGAAGAAAGTAAACTATTATCCATGCCTCTAGACACATCAATTCATCCTATTAATGACTAGTCAAACTTGTATAGAAATTGGGCGGCACTAAGACAACGATTCCTCCTAAACCGACGAACCAAATCTTTAATGTGACCACTCTACGGAATTGGCAATGCCATTTCCTTTCTAATGAGATCGACCTCAGCACCTGATTCAACCCCAATCAAAAGTTAAGCCTTATACAAAATCGACAGGGGTAAAATGGTCACACATAAAATTGGTAAAAAATTATGGACATATCTCACGTCCCCATAACCAACATATCAAAATATGAGAATGATCCGACTCTTAGGGAATTAAATAAAAATATTTTACGATCCTCCGATATGAAAAATGTGGATCGTTACATTAAACATATATAATTTAATTTAAAATATAACTCATGAGAAAAACATGTAATATGATCACGAGTGAGGACGTGCAATTACACTCGTTAATAATTAATAAATAATGAATTTAATTTCTTATTAGCTTGAATTTTTATTTACATTATTAATTAGTAAAGTACATCTTCGAAAAGAAAGTGTATGTGTCAGATCCTTTTTTGACCTTTACCAGAACGACCAACAAAATAGAGTACGAAAGCACGGGTATAATGATCAACAAAGGGGTTGCTATAACATTTGAAGAATGTGATATATTCTGCAGTGTGATCTTGTTACAAAACTAGTGTAACAACCCCCATAATTTACACTTATTCAATTAAGCGATTTACTTAAATATCGTATCTTTAGTTTGACTTAAATCCCAAGATTTGTGACTTTTTGAAAACAGATGAATATAGACTCGAGACCACTTCCATTGAGTTCAAAATGTCGTTTACAACAATAAAAACTGTAAACATCGATATGTTTGGAGTTCATGAATTTTGGGGCTTTGGACATGGGTTTGGTTTAGCGAACCTAGCCCAACTTAAAACACCCCCATCATCCCACTCACCCTCATTCTCTTCCTCTCCTCAAAACATAAATAAAAATGGAGGAAAAGATGGAAAATAGATATTCCTAAATCTAGTTTACTTCTAGGAGCTTGGAAATTGAAGTAGAAATCAAAGTGGAGCTAGGGTAAGCCTCCTCTTTATCTTCTCCATCTCATTTCCACTTCAAATCATCATAATTCCTATGACCTAATTTTTTGGAGACTTGTTCATATGATCATAGGTTGATGATTTTTTAGTTTTGGATAAAGAGAAAGTGTTCTTGCCTTGTATAAGAGCATCTCATTCATTTTCAAGCTCAAAGATCCTTCACTTATCTACCATAGAGTGTGAATTCTAGTGAACTCACATATATGTAATTAAGCTTATATACTTGGCTTGTGTGCTTTTGGCATGTTTATGTTATGTATGCATTGGGTGAATTGGTTTGTTGTGTGTGAACGTTCCGATTTATGTGTGTTTAAATTCATTTATATGAATTTGATGAGTGATTTTTTTTAGGGAATTGAATTGTGTGTTATAAGTCGTTTCGGTGAGCCTTAGGAGCTTCATTTTCACTTAGAAAATATTATATGCCATCACCATTGATCCGGGCTCGTCCGATGCCGATTTCACGTTTATTGCCTAGGCAAATAATTGCCCAGTTCTCAACTCAGACGTATGACCGGATAGGTCAGACATTTGTCCAAGCTCTCGGGAAAAACAATAAAACAATACCCTGTCAGCTCAGATGTCTGAGAACCAAATTTGTGTTGTTGATGGGTGGAGACAACGATCAGCAGTTTATGTGTTCCAGTCTCTTTCCTAGTTGATTTTCGTCCGGTTCGGCCTTTTTCTATGACTTTTCAATTTCTTTGATTCACAGATTTCTGCATTTCAATTTCATGGACTTTCGATTCATTCGTGATAAATGAATTTATGTTCAATATTCTTGAGATTTAATTTACGCTATTAAAACGTGAATTCTTAGTTCGATCGTTGTTTCATTAGATTTGTCACTTCAAAACAATATAAAAAGGGATTTTAAATTATTATTAGATACCAAATCTTTTACTTAACGGTTTTTAATTCTACTTCACTATATGAAGCAATTTTCCAAAAATTTTAACTATCTACTAGTATATGATTTCATAAACCTTTTTCTCGCTCGTATGAGAAATCTAATTAAATGCCTTAGTAAAAATAAGGACTATGAACCCCTGCGTTTGCTTTGATGGTTAATTCTTAGACTAGTTCGATTGAAAAATGTGGCAATGATCAATCTCTAGTAAAATATAAAACTTGTTCGTAAATATACAAGTAGAGCAAGTGGTTGTAGAACAAGTAGCTCGACTTTTATATTTACTAGCTTAGCGTAGTTTACCCTATACTTAGTCATATTTGATCATTGAGGATCTTCAGATCATTCCGACCTTCGGATCACACTAATGATCTCCGGATCATCTTGAGGAACTTCGGTTCATTTTATTATATCGATGATTCCAGACCATCTTGGGGAACTTTTGTTCATTTGATTATATCGATGATCTCTGGATCATTTTGAGGGACTTCATGATTTGATTATGTCGATGATCTTCATATCATCTTAATGATCTTCGGATCATTCCGACCTTCGGGTCGTCTTGATTGGTGCGTAGTCACCTCTTCAGATGGAATACTATAAGTGGTGTACAGTCAACTCGTCAAACGAAATACTATGTGCGGTTTATAGTCACTTCATCTTCGGACGGAATACTATGAGCGGTGTCTAGTCACCTCGCCAGACAGAATATTATGAATGGTATATTGTCACCTCGTCGGAAGAAACCCTATGAGCGGTGTGGAGCCACCTCGTCTTCGAACGAAATGCTTAGTCGAATTTTATTGCGGTCTTCGGACCACCTAATTAGCATCGACTCAATATCATGGGCTATCTGTTTTGAGATCTCGTCTCCCCATTAATACATGAGCTGATGAGAATTTGGGCTCCTGTTTTAAATTGAGCATCCCCCACTTTGTGGTTTCTGGATCTCTGATTTATCGATTTCTAGAATCTGAGTTCATTGATACTATGTTACCAACATGTGTTATCTATTTTGTTTTGACTTAATGAGTAAAATCATTTCTTGCGAGTATTCATGTATTAATATCGAATTATCTATTTCATATTGATTTGATAGAGGACATCAATTCTTGTTAGTAATCTATATCTTTTAGGAAGTGATGTTGTTTTAAAGCTCTGAGATTCCTTTGACATATTTTATGGACATTTCCAAGATTTCACATTTACTTTTAACCATTGCTGTAATTATTTATATGTCATTATCAGTTTATATCTCTATTTCTATCTCAGTTTATTATGATGAGTATAGCTAGACTAATCCTTTTATTGTTTATTTTCTTATACATAATACTCGGGTCAGACCGAGGTATTATAAGTATATCTCACGTCGTCTAGCATGGATTAGCTTCTCCTTTTGGCTTTTGCATCTACATTATCATTGTAGTAGTTTTGTGTTATATGTATATGAGACCTCTATGTATGAATATTCTTTTAGCTAGAACATGTACCTATTCATTTGTTGTACAGTGGATCGACTATGACCACTATATTTGTATTTATACTCATGTGTTATATTCATATCTTTTTTCGTCTTAGTGATGTGAATATCTATGTCTAACTCTGATTATATTGTTATGTATTTTATATGATTCTGAATTATATATAGCCACTATGTAGCAGATTTGGACTTGAATTAGATATGTCGGATTTCCTCATGAGATTTAAAAAGTAAGACCACATTATCCGACATATTTAACACTCATTCGAAGCTAATATACAAATGGTCGCTCCTCAACATCCTAATTCTTTGGGATAGTTGACACCATTTCTTTCAATGGCCTTGACTAACGCGAGTATAGAGATGAGGAGTTACACTTGGTATTAGAGCCAAGTTCGGAACAATATAAGAAATTATGACGAGCATCATTGTCCTAAGTCTCTCTTTGAAAATCGTGTTTTAGAATTTAAATCAAGTCTTATGACCCGTCATATCCTATCTTATATCATGATCCATTGTTCGACCAATCAAATCTATGTGATCTCAATCTTTGTGGAATCTTGGTCGAGATCAACTTAGAGTCCTATCCCCTTTCATGAGTAGGAATTCGAAGGATAAATCTTTGAGGGTATTAACTATTGTGTTTGGATGGGAGTAATCTTATCCATTTGATTGCATGGCTTGAGTTGATTTATAATTTAGGAACATTGAAAACGAACACCATGTGAATTTAGTTTCATGATTTGAGTTTGAGGTGTTCAATGACAATGTTAGGTAAGAATTCAACCTAAAAGAGAATTGTTTAAATGGAATTTAAACAAGAAATGTGCAAGTATGATTTATGAACGAGATTTATAAATATGAAATAAATTTGAGTTGAAATAACTTTTGGGATTTAGTTGAGAAGATTTTTAAATTATTTTATAAAATGATTTAATGAAATAATTACGGCCAAGTAAAATACTAATCCGTTTGAGATTGGCTCTGTTAGGCGAAAGCGGATAAAATTATTTGCGCTAAGCACTAAGAAATGTCATTATTTATTTATTAATGATTACAAATTTAATTCATGAATAAATGGTTGCACCTTTGATTATTTATTTACAAATTTGTGCCCCTAATTGTATGTAATTTGTTTTATTGTGTTGAGTTTCCCATTGAGCATGCTAGGAATTTTAATCGAGATGTGGGACGCCACGATATGGACTGGAGTTTCTATATAATTCGATGAGATAATTCTAACATTACACTTTTATTAAATATTAATGATGTGCATCTCCATTGAACCCTAGTATTAGTAATTCGATATAAACAAATGGCGAGGCAAAGAATTAGTATTGATTGTTAATTTGCAACCTTAGGAATTTTAATAAGGTAATAATTAGAAGATATATATGGTCATCGTATATATCCTTTACACCTTTCGTAGTTAGAACTTTAATTATGAAGTTTGGGATATCTTATTTTGGTAAGGAAGCTAATGCCTATCTAGGTGCCTTCCTCTCTATGCTTTATGATGATGACTTCCATAGTCATCTCACTCGAGTTCTTTTGAATGGTGACCATTTATCTTCTTTGCGTCAAAGGAACTTGGGGACACCATGTTCTTAGGTGTTATACGGCGCTTGTTTTTTAATCAAAGTATGTTAATTTCCCAAATCTATCTTTTGTGAGAAATTTTACATACTTTGATCTCTGCTTTACCCTTATATCTTGCTATCATGATGTCTTAGCTTTCTTTGGGTAATGTTTGAGTATTCTATGTTGCTTATGAGTGTTACTTGTTTCAAACGAGTAATTTCTCCTTTTCAATTGAATAAGGAAGTTAATTAAATGCCTTGGTAAAAATGAGTGGGTCGACACACTAGCATTTACTTTATTGGTTAATTTATGGACTTAGTCAGTCGAGATTTGATCTCATTTTCGGATTAAATCCGAGGATCACATTTGTTGTATAGTCATATACGTCGATGTTGATCATTTTTGTTTGAGCTCATGTGATGCATATCTTATATACATCTTCGTTGATCATCTTCGTTTTAGATCATATGTGTTGACTTTTTTTGCGGTGTCGGACCACCTTATCGAAAGTCCAAAAGTTGTGTGTAATGAATTGCAACCTCATGGTGAAGAAAGTTGCTTATCCTTCCACCAAGTTAAAAACTAGTTGATTTGGTGACTTTCGATAAGGAAGCGACCATTTCTTTCTTTTGGGTGCTTCCGTGTTCGTAGATGCTTAGACTCTTTCCTTGAAGGGTGACCATCTTTACATGCATGTTTGCATGCCATGTTCGTTCGGGGTTTGCGATGAATTTTAGGAATTAATTGACCTAATCACTTAATGGTCCATATTTTATATTCTAAAAGAATCATCCATCTTCGACATCCCTAATCGGTGTTGTAAATTCATGTCGTTCTTAATGATTCTAATTTAGATTCGTTAACTTCATTATGTTTCTAAAATTCTCGTAGTGATAAGAATGACATCAAGGAAAATGAGTTTCTATTGTTCACATTACATGTGAATTTTCCGAAAATTTTGCATCCATTCTAGGATTGCCACCTTAATGGGTAATTAAGTTCGGAATTGATTGTCAAATTCCATAGCTCAATCTAGTTTGCTTAAGTCATTCCAATATTTGTCTTAGCAATCAATTCTCACCAACTCTTTATTACCGTGCTTGTTTTTTCATTGGGGTTAACAAATATTCCAGTTTATTTTGTTAACCTTAATGAACCAAAGTTTTTAAGAACATTACTCGATTGGTTTGACCTAATTCTTATTGGCGGTATCCTCGTGAATTTGAAAACCAAAGTTTTCAAGTTTTTTAAGATTCTACCAACTTTTACTATATATCACGTTTTCATGATTTAGAAGTTGTTTGTGAAATATTAGAGAACGTGCTAATAATTAAAATTTGAGATTTTAGGGGTCTAATGGAAACTTAAAAGTTCCAATTTACTCGTTTTTGAAATATTAGAGGACGTGCGAATATTTCCAATTACGATGTACAACCCGGATTTCATTTTGTCATCTTGTTTCCCCAACGAGATCGCTTTTCCTTGTGAATGGGATATATATGACCATCATATAAATCCTTTTCAAGTTAAGAAAATCTTGCAATCTAGAATACTTTTAAGAAACTTCTAAGTGATAAAATTTTCTAGCTAAAACGTGATAAGGAATGTTCTACGATTTTGGATAGTCGATATTTCCAATGTTTAATTTTATTATTTAATTAGTTTATATCGAAAACATAAGAGAATAGGTTTATAATTTATAAACTTTTTGAACGATTAAACGAATTAATTAAATTGGATTAAAAACGAGCTTACCACGTAGCGGAAGTTCGTGATTTTGGGAAATAAACTTCAATTGACTATATAGGATCCAATATAAGTCGGAATTCTTTGAAAAGATTAGAATTTCATCTTGTAAATTTTGTGGTATGTCTAAAGCAAACTTTCAGAAAAATCACGGTGCGGTAGTTCACGATTTAAAATGTTAATAATTATTGAAATTGTGGTTTAGAACGTTTAGAATTTAAGTAAGGAAAATTCCATTTTCTTGAAATTACTTATGAGAAGAATAAATTAATGCTCGTATATGTTTGAGACTTTTATTTGAACATTATACGTATATAGACTTAAGTTATATAGTTATTTATAACTCAAGGTTAAAATCTATGAAATATTTCAAAGGTGAATTCCATAAGTTAATCTATTTCTATAAAGATCCTTTTTTTATGTTGGGTTGTTATTTATATTGAGTTTTTCCTTAAGTAATTCTGAGGAAGCAATTTCTTTAAGGGGAAAGTCTGTAACAATTTGCATAATTTACGCTTATTTAATTAAGAGATTTATTTAAATATCATATCTTGAGTTTGGTTTAAATCCCAAGATTTATGACTTTTTGTAAACGGATGAATACAGACTCGAGACCACTTCCATTGAGTTCAAAATGTTGTTTACGACAACAAAAGCTGTAAACATCGATATGTTTGGAGTTCGTGAATTTTGGGACTTTGGATATGGATTTGGGTTAGCGAACCTAGCCCACCTTAAAACACCCCCATCAACCCACTAACCCTCATTCTCTTCCTCTCCTCAAAACATAAATAATAATGGAGGGAAAAATGGAAAATAGAAATTCCTAAATCTAGCTTACTTCTAGGAGCATGGAAATCGAAGTAGAAATCAAAATGGAGCTAAGGTAAGCCTCCTCTTCATCTTCTTCATCTCATTTCCACTTCAATTCATCATAATTCCTATGACCTAATTCTTAGGAGACTTGTTCATATGATCATAGGTTAATGATTCTTGAGTTTTGGTTGAAGAGAAAGTGTTCTTGCCTTGTCTAAGAGCCTCTCATTCATTTTCAAGCTCAAAGATCCTTCATTTATCTACCATAGAGCTAAAGGTGAGATCTTGCGAACTCACATATATGTAATAAAGCTTATAGGCTTGGTTGGTGTTCCTTTGGCACATTTATCTTATGTATGCACTGGGTGAATTGGTTTGTTGTCTGTGAATATTCCAATTATTGTGTGTTTGAATTCATTTATATGAATTCGATGAGTGAATTTTTGTAGGGAATTGAGTTATGTGTTATAAGTCGCTTCGGTGAGCATTAGAAGTTTCATTTTCACTTAGAAAATGTTATATGCCATCACTATTGGTATGGGATCATCTGAGGCCGATTGCACATTCATTGTGTAGTCAAACAATCGCCCAAGCTTCAGCTCAGACGTCTGATCGGATAGGTCAGACGTCTTTACAATCTCTTGGGAAAAATAAAAAACAGCACCCTGTCAGCTCAGACATCTGAGTTGAAACTTCAAACGTCTGAGGACCAAATTTTCGTTATTGACCAGTGGGGACAACAGTCAACAGTTTAGGTTGTTCCAGACTCTTTTCCGACTGAGTTTTGGCCCATTTGGCCTTTTTCAATGACTTTTCAATTTCTCTGATACAGAAATTTCTGCATTTTGATTTCATAGACTTTCGATTCATTCGTGATAAACGAATTTACAATCAATATTCTTCAGATTTAATTTACGTTACTAAAATGTGAATTCTTAGTTAGATCGATATTTCACGAGATTTGCCAATTCAAAACTATATAAAAAGGGGTTTTAAATTATTAGTAGATACCGAATCTTTTACTAAAAGGTTTTTCATTCTACTTCATTATATGTAGTTATTTTCCAAATTGTTTTACTATCGACTAGTATGTGATTTCATAAACCATTTTCTCGTTCGTATGAGAAATCTAATTTAATGAGTTAGTAAAAACAAGGAGTATGGACCCTTATGTTTGCTTCAATTTTTAATTCTTGGACTCGTACGATTGAAAAACATGGTAATGATTGTTTCGTATCTCTAGTGGAATATACAACTTGTTCATAAATGTACAAGTAGAGCAAGTAATCATGGGACATGTAGCTCGATTATTACATTTACTAACTTGGCGTTGTTTACATTGTACTTAATCATCGAGGATCTTCGGATCATTCCGACCATCGGATCACACTGATGATCTCCATATCATCTTGTAGAACTTCGGTTCATTTGATTATATCTATGATCTCTGGACCATGTTAAGGAACTTCGGTTTATTTTATTATATTGATGATCTCCTAATCATCTTGAGGAACTTCGGTTCATCTGATTATATTAATGATCTCCAGATCATCTTGAGGGACTTTGGTTCATTTGATTATGTCGATCATCTTCAGATAATCTGGAGGATCTCTGGATCATTCCGACCTTTGGGTCATCTTGATTGGTGTGTAATCACCTCTTCGGACGTAATACTATGAGTGGTTTATAGTCACCTCATCGGACAAAATACTATGAGTGGTGTATAATCACCTCGTCTTTGTACGGAATATCTAAAACCCTGTAATTTGAAATAACATCATAATGATAAACTAAAGAATACTTAATTAATTATTGAGAATTATGTAAAACGGACTGCACCATTGCGTTCATCTCGGAGTTTTGCTTAAGAGCATAAAACGGATATCGTATTAAGAAGATATTAAGGTTTGAAGTTTATATACATATAAGCCATTTAAATATAAATACAACAAATCCAGAATTCAAAATCAAACAGTATAAAAAGAGGTGGCAATCGGCCTGTTAGGGGTCGTCCCTGTCCTTTATGGGTGTCGACCCATGGTCGACCCCGGGATCGACCCCAGCCAGATCTGGGCAGATCAATTTCTATGAACATGGACACATTTTTGAACAAGATTCGTTGACCTTAAGCTATAAATAGGACCTCGTTCTCATTGTTTCATTCAAAAAAAAAAAAAAAACGGAGACAACGAGGTGCTGGCCCAACTCGAATTAAACTAGCTTATTCTTCTACAATAACAAGTTATACGGATTCAAGGATCTCTACTACGACATCAACAATCACTTCTCTGTTCTTTAGATCCAGCTACAGTGAGTTTATGTTATTTTTAGATATAAACATTTGAATAGTAATCGTGACAAGTTTATAAGTTGGATCTAAATCGGTGCCTATTAATAACTTGAATCATAACTAGTTAGATCTTTCATTATTTATATACCTTATCTACAGATTAGTTCTAATATGCCTATTCCTGATATGCCTGTTCTGTTATCATGCTTGATTTTATCATTATATGCCCATTCTGCTACTATACTTGTTCCTGTCACCATATGCTTATTCATTTAGTATGCCTATTTCTGTCATCGTATGCATGTTTTGTTATAATGCCTATTTTTGTTCTCTTCTCTCCCTCTTTCCGTTTTTATTTTTATATAGCCAGGATAACTTTGAGCTTAGGCCTATCGCAGAAATATGCGAACATGCGAAATTGGGAACGATTGGGAATGATAAATTGGGGCATAACTCATATTGTAAAACATGATTGGAATTTTGGGCATAATCTGTACCTTGAGCCAAAACTTTAACTTGGGCATAACTTGTATCGTGAATCGGACAGGAAATTGGGGAAAACCTTCGTTAAACATGAGAAATTGTTAATAACGAACATGCCTAGGTTTACAGCAATTAGAAACTGTAACCGCGCTTAGACACGAGGTTAGATTACACTTGTGGCAGAAGTCAATCCGGAACCGCCCGACATATCCAGCATCCACAAGTGGTAAATCTAATGTAAGGGGTCTAAGTGCATAAACATACACGTAATGACACTAAGTCACGAGGTTAAGTCCAACTCATGGAAGAAGTCTGCCTGGAACCGCCCGACATATCCAGCATTCAAAAGTCGCCGAGTTAATGTGAGAGGTCTGGTGCATAAACATATATATGAATATATGTATATAAAAAGATAGAAATAAATGGCACTAAATGTAATTAATGGAAATGAATTGGAATAAACAGGGAATGAGAACAACCTATTATAATTAATTACATTAATGAGAATGTTATATAATAGGTAGGTTTGTCCTAGGGACAAGTGGAAATTATAACGTAAGTTAAAATAAAAGGAAAGGAAACTTATTAGTAAACTTTAGTTAAGATAACTAAGATGATAAGCAAACAACAAGTTGTAGTGACATGTTAAACAGAAAACCGGTGAATTGAGATGAAGTATACTTAATTACATATTAAGTAAAACATATTATTAAAACTTTGGAATCAGACAATGAATAATATAAAGGGATTGTAGATTACTTTCGTTAATTATAAATTCGGGATAAGAGATTGTAGATACTTTCGATAAATACAATCTAGAGAATAACATGTTATGGGCTTATTAATAAACTAAAATGGATTAAGTTACATATTTATATATGAAATTAATATGCAAGAGGAACTTGGTAACTTGTAAAGAAGTCCATGTGTTAGGCCAAAATATGGCTCTAACACCCAAATTATCTTGATTTGTAGAGAATTAAAGCTAGAAATGAAATAAAATGCAGAAAACAGACCAAATTTATTATGGTTCAGCGTTAACGAGCCTACGTCCACTTTATATTATTTTGATTATACATTTGAATGCAAGTACAATCAAATTTTCTCTCATTCTCTCTCTTACAATGATAATTCACCCAGTAAATTCAAGATCACTCTGAATAAAAATAATGGAGGTATGATAACGGTGGAATCAGAGCTCTGAATTGCCAAAAAGATCCTGAAAATTGCCAAGTTCTAGGCTATTTATAAGTGATTTCTAGAGGTGGTTCGTGAAGACACGTGGCACCAATCCCGAGGATCTTAGACCCGTTCATGGCTTGATGGAGAAATGGTCAATATGACGGTTGTGGATAGGTGTCACTAGTTCCTCAAAATACGGCTCGTGGGTGACTAAGCCGTGGTTACCGTATCCCGAGTTTGGAGTTGGTTGGTGTCCCCTTACCACGAGCAGGTCATGCATGAGCAGGTCATGATGCTCAATCACGAGTCGTGGATGAAAACTGGACCACGAGTCAAAGGAGAAGGCTGGATCACGAGCGGGTTAAGGAGATGAATCACAAGTCGTGGTGCATATGAGTATATGAGGCTACCCTTTCTTGTTTACTTCATATGTGTTTAAATCCTTGTGGCTTGATCCAAAAGCTAGCCTACATTTTGTCCCCTCGATGTACGTTTTATCATAGATGGAACATACTTCGAAATTAATCAAAATGCCTATTTCTAAACATATGAGTGCTGACAATCGTGTCTTGCTGTTTCAAAGCATCGCGTTCTCTGATGAATATAAATACAAGATTGAGTTTCCAATCATTTTTCTGTTTACTGGTTGACTTCGATCTTTTGAATTCCGAAGCACATTGCGATTAATTCTTCAAGTAAGCTCTAAATCCCATAAATATTTTAAAAGAAATTCATTACACCTACCGATGAAGAATTCTAGCTTTTCAACCCACTAGTCATTTCCATGTCATTGCCATCGAGTCGTGCTGTGGTCCATATCTCCTGGGTGGTGTATGTTACGAACCGACGTCGGCTGCTCTTACATTTCCTCTTAAAGGCTATATAAGCCGATCCCCATTTCCTCTTTTACCTTTCCTTTTCACTTTTTACTGCCGCCCCTCCCCCTTTCTTTATCTTCAACTCGAAACCTTACCTTGTGATTTTCTCAGATCCACAAAACTTAGAGATCATCCAGTTAATCTAAAAAGGTAATGATAACAATGATTTCAATTTAGATTTTTTGGGTACCGATTCGAGTGTTAGTCATCGGTTCCTATGGGTTTCCCTTTGTCGTCATCGCCAGCATTGAATGATGACGGCAGAGTTCATGGAGTTGGAGTCCAAAAGAGGAGACGTATTGGGTAATTGCGAATAGAGGAACGGAAGTTTGGGTACAGTTCAGATAGGAGGCCTGGATTTGTAGGTAGAAGAAAAAGTTGACAGGAAGGGAGATGAGCTCCAGTAGATCGATTCGTGAATGGAGCGGTGATGTGGATCGTGACGATAATAAGTAGAAGTCATTAACTCGGATTGTGGGTCGCGAAGATGGGTTCGCCCGTATGGGAGAAGGCAGCACCGGTTCGTGAAAAAGGGGGGCCATGCACTGGTTCGTGAAAGGGGTGGATTGAGCAGGGTCGTGGAGGTAGCTCAAGAGTCGTTCATCCACGATTCACACTAATTCACGAGCCATCTCATAATTGTGAACCGAATCCTTCCTCGTGAGCCGACTCTTTGTCACGAGCCTCTTTAGAAGGCTTTAACGAGCCCATTGAACCAGCGTACTGACCTATATCTTGACTGAAATTCGATGCAACTCTAACATATCAATGAACAGTTAGGATAGAGCCTTCAAGATAAACCTTCTGAACTGGATGACTACTTAACTTAGCGACATACAACGACCAATTTTATGCTTATCTGCTTAACTTTATGCATTTCTTTTCAGTACCGTACATACTGGTGCACTCGACACTTGCACACACATGAGGTTCACGGGTTATTGTATTCTAATTCCTCATGCTTATTCACCAACAAAGCCATGTCTGATAGACGCTCAACAAGAATATCTGAGAAAAGTGCAGACCCAGAGTCATCGAGTTATTATAATCCCGATGTACTCCTGTCGGACCCGGACTGGGATAACTTTGGATTTGAGTATGAGACAGATCATGATACAGAATCAACATCTTCCAAGAGCACATCACTTGAGGATGAAGAGGATGATCGGGCTCCCGATGAGATTCAAGGTGTTAAAGAAGTAGACAAGTTGAGTGACTCCGTGGCTTCCAAATTGGATGATTTAAAGTTAAAGAAAATCTGCTTAAGACATGGGATCCCCTTGGATGATGTGAAAACTCTAGAGAAAGAGGACAGACCTTATTTTGCTCTAGAAGGGTACATGGTTATCAGCAAGGTCATGTGCTTAGTAGGTGCTATTCCTCCATTTCCTCCAATTGTCATTGATCTTCTGAGATGACTACGTATTGCTCCCATGAAACTCCATTCCAATGCTTACGCTGCTCTGTACACCCTGAATATTGCATATGCATAAATTCCGAAGACTGGGCTTGTTTTCAAATATTTGAATTTCTATTATTATTTCAAGCATCGTTCCATAGGGACCCCGAACTTTATTTTCTTCGAGTCGATCCTTCCAAGAAAGTCTTATCAGATTGACACAGTAACGTAGTGGATGCCAAATTCGAATGGTTCTACATAAAACATCAAGCTGGATGTACAAGGAGGTGGCTACAGTCAAGTAGGTTCTGAATCCTTCAGTGTATATTGCGATTGCATGATTAAAGTGCTAATGTTTTCTTTTTATGTATAGCTCATAATTTCCAAAAGACAGAGGGTCCGGTGTACGAAGATCGATTGTCCCGCCTTTTAAAAAGCAAGCCAGACTTCTGCAAAATCAAGAAGTGTATAACCGATGAGAACCTTTGCAAACACCATCTTCTGGATGTAAGATTCGGGCTCGGTCCGGGTGGAAAGCCCCACAAATACGCACCTTCTACTCAGACGATTAGGGAATCTAGCGGCATGCCCCCAATCGAGGGGCAAGTGACCACGGAAACTACAAAGACGACTGAGTTTCCTAAGAGTCCCTCCACTATGACTATCCAAGATGACGAAGAGATGAACATCTACAAAGTAGGTGAAATTCGAGTTGACGAATCAAAGGATGCCTTTGTTTCCAACGAGCAGTCTCCTCCGAAGACTGCACCACCAGTGGAGCCCATAACTCACGACTTGTTAACAGAGGAGCAAATATTTGGGGAGTTGGACAAGATCCTTTTGCTAGATAACATTTACACATCCGAGGATTTTGGAGCGGAACCGTTCTTCCCTATCTCTAAGGAAGAAACTACTCCCATCAAAGAGAAGATATTGTACAGACGAGCCAAGCTCTGGGCCCTGGTCTGTTGGGGGGATTACATGGGATACACAAACCACATGCACCACTTGTCACAATACCCATATAATGTTTGTATTCATGGCTTTTATACTTGCCTGTTACTCTTTGTAGGGAAAATGCCTCGCTGCCATTCATATTCTCATCGTGAACTTCGTGACTGCACACCTAGACTCAATCCCGTAACCGAGCATGATCGTAGCGATAGTCGGGGAAGAGATAGTCAAAGACACTATGATTCTTACCAACCTCATTCTACGCGCTGTCGCTCTCCTTCGAGGCAAGATCTTGGGAAGTACCATAGTCGTCAAGTGTCGCATGTGGGAGGTAAACAACTTCCCAAAGCTCCGACTCCCCCGAAGGGTATACCTCCTTAGGGAAAATCTTCTAAGAAGCATCATGAACCTAAGGACAAGCACATCCAAGCAAAGGTTTGGAAAAAGAGAAGGCAGCTCTTGTCCCTTCTAGTCAGCACTACTTGGACACTACCACCATACATGATGTTTCCCTTACTTATGATAATAAGGCAAAGTTGGAGAGTTTGCGAAAGCAGTTCCCTGACATCTACTTTGAAAGTATGCTTTTCGTTCCAGATCTTGAACCGGTTCCTGATGAATGGGATACAGAAGTCGTGGATCGAGTCAGCTGATTGACATAGAAATGTGTTTATTTTATGCTCTTGTTTCTTATCTTTTGTATATAAATAAATACTACTTGGGTATTGTTTTGTTACTTTTACAGATATTCCAACCCAGCCCGCATGCAACCAGAAATATAGAGAAATAGAGTTCAATTTGCTGTGTATTTGCATTTTGAAGAATTGTAGATGAAGATATCACATCTAGTTGCTGTTGGACAAGAAAAGGATTGATAACAAGGCTTTGCACATCACAAATCAATGAAGAAGTGTCAAAGAAACAAGAGGAAAAAGAGAAAAGGCCCAAATTTGCTTTAATTATCTAAGGCCCATTTATGTTTCTCATTGTAAACAAATTAGTGGTGTAATGACCAGGCCCATTTACCATTAGGGTTAGGGTTAGGGTTTGGCTATCTACCCTATATATACCCTTGTAATGGCATTGTAGTCACCATCCTATCTCATCTCTTATTCCATTGTTCTAATAAAAGTTCTTCTTTCTCTTTTATTTTCTGCAATTTTTTTGTTTTCTTAGCAACTAGTGTTGTCTATACGATTAGATTCGGTAGAACACTAGTTGTATTTTGCACTTGTTTGCATTAGTGATTTACCGTCTGATTAGATTCAGCGGAAATCCTAATTTTAATTCTTGTTTGTTATTTCAATTTCTGCAATTTCAATTTCTGCTTTTTATTATTTTCTTAGGTCAAATTGGGTTTGATTAGATTCAAATCTAATTCATAGTTTCATTTGCTTTCCATTGAAATTGTGATTTGATCGTCGGTTCAGTTAGATCTGTTCTGAATCAAATTACAGTTTTAATTTTGTTTTGTTTTATTTTCAAAATCAACCTCCAAAGTTCGTCTAACACGCCCACGAAACATATAAATAATAAAATTTAACTTTCCTCCCTGTGTTCGACCTGTATGCTACACACCTGTATGCTTGCAGAATTTATTACAAATGTCGCGCTTTTCTAATTCATAGACTAGCGTCGATCATCAGCCATGTGGTTAAACAATATAGGGCAATGAAGAAGCATGCCAAGAATCTTTCGGAGGTCATCCGTCGTTTGGAAGTAGATGCGGCCAGAGCTAGAGTGAAGATCGATCACGACATCAAGGCCAGAAGCAAGGCTGAGAAAGAACTTGAAGATGCTCAAGCCCTTCTTGTCTAAGCTCAAAGGGACGCCGAAAACTATAAGGCGGAGTTGGAAAGTTCAAAGAAACGTTTCCACCTTGAACATGATTCAAACATACTAGAGCGTGTGGCTCTGAAAAAGGAGATAGAGGATCTCAAGTTTGTTAATACCGAGCTGAAAACATCACAAGATTGCATTGCCATGGAAAAGGCTGCTTGGGAGAAAGAAATGGCTAACTTAAAGGATAAACTTGCTCATGCTGAGGAAAGAGTAGCTCTCGCTGAAAGTAATGCTAATGAAGCCCTTGAGTCCGCCTCCACTGCTACCGCTAAGCTTGCCGCGGCTGAAGAGGAGATAGAAGGGTTCGATGAACTGTTAGTGGACTTTTTGGCTCAAGTCATACGAACCCGAGATATTTCATGGATCAATAACTATCCCACCACCTTAGTTGATGTATGGGACCAGTTTGTTAAAAGTTAGAGGCAACGCTTGAAGGTCGAGGATGTCAATGAGAACCAGTTTATGTAGACTTTTCTCAGAGGTGGAGAGCCTGAGGCTTTAGCAGAGGGAAGGCATCAAATCCAGGAGACTATGGAGAAAGAGAGGCTTAAGCTCAAAGGCAAGAACAAAGTTGATGAAGGTTCAAGTTCAACAATGGAGCCCAAGGCTTCTGAGGTTAAGGAGTATAATCCAGATGATCCATTGATTTCCGAAGTCCCAGTTCCTCAAGTTATTGGGGTTTCTACTACAGCTTCGGGTGAGGAGTCAGCGGAAGGTATCTCCGTATTCTCTCCACAATTTGTCAAAGCTATTGTAATTTGTCATCGCATTTTGGAGCAAACAATCGAGAGGACCACATTTTCTCCCAAATTAATAACAGTTGCTTCACATGATACAGTGCCAAGCCGGTTGAAGGGATTGTAGAAAAGCAAGCAGAGGTAGGAAAGGTTAACATACCATCTAGTACCGAGGTCCCTAAAGTTCCAAAGCAAATCGAGGTCGAAGCAATCGAGAAGGCCATTGTGGCATCCACCTAAAACAGTTCGAGATTTGATAGGGGAAATGACAGGATCAGTGATGAAGAAGGTCAGATAGGCGACGGAGGAGGAGGATGTCTAGGATCTTTCACACTTATTAGATTTTGCTGGATGCCATGGCCAAATGGATGACGGATTTTCAGATGATGGTGATGATCATGGTTGAAATGTTCAAGGAATGGCTAAGGATGGAATGTAGCAGCACTTTGTGGTGGCCGGAGGTCCCTTTTCTTGGTGGAGGGTGTGACCTATTTATAGGCGAGCTCTTATGGAGGTTTTAATTTGAATTCATCCGAGTAGCTTGTCCCACTTATTACGAACATGCCACCGCCCGGTTACCGCCAACTGTCAGTGACTGTCCCCAACTGTTCAAAGAAAGTGACTTAATAAGAGCGAGCAACTCTGTGAGAGTGAGCAACTTCCCAAGTCGCGAACTGTTTTAGGTGAGCGATCCTATGCAGACGAGTTGGCTAGCTGAAGTGGTCGTGTTTGACTATAGGCGGATGAACGACCAACACCTTAATTGGAAGAGAACATCCGATTGAAATAGTAACGACAGATTGAGGAGCGAATGACTAGGTATTTAATCTATAAGTGGACATAGAACACGTGCGCGATCCCTGGTATCTTTGAACTCTCATCTGACTGATGAGGCGGTACTTATCCTCGCGTTGTTCAATCAAACGTTTTGATATAAGGATGAGCAGGGCGACCCTTCCATGATGTATGAGCCACCGTGTCGCGCCGTTTTGGAATGGTTTTGCATGTGCAACTTCTTTGTAAGCTTAAACTATGTCATGCGACTAACCCTGGCTATGTTTGAGCGGACCCTCTGATCGTTCTAACATGTGCAACTTTCCCAGCTGTGCCTGACCCTTTCTAGACCGTTTGAGTATATTGAGAAGCATCCTGCGTGACCGTTCCTAATGACGTCCGATCCATAATACTAACGCAGAATTAATAAACCAATATGTGTGTGGTTCTTAAGGGGGTAAACATTTGCCCCTCGAAGTTTGTAATTTTATTTTGCAAAATTACTAGCTTCGAAATAACTGATCACAACACATTTTAGTAAACTAAATCATGTTCATCAAGGATCGGTCGTGCAGGACTTAAGGTCATTCTTAGGAAAAGAAACAGTTGAAATCATTCTTTCTTGTGGGCGAGAAATCTAAGTCATTCACCTTATTCTGATAGGTCAAATCATGGTGAAGCGGGCAAGACAACTGATCTTTGACGGGCCATGTGCATTCAAGTACTGTGCTGATGTGGCAGGGAAGGTCTGGATGCATATCCTTAATCTTCCTTGTTGTTTTCTTACCCTTCATTTATTTTATTCTTATTTTCCTATATAAAACACATTGATAGTAGCTATTCCAGTTTCTAAAATGTTAACTTCTGCCTTATCTTCATTGTGACTGGATTCTCCCATTGATGATTTTCATACTTTTTAACCTGTGAAGTGCGGGTTTGCCATTCTTGCCTATGATTGTTCTTCTTCTGAATTGATAATGCATGCTTTTAGTATGAATGAGTCCTTTTATGCTTTTTTAAACGGCTTTCCGAAATTTTCTTTGATCATTTAATACGATTCATGCTACCGCTGATCTTTTTGCGATGAGAATAGTCGAAATTCTGGAATGGTTTCACCCCGTATTTGCACTCATTTTAGAGCTTTGATTTACTGCTCCTGATGATTCTAAACTTTGTACACACAATATGCTTGCTAATATGTTTAGGACAAGTTATAATCCCTGATACTATGACCATGTGTTGACAATTTGTTCCCTGTCACTGAAATGCTTTAAGGTATGCTGTCTTGATATCGTTACTATGATTTATACTTTTGGTTTGATTCCTGTGACCGCTCAAGTGTATTTTGACTAAAGGTCGTTCTCGCTCTGCACTTGGGTTGACTTTGAATGATTCTGACACGTTGAGAACAAAATGTCCTTGCTGCATACAATCAGGATTGAAGAAGTCGATTGTTCATATTTTCTCTTTTGATTGCTTCACTTGAATAATCCTTTAAACTCTTATTTGCACAATTATTCACTAAACCATTTTACAAGATGGATTCGTCTCCACAACGTCATCGGATAGAGAGGTTTTTCGATTTAGATGTTCAGGTAGCTGACGTTCAATCGGTGGGTCAGCCGTCTATGGATTTTCCTTTCAGTCCCTCTTATTCAGAACTCTAGACTATTGTGAATAGGCCAGACTATGATCCTGGACCGTGTAATCCCAAGCTGGCTAAGCGGCTTAAAGGCTGGAGGTTACAAGGTATATCTTCTAATGCGGACATATCTCTATATCATCAGACTTTTTCTTGCGACATGATTGCTGCAAAGACTCAGATGCTAGCCCGCTTCGAGGCTGCTATGTACCAATTTGGAAAGCAAATGGAATTTCTCAAGGACCATTTTACGAAGCAAATGAGCGGCTGGCACTCTCTAGCTTGTGACCTTCAAAATCTTCATAAGGACAATCTCGAGCGCATTTCTGCTTTAGAGGGCGAGAAAGTGAAGCTGATTTAGGCTCTGAGGTCCAGAGATAGTGTGGTTGCTTCTTTTGTCCAAGGAGGTGTCGAGTCGGTAGCTTCAAAGCATGCTGATGAGGATCCATCTTGCTCTACTCCAGGTAAGAGTAAAGTTGGAAGACCTACGAAGAACAGAGGTCTGTTGCTTTCCTCTCTTGCTATTGATTTTCCTTTTGCAAACTATGTTTTTAGATTGGTTGTATAAGTGGGTGCCGATCCCTGCATCCGACCTTCTGCTGGTCTGCTCTGTGAGTTGTGCACACTCTGTTGTTTTGGTAGTTTGGTGGATGACTTGTGATGATGCTTCTGTGTTTGGTTTTGCTGATGCGAGGCTGTGCTTGTACTTATTCCAATGTGATCCTGCACCCTGTTTAATAGCACTTTTATTTGTATCTTTATGTTACATTTCCATGATGGTCGCGCGTTAGTATCGTATTTACGATGTGTAGCTTTAGTGCTACCGGCTTGTTTTTCAGTTCTAAAGCGTCTTACTTTAATTTTATTGAATTGGAAGCAGTCAGCTTCTTAAAATTTAGTTTAATTAGTTAATCTTATTCTTGTGCCACCCCTTTTGTTTTGAATTCAGGCATTCGTACGTTTACGGATCAAATGGCACAAGTCTTTTGGATTGCACTTATATTGTTGTCGATTAGGATGTACTCATATCCGCATCTCACTAGCTTGGTGACCCAAATTCTTTGGAGACTGGTTTTGAGTATGTGCTCCTAGGGGAAGGATTGGGTTTCAAATTTCAATCCAATTTTGGTCTTGTTTGATCTGGTTATCAAAAAGACCTAAATTGGTTACCCCCTTTCGGCTAGGCTTTCTATTACCCCCTTTCGGCTAGGATTTTTGCTTGCACTGGTCCTACCAGCATGTTTTGCCTGTCCTTCCAGCATTAGGACTGGTGTTTCTAGCCTAGGTTTTTTTTCCTTATGCTTCGTCCTGGGAGGTGGACACTAGTTCTTCTTATCGGATTTTTGCTCGATTCAAAGAGTTCGTGTCCTATACCTAATAAGATGCCTCTTTAGGGATTGGAAAAAAGAAGTTCTAAACTCGTGGGACATGCTAAGCTGATTTTGACTTGATGCTTTATCTTGGGAGGCAGACGCTAGTTCTTCTCATCGAGTGTTTGTTTGACTTAAAGAGTTCGCATCCTGCACCTGAGAAGGTGCCTCTTTAATGGGATTCAACAATCTTTAATCCATGGGACGTGTTGAGTTGTTTCAACCTTCAAATAGCTTGGTACCAATCCTTTTGCCGGATGCTTGCAGAAAATGGGTTGGTGTTTTTGCGATAAAAAAGAAGATTTTTCTGATTTAGTGCCCACTTGTCGCTCGTTTGCCTACACAAAGAAACCAATTTTAGTAGAAGTTTGCAAATATATGATTCGTGCATGCAAATGGACCTCTTTACTCATTGTTTTTTTTATCTACATTGCTCAAATGCGAATGTTTGTAAATATCTACAATTTTTCTTTTTCATAAATTTGTACAATGTATTAAAGAAAATAATGATGGATGTGGTCACTATTTCAAGCTCGAGGAATTTGGATTCCATCTGTGGTGGTCAACTTAAAAGTGCCATCCCGAAGTTTTTGGTTTATAATATAACGCCCTTCCCAATTTGGTCCAAAAACTCCGGTTCCAGTCATTACTTTTTTCAGCACAAGATCTCCGATCTCGAAAGTCTTGTGTTTGACTTTTGCATCAAAATGTCGGGCTACTCTCCTTTGATGTGCCGCCATTCTGAGTTTGGCTTCCTTTCTTTTTTCCTCTATTAGGTTGAGGGCCTCAAGTTGTAACCTCTCATTTTCCTCTTGGCTAAAGTGAGTCCTCCTGTGAGTGGGAACTTCTAATTCCACAGGAATCATAGCTTCTGATCCGTAAGCTAAGGAAAAGGAGGTGTGCCCAGTCATAGTTTTATGAGTGGTACGGTATGCCCACAATGCTAGTGGAAGCTCATCTGCCCAACCCCCTTTAGATTTCTCTAACCGCTTCTTAATAGTTGTCTTAATGATCTTGTTTACTTCTTCTACTTGCCCATTCACTTGTGGATGGGCAATTGCTGGAAAGCTTTTCTTGATTTTATACTTGGCACATAAATTTTGGAACTCTTCGCTCTCAAATAGGGTTCCATTGTTTGTGGCACACCAAACCTGCATATGATATTTTTCGAGACAAAGTTAATAACTTTCTTTGAGGTTATGGTTGCTAATGGTTCTCCTTCAGCCCATTTTGTAAAACAATCAGCAGCGACAATGGCATATCTAAAACCAGATCGTGCAGTGGGAAGTGCCCCTATAAGATCAATGCCCCAGATAGCGAACAACCATGGGCTGACCATATGGGTTATGTCCGTGGATGGCATCCTTGGGATCTTAGCGAATCTTTGACATCTGTCGCACCTCTTAGTGTAGGCCGCGGAGTCTTTGTTTATGTCTAGCCAAAAATAACCGTATCGAAAAATCTTCTTGGCTAAGGTTTGACCTCCAATATGACCTCCGCATTCACCTTCATGTAGTTCTGTCATGATTGCTTTCGATTCTCGTTTTGTGACACAGCGAAGCAAGGGCGTAGAAAACCCTCGTTTGTACAACCGTCCCTCCTGAATGAGATACATAGGGGCCTTTCGTAGCACTTTCCTTCTGCTCTTAATTTCTGCTGGGAGCGCACCTGTCATAAGATATTCTTTGATTGGCGTCATCCATGAGTCTGGCTCATTGATCGTTTCCATGATCAAACCCATCTCGACCTGCCCCGTGCTGGTACTGGAAAGAACTTCTACAGGAACCAATCCAATGAGTTGTGCATCCCCTGTGCTTGCATATATCGCCAGCGAATCTGCCTTGGTATTTTCTTCCCTTAGAATATGGGATATGGTGTAATGTTCAAAAACTTCCAATAGCTCCAACGCCTTAGTCAGATAAGTCAGCAAATTACCCATTTTGGCTTGGGATTCTCCTTTGATTTGACATACCACTAACTGGGAATCACCGAAAATTTGAATGGTCTTTAACTGTAATTCTCTCTCTAGCCTTATCCCCGCAATGAGGGCTTCGTATTCAGCCTCGTTGTTTGTTGACGGAAATTTTAGTCTTAGCGCATAACATATGGATCTCCCTTCAGGGGTTTCTAGGACTACTCCTGCTCCAGAGCAATAATCGTTTGATGCCCCATTAACAAATAATTTCCATTGGGTGTTGGTTTCAATATCAGATTCCTCTTTTATTTCTCCTTGGTTGGTAAATTCTATGATAAAATCAGCAAGTGCTTGTCCATTGATTACCTTTCGAGGGTGGTATGTAATATCATATTGACTAAGCTAAATATTCCATTTGAGCAGCCTCCTGGAAATCTCTGGTCGGGACAAGACTTGCCTTAGAGGCTGATCCGTGAGAACCTTAATAGGGTGAGCCTGAAAGTAAGGCTCGAGCTTCTTTGAGGCAATAAGTAAACAATAGGCAAGTTTTTCAAGCCTTATATAATTCAGTTCTGCCCCAACTAATCTTTTACTGATGTAGCAGACTGGCCTCTGAACTTTCGAGTCGTTCCTCACCAACGTTGCGCTCAGAGCATAGGTAGAGACGGGCAGATACACAAACAAATCGTCTCTGTCATTAGGCTTCGACAACATTGTGGGTGTTGCCATGTGCTGAAGTAATTCTTCGAAAGCTTTCTGGCATTCAGAGGTCCATTGTATCTCATTCTTTCATTTCCTAAGGGCATCGAAGAATGGAAGGTATCTATTCGTTGCCCTGGATATGATGCGATTTAAAGCTGCATTCTTTCCATTCAGACGTTGAAGCTCTTTCTTGGTACCTAGGGCGCACATTTCTCTTAAAGCTGATATTTTAGCTGGATTGGCCTCTATGCCCCTGGCGTTGACCATAAATCCTAAGTACTTGCCCGAACCGACCCCAAAGGAACACTTTAAAGGATTCAGCTTCATGCCATATTGATGTAGAATTTTGAACATTTGGACCAGATCTTCCAAGTGATACTCCGCTCTTTTTGATTTTACCAACATATCATTGACATAGACCTCCATTGTTCTTCCAATCTGTTTTTTGAACATGGTATTTACTAATCGTTGGTAAGTTGCCCCAGCGTTCTTTAGGCCAAATGGCATCACTTTGTAGCAATATAAGCCGAGATCAGTAATGAAACTTGTGTCTTCTTGGTTCGATCCGTACATCATAATTTGGTTGTAACCAGAATACACATCCATGAAAGACAACAACTCATGCCCAACCGTGGAATCCACCCGTTGATCTATTCTAGGAAGACGTAAACTATCTTTTGGGCAAGCTTTGTTAAGATTTGAAAGTCTACGCAGACTTGCCATTTACCATTTTCTTTCTTTGCTATCCCAGGATTGGAAACCCATTTTCGGTAAGTAGATTCTCTGATGAAACCGTTCTCTATCAACCCATTGACTTCCTCCTTCAAGGAGCATGATCTATCTGGCCCCTGAGTCCTCCTTTTCTGCTTGGCAGGAGGTACATGCGGATCAATGTTAAGTTTATGGACTGCGATATCTGGAGATATGTCGCACATGTCGGAATGGTCCCATGCGAACACACTTAATTGGCTTTCAAAAAGACAACCAACTGGCTTTTTAGTTCTGGGCTCCATTGAGAGCCAATATTCGGCACACGGTTTGGATCTTTTGGATTAACAACTATGGGGATTGTGAACTCAGCCAGAGCTGCTCTTTCGTCCTCTGCATTAGCCTTTCTGGGGTCGATCTCCTTTCACGCTCCGCTGTGCTCGCTAGTGCAGGGACCCTTCTTTTGTTGCTATAAAGGAAGTTTGTGAATGCGGAGCGTAGCCTCCGCATCCTTTCGCAAGTCTTTTCTCCTAGCCTCGCATAGCTCTGTCACGTAGCAATCCCTTGTAGTGATTTGGTCGCCTTTAATTACACTAATTCCCCTTTCAGTTGGAAACTTCATGGTCAAGCACCACGAAGCTAATGCGATTTTAAAGCCTGTGAGAGTCGGTCTCCCAAGGAATGCATTGTAGGACGAAAACTCATCTATTAGGACAAAGGTGTGCACCATAGAGAACTTGCGTTCTCCATATGCTAGTTCCACGAGTAGGTTTATTGTACCGATGGGTTGTGTGGGTTATCCAGTAAGCCGTGGATTTTATTTGGATAAGCCCGCACTTCTCTCCTGAGTCGAATCAGCAGATATTTGACCAAATCACTACAAGGGATAAGCCCGCACTTCTCTCCTGAGTCGAATCAGCAGATATTTGACCAAATCACTACAAGGGATAAGCCCGCACTTCTCTCCACGAGTAGGCCCTCCAAATATCATGTTGATTACTAGTCTCGAATCAGCAGATATTTGAGCTTTCTCTCCTGAGTCGGTTTGGCTAACGGCATTACCGTGCCTTTGTGCGGTTGGAGGGTTTTGGAGATTTTTCACATGCTGTTGAAGTTGATTCTTTCTGATGAGCTCCTCGATTAATCTCTTTAGGGTGTCGACATTCATTAGTGATGTGCCCTCGTTGGTTATGAAACTGACAGAACTTGCCGGAGTTTGCTTGCTGCTTAGTAATCTTCCGGGGCTTCATTTGGGGAAAGATGCCTGAATCCTTAGAGATGGAGTAAATTCTCTTTGGAGTTTCGTTTAAAAGAGTTAATTCTGAAAGCTTATAAAATCGCGTCTTCTTATAAGCCTTGTTGTCCTTCTCATCACTCCCCCTCTTTTGCCCAGAGTTATTTTTTTGCTCCATTCGGAACTCGTTGCCTTTTCCTTCTTTGGCAGTGCTGTTTTCAGTGACCTTCTGGACATTCGGAGCATCATCTTCCATGCTCATATACTCCTTAGCTTTCTTATATAACTTCTTAAGAGTTTTGGGTTTCTTCATTTTGAGCCATTTCCCAAATTCCAATTTCTTATCAATAACACCTTTTAGAGCTGCTAGCAAATACAGGGTTCTGGTTCTATGACTTCAGCCGCTGCGGCATGGAATCGTGTAAGGAAAGCTTTAATGGTTTCTCCGGGCTTCTGTTCCATCTCGCTGAGCGACATTACCTCTCTTTCTTTAGACAGTTTGTAGGCGGAACTGGTCTTGAAACCTTCTTGCTAAGTCGGCAAATTGATCAACGTACTTATGTGGGAGTCTGGTGAACCATAGCGAGGCTACACCTTCTAGGCATACAGGAAATTATAAGCATTTTATCTCATCGTTCGCCCTGGCCCCATTCATGTATGATCATACTTGAACAGGAAGATATTCGGATCCCTAGTTCCACCAAAAGGCGCTATTGTTGGGGGTGTGAATTTCTTTGGGAATTTTGCTTGACGGATCCTCTCTATAAATGGGTTTTTACTGGGTGAAAATTCCCATTCTTTTTCTTCATCCTCCCGGGTTGTTTTTTCTTTCATTATCCACTGGATCATATCTGCAATGCGTTTCTCATCATTCGCTCACTCCCCTGGACTAGCATATAAGTTTTTGCTGTTACGAACACGGTTCGAGCTCCGACGCCTTTCATTTCTTTTAGGAGGACTTGCGGTACTTTGGACTTCACCTTCCTTGTAAGCTGCAGAGATCTGACCTTAGAGTCCTCAACGCCAGCCTCTCCCTTATCTCCTACTAAGAAGTAGGGTTGATTTGGGTCTGAGGCTGAAGAGTCCTCTCTTTCGTCAGCATTGTTCACAACATTTGGTGGTGGAAGATTGGCTCGAGTATTAATCAAGGCATCAAGCCTTTCCATCATCATTTTGGTCGTGGCATCCATTTATTCATTTAGACCGGTCACAGCCACATTCAGTTCATTTCGTGTTACTGATGGCCTGGAGGATTCTTCAACTTCTTGATTCAAAGTCTGCGGTGTGGTTTCGTCACCGCGAACATTCCCAACGACTGTGGTAGTTTTATTGGATTTGTTATTTTTTTTTGAACCGACCATGGCTTCGAGAAAAAAGGGAAGTTCCAAATTTTGATGGTAGGTTGCTGGAATTTAGAGGGTAGTGTGAAGGAAGGATATGAAAATCGGCCCCACGGTGGGCGCCAAATGTTTAAACCAAAAATGTTTCAAACACCGAAGGTACAATGAATGTACTTCACCTGTATGGTTAGAGAATAAGTGGAGCCATACTCAACAACAATTGAAAGTAAAAATGCATAGGAAACAAAAAGGAGACGAGGTTTTAGAGTGGTTCAACCTTATGTTAGGCCTACATCCACTGTGAATGGAGTTTGCATTATCATGATGATTACAAGACTGATCATCTCTTGTTCTTTATGCACTATCTGGCTCACTCAATATATTCTCAATTTACATACAAATTTCTCTTAGATTCATGGGATTCGATGTGGGGAATGGCAGGATCAGTGATGAAGAAGGTCAGATAGGTGACGGAGGAGGAGGATGTCTTGGACCTTTCACACTTATCAAATTTTGCTGGACGCCATAGCCAAATGGATGACGGATTTTCGGATGATGGAGATGATCAGGGTTGAAATGTTTAAGGAATGGATAAGGATGGAATGTAGCAGCACTTCGTGGCAGCCGGAGGTCCTTTTTCTTGGTGGAGGGTGTGATCTAATTATAGGCAAGCCCTTATGGAGGTTTTAATTTGAATTCATCCGAGTCGTCTGTCCTACTTATTACGAACATGCCACCGCGCGGTTGTCACCAGCTATAGCGACCTTCCCAAATTGTTCAGAGAAAGTTACGTTATAAGAGCGAGCTACTCTGTGGGAGTAAGCAACTTCCCAAGTCGCGAACGGTTTTAGGTGAACGATCCTATGCAGATGAGTGGGCTAGCTGAAGTGGTTGCATATGACTGTAGGAGGATGAGCGAGCAACATCTTAATTGGAAGAAAAAATCCGATTGAAATAGTAACGATAGATTGAGGAGCGAATGACTAGGGTTTTAATCTGTAAGTGGACATAGAACGCGTGTGCGATCCCTGGTATCTTTGAGCTCTCATATGACAAATGGGGCGGTTCTTCTCCTCGCTTTTTTCAATCAAACATTTTGATATAAGGATGAGCGGGGCAACCCTTCCATGATATGTGGGCCTCTGTGGCCGTTTTTGGAATGGTTTTGCATGTGGGACTTCTTTGTAAGTATAAATTGTGTCGTGCGACTAACCCTGGCTGTATTTGAGCGGACCCCCTGATCGTTCTGACATGTGCAACTTTCCCAGCTATACCTAGCCCTTTGTAGACCGTTTGAGTATATTGAGAAGCATCCTGCGTGACCGATCCTAATGATGCCCGATCCATAATAATAACGCAGAATTAATAAACCAATATGTGTGTGGTTTTTAAGGGATGAACACATACTTAGTCATACACAAAATTTGGATCATAACTAAGTCAGAATCACATGCAATGAAAATTTAAAATTCCTGCACTACGCGCATGTGTTTATGAGTATGCCCCCAATCAATCATTAACATGATTCCTGGCCAGGGCTTGTTGAGGATTGATTAGAGTCGAGCATATGTTGCCCCTCATGTCTTGAAATGAGTGTTCGGGCTCAGCTTTCATTCTAGTCCCCGGTCCAGATAGGATCCCTTTCGTGGTGTTTAATCAAAATGCCTTTATACTCTCCTGTCGTATACCCAGGATAGAGTTCGAACTCAGCTTTCAGTTTGCCCCCAATACTTCAGTGGGGCAGGAGTACATTTGCAGCGCTCAGTCCCTGGCGCCTTTATACTTTCCCGTCGGATGCCAAGGGTAGAGTTTAGTCGAGACGGTCTTTTTAATCATGGTGCACCTTCATGCCTCGTGGACAATTCATTCCCTTTTCCTTTATAATCTTTCTCAGGTCCCGAGAACTAGAGTGGCGATAGTTGTATCGTTTACTTCATTGCACCCTCGATGCTCTGCATGCTGTTGACCTCCTGATCTGATCGAAGGCACTTTGAATTGCGCGCTTCAAGATTGTCGTATGGTTTATAATAAATTTCACAATTATAATAGCTCATGGAAGTAAAAAATGAAAGAGTAAATAAAGAAAAATGGTGCGATAAAAGTAAACGACACACGGTATTTTATAGTGGTTCGATCGAATCATGACCTATGTCCACTTTATAATCTTTTGCTTATAAAACCAGATTGTTATAAGCAAGTCATGCCTTTTTACATGCTCCTAAATACAAAAGAATAAGGATGACAATTTCATTTCAAGTAACGCCTCAAATGTTGGGCGTTCCACACTTTGGGGATTTCGTCTCCATCCACGGTTGCTAGCTTGAAGGATTCATTATCAAGCCTCCGTAGGTTGGTGTATGGCCCTTCCCATTACGGACCTACATGGACTGGGGGTGGAAAGACACGCTTTAGAACCAAGTCTCCGGGTTCAAAGGTCCAAGCTCGGACCTTATTATTGTAATACCGAGCAATCTGTTGCTTATGCCTCAAGGTGCGTAAGTCCGATTCTTCCCTTTTTTCTTCAACCATATCATGGATTCGAGGACTAACTTATTGTTGGTCATTAGGTCGTAATAAGTGGTTATGTGGGATGGTACTTCTGGCTAGACTGGGATGACCGCCTCTGATCCAAATGCAAGGGAGAAAGGGGTGTGACCTGTCGCTAATTTATAAGTAGCTCTGTAGGCCCACAATGCCAAAGGTAGCTCGTTGACCCATATGGCTCTGGCCCGCTTCAATCGCTTCTTCATAATGGATTTGATTACATTGTTTGCTGCTTCTACCTGTCCATTTGATTGCGGATGCGCCACAGCCGTGTATCTTTTCTCGATATGATATCTTTGGCAAAAGTCCCAAACTCTGTGCTATCGAATTGGGTCCCGTTATCTGTTATGATGAATTTCGGGATTCCAAACTGACACACTCGCTTAGTTGTGATCGTGGTTAATGGTTCCGCTTCGTCCCACTTTGTGAAGTAATCCATGGCCACAATAGCGAGCTTTGCTCCGCCCTTTGCAATGGGGAGGCTTCCGATAATGTCAATTCCCCAGACAGCGAAGGGCCATGGGGTCATCATCGTCTTTAATCAGCTGGGAGGTGCCCTGAGAATCTTGGAAAATTACTAGCATTTGTTACAACGCCATGCATGTTTGGCTACATCTTTGTTTACGGTAGGCCAGAAGTAGCCATACCGTAGTATCTTCTTCGCCAATGTTTGGCCTCCAGTATGGTCGCCACATTCACCTTCATGTACTTCTCTTAATACTCATTCAACGTCGTCATGGGCTATACATCGGAGGAGTGGCATCGAGAACCCTTGTTGATATAGGACTTCACCTTACATGACATATTTGGAGGCTTTACGAATGCGACACATCTTTTGCTCTTTTTGGTGGGAAGCATCCCATTTATTAGGAAGTTCTTTAAGTATGTCATCCACGGCTCCCTTTTGGGCTTAGTCTCCAATACATGATCAATTTCCATCTGATCGACACTCGGAGATTGCAATATCTCAATTCGGACCATAGTTGTGTCCTCAGGACTGTAAGAACTACCCAGCTTGGCCAACTTGTTTGCCTTCTGATTCTCTGATCGAGGGATAAGAGTTATGTTGTAGTGTTCAAATTCACCCAGCAATTTTCTTACTTTTTTCAAATATGATACAAGCCTTGGCCCTTTGGCCTGAAACTCTTCATCGACCTGGTTCACAATATCTTGGAATCGCAAAAGATATCCAGCTTTGCTATCCCCAACTCTTTTGCAAGCCTATGCCCCGCAATCAGGGCTTCGTACTCTGAGACGTCATTGTTTGTGGCATGGGACTCTAATCTCAGAGCATAGTATATTGATCGTTCTTTGGGAGTTACAAGTACCACTCCAGCGCTAGATCATCTGTCATTCTTGGCTCCATCAGTATATAGTTTCCATGTGTTGGGGTCCACAAGCTATTTTTAGGTATCTACTTCTTCACCTGCTACATCATCCTCTGGGATAGTAAATTCTGCTATGAAGTCTGCCAATACTTTCCCCCTTATCGATCTTCAGGGCTGGAAATTGAAATCGAACCGACTCAACTCTATGTTCCATTTTAGTAGTCTTCCTGACGCCTCTGGTCTTTGTAAAACTTGTTAGAGCGGATGGTCAGTGTACACAGTGATGGGATGAGCTTGGAAATAGTGGCGAAGCTTTCTAGATGTAATCAGCAGACTGTACGCAAGCTTTTCTGTCTTTGGGTAGTTTCGTTCTGCTGCCGCTAGCTTCTTACTCACATAGTACACAGGCCTCTGGACTTTATCTTCTTCTCTTTCCAAGGCTGAACTTATTGCATGGGACAATACTGCTGTGGTCTACTGGCTCGGATAGTATCGGGGGCCTTTCTAGATGATTCAGCAAAATTTGAAAATCTTCCACACAATCGGGAGTCCATTTGAAATTGCGTTTTCTTCGCTTCATCAAGTCGAATAATGGAATGCACTTGTCTGTAGCTTTAGGAATGAATCTTCTTAATGCGACTACTTTTCCTGCGAGGCTTTGCACACCTTTAATCTGCCTCGGTGTTTGGATATTCCTGGTTGCTGCGATTTGGTCTGGATTGATTTCAATTCCACGTGAGCTAACAATAAAGCCTAGGAATTTTCCGGAGGCAACTCCAAATGAACATTTCTGAGGGTTGAGCTTCATCCCATATTGTCGAAGGATGTCAAACATTTCTGCAAGGTCATCGGTGTGGTTGGACGATTATCTGTATTTTACTAACATGTCGTTAACATACACTTCCATCGTCTTTCCGATCTGATTGTAGAACATCCGATTCACTAGCCGTTGATAGGTTGCTCCAGATTTCTTCAAACCAAAGGGCATCACCACATAACAGTACAGTCCCAAATCTGTAGTAAAGCTGGTGTGTTCCTGGTCCAAAATATGCATAGGAATTTGATTATATCCTGAGTATGCATCCATGAAGGAGAGAATTTCATAACCCGCTGTTGAATCCAACAATTGGTCGATCCTAGGAAGAGGGAAACTGTCCTTCGGGCAAGCTTTATTCAAATCTGAAAAATCAATGCATGTATGCTACTTTCCATTGGCCTTCTTTACTCAAACAGGATTGGAGATCCATTCCGGGTAAACTGAATATTTAATGAATCCATTGCTTCTTAAATTCTCAACTTCTTCCTTCAAGGAAGTTGACCTATTCGGGCCAAGCATTCGCCTTTTTTTCTTAACTGGTGGATGCTTTGGATTAATGCTCAACGATTGGCTCATGATTGAAGGAGATATCCCACACATGTCAGCATCAGTCAAGGCAAACACATCCAGGTTGACTTTTAAAAAGTCGATCAATTCCTCTGTTCAAAAAGGATCTAACCGGGATTCGATTTTCAAAACTTTCGCTGGGTCATGATCATTGACCGGGATATCTATAGTTGTTTCATTGGGCATCGCCATTTTGCCCCCAGGCTCTTCATCCTCTCTGGGATCTATGTCCACGGGCAATTCTCTGGCGACTCCCTCGGGGTCTTCCCCCTTAGTTGCTATGCTGACCCCTCCTTCACGGGAGGGGAAGCACCTTTGGTTTCTATATTCAGTTCTTTGATCAGCATTTTTAATTTTGCCATGTAACAGGCTCGTCCAGTGGCCTGGTCACCTGTAATCACTCCCACTCCCGCACCTGTTGGGAATTTCAGCAATAAGCACTAGGGCGCGATGTAGGCCCTGAATTCTGCAAGTATTGGTTGGCCTAAAAAGTCATTATAGGGCGAGTCAATGTCTAGAACTACAAATGGGAGAATTCTCACTCTCCGGTTGTAACGAACCGACTTTCGAACACCTCGAAAGTCATGCCATTATTTAAGAATAAGAATAGATAAAAGGTAGAAATAATGAAAACATTAGAATCTCACAGCGGAACTTGAACAAAATATAGTATAACATAATACAATACATCAGAGTCATAATACATCATAGTAAAGTACATCGGATACATGGGTTTATTTCCATTACAACTGATAGACTTCATAATTATATATATATACACACACACATATATATATACTGATAACTGACTTGCAAACTTCATAGATATAATATATAGAACGCCTTGCAGAACCATCCCATCCAGTTATGTCCAAAAAGTTATCCATCACCTGGTTCACTTGTCTACTCATAACAAGTGTTATGAGTACCCAAGAGTTTAGGAAAAACACAAAAAAATAAATTTCGGGTCAGTCAGGGGACTGATATAAGTAAACGGTTTAAAACAAGTTGATTCCGATAAAGGATATCTCATAAGACTACGCCGTAAAAACGGAACGGGTTTTTCCCTTATGAGAATCCATAAACAACATGGCTTAACTTTCAAAAACATTTTTGAAAGAAAAGATAATCGTAAGGCTGACCCACACATAAAAATGGATGGTTTTTACCTTACGATAACCCAAAAACATTTTTAAAACAATATTATACTGATATTATAGTAGTGTCTAGGGTTTTCACCAATAAATTAGAATCTAGCGGAATGCTTGCATATCACGCTCCCCATATGTAGTATACAAACAAAACCGCTTGGCGCTTAGGGATAATGGATTTCCAACTATGACAAGGTATGGAACCACCTGCCGATAGTGTATCATTAGAGGGGAATACACTGGGTTCAACAAGAACGTCTTGCAACCCGGCCTATACAAGACCGACCACTCATTTCTCTTGAGTTTATCGAATATATTGTCACCGACGGTTGGGCCCACATAACCGTTATCCGAAGATACAGAATCAAAAGAAGTAACAAAATGAATATTCCCTAGTAGTGACAATATACCCTAATGGGAGCGACCCACATAGCCATGCTGCCTGCCCGATTTTTGTCATTTTCCGATTATGAAGCTTGAGGTCAATTTCGTCCTTTTTTGATAGATCACTTCTTCAATTACTTTGGATGCCACACCGTCATATCTGTCGGAACACACAATTTATTTTCCCAAATACGTTACGGGTATAAAGCTAAGAGAAATGAATTCCTCTGCCACCAACATAATATACTTTAGAAAAGTTGATGTGTAATATCTGGTAGATATACGTTGTCAGACGCCCGACCATACAAGTTGTCCTGGGACTGGACAAACCGAAGACACTATTCTGTTAAACAAAATAGCCCTTGCATATCTCCGTCTTCAATTTTCTTCAATAACTTCCGACACGCGGCATATAAATCAAATGGAAGTGGGCCTCTTCGAAATGATTAGCGTAATGTCTTTTACGGTTAATCGATACTTAAGAAACAAATTTCAATATTCATTTGTAGCAAAAACATTTCTTATTTCAATGGAAATAGTTATCAACTTAAAATGAACTGAATTAAGTACAATTTATTTTATATACTCTTTATTTTATGAGCTTCGACCAAATAGAATTGTGTATATTTGTATTGTTTAAATCCAGACCTTTGACTGTCTTTTATAAATAAACAACTTAAGCGTGTGCTTCGCACACGGCACTTTACTCAAAAATGTCAGTTTGCTTATACGATAATTATTTGCAATTTTTATTTTTGTCACTCTTTGTAAATTGTCTCCTTATTTTTGAATAACGCTTATAATTCATACAAATTTTTATTTTATTATTTCTTTTTTCGTTTAATTTTTAATATGTTAAACCTTTTTAGGCCCACTACTATGTCCATCTTCCTTCCATCGGCCCAAAATACTTGGTTTCTTTAAAATAAAAATCTCTTTTTATTTATTTATTTTTATTTTTCTTCTTCTATTTTATATTTCCTTTTTGTTTTTATTTTTATCTTCATTTCCTTTTAAAACTCGGTCTATTAGAAAACCAGGCCCAAAACCCCTTTTGCTCATTTTATTTTTATTTCTTTTATTTTACCTGACTCAAATCCTTTAGGCCCATTACCCTTCACCTTTAGTGCTCCCCTGGTTCAATTTGCTACTCTTTCTTTCTTTTTATCTTCTCTGTTCATTTTGCACTGCTCCCTTCACACTCCTTCTCTAGTTTTCTTGCCAACTTCTCATTCCCCTATAATACATAATTGCACATGCACCATCCCAGTAATGAGAACTGTTTGAAAATATTGGATCCTAATTAACAGCACCAGCTTGATTTTCAAGCCTTTTTGCCAAGTACACTACACAACTTTCTGTTTTACTTAAAGATGAATACATTGGTATGTAAATCTTTTATTTGTTTGTTTTGGTACCTAGTCCCTGCTATTTTAACTCGTCCCATTATACTGCTTCCCCCCTGTTGCAACATTATATCTTTCGTTTTCAAGAGTGTACAGTTATATTGCGTGTTCATCCTATTTTACAACAGAAAAGGAAAAAAAACTAAATTGAGTACATATAAGCGTAGCACGAATAAGTGCTGGCACACCAAAATTGACTACATTCATTCACGTATGTCCAGAAGAAAGGTAAGGTTAGGATGTCTATCTTTTGAGCTTTTGTTAACATTTCTTAATATGCACTCGTGATTTATATGAGAATGAGCATTTCAGTAAGATGACCATCTTCCTTTTGCGTCCAGTTTCTTCTTCCTATTAAGTAGTAATTGCCCATCCCCTTGCTGGTGATACATGAACATTCTTCATTCTTTGATCTGCTACTTCATATATATTTTTTCTTTATTTTATTTTGTTGAAAAAAATAGAAACATACGTTCATTTTTTTTAATTTCCTATACACACTCTTGCAATCCAACATTTGCGTTAGATGAAGGTTGGCCATCAGGTATGGGCGAACTGCTGGAAGGATAAAAGTATCATGGGTTGACATCTCACCATCTATATGATTGACAAATATTAATAACTGGAAAACTTATTTCCACCAGTACCGATACATGGACTCCATCTAGAAAATGCACAGATGACTATGGTGTCAAAATCCCTTTTCCGCAATAACCTACGCAGCTTTATGGTAGTACAAGCATGAAGTATATAATCAAAATGGATGGAACGTAAATGCATGTTCAAATATCGTCCATGTATGCTTGATCTTATGGGCTTCATTCACCGTCAGTCAAATAAAATGATATTAATTGTATCTACTAAATAACTGCTTCTCCCCTCCTTCTTGTAATGTTCTTCACTGTACACGGCACCGGTGTGCACATGCACAAGCAACCGAGCCACACTGCATCGGTCACACCCTCTACCACAAACGCAACAACACTTCCTAATCTCGCCCATGAACTCAGATCACCCCTTAATCGCCTCAATCAGATTTTGACTGTTCTACCCAGTTTTCCAACGACATACACTCCTGAACTATCGGCACGGAAACCCTCACCGCTACCACCGCACAACATCGTTTCTAGTCGAACTTCACCAGTATTGTGTCAATTAATAGCCGACCTCTTTACCAAAGTTTAGCCCTCTCGGCTGATCCACGGTGGTGCAGTCCGCCTTCACATTTTGGCGTTCAAAACAGTAAATAAAACCCAATTTCAACGTCAATCCCTTCACCTATGCATTGGAAAAATATTTTGACATTTTTCCTCAATTTCTTGAGCCTTTGTGCTCCTCCTGACCAAACCACGTTTTTACGATCACATAGTTTGCCAGAATTTGTTACGTTCCCTTTTTCCATCAACCCCTAAAATCTTTCTATCCCCAACGTTAAAAATTATGATTTTACTTCCTAAATTCATGTTTTGCTAGCACAAAATCATTCGTATATTTGAAACTTGAAATTTAGATGATCGGAAAAAAACTTATGTTTAGGACCTTATTACTGATAAAGGTTCGGCTCTAAGGATATATATGCTTATATATATATATTTTAAAACTATTTTTTAATGATATATGGCAACACTTTTATGTATTGACTAAACTTTATACTTGTTCGGATCCATGTTATGGAATTTTTTTACTAAACAGATTGTAATTTTGCTTTTTGTTATATACACAGGACTTGATTATGTGATTTACAGTGGCTTTAACAGATTTATAGCAAGTGTGATAGGTGATAGACTAAATATTCAACAAGTATACAAACTCAACCTTTAGTAGACATGCAATAATAGCCAAAGTAAAGATAGAATAGAGAGTAACAGTTGAGTTTACTACTTCTATGGGTTTCCTCTCTTCAGATTTCTTTGATGTTTTGCTTTTAAGTGTGAGTGGATGGTGAACATACGGGTGTATTTATAGGTGAAATATATGAATAAAAATAATGAATGGCTTCAAATCACATGAAGTGAAATGGAACAAGGGTAGCTGCAGCTTAACTGCACATCCTATGATTGAAAAGAAGTTGTATAAAGGCCTATCAAGCTTTGAATTCCCATTCTGGCAGGATGGAAGAAGTACCACAGTATGGATAAAACACATGCAAGAGTTTATTAAAAATGGGTGCTTGGTCCTAAAGTAACAAGCTAATACTCCTAGATATAGTCTGTCATTAATTCTAGCTTAGTAAGGTCATGCTGCTAGTCTGGTATGATTTCATTGATGCTGAAGTGCAAGTCAGGGTAGGAAGGAAATGTGTATCAGGAAATGTGCAACTATTAATGGTAAAAGCATACTTAGATATCAAGTATATACAAGCTACATATAGCTTTGAAGCTGCCTATATGTATATGATTAGAAATGAAGGGGATTTCCTAGATCTATAGATGATTTCCTTCCAGCTTTAATTGGTTGGCCAGCACATGCATGAGGACGGTTTGCAAAATGGTGCTTGATCCTTAAGCAAACCATTTTTTCTTCTCTGATATGAAAACACCTATGTTGTTCTAAGATCTAGCTGCTGTTTTGACTGATTGAAGTGTAGAGGTCTAGGAGTCTATGTGCAAATACAATTAGGCTTACTTCTTAAGTCAAGCTATTAGTAGTAGCCTATCTGTATTTGATTTGAAAATAAGAGATTGACTACATAGCACAAGCATGTATAGTCTACACAATGTTGCTTTGTCTTTAAGCAACTAGTCTTGTTTATTGCTATGAGAATCTGAGGTATGCAGTGGTTTTAAATGTTGCATTTGTCCATTTGTTTCTTATACATGAGGTAAATTAATTGTTTACATAAGATATGATAAGCTAAAAAATCGAATAAAAATGTAAACAAAAGTTAAAACATTATTTACCCCTCTCAGTTTATATATATAATAGTATTAAAAAGATCATAATTTTAATTTTTACAAGTATTAACTTTAATTATAATTAATCGTTGATTGATAGAATCAATAATTTACCGATTAACAAAGTCGGTAATAATCTGGGCCATTACACCGGTGATCTCCTCCTCCCAAGGTCACTAACAATTCTAGATATCCCATCTGAGCCATCGAGGCACTATTAAAACCGCGTATCCATCCATTATAGGGCTTCAAATCCTTGGCTTCGAGCTTCATCTGATCAAACGCTTTCTTAAACAGAATATTAACTGAGCTTATGTTGTCCACTAAGACTTTGTGCACTAAAGCAGGACCAATAGTGGCGGTGATGACTAAGGGGCCTTCGGTAGTGTAACAACCCGTATTTTCAATAACCTGTAATAACATAAATCGAGGCAGAATTTAATTCTAAAATGGGAATCAAGGGAAACGGGCTATGCCATTGCGTTCGTCTCGGAAAAATACGCGAAATAGAGTCCGAGTTTTCGAAAATCGGAGTCCGTATGACCAAGATATGGCCTCGCGAAGTTTCACGAAAATTCCCAAATTAAAGTATACTTAATTAAGTGAAATGGGTTGTGTAGATATATATATATATATATTGATATATATATATATATATAATTGAAAATTTAATAAATAAATATGCAAAAATGCTCAAAACAGCGAATTGGGAGAGGGGAATAACCGAACCGGCCGATTTTTGAAGTCGACCCGAGCCCGCTGGGTCGACTAGGGGTTAATCCAGGGTGTTTGGCTGTCAACCCGTGGGCCGATTCGCTCAAGTGCAGATTTTGCATTTGAATGGTTCTCATGGTCCATCTTTAATCTAAAGGCCCTAGATGGTTCCTACACTTGACTTCTTCCCCAAGACATGCTTTGATGGCTTGGATTGAATCTAGGGTTAATCCTATGGCCTAAAACACTTGCCTAATCTATAAATAAGACCCTAACCTACCCTAATTCATTCATAATTAAACCTAGTGACTAAACTATGGCAAAATGCTAGCTCTCATGGCCTCCACTAATTTTATGAAGAGGGTTGCATACTAATCACTCTCTAATCAACTTCTAATCCCTTCTTAGCATCTTAATCTTCTTCATTTGGTGTTCAAAGTTGCTAGTTGTGAGTTTCTATCACTTTGATGATCTTTTGGTAAACTAATTAGATGAGATGTGATGAGATTTATGGTTTTGTATGTGGGTTAATGAGCTTTGAATCATATGATATGATGTTAGCATTAATCTTATGTTTATGCATGTTGAGTATGTAAGCTTATGCAAGTTTAATATGATGTATGTTATGTTTGCATGATGCTAAATATGCAAGTTGTGGGCTATGTAATCATATGCATGTTATGCAAGTTCATGGTAATATGCTATGCAAGTTACATGTATGTAAATATGCAAGTTACATGTTTGTTAATATGCAAGTTACATGTATGTAAATATGCAAGTTACATGTTTGTTAATATGCAAGTTACATGTTTGTTAATATGCAAGTTACATGTATGTAAATATGCAAGTTACATGTTTCTTTATATGCAAGTTACATGTTTGTTAATATGCGAGTTACATGTATGTAAATATGCAAGTTACATGTTTATTAATATGCAAGTTCATGATGACACATTATGCAAGTCTATAAGCTAATATGCAAGTTTGTTATGCAAAATGAATATGTAAGTTATGTGACATATTATATGCAAGTTATGTGACATGTTATGCAAGTTCATATGCAAGTTATGTGTTTGTTAATATGCAAGATGGCACCTTTGAAACATGTTCATTCATATGCAAGTTGACACCTTTTATATGTGTTATATCATGAACGAAATTACGTGGGAACGATGGGGTAATTAAATGCATAAGTTAATAAGATTGTGTGAAATTAATATAATTATGCATAACACAAAATAAATAAACATAGTATGGGAATTTGCCTATTTGGTTAGGTGTACCCATACTATGTGTTGGGAATTTACCTATTGAGTTAGGTCTACCCCATGGGAATTTACCTATTAAGTTAGGTCTACCCATGTTAAGAAAACTTGATTAATTAGGGATAATTAATATAAAATTATGAGGGTGATTAATTAGGTGTAATTAATTGACTAAGACACGAGGTTGGACTCAGTTGTAGCGTAAAACTGCCCGGACCCAACCGGCTTAACCAGTTGCTACAAATGTTAGCCCAATGTGAGAGGTCTTAGGCACAAACTAAATACGTAATTAATGTAAAGACACGAGGTTAGACTCTGTTATGACATAAGGCTGCCCGGACCCAACCGGCTTAACCAGCGGTCATAAAAGACAGTCTAATGTGAGAGGTCTTTACAAAGGTTACGTTCTTAATTAATTAATTAAGAAACACTTAACCACATTAGCATGTAGAGGGACATGAGGGGTTAAGTGGGTGCCTCGGGTGGCATGAGAAAATCTAGTGGTTGCCTTGGGTGGCAATAGAAAATACGATTAGAATACTTAACCAAAATGGAACATGTAATTAAAACATGATTAAAGGGTTAAGTGGGATATACTAGAAAAAGGGACAAGCTTAGGTGGGTAGCTTGTGGAGGCCCATTTCAACCAGTAACCCATACGTATCTTTGTGGGCTCGACCCATGTCGAGGACGGGACACGCATACTGGGCTTGACTGTAAGAGGCAAACGGGTTAGCGGTGGCAACGCAAGTCCAACGGGCTTCATATGCGTGAGTGGGCCCGGGCTGGTAGGTAAGCCGTTGTTGCATCGAGTAGATATAAGCCGTGCACCTTTAGTTCCATCAGGTTGCCACATTGGGGAATGATACATCCCACGGTGGGGCCAGCACGGGTATCTACGTTAGGGAGCCGATCGAATGGGAAGTAGTGTGTACACCTAGTGGATTGTAGGGCCCCGTGGCGCCTACTTGGTCACCTAGGGGTACGCAGGTACTAGTTAGTAAATTTTATAAGTCCTTGGGTGGGATCAACCTTTAAGTTAGGAACGACTGGTGTGGTGCAGTTTAGTAATTTACCTTAGGGAGGGTAGATGCGTCTTTATCCTTTATCTTCGTTTAGTTGACTGCTTAGGGTAGCCATTCATCCCTATATGTTACCGTATATCAGTTTATGTCTTCTCTGGTTACTTTAACGATTGTATTGTTAAAGTTATAGGACTCGCTCAGACTTATGTCTGACCCCGTTGTTTTTATCTTTTTCCCAACCCTCAGGTCCTACGGTGGATCCTAGCAGTAGTGGAGCTTGATCGGATTGCTGTTCCAGTCTTTAGGAGCTTGGATAGATGTAAAGCTCCAGTTATCCAGTTATCTTTTCTTTTGTTTGGCTATTGTATGAGAGTGGGATTATGTACTTCTTTATTTTGATGGATATTGTACTTGACCTTTATTGTGGTTTTATGATGTAACCAGACATGTTTTACTTCCGCTGTTATGAGATGATGTTTTAAAATTTCAAGTACTATTTATATCTGTCTTGTTGTAATTTTTCTGTTCTATATTCACTAAAATACTCCACCGATGCTATGGCATTCCCTTAGTGAGTGATCATAGCGGAAGTGGGGTGTTACACGTGGTATCAGAGCTTAAGGTTACCAGAACAGATAAAATTTTTGAGAAAAACTATTTTCTAAGAGTATTTTCGAAGAAAGTATTTTCAAAAGCATGTCTTCTAAGAGAAAAAGTTTTTGAAAAAGAAAAGCATAATCCCCAATAGCCATATCTTTATCTTTCGGAATCTCCTTTTTGAATCTTTCCTCTTTCGTTTCAGCATGGCTGAAGATCTTAACATCCCGGAGGGTTTAGTTATACCACTATGGTATAGGAGGTTGCAAGAGGCTAGGGCCGCGGCTGCGGGTCCGGCCAATGCTACTACACCAGAGACAACCGCTCCTCCTCCTCAGCCTAGAGTGGATAATTTTGCTAAGGTTTGCAAGGAGTTCAAGGCTATAGGAGGAAAACCTTTTCTTGGTTCAGAGACTTTCGTAGAGGCTAGAGATTGGCTTAAGGAAGTGGAAGAGTTGCTAGATATCTTTGAAGTGGAAGAGGGAAAGAAAGTCAAGTTGGCGGCTTGGTTAATGAAGGGAGAGGCCTCATTCTGGTGGGAGGTCACTAATGGAGAACGCCCTGTTGACTCTTGGGCAGATTTTAAGCAAAGGTTTGGGGCTAAGTTTCTCTCAAGGGCGGAAGAGAATCTGTTTATGGAGAAGTTCTTGAATTTGAAGCAAGGGAATCTCACGGTGAAAGAATATGTCAACAAATTCAATCAATTAGCAAGGTTTGGCATAGAGTTGGTGAATACACCGGAGAAGAAGGCTTTGAGGTTCGTTAGAGGCTTGAACGAACCATTGCAAGGAATAGCTATGACTCACATTCCTATGGGGGCCACTTTTGAGAAGCTTGTCTACATGGCACTTATGCATGAGGATGATAAGAATTCTAAGGCACCAGAGAAAAAGGGGGATCAGAAGAAACCGCAACAACAACAACAAGGCAAGGGCGGAAAAGGCAATGGTGACAAAAAGAAGACGAAGAAGAAGTGCTTCAATTGTGGAACACCAGGACACCTTAGTAAGGATTGTCGCAAAAAGAAGAAGACCGGTTGCTTTCATTGTGGTGAAGCAGGGCATCTTGTGAAAAACTGCCCAAAGAAGGGGCAGAAGACGGGGTCTACCTCAGGAGGCCAGGTGCAAGCTCTTATAGCACCACCTCAGTCAGGGGGGCAAGTTCAGGTTCTCTCAGTTCCACCGATTCAGCAGAGAGGTAGAACTATTTCCGTTGAAAGTCTGGTTTTTCTGTTTGATCATCCAGTTCGTACTTTGTTTGACTCTGGCGCATCGCATTCTTTTATCTCATCATCGTTAGTTGAGTCACTGCACTTAGACACCAGTCTAGTTGATGATCCCTTGGTTGTCTCAAACCCAATTGGGGGCTCCATATATCTGTCTATGATATGTTTGGGTTTGAAGATTTCTATACTTAGCGTTGAGTTTAGATGTGATGCTTTTGTATTGGGCTTCACGGGCTATGGGTTGATCTTGGGCATGGACTGGTTATCCAGTAATGGTGCCGTTCTTGATTGCGAAAGGAGAGTTGTCAGGCTCATGACCCGCTTGGGTAACACTCTCGAAATCTCTTGCAATCCCATGGAATCTGTTTTGCTAAGTTATCTTGAATCGCTCGATGCTTCGGTCGAGAGTTTGTGTTCTGTCAGAGTAGTCCGGGAATATCCGGATGTGTTTGAAGAAGTAAAGGGTTTGCCTCCGAAGCGGGAGATAGATTTCCGAATTTATTTGGTGGATAATGCCAAACCAGTGTCTTTGCCAGTACGCCACATGGCTCCTCGTGAGAGAAGAGAACTTCATAAGCAAGTAGGGGAGTTGCTTGAGAAGGGGTTCATAAGGCGAAGTATATCGGAGTGGGGAGCTCCAGTAGTGTTTGCCACGAAGGCGGATGGGTCCCTCAGACTTTGTGTGGATTATAGAGAACTTAATAAGCTCACGAAGAAGAATAGACACCCATTACCGAGGATAGATGATCTCTTTGATCAGTTGGTTGGCGCGTCAGTATTTTCGCAGATGGACTTAGCTACAGGGTTTCATCAGTTAAGAGTGGCGGAGGACAGTATAGAGAAGACTGCTTTCCGGACTTCGGATGGGTTTTATGAGTGGCTAGTGATGCCATTTGGGTTGACAAACGCCCCCGCATACTTTGTTGATCTCATGAGTAGAGTGTTCAGAGAGTATCTGAATAAGTTTGTAGTAGTTTTTGTGGATGACATCTTGGTCTTTTCCAAGAATGAAGAAGAGCATGCCTTACATCTCAAGGAAGTGTTGGAGACTCTTCGAGCGCATAGTCTTAAAGCTAAATTCTCTAAATGCCATTTTTGGAGAAGAGAGGTGCGATTCTTAGGGCATGTGGTCTCTAAGGAAGGGATAGCTGTGGATCCCGCAAAGATAGTATCTATCCAGGATTGGAAAGTTCCTAGAAATGCTACCGAGGTAAGAAGTTTCTTGGGGTTGGCAGGATATTATAGGAAGTTCATCAAAGACTTCGCGAAGATATCAGCCCCATTAACCCGCTTGACGAAAAAGAATCTGGTTTTCTCGTGGGATGTAGATTGTGATGATGCTTTCCGACGGTTAAAGAGAGCTTTGACCACCGCTCCAGTTTTAGTGCTCCCGGATGGGAGTAAGCCGTTTGTTGTTTATACCGATGCTTGTGGAACAGGATTAGGCGCAGTCTTGATGCAGGAGGGAAGGGTAATAGCCTATGGAGGGAGACAATTGAGAGTGCATGAGAAGAATTACCCTACCCATGATCTAGAGTTGGCCGCGATTGTTTTCGCACTTAAGTCTTGGCGCCATTATCTTCTTGGTGAGAGATTCGAGTTGTTCACCGACCATAAATCATTGAAGTACTTATTCTCTCAGAAGGATTTAAACTTAAGACAGCAAAGGTGGATGGAGTTCTTAGCATCCTATGATTTCGAGATAGCGTATACCCCTGGTAAGGGTAACGTGGTGGCAGACGCCTTAAGTAGAAAAAGGCTATCTTTGAGTCCATTGTTCGTGGAACGACGAAGCTTGGAGTTTCTTTCTTTATTTGACTTCAGACCTTCTGTTGATTTTGTACCTGGTTTGTTGGCATCCTTGGAGGTTAGACCTACTCTTTTGAGACGGATTGGCGAGGCTCAGCGAGACGACCCACAGTTGGTTGTGTTGGTAGAGAAGCTTATAAGAGGGGAGTCGTCCAGCCATTTGGGTAGATACACCATAGATGATAAGGGATGGTTGCATAGAGACGGTAGACTTTGTGTACCGCAAGATGAGGGTTTGAAGAAGGCTATTTTGGATGATGCACATCGTTCAAGAATGACTATTCATCCCGGTGGAGACAAAATGTACCAAGACATGAAGAGAGTTTTCTTCTGGGCCGGTATGAAGAAAGATGTGGCCGAGTATGTGGCTAGATGCTTAGTGTGCCAACAAGTTAAAGTGGAGCAAAGGAAACCCGGTGGGTTGCTACACCCATTGGAAGTTCCACAGTGGAAGTGGGATAGTGTCTCGATGGATTTCATCGACGGGTTACCGAGATCGAGGAAGGGCAATACGGGAATTTGGGTTGTGGTAGACAGACTTACCAAGAGTGCCCATTTTATACCCGTAAAGAGTAAGAGGACCGCTCCATGGCTTGCTTCAGTCTATGTTAGAGAGATTGTTAGATTGCATGGCGTACCATCCAGCATTGTGAGTGATCGAGATCCTATTTTCACTAGTGAGTTTTGGAGAAGTTTGCAAGAGGCGGTAGGGACTCAGTTGTGTTTGAGCACCGCATATCATCCTCAGACGGACGGTCAGACTGAGAGGGTGAACCGTATCTTAGAAGATCTTTTGAGGCTTTGTATCTTGGATTTTGGAGGTACATGGGAAGAACATCTTCCTTTGGTGGAGTTCGCATATAATAACAGTTTTCAGTCCAGTATTGGTATGGCTCCTTTCGAAGCTCTTTATGGAAGGCCTTGTCGATCTCCTACATGTTGGTGGGAATCTACGGATAAGATCTTGCTTGGGCCGGATATGGTTAGAGAGACTTCAGAGAAGATTGATTTAATTCGAAAAAGGATGAAAGCAGCGCAAGATAGACAGAAATCTTATGCGGATCGGAGAAGGACGGATCTTGAGTTTGAGGTTGGGGACATGGTTTTTGTCAAAGTATCTCCATTGAGAAATGTTGTTCGCTTTGGGTCCGTAGGGAAGTTAGCACCGAGATTTGTTGGGCCGTTTCCTATTAAGGAAAGGATTGGATGGATGGCATATAGGGTGGAGTTGCCCGACAGACTTAGTGGTGTTCATGATGTATTCCATGTATCACATTTGAGGAAGTGCTTACATGAGACCGCGGAGGTGGTAGAGCCGAGCTTGCTTAGAGATGTAGAGGTAGAGCGTGATGCGACGATTCGACGAGCTCCTACTCGCATCCTTGGGTCAGAAACTAGGAAGTTGAGGAACAGAGAAGTTCAGCTAGTTAAAGTGCAATGGGGAGATGACGAAAGCAATGCTACTTGGGAGACGGAAGCAAAGATGCGTTCTTTGTATCCATTTCTTTTTGAGAGTATGTCTTTTAACTTCTCCTTTATTGCTTGTCTAGTACTTATCTTATCTTTAGTATATCCTCTCGTTAATACCTATGACCTTTAGATAGGGTAAAACCTATGGTTGAAACATGTGTTTGAAACATGTTATGGTTGATGGATGCATATGGATGCAATTGTTTGCTAGTGGTTGCTCATGGATGCATATACACACACATTAGGCACTAGATCGGCTCAGTCACTTCATGTTGCATATTGCATAAATGGATGTGGTAGTTAGATTGATGGATGTATCATGGCTGTGTTATCATATGGATGATGCATTTTTGTGTATGGTTGTGCACGCATGTAGAAATTTGTATGTGTCAATAGGGTTTCGCATACATATTGGATGCATGGCACTATCATGGTTTGCATTAAGGAGGTTTACTGTATCAGTAACCGCCTGATTTTCGCATTAGGTAAGTACATATACACACACTTTTGCATATATCCATCCAGCATTTAGAATCTTGTAAGGACAATGATTGCTCGTGGATGATGCTTTGAGTAGATGGATGATTGGATGGTAGGATACGTTCTTCCTAACTTGAAGATTTCGGGGACGAAATCCTTTAAGGAGGGGAGAATGTAACAACCCGTATTTTCAATAACCTGTAATAACATAAATCGAGGCAGAATTTAATTCTAAAATGGGAATCAAGGGAAACGGGCTATGCCATTGCGTTCGTCTCGGAAAAATACGCGAAATAGAGTCCGAGTTTTCGAAAATCGGAGTCCGTATGACCAAGATATGGCCTCGCGAAGTTTCACGAAAATTCCCAAATTAAAGTATACTTAATTAAGTGAAATGGGTTGTGTAGATATATATATATATATATATTGATATATATATATATATATAATTGAAAATTTAATAAATAAATATGCAAAAATGCTCAAAACAGCGAATTGGGAGAGGGGAATAACCGAACCGGCCGATTTTTGAAGTCGACCCGAGCCCGCTGGGTCGACTAGGGGTTAATCCAGGGTGTTTGGCTGTCAACCCGTGGGCCGATTCGCTCAAGTGCAGATTTTGCATTTGAATGGTTCTCATGGTCCATCTTTAATCTAAAGGCCCTAGATGGTTCCTACACTTGACTTCTTCCCCAAGACATGCTTTGATGGCTTGGATTGAATCTAGGGTTAATCCTATGGCCTAAAACACTTGCCTAATCTATAAATAAGACCCTAACCTACCCTAATTCATTCATAATTAAACCTAGTGACTAAACTATGGCAAAATGCTAGCTCTCATGGCCTCCACTAATTTTATGAAGAGGGTTGCATACTAATCACTCTCTAATCAACTTCTAATCCCTTCTTAGCATCTTAATCTTCTTCATTTGGTGTTCAAAGTTGCTAGTTGTGAGTTTCTATCACTTTGATGATCTTTTGGTAAACTAATTAGATGAGATGTGATGAGATTTATGGTTTTGTATGTGGGTTAATGAGCTTTGAATCATATGATATGATGTTAGCATTAATCTTATGTTTATGCATGTTGAGTATGTAAGCTTATGCAAGTTTAATATGATGTATGTTATGTTTGCATGATGCTAAATATGCAAGTTGTGGGCTATGTAATCATATGCATGTTATGCAAGTTCATGGTAATATGCTATGCAAGTTACATGTATGTAAATATGCAAGTTACATGTTTGTTAATATGCAAGTTACATGTATGTAAATATGCAAGTTACATGTTTGTTAATATGCAAGTTACATGTTTGTTAATATGCAAGTTACATGTATGTAAATATGCAAGTTACATGTTTCTTTATATGCAAGTTACATGTTTGTTAATATGCGAGTTACATGTATGTAAATATGCAAGTTACATGTTTATTAATATGCAAGTTCATGATGACACATTATGCAAGTCTATAAGCTAATATGCAAGTTTGTTATGCAAAATGAATATGTAAGTTATGTGACATATTATATGCAAGTTATGTGACATGTTATGCAAGTTCATATGCAAGTTATGTGTTTGTTAATATGCAAGATGGCACCTTTGAAACATGTTCATTCATATGCAAGTTGACACCTTTTATATGTGTTATATCATGAACGAAATTACGTGGGAACGATGGGGTAATTAAATGCATAAGTTAATAAGATTGTGTGAAATTAATATAATTATGCATAACACAAAATAAATAAACATAGTATGGGAATTTGCCTATTTGGTTAGGTGTACCCATACTATGTGTTGGGAATTTACCTATTGAGTTAGGTCTACCCCATGGGAATTTACCTATTAAGTTAGGTCTACCCATGTTAAGAAAACTTGATTAATTAGGGATAATTAATATAAAATTATGAGGGTGATTAATTAGGTGTAATTAATTGACTAAGACACGAGGTTGGACTCAGTTGTAGCGTAAAACTGCCCGGACCCAACCGGCTTAACCAGTTGCTACAAATGTTAGCCCAATGTGAGAGGTCTTAGGCACAAACTAAATACGTAATTAATGTAAAGACACGAGGTTAGACTCTGTTATGACATAAGGCTGCCCGGACCCAACCGGCTTAACCAGCGGTCATAAAAGACAGTCTAATGTGAGAGGTCTTTACAAAGGTTACGTTCTTAATTAATTAATTAAGAAACACTTAACCACATTAGCATGTAGAGGGACATGAGGGGTTAAGTGGGTGCCTCGGGTGGCATGAGAAAATCTAGTGGTTGCCTTGGGTGGCAATAGAAAATACGATTAGAATACTTAACCAAAATGGAACATGTAATTAAAACATGATTAAAGGGTTAAGTGGGATATACTAGAAAAAGGGACAAGCTTAGGTGGGTAGCTTGTGGAGGCCCATTTCAACCAGTAACCCATACGTATCTTTGTGGGCTCGACCCATGTCGAGGACGGGACACGCATACTGGGCTTGACTGTAAGAGGCAAACGGGTTAGCGGTGGCAACGCAAGTCCAACGGGCTTCATATGCGTGAGTGGGCCCGGGCTGGTAGGTAAGCCGTTGTTGCATCGAGTAGATATAAGCCGTGCACCTTTAGTTCCATCAGGTTGCCACATTGGGGAATGATACATCCCACGGTGGGGCCAGCACGGGTATCTACGTTAGGGAGCCGATCGAATGGGAAGTAGTGTGTACACCTAGTGGATTGTAGGGCCCCGTGGCGCCTACTTGGTCACCTAGGGGTACGCAGGTACTAGTTAGTAAATTTTATAAGTCCTTGGGTGGGATCAACCTTTAAGTTAGGAACGACTGGTGTGGTGCAGTTTAGTAATTTACCTTAGGGAGGGTAGATGCGTCTTTATCCTTTATCTTCGTTTAGTTGACTGCTTAGGGTAGCCATTCATCCCTATATGTTACCGTATATCAGTTTATGTCTTCTCTGGTTACTTTAACGATTGTATTGTTAAAGTTATAGGACTCGCTCAGACTTATGTCTGACCCCGTTGTTTTTATCTTTTTCCCAACCCTCAGGTCCTACGGTGGATCCTAGCAGTAGTGGAGCTTGATCGGATTGCTGTTCCAGTCTTTAGGAGCTTGGATAGATGTAAAGCTCCAGTTATCCAGTTATCTTTTCTTTTGTTTGGCTATTGTATGAGAGTGGGATTATGTACTTCTTTATTTTGATGGATATTGTACTTGACCTTTATTGTGGTTTTATGATGTAACCAGACATGTTTTACTTCCGCTGTTATGAGATGATGTTTTAAAATTTCAAGTACTATTTATATCTGTCTTGTTGTAATTTTTCTGTTCTATATTCACTAAAATACTCCACCGATGCTATGGCATTCCCTTAGTGAGTGATCATAGCGGAAGTGGGGTGTTACAGGTAGGGGAGTGAACTCCACTACTATCTCTATCGCAAAATATGTCATCGTCAAACAATGTTTTCTATTGCTTGATCGGGGCGGTATCTTCGGGATTACTGCACTCTCCTACTCCAACGTGCTTTGCTGCATTTACATATTGATCCATCGCTCTGAAGCTATGTCCAGCTGGGTGAGGTCCTCCAACTATAGTGTTGATAATAATATTCTTTCCCTTCTGCTGAGCAGTGGGTCTAGAAGCAGGTTGGTTTTGATTTGGGGCCTGTCCAACTTGCCCCTGTCTCTTGGAGCGACCTTGTATTCGTCCAACTTCCCTTCTCTAAGGAGTTTTTCAATAACATCTCTCAAGTGATTGCACTCGTTAGTGGAGTGACCATGAGTCTAATGGAAAAGGCAGAATTTTCCTGTCATGCTCCCTTTCTCTATTGAATCTCTTGGCAAAGGCCTCTTATATTGGAGATCATTATAAGTGTCCGGGAAAATGTTCCCTAACATATCATTCATCAGTGTAAAATTCTCAAAAGCTTTGAACTGATGTCTCTTTTATGAATCATTTCCCCGATTCGTCTTCTGATCGCCATTCCCATTCTGGCGGCCACTACCTTGAATCTTATTTCCAACATTTACCTCTACCTTCCCAGAGCTATCTCCAAACTATTTGATGGCCACATTACTCTGTATATCTTCCTTATCAGCGACTTTCCTCTTTCGATTAGCATACAACTCCTCTTGGTGCATACGGTTATTTGCTTTCTCATAGAATATTTCCCGGGTGAGCGGCGACTTTCTAGCCAAGTATCTACTGAATTCCGTATCTTTATCTCCTCTGTCAATTAAGGCCATCAAGATCGATTGTTCGTGAGGGTCTCTAACCTCCGTAACTGCTAAGTTGAAGCGATCTAGTTACGATCTTAGAGTTTCATCAGGGAGCTGCTTGATAAGTGATAGCTCAACGACGTTTTTGGACCTTTGAGCATGAAGTCAAAATTGATTTATGAATCTTTCGCTCAATTCCCTGAAGCTGGAAATCGATCGAGCAGGCAAGCGGGTAAACCACATTAATGCCACATCCCCTAGAAAGATCGGGAATGCTTCGCACTTTACTGCGTCGGGAGCGGCTGCAACATTCATATACCATGAATATCTCATTAAATGCTGGACCTGGTCCGCCCTACCCGAACAATGGTTCATCGCTGGCATGTTGAATCGTCTTGGAAATCGAACATCTAATGTATCATCAGTGAATGGCGTATGACTGCGCTCTATACCCCAGTCTTCATTTCTTTGTCCACGGCTATCTGCCATGATCTGCCTAACCATTTCTTTAACATCGGCATTGGTCAAGGTGGGTTCAGGATCAGCGCTCCTTGCCCTGCGGGGCCCTCCAAAGTATGAGGCTTGAGCAGAACTTCCTTGTCCCCTATGGCCATGGTCAATCACGCGGCGAGGGGGTTACAATGGTTTATTCTCGATAGGATTGTCGATAATCTAAGCCCTAGGTAGTGCTATGGGCCCTTCTGCAGGCAACAAGGCAGGGTTATTCCTGTTACGATTGTCCTGTCCCAGGTTCAGTGTCATCTCTGCTCTAGAAGGGAGTGATCCAAACTAAAGATGATTCAAGTTTTCAGCCCTTTCTAGTGGAGGCCGTTGTTGGTGTCTCGGAGGTTCTTCAAACGAGGAGGAATAGTCGAGGGTGAAGGAATGAGTTGGTGAAGGTGTTATCTGCCTTTGGTGTTCGTCGATTTGTTTGCCCATTGTAGTAATGTTCTATTGAAACATAGAACTCTTTTGCCTTTGAGCTGCCAACTCATCATTTGTCCTTTCCAGCATATCGAGTACACGAGAGAGCTCTCCTTCTATCACTGGAGCAGAAGCATGTAGCTAGTCATCATTATTCGCTATTGGATATAGAGCATTTGAGTCAGGTCGAGCAGAAGCACAAGCATGAGTAGAATGATCCATAATCTACTTTCCAGGTCGGGTTCTGGTTCCCTTGGTGAGGGCGGTTCGTGACCCCCTCTGGTTTGCGGCTCATGGTTCCTTACTGAAGTCGGCTCGTGGCTCTGTCTCCCTGGCGGCTCGTGGTACCTTCTGTGGGGCGGCTTGTGAGCTCCATCTGAGAGCGGGTCTTGACTCCCACTTAGGGTTGATTCGCCCCCTACGAGCCGCGAGCCGGAGAGTCCACTTCGGCTTGCTCCAAAACACTTTCTTCGTTAGCTTCGTTTGTAGCTTCATTTTCTCGTGAAGCTCGTGAATCCTTGGATTTCTTTGCGGCCATAAAGTCTTGACTTCGCTGAAATCTTCAAAAACCAAAACAATGGAAATACAGACTATTTTCTTTGGACTTGAAAATCCAAATAGTAGAGCAATAATCCGACAGGCTGAGTTTTCGGCTCTCAGTGAAAGCACCAAAATATGGCTCCAACAGACAAATTATCTTGATTTGCAGATAATTAAAGCTAGAATGAAATAAAATGCAGAAAACACACCAAATTTATAGTGATTTGGCATTAACGAGCCTACGTCCACTTTATATGATTTTGATTATATGTTTGAATGCAAGTACAATCAATATTTTCTCTTAATCTCACTCTTACAATGATAATTCACTCAGTAAATTCGAGATCACTCTGAATAAAAATAATGGAGTATGATAATGGTGGAATCAGAGCTCTGAATTGCCAAAAAGATCCCGAAAAATGCTAAGTTCTGGGCTATTTATAGGTGATTTTTTGTGGCGGTTCGTGAAGACACATGGCACCAATCCCGAGGATCTCGGACCCATTCGTGGCTTAATGGAGAAATGGTCAATATGACGGTTGTGGACAGGTATCACCAGATCCTCTAAATACGGCTTGTGGGTGACCACGTCGTGGTCACCATATCCCGAGTTTGGAGTCGGTTCATGTCCCCTTACCACGAGCGGTTCGTGGTCCCTATCACGAGCATGTCGTGATGCTCAATCATGAACCAGGGATGAAAACTGGACCGTGAGTCGAGGGAGAAGGATGGATCACGAGCAGGTTAAGGAGATGTATCACGAGTCGTGGTGTATATGATTATATGAGGCTACTCTTTCTTTTCTACTTCATATGTGTTTAAATCCTTGTGGCTTGATCCAAAGTCTAGCCAACAACATGTGAATGAGAATAACCTGTTAACCTATAATACTTAACCTGTTTAAATATGTGGGGGTTACATGAACCTGTTAACTTAAGTAGGGGTTAAGTAAACTTTCTTGAATAAGTGGGGGTTAAGTTAATCTTGTGAAATCCGTGGGGGAAAGTTATATGTAGATATACCCGACAAACTTAACCTATGTTACATGTTGAGGTTATGCAAACTTGTTAAACTGTTAAGCATAACCTGTAAAAATCCTAGTAGGAGGGATGCAAGCCTGGGGATAGCTTGCATCATTTGTTGTGTGGGACCCGTATCAGTTAGTAACCCATCTTGGTATCAAACGGGTACCCGAACTAGGTCGGGGTCTGGGCATGCTTACTAAGTCGATTGTAAGAGGTCACTTGAGCAAAGGTGTCCGACAGTGCAAGAAACCAACGGAGTCTTGTGTGTGCTGTTAATACCCTAGGTAACCTAGGTATTGATTTTGATGACAACAACCATATAAATATTACTACTAACATATCTTTGAGTTATGTAGTTACATTAGATATATTATGGATATATTTAAACAGGAGTACAAAAGAATAATTATAGAAGAAGGATAATCAGAATAATCGAAGACTAAAGAAGACTAAAGCCTATTAGAGAAGAATGCTGAAGAATAGAGGTGTTTGAAGTGATGAGGAGTTGATTGAACCTTAGAATATCTAGTTAAAGATCCTATGGCAATTACACTCGAAGATAATTAACCATTGACCTCAACCGAATCGCCAAAATCCACAAATATAAGGAAATTTGAAGTGCAAAAAATTTACGATACTTATAAGTGTTGTTGTGCATATTTGCAACACAAGTATGTCAACATACCCATATTTGTATGTCGACATATTATGGTTATTCCTTATTTTCAAATTTAATTTGGGTAGTTATTTCTGTAACACCCCATGTCCATTAACGTCACTCACAAAGGGAATGCATTAACTTCAATGGAGCGTTTTAAGTGAGTATAGAACAGAAACTTAACAACAAGGCAGATATAAACAGTACTTGAAGAATTAAAAACTTTATTTCATTGCAGCGGAAAATACATATGTTTGATTACATCATCAAAACCAGAGCCAAGTACATAATATCCATCTTGACTAAATCAAAGTACATAAATTGAAAGACATAATCCCCAATAGAGAATAGCCATAAATAAGAGAGGCTGAACTTTACTTCAGCGATCCAAGCAATCTTCTAAAAGCAAGAAATACAGCTGTCCAAAATCAAGCTCCACTGGTGCTAGTTCCAACCTGAGCACCTAGGGGGAGGGGGGAGAAAGAAAAGAGGTGGAAACAAAGGGGGTCAGGCATAAAGTCTGGCAAGTGCAATAACTTTAAAAATATAATTACCAAAATAACTAGGCTAAGGCATAAGTTGGAAAATAAGGAAATGACTGTGAACAATTGAGTAAGACAGAGTAAATAAGGAAACAAGATTGAACTAAGATAACGTTAAGCGCACCTAAATCACTATAAGATAATTACTATACTGCACCACCACTACTATACTGCACCGCCACTAGTCACCCTAAGGTTGATCCTGCCTACAAGACTTTAATAATGATAATGGTAGTTTCATGCACCCCTAGTTGCCTCAGTAGGTGCCGCTTGCCCCTATCTCTACTAGGTGTACCCACTACGCCGATGCGATCAGCTCCCTAGCTCGTAGATACCCATGCTGGCCCCACAGTGGGGTGTGTCACTCCCTAAAGTGGCAACCCGATACCACAAATAATCCACGGCTTATACCTACATGATGCAACAAAGTCTTACCTAACAGCCCGGGTCCACACACGCATATGAACCCGTTGGACTTGCGTTGCCACCGCTAGCCCGTTTTGGCCTCTTACAGTCAAGCCCATATGCGTGTCCCGTTATCGACTTGGGTCGAGCCCACAAAGATACGTATGGGTTACTGGTTGAAATGGGCCCCCATTACTTGACACAAGCTATCCACCTAAGCTTGGTCTCCTCTAGTACATCCCACTTAACCCTCTTCTTAGTCATGTTCACTTACATGTTTCAATTTTGGTTAAGCGTTTCTAATCGTATTTCAAATGCCACCCAAGGCACTCACTAGATTCCACATGCCACCCAAGGCACCCACTTAACCCCCTCATGTCCCACTACATATTTATCTGGTTAAGTGTTTCTTAATTCATTAAGACCATAACCTCATAAAGACCTCCCACATTAGACTGGCATTTGTGGTAGCTGGATTTTGCCGGGCGGGTCCGGGCAATCTTACCCCACAAACGAGCCTAACCTCGTGTCTTTACAACTGTTATGCATTTAGCTTATGCCTAAGACCTCCCACATTAGACTGGCATTTGGGGCAGCTGGATTTGCCGGGCGGGTCTGGGCAGTCTTACACCACAAAAGAGCCTAACCTCGTGTCTTAGACGATTAATTACACCTAGTTAATCATTCCCAAATTTGAATTACTTTCCCTATTCAAATTATCAATCAATTCCAAATTTAACTATGGCCATAATTGACTCAATTATGTCCATCTATTTATGGTATGCAAAATCATACCAATTTTTATCACAAATTAACTTTTATGCCATTTAAGGCATTTATGCCAATTAAATCTTTTAATATTATCCCACTACCCCACGTTGTACGTTCGTTCGTTTAACGTAAAATATACGTTAGACTCGAATAGTCTAACTCATAAAATAAAGAGAAAAACATCACAACATACATATAGATAAAACTAGATCTAAACATAGGGGTGAACTTGCATGTCTGAATGATGTTCTACATCTAAAACTTGCATAGGCCAAAGTTACAACTTGCATAAAAATACATATGTCATAGATCCAAATCTAAAGGTGTAAACTTGTTTAGGTGATAGTCACAAACTTGCATAAATCATGTATGTCATAAATCTACACCTAAAGGTGAGAACTTGCATCGACAATAACCACAAACTTGCATAACATGATTCATATTCCAAATTCATATATTTGTATAAACTTGCATATGTGATTTATGCAACATAACAATGGTGTGAACTTACATCTAAACATGTAAACTAGCATGTAGAATTTATCATAAAACTCACACACATGTCATAGCCTAACTTTAGATCAAATTTTCACATAAACTAGGTGTCATGAAACATGTAAGGTTACATATAATTTTCCCTAACTTGCATATGATTCATGTCTAAATCAATATCTAAACTTGCATACATACATATGATTTATCATATGAATCAACATAACCAAACTAGCATATGAACAACATGGTGATTTGATTATATATAAGCCAATCATAGAATTACAACATAGGTGATAGCATCATAATTTTACCACATATATGATAACATCACAACATAATATCATAGAATTTACAACATGTATGATAACATCACAATTTTACAACAAAATTATAACATGCGGTCAATAATCCACATCATATCAATATAATCCACATCATAAATTAATCCAATTAAATTGCTAATTATTTTATTAAAATTATCGAACTCACAACTCAAAGAAGGTCTTGAGTTCTGAATTCTGAGTTTTGAAGTTGTATTAGCTTTCCTTTGATGAAGATTCGTTGTTAGAGTTGAAAAAGATTGAATTTGATTTGCTTTCTTCCTCTCTAATTGGTGGGGGCTATGCTGACCTGCTAGGTGACGGCATAGAGGCCATGAATCTAATTTTGTTTTGATTTTAGGGTTTGAGTCTATAGATGTTTTTACAGAGTTTAGGATTAGTTTAGGCCGTCCGATCAACTCAGAATTAATCCCAGCCAATCAGAGCAGACCAGAAGCCCTAATGAGTAAGCATCTAGTCACAAGCAGGTCACCAAACAAATCTGCCCTGAGTGGGGGGGGGGGGCAGGTCGACCTGGTCAGGGTAGGTCAACCTGGTCAGGTTAGGTCGACCCTATGGTCGACCTGGCCCTGGCGGGAATTTTCCCGCCTAGCCTATTTGACTTTGAAATTTGAATTTTCTGAAATATGTTTTGAATTTTTTGAAACTTCTGATGGCCATAACTCCTTCATACGAAGTCCAATTCACGCAAACTCGGACTCTATCTCAACCAGAATTCTGAGACGAACACAATGGCGCAACCCGTTTCCCTTAATTATCACATCTAAGATTAGTTATTCTTTAATTTGTGAACATTAATATTAACAGAAATACGGGGTGTTACATTCTCCCCACCTTAAAGGATTTCGCCCCCGAAATCTCCAAGTTAAGGAGAATGCATATCCTACCATCCAAACAACCATCTACTCAACCATCAAACATAGGCATCCATTGTCCTTATAAAATTTCTAATACTGTATGAACATATGCAAAAAGTGTGTGTATATGTTCCTTATCTAATGCAAAATCAGGCGGTCTACTGATTCAGTTGACCTCCTTAATGCAAACCATGATAGTGTCATGCGTCCATTATGTATGCGAAAGAATCCTATCGATATATTATTTCTACATGTGTGCACAACCATTCACCAAACTGCAGCATCCATATGATGGCATAGCCATTATACATCCATTAACTTAAATATGCACACACGTTTATTTGCAATATGCAATATGAAGTGAGTGAGCCGATCTAGTGCCTAAAGTGTGTGTATATGCATCCACGAGCAACCACTAGCAATCACTTGCATCCACATGCATCCATCATACATAAAATGTCTCAAACACATGTTTCAACCATAGGACTACCCCATCTAAAGGTCAAAGATACTAGCGAGAGGACATACTAAAGATAAAACAAGTACAAGCTAAGCGATAAAGGAGAAATTAAAAGACATACCCTCGAAAAGAAAAGGGTACAATGAACGCATCTTCTTTTCCGTCTCCCAAGTAGCGTTGCTCTCATCATCTCCCCATTGCACTTTGACTAGCTTGACCTCTCGATTCCTCAACTTCTTAATCTCCGACCCAAGAATGCACGTAGGAGCTCGTCGAATCGTTGCATCACGCTCGATCTCCACTTCTCTAAGCAAGCTCATCTCCACCACTTCTGCGGTCTCGTGCAGGCACTTCCTCAAATGTGATACATGGAATACATCATGTACACCACTAAGTCTCTCGGAAAACTCCACTCTATACGCCATCTGTCCAATCCTCTCCTTAATAGGAAACGACCCTACGAACCTTGGTGCTAACTTCCCAACGGACCCAAAGCGAACCACATTCCATAATGGAGACACCTTGACAAAAACCATGTCCCCAATATCAAACTCAAGATCTTTCCTCCTCTTGTCCGCATAAGATTTCTGCCTATCTTGCGCCGTCTTCATCCTCCTTCGAATTAGATCGATCTTTTCCGAAGTCTCTCTAATCATATCGGGCCCAAGCAAGATCTTATCTGTAGACTCCCACCAACATGTAGGCTAACGACACGGCCGTCCATAAAGAGCCTCGAACGGTGCCATGCCAATGCTAGACTGAAAGCTATTATTATATGCAAACTCCACCAACGGAAGATGTTCCTCCCATGTACCTCCGAAGTCTAAGACACACAATCTCAACAAGTCCTCTAGAATACGATTCACCATCTCGGTCTGACCGTCCGTCTGAGTATGATATGCGGTGCTCAAACATAACTGAGTCCCTACCGCCTCTTGCAAGCTCTTCCAAAACTCGCTAGTAAAGATAGGATCGCGGTCGCTCACTATGCTAGAAGGAACACCGTGCAAATGAACTATCTCTCGAATGTATACGGAAGCAAACCATGGAGTAGTCCTCTTACTCTTTACGGGAATGAAATGGGCGCTCTTAGTAAGTCTGTCTACCACGACCCAAATCCCCGTATTACCCTTCCTCGATCTCGGTAACCCATCAGTAAAATCCATCCAGACACTTTCCCACTTCCATTGTGGGACCTCCAATGGGTGAAGCAATCCACCAGGCTTATTTTGCTCTGCTTTTACTTGTTGGCACACCAAGCATCTAGCGACAAACTCGGCCACATCCCTCTTCATGCCGGCCCAAAAGTAAACTCGTCTCATGTCCATGTACATCTTATCCCCGCCGGGATGGATGGTCATCTTCGAGCGATGTGCATCATCAAGAATGGTCTTCCTCAAATTCTCGTCCCGTGGTACACAAAGTCTACCGTCTCTACGTAACCAACCCTTATCATCTAGGGTATACCTACGAAGTTGGCTCGATGACTCCCCTCCTTTGAGCTTCTATACTAACTCAACCAACTGTGGGTCATCTCGCTGTGCCTCATCAATCCGTCCCAAAAGCGTAGTTCTGACCTCTAAGGATGCTAGTAAACCGGGTACAAAGTCAACGGAAGGTCTAAAGTCAAACGTAGAGATGAACTCTAAGCTTCGCCGCTCAACAAACAACGGACTCAAGGGCAACCTTTTCCTACTTAAGGCGTCTGCCACCACATTACCCTTGCTAGGGGTATATGCTATCTCGAGATCGTAGGACGCTAAGAATTCCATCCACCTTTGCTGCCTTAAGTTCAAGTTCTTCTGAGAGAACAAGTATTTTAGCGATCTGTGGTCAGTGAACAATTCGAATTTTTTGCCAAGAAGATAATGGCGCCAAGACTTAAGCACGAAAACAATAACAGCCAACTCTAGGTCATGTGTAGGGTAATTTCTCTCATGCACTTTCAACTGCCTTCCACCATAGGCTATTACCCTTCCCTTTTGCATTAAGACTTCGCCTAGTCATGTCCCACAAGCATCGGTATAAACGGTATATGGCTTACTCCCATCTGGCAACACTAAGACAGGGGCTGTGGTCAAAGCTCTCTTTAAACGTTGGAACGCATTATCACAATCTACGTCCCATGTGAAAACTAGGTTCATCTTCGTCAAGCATGTTAATGGAGCTGATATTTTTGCGAAGTCCTTGATAAACTTCCTATAGTAGCCAACTAAACTTAAGAAACTCCTCACCTCGGTAGCATTTTTAGGGACCTTCCAATCTTGGATGGCCACTACCTTCGCGGGATCCACAGCTATCCCTTCTTTGGAAACCACGTGCCCTAAGAATCGCATCTCCTTTCTCCAAAAGTGACATTTAGAAAATTTAGCTTTAAGGCTATGCGCTCGAAGGGTCTCCAACACTTCCCTAATATGTAGGGCATGCTCTTCCTCGCTCTTAGAAAAGATCAAGATGTCATCCACAAAGACTACCACGAATTTATTAAGGTACTCCCTAAACACCCTACTCATCAAGTCAACAAAGTATGCGGGGGCATTTGTCAAACCGAAGGGCATCACAAGCCAATCGAAGAAACCGTCCGGAGTCCTAAAGGTAGTCTTGTCTATGCTATCCTCAGCTACTCTCAACTGATGGAAACCCATGGCTAAGTCCAATTGCGAAAACACTGAGGTGCCAACTAACTGATCGAAGAGATCGTCAATCCTCGACAGTAGGTTTCTATTCTCCTTAGTAAGCTTATTAAGTTCTCAATAGTCCACACAAAGTCTAAGAGACCCATTTGCCTTTGTGGCAAATACTACTGGAGCACCCCACTCCGATATACTACGTTTGATGAACCCCTTCTCAAGCAACTCCTTCACTTGCTTACGGAGTTCTCTTCTCTCTCTTGGAGCCATGTGGTGCACTGGCAATGCAACTGGCTTTGCATTATCTACTAGATATATTTGAAAGTCTATCTCGCATTTTAGGGGTAAACCCCTCACCCCATCAAAGACATCGACATATTCACGGACTATGCGAACAGAATGCAAGTCATCATCGGATGCGTCAAGGGATTCTAGGTAGCTAAGCATTACTGGACCTCTAGGGTCACAAGAAATATCTAAGGTCTTTCCACAACAAGTCATCAATCTAACTACCCTTCTTTCACAATCTAGGATGGCCCCGTATCTTGTTAGCCAATCCATACCTAGAATCAAGTCGTAGCCCATTAAGCCAAGAACAAAAGTGTTGCATTCAAACTCAACGCCCATGATAAACACTCTCAAATCCCGACAGATCATAGAAAGATGAGCCGAACCACCAATAGAATTTGAGACTACTAATGGATCTGTAACTAAACTAGTATCTAGGTGCAGTGTTTCAACTAATGATGTAGAGATAAACGAATGTGATGCGCCATAATCGAATAAAGTACGGATAAGATGATCAAACAGAAAAACTAAACTTTCAACTGAAATTTCTCTACCTCGTTCTTGCAACGGTGGGACCACGAGAGCCTAAACGTGTCCCTTTGCCTGCCCTGGTGCCATAAGAGCCTGCACCTGTCCTCCCGAGGTAGACCCTGCCCTCTGCCCCTTCTTTGGGCAGTCCTTAATAAGATGTCCCGCTTCGCCACAGTGGAAACAACCAGTCTTCTATTTCTTCCTACAATCTTTGCTTAGATGGCCCGGTGTCCCACAGTTAAAGCATCTCTTCTTTAACTTAGCATTGTTGCCTTTACAACCTTTCTTGTTCTGTTGTTGCTGTTGCGGTTTCTTTTGATCCCCTTTCTTCTCGGGTGCCTTATTAGCATTGGCGCCCTTCTCCTCTTCATGCATAAGCGCCATGTCAACTAGTCTCTCAAAGGTAGCCCCCATGGGAATGTGTGTCATAGCTAACCCATGAAGCGGCTCGTTCAAACCCTTAACAAATCTTAGAGCCTTCTTTTCTGGTGTATTCACCAAGTCCAAGACAAATCTCGCCAACTGATTGAATTTGTTGACGTATTCTTTCACTGATAAATTCCCTTGCTTCAACGTCAAAAATCTTTCCATGTATAGATTCTCTTCAGCCCGTGAGAGAAACTTCGCCTCAAACCTCCGCTTAAAATCTGGCCAAGTATCGACTGGACGTTCTCCATTAGTGACCTCCCACCAAAACGAGGCCTCATCCTTCATTAGCCAGGCAGCTAACTGGACCTTTTTTCCATCATCCACTTCAAAGATTCCAAACAATTCTTCCACCTCCTTTAGCCAATTACAAGCTTCAACAAATGTCTCCGTCCCGTGAAAAAGGTTTTCCACCCATTGCCCTAAAGTCCTTACATATCTTTGCGAAAGTATCGACTCGAGGAGGAGGAGGAGGATTTGCTGGACCTGCAGTGGCGGCCCTAGTCTCCAAATTCCTCCTAAACCATCCTAGTATCGGTATCCCCTCAGGTATCTCGGGAATTCCGGACATATTGAAACGAAAAAGGAAAGATTTAATACAAAAGAACCGAAGGAAAGATATATGGCTCTTGGGGTTATGCTTTCTAAAATAAGCTTTTCTCTTGAAAATACTTTTCTTAAAACATACTTTTGAAAGTACTTCTTTATAAAAATTCTTTTGAAAAACAGTTTTTCAAAATTCATATCTGTTCTGGTAACCTTCAGCTCTGATACCACGTGTAACACCCCATGTCCTTTAATGTCACTCACAAAGGGAATGTATTAACTTCTATGGAGCATTTTAAGTGAGTATAGAACAGAAACTTAACAACAAGACAGATATAAACAGTACTTGAAGAATTAAAAACTTTATTTCATTGCAGCGGAAAATACATACGTTTGATTACATCATCAAAACCAGAGCCAAGTACATAATATCCATCTTGACTAAATCAAAGTACATAAATTGAAAGACATAATCCCTAATAGAGAATAGCCATAAATAAGAGAGGCTGAACTTTACTTCAGGGATCCAAGCAATCTTCTAAAAGCAAGAAATACAGCTGTCCAAAATCAAGCTCCACTGGTGCTAGTTCCAACATGAGCACCTTGGGGGGAGGGGGAGGAAGAAAAGAGGAGGAAACAAAGGGGGTCAGACATAAAGTCTGGCGAGTGCGATAACTTTAAAAATATAATTACCAAATAACTAGGCTAAGGCATAAGTTGGAAAATAAGGAAATGACTATGAACAATTGAGTAAGACAGAGTAAATAAGGAAACAAGATTGAACTAAGATAACATTAAAGCGCACCTAAATCACTATAAGAAAATTACTACACTGCACCACCACTACAATACTGCACCACCACTAGTCATCCTAAGGTTGATCCCACCTACAAGACTTTAATAATGATAATGGTAGTTTCGTGCACCCCTAGTTGCCTTCAAAGGTGCCGCCTGCCCCTATCTCTACTAGGTGTGCCCACTACCCCCATGAGATCGGCTCCCTAGCTCGTAAATACCCGTGTTGGCCCCACAGTGGGGTATATTACTCCCCAAAGTGGTAACCCGATACCACAAATAATGCACGACTTATACCTACATGATGCAACAACGTCTTACCTACCAGCCCGGGTCCACACACGCATATGAACCCGTTGGACTTGCGTTGCCACCGCTAACCCGTTTTGGCCTCTTACAGTCAAGCCCAGTATGCGTGTCCCGTCCTCGACTTGGGTCGAGCCCACAAGGATACGTATGGGTTACTAGTTGAAATGGGCCCCCGTTACTTGACACAAGCTATCCACCTAAGCTTGGTCCCCTCTAGTACATCCCACTTAACCCTCTTCTTAGTCATGTTCACTTACATGTTTCAATTTTGGTTAAGCGTTTCTAATAGTATTTCAAATGCCACCCAAGGCACTCACTAGATTCCACATGCCACCCAAGGCACCCACTTAACCCCCTCATGTCCCACTACATATTTATCTGGTTAAGTGTTTCTTAATTCATTAAGACCATAACCTCATAAAGACCTCCCACATTAGACTGGCATTTGTGGTAGCTGGATTTTGCCGGGCGGGTCCGGGCAGTCTTACACCACAAACGAGCCTAACCTCGTGTCTTTACAACTGTTATGCATTTAGCTTATGCCTAAGACCTCCCACATTAGACTGGCATTTGGGGCAGTTGGATTTGCCGGGTGGGTCTGGGCAGTCTTACACCACAAAAGAGCCTAACCTCGTGTCTTAGACGATTAATTACACCTAGTTAATCATTCCCAAATTTGAATTACTTTCCCTATTCAAATTATCAATCAATTCCAAATTTAACTATGGCCATAATTGACTCAATTATGTCCATCTATTTATGGTATGCAAAATCATACCAATTTTTATCACAAATTAACTTTTATGCCATTTAAGGCATTTATGCCAATTAAATCTTTTAATATTATCCCACTACCCCACGTTGTACGTTCGTTCGTTTAACGTAAAATATACGTTAGACTCGAATAGTCTAACTCATAAAATAAAGAGAAAAACATCACAACATACATATAGATAAAACTAGATCTAAACATAGGGGTGAACTTGCATGTCTGAATGATGTTCTACATCTAAAACTTGCATAGGCCAAAGTTACAACTTGCATAAAAATACATATGTCATAGATCCAAATCTAAAGGTGTAAACTTGTTTGGGTGATAGTCACAAACTTGCATAAATCATGTATGTCATAAATCTACACCTAAAGGTGAGAACTTGCATCGGCAATAACCACAAACTTGCATAACATGATTCATATTCCAAATTCATATATTTGTATAAACTTGCATATGTGATTTATGCAACATAACAATGGTGTGAACTTACATCTAAACATGTAAACTAGCATGTAGAATTTATCATAAAACTCACACACATGTCAAAGCCTAACTTTAGATCAAATTTTCACATAAACTAGGTGTCATGAAACATGTAAGGTTACATATAATTTTCCCCAACTTGCATATGATTCATGTCTAAATCAAAATCTAAACTTGCATACATACATATGATTTATCATATGAATCAACATAACCAAACTAGCATATGAACAACATGGTGATTTGATTATACATAAGCCAATCATAGAATTACAACATAGGTGATAGCATCATAATTTTACCACATATATGATAACATCACAACATAATATCATAGAATTTACAACATGTATGATAACATCACAATTTTACAACAAAATTATAACATGCGGTCAATAATCCACATCATATCAATATAATCCGCATCATAACTTAATCTAATTAAATTGCTAATTATTTTATTAAAATTATCGAACTCACAACTCAAAGAAGGTCTTGAGTTCTGAATTCTGTGTTCTGAACTTGTATTAGCTTTCCTTTGATGAAGATTCGTTGTTAGAGTTGAAAAGGATTGAATTTGATTTGCTTTCTTCCTCTCTAATGGGTGGCGGCTATGCCGAGTTGCTAGGTGACGGCATGGAGGCCATGAATCTAATTTTGTTTTGATTTTAGGGTTTGAGTCTATAGGTGTTTTTATAGAGTTTAGGATTAGTTTAGGCCGTCCGATCAACCCAGAATTAATCCCAGCCAATCAGAGCAGATCAGAAACCCTAATGAGTCAGCATCTAGTCACAAACAGGTCACCAAACAAATCTGCCCCGAGGGGGGGGGGCAGGTCGACCCTATGGTCGACCTGGTCAGGGTAGGTGAACCTGGTCAGGTTAGGTCGACCCTATGGTCGACCTGGCCCAGGCGGGAATTTTCCCGCCTAGCCTGTTTGACTCTGAAATTTGAATTTTCTGAAATTTGTTTTGAATTTTCTGAAATTTGTGTTGAATTTTCTGAAACTTCCGATGGCCATAACTTCTTCGTACGAAGTCCAATTCACGAAACTCGGACTCTATCTCAACCAAAATTCTGAGACGAACACAATGGCGTAACCCGTTTCCCTTAATTCTCACATTTGAGATTAGTTATTCTTTAATTTGTGAACATTAATATTAATAGAAATACGGGGTGTTACAATTTCCCTCCACCCTTTCACCAGAATAAATATCATTTCATACACTATTTAAAGGCCTCTGGTAACGAATTTTTACACAAGAATTTCACATTTTCTTCTACTCCTTCTTCTCCATTTATTCTCTACAAAATTCCATTAAAAACTATCATATTACTTTTGCAAATTCACTATCTTTCACTTCTATTATTCATTGATTTGCAAGCCACATAATATCAGAGAGTTGTACTTGAATTCGTTTCATTCTCTATCTGATTTAATCCTATTTCCTCAAAGAACTCAAAGATATATTACCATTGGAGATCTATAGGATCATTGTATCTAATCTGCAAGAATCTGTATAGAAGGTACGACTACTTGCCATTGTTTGTTGCTGTTGATAAGGAGAATGTGTATTTTGTAGCCCATGAAATCAATATTGTAAAGGTGTTCTTGCCACCGGTGGAAAGCAAGCGATTATAGTGAAATTCTACCCAATGGAGTGCAGGACTAGATGTAGGATTGGTTAATCCGAACCAGTATAAAAATCCTGGTGTTATTTACTTTACTGCATTTTATTTTATTGCTTATTTATTTTGATTTGAATTTGAGTAGATATAGTTTATATCTTGTCTGAGTAGCCTTAAGGTCCTAACAATTGGTGTCAGAGCCTGGTCTTTCAAAAAGTTCATAATTTGATTTTTCAAAAATTATAATGGCTAGTGACACTAGTAACACCATTATTAGTTCTTTTATAGAAGGGAAATCTACCACTAGACCTCCTCTATTTGATTGCAGTAATTACGCTTATTGGACTTATAGGATGAAATTTTATTTGTAGTCTAATGGTTTAGATATTTAGAATACTACCCAAGTAGAATATATATAGCTTCAAACTGAGTATTCAAAATGGACACCAAACCATAAGACACAAGCACTTAATAATTCTTAGGACATGAACATTTTATTTTGCTCCTTAGATATAAATGAATTTAATCAAGTATCTATTTGTACTTTTGCATATGAAATTTGGAGAATATTGAAAGTCACACATGAAGGAACAAATAAAGTAAAACAGACAAAGATATCTTTGTTGACTCACCAGTTTCTACTTCTTCAAATGAAACCAAATGAATATATTTCTGATATGTATTCTAGATTTCAAGATATTGCACATGCCTTAATATCATTAGGAAAGAAAATTACTGAAGAAGACCAAGTCAGAAAGATCATGAATTCACTTCCTAGTGAATGGGGTCAAAAGACTCTGGCAATCGAAGAAGTCAATGATACTAGTACTATGTCGATAGAAGAATTAATTGGTAATCTAATGTCCTATGAAGTGAAGTTGCAGGTTAGTAAAGAGAATCAGGGAAGTGAGAAGAAATCACTGGCATTTCATGCAATGATTGATAATGATGAACCAGATGATGATATCGGTTTATTACCATGAAGATCAAAAAATTCTTGAAGTACTAGATAACGAAGAAACTTTGAAAAGCTAACAACAATAATTCTAGTTTGGGAATGTTTGTTAGATGTTTCAAATGTGATAAACCCGGTCATTTGAAAAGAGATTGTCCCAACTTGAGAAAACCAAAGCACATTTCGAATACTTTCAATAACGGAAGGAAACATGCATTCAATGCAACATGGGATGACTCAACATCAAGCGATAGTGATTCAGAAACAGAAAATGCCAATGTGTGCTTCATGACAATGAATGACTAGGTATGGAATTTAGATAAGCACACTTTAAATACTTTCAATAAGGAAAGGAAACAGGCATTCAACGCAACATGGGATGAAACAGGCATTCAATGCAACATGGATGACTCATCATCAAGCGATAGTGATTCAGAAACAGAAAATGCCAATGTGTTCTTCATGGCAATGGATGACTAGGTCTAGAATTATGATAAGCACATATCAAATACTTTCAATAAGGAAAGGAAACAAGAATTCAATGCAACATCGGATGACTCATCATCAAGCGATAGTGATTCAGAAATAGAAAATGCCAATGTGTGCTTCATGGCAATGGATGACCAGGCATGAAATTTTGATAAAGAAATTACTAAAGCTTTAAATGATATGCATCAGAGATATGAAATACTTAAGAAAGAGTATGATAATAGTTTGGCAGAAATAGATATCGATAATAGTTTGGCAGAAATAGATAGATTAAAAATATCTAATAAAAATCGAGTAAAGAAAAGCAATGTCTAGAAGATGAAATTGAAAGATTTAATGGTCATAAAAAAGAAAGGATTTAACATTTGGAAGTTATGAAAAACTGAAAAGTGAAAATGAGTCCTTAAAATCCGAAAATCTTTCAATGAAGTCATAGATCACTAATTTGAATAAGAAAATAAAATCTCTAAACAATATTATTCTTAACCATAGTAAAGATTTTGATAAAATGAAAAATAATATTGATAAATTTAACAATGAAAGGGTAATCTAGAAAAATTATTTTCTACATCTAAATATAATAGGAATAAGCATGGACTTGGATATACCCCTAGGGCTAAATTGAATAAAGATAGTACTCAATGTACTAAGTTTGTTGAAGCCACCAAGTTCAAACCAGAACCTAGGAAATTAAAGCTAAATCCTCCAAATAGGTTCATTAACTTATGGGTTCCAAAATGGTTGAATAATACTGAAAAAAGAAAAATATATTGGTAATTTTATTAATAAGGTTCATTTATCTAATGATTATATTTTGAAAGGGTATTCAAACTCTTCATGGATTTGGCATCCCAAAATGTAACCCCATAGACCCCGAAATAAAAAGGATACCAGTGTGCATATTTTTATTATTTTTTAGGTACCAAATAGTCAATGCTCAAAGCATATGATAAGAAATCTATTGAACCTTGGATAATTATGAAAAGGATTTGTTATTGGCATCAACAAAGTTGGTAACTCTAAAACTCATCTGATTATTTAGTTTATTTCATGTTTTGATTTCCGCACTTTTGTTTTATTTATATATGCAAACTCTACATATTGTCTAACAGTAAACTAAATAATTCTCTTTACTCTTTCTGTTGATGACAAAGGGGGAGAAAAAATATAAATATACTAGACAAAATGATATGGGGAGTGCACAGAGTTAGGAGGAGTCAAATATAAAAAGTATTATATTTTATCTCTCAAATATTTATATGGTTGTCATCATCAAAAAGGGGGAGATCGTTAATACCCTAGGTATTGATTTTGATGACATAATCCATATAAACATTGCTACTAACATATCTTTGGGTTGTGCAGTTACATTAGATATATTATGGATATATTTAAACAAGAGTACAAAAGAATAATTATAGAAAAAGGATAATCAAAATAATTGAGGACTAAAGAAGACCAATACCTATTAAAGAAGAATGCTGAAGAACAGATGTGTGTGAAGTGATGAGGAGTTACTTGAACCTTAGAATATCTTATTAAAAATCCCATGGCAACTACACTTGAATATAATCAACCATTGACCTCAACCGAAATATTAAAATCCACAAATATAAGGAAATTTGAAGTGCAGAAAATTTGCGACACTTATAAGTGTTGTTGTGCATATTTGCAACACAAGTATGTCGAGATACCCATATTTGTATGTCGACATATAACAACCTAGATTTTCAAATTCAATTTGTGTCATTATTTCTCTCCACCCTTTCACCAATAGAAACATCCTTTCATACATTATTTAATGGCCTCTGGTAACGATTTTTTACATCACATTTTCTTCTACTCCTTCTTCTCCATTTATTCTCTACCAAATTCCATTGAAAGCTATCATATCACTCTTGTAAATTCACTCTCTTTCACTCCTATTCTTCAACGATTTGTAAGCCACACAATATCAGAGAGTTATACTTGAATTCATATTATTTTCTCTCTGATTTAATCCTATTTCCTCAAAGAATTCAAAGATATATTGCCCTTGGAGGTTTATAGGATCATTGTATCAAATCTGCAAGAATATGTATAGAAGATACAACTACTTGTCATTGTTTGTTGATGTTGATAAGGAGAAGGATTATCTTGTAGCCCATGAAATCAAGATTGTAAAGGTGTTCTTGCCACCCGTGAAAAGCAAGCGATTATAGTGAAATTCTGCACGGTGGAGTGCAGGACTAGATGTAGGATTGGTTAATCTGAACTAGTATAAAATCCTGGTTTATTTACTTTACTACATTATATTTTATTGCTTATTCTTCTGATTTTAATTTGAATAGATATAGTTTATATCTCTAGTGTCTGAGTAGCCTTAAGATCCTAAAACGTGCATGGGTTTGGCTTGCTAGGAAAATTAAGATGCTGTGACACCAGTAGATATGGTTGTGCATCTTGAAAATAATAGGGTTTCCACTTTAGGAAGTGATACATCCTACTGTGGGGCCAGCATAGGATATCTATGATATAGGAAGCCGATCGATTGGAGGTATTAATTAGGGTACATCTAGTCTTGCTTGCTTAGGAGCCCATTATTCTTGTTGGGGGTAATACCTGTCATTTCTGTTGGGCTACCTGTATTCTTGTTGGGGGTAAAACCCATCACTGGAAGTATATCTAAGTCTACCATCTTGTAATGAGTGTACAACTAGTCTTGCTTGCTTAGGAGCCCGTTATTCTTGCTGGGGGTAACACCTGTCATTTCTGTTGGGCGACCTGTTATTCTTGTTGGGGGTAAAACCCGTCACTGGAAGTACACCTCATTCTACCATCTTGTTCTTGTTGGGATCATCTTGTTTCAGTTATACCAGTATTGGTGCAAAGAAAAGTATCTAGAAAACGACTTGAGAAGTGCAATATATTCTGTTTATCCTGCTCAGTTTGTTACTCCCGCCTTATGATACTGTTATCTCTCTCATCCAGTTTATGTGCGTGTCATGATGCTTTTACTTATTTATATGCTAAAAGTAACTGGACTCACCAGACTTTATGTCTGACCCGTTTTGTTTCCTCCTCTCTCCTTTCCCCTAGGTTCTCAGGGTGGGAATATTCAGGCTCGATTAGGATTCCCTCTCGTTTTACTTGGAGTTGCTTTGATGTACCGCTTTTTCTGTCTTCTCTGATATGGCTATTATTATGGGGATTATGCTCTTACATTTCTGTACTATGATGATTTTAGTACAAGGTAGATACTTCAAATTTATGTAATGGGTTTTCTTATTTAAGACTTAAGTTGTAACTGAATTTGGATCACGATATTTTTAGTTTAATAAAGTTTTAAATTCCGCTGTTATTATATATCTGTCTTGTGATGTTTCTATTTCTTTTACCTATAATGCTCCATGAAACTTAATGCATTCTGATAAAGAGTGACTTTAGTGGACGTAGGGCGTCACACTTAATATCATAGCTGAAGGTTACCAGATCGGATAAAAGATTTTGAAAATTGTTTTCAATAATGGTTTTAAAAGAAAGCATTTTCAAACGAAAAGTCTGTTTTTGAAAAACATATTCCCCAAAGCCATATAAAGTATCTCTCGATTCTCCGCTTAAATCCCTTTTCCTTTTCTTTTCAGCATGTCTGGGGAATCGATTCTTCCCAAAGGGCTTCCCAATTGCGGCATGGTTCCGTAGGCATGTTAAAACTACGGCACATGTCGAAGCGTAAGGAATTGCCCTACCTCCATCTGTAGCCGTTGTAGTTCCACCTACGGCTAATTTTCTTTCAAGCTTCGTAAGGATTTCCGTGCGATGGAGGCAGCTTTTGAGAGACTTGTTAACATGTTACACAAGGGTGGTGAAGAGGAGAATAAGGGAGTTAGGGCTAAGGAGCATGGTCCAAGGATGTGAAAAATGGTGGCCCGGGAAGTGAACATAGACAAAGTTCAAATAAAGGCAAGAAGAAATGTCATTATCACTTAGGTCATTTGGTCAAGCAATGCAGAAGAAGGAATAACGCTTGTTTCAACTGTGGAAAAGCCGAACACTACACTAGGGAGTTCCTGAAGAAGTAAGGACAGGGCCAAAGGGCAGGATCTTCTGGAGGGCAGATGCATGCTCTCGTGGCCGATGTACCGGATAGAGGTATGAAAGTTTATGTTGAAGGTTTGATTTCTCTTTCCAATCATCCCGTTAGGACTCTTTTTGATTCTGGTGCTTTGCATTCTTTTATATCTGATTCTGTGGTTGAGTCTCTACACCTTAGTACTAGTATGGTTTTGGATCCTATTGTTGCATCAAACCCCATTGGCGGTTAGGCTCATATGTTTGTGATTTGTTGAGGTTTGAGGATATCTGTGTTGGGCGTCGTGTTTGAGTGCGATGCATATGTGCATGGTTTGATTCTAGGGATGGATTGTCTAGCCATATATGGTGCCATTCTGGATTGCAAGTGGAGGGTCGTTAGACTTTTGACTTTCCACGGAAGGACCCTCGAGAATTCTTATGACCCTAAGGGGTCTGTCATACTCAGTTTCCTAGAGTCGCTTGATGCATCTATCGATGACTTACGATCGGTACCAGTAGTATGTGAATATCCAGATGTTTTTGAGGAGGTTCAGGGATTACCTCTGAGGCACGAGATTGATTTCCGAATATACTTGGTGGATAATGCAAAGCTGGTTGCATTGCCTATGCGCCACATGGCTCCAAGAGAAAGGAGGGAGCTTAGCAAGAAAGTTGGGGAGCTACTTGAGAAAGGGCTTATTAGGCGAGGCATATCTGAATGGGGTGCTCCAGTGGTGTTCGCCACTAAGGCGGATGGCTCGCTTCGCTTATTCGTGGATTACAGGGAGTTGAATAAACCCACCAAGAAAAATAGGCACCCATTTCCGAGGAAAGGTGATCTGTTTGACTAGCTTGTTGGTGAATATGTTTTCTCTCAGGTGGACTTGGACACAGGGTTTCATCAGTTGAGAGTGGCCGAAGATAGTATAGACAAGACTGCCTTTAGAACTCCGGATAGTTTCTTCTAGTGGCTCATCATGCCTTTTGGGTTGACGAATGCACCAACCTATTTTCTGGATCTAATCAGTAGAATGTTTCGGGAGTTTCTAAATAAGTTCATAGTGGTCTTTAATTATTAACATCTTAATTTTCTCGAAGAGCGATGAAGAGCATCCCCTACATTTGAGGGAGGTATTGAAGACTCTCTGAGCACATCATCTAAAGGCAAAATTCTCCAAATGTCATTTTTGGAGAAAGGAGGTGAGATTTCTGGGGCATGTAGTCACTAAAGATGGGATAACAGCTGATCCTGCAAAAGTAGTTGCAGTTCAAGATTGGAATTTTCCAAAGAATGCAACGGAGGTGAGAAGTTTTCTTGGTTTAGGGGCAATTATAGGATGTTCATTAAGGACTTGGCAAAGATATCAGCCCCACTCACCCGACTAACGAAGAAGAATTTAATATTTTCTTGGGATGTAGATTGTGACGATGCTTTTCAGAGATTGAAATGGGCTTTGACAACAGCCCTAGTCTTGACTTTGCCCGATGGGAACAAAGTGTACGTAGTATACATTGATGCATGTGGTACAGGTCTTGGTGCGGTTCTGATGCAAGAGGGAAGGGTAGTATGTCATGGAGGTAGACTATTGAGGGTTCATGAGAAAAATTACCCTACCTATGACCTAGAATTGGCTGCCATAGTATTTGTGCTTAAGACTTGGCGTCATTATTTATTTGGAGAGAAGTTTAAGTTATATACCGATCATAAATCTCTCAAGTACTTGTTCTCGCAGAAGGATCTCAAATTGAGACAGCAGAGATAGGCTTCTACTTGGACCTGAGACATGGTTTTCATCAAAGTATCGCCTTTGAGGAGTGTGGTTAGCTTTGGAACTATAGGGAAACTGGTGCCAAGGTTTGAAGGACCATTTCCCATAATGGAAAGAATAGGTCAAATGGCTTATAGGGTAAAGCTACCAGAGATATTAGCGGATGTCTATTTGTGGAAACGTTTACACGATACTGCAGATTTAGTTGAGCTAAGTATGCTTGAGGAAGGAGGTGGAAAGAGAAACAATAATTAGACAAATTCCTACACGTATTCTTGATTCGGAGGTTAAGAAGCTACACAATCGAGAGGTCAAGTTGATGAAAGTATAATGGGGAGAATACCTCGAGAATGCAATTTGGGAGACTGAAGACAAGATTCACACTTCGTACCCATTTCTTTTCAAGGGTATGTTCTTAACTTCTCTTTCCAAAGCTTTTATTCGTACTTGTTTCTATCATTTAAGTATATCCTATCGACCGAATCATCGACCTTTACGTAGAAATCCAGTTGGTGTAAACATGTGTTTGAGACATGTTATGATTGATGCATGAATGTGGATGCAAGTGTTTACTAGTGGTTGCTCGTGGATGCATATACACACACATTAGGCACTTGATCGGTTAAAGCACTCTTTTACTGTATATGGATGCGTATGCATTTTTCTTTCTTTTTGTGAATGGAAATGGGTGTATCATCGTTTGAATGTTGCATTTGGATGGCTGATTGCGCACACGTATATCATTTATACATTAGGGTGATTTGCATACATGTTGGATTCATAGCACTAACATACATTGCAATAAGGAGGTCGACTGAATCAGTAGACCGCCTGATCTTTCGCATTTATATAGGAACATATACACACACCCTTGCATATGTTCATATAAGCATTAAGAATCTTTTAAGGACAATGGATACCTGTGATTGGTGGATGAGTAGATGGATGATGGATGTTAGTATATACATTCGTATTGGCTTAGAGATTTCGGGGACGAAATCTGTAACGCCCCACCTCTATACTCGCGTTAGCCAAATCCATTGCAAGCAATGGTGTCAACTTACCCGAAGAATAAGGGTGTTGAGGAGCAACTATCTATATATTTTATTAGAACGAGTGTTAAATACGTTGGATAATGTGCTCTTACTTTTTATATCTCATGAGGAAATCCAATATATCTAATTCAAGTCCAAATCTACTACACAGTAGCAATATATAATTCGAAAAGCAATATAAAATACATAACAATAAAATCAGAGTCGGACACAGATATTCACATCACTAAGTCGGAAACAGACATGAATATAACACATGAGTGTAAATACAGTATAGTGATCACAGTCGATCCACTATACAACGAAAGAATATGTACAAGGCTACTCAGAAATAATATGTACATAAAGGAAACTCATGTATATAACTCAAAAAGTGCAACACTAAAGTCGTTTGCGCATAAGTGGAGGATACTCCATGCTGGAGTGAAGACGAATCACCTAAAATACCTCGGTCTAACCCGAGTATTATTTACACAAAGATAAACAATAAACGGATCAGTCTAGCTGTATTTATCTCATAAACTAGGATATAATAAGGGATATAAATAAATGTAGACATAAATACGATAATAATAATGCCATGTGTAAGGGTGAAGCCCAGAAATGTCTAAGGTATATGTCAGTTATATTAGAGCTATAAAAGAATATCTCATTCAAAATTACATAGCTATTCATAGGAAATGATAACTCATATCAAATTAACACAAAAATTGATAACTCAATATCAATAAATCTCAAATCGATAACATAGTATCAATAAAACTCCAAATTCTAGAAATCAATAATTAGAAATCCAGAAAATCACTAAGGGAGGGGGTAAGGCCTTCTTAAAACGTGAGTCTGAAGAATCAACCAACATGTGTATCCCAGATGAGATGCGATCTCTAGGTAGCTAGCATATAATATTGAGCTGAAGCCTCTCAAATGGTCCGGAGACCGCGGGTCGCGACCCTGCAAAATGGTCTGAAGGCCGTCAAAAGCATAAATAAACAAAAATGAACCAATATTCCTTAAAATGTTCCGAAGACCATTAAAATATTCAAAATGAACCGAAGTTCCTCAAAATGATCCTGAGATCATTAAAAATATGGAATAGATTCCATAACTCAGAGACATCGGATAAAGCTAGTCTAAAATCTCGAAAAGACCATAATTGATCAAGGAATATGTAAATTACTCCAAGCCAGTAATTATAAGAGTTTAGCTATATGTCTCATAACCACTAACTCTACTCGAATATTTACGAACGAGGCATAAATTTCCACTCAAAACATAAAACGAACATTGCCACGGTTTTCAATCGAACGTGTCCAAGAATTAACCGTCGAAGCAAAAGCATGGGTTCATAGTCCTTGTTTTTTCTAAGGCATTTAATTAGATTTCTCATACGAACGAGAAAAAGGTTTATAAATATATGCTAGTAGATTTGAAGAAGATTAGTAAAACGATTTCTTAAAATAGCTTCATATAATGAAGTAAGATTAGAAACCATTTTGTAAAAAAAATTGATATCTATTAATAACATAAAACCTTTTTATATAATTTTGAAGTGGCAAATCTCATGTAATATCGATCGAAATGATAATCGAACTAGGAATCCAAGTTTCAATAACGTAAATTAAATCTCATAGATATCGATTATAAAATTCATTAACAACGAATAAATCGAAAATCCATAAAAATAGATCTATAGAAATCTGTGCTCCAGGGAAACTGAAAAGTCAAAAAAAAAAAGTCGAAATGGGCCGAAACTCGTCTGGAAATGAGCCTGAATGGGCCTAAATTGTTTACCGTGGTTTCCACCGATCAACGGTCCAAAAATAGGATTCAGACATCTGAATTGGGTTTTTCAGAGAGATAACTCTCTGTTTGTAACTCAACCGTCTGAATTTTCTAATTTAGACATTTGAATGGAAAATTCAGACATCTGAATTCTATTACTTGTGTTTTTTAATTATTCGTAGTAGGTCAGACGTCTGAGCTAAAATATTCAGACGTCTGAATCTGGGCCAAACCTTCATTTTGCCTATATAACTTGCTTAAAATGATTTCAACAAGCGCCCGAAGGCTTATAACGTTATATATGCAAAATGTAGCATCCATGGCTTGCTGAAATAACTTATAACACCCAAATTCATATGCACACCAAGAACCACAATGGAAATCAACAATATAATGTCAAAACTCATAAGCTAGAAATGTTAAAACATAAACCAATCAAGGTGACCAAATACACAATTCATAAGCCACGTATATGTGCCAAGAGCACACTAGACAATCATGAAAGCTTGAGGCATAGATGTGAGTTAATAGGAACTCACCTTTGGTTATTGCAAGAGAAGAGATGATTGAAGACTCTGCCAAATCAACCTCTCTTTGAATATAACACATAATTCTTTAATCTACACATGGATATACCATATTTCCTAATAATTAGGTTTAGGAAATCAAAAGGATTGAAGAGGAGCTGAGTTGGAGAAGATAAAGATTGAGCTTACCTCTCTTTCTCTATGGATTTCCACTTGATTTCAACATGAATTGGATTCCTAAGACCAAGCTAGGGCTTAGGGAATTTTAATTTCCCTCTCCCCATTTCTAATTTTGTGGAGTATGAGAAAATTAATAAAGGAGGAGGGGGTTGTGGGAGCTTTAAGGGTGAGCTAGGTTGGTTAATCCAAACCTAAGTCAAAAGTCCAAATTTTGACATGCTCGAAATACATCGAAGCTTATAGTCAAAAAGGTTGTAAACGATGACCTAGACTCAATGGAAGTGGTTTCGAGTCCAAATTCATCCATATGAAAAATGTGGCTTTTCGGACACACACTCGATTAAAGATTAACAACGCTATATTTAAATTAAATATTTAAATATATTATCATAAAATATGCAGGTTGTTACAGACTTTCCCCTTGAAGAAATTGCGTCCTCGCAATTATTTAAGGAAAAACTCAATATAGATAACAACTCAACATTAACAAGATTCATATAAAAATATATTAGCTTAAAAATCCAATTTCGAATAAAATTTTAACTTTGAGTTATAAAACACTATATAACTTAAGTTTATGCACGTATGATGTTCAAATAAAACTAACGAACATATTAGAGAAACTGACTTATTTTTCCCATAAGTGTTTTCAAGAATAATTAGAATTTTCTTACTCAAATTCTATACATTCTAAATCCTCAATTTCAATAATTATTTAAATTTTAATCTCGAACTACCTTACCGTGATTTTTCTGAAAACTTGGTTTAGATATATCTCAAAAATTACAAGATGAAATTCAAATATTTTTCTTGCGTTAGAAAATTAAAATCCAATAGATTCGGATAATTCTCGTTTCAAAAAATTCCGACTTGTATTAGATTTTATATACTCATTTGAAATCCAAATTAAAATTTACGAACTACCGTTACACGGCAAGCTCGTTTTAATAATATTAAATTAATTCGTTTAACATTCAATAAGTTTGTAAATTATAAACCTATACTATTACTTAATCAATCTAATTAGAAAGTTGGAAATATTGACTATCCAAAATCGTTAAATATTCCTTACCACGTTCTAGCTAGAAAATTTTATCCCTTATAAAATTTATTGGAAGTATACTTACAAAATTTTCTTACATTAAATAGGATGTATATATTGGTCATATATATCCCATTCATGAGGATAAGCGATCTCATTGGGGAAACAAGATCAAAAAAATAAAAATCTGGGTTATACACCCAAAATAGGAAATATTTGCACATTTTCTAATATTTCAAAAATAAACAAATTCGAACTTTTAGGTTTCCAATAAACCCCAAAAATCTCAAATTTCAAATATTAGCACGTCCTTTAATGTTTCACTAACGACGTCTAAATCATGTAAACATGATAAATGGTAGAAGTTGAAAGAATTTCATCAAGCTTGAAAACTTTTGGTTATCAAATACAAAAAAATATCACCAACCAAGATGAGGTTATAACCGTTGAGTTATGACCTCAAAAATTCGTATCATTAATGGGTGACAAATAAAATTGGAATATTTGTTTGCCACAATGACAATACAAGCTCAAAAATAAAGTGTTGATGAAAAACGATCGCTAAGTCTAAAAGTAAAATGACTATAGCACAACTAACTTACAGAATTGATCATTAATCTGAAATAATGAATTTACTAAGCTTGCCGTGGTCGCAAAGCTAAAACATTCCATCGAATTTCTCCACAAATAGCTCCCCTTTTATCCTTAGTGGTCGGTCAGTAAGGAAATAATCAAATAAATAGATCGAGCCAAAAATGAAAAATAAATTTTCAAACTAAATTACCTATCAAGGTGGTCATCCTAAAATGGATGTAAAGATCCTAAAAGTTCAAGAATAATGCGAAATATGAAAATTTGTCTCCTTTAAGGTCATTCTCATTGTTATGGGAATTTATAAAACAAAAGGAAGCTAATGAATCTAAATTAGGATCGTTAAGAACAACAAAAATCTGTCTCACAGATGGGGGATATCGAAGATGGCTGATATTCTCAGAAAATAATATGCGGACCTTAACATGGATACGTCAATCCATTATGAGAATCATCACGAAGCTAAAACAAACAAGACATGCAAATAAGCATGGAAAGAATAGCCGCATTAAGGAGAGTTAATCATCCATAAAAATATGATTTTTTTTTTGAAAAATCAACTAAAGTTAGTCTCAAGAATAATTTCTTAAAAGAATTACAACTTACTGCAAAGTTGATCTATCAAAATACTAAACCCAATTTAGTATATGAAAGACAAAAGTGGGAATTCATGCAAGATCCCCAATTATAAAAGCCCGAAGGTCAAAAATTGAAATCCAAAAATAAGAGACTAAGATCAACAAGAAAAATATAACTTATTGGTTTTCAAAAGAAGATCCGAGGTAATTTCCAATAAAAAAATTGAATCACCCAAGTTCTAGAAATCACCCAAAGATATCCAGAAAAATGTAAAATGGAGAGACACTCAAATCATATCAAGTGCGAGCGTATAAATCCATAAATCAAAATGTTATTCAAAAATGGTTCTCATAAAACAAAAATGGATACACCTCCATAAATGAACACGTAAGCAATTCGTGTCATTGTTAAATAAAGAGAACCTATAAATTACTTTAATCACTATATAATCACAAATACTTCGATGTCTTCGAAGCAATGTAAATATATATAATAGTAGTCATCACGAAAATAGTGAAATCACGAATAACACAAAAACAAAATAATAATTTGAAGTGGGTCCGAATTGACTACAATGGCCTCGACAAGGTCGCTAACACCTCCCAAAAGCAGTTTCACCTTTACGATAAGGTTGCTGACACCTCTCAAAAGAAGTTTCACCAGCCACGAGATTGGAAAAATGTAGATTCTCCACAAATTATCAAAATATCAAAACCAAAAAGTGATCACCAATGATTAACAAAGAAAGCGTAATTTACATTAAGCTAGTAAATAAGCGAGTTTAGCCAAATGTCCCATAACCACTGACTTAACTCAAATATTCAATAACAAATTGCAAACTCCATTATAAAACAAAAAATGATCATAGAAATTTTTGCAAAAGGCAGAACCCTATGGTTACTGAAGAAAGTTCAAAAATGGCGATTATAACCGAGCATGAGAAGAGTGGAAACCAATTCAAACAATTCTTAAATAGAAATACGAAAATAAACCTTTTTGATGCTGCAGTCATCACCAAAATTATTTTCTTTAGATATAACGAGATTGACATCCAATAATGAAATCTAATTTCAATTGACCAAGTCCAAAAATCAACTCACAAAGTAAACGCAAGTGTGTCGACCCACTCGTTTTTACCAAGATGTTTAATTAAATACCGTATTCAACCGAAAAGGCAAAATTACTTGTTTGAAACAAGTAACACTCAAAAGTAAAAAGGAATACTAAATCATTTCCCAAAGAAAAATAAAGTCATCTCGATAGCAAAATAAACGGGTAATGAAAACTCAAGGTAGCATGTAAGAATTTTCACGAAGCATAGGTTTGGAAAATTTACATGCTTAAATATAAAACAAGTGCCCTTTAATTTCTGAGGACATGGCATCCTTAAGTTCCTTTGACTTAGAGAAGATAGATGGTCACCGTTTCTAATCAAATCTCAAATGAGATGATCATGGTAATAATCATCACAAAGGATAAAGAGGATGATACCCTTATAAGCGTTCGTCTCCTTACCAAAATAAGATATCTCAAATTCATAGTTAAAAATTCGGACTACAAAAGTTGTAAAGGATATATACGTCGGCCATATATATATATATATCCCATTCCCAAATTATTATTTTATAAAAATCCCTAAGGTTCCAAAATAACAACCAATACAAATGATTTGCTTCACCATATATTTATATAAAGTTGCAAATGCTATGTTTAATGGCGATGCACATCATTAATATTTAATATAAGGGTTGTGTCGGAATCATCTCATTGAAGTGTTTAGAAACTCTTATCGATATCATGGCGTCCCACTTCCCAATTAGAACTTCCAACATACTCAATGGGCAACTCAACACGATATAACAAATTACGTCCAAATAAGGGCACAAATTTGTAAATGAATAATTAAAGGTGTATCCATTTATTCATGAATTAATTTGTAATCATAAACAAATAAATGAAATCATTTCACAATGCTTAGTGTAAATAATTTATTCATTTTCACCTCGTAAAGTTAATCTCAAGCGGATTAGTATTTTATTTGGCCAAAATTATTTTATTAAACCATTATATAAAAAATTTAGAAATCATCAAAACTAAATCCCCAAAAGTTATTTCAACCCAAAAATTGAAAATAATTTTAATTCCTACTAAAGAAAAGGGATGGGACTCTAGGTTTGTCAAGGCCAGAATTCACAAAGTTGAACTCAAATAAATTTGGTTGGTCAAACAAGGATCATGATATAAGATAGGATATGACGGGTCCTAAGACTCGAACTAAATCCTAACACATGATTTCCTAAGAGAGACTCAGGACAATGATCCTCACCATAATATGTTATATTGTTTCGAACTTTGCTCTGGTACAAAGTGCAACGCCCCATCTCTATACTCGCGTTAGCTAAGGGCATTGCAAGCAATGTGTCGACTAACTCGAAAAATATGGATGTTGAGGAGCGACCATTTGAATATTAGATTTGAACAAGTGTTAAAAATGTCGGATAATGTGGTCTTACTTTTTATATCTCATGAGGAAATCCGACATATCTAATTCAAGTCCAAATATACTACACAATGGCTATATATAACTCGAAAAGCAATAATACATAACAATAAAATCATAGTCGGACACAGATATTCACATCACTAAGGTGAAAATAGACATGAATATAACACATGAGTGTAAATACAATATAGTGGTCATAGTCGATCCACTATACAACGAAAGAATATGAAGAAGGCTACTCAAAAATAATATGTATATAATGGAAACTCATATACATATAACTCAAAAAGTGCAACACTAAAGTAGTTTGCCCACAAGTGGAGGATAGTCCATGCTGGAGTCAAGAAGAATCACCTAAAATACCTCGGTCTGATCCGAGAATTATTTACGCAAAGATAAATAATAAATGGATCAGCCTAGCTATAACTTATCTCATAAACTAGGATATAATAAGAGATACAAATAAAAGTAGACATAAATACAATAAAAATAATGTCAAGTATAAGTGTGAAGCCCTGTCTACGGTATATCTCAAAGCTATATCAGAGCTATAAAAGAATATCTCATTCAAAAGTATATAGCTACTCATAGGAAATGATAACTCATATCAAATCAACTCAAAAATTGATAACTCAATATAAATAAATCTCAAATTGATAACATTGTATCAATAAAACTCCAAATGCTAGAAATCAATAATTAGAAATCCAGAAAATCACTAAGGGAGGGGGTAAGGCCTTCTCAAAACAGGAGTCCGAAGACTCAACAAACACGTATATCCCAAATTAGACGTGATCTCTAAGTAGCTAGCCTATAATATTGAGCCGAAGCTCCTCAAATGATCCAAAGACCGGGGGTCACGAGCCTGCAAAACGGTCCGAAGGCCGTCAAAAGCATAAATCCACAAAAATGAACCAAAATCCCTCAAAATGATCTGAAGACCATTAAAATATTCAAAATGAACCAAAGTTCTTCAAAATGATCCTGAGATCATTAAAAATATGGAATAAAATCTATAACTCAGAGACATCAGATAAATCTAGTCTAAAATCTCAAAAAGACCATAATTGATCAAGGAATATGTAAATTACTCCAAGCCAGTAATTATAAGAATTTAGCTATATGTAACACCCCACGTCCGCTAAGGTCACTCATACCAGGGGAATGCCTTAGTTTCGGTGAAGTATTTTAAGTGGATATAGAACAGTAAAATTACAACAAGACAGATATAAGTAATACTTGAAAATTTAAAACATCTTTTCATTGCAGCGGAAAGTAATACATGTTTGGTTACATCACAAAACCATAAACCAAAGTCAAGTACATAATATCCATCTTGATAAAATAGAAGTACATAATCCCACTACATAACTAATAGCCATAAAAGGAAAGATAAGCTCGGCTTCACTTCAGAGGTCCAAGCTTCATAGGATAGATACAGCGATCAGATCAAAGCCCACTAGCACCAGGCCCACTCTAATAACCTGGGGTTGGGGGAAAAAGATAAAAACAACGGGGTCAGACATAAGTCTGAGTGAGTCCTATAACCCTAATAATACAATCATTAAAATAACCAGAGAAGACATAAGTTGATATACGGTAACGACTGGGGATGAATGGCTACACTAAGCAGCTTGGTAAACTTAGGATAAACTAAGATAACCGTAAAGACGCATTTACCCACCCAAGGATAATTACTAAATTACACCGCCCCAGACCTACCCAAAGATAATTCCTACACTGCACCACACCAGTTTTACCTACCTAAGATTAATTCCTACTTAAAGGTTGATCCCACTAAATGTACTTAGTAATTTTTACCCAGTAGTTTCTAGTACCCCTACATAGGTGCCGTCTGCCCCTATCATTACTAGGTGTACCCACTACTCCCAAGCGATCGGCTCCCTAACGTAGATACCCGTGCTGGTCCCACAATGGGGTGTATCATTTCCCCAAAGTGGCAACCTGATAATATCAATGGTGCACGGCTTTATATCTACACGATGTAACAACGATTTACTAACCAGCCCGGGTCCACACACGCATATGAAACCCGTTGGTCCTACGTTGCCACCGCTAACCCGTTTTTGGCCTCTTATAGTCAAGCCCAATATGCGTGTCCCGTCACTCGACTTGGGTCGAGCCCACAAAGATACGTTTGGGATATTGGTTGAGATGGGCCCCCACAAGCTACCACTTAAGCTTGTTATTTTGTCTAGTGTATCCCACTTAACCGCTTTAACCATGTTCACTTACATGTTATAAATACTTTGGTTAAGTCATTAATCATATTTTAATTACCACTCAAGGCACCCACTAGATTTCCACATGACACCCAAGTCCTTTACTTAATTCCCACATGCCACCCGAGGCACTTACTTAACCCCTTAATCATGTTTAATTACATGTTCCACTTTGGTTAAGTATTCTAATCGTGTTTTCTATTGCCACCCAAGGCAACCCACTAGTTTCCTCATGCCACCCCAGGCACCCACTTAACCTCTCATGTCCCTCTACATGCTAATGTGGTTAAGTGTTTCTTAATTAATTAATTAAGATCGTAACCTTTGTAAAGACCTCTCACATTAGACTGTCTTTTATGACCGCTGGTTAAGCCGGTTGGGTCCGGGCAGCCTTATGTCATAACCGAGTCTAACCTCGTGTCTTTACATTAGTCACGTATTTAGTTTGTGCCTAAGACCTCTCACATTGGGCTAACATTTGTAGCAACTGGTTAAGCCGGTTGGGTCCGGGCAGTTTTACGCTACAACTGAGTCCAACCTCGTGTCTTAGTCAATTAATTACACCTAATTAATCACCCTCATAATTTAAATTAATTATCCCTAATTAATATTAAGCTTTTCATAACATGGGTAGACCTAACTCAATAGATAATTCCCATGGGGTAGACCTAACTCAATAGGTAAATTCCCAACACATAGTATGGGTACACCTAACTTAATAGGCAAATTCCCATACTATGTTCCTTTATTTTATGTTATGCATAATCATATTAATTTCACACAATCTTATTAACTTATGCATTTAATTAACCCCATCGTTCCCACGTAATTTCGTTCTCATGACATAATACATATAAAAGATTGCCAACTTGCATATGAATGAACATGTTTCAAAGGTGCCATCTTGCATATTAACAAACACATAACTTGCATATAAACTTGCATAATATGTCACATAACTTGCATATAATCTTGTATAACATGTCACATAACTTGCATATAATATGTCACATAACTTACATATTCACTTGCATAATATACTTGCATATTAACCCATAGACTTGCATAATGTGTCATCATGAACTTGCATATTAACAAACATGTAACTTGCATATTAACAAACATGTAACTTGCATAGCATATCTTGCATATTAACATACATGTAACTTGCATAGCATATCACCAAGAACTTGCATATTAACAAACATGTAACTTGCATAGCATATCTTGCATATTAACATACATGTAACTTGCATAGCATATCACCAAGAACTTGCATATTAACAACATGTAACTTGCATAGCATATCCTGCATATTAACATACATGTAACTTGCATAGCATATCACCAAGAACTTGCATATTAACAAACATGTAACTTGCATAGCATATCTTGCATATTAACATACATGTAACTTGCATAGCATATCACCAAGAACTTGCATATTATCAAACATGTAACTTGCATAGCATATCTTGCATATTAACATACATGTAACTTGCATAGCATATCACCAAGAACTTGCATATTATCAAACATGTAACTTGCATAGCATATCTTGCATATTAACATACATGTAACTTGCATATTAACAAACATGTAACTTACATAGCATATCTTGCATATTAACATACATGTAACTTGCATATTAACAAACATGTAACTTACATAGCATGCATATGATCACATAGCCCACAACTTGCATATTTAGCATCATGCAAACATAACATACATCATATTAAACTTGCATAAACTTACATACTCAACATGCATAAACATAAGATTAATGCTAACATCATATCATATGATTCAAGACTCATTAATCCACATACAAAACCATAAATCCCATCACATCTCATCTACTTAGTTTAACAAAAGATCATCAAAGTGATAGAAACTCACTACTAGCAAATTTGCACTCCAAATGAAGAAGATTAAGATGCTTAGAATGGATTAGAAGTTGATTAGAGAGGTTGATTAGCTTGCTTTCCTCTTCATTGATTTGTAGAGGCCATGATCAAGTTTCATTTTGCCATAGTTTAGTTACTAGATTTAATTATGAATGAATTAGGGTAGGGTTAGGGTCTTATTTATAGGATTAGGTAGTGTTTTAGGCCATTAGATTAACCCTAGGATAGATCCCAGCCCTCAAAAATCGTCACAAGCCTCCAAAACAAGACCAAGGGCCAAACCAGGTGCACCAGGCCAGCCAGGGTCAAGCCAGAAGGCTGTGCAGGTTTCTGGCTCGACACGGGCGCACTTCCCAAGTGCGCCAGTGTATTTTTGTGCTGGCGCACTTCACAGGTGCGCCAGTGCATTTCTGGCCTGTTTCCGGTTTTTCTGCCTAACTTCGTTCGTCCATATCTCCTTCATACGGACTCCGATTTTCGAAAACTCGGACTCTATTTCGCGTATTTTTCCGAGACGAACGCAATGACGCAGCCCGTTTCCCCTAATTCCCACATCTGGGATTAGTTATTCTTTAATTTGTGAATTTTAACATTAACCGAAATTCGGGGTGTTACATTCTCCCCTCCTTAAAGGATTTCGTCCCCGAAATCTCTAAGCTAAGGAGAATGCATATCCTACCATCCAAACAACCATCTACTCAATCCATCAAACACGGGCATCCATTGTCCTTAAACAATTTCTAATGATGTATGAGCATATGCGAAAAGTGTGTGTATATGTTCCCTATCTAATGTACGAACATATGCAAACCATGATAGTGCCATGCATCCAATATGTATGCGAGATAACCCTATCGACACATACAGTATCTATATGAGTGCACAATCATTCACCAAAATGCATCATCCATATGATAACACAATCATTATACATCCATAAATATAGCTAACTACACACAATTTTATGCAATATGCAATATGAAGTGATTGAGCCGATCTAGTGCCTAGAGTGTGTATATATGCATCCACGAGCAACCACTAGCAAACACTTGCATCCGCTTGCATCCATCAACCATAACATGTCTCAAACACATGTTTCAACCATAGGTTTTCCCTATCTAAAGGTCAAACAGCACTAATCGAGAGGACATACTAAAGATAAGGTGAGTACTAGGCAGGCAATAAAGGAGAAGTTAAAAGACATACTCTCCAAAAAGAAATGGATACAAAGAACGCATCTTCGCTTCCGTCTCCCAAGTAGCATTTCTTTCGTCATCTCCCCATTGCACTCTAGCTAGCTGAACTTCTCTGTTCCTCAACTTCCTAGTCTCTGACCCAATGATGCGAGTAGGAGCTCGTCGAATCGTCTTATCGCGCTCTAACTCTGCTTCTTTAAGCAAACTCGGCTCTACCACCTCAGCGGTCTCATGTAAGCACTTCCTCAAATGGGACACATGAAATACATCATGTATACTACTAAGTCTGTCAGGCAACTCCACTCTATATGCCATCCGTCCAATTCTTTCCTTAATGGGAAATGGCCCTACAAACCTTGGTACTCACTTCCTAACAGATCCAAAGTGAACCACATTCCGTAACGGAGATACCTTGATAAAAGCACGTCCTAATATCAAACTCAAGCTCTGTTCTCCTCTTGTCCACATAAATTTTTGCCTATTCTGTGCTGCTTTCATCCTTCTTCGAATCAAGTCAATCTTCTCTGAAGACTCTCTAATCTCATCGGCCCAACCAAGATCTTACCCGTAGATTCCCACCAACATGTAGGTGATCAACAAGGCCTTCCATAAAGAGCTTTGAAAGGAGCCATACCAATACTGGACTGAAAGCTGCTATTATATGCGAACTCTACCAATGGAAGATGCTCTTCCCATGTACCTCCAAAATCCAAAATACATAACCTCAAAAGATATTCTAAGATACGGTTCACCCTCTTGGTCTGACCGTCCGTCTGAGGATGAGATGCGGTGCTCAAACACAACTGAGTCCCTACCGCCTCTTGCAAACTTCTCCAAAACTCACTAATGAAGATAGGATCTCGATCACTCACTATACTGGGAGGTACACCATGCAATCTAATAATCCCTTGAAGGTAAACTGAAGCTAGACATGGAATAGTCCTCTTGCTCTTCACGGGTATGAAATGGGCACACTTAGTAAGTCTATCTACCATAAGCCCAATCCCCGTATTACCCTTCCTTGATTTCGGTTATCCAACGAGGCACTATCCTACTTCCTATTTCGGAACTTCCAACGGGTGAAGCAACCCTCCGGGTTTCATCTGTTCCACTTTCACTTGTTAGCATACCAAGCATCTAGCGACATACTTGGCCGCGTCTTTCTTCATATTGGCCAAAAAGAAAACTCGCCTCATGTCTTGGTACATCTTGTCCCTACCGGGATGAATGGTCATCTTCGACCGATGTGTATCATCAAGTATAGCCTTCCTTAAATTCTCGTCTTTCGGTACACCAAGTCTACCGTCTCTACGCCACCACCCCTTTCCATCTAGGGTGTACCTACTCAAATGGCTGGACGACTCCCCCCTTATGAGCTTCCCCACCAACTCAACCAACTGTGGGTCGTCCCTCTGCGCTTCTCCAATCCGCCCCAAAAGAGTAGGTCTAACCTCCAAAGAGGCTAGCAAACCGGGTGCAAAGTCAACGGAAGGTCTAAAGTCAAACATAGGAATAAACTCTAAACTCTATAGTTCAACGAACAATGATCTCAAGGACAACTTTTTTTTTCTTCTTAAGGCGTCTGCTACCATGTTTCCCTTGTCAGGGGTATACGCTATCTCAAACTCATAAGATGCTAAAAATCTTATCCAAAATCGTCACAACTGTCCATCTCTCACGCAGACCACCCTAGTCGAATTCGACATCCCCCAAATGCAAGCCCCAAAGGCCGAAACCAATATCAGACAAACACCCAAGGGACATCTCCTTCGAGTTCAGGCAACCTACGTGAGATGATACTAAATAATAATAATAATAATGGCTAAACTATTAAGCCTTTGACCAACTTTGGATGTCCTCGCCAGTCTCGCTCCAAAACCACCGTTTATCCTATAACTGGCTTTGCTTACCCTATTGAGCACATACGAAAACTTATTACGCTCCTTGAAAAGACCAAGATGTCATTTACAAAGGCCATCACAAACTTATTTAGGTACTCCCTGAACACCCTTCTCTTCCAATCAACAAAGTATGCGGGGGCGTTCGTCAAACCAAATAGCATCACCAGCCACTCATAAAACCATCCGGAGTCCTAAAGGCAATCTTCTCTATACTATCGTCAGCCACTCTCAACTGACGAAACCATGTGGCTTAGTCCAACTGCGAAAATACTGAGGCGCCAACCAACTGATCAAAGAGATCATCAATCTTTGGCAATGGGTGTCTATTCTTCTTTGTGAGTTTATTTAGTTCTCTTTAGCCTACACAAAGTCTGAGGGACCCATCCGCCTTCATGGCAAAAACTACTGGAGCGCCCCACTCCGATATACTTCTTCTTATGAACCCCTTCTCAAGCAATCGCCTACTTACTTATGGAGTTCCCTCCTCTCACGAGGAGCCTTGTGGCACACTGGCCAAGTCACTGGTTTGGCATTGTTTACCAGATATATTCGGAAGTCAATCTCCCGCTCCGGAGGTAAGCCCTTCACCTCCTTCAAACACATCCGAGTATTCCCGGACCACTCTAACAGATCGCAAACTCTCGACCGACGTGTCAAGCGACTCTAGGTAACTTAGCAAAACAGATTCCATGGGATTACAAAAGATCGCGAGAGTGTTACCCAAGCGGGTCATAAGCCTAACCACTCTCCCTTCAAAATCAAGAACGGCACCCCTACTGGATAACCAGTTCATGCCCAAAACTAACCCATAGTCCGTGAAGCCCAACAAGCATCACATCCAAACTCAATGCTAAGTATAGAGACTTTCAAACCCAAACACATCATGGAGCCCAATTGGGTTTGAAACAACTAAGGGATCATCTACTAAACTGGTGTCTAAGTGCAGTGACTCACTAACAATGATGAGATAAACGAACTTAATGCGTCCAAATCGAATAAAGTTCGAATCGGATAATAAAGAAATCCAAATTCCAACCTAGACGGTCTTATCCCCATCCGGCACCCTAGTCGTGAGGAAATACAACTATCCTCCAGAAGATTCCATACCTTGCCCTTGCTTCTTTGGACGATCCTAATAAGGTGTCCTATTCCTCCCCAAAAGGATAACTACTAGCCTTCTCCTTCCCATTCTCCACTCGTAACCTCCCATCAATGAGGTTTCGTCCTTCATTAACCAAACAACTATTAGAGCCTTCCTCCCATCGTCCATCCAATAAGTACTTACAAGTTCTCCTCCTTCTTGAACCAACTTCTAATCTGATTTACGTCTAATTCCCTTGAAGCGGTTTTCCATTCTTATCTATCTTAGAAAGATCATCTACACACGGAGGGGAAACTCAAAACGAGAGAGAAAGAGATTCAAACGGAGAATTCGAAAGATAAAGATATGGCTATCGGGGATTATGCTTTTCTCTCAAAAACTTTTCTCTTAAAAGACGTGTTTTTGAAAATATTCCTTCAAAAATTTTCTTAGAAAAATAGTTTTTCTAAAAATTTTATCTGTTCTGGTAACCTTAAGCTCTGATACCACGTGTAACACCCCACGTCCGCTAAGGTCACTCATACCAGGGGAATGCCTTAGTTTCGGTGAAGTATTTTAAGTGGATATAGAACAGTAAAATTACAACAAGACAGATATAAGTAATACTTGAAAATTTAAAACATCTTTTCATTGCAGCGGAAAGTAATACATGTTTGGTTACATCACAAAACCATAAACCAAAGTCAAGTACATAATATCCATCTTGATAAAATAGAAGTACATAATCCCACTACATAACTAATAGCCATAAAAGGAAAGATAAGCTCGGCTTCACTTCAGAGGTCCAAGCTTCATAGGATAGATACAGCGATCAGATCAAAGCCCACTAGCACCAGGCCCACTCTAATAACCTGGGGTTGGGGGAAAAAGATAAAAACAACGGGGTCAGACATAAGTCTGAGTGAGTCCTATAACCCTAATAATACAATCATTAAAATAACCAGAGAAGACATAAGTTGATATACGGTAACGACTGGGGATGAATGGCTACACTAAGCAGCTTGGTAAACTTAGGATAAACTAAGATAACCGTAAAGACGCATTTACCCACCCAAGGATAATTACTAAATTACACCGCCCCAGACCTACCCAAAGATAATTCCTACACTGCACCACACCAGTTTTACCTACCTAAGATTAATTCCTACTTAAAGGTTGATCCCACTAAATGTACTTAGTAATTTTTACCCAGTAGTTTCTAGTACCCCTACATAGGTGCCGTCTGCCCCTATCATTACTAGGTGTACCCACTACTCCCAAGCGATCGGCTCCCTAACGTAGATACCCGTGCTGGTCCCACAATGGGGTGTATCATTTCCCCAAAGTGGCAACCTGATAATATCAATAGTGCACGGCTTTATATCTACACGATGTAACAACGATTTACTAACCAGCCCGGGTCCACACACGCATATGAAACCCGTTGGTCCTACGTTGCCACCGCTAACCCGTTTTTGGCCTCTTATAGTCAAGCCCAATATGCGTGTCCCATCACTCGACTTGGGTCGAGCCCACAAAGATACGTTTGGGATATTGGTTGAGATGGGCCCCCACAAGCTACCACTTAAGCTTGTTATTTTGTCTAGTGTATCCCACTTAACCGCTTTAACCATGTTCACTTACATGTTATAAATACTTTGGTTAAGTCATTAATCATATTTTAATTACCACTCAAGGCACCCACTAGATTTCCACATGACACCCAAGTCCTTTACTTAATTCCCACATGCCACCCGAGGCACTTACTTAACCCCTTAATCATGTTTAATTACATGTTCCACTTTGGTTAAGTATTCTAATCGTGTTTTCTATTGCCACCCAAGGCAACCCACTAGTTTCCTCATGCCACCCCAGGCACCCACTTAACCTCTCATGTCCCTCTACATGCTAATGTGGTTAAGTGTTTCTTAATTAATTAATTAAGATCGTAACCTTTGTAAAGACCTCTCACATTAGACTGTCTTTTATGACCGCTGGTTAAGCCGGTTGGGTCCGGGCAGCCTTATGTCATAACCGAGTCTAACCTCGTGTCTTTACATTAGTCACGTATTTAGTTTGTGCCTAAGACCTCTCACATTGGGCTAACATTTGTAGCAACTGGTTAAGCCGGTTGGGTCCGGGCAGTTTTACGCTACAACTGAGTCCAACCTCGTGTCTTAGTCAATTAATTACACCTAATTAATCACCCTCATAATTTAAATTAATTATCCCTAATTAATATTAAGCTTTTCATAACATGGGTAGACCTAACTCAATAGGTAAATTCCCATGGGGTAGACCTAACTCAATAGGTAAATTCCCAACACATAGTATGGGTACACCTAACTTAATAGGCAAATTCTCATACTATGTTCCTTTATTTTATGTTATGCATAATCATATTAATTTCACACAATCTTATTAACTTATGCATTTAATTAACCCCATCGTTCCCACGTAATTTCGTTCTCATGACATAATACATATAAAAGATTGCCAACTTGCATATGAATGAACATGTTTCAAAGGTGCCATCTTGCATATTAACAAACACATAACTTGCATATAAACTTGCATAATATGTCACATAACTTGCATATAATCTTGTATAACATGTCACATAACTTGCATATAATATGTCACATAACTTACATATTCACTTGCATAATATACTTGCATATTAACCCATAGACTTGCATAATGTGTCATCATGAACTTGCATATTAACAAACATGTAACTTGCATATTAACAAACATGTAACTTGCATAGCATATCTTGCATATTAACATACATGTAACTTGCATAGCATATCACCAAGAACTTGCATATTAACAAACATGTAACTTGCATAGCATATCTTGCATATTAACATACATGTAACTTGCATAGCATATCACCAAGAACTTGCATATTAACAACATGTAACTTGCATAGCATATCTTGCATATTAACATACATGTAACTTGCATAGCATATCACCAAGAACTTGCATATTAACAAACATGTAACTTGCATAGCATATCTTGCATATTAACATACATGTAACTTGCATAGCATATCACCAAGAACTTGCATATTATCAAACATGTAACTTGCATAGCATATCTTGCATATTAACATACATGTAACTTGCATAGCATATCACCAAGAACTTGCATATTATCAAACATGTAACTTGCATAGCATATCTTGCATATTAACATACATGTAACTTGCATATTAACAAACATGTAACTTACATAGCATATCTTGCATATTAACATACATGTAACTTGCATATTAACAAACATGTAACTTACATAGCATGCATATGATCACATAGCCCACAACTTGCATATTTAGCATCATGCAAACATAACATACATCATATTAAACTTGCATAAACTTACATACTCAACATGCATAAACATAAGATTAATGCTAACATCATATCATATGATTCAAGACTCATTAATCCACATACAAAACCATAAATCCCATCACATCTCATCTACTTAGTTTAACAAAAGATCATCAAAGTGATAGAAACTCACTACTAGCAAATTTGCACTCCAAATGAAGAAGATTAAGATGCTTAGAATGGATTAGAAGTTGATTAGAGAGGTTGATTAGCTTGCTTTCCTCTTCATTGATTTGTAGAGGCCATGATCAAGTTTCATTTTGCCATAGTTTAGTTACTAGATTTAATTATGAATGAATTAGGGTAGGGTTAGGGTCTTATTTATAGGATTAGGTAGTGTTTTAGGCCATTAGATTAACCCTAGGATAGATCCCAGCCCTCAAAAATCGTCACAAGCCTCCAAAACAAGACCAAGGGCCAAACCAGGTGCACCAGGCCAGCCAGGGTCAAGCCAGAAGGCTGTGCAGGTTTCTGGCTCGACACGGGCGCACTTCCCAAGTGCGCCAGTGTATTTTTGTGCTGGCGCACTTCACAGGTGCGCCAGTGCATTTCTGGCCTGTTTCCGGTTTTTCTGCCTAACTTCGTTCGTCCATATCTCCTTCATACGGACTCCGATTTTTGAAAACTCGGACTCTATTTCGCGTACTTTTCCGAGACGAACGCAATGACGCAGCCCGTTTCCCCTAATTCCCACATCTGGGATTAGTTATTCTTTAATTTGTGAATTTTAACATTAACCGAAATTCGGGGTGTTACACTATATGTCCCATAACCACTAACTCTACTCGAATATTTACGAACGAGGCTTAAATTTCCACTCCAAACATAAAATGAACATTGCCATGGTTTTCAATCGAACGAGTCTAAGAATTAACCGTCGAAGCAAAAGCATGGGTTCATAGTCCTTGTTTTTACTAAGGTATTTAATTAGATTTCTCATACGAATGAGAAAAAGGTTTATAAATATATGCTAGTAGATTTGAAGAAGATTAGTAAAACGATTTCGTAAAATAGCTTCATATAATGAAGTAAGATTGGAAACCATTTTGTAAAAAAAAATTGATATCTACTAATAACATAAAACCTTTTTATATAATTTTGAAGTGGCAAATCTCGTGTAATATCGATCGAAATGATGATCGAACTAAGAATCCAAGTTTCAATAACGTAAATAAAATCTCATACATATCGATTATAAAATTCATTAACAACGAATAAATCAAAAATCCACAAAAATAGATCTATAGAAATCTGTGCTCCAGGAAAACTGAAAAGACAAAAAAAGTCGAAATGGGCCGAAACTCGACCGGAAATGAGCCTGAACGGGCCTAACTTGTTTACCGTGGTTTCCACCGATCAGCAGTCCAAAAACAGGATTCAGACGTCTGAATTGGGTTTTTCAGAGAGATAACTCTCTGTTTGTAACTGAAACGTCTGAATTTTCTAATTCAGACGTCTGAATGGAAAATTCAGACATCTGAATTCTATTACTTGTGTTTTTTATTTATTTGTAGAAGGCAGACATCTAAGCTAAAATATTCAGACATTTGAATCTGGGTCAAAGCTTCATTTTACCTGTATAACTTGGTTAAAATGATTTCGACAAACGCCCGAAGGCTTATAACGTTATATATGCAAAATGTAGCATCCATGGCTTGCTGAAACAACCTATAACACCCAAATTCATATACACACCAAGAACCACAATGGAAATCAACAAAATAATGTCAAAACTCATAAGCTGGAAATGTTAAAACGTAAACCAATCAACAAGACCAAATACACAATTCATAAGCCACATATACATGCCAAGAGCACACTAGATAATCATGAAAGCTTGAGGCATAGATGTGAGTTAACAGGAACTCACCTTTGGTTATTGCAAGAGAAGAGATGAATGAAGACTCTGCCAAATCAACCTCTCTTTGAATATAACAAATAATTCTTTAATCTACACATGGATATACCATATTTCCTAAGAATTAGGTTTAGGAAATCAAAAGGATTGAAGAGGAATTGAGTTGGAGAAGATAGAGATTGAGCTTACTTCTCTTTCTCTATGGATGTCCACTTGATTTCAACATGAATTGGATTCCAAAGACCAGAAAATTTAGAAAATCACTAAGGAAGGGGGTACGACCTTCCCAATACAGGAGTCCGAAGACTCCCAAATTAGACGCGATCTCTAAGTAGTTAGCCTATAATATTGAGCCGAAGCTCCTCAAATGGTCCGAAGACCGCGGGTCGCGACCCTGCAAAAACGGTCTGAAGGCCGTCAAAAGCATAAATCCACAAAAATGAACCAAAATCCCTCAAAATGATCCGAAGACAATTAAAATATTCAAAATGAACCGAAGTTCCTCAAAATGATCCTGAGATCATTAAAAATATGGAATAAATTCCATAATTCGGAGAGATCGCACAAAGCTAGTCTAAAATCTCAAAAACACCATAATTGATCAAGGAAAGTATAAATTACTCCAAGCCAGTAATTATAAGAATTTAGCTATATATCCCATAACCACTAGCTTTACTTGAATATTTACGAACGAGGCATAAAATTTCCATTCAAAACATAAAATGAACCTTGCCATGGTTTTCAATTGAACCAGTCCAAGAACTAACCGTCGAAGCAAAAGCAAGGGTTCATAGTCCTTGTTTTTACTAAGGCATTTAAATAGATTTGTCATATGGACGAGAAAAAGGTTTATAAAATATGTACTAGTATATTTGAAAAAGATTATTAAAACGATTTCGTAAAATAGCTTCGTATAATGAAGTAAGATTGGAAACCATTTTGTAAAAGAATTCAATATCTACTAATAACATAAAACCTTTTTACATAATTTCAAAGTGGCAAATCTCGTGTAATGTCGATTGAAATAAGGATTGAACTAAGAATCCACATTTTAATAATTTAAATTGATTCTCATAAATATCGACTATAAAATTCATTCACAATGAATAAATTGAAAATCCATAAAGATAGAGCTGTAGAAATATGTGCTGTAGGGAAACTGAAAAGTCACAAAAAAGTCGAAATGGGCCGAAATTCGGCTGGGAATGAGCCTGAATGGGCCTAAACCGTTGACCCTGGTTTCCACTGGTCAGCAGTCCAAACATTGGATTCAGACGTCTGAATTAAAAATTTAGATGTCCGAATTGGGTTTTTCAGAGAGATAACTCTCTTTCTATTACTCAGACATTTGAATTTTCCATTTCAGATGTCTGAATGGAAAATTCAGACATCTGAATTTTGTTGCTTATGTTTTTTAATTTTTCGTAGTAGGTCAGACGTTTCAGCTAAAATATCCAGACGTCTGAATCTGGGCCAGAGCTTCATTTTGCCTATATAACATACTTAAAATGATTTTGACAAACGACCGAAGGCTTTTAATGTTATATATGCAAAATGTAGCATCCATGGCTTGCTAAAACAACTTATAACACCTAAATTCATATGCACACCCAGAATGATAATGGAAATCAACAAAATGATGTCAAGACTCATAAATTGAAAATGTTAAAACATAAACCAATCAACACAACCAAATACACAATTCATAAGCCACATATACATGCCAAAAGCAAACTAGACAAGCATGAAAGCTTGAGGAATAGATGTGAGTTCGTAGGAACTCACCTTTGGTTATTGCAAGAGAAGAGATGAATGAAGACTTTGCCAAATCAACCTCTCTTCGAATATAACACATAATTATTTAATCTACACATGGATATACCATATTTCTAAGTACTGAAGAGGAATTGAGTTGGAGAAGATAGAGATTGAGCTTACCTCTCTTTCTCTATGGATTTCCACTTGATTTCAACATGAATGGGATTCCTAAGACCAAGCTAGGGCTTGGGGAATTTTAATTTCCCTCTCCCCATTTCTAATTTTGTGGAGTATAAGCAAATGAATAATGGAGGAGGGGGTTGTGGGAGCTTTAATGGTTAGCTAGGTTGGCTAATCCAAACCCAAGTCAAAAGTTCAAATTTTTACATACTTGAAATATATCAAAGCTTATATTTAAAAGGTTATAAACGATGATCCGGACTCAATGGAAGTGGTTTCGAGTCCTAATTCATCCATATGCGAAATGTGACTTTTTCGGACATACACTCGATTAAAGATTTACTACGCTATTTTTAAATAAAATATTTAAATATATTATCTTAAATTATGCGAGTTGTTAAAAAATCCTTTAAGTAGGGGAGAATGTAACACCCGTAATTTTAAAGAACATCATGATGATAAACAAAAGAATACGTAATTAAATATTGGGAACTAAGTAAAACGGACTGCACAATTGCGTTCGTCTCGGAATTCTGCTAAAGATGCGTAAAACGGATATCATATGAAGAAAATATTAAGGTTTGAAGTTTATATACATATAAGTCATTTATATATAAATAAAACAAATCCAGAATTCAAAATCAGACCGTGTAAAAAGAGGGGGAAATCGGCCCATTAGGGGTCAACCCCGTCCCCTATGGGTGTCGACCTATGGGTCGACCCATACAAAGGGGTGTCGACCCCTATGTCAACCCCGGGGTCGACCCCAGCCAGATCTGGGAAGATCAATTTCTGTGAACGTGGACACATTTCTGAACAAGATTCGTTGACCTTAGGCTATAAATAGGACCTCATTCTCGTTATTTTATTCAAAAAAAACAATGGAGACAACGAGATGCTGCCCCAAATCAAATTAAACTAGCGTATTCTTCTATGACAATAAGTTATACGGGTTCAAGGTTCTCTGCACGACATCAACAATTACTCCTCTGTTCATTAGATCCAGCCATAGTGAGTTTATGTTATTTTTAGATATAAACATTTAAATAGTAATCTTGACATGTTTATAAGTTGGATCTGAATCGGTGCCTGTTAATAACTTGAATCATAACTAGTTAGATCTGTCATTACTTGTATACATGATCTACATATTAGTTCTAATATGCCTATTCATGATATGCTTGTTCTGTTATCATGCCTGATTTTATCATTATATGCCCATTCTGCTACTATGCCTGTTCCTATCACCATATGCTTATTCAGTTAGAATGTCTATTTCTTTCGTCGTTCGCCCATCTTGTTATTATGCCTATTTTTGTTCTATTCTCTCCCTCTTTCCCTTATTATTTTTATATTGCCAGGCTACCATCGAGCCTAAGCCTATCATTGAATTATGTGAACGTGTGAAATTAAGAACTATTGGGAATGATAAATTGGGGGCATAACTCATATTGTAAAACAAGATTGGGATTTTGGGCATAATCTATATCTTGAGCTAAAACTTTAACGTGGAGCATAACTTGTATCTGGAATCAGAATGGGAATTGGGAAAAAAGTTGGATAAACATGAGAAATTGTTAATAACGAATATGCCTAGATTTATGGTAATTAGAAACTATAACCGCGCTTAGACATGAGGTTAGATTACACTTATGGTGGAAGTCTGCCCGGAACCACCCGGCATATCCAGCATCTACAAGTGGTAAATCTATTGTGAGGGGTCTAAATGCATAAACGTACACGTAACAGCTCTAAGACATGAGGTTAAGTCCGACTTATGGAAGAAGTCTACCCGGAACTGCCCGGTGTATCCAGCATTCACAAGTGGCCGACTTAATGTGAGAGGTCTAGTGCATAAACATATATATGAATATATGTATATAAAAAGATAGAAATAAATGGAACTAATTGTAATTAATGGAAATGAATTGGAATAAACGGGGAATGAGAACAACCTATTATAATTAATTACATTAATGAGAATGCTATATAATAGGCAGGCTTGTCCTAGGGATAAGTGGAAATTATAACATAAGTTATAATAAAAGGAAAGGAAACTTATTAGTAAACTTTGGTTATGTGAACTATGTTAATAAGTAAACAACGACAAGTTGTAGTGACATGTTAAACAGAAAACAGGTGAATCTAGATGAAGTATCCTTAATTACTTATTAAGTAAAACATGTTATTGTAACTATGGAATCATACAATGAATAATATAAAGAGATTGTATATTACTTTCGTTAATTACAATCTAGAGAATAACATGTTATGGGCTTATCAATAAACTTAAATGGATTAAGTTATATATTTATATAAGAAATTAATAAGCAAGAGGAACTTGGTAACTTATAAAGAAGGCCATGCGAATGAGAATAACCTGTTAACCTGTAACACTAAACCTGTTTAAATCTGTGGAGGTTACATGAACCTGTCAACTTAGGTAGGGGTTAAGTAAACTTGCTTGAATCAGTGGGGGTTAAGTTAATCTTGTGAAATCCGTAGGGGAGGGTTATATATAGATATATTCGATAAACTTAACCTATGTTACATGTTGGTGTTATGCAACCTTGTTAAACTGTTAAGCATAACCTGTTAAAATCCTAGTAGGGGGATGCAAGCCTAGGGGGTAGCTTGCATCATTTGTTGTGTGGGACCCGTATCAGTCAGTAACCCGTCTTGGTATCAAGCGGGTACCCCGAACTAGGTCGGGGTCTAGGCATGTGCGAAACTCCACGTTCATTAATGTCACTCATTAAGAGAATGCATTAAGTTTCGTGAAGCATTATAGGTAAATAGAAACAGAAACATTACAAGACAGACTAAAATAGCAGCGGAATTAAAAAATCTATTAATCATAAAGCATCGTAGTTCAAAACATGGTTACATCACAAGTCTAAAATGCATAAAACCAAATACGTCATTAAAATTTCTGTCTTGTACTCAAAACATCAGAGCACAATAAAGAAGCATAATCCCCAAACAAAACATAGGCATAGTAGAAAGAATAAGAGCTCGTGCAATAAATCTAAGCAACTCCAAGTAGAATGAAAGCAGAATCCTGGTCAAGCTTGAGTATTCCCACCCTGAGAACCTTGGGGGGGGGGGACGGAAGAGAAGAAGAGGAAACAAAACAGGTCAGACATAAAGTCCGACGAGTCCAATTACTTTTAGCATATAAATAAGTAAAAGTATCATGACAGATATATAAAGTGGATAAGATAGATAACATCATAAAAAGAAGGTATGACAAGGTAAACCGGATAAACATGATAGAGTGTACTATGCTTCTCTAATGATTTCTCTGCTCTCTGTACCAATACTAGTTTCTTACGAACAAGATGACCCCCAACAAGTATAAGATGGTAGACTTAGGGGTACTTCCAGTGAGAGGTTTTCACCCCATACGATCAACAAGCAGCCCAACATACTGGAGTTACCCTAAGGGTATTAATTGGCTTCCCAACATACTGGAGTCTAAGTGTACCCTAAATACTACCCTTATTGATCGGCTCCCTACTCTGTTGATACCTTGTGATAGCCCCACAATAGGGTGTATCATTCCCTAAAGTGGCAACCCTTCGTTTTCAGGATGTGCACAACCATATCTACAGGTGTCACGGCGTCCAAACCTCCTCTGCCGGACCCACGCACTCATAAGACCCCGTTGGGATGCGCCGCCCACACCATCCCCCACATTTGAATCTCTTACAATCAACCCAGTAAGCGTGCCCCGACTCCGACTTAGTTCGAAGTACTCGTTTGATACCTATATGTGGGTTACTGACTGAAACAGATCCCACACACAAGATGCCCCTAAGCTTGCATCTCCACTAGGTTTTCCACAGGTTATGCCATACAAGAGTAAAAGATTGCATAACCCCATAGGTTAAGTTTGTGGTCCTATATATATACATATTACCTACCCACCAAGATTTACTTAACTCACCCGGTGTTTCAAACAAGTTTACTTAACCCCCACTCAAGTTATATGTTTATACCATCCTTATGGATTCGTCTAGGTTAAGTATTCCAATTCATTACCATATTCATTTATGGTTACAATGTGATATACCTCCTACATTAAGCCTACCACTTGTGGATGCTGGATATGCCGGTCGGTTCCGGGCAGACGTCTTCCACAAGTCGGACTTAACCTCGTGTCTTAGCACGTCTCGTGTTTATGCACGTAGACCCCTCACATTAGATTCACCACTTGTGGTTACTAGATATGCCGGGCGGTTTCGGAAGGACTTCCACTGCAAGTGTAATCCAACCTCGTGTCTAAGCTCGAATACAGTTTCTAATTACTGTAAGTCTAGGCATTTCCATTATTAACCAATTATTACTATGTTGTTATAGGGTTTCATGCCCCTTTCCCAAGTTATGTTCATAATGAACTACATGCCCCAATTTCATATTCATATATTTTATTCAAGTTATGCCCAAATTACCCAACACAAGTTATGCCCCAAATTTAACATTTTATCTTCATTCTCAATTTAACGCGTTTGCATATTTTAGTGGCATGCCTAGGCTCGAAGGTAGCCTAGTTGTAAATATAAAAGGGAAAAGATGGAGGGTAGAGGACAGAAATGATCATACAAACAAGATGTACATATAGCGGCAGAAATATGCATAAACATATAGTGGCATAATGACAAGATAGGCATATAGGAACATATCTGATGAAAAAGTGACAATAGAACTAATTCTAACATATTATAGGGACATCATAAATAGGCATGATAAGATCTAAACGATGAATTAGATATCCAACTAATGACGGATCTGATTTAGCCATAAACATAATAGGAACAGGCTTGAGGTGATCTAAACTGTGAATTAGATCTACAAACAATGGCAGATCTGACATGATAAATAGGTATATGTTCAGATCTAGTTCATAGTCATGTCAGAATAACTAAGATAAACAGGTTATATCAGATCTGATATGATTCAAACAGCCATAGGAATAGATCCAAGTTAAAGTCATGTCAAGCTTTACTTTTAAACATTTAGAACTAAAAGTAACGTAAACTCATAGTGTTTGGATCTAAGAAAATAGAAGAAAGGTTTCAGGTGTTGAATCACAAATCTCTAAACTCTAGTTGATTGACTTGATTGTAGAAGAAGAAAAGACTTGATTTGATTTGGGCAGAGGCAGCATCTAGTTCTCCATTATTTTTGGTGTGCAAAAACAAGGGAAATGAGGCCATATATATAGCTATGCACCAAACCCTAGTCTACCCAAATCTTCTGCAGGAGGATCGACTCCCTCCGTTATGGGTCGGCCCATGGGTCGACACCCCATTATGGGGTCGACCCAGAGGTCGACACCCCTGAGCGGGATTTTTCCCGCTCCTCTAAATTCTGTGGTTTTGAACTGTTTTGAATTTTCTAGACCTATTTTATTCATATATATTCTTCTTATGCGTATACAAACTTCAAACCTTAATCACTTCTTTATATGTTGTCCGTTTTACGCAAAATAGGTGTTTATTTTGACTAGGATTTCAAGACAAATGCAATAGTGTGGCTCGTTTCCCTTAATTCTGAATATTAAATTAATTATTCTTTAATATAACATTTTTAGTGTTTAAAATTACGGGGTGTTACATTCTCCCTATTCAAAGGATTTCGTCCCCGAAATCTTTAAGTTAAAAAGAATGTATATCCTACCATCCACGTCCATCTACTCATCCACCAATCATAGGCATCCATTGTCCATAAAGGCTTCTAATGCTTGTATGAACATATGAAAAGGTGTGTGCATATGTCCCAATACTAATGCGAAGATCAGGCGGTGTACTGGTTCAATCGACCTCCTTAATGCAATGTATGCTAGTGCCATGAATCCAACATGTATGTAAATGATCCTATTATAATATGTAAGTTCGATATGTGTGCACAATTATCCATCCAAATGCAACATCCATATGATGATACATCCATTTTCATCCCTAAAAAATAGAAAAATGCACACACATCCATATGCGGTATAGAGTGATTAAGTCAATCTAGTGCCTAATGTGTGTGTATATGTATCCACGAGCAACCACTAGCAAACACTTGCATCCATCAAACATAACATGTCTCAAGCACATGTTTACATCCATGGGATTCCTACCTAAAGGTCGAAGAATTTGATCAATAGAATATACTTAAATGATAGAGACAAGCATGAATAAAAGCTTTGGAAAGGAAGATAAGAACATACCCTCGAAAAGAAATGGGTACGAAGCACGAATCTTATCTTCGATCTCCCAAGTTTCATCCTCTGGATTATCTCCCTACTGAACTTTCATCAACTTGACTTTTCTATTGCGTAGCTTCTTAACTTCTGATCCAAGAATACGGGTATGAACTGTCTAACTGTCGCCTCCCTTTCCACCTCTACTTCCTCCAATATACTTGGCTCAACTACTTCTGCGGTATCACGCAAACACTTCCACAAATGAGAAACATGGAAAACATCATGAACGCCGGGTAGTCTCTCAGGTAGCTTTACTCTATAGGCCATTTGGCTAATCCTCTCTATTATGGGAAATAACCCTACGAATCTTGGTGCCAATTTCCCTATAGAACCGAAGCGAACCACATTCCTCAAAGGTGGCACCTTGATGAAAACCTTGTCTCCCACCTCAAACTCAATGTCAGTTCTTCTCTTATCTGCATAGGACTTCTGCTTATTCTGAGCTGTCTTCATTCGCCGTCTAATAAGATCAATCTTCTCAGACGTTTCTCTAACCATATCTGGTCCAAGTAGAAATCTTTCTGTAGATTCCCACCAACAAGTCAGTGATCTACAGGGTCGTCAAAATAATGCTTCGAAGGGTGCCATGCCAATACTAGCTTGATAATTGTTGTTGTAGGCGAACTCTACTAAAGGAAGATGCTCTTCCCAAGCCCCTTCAAAGTCTAGGATACAAAGCCTTAAAAGATCCTCGAGAACTCTATTCACCCTTTCTGTTTGTCCATCGGTCTGTTGGTTATAAGCGGTGCTCAAACACAACTACGTACCTAATGCTTCTTGCACGCTTGATGAATATGGGGTCACGATCAATTACGATACTTTAAGGTACTCCAAGAAGAAGGACTATCTCACGAACATAAATTGCGGACAACCATGTTGTTGTCCTCTTACTCTTAACTGGAATGAAATGAGTGCTCTTAATAAGTCTGTCTACTACAACCAAATACCGGTGTTACCTTTCTTTGACCTAGGCAAACCATTTATGAAATCCATATAGACGCTCTCCCACTTCCATTGTGGAACCTCCAAAGGATGAAGTAAACCACCGGGCTTCTTTTGCTCAGCTTTAACTTGCTGGAAAATCAAACATTGAGAAAAAAATTCCGCCACGTCTTTCTTCATCCCAGCCTAAAAGAAAACCCTCTTCATATCTCTATACATCTTATCACCGCTTGGATGAATAGTCATCTTAGAATGACGGGCTTCCTCTAGGACTATCTTCAACAAACTCCCAATTTGGGGAACACAAAGCCTCCTATCTCATCGTAGCCACCCTTTATCGTCTATGGAATATCTACTATGGTGACTAAAAGTCTCACATTTACTGAGCCTATCCAAGATATCTGAAATCTGTGGATCCTCTCGCTGCGAAGCTCCTATCTGATCCATATGAGTAGGTCGCACCTTTGGTGATGAAAATAAGCCATACAAAAACACGGTGGAGGGTCTGAAGTCAAAAGTTGATATAAACTCTAAGCTTTTCCTTTCCACAAACAGAGGACTCAAGGCCATCGTCTGCCTACTCAGTGTGTCTGCTACCACATTACCCTTGCCAAGGGTATAGGAAATATCGAAGTCGTAAGTAATTAGGAACTCCATCCACCTTTGCTTCCTTAAATTAAGAATCTTTTGCGAGAATAAGTACTTGAGAGATTTATGATCAATGTATAACTCGAACTTCTCTCCAAGCAAACAATGATACTACGTCTTAAGTGCGAATACTATGGCAGCTAGCTCTAAGTCATGGGTAGGGTGGTTCTTCTCATGAACTCTTAGTTGTCCACCCCCACAACATACTACCTGTTGTATATAACGGTGTTGTATACACAATTATATGATTTTTGTTTGATGATAACAAACTAGTATATATTATTTTAAATGTGTTTGTTATTGTACTGTTATATAACATCACATACAAGAATATAATATTTTATTTTAATATTCAAAACAGTACAGATTTACAACTCCACTATTTGTACAACACACTGTAATTCACTGAAATACATTTCATTTCACTTTCAATTTCATACACAGTTTCATAGCTATATCACTCAACACTCAGTTATACAGTTTCACTAATACTTTCATTTACACTTTGACACTTTTACATTTCACCGACTCTGTTATTTTCTTCAGTCTCATGTCTTCACAGCATCCTCATAGTCAGTCCAGTCTTCATACTTGTCAAATGAAAACAGAAACACACAGTACACTGCAACACGAATAAAACTGATCAAATGAAAATATAAATTTATTTTTAAATTTTATTTGCCTTAGAATTTCGGTGTGTTTCTCATCATTTTTCTGACTTGATCTGATTCATCTTGGTCTAGGCAGACAGTTTGTATATGTACAGGGACATGAAATTTTCTGAATGACTGCATATACACACTGTGTATATATATATACACGTGTGCACTGCCACGCCAATTCAGTGTGCAACTGAGGAGTAGCCACATGGACCATCTCGACTCAGTGAACATATGAAAACAACCCAATATAAAGTCAACACAGTAAATCATAGTCCGAAATCAAAAGTCAAGAGCACAAGGCCGAGTTAAGTCAGCAAGCAACATAAATGGTTGTGACAGTATATACGTAACCAGGTCATATACATCCAAATGATCAAGCATGTGTGCATCTCAGTTCAAAGAATATCACAGCAAGTACTCAGCTAACATTAAATGAAAAGACAAACAGCAAACTCATGAGTCAAGCAAATATGTCAATACAGCATAGGTGGCAGAATCCAAATATGAATGGACAGTACATACATGACAGAATGTACATTGTGATCAGTGCAACTACAGCATATATGGATCAAGCAAGAAGGCACAGCAATAGTGAAGAGGTGCTGCCAACATATACAAGAGGAACAACATATATGGTCAAGACAGTGTCAACATAGTGCAGCATAGATTAATAACAGTACACATGACATGGAGCTGCAGCATGGTCATGAAAGTGGCATAAGGAATAGTTCATCTATACTAAGGTATACAAGGCAAGGAGAGGTCAACATGAGGCAATCAGATGGTAACAAGAAAAAACAGAAAGTGGTCGAGCACAATGGTGACAAAGTTCAAGCAGGCAAAGCACAAGTGCACGGCAACATGTGAATTGCATCTAAGTGTGGAGCATGAAGCAGCATATAGGTGAACAAGTGTCAAATCAGTATGAAAGTCAAGCTCAAGTTCAAATTTCAAGTGTGGTCAAAATTGTATGTGCATCATACACTAATGGTCCAAATAGTAACAGTTTAACATGTGCAGAAGTGGTCGAACACAAGACAAGTGAAAATGGACAAGCTCATATATGTATATGAAGTATTGCATGGATACAGACCAAAAGATGAAGCAATTCAGCTATGTTACATGGTTTGTAATATGTAAAATGAAGATAGTATTCAGCTTAATGGTGGAGCAGCATAATTTCATGAGGAACATGCATTTCAGTTTCACATTAACTAAGGCAGCAACAATGATAAAGAGTTCAGCAAACATGTCCACAAACATAGCTACATGAATGGTTCAAAAGAAGAGTGGAGCATTATGTTCAACAACAAAATGGTGCAACTCAGATTTCAAAGTGAAGGAGCATATCAATGCAACTCAAATGCAAGTGGTATGGATGGTGGTCAAATGCATTGCCAAGTGTTCAAGCAACACAAATGAAGTTACAAAACCGCAGTATTACATGTTTCAAGTGAATGGACTCAAATACACAAGTGTATGACTGTGCAACAATGATTTGGCAACTTTTCACCAATCAAATCAAACTCAAGCAAGTGCATAACAGCTAAATGCAAAGTTTTTTCAAAAGTGTTTGCAACATAAGTCGACTTCAAGAGCAGGCATATACAAGATAATGCATAACCACAAATCATGGAGGGATACAAGTTATCAATCATGTCCATGAGGGTTCATAGTCATGACAAGTAAAGGTGAACAAATCATTTCAAGTTGCTGTAAACTAAATGTGTAGAAAGCCGCAGTAAAATTTTGAGCATAAATCATGCAAGTTTGACGCTATTTTATAAGTGGGAAAACTTCTTTTTGGCAATCAATTATCCAAGGAATGCAAGAAAAATCAAAAGTGGATTTACAACAATCAGAAAGAGAATATCCTTTTTAAAGCGTGTTCAATCAGTCTAGAAAATCAGGAGGTCCTTATACAAGGAAATTTGAATGCAAAATATTTCCAGAAATGTTTCCAGTCAAAGGAGAATATTTGGTAAGTACTAAATCCCACAAACTAGTTTTGGGAATAAATTCAAAGCTAAAGGCAATGTTTTCAAATCGAGGCAACCAGAGAGACCAACAGAGAAAAATCACGCAACAATCAAAAGGACAAACACGAAATTTCAGATCGAAGTCAACATACGAAATCAGAGATATATATTAGGATTTTGTTATCCTATAATCACACAATATCATCACTGGCTTTAGACAATCGAAACCCAAAAAATCAGTTCAATTTTTTCAAAGCAACAAATTTCAAAAAACTCACTGTTTCGATCGAGCCAGAGAGAAAACCCAAATCGGACAAGCATCCGAATCAACAGAGAGAGAGAGAGCAACTCGAAGCAGTGGAGCAATCATAGAATTCGCAACTTCAGTTAATCAACATCAATTGATCGATTTGGGGAAAGCAATCAGAAACCCTAGTTTATTTCCAGCCGCCATTTTCAAGTAAAAAGGATCGGACAAAAGCAACGTGGTGTGGCCGGTTTACATTGACTTGGTTAAGCCAAGTTTTATATAAAGGGAGGCTATTTCCTTTTAACCAGGGTTTCTAGTTCCTTTGTTTTTAATTTCTGTTGTATTTTAAATTTCTTTGTAACCGAACAATTTATAGATTCTGTAAAAATCTAGAGGTGAATCAGTCAGGGTGTTGACTGTCAGTTTCAAAGTCTGTAAAATCTGGGTTACAGATTACGAGGTTGTAATTCAGGGAAATCTGATCGAGGGGATATCGATTAGTCTAGGGTTTTGAGCGTAGAGTTAGAATAGGAGCAGAGTTTGCGAGTGTACATGGTCTTGTATGCGGGATACTGTTCTATCATCTAGTAGAAACCTTAGGAATGCCGCAGTTGGAAGGGTTTTGCCGAAGCTGGGTATATCTGTGTGTGATTTATTTTCTGCATTTCTGTTTCTGCTATATTCTGTAATCTGTTTATTATTATATATCCTGCTAGATTCTTAATTCAGTTAAAAATTGTGATAAACCCTATTCACCCCCCTCTAGGGTTAATCTAGATCCAACAAGTGGTATCAGAGCGGGTATTTCATTAACTCTAGATTCATGGGTCACCCTAGTTGTCATCCGATAGAGAGACAGTCCAGTTCATCTCCAACTATTTTCGATGGAACAGATTTTTTAAATTGGAAGTCCAAAATGGAATTTTATTTAAAATCTGTTAATATTAAATGTTCGGATGTTGTTATCAATGGGTTTGATAGTGTAGATATTACTTTAAATACTTGTGCTATGAAAATTATGTTTGATTATCTTAGCACTAAACAATTTAATCTTATCTGTCATTGTTTATCTGCACAGGAGATCTGGAGAACTCTTAATGCAAAGTATGGACCAATTGACAACAGCTGTTCACAACCCCAGAATGACAACACAAATTCAGATCTATGCTTAACAGGTCATGTAGATGAAACTTCAGATGGATCGGATGATGGAGAATCAACAAATGCTGAAACAGAGAATTTCTCATATGAAGATCTGGTATACATGTGTCTTGATTTAACGAAATCTGTTGATAAACTCCAACTAAAGAATAAGTCTCTGAAATCTAGGAATTTTGATTTGACCAGCAAAATTGATGATTTGGAATCACAACTTGAATATGTTAAAAATTCTTCAAATTCAGTTTGCAAAAATTGTTTGAAATTGAAAACCAATCTTGTTCATCTAAATAAAAATATTCAAAAGTTTGAAGATGAAATTTTGATCTTAAATGAGAACAAGACTGAGCTATCAAATTTGAATAACCTTCGCAAAAGGAATTTGAAAATTTTAAAACAGATATAAATTCCAAATTTGAAATTGCTGGAAAGGAGAACTTGTTGAAATCAAATTTGATTTTAGAAGAACTTGAAAATGAGATTGAAAAATCCAAGAAATTTGAGTCTGAAAAGCAAAACGATTTGAATCTAAAATCATGGAATCCCAAGCCAAAATTAAAATTCTTAAAGATGAAAACTTGGTTTTAAAATCTGATTTTGAAAGATGTAAGATCACTAAAAATCATTGTTCAGATTTAATGAAAGAAAATAGTGATCTTAGAACTAAAATTCAACAACTTGAAACAACTTTGACTAAATTTTCTAACGGTGAAAAATCTCTGAATATGTTGTTGAGAAATCAATTTTCATCTGGAAATAAAAGTGGGATCGGCTTTGGAAAAAATAATGTTTTTGAAAACCAAAATTCAAATGATTTGAAAAGTTCCTCAAACTGCTTTGGAAATAATTGTTTTGATAATTTGAACTTTGAAAATTCCAAAAGATTCTTGAAACAAAAACAAAATAAAAACTTGTTTTATAATAAACCATTCAAACATATTTGGATCCCAAAAGGAAATAAAACGAATTCAGTTAATTTCAAACAAATCTGGGTTCCTAAAGGCACAAAAATAAATTCGAATGGTTTGTTGTATAAACAAGTCTGGGTACCAAAATGTGTGAATAAAATTGTGAGTGGTTTTGTAAATTTTGTTAGACCACTCGATCGTATAAGTTCATAGGTACCGAAGGATGGCTGAGGAACTACTATGCTGAAAAGAAATTGAAAATCAAGCTGGTGTATACTTCTGTATCGTCTACAGTTCCTTCAGCCAAGATCTGTTGAGTTAGAGATTCTGATTTACACTGGACTCTGGTATGAACTCTAAACTCACCTCTGTAAATATTTTCTGTTTTAATTTTTTTTGTTTTGTTTATTTCTTCTTCTCCCTTCTATCTCTTTCTTCTGTCTATTTTGAATTGATTTATCACTGCCATATTTTTTCTTCTTCTTGAATTGCAGTATTCATGATATTCTGGAAATTTGTTTTGCGTGTATAGAACTCTGATACTTTTAATCATTTCCAAATACTGAATTTTTTTTGCAATTGTTTTTGAAGTTCATTTTCTGAATTCCTAACGGTGTTGACGTATGCTTGTTATATCTTGAACACTGTTAATCTGAATTCTAAATTGTTTTGAAGATCTGAAAATTGTATGGAAATTTACACACCTTTGCTGCTCTAAGTTTATTCTAATTCATTTTAGAAAATCTCAAAATATTATACTTATTACAGCACACTGTTATTTATCAGTTGTGACAATTCCAGTAATTTTCAGATTGGCTTGAATATTTTTTTTGAAATGTCTTGTTTCAGTGATACATCTTAAAAATTCATTTTTATTCATGATTAGTACTGTTGAAATTAGTTTGTTTGAAATCATTTGAAATTCCTGATATTTTGAATCTCACACACCTCCTAAATTTGATATTATCAACCTTGTGTGACTGATTCATTATATCCCAGAACTTAACATTGATTCAAGTGATTTCAAATAAATTACTTTAATTTTCCTATTCATGAATACCTCTCAAATTTGATGTAAATGATCTGAATTTAATCTCGCACTTGTCAGAGATACGTGTGAAATTTTCTTTAGTAAAACTGGTCTTAAATTTCACTGTTATTTCATGATTATTTGATTTAAATATTTGTTTGTTTTAAAATCGTTTGAAATTATTGATTTATTGAATCACACACATATTTTGAATCTGAAACTAATAATTTTGTGTGATCGATTCATTGAATCTAGAGTTTTTCATATTCATCAAATGATTTTAAATAAACGGTATTTTTAATCATCTTGTGTGACCAACATCTTAACAAGTCTGATTTGAAACTGTTTCTGCTGTGCTGCTCTGATACTGTTTTTAACTAACTGCCCACTTTAATTTGACTGCTGCTCTGATAATTGTCCCAAATTTGTAATCTTGTCTGTTTGGGCTTTGTGTTTGAAATTTCTTTAATCTGAAATATCTAGGGTGTGAATAAATTCCTCGATAAGGAGACTACAATTGGTATCAGCTTTTTCATCCATCTGTTTTGAATTTTCACCTTGTGTAGACACCATACACTTTTTTCCCCTTGTATAAATTCTTCTTGTAATTGATTTTCAATTTTAAAATTATTTATTGATTATTTATTCAGAAATTGAAATCTATATCCAAATTGAATTGTATCTATAATTCATCAAAATTATAATTAGAGTTTGAAATTGTGATGGATTGTGACTGCAATATATTTCACAACAAGAGGGGAATTTTATTTGATTTTTTCATGATGGTTGAACATTTATTATAATATCTTTGAATTGGCAATTATTTCCCGACCACATCCTTTATCTAGCATCTTTCTGCCATCCATGATAATTCTATATTAATGTGGAGAGTTTGATATTTTTTAAAGATCATCTTGAATAAACAGTGAAAATATTTGTGATGGAATTGTGGCTATGTTATTATTATTCAGAATTAGTGATAATTGAAAATTTTCAATAATCCCGGTAAAGTCGAGCATATTTCATAATATAATTAATTTAGAAATTTATTTCACAGACCATTTCTGTACCTACCGTATTTCTATCATCCATTTTTGGTTTTATATACTGAGGAGTTTTTTCTTTTAAAGCTGAAATGATAAATACATATAATAAATATATAAGTGTGTCTCTAACCTCATTTAAAAATCCAAGCTCTGGTTATGCATGGCTATGAGACAACTTATAATTTAAGCTGCGACTGACCTCATTTAAAGATCCAAGCTCTGGTTATGCGTGGTCAGTGTGCTCTGAAATAGATTAAAAAAAATAAGGAATAAATTGGCTAAATAAATTTTTACATGAAATTCTCCTTGGTATTTATAAAAACCAGCCTATCAATCCATCTTTCTAATCTGTGAAATGTGTTAATATTTTACGACATATTATGATTTGTTGATTGATAGGTATTGGGATTTGAGATTATTTGATTTTCTCACTTAAGTTGAATTATTAATTATAGTCCAAATCTGTCACTGTTTTTTTTTGTGCTCTTTTTTATAAAATTCCTTGAAAATAATTGGAAATCATTTTATAACTCTCCCCATCTATATAAATTTCATCGTAAATCCATCATTATCTGAAATGTGAAATATGCCACTAGTTCTCAGTTTATTATGATTTTTGTTTGACTGATTGAAATTTATGATGACCGTTCTTCCTCTTATGCTGAAATTATAATGTTAGTCAATTTTCATCTATATTTTAGATTCTGAATCCTTTTGATGATAACAAAAGGGGGAGAATGGATTGAGATTTTGATTTATGAGTGAATATTTTATAAATATTTTTAATTTTCAGAATTTATTAAATTTCATTTGTTTCACTCATACACAGTTCTAGGGGGAGTTTAGTTGTAGGGGGAGCATTCAAATAGGGCATTCAAATAGGGGGAGTTTCACATTTCTCGAACAAACACATTTATTATATCATTCAAAATCTTTTTATTTGTTTGTCATCATCAAAAGGGGGAGATTGTTGCATATAACGGTGTTGTATACACAATTGTATGATTTTTGTTTGATGATAACAAACAAGTATATATTATTTTAAATGTGTTTGTTATTGTACTGTTATATAACATCACAGACAAGAATATAATATTTATATTTAAATAGAATTGACTGTACAGAATTTCATGTATTAACACAGTATTTTATTTAAATATAATATTTTATTTTAATATTCAAAACAGTACAGATTTACAACTCCACTATTTGTACAACATATCGTAATTCACTGAAATACATTTCATTTCACTTTCAATTTCATACACAGTTTCATAGCTATATCACTCAACACTCAGTTATACAGTTTCACTAATACTTTCATTTACACTTTGACACTTTTACATTTCACTGACTCTGTTATTTTCTTCAGTCTCCTGTCTTCACAGCATCCTCACAGTCAGTCCAGTCTTCATACCTGTCACATGAAAACAGAAACACACATTACACTACAGCACGAATAAAACTGAACAAATGCAAATATAAATTTATTTTTAAATTTTATTTGCCTCATAATTTCGGTGTGTTTCTCATCATTTTTCTAACTTGATCTGATTCATCTGTGTCTAGGCAGACAGTTTGTATATGTACAGGGACAGGAAATTTTCTAAATGACTGCATATGAACACGTGTGTGTGTATATATATATATATATATATATATATATATATACACATGTGTGCACTGCTACGCTAATTCAGTGTGCAACTGAGGAGTAGCCACATGGACCATCTCGACTCGGTGCACATATGAAAACAACTCAATATAAAGTCAACACAGTAAATCTTGGTCCGAAATCAAAAGTCAAGAGCACAAGGTCGAGTCAAGTCAGCAAGCAACATAAATGGTTGTGTCAGTATATACATAACCAGGTCATATACATCCAAATGATCAAGCATGTGTGCATCTCAGTTCAAAGAATATCACAACAAGTACACAGCTAACATTAAATGAAAAGTCAAACAACAAACTCATGAGTCAAGCAAATATGTCAACACAGCATAGGTGGCAGAATCCAAATATGAATGGACAGTACATACATGACAGAATGTACACTGTGATCAGTACAACTACAGCATATATGGATCAAGCAAGAAGGCAGAACAATAGTGAAGAGGTGCAGCCAACATATACAAGAGGAACAACATATATGGTCAAGACAGTGTCAACACAATGTAGCATAGATTAAGAACAGTACACATGACATGGAGCTGCAGCATGGTCATGAAAGTGGCATAAGGAATAGTGTAGCTATACTAAGGTATACAAGGAAAGGAGAGTTCAACATGAGGCAATCAGATGGTAACAAGGAAAAACAGAAAGTGGTCGAGCACAATGGTGACAAATTTCAAGTAGGCAAAGCACAAGTGCACGGCAACATGTGAATTGCATCTAAGTGTGGAGCATGAAGCAACATATAGGTGAACAAGTGCCAAATCAGTATGAAAGTCAAGCTTAAGTTCAAATTTCAAGTGTAGTCAAAATGGTATGTGCATCATACACTAATGGTCCAAATAGTAACAGTCTAACATGTGCAGAAGTGGTCGAACACAAGACAAGTGAAAATGGACAAGCTCATATATGTATATGAAGTATTGCATGGATAAAGACCAAAAGATGAAGCAATTCAGCTATGTTACATGGTTTGTAATATGTAAAATGAAGATAGTATTCAGCTTAATGGTGGAGCAGCATAATTTCATGAGGAACATGCATTTCAGTTTCACATTAACTAAGGCAGCAACAATGATAAAGAGTTCAGCAAACATGTCCACAAACATAGCTACATGAATGGTTCAAAAGAAGAGTGGAGCATTATGTTCAGCAGCAAAATGGTGCAACTCAGATTTCAAAGTGAAGGAGCATATCAATGCAACTCAAATGCAAGTGGTATGGATGGTGGTCAAATGCATTGCCAAGTGTTCAAGCAACACAAATGAAGTTACAAAACCGCAGTATTACATGTTTCAAGTGAATGGACTCAAATACACAAGTGTATGACTGTGCAACAATGATTTGGCAACTTTTCATCAATCAAGTCAAACTCAAGCAAGTGCATAGCAGCTAAATGCAAAGTTTTTTCAAAAGTGTTTGCAACATAAGTCGACTTCAAGAGCAGGCATATACAAGATAATGCATAACCACATATCATGGAGGGATACAAGTTATCAATCATGTCCATGAGGGTTCATAGTCATGACAAGTAAAGGTGAACAAATCATTTCAAGTTGCTGTAAACTAAATGTGTAGAAAGCTGCAGTAAAATTTTGAGCATAAATCATGCAAGTTTGACACTATTTTAATAAGTGGGAAAACTTCTTTTTGGCAATCAATTATCCAAGGAATGCAAGAAAAATCAAAAGGGGATTTACAAAAATCAGAAAGAGAATATCCTTTTTAAAGCGTGTTCAATCAGTCCAGAAAATCAGGATGTCCTTATACAAGGAAATTCGAGTGCAAAATATTTCCAGAAATGCTTCCAGTCAAAGGAGAATATTTGGTAAGTACTAAATCCCACAAACTAGTTTTGGGAATAAATTCAAAGCTAAAGGCAATGTTTTCAAATCGAGGCAACCAGAGGGACCAACAGAGAAAAATCACGCAACAATCAAAAGGAAAAACATGAAATTTCAGATCAAAGTCAACATAAGAAATCAGAGATATATATTAGGATTTTGTTATCCTATAATCACACAATATCGTCACTGGCTTTAGACAATCGAAACCCAAAAAATCAGTTCAATTTTTTCAAAGCAACAAATTTCAGAAAACTCACTGTTTCGATTGAGCCAGAGAGAAAATCCAAATCGGATGAGCATCCGAATCAACAGAGAGAGAGCAACTCGAAGCAGTGGAACAATCATAGAAATCGCAACTTCAGTTAATCAACATCAATCGATTGATTTGGGGAAAGCAATCAGAAACCCTAGTTTATTTCCTACCGCCATTTTCAAGTAAAAAGGATCGGACAAAAGCAAAGTGGTGTGGCCGGTTTACATTGACTTGGTTAAGCTAAGTTTTATATAAAGGGAGGCTATTTCCTTTTAACTACGGTTTCTAGTTCTTTTGTTTTTAATTTCTATTGTATTTTAAATTTCTTTGTAACCGAACAGTTTATAGATTTTGTAAAAATCTAGAGGTGAATCAGTCAGGGTGTTGACTGTCAGTTTCAGAGTCTGTAAAATCTGGGTTACGGATTACAGGGTTGTAATTCGGGGAAATCTGATCGAGGGGATATCGATCAGTCTAGGGTTTTGAGCGTAGAGTTAGGATAGGAGCAGAGTTTGCGAGTGTACATGGTCTTGTATGCGGGATATTGTTCTATCATCTAGTAGAAACCTTAGGAATGCAGCAATAGGCATGGTTTTGCCGAAGCTGGGTATATCTGTATGTGATTTATTTTCAGCATTTCTGTTTCTGCTATATTCTGTAATCTGTTTATTATTATATATCCTGCTAGATTCTTAATTCAGTTAAAAATTGTGATAAATCCTATTCACCCCCCATAGGGTTAATCTAGATCCAACACTACCGTTCCCACTTGCATCAGAACCGCTCCAAGCCCTGTACCACATGCGTAAGTATATACTATGAACACTTTGTTCCCATCGGGCAAGGTCAAGGCCAGGGCTGTTGTCAGAGCCCTCTTCAATCGTGGGAAGGCAACGTCACAATCTATATCCCACGAAAACATTAATTTCTTCTCTGTCAGCCTGGTGAGTGGGGCTGATATCTTTGCGAAGTCCTTAATGAGCTTCCTATAATAACCTGCAAATCCAAGAAAACTTCTCACCTCTGTTGCATTTTTTGGGCTTTTCCAATCTTGAACTACAACTACCTTTGCGGGATCTACTGCTATCCCTTATTTAGAGACCGCATGTCCTAGAAATCTCACCTATTTTCTCCAAAAATGGCATTTGAAGAACTTTGCCTTAAGTTGGTGTGCACAGAGAGTTTTTAAAACTCCTCTCGAATATTGGGCATGCTATTCCTCGCTCTTCGAGAAAATTGAGATGTCATCAACAAAGACCACGACAAATTTATTTAGGAACTCCCGAAACACCTTACTTATTAGATCAAAAAAATAAGCGGGTGCATTTGTCAACCCAAAAGGCATAACAAGTCACTCAAAGAAACCATCTGAAGTCCTAAAAGCGGTCTTGTTTATAATGTCCTCGGCCACCCTCAATTGATGAAACCCATGGCCAAGTATAACTGAGAGAATACTGATGTACCAACAAGCTGGTCAAACAGAATATCTATCCTCGGAAGTGGGTGCCTATTCTTTTTAGTGAGTTTATTCAATTCTCTATAGTCTACACATAAGCGAAGCGAACCATCCGCCTTAGTTACGAATACTATAGGAGCATCCCATTCAGATATGCTTCGCTAATAAACCCTTTCTCAAGTAGCTCCCCTACTTGCTTACTGAGCTCCCTCCTTTTCCTTGGAGCCATATGGCGCACTGGTAATGCAAATGGCTTTGCATTGCCTACCAAGTATATTCAAAAATCAATCTCGTGCCTCAGAGGTAATCCCCGAACCTCCTCAAAAACATCCAAATATTCACGGACTACTGGTACGGATTGCAGATCATTGGTAGATGTGTTAAGAGATTCTAGGAAACTAAGCATGACAGACCCCTTAGGGTCACAAGAAATCTCAAGGGTCCTCCCATGGTAAGTCAAAAGTCTAACGACCCTCCTCTCACAATCCAGAATGGTACCGTACATGGCTAGCCAATCCATCCCTAGAATCAAACCATAGCCCATAAAACCGAGCACATATGCGTCATACTCAAACTCGACGCCTAACACTTATATTCTCAAACCCCGACAATTAATGGAAAAATGAGCTAAACCACCAACGGAGTTTGAGATAATAATGAGATCCACTACGATACTAGTATTAAGGTGCAGAGACTGAACCACAAAATCAGATATAAATGAATGTGAAGCGCTAGAATCAAAAGAGTTCTAATAGGATGATTCGAAAGAATCAAACCTTCCACGGAAACTTTCCAACTCGATCTGGAGAACTAATCTCGAGAGCATGCACTTGCCCTCCGGAAGCTCCTGCCCTTTGACCTTGTCCTTGCTTCTTTGGGCATTCATTAGAAAAGTGTCCGACCTCTCCACAACTGAAGCAAGCGTTCTTCCTTCTCTTGCAGTCCTTTATCAAATCACCCTTGCGTCCACAATTATGGCACTTTCTCTTATCCTTAGCCTTGTCATTCTTTCCGCCCTTCTTCTGTTGTTGCTGTTGTCCCTTCTTGGGCCATACTTTCTTGTTTTGTGTTTCCTCAACCTTAACTTCTTTCTTTTTAGCTTTATCTTCCTCATGCTTCAAGGCCATATCAACGAGCCTTTCAAAAGTTTCTCCCATTGGAATATGAGACATAGCTAACCCATGAAGGGGTTCATTCAGTTCTCTAGCAAAATGCAAAGCTTTCTTATGCGGAGTATCTACTAGCTCTAATCCAAACCTCGGTAATTGGTTGAATTTGTTAACATACACTTTGATAGTCATGTCTCCTTACTTGAGCGCTAAGAACCTTTCCATTTGCATGCTTTTCTCAGCTTGAGAAAGAAACTTCATTTCAAACCTTTGTCGAAAATCGTCCCAAGTCTCTGCTGGATGCCCTACTTGTGTCACTTCCCGCCAGAACAAACCTTCATCTTTTAGTAGCCAGGTGGCTAACTGAATCTTCCCACGGTCGTCCACTTCGAAAATTCCAAACAGATCCTTCGTCTCCTTGAGCCAATTCCTTGCCTCTACGAACATCTCGGTTCCACGGAATGGATTTCCTCCCATAGCACAAAATACTTTGCAGATTTTAGAGAAATTATCTGCATGTGGAGGAGGAGGAACGACGGGTGCAGCTGTGGGAGGAACGTCAGCTTGACCACCGGTAGGCGCCGTGGCCTCCAGATACCTACAGAGCCAGCCTAGTATCGTAACGCCCTCAAGAATATTAGGTTCCCCAGACATGCTGAAAAGAAAAGGAAAGGGATTCAGGCTAAGGATCAAAAGTTATTACATATGGCTTTGGGAATATGTTTTTCAAAACAGACTTTTCTTTTGAAAATGCTTCCTTTTAAAACCTTTTTGAAAATAATTTTCAAAATCAATTATCTGACTTGGTATCCTTCAGCTCTGATACCTAGTGCGACACCTCACACCAGTTAATGCCCCTCATTAAGAGAATGCATTAAGTTTCGTGAAGCGTTATAGGTAAATAGAAACATTACAAGATAGATTAAAAAAGCAGCGGAATTGAAAAAAATTATTAATCATAAAGCATCGTAATTCAAAACATGGTTACATCACAAGTCTGAAATGCATAAAACCAAATACGTTACTAAAATTTCTGTCTTGTGCTTAAAAAAACAGAGTGCAATAAAGAAGCATAAACATAGCCATAGTAGAAAGGATAAGAGCTCGAGCAATACATCTAAGCAGCACCAAGCAGAATGAAAGGAGAATCCAAGCATGAGTATTCCCACCTTGAGAACCTGGGGGGGAGGGGTTGGAATGGAAGAGAAGAAGAGGAAACAAAATGGGTTAGACATAAAGTCTGGCAAGTCCAGTTACTTTTAGCATATAAATAAGTAAAAGTATCATGACAGGCATATAAAGTGGATAAGGGAGATAACATCATAAAAAGCAGGTATAACAAGGTAAACCGGATAAACATGATAGAGTGTACTACGCTTCTCTAACGATTTATCTACTCTTTGTACCAATGCTAGTGTTACAAGTATATGATGGTAGACTTAGTAGTACTTTCGGTGAGAGGTTTTCACCCCATACAATCAACAAGCAGCCCAACATACTGGAGTTACCCCTAAGGGTATTAATGGGATTCCCAACATACCGGAGTCTAAGTGTACCATAATTACTACACTAATCGATCGGCTTCCTACTCCGTGGATACCTTATGCTGGCTCCACAGTAGGGTGTATCACTCCCTAAAGTGGCAACCCTTCGTTTTCAGGATGTGCACAACCATATCTACAAGTGTCACGGCGTCCAAACCTCCTCTGTCGGACCCACGCACGCACATGACCCCATCGGAATGCCACGCCCACACCGTCCCCCACGTTTGGATCTCTTACAATCAACCCGGTAAGCGTGCCTCGACTCCGACCTAGTTCGGAGTACTCATTTGATACCTATATATGGGTTATTGACTGAAACGGGTCCGACACACAAGATGATACAAGCTTCCCTCTATGCTTGTATCTCCACTGAGTTTTCCACAGGTTATGCCATACCGGAGTAAAAGATCGTATAACCCCACAGGTTAGGTTTGTGGGCCTATATATATAAATATTACCCACCCACCCTAGATTTACTTAACCCACCCAGTGTTTCAGACAAGTTTACTTAACCTCTACTCAAGTTATATGTTCATACAACCCCTATGGATTCGACTAGGTTAAGTATTCCAGTCTGTTACCATATTCATTTATGGTTACAATGTACTAGACCTCCCACATTATGTCTACCACTTGTGGATGCTGGATATGCCAGTCGGTTCCGGATAGACTTCTTCCACAAGTCGTACTTAACCTCGTGTCTTAGCACGTCTCATGTTTATGCACTTAGACCCCTCGCATTAGATTCACCACTTGTGGTTGCTGGATATGACGAGCAGTTCCAGGCAGACTTCCACCGCAAGTGTAATCTAACCTCATGTCTAAGCGCGGTTGCTGTTTATAATTACTGCAATTTTAGGCATTTTCATTATTAACCAATCATTCCTTTGTCGTTATAGGTTTTCATGCCCCTTTCCCAAGTTATGTTTATAATGAGCTATATGCCCCAATATCATATTTATATATTTTATTGAATTTATGACCAAACTACCCAACACAAATTATGCCCCAAATTTAACGTTTTCCCCTCGTTCCTAATTTAACGCGTTCGCATATTTCCGTGGCATGCCTAGTCTCGAAGGTAGCCTAGCTATAAAAATAAAAGGGAAAAGATGAAGGGAAGAGGACTGGAATGATCATACTAACAATATTTACATATAATGGCAGAAATATGCATAAACATATAGTGGCATAATGATAAGATAAGCATATAGGAACATATCTGATGAACAAGTAACAATAGAACTGATTCTAAGATATTATAAGGACATCATAAACAGGGTTGGTAAGATCTGAACGATGAATTAGATATCCAACTAATGACAGATCTAATTTAGCCACAACATAATAGCAACAAGCATGAGGTGATCTAAACAGCGAATTTGATCTACAAACAATGGCATATCTGACATGATAAATAGGTATAGGTTCAGATCTAGTTCATAGACATGTTAGAATAACTTAGATAAATAGGTTATATCAGAGCTGATATGATTCAAATAGTCACATGCATAGTTCCAAGTTACAGTCATGTCAAGATTTACTTTTAAGCATTTAGACCTAAAAGTAACGTAAAATCATAGTGTTTGGATCTAAGAAAATAGAAGAAAGGTTGTAGATGTTGAATCACAGATCTGTAAACTCTGGTTGACTGACTTGATTGCAGAAGAAGAAAAGACTTGATTTGATCCGAGCAAAGGCATCATCTAGTTCTCTATTATTTTTGTTGTGCAAAAACAAGAGAAATGAGGCCATATATATAGCCATGCACCAAACCCTAATCTGCCCACATTTGCCGCAGGCGGGTTGACACCCCCTTGTGGGGTCGGACCCAGGGGTCTACACCCCTGGGCGGGATTTTTCCCGCTTCCCTAAATTCCGAGATTTTGAACTGTTTTGAATTTTCCAGACATATTTTATTCATATATATTCTTCTTATGCATATACAAACTTCAAACCTTAATAACTTCTTCATACAGTGTCCGTTTTCTGCAAACCCAGTGTCTATTTTGACCAGAATTTCGAGATGAACGCAATGGCGTAGTCCATTTACCTTAATTTTGAATATTAAATTAATTATTCTTTAATTTATCATGTTTTAGTGTTTAAAATTATGGGGTGTTACACCACGCTCACCGAGTTAATTGTAAGAGGTCACTTGAGGGAGGACGTCCGACAGTGCAGGAAACCAATGGAGTCATGTGCGTACATGGGTCTGGCTTTCTAGGAGAATTAAGGCACTGTGACACCAGTAGATATGGTTATGCATCTTGAAAATAACGGGGTTGCCACTTAAGGAAGTGATGCATCCTACTATGGGGCTAGCACATGGTATCTATGAGATAGGGAGCCGATGTATTGGAAATAGTAATTGTGGTACATCTAGTCTTGCTTGCTTAAGAGCCCATTATTCTTGGTAGGGGTAACACCTGTCATTTTTATTGGGCTACCTGTTGGGGGTAAAACTCATCACTAGAAGTACACCTAAGTCTACCATCTTGTAACGAGGGTACATATAGTTTTGCTTGCTTAAGAGCCCGTTATTCTTGCTGGAGATAACAGTTGTCATTTCTGTCGGGATACCTATTATTCTTGTTGGGGGTAAAACCCGTCACTAGAAGTACACCATAGTCTACCATCTGGTTCTTGTTGGGATCATCTTGTTTTAGTTATACTACTATTGATGCAGAGAAAAGTATCAAAAAAAGTACTTAAGAAGCGCAATATATTCTGTCATGATTATTCTATTTATCCTACTCAGTTTGTTTTACCCGCCTTATGATATTGTTATCTTCCTCATCCAGTTTATATGCCTGTCATGATGCTTTTACTTACTTATATGCTAAAAGTAACTGGACTCACTAGACTTTATGCCTGAACCATTTTGTTTCCTCTTCTCTCTCTTCCTTTTCCCCTCAAGTTCTCAGGGTGGGAATACTCAGGCTCTATTAGGATTCCCTCTCGTTTTGCTTGGAGCTGCTTTGATGTACAGCTTTTTCGGTCTTCTCTGATATGGCTATTATTATGGAGATTATGCTTTTATATTACTGCACTCTTATGATTTTAATACAAGGCAGATACTACAAATTATGTAATGGGTTTTTTTGCATTTCAGACTTATGCTGTAACTGAATTTGAATCACGATATTTTCAGTTTAATAAAGTTTTAAATTCCGCTGTTATTTTATATCTGTCTTGTGATGTTTCTGTTTCTGTTTACCTATAACACTCGATGAAACTTAATGCATTTTGATAAAGAGTGACATTAACATACGTGGGGCATGACAGAATACTATGAGTGGTGTATAGTCACCTCGTCGGACGGAATACTATAAGTGGTCTATAGTCAACTCGTCGGAAGAAACACTAGGAGCAGTGTGGAGCCACCCTGTCTTCGGACGAAATCCTTAGTCGAACTTCTTTGTGTCTTTTGGACTACCTGAGTAGCATCAGATCAATATCATGGGCTATCTATTTTGAGATTGCGTCTCCCCATTAATACATGAGTTAACGAGTCTTCATGCTCCTGTTTTGAATTGAGCATCCCCTCTTTGTGGTTTCTAGGAATCTGATTTATCGATTTATAGAATCTGAGTTCATTGATATTATGTTATCAACATGTGTTATATATTTTGTTTTGACTTTATAGGTGACATCTTTTCTCTCGAGTGTTCATGTATTGATATTTAATTATATATTTCATACAAAATTGATAGAAGACATCAATTCTTGTAGGTAATCTATATCATTTAGGATGTGATGTTCTTTTATATAGCACTGAGGTTCCTTTGACATATTTTTTGGGCATTTCTGAGATTTCACATTTTCTTGTAACCATTGATGTAATTATTCGTATGCCATTATCATTTTATGTCTTTATTTCCAACTCAGTTTATTTTGAAGAGTATAGCTAGACAAATATGTTTATTGTTTGTTTTCTTACAAGTAATACTCGGGTCAGACCGAGGTATTACAGGTACATATCATGTCATCTAGCATGGATTAGCTTCTCCTTTTGGCTTTTGTATCTACATTATTATTGTAGTAATTTTGTGTTATATGTATATGAGACCTCTGTGTATTCATATTCTTTTGGCTCGAACGTGTACCTATTCATTTGTCGTATAGTGGATCGGCTATGACCACTATCTTTGTATCTATACTCATGTGTTATATTCATATCTATTTCCGCCATAGTGATGTAAATATTTGTGTCTGACTCTGAATATATTGTTATGTTTTTTGTGTTGATTTCAAATTATATATAGATATTGTGTAGTAGATTTGGAATTGAATTAGATGTTTCGGATTTCATCATGGAGATTTAAAATGTAAGACCACATTATTAACATATTTATCACTCATTCGAAGCTAATATACAGATGATCGCTCCTTAACAGCGTTATTCTTCAGGTTAGTCGACACCATTACTTGCAATTGCCTTGGCTAACGCGAGTATAGTGGCGGGGTGTTACAACTGGCAGTTTATAAGTGGTATTAAGATTTATTCGTAGGTGGACGTTTCGAATTGATATATAACTTAGATATTAGGCACTCAAATAGAGTGATATTAATATTTAGTAATATTTATAGCGGGTGTTTTATATAGTTCACGTTGATATCGAAAAAATTGACATCAAAGATATTACAACTATTACTAAAGATCGTTATTAAAAATATTGATTGATTTATCTGAAAAGACTTTACATTTGAACAATTCTACTTAGAATAATTGAAATCAACATCTAGGATTGAGTACTTTCCGAAATGCCCTTATATATAACTTCTTCAAATATTAAATTGTTATTTTATATGGTCCCCTAATAAACTATAGATAAGCCTTTATATTTGTGCCAAAAATGCACCTTTTTATCATTTAAAAATAGGATATACGAAACAATTTTCTTTATAAATTTGAAATGCTCCTCTACTAGCATTATGAAATCTTAATATCACTAAAAAGTAAAAATTTAACAAATAAATTCACTTATAAATTTGTTCTTCGTTATTTAGTAATACAAGTAAATATTAAAATGTACAAAAATTTTGATGTTGCCACATTAAAATAGTGATTCAATCTTCTACACACAAAATAAAAATATGACTACATATCATTGCAAATCATTTTTTTTAATTCTTTAACCATATACAGTTTGTAGAAAAATAATTCATGCAAGAAGCGCATTTTATAACTTAAGAGTCCGATCGTTAATTGTTACTCCAACCATGAACTTCCGAGAATAACCATATATATTATTTTTGAATATTAAATTATTATTTCATTTCACCTTCTCAATAAACCGACAGATAAAATCTTTATACAACTACTTATAAACTTACACATTGATTCTAATTATTTAGAGTAGAATTATTCAAATATAAGATCTTTCTAGATAAATCAACCAATATTTTTAATAATAACTGTGATATCTTTAGTTTATCACATAGAAAGTGCCAAGACTAACGTCTTCAAAGTCAAATCATGTATTTACAGGGGTAGATTACTTATGCCTTTTTATATCTCCTCCGGATCCAACAATGCTCCTTGATCCGACTTGGTCAAAGGAGTTCGAGGCTGAGGAGATGGTTATACGTCGAATCTTGGTAGCAAAGAAATTTTAGGAGAGGATGATATGATATCATCCATATCTCCCACTATTTCTTCTTGGTCAGGAGAGAAATCCACGTCTCTACATTCAAATTTTTCTCGGACCCCCTTTGCATTCGGCTTAAGGAATAGGGACACAACAGGACTAACTTTCGCATCACTTGCACCATCGCGCTCAATATGGGCCTCGCCAGTTCCTTGAACTCCATCAGGCCCGACACTTTATCCATTTCAAAGAAAACCAAAACTACGAAGAGGATCATCTTTAATGGAAGTTTGAATGTTGGACGATTCGCTTGGCATATATTGGCAAGTGTTGACTCGAATCTTTGCTCAATGGTTTTGTAGGATTCCTTGAATTAAGTATAAAAGTTTTTCTTAGCTAAAGCAAAGATATCGCCCTATTGCTGTAATACTTCTAGACCAAATTTTTCAGGAAGCACACATATTCCTTCCATCCATCTTCTGGCAGAGCTCCCTGGGTAGTGCACGTAGAACCAATAAGTCTTCAAGCCACTAAGTTTATTCCAATCACCTACCAAAGTTTTATATTGGAATTTGTTTCCAAACTGGTAAAGTAGGTGTGAAATTTCTCTGTTTGAGTCTGAAGGAAAAGCAAATATCATCTATGGTTGGAACACTGTAAATGTACTCAAGATACAAGTCATATATGCAAAGTAGATAAGCATTGACATTTAGAAGAAGATGCATAGGCCAAGCCGCATATGATGTTGGATCTAGTGGATGAACAAGTTAAATCGTGGAGCACACCTGACTATTTACATGTACGGATAACATACATGTTACTACTAAAATCAACATTGAAGAAAGTTGATAGTGAAGGGATATCGGGTGGACGAAAATTCGCAGAAGGCTCAATAGAATGTAGGGCTTAACAATGTGAAGAAAAAGAGTAGGAAGAGATGATCCGAAGGACCGTATCAACCGCAACCTTTTATTCCTCCTGAAGGAGAAAGTCGGGAAGGACTAGAGAGCAAAACCGACAAGACCCCTCCGCCATAGTCAGTCCAACAGGACTCTCTCGATAGTATCGACCCAACGAAAGGCTTCGCGTAAAGAACCCCTCTGATCTAGAACCGAAGAAATCAGAGACGACGAACCCGACGGGCAAAGCCCGAGAGGAAATCTTCAATAATAACATATCCATACACCGATACATCCAAAGGCGAAAGCACTAGAAGCACTAAACCAAAGGAGCACGAGGGCTACCCAGAACCAATCCCCGGAGCACCTACCGCATGGACACCGAAAGGACGAAGTCACAGATAACAGGAGTAATGTCAGAAGCCACCCCTCGAGAATCTAGGCTACCACAAAAGCCCTACTGAAAGGCCAACCAAGACCCAAGCGGATACACAGGCTGCCCGTACTAATTCACTTAGTACTAAAACCTTGGTGGTTTCGAATCGGCAAATATCAACATACACCACGAGGCCCAATCCCTCCATGTATTCACGATAAAGCCGAAAGCCTACATCCTAAAGATCATAACCGCAAGCCTACATTTACGAGTCACTTTCGGAGATTCAAGTATCGTTCAGGGACCGTGACCGATGCACTGAAAGCGACCAAAGGTCCCGTGCCCAAAGTCAAGAATAAAGAAACCGATAAGGATCCCTGCCGGCCCACTGGCCCGTCGATGGGACGAGCCCTGAACCATTATAAATAGGACCCCAGATGCCACGTTGAAAAGGGACTTTTTTCCTTACTTTTTGTATCCTTAGAAATAACTTAGAAAATCATCAATGGAGAATTCTTTCTCTACGACATCTATGTATTCTCATTAAAAGCTTAATAAAGGGAGAACTTCTCAGTAAAATTAATCTGTAAGTGTACACATTTATTTCTCTAATTGTTATCATCGTGATTTAGTATCCAATCTGCAGAGGAGCTTAGGTCCATGCCCATCATACCCTTGAATGGCGACCGATTTCCATTCGCTGAGCCTCGGTCAAGTCTAGTAAACTACAGTGAGCCTACGCCTAATAGCCTTAACATCCCAATCCACCATTAAAACCGAACAGGAAAGAGAAACAATCCACCTGATTTCCCCTTAAGATTTACCCCTATTGATCCATTTCCGGAGTTGACGAAAAACATCATTAACATTTTGGCGCTAGAATGTGGGCATGAACCAACAGCCACAAATCTACTTATCTGTTCTGTCCCTGATCGGACTATCTTTGAAGAAGCAAGGTTATGTGCAAGAGATTCAGACGAAGGTTCTCAGGATCTCGAATGGATAAGTCGAGAACCACTAACCGTAGGATGACGGAAGAGCAAGAGTTAAGGGCAGAGGCTTTACGAGTAATAAGGGGGAAGAGGAGGACGGAGCTACATGTCTGCAAGGCAGGTAATAGCAACTCTTCCCACATAGAGAAAATCAGGCGTTCTCACCCATTGGATCTACATCAGAAGACATTAGAATTTTCCCCCATTTGAAGGATTCCCTCTACAGGAAAGTTAAGGGAATAACGCTCAAACGCGAAATAATGGACGACTTCAACTACTTCACCGATAGATGGACCAAAGAGGTGACAACTCGATCCCGATATGTCCCGGAAAGAGAGGACAAGAGTATAAGAACCATAACTGAAACCATTCGCAGAAGGATTAGACCCCGTCGGCGAAAGTGGAAGTGTACGCCTGAAATACCTCAGGAATACCACCTCACTACTTCTAAAGAGAACGTTTACTTCCTAACCAAACACGAACTCAACTATTGGACCTCCACGAAGAAGAGACCTAAATACGAAAGAAAGACAGGAGGGCGTTACTGTCATTATCACTTGATGAATGGACATGAGACTAATCACTGCAGAACTTTTGGGGAAGCCGTTGTCAGATTCGCCAATCAAGGCCGACTAAGGGAATTTATCGGGAAATTGAGGTGAACTTAAGAAAATCCTTAGGAAAAGGGTTAATGCATGTGTGTCGGTGTGCGGGAAGCCTATTCCTCAGAATTTTTAAAAGGAAAACCCAAAAGGGGTCCAATTATCAATGGATTAAATTCCTCGTCATCGCCAAAATTGGCCGGGGTGAGGCATCCCCCCGAAGGGGGAATGATTGTGTTAGTCTTTCTCCTTCCCCAAACCAGAGGGGTCAGGGTTAAAGCGTTGAAAGTGTAAGTTGCCGTTTCACACCAGAAACGGTCGTGGCGGTGCATCTAAAAATTAGCACTCCCTGCCTCTGCTCGTAGAAGAGTACGCCCTGCCTCTGCTCGAACTAAGCACGTCCTACCTCTGCTCACAGAAGAGCACGTCATACCTCTGCTTATGTTTCGCATTACCTACAGAAGGGAGCACAAACCCCTATCATCACCTAAGATGGTCAGGATAAGGCGCCCCTTATAAAGGGGTGGCGTACAAGCCCTTATCAGTGCCTACGATGGCCCGTGCAATGCGTCAAAAGAGTAAACCTTAGTTCTGTGCCTACGATGGTCCCGGCTAAGTTTCTAAGCCCTCGTCATCGCCTATGATTGTCAGGATGAGGCGCCTCTTGGAGGGAGGTCGGGTAAGTCCTTGGGCCCTGCTTGTGGATAAGCTAGCCAAGCGCACCGGACGCATAGGCCCAGAGAGTGGCCGACAAAGCACGTACATTGTCTGCTTTGACGATGAACGCCCAAGGGGAGGCTCAAGAAGCACGTACAACCTCTGCTTCCTAAATTAACTCCGAAGGGGATACTCGCACTATTAATACCAAAGGAGGTTTTGGTTCTCTCTGCTAATACCCGAATCTGGGTCGATTCGGCGCTATATTAATACCGAAAGAGGTTTCGGTTCTATATGCTAATACCTGAATCTGGTTCGATTCGGCGCTCTATTAATGCCGAAAGAGGTTCCGGTTCTCTATGCTATTACCCAAATCTGGGTCGATTTGGCACCCTATTAATACCGAAAAAGGTTTTGGTTCTCTATGCTAATACCCGAATCTGGATCGATTCGGCGCTCTATTAATACCCAAATAGGTTTCGGTTCTCTATGCTAATACTCGAATCTGATCGATTCGGCGCTCTATTAATACCGAAAGAGGTTTCAATTCTCTATGCTAATATTCGAATCTGGGTCGATTCGGAGCTCTCTTAATACCGGAGGAGGTTCTGGTCTTCCATACCAAGATCTGAATCATGAACATTTCAGCGCTTCACGAATACACAAGGGGGTGTTGGTCTTCCGTGCATATTCGGATCTAGGACAACCTAACCCTTCACAGATGTTAGGGGAAGCAATTCAACTCTGCCTCAACATCGAATCACGACGCTAGTTACACATCGGCGGCCTTTCTCATTTCTCCTTTGTACACAGGAAAGTGTCTCTGATTTCCATGGTTGCACCAAATATTCACACTAACACACAAGACACGAGCAAGTATTTTGAATCTTTTATAATTGATGGTGTTATGGTACAGTTAGTCCCATAGAGGGGTACAAGACTCTGTTCACAAGACTACGAGATGGACCCAACATAACATTATGTGCCTAGTCACGATATAGCGATGGTTAAAAGAAAAGCACCAAGATCAAAATACACAATCGCACGCCAAGTCATATCATTATAAGTTCAACCCTTATCAGTGTGTGCTATTTACATAAAATGCTACACTCCGTTATTAAAATACATGGTACCTTACGCATTATCCAAATGCTTATGGAAAACTTGAGAAAGCGAAAACATTCCTAAATAAAAGAAAAGAGAAGAGAAGATAGCATGCTCCGACACAACAACTCCCGTACGAGCGAAAAAACAACTTCCGATAGGACGCGCTCTATCCATGGAACCAGAAGGAAGTGGAAGAATGAAGAATCGTGGCATGCAAAAACTTGTCTACCTTTTGCATCTTCTCCATCACTATGCCAGGGTCATCCGAGGGTTTAGGTTGCCACTTTAAAGTTTGATTGAAAACCTTGCCCATTGCACAGAGATTTTTGTTTTCCGTCCTCAGACCGAAAGCATCTCCGCGTAAGAACTGATTCTCCCTTCGTAAATGCTTAAGTTTGGAGGTATAAAAGTCATCACAATGAGAGCTGCTCTCAACCTCTTTCCTATCATAAAGACTTTTTACGCTCGCCTTAACCCGTCTATACCACCAGTTAGCAAAGAAGTGATTTGTCCCGGGGGTTGATCCCCATTCTAAAATTCTGAAGAGACGCATTCCATCAAGACCCAAGACTCGTTAGAGATAGAGACCCCAAGAACACATCCAAATATAGTCTCTCATTCTTTGCATTTCACTAGTATGTCTTTGCACCTTGCCTCTAAGTCCCTAATCTGACGCCGCAACTCATCGCTTTCTTTATAGAAATCGATAGTAGGATTCGTTTTTATACTCCTCTTTGTCTCGAAGATGTCTTTATCTTTTTTTCTTATTTGAGTCTCCAACACACATATTTGTACGTCAAAACGCTGCGCCAATCGTTTCCCGAATAGGGTACATCCGCCACCTACAGTGGTAGAAGAAGTTCGCGGAAAATATCCCAAACTCAGGTGAAACAATGCACCTCTATCTGCAGGAGAAAAAGTATTTTTAGGAAAATCGTCCTATTTAAATAAGCAGACAAGCAATCTTTTACGATATTATTTCGAACCCAAGAACAGAAAGCAACAAAAAAAAGTGGTAAAAACAAGTGCAATTCACATTCACACGTGCTATTGTCAAAAAAACATATAGATATAACAGATCATCTTTCCCCAACATTCTTTTCGTTCATGTTACATATTAACTTTCCATGATGAGTTCTAAGTTTCTTTAATATTATCTCCTTATCGTTCCCCAAAAAGTTGAAAGATAACTGAGGATACTTTAGATAAATAACTTTGAGTTCTTTCAAGAAGCGTTCTCTGCCAAACCTAAAAGAGGGCTTGGTGAGAAATTCCCTCCTCAGCTTAGAAAGAGAATGAAGATCACCCTTAAAGATGAAAATAAAAAAAAGGAGAAAGTGAGCAACGAGGGCATCATTCCTAACTCCGCGAGGACAAGCCAACAAAAATCAATTGATACAGGTTAAGAAAGAATCCAGAGGATGGAATTTATACCTAGAGAATAGGGGAACCTGCGTGCACTGCCTGTCCTCTCTTACTAAGTTCCGGAAGATTTACCCCCTCTGCCAGACCATCGTCTCCATACGAACTGTCAACATTACCGAATTCTTTATGCAAGATCGAATTTTCACTACCCCCGTGTGATGAGCGGTCGACACCTTTTCAACAAACAACAGATCCTCGACCTTTGCTTTCCCTCTTTCTGAATCTCTAGTACCCTGATTTAAGGTAACAGTACCACTTGAGATCTTGTTCCAAAGGGATGAAGGAAGAGAAGGGTAGCCCATGTCAGGAAACTTGTCGCGGTTATAAAGGTAGACTGAGAGGATAACCTTCTCATAGCAGTCAGACATCATATCTGGAAAATGCACTTTCAGGAACAAAGAAATCCGATTCTGAGTTTCGTGAATTATTCGCTTGGCATCATAAAGAGTCGCTTCCCTTGTTTGCAATCCCCCTGCATGTCGCATCATCATATCTGACCGTTCACGCTTAAGGGCCAAAACTTCGGCAGTCAAGGAACTGTTGACAACCCTTTCCCTCTTTAAGAGACTCCATCAACTGACCATGAACCACTTCATTTCTACTCTTCGCCAAGGATAGATCGTGAACATTAGACTCCAACACGGCTTTCCCCCTTCGAAGCTCCTCCTTATCCTGGAGTAGAGAGGCGGCTACAGGTCTGGTAACATAACAATCCTTGGCTATGTAAAAAAAAGGGAGGGAGAGTTAGCCAAGAGCGATGCATTGTTAGTCCTTACATCAATAAGATGAACAAAAAATCCACAAGGGGATAGTGATACAAACCAAGAAACGTCGTTTACAAAGTTGAGATAAAACTCAAACTATCCTTCAGAAACAAGTTTTAGAATATTGGGGACATTGATAGATGATAAAGCAGATCCTACAATTGTATCAAAATCTAAAACCTGAAAAGATGGACCCATAAGGTTACACAAATAATGAGAAGAAAGGAAGTGTTCACACTCTCTTAAATCCAGACCCTCCTGAAAATTGGATCTTAGGAGACCGACAACGAAATCACTTCCAACGGTCTCTATAGAGGAAGGACAGACATTGTGAAAACTTCCAGGAGAAGGTACAAGAGGGGTATGCAGTAGCCGTCGATGGGGCAACGCAACACTTTCACCTTCAGAAGGACAGAAAGCAGAATTTACTTTTTTGTGATGCCGGAAGGAAACACTGTCGAAACCAGGAGCTGATCTTTTCTTAGGTAGGGATTTAGGGGAAGAAAAAGCCACGAGGGGAGAGAATAAGCTATCTCCAAAAACATAGAACAAGAAGGGGAAGTTTTTTCCAGAAGAAGCCACCCAAAGAAGAAGAGACATACTCGAGAATAAATTTTGAGGGTAACGGACCAGAGTGCTGGTCAAAGACGTCTGTGATCTCACTTAAAGCATCGCTCACATGAATTTCTCTCATCCCAAACCTTCCTCTGACAAACAAAGTCCAGATTCGTCCAGAATGAAATCGCCAATTTGTGTAATCTCGCACATGGCCCTGCCAGGTGATACCATAACATAAATATGCGATTCAATCTAATTTTTCTTTGATAGTTATACACAATACCACATGGGCGTACGAACGACTTGAAATTTCGTCATCCTATAAGACAATAACCCTAGCCAAGGAAATTGATGCCAGTATGTTGAGTTATCCACCACTATACTTACAGCCAGTTAAAGCTGAAATCTTAGGAAATTAATGCAACAAATTTAGAACGGTAATTTTGCTTTGGGAAAATGCTATGCATGGAAAGGGAAAAGAAAAAGGGAGAAGAAGATCTATCTTACCTCCCAGTTGTGCACCGGAGAAGGAAATCAACGGGCAAGATCCATACAAGAAAAGTAAGGCCGATGTACGAGGGTAAAAGGAAGGAGAGTGCGCTTTGTATTCAGAATGCAAAGGCAATCCAGATCAAAAGGGGAGCAATCAACCTTCCCGATCGAAGGAAGGAAGAAGACACAGAGGTAACACTTCAAAGAAAAGACAAAATCTTGACTTGAAAGTCGAAAACACCCCTTCAGTAGGGGGCAAATGTTAGTATCAAAATCAACATTGAAGAAAGCTGACAGCGAAGGGGTATCAGATGACTGAAAATTCGCAGAAGGCTCAATAGAAAGTAGGGCCTAACATATGAAAAAAGAGAGCCGGAAGACATGATCCGAAAGACAGTATCAACTGCAACCTTTTATTCCTCCTGAAGGAGAAAGTCGGGAAGGACTATAGAGCAAAATCGAAAGGACCCCTCTGCCATAGTCAGTCCGACAGGATTCTCTCGATAGTATCGACCCAACGAAAGTCTCCGCGTAAAGAAACACTCTGATCTAGAACCGAAGAAATCAGAAGGCGACAAACTCGACAGACAAAGCCCGAGAGGAAATCTTCAATAATAACATATCCATACACCGATACATCCAAAGGCGGAAGCACTAAACCAAAGGAGCACGGGGGCTACCGGGAACCAATCCCCGGAGAACCTACCACATGGACACCGAAAGGACGAAGTCGCGGAAAATGGGAGTAATGTCAGAAGCCACCCCTCGAGAATTCAAGCTATCACAAAAGCCTTACCGAAAGGCCAACTGAGACCTAAGCGGATACAAAGGATACCTGTACTAATTCACTTAGTACCAAAACCCGTGGCGATTTCGAACCGGCAGATATCAACATATACAACGAGGCCCAGTCCCTCCATGTATTCACGATAAAGCCGAAAGCCTACCTCTGAAAACTCATGTCCATAAGCCTACATTTATGAGTCACTTTCAGAGATTCAAGTACCATTCAGGGAATGAGATCAATGCACCGAAAGCGACCAAAGGTCCAGCGCCCAAATCAAGAATAAAGCAACTGATAAGGATCCCTGCGGGCCCACGAATCCATCGATGGGAGGAGTCCTGAACCATTATAAATAGGACCCCAGATGCCAAATTGAAAGGGGACTTTTTTTCCTTACGTTTTGTATCCTCAGAAATAACTTAGAAAATCATCAATGGAGAATTCTTTCTTTACGACATCTATGTATTCTCATTAAAAGTTTAATAAAGGGAGAACTTCTTAGCAAATTTGCTCTGTAAGTGTACACATTTATTTCTCTAATCGTTATCATCTCGATCTAGTATCCAATCTGCAGAGGAGCTCATGTTCACGCCCATCACACCCTTGAATGACGATCGATTTCCATTCGCTGAGCCTAGATCCAATCTAGTAAACCACAGTGAGCCTACGCTAATAGCCTTAACAACCCAATCCACCATTAAAACCGAATGGGAAAGAGAGACAAACCACATGATTTCCCCTTAAGATTTACGCCTATTGATCCATTTCCGGTGTTGACGAAAAATATCGTTAACAATATAATATAACCTTCTGGTGGTGTATATTCCCTATTATTTGTACCTCGGTCCAAGATGTCCTCGAATGGGGGGCTATGTTTAGAACATTGCCCCTTTAGCTTGGCTTCAGTCATTGCCGTATGCAAGGAATTATATGAATTTTCTAATGATGCAGCACCTTCCAAATTAGTGTCGGGTGCCTGGATGAATTGTCAAACAACATCTTCTTTATATTTTTTGACGTGCTCTCAATAAAATAGTCGAAGGTCATCCCCTCAGAGTTTGCGAATGAATTAAGGGAACCTGAAGGGATGTTGAGACATTTATGCTCAACCTATCACTTAATAACCATCTTGGTAACATAACTAGGATGTCGTATATCGGTTGAGTATGAAAGTTAGTAAGCGATAACAGTTAGATCAATAAACCATTAATCCCTTTATATGTGGAACAATGCATTATATGCAGTGAAAATTATGAAAACACACATGAAGTGTCAGAGTTAAAAACTTAATCAACAATACATTTCAAAAATATAACAGAGAGGCCATCATTATTGAATGTCTTTCTTTCCTTTTAAGTTGAAAAGAGCAAAAAAAAATTCCAACCATTGGGATTGATCAGCGATAGCTAACTATTTCATGGTCCACCTAAGTTTGTAAGTTCAAAAGTTTATGTGTATTTGTATGAATCATCAAGTCTGAAAGTCCAGATTGAAATATGCTCTACATCTTAAGGTTTTTTTTTTCAAGCTCAATAAATATTCAAGTCCAATATACGCAATCAAATTGGAAAACGTTTAAGCATGAAGACACCGAAAACTATACCACCAATCTGGATCGGCATGGTCTGGATGATCCAAGCTCTCACTGATCCCAATAACCTAGTGGACACGTCAATTTGATTCATAATATTCCATACCCACTACTACTTCTTTATGTTTCTCTCTACCATAAAACTAAACCATAACCCTTTTCAACCTCTCCTCCTTCATTTCATCTGAACCCTCCATAACTCCACTTCTGCCTCTTCTTTCACCTGCCTTTGCCTCCGCATCACATGCTGACTCAGATTACCTACTACCCATACTGAAATTGCTTGCATGCTTGATCACAACAAAAGCGCATGTTAAAAAGCGAGATGGCCCACTTATGTGAACTAATTAGCTTGAATAAAAAGGTGAAGATCAATAGGTGGAACTGGCGTAGATGAGAACGATTCAATAAGGACGAAGGCGATGTTGGGAATAGCGACGAGGCTATGGGAATTTTGATGGTTTCAAAAGTATGGTTGAAGTAAGAAGGTAACAAAGAAGGAAGAGACCCTAGATTTTTATAGGAAGGAGGTTTGAAAAGGCTCTTCCACTTCCCACGAATTTAGTAGAAAATTCAGGATCGGTATCAAATTCGAATTTCTAGGAGATCGGGTGCCGATTCGATATAAAAGGGAACATAAAAGGGGGAGAGTAAATAAAAGCTCACATTCTCTATTGCACTCGACTTTGTGAACAACTAAGGCTAATTTCGTGCACTACAACAAAAAGACCATATTACAATTGTAATTTTACAATTGTCACAAAGTGGCAGTTGTAGTAGACTTCTTTTACAACTGTTTTATTCAGAAAGTTGTAATATACTAGTTTTCAACAACTCTTTAATTTTATTAGTTGTAATAAATGGCTATTACAACAGTTCCTTTTTGCCTGTTGTAATAAATACTTATTTTTGAAAACTTTTCTTTTTACCTGTTGTAATAGATATCTATTACAATTATTTTTGGCAGTTGTGAAAGACGATTGCTTTTAACAACTCTTTTTTTTGTCAATTGTAATTAGATGTCTGTTACAACTCTTTTTATTAGTTGTAACAGATGTTTTTTTAACAAGCCTTCTTTTTTGTTAGTTATAATGTACATACATATAAACTTTTTCCTTTATTTGTGTAATAATTATAATTAAATAATAATACTTAATAATTAAGTAGTCAATAAAAAATTCCATTAATAATTAATATTAATAGTTATTATTCAATGCTCAATAACTAAAACAATTATTCAATAGTCATTTGTATATACGAATTATTAAGAGATACTATTTAATATTTAATTGTTGATAATCCAATATCAATATTTACCAATTTATTTAAGAAATATTATGTTGCAAAATTAAAAAACTCATAAATTATTAAAAAACCAAAAAAATGACAGATGTAAAATTTATGTTGCAAATTATTGCTTCTATATTCATTTTGAGATTTGCTTTAGTTACATTTTTTATTTTGTATGTGCTAGCACTCGTTCGATCTAAGTAGCAGAATTTTCGTTTTTGCCTTACGTTTTTTCCAAATTGAAAATCAGGCTCAAATTCAAAATTTCCCACTAAGATAAAAGTTTCGTTGCTTCGTTTTTCTGGAAAATTTGGCTCTAGATTCATCGTTTTTCCCACCACAAACCATTATTATTTTTATTACCCCAGTTGGTTCGCCCATTCCTATTCCCTAACTCCTTCCATTAAATAATAAAACTTGATGCCCTATGTTCATCCGATCCTTCCAGTTCCCCAGATCTAAAATAAAATACGCTGCCTTCGGTTTATTTCCAATCGGTAAATCCTACATTGGAACCAATAGCTTCAGCTGAATTTTAAAGATGGGGACTAGGGTTTTCATCGCGCCGCCTCTATCATCTCTATCGTCCTTTTCCTCTCAATCCTCTCTCTTCTTCAACGCACCTTGCTCCCTCAACCCTAGCTTTCTCTATCTTTGTTGTTTAGTTGTTTGCTTCACACATTTAACCCTTATGCCCACTTTCTCAAATCTATTTTTTGACTCTCACTCACCTAGCATTTTATGTCGATCCTCGATCGATTCTTCTATGGGTCTATGGATCCACATATCTCGACTCATCACCAGTCTTATTTCTTCGTGGCTGTTTAAAGTGGAAGTGGCTTGGATATAGACTTAGCGGTCCTATGTGGTCTTTTTGGTTCGGTCATCGGTGGTCAAGGTATTTGGGCTTGTTTTGCGAGTTGAATTATGGTCCGGTTATTGGGTTTATGATCTGAGTTAGGGGAATTTTTTATGAGGTTTAGGTTTTCTATCACTGTAGTGCTCCTTCCTCCTCCCTCTATCCACGACGATAGCCATGCTACAGTGGATCTTTGGTGATTTGGTGGCCTTGGTATGTTTTTTCTTCCATTTTTCTTCTATCCCCTTGGTCATGTTTTGTTTGGTGATTTGTCATAGTAAATTGTGTCAATGTTTGTGGACTTCGGCAAAAAGATTTATTTTTGGGTTGTGTTCTTGTCAGTTAAGCACCCTGCCTTGTTCTCAATTTGTCAGAAATTTTCCTTGGTGATCGGGTTGCAATAGAGAAGCTTATCTATCTCAAGTTGTGGAGTGTGGTGTGAGGGTACTTTGCAACTTCATTGCAATCCAACCTGTTGCAATATCTTCTGTCTGAGGCCTTACTATTGGATTTCAGACTGGTAACTCTTTTTATTTCTGAGTTGTTATGGTTATATGTAAGTAGTTTTATCTATGCAATTTGTTATGTCAACGTTCTAGTTTCGATGATGCAATAAAATGAGGAAGAATGGAATTGTTGTTGCCTGGTTTCAGCTCTGTTTTAAGTGATTTCAATAGTAAACTTTTTACTAAAAAAACAATGAAACCAATCGTCCAAGTTCGCAAGGCACAAAGAACAATCATCGTTGTTAAAAGTAATTGCATCGGCTGTAGCCGTTATGGCCGATGTATATTTTATGTTGCTTTTAATAAGACATTCAATGCTTATCAATATTATCTTTATTAATGAGTTAGTCTTATGTTGATTTTATGTTTCTTGCAGCAGCAGAAAAAACATCTAATGCATGATGGTTGATACGTATCTAATTTGGATTTGGTAAAAAAGGTTCCATGCTTTCAAACTAGTACAGGTATATATATCTTGGATTAATTTGACAAATAATTTATGTTGGAGAGTAACTAGAGTTTCTTATTACATGCCAGTATATTGCATGTGAGCAAAGTCAAAGTTAAGAAATAGGTATTAATAAAATTTATCTCTATTCATTACATATTTAAAGATCAATGCATTTGATATTTTTATTTTACTACATGGTCATTTGACATTTTTCTATTCATCCAATCCCAGCTTCTAGCACTGCTATCCTTGGTGAATCGCCGATCACCAATATGTTGCCTGCAACACCTCAGTCATGGCCATGGCTTAAGGGTAGCCGATCTCTTATCTCTGACGTTGAAAAGCAAGGCACGTATGAAAATGTCTCGGAAGCTGTTATGCATGGTGTTGGCATTTTTTTCTCCCCCTGTATAGTTTTCAAAGTTATAAACTATGTTATCCTGTTCTAGAGTTGTTCAAATTGATAATGCATAGGATGTTCAAATTAGTAAAGAATATTGTTTAAATCGAATGTGTGATTTTTTTTATAGCTGGAAGAAGTAATTTGTAGGTTGCAATGGTTTATTATATAATTTTCTTATAGTGTAATGTTAATTTTATCATATTGTTTATGTTTATCTATTTTGCAAAATGTGTTTTTTTTATAATTTTTCATTTGTTTAACAACAGGCAAAAACAGTTGTAGTATAATTTAGTACAACAGGCAATGTAGTTGTAACAAGGAATTTTACAACAGTTAAAAAGAGTTGTATAAGTCTCATGCTATTACAACTCTGGATATAAGGACTGTCGAATGTCAGTTGTAGTAGACTTATTACAACTGTTTTTGACAGTTGTGAAAGAGTGTTTTTGTTGTAGTGGTGCAATCAGCACTTGGTTATGTCCCTAACCATTTTGGAGTGAGGAATCAAAAGTATCTACAAAATCGAAGGACATGTGCTTGACTTACAATAAAGTACTTGATTTATTGAAAATACAGTAACTCAAATGAGAACTCCGGAGAATGAGGCTCAGTGGAAAGAATTAGAATGATTTCATTTCGAAGTATTTGGCTCAATGGAATTGAGTTCATACGAAAACCATTGCAGTCTACTCACACATTCACATATAAAAAAGGGCTAATTAATCACGGTTCACAACCATTCCAGATGACATTACACACATGAAAGCAAACCTCAGTTATTCTAGAAAGAGAACAACACCTTCTTAGATTACAAACGTAAACTCGGATTCAAAGCACATCATGTAAACATAAGACATGCTTTGGGGGTAGAATGTTACCTAACTTTTCTGCTCGATTCCTTCAAACATTTTGTCTTATAGCTAACAGTGCAATTGGCCACCATATAGTCGAGGGTTGAAGCCAGTCTTATTTCGATGTGAATTAGGACATTTTAGCACTTTAATGTGGAGAGTCTCAAAATCGTGTTTATTAGATACAAAATCAAGCTATCACCATTCAGATAAGTCATGCAAGCTAAGACAAGCTTGGATCCAAGTCCACAACTCAAGAAATGGAGCAAAGGAGGAATCATGAAAGAAGTGGAAAAACAATCTGGGTCAATGTAAGAAATGATCGATCTGGATCCAACTATCTATGCCTATTGATTCAGGTTAATGAATCTAAATGTAGCTTGCCTACATTTTCCACTCCATCTCCTGCGATTCATATATATATATATATATATATATATATATATATATATATATAGAGAGAGAGAGAGAGAGAGAGGGGCTAGATGGAGGATCTTTTTCACACTTTAGAGTTATTTCACAAAAATCATACTAATCCAATTCTTCCCCAATCTAAAACCTTGTATTTGTAAAAATTCAAGTGAATAAGTGAGATTTCTTTGAAAGTGCACGTGGGTTTTTGTTGTTGAACCACTATAATTACTATGTGTGACTGTATTTGCTTATTTTTTTATTTTCAATTATACATATTAATTACTTTGTACATATATTATATTTTGTGTAACAATCCGCACCTCCATTCGCACAAGATATTGTCCCCAACTTAGTCACCGTATAGGTGTGGGGTTTTGCTCCTCAAAAGGCCTCGGTTAAGTTTCGAGATTCGCCAACACATTGCGTTGCCACACAGGCTGAGCCAACCTCCCTACTAACACCGATATTGTCCCTACTTTGCCACCTCTCAGGTGTAGGGTTTAACATCACTAGGCCTCGACGTTAGTTAGAGATGGGCTCTACTATATAAGTACCCACTTCACACAGGCTTCCACGTTGTGGGACTTAGGGGTGTTACATTCTCCCCTCGTACAGAGCCCAACGTCCCCGTTGGCTCACAAACACCTCACCTAGGCGCTGTGGTCTACACAGGAGCCACAATTCCGTCTGGGTATTGCCTCTGATACCATGTAACAATCCGCACCTCCGTTCCCGCAAGATATTGTCCCCAATTTAGCCACCGTATAGGTGTGGAGTTTTGTTTCTCGAAAGGCCTCGGTTAAGTTTCGAGATCCGCCAACATGTGGCATTGCCACACAGGCTGAGCCAATCTCCCTACTAACACCGATATTGTCCCTTCTTTGCCACCTCTTAGGTGTAGGGTTTTCCATCACTAGGCCTCGGCGTTAGTTAGAAGTTGGCTCTACTATATAAGTACCCACTTCACACAGGCTTCCACAATGCAGGACTTAGGGGTATTACATTTTGGGTGTTAGTGCAACTGTAAAAGCTAACGTAGACTGATAGAAATTTACCTTACAAACAATGATCAAACTATCAGGAGTTCAATGAATTTCCAAAAATTCATTTTCCATATGTTGTAGTCTACTGTACATAAACTAGTCCTTGCATCTTGAATCACCAAATTTAGATAACTAGTTCAAAAAGCATGTTCATTAAGGTTTGATAAATTGTGTATGATCATTGTATTGATCATTACATAATTTAGTACTATGCAGGCCCGATTTTAGGGCTACGCAAGCTAAGCCATTGAATAGGGAAACCCCATATAAATGGCCAACAAATGAGGTGGAACCGGTGGAGGTGGTGATCGACTTGTTATATATTTTAGACTGGTCAATATGACGACTGCCCATAACTCCTGCACTTAACAAGGGTAATAATGCACTGAAAGATGTGCCAGGAAGCTATGGACGATCATCGAGATATGAAACACATACGAAACCTGTCATATAACTGACAACGCAAGGATAGAATATAATAGAACATATACAATAGGAAATAATAGTGAAGCATATTTGAGAAGAAACTTGAACTTTTATAACAACTAGAAGAATATCCATACATCTTTGGATTATAACATAAGTGTCTGTACAATTCGCCTCACTACAACACCCAGAGTCAATCATCACATAACAGAAAAACAACAGATAATATATAGTAAAAAGTAATAAGCCAACCTCCTGCTCACCACCACACAACATCCTCACCTCACTAAGCTATGCTACCTGTAACCTGCTACTCAATCTGCCCATCCAAAACTGGACGAATAACCCAAGGTAATAAGAGGGAAACATAAAACATTGAGTCAGACAACAGCCTTAGTAAACGATAAAACAACTATCTAACGTCATCAATAAAGTATATTATAATAGGCAGATTAACCAACCAATCTGCCAAAACATCAGAGAAGAACCCAAACCAGTATTCCCTATGTATGATAGTGATAGCCTTTACTACAAACATTTGAAAAACAATGATGCATCAATGGCAATCAGAAATAACCAGGCAACAGAAATTATAGCAACCAGTTATATCTCATGTAAACCACCCTAATCGAGATCAACATCCCTCAGGCACAAGCCCCGAAGGCCTAAACCAAGATCAGACAAGTACCTAAGGAACATCTCCTTCAACGCCAGCCAATCTACGTGAGACGGTACAAACAAAATAACCAACGTTCAATGACTCTGGTTATCACTGTCTGTCCTGCTTTGAAACCATTATTAATTATATGACGGTCAACCTTGCTATACGTCAAGGGCTAATGATAATCCCGATTCTAGCAAAAACTCCATACATCTTTCAACGACACGTATCTAGACCTTTCAACGATACCCAAGGTACTCAATCATACAACCGCTCTTTTAGACGTCTCTGTAGTGCCCCTGCTTTGAGCCTGCTAGAACCTACGACAATGATAATCTCTCAGCCTTTAATATCTCTAGTCGTCCTCCGTGACGGCTATTCATAGCTCAAGCAACCTTCTCAAGCAACAATTATCTACAACTCAATACCCATGAGTTGTCTTCACATTCATTGCATTTCGACAATCAATGAACACTTCATAACACTTTGAATATTCCGTCTTGAATTCACTTCAAAGCCACGTCCATTCGCATACAAAAATAATCACCACTTTTAGTCAGTTTTCAATCCATAGCATTTCAGCATTTCTTCCCGATCCATGAAACGTCTAGTCCGTAGAAATGCCAGTCCATGAAACTCATAGATTGTCCAATCCACAGGCTGTAAAATCCATAAGTTGTCTGATCCATAGGTTGTTCGATCCTTAGAATGTCTGATCTTATGGTTGTCTGATCCATAGGCTGAAATTGCCAAACTTCGACTAATCTTCACGCTTGTGCCAACTCGATTTCATACCAAAAAAACTAATCAAACTCCAAATTTTTCAACAACGATTTAATCAATGTAACTGCAACAAATCACCCAATCATAAATGAACATTAAAACAATGATTTAAAAAATTAATCAAATCATTAAATGGATCTAAACATAGAATTAACATACGATTTTATAGTTTATAAGTTGCTAGATTAGATCCTATGGTGATTTGAATTGAAATCATACTTACATCGATTAGATCTATGCAAAAACAACTTGAAATGATGAACATATGATCATAAAACCCATATACTTGATTGAATCGGCGTGAGAGATGTTTCTCACTCACCAATTCTTCGAATTAATTTGAAATAGCTAAATTCTCAGTATGGACAGCGAAGAATATGCTTCAAACCTCTTGATTTGATGCGAGCTCTCTTCACTTGATGTAGATCTAGCTTCAAACGATGTTGATCTTCGATTCTCTTATACAAATCTAGAATTTTAATTGTGGAAAGGTGTATTTGATTGAGCAAAGAGGATCACGAGCCTAACCAAATGAGAGAATGAATAAAGTAACTTATTCTCCTTACCCCCAACTCTCTATTTGTAGCCTTCCACCTTCCAACTAATGGGCCCCTCCAAATCAGCCCATTATGGCTAACTAAACCTGAATAGAAATTGTGAAATAGTAAAACAACGATTTCTCCCAGATCGATGAACCAAAACTTGAATGTGACCACTCTGCGGAATTGGCAACACCATTTCCTTTCCAATGAGACCGATCTTAGTACCTAATTCAATCTCAGTCAAAAGTTATGCCCTATACAAGACTGGTCGGGGTAAAATGGTTACAGTTAAAATTGGTAAAAATTATGGACATGTCTCACATCCCCTAACCAACATATCAAAAAATGAGAATGATCCAACCCTCAGGGAATTAAATAAAAATATTTTACAATCCTCCAATATGTAAAACGCGTGTTGTTACATTCTCTCCCTTTAGGAATTTCTCCCCTGAAATCTGAATAACACAAGCAACTAAAACAATTACGCATGCCTATCATCCATGAGCAGCCAATTCTATTACCCAAACTAGCATCCATCAAACCGTACATCCATAGCATTATCCTAGCATGCAGAACTCTATCAACAATCACAATGGTACCAGTTACAATGATGTAATGATGACATGATATTTATGGGTCATACCAACGAAGAGTTCCAGATGGATTGCTTTATATCTCTTCCTTCTCCCATGTACAATCGTCATCATTCTCACTACATTGTACCTTAAATAGCCTAACCGTCTTCCTCCTAAGCTATTTCGTTTCATTCCCCCACAACACGAAGCAGCTTATGAGGTTTCGTAACTACGGCCTCGACTTCTAGGTTCGTACTACTCCGTAGATACCACCACGTTCGAATCGTGCACACATTTCGGTAGAAACGACACATGGAAAACATTATGCACACTCGATATCTTCTCAGGTAACTCCAATCTATACACGAGCTTCCTATCCGCTCGACTATCAGAAACGGTTCATAGAACCTAGGAGATCACTTTCCTTTGCTTCCGAACCTAACAACATGCTTTAACGGCGAGATCTTCACGAAAATAATATCGCCAACGTCGAGTTCCAAATCCTTACGATGCACATCAGCATAAATCTTTTGACAATCTTGGGCTGCCTTCATTCGTTGTCGAACGATCTCGATACAAACTAAGGTTTCTCTTTTCATCTCAGCCCCAAGTATCAACTTATCTCTAGTCTCTAACCAACATATGGGAGAATTACACGGTCTACCATACAACGCCTCATATGGTGCCATCCCAATGCTCTACTGTTAACTATTGTTATATGCAAACTCGACTACGTGTAAATGGTCTTTCAATGATCCTCCGAAGTCTAATATGAAAGCTCTAAGGGGATCTTCCAAAATTCGGTTAACCCTCTCGGTTAGACCATCAGTTTGGGGGTGATAAGTCGTGCTCAAATACAACTTGGTTCCCAAAGCTTCTTGCAAACTTTTCCAAAATTCACTTGTAAACAATGGATCTTGATCGCTTACTATGCCCTTCGGGATACCGTGGAATCGAACTATCCATTTTATATAAAGCTCAGCCAACTTCAATGCTATCCTAGTTGATTTGATAAGAATAAACCTTGCACTTTTGGTCAAGCGATCCACGATGACCCAAATTCCTTCATTTCCTGCCAGGGTTCTAGGTACTCCATCAATAAAATCCATCAATATATGCTCCTACTTCCATGTAGGAACTTCAAGTTGCTGAAGTAATCCACATGGCTTCTTCTGTTCAGCCTTCACCAATTGACAGTTCATGCATTTGAAGATAAACTTTCCAATATCACTTTTCATCCCATCCCAGTAGTATGATTGTTTAATATCTTAATACATCTTATTACCACCAGGATGAATCGTCAACTTCGAGTTATGACATTTCCTCAGAACCTCATCTCTAAATTCATCGATATCAGGAACAATCAATCGCCCTTGCTTTCATAGCCAACATTCTCGATCGACATCAAACTTTTTAACCTCTAGTTCCGACTTCCGGATAAACTCGACAAGCTTTGCATCTTGCTTTTGGCTCTCTCCAACCCTTTCGATGAGAGTAGGTCTTACTGACAAGCTTGCCAACATTTCAGGTTCCAACTCACACTGTGGTCTAAAATCAAATCCTGCCAAGTACCCGAGGCTTTTCCATTCCGAAAACATCATTCCTAATCCTGCATGTCATCGACTCAACGCATCTACAACTGCGTTACCTTCAACACCAACCAATTAAAGAAACCGAATTATGTCCTAAAAGTAGTCTTCGACACACTATCCTTTGCCACCTCAACTGGTGAAATCCCATTGCCAAATCCATCTGAGAAAACACTTTGGCCTCGTGAAGCTGATCAAACAAGTCACCAATCCTCGGGTACGGGTACTTGTTCTTTTTGGTCACCTTGTCCAACTCATGGTAATCCACACATAATCTCAATGAGCCATCTGCCTTGGTTGCAAACACAATTTGTGCAACCCATTCAGACACACTTCTTTGAATGAATCATTTTCCTAAAAGGTCACAAACTTGCTCCTCTAACTATCGTTGTTCCTTAGGTGCAATCCACCTAAGAGACATAACAATAGGTCTAGCTCCCTCGACCAAATCAATTCTGAACTCAATCTCATGATGCGGCGGCGAGCCTATGACTTCTTCAAAGACATCCTCAAACTCATTAGCGATCAACACATATGACAAGTCTTCCTGTGGAATCACAAGCGAATATAAAAAGCCCATGAAGACACCATCTTCGGGCCTACATCGAATCAAAACCTTCACCCCCCCCCCAAATCCCTGACTCTCACCTCAAGCTTCTAGCAATTCACCCTCGGTGCATACCTCTTGAGCCAATCCATGCCCAAGATGATCCTAAACCCAATGAAGTTCAAAACAAAGCAATCACACACAAAAGAGAAACCATGACTCGATAATATGAGACCACGACAAAGCATACATTGGACGAATCCCCAACCGGATTAGTCACAACCAAAGGTCTATTACAAGTCTCGGGTTCTAAACCCAAGATGCATATAAGCTCATTACAAATGAATGAATGCGATGCTCCAGTATCAAACAACACACGAACAGAAACACCACTAATGAAAAGAGTGCCTTGTACGACGACACCCTTCTGTTTCTCTTCTGCAGTAGTGGCTCTTGAAGAAGATGGCACAGCTTTGAAAGCATAAGCCTTCACAACCTTCTTACCCTTAGCTAGCTCTGGACGATCCTTCTTATCATGCCTAGACTTTCCACACTTGAAGCACTTCTTTTCAGCTTTTGGATTCTTACATTCATTAGTGAAATGTCCCTTCTTTTGGCAGTTGTAGGAAACCATCTCACTTTTAGGTTTCTTCTTGCCAACCTTCCCTTTCTGTTGTTGTTGCTTCCTCTTCTTATTGATACTACCACCCTGCTGTGGTTTCGAAGCTTCCTTGGCTGCAGCGACCACATTTGCTTCTTTAGGAGACAAGCTTTCATGTCGAACATCTTTCTCCACTATCTTCTCATATGGATCGTCAAGATGATCCACCAATGGCCTCCCAATATAGGTATCCAAACCCAAAACAAACTTTTCATTCTTATGATAAGGAGAGTCAATGTATCAACGAGTATATTTAGACAATGCCTCAAAGTCAGAAACATAATCACACCGGTTTACCATTCCGTTTCATCTCCACTAATTTCTTAAATAGAATGGAATTCTGAGCATTAGAGATAAATTTCGTCTCGAATTTGACTTGTAATTGTTCCCAAGTTATCCCTTCTTCCAGAGTCTCAAGCGTAGCTAAGTTCCACCTCTCTATGGCTCTGTCCTGTAGTTGCCTTGACGCAAGCTTTCTCTTAGTAGCATCATCTATACCCAAGTCACCAAAAATACGTATACAAGCATCTAACACCTTTGAAACTCTTTGGTCGGCTCTGTCCCCTTGAATGGCTTTCCCCTAGATATGTGAAGTCTTTACACAGCTTCGCAAAATCCACAACCGTAGGTACCTGCACACCTACATCAACCGTGGCTGCCACATGAGCGGGTACCCTTCTCATGAATGCCTCAATTATGGCTTCGTACATGGCTGGGTAATCTGGTGTACCGCCATTTCCCCCTCCAGACACAGCCTCCTCCCCAACAGTATGTCTTGAAGTTCGTCAACTCATTCTAAATCTGCAATATATAATGATTAGTCACTTACAAGAAAATTGCTAATGGAGTTCAAAGGCTACTATTCTATATAGTATAATATACAATACATCCACCTAAATTTACAAATACATCTCTCATACTTAATTACATCTTCGAACTTTGGCTAAAATCAATTAACCAGAACTCTGATACCAAACGTGACAACCGCACATAACTCCTACACTTAACAAGGGAAATAACGTGCTAAAAAATATGCCAGGCAGCTATGGACGATCATCGCGATATGAAACACATACGGAACCTATCGTATAACTCACAGTGCAAGGATAAAATATAACAGAACATATACAAAAGGCAATAATAGTGAAGCATACTTGAGGACAAACTTGAACTTTCATAACAACTAGAAAGAATATCCATACATCTTTGGATTACAACATAAGTGTCTATACAAATTTGTCTCAATACAACACTTAGAATCAATCATCACACAATGAAAAACCAACAAATACTATATAGTAAGAAGTAATCTAGCCTCCTGGTCGCCACCACACAGCATCCTCGCCTCACTAAGATATGCTACCTACAACCTACTGCTCAGTCTGCCCATCCAAAACTGGACAAACAGCCCATGGTAATAAGAGGTAAACATAAAACCTTGAGTCAGACAACAGTCTTAGTGAATGATAAAACAACCATCTATCTTCATCAATAAAGTATATGATAATAGGCAAATTAACGAGCCAATCTACCGAAACACCAGACAAGAACCCAAGCCAGTTTTCCCCACATCTAACAGTGATAACATTTACTACAAACATTTTAAAAACAACGATGCATCTATGGCAACCAGAAATAACCAGATAACAGAAGTCATAGCAACCAGTTATATCTCACATAAACCACCTTAATCGAGATCAACATCCCTCATGCACAAGCCCCGAAGGCCTAAACCAACATCAGAAAAGTACCCAAGGAACATCTCCTTCGACGTCAAACAATCTACGTAGGACGTTACAAACAAAACAACCAACATTCAGTGACTCTGACTATCGCTTCGTATCCTGCTCTGAAACCATCATTAACTAATGACGACCAACCCTGCCATACGTTAATGGCTAATGGCAACCCCGGTTCTAGCAAAAATTCCATATGTCTTTCAACGATATGTAAAAAGGATTTTCAACGATACCCAGGGTACTCGACCATATACCGGTCTTTTAGACGTCTCTATTGTACCCCTACTTTGAGCCTACTAGAACCTACGATAGTGATAATCTCTCGGCCTTCAATATCTCTGGTCGTCCTCCTTGGTGGCTATTCATAGCTCAAGCAAACTTCTTGAGCAACCATTATCTACAACTCAAAACCCTTGAGTTGTCTTCACATTCATTGCATTTCAACGATCAACGAACATTTCATAACACTTTGAATATTCCATCTTGAATTCCCTTTGAAGCCAAGTCCATTCCCAAATAATAATAATCACCACTTTTGGTCGATATTCAATCCATAACATTTCAGCATTTCCGCCCGGTCCATGAAACGCCCAGTCCATAGAATTGCCCAGTCCATGAAACTCCCAGTCCATGAAACGCCCAGTCCATAGAAATGCACCGACCATGAAAATCCCTGTCCATGAAACGCCTGATCCATAGAAATGTAAGATCCAGTGAACGCCCGATCCATAGAAATGTATGATCCATGGAACGCCTGATCCATAGAAATGTCCGATCCATGGAACGCCCAGTCCATGGAAATGTCTGATCCATAGGCTGTCTGATCCATAGGTTGTCTGATCCATAGGTTGTCTGATCCATAAGCTGTCTAATCCATAGACTGTCTGATCCATAGGCAGTCCAATCCATAAGCTGTCCAAGCCATAGGTTGTCCGATCCATAGACAGTCTGGTCCATAGGTTGTCCGATCCATAAGCTCAAATTGCCAAACTTAGACTAATCTTCACGCTTGCGCACAACTCGATTTCATACTCAAAAACAAATCAAATTCCAGATTTTTCAACAACGATTTAATCAATGTAACTACAACAAATCACGCAATCATCAACGAACATTAAAACAACGATTTAAAAATTAATCAAATCATTAAATGGATCTAAACATAGAATTAACATATGATTTTACCATTTATAAGTTGCTAGATTAGATCCTATGGTGATTTGAATTAAAATCACACTTACATTGATTAGATATATGGAAAACCAACTTGAAATGATGAACATATGATCATACAACCCATAACTTGATGAATCCGTGTGGGAGATGCTTATCACTCACCAATTCTTCGAATTAACTCAAAATCGCTAAATTCTCAATCCGAGCAGTGAAGAACATGCTTCAAACCTCTTGGTTTGATGCCGGCTTTCTTCACTTGACATAGATCTAGCTTCAAATGATGTAGATCTTCAATTCTCTTAAACAGATCTAGAATTTTAATGGTGGAATGGTGTATTTAGTTGAGAAATTAGGATCACAAGCCAACCAAATGAAAGAATGAAGTAAATAACCTATTCTCCATTCCCCTAACTCTCAATTTATAGCCTTCCGCCATCCCACTAATGGGTCACTCCAAATCAGCCCTTTATGGCTAACCAAACCTGAACAGAAATTGTGAAACACTAAACAGCGATTTCTCCCAAACCGCTGAACCAAATCTTTAACGTGACCACTCTATGGAATTGGAAGCATCATTTCTTTTCCAATGAGACCAATCACAGCACATGATTCGATCCCAGTGAAAAGTTATTCGCTGTACAAGACTGAAACCGGCAAAATGGTCACAATTAAATTTTGTAAAAATTATGGACATGTCTCACATCCCCAGAACCAACATATCAAAAGATGAGAATGACAGGAAATTAAATAAAAATATTTTACGATCCTCTGATACGTAAAATGTGGGTTGTTACAGTCAACATCAGCCAGGGGTGGCAATTAGAGCCGACCTACTGGCCCTAGACCCGACCCAGTGGGACTCGATTCTAGGCGGGTCGGGTTTTTCGCATTTGAAATATAAATTTCTAAAATATGGACCCGACCTGACCTTTGGTTCGGGTTGGGTCGGTTCTGATTCGGTTGAATAGTAACACTAAAAATACATATGTTTCTAAGTAATTTTTGTCGGGTTGTTCGGGTCAAGTCAATTTAGTTCGGGTCTTATCGAGTCAGTTCGGTTCGGGTTTTCGGTTTTCGATTCTAATTGGCAGCCCTAGCTTCAACCCTTGACAAAAGGGGTTATGGCTTAGTTGGTTCTTACTCAAGTGCATGGTTGTGTGGTCCTAGGTTCAATTCCTAGTGCTAAAGTGCAAATTTTCCAATTTCCTTCCTTATTGCCTAGAGCAACTCGTTGCTTCAAGCATACCCTGGTACATATGAAATGCAATACGTATTATTAATGATTTGTAATAAACTACTTTCATTTTCTTTATTTCAGCTTGACTCCTACACTAAAATAATCGGCAGGGAAAAAGTGATGGAAATAGTAATAAAAAACCAAAGCGAAGTGGAGATGGAAATTTAATCTACTAGGATGGCACCCACGGAGTCCCGCCTCTATCGGATGGGGATTCCCCGACTTAGCGATTAATGGTACGGTGACAGAGGATGATTTCAGTCCCGAAACGGATATGGCGCAGGTACGGAGGTGATACCATTCGCCCCTCACGCAACCCAGTACATATAGTTTTTTTTGCAAGGCGTAGATAATACATATAGTTTCTTTTTATATTTATAATGTGGTTATACATACTAAGAAAAAAAAAATTGTGTATGAAGTATTGATTCTAATGACCATTCATATTCCTTTATTACGTTCGATTAGAAAATATAACTAATATTATTGATGTGTTGGGTATTGCTTTGCTGAATATTAATTGTGAAGTATAATTAATATTTGTTTAATTTTAATTTTAATTTTTTGTTTTACCTTTTATTTTAATTTTTTTCATCTTACCTTAATGGATACCTAATGGATTTCCCATAACCATTGGGTATTCCCCCACTTGAATCCGATGGGTATGAAACGGGGACGGGACAAGGATGGAGGCGGAGGATGTGTTCCCTACATATTATCCTCCCCAGATGTGAATACATATAAACATGCACCACATTTTGGATGACATGCACTCTAGATTCTTAATTCTAATAAGCGATATAAGTTACGGTTCGAGTGTACTTGCGCCAAAATATTTGAAACTGCTTTTGTAATGCACTGAATCAAATCATATTTTATTTCTGAACTTTTGAGAATATCAGCTTGGACTACTCCATAAAATTGTGTAAATAAAAAACAAATGTTTGGAGTGTTCTATCTTACTCACACAAATAGTGTTTAGACCCCGTATGCCCATTTATTTCCACCATTATTTTCAATTCAAATTATAATGCTAGCAAAGGATATAGAATACAATATTATTTAAATATGAATTATGGTGAAAAATCAAATATGGTACTATAGTGTTTGAATTAGAGCTGTCAATGAGTGCTCGAAAAATCCAAATTCTATGCTCATCCACACTCGGAAAAACAGAGAAATATACGATATTCGAAAAAATGGATGTAGATGTGGATATAGACACGTTCGATTCGAATATTATCCGTGCGCCTTTTCACGTGATCATAGTATAAATTATGTTTATTTATAACATAATAAAACATACGAGTTTATAAATTTACTAAGTTGGAAGCTCATATCATATGTATTAAACACATATTAATTGCTCAAAATTATTTATTATCATCATATGCGTTAATTTTTAGCATTTTCATAATTTTGGACTAAAAAAACTATATGTTAAACTAAAAGTTTTCCATTTATGCTTCATAATTTATCAATCGTTGATTGATCGAATAAATTATCCGATATTTGTTCACATCCACTAATACGAATATACAATATTCATAAAATAATTTCGAACGTGTATGCAGATATGTCGCTTCAAAAACATTTGTTCCACAGTTAGAACTTTGATCAAGTGTTATTCCTATATACATTATGTGGGTGGAGAATGGCATTGACCTAGGAACTATAGGTATTTCTTTATACATTTTATGGATTCTTCGATGTTACTAATCAGAATTATTAGACATAGTGTAATTTTATTACCTTGCATACTTACTCATAATGATCCTAATCTTTCAACTAAATGTAATCAATAATATTGACTAATTATGAAAATGTGCTGCCCCATTCAGACGAATAAAACTTGTATGGATAGCAGAGTTGGTAAGAAATGAACTTAAGACCTTTCATGTGAGCATCAAATGTCCAAACCAACTGCACTATCCCTTACAAATATATAAAATTAGTATTTATTATTCCATGGTTCTAACATCTAAGTAGATTTATAATGGATTTAAAACTTTCTATATTTTTGTTTAAATTTATTAGTTATGAGTTGACCACTAGAAATTTGATAAATATATGATATTCCACGGACATGCATAAACGATATAGAAAAACGATTTCAAATAATATAATATGATAATCATCTGACTTCGTGTCCAACTGTTTATATGCCTAGAAACAACAATGTGTGATCCATGTCTTCAGCTGTGATTGATTGCTAAAAGGAAAATAATGTGGTTAATCCAAAACCGCCTGATGTCCAATGGTTTAAAAATTCAGGCGTTTGTTCAACAAATGCCTATTGGAAAATCTTCGGTTCCAATAATTCGGGGTGTGGAAAATCGAAAATCAACATCCTGAACTATTGGAGATGCACTTAGAAATGATATTCCTAACGTAACAAAAACTCTTACACTGGCCGAACTAGAATAATACTTTGACTTAGGTCACAGATTAGGACACCATTTTTAAAATTAATCCAGCAATTATCCAGTGAATAAGCTTATAATGTGGCAATGGAGCAAAAATAAGTTGGCTCGCTATAAAGATTAAGCAATATGGAAAGAAGTAGGGTCATATTGAAGACAACAAGTTTGTACATGCTATTTTCAGTTGTATGTACAAAAGAGTGCCTTTGATTAGTGAAAATCAGGAGGGCCCATATGAATCATCCTGATTTCCACCAATTAATGGATAAACTTATGTTCACATCGCCAAAAAGAGTGTGAATAAACTCATATCCCATCTTGAAAACCAACAATAAGATAGTGGTTTGTTCTCAGATCTCATAAAAAAGGGCATAACTTAATTCAAAAATGCATATATGATATTAGTTATCAAGAATGAGCACAAACAAAAATGAAAAAGATGCACAGAAAAGCGCTTATTTTTCTAATCAATTATCAAGAATGAGTTGATATTTACTTGCAGAACTTGTTTGGCCTTAGGTCACTAGTTGTCTCTCATATGGTTAATTATAACTTTTCATATTCTTCATTAACATGTACCTCATTTAGGTCGTACTGGCCATTATGCGGATATTGAGAGTCAGACTAGCAAGATCGTTGTCTCATGGTCGTGTGTAACAACCCGGAATTTCGGAACCAATTAAAATTTTTGATTTAAGCTATTTTAAGGAATTTGTGAATATAACTTGGTTAATTTTTCAAAATAAAATTTGAAAATAATTTTTAATTAGTTTTATATTTTATTTGACTTAAAACGAACTCAGTAAAATTATTAAATTGATTTATAAGCCTTGCATTTTAGAATTTGATTTTTAAAATCATCGTGTAGCCCTTAAAAAGTGAAATTTTAGTAGCGAGCTTAGAATTTGACTAGACCAATTTTGTTGGATTCATAATAATAAGTTATGGCTAGATTTCAAATTTCACGCGAAACGGAGTTAGTATGTGGCAGCGAGAGGCAAACCCGTTTTGGGCAAAACTAACAGTCAGTTTACAAAGAAACATTATTGACACGATCTCTGAATTCGATTTCACTTTTTTTTTTCTGGATTCGTATTGACAAATAATGGCAGAATCCAAAATTTCATAATTTTTGGAGTTAGCATTTGGGCGTACAAGAAGAAAAAGTAGGCTAAATCGCATTTTTGAAACTAATTTGAGCATATTTGGGAAACTAAACGGAAGGTCAAACAAACTCGAAATTCGACGAAACTTGATTCGTTGGATTCGACATTGTGTGTATTATCTCATGCCAAAATTTAATGGCAAACAGAGATCGTATGCAGTCCGGTGATCGGACAGAAAGCGCGACGAGTTCTCTTACTTAAATCCTTCCTCTCTTCATAATTCCTCCTTCCCTCTTCCTCCTTCTTTAACAATTTAATGACCTCCTCACCCTTGCCCCCACTGTCGCACCCTCTGCTTGCCGCTGGCCTCTCCCCCGCCGCCTCCTCCTCCCGCCCTCCTGCTCTTCATCTTCTCTCCTCCTCTTTTCTAAGACCCTAGCCCTTCTCCTCCACCAAAATCTCCTCCCCCGACTCCACCGCCGTAGTCACTACCTCACCCACCACCTACGCCGCCACTACGCCGCCAGTCAGGCCTCCCCCTCCGACCGTGGGCCCCACCTCCTCCAAAATGCCCTCCTTTTCAATTTATCTCGTTTGCAAATAACCCCCTCCGCTTATTTGCTCAGTAACTTCTTATACATGCATTTTTGGCCGAGGCCCCAAAAATGAAAGTTGTAGATTTCATTTTTTTCCACAAAATGCACATATCAAACTAGAATTTTGAAGTTCAGAGCTTCTCTAAAAATGCGATAGAAGTTGACTGACCTAGAGCCTATTTTGGTGATTTCCGGCAAATCCGTGTATTTCCAGAAGAAAGTGCACGAGGAAATAGTTGTTTGGAATGGATTTTTTGTGTTGGTGACAAAGTTTGGTAAAGATTGAAGGTTATATGCAAACTGTAGAGCAAGAAAGGATAATTCGAGTTGCGGAGAGTGACAAACGTTGAGTGGCGCAACAAGAAAATCTTCTTAAGAAGTATCGTGATGATTGGTTTGGCTTGGGTGAGAACTTCTATCTTAAAAATTAAATATGAGGTATTCTTGCTTTAATTAGTATATTAGATTAGTTAATTAGTTATGAATTTTAAGTTACTAAGTAATACGCTGAAAATTCGTAAGTTGCAAGCTGGAAATTGTATGATGTTACAATTAGAATGACATTTATAATTTTTATGTAGTTATTACATAGCGATCCGTTTTCTGCGTTTCGTAAAATATTTGTTTTATTTTCATACGAAGTCATATGGTCGTGTAATTTTGGGAAATGACTACTAGAGTCATTTCGCACATTCACGATTTTTTCTAGATTTAAAATGACCATTTTGCCCCTAGCGAATCTTGTTTCGCCCATAACTTTTGATTGGTGAGGAATTTGACCTGAATCCACTTCCATTGGATTCGGATGATGGTTTCACATTCCGTAGAGTGGTCACATTAGTCAAATGGAATTATTGTTTGGGAGATAAGGCTGAAATAAGATTTGAAAGATGGAAAACAACCTAATTGGGCTTAATTAAGTGATTAGTAGCTTGGCCCATAACCCAATTCAGGATTAGGGTTATGGAAGAGATGAAAGGAGTTGGAGAATCAACTCCTCTCATTTTTAGCCGCCACAAACCTTTCTCAAACCCTAATCATGGCTTCCATCTTCTAAATCTCTCTCTAATCACTCTCTAATAAAAAATTAATCCAATCTACATCAAATCAAGCCTGATTAACACCAAATTCGAGGTAGAGTTGTTGCACAACATAGGAATTCGAGCCAAATTAGTAAAAGTTTTAGATCTATCATTTATTATTGGCTAAAGTGAGTGATTAGCATGTTTATTCACTAATTATGGCTAATTAGGGGTCTTTGGTGACCATTAGAGCGGATGATGGGTGGAAGGTGGTATTGGGTTGCCTACCTAGTGATGAGGCGATGGCTAGTTTTCTGAATTCCCCCGACATCCCGCACGATGAGTTATCAAATGTGCCTATTGCTGGTGAGTATCTAGACATCTTTGAGGGAGTGGCCCGTAACGACCCACATTCTACGCATCGAAGGACCGTAGAATGTTTATTTCATTTTCATATGAAGTCTTATGGTCGTGTAACTTTGAGAAACGACTATTGGGGTCATTTCCCATGTCCACGATTTTTGCCAAATTTTAAATGACCGTTTTGCCCCTAACGAATCTTGTTTTCGCCCATAATTTTTGATTGGTAAAGAGTTTTGACCTAAAACTGCTTCCATTGGTTTCGAATGATGGTTTACATTTATGTAGATTGGTCACATTAGTCAAACGGACTTACCGTTTGGGAGATATGGCTGAAATAAAGTTTGGAAGGTAAAAAAACAGCATAATTGGGCTTAACCGGGTGATTAGCAGCCAAGCCCATAACACATTTCGGGATTAGGGTTATGGAAGGGCTGATAAGGTTCGGGAATTCAGTTTAATTCATTTTTATAGCCTCCATTCACCTTCCTCTAACCCTAGCAATGGCCTCCAACTCCCATATCACCTTCTAATCACTTCTGAATCACATATTAAGCTAATCTACACCAAATCAAGGCAGATTAGCTTAGAAATTTAGATAGAGCTGCTGGAATGCATTGGGATCCATGCCAAATCAGTAAGAGTTTCATATCTGAAATTTATTTGCGGCTAAGGTGAGTGATTTGCACTTTTATTCACTAATTACGGTTAATTAGGGGTGATTAGTGATAATTAGCGAAATTATGCTTCATAAAAATATGGAAAAATATGTAGAAATTCTTAAATATTATTTTATTCCTCTGTTAGAAATTCGGATTAATTTGGACATATTTTTTTAATCCTATAGTTAAATCATGGTTACGGGGATTAAGGGGAAAACATGGGTTTTGAGTATGTGTGATCCATATTAACATGTTACATTGTTGTTTTGGTGTTTATGTTTGATTATACATGTTGTATTACTGTTTGGTATGCTTTATGATCATAGAATAAAGTTAGAATGGTCAAAAACGTTGTTGTATGGCGTAAATAGCTCACTGAAAAGTTGTAGGAAATAGTACAGGACCCCTCTCGTGAAGCACACATCATGAACCGACCCCCGATCGTGAAACAAATATCACGACCCGACCCGATCGTGGAGCACCACCATGACTCGAACCTCCTCAAAGCACCTCGTGAGCCTGAGCCATAAAGCTCACCACGAGCCACCATGGCAAGTCACGAACCGCTCCACCATATGATGCCACGAACCAGACTCGAGTAGTGTGCTACGAGCCGTCAGGGGAGCATCATCACGAGCCAATCCAGGAAGGGAGATTCACGAGCCACGAACATGAATTACTCATAAGCTGAGGAAGAAGTCACGGGCCGAGGACCCAGGAGAACAACGAATAGAAGGTCTCGAACTGAACCTAGACTTGGTGAAGTTGAATTTAAGTCGAATGGAGATGAAGACTAAAAGACCGAGATGCAAAGGTAGTCCAAAGGAGAAGTTATGGTTCAGCATCCTAATGGGGATCAACAAGTTAACTTCATGGTTGGGCTTTGTTGCAGGACTTGTGCAAAGGAGCTATCGGTATCTGCAATTTTGGTTCACTACTGAGAGAAAGATTAGTAGTTATGGATCAGTGCAATGGGGTCATTGTGACTCCCAAAGGCAAAGTGATCATAGTAAAGGATTGGGTGACCAAGGTGGTGGATATCGTATGCTTTACACACTGAGTGAGAGATGTGAAGTTGATTGCTATGTCTGATGCTTGCTATCACAATGACATGCACACTTCCACTTTACACTTTATGCTGGTGTTACCTTAGAGTATTGTACATCTTGTTGTGCTAACTCTTTGGTTGCAGGTCCAGGTTCAGATATGATTATTTATACCTGTTATTGTTCTGTTTAGCTACTATCGCTCATACTAGACTTTTGTCTGACCCAGAGTTTTATGCCTTTTCTTATTACTCTGGGTGCTCCTAAACGAGCAGACTAGAGACATGTTAGGTGGTTATGCACAAGTAGCTGTCCGAAGACGAGTAGGAGGTTTCTACATGCTATTTACATATTTTTAGACCAAAAAATGGCACTAACGCCCAATTAAATAGGATTTGTGAAGAGTAATGATCTAAAACACAGAAAATCAAACAAAGACACGAGATTTATAGTGGTTCGGCATTAACAAGCCTACATCCACTTCATAGCTTCTCAATTCATTCAAAAATTACAATTACAATGAGTGTACACATTCAAGCCCTCAATTACAATAAATAATGCTTTCCGAATCCATTGATTTTTATTTAAGAAGATGGAGATTCTTCATTGGCAGGCATAGGCGAAATATATAGAGCCTTCTTGGGGCCGGAAAGTCCCCTGAAAATGGTGCATGAACATGTATTTATAGGCATAGAGTTGGTTAGGGTTGAGTGAACACGTGGCAACTTCAAAGGGAAACTCGCAGGTATGGAGAATGTGGCAAAATGAGATTCATTTGATTTGTTAACCACTCCAGGAAAACAGGAGAAAAGGGGATCGGATCGTTTTCCTGCGATCTGAACTGACGCTCGTTTGGACAAGTCTCTTGTTTGTGTGCAGCAATCATTCCAGGCAGATCGGGTCCCTCCATCTTGACCCGACAAGGTACAGTACTTGTGTTTCGGTCCTTCATCTACTTTTGTATGTGCGATCGAAACCCGATCCGATCCATGTTGGGTCCATACAACCTGATCCGATGGTGTTCTGATGTATTGGTGGGTGAGGGTTGAGATCTGACCCGGTCTAGTTCGAACTGATTAAACGCCAAGCTGACGAAGTCGTGTGACTTCCATTCGAGCCAAGGATCTATCCGACCCGAATACCCCGATCCGAACTGACCTCAAGTGCATGCAATGCTAAGTTTACCCAAGGTCCTATCACCTCATCCAAGCAAATGAAATCACTACCAGTCCATACTCAAGATCTTAGCTTCAAGCGGTCTGGTCACAAAGCAGGCTAACATTTTGCCCCCCAAAGTATGTCTTATCGAAGATGAGATGTGCTTTGAACAGGTCGATCTGAATTCCTCTGGAACATCATCTGTCCCTGAGAGGGATTTAACAAATTGTTGTGTCCTCTTGAGCAGTTTTGACATTTCGACTCTTCGTTTTATTATCCGTTCGTCATATGTTGCACCGCTTCCGTGGGTGTTTATTGGGCCAAACTCTATGGCCGGAGTAGTCAAGATGGCCAAATAACCATTTAAACCTCATCAAATCAAGAGGTAAGGTTCTTTATCATAAGTTGTGCTGGATTGTTTGTTCCCGATTATGCTTTTTCACACAGGTCATTGTCCAATGACGTCACCATCTTACGCAAGTCAAGCACATGGTCGAGTCAGACTTTCTCTTACACACAAGTCAATGTATGAAGTAGTTGTCCAAGTCATAGGGCAGTAGGAGAATCTCTGAACTTTAAGCTAGCATCTAGACTGTTGGGATAGATCACATCAGAATTGGTACATGAATCTAAAATTTGCACTCGTCTTGGGGCTATCCCGGCATCAGGATAGAAATTAGATCATATTAAAAGAAATCCACGACCGTTCTGGGTCCTTTCATAGTCTCATGATCATATGCAAACCAGCAAGGGACATCATTGAAATCATGTAAACAAGTGCTCGTAAGATCATTACAAATGTAAGGTTGTTGGGGAGTTCTCCATATTCTCCATTTGATGTAGTTGCGGATGAAGTCTTTGAAATCATGTTTGGTTCGTTAGCTTCCTCACTTGGATGATCAAGACGAATATGTCATATTCCGAAGATATAGTGTGTATGTTCTGAATCACGCATCAAGTTAGGGTTATGTTCGAAGTCAGTCTATGAGTTGAAGCTCGTGTTCCTAACGTCAGTGGAGGACAAGAGAAGTCAGTGCTTATGACCCAGCATTGATGGGGGTTGGGTCAAGTCAATCAGACATCTAGTCTTTTTGCCTTTGTACTTTCCATTGCCGAATCGGAATGGAGCTGCAGGTTAAGTAATCTTAGTCGACCCAAGTCGTTATGTACTCTATCTCAAGTCAGAAAGAGTTGCAGTCGGATATGCGAATGGTCGAATCACATTTGATTTAGCATCGTCCTTTTACTTTTGGTCGAAAGCGGGGGTTGCCTCGTCGGTCGTCAACCAACTGAGTTACCCTCATCGGATCAGTCGCTGAGTCGGGTAAACTAACCAAAACTGGAAGTTAATGAATGTCATTAGGAAGATAGTCGAGCCCCTCCATTCATACTTCAGTAGCCTAGAATAACTATCACATTTTTGTTGAGTCTGCTTCTCTTACTTGGTTCTATTGAGCTTAACAAACTTGGTCAATGAAATTGGGTCTCTTTAGAACTGCACAATCCCATCATTATTTCTGGGGCTCTGCCCTTTCCCTAATCAATTCAAGAGTTAGATGGTTCTCCATCTTTTGTCATGAAAACATTGAGACCATCATTTCAACATGAGTACCCTCTTGTTGTAGGAATCTGTCTGTCTTAGGAGAGAATTCACCAACGTTTCTGGGAAAATCTCATAGTATAAAGGTAGTGAGGTTTGCTCCAAAGGGAAATTCGCCAAGGCATCTTGGTGGGCCTCGTTACAGAAAGACTTTGAAGTCTGGGTTATTTGGAATATCGTGTACTGCTGCTATCAACACTATAGATGGTCCAGGTCGATTTACAGATGCCATACAGTGTTGAATCTTTTGAGGAACGAATGTAGAGTCTCGTTGCACCTTTGTTTCATTGAAATGATTAACAAAAAATTCTTGGGTCGATAGACGTGGATCTTTGACTACTCGATGAAGTGGGCGACCAACGCATTCGAGCGGTTGATCTATTCAGATGCGTGCCACCAAAGATTGTATAGCAACAATGTAAGTCAAGATATAGAAATGGTAGCTTAAAGTGTGGGGAATTACTGAAATCCTGGATGTCTCATGTGAAAGAGTTTTGATTGATGTTGCTCACGTTGCATTTGAGGTGTGCCACCTCTGGTGAAGCATCAATCAGCATTGGCAATCTGGTACTCGTCTTTGAGAAGTTGTCGCCAATTGTCCAACTTAGCGTTGGTGCCCCCAGCATGAACTCTTGAAGTCGGTGGAAGCCGGTCCCTGGCTTCTTAGTTCTGCATATGCAATAACCATCAATCAGGATTCCATCCTTTAATTCTGGATGGTGATCCGCTGCTCGGATGTATGAGGGTTAGTTTTGAGGAATCATTATTTCAGTTGCAGTTTGGGATCTTGGGGGACCCCAACGATAGTAAATGTGCATGGAGTTGGTAGATAGTCAAATTATGTTGCTCGAAGCTTGTATCCTGTGCTCCTATCCACGGGGTTTTCGCTAAGTGATGAGCATCAAATCCATGTCTTTTCTGAATTCATACTCCCTCATCAAGTTGCAAGTTAGAGTTTGATGCAAAAATGATTTTTCCATGTCCGACTCATGTTAGTATTTGGTCTCCCATCCAAACCCTAAGGACCGGAGTCGGGTGGCGATAAGGTCAGATTATAGTCTCCTCAAACGCTCTCTTCTGCCCTATGCATTAAGGAATAGGGAGCTTCGTGTTGAATTTGAGCTGGATTTGAAGCATTCATCTGAATTGGAGCAGAGGTTGGTCGGACTCCATTTGAGTTTCGAATGGTTCTTGCATTGCCGTCGTTTTTAGCTAAAACATTATGATCGGAAATTGTTTGTTGTACATGTCTAAGAGGAGGGTGATCATCATTACCAACTTGTCCTAGAGTCTCGTGCGATCTAAACTGCGCAGCAGGGAGTGTTTGAGCCAATTTCATTGTTGCTTGAATTCCACAATGCTCACTCCAGCAAGCAAGCCATAGTTGCTCGGCCGTCCATCTATCCAAGTAAAGAAGTTGTCCATCATTTTCTATTTCTTCCGGAGAAGTTCGTCTTGCCGAACCATCTGGGTTCTCAATTCAGCAATGGCACCATCCATTTCATATCTAGTTTGATATGCTGAGGGATCATCGCAAACAGAAATTTCTTGACTTCCCTCGTTCCTAGTGCTTTCTGCGCCAACATCCTTAGCATGAAAGAAAGTTCTATCTTCCTTCTTGTTAACCCTTGGGTCGGAGTATCAAGCAATCCGCTTCCTTACAAGCTAAAAGTCAGAGTAATGGCGTGCCCCCATATCCGGGATATTTCAATCGGGAAGTCTGTCGGGACTAGCAAATGGACGTTCACTCTGCATCCATTCTGTGGTCCTCGACCGGCCTTTCAAATTTAGACATGGATGCATGGAAAAGAGATATTGCTTTCAAAACTTAAGTGATTGAGTTATCCAAATGCTCAAGTTATCGTATTTTCCATTCAGTATATTTGCGAAGTGGCAATTGTCATTGCACTTGGGCTATGGCCAGTCACACGTGGGTGTGTATGCTGATTTGATATATCACTCTCAAGGCCTCCTTTCGGTCGTCGCCTTGAGTTTCATGAGAAGTTTCGCATTGGGAATCATCGTCAGCCTTCTAGACGTGGCCCTTTTCTTGTTTTCCACTGGCCTATTGCGGTTGTCACGAGTGCTTCCCTTGCATTCTTGTCATGTTATCTTATACAAGACCGCATTCTGTAAACAAAGCGACTCTCTAAGTAATAGGTAATAAAGCATATCATAATCAAATAAGGGTTTCAATTCAGAATCCCTGCAATCAAATAATATCTAATAAATCATGTAGAATTTATCTAAATGGGGCGATGTGTGTGTTTGTGCCCCCAATCAATCATGAATAAAGTGCCTAGTCAGGGCTTGTTCGACATTGTGTTGCCCCCAATCCTTCCGTCGGGGGTGTCAGCTCAGCTTTCAATCTTATCTCCAATCCTTCAGTGGGGTAGGGGCCTGTTGTCTTCGGTTCTTAATCTTAGCACCTTTATTCTCCCCTGATGTATGCCCAGGTTAGAGTGTAATCAAGGCGGTCTTTAATCGTGGTGCACCATCACGCCTTGGGGATATCGTTTTCCCGTCCTTTATACTCTCTCTCGAATCATGAGAGTTAGAGTTAATCAGGCGAATGGTCATGTCATTCGCCCTGGCTTTCCTTCTGCGCTCTAATCCCAAAAGCGGGATTCTGCCGGCTCGAGTGTCGTTCTCGAACTCGATTTTTAGTCCATTCTTCACTCTGGCGGATGGAGCCTTTCAGGTAAGTGATCGGGTCACACTCACCGAGGCGCTACCTCCTAATCTCTGATTCATGGGGTGTAGGTGATCATTAACAATAATCAAGTTTCTCTCGTCCCATCGACTCGTGGGATGGAGTTTGGTCAGACGCTGCAATATCGTCCTTTAAATGTTCTCTCAAATCATGAGAGCTAGAGTCACAGACCTAGTGGTGTTTAATCATGGTGCGCCCATCACACTCGTCCTAGGTCTGTTCTTCTATCCAATCTCCGAGGATTAGAGTTAATCAGGTAAACAGTCAAAAAATATTTGTAGAAGCTTTGCATTCCCCTGATCAATCTATGGCAGAAGTGATTGGCACCGAACTTCGGGTACCTACATCATTCGTATTGCATGAGTTCGTCATGTCAATAACTCAGGAAGCATGTAAAAGTAAATTGCATGATTGAAAAGTAAGCATATCAAGCGGAATTGTTATCTTCTTTATTTGGATTCATGTAATCTGGTGGCATCAAATATAGGATCGAGCCATGTAGACGGTCAAACTGCATCCATTTGAAATCGGGTTCCGACTTTGAAATGCAAAAGTCAATGCATAATTATCTTTAGCTCTGCCACGTATGAGCCAAGGAGCGGATGGTCATCTCGGATCCACCTTGAGCTATACAACCTCATTCAGGCGGAGGGCGTGGCTTTTTAAATGAGTGGTTCAGTCAAGCTTGTCATTATATTGCTCTATAACTTTATACGCGGGTGTTAGAAGTTTGCTCGGTATCAAATCCTAGGTACCTACACCATCCACATATTAATTCATCTAAGTAACTTACACCAATAACTCATAAAGCATGCAAATATAAGAGTTATGGTTAAAGAGTAATCCTGTTAAAGGAATGAATATCATTATATGCAAAAATGGCGTTGCATGCTCTTTGCAGGTCCATTTTGCCTCGACAATCTCTGCCGGGGATGGCTGCCAAAATCTTTAGCTGGTGATGTACGTCTTTTCAAAACGTCGTGGGATGGCGGTCCCGAGAGTGAACAAACCTTTATTGGGGTCTTGGAGAGACAAAGGCAGTTCGGTAAATACTGTAAGCGAATGTCGAGGTCGCATCTCCTTTGAATCGCCTTCTTGCCCCCTTGCTAAGGGCAAGTATTGAGTGTCAGGGAGTCATGTATGTATCACTAATGGTAGCATATCATCACATTGGTGCTAGGACAGTAGTTGACAAGATAATAATGGATTCATGCTTATAGAAAATTTTGCACTTTCCATGCTAGGAAATAGGATAGGGTTGTTAGGGGGATAGTCATATCTCATCCATCCGCTTTTTGATTTTCTGTATGTGGAATATAATATATGTTGTAATGTTCTGATCCATCCAACAGCTCTTCTACCTGTTCTAGGTAAGCAGTGAGTCGTAGTCCCTACATCTGGAATGTCCTTTGAATTAATACAACTCCGATGTCGGACTGTCGATTATTCTTTGCACCATCTGTATACAACCCCTGGATGCTTGATTTTCATCTTTCATTTTAAGGGGCCATCTTCTTCGTCTAACACATCCTGTTGGGAACAGAAAACTCAATGGTGAAGTTGGCTAATGTTTGCCACGTATGGATTTCTTCAGGAGGGAATTAAGGTCAAACTGGTTCAGCCTGGTGTTCCATTCAAGCAATCGTCTGAATGTCGCTGGTCGCTGCAGGACTTACTGTAGTGGTTAATCAGTGCATATCACAATCAGATGAATTTGGAAATAGTGACAGAGTTTTCTCGAGGCAATAAACAAGTTGTAAACGAGCTATTTATTCTTTGGGCAGTTGCTTCATTAGACGTTGCCCTCCTGCATCTCGAATTTTCATCCTCTCTGGGACCTATGTCTTCGGGCAGAGCATCAAGAAACTCGTTCTGCGATGTCTTCCTTGCTTGGTAAGCACATGCATCCTTCACACTACACATCCTCGAGAGGGGAAGCATTTTTGGTTCCACGCCATCTATGTTACGTAGTATATACCATACAGCCAACTAGAAGGCTTTTCCAATGGCTTGGTCATCATGGATCATTCCACTCCAGCTTCAGTTGGGACTAAGCAGTAGACATTGGGGTGCAATGTAAGCTCTGAATTCTGCTGGAGGCGGTGGTCTAGACCTTGATAAGATAAGCTTGATATGATTGCATATCTTGCGAGTCTTCAAGTAATATTCATGCATTATGTCACAAAGGAAACGAGAAGAAGAGAGCTAATGGTTGATTCACATTGGCTTTAATCTCGAGCTCTCATCACTTGACCAAGGTCGTATGGTGGCTGATGAGCCGTTAGGTTGCTATAATTTGGGAAAGAATCCATAGGTCCAATCATGGCGTGTGGCGGTTCAAATAGTACCTAACTCTAGACACCAAAGTATGTTGACCTAACCCTTATTCGACATAAATCAATCGTCTTAGATATGGTTGATAATAGATGGGTATTGTGATGGTTTGCTAAGTTCTTGAGGGAGTGAACCGTGAGACATAAGTCTTTCATCACGTCACACGAGCGAAATGTAGCATTGTAGTGTTAGCACCAAAATGTTAGACCAAAAATGGCACTAACACCCAATTGAATAGGATTTGTGAAGAGTAATAATCTAAAACACAGAAAATCAAACAGAGACACGAGATTTATAGTGGTTCGGCATTAACAAGCCTACATCCACTTCATAATTTCTCAATTCATTCAAAAATTACAATTACAATGAGTATAGACATTCAAGCCCTCAATTATAATGAATAATGCTTTCCGAATTCATTGATTTTTATTGAAGAAGATGGAGATTCTTCATTGGTAGCCATGGCCGAAATATATAGAGCCTTCTTGGGGCCGAAAAGTCCACTGAAAATGGTGCATGAATATGTATTTATAGGCATAGAGTTGGCTAGGGTTGGGTGACCACGTGGCAACATCAGAGGGAAACTCGCAGGTAGTGGAGAAAGTGGCGATATGAGCTTCACTTGATTTGTTAACTGCTCCAGGAAAACAGGGAAAAAAGGGGATCAGATCGTTTTCCTGCGATCCGAACTGATGCTCGCTTGGACAAGTCTCTTGGTTGTGTGCAACAATCATTCCAGGCAGATCGGGTCCCTCCATCTTGACCCGACAAGGTACAATACTTATGTTTCGGTCATTCCTCAACTTCTGTACGTGGGATCGAGGCCTGATCCGATCCAAGTTGGGTCCATACAACTCGATCCGATGGTGTTCTGATGTATTGGTGGGTGAGGGTTGAGATCCGACCCGGTCTAGTTCGAACTGATTAAACGCCAAGCTAACAAAGTCATGTGACTTCCATTCGAGCCAAGGATCTATCCGACCCGAATACCCCGATTCTAACCGACCTCACGTGCATGCAATGTTAAGTTTACCCAAGGTCCTGTCACTTCATCCAAGCGAATGAAATCACTACAAGTCCATACTCAAGATCTTAATTTTACGCGTTCTGGTCACAAAGCCGGCTAACACATATATTCTACCTAGGTTTTTGCCGGTCACTATTTTAGGCATTAGTAGTGCACCTTTCCTATTTTGCTTTAGAGACAGTATTTTGAAGTTGTAATAATGGTTTGGATCATAAGTTGTACTTTGGATTCCGCTGCTATGATGGTTTAGTTTTCAGCTTATGCACTGTCTCGCCTGTTTTATGTCAAATTATGTTATGATTAAATTTTATTCCATGCGTTGTGAGATATAATACAGGTTCTTGACGATTCATCATTTCAAAACCCTTTTTCTTTGACGATCGTCTTGTGCTAGTGGAGCATTGGCACAACGCATTTCGGGGAAATGTCGGCTGGTCTGGGGCAAGCCGTCACACTTGGTATCAGAGCTTAGGTTGCACAGTTAACCTAGGGGAAGACATCAGGGAGAGATAGTATACATAAATGAGAGCGTGTATTTGTGATGTTTTGGGTTTTAAAAGCTATATACATATATCTACTATTATTATATCTAAGGAAGAAGTCGCACTGCATTGGCACCACTGAAGAGATGGTTAATTGTTTTCTCTTTACTGATTGGATGATGAGCCGAAATATGAGGAGTACGGGTTCAGGGGCCAATAATAGGAATGCCCCTGATATAAGGACGATGTTTACTACCTTCATGAGAGAGATGCTCAGGGAGCAGTTCCTAATGCTGCTAACGTTGGTGGTGCAGCGGTGCAGGCGCCTAGAGCCAATTTCGCCAAGTTATGCAAGGATTATACTAGTCTTGGTGGGAAGACGTTCCATGGAACATAATCGCCTATAGAGGTTCAAGATTAGCTTGATAGTTGTGAGCGCGTCTTCGAGGATTTGGTAATCGATGATGCGATGAAGAGAAAGCTATCATCGCGTCAGCTTCAAGGACGGGCGATGAATTGGTGGAATGCTATTAAAGCAGCTACTCCTGAGGATCAAGTTAATTGGAATCAGTTTAAGGCTGATTCAGTGATAAGTTTATTCCTGTCGCTCAGAAATCAAAATTGTTTAGGAAATTCTTGGAGCTTAAGCTGAATGGTAAGGAAGTCTCAGAGTATATTGCTGAATTAGATACCTTATCGAAGTATGAATTGTCCCTTATCGATACGGTCGAGAAGAAGAACGAGAAGTTCATAACTGGCCTAAATGAGTACTTGGGGGAGAGACTCATAAACCATATCGATGAGACTTTCGAATCTATCATGGGAAAGGCATTGAGATCTGAGAGCTTTTATCGTAAGTCGAAGACCGAGGTTGCTATTACATCTGTAGAGGAGCCAAAGCCGCAAGAAAGTGGTGGAGGCAAGAATAATTCCCAGAATAAAAGGAAACAAGACCAAAACAAGGATGTCAGAAAAAGAAGAATAAGAAAGATGGCGAGTGCTTTAGTTGTGGTAAGAAGGGCCACTACGCCAGAGGTTGTCAGGAAAAGCCTGGGGAAAGGAAGTGCTTCAATTGCGGCCAAGCGGGACATCACAAGGATAAATGTCCGCAACTCCCTAAAGAGAAGCAGATCGTGAAAGCATACACTATCAACGCTGTTCCTTCTTCGTCGAATGCCCCAACTGCGGCGCAGAAGCGAAAGGGTGTCGTTATTCAAAGTATGCTTTCTATTTATGATGTTCCTTTTCCAGTATTGTTTGATACCTGGGCTTCCCGTTCCTTCGTATCTAGTGACCTGGTAGATAGGTTGGGATTGGAACCCAAGAAAGTTGATAGACCTTTAGTAGTGATGAGCCGGATCGATGGTTCGATTAGCCTTTGCATGATTTGTCGTGATTTGGTCTTATCGAGTCATGGATATATGTTGCATGTAATCGCTTTGTTTTGGGCTTTACTGGGTTTGGCATTATTTTGGGTGTCGATTGGCTCCAAGAGTATAGGGTGGTATTGGGTACCTACCTAGTGATGGCAATAATAACCGGAACTATGGGACCAAAGAGATTTGGGTCGGTCATGACTCATGAAGGAAGGGCTTTTGGAAGCATTTTTTTTAAACACTGTGGTGAATAACATGAGCATTGTGGTATTCCGTAGTAAATGAGTGATTGCTATGGATTGTTTAGGACTTTATGTTGATGTTCCCTTTTGTTCAAGAATGGTAATAACTTCGGAGTAAATTCAATGGGGAAATCTCGAAGCGATAAGATGTGTTCATTGATCATGGGGATGCAACGAAGGTTCAAGTTGGACTTGAACTCGTAAACAATGGTTGTTCTTTAATCTGGGAGATGCAACGAGTAGGGAGATGACTCATGTTGGACTTGAGTTTTGGGGTAATGGATACTTAAGATTGTGTCTGAGTTTGTGGATAGTCGTCGGCGATGCCGACTAGAGTTATAGAGAGATTGTCATTGTCGTAATTTCTAGTAGTCTCTAGGAGGAAAATTGATGTTGGACGTGTAGTAGTCTGGTTAGAACTGGGGTTTGCATAGGCCATCGTGCGATCAATGATAGTTTCGAAGTAGGATCGGCGAGCATAGCCAGAGTTAGTTATGAGTGCTCGAGAGTTTGGTTGCTTTGTTCATATCATCTTACGTAGATTGTCTGGATTTGGAGGAGATGTTCCTTGAGTGCTTGTCTGATATTGGTTTAGGCCTTTGGGGCTTGTGCTTGGGGAATGTCGAGTTCTACTAGGATGGTTTGCGTGAGACATAAGTAGTAGTTGTGATTACCACTGAATGATGTCTTGGTTTACTCGAGGAGTAATGGGCAGCCGTGACATGAAAAGACTATTCGATGATGTGGACTGCCCCGAGTTGGACTCGATAAGGCTATGAGATGACTCGAGTGGGGCTCGACAAGGCTGCAAGATAATGGATTGACTTGGGTTGGACTCAAGTTGAAGATGGAGTTGTGGATAGCTCTTCTGATGGGGTGCCAAGGAATTGTCGATAGTTTGGAGTGTTCTAGGCGGACTCGAAGCAGGGGTATCTGGGACGCCCATTTACCTTGGATCCATTGGACGTGATCTAGTTATCCTTTGAGGATAAACGTATGTTGGACGCGCGGTACTCCATTTGGAACCGGGGCTTCCACGGGCCCTTGATATTGGTTGGACCAGTCATATGAGTATTGATGTATTAAAGGCTTTAGCAGGTGACAGATAGGACTTGTTTGATGGTTGATATGGTTGTTCTTATTTTTCTCCTCTTGAGTAGACTATCACCTGTAGGATCCTGGCGATGGGAAATGAAGATAAGATGGTATACACGGATACCTGTGCTACCAGACTAGGTGCAATAGCTGATGCATTGAGTAGGAGACATTTTAGTTTAGATGTTATGTTCGTTGAAGGGGAGCAACTTGAGTATATCGCGTGATATGATTTCAAATCTAAGTATGGATTAGATCTAGAGATGTTAACAAGTTTGACGACCAAGCAGACGGTCAAACAGAGAGGGTCAATCGCGTACTAGAGGATCTCTTGGGAGATTTTATTTTGGATTTTAGAGTGTCATGGGGTGACCATTTACATCTGGTTGAGTTCGCGTATAATAACAGTGATCAGTCCAATATTGTTATAGCTCCATTTGAAGCTTCGTATGGAAGACCGTGCAACTCACCATCATATTGGTTGGAAACCGGTGAAAAATTTGTGCCTGGGCCAGACGTAATAAGAAAAACTTCAGAGAGATCAAAGTTATTCAACAGTTAATGAAGGCTGCCCAAGATAGGAAGAAGAGTTATGCTGATAAAAGATGAAGATATTAGAAATTCTCCGTTGGTGACTTAATATTCCTCAAGATTTCTCCGTTGAAAAGTGCGATTCATTTTGGCAGGAGAGCAGTTGGCACCAAGATTTGTTGGTCCATTCCCAGTTCTCGAACAAGTTGGGAATTTGGCGTATAGTTGGATTACCTGACAAGATGGCGGGAGTTCACGACGTATTTCATGTTTCCCAGCTAAGGAAATTTGTGCACGATTCTGATATGACTATTTCACCAGATGGATGATATCGAGGTAGAACCGCGGCTGTTAAGAACCGCAGACCGATTCTTATTGTCGAGTACGATACGAACAACTTCGGAGGGAAACAACGTAACTAGTCAAGGTCCAGTGGAGCGGCAACGAGAATGACTGTACTTGGGAAACAGAGAACATAAGGAAGACGAATCCAGAACTCTTGGCCTGGTAAGATTTTAGTATTGATAGTTAGCCCTATGTTAGTAAACCGCATGCTAGGATAAGCTTATTGTGTTGTCATGTATGTTTGATTGATTGTAAATGGTTGATAAGCATATAGGAACTTTTGGTTGCTTTCTTGATTAACGAATTTCGGGGGCGAAATTTCTTAAGGGGGAGAGTGTAACGACCCACATTCTGTGCATCGGAGGATCATAGAATATTTATTTCATTTTCATATGAAGTCGTATGGTCGTGTAACTTTGGGAAACGACTATTGGGGTTATTTCCCATGTCCACGATTTTTGACGAATTTTAAATGTCGATTTTTCCCCTGGCAAATCTTGTTTCGCCTATAACTTTTGATGATAAAGAGTTTTGATCTGAAACCACTTCCATTGGAGTGGTCACATTAATCAAACAGACTTACCGTTTGGGAGATATGGCTAAAATAATGTTTGGAAGGAAAAACATCATAATTGGGCTTAACCGGGTGATTAGCAACTAAGCCCATAACCCATTTCGGGATTAGGGTTATGGGAGGGCTAGTAGGTTTTGGGAAATCAGTTTTATTCATTTTTCTAACCATCATTTACATTCCTATAACCCTAGCAATGGCCTCCAACTCCCAAATCACCTTCTAATCATTTCCTAATCACATATTAAGCTAATCTACACCAAATCAAGGCGGATTAGTTTAGAAATTTAGATAGGGCTGCTGGAATACATTGGGATCCATGCAAAATCAGTTAGAGTTTCAAATCAGAAAATTTATCTGTGGCTAAGGTGAGTGATTTGCACTTTTATTCACTGATTACGGTTAACTAGGGGTGATTAGTGATAATTAGCAAAATTATGCTTCATAAAAATATGGAGAAATTCTTAAATATTATTTTATTCCTATTAGAAATTTGGGTTAATTTGGACATATTTTGTTAATCCTATAGTTAAATGATGGTTAAGGGGATTAAGGGGAAAACATGGGATTTGAGTATGTGTGATCCATATTAACATGTTACGTTGTTGTTTTGGTGTTTATGGTTGATTATACATGTTGCTATTACTGTTTGGTATGCTTTGTGATTGTAGAGTGAATTTAGAAAGGTCGAAAACGCCATCGTATGGCGTAAATAGCTCGTTGAAAAGTTGCAGGAAACAGTACAGGACCCCGCTCGTGAAGCACACATCACGAACCGACCCCCAATCGTAAAACACATATCACGACCCAACCCGATCGTGGAGTACCACCATGACCTGAACCTCCTCGAAGCACCTCGTGAGCCCGGGCCGTGTAGCTCACCAGGAGCCGCCACGGCAAATCACGAACCGCTCCACCATATGATGCCAAGAACTGGACTCGAGTAGTGTACTTCGAGCCGCCAGGGGAGCATCATCACGAGTCGATCCAGGAAGGGAGATTCACAAGCCGCGAACAAGAGCTACTCACGAGCTGAGGAAGGAGTCACGGGCCGGGAGAACCACAAATGGAAGGTTACGAACAGAACCAAGACTTGTAGAAGTTGAATTTAAGTCGAATGGAGATGAAGACTAAAAGCCCGAGATGCAAAGGTAGTCCAAAGGGGAAGTTATGGTTCAGGATCCTAAATGGGATCAACGAGTTAACTTCATGATTGGGATTTGTTGCGGGATGTGTGCAAAGGGGCTATTGGTATCCGTAATTTTGGTTCACCACTGAGAGAAGGATTTGTAGCTATGGATTAGTGCAATGGGGTCATTGTGACTCCCATAGGCAAAGGGATCGTAGTAAAGTATTGGGTGATCAAAGTGGTGGATATCGTATGCTTTATGCACTGAGTGAGAGATGAGAGGTTGATTGCTATGTTTGATGTTTGCTATCACCATGACATGCACATTTCCACTTTACACTTTATGCAAGTGTTACGTTAGAGTACTGTACATCTTGTTGCGGTAACTCTTTGGTTGCAGGTCTAGGTTCAGGTACGATTATTTATACCTGTTATTGTTCTATTTTACTGCTATCGCTCATACCAGACTTTTGTCTAACCTAGAGTTTTATGTCTCTTCTTATTACCTTGGGTGCTCCTAAATGAGCAGACTAGAGACATGTTAGGTGGTTTTGCACGAGTAGCTGTCCGGAGACGAGCAAGAGGCTTCTACGTACTATTTACATATATTCTCCCTATGTTGTTGCCGGTCACTATTTTGGGCTTTAGTAGTGTACCTTTCCTATTTTGCTTTAGATACAGTATTTTGAATTTGTAATAATGGTTTGGATCATAAGCTGTACTTTGGATTCCGCTGCTATGATGTTTTAGTTTTCAATTTATGCACTGTCTCATTTGTTTTATGTCAAGTTATGTTATTATAATATTTTATTCCATGCGCTGTCAGATATACTACAAGTTCTTGATAATTCATCGTTTCAAAACCCTTTTTCTTTTATGACCGTCTTATGCTAGTCGAGCATTGGCACAACACATTTCGGGGAAATGTCGGCTCGTCCAGGGCGGGCCATTGCATGACCGGACTTCCACCACACCGGGAGATCGAATTTTAGATTGATTTACTGAAAGATGCCGTAACTATTATGATGCCTCTTCGTTGTATGGAACCAAGGGGGTACCAAGAGCTCGAAGTGCAAGTAGGCGATCTTAAAGAAGGGATTTATCCGAAGAAGTGTTTCCGAGTGGGGAGCACTTGTTATATTTGCTACCAAGGCCGATGGTTCCCTTTGCTTATGTATGGACTATCGCGAGTTGAACAAGGTGACTAGGAAGAATAAGTATCCTCTTCCATGGATAGATAATTTGTCTGATCAACTAAATGGAGTAAGAGTGTTTTCCCAGTTGCATCTCGTGATAGGATTTCATTAGCTCCGAGTAGCAGCTGAGAGTATACTTAAAACAACATTTCGGACGCTGTCTGGATTCTATGAGTGGTTGGTCATGCCATTCGGGTTGACCAACGCACCTGCATACTTTGTGGATCTTATGAATATGGTTTTCAGGGATCAATTAAATAAGTTTGTTCTTGTGTTCGTGGACGATATCTTGGTCTACTCGAGGACAGAGGAAAACACAAGGAACATTTGAGGATAGTGATGGAGATATTGATGAAACACCTATTGAAAGCGAAATTTTTTATGTGTCACTTCTGGAGGAGGGAAGTGAGTTTCTTGGGCAATGTTGTTTTATAGAATGGTATCATTGTGGACCCTGCGAAGGTGGCTAAGGTGCAAGACTGGTCTACGCCCAAGAATGCAATGGACGTGAGAAGTTTCTTGGGATTAGTTGGATATTATCGTAAGTTTATTCAAGACTTCTCCAAGATAGCGGCACCGTTAACTCAGTTGACCAAGAAGAATCAAGCTTTTGTTTGGAACAAAAGGTGTGAGAATGCATTTAAGAGTCTAAAGCAAAAGTTGGCGTGTGCACCAGTGTTAATTATTCCTAAAGGGAACGAAGAGATGATTGTATACACAGATGCCTATGGTACCGGAATAGGTGTTGTACTGATGCAAGGAGGTAAAGTTGTAGCTTATGCTAGTCGACAACTGAAACCACATAAGAAAAGATATCCTACTCATTGCTTAGAATTGGCAGCGATCGTGTTCACATTGAAGATTTGGAGACACTATCTCTTGGGAGAAAGATTCGAGTTGTTTACCGATCATAAGTCATTAAAGTATCTTTTCTCTCAAAAGGATTCAAATCTTTGTCAACAGAGATGGTTAGAGTTCTTAGCTTCATATGATTTCAATATTGCATACACATCTGGGAAGGACAATGCGGTAGCTGAGGCATTGAGTAGGGGACATGCCAATTTGGGGGCTATGTTTCTTGAATGGAAGCAACGGGAGTATATCACGGGATATGATTTCAAACCTAAGTGTGAATTAGATCCAGAGATATTAGCAAGTTTGACGATCAGACTGACTTTGATTGAGCGGATCGATTCTAGTCACAGGGACAATCCTAATCTATTGGAAATCATCACCGAGGTAGAGATGGGTATCAGCGGTCAGGGAATGAAAAAGTATGGACTTGATCAAGAAGAATGGGAGACTAGTTGTACCCAATGTTAGTGGATTGACAGATGAAGTGCTTAGAGAGAGTCATCACTCGAAACTGACTATACATCCCGGTGGTAACTAAACGTATCGAGACATGAAGCAGACCTACTACTGGGAAGGGATGAAAGAGATGTTGGGAAGTTTATATCCAAGTGCATGAACTGCTAGTTAGTTAAAGCCGAGCAAAAGAAGCCTAGTGGTCTCTTACAACCGCTGGAAATTCCCGAATGCAAATGGGAACAATTCTCAATGGATTTTATCAATGGTTTACCAAGAATTAGATCGGTCATGATAGCATTTGGGTGATTATGGATCGATTGGCTAAAAGTGTAAGGTTTATACTGGTCAAGTCGAATAGAAGGGCAGCTAAGTTAGCGGAACTGTATATGAACTGGGTAGTGAGATTTCATGGAGTACCTAAAGGTATTTTGAGTGACCGAGATCCATTATTTACTGGTGGGTTTTGGAAGAGCTTACTAGAGGCTTTAGGGTCAGAATTACATCTCAGTGCCGCGTACCATCCCCAAGACGACGGTCAAACAGAGAGGGTGAATCGTGTATTAGGGGATCTCTTGTGAGCTTGTATATTAGATTTTGGGGGGTCATGGGATCACCATTTGCATCTGGTTGAGTTCGCATATAATAATAGTTATCAGTCCAATATCGGTATGGCTCCATTTGAAGCTTTGTACGGGAAACCGTGCAACTCACCATCATGTTGGTTGGAAACCTGTGAGAAATTTGTGCTTAGGCCAGATGTAATAAGAGAAACTTCAGATTAGATCAAGGTTATTCGACAGCGAATGAACGCTACCCAAGATAGGTAGAAGACTTTTGCTAATAAAAGACGAAGAGATTTGAAATTCTCCATTGGTGATTTGGTATTCGTCAAGATTTCTCCGTTGAAGAGTGTGATTCGGTTTGGTAGGAGAGGTAAGCTAGCACCAAGGTTTGTTGGTCCATTTCCAGTTCTCAAACGAGTTAGGAATTTGGCGTATAAAGTTAGATTGCCTGACAAGATGGCAGGAGTACATAACATATTTCACATTCCCCAATTAAGGAAGTTCGTGCATGATTCTGATATGACTATTTCACCAGATCAGTTAGATGATATCGAGGTAGAATCCAAGGTAGCTGGAAACCGCAGACCGGTTCGTATTGTCGAACACGATACGAACCAACTTCGGAGGAAGATGGTGAAACTGGTTAAGGTCCAGTTGGGTGATAATGGGAATGACTGTACTTGGGAAACCGAGGAGAACATAAAGAAGTCGTATCCAGAGCTATTTATGTAGTAAGATTTTAAAGGCGATATAGTTATTCCCTTGTTCATAAACCGCATGCTAGGATAGGCTTGTTGTGTTTAGTATGTATGTTCGATTGTTTGTAAATGGTTGATAGGCAAGCGGGACACTATTATAAGTTTTCTTGGTTAAGGAATTTCAAGAGCGAAATTTCTTAAGGGGGGTTGGGAGTGTAACGACCCGTGTTCTACGTATCGGAGGATCGTAGAATATTTGTTTTATTTTTGTACGAAGTCATATGGTTGTGTAACTTTGGGAAACGACTATTGGGGTCATTTCCCACACACGATTTTTTCCGGATTTATAATTAACCTTTTTCCCCTGGCAAATCTTGTTTCTCCTATAACATTTGATTGGTAAGGTGTTTTGACCTGAAACCACTTCCATTGGATTCAGATGATGGTTTCTCATTTCGTTGAGTGGTCACACTAGTCAAACGGACTTACCGTTTGGGAGATATGGCTAATATAAGATTTGAAAGATGGAAAACAACCTAATTGGGCTTAATTAAGTGATTAACAACTAGGCCCATAACCCAATTCGGGATTAGGATTATGGGAGGGCTGAAAGGAGTTGGAGAATCATCTCCTTTCATTTTTCTAGCCGCTACAAACCTTTTCCAAACCCTAATCATGGCTTTCATCTTCTAAATCTCTCTAATCACTCTCTAATCATAAATTAATCAAATCTACATCAAATTAAGTCGGATTAACACCAAATTCGAGTTAGAGCTGCTGCACTACATAGGAATTCGAGCCAAATTAGTAAAAGTTTCAGATCCATCATTTATTATTGGCTAAGGTGAGTGATTAGTATGTTTATTCACAAATTACGGCTAATTAGGGGTGATTAGTGATAATTAGTGAAATTATAATGCTAAAAATTCTAGAAACATATGTAAAGATTATAAAACAATATTTTATGTCGTTGGTATGAATTTGGATTAATTTGGATTAAGTTTGCTAATCCTATAGTTAGACAGGGTTAATGGGGAAAACATGGATTTGAGTATGTTTGATCTAAATTAACATGTGAAATTATTGTATTGATGTTTTTGGTTGATTCTACATGTTACTACTGCTGTTTGGTATGTTTTATGATTGCATAGGGAAGTTAGAATGGTTGAAAAAGCCATCATTTGGCAAAAATAGCTTGCTGGAAACCTGTAGAGTTTCGGTCTGGATAGGAGGAGGAGACCCAATCTGAACCGGATAGGAGAAGGAGACCAATCCGAACTGGATAGGAGAAGGAGACCCAATCCGAATCGGATAGGAGGAGGAGACCTGAACCGAACCGAATAGGAGGAGGAGACCCAAACCGAACCGGATAGGAGGAGGAGACCCGAACCAAACCAAACCAAACCGAACACCAATTCGACCAAAATCCAAGATGCAATTGAAGTCCAAGTGGGAAGTTATCACTCACGCTCCAGATGGGAACCAACGAGTTAACTTCAAGAATTGGGATTTGCTGCGGCACGTTGCAAAGGAGTTATGAATATCTATAACTTTGGTTCACCAATGAGGGAGGGGGCTTTCAAATGAACCAGAACCAGTGCGGTGTGGACTGGTTGGCCTGTACCCAGAGCCAGGGCGGTGCGGGCTGGGTAGGGCTATTGACTATAGAGCAGGCCGGTGTGGTCATAGAAATAGTTGTACGGAGTCCAGGGCGATGTGGACCCGTCATGTCCCCAATGGATTTGGTGCTCAAAGCGGTGGATATCGTATGCATTACGCACTGAGCGAGAAATGTGAGGAATGATTTCTATGTTTGATGTTTGTTATCACCATGACACATACACTTCCATTTTACACTCTGTATTAGTGTTACCTTAGAGTATTGTACATCTTGTTGTGCTAACTCTTTGGTTGTTGGTCCAGGTCAGGTATGATTATTTACACCTGTTATTGCTTTATTCAATTACATAGATTTGCTATCGCTCACACCAGACTTTCGTCTGACCTACAGTTTTATGTCTCTTCTTATTACTCTGGGTGCTCATAAATGAGCAGACTAGAGGCAGGTTAGGTGGTTATGCACAAGTAGCTGTTCGGAGACTAGCAGGACACTTCCACGTACTTGATACATATTCTTCCTGTGTTGTTGTAGGTCACTGCTTTGGGCATTAGTAGTGTACCTCTCTTATTTCCTTTTAGAGACAGTATTTTAAAGTTGTAATAATTGGATATGAAGTTGTATTTCGGATTCCGCTACTCGGATGGATATGGTTCAGTTTTCAGCTTATGTACCATCTCGTCTGTTTTATATCAAGTTATGTTATTATTATATTTTATTCCATGCGCTGTGAGATATACTATAGGTCCTTTGGTAATTCACAGTTTCAACACTTTTGACGATCGTCTCGTGCTAGTCGGGCATTGGCGCAGCGCATTCCGGGGAAATGTCTGATGGTACGGGGCACCCATCATATATTACCCATTGCACGTAATACCTCCTTTTGGAGTTCAATACTTGAACTATTCACAAATTATTCACATTAGAAGCATTGTAAGAATGGCACTCGCATTTCATACTCTGTTAACGGACACTTGTGGCACTGTAATGGCATTAGATGATTGGTTATGTTATGATATGGATGAAATAAATGATTAATTAAATAATTTTTGTTGGTTGAAAACCCAACACGGGTCTTGGGATGAAATTTGACTCACACATCTCCCTAGTGTGAAATTGCGGTTAATTTGTTGATTGTCAGATTTATGTAAGCGTCAATTATTTGGTTGAAGCTTAAAAAAAATGCACATTGGATGTCATTTTGGATGTTGGTGGTTGTTTACAACTATTGTTGCATACATATGATGAACAGAATCCACATAATTTTTTTTATATGGATATTGGTTGAATATTATTCCAATCCCGAATAAATATGAATGGTTAAATAATATAACATTCAATGAAATTTGGAACTTGGTTTTGATGTCCGATTTTGGATGGACACGAAAATATTGGAAACTATAAAGCATAATTAAGTAGAAAACACTATTAATAGATTTTTATATCGATTTTATTCATTTTTAAAATGAGTATTGAGAAGACTGAATTTCAAAATATGACATTTTGAAATATTATCTTTTGAGATCATAACAAAATGCAATGTTCAATTTTAATTTTAAATTGAAATGGAAGTTGAAATTGTTTTTAAATGAATTTACAAACATTTTATAAAATATGTTTTGAATGGAAATTGACAAGATATATTATATATATTTAAATGGTTTGAAAAGAACGTATCGCGCAGCGACCGTTCACGAATTTTGAGCATTAGCTTTGAATGGATGAACGGGAGATCCGACCGTCGGATTCTCCTAAAATCGGAACTGTTGGTTTCATATTGAGAAGATCTTTTAAATATATATGTGAGATTTAAATTTAAATGGTTATATTTTAAAATATATCCAAATCAAATTTGGAAAAGGTCGCTATGGATGCAGTTCGGTGGATGATATTGGAAACCGACTGTAAGGACCTTATAAAAATTTTTAAAAACGTGAACAAAGTATGAAAAATCATAATAAATGATTTGGAAAGATTTTGGATGAGACAGTCCACATTTAAAAATATAAAAATATTTTTATCAGAATGAACTAGTTAATACCTATAATATTAAACCAAAGATTTTTAGAATTAATAAATTGGATTTGTGAATGTATTTTAAACCTAACCAGAAGTTTCCAACATATATAGTGGAATGTATTAGAAACAGAAATTATCTTCAGATATTATCTATATTGGATTCTGTGATTACACGGATATCGTTGAAGAATTCGGAAGATATTGAAATCGTTATTCTAAAACGATATCTGTTTTCAGAATTTGGTATTGAACATAAGTCGATATTATTTTCATTTAAAGCCTTGTATTTAATATCAAATTGGATTTGGTTTGTTGTGAATGGTATCTTAAATAAAATTTTCTTAAACCCACTTATTAAAGGAATAAATCTTTTAATTAAGATTGTGAACGAAGTTTTCTGGTTTATTTTATTAAATTGGAATAGAATGGAATTCGATTAATAATAATTGAGATGAGCTTTTATAAAGGAAGATGTTTACTATTTATGGAATTTAAAAAGGCTTTGCTATTATTCCACTTATAGTATTAGTAGGATATGGAAATCTATATTGATTATAATTTGCTCAGATTTCCGTGAAGATTCCAAATTAATGGAAGATGATTTTGGGTTTAATGAACGATGTTTTACATGCATTTGTTCTTTAGACCAAGTAAAGAAAGGATAAATTTCCTAAAGTTGAATAATTAGGTAAGGATTTTTGAAGATTAAAACTAAGCTGGAGTTTTAATAAATCTTTAATTAGATTGAAATGTGAATGAGATAATTAAACATATCAAACAAAAGAAATGATCGAGAATGGAGTATCACTAGTTTTACTCCATGTGATAGCTAAATCTTCAGTTAGATTTGAAAAGTTAAATTGTAATTAAATTTACTAAAAACACTATGGGTGTTAAATATGGAGTATCACCAGTTTTTCTCCATGGGATGAATAGGTTGGGATTGGGATTAAAAAATGAGTAATTACTTTAGTAAGGCTCGTTAATCCCTACTAGTTAATAAATCTTAAGTTGGTTTAAGTTGAGAAGGATAAAATAAATTCTTTTGAAATGATTTTCTTGAATACATGAATAAAAGAATATTCTGGATTGGAATGAGATATGTGATATCTTTGTATGTTTATCACATGATTATAATGATGCGTGAGTTATTCGGAAAGACCGGGTATAACCCATTCTGAATAATTGTTACGATGATTAAAATTCGGCGACGAAGACGGTGGTTGAAGACTGCAGATCTTCACATCGAATGGATGATTACTATTGTCCTGATTGGGATGATCCCCCGAGACAAGATAATAAGTGGTGGTCATCCAAACATACTTGGAGATCGACGGGATATGCATCGACCTCTTTCCTGTATTGGACATATGGAATGAGGAATAAGGTGCCTCCGGTTTCGTTCAGATCCAGAACGGACCTGTAAATAGATTATGTTTGACATTGTATTGTGTGCTATATTCATTGATCTCTGCTAATTATATATCTATTTGGTGGCGGAGAATTTATTCTCTTGTTTAACACCGTTCTCTGAGATGTACAAGTTTAGGGGTTATATGTTCGCAGAGATCAAAGATATGGTATGGATTGACAATGTGACATGCTAAGATGCAAATGATCAAGACTTTTGTTGAAAAGAAAGGATTTGTGGATGATGATCAAAGCACGGCTTTAATTAGCATAGCTTTGTGTATAGCATTAGTTCGCGAGGCTCACACCCTGGTATGAGTCAAAAACGGGATAGTGATTACAGGGAGTGCATGTGTTTCTTTCAAGCTAGAAGTTGTGTCATGGTATGGAGCCCAAACATTTTTACTTATGTGGATGACAGATTGTGAGGCGCATCAGATATAGAGTCGACTAAAAGGCTCGAGTGATAGGTCCTATAGGACCGAGAAACGTATTGTTCAAGAATAACCAATCCATAAAAGTAAGAGTGGACCGGCCCTGAAGATCCAAGGGTTGATAAGGGTGTGATCTTGGGGCATTTGCTAGACTGTCTCGAAACTAGTAAGGAAGATCACTTGCCTCGACTCATGGATGGAATCCAATTTCCAATATGAGACTTTCAGCTTTAGGTGTAAACTTATATGGCGACATAATATATGGTACCTATGTCGTCTATGATTGATACATTTATATTTGAAGTTGTTTTGAAACTATGCACTTATAGTAATATCAAAATGATTTGTTTTTTAAGCGTATCAAGCATGTTTGGCTATAATAAGGCAAAAATCTATCCTCTGGTTTGTGTGGCATTGTGTGATTGGACTTGAGTCTTATAATTGCTTCATTTTTTAAAAAGCATCGCGTTGTTTTGTTTCAAACTGATACATATGTAGGGTAAACCCATTATGTGTCATATGGCATGGTCCCATGATTTTCCAACCTTTAAAAGCAAGATTTAATAACTGTTTTAAAGTCTCACACCAGTCACATGACTGACTCGGAGTTTATTGTTTTTGCCTAAACTTTGGGTGCCTAGATTTTCCACACGGACATCTAGTAGTTTTGATGTTGCAGATATTTATTTAACAAGATCCTGGTTTACAGTTGAAGTCATATTCGGAAATCTTTTTATTCATGTATTTCTTTCAGTTGTGTTAGTTGATGTATTTCTGATGTGCATTGTATTTAAACATTTTTATTTCTACTGCTATGTAAATTATTATTTTCAGATATTGTATTTCCGCTGTGTAACATTTGTTCGTACTCTAATATATTCTTGTACTTGGATGTAAATTGTTGTAATACCATTGAAATATTCTATTATTCTGTGTTTCGATATGTCATGTTCTCATACAATCCGCGTTCCCCATCTCTTCGGAGGCCGGGGGATTTTGGATCGTAATAGTTTGGTATCAGAGCTTTGGTTTACAAAGCTCGAGAGCAAGATATGTTAGAACCGAAAAAAAGAATTCATCATAGATATAATTAGTAACATTCTATTAAAGAATACTGATTAAAGATAGGATCAACAGTATCCTAGAATGGGGAACTCGTTAGAGATGGGTTAGTAATGCCCTAGAATGAGTTGAGAGTGGCATGTTTATAAGTAAAGTATTTGCGATTATATATAATCCGATCTTAGGAAATATATTTCTAAATATATATAAAAGTTATATGTTTGGAAAGTTAATTAATCAATTGAATATTTATGTGATTGTTTGATTTCCGGTTTGGTACTTATGACGTCTGAATTAAATAAATTAGACGGAACCTTCGGAGAGTTTTTGACATTGAATATACAAAACACTTGTTATTTAATTCAGCTGAGTTAAGTTAAAATGAATTGCAAATTTAGTTATAATTTTATTTATATATATATGTATATATATACACATATACATATATATGTTGAGCGGGTTATTGGCTTAGCATTGAATAGAGAAATAAATTGCGTGCCCTACAAACAGGTGCACCTTTATGAGTTGGTTGTGCAATTTTATTATTATATTAACTACTGTGAGTGATTTGGATGCGCTATGATGGTTATTCCGTGTAAAATTAAACATACGTCATAGTATAGTAACAAGTAAATTATGGACTACGCCGCATAACATACTGCTGAAGATGGCATAGCATATCATATTCCATATAAGCATTTGGCGCTTATATGATGAGGTTTGGATTACCATATGAGCAAGATGCTTGTATGGCGAGGACTGAATTACAGGCTGAACTGAGAACTGATTATGGACTTAATAACCTATAATGGTAAATTGCAGGATTTAATAACAAACCCTACACAGGTCTTGAGATGACAAACATACACACGTCATGTCTCTTTTGTTCCAGTTTCGGTGCGTGGGTATGGGGGGAGCAGGGTATATAAATCATAATGGGTGCACATAATTGATTTGTATACGATATATTAATTTATTGGGTGCCTAATACGGCCTAATAAATTTTCCAGATCAACCCATACAAAGGAGGTTACGGTGAAATTTTTGAGAAATTTAGGGGGTTAGCCGAATTTTAGAGAAATTTAGAAGTTCTTAGAGACTGAAAAGTTGAAGAACTCAAGCCAGAATGGAAGGTGAATTTGTTAGTTAAACAACTCTCAGCTCCGTTCTTTTTCGAGGACGAAATTTTTTTAAGTGGGGAGGTTGTAACAATCCGGAATTTCAGAACCAATTTAAAATTTTGTTTCAAGTTATTTTAAGGAATTTGTTAATATAAATTGGTTATTTTTGCTAAATAAAATTTGAGAACAATTTTAAATTATATTTAATTTGACAAAAAACAAAATCACTAAAATTATTAAATTGATTAATAAGCCTTGTATTTGAGAATTTTGAAATTTTGATTTTTAAAATCACCGCATAGCCCTTAAAAAGTGAAATTTTGCTAGCGAGCTCAGAATTCAACGAGACTACTTTTGTTGGATTTAGATTAATAAGTCATGGCTAGATTTCAAATTTCATGCGAAACAGGGTTAGTATGTGGCCATGAGAGACAAACCCGTTTGGGATAAACCTGACAGTCAGTTTACAAAAAAAATATTATTGAAACAATCTCAGAATTCAATTTCACTTTATTTTGGATTCGTATCATCAAATAATGATAGAACCCAGAATTTCATAATTTTTGGAGTTAGCGTTTGGGCGTACAAGAAGAAAATATACGCTAAAATCGCATTTTTGAAGCTAATTTGAGCATATTTGAGAGATTAAACGGAAGGTCAAACGAACTCGGAATTTGACGAAACTTGATTTGTTGGATTCATCATTGCATGTATATCTCGTGCCAAAATTTCATGGCAAACGGAGATTGTTGGAGTCGGGCGATCGAAGAGAAAGAGCGATGAGTTCTCTTACTTAAATCCTTTCTCTCCTTTCTCTTTTCATAATTCCTCCTTCCCTCTTCCTCCTCCTTTCACAATTTAATGGCCTACTCCCCCTTGCCCCCGCTGCCGCACACTCTACCTGTCGCTGGCCTCTCCCATGCCACCTCCTCTTCCTCCCCTCTTCTCTTTCCTCTCTCTCTCTCCTACTCCCTCCTCCTTTTTTCTAAAACCCTAGCACTTCTCCTCCACCAAAATCTCGTCCCCCGACTCCAACAATGCAGCCACTGCCTCACTTACCACCTGCACCGCCAGTCAGGCCTCCCCCTTCGGACGAGGGCACCATCTCCTCCAAAATCCTCTCTTTTTCAGTTTATCCCATTTGCAAATAACCCCCTCCCCTTCTTTTCTCAGTAACTTCTTCTACGTGCATTTCTAGCCGAGGCCCCTTAAATGAAAGTCGTAGATATCATTTTTCTCTAAGAAATGCACATATCAAAATCGAATTTTGGAGTTCGGAGCTGCTTTAGAAATGCGATTGAAGTTGACTGACCTGAGCCTATTTTGGCGATTTTTGGTGAATCCGTGTATTTTCAGAAGAAAATGCACTAGGAAAAAGTTGTCTGGATTGGCCTTTTCGTGTTAGTGGAAAAAATTGTTGAAGATTGAAGGTTATATGCAAACTGTAGAGGCAGAAAGGTGGATTTGAGTTGCGGAGAACGACAAACGGCGAGTGCCCGACAAGAAAATCTCCATAAAAAGTGTCATAACGATTGGTTTAGCTTGGGTGAGAACTTCTATCTAAAATATTTAAACTAAGGGATTCTTGCTTTAATTAGTATATTAGAGTGGTTAATTAGTTATGAATTTTAGGTTGCTAAGTAATGTGGTGAAAATTCGTAAGTTGCAAGTTAGAAATTGTATTATGTTACAATTAGAACGACATTTATATTTTTCATGTAGTTATATTACCCATTGCATGTAATAACCCTTTTTGTATGGATTTCATTCAATATATATATCCAACAATAGCTGTAAACAACTATCAACGTCCAAAACGACATCCAATGTGCATTTTATAAATTTTTAATCTAAGCTTCAACCAAATAATTGACGTTTACATAAATTTGTCAATCAACCGATTAACCACAATTTCAAACCAGGGAGATGTGTGAGTCAAATATCATCCCAAGACTCGTGTGGGGTTTTCAACCAACAACAATTATTTGGTTAATCATTTATTTCATCCATATCATAATGTAACCAATCATCGAATGCCATTTACGGTGCCATAAGTGTCCATCCACGGAGTTTGAAATGCGAGTACCACATATTCATACGACGCTTCTACTGCAAATGATTTGTGAATAGTTCAAGTTATATGGATATTGGTTGAATATTATTCCAATCTGAAATAAATATGAATGGTTAAATAATATATCATTCATTGAAATTTGAAACTTGGTTTTGATGTTCGATTTTGGATGGACACGAAAAAATAGGAAAATATGAAGCCGAGTTAACTAGAAAACACTATTTTGACTCGAATGGATTTTTATATTGATTATATTCATTTTTAAAATGAATATTGAGAAGACTAAATTTCAAAATATGATATTTTGAAAATATTATCATTTGAGATCATAACAAAATGCAATGTTCAATTTTAATTTTAAATTGAAATGGAAGTTGAAATCGTTGTTAAACAAATTTATACACATTTTATAAAGTACGTTTTTAGTGGAAATCGATGAGATATATTATATATAAATAAATTATTTGAATAGAACGTATCGCACAATGACCGTTGACGAATTTCGACCAATAGCTTTAAACAGACGTAACAGGAGATCCGACCGTCGGATTCTCCTAAAATCGAAATCGTTGGGTTCGTATCGACAATATCTTTCAAATGAATATATGAGATTTAAATTTGAACGATTAGATTTTAAAATATATCCAAATCAAATTTGGAAAATATCGCTACGGATGTCGTTCGGTGGCCGATATTGGAAACCGACTGTAAGGGCCTTATTAAAATTATCAAAAACGTGAATAAAGTATGAAAATCATAATAAATGATTTGGAAAGATTTTGGATGAGATAGTCCACATTTCAAAAGATAAAGATATTTTTATCAGAATGAACTAGTTAATACCTAGAATATTATTCCAAGGATTTTTAGAAATAATAAATTGGATTTGCGAATGATTTTTAAACATAACCAGAAGTTTCCAACATATAAATTGGAATGGATTTGAAATGGAAATTGTCTTCGGATATTTTCAATATTGGATTCCGTGATTATACGGATATCGTTGAAGAATTTGGAAGATATTGATATCGTTATTCCAAAACGAAATCTATTAGTTTCAGAATTTGGTATTGAACATAAGTCAATATTATTTTCATTTAAAGCCTTGTATTTAATATCAAATTGGATTTGGGTTTGTTGTGAATGATATCTTAAATAATACTGTTCTTAAACCCAATTATGAAAGGAATAAATCTTCTATTTAAGATTGTGAAGGACGCTTTCCGATTTATTTTATTAAATTGGAATTGAATGGAATTCAATTAATAATATTCGGGATGAGCTTCTGTAAAGGAAGGCTTTAATTATTTATGGAATTTAAAAAGGCTTTGTCGTTATTCCACTTATAGTATTAGTTGGATATGAAAATTTATATCGATTATAATTAGTTCAGATTTCCATGAAGATTCTATATTAATGGAAGATGATTTTGGGTTTATTGTGAACGGTGTTTTACATGATATTTATTCTTTAGCCCAGATAAAGAAAGGATAAATTTCCTAAAGTTGAATAATTAGGCAAGAATTTTTGAAGATAAAAACTAAGTTAGAGTTTTAATAAATATTTAATTAGATTGAAATGTGAATGAGATAATTAAATTTATCAAACAAGAGAAATGATCGAGAATGAAGTATCACTAGGTTTACTCCATGCGATAGTTAAATCTTAAATTAGATTTAAAAAGTTAAATGGTAATTGAATTTTCCAATAATACTATGTGCGTTAAATATGGAGTATCACCAGTTTTGCTCCATGGGATGAATAGGTTGGGATTGGGATAATAAAATGAATAATTACTTTGGTAAAGCTCATTAATTCTGACTAGTTGATAAACCTTAAGTTGGTTTAAGTTGAGAAGGATAAAATAAAATCTTTTGAAATGATTTGCAAGAATACATGAATAAAAGAATATTCTGGATTGGAATGAGATGTGTTATATCTTTGTGCGTTTATCACATGATTATAAAGATGCGTGGGTTATTCAGAGAGACCGAGTTTAACCCATTCTGAGTAATTGTTGCGACGATTAAAAGTCGACGATGAAGACGGTGGTTGAAGATCGGAGATTTTCACATCGAGTGGACGATTATTGATCTCTTGATTGTGTTGATCCCCCATGACAAGGCAATAAGTGGCGATCATCCAAATGTACTTGGAGATCGACCGGATATGCGAGGGCCTCTTTCCTGTATTGGACATATAGGATGGGGAATAAGGTGCCTCCAATTTCGTTCAGACCCAGAATAGACTTGTAATGGATTATGTCTGACATTGTATTGTGTTCTATATTCGTTGATATCTACTAAATATTTTTTGTTTTTGGTGGAGGAGAATTTATTATCTTGCTTAACACCCTTCTCTGAGACGTATGAGCTTCGAGGTTATATGTTGGCAGAGATCAATGATATGGTATGGATTGACAGTGTGGCATGCTAAGATGCAAATGATCAAGGCTTTTGTTGAAAAGAAAGGCCTTGTGGATAATGATCAAAGCACGGCTTTAAGTAGCATAGCTTTGTGTACAACATTAATTCGCGAGCCTCACACCCCGGTATGAGTCAAAAATGGATAGTGACTGCAGGAAGTGCATGCGTTTCTTTCTACCTAGAAGTGGTGTCATGGTATAGAGCCTAGACATTTTTACTTATGTGGATGATGGATTATGAGGCTCCTCGGATATAGAGCCGACAAAATTGCTCGAGTGACAGGTCCTATATAGGACCAGGAAACGTATTGTTTAGGAATAACCAATACACAAAAGTATGTGTGGACCGGCCCTGAAGATCCGAGGGTTACTAAGTGTGTGATCCTGAGGCATTTCTTAGAGTGTCTCGAAACTAGTGAGGAAGATCCCTTGCCTTGACTCATAAATGGAATCCAATTTCCAATACGCGACTTTCGGTATTAGGTGTAAACCTATATGGCGATAAAATATATGGTACCTATGCCGTCTATAATTGATACATTTATATTTGAAGTTGTTTTGATAATATGCACTTATAGTAATATCAAAATGATTTGTTTTTAAACCGTATCAAGCATATTTGGATACTATAAGATTAAACTCTATCCTCTGGTTTGTGTTGCATTGTGTGGTAGGACCTAATTCTTATAATAGCTTCATTTTTCAAAAAGCATCACGCTGTTTTGTTTCAAACTGATATTCATGTGGAGTAAACCCGTTTCGTGTCATACGGCATGATCCCATGATTTTCCAACATTTAATAGTAAGATTTAATAACTATTCTAAGGTCTAACACCAGTCCTATGACTGACTTGGAGTTTACTATTTTCGCCTAAATTCTGGGTGTCCATATTTTCCACATGAGCAGCTGGTAGTTTTGGTTTTGCAGATATTTATTTAACAGGATCCTGGTTTACAGCTACAGCCATATTCAGAGAGCTTTGTATTCATGTATCTATTTCAGTTGTGTTAGTTGATGTATTTCCATTGTGCATTGTATTTACACATTTTTATTTCCGCTGTTATGTAAATTATTATTCTCTGATATTGTATTTCTGCTGTGTAACATTTGTTCGTACTCTGATATATTTTTGTACTCGGATGTAAATTGTTGTAATAGCAATGAAATATTCCATTTTTTTGTGTTCCAATGCGTCGTTTTCTTATATAACCCGCCTTTCTCGTCCCTTCGGAGGCCAGGGGATTTCGGATCGTAACATCTTTGCTAGGCAGGGCCGGCCCTGAAGGTTTGGAGGCCCAAGGCAGAAAAAGGGAAAAAAGTTCTGGACAAAATGAAGTGGGAAAAAATTCCAGTGCATGAGCAAGTGGAGAATGCAATGCTGGTATTCGTACCTGGGTTCCTAGATTGCAAGGCATGATACTCTATCACCCGGCCACTTACTCCTTCAGATTTTGTAACACAAACTATTTTATATGGAGGAAATCATGAAATTTTGAGGCCCCCGCCGGCCTGAGGCCCTAGGCGGCCACCTGGGTCGCCTTGGGCCAGGGCCGGCTCTGTTGCTAGGGCTGAACAAATTATAGGTTGGGTTAGGTTAGTCTAAATATTTCATCCGACCCGTATAGGTATGGGTTTAAGGTAGTTCAACCTATATCTGACCCTATATGAGGTTGGATATGGGTTGGGTTGAAGTATGGGTTTGGTCGGGTCTAGCAGGGTTGGGTTGTTTGAATATAATAAAAAATTCGATTATAAGGGAATTTTTTAAAAATAATAATAAAATATTCAGCATAATATATTAGATTTTAGCTAGCATATTGCATTTAAAATAGTGGATTCATTATAAGATATATTTTATTAAAATTTTATTGCAAACCACATCTTATGATATTAATTTACTACATAGCAGAGTAAGTGATTCATTTTAAAGTACATTAAAATGCTCTTTAAAATATATTTGCCTAATTCTATCTAGTTTGGACTGACGTGAAATGTGATTTTTTGTATATTTACTATCGAATACATAAACATTATTCTAGAATTATACTATTCTAATTTTAAGTGGGCTGATATTGAATTAGTTTTTTAATATAGGGTTGGGTTGGGTTAAAATAAGGATGGGTTGTACAAAATATCAAACCCGGCCTATATATAGTATGAGTTACAAATTGTGACCCATATCTAACACGAACTAGGATGATTTGGGTTGGATTCACTACTAGAATACAGGGTTATTCTAACGGCTCATTGTCGTTGGCAGCCATTGGAATAGCCATTGGAATAGTGTTCACGAGTTCCTATGGAATATTTCCAACGGCTTCAAACGGTGAATGCCATTTGAAACCGTTTAAAAACAAAGACCAAATAGTCATTGGTAAAACTGGGTTATTTTCTTTATAACAGCAAACATATAACCTTCCAGCCACCCCATTTCCAATCCAATCCAATTCCAATTAATTTCACATGTATAATAATAACAATATATACAACCAAAACAAATCAAAGAAACATCAATATAAACAAAACAAACCATCCAAAAATCCAAAAACTAACACATACATGTTCATAAACCAAATACATCAAAGTTACATGCCCACAAACCATCTAAAGATATCAGAAGTATCATCCTCACCCGCTTTGTGCCAAAATATACAACATTCAAAGAAAATGTCACCGTCTTCAAGTTATAGAAAACACATACCTCAAGCTTCGCCTCCGGAATCAGCCGACGACGAAGGACGACTATTATGATGGTGAACATACTTCACAAACTTATGATTTAGCTACTCTAACTGCGAAGTCTGAAGATGACTCTGATCATGTAGCTGCTCAACCATGATTCTAAGCTCTTTCATTTCTTCTTTGTATTGGGCCATCTTAGGTTGTCGAGTCTGCAAGTAGAATGAATAGTAAAAATGTTATGTAAGCATATAAAATATTATAACGTTGTATATTTAAATGTTAATTTATTGTATGTATGCAAAAGGATTCATTACCGTCAGGTTACCAAAGCCACTATTCTCACATCCACGTCGCTGAGAGCTAGACATAATATACCTGCCACATTGATACAAAAAAAATTAATAATAATTATGATATGATTAACTGTTTAAAAAATAATACATGCTACACAGTTGTCATGTTGTGTATGTGTTGTGTATGTGATTATACACTTATTGACGTTAAAATTGAATAAATTGGATAAATGCAATATTAAGAATAGGTAAATGTAATTTGAATAGTTGTGAAAATTACAGAATTTTTCTCAGTCTTCATCATTTTTTGATTCAGACTCGGTTTCGTGTTCTATATCGTTTTCCTCTACAGTCTCAAATGCATCGAATAATACGATTGCCCCTTCATTTAAAGGTCCAAAATCAGTTTGATCGTCTGAAAATTGTTATTTCAACATTTTCCTCTAGATCTGCTTGATAGGCTTGTTCATCAGGAATATTTTTTCCATCGAACGTAAATCTTGTTTTGGTTTTAAAAACCACATACCAGTCTTCTTTATCCCTTTTTAGAGACGGATAAGGGGCATAATAAGCTTGTAGGACTTGTTTAGCTAGAACAAAAGGGTCGTACTTTTGATAACGTGAGGTATGTTTAATTTCTACAAGATTATACTTTGGATGCACATTAATACCAGAATCTGGAACATTGTGAAACCAGTTGCATCTAAACAAATAAACATCCTCTACGGGCCTTGTAAAATATGTAAATTGCAAAATCTGAGTTAACTCGCCATAGAAATCATTTATATGATTACTAGGATCTTCACTGCCTTTAACAAATACACTAGTATTATTTGTTAATTTTCAGCACCGAATTTTTTGATGTTTAATTTATACCCATTAACAAAAATATTGGATATGTTTTGACTTTTCTTTTCGGTCTAAAGGCTAAATGTTTCAATCCTTCGTCGAGCACATGATTTATGGGATCAAAAACGTAGTTCCTATACCAACTACTGAAATCTTTGCTTAAATCACAGCTTTGATTTTGTGATTCATAAATACAACAAACACAAACATTATATGTTACATTATTATTAACACATGTAACTTAAATTTAATAAAACTTGAAAAAAAAAATTGAGTACCTAACAAAAGGAGCAAATTCAGGACAATTAAGAAGAATGTATGCGTGTGCTACATGACAATCTTTATCATTTAGCTATATTTCCACATATTTTCCAACATGTCGGGCATGTTGTTTAAAAATAGATAATGTTGATTCAGAAGAAGAATCTTGTTCAACCCTCTAATCATTACGTGGAACGCTTCCAAATGATAAGTTCACATGATCATTAAAATAATGAGAGGAAAAAAAAGAAGCATCTTCTTCGATATATGATTTGCAAATAGAACTTCAACTTGAGGTTTTGTCTCACATTTTTCTTTAAATGATTTAAGTACCTAATAAAAAATATTTCGGTTCAATCTTAAGTTCTATTTATAATTAAACTAACATTTGATTTGAATACTTAGTATAATAACATATCTTTCGAATGGATACATCCATCCATATTGCACAAGACCTCGTAGACGCGCTTCCTTTGGAAGATGAACAAGTAAATGCTCCATTACATTAAAGAAACCTAAAGAAAATAATTTCTCCAGTTTGCAGACCAATACAGGTATTTCTTCTTCAAGTTTAAGTAGACAGTCAACTTCTAACGTAGTTGAACAAAGCTCCTTGTAAAATAAGCTAAGTTCTGTTATTACATTCCAAACTTTTCAAGGTAACAATTCTTTGAATGCGATGGGTAATTAATTTTCCATCATTTCATTACAATCATGGCTTTTCATTTCACTTAGTCTTTCGTTTTAATAGTCAACACATCTGTGAAGATTAGAGGAAATTCCATTGGGAAAACACAATTCTTCCACCCATTTTAACAGTATTTTAACTTGGTTATTGACTGGTTCATAGCATGCTCTAGGTTTTTTTACTGTCATTAGGATTCATATGAAGCTCAAGACGATTGCATATTTCCTCTATATCACGTCTAGATTTCAGATCGTCCTTAGTCTTTTCCTTCACATCTAGAACTGTATTAAATACATTTTTGCTCGTTATGCATTGTTGAGTCAAGGAACTCATGAAGTTTTTTGATTAATAACAAACATATGATTCATTATTGACAAAAAGAAATGATTAATGGTTCGACAAAGACACAAAGAGCTTCATAAGGTATTTTATATCAGAGGCTGATTATTTTGTGAGTTAGTAGTGTTATTATTGTTAAAATCTATCCTTAAATAATCATATCCCTCAATATTGGAATATATATATAATATGTGTGTCTGCACATTCACATGGTTTTCTGGCCAAAACCGGTCGAGTCAATGAACTCATGAAGTTTTTTGATTAATAACAAAGATATGATTCATTATCGACAAAAAGGGATGATTAGTGGTTCGACAAAGACACAAAGAGCTTCATATGGTATTTTATATTAGCGGCTGATTATTTTGTGAGTTAGTAGTGTTATTATTGTTAAAATCTATCCTCAAATAATCATATCCCTCAATATTGGAATATATATATAAAATATGTTTGTGTGCACATTCATATGGCTTTCTTGCCAAAACCGGTCGATCGGTCAAATTCCAGCGGTCGACCGATTCTGCCCAAAAAACCCTATGAACATGAACACATATATATAACGTATATATATTTTCAAATTCCAGTTTGCTGGTAATTTTTTACCTGTCGACCGTTTTTAAACAAAAGCAACTATTCGAATAGTCACTTCCATTCCTTCAAGAGTTGCTTCTTCTCCTCTTCATCAATGGTCATATCTATTGATTGTAACTTTTTACTAATGGTTACAACTATTTATCTCCTATATAAACACCTTGACATCATCAATTCTAATATCTAATTCTTTCTATCTATTCTCTATACTGTTGATTTCATTCTTGAATTCTCAAGCACTCAAACGCTCATATTCTTCACAATATCGTTCTTGAATCCTAGAATTTATATATTATTCTTTTGATTCAAACACGATATCATCTTCCAAAATCTTCACAAACACAAATTCTATTTGAGGATAAGATTATTGAAAGGTTGTACAAGAATTGACAAATTCATGTTATTGAGAACACATATTGTCAGAACTACAAGTCTACTCGTCTTGTTTGAAGTCCTCAGTGTTGTCAGAGGCAAGTTTGAAGTCCTCCGTGTTGTCAGAGGCAAGTTGCGAAGTCCTCGTGTTGGTAGAGGCATGAAATTCCCGTTCGGTTGCTCGGGTGTTGTAAACCTGTTCCTCCGGGTGAGGTAAGGTTGTTGTTAGTGAAAATCCAGAAAGAAGTCTGGGACTGGACATAGGACGGTGCTCCGAACCAATATAAAAATCTTTGGTGTGATATTTCTATTTTTACTGCATTTACTATTATATATTTCTATGATTAGCTATTACTTCATACTCGAATATTATTCGTCATGTTACATGATCCTTGTGAGTGTATTATACTAGCACGTACACTCCTACGTATTTTCAATTGGTATCAGAGCACGGTCATCTTATAACCGTAACACAGTTATTTGATATATTCTTGTAATATGGCAAATAACCCAAGTTCTAGCACTCAAAACAATACTTACATGGAAGGTCAATCAACACAAAGACCCCCATTTTTCAATGGACTTAACTATAGCTATTGGGCAACACGAATGTCATTCTTTATGCAATCAACAAATTATGATGCATGGAATGCTACCCAAATAGAGATAGTTAATCCTACAACTGATTATTCAGAATGGACACAGGCTCAGAAAACAGCAGCAGCTATAAATGCAAAGGCAATAAATATGTTGTTTTGTGCATTAGATCAAAATGAATATAACCGTGTTAGTATATGTACCACCGCATACCAAATTTGGCAAACGCTGAAAACCACTCATGAAGATACTAACAAGTTTAAACAAGACAAAATAGACATGCTGAAAAGTCAGTTCCAAAATTTCAAAATGAAGCCGAATGAAACAATCAATGATATATATTCACTGTTTCAAACTATTCATCATGCACTTATTGGTTTAGGATAAAAATATTCAGATTTTGATGTAGTCTCGACAATCCTACATTCTCTGACTAGTGAATGGGAAGGAAAAGTATTAGCGATTGAAGAAGATAATGACCTTTATGTCATGAAGCCGGATGAATTGATAGGAAATCTAATGTCCTATGAAGCAAATTTGCAGGCTAGAAAAAAACAGAAAGAAGAAAAGAAAAATGTAGCATTTCATGTCGGAAAAGATAAAGATGAATCAGATTCTAAAGATGAAGACTTAGCTTTTATGGCAAAAGGTTTCAAAAAGTTTTTGGAACAACAAAAAGCTAGTCGATATAACAAGAGAAAATCTGGTTCAAATAAGCCGTCATCATCAGTTATAGAATGTTTCAACTGTCATAAAAAGGGGCACATGCACAAAGATTGTCCAGAGCAAAAGAAGAAGTCATAAAATGACAAGTTCAAATATAAGAAGGACAAATCAAAGAAACGAGCTTCCTCAGTCACATGGGATGATTCAGACTCGTCTTCATCAGAAAGTGAAAGTGATTCAAAAAATGAACAAGCAAATATTTGTTTCATGGCAACAGAAGATGAGGTACAAATTCCTACATTTGATGAAGTTCTTGACATTAATGCTGAATTGATAGTTAAATTTAAAAATATGAAACGACAATGGAAAGAAGCCAAAGCAGATCTAAATAGAGCAGAGTTTGAACGAGATATGTTAAAAGACGAGAAGAAAATATTAGAAGAAGAACTTGAAAAAGCTCAAGAATCATCATCTAATATTGATTCTCAATTATCCCTTCTGAGTCAAGAAATCGAAACTCAAAAAGAGAAAAATGATGCTCTCACTACTGAAAATCACGAGCTTAAGGCAAAAATCAAAATTCTGGACCTAGAAAAAGCTAGCTTACAAACCAAGTTAGATAATATTTCCCAAAATGTTTCTAACTTCAATAAAGGTTGAGAAAATTTGACAAAAATCATTGAAAGTTCATAATCTGCTTCAAATAAACAAGGCTTGGGATATAAGAAACAAGATATCCAGAAACATCTTGGTTTCAAAAAGAAAAAGGCAAAACGAGATAAAACTAAGAAAAATCTTAGTTTGTTATGTTCCAAACCAAAACCAGTTATGAAGTTTCAAAAGTAAAATGTCAAGACAATCATGATATCAGTTCCTAAGACAAATAATAATTTGATTAGGAACAAATATATTCAGCACATTATGAATAATGTGCATTTCAATTCAAATTATGTATATAAAGGGGACACCGGACCCGTATGGGTTTGGACTCCTAAGACCTAACTCTTAGGACCCTATAAAAAGGTGGGTACCATGGACTTAATTTTATTTTTTGTAGGTCCCACTGAAGAAAAGAGGAAAGTGGATATTGGACAGTGGTTGCTTGAAGCATATGACTGGAGACAAGAGCTTATTGACAAATATTACTTACTCAGATGGTGGCTCCGTCACTTTTGGAGATAATTCAAAAGGCTATATCATCGGCAAGGGCGATGTAAGCAATTATGGTACATCTAACTTACCTCTTATTACTAATGTCATGCTAGTTAGAAATTTGAGACACAATTTACTTAGTACTAGTCAGTTATGCGATAAGGGCTTTAATATTTCCTTTTCGGATAATAAGCGTAGTATCTTAGATAAAGATCATAAGATAGTTTTCGAAAGATATAGAGACAAAAATATTTAAATTCTAAATATGAATATCAAACATAATTCAGATATGTGTCTTGTAGCAAATAATAATGATCCATGGCTATGGCACAAACGTTTCTATCACATAAGCTTCAGAACTATTGACAAGTTAGCTAAAAACAATCTAGTTAGACGACTACCCAAAATGAGCTTTACGGTTGATAACATTTGTGATGCATGTCAATTAGGAAAATTGACTAAATCATCTTTTAAATCCAAGAAAGTCATATCAAAATTACAACCACTGGAGTTACTACATATGGATTTATTTGGACCAACACAGGTTCAGTCAATAAACCATAGTCGATATGTGTTTGTAATTGTAGATGATTACTCTCGGTATACTTGGACGATTTTCTTGAGAAAACAAAAGTGATACTTTCGATCATTTCAAATCTTTCGTCAAAAGAATTCAGAAATTGAAATGGCTTAAAGTTAAAAAATATAAGAAGTGATCATGGCGGAGAATTCGAAAATAATGAATTTGAACATTTTTGTACAAAGAAAGGTATATATCATAATTTTTCGTTTCCTATATTTCCACAACAAAATGGAGTTGTAGAACGGAAAAACTGGGCTTTACAAGAATGTGCAAGAACATTATTAAATGGAACCACTTTACCAAAACATTTTTGGACAGAAGCTGTTGCAACTGTGTTATGTTTTGAATCGTGTATCCATTCGACCACTCACCAAAGATACATCTTATGAATTATTTAACCAAAGAAAGCCAAATATCTCATACTTTAAAGTTTTCGGTTCTAAATGCTTTATCTTAAATACGAAAGACCATCTTGGAAAATTTGATCCAAAGTCCAATGAAGGCATACTTGTCGGTTATTCAAAACGAAGCAAGGCCTATCGTATATTTAACAAAAGAACCAAAACTATTGAAGAATCACTCCATGTTTCATTCGATGAATTCTATCAACCTTCTCATAACATATCGGATGATGATGAAACTATAGTCACTAATAATCCGATCATCTCAAATATTTATTCTGACTCTGAAATAATTGAGAATATTCCTCAACCACGTGTGTTACCTTCTCCACAAACATTACGATCTCCTCCAAGGATATTAAGAGATCATCCAGTTCAAAATATAATCGGAGAAGTAACATCACAAATTAGAACAAGGAGTCAAGTCAATCAAATGGGTCATGTTGTGTTTCTTTCGAATATCAAACCTAAGAATCCAAAAGAAGCTTCTAATGATGATTACTGGATCATTGCCATGCAAGAAGAACTAAATCAGTTCGAACGCAATGATGTCTGGGAACTTGTTCCAAGACTAACTGATCAGTTAGTTATTGCTACTAAATGGGTCTATAAAAATAAGGCCGATGAACAAGGAAATATCACCAGAAATAAAGCAAGATTAGTAGCACAAGATATAACCAGGAAGAAGGCATCGATTATGAAGAAACATTTGCATCAGTTGCTCGACTAGAAGCTATCAGAATCTTGTTATCCTTTGCTTGTCATCATAATTTCAAACTTTATCAGATGGATGTCAAAAGTGCTTTTTTAAATGGATTTATCAAAGAAAATGTATATGTCGAACAACATCCCTTGTTCGTACATGAAACACATCCTAACTACGTATACAAACTCAAGAAAGCTTTGTATGGTTTAAAACAAGCACCTCGTGCTTGGTATGAACGATTACGCAGCTATCTTACTGATTCAGGATTTCAAATGGGCAAAGTCAATCAAACTTTGTTTATTAAACATTCTCGAAAAGATATATTGGCATCCAGATATATGTAGACGATATTATCTTTGGTTGCACAAACGATAAACTCTGTAAAGAATTTACGGATATTATGACCAAAGAATTTGAAATGTCTCATATGGGAGAATTATCATATTTTCTAAGTCTTCAAATCAAACAACTTTCAAATGGTATTTTTATTAATCAAGAAAAATACTGTGGAAATCTTATCAAGCGCTTCGGTTTAGAAAATACGTCTGGTAAACCTACTCCTATGAGTACAACTACACATCTTGAAAAGGATGAAAATGGAAAGAGTGTTGACCAGAAATTATATCGAAGCATGATTGGTTCTCTTCTTTATCTTACAGCAAGTCGTCCAGATACAATGATGACTGTTTGTCTATATGCACGATTTCAAGCAAATGCAAAGGAATCACATCTACAAGCAGTAAAACGTATAATTCGTTATCTTAATAAAACCAAAGATTTTGGTCTATTCTACCCAAAAGAATGTCCATTTGAATTAGTATCATATAGTGATGCTGATTTCGGAGGTTCTCGAACGGATAGAAAGAGTACAAGTGGTACGTGCCATTTTATTGGAAAATCACTTGTCTCTTAGTTAAGTAAGAAACTGAACCGTGTTTCACTATCAACATGTGAAGCCGAGTATATATCAGCAGCTCTTGCTTGTACTCAAGTTTTATACATGCAACAAACACTTCGAGACTTTGATATTTATTTATCAAATTCTTTTATATACTGTGATAACACCAGTGCTATAAACTTATCAAAGAATCCAGTAAATCACTCTTTAACCAAGCATATTGACATCCGTCATCATATTTTGAGAGACAATATTGAAAAAGGAAATATATGCCTCGAATATGTCCAAATTGAGCGGACATTTTTACTAAGCCTCTAGTTGAATCAAGTTTTATTACTTTGCGTAGAGAGCTTGGCTTAATTTCAAGAAATGAACTTGATATGTGAACACAGAAGTTATATATCATTTCTATATTCGGTTCATTTACTTTCAAAATGTTTAGCTATTTTATAGCAAATTCTATCTTTAGTAAAAGAATATGAGCTATTCATTGATTGTACGGCAATTACTCCTTGACATTTCTCCTCTACTACTCTATATATAGACAAACTCTATATAAGCTTATCACTCTTTCTCTTAATTTGCATCTTCGAGTCTATTAAATTCTCCAATATGGCTCATATCTGCGATGAATGCGCGCAAAAGTCTCACATTTCAGTTACTAGTTCAGAACCAAAGGAGTATTACTCTCCTGAGACTCTGAAAAGCAAATCATACTGCACTCATACCCCCGGTAATACGCCTTCATCTAAACATGCAAAGAAAGCACTATTTTGCTCGCCTCGTACTAAAGAAAAGATTAATGAGATATATCATTATCAGAAGCATCAAATGGATCTTCAGCGACAACTTCACTACGAGCAAAGACTTACTTCAGAATGATTATCATTATTAGAACATTTGTCATCATTTTTCTGTAGCACAAACAAACATGGAGTTTACGAACCCATGCCACATGCTCCTTCATCATCTAGGTGTCCAAACTCTTGGGATTGTAACTATAGTCGTAATGAAGGTGCAAAAGAAAAATAGTCGCTGTGGACACCTCGTATTAACGAGACCAAGGAAGAGCCAACCGAGAATAATTCAGCTACATCTCATTAATTTTGGTTTTTAATATGTTATGATGATATTTATGTATTTTTTCAAAAGTTATAGCATATATGTACTTCCTCGAAAGAATTCAATAAAGCTTCGATCGTTTCAAAAACAAAAAAGTGACAAAAGGACAGAAAAATAAAAATCTGGAAAACCAGCCGACCGGCTGAAACACACCTGTCGACCGTTTTGATCTCTGTTCAAAAACGGTCGACCGGTATATTTTCGGCGATCAACCGGTTGTACCTTTTCCTGTTTTTTATATTGAAACAATATGTCATTTACCTCTCTCACCCATTCATTTCTCTATTCAACGTTCAAAACATCAAAAAACCCTATTGCCTTAACTACAAAATTCTCAAATCTCTTTCAATTTCATCATGGCTCCTCCACAAAAACGATCAACGAGATCTTCTACATCCGAATCTCAACCACAACCAATTGATTCCAACATCAAAAAATGGCTAATGGATCCCATAGCTGTAAAGAGATGGAATCACATGAAGGATTTCAAAATATACCAAGGTTCGTTTATTAAATTCTCGGATTTTTCAAGTTATCATATTCTCAATCTTGCAAGGAAGGTTGAACTTGAGTCTCTACTCGATTTCGACAAAAATAATGTAGAGATTAATCATGTCATGATTATGCTTTTCTACGCTAATCTCAATTTAGAGAAATATAAGCCTAAGAATCCGGCGTAATGTCTTTGGTCGGTTGTTTGTGGTAAAGAAGTGTTCATTTCTTGTGCAAGGATGGCACAAGTTATAGAAACGTCTTTTTATGGTCAAAAATTCTAAAGTAATTTCTGTCCGGTCCATACTCAAAATAGTGTAAGCCATCAATTCATAGAAGATGATAGCAACGGCACAAAATCTATCGGTTTAAGGCCTACGGCAAGAGTGTTACAACATGTTCTTATGCATGCCTTGTTTCTGAGACTAGGAAATTTCGACGCCATTTACAAAGAAAACTTTAAGGCATTATACGCTATTTATGGAGATGTCAATATAAAGTGGATTGGAATGATTTTTGACGAAATCTTAAGCGTTAATGATTCTATAAGGCCGACGATGTTCTATAATGAATACGTTATGCGTCTCCTACTCGATTGTGGTATTACTCCTCCCGAGTCTCCATCCTCACAACCTAAGTGCATCAACAAAGCATCAATCAAAAGGATGAAGCTACCTCCACCTTATTTCTCAACTAGTTCATTCGAACAATGGAAGGAGAGAAGTCATGAAGGCACCACTTCACAGTCATCTAGGCCAAAACCGAAAGAAGTAAAACTTCTTAGACCATCTTCTTCGAATAAAGAATCGCTTGACCAAATTGCGTGTAATCAATTCTTGCTTGAAGCACGTCTTAAGCGCATGGATACGAAAATGGAAAAACGCTTTAATAAAATAAAATCTTTCTTTGGAACTTTATAGGAAGCGATTTCTTGTGGTCCTTCAACATCATAAGCTCAAGATCCCAGAAAACGTCCGGCACCCCCTTCTTACAATTGGACACCTTCCGATGAGGTGGCAAGCTCCGGGACTAGCCATGGACGTGGTCGTGGTAAGTCTCATATTGAAGAAGAGGAAGAGGGAGAATAAGAAGAAGAAGATGAGGAAACCGAATCCGAGTCTTAGATTTGCATCTCCATGGTTTATCCTACCTTTCGCTTATGATTACGTCTTTATTTTGCTATCTTAAGACATTCACTAGCACTTGTATGTAAATAGTGTTGTGTATTTTATTTTGAAAAAGACTTGGTTGCGTATGTTATGACTCTTTGGTTTTTTTTGGTACGGTATGTGGGGTATGATGTATGATACAATTATCGTATGTTTTAAGGTATGTATTTTATCTGCTGGTATCATATTTACTCTTATCTATTTATCTACTCCTTTTTGTCGATGACAAAGGAGGAGAAGAATGTTACTAACAGTGTTGTGCAGGAAGTATATTATAAGTGCTTAAATTCAGGGGGAGATTATACAAGGGGAATTTTTAAAGTTTCAAGAGCTATGTTGTCATCAATCAAAAAGGGGGAGAATGTTGAGTCAAGTAACTCATGAAGTTTTTTTATTAATAACAAAGATATGATTCATTATCGACAAAAAGAGATGATTAATGGTTTGACAAAGACACAAAGAGCTTCATATGGTATTTTATATTAGAGGCTGATTATTTTGTGAGTTAGTAGTGTTATTATCGTTAAAATCTATCCTCAAATAATCAAATCCCTCAATATTGGTATATATATAAATATATGTGTGTGCACCCTCATATAGCTTTCTGGCCAAAACCGGCCGACCGGTCAAATTCCAGCGTTCGACCGATTCTGCCCAGAAAACCCTATGAACATGCACACATATAAATAACGTATATATATTTTCAAATTCCTGTCTACTGGTGATTTTTTACCTGTCGATCGTTTTTAAACATAAGCAACTATTCGAATAGTCACTTCCATTTCTTCAATAGTTGCTTCTTCTCCTCTTCATCAATGATCATATCTATTGATTGTAACTCTTTACTAATGGTTACAACTATTTATCTCCTATATAAACACCTTGAAATCATCAATTCTAATATCTAATTCTTTCTATCTATTCTCTATATTGTTGATTTCATTCTTGAACTCTCAAGCACCCAAACGCTCATATTCTTCACAATATCGTTCTTGAATCCTAGAATTTATATATTATTCTTTTGATTCAAACACGATATCATCTTCCAAAATCTTCACAAACACAAATTCTATTTGAAGATAAGATTATAGGAAGGTTGTACAAGAATTGACAAATTCATGTAATTGAGAACACACATTGTCAAAACTACAAGCCTACTCATCTTGTTTGAAGTCCTCCATGTTGTCAGAGGCAAGTTTGAAGTCCTCCGTGTTGTCAGAGGCAAGTTGTGAAGTCCTCGTGTTGATAGAGGCGTGAAATTCCCGTTCGGCTGCTCGGGTGTTGTAAACCTGTTCCTCCCGGCAAAGTGAGGCCGTTGTTAGTGAAAATCCAGAAAGAAGTCTAGGACTAGACGTAGGATGGTGCTCCAAACCAATATAAAAATTTCTAGTGTGATTTTTCTATTTTTACTGCATTTACTATTATATAATTCTGTGATTAGCTATTACCTCATACTCGAATATTATTCGTCATATTACACGATCCTTGTGAGTGTACTATACTAGCACGTACACGCCTACGTATTTGCATGCATCACGTCAATTTTATAACGAATTAAGAGATGTTTCCAATAAGGCAATTCCCAGAATATACTTTGTTTGCACCAATTATGAATCGTCGATTTACCTTGAATTTCAATTTTTTTTCCGGTTTCATGTATCTTTGTGTAATCTTTTACAAATTCATATATTTCCTCGCTTGACCAAACTGTTGGTGGTCGTAGAGTCTCATGTCTATCAGTCGTGAATTTTTTTTTGACTCTTCTAAAATGATGATTAATATGAAGAAAACATTGATGGCAGTCAAACCATGGAATTTTCATTCCATACGTTAACGAAAATGCTCGTGTTTCTTCCATACAATAAGGACAAGCAAAACGACCAACCGTACTCCAACTCGAAAACATTGCATATATAGGAAAATCACTAATGGTTCATAACAAAGAAGCGAACATCCGAAAAATTTTCTTTCTTGATACGTCGTATGTTTCAACTCCTTCATACCATAATTTTTCAATTCTTCGATCAACGGCTGTAAGTAAACATTAATGCCCTATGTCGGATCATCAGGGTCAGGGACGACAATTGTAAGGAACATTTATGGAGTTTTCATACACATCCACGGGGGTAGATTGTAAGGTGTGCTTATTATAGGCCAAGATGAATATTTAGAACCAAACTGAGAAAATGGAGTGAAACCATATGCTCATGGACCTAGCTAACGTTGCGGCTCTCCGCTACGAAAACGGGATATTTCTTGTCAAAATGTTTCTATACTTCGCCATCCGATGAGTGTGTCAACGTACCTTCTTGAGGTATTCTCACACTGTGTCATCTCATATGATGCGCTGTTACAAATGATGCATATAATCTTTAAAGTCTACGGGTGATGGATAAATAATGCATGCGCTTTTACAGAACTTCTTTTCCCTTCTTTTTCCCTGGTTTGTATCTTTCTTGATCACAAAACTCACATTTTCTAAGATTGTTGTCTTCTTTCCAATACAACATGCAACCCTTTAAATATGTATCTATTTTCTAATAGGGCAAACCAAAAGAAGATATAAGTTTTTTCACTTCATAATAATTTTCGCACACTTGATTATCAGATAACATATGACGTTTAGCCGCTTGAACAACAGCTGTAAATCCAGCTTCTGTAAGGGTGTATTTTGATTTCATTACAGTAAATTCTGCAGTTACCGATAATTGAGTGTCGCTTTCACATCCATTCCAAAGGGTTTTTTAGCATTATTCAATAAATCATATATTTTTTATCTTTAACATTTGGTTCCTCTTCGACGTTAACATCGTCATTACCAATTTGAACGGTAGGGAAAATTGATCGGGCGACACCTTCGACCATATTTTCTATGAGATTCGTGCAAACTTCAACACTATTGACCTCCGTCGACTGTTCTTGAGGATTAAGGGCTATAATTTCTCCATGACGATCCAACAACAAACACGACAAGAATTTTCTGATTCTTCTATGCCAGTTTGGCGTAGGTAATATTGATTACCTACGCTGTGTCTATGACAAACCTGATGTCGGAAATTCTAGCGTGGCAAAAATATTTTCCACGCCTTTCACACTCCATGCGTTGTACGGTTTCCTACGCCCTTCCTATGACATATTTTTTCTCTATGCCTTTCCTACGCCCTTCCTACGCCAAATGTTTCCTACGCCCTTCCTACGCCAGATGTTTCCTACACCCTTCCTACGACAAATGTTTCCTACGCCAGATATTTCCTACGCCTTGCCTACGCCCAAATCTCCGATGTGTTATCTGTTAGCTACGTCGTGCATATACAAGCGAATACAATTTTAAATTTACATACACTATAGCAACAACCTTTTAAATAATTTCTACTATACTACTGCTATAATTTAAATCACTTGAATCAATGTGAGAAAATATATAGTACCAAATCTGCAATATTATTAATATATGTCAACAAAGTACAATTTCACACTCAATAAACATGACAAACAACACTTTATAACATAAATTTAGGTAAATTCAAATACTGCTACATCCATAAGTCAAAATGGCATTAATAAACAATACGCATGCTTAAAAAAATCATACATAACATAAAACAAATATGAATCTCCATCTAATTACCAACACACTAGATTTTTAAACACTCAAAAATAATTCAAGTTCTTTGAGCTCATCCTTAATGTGGTTTGGTTCTTCCTTTAGCTTACTTCTTTCATCTACATCACCCTCCCTTATGATGTGAGCAACGCCTTTATATCTCTTCTCTGCATTTAACTAAATTTTACATTAACCAATAATCTCGTTAAATAACCTATGCATACAAAGTGTCACTACATAGAAATTGTCTACAACTATTTTATAGACAGTGAGAACTTTATTTATGCATGCAACAACATTGTACGTAATTTCTTTAATCACAAAACTACTCATAGGTAGTTATAAAAGTAGTAATTACGACTCAACTTATGCTCGGATTGTGCACCTTTCGGCCATTCCAGCATATTAGAGTTGTCGGCTCAGTTTAATGCATCGTTGGTGCATTTCTTTTGCGTAATTCTAAATCTACTATCAGCAAATTTCGTTGGTGAAAATGTACATCACATGACGACTGATTTAGAAAGACAAACAATCATTACATATGTATAACAGAAGCCTTGGCTAATTCTATATATAAACACTCATAACCTGATGGGAATTTAGCCATGAGAACCTGTAATTTCAAGCATTTCAGGCTATATTTTGAATAAGCAACCATGTTTACATAAAAAACAATGTAATCATTAAGAACAATAGTAATACAATTGAAGAGATATTGGACACTCAAACTAGTATAAAAAAATTTCCTTTATTAAATTCACTAATGTAACTGATAAATTGGGTTGTATGATTGCATCATACGAGACCCAACTTCTCTCCCAAATAATTACACCTGGACAAAAGTATATATGACATACTGAATCAGTACGGAAAACCATGTGCATGAATTAAAAGGTTGCAAATATGTGGTCTAAGTAACTTCAAAGTGAAAAATAGTCTTCTCTGTGCCAAGCACACACATGACATGAATGCCATAAACCAAGCTTGGGAAGTGTTAGCCTACTTTGTGAACTAGGCTACACAAAGAGAAAACAGCGAAAAAGCCACCAACCGGTTCGGATCGGAGGAAGATAGCGCAGGAAGTAAGTAGAGATCAAGGACGCAGATATCATATCGGTTCGGATCGGAGAAGTACGTCAGCAACATCAGAAGATAGCCAGTGGTCTCATCAGATCGGATCGGAGGCAGCCGATCCGAACCGCTTTCTCTGAGCATGTGACCGTTGCTACACACGTTCCCTGAAGACTCGGACCAAGCATGACTATTTCTCCCATGATCTCCCACTAAATCGATGCGTTGTCACCATCTGGAAGCCTCCGAACCTGACTCGTCTGGGATGGGTGCCATGCAATTCCGAACCGAGCCACTTCGAAGAGATTTTTCACCTATAAATACACCATCTGAAGCATTTGAAAGGATCTTTTGGCAAATTCTAAGTTCTAACTTCCTTCATTGCCGAATTCTACAATCATATTCAGATCAAAATCATCTCTTAAAGTCTATTTTTGAGAGATTTCAGTGAGTTTATGCATTGTGATTGTGAAGCTGAGTGAGAATCATTGCTATATTTGCATTCAAATCATCAATTAGAAAGAATATAAAGTGGACATAGGTTCGTTAACGCCGAACCACTATAAATCGTGTGTTCTTCGTTGTTTTTTAGTTCTATTTCATTAAGATCATAGCTCATTTGGGTGTTAGAACCAATTTTTGGTCTAACATTTTGGTGCTTTCATTGAGACTTTTTCAAATTCTCAGCCTTTTCGGGGTTATCGTTCTACTATTTGGACTTTCAAGTTCAAAGAAGTTAATCCCTTCTCTCTGACATCTTTCAGTACTTATTGACTAATCGTTGAAGAATCAAGTGTTATGGCTAAGACCAAAGGAAAAGAAATGCAAGGCGCTAGGGGAAATGATTCCAGAGAAGATCAGCAAGCTATTGTGTTAACAAGGTCACGCGCTCAAAGCTCTGGAGCAGACCGCTCTGACCAGGAGGATCCGAACCGGACGGGAGGCGCCGATCCGAACTGGGTGGAAGGCACCGATATCCGCTCTAGTGAGGTTGAAGGCTCTCACTCCCTCCATCCGAACTGCCCCGACCAGGCTACTGTGGACCGATCCGATCCAAACCAGAATGAAGCTGGAACTTCTACTCGAGCTCCCTCCAACGCTCCGATTCCAACCACGATGACTAATGTTCAGCCTGATCCATCTGCACCCATTACTCAGGGAAACTTTTCACGTTTTCTTGACATGCTTCAGAGCACTAAAGAATCATTGGAAGCCCAAAGGCGTGACAACCTTCGCATGTAGGAAAACATGATCACTATGGGTAGAGAACTACAGGAGCTCCGGAGGCAGAAGTCTCCTTCCCCAACACGCCGTCTTACTACAGATGATTCGTCTTCGGAGGAGGAGGAACGCCATCGCGTGAGGAGGCCGCTTGAACGACCTCAGAACCTTGATCAATTGACTTTTGGATCTTTAGGATCCCGAGAAGACGCTGCTCGTGCATTGGGCCCTGATGACCCGAGCCTACAACAACCTATGTTGCTACCCATGCGCGGATCCCACGTCTTACCCAGGGATCCTAATATTACCAACCCCACGCAGCAACAACTTCTCCAACCTCTACCTCCTGAGATCGACCGGGAACACAGAGAGAAACATAGAGCAGCTGCCGCTAGAAACAGGAGGTTATCCCCTGATCAGGAACCTAGGGGTAATCCGAACATCAGATCAAGAGAGCCTGTGCAGACATTAACAAATGCCGATGTATGGGAAATGGTGTGCAAGATCATGTCCGAAAGCCGGCACTATGCTAATGAAGATTGGGGCATTGAACGAAGTCATACCCCCTTCACAGATGACATACTGAATTTCCAGTTCCCCTGGTGATTCAACTTGCCTCAGATGGATCGATATTCAGGAAAAACAGACCCAGGGCAGCATCTGATGAGATATGCATGGTTCATGAATGCGGTAGCAGCTCCGGACGCCGTAAAATGCAAAGCTTTTCCAATCTATCTTGAAGATGTAGCGTTGATGTGGTTCACCCGACTCCCTCCTCGGTCGGTATCAAATTTCACAGAGTTGAGTGAGCGTTTCATGAATCAGTTTCGACTCCATGCCCAAAAGTCCAAGACCGTCATAAAATTGTCACGAATTAAACAGGCCCCAGGAGAATCTTTGAAGTCATATCTGGATCGCTTCAACCTGGCCGTCACCAAAGTTAGTGATCCCCATGAGCCCACTATCCTAATGGCCTTGATAGAAGGGGTAGATCCTAACAAAGAGTTCGGGGATTACTTGGCTGGAAAACCACCTCCTACTAGAGAATTGTTCTACGAAAAGGCTAATGTCCGCTTAAGGCGAGAAGAAGATAAGGTAAATCAAAAGAGAAAGCCCGAAGGGGCCTCAAAGGAGGGTGTCCAGAGTAACATTGCTGTTAAAAAATCTGGTGACAGTTCAGGGAAGGTGGAAGTAAATGTTGGCAACCAGAGTGGTGGTAATAGCAACAGAAATGGGAACGACAATAGAAGGAACAAAAACCGAGGGAATAGCTCTAATAAAAGACCCAGATTCCAGACTTTTGAAAATTACACGCCGTTAAATGATACGTTGGAGAATATTTATTTAGATACATATAGCATATTGCAGTACAAGAAACCACCACCCAGAGATTCTACTGAAAAATAGATTGCAACAGGAAAGTTTTGCTTGTTTCATGGTACCCACGGTCATTCCACCAATGAATGCCGTCATTTAAGGGATATCATTGAAAAATTGTTGCGAGAAGGGAAGTTGGATGAGTACAAGGTCGCCCCAAGGGACAGGGGGACAAGCCCCAAACCAAGACCAACATGCTTCAAAACCCACAGCTCAGCAAAAAGGCAAGAGGATCATCATTAATACTATTATAGGCGGACCTCACTTAGTTGGTCGTAGTTTTGAAGCAATGGACCAGTACGTCAACGCTGCCAAGCATTTTGAAGTAGGAGAATGCAGTAGCCTTGAAGACGTCACTCCAATAAAACAACAAAAAACGATGTCAGATGATGTCGTATTCCGCAATAGAGATGATTCTGGAATTCAAACCCCAACCGACGATCCATTAGTGATTACCACGACAATTGGCCCTGCTTTAGTCCATAAAGTGTTAGTGGACAACGGGAGCTCGATTAATATCCTCTTCAAGAAAACTTTGGAACAAATGAGACTCGAAGCAAAAGACTTAAAGCCGTGTGAAGGATGGATACATGGCTTTAACGGAGCATCTACAGCTCCGATGGGTTTTGTGGAATTACCAGTCACACTAGGGCAGGGAGATCGCCAGAGAGTAAGGATCCTGCCGTTTGTAGTTTTGGATGTGGAGTCGCCTTACAATGCCTTCCTGGGCCGACCGGCCCTTGACGAATTTAGGGAATGTATCGCACCTTGGTGCTTGCTGCTTAAATTCCCGACTGACTCAGGAGTCGGGGTGATGAGGGGCGACCAAGCTACGGGACGAGCTTGTTACGTGTTAAAGTTAAAGATGTTAATGAAGGGGTTGAATATAGATGCTAAGGATGATTCCGCCCCTCCAAAGGAGGCCTCAACATAGCAATTAAGGGGCCCTGCCCCATGAGAGTCGCCCTCAGACGGCTTCGAGGATATAGATCCCAGAGAGGATAGAGAACCCAGGGACAGGAAGGCAACTCCCAACGAAATAACAATCGATATACCTATTGATGAAACAGATCCAACAAAAGTACTGAAGATCGGCTCGCAACTGAATCCAGTTAGAGCGAGGGAATTGGCTGATTTCTTAAAGGCAAATCTGGATGTGTTTGCCTGGACTCACGCTGACATGTGTGGGATTTTGCCTACCATTATAAGCCACTCTTTGTGTATTAATCCAAAGCACCTACCAGTCAAGCAGAAGAGACGGATGTTGGGCCTAGAGTGGTCAGCAGCTTTGAAATAAGAAGTAAAGAAATTAAAAGGTAACGGATTCATTAAGGATTCGAAATATCCTGACTGGATATCGAATCCTGTCCTGGTCAAAAAGTCAAACGGGAAGTGGAGAACGTGCATTGATTTTTCTTATTTGAACAAGGCTTGCCCGAAGGATAGCTTTCCTCTTCCCAGAATTGATCAACTAGTAGATTCGACGGCTGGGCATGAACTTTTATCCTTTATGGACGCTTATTCCGGGTACAGTCAAATTCCCATGCACATACCAAATCAAGAGCATACAAGCTTTATCATAGACTTGGGATTGTATTGTTACATCGTAATGCCATTTGGGTTAAAAAATGCAGGAGCCACGTGTCAGCGCCTAGTCAACCGCATGTTTTACAATCAAATTGGGAAAACCATGGAAGTTTACGTAGATGATATGCTCATGAAATCCAAACAATCTCCCGATCATACGAAGGACTTAGTAGAAATGTTCGGCATACTACGAAGGTATGGGATGAAGTTGAATCCATTGAAGTGTTCTTTTGGAGTGGCATCAGGCAAGTTCCTTGGCTTTATCATGAGTTCCATAGGAATAGAAATCAATCCGGACCAAATAGCAGCAATATGGAATATAGAGGAGCCGCGGAAGATCGAGGATGTTCATAGCTTAGCTGGGAAGGTTGCGGCACTGGGCAGGTTCATCTCCAAAGCAACAGACAAGTGTGTACCTTTCTTCGATCTCATAAAATGGGGAAAGCGAACTTTTGAGTGGACTCCCGAATGTGTGGAGGCATTCCAGAATCTATTAGATTTCTTAAAAAAGCCTCCAATATTATCAAAGCTTGTGGAACATGAGGATTTGTTCGTCTATTTGGCCGTATCATCTCATGCCGTCAGCGCAGCATTAGTACGTGAAGAGGATAAAGTCCAGAAACCTGTGTATTACGTAAGCAAAAAACTAGCTGCTATGGATCGTAACTATCCGAAGATAGAGAAGCTTGCTTATAGCCTCCTGATTGCTTCCCGCAAGCTTCGCCATTATTTTCAGGCACACCCGATAATTGTATATACCGATCAACCTTTGAGACAAGTGTTGCAAAAATCCGAAGCATCAGGGCGATTGCTTAAGTGGAATATCGAGCTGAGTCAATTTGATCTGAACTTCCAGCCACGAAGATCAATAAGGGTGCAGGAATTGGCTGACTTTATAGATAAATTTACAATTCGTGAAAATGAAACGGTGGGCGACAAGGTAGTTACTTTGGATCGAGAGTTAGAGTAAGTCCGTGGAAATTATATACGGACGGGGCCAAGAATGATAGAAATTCCGGCGCCGGAGTTGTTTTGATAACTCCTGAAGGACGATCTATCTACTATGCATTACGGTTAGAGTTCGCTGCTACTAACAACGATTCCAAGTATGAAGCCCTGATTGCTGGGCTGAAACTCGTCAAAGATTTGGGAGTGAAGACACTAGATATATATTGCAATTCCAAGGTAGTTGTATGTCAAGTTCGGGAAGAATTTGCTGCTAAAGGACCTCGACTCATCACCTATCTCAAAAAGGTAAAGGAGTTATTGGAAGGTTTGGAGCATTATAGCATAATACACATTCCAAGAGCGGAAAATCAGAAAGCAGATCGACTGGCGAAGCTAGCAAGTTCTGATCACCCTAAAGAAACTGAAATATTTCCGATAGAGGTGTTGGAATCACCGAGTTTCGACCTAATGGAAGTAGAGCTAGCCTTGGAAGTTGAACCAGAAAGAGAATCTTGGATGACTCGATTAAGAATTTTCTCAAGAATGGAACCCTCCCGTTAAAAAAGAGCGAAAGACGAGCTTTAAGATGCAAGGCTGCAAGATACGTTTTACAGGACGACATCCTTTATCATCAAGGGTTTTCAATGCCCCTATTACGGTGTATCGCACACGACGACATCAAACGTGTACTGCAAGAGGTGCATGAAGGTGAGTGTGGAGATCACACTGGGGGCCCAACCCTAGCAAAGAAAGTGTTACGGTACGGATATTTCTGGCCTACCGTGAATAAAGACGCGGCTGATTATTCACGATGTTGCGATAGATGTCAAAGATATGTCAAAGTTCCCAGAGCGCCTCCGACTCAGCTTAAGTCAATGGTAAGTCCGTGGCCATTTGCCATGTGTGGAATTGACATTATTGGAGTGCTACCTATTGCCAGAGGAGGAGCTAAGTACGCAATCGTTGTCGTGGACTACTTCACAAAATGGGTGGAAGCTGAACCTCTAACAACCATCACGGTGAGGGAAGTGATCAATTTTGTGGTCAGAAACATTATTTGTCGATTTGGGATTCAAGACCATCATAACCGATAATGGGACGCAATTTGACAGTATCGAGTTCAAAAACTTCTGCCAGAAATATAAGATTGATAAACGATACACTGCAGTAACTAATGGCCAGGTCAAAGCCGTAAATAAAGTCATTAAATCGATTCTAAAGAAGCGGTTGGAGCAGGCCAAAGCTAGATGGGTAGATGAGTTGCCATTAGCTTTATGGGCCTACAGGACGACCTTTAAGACGGCTACCGGCCATACTCCCTATTCACTCTCCTTTGGATCAGAAGCAGTGATCCCGGTAGAATTGGAAGTCCCTTCCCATCGAGTTGCGTACTATGACCCGATGACAAATAAAGCACTCCTCCTATAATCTCTTGATATGATTGAAGAAAAAAGAGATGAAGCCGACTTGCGTGCCTCGAGACATCGACATCAAGTAGCACGTTATTATGACCGGAAAGTTCGCTTCAAAACCTTTGAACCGGGAGACCTGGTATTGAAACAGGTCTTCCCGCCTTTGACCCAATTGGGTCCAAAATGGGAAGGGCCATCACCATCCAACGGAAGCTTGATACAGGAGCATTCAAGCTAACGACCGTGGATGGTGAGGAGATTCCCAAAGCTTGGAACGCTCAGCACTTACGACGATATCTGAGCTGAATATGAAATGTCATCTCTTTTGTTTTCATAAGTTATGTAAAAAGGCACGACTTGCCTTAAAAGGTCTGTTTATGTGAACAAACGATTATAAAGTGGATGTAGGCTATGACTTAGCTGAACCACTATAAAAATATCGTGTGTCATTTACTTTCCTGCATTATTTATATCTTCAACAATTATTCTATCATGACTGTGAAACACGAAATGTTAAATTAAATTTGGAAAGTTGGAGATGACTTGTGTGCAGGAGCAAATAAAATGACTGTTTGTGCGATAAAACACAGAAGAATAGGAAGACGACATTCTTAACTCTAACTCTCAAGAATTGAGAGAGAGTATAAATGACGGGAAGACGACGTCCCTTGAGGCGTGAAGGTGCACCCAGATGAGAGACCGCCTCAACGAAACTCTAACCTGGTTTCGAGACAGGAGAGTGTCTTTTGAAGGTGAAAAATCAATAGAAGCTTGAAATGCAATTGTTGCATCAGCCAGAGCAGCATTAGTTATTGGAAAGGGTAGTTTCCGCCGTGGAGGAAGATTCCAGAAGCACATTGATGGCAAAAGAGTCTTCGTGCCAGCGGAGGAAGTGGAGCAGGTGGGTTAAATCCACTTGGGGCTCCGGATCCAGGACCCAAACCCTCCTGATATGATATGGAAAGACGACCAGGTACAGCATCACATTTGACACCTCCTGAAGGAGAAGGGATAAAATGTCCTTTATTTGCTAGATTACTAAAGATGCTAGAAAGAATAGGCATCAATGACAAAAGGAATATGGCCCCGTAAGAGAATCAGGGGCAATTGGATTTTTTAATTTAATCAATCTTGAATAATTCTGGCTCGGTTATCCAAGATTAACTGGGGGCATATATGTGCATACATATTCCCCTCAACCATGACTTTATTACATAACTTTAGTATGATATACTTTTGTATTTTCACTTAAGTGCTGAACTAACGACTATCAGACATTGCAGGAAATAAACTATTTTTATTTACAAACATGTGAGTTTGTACAAGGAAAACAAGCAAAAAAGAAGGTGCGAGGGCCGCACTCGCTGCAACAATTGCGGACCAATTAAATGCCAAAATACAGTAAAGCACTCCGTCACTTGGGTTTTGGATCGGACTTGGATTTTTTGGCAGCTTTCTGAGCAGCCTTAGCTTCCTTTTCAGCATCAGTCATAATGCGTTTCGACCTTTTCTTCTCTGCAGTCAAAGAGCTGGAGTCGGTTGATTTCTTGCCAGGAGTCGGAACACTGGGATCAAGAGAAGATTTTTTAGCAAGTTCCTCTGTAATAGACCTAGTTGAAAGCTTAACAACTAACCTTGATCTAGGATCCACCATTGCAAGTGGTTTAAGGCTTTTGGGGCTCAAGTCCTCAACTTTCAGCCACATACATTTGTCTTGTTCGGCTTTCATTTCAGCCAAAGTGATGTCATCGGCGCTTTTCCCCGATTATAGCCACATCAGGCTCTTCCTCATGTCCCTCGCTACCGCCATTGTCTTTCAAGGCATCTATCATCTCGTCATCATGAGGAGCATCAGCCTTAGACAGTTCAGCTCCCCCTCTTGACCCTACAGTAGTAGCCTTATCCTGTTCTCCTGGAGCCTTCTCCACGGATTTCACCCCGGTGGTGGTTCCCTGGGGCACGTCAGTCTTCTCGGTCGGTTCAACACCTACAGAATGAGAAGCAACAGTTATCAACTCAGGATAAAATAAAGGATCCTCCATCGATTGCCCAATTATGTGATGAAAAGTGGAGACATCCTTGACGGATTGGGGTGAAAAAGTAGAAATACCTTCGGATGATTTCTCAGCTGGAGTGACTGCCGTCTCTGACGCCGTCTCGGGTATGGAGGATAAAAGAGATGCATGAGGGATCCCCGGGTTTTCAGGGTCATATCCCTCGACTTCAGAAGTTTCGGCGGTAGTAGAAGAAGAACCAGCTTCAGATATATTCTTTTGTTTGGCCATCCGCTTCTCCTCCTCCATAGCAGCGGCGATGAGGCGACGCCCTCCGGCCAGACGTGTCGGCTCATCATCTCTCAGATATTTTTCCATCAGTTTATCTTCGTCAATGGAATCTACCTTGAGTTCCTCTTTCTCCCATTTGATAATTTGACTCCATACGTGAACTAAGGTAGTTGGATAATCTTCAATCCAAGAGATGTTTCGGCGACGAATTATATGCGCGAAGAATTCAATCAGTAATTCGCCAAAACCGTGCACTTCTTCATGAGCCTCTAACAGCTGCTTGTGGGTCTCTTCGGCGGACTTAATAACATTTTCCACATTACCCTCTGCTAGGGCAGCCGTATTCTCGGCCTCCATCAACTTGGATTCCAAGTCAGCGTTTCGCTTCTCCAATTCAGCATTTTTTCTCGCTAACTCGGCTTTTTCTCGCTCAAGAGTACTGAAAGCAAGTTGCATTTTGACGTTATCCGACTTAGCGTCTTCTGCTTGTTTCTTCAACTCCAAACGCTCTTGACTATGAGACTCGAGCAAGTCATGATAACGTTTTTGTAGCTCTTCAAATTGCTGTTTAAAGTTGGTAGCATCTCGTTGAGCGATAACAAGTTGGGCCTGTGTATCCTCAAGGTCTTTCTCCAAATTTTTCAAGGCTTTGGCGTCGGCGTCTGTAGTCTTTTTCATCGAATTAACATCTGTGATTAAAGTTCAAATGATTCTGGAGAGGTTACGTGAATACTTGAACATCTCCGAATATTGCTTCTCGACTGTGTCAATCTTCGCTTTTGCCTCATCTGCCTACTTTGAGGAAATAGGCTTGAGAGCAGGTAAGAAAGCCAGATTTTCAAAATAGTGGTTGGGGGACTGCTTCTCCAGATATGCCCGCTTAATTTTAGATTTAGCATCCAGTGGTGGAGGTTCGCAGTATGTTAGCTCAGTATCCTTATGTTTAGTGGGCACGATGGTTGCATCACCCTTTCTAGGCCGCTTATCAGAAACCTTATGTTTGCCTCGTGAGTCGGTATCTTTTGGCGGGCTCCTTTCCCGACTGTGTTTGTCTTGAGGAGAAGTTCGGTCTTTGGGCTGCGATGTATCTTCTCCTCGGCGACACTGGTAGCTTTTAAATCGGTTTGGATCCGACCGGACAGGGAAGCGAGAGCGCGAGGTGCGCGACGGATAAGAATCATGAGGCCTTCTGTCCTCTCTACCCCGGTTTTCACGGCGATCATGCTCGACGTCGGAAGGGGGTCTAGTCATGCTGCGACGTATTTTCCTGATGTCATAGTAAGGGCGAGACATTGTACCTGCGCAACAATGTAAGTGGAATCCAAAAGTAATATTCTCATGAGAAGTAAGTGCTGTGAAGTGTGGTGCTATTGTGTTAAGTGCATCCTAAGTGGTGTTTCCCCCCGACAAACCCGAGTCCAAGGCCAGGCCAGCGCGAGTGGGCTCTTTGGCCTTAACGGGAGTAGTCTCCTCTGAAGAAGTAAAAACTAAATAATTTGTGCTAAAATCCTCTGAAGTATAGATAGTTTCAGGTAGGGGGAGATCTCCTAAACCCTGAAATGTGGAATCATCAGTATTAGGGACATCTCCTTGGGAGGCGTCTATTGGCAGCTCTTTAGGAGACAGTGACTTCTCAGGAGAAATAGCATCCCCAGGGACGATGTACCCTTCTCTGTGCCTTTCGGCTATGTTGGCCAGCACATCGTCTTGAGTTGAAGATGGAGAAGGTGAAGTCCGAAGAGGTATTGTTGGACTTTTCGAGCCCTCGCCCGTTTCAGGAATTATGTCCACTGGGGGGATGTATACATATGGACCCGACCCACGACCTATGGTACGGGTAATAGACAATAGCCCGTGATGATGGAGGTATTCATCCTTAAGAACTTCATCGATGGTAAGAAATTTTTGGTCGCTATTGAGAAGCTGATGCATCTGATTAAAGTAGAATTGATCTGATATTTGTTTTGGGTTATCAACTGCAAACAAAACAGAAAGCAAGTTAATGTATTGGCATGAACGTTCAAAATTGAGATCTAGAAAATCGATGCCATACTTGATTTTGTCCATCTCCTGGCGCATCCCGGCTGTTGCCTGATATAAAACCATTCTAGTTTAGAATCGCCGGCCTTGCTGCTAAATGGAGCTGAAATAATTTTCCTTTTTGGGACTGATTCGAAATAGGAAAAGGAAGGAGTCTCTTGAGTCCGATGCTTGAAATTATAAAAAAAGTGGATGTCGTCGAAAGTTAGCTCTGTACCTAAAATCTCTCTGTATGCTATGTATAAAGTATATACGTAAGCATAGGAGTTGGGATGTAACTGCATGGGGGCAATCCGCATCTGTCTTAGAAAGTCGACAACAAAAGGCGGAAATGGTGGAATATCCCCAACCATACACATCAATCGGGTAATTGCCATAAATCCTTCTAGGGGGTTGTGAGGATGGTCGGTTTTCGAAGGCACCAGGGTATCCCTTTTCAGTATCCCGTGCTTTAAACATATGCAAACAAGTCTGTCGTCGTCGATCGTTGATTCAACAGAGTCTTTGGGTAACTCCAAGATAATGGCAGACTCAAACTCATCAGGAGCTCGATTACCTCCTATCCCTCCTTCCTCTTCATCGCCAAAAGAGACTTCACTGTCGGAAGGTGTTTCATTGTCATAGGCTCCTACTTCATAATCTGGGCCCTCATCATCCCATTCAGGGTCTGAAGAAGAAGATATGTCATCAATGGTAACTTTCTCGGAAGTTTTCGCAACTTCCGTCTTCTTTGCTAACCTAGATGAACGTCTCTCGGCCATGATCACTAAACAATAGCAAGAATTAGAGTAAAGTTGCCCGTGTCCCCCATGTGTGTATGTGAACTAAAGTGTGTGCTACATGTAACAAAAATGCAAAGTAAACGCATGAGAGCGTGATATACAGATTCAAAAGAGTAATAATGGTTCGGAATAGTTCTTGATGTTTGTTATGTTCGTAAGGCGCTATCCTAACTGTTCATCAAGTTGAAGGTTATGCCGAGCATTGATTAAGTTAGTTGGATAAATTATCGCGCATTGAGTTGGACTATTTCAGTTCGGTTCGGGTATGTGCATTGGGATCGCATTGGAGGGCAAAGGGATGTTTCGATCTGTAGCAGATATTCACACCCAGTAATTAAAACCGGATCGGTTCGGATGTAGGCCACCGGATCCGTTCGGATTGATTTGATTAATAATGCCTCTTTTCCTCCTTGTCTTTTACCCCGATCTGACCCGGTCAAGTAGGCTTTGTTTTCCCTTTTTTGTTCTTTCTTTTGCTCCAACCCGATCTGACCTTGTAAATATCTTTCTTGTTCTTTCTTTTGCTCCAACCCGATCTGATCTTGTAAACGTCTCTCCCTTTCCTTCATTCCAACGCTTCTTCATCCGAACCGATCCCAGTTCCTCTCCTCTCCTTCATCTCCTTCATTTTCCACCTTGTCTAACCAACACTGAACCCGACTCAATCTCACAAACCCCAATTAAAATCAAGCACTTACGTGCTGAACTATCCATTGAGTTCCTAATCCCCTCTCCCAACGCCTCGAGGTGGTGACAGAGCCACCAACGACGACGGCGAGGAGAGAGGAGGCCAAGGCGTTGAAACCAGGCAAATGCCATGATCAAATCGCCCAATTTGACCACAAATCTCGACTGAAATCAGTTATTACAAGAATAATCAAAGCTTTTAACCTACCAAATTGTTTAATTTAAGGAAGAACGAGAAAGTTTCGGAGTTTTTGAAATTCTAGGGTTTTGATGCAAATTCTATTGGATGAGAATATTAAAAGAAGAAGAGGAAGAAGAAGATGGGAGAAAGACTTATATAAAGTTGTGGTGACTACTCGTATTCCCAGTCTTCTCTGACCCGTTCGGACCGGGAGTCAAGCCCACAAAGGAACTCTGGCTTGTTAGTCCATGGTGAAGCAATACTGGAGGGCCCATCCGAGTGTGCTACTGGAGGAAATCCATTCGGATCGGAATCCAAACCGAAAGGGACCATATACATAGACTTGCCACATAGGGTGAATTTGAGGAAAAGTAAAGAAAAGGCTCACCTGAAAGAATCACCGGACTTTAAAAGGAGCTCTCCAAATTGTTTGAATATGAAGAAAGCGATTCATATGGTTTGTGGGTATATATAAGCAGCAAAAGCCACGATTTTATGAAGCGACACAACACTACAAGTAAATGGAGGCGATCATTCAATGGTTCTAATTCAAAGGATGTTTCATAAACTGCTTCGAAGAACACTTTATCTTAAATAAGAGTGTACTTCGAGGGGGCAAAATGTTAGCCTACTTTGTGAACTAGGCTACACAAAGAGCAAACAGCGAGAAAGCCACCAACCGGTTCGGATCGGAGGAAGATAGCACAGGAAGTAAGTAGAGATCAAGGACGCAGATATCATATCGGTTCGGATCGAAGAAGTACGTCAGCAACATCAGAAGATAGCCAGCGGTCTCATCGGATCGGATCGGAGGCAGCTGATCCGAATCGCTTTCTCTGAGCCTGTGACCGTTGCTACACACGTTCCCCGAAGACTCGGACCAAGCATGACTATTTCTCCCACGATCTCCCACTAAATCGATGCGTTGTCACCATCCGAAAGGCTCCGAACCCGACTCGTCTGGGATGGGTGCCACGCAATTCTGAACCGGAGCCACTTCGAAGAGATTTTTCACCTATAAATACACCATCTGGAAGCATTTGAAAGGATCTCTTGGCAAATTCTCAGTTCTAACTTCCTTCATAGCCGAATTCTACAATCATATTCAGATCAAAATCATCTCTTGAAGTCTATTTTTGAGAGATTTGAGTGAGTTTATGCATTGTAATTGTGAAGTTGAGTGAGAATCATTGTTGTATTTGCATTCAAATCATCAATTAAAAAGAATATAAAGTGGGCGTAGGCTCGTTAACGCCGAACCACTATAAATCGTGTGTTCTTCGTTGTTTTTTTAGTTCTATTTCATTAAGATTATAGCTCATTTGGGTGTTAGAACCAATTTTTGGTCTAACAGGAAGCATGTACTCTTGTGGGAAAGTAACAAGGAAAGGCAATGCATGTAAAGTGCACATGAGAAATTACCAGTTCTGCGGATGGCAAGTAAGCCTTCTAGCTATAGTAAACACCTAACCATTCTTAGTTGATCTTCTAAAACTATAAATGAAGAGTTAATTAATGTTTTGCGAATACTGTACAGTTATGTACTCTTACTCTAAACAGATGAGCACCGTTATAGGGACAGATTTTCCTATTACTAATACGTTTAGTAGTAATAGAAATTTTAGTTAGACGTAAGTGTTTTGTGACAGTTGTGTATGCTCCGGTAGTTGTAAAGCCAAAGAAGAGCAATTATAATCCTTTTGGACCCAGAGGGATGACTTCCTAAAGAAGACTACTTGGACCTATAGTTGAAGGATACTGGGTAACTAACAGAGGAGTAGTCATCAAAGACTCTAGCTGGCCACCCACTCAAGAATGGAGCTGCAATTTAAAGCAAAGCCACTTTCCCTTTCTTGTGTATCATCAATAAACTAGCTTCATGAATCAATGGAACCGTGTTCTTATAACCAAACCACCAGATAAATGGGTCAGATCGATCCTAAATCATTTGAGTATAAGGTGATACCTTCGCAGTAATGGAAAAGGACAACCGCCGAATCGCCGATCATATCAACTCAAACTACCGGATTGATAGGAAAACTTGATTCCTACCATCCGAGAATCGATGTTCCTTCATTAACGTCAAGTCAGCTAAACCTTCGAGCAATTAGTCACATCAACTCAAATTATCGGACCGATAAGGAAAATACAATCATGTCTTCTTAAAATCGGTGTTGCACTAGAGGCCAAGCCTTCGACTCATTAGCCATATTGAATCAAACCACCAGGTCAATGGAGGAAATTAGTCCCCACCTTTTAAGAGTCGGTATTGCTTTGGCAACGTCGGGAATTCCAAATCATTAAGTTATCAGCCACATGGACTCAAACCGTCGGATCGACAAGGAAAATCAATCCTACCTTCTGGGAATTGTTATCGCTCCAACAACAGAGGGAAGGTTAGATTTCCAAGTTGCTGGTTATATTAAATCGATGGAAAAAATCAGTCTGTGCCTATTAAAAATCAGCATTTCTCCAACAAATCTAAATGGACAAACTGCCGAATTATAAATCACATCGACTCTAACCGCTATATCAATAGTAAAAGTGATCTTACCTTCTAAAAACCAATGTTGCTCAAGTAACGTCGCAAAGTCAAACCACCAAATCGTGGGTCACATCAACTCTAAACTTCAGACCTAAGGGGAAAATCTATACTCACCATTTGAGGACTGACGTTGGTCCAACAATGTTGTGGAGAGATCCGCCTTTGGTCCAGTAACGCCATTTTAAGGTAGGATCGTATAAAATCAATTAGGAAATTGGTGTTTTGTTGAATTTGGGAATGTTGTGAGGATTTGAGAACTACAGAGAAAGAAAAAGGCGACGAGTGGTATGAAGTATTTGTCAATCAAGAATTTTGTTTTTCATATGGACGGTTGTCCTGGTACAAATATCTAAACGTGGATCGCTAGTATTAGGCATTGGGTTATTCTATGTGAACCATTCAGATGATAAGTGAAACAGGTGTATGGATTTCTAATCTTCAATATTGCCACGACTTTCCTTGTCCTTTACTATGCCCATATAATTTTTTTAAGGCGTAGGAACGACATAGAAAGTTTCCTACATCTTTCCTATGCCTTCACATGTTCCTTCTTATTTCCTACGCCCTTCCTATGCCCCGCATTGTGGCGCGGGAATGGCATAGGAAATTTGACATCAGAAATTGAATTGTTTTCTTGTAGTGAAATAATTGGGTAGGAAACCGTATTGGCACAAATAAATTTTAACCATATTCGATATTAAATAGTTCAACAATTTACACCTACTACATGGACAACGAATTTCTCTACTGTTCCAATATTACTTATTGCAAATTCAATGAACACTTTTACCCCCATTTTAAAAATGTTCACTTATTGCACCACTAATTTCCCTTCTTTAATACATCCAGCTCCGATCAATAAATTAATTGGCCATTTTTCCAACTTTAAAACCTATGATGAAGTTAAAAAAGTAATCATTAATTTTATATGTTGTTTAAATTTTATTTACTGATTTAGTAAATTTATACTGATTAATTTTATATTTTTACAAACTTTATTTTAAATAAACAACTGTTGGTTCATTGACGCTTATGTGTCTTCTTTGATGGTCGGTCATCCTACTTCCCATTACAAACACAATTGTAATTATATTTCATAAATCATATCATTTTAAACGATTTCACAAAATTTCGGCAGCATTTACCCCGTGTTCCTTGTATCGTACACACGTGCGTGTACACAAGGAACGTAAAGGAAATGTCATTGAAATTTTGTGAACCGTTTAAAGTGATATGATCTACGAAATATAATTACTCTATAGTGTTTGTAACTTATCCAATGCAGGGACAAATCTGACAAATGATGTATCAAATGAATATAGATATCCGTTTTGTAGAAAAAAACTAATATCCATATAACGATCATATATAACACTTGTCAGACGGGGCCAAATAATAACTAAGGATTTAAATATTTGTCTATATTAAATTTAAATATATAATTTGCTTATATTTTACCGTTTTATTACATGTGTTCTAAATTATATATTTTTGCAATTTACTAAATTCTAACTACGACGATTTCTATTAAAATCATTTATACATCAAATCATTTCGCACAAGCACAAAACCCAAGTTCATGCAAATTATTCAAAACTACGATCACTCAACATAATATATACATTTTGTTTGCATAAATTGTATTATTAGCAAACTCTATCACACACATAACGTTCACTACTAACCAAAACTACCTAAATAAACACAGTATACAAAATTAAAAAATTACTAACAATTTGATGATTATAGTGATAATAATAGCAATTAGGGGATAACATTATGTAATATACATATACAAACAAATAGGAATCAAATAAACTTCAAATTAAATTTGAAAACAATGAAAACCTAAAAATTAGGTTTAGGGAAATTACCGGTTTTGGAGAGCAAGGAGGGTGGAGACGGGTTGGAGATGCTCCTAGATGGCGTCAGAGGTGGTCGGAATGGCGGTGGAAGTGTTGGCAGCGGTTTTAGAGGGGAGAAAATGGTGAAAAGAGGGGAAAATTCATGGGTTTGGGAAAGATAATGATTCTCATCTTGCTGGTTCAGGGGATGTCCCGAAAACTTCCAACAGCTATTGACGGCCACCAACGGCAATATTTTCATCGTTTTCCAACTGCTAGGTTAGAGTCGTTGGCGGCCGTTAGAAACAGGGCATTGGAGTACATTGTTTTTCCAGTTGTGGTTTATGTGGTTTGGGTTGGATTGGTGGGTTGGGTCGGATTGGGTACGGGTTGTGTGCAACCCTTGTCCTGACAGGGTGCTAATAGCATGTTATCTTCCCCATGTCTGATTCCTAATGACATGCAGCAAAGTTGTCCTCCATAGCCCAATGCAAGCCAAATTACTACAAGACTTGGACTGTCATCTCATCATAATATTGTTGGTGTCATCATGAAAGAACGATGCAAAATTAATTGTCAAACTCTGGAATTTAGTGTCTTATTCGACAAACATGCCATCTTCATCGTCATCATAGTCGACCACCACGTGCTGACAAACGGAGGGATCGGGGTGACGACAGAGGTTGGCTCTAATGGCATCGTCAACAAGGCAGAAAATGTTTTGTGTCAGGAGCTTACTTTCCATGTTTACTTCTTGCCCTGATAGTTGGGGATCTGATAGGGAGAAGTCCAGCATGGGGGAGAAGGTCTCTGGCTGTGTGGGACATTTTATAGCTTGTATGGCTATTGAAAATGGTTCCACATCTGTAAATATACAACTAAAATCCTGAATAAATACTAAGAGGCTACCGTTCATATAGAACGATTGGTTCTGTGAGCAACTTTGTAGCTCTCAAAACTATAAAATGCCAACAGTGGCGAAATGTGTTGCGTTTGGATGATCATGCAGCATTGCAGCTTACAATGGAATGTGTTTTTTTGCCGGATAGCTTCAGGTTAGCAGGAGGTTATCCAATGGCCGGAGTTGGGGAAACACAAAGTGAAGCGGGGTTTATATTGTGTGGTGGGCTGATATTGAACATGCAAAGGCTAAATTGTCTCAAAGGCTTGTTTACACTTTAAAGAGGAATTACGGGGTAATTATTCATGATAAGTTCTATTTTTAACCACATCATCTTTTAGTATATTGACAATATAATCCCATTAGTTTAATAAACGAAATATTTGTTAGTTAATCAGCGTGAATAACTATATCTTTGTACTTATGGATTTCAAAATCTGTCCATTAGATTATAAATTGATTGCATATATAAAAACTCAAGTTCATACTCATTTAACGTAACATAATGCACTGAATCATATTTTATTTCGAAAGTTTAGAGAAAGTCAGCTTACACTGGTCCGTAAAATAGTGTAAATAAAACATAAATGTTTGGAGTGTTCGATCTTACTCACATATAGTGCATGTCATGTTTGTCCATCGATTCCACCAGAGAAAATTGAGTGCAATATTATTAAAATATGAACCTATGACGAAAAATCAAATTGCATACATGATACTTCACTTTTTGAACTAAACCTGACAATGAATGTTCGAAAAATCCAAAATACATGAACATCCGCAGTCGAAAAACGGAGAAGTACAAGATATTCGAAAGAATGAATGCAAATACAAACAAACTCGCATTTAAAAATCATCCGTCTATTTTTTTCTTATGATTAAATTGTGTATATTTTAACATGATACAATGTACGAATTTATTGTTTTATTAAATTGAATGTTTATATATATTATATGCACTAAACACATACTAATTACTCAATACTATTTATTATCATTATATTTGTTTATTTTTAGCTCTTTGGTAATCAATTGAGTTGAAAAAGAAAATGTGTTAAACTAAAAAATTTCATTTACGTTCCTTAATTCATCGATTATGATGGACCGAATAATTATCCGATATCCATCAACATCCACAGATGCGGATATTCGATATTCGTAAATGATTTCGGATGCACTATTGAAAACATCTGTTAATAGCCTTAGTTTGAACTTTGATCGAACACTTTCATATATACACGTATGTGGGGTGAAGTGTGGCATTAACCTAGGATCTTAAAGTTTCTTTATACATTTTGTGGGCTCTTTGATATTGCCATTCAGAGTTATTAGACATAATGGTATTATATAATCTTATCATACTTACACTTAATTATCTTAATTTTTCAAAAAAATATATAATCAATAATCTCGACTAATTATTATAACAATCGATAAGAGAGTTGCTATTCGACAAAATGATCATTAGTAAACATACGTAACAATGAGTTCGAGTTTGTTGACCTTACATAAGTGAAGTCACGGTGACCCCCGAGCTCCTATTGGTGGAGATCGTGTCCACGTATCTGACTTTGACAAAACATAACGTTTAGCATTATAATAGTGGATAAAAGGATAAAATGCATGCAAGTAAATAAGCAAAGGAACCTCCGTATTTGAAAATGTGCTAACTCATACAAACATATAAAAGGTAAGGAATGGTAGAGTTGATAAGAATTGAACTCAAGACCTTACATGTGAGCATCAAATGTCCTAACCAACTACAATATTCCATACATACATATAAAAATAGTATTTATTGTTCTATGCTTCTAATATCGAAGTGGATTTTTAATGGATTTAAAACTTTTTATATTTTCGTTTAAATTTATTAATTATGAGTTGACCAAAGAAATTTTGATAAATATATAATATTCGACTGTACTCATAGACATGCATAGCTGACATATGAAAACGATTTCAAATAATATTAATATGATAATCATCTAACATCGTGTCCAATTATTTATAAGCCTAGAAACTACAATGTGTAATCCATGTCTTCAGCCATGATTGATTGCTAAAAGGAAAAAAATATGGTTAATCCAAGATATCAATGGCTCATTATGAATTTGGGAATATGGATCATTCACAATTGGATATTTTAGGGCAAAGATAGTACTAGGTACATGCCTCTTGTTTCATTACTTTGATTTAGAAAGAATTGTCCTGAATTTTTACACTTGAGATTAATAAAAATACTAATATTGTGCTACAATTAATAAAATAATTTTACACTTGATTTTTTACTCCAGCAACCAAAAAATCCAAATTAAATGAAAAATTCAAAATTCGTCCGTATTTGTATTAGAAATAAAAAAAGGTAATGTCCAAAAAAAAAGGCATTTATTGATTATTTATTTGGTTTTTATCAAAAGTAAAGATTTTTATATTTTTCTAGTTTAATACCTGAAGTGATTATCTTTCAATAATTTATATAGGCACTACAAGAAAAGGTCGGTTCAGCGACGGCAAAAAGGCGTCACCAGCCGTCGTTATGTATCCGAACGCTAAGCAAATAGTGTCGGCGTTCGTGACGGCTATGGTCTCCAATATAGCGACGGCTGGCGATGACATACTTGCCACGTGGACAAACAGTTTGACTTTCAACTCTCGTGACAAGCCATCACTAACGGTAAGCAAGAAAACCGTGACCAGCCGTCGCTATACCATGCCAATATAACGTCGCTAGCCGTCGCTAAACTGGCTAAGTAAGCTATAATAAACCGTCACCAGCCGTCGCTAAACTGGATAAATACGCCATGACTAGCTGTCGCTAGGATCCATAGCGAAATTAAACGTTTCTTGTAGTGAGTAATTTTATTTTAATGTTTGTACAAAAGTCAAATGATTATCGAAGAACGTACGCGCTTATAAAGAATTGATACATGTGAACAAAAATATTATTACCAACTCTTCTACTCAAATTGAATATATAAAATCAATATTGGCTATTTAAAATTAATTTTTTAGCATATTTGTGGAATAGGTCAATATTGAGTTTTTTTACCTCTTTTAAATTTGTCACATGTGAACCGATTAAGGGAAGTCTGATAAAAATCTGAAATCCAACCATACTTGCTGATATGGTATCCAATATTGCAATGTTTAATATCATTTTTTAATGATGATTTGTTGCAAAATGCAGAAAATATAGTTAATCCAAGTAATCAATCACTGGTTAATCGATTTTGACAATATATACAATTCACAATTATATATTTTTCTAGAGGAAAGTAATACAAATTACCTACTTTTTAGTTTTATTATTTCTTTAATATAAGTACACGAGATAAATAAAAATGTTAATATGGTGCTACCATGAAGAGCATAAATGAAATCCTTTGGAGTAAGATTTTCCACCACTATAACGAAATAAAATAATAAAAATAATGATAACAAATTAACCAAAGTGATTACGAAGATGTGATCAAAAGTTAAATATGTATGTTTTAATTTGGGTTTTTGGGCTTAAATAATTTCTTTTAATTTAGTTAATTATTCTTCTAAATTTGTTGAGTTGAATTGAAATTTTGTTTTGGATGTGTTTTACTAGAAAAGAACTATGTGTAAACATTAAGTATTTCAATATTTTTCAACTGAGATATGGTACTGAATGGAAGAAATTAAATTATCGTATGAAATGCAGAATCATATATATAGCAGCAAATTTTTGATGAATGTCTATTATCCGTCTGAATCCATTTGATTTCCAATTAGGGCAATATAATTTGTAAAAAATAAAAATACTATCTAGTTTATATTCATTCAAATATCTTATAATTTGTATGCATATAACGAACTATCATTCTTACCACTAAAGATGATACTTAATACATCCACGATATTCACATGTCAGTCATTAAATCATTTGAAATTCAGATCATTAGGGTGAAAGAAAAAAGATATGGAACAAAACCTTACATCACAATGAAAAAATTATAATATAATTCTAAACTTTACAAGAACAAAGAACTTTACTTAACACACATAAGCATATCTAAGTACACAATAAATATTAGCCTTGGACAGTTATAATTACATTTCGTTGTAAATATTAAAGACAATACATAAGCCAACACATACCGGAAATGTAACACCCCGTATTTCTAACAACAGTGATGTTCATAAATTAATGAATAATTAATCTCAGACGTGAGAATTAAGGGAAACGGGTTTCGCAGTTGCGTTTGTCTCGGAAAAATACGCGAAATGGAATCCGAAATTTCGTGAATCGGAGTCCGTATGACTGAGATATGGCCTTTAGAAGTTTCACGAAAAATCAGAAAACGAAACAGATTTCAAAAATGTAGAATATGGGCTAGGCGGGAAAATTCCCGCCCAGACCAGGTCGACCTGGGAGTCGACCTGGGAGTCGACCTGGGGGTCGACCTGGGGGTCGACCTCCCTGGTCGAGCCCAGGTGACCTGGGTGCACTGATTTGGGATTTGGGCTATGTTTTGGTGGCTAGTGACGAGATCTGACGGCTCTAATCTGATTTAGGGTTAATCTAATGGCCTAAAACACTTAACTAATCTATAAATACACCCTAAGACTACCCTAATTCAAACTAAAATTGGATACAACGTCGTCATGCCGTCAAATTGCAACTAGAAGGAGCCACCAACAAATTAAAGAGGGAGATAGCTTCTCAAATCAACTTCTAATCAACTCTAGCAACTTAATCTTCTTCATAAAAGTGCTAATCAACAAGTTGTGAGTTTCTATGCCTTTAGCAAGCAATTGCTAAACTAATTATGATAGGATATAATGAGGTTATGGTTATGTATGTGGATCAATGCAAGTTATGTTGTCATATGCTATGTGTTCATGATGTTAGTTATGTAAGTTTTATGCTATATGTTCATGATGCTAGTTATGCAAGTTGTATGCTATGTGTTCATGATGCAAGCTATGCAAGTTTGATGCTATGTGCCCATGAAGCTAGTTATGCAAGTTGGGTGTAATTTATGCTATATGCTCATGATGCTAGTATTGCAAATCACTATGATAAACATTGATCCAATATGACACCATGTTATGCAAGTTTGGTGTTTGATTATATGCAAGTTCATATATGACATGTTATGCAAGTTTGGTGTTTGATTATATGCAAGTTCATATATGACATGTTATGCAAGTTTGGTGTTTGATTATATGCAAGTTCATATATGACATGTTATGCAAGTTTGTGTTTGATTATATGCAAGTAACATGTGCAAGTTTACACCTTTGTATGATATGCATACATATGCAAGTTAACCCCTTTGTATGTCATACATACATATGCAAGTTTACCCCTTTGTATGACATAAGTAACTTATGCAAGTTACCCTCTTTATGACATATGTGATTCATGCAAGTTTGGGTTGATTATTTATGCTAGTTGGGTTTGATGCTATGGTCATATATGCAAGTTGACACCTTTAAAACCCATGTGATGCTAATGTTATGCTAAGTTGAACCCATTGTATTTGTGATGAATCTTCCCTTTTAAGTATGTCATGTTAGCGTATTACGTGGGGAACGATGGAGTTAATATTCATGTTAACAAAATTGTGGTGAAATTGGTATGATGTTGCATACCATGAGTGGATGGACATAATTGAGTCAATTATGTACATCATTAAATTGGAATTAATTAGGGAAAATTAATTCAAAATATGGGGGTGATTAATTAGGTGTAATTAATCGACTAAGACACGAGGTTGGACCCTTTTGTAGCATAAGACTGCCCGGAACCGACCGGCAAATCCAGCGGCTACAAATGGTTGGCCCAATGTGAGAGGTCTTAGGCATGAACTAAATACGTGACAGGTGTAAAGACACGAGGTTAGACTCTGTTATGGCGTAAGGCTGCCCGGACCCGACCGGCAAATCAAGCTGCCATAAAAGATACTCTAATGTGAGAGGTCTTTGCAAAGGTTACGGTCTTAATCAATTAAGAAACACTTAACCAGATAAGCATGTAGTGGGGCATGAGGGGTTAAGTGGGTGCCTTGGGTGGCATGTGGAAATCAAGTAAGTGCCTTGGGTGGCATGTGGAAATCTAGTGGGTTGCCTTGGGTGGCAATAGAAAATACGATTAGAATACTTAACCAAGTGGAAACATGTAATTAAACATGATTAAAGGGTTAAGTGGGATGCACTAGAAAAGGGACAAGCTTAGGTGGGTAGCTTGTGGGGGCCCATTTCAACCAGTAACCCAAAACGTATCTTTGTGGGCTCGACCCAAGTCGAGGACGGGACACGCATACTGGGCTTGACTATAAGAGGCCAAAAACGGGTTAGCGGTGGCAACGCAAGTCCAACGGGTTTCATATGCGTGTGTGGACCCGGGCTGGTAGGTAAGACGTTGTTGCATCGTGTATGTATAAGTCGTGCATCAGTGTTGGTATCGGGTTGCCACTTTGGGGAATGATACACCCCACTGTGGGACCAGCACGGGTATCTACGTTAGGGAGCCGATCGCTTGGGGAGTAGTGGGTACACCTAGTGGAGATAGGGGCAGACGGCACCTATGTGGTCAGCTAGGGGTACACAAAACTACTAGTTATATTTTCTAAGTCCATGAGTGGGATCAACCTTTAAGTAGGAATGACTGGTGTGGTGCAGTGTAGTAATTACCCTTGGGTGGGTAGATGCGTCTTTACCGATATCTTAGTTCATCCTATGTCTAGTTGGCTGCTTAGTGTAGTCATTTATCCCCAGTCGTTACCGTACCAAGTTTATATCATACCCTAATTACTTTAATGATTGTATTGTTAAAGTTATAGGACTCGCTCAGACTTATGTCTGACCCCGTTGTTTTTATCTTTTTCCCAACCCTCAGGTTCTCAGAGTGGGCCTAGCACTAGTGGGCTTTGATCAGATTGCTTTATCTATCTTTTGGAGATTGGACCGTTGATGTAAAGCCCAGCTTATCTTTTCTATTATGGCTATTAGTATGTAGTGGGATTATGTACTTATGTTTTAACGAGATGGATATTTTGTACTTGACTCTTGTTGGTTTTTGATATGTAACCAAACATGTTTACCTTCTACTGCAATGAAATGATGTTTTAAATTTCAAGTATTACTTATATCTGTCTTGTTGTAATTTTTCTGTTCTATATTCACTTAAAATACTCCGCCGAAGTTAAGGCATTCCCTTAGTGAGTGACCTTAGCGGGTGTGGGGTGTTACACGTGGTATCAGAGCTAAAGGTTACCAGAACAGATAAAATTTTTAGAAAAACTATTTTTCTAAGAACATTTTTGAAGGAGTATTTTCAAAAACATGTCTTTTAAGAGAAAAGTTTTTGAAAGAAAAGCATAATCCCCAATAGCCATATCTTTATCTTTCGTATTCTCCGTTTTGAATCTTTCCTTTTTCGTTTCAGCATGGCTGAAGATCTTAACTTTCCGGACGGTGTAGCGATACCAGTATGGTATAGGAGATTGATGGAGGCTAGGGCCACCGCTGCGGGTCCAGCAAATGTTCCTCCACCACCGGTTGCACCCGATCTTCCTCCCCCTCCTCCTCCTCGCACGGATACTTTTGCTAAGACTTGCAAGGAATTTAAGGCTATGGGAGGGAAACCTTTTCAAGGATCAGAAACTTTTGTGGAAGCTAGGGATTGGCTTAAGGAGGTGGAAGAGTTGATAGATATCTTTGAGATGGAAGAGGGAAAGAAAGTCAAGTTAGCTGCTTGGTTAATGAAGGGAGAAGCCTCGTTCTGGTGGGAGGTCACTAATGGAGAACGCCTAGTGGACTCTTGGGCGGATTTCAGACAAAGGTTTATGGCAAAGTTTCTTTCAAGGGCGGAAGAAAATCTGTATATGGAAAGGTTCTTGACTCTAAAGCAAGGAAACCTACCAGTGAAGGAATATGTCAACAAGTTTAATCAGTTGGCAAGGTCTGGCATAGACATGGTGAATACACCGGAGAAGAAGGCTTTGAGGTTCGTTAAGGGCTTGAATGAACCGATGCATGGATTGGCTATGACTCACATCCCTATGGGGGCCACCTTTGAGAAGCTAGTAGACATGGCACTCATGCATGAGGAAGAGAAGGGTCCCAATGCTAATAAGGCACCCGAGAAGAAAGGAGAATAGAAGAGACCTCAACAGCAACAGCAAAATAAGGGTGGGAAAGGCAACGGTGGCAAGGGAAAGAAGAAGTGCTTCAATTGCGGGATACCAGGCCACCTAAGCAAAGATTGTCGGAAGAAGAAGAAGACTGGCTGCTTCCACTGTGGCGAAGCAGGGCATCTAGTGAAGGACTGCCCTAAGAAGGGGCAGAGGATGGGATCTACCTCAGGGGACAGGTGCAAGCTCTTATGGCACCAGGTCAGGCAAGGGGGCAAGTTCAGGCGCTCGCAGTTCCACCGATTCAGGAAAGAGGTAGAACTATTTCCGTTGAAAGTCTGGTTTTTCTGTTTGATCATCATGTCCGTACTTTATTTGACTTTGGCGCATCGCATTCGTTTATCTCATCATCATTAGTTGAGTCACTGCACTTAGACACCAGTCTAGTAGATGATCCCTTGGTTGTTTCAAACCCAATTGGGGGCTCCACTTATTTGTCCATGATATGTTTGGGTTTGAAGATTTCTATACTTAGCGTTGAGTTTAGATGTGATGCTTTTGTTTTGGGCTTCACGGGCTATGGGTTGATTTTGGGCATGGACTGGTTATCCAGTAATGGTGTCGTTCTTGATTGTGAAAGGAGAGTTGTTAGGCTCATGACCTGCTTGGGGAACACTCTCAAGATCTCTTGTAATCCCATGAATTCTGTTATGCTAAGTTATCTTGAATCGCTTGACGCTTCGGTCGAGAGTTTGCGATCTGTTAGAGTGGTCCGGGAATACTCGGATGTGTTTTAGGAGTTGAAGGGCTTACCTCCGAGGTGGGAGATTGACTTCCGAATATATCTGGTAGACAATGCTAAACCAGTATCTTTGCCAGTGCGCCACATGGCTCCTCGTGAGAGGAGGGAACTCCATAAGCAAGTAGGGGAGTTGCTTGAGAAGGGGTTCATAAGACGAAGTATATCGGAGTGGGGTGCTCCAGTAGTTTTTGCCACGAAGGCGGATGGGTCCCTCGGACTTTGTGTTGACTATAGAGAACTCAACAAGCTCACAAAGAAGAATAGACACCCATTGCCGAGAATTGATGATCACTTTGATCAGTTGGTTGGCGCCTCAGTGTTTTCACAGTTGGACTTAGCCACGGGGTTTCATCAGATGAGAGTGGCTGAGGATAGTATAGAGAAGACTTCCTTTAGGACTCCGGATGGTTTCTATGAGTGGCTGGTGATGCCATTTGGTTTGACGAACGCCCCCGCATACTTTGTTGATTTGATGAGTAGGGTGTTCAGGGAGTACCTTAATAAGTTCGTGGTGGTCTTTGTGGATGACATCTTAGTCTTTTCTAAGAGTGAAGAAGAGCATGCCCTACATCTTAGGGAAGTGTTAGAGACTCTTCGAGAGCATAGCCTTAAGGCTAAATTCTCTAAATGTCACTTTTGAAGGAAGGAAGTGCAGTTCTTAGGGCACGTGGTCTCTAAGGAAGGGATAGCTGTGGATCCCGCGAAGGTAGTGTCCATCCAAGATTGGAATGTTCCGAAGAATGCTACCGAGGTGAGGAGTTTCTGGGGGTTGGCTGGCTACTATAGGAAGTTTATCAAGGACTTCGCGAAGATATCAGCCCCATTAACTCGCTTAACAAAGAAGAATCTAGTCTTCACATGGGACGTAGATTGTGATGATGCGTTCCAACGGTTAAAGAGAGCTTTAACCACAACTCCAGTCTTAGTGTTGCCAGATGGGAGTAAGCCATTTGTTGTTTATACCGATGCTTGTGGGACAGGACTAGGCGCAGTCTTAATGCAAGAGGGAAGGGTAATAGACTATGGGGGAAGGCAGTTGAGAAAGCATGAGAAAAATTACCCTACCCATGATCTAGAGTTGGCCGCTATTGTTTTTGCGCTTAAGTCTTGGCGCCATTATCTTCTTGGCGAGAGGTTCGAATTGTTCACTGACCACAAATCATTGAAGTACTTGTTTTCTCAGAAGGATTTGAACTTAAGACAGCAAAGGTGGATGGAGTTCTTAGCATCCTATGATTTCGAGATAGCGTATACCCCTGGCAAGGGTAACGTGGTGGCAGACGCCTTGAGCAGAAAAAGGTTGTCCTTGAGTCCATTGTTCGTTGAACGACGAAGCTTGGAATTTATCTCGATGTTTGACTTCAGACCCTCCGTTGACTTTGTACCCGGTTTGCTAGCATCCTTAGAGGTCAGACCTACTCTTTTGGGACGGATTGGCGAGGCACAGCGGGACGACCCACAGTTGGTTGAGTTGGTAGAGAAGCTCATAACCTCTTCTTCACTAAACTTCTCATTCTTTCCAACAGTTCTTAAGTTCTAAAGCCTCCTTACTTTAAGCTATTTTAGTTTTATGTATATATCAAATTCTACTTTCCAAGTCAAATGAATGGATTATATTAAAAAAATTAGCTAGCTAGTATCTTCAAACTTATATTAAAATGACAGGAGATATTTAAGTGTTTTTGCCATACTAAGACAGTGATTCTTAAACATGACCCAGGCATAACCTATGCATGCATTGCTTGATCACAGAGTGTATCCCACCAACCAAAAAAAAATCTGACGTTATATTGAAAAATGAACAGTCACTCTGATGTAATTTAGATTATTCAGTCAGATATTCCAAATGGACATTGAGTATGAATAAGTAGGAGAATTGGAAATGGAGAGTGGAATTTGTTGCTGCATAAACGCCACTTCAGTGGAAAATAAACATCCAAAGTGATGGTACTAGCATTCTTTTAACGTGATGCTTACTGGATGTGCTTATTTGAAATATCTGGTTGATTAGTTTAATCGAGCAGCCTTTTCTACAGTACTGATAACACTTGTTCCGGAAAAAAAAACAGCTGTAGTACAGTTAAGAAATTCTACATCACATATCACGTCAGAATAGTTGATGATTTTAGAATAATGTTGGGTGTCATCTGAGAATAAAGTCAGAACTTGGATTATATTTAAAACTGTTTCATAGTCCTCTATAACAGAGCCAATCAGTTTTCTCACATGAAGTAAAGTGAGATAAATTTCATAAAGAGGAGTTACTCACCATGAAGATTTCGCTATTTCATCAAACTTTGCCTTAACAACCGCACTCTTTTTCTCAGCAGCGACCGCAGCATTGTTCAGATCTTCGACCTCCCTCTCCATCCTCGTTTTCTCGGCCAACAACTTATCCCTTTCCTCGTTCAGGGAAGCTATCCTCTTATCAATATCTAATAAGACTTCCGAAACTCTAGTCTTTTGCTCATTATTCAGCTCCTCCATCTTACACATCGTCGAAGCTTTCTCATCATGCAAAGCCATCAGGCCTTCGCGCATCTCTTTGAGCTTCATAAGGCGATCCCTAATTTGATCAACAGTGAACCCGAACTCCTCGATATAGTCCAATGTCTTGAACCTTTCGTCGAACTCTTCATCTGAATCATTGATCGATAACTTTCCGATGCTTTTCACAAGTTCAGCAAAAGCTACCTTTAAACCGTAGGTCAGGCCTTTCTTCACGAATTTTGTATGGGTGAGCAGTGGGTCACAATGAGGATGTTGAGGAAACATTTTAAGAACTTCCTTCGTAGCTTCCATGAGCTCAGCCATTTCAGTTTCAGAGTCCAGAGATTCAGCGTTATTTGATGAGCAGGCTGCAAATGATGTTGTGTTCTCATTGCTGGATAAAGGTTTGCTAAGAGCACGTTCATTTTCCATGGCATTTTCTTTGTTACCATCATTAGAAATGCTTACATTTTGTACACCATTGCCGACATCGACAATGTCAAGATCGGTTATGTCTTTTAATATTTCAGTATTCTCTGTAAGTGAATCTATTAGACTTGCTTGATTCTCATGGCAGACATCGAGGGAGGTTGAGAAAATGTTTTTTGCTTGTGAAAGTGGCGTATTTTTTCCACAATACTGACTAAAAATTTTACGCCTTGTCGATGAACGAACGTAGGTGCGAATTGCTGAATTGCCTTCTTTATCAAAAGGAGATGGATTGTAACTAGAGGTTGAATCACCACGTGCTTTTCTGGGTTTCATAGACTTTTCAGATGAAGGTGCAGTATTGTTGACTGAAGAGTTTTCATCCTTATCATTAGAGACAGAACGACGATGAGCTTGTCTTGTTATCGATAGTTTTTCTGGTGAAGGAATGACATTGTTAACTGGAGAGTGGTCTTCCATAAGATCAGAAAGAGAATCATTACGAACTTTTCTGGATTTTGAATTCTTTTCAGATGAAGGAGAAGTATTATTTATTTTAGAGGTTTCGTCTTTGCCATTAGAAGAAGATGATTTATGATCGGATTTGTCATCAACTAAACTATCCTTTAACTTCCTCAGTTTCTTCAAAGGTAGATCATCACTTAAACTATCAATCTCCCCAGCTTTTGAGCGCTTGCATTTTCGACCAAATTTAGACCTATGAACCACCTTACCCTGAGACATTTCATTCCATTGTCCATCTTCCCAAACGAGAGGAATTCTTAATGCAGCACGATCAAACTGAACGGTTAGCTCTTTATTTTGTTTGGATATGCAGACCGTATACACAGAATTGGGAAGAACTGTGGAAACAACTCCTAAAAACCAACCAGAATCATGAAATGCTTCAACTTTATCTAGCTCCTTGAAACTCTTGTTAGTTTCTGACATGCTTATAGGCGGACAAGGTCTAATGTACTGCATATCAACTACTTCTTCCAATAAAGGATTTGAGGAATCATCATTGTTTGCTGGAAGAGTATTATATTCCAGCAAACAATAAGTTCTTCCTATGATCTGCAAAATAGTCGCAACAAACCAACAAGCTCCATAATTATCCTTGTCGTAGCTTACTTCTACTTGGGTTCCCAAATGAAATGTGGTCTTATACAGCTCTGCCTTGCTGTTATGATCATAATTGCAGAGCTGGTCAGCAGACTTCCAAGAATATCCTTGATCATCAGCAACCCAAACCATTCTATTCCTCAAATCGTAAGCTCTAAACGCCAACACCTCTCTGGAAAGCGGAAACGCAACGCTATAATTAAAAAAGCCACCATCACCAGTCCCATCCATCTTCTTCAAAATGACACCAGGCCACCAGCCATTGTTGTAATAAGCTTCTACTTCCTGAAACGCCTCGAAAACGGCATTCATGTCGCGTATGCAAGGCGAATACGGGCGGATCAGCGACATGCGGACTTTCTCTTTGAGCAAGGATGAAGCTTTGTCTTTTTTACCTCTTTTCGAGAAATGAGTAGCGAGCAGGGTTTTGTACTCAACGACGCACCATTTTTTAGAGGTTTCCACAATGCTAGCTTCGTACCATGAACCATGTAATCTGGGATCGGTTGATTGGACTTCCACTGAAGAGCCCTTTTGGAATAATGGGTTTAGACTGGCTTTCCGAGATTTCAGTTTTTCCATTTGAAAATTATGAAAGGAGTAAAGTTACCTGAAATATCAACGATCAAAAAGTTAACATTAGCAAATTCAAAGCAAAGAAGAAAATATCAAGGAAAAGTTACCTGAAATGCCTAATGGAATTGCTCGCTGTTCTGGGGAAGGGTATGTGTAACCGTCGAGGAAGAAAGGGAGAATATAGGAAGACGTAGGCAGTCCAGTTCATCAGTAGAGTTGAGTTTTGATAGTAGCAGAAGAAGAGGAAAGGCAGTGAGGTGGGCAAATTCTATTCAAACTCACAAAAGTGCTGAGTTCCACCCAAAATCGAAAAAACGTAAAATCCCCTTCTTTTATTAGTAGCTCCACGTTTTTTTTAAAAAGACAAAAATGCCCTTCCTTGCAGTGCGATTGCGAGGTAACCTGCCACTTTGAAAAAAAATAAACACACGAAAATGGTACTTTCGTCATTAGAAGTTTTGAAGAAAGGGGACAACTCAGCAATTCCACGAGTCTAAATAAAATTTGTGATTGAGGTTCAATGCAATTATGTTAGCAGTAAGTAAGTAAATAGATTAGGGACTGCAACGCAAATTTACCGTCTAATTAAGACCAATTATATATGGAAACTCAAAATAAGTAACGATATGAATTGATTTTATTTTACATGATAAATTATGTGCCTTATACGTACCGTCAGGCATCAATCATACCATATATATGAATATGCATTGATAACAATAAACAAATAATTCCAAATAAGGGTTTATTTATACGTATGAATAGTAAAAAGATCAAATAAATGAAGTAATTCTTCTCACCAAAAAGTGAAACAAGGTTAATTGTATTAGTTGGATGTTGGAAGGTAACAAAAATTGAAGATATTACCTTTTTTTTCACTCATATGGGGATGTAATACTGAAAAAGTGAAAAAAGTTTTAAAAGACGCAAATCTACAATAGCCTAATTTCAAAATACTTAAATGTATATATCTAATGTTTGGAATGATGAATCATTTTCATATTATAGCGTGGAAGAAAATCTCCTGTACCCAAAACCCCCTATCTTTCTGTATCCAACCAATAAATACCCCATGATTTCCACCTTTTACAGTTAAGCATTATTATTATTTTCGATTTAATTACAAAATTGTGAAATGAGAGAGAATTAACTGTTCGATTTTATTTGGAAATTCTAGATCACCTACAATGAGAAATGGATCTATGAATGTTTGTAATATTAACCTTTTGTCAATTGCCCGATGTCAAGGGTAGATCAATTATTAACATGAAGGTTGTACAATTTAAGCTTGAACATATCATTCTTCAATATTTACAAAAACGAATTGTAACAATATGTTAAAAACTATTGACATGAAATGATGCACAAAACATATTAAAAAAAATGTAAATTCATATTAAGATTAAAAAAATGTAAATTCATATCATTCTCCAATTTTGCAAGGCAGTGACTCTATCACTAGCATCAGCAAAGCCACATCTTGAAAAGGCATGAAATTACTTTTCGTTATTTTGCTCTTGTCATAATTTTTTGATTTTCAATATCCGTAAGTTACTAAGTTTCCAATATCTATAGCCCTTTTTTGGGCATTGGACGTATTGTTGTTTGTCCTTTAATTATCTAACCTTTGACATCGATATTTTACTCTTTTTCAATCTTAGTTCAGATTTGTAAATGATGTCAGTGACTTATAAATATCAGTTTGAATTCAAAACAAAATTGACATTGCAACTTTCGTCCATATATGTAATTATATTTTTATCAATGGTATCATATCAATGGGGCAAAATCTATTTCAATCCATAATTATATTTTTATCAATGGTATCATATCAATGGGGCAAAATCTATTTCAATCCATAAAATTAGGTAGTAGCCCCCCATTTTATCAAAAAAATACGATGATCAAACTGCCCTTTTACTGTTATTTTTTTTCCAGTTTTTTGAACATCTCGTAGTTGCATTACGTGATTTTTTGGTGTACCTCGTACTATGTCTACGTGGTCCATGAATGAACCACGAAGATCATCTACGTGGTACTTTGATGAACCACGTAGGGCAACTACGAGGTACAGTAAGAAACCAAGCAGTCCCCCTACGTGGAAGGGTATTTTTGTTTTTTTTTTTAAAAAACGGGGGCTACTAACTAAATTTGTGGGTTTACTGATTATTTCATGATTTGGGGGACTGCCTATCAATGGTATAGAAAAATCTCTTTTAACTGTGCTATATCAGTGGTATCATTATATTTGAATTCAAAACAAAATTGCCATCTGAACAGGAGCAATCTATGGAATCATATCAATTGTACAGGAAATTCTATTTTTATCCCATGCTTATTAGAGCATCCAACAGCCTCCCCTGAATCTGTAATAATGTGTAAAATTCGATCCCAATAGGTATTACATGTAATATTCAGATAAGTATTACGGACCATATTGTGAATCCTGAATTGGTCATACGCGCCGATTTTACCGGTGCTGTACAAAAAGAACATGATTTTTTTTGCATGCGCTGATAAAATCGGCGATGTATAATAAAACGCGGTCCTCAATTTCCACAATTTCCTTCTTCTTTCCTCCGCATCGATGAAATCGGCTCCTCCTTGTTGGGAAAATAGCGTATCTTTCCTTTGAATATTACGAGTTGTAATATTCTTCTCCTGAATTCCGTTGGAGATGCTCTTACGGGTGATTTTAAATGTGTTTTATTTAATGCACGTAGAATATGCCTAAATAATTCAAATCAAAATGCGGACCAAAGATTTTTCACTACTGTTGTTGCCTTATATCCCCAGGAAATGAAGTGTTTAAGGGTAGAACTAACTTGCAAGAAATAATAGACCATGTGAGAGAAGTTAGCGACCACATTTATACTCAAATGTTAGCATATCCATACAATACTAATTTATGACAAGAACATAAAGATAATATGCTAAACTTGGAGAGAGTCATGCATAATCAAGCCATTGAAATCTTCAAAAGTATAAAATAAAATGTTTAGAAAAAGAGGGACCAATGCTTAAAGAATTTATCAACTGCATGTCAACCTTCAAGCAAACCATAAGGTGCTTCAATATGAAGGGGTTGCTATCTTCAATCTTTTCAAAAAGGGTACATATAGAAACATGCATAAAATAAATGCTTTCAAGGACAAGGACTATATATAACTCTGTTTACACCAAAATCTGTCTAAACACCCAAGGTACTAAAGTTGTAATTCACCAATACGGTAAGAAATAAATGGAACCGTGTTTAATCAGCAATTGAAAATTAAAATGCGAGAAAAGGTAAAGTAGAGACGAGATTTAGAGTGGTTCAACCGTTAATTAGGCCTACGTCCACTATGAAGGTGATTTCCAATCTTATAATGAGAAAATACATCAATTCTCTTTTTTCATACATCTCTATATTCACTCAATATACCCTCATTTATATATTTCAATCTTGGAATTACACAAGAGAATGGTAGAATTTGAGGAGAAGAACGATGGATGAATGATTGAGAAGGAGGATGTCTCCGTTTTCCTTGATCACAAGATTGTTCTTGACGCCATGGTCGGATCAGTAGTTGATGGTAGAATTTAGCAGCACTTTGTGGTTTCAAAGATTGGATCCCCTTTATGTTGGCAGCCATGGTGTATTTATAGGTGAACTCCCTCCGGAAAATGACCTGGAACCCGTTTATGCAAGCTACGGATTGTTTATTCTATTAATTACAACCATGCCATCGGCTAGCTGTAGCCAGCTGTCCAGAGCTGGATTTGGTTGTCATGCGCGAGCGACTCAGTGGAGCAAGCGTCTTTAGTAGTTGTGCGGGTGACTTTTGGTTGATGCCCTTCGGTCGCGTCTATTTCTAGCATTCGAGGAGTAGATATCTGATTTGCTTGATGGCGAGATGAAGGAACGACCGGCCACAATCCCCTAATGTGGTTATGTCTGATTTGAGTGAGCAAGTGACGATCTTCATTAGTCCAGGAGCGACCGACTGAGACGTGCGACTTTGAGATGTGAATGTGCTCTTTCTAAGGACTGGTGTACGACCGACCAATAGGTTTCTGATCTGAGTGTCAAGCTATAGGTGTTGCAATTCATGAGCACTCGTTAAATATATGTACGACCTTGACTCATGTCTTGATGCGTGCGACCAAACTTTGATATTAGATCGAGCGTGCTCCATTGTTATGAGCGGCTTTACATAATGTACGATCCTTATCTCTATTGAGCCGCATTTCTCATAGCATACCATGCTATCTTTTTCGGTCGTACTGGCCGATTTGATTTGTCTTGGGTTTGATACTTGGGTCTTGCTCTGTGTAGTTGCGTCTTATCCATCGTGAGTCGTTTAAGTGCCTCGGATAATATTGCGTGCAACCGACCCTGATGATGTTCGTTCTGTATCCTTTACTCAAAGTGCGTATGGATTTTTTAGGGATTAACACTTGTCCCTCGAAGTTCGTGATTTCTTTTAGTGAGGAATTACCGGCTTCGACATATTTGATCGCACATTGTCTGGTAGATTTTTTGAGGGGTCGGTCGTGCAAGGATCAGTATTGCTTCATCGCAGCTGATTGGTGTTTTCGCCTTTGGGTGAGACGCTTGAACTATTCTGTCGTTGTTGCAAATAGCTAAATCATGGGGAAGTGAATACGCCAACTGGACTCTGATGGGACACCTGTTTCAGTACTCGAGTACTGGGCTGATGTGGCGAGAAATGCTTTGTGTGTCTTTTAATCTCCCCTTATTTTCTTATTTCTTATTCAATTTTGCTCTCATTTTTCTTCAATAGGGTTTCTCAACTGGGAAAGAAGAAATTCCGTATTTCTCTCTATTACTACCCAGGTTTGTTGATTCTTAATCATGTTCATTCTTCTTTTGAGCCTTACGGTTATTTCCTGGTCTGTTTGCAGGATGGTTCCATCTCCAGAACGACATCGAAAGGAAGCCTTCCTCGATTTGGATGTCTCAATAGATGAGATTCAATCAGCTGGTCAACCGTCTGTAAACTCTCCCTCCAGCCCCTCTTACATAGAGCTTCAAGCTATCATCAATAGGCCGCGCCATGCTCCGGGGCCTTGCAGTCCTAGGTTTGCTAAGCGGTTTCGGGGGTGGAGTTTACAGGGAATCCCTTCAAATGTTGATATATCTCCAGCTGACTCTTAGAACTTCTCTTACGACATGACTGTCGCAAAAGGTCAGATGTTGGCCCGTCTCGAGACTGCTGTGCATCAATTTGGAAAACAAATGGACTTGTCGAATAATCATTCTGCGAAGCGAATGAATGGCAGGTATACATTGGCCCGCGATCCCCAAAGACTCCACAAGGTAAATCTCAAGCGTGTCTCTGCTCTGGAAAATGATAAGGCTACGCTGATCCGAGCTCTCAGGTCCAAAAATAGTGTGGTTGCTTCTTTCGCCCCTGGGGATGTTGAGTCGGTGATTTCTGCACATGCTGTCGGACCTCCATCTTGTTCTACTCCGACTAAGAGGAAAGTAGGTAGGCCGAGGAAGGCTAGAGATATGTAATCTCCTTCTCCTTGGTTATTTTGCTACTTTTAAGACCGGTTGTGTAAGCGGGTGCCAGTCCTCGCTCATGATATTATGCTTATTATGACTTATGTTTGATCTGTGACACTTCTGCGATCCTGATGAATGGTTGTTTGGCTGGTTTTACGATGCTCTTCGTGTCTTTGCCATGCATGTCTCTTTGCCCTGCTTAACAACATACACATTTTTTTTTATTTTTTCGAGGCGATCGTGCGTTAATATCGTATCACGGGGCGTTCGTACGTTAATATCGTATTACGGGGCATTCGTACGTTAATATTGTATTACAATTAGTCTTACAACGTTCTTATTAGGCCGGGATCATCCAGTTTTTAGTATTTGTCTTGACTGGTAAGCTTTTCAATGTTTTAACTTTGGCAATTTAGCCGTTTAGATTTTTTATTAAATATCCTGCTTATTTGTTTGGGGTATTTTCGTGATGCATTTTTATGCGTGCCCCCATGGGAGGACTTTGGTTCCAATGTTGTAATCCAATCTTGGCTTTGTTTGACTTGGTTAACAACAAAGAACAAGAACTGACACCCCCTTTCGGCTAGGATTTCTGCTTTGCGTTGGTCCTTCCAGCATGTTTGATCCTTCCCCATTTTATGCTTCATCCCGAGGAGCGGACACTAATTTTATCTCATCGAGCTTTGACCCAGAAGGGATAAAGTTCATGTCCTTCACCTAATAAGGTGCCCCTCGTTTTTTTTGGATTAACAATTTTTCCGTTTCAGGACATGTCGGTTTTTTCCGACTTTGTGCCTTTCCCTAGGAAACAGACACTGGTTCGCCTCATTGATTTAAAAAAAAAGTTGGAGAACCCATGTCCAGCACTTAAGAAGATGTTTATTTGGTGGGCTCAGCGATTTTATCCGTGGGACTTTTTGAGTTGCTTTTACTCCAGCATTGACTCTTTTAATCTAGTACCAAGATTTTTGTTAGTCCTGTATTGAGAGATCCAGTGTTTCCTGATGAAATTCGGAACTCCTCGAGTTGATGCCCCCTGGTCGCTTGTTTGCCTACACAAGGAAGTCAACTTTTAGTACGAGCCTGTGAATAAGTGAGCTGTACATGTAATTAGAATTCCATATTCAGTCATTTTATGTACATCATTCAAAATGCAAAAATTTCATAAATCTTTACAGCATTTTCTATGTATTTGAATAACATGTTACAAGAAATAACGACGAATATGCTCGTTGTTCCATGCTCGTGGAATCTAGTTCCCATCTGTGGTGGCCAATTTGAAAGTTCCATCCAGGAGTTTCTAACTTATAACATAAGGTCCTTCCCAATTGGGTCTAAAGATTCCAGTACCGGTCATTATCTTTTTCGGAACGAGGTCTCCAATTTCAAAAGTTCTATGTTTGACTTTTGAATTGAAGTGTCTGGCCAACCTTCTTTGGTGTGCGGCTACTCTGAGTTCCGCTTCTTTTCTTCTTCCCTCAAGTTGGTCGAAGGCTTCGAGCTGTAGCTTTTCGTTTTCTTTGGGGTCAAAGTATATCATTCTACGGGTAGGGACTTCCAACTCCACTGGTGTCATAGCTTCAAGGCCATAAGATAAAGAAGAGGGAGTATGCCCTGTTGCAGTTTTGTGTGTGGTGCGATATGCCCATAATGCCAGTGAGAGTTCATCTACCCATCCACCTTTAGCCTTTTCTATTCGTTTCTTAATGGGAGTCTTGATGATTTTATTTACCTCTTCCACCTGCCCGTTCGCTTGTGGATGAGCGACTGCTGAAAATCTTTTCTGGATTTTGTACTTGGTGCAAAAGTTTTGGAACTCTTCACTTTCAAATTGGGTCCCGTTGTCTGTGATTATCTTTTGTGGTACCCCAAACCTGCATATGATATTTTTCAAGACAAAGTTAATAACTTTCTTCGAAGTTATAGTGGCCAATGGTTCTGCTTCAGCCCATTTTGTAAAGAAATCAACAGCAACAATTGCGTATTTAAAACTGGATTTTCAGTGGGAAGGGCTCATATGAGGTCAATGCCCAGATAGCAAATGGCCATGGGCTGACCATGTGGGTTATGGTTGTGGATGGCATCCTTGGGATCTTGGCAAATCTTTAGCACCTGTAATATTTTTTAGTGTAGGGCGTGGAATCTTTTTTGATATCTGGCCAGAAATAAACATATCGTAGGATTTTCTTGGCCAAAGTTTGTCCATCGGTACACCCTCCGCATTCCCCTTCGTGTGATTCTGCCATGATTGCCTTAGACTCCTTTTCTGTAACACAACGAACTAAAGGTGTAGAAAATCCCCGTCTATACAGTCGTCCATCCTGAATGAGGTATAAAGGAGCTTTTCACAAAATCTTTCTTCGAAGTTTAGGTTCAGTCGGGAGCGTCTCAGTTACGAGGTATTCTTTAATTGGCGACAGCCATGAATTCGACTCATCGGTCGTTTCCATGATCCAATCCATTTCAGTCTGCTTTGTGGGCTGGAAAGAACTTCCACTGGAACTAACCCCATCAGCTGTGCATCTCCTGTGCTTGCGTATTTGGCTAATGAATCAGCCTTAGTATTTTCCTCTCTGGGAATATGAGATATGGTGTAATGCTCGAAAGCTTCTAATAGTTCCAAGGCTTTAGAAAGATAATCTGGCAAGTTACCCATTTTGGCTTGGAATTCTCCTAGGATCTGGCATACTACGAGCTGAGAGTCGCTAAAGATCTGTATAATTTTTATTTGCAATTCTTTTGCTAGTTTTATTCCCACGATAAGGGCTTCATACTCAGCTTCGTTGTTGGTTGATGGAAATTGTAGCCTTAATGCATAGCATAAGGACCTTCCCTCAGGGGTTTCAAGAACTACCCCTGCCCCAGAACAGCGATCGTTCGACGCCCCATCTACGGATAATTTCCACTGGTTATTAGTTTCAATATCATCTTCCTCCTTTACCTCCCCTCGGTCAGTAAACTCTGCGATAAAGTCAACAAGCGTTTGTCCGTTGATTTCTTTCCAAGGATGATACGTAATGTCGTACTGACTGAGCTCTATATTCCATTTTAATAATCTTCCAGAGGTTTCTGGTCGGGACAGAACTTGCCTCAGAGGCTGGATGAGCCTGAAAGTAGGGACGAAGTTTCTTTGATGCAATGAGCAAACAATAAGCAAGTTTTTCAAGCTTTGGGTAATTACGCTCTGCTCCGGATAGCCTCTTGCTGATGTAATAGACCGGTTTTTGTACCTTCAAATCTTCTCTGATCAATGCTGCGCTTAAGGCATGGGCGGAAACCGCTAAGTACAGAAACAAGATCTCTCTGTCATTAGGATTTGATAGCATAAGTTGTGTTGCCAGGTATTGGATCAATTCCTCGAAGGCTTTTTGACATTCAGGGGTCCACTGTTTCTCTTTCTTTCCTTTTCTAAGGACATCGAAGAATAGGAGACATCTGTCCGTCGCCCTAGATATAAAGCAATTTAAGGCTGCGATCTTCCTATTCAAACAGTGAAGTTCTTTCTTGGTTGTTGGAGCACGTATTCCACTCGAAGCTGATATTTTGGCTGGGTTAGCTTCCATACCTCTGGCGTTGACCATGTACCCAAGGAACTTGCCCGAAGCGACTCCAAAAGAACATTTCAAGGGATTCAACTTCATGCCATATTGACGTAAGATATCGAATATTCGAGCTAAGTTTTCCAAACGATTTATTGCTCTTTTTGACTTAACCAACATGTCATCGACATAGACTTCCATCGTCCTACCGATTTGCTTTTTGAACATAGAATTTACCAGTCACTGATAAGTTGCCCCTGCGTTTTTTAGACCAAATGGCATCACCTTATAGCAGTATAGACCGGAATCAATGATGAAACTTGTGTCTTCCTGGTCCGGACCATACATCATGATTTGATTATAGTCGGAATATGCATCCATGAAAGGTAGCAACTCATGACCGCCAGTAGAATCCACCAATTGGTCGATTCTGGGAAGGGGGAAACTATCTTACGGACAAGCTTTATTCAGGTCTGAATAATCTACGCAGACCCGCCATTTACCGTTTGATTTCTTCATGAGTACCGGGTTGGATACCCATTTCGAATAGGTAGATTCTCTAATAAAACCGTTCTCCATTAGTCTGTCGATTTCTTCTTTTAAGGCGCGCGACCTCTCCTGCCCCTGGGTTCTCCTTTTTTGTTGATAGCCGGAATACGAGGGTCAATGTTTAGCTTATGGACCGCAATGTCCGGAGATATGCCGCACATGTCGGAATGGTTCCATGCGAACACATCTAAGTTAGCTCTTAGGAAGGTAATCAATTGACTTGTTATTTCGGGGCTTAACCGAGATCCTATATTCAACACACGGTTTGGGTCCTTCGGATTTACAGCTATAGGAATTGTGTCTTCGGCCTATGTCGCCCTCTCGTCCTCTGCACTGGCTTCCCTAGGATCGATCTCTTTTTGCACTCCACTATGCTCTCCAATGCATGGACCCTTCTTTAATTGCTATAAAGGGGGTTTTTGGATGCGGGGAAGAGCCTCCGCATCATTTCCCGAATCTTTTTTCTTAGCCTCTCTCAGTTCTGTCACATAGCAGTCCCTTGCAGCAATTTGGTCGCCCTTAGTTACACCAATTCCCTTTTCAGTTGGAAACTTCATGGTCAAGCACCATGGAGCTAATGCGACCTTGAAACCCGAAAGAGTCGGCCTCCAAAGGAATGCATTGTAAGACGAAAACTCATCTACCAGGACAAAGGTTTGTACCATGGAAACCCTACGTTCTCCATCTGCCAATTCCACAGGTTGATCTATCGTTTCGATGGGTTGCGTAGGTTAACCAGTAAAACCGTGGATCTTATTTGGGTATGCACGCACCTTTGCCATAGGGAGATTCATCTTTTGGAAAGTATTTATAAAAATCACATTAGCTGATGCCCCCATGTCAAATAGGACCCTTTTTACCACCACAGGTCTGAGACCAATTGTGATCACCATGACATCAAAAGTTTGTGTAATTAAGCCTTCCGCATCTTTATCTTTGAATATTACATCCTCGGTCGAGGTTTTGAGCATTTTCATCAGAAGCTCGTTGTTCAAGTTCATGCATCCTTCGTCTTCTGTGGCATCTTTCAATTCGTTAGCGTATCTTTCCATATCTGCCCAACTATTCCCAGCCGGGTGGGGCCCTCCAAATATCGTATTGACTACTGGCCTCGAGTCGACTGGTATTTGGGCTTCTTCACTCGAGTTGGGCTAGCTAGCCGTATTGTTAAGTCCCTGCACAGCTGGAGTACTCTGGGGATTTTTCACATACTGCTGGAGTCGGTTCTTCCTAATGAGTTCTTCAATTAAACTCTCCAGGTGTCGGCATTCGTTGGTGCTGTGTCCTGGTTGGCTATGAATCCGACAGAATTTTCAGGAATTTGCCTACTGCTCAGTTACCTTCTGCGGCTTCATCTGAGGAAAAATGTCCTAGTCCTTTGCAGCTTGGTAAATTCTTTCTGGGTTTTCATTTAGAAGGGTTAGCTCGGATGGTTTGTACAACCGCGTCTTCTTATAAACTTTGCTATCCTTCTCATCGTTTCCCCTGTTTTGTCCTACATCGCTCTTCCGCTCAACCCTGGACTCATTGTTCTTTCCTTCTCTGGCGGCATTACTTTCCATAGTCTTCTGGACACTTGGAGCTTCATCCTCTACACTCATGTACTCCTCGGCTTTTTTGTTAAACTTCTTCAAAGTTTTTGGTTTCTTCATCTTGAGCCACTTTCCAAATTCTGACTTCTTATCGATAGCTCTTTTCAGGGCTGCCAATAAGTACCAAGGCTATGATTCTATGACCTCCGCTGCTGCAACATGTAAGCGTGTAAGGAAAGCTCTGATGGTTTCCCCATGCTTCTGTTCCATTTCACATAATGACATTACATCCATTGCCTTAGTGGTTTGTAATCGGAATTGATCTTGAAATCTCCTTGCCAGATCAGCAAACTGATCGATACATTTAGGTGGAAGTCTGGTGAACCATAATGAGGCCACACCTTCCAGGCACACGGGAAAGTATAAGTACTTGATTTCATCAGTGGCCCTAGCTCCATTCTTGTGTTGGTCGTACTTGAACAGGAAAATGGTTTGGTGTCTAACTCCGCTACAAGGTGCTATTATTGGGGGTATAAATTTCTTCGGGAATTTCGCTTGACGAATTTCCTTTGTGAACGGATTTTTACTGGGGGAAAACTCCCATTCTTTCTCCTCATCTTCTCAGGTCGCCTTCTCCTTCATTATTCGCTGGATCATTTCTATGATGCACCTCTCATCACCTGTTTGTTCATCGGGATCGGCACTGATGTCTTTATCAGCACGACCACGGTTTGAGCTTCGGCGCCTTACATCCTTTTTGTGGGATGTTACGTTGGTGGGACTTGCGAAAGCCCGAGCGGCACGTTCTTCTTTGTGCTGTGGAGATCTGGCCTTAGGATCCTCAACGCCGGCCTCTCCCCTGTCTCCCACTAGGTTGTGAGGTCGTTCAGGGTCTGAGGCTGATGAGTCCTCTTTTTCGCCAGGATTAACCACAATGTTTGGTGGTAACAAATTGGCTTGAACATTAGTCAAGAAATCAAATCTTTCCATTATCATCTTCGTTTTATTATCCATTTTTTCGTTCAGGCCGGTTACAACCACATTCAGTTCATCTCGCGTTATAGATGGCCTAGGGGTGTCCCTTACCCCTTGATTCAGGACCTGAGGTGTAGCTTCATTAGCATTATCATCCTCACTGATCGTGGTAACTTTAGTGGATTTGCCGCTTTCTTCAATCTGAACATGGTTTCAAAGGAGAAAGCGTTTTCGATTTTTTTAGATTGCTGAACTACGAAAGAAAATAATGAACATGAGCCCCACGGTGGGCCCCAAAATTGGTCTAAACACCCAAGGTACTAAAGTTGTACTTCACCAATACGGTAAGAAATAAATGGAACCGTGTTTAATCAGCTGCGAGAAAAGGTAAAGTAGAAATGAGATTTAGAGTGGTTCAGCTGTTAATTAGGCCTGCGTCCACTATGAAGGTGATTTCCAATCTTATAATGAGGATTACAAAATACATCAATTCTCTCTTTTCATACATCTCTATATTCACTCAATATACCCTTGTTTATATATTTCAATCTCGGAATTATACAAGAGAATGGTAGAATTTGAGGAGAAGAAGGATGGATGAATGATTGAGAAGGAGGATGTCTTCGTTTTCCTTGATCACAAGATTGTTCTTGATGCCATGGCCGAATCAGTAGTTGAGGATAGAATTTAGCAGCACTTCGTTGTTTCAAAGATTGGATCCCCTATATGTTGGCAACCATGGTGTATTTATAGGTGAACTCCCTCCGGAAAATGACCTGGAACCCGTTTATGCAGGCTACGAATTGCTCATTCTATTAATTACAACCATGCCATCGGCTAGCTATAGCCAGCTGTCCAGAGCTGGATTCGGATGTCATGCGCGAGCGACTCAGTGGAGTGAGCGTCTTGAGTAGTTGTGCGGATGACTTTTGGTTGATGCCCTTCGGTCGTGTCTATTTCTAGCATTCGAGGAGTAAATATCTGATTTGCTTGATGGCGAGATAAAGGAACGACCGACTACAATCCCTTAATGTGGTTATGTCTGATTTGAGTGAGCGAGTGACAATCTTCATTAGTCCAGGAGCGACCGACTGAGACGTGCGACTTTGAGATGTGAATGTGCTCTTTCTAAGGACTGGTGTACAACCAATCAATAGGTTTCTGATCTGAGTGTCGAGCTATAGGTATTGCAATTCATGTGCACTCGTTAAATATATGTACGACCTTGACTCCTGACTTGATGCGTGCGACCGAACTTTGATATTAGATCGAGCGTGCTCCGTTGTTGTGAGTGGCTTTACAGAATGTACGATCCTTATCTCTATTGAGCCGCATTTCTCATAGCATACCATGCTATCTTTTTCAGTCGTACTAGCTGATTTGATTTGTATTGGGTTTGATATTTGGGTCTTTCTCTGTGTAGTTGCATCCTATCCATCGTGAGTCGTTTAAGTGCCTCGGATAACATTGCGCGCTACCGACCCTGATGATGTTCGTTCTGTATCCTTTACTCAATGTGCGTATGGATTTTTTTAGGGACTAACGAACTCCTTCCACTTCACCACGTCCACAAAAAAATCGGTATAGAGATTTAAATAAGAAACAGGATAGAGAAGAAGAGGATAAATAATGGCGAGAGATTCAAATGTAGTAAAATTATTAATAGGTGTTTTAGCACCGCAATGCTGTTATCCAAGATTCCATATAGTTTATATAGCTGCATTAAATATGCATGTTAGCAAAATTGTGTTTACTGTATATACTATATAGGAATGCTATTGCTCTTGCCTTGCTTTGTCCTTTTGCCTATTTTCTAAAAAAGTTGATTTTAGCTTATAATTTGGGCACTTTTAGTAGTTAGAGTACATTCAATTTGCCAATAGACAAAACAACATGGCAGAGCCTGTATTTTAACAAAACCGTTTTATTTATCTTTATACATAAATAAATGATTGAGCCTATTTACTTGTGGAGTACATTATTTTATTGAGCCTATCAAGCAGCATTCAAAAAATGTGCACCTAAATTATTTTAATTTTATTATTAAAAGTGGTTATGGAAGACCCAAATATTGTGTGGTTCTCCCAATGTAGATTAAGGAACGAGTTAGCTAGCTCTTATTGTAATAGTTTATCGTATATACACAAATATCCATAAATATTTATATAAGACAACTTCAGTTCATGGCTTTCGGCAGATAGAGAGAGTTTTGAATCACAAATGACAAAGTTGATGGCAATGCTTAAGAGCCATTAGTGGGTTTCGCGTTCGCCTTTGGCTTTGCGTTCGCTTGCACCTTCGTTATCTTAGGAAGTTGGTCGGGTATGTTAGCTGGATTTATATTGATGTAATATAACATTATGTGGTTTTATTATGGTTATGGATTGTATGTGTTTGTATATGGGATAATGTTAGGACAAGCTGAATAGATTTGATGTTCATAATTCAGCTTGGTGTATGTTAATCAATAAAGGATTACAGATGATGTTATGTTTCGTATGTGATATTTGTTGGGCTTTTGTGCACAGCGGAAGTTTGACAAAATGCCAATAAAAATAGGATCTTTATCACCCAATCACTTGAAGATGAATTTGATTGAAAAAAAAATACAACACAAATAATATCGAAAATATGAGCACACGATATTCCACCTAACCACCCTTTTATTGATTTAGTAAAAAAAAAAAATTGTTTACAATCGATCTCAACTATCGTTACAAACAATTATAACTTGAACCAATAACCTTATTGATAAATAGGTAGAGAATATTTAATGCCTAAATAATTTGAAGGAGAACACTCAATTTGGAATAACTAGAATGATCACTCTTGGTAGCTCTCACCCACACCTAATGAAGATGTTAGTTGGCCCTTTTATAGAGAGAATTGCTTCATGCCCAACAAAACTTAGCATCCAAATTATCTTCATATATGTTACAAAACTATTTGGATAAGCACCAAATATCCTTGTAATAAATGTCCACAAATATAGCAAGCAATATCTCTCCATTAAATCTAGCACCAAATCTCTTCATCAAATATAGCACCAAATCTTTTCATCAAATCTAGCACCAAATTTGTCCATAAAATCTAGCAACAAATCTCCCCACAAAACATGTAAGATTATTTGTTGTCCAAAATTTGTGATTTGCGTATCACCAATTTCAACATTCCACCTAGATACTAAATCACAACATCTCCTCCACTCAAACAATAGCCCCTTGGCTCTCACTTTCAACCTCTTCTTTCTCAATTAACACCATCTCGATTTTAACGGCTACGAGATAAAACCATCATGTCTTCTCTTCAAGTCCAGGATCAATTGCTTTCCAGGCTCAATCACACCTTCCTGATTTCATCAGGCCACAAGATTACCTAATTGATTTCCAGGCTCAATCACACCTCCTCTTTATCGATATACGCCTACCACTTGATACCTCTTCATCTACATGGATCACTCGAGAATTATTAACGTGAAGACAACAATCGACAACATAATACTCAATGGATCCTCAGCAGTGATCAAAACCAACCTCTCCACCTTGCCACGGACTAAGTTCTTCATTCCAAATTCTCAAAATATCATACTCCACAATAGCCATCCATGAAAGCAACATCATCTCCGACATCTACAATCTTCAATCCAAAATCACTCCAAGCTATGCGACGAACTGAGCTCCGATACCGAACTATTATGCAAAAATTGCTCTGATACCAATCTGCTGTGCAAAAATTGCTCTGATACCAAACTATTGGGCAAAAATTTCTCTGATACCAAATTGTTAGGGTTTTGTGCGCAGCTGAAGTTTGACAAAAAGCCCGAAAAAACAGGATCTTTATCACCCAATCACTTGAAGATGAATTTGATTGAAAAAAAATACAACACAAATAATATCGGAAATATGAGCACACGATATTTCACCTAACCACCCTCTTTATTGATTCACTAAAAAAAATTGTTTACAATTGATCTCAGTTATCGTTACAACTAATTATAACTTGAACCAATAAACTTATTGAGAAATAGGTAGAGAATATCTAATGGCTAAATAATTTGAAGGAGAACACTCAATTTGGAATAGTTAGAATGATCACTCTTGGTGGCTGTCACTCATGCCAAATGAAGATATTAGCTAACCCTTTTCATATAGAGAATTGTTTCATGCCCAAGAAAACTTGGCATCCAATTATCTTCATATATGTTATAAAATTATTTGGATAAGCACCAAATATCCTTGCAATAAATGTCCACAAATACAACAACCAATATCTCTCCATTAAATCTAGCACCAAATCTCTATGTTAGCTAACCCTTTTCATATAGAGAATTGTTTCATGCCCAAGAAAACTTGGCATCCAAATTATCTTCATATATGTTATAAAACTATTTGGATAAGCACCAAATATCCTTGCAATAAATGTCCACAAATACAACAACCAATATCTCTCCATTAAATCTAGCACCAAATCTCTTCATCAAATCTAGCACCAAATCTCTTCATCAAATCTAGCACCAAATTTCCCCATAAAATCTAGCAATAAATCTCTCCACAAAACATGTAGGATTATTTGTTGTCCAAAATTGTGATTTGCGTATCATCAATTTCAACAATATTAATATTATCCTAGTAGTATTATTGCTTGTGATCTGACTTTATTCGTATATAGTCGGCAAATTCATACTTGCATTCTTTGTTTATTTTGGTCACGCTATTTATTTTAGTGTTGACAGTAGTAGGTAAAGGTGAAAGTGGGAAAAGTGTGAAATTTTTCTGGTTTATCAGAAAGGAAATAACGACTTATTACTGTCAAATGGGGAAAGATAAATTAATTTCTATCGCTAATTTTTTGTTAAATTGCATGGGTTTACCGACATATTACCTTTAGAAAAAAAATTACCAAAAATATATTTTTTGGTTGAACCCTTGCTAATTAGAAAGGGTTTATCGATGTTGTGGTATAAACAATATATTCTTGAAATAATTTATCCTTCGGTAAATGGCCGGTAAATTAATTTAGAATTTAAATTTTATATTTAGTGTAATGATGTAAAAAGGTCTGAGAACTCACGCTAATTTCCATCGCTAAATTAACACTCGATTATCGACTTGAAATTTGTCCACTGATCCGTATCCATCAAAAATTTGTCGCAAAACCCGAAATAGCGATAGATTATCAATAATTTTTTCCACTTCAAAATCAGTTTTTCTTGTAGTGAAATTCAATTTGTTTTACTCTTAAGAGGATATAATATTTAACATGAAATGGTAAAAAGAAAGAATAGAAAGTTACAAACTAGTTTATAGCGATCTAATCTCAAAATATTTAAAGTATATATCCTTATTGTTTGGAATAAAAAATTATTTTCATTTTATAACATTAAATGCTCAAATTTTGTTTGGAGAATATACATAACAAACAGAAATTATGGGTAACTTTGAAAGATTGCCATAAAAGGAAAAGAATGACTATATCTCCAACATAGATAAGAGAATCCTATGAATGACCTTAATATTATTAATTTTTGTCAATAACTGAATGTCAAGCATAGATTTCACACAATTTATGTTTGGAAGTATCATTCTTTAGTATTTATAGTTATAAATCATAACATTATAATAGGGTTATTAACATGGAATAATGCACAAAATATTAAAGTTAAAAAGGTTGTAAATTTTTATTATTTTGGATTCCTAATACATAGAGTTTATACGTGACTTGTACATGAAGACATGTCAACTCAGTGTTGAAGCTAATACTTTTTTCATAATGAACTCATCAAAAAATCAAGTTTGTTTATGGTAGGATATTCAAGCTTTAGAGTAGTACAACCATACATAGACTAGCCGCACAATTGTTGGATACAATCATTGAATCACGTAATTTTAAGAAAATAACATTTAATGTAGTTTTTTATTAAGTATGGTAAACATCAAATGAGAGAAATCTAAAATTGAAGGGGTTTAAGGAAAGATTAATGGAAAAAAATACATTGAAGTGATTTAAAGTGACATGCTCTTATTTGTACATTTTTCACAGCATTGTTTGCAAGTTGATTAACCTCAAATTGGAGAAATTTTGAATTGAAGAGGTTTAAGGAGATAATAATGGAGATGCCAAATTAACTATTATTAAAGACATTTGAAGTGACATGTTAAAGACATGTTCTTATTTGTCTGACTCAAACATTTGGTTTTGCAAGCTTACAATAGACAAACTCTGTAGTAGTCGATTTGATATTTCAAAGGCATATTCTAATTTGTTTATCTTTACATATTCGGTTTTGCAAGCCTAACGGTCTATTTTTTTCATGATTTTTGGTTAACGTCAAATTGGAGAAATTTAAAACTGAAGAGGTACAAGGAGACATTAATGGAGAGAACGATATCTATTACTAATTATATAAATTGATATGTATATGTTGTTAACATTGGAATGTATTTCATGTTTATGCTTTGAAATTTAGGAGATAGAAGACCTGTCAAATGGGTCGGGTCGGGTCATAAATGGGTCGAGTAGAATTTAATCCGATTCATTCGAGACATAAACAAACACAACCCATTTGACCCGTTTAATAGATGGTTTTACCCAACCCGACCCATTTAATAAAAGGGTCAACCCGTGTAAAAAAGCACCAATAAAAACTGCATAATTAAATTAAAAAACTGCATCATTATATTATTAGTAATTCATAATAAAGCAGAAAAACTGCAATAAAAAAATAAAAAACGCATCAAATATTGATCAATCATACATAAAAAAAACTGCATCATAAAGCAAAAAACTGTACTAATCATTTCATAAACAAAAAGTATATTTAAAGGTCCTACCTAAATAATACAATCATGGGCTACAACACTGAAAACTAAAAGATTCAACAAGACAAATTTATAGATGAGAAACTCCAAATTGGATGCAAACAACACATCAAAAAAACCAAAGTAAAATGCACTAAATACTACAAAAACAACACCAATAAAACTACAGTATGTTTGAAAGTTCTATAACATAACCAGTCTTATAGTCTTGAAAATCCCTTGTGAAAGCCCTTGCTTTTAATCCTAAAATGACACAAACAATTAACACATGAATGAGTATTGTATAATAATATAAGTTTTTTCATAAGTAGTGTAATATGTTTCTATGCATTTGTACAAACAAAATTCATAGCTTGTTGAATCCAAGTTGCTTGATATTGCTGAAGCTTGATACAATAAAATCATTTGGACATGCACAAAATATAATGCAAAGATATCCTCAGAATAAGTCATATTGATGAATCATTCTTGGTTCACTATTTCTATTAAACTTTCTCACTGCTACAGGTATATATTTAGTGCGCTGCTATTCACACCCCCATTTAGACTACTGATCACCTTTAAAAAAATTAACAGATTGTATTATTTTTTACCTACTTCCTACCACAACTTTATTTGTCTTCATTCAGTCAATAGCAGCCGTACTGTCTCTTCTCTTCTCATCTCTTCTCAAACAACGTAAATTCTCAGATATCAAACCCTAATCCATAAGATTTTTTTTTTGATTGAGTAGAGGATGAAAGATAAAGACAAAAAAGTTGTTAGTTTTGTATATCATGCTACATAATCTATTCTGTTATTATAGATTTTTTTAGGGTTTTGTATTAATTTTTATAGGAGCTTTCTTTCACCTTTCTTTCTATTTCGAATTTGGAAGACATTAATTTTGATGACGTTGTAATAAAGAATGACATTGTAAGTTACTGAATTTTACGGTTTTCTTCATACAACAACAATTTATATGTAAAAATTTAAAAAAAAAATTCATTTAATTATTTTTATTTGATTTTTGTAGAAAGATTATGTGACTGGCGATAAACTTGATAACTATATGTGGATGATAGCAATAGGCCACAAGATGATCGGTCAAATGCCGTTGAAGACACAAAAGTTGATTTGACAGATCATTTTATAACCGATGAACTATGTAGTTTGTACTTAATTTACAATCACTATTATTCATGTAAAACCGGAAGTATGTTAATTTTTTTGTTAAACGATGTGATTTCGGGTATTTGATTTGCAAAACGCGCTGATTCGTTGGTGTAAAACAACAGGGAAAAAGTTGAATACTGTTGTAGAGCGATTCGATGGTGTTAATCAGCTGATTGAACGCTTGAAATTGCTTTGATAATTTAGAGAAATCTTCAAGCTTGTAGAGCGATGGAGAAAATTTCAAGAAGAAGACGTTTTTTTTTTCTTGGAACGATGAAGAATTAAAGGCGGAGGTGGTAACCGATTAGAAATTGAATAATTTAGGTGGTGTAAAGGAGTAGAGAGGCATAAAAAAGAGGTGGCCTTTAGTATAAGTGACCATAAGTCTAAATGGGGATGTGAATAGCGGTACACTATATTTAATGACATGTGCGCAATACTCATTTTCTTTTCCCCTTTTTTTCCCTCGAGCATTTTGATTCATAAAAAACTGAAAAGGTTTATTACACTTCATTTAAAGACTGCAAAAATTGGATATATATAGAGCTACAGGTATATATTTTGCTAGAGGTATACATTTATAACTGCAAAAATTTGACATTTTCTACAGTTATATATCTTGCTTTTTATTGTTAATCCTGAAAAATAGGAGAGTACCATTCTAATAACAAACTACAAGAATATTTGCAATATTATACATGAGTTAAAATCTGCTTTTCATTGTTAATCCTGAAAAATTAGAACTTTTTTTTTTTACAAATATAAATAATGTACATGCTCTAAAATTGGTTTATAAGTCGCCATCAATCTATATAATGTCATAAATTTCACAACAGAACTAGTGTTTTACATGTAATGATTGAAACAAAAATTCAGGTGTTGCAAGACAACATTTAGATGTAAGATGTATGTATTGGCGGATGTTATCGCTAAACCATTTTGACAGCCCAATAAGCATATCTGTGACATAAACAAAAGATTTTAGACTCTAGGGAACAATTTCAATGTTATTGCTCATTAGAATATAAGAGATGAAAATAATGCACTATCATTATTTAGATGTAAGATGTAAGATGGCTGTAAGATTATAAGATATGGTATTGTGGAGCATATATAGAACCAGCAACCCAACAATGTCAGTTTCCTTGAGTAATATTAGTCAACTCATGTCACCTGTTCCTTTTCCAAATGCTAAAGCTTAACTGTCTATACTGTGGAATAATACTAAACCTTATTATCTAGCAAGCGTTACCGCACATCCTAACGCATTCATATAAGAGAATGGGTTTTTGAATATCAGCCATGATACCAGCACAGCAAACGCAACCTATAATTAAAACCAGTTAAACACTTTCAATATACATGGTAGAAAAGGGGAAAATGTTCGAATTAAGCGATTTACCTTCAAATTGCCTGCGACATTGAACGTGACTGTGGTGGTAGAATGGATCACGTAGAATATTGAGAAGTTGAGGCAGAAGGCCAATACTCCTGAACTAAAAATGATGATCATTGTTAACATTGTTAGGTAAACATTAATGCTTTAATCTTGGAAAATAAAAAAAGAGTCAAAAGTGTTGGTTTGTGATTAGGTATGTCTCTTAGTTTCAAGAGTCAAGTATCTTTTTTTATGTGAAGAGTCAAACGATGCTTGGTTTTCTATGTATCCTTTGGACTGTAATGCCTATAAATGGGATGCTAGTGACAATGTTTGAAGATAGAACAATGAAATAAAATAGAAAGTCTAATTCTCCTCTTCCGCAGTAGAAAGTTTGTCACATTTTCTTCCTTTGAATTGTTTCTGGAAAGTTTGAACAAGTTGGTATCCTGCTATCTATTATATCAAATTGGTATCAGAGCACAGGAGAAGGAGAAGCATGGTGGAGGTTCATCACATACACAGACTCCTATACCACAACTCACAAAGCTCAACTATGAAACTTGGAGCATAAAAATGAAGACTTGGTTAAAGGCTGAAGAAATTTGGTAGATGGTCAGAGATGGTTTCACAGAACCTAAAAATCTAGGAGCTTTGTCACAAGCTCAACAAAATAAAGTAAAAGATGAAAGAAAGAGAGACAACCGAGCTCTAAGTGCTTTGCAGAATGCAGTGGAAGACTCAACTTTTGAGAAAATTGCAGGAGCTGAAACATCCAAGGAGGCGTGGAACATTTTAGAAAAAGTGTATAAAGGAGCCGACCGAGTCAAGCAATTGCGTCTCCAAACTCTTCGTGGTGAGTTTGAGAGCATTAGAATGAAGGAGTCTGAAAGCGTATCTGACTACATCACACGTGTTCAAGCTGTGGTGAATCAACTAAATCGTAATGGCGAGGCGCTAACCGACGCGCGTGTTGTGGAGAAGATCTTGAGATCGTTAACCGATAATTTTGAGAATTTTGTGTGCGCGATAGAAGAATCAAAGGACCTTACGACACTCACAATCGACAAACTTGCGGGTTCACTTGAAGCACATGAACAACGGAAAAAGAAAAAGAAAGAAGAGCTACTTGAAGAGGCTTTGCAAGCTAAGGCAAGTCTCAAGGAAGACAAGGTGATGTATGCACAACACAATCGAGGAAGAGGACGTAGTGGTCGTGGAGGTCGAAACAATGGTCGCGGTGGTGTAGGCCGCGGTCAAGGTGAAAATCATGAGAAAAGAGGGCAGTCAAACCAAGAAAGTAGTCGAGTTAGAGGACGTGGTCGTGGGAGAGGTGGCCGGTCAAATTATTCAAATGACAGATGCTATAATTGTGGCAAGCATGGACACTACGCAAAAGAGTGCAAATCAAACATCAAGTGCTATAATTGTGGAAAGTATGGACATTATTCAAATGAGTGCTATTCCGAGAAAAAGGTGGAAGAAAACGCGAATCTAGTAACGAAAGAGGAGGCAAGAGAAGATGGTGTTCTCATGATGGATTACAAAAATACCATCTCCGACAACGACACAGAGTGGTATCTTGACACCGGTGCTAGTAACCATATGTGCGGGCACAAGCACCTATTCAGAGGGATGCGAGAGGTTGAAGATGGACATGTTTCATTGGGAGATGCATCAAATATCCAAGTAAAGGGCCGAGGTACAGTTCATTATTTACAAAAAGATGGTACAGAAGGATCAATTGAGAATGTTTATTATGTACCTGATCTTAAAAGCAATATTTTGAGCATGGCACAACTCATGGAGAAGGGATACTCGGTATTCATGAAAAACCGGGTACTACAGCTGAAGGACAATGAAGGGCGTTTAGTTGCTCGAGTTGAGATGGGAAGAAATCAGATGTACAAAATGAAATTGAGAGGCATGCAGGAAAAATGTTTGCGAGTCAACGTAGAAGACAAGGCGTCGATGTGGCATCTCCGCTTTGGCCATCTATATCACGGTGGTCTAAAGAAGTTAGCAAAGAAGAATATGGTGCAAGGATTGCCAGACATGGATTATGACGGCAAACTTTGTGAAGATTGTATGCTTGGCAAACAAACAAGAACCTCTTTTCAAAAGAATGCAGAATATCGAGCTAAACATATTCTCGAGATGATTCATACTGACATATGTGGACCAATCACTCCTGAATCTTTCAACGGCAAAAGGTACTTTATTTCTTTTATCGATGACTTCTCACCAAAAACTTGGGGTTATTTTTTGAAGGAAAAATCTGAGGCATTCGAGGTGTTCAAAAAATTCAAAGTGATGGTGGAGAAGGAAACTGGTAGACACATCAAAGTCGTACGATCCGATAGAGGTGGCGAGTATACTTCAGCGGCTTTCATGGAGTATTGCGAGGAGCAAGGCATAAGGAGATTTTTAACCGCACCATACTCTCCTCAACAAAATGGTGTGGCCGAAAGGAAGAAATGGACTATTCTCGACATGGTTCGATCAATGCTCAAAAGTAAGAAGATGCCGAAGGAATTCTGGGCAGAGGCTATGCAATGTGCCATCTACGTACAAAATCGATGCCCACACGTGAAGTTAAATGATCAAACACCACAAGAGGCCTGGAGCGAACAAAAACCAACAGTTTCTCATTTCAAAGTGTTCGGTAGTGTGGCTTATGCACACGTACCAGATCAACGAAGAACGAAGCTCAAAGACAAAAGCAAAAAGTATGTTTTCATTGGGTATGATGAGAAGACAAAAGGATACAAGCTGCTCGATCCGATTAGCAATAAGGTAATGGTAAGTCATGATGTGCGAGTAGATGAAGCATGCGAGTGGGACTGGAATAAATCGAAGGAGGTTGTCATAGAAGTTGGAGAATCATCAGTCATGTAACAACCCGAATTTTTATAACATGTTAAAACAAGAAATCAGGGAAGAATTAAATTATAACTTAAGAATCAATGGGAACGGGTTACGCCATTGCCTTCGTCTCGAAATTCTGCTTGAAAACGAGTGCGAAATTTCGTAAATCGGAGTCCGTATGACCAAGTCATGGCCCATAGAAGATTTCAGAAAATTCAAAATTCAGCCCGAAATTCAAATTCAGCCCCAAACAGACTGGGCGGGAAAATTTCCCGCCCAGCCCCAGGTCGACTGGGGTGTCGACTGGGGAGTCGACCTGCCCCAGCTCCAGGTCGACTGCCCAGTCGACTTGGGTGTCGACCTGGGGGTCGACTTCCCTGGTCGGGCCATGTTGGCCTGGTGCACCTGATTGCTCCTTTGGATCTGTTCAGCTGGCCATGACGAGATTTGATGGTTCAGATCTAAACTAGGGTTAATCCTATGGCCTAAACTTGTCTCTACTCCTATAAAAACACCCTAAGACCTAGCCTAAACCACCACAAATCATCCTAACAACTAAGTGCTGCCAAAATGCTCCCTAATCATGGCCTCCATCTTCATCTTGAGAGTTCTAAACTAGATCTAAGGCAAAGGAGCAATCTTTCTCCATCAAATCAAAAGAGCTACTTATTTCTCAAGGCTTTGTGTGGAGCTTATTATTATTTGGAGATTTCTAGTGTTGCTACATCATTCCTAGAGCTTCTACAATGTCTCTATCTTGTTCTATTTTGTTCTGGTTCTCATAGCCACGATTTGCAAGCCCCACTCTACTCTTAGATTTAAACTATGAAATTAATATGAACATGTAGCAAGTTGAAATGGGATTTTTTGTGTATTACTTGTCTTGGGTCTATCATTGTATGCATAGATCCATTCATGACTCTTTTGATCAATGATTGTGGAACTATCATGAACCTAGTACCGTTCATCTTGATTTTTGGGTAGAAAGCTATGAGCTTTATTTGGGGATTATGCATAATGCAACATAGAACCCCTCATAACCTTGATGTTAACTTGCCTATGATGTTGAACTACATGCTAGTCACAAGTTTATCACTCTATGTCAACTATTACCATGTTATCACCCTATTTTCTAAGTTTGATGTCATACATGTTTTGAGGCCAATAATCCTATATGCTAGTTGTAATGAACACCTTTGCCTCAAATATCATCATGTTTAACTTATGACCAACTTTACCACCTTATGCCCATCTTTGTCATATTATTATGTTCCACTTCTTGATTTATTCGTATTGATGCGAATTTACGTGCGATGGGAATACGTTATGGATAGTTAGGCGAACTTAAAATGACATGAAAAACATGACTTGAAATATGACATGAAAATTGATTATGCTTGAAAACTTGAATATGGTCATGACATGTAGAAAACCATGAAGTGGCCAACTCGAGGTTGGGTTGAGTTTGTAGCATAAATCTGCCCGGAACCGCCCGGCAAATCCAGTGGCTACAAACAATAGGACCCAATGTGAGTAGTTGGTCATATCGCGCTTGAAACCCGAGGTTAGACTAGGTTGTGGTGTAAATCTGCCCAGACCCGCCCGGCACATCCAGTAACCACAACAAAGTCTAATGTGAGAGGTTGGTTAAGTCATGAACCACTTGGATACACTTAACCAACTTGATACATGATTGGATGGGGTTAACCACACTTAACCCGTTAGAAACCCTAGTTACGTGGTCCTTTTCAGCAGTAACCCTCTTAGATGTATCACGATACCCTAGGGACTAGGCTAGGGTGGGGCACGATTACTGGGCTGATTGTAAGCGACCAGAAAGACGGCTGAGTAGGTGCGCCAGTGTAGGTTTAGGCGGGCTGTGGTCGTGCACATAGTCCGGAGTTGAAAAAAAAACAGACACAGGCACCAGTAGGTTTAGACTGTGCGTGCTTGATTTGTGTCAGTGGTTGGCACCTTAGGGCTTGATACACCCTAGGGTGGACCTAGCACAGTTGACTACATTCCGTGATTGGGCCGTATGACACCGACACTCGATGAGTTAGGCTTATAGGGAGCCGATCGACTAGATCGTATAGTTGGACCTTGACTTGGGTCATCTCATGATATTGGGCCAAGGGATCATTTCTTGTTTATACTTGACATGGGTTAGAATATTAGTACTATTGGTGCAAAAACTAAACCTTGTATATGCGATGCCACACTTGATCTACCTTGTTATCTATTTATCATGCCAGTTAGTTACCATCTTTATGTTTCATCTCAGTTTCTCATGCCTAGTTAACTTCATCAGTTTTTATACTAATAGCAGGTAGGACTTACCAGTCTTTATGACTGACCCTTTTTCTTTCGCCTCTTTTCTTCCTTTTCTCCCCCCCCCCAAGGTTCTCAGCGAGGGAACACTAGTGCTTAGCTTGGACATTTGGCTTGCTTTCTTGACAGCCCATGTACGGTTTGGACTTGATCTTGCTATGGCTTCACCACATCTATTTTGGGGATAGTTTACTTTATGTTATTTTCAGTTTATGTTTCTAGACTTGTGGTAGTTGGAAAATGATGACTAAATATTTTGATGTAAGTTGACTTTGATTTTGAAATGGTTAACCATGGTTTTTAAATTTCTACCACTGCTTTACTTATTTATTTATCTATGTTCTGTCTTGTGATATCTCTGTGCATGTTTACCTAGACAACACCCCTCCAAAGCTAGTGCAATCACTTGTGAGTGACCCTGGCGGAGGTGGGGTGTTACAAGTCATTGCACCAGCAAGTATACCAACAGAACCTGAAACCACTGACAGTGAAGATGAACCACTACAACCAAAAATGAGAAGTTTGCAAGATTTGTATGATTCGACAAATGAGGTACACCTTGTATGTCTTTTGTCTGATGCCGAAAATATCAGTTTTGAAGAGGCGGTTTGAGACAAGAAGTGGCAAGCTGCCATGAACGAGGAAATTAAAGCAATTAACCGCAACAAAACATGGAAGCTAGCAGAATTGCCGAATGGGAGTCAGCCCATTGGTGTGAAATGGGTGTTCAAGAAAAAGATGAATGCTCAAGGCGAGATAGAAAGGTACAAGGCGCGACTTGTTGCGAAGGGATACAAACCCCCTTGGAGTAATAAAAGCATTTAAGTTTACGGGGGAGATTTGTTAGGTAAACATTAATGCTTTAATCTTGGAAAATAAAAAAGGAGTCAAAAGTGTTGGTTTGTGACTAGTTATGTCTCTTAGTTTCAAGAGTCAAATGTCTTTTGTATGTGAAGAGTCAAACGGTGCTTGGTTTTCTATGTTTTCTTTGGACTGTAATGCCTATAAATGGGATGCTAGTGACAATGTTTGAAGATAGAACAATGAAATAAAATAGAAAGTCTAATTCTCCTCTTCCACAGTAGAAAGTTTGTCACATTTTCTTCCTTTGAATTGTTTCTGGAAAGTTTGAACAAGTTGGTATCCTGCTATCTATTATATCAAACATAATATTATCGGGTGCATAAAACCAGTGACAAACCCCCGATCCTTCCAGTAGAGCTGTTGGCACAGCCAGTATCATTGTTGCAAAAGGCGCCATGCAGCACACCGTGTTTATACTATAGACCGAAACATGATAAATAAGTCAGTTATTACAATCTCGTACAGATTAACTATGAAACGGACATTGAATAAAAATGCTAACTTGCAATTATATGCAAAGGCGATCAGTATAAATAAAAGACTTAAAATGAGTTAGAAAGAAAAATCTAGACTTCTTCAGGGCCGTTTAGGTTTGAAGTTATTGAACTGTTGTTCAGTTGATTCAACAAACATAATCCAAAGTCGACGTATTACACAGGTCGCATGCTACCAAAATGAGCTATTCAGTAAGCATGAGTCAAATGATATCACAAAATCAGGGCTGGTATTATATATATATGTATATAATATACCTGGTCTCTTTGAACAAATTTGTAAAAATTTGTCAAGCATACATATACAGTATTTGGTGGGTGCTTGTTTTTATATTTTCAGTTTGTATCTCTCAACTGGACAACCACTCTGACATCTGTATGACTTGGTCACAAAGCTGCTTAATAGACCCAATCCATCATCTTTCATGTATGCAGCAAGATACCTCAGCCACCAGATCAATGACCCAACTAAGCCACCCCCATAGTACTTGGACTATTTCATAAAGAAGCCATGTTTGAATAACAAAAATAGAATAGTTTTACTCTATAGTATATGACTTGTCTTTACAATTAATTTCAATTGAAGCCTGCTTGTGCCTGATTTTATAATCAACTGTAAGAGGTTTAGAAGTGTAAGGTAAGTAATGCTGTGATGTTATATATTGTAATTGAGAGATGCTTACTACATCAATGCAATCTTAGCTAGGACTTAATTATAACAGTTCCACAACGAGGTCCTAACAAAAAGGTATTTTTATCAAACTAGTTTTAATTTGTCAAGAACAAGACAACAATGAATTAGCTTGAATAATGTGTTATACATTTCACCTGATGCGGTATTTAAAACATATTATATCATTACACACCGCACCTCTATAAAATAGTTATTAGTTGGTACAGTTAAAAAGTGCATTATTAGATAAGTATTTTGCATTCTTAGCCCCTTTTTTTATTACAATAATAGCCCACTTTTACAAAAATTCATCAATATAGCCCACTTTTGGCCAGCTCAGCGTTGAGCTGACCCGAAAATAGTTTCTAATGCATTTTGGCGCAATCTAAGATTGCGCCAAAAATGCCAAAAAAGGGTCGAGAATTATTTGCTCTCTGTTTGCTATTAGGCGCAATCTGAGATTGCGCCAAAAATAGTCGAGAACAATTTGCTCTCTGTTTGCTATTAGGCGCAATATGGGATTGCGCCAAAGAAAAGTCGAGAAGCAAACAGAGAGCAAATCGAGAACAATTATCCTGCGGCGCGATTAAGGATTGCGCCTTTGTTGTTGGCGGAATCCTGGATAACACCCCGGGTAGTTTCCTATAATAAATTCTTCCCATATACCTTATAGTCTCATTCACTTTTTCATTCTTCAACTTTACCAAAATCCTTCATCCAAAGAAAAAACCCAATAATCCATTTTCACTTCCACTCAAAAATTATATAGAAAAGGTTGGAACACTTGTTCTCTTTAGCAAAATTTTGCTCAAATTCAGAGGTACTTACTTTTTAACCCTATTTACATGCATTGATTGTTATACAAATGGTTCCTCCCAAATTTGATTTCAACATTAGGTTGGATGGATCAATGGGAAACTGATGACGACACTTTAATGAAGTATTGGGAAAGTTTGGAGTCAGGAGCGTATGAGAACATGATGGATGTTGATCCTCCACCACAAGCTCCATTGTCACCAAATAATTGTCGATCGGGTAAGGAAATTTACCCCGATATGATAATGTCTGAATTGGTTGAACTCCCAGATCATCTTCCCGGTGGACCGTAAAAGTATTTCATTGCGGTGGATGGGGGTAAATATGTTTAAACGAGGCCGAGCACTGGCCATAGGGGAGCCAGTACCAAGAAAACTTTGTTATTGCAGGTCAGATTGTTGCGTCATTGTGAACAAAAGTAGAAGCGTTAATACAGTGCGTAGGATCTACAAATGTTCTCGCTAATATGAGCCTTTGCTATTCGAACAACTTCCGAGTTTGTAACTACACGAGTTGGTTGATCCTCCGATGTGCCGAAGTGGACATCAGTATGCATTGGAGATGCATGATGAGAATGAACGACTAAAAAAGGAGATGGTGGAACAAAAATTACGTTTGGAAAAGGAAAATTTCCGTTTGAAACTACTTAACTCGGACTTAAAATCCAAGCTCCCACGATATCTCAATGAGTAGCAATGAGTATTTAGAACTTGTGGAATGTATCAATGTAGTTCAAAACAATGTATTAGTCAATGTATCCTAATGTAGTTAAAACAATGTATTAGTCAATGTACGTATTGCTTGAATCTACGAATGAAGGTGACTAATATATGGTCATTGCGAATTGTCATCAATTTTCGAAAGAAATAAATTCTTCTACAAATAACAATAATAATAGTCGTTCTACAATAACATAAAATGCTAAAGTCTAATTTGCTGAAATACAACGACTCCTTCTATGACTTATCACTCCGTACTTACTAACATCTATTGGTTTTAGGTGCCCGCATTTCATCAATGGCTCCTTTAATTCTTGTTGATTTTGGTCTCCCAGGTGCTCTACGCACGGTTGGGGGAAATACGACCGGTCCTTCGAATTCACTCCAGTAACGTTTATCGGGAATAGGATGAAATTCAGGTTTGTAAGCTGCGACGTAATTCTGAACCAAATATCACTTTGAAGCAAAGTCATGATGAAGTCGATTAGCACCGTTGGTTACATTTGAACAAGCCACCATTACATGTTCATAGGGAAGATGTTGCAGTAACGGAATTCTGCATGTACAAGAACATGCGTTTCCATCGATTGTTACCCTAAATTCCTAGCAAAAATGTGTAATCACTCCCCATTCGTCTGCATTATATCGGAAAGTGCGACAATGTCTTGCTTCACTTGCCCTTTCAGCTATCTTTGCCTCCCATTTTGGGGTTAACTGAGTCGTCGATGACATACCAAACTCTTTTCATTTACAAAAATAATCCACAGAACGAAAAACGTGCAAGCAACTAAAGCTTTGACATGCAATGATCGTGCACCTCTAAGTACACCATTAAAGCTTTCAGAAGCATTTGTCGCCACAATATGAAATCTTCCACCGTCATCCTTACACAAAGCTCAGTTCTCTTCCGTCCCCCGCAAACTATGTTCAATCCAATTATGTGCGTGAACATTGGTTATTTTAATTTCCACATGAATCTTTTGATATTCAACCACCTCCGAAGCACATACCGCCGCATAAAATAAACCTATAACACCCCACCTCCGCCAGGGTCACTCTTACAAGTACACTGGCTTTGGAGGGGTGTTGGACAAGGTAAACATGCATGAAGATATCACAAGACATAACATATAAGTAAAACAGAGTAAATAATGCAGCGGATAAAACTACTATTTCAAAACCATAATCAACTTACATCATAAGTACTAAGTCATTATTTTCCAACTACAACAAGTCTAGAAACATAAACTGAAAACTGGAAATAACATAAAGTAAACTATCCCCAAAGTAGACGTGGTAAAGCCATAGCGAGCTCAAGTCCCAACCATACATGAGCTATCCAGTAAGCAAGCTAAAGATCCAAGTTAGGTGCTAGTGTTCCCACCCTGAGAACCTAGGGGGGGGGAAAGGAAGAAAAGAGGTGAAAGAAAACGGGTCAGTCAAAAAGACTGGTAAGTCCTACCTACTATTAGTATAAAAACTAATGAAGTTAACTGGACATGTAAAACAGAGATGAAACATAGGATGATAACTGGCATGGTGAAAAGTTAACAAGATAGATCAAGTGTGGCATCGCATATACAAGGTTAAGTTGCACCAGGTGTACTAGTATTCCAATCCATGTCAAGTATAAACAAGAAATGATCCCTTAGCCCAATATTGGCCCAAACTCATGAGATGACCTAAGTCCAGGTCCAACTACACGGTCTAGTCGATCGGCTCCCTATAAGCCTAGCTCGTCATGTATCGGTGTCATACGGCTTAATCATGAAATGTAGTTAACTGTGCAAGGTCCATCCTAGGGTGTATCCAGCCCTAAGGTGTAAACCACAAACACAAATCAAGCACGCACAGTCTAAACCTACTGGTGCCCATGTTCAAATCCGGACTTAATGTGCACGACCACGGTCTGCCTAAACAACCGGTGCACCATTCAGCCGTCTCTTTTGGTCTCTTACAATCAGTCAGTAATCGTGCCCCACCCTAGCCTAGTTCCAGGGTATCCATAATACTCCCTTGTGGGTTACTGCTGAAAAGGGCCACGCAACTAGGATTTCAAATGGGTTAAGTGTGGTTAACCCCATCCTAACCATGTATTGAGTTGGTTAAGTGTGTCCAAGAAATCCATGACTTAACCCTATCAATACATCGTGTTCAACTGGTTAAGTATATTCAAGTGGTCCATGACTTAACCCTACCAACCCATCATGTTTAATTGGTTAAGTACTCAAGTGGTCCATGACTTAACCCTACCATGTGGCATTAATTAACTTAATGCACCCAATCTCTCCCATTAGACCTTGTTGTGGTTATTAGTTAAGCCGGGCGGGTCCGGGTAGCTTTACACCACAACTTAGTCTAACCTCGGGTTTTCAAGTGCAACATGACCAACTTCTCACATTGGGTCCTATTGTTTGTAGCTACTAGTTAAGCAGGTCGGTTCCGGGTAGATTTATGCTACAAAATCAACCCAACCTCGAGTTGGCCACTTTCATGTTTTCTACATGTCATGTCCACGTTCATGTTTTCAAGCATAATCACATGTCATATTTTCAAATCATGTTTCATGTCATTTAAGTTTACCCATAACGTAACCCCATCGCATGTAAGTTCACATCAACACACATAGATCAAAAAGGGGAACATAATGACAAGTTGGGCACAATATAGCAAAGTCTACCACAAGTTTAACATGGTGATATATGAGGAAAAAGTGTTCATCACAACTAGCATATGGCATTATTGGCCTCAAAACATGTATGACATCAACTTAGCAAATAGGTGATAACATGGTCATAGTTAACATAGGGTGATAACTTGTGATTAGCATATGGTTCATAACATCATAGGCAAGTTAACATAAGGATCATGAGAGGATCTATGTTGCATTATGCATAACAACCAAGTTCTATGTTGCATTATGCATAACCATCAAGTAAAGCTCATAGCTTTCTACCCAAAAATCAAGGTAAATGATACTAGGTTCATGATAGTGCCACAATCATAGTTCAAAAGATGGATTTATGCATACAAATGTAGCCCAAAGACAAGTATTAAACCCAAAAGTCACATTTCAACTTGCTACATGATCATATTAACTTCATAGTTTAAATCTAAGAGTAGAATAGGGCTTACAAAGCATGATCAAGAGAACTAGAACACAATAGAACAAGATTGAGACGAAGCCACACTAGAAATCCCCAACTAAAGATAAGATCCACTCCAAGCCTTGAGAAATAAGAAGAAAGATCCTTGTTTTGATGAAGAAAGATGGCTCTTTTACTAGCTTAGAACACTCAAACTTTCATGAAGAGGATGGAGGCCATGTTATGAAGATGGAGGCCATGATCAAGAAGCATTTTGGCATAATTTAGTTGTAGGAATGATTAATGAGGGTTTAGGCTAGGTCTTAGGGTCTTTTTATAGAAGTTTAGGTTAGTTTAGGCCATAGGATTAACCCTAGTTCAGATCTGGGCCATCAATTCATGTCACAAGCCAACAAAACAAGACCCAGGAGCCAAAACAGGTGCATCAGGCTAGACTGGCCGACCACCCAAGTCGACAGGGGTGTCGACTGGGTAGTCGACACCACCTGGGGTGTGTCGACTCCCCAGTCGACTTGGGGCTGGCGGGAATTTTCCCGCCTGTCCTGCTTGGGCTGAATTTGAATTCTGAATTCAAATTTGAACTGTTTTTGAACTTGAAATTTTCTGAAAACTTTGACGGCCCATAACTTGGTCATACGTACTCCGATTTTCGAAAACTCGGACTCTATTTCTCGTATTTTTCCGATACGAACGCAATGGCACAGCCCGTTTCCCTTGATTTAGATTTTAACATTTAATTCTGCCTTGATTTACGTTATAACATGTTATTCAAAATACGGGTTGTTACATTCTCCCCACCTTAAAAGATTTCGTCCCCGAAATCTTCAAGTTAGGAAGAACGTATCCTACCATCCATCATCCATCTACTCAAAACATCATCCACGAGCAGTCATTGTCCTTAACAGATTCTAAATGTTGTATGAACATATGCAAAGGTGTGTTTATATGTACTTATCTAATGCGAAAATCAGGCGGTTACTGATTCAGTAAACCTCCTTAATGCAAAGTATGTTAGTGAAATGAGTCCATATGTATGCAAATTCCTAACATAATTCATAATCACTACATGGGTGCACATAACATTCATCCATATGCAACATCCACGTGATAACATAACAAGTTTCAGCCATGAATAAGTATAAGCACTCATGCATATGCAATATGAAAGTGTGTGAGCCGATCTTAGTGCCTAATGTGTATCATGCATCCACGAGTATCCACTTGCAAACACTTGCAACCACTTGCAAACATCAAGCATAACATGTTTCAAATACATGTTTCATCCAAAGGGTTTCTACCTAAGGTTCTCATGACAAGGTTAACGAGATAACAAGATAAACATGGATAGTAAAAGAAAGATATGCTGACTAGGAAAATAGATTGAGAATGTACCCTAAAAAAGAAATGGATAAAGCCCACGTATCTTCTCCTCGGCTTCACTCCACTGAACCTTTACCAACTTGACTTCTCGGTTCCTCAGCTTCTTGATCTCCGTTCCCAAGATACGAGTCGGAGCTCGCCTCAGGGTTGCCTCTTTCTCTACCTCCACGTCTTCAAGAATGCTAGGCTCAACTACCTCGGCTGACTCATGTAGGCACTTTCGGAGATGCGAGACATGAAAAACATTGTGCACTCCGGCCAGCTTCTCGGGCAATTCCACCTTATAAGCCATCTTCCCAATCCTCTCTATGATAGGGAAGGGTCCTACGAACCTTGGTGCCAACTTCCCAACTGCTCCAAAACGAACCACATTTCGCAAAGGAGAAACCTTCACAAAGACCATATCTCCAACTTCAAACTCTAAGTCTGTCCTTCGCTTGTCTGCATAGGATTTCTGTCTGTCTTGGGCCGTTTTCATCCGCCTTCGAATCAACTCAACCTTCTCGGATGTGTCCCTTATCATGTCGGGCCCAAGTGTAAGCTTATCCGTCGTCTCCCACCAACATGTTGATGACTTGCACGGCCTCCCATACAAAGCTTCGAATGGTGCCATCCCTATGCTTGCTTGGTAGCTGTTATTATAAGCAAACTCTACGAGAGGAAGATGGTCTTCCCAAGTGCCACCAAAGTCAAGAATGCATAGCCTCAACAGATCTTCTAGTACCCTATTCACCCTTTCGGTCTGGCCATCCGTCTGTGGGTGATAGGCTGTACTTAGATTCAATCGCGTACCCATCGCTTCTTGCAAACTGTTCCAGAACTGACTAGTGAAGATTGGGCCACGATCGCTAACTATGTTAGAAGGAACTCCATGCAATCGCACTATCTCTCGAAGATAAACAGATGCTAGCCATAATGCGGTCCTCTTGCTTTTTACCGGAATAAAGTGAGCACTCTTCGTAAGTCTATCAACTATGACTCATATGCTAGTATTCCCCTTCCTTGATCTCGGCAATCCATCCACAAAATCCATAGAGATACTTTCCCACTTCCATAGCGGGACCTCCAATGGATGCAGTAGCCCACCGGGCTTCTTCGACTCGGCCTTCACTTGTTGGCAAACGATGCATCTAGAAACAAACTCTGCCACATCCTTTTTCATCCCATCCCAAAAGAAAATGCGCTTCATATCCCGGTACATCTTATCCCCTCCGGGATGTATGGTCATCCTCGAGTGATGCGCCTCCTCAAGAACTTTATTTACTAAATCTCCCACTCGTGGGACACATAGTCTTCCATCATGCCTTATCCATCCCTTGTCATCAATAGCATATCTAGCGAGGTGACTTGACGTCTCACCCCGAATCAATTTGTCCATGATCTCGACTATCTGCGGGTCTTCCCTCTGTGAAGCCCCAACTTGATCAAGAAGTATAGGTCTAAGCTCAAGGGATGCCAACGAACCAGTCATCGACTCAACAGCAGGTGTAAAATCAAAGGTTTCCAAGAACTCTAGGCTCTTTATCTCAACAAACAAGGGACTCAAAGTCAACCTTCTTCTGCTTAGCGCATCCGCCGCAACATTACCCTTGCCAGGGGTATAAGCTATCTCGAAGTCATATGATGCCAAGAATTCCATCCACCTCTGCTGCCTTAGATTCAAATCTTTCTGCGAGAAGAGGTACTTGAGTGACTTGTGATCAGTATATAACTCAAACCTTTCGCCTAGAAGGTAGTGGCGCCAGGTTTTGAGTGCAAAGACGATCGCCGCCAACTCCAAATCATGAGTGGGATAGTTCTTCTCATGAACTTTGAGTTGCCTACCCCCAAAGCATATCACTCTCCCTTCTTGCATCAGGACAACTCCTAATCCCGTGCCACATGCATCAGTGTACACGGTAAACATCTTCCCTCCATCGGGTAATGCTAGAACTGGGGCTGTGGTGAGGGCTCTCTTGAGCCTTTGAAAAGCAAGCTCACACTCTACGTCCCATGCAAAGACTAAGTTCTTCTTCGTTAACTTAGTAAGAGGGGCTGAAATCCTAGCGAAGCCCTTAATGAACTTCCTATAATATCCTGCTAGACCGAGAAAGCTTCTTACTTCAGTTGCATTCTTCGGAACTTTCCAGTCTTGTACTGCCACCACTTTAGCGGGATCCACAGCTATGCCTTTCTTAGAAACTATATGCCCAAGGAACCGAACTTCCCTTCTCCAGAAATGGCATTTAGAGAACTTGGCTTTCAACTGATGAGCTCTAAGCGTATCCATAACCTCCTTGAGGTGTGTAGCATGCTCTTCCTCGTCCTTAGAGAAGACCAGAATATCATCCACGAAGACAACCACAAACTTGTTAAGGAACTCCCTGAACACCCTACTCATCAAATCAACAAAGTATGCGGGTGCATTAGTCAAACCGAACGGCATGACTAGCCATTCAAAGAATCCATCTGGAGTCCTAAACGCAGTCTTGTCAATACTATCCTCAGCTACTCTAAGCTGATGGAATCCGGTGGCTAGATCGAGCTGAGAGAAAACAGAAGCACCAACAAGCTGGTCAAAGAGATCATCAATCCTCGGTAACAGGTGTCTATTCTTCTTTTTCAGCTTGTTCAACTCACGATAATCAACACATATACGAAGCGAACCATCTGCCTTAGTAGCGAATACCACCGGAGCACCCCATTCTGAAATGCTTCGCCTAATGAAATTTTTCTCAAGCAACTCCTTGATTTGCTTGCTAAGCTCTCTTCTTTCTCGTGGGGCCATGTGCCTAACAGGCAATGAAACTGGCTTGGCATTATCAACCAGATAAATACAGAAGTCTATCTCGCTTTTAGGGGGTAACCCCTTCACCTCCTCAAAAACATCAGGATATTCTCGGACCACCCTCACATATTGAAGATTGTCAATAGACGAGTCGAGGGATTCAAGATAACATAACATGACGGGATCCAGAGGGTTACAAGAAATCTCTAGGGTATTGCCAAGGCGAGTCATAAGCCTCACTACCCTATGCTCATAATCGAGAATGGCTCCATAATTGGACAACCAATCCATGCCCAAAATCAACCCGTATCCCATGAACCCGAGAACATAAGCATTACATGTGAATTCTACGGTCAAGATAGAAATCCTCAAATCCATACAAATCATAGATAGATGGGCGGAACCCCCAATTGGATTTGAAACACTAACGGGATCCTCAACTAGACTAGTACTTAGGTGCAAACTTTCAACAAGATCAGAAGAAATAAAACTATGCAATGTGCCAGAATCGAATAAGGTACGAACAGGAAAATCAGAAATGTAAACAAGGCTTTCTACAGAAATACCACCTCGATCAAGAACTGGAGCGGTGTTGAGAGCATGCACTTGCCCTACAAAAGGTCCTGCTCGCTGAGTCTGTCCTTGCCCCTGTCCTTGCTTCTTAGGGCAATCCTTGCTATAATGTCCAGATTCTCCACAATGAAAGCATTCTCCCAACTTCCTCTTCTTTTTCCTACAATCTTTGGCTATGTGTCCAACGATCCCACAGAAGTTGCATTTCCTTGTCTCTCTTGCCTTGTTGTTGTTGGCCTTGTTACCCTTGTTGTTCTTGTTATTCTGATTGCTCTGGTTGCTTTGATTTCCTCCCCACTTGGAGTCCGCCTTCTTGGTTTGAGTCTCATTAGGCTTGACTTCTTTCTTGCCATTCTTATCATCTCCCTGAAGCAACGCCATATCTACTAGGCTCTCAAAAGTGGCCCCCATGGGTATATGAGACATGGCTAAACCTTGCAATGGCTCATTCAATCCTCGTGCAAAGCGTAGAGCCTTCTTTTGAGGTGTGTTAACCATGTCTAAACTGAATCAAGCAAGCTGGTTAAACTTATTCACATACTCCCTCACTGTCATGTCCCCTTGCTTCAAAGATATAAACTTCTCCATTTGTAGATTCTCCTCAGCAGATGATAGAAACTTAAGCCCAAACGTCGACCGAAAGTCGGCCCAAGTCTCTATAGGCCTAGTAGCGTTGGTGACCTCCAACCAATAAGCAGCTTCCTCTTTCAATAGCCATACTGCCAACAGAACTTTTCTACGGTCTTCCACATCAAAGATGGCAAAGAGGTCTTCAGTTTCTTTTAACCAGTTTCTTGCCTCCACATAAGTCTCTGTCCCAACAAAATCCTTGCCACCCATGGCCTTAAAGTCTTTGCAAATCTTTGCGAAATCCGCTTGTGGACGCTGAGGAGGAGGAGGAACCTCAGGTATGGTGGGAGTGTTTGCTGGGCCCGCATCGTTGGTCCTAGCTTCCAAGTACCTTCGGAACCAACCTGGAATGGGTACTCCCTCGGGAAGGTTAAGATCGGCCATGCTGAAAAAGTAAAAGATAGATTTAGAACGAGGAAACGAAGGATAGTGCTAATGGCTTTTTGGGGAATAGCCTTTTAAAATAAACTAGACTTTCTTGGAAAATACTTAATTGGTTTTGAAAATAGTTTTTCAAAAGTAAGTTTTAAAAATCCTTTTGCTCAAATCTTGTAAACCTTATGCTCTGATACCAAATGTAACACCCCACCTCCGCCAGGGTCACTCTTCAAGTACACTGGCTTTGGAGGGGTGTTGGACAAGGTAAACATGCATGAAGATATCACAAGACAGAACATATAAGTAAAACAGAGTAAATAAAGCAGCGGATAAAACTACTATTTCAAAACCATAGTCAACTTACATCAAAAGTACTAAGTCATTATTTTCCAACTACAACAAGTCTAGAAACATAAACTGAAAACTGGAAATAACATAAAGTAAACTATCCCCAAAGTAGATGTGGTAAATCCATAGCGAGCTCAAGTCCAAACCGTACATGAGCTATCCAGTAAGCAAGCTAAAGATCCAAGCTAGGTGCTAGTGTACCCACCCTGAAAACCTGGGGGGGGGGGGGAGGAACGGAAGAAAAGAGGCGAAAGAAAACGGGTCAGTCAAAAAGACTGGTAAGTCCTACCTACTATTAGTATAAAAACTAATAAAGTTAACTGGACATGTAAAACAGAGATGAAACATAGGATGATAACTGGCATGGTGAAAAGTTAACAAGATAGATCAAGTGTGGCATCGCATATACAAGGTTAAGTTGCACCAGGTGTACTAGTATTCCAATCCATGTCAAGTACAAACAACAAATGATCCCTTAGCCCAATATTGGCCCAAACTCATGAGATGACCTAAGTCCAAGTCCAACTACACGGTCTAGTCGATCGGCTCCCTATAAGCCTAGCTCGTCGTGTATCGGTGTCATACGGCTTAATCATGAAATGTAGTTAACTGTGCAAGGTCCATCCTAGGGTGTATCCAGCCCTAAGGTGTAAACCACAGACACAAATCAAGCACGCACAGTCTAAACCTACTGGTGCCCATGTTCAACTCCGGACTTAATGTGCACGACCATGGTCCGCCTGAACAACCGGTGCACCATTCAGCCGTCTCTTTTGGTCTCTTACAATCAGTCAGTAATCGTGCCCCACCCTAGCCTAGTTCCAGGGTATCCATGATACTCCCTTGTGGGTTACTACTGAAAAGGGCTACGCAACTAGGATTTCAAATGGGTTAAGTGTGGTTAACCCCATCCTAACCATGTATTGAGTTGGTTAAGTGTGTCCAAGAAATCCATGACTTAACCCTATCAATACATCGTGTTCAACTGGTTAAGTATATTCAAGTGGTCCATGACTTAACCCTACCAACCCATCGTGTTTAATTGGTTAAGTACTCAAGTGGTCCATTACTAACCCTACCATGTGGCATTAATTAACTTAATGCACCCAACCTCTCACATTAGACCTTGTTGTGGTTACTAGTTAAGCCGGGCGGGTCCGGGTAGCTTTACACCACAACTTAGTCTAACCTCGGGTTTTCAAGTGCAACATGACCAACTTCTCACATTGGGTCCTATTGTTTGTAGCTACTAGTTAAGCCGGTCGGTTCCGGGTAGATTTATGCTACAAACTCAACCCAACCTCGAGTTGGCCACTTTCATGTTTTCTACATGTCATGTCCACGTTCATGTTTTCAAGCATAATCACATGTCATATTTTCAAATCATGTTTCATGTCATTTAAGTTTACCCATAACGTAACCCCATCGCATGTAAGTTCGCATCAACACGCATAGATCAAAAAGGGGAACATAATGACAAGTTGGGCATAATATGGCAAAGTCTACCACAAGTTTAACATGGTGATATATGAGGCAAAAGTGTTCATCACAACTAGCATATGGTATTATTGGCCTCAAAACATGTATGACATCAACTTAGCAAATAGGTGATAACATGGTCATAGTTAACATAGGGTGATAACTTGTGATTAGCATATGGTTCATAACATCATAGGCAAGTTAACATAAGGACCATGAGATGATCTATGTTGCATTATGCATAACTACCAAGTTCTATGTTGCATTATGCATAACCATCAAGTAAAGCTCATAGCTTTCTACCCAAAAATCAAGGTAAATGATACTAGGTTCATGATAGTGCCACAATCATAGATCAAAAGATGGATCTATGCATACAAATATAGCCCAAAGACAAGTATTAAACCCAAAAGTCACATTTCAACTTGCTACATGATCATATTAACTTCATAGTTTAAATCTAAGAGTAGAATAGGGCTTACAAAGCGTGATCAAGAGAACTAGAACACAATAGAACAAGATTGAGACGAAGCCACACTAGAAATCCCCAACTAAAGATAAGATCCACTCCAAGCCTTGAGAAATAAGAAGAAAGATCCTTGTTTTGATGAAGAAAGATGGCTCTTTTACTAGCTTAGAACACTCAAACTTTCATGAAGAGGATGGAGGCCATGTTATGAAGATGGAGGCCATGATCAAGAAGCATTTTGGCATAATTTAGTTGTAGGAATGATTAATGAGGGTTTAGGCTAGGTCTTAGGGTCTTTTTATAGAAGTTTAGGTTAGTTTAGGCCATAGGATTAACCCTAGTTCAAATCTGGGCCATCAATTCACGTCATAAGCCAACAAAACAAGACCCAGGAGCCAAAATAGGTGCATCTGGCTAGACTGGCCGACCACCCAAGTCGACAGGGGTGTCGACTGGGCAGTCGACACCACCTAGGGTGTGTCGACTCCCAAGTCGACTCCCCAGTCGACTTGGGGCTGGCGGGAATTTTCCCGCCTGTCCTGCTTGGGCTGAATTTGAATTCTGAATTCAAATTTGAACTGTTTTTGAACTTGAAATTTTCTAAAAACTTTGACGGCCCATAACTTGGTCATACGGACTCCGATTTTCGAAAACTCGGACTCTATTTCGCGTATTTTTCCGAGACGAACGCAATGGCATAGCCCGTTTCCCTTGATTCAGATTTTAACATTTAATTCTGCCTTGATTTACATTATAACATGTTATTCAAAATACGGGTTGTTACAAAACCTGCAAACCTTTTATCTTTATATCCATCGGCTTGAAAATTAGCTGTGAAAATTGGCTTTTAGATGCCTTGCGCGATATCTATGTTTGTGAGGTATCTCCAATGATTCTCCAGAGCTATCGGCATTCCTTTCATTCTACCTGAAATGAAAGTGATATGTCGATTGTTCACACTACGGATGAATGTTTGCATACACGCAAAAAACCAACCCCAACTGTCGCTTGATTCGGCCTCAACAATCTCATAGGCCAAAGGGTATAGTAATCATTCGCATCTACAGGAGTCGCAACCAGTAATGTACCTTTGTATTTACCATATAACTATGTGCCGTCTATGGAAAGCAAAGGTCGACAATGTACAAATCCTTCAATGCAAGGCCCAAATGCCCAAAATGCGCTTTCAAATACACCAACTGTTCGGTTACTACATGCCTAACACTTTCTGGATTAGCTTTGATCATTTCGTAAAGATACTACCGTAGAGTGGAGTACGACACAGTCCAGTCACCGTATATGTGTTCAATTGCTTTGTTTAATGCCCTTCACGCTTTAGCATAACTAATTATTATAAATAGTTGTTGCTCTATTAACGCTTGCACTGTACCAGCAGTAATATCCAAATCCGCTTTCACAATTGGCATGATCTTTGAAACCAAAAACGTGGACGTTGCTTGCTTGTGGTTTGAGTTCACTGTTACATTTACATAACTATGTTCAGGTTGGTATTTCTTAATAACTCACCAACCTTGCTGCATTTTTTTTTAATCTATGACATGTATTCTCCATGAGCAGTTGGGATCTTTGTCGCAAATAGCAGTGTATTTCTTTTTGTTCGAACAGATCGGCTTAAACGAAACTGCATGCAAAATTGACCACTCACGTAGTTGTTGAAGGAATTTACTTTTGCTCTCAAACAACATACCTGCTTTGAAACCATTCTGAACACAACCCGATGAAAAAAATTCAATATTGAATTGCAGATTAGCAACAACGGATCTAGCAAGCATTTGTGCATTGCACAAATCATCATCTAACGGTATCTCCATGTCCAACTCCTGATCATCACTATCTTCAGGACTGTTGTCTTCGCCTCCGAAATCAAAAACTAAAGGAGCACTTTTTACTTGCATTCCATCAACCCATGTCGTATCATTACCAGGATTGCTAACAGTGGTCATGCAATCAGTAGAAGAATCTGGATTTAACTCTTCAATGTCCGATTCAACTATTTCCATGTCGACGTCAGGGAGATTTGGTTCTAAGTTTGATTCTGCTTCGGTTTCTTGTGTCAGATAACTGTAGTAAGCAAGCCGAAAGTTTGAGTAAATTTTAATATGCAACAAAATTCTCCAATAATGACATGGGTAACTTACAATGCAAAGGGCGTTGGCTGCATGGGAGGAGAACGATCACTTGTTGATGGTCCAGCGGTAGTTTGTGTTGGAAAGTAGTTCAGAACAGAACTGAAAAATACAAAATTTGTTATTAACAAAAAATAAACAGTGGCAATATTGTGCAATAGCATAATTATTCAGTTCGAGTTGCCCTTGCCTAATATTTACGACAGTACTTTATGTCGGATATGGATAGATGGGTTGTGATACTTGTTGAAAATTCACGAATGGATTATACACAAAACACATTTGTTGTTGTTCATTAGTGGGTATGCTAGTGGGCGGGTACGGTTGGTTGGTTGCAAGAGGCGCTACGACTGGAGCCGACAATTTACTCTCTTTCAAAACAAATAATTCTATGGATTTTGACATGGCGGACAACATAATTTCTACGTCGTCGTCATCTCCAATTTGTATTGCCTTCGATCCGGAATCAGCCGACCAATTGCAAAATAATTTAATGTCGAACTCATCCGATTTATTCTGAGTAGCTTTATACACCCCCTTTTCCAATTGTACGAAGTTAGATCCTTTTAAAACCTTTGCGGGTTTATTCGATCCACCATTATATATTCCACATTATGTTCATCAATAACCAAATCTCCATCATAGTAGCATATTGTAGCAATATAATTTGGAGCCATTCTAAATTGAACACAAACCAAAAATAACTAAGATTGGTTAATGGAAAACAAAATAAACTAGAAAAACATATCCATACCTTTTGATCTCTACGAATAGATCCACAAAAAAAAGGTTCCTTTGTTGTTGAATATCACAAAATGAAGGAAAGATCTATTTGTTTTCTAGGTCTTGAGTAAGTTTGTGGAAAAGTGAAGAATGAAAGGGTAAAGGAGGAGGATAGTAATTAAGATGCACCGGGGCGCAATCCATGATTGTGCCCTGAGGCATCTAAGTTTTTTTTTTACTTTCTACTCTAACTAGCGCAATCCAGGATTTCGCCAGTATACACGTGTGCCGACGGAATCCCAAATTGTGCCTGTACAATATTGCCACTTCACTGCTGACTCGGTAAAAGTGGGCTATAATTGTAATATTTCGCGAAACTGGGCTATTTGTGCCATAAAAAAAATAGGGCTAAGAATGCAAAATGCTCTTATTAGATTTAGTTCATGAATATTATACAACACTACTTTACAGAAATACAGTAAGTATAGGAAATCAGAGAACTAAGCAATGATTTACCAATTCAACCAAGATTCAGAATCGGTCAGCTGAGAGATGTAAGTAAAAGAAATTAACAAAGAAGAATTTAAAAATATTAACGAACAACAGTAACAACGTAATCCTTACTTGAGAATCAAACAAAATTGCAAGAGCTTAATTACACAGGGTTTACGAATTTGAACACCAATGAAGCTCGTGATGACGGGGACTCGTTCGGAATCGATGTTAGGTTGTCGAACGTATCGATATACCCATCAAATTGAGAAATTCGTAAAATAGGGTTGTCGAATGAAGGAAGAAGGATCGCCTGTTTCTCTTTCTTTCGTGGTTCTAGGGTTGAATGGGTACGCAGTTTGGGTTGGTTTTAGAGATGTAGTTAGTCAACGGTAAACGTGCTGAGTAAAAATAAAATAGAAACTAAATGGATTGCACCCGACCCTTCTAATTTTAGGGTAAATGAGTTGGATAAATGGGTACGGGTCTGTTTTGACAGACCTAGATAGAATCGAGCTGAATGCATAAGAACAGCAGAGCAACAAGCAATCATGCCATTTTTGCTCTTGATCAGTTCCCCGCCAAGGGAATTGGCCCAACTTGCAGTCGACCTGTTGTTCAAGCAACCAGAAAGTTTATGTGTGCTATACACACATAAGAAAAATAATAAAGTAAAATATAAATATAGAGAAGTTCTATACATAAAAATATATTTTCTAGAAGAGAAGCTTTATAAAATAATTGTTTATTAATCAACATGTTGTTAATTTAAAGTACAATATACCTTTTACCTTAAATAAGATATATTAATTTTGTAAAATCCTATAATATATTAAACTACCTCAAATGAATAACTAAGAATTCGAACATTATATTTTTTTAAATATTTTTTAATTCAAGTTTTGGTAAATGTATTTATTTGATTGAGAATGTGTATTCAACGAATCTGGATAGTTTATAACAACATAAAATTAGTAATCAATCACTAAAAATTATAAAGTATTTTCTATACATAATGTTTAGCTTTATAGACTATTTTGAGGGTTCATAATGTAAATAATGTTTTTTCTGTTGTTATAAATTAATATTTAATTGTAGATAATTTTATAAAAATAGAAAATTATTCATCTGTTGTCTGCAGTTAGCTTATAATTCAAGTTTAATTTTTTAATTAATTTTTGGAATATGTGTTTACTGTGTATCCTTAAGTATTTATTAAAGTATGAATATGGTCATATAATTTGGATAATGTAAAATATTTGAAGGTATGAAATTAAGAAGCAATTTATATATGTTTTATTTATCTTGATAAACTATTTTTGGGAACTTAAAATGAATTATATGGGTATGAATATTTTTACATTGATCTAAGCATATAAAAGAAAAATGAATATATTGGATATCGAAAGGTGAATTATATGTTTGGCGTTTAACTAAATATCCAAACAATATAAGTTATGAAAATATGAAATATTTTTGAATAATAATTTTAGTATTTTAACAGGGACAGTTTGGCTTAAGTCCCTATTAAAATTCAAAATATCCAAAATATCTTTGTCAAAAAAAGCATGTAAATTAGGCCCGTAGAATTAATTTAATTAATAAATGTATGCATTTATGCAATTATTCAGTGAATAATTTATCCATTTATGCAATTATATCTAAGACTTGTGAAAATTTCGGTAATCATTCAACGAAAATTTGGGGAATTTTCTGCAATTTTCACCAAAAACGATGCCGAAATTTCCTTAATTATTTCAAAAAATTGCGAAAATTACTTTAGTTATTTCCCAAAAAATGGGAAAATATCCACAATTTTTCATAGAAAAAATGCACACATTTTATGCCTTTTTTTGATATAATGTCATAAGTATTTAGATTTATTTTTATGAATAATTTGGCAGAGCCGACCGGTTTTTAAAGTGACCGCAAACACTTACTATTATAAAAAATAATAATTACAATAGTTCCAGGAGGCTTGCCAATTACCAATCCACTATAAATACGGTTTTTTAGGCAGTTCATCCACCGTCATCCTATCTAGGTTATAGCTCAGAAGCTAGATACTATTTCTAGACTATGAGATTACATACTCCGTGTAAGGAATAAAATAACATAAATTATCACAGACAACACAATATACAGTGAAAAACAATACGGCAACAAATTATCTACTACACTGGGTACACTAACTAATATAACAAGACTTTCTAACCAATTTGACCTTTGTAAACTACACACCATGCCTACATCCTGGCCCATGGTACATAGGAACAACACATTTCTTTACATCCAAGAAAACCTGGCTTCTCAAGCTACACATTGCACACGGCAACAATAGAAGAAAGGACAAGAAATTTCCAATAGTAATACACACATGCAAAGTTCAGCCAGTACCTTAGAAACTTCCATGACATCACATCTCAAGACATAACACCAGCTTAGGGTGGTCCAATAAGCATAGGGAGACGAGAAGTGACCAAGCACATAAACTAACATTACCTAGAACAATCACATAGTTAGAGGCAAGCATAGTCAGGCAGAAATGAGTGAACTCCACCGTCCATATCAACTAAGTTAAGAGCTAGAGCTTCACGTGGATAGCCAATGAACAAAATGAAGGAGCAAGACATACCATAACAGAACCTAGACATGACAAAACCAAACCGAACTTCCATAAAAAAATACCGTGAGCACCATAGCAAAAATTCTCCATAATACCGTAAGGAACATCCTAACAACTCGCTCAATTAGCACACCAACACCCAAATTAGTACAACACAGTCATCGAATTGTCTCCAACAAGACGATATCACTAAACACATTGAATATCAATCCCCTCAAAGTTGTACCTAAATAGCGAAAACAACCTTAAGTAGCGAGAAGTTCTTGCATACAACTGAAACTCCGCATTAGGTCCAAACCAACTAAAACCGAGCAAGTCGAAACCATAACCTGCCCAAATCTAAACTAATCGTCGAAGACAATACGGGAAAGGCTCTACGATTGCGTAGCCTTCACCCTCCTCATAGCACGAGCCAGACCGACGTTTGATATAAATCCACCTAGCAATGTATTGGCCACACTCGCTAGGAAACCTAAAGCTCCACATTCCAAAAATAATAGTGTGAAGCCAAAAACGGGAAGCAAAATAAAAAGAAAGCAAGGCCACCACGTAGTAGAATGGAAAGGAAAATTGGAGCATGTTAGGGATAGGTTGTTGTAATGACCCGCATTCTACGTATCGGAGGATCGTAGAATATTTATTTTATCTACATACGAAGTCTTATGGTCATGTTTTTACGGGAAACGACTAATGGGGTCATTTCCCACATTCATGATTTTTGCCGAATTTTAAATGACCATTTTGCCCCTGGTGAATCTTGTTTTGCCTATAACTTTTGAGTGGTAAGGAATTTTGATCAAAAATCACTTTCATTGGATTTGAATGATGGTTTCCCATTCCGTAGAGTGGTCACACTAATCAAACGGGCTTACCGTTTGGGAGATATGGCTGAAATAAGATTTGAAGATGGAAAAACAACCTAATTGGGCGTAATAAGGTGATTAACAGCTAGGCCCATAACCCATTTCAGGATTAGGGTTATGGGAGGGATGAAAGAAGTTGGAGAATTATCTTCTTTCATTTTCGTAGCCGCCACAAACCTTCCTCTAACCCTAGCGATGGCATCCATCTTCGAAATCACTCCCTAATCACCTTTTAATCACTAATTAAGCAAAACTACATCAAATCAAGTCAAATTAGCATCAAATTCGAGGTAGAGCTGTTGCACTACATAGGAATCCGTGCTAAATCAGTATAAGTTTCAGATCTAACATTCATTTGTGGATAAGATCAGTGATTTGCATGTTTAAACACTAATTATGGCTAATTACGGGTGATTAGTTGTAATTAGCGAAATTATACATCTAAAAATTCTGGAAAAATATGTAGAAATTCTAAAATATTATTTTATATCGCTGGTATAAATTTGGGTTAATTTGGATTAAGTTTGCTAATCATATTGTTAGATATGGTTAAACATGGTTAAGGGGGAAATCATGGGTTTTGGGTATGTTTGATCTAAAATAACCTATATGCTTGATGTTTTGATCTTTTTGATTGAACCTATATGTTTTTACTGTTGTTTGGAATGTTTTATGATTGCATAGGAAAGTTAGAATGGTTGAAAACGCAGTCGTTTGGTGAAAATAGCTCACTGGAAAAAAATTGCAGAGTTTCAGGTCCAGTTAGAAGGGAGACCCGAACCAAACCGAATAGGAGGAGGAGATCTGATCCGAACCGGTGAGGAGGAATGTAACACCCCATAATTCTGTTAATATTAATATTCACAAATTAAAGAATAACTAATCTCAGACGTGAGAATTGTGGGAAACGGGTTGCGCCATTGTGTTCGTCTCGGAATTCTGGTTGAAATAGAGTCCGAGTTTGCGTGAATTGGACTTCGTATGAAGAAGTTATGGCCATCGGAAGTTTCAGAAAATTCAAAACAGATTTCAGAAAATTTAAAATTCAAAATTCGAAGTCAAACAGGCTAGGCGGGAAATTTCCCGCCCAGCACCCAGGTCGACTGGGGAGTCGACACCCCAGGGACCAGGTCGACTGCGCAGTCGACCTGGGCGTCGACCTGGTCCAGGCGGCTAGGTTTGACTGAGCCCAATCTTAAGCTGCTTGTGTGTCTTAGGGCTGAGTTGGCAAATTAAACGGTTCAGGTTAGTTCTGAGTTGATCTGACGACCTATATAAATCCTAAACTCTATATATACCTAGGTAGTCTTTCACTCTAAATCACATGAAAAATAGAATAGCTGCCGTCATGCCATCGCCATGGAACTCAGTGTAGCCGCCTCCTACTAAGAAGGAAGAAAGCTAATCAAAACTCTAATTCTACTCAACTCTAAAGCAAATCAAGACTCTCTTTCTTCTCTAATTGTGAGTATGATGATCTTAACAAGATTATTGCAAACTAATTAGATTAAGTTGTGATATGGATCACAAGAAAATGATGTGAATTGTCATATATGTTGTTGTAAACCTTAAGCTATCATGTATGTTGTAAATCCTATGTTATGTGATGATGATATCCTATATGCTGTAAATCATGCTATGATGATATTGTATAGGTTGTAATTTTCTATGCTAAGTTGTGATAAATCATATATGTTGTAACACCCCACCTCCGCTAGGGTCACTCTTTCGGGGGCACTAGCTTCTGGGGGGCGTTAGAACTGGGTAAGCATGCATAATGATATATCAAGGCAGAACAAGAACATAAATATATATGTAAAACAGAGTAAGTGAGAATAAAACAGCGGAATATCTCAAACCATCTCAAAACAAGTCTAGTACATCATAAAGTCAACTGCCAAAATAAACATGTCTAGTACATCATAAACAGAAATACTGAAATACATAGTGCTATCCCCAAAATAAAGATGATAAACCATAGCGAGCTCAATGTCCAGACATACATGAGCTATCCAGCAAACAAGCAAGCGATCCAAGCTAAGCACCACTATTCCCTCCCTGAGAACCTGGGGGGGGGGGGGAAACGGAAGAAAAGAAGCGAAAGAAAACAGGTCAGTCAAAAAGACTGGTAAGCCCTACTACGATCAGTCTATAAACTAATAAAGTTAGCATCATGATGGAAACTGAGATGAACATACTGGCAATAGATAAAGGTGTCATCACATAAAGAAGATTAAGCTTTGCACCACAGTGTACTAGCAAACTAACATAACAGGTATTGATCCCTCAGCCCAAACTTTGGCCCAATAACATGAGGTGACCTTAATACAAGGTCTAGCCCAACGGTCTAGTCGATCGGCTCCCTATAAACCTAACACGTCAAGTGTTGGTGTCCATACGGCCCACATATGGTTGTAGTCAGACTGTGCTGGGTCCACCTTCGGGTGTATCAAGCCCTCGGGTGTCAACCCCAGACACCTAAGCAATAATGCACAGTCTAAACCTACTGGTACCCGTGCCTCGAGTTTGTCCAACACCGGACTACGTGCACGTCCGTAGCCCGCCTGGACCCGCACCGCTGTACCACTCAGCCGTCGCTTTGGTCGCTTACATCAGTCCAGTAATCGTGCCCCGCCCTAGCCTAGCCTCTAGGGTTGTGAATGATACCAAACTGGGATTACTGCTGGAACAGACCACGTTGCTAGGGTTTTCTAAGAGGGTTAAGTGTGGTTTAACCCCTCACTAATCATGGATTAAATTAGTTAAGTGTAACCAACAGTTCACCACTTAACCCCATTTAATCCCTCGTATCCCCAAAATTGGTTAAGTATTAGTGGGCCATGACTTAACCCTAATCATGAGGCATTAATTAATTTAATTGTGCCTTAACCTCTCACATTAGACTTTGTTGCGGTTACCTAGTTAAGCCGGTGGGTTCCGGGTAGATTTACACAACAACTTGGTCTAACCTCGGGTCTTGGCACCACATGACCAACTTCTCACATTGGATCCTATTGTTTGTAGCCACTAGTTAAGCCGGTAGGTTCCGGGTAGAATTACGCTACAAACTCAACCCAACCTCGAGTTGGCCACACTTATGTTTTCTAAGTGTCATGTCCACTTTATTTTCAAAACATAATTACAAGTTTAACAAATACTTGGGTAGACCTAACTTAATAGGTAAATTCCCAAGGGGTAGACCTAACTTAATAGGTAAATTCCCAATCTTATATTTTCATGTATTTTAAGTTTTACCCAAACCCCCCAACGTCATTCTATCGCTTACATATTCGTCATAACACATAAAGGATAGAAAGAGGGAACTTGGCACAACATACATGATGAATCTTACATATCATAATAAACATGCATAACATGTTGGACTTGCATAACTTAGCATAGTGAACTTGCATAAACATGCATAACTTGTTAAACTTGCAAATCATGGCATAGTGAACTTGCATAAACATGCATAACTTGTTAAACTTGCAAATCATGGCATAGTGAACTTGCATAAACATGCATAACTTATCAAACATGTGTAACATGGCATAGTGAACTCGCATAAGCATGCATAACTTATTAAACATGTGTAACATGGCATAGTGAACTCGCATAAGCATGCATAACTTATTAAACATGTGTAACATGGCATAGTGAACTCGCATAAGCATGCATAACTTATTAAACATGCATAAATCCCAACTTTCATCACATATTAACTTTAGAGTTTCTAAAATGAAGGTAAGAGGGCTTACCAATATTATGAAGACACAAATCTACAAGTAAAGATTGAGAAGCCCTTTATGCAAGCATAAAAACCCAAAACAAAGCTTCAATAAGAAACACCCTTAACAAAAATCCCAAAAACTCTAGCTTAGCAAATAAAACTTGCAACTTGATGATGTATGCAAGCTAATGATCATTCATACAACTTAGAAATGCTTGTATGAACATTATAATCTTCATAGGAATGATTTATGAAGAGGGTGGAGGCTAGGGTTTTTTAAGTGGAGGCCATTTGAGAAATCAATTTGACATAGTTTGGTTGCTAGAATGAATAATAGGGTTTTAGGGTAGGATTAGGGTCATATTTATAGAAGATTAGAGTAATATTAGCCTTAGGATTAACCCTTAGTTGAATTAGGTCCATCAGATTTCGGAATTCTCCAGAACCAAGCCACACAACCAAGCCCATATCAGAAATGGTGCGCCAGGCAAAACTGCCCGGCCACCCCGTGTCGACAGGGCAGTCGACACCCTTAGACCCCTGTCGACATGCCTGTCGACTTGGGGGTCTTGGCGGGAGTTTTCCCCGCCTGACGCCAGTTGTGCCCTAACCCTTGTTTTTAACTTAAAATTTAAATCTGTTTTTAATATGGAAATTTCTGAAAACTTCAATGGGCCTTAACTGGGTCATACGGACTCCGATTTTCGAAAACTCGGACTCTATTTCGCGTATTTTTCCGAGACGAACGCAATGGCACAGCCCGTTTCCCTTTGATTCAGATTTTTAAATTAAATTCTGCCTCAATTTATATCTTAACAGGTTATTAAAAATACAGGTTGTTACATATGTTATAAAGTCATGATGTTATTATCTATGCTAATTAGTTCATGTTAATCAAGTCATAATGTTGATATTGTTTGGGCTATGTTGATCTATATGACAAATCATGTATGCAAGTTTAGATTGATTAGTAAAGATTATGAACATATGCCATGACATCTATTTAGATCTAGAATTATGACATCTAGAATTATGCTATGACATATGTGAATTCTATGTATTAGATGCTAGTTCACACCATCATTATGTTGCCTAAACCACATATGCAAGTCCATACATGAATTTGGATTATGATCATATTATGTAAATTGTGACATTTAACCAAACAAGTTGACACCTTTAGATCCATGACATGTGTAGTTTCATGCAAGTTTCACCCCTATTATGATTAGATCTATTTTATTTGTCTATATGTTGTGATAATTTATCTTTGTGCTATGAGTTAGACTATTCGAGTCTAACGTATATTTTGCGTTGAATAAGCGAACGTATAACGTGGGGTAGGGGTAATATTAAGGATTTAATATTAAGAAGTTGGGGTGCAATTGATATGATTTTGCTTAACATAAGTGGATGGCCATAATTGAGTCAATTACGGACATCATTAAAATTGGAAGTAATTAATGATCTGAATAGGGATATATTTAAAACTGGGGTAAAAGATTATAAGTGATAATCAATGCTTAGGACACGAGGTTGGAATCGTTTGTGACGTAAACCTGCCCGGACCCGACCGGCAAATCCAGTAGTCACAAATGTCAGCCCAATGTGAGAGGTCCTAGGCCCAAATTAAAGCATAACAGTTGTAAAGACACGAGGTTAGACTCTTTTATGGTGTAAGACTTCCCGGACCCGCCCGGCAAATCCAGCTGCCATAAATGGCAGTCTAATGTGAGAGGTCTTTATGAGGTCATGGCCTGAATGAATTAAGAAATACTTAACCAGATAAACATGTAAGGTGGGACATGGGGGTTAAGTAGGTGCCTTGGGTGGCATGAGGAATCTAGTGGGTGTCTTTAGTGGCATTTGAAATACGATTAGTAAGACTTAACCAAACACACATGTAAATGAACATGACTAAGAGGGTTAAGTGGGATATACTAGTGGGGACAAGCTTAGGTGGATAACTTGTAGGGGCCCATTTCAACCAGTAACCCAAATGTATCTTTGTGGGCTCGACCCAAGTCGAGGACGGGACACGCATATTGGGCTTGACTATAAGAGGCCAAACGGGGTAGCGGTGGCAACGCAAGTCCAACGGGTTTCATATGCGTGTGTGGACCCGGGCTGGTAGGTAAGACGTTGTTGCATCGTGTAGGTATAAGCCGTGCATTCTCAAGTTGTATCGGGTTGCCACTTTAGGGGAGTGATACACCCCACTGTGGGGCCAGCACGGGTATCTACGAGTAGGGAGCCGATCGAAAGTGGGTAGTGGGGTACACCTAGTGGATATAGGGGCAGGCGGCACCTATGTAGTCAGCTAGGGGTACACGAAGCTATTTATATAATTTCTAAGTGAAGCAAGTGGGATCAACCTTTAGGGTGACTGGTGTGGTGTGGTGTAGTAATTATTCGTTAGTAATTAGGTGTGCCTTTAACGTTATCTTTATCTGCTCTTCCATACCCAATAGTTCATAGACATTTCCTTGTTTTCCAGCTTATGCCTTAGTCTAGTTATTTTGATAATAGTATTGTTAGAATTATCATACTCGCCAGACTTTATGTCTGACCCCCTCCATTTCTATCCTTTTCCCCCCTCCAGGTCCTCAGGTTGGGCCCAGCTCTAGCGGAGTTTGATTGGATTGCTTTATCTCTCTTTTGGAAAGTTTGGACCACTGAAGTAAAGTCCAACTTGTTATCTTCTTTAATGGCTATTTATGTAATGGGGTTATGTATTTTGTTTTATCAAGATGGATATTGTACTTGACTCTGATTTATGGTTTTATGATGTAACAAACATGTTTAATTTCCGCTGCAATAAAATAAAGTTTTAGATTTCCAAGTACTACTTATTATCTGTCTGGTTGTAATTTTTCTGTTCTATATTCTCTTAAAACCTCCATGGAAGTTAATGCATTCCCTTTGTGAGTGACATTAATGGACGTGGGGTGTTACACGTGGTATCAGAGCTTAAGGTTACCAGAAAAGATAAAATTTTTAGAAAAACTATTTTTCTAAAGTATTTTTGGAAGAAATGTTTTCAAAAACATGTCTTGATGAGTAATTTAAAGAGGAAAGTTTTTATGAAAAACATAATCTCCAATAGCCATATATCTTTATCTTTCGAATTCTCCATTTTGAATCCTTCCTTTTTCGTTTCAGCATGGCTGAAGATCTTAACCTTCCGGATGGTGTAACGATACCAGGATGGTATAGGAGGTTATTAGTGGCTAGGGCCGCTACAGGTCCAGCCAATGTTCCTCCACCACCAGTTGCACCCGCTCCTCCTCCTCCTCCTCGCGCTGATACTTTTGCAAAGACATGCAAGGAATTTAAGGCTATGGGTGGAAAACCTTTTCAAGGGTCAGAAACGTTTGTGGAAGCTAGAGATTGGCTTAAGGAGGTGAAAGAATTGCTAGAAATCTTTGAAGTAGAAGAAGGGAGGAAAGTCAAATTAGCAGCTTGGTTAATGAAGGGAGAGGCCTCGTTTTGGTGGGAGGTCACTAATGGGGAGCGTCCTGTTGATTCTTGGGCGGATTTCAGACGTAGGTTTTAGGAAAAGTTTCTCTCAAGGGCAGAAGAAAATCTATATATGGAAAGGTTCTTGACATTGAAGCAAGGAAGCTCATCAGTGAAAGAATATGTCAACAAATTTAATCAGTTAGCAAGGTTTGGCTTGGACTTAGTGAACACGCCGGAGAAGAAGGCTCTGAGGTTCGTTAACGGCTTGAATGAGCCGTTGCAAGGGTTGGCTATGACCCACATCCCTATGGGGGCCACCTTTGAGAAGCTAGTAGTTATGGCATTCATGCACGAGGAGAAAGGCGCTAACGCTAATAAGGCACCGGAGAAGAAAGGGGATCAGAAGAAACCTCAACATCAAAACAAGAAGGGTGGAAAAGACAATAATGGCAAAGGAAATAAAAGATGCTTTAACTGTGGAACCCCAGGCCATCTCAGTAAGGATTGCTGAAAGAAAAAGAAGACTGGCTGTTTTCACTGTGGTGAAGCGGGACATTTGGTGAAGGACTGCCCAAAGAAGGGGCAGAGGGCAGGGTCTACCTCGGGAGGACAGGTGCAGGCTCTTATGGCACCAGAGCAGGCAAGGGGACAAGTTCAGGCTCTCGCGGTCCCAACGCTACAAGAACGAGGTAGAACCATTTCTGTTGAAAGCTTAGTTTTTCTGTTTGATCATCCTGTCCGTACCTTATTCGATTCGGGCGCATCGCATTCGTTTATTTCTACATCATTAGTTGAATCACTGCACTTAAACACCAGTTTAGTAGAGGATCCCTTGGTTGTTTCGAATCCAATTGGGGGCTCAGCTTATTTGTCCATGATGTGTTTGGATTTGAAAATTTCTATACTTAGCGTTGAGTTTAGATGTGATGCTTATGTTTTGGGCTTCACGGGCTGTGGGCTAATTTTAGGAATGGATTGGTTATCCAGAAATGGGGTCGTTCTTGATTGTGAAAGGAGAGTAGTTAGGCCCATGACTCGCCTTGGTAATGCTCTCGAAATCTTTTGTAATCCCATAAATTCCGTTATGCTAAGTTATCTAGAATCGCTTGACGCGTCGGTGGAAAATCTACGATCTGTTAGAGTGGTCCGAGAATACTCGGATGTGTTTGAGGAGGTGAAGGGCTTGCCTCCGAAGCGGGAGATAGATTTTCGAATATATCTTGTGGATAATGCAAAACCAGTATCTTTGCCAGTATGCCACATGGCTCCACGTGAAAGGGGGGAACTCAATAAGCAAGTGAAGGAGTTGCTTGAGAAGGGGTTCATAAGACGAAGTATATCGGAGTGGGGTGCTCCAGTAGTATTTGCCACGAAGGCGGATGGGTCCCTTAGACTTTGTGTCGACTATAGAGAACTTAATAAGCTTACTAAGAAGAACAGACACCCACTGCCGAGGATTGATGATCTCTTCGATCAGTTAGTTGGCGCCTCAGTGTTTTCGTAGTTAGACTTAGCCACTGGTTTCCATCAGTTGAGAGTGGCTGAGGATAGCATTGACAAGACTGCCTTTAGGACTCCGGACGGTTTCTATGAATGGCTAGTGATGCCCTTCGGTTTGACAAACGCCCCCGCATACTTTGTTGATTTGATGAGTAAGGTGTTTAGGGAGTACCTTAACAAATTTGTGGTGGTCTTTGTAGAGGACATCTTGATCTTTTCTAAGAATGAAGAAGAGAATGCCCTACATCTTAGGGAAGTGTTGGAGACTCTACGAGCGCATAACCTTAAAGCAAAATTTACTAAGTGTCACTTCTGGAGAGAGGAAGTGCGATTCTTAGGGCACGTGGTTTCCAAAGAAGGGATAGCTGTGGATCCCGCGAAGGTGATGGCCATCCAAGATTGGAAGGTCCTTAAAATGCCACCGAAGTAAGAAGTTTCTTGGGGTTGGCTGACTACTATAGGAAGTTTATCAAAGACTTCGCAAAAATATCAGCTCCATTGACACGCCTGACGAATAAGAACCTAGTTTTCACATGGGACGTAGATTGTGATGATGCGTTCCAACGTTTGAAGAGAGCTTTGACCTCAGCTCCAGTCTTAGTGCTGCCAGATGGGAGTAAGCCATTTACTATTTATACCGATGCTTGTGGGACAGGACTAGGCGCAGTCTTAATGCAAGAGGGAAGGGTAATAGCCTATGGTGGAAGGCAGTTAAGGACGCACGAGAAGAATTACCCTACGCATGACCTAGAGTTAGCTGCAATTGTTTTTGCGCTTAAGTCTTGGCGCCATTATCTTCTTGGCGAGAAATTCGAATTATTCACTGACCACAAATCTTTAAAATACTTATTCTCTCAGAAGGACTTGAACTTAAGGCAGCAAAGGTGGATGGAATTCTTAGCGTCCTATGACTTCGAAATAGCATATACCCCTGGCAAGGGTAACGTGGTGGCAGACGCCTTAAGTAGGAAAAGGTTGTCCTTGAGTCCGTTGTTTGTTGAGCGGCGAAACTTAGAATTCATCTCTATGTTTGATTTTAGACCTTCCGTTGACTTTATACCCGGTTTGCTAGCATCCTTGGAGGTCAGACCTACACTTTTGGGACGGACTGGTGAGGCACAGCGAGACGACCCACAGTTGGTTGAGTTAGTAGAAAAGCTCAAAAGAAGGGAGTCATCAAGCCATCTCCGTAGGTATACCCTAGATGATAAGGGTTGGTTACGTAGGGATAGTAGACTTTGTGTGCCTCGAGGCGAAGGTTTGAGGAAGGCTATTCTTGACGAAGCGCATCGTTCGAAGATGACCATTCATCCCAGCGGGGACAAGATGTACAAAGACATGAAGTGAGTTTTCTTTTGGACCGGTATGAAGAGGGACGTGGCCGAGTATGTCTCTAGATGCTTGGTGTGCCAACAAGTAAAAGCGGAGCAAAAGAAACCCGGTGGATTGCTTCACCCATTGGAGGTTCCGCAATGGAAGTGGGATAGTGTCTTGATGGATTTTGTGGATGGATTACCAAGATCAAGGAAGGGTAATACGGGGTTTTGGGTTACAGTAGACAGACTTACTAAGAGCGCCCATTTCATTCCCGTGAAAAGTAAGAGGTCTGCTCCATGGTTAGCTTCTGTATACGTCCGAGATATAGTTCGTTTGCATGGTGTTCCTTCTAGCATAGTAAGCGATCGCGATCCTATCTTCACTAGCGAATTTTGGAAGAGCTTGCAAGAGGCAGTAGGGACTCAGTTATGTTTGAGCACCGCATATCATCCTCAGACGGACGGCTAGACTGAGAGGGTGAATCGCATTCTAGAGGATCTTTTGAGGCTATGTATCCTAGACTTTGGGGGTACATGGGAAGAGCATCTTCCATCGGTGGAGTTTGCATATAATAATAGCTTTCAGTCCAGCATTGGCATGGCACCTTTTGAAGCTCTTTATGGACGACCATGTCGTTCACCTACATGTTGGTGGGGATCTACGGATAAGATCTTACTTGGGCCCAATATGATTAGAGAGACTTCGGAAAAGATCGACTTGATTCGAAGAAGGATGAAGACGGCGCAAGATAGGCAGAAATCTTATGCGGATAAGAGGAGGACTGATCTTGAGTTTAATGTTGGGGACATGGTCTTTATCAAAGTGTCTCCATTACGGAATGTTGTTCGCTTCGGGTCCGTTGGGAAATTAGCACCAAGGTTTGTAGGGTCGTTTCCTATTAAGGAGAAGATTGGACAGATGGCATATAGAGTGGAGTTGTCTGAGAGACTTAGTGGTGTACACGACGTATTCCATGTGTCACATTTAAGGAAGTGCTTGCACGAGACCGCGGAAGTGGTAGAGCCGAGCTTGCTTAGAGAGTTGGAGATAGAGCGTGATGTGACGATTTGACGAGCTCCTACATGCATTCTTGGATCGGAGATCAAGAAGTTGAGAAATCGAGAGGTCAGACTAGTCAAAGTGCAATGGGGAGATGATGAGAGCAACGCTACTTGGGAGACATAAGCGAAGATGCGTTCGTTGTACCCTTTTCTTTTTGAGGGTATGTCTTTTAATTTCTCCTCTATCGCTTAGCTTGTGCTTATCTTATCTTTAGTATGTCCTCTCGCTAGTATCTTTGACCTTTAGTTAGGATAATCCTATGGTTGAAACATGTGTTTGAAACATGTTATGTATGATGGATGCAAAGTGGAGGCACGTGTTTGCTAGTGGTTGCTCGTGGATGCATATACACACACTTTAGGCACTAGATCCGGTCAGTCACTTCATATTGCATATTGCATATATATGGATGTATTTAGTAAAATGGATGTATGAGGATTTTTTTTATCATATGAATGCTGCATTCAGATGATGATTGTGCACGCATATAGAGATAATATGTAGCATTAAGGAACTTTTGCATACATAATGGACGCATGGCACTATCATGATTTGCATTAAGGAGGTCAACTGAATCAGTGGACCGCCTGATTTTGCATTAGATATGGACATATACACACACTGTGCATTTAAACATGAAAGCATTAGAAGTCTATAAGGACAATGGATGTCTGTGTTTGATGGTTGAGTAGATGGACGATTGGATGTTAGGATATACATTCTTCTTAATTTGAAGATTTCGGGGTCGGAATCCTTTAAGGAGGGGAGAATGTAACACCCCGTAATTCTGTTAATATTAATATTCACAAATGAAAGAATAACTAATCTCAGACGTGAGAATTGTGGGAAACGGGTTGCGCCATTGTGTTCGTCTCGGAATTCTGGTTGAAATAGAGTCCGAGTTTGCGTGAATTGGACTTCGTATGAAGAAGTTATGGCCATCGGAAGTTTCAGAAAATTCAAAATAGATTTCAGAAAATTTAAAATTCAAAATTCGAAGTCAAACAGGCTAGGCGGGAAATTTCCCGCCCAACACCCAGGTCGACTGGGGAGTCGACTGGGCAGTCGACACCCCAGGTACCAGGTCGACTGCGCAGTCGACCTGTGTAACAACCCGTATTTTCAATAACCTGTTATAACAGAAATCGAGGCAGAATTTAATATATGAATCTGAATCAAGGGAAACGGGCTATGCCATTGCGTTCGTCTCAGAAAAATACGCGAAATAGAGTCCGAGTTTTAGAAAATTGGAGTCCGTATGACCCGATTAAGGCCCGACGAAGTTTTCAGAAAATTTCTAAGTAAAAACAGATTTCAAATTCAAATCTAAGCTTGGAAATTGGGCCAGTTGGGCCAAGGCGGGAAAATTCCCGCCACAGTACCCAAGTCGACAGCCCTGTCGACTTGGGAGTCGACTGGGTCTGACCAGGTCGACAGCCCTGTCGACTTGGCTGTCGACTTGGCTCAGACGCCCAGTTCTGCCTGGTGCACCATTTTGGGGTTTGTGTTGAGCTTGGGGGCCAGATTCGATTTGGAGGGTTGAGATGAGAACTAGGGTTTAATCCTATGGTCTAAATCACTAGCCTAATCTATAAATAAGACCCTAACCTACCCTAAATCATCATTAATCTATCCTACAACTAAACTATGGCAAAATCAATCCTCCCATGGCCTCCACTCTCTTCATAAATTCCTAAATCAATTTTCAAGAAATTTCCATGCATACAAGTGTATTTAGGCTTGTATGATCCTCTTTAGCTTGCATTAAAGTCTTGTTTCTCTATTGGCATCATAAAGGAGGAGTCTTGATCAAGTTTGCTTGCATTTTGGGGTTTTAATTAGTTGCATAAGGGGGTTTCTTACATTTGCTATACTCATTTGAGTCGTCATAGCATTGTAAGCCTATTTCTACTCTTGTATTTTTAACTATGAAGTTAATATGTTATGTTGCAAGTTGAGTTTGGGGTTAATCATGATATGTGCTTTGATCTTATGATTTTATGCATAAGCTTACTCTATGCATGTTAGTAAAGTCATTACCTTGGCTTTATGCATAGAAAGATATGATCTTTGGTTGGAAATGTTGCATGATGCAACTTTGAAACTCTCATAAACCTTGTATTAACATGCATATAATGTTATATGCATGTTACTAGTTCTTATCTCATGCCATCTATGGCCATGTTCCGCCTATTTGCCAAGTTTGATGTTATGCATGCATATGAACCTTATGCAAGTTGAAACCATGTTATGCATGCATATGAATCTTATGCAAGTTGAAACCATGTTATGCATGCATATGAATCTTACGCAAGTTGAAACCATGTTATGCATGCATATGAATCTTATGCAAGTTGAAACCATGTTATGCATGCATATGAACACTATGCAAGTTAAAATGACGTTATGCATGCTTATGAATATCTTGCAAGTTGATAACATGATATGCAAGTTTATGATCACATCTTTGTCTCATATGCCACCATGTTTAACTTGTGGCTCCAACACCTTTATGTCATGATTTTGCCAAGTTCCCTCTTTCTATCCTTTATGCGTTATTGCGATATGTAAAGCGAGGGGATTGCGTTTGGGGTTGGGTAAACTTAAAAGACATAAAAGCATAAGCTTGGGAATTTACCTATTAAGTTAGGTCTACCCATTGGGAATTTACCTATTAAGTTAGGTCTACCCAATTGCTTGAAAATTTGTAATGTGTTTTGAAAACATGATGGACATGACACTTAGAAAACATGAGGATGGCCAACTCGAGGTTGGGTTGAGCTTGTAGCATAAACCTACCCGGAACCGACCGGCTTAACTAGTGGCTACAAGCAATAGGACCCAATGTGAGTAGTTGGTCATGTTGCACATGGAACCCGAGGTTAGACTAAGTTGTGGTGTAAACCTACCCGGACCTGCCCGGCCTAACTAGTAACCACAACAAGGTCTAATGTGAGAGGTTGGGTGCATTAAATTAATTAATGCCACATGGTAGGGTTAAGTCATGGACCGCTTGAATACTTAACCAATTAAACACGATGGGTTGGTAGGGTTAAGTCATGAACCTTGGGTACACTTAACCAACTTGGTACTTGGATGAGTTGGGTTAACCACGTTTAACCCATTAAGGAAACCCTAGTTACGTGGTCCTTTGCACCAGTAACCCTCTTGGTTGTATCATGATACCCTAGGGACTAGGCTAGGGTGGGGCACGATTACTGGGATGACATGTAAGCGACCAAAACGACGGCTGTGTAGGTGCGCCGGTGTAGGTTCAGGCGGGCCATGGTCGTGCACATGGTCCGGAGTTGAAAAAGCAGGCACGGGCACCAGTAGGTTTAAACTGTGCGTGCTTGGTTTGTGTCAGTGGTTGACACCCTAGGACTTGATACACCCTAGGGTGGACCTAGCACAGTTTAGCTACACTTCGTAGTTGGGCCGTAAGACACCGACACTTGACGAGTTAGGCTTTAGGGAGCTGATCGACTAGACCGTGCTAGTTGGACCTTGATTTAGGTCATTCATGATGTTGGGCCAAACTTGGGCCTGGGGATCACTTCTTGTTTACACTTGACATGACTTGTGAAACTAGTACACTTGGTGCAAACCTCAACCTTGTATATGCGGTGCCACACTTGATCTATCTTGTTGACTTTTTACCATGCCAGTTATCATCCTATGACTCATCCTTGTTTACATATACAGTTAACTTTATTAGTTGTTGTACAATAGTAGGTAGGACTTACCAGTCTTTTGACTGACCCATTTTCTTTCACCTCTTTTCTTTCGTCCCCCCCCCCAGGTTTACAGGGCGGGAATACCGGCACTTAGCTTGGATCTTAGCAGCTTTTCTTGGATAGCTCATGTATGCTTTGGACTTGAGCTCGCTATGGTTTTCTACCTTGGGGATAGCTACTTTATGTTTTCCTTTCCAGTTTCAAGTTTTATATTTCTAGACTTTGTTTATGGAAAATAATGATCAAGTACTGTGTTGTAACTTAACTTATGGTTTTGATATGCTAGTTTTTTTATCCGCTGCTATATTTACTCTGTTTTTACTTATATGTTCTGTCTTGTGATATCTGCATGCATGTTTACCTTGTTTAAACGCCCCTCCAAAGTCAGTGCCCTTGCAAGAGTGGCACAGGCGGAGGTGGGGTGTTACATTTGGTATCAGAGCATAAGGTTTACGAGATTGGAGCAAAAAGGGTTTTAAAGTTACTTTTAAAAGCTATTTTCAAAACCAATTAAGTATTTTCCAAAGAAAAGTCTAGTTTATTTTGAAAGGCTATCCCCCAAGAGCCATAAGCACTATCCTTCGTTTCCTCGTTCTAAATCTCTCTTTTCCCTTTTTCAGCATGGCCGATCTCAATCTTCCTGAGGGAGTCACCATTCCCGGATGGTTCCGGAGGTACTTGGAAGCTAGGGCCAACAATGTAGGTCCAGCAACCACTCCCACTATCACTGAGGTTCCACCTCCTCCTCCTCCTCAGCAACCGCAAGCCGATTTCGCCAAGGTTTGCAAGGACTTCAAGGAAATGGGTGGCAAGAATTTTGTTGGGACCGAGACTTTTGTAGAGGCAAGAAATTGGTTGAAGGAGACCGAGGATCTCTTTGCCATCTTTGATATAGAGGACCGTAGAAAGGTTCTGCTGGCGGTTTGGCTACTAAAGGAGGAAGCTTCTTATTGGTGGGAGGTCACCAATGCTACTAGGCCCATAGAAACCTGGGCCGACTTTAGGGCAAGGTTTGGGCTTAAGTTTCTATCGTCTGCAGAGGCAAATTTGCAACTAGAAAAGTTCATAGCCTTGAAGCAAGGAGACATGACAGTGAGAGAGTATGTGAATAAGTTCAACCAGCTTGCCCGATTCGGTTTGGACATGGTCAATACTCCCGAGAAGAAGGCTCTACGTTTTGCACGAGGGTTGAATGAGCCATTACAAGGTCTAGCCATGTCACACATACCCATGGGGGCCACTTTCGAGAGCCTAGTAGACATGGCATTGCTGCAGGGAGAGGATAAGAATGGGAAGAAAGAAGTCAAGCCCAATGAGACTCAGTCTAAGAAGACAGACTCCAAGTGGGGAGGGAATCAGAGTAATCAGAATAATCAGAGTAAAAAGAACAACAAGAACAACAAGGGCAACAAGAACAAGGCAAAGGACCCAAGAAAGTGCAACTTCTGTGGGATTGTTGGGCACATAGCCAAGGACTGTAGGAAGAAGAGAATGAAATTGGGTGGGTGCTTTCACTGTGGAGAGACAGGACATTTTAGCAAGGATTGCCCTAAGAAGCAGGGGCATGGACAGACTCAACGTGCAGGTTCATCCGGAGGGCAAGTGCATGCTCTCAACGCCGCTCCAGTTCAGGATCGAGGTAGCATTTCTGTAGAAAGTCTTGTTTATATTTCTGATTATCCTGTTCGCACCTTATTTGATTCTGGCGCATCGCATAGTTTTATTTCTTCTGACATTGTTGAAAGTTTGCACCTAAGTACTAGCTTAGTTGAGGATCCCGTTTGTGTTTCGAATCCGATTGGGGGTTCAGCCCATTTATCTATGATCTGTATGGATTTGAGGATTTCTATCTTGACCGTAGAATTCTCGTGTGATGCTTATGTTCTCGGGTTCACGGGATACGGGTTGATCTTGGGCATGGATTGGTTATCCCGCTATGGAGCCATTCTCGATTGTGAGCATAGGGTGGTGAGACTCATGACTCGCCTTGGTAATACCCTAGAGATTTCTTGCAACCCGCTAGATCCCGTCATGCTATGTTATCTTGAATCTCTTGACTCGTCTATCGATGATCTGCAATCTGTAAGGGTGGTTCGAGAATACCCTGATGTTTTCGAAGAAGTTAAGGGGTTACCTCCTAAGCGAGAGATAGATTTCCGCATTTATCTGGTTGATAACGCTAAGCCAGTCTCCTTACCAGTTAGGCACATGGCCCCGCGTGAAAGGAGAGAGCTCAGTAAGCAAATCAAGGAGCTACTTGAGAAGAATTTTATTAGGCGAAGCATTTCCGAATGGGGTGCTCCTGTGGTGTTCGCTACTAAGGCAGACGGCTCGCTTCGTCTATGTGTTGATTATCGAGAGTTGAACAAGCTGACCAAGAAGAATAGGCATCCATTACCGAGGATATATGACCTCTTCGACCAGCTTGTTGGTGCTTCTGTTTTCTCTCAGCTTGACCTTGCTACTGGATTCCATCAGCTCAGGGTAGCTGAAGACAGTATAGACAAGACTGCGTTCAGGACTTCAGATGGATTTTTCGAATGGCTTGTCATGCCGTTCGGCTTGACTAATGCACCCGCATATTTCGTGGACTTGATGAGTAGGGTGTTCAGGGAGTTCTTGAACAAGTTTGTCGTGGTCTTCGTAGATGATATTCTGATCTTCTCAAAAGACGAGGAAGAGCATGCTAGACATCTCAGGGAAGTGATGGATACGCTTAGAGCCCATCAGTTGAAAGCCAAGTTCTCCAAATGTCACTTTTGGAGAAAGGAAGTCCGGTTTCTTGGGCATATAGTTTCTAAGCAGGGTATAGCTGTGGATCCCGGGAAAGTGGTTGCAGTTCAAGACTGGAAGACTCCTAAGAATGCAACCGAAGTGCGAAGCTTTCTCGGTCTGGCAGGCTATTATAGGAAGTTCATTAGAGACTTCGCTAAGATTTCAGCCCCTCTCACTAGATTGACGAAGAAGAACTTAGTCTTTGCATGGGACTTAGAGTGTGAGCTCGCTTTTCAAAGGCTCAAAAGGGCCCTTACCACAGCTCCAGTTTTGGCATTACCCGATGGCGGTAAGATGTTTACCGTGTATACCGATGCATGTGGCACGGGGTTAGGCGCTGTTCTAATGCAGGTGGGAAGAGTGATATGTTATGGGGGTAGGCAACTTAAAGTTCATGAGAAGAACTACCCCACTCATGACTTGGAGTTGGCGGCGATTGTCTTTGCACTCAAGTCCTGGCGCCACTATCTTTTAGGTGAAAGGTTTGAGTTGTATACTGATCACAAATCACTTAAGTATCCCTTCTCGCAGAAAGATCTGAATCTTAGGCAGCAAAGGTGGATGGAATTCTTGGCATCGTATGACTTCGAGATAGCTTATACCCCTGGCAAGGGTAATGTTGTGGCTGATGCACTAAGCAGAAAGAGGTTGACCCTAAGTCCTCTATTCGTTGAGATGAAGAATTTAGAGTATGTGGCAACCTTTGATTTCTCTTTGGCAATTGAGTCGATGACCGGTTCTTTAGCATCTCTGGAACTCAGACCTACCCTTCTTGATCAAGTTGGGGCTTCGTAGAAAGAAGATCCTCAGATAGTTGAGATTATGGATAAGCTAATTCGAGGAGAGACGTCTAGTCATCTCGCTCGATATTCTATTGATGACAAGGGTTGGCTGAGGAGAGATGGAAGGTTATGCGTTCCAGTGGTAGAAGATCTAGTAAGAAAAGTTCTTGAAGAAGCGCATCGCTCTAAGTTGACTATACATCCAGGCGGAGATAAGATGTATAAGGATATGAAGCGTATTTTCTTTTGGCCTGGGATGAAGAAGGATGTGGCAGAGTTTGTTTCTAGATGTATCATTTGCCAGCAAGTTAAGGCCGAGTCGAAGAAGCCCGGTGGGCTATTGCATCCTCTAGACGTTCCACTTTGGAAGTGGGAGAGTATTTCCATGGATTTTATTAATGGGCTACCAAGGTCAAGGAAAGGGAATACGAGCATTTGGGTCATTGTGAACAGACTTACGAAGAGTGCTCATTTCATTCCGGTAAAGAGCAAGAGGACCGCATCTTGGCTAGCGTCTGTATATCTTCGCGAGATTGTGAGACTTCATGGAGTCCCTTCTAGTATAGTCAGTGACCGTGACCCAATCTTTACAAGTCAGTTCTGGAATAGCTTGCAAGAAGCCATGGGCACGAGGTTGAATCTAAGTACTGCTTATCACCCACAGACGGACGGTCAAACCGAAAGGGTGAATAGGGTACTCGAGGATCTGTTAAGGCTTTGTATTCTGGATTTTGGTGGTACTTGGGAAGACCATCTTCCTCTTGTTGAGTTTGCATATAATAACAGTTATCAAGCAAGCATAGGGATGGCACCATTTGAAGCTTTATATGGGAGGCCGTGCAAGTCGCCTACATGTTGGTGGGAGACTACAGATAAGCTCATACTTGGGCCTGATATGATCAGAGATGCATCCGAGAAGATCGAGTTGATTCGAAGACGGATGAAAGCGGCCCAAGACCGACAGAAATCCTATGCTGATAAGCGAAGATCTGATTTGGAGTTTGGTGTTGGAGATATGGTTTTCGTGAAGGTTTCTCCTTTGCGGAATGTGGTCCGATTTGGAGCCGTGGGGAAGTTAGCACCGAGATTTGTTGGACCCTTCCCTATTATAGAGAGGATCGGGCAGATGGCTTATAGAGTGAGATTGCCCGAGAAGCTTGCCGGAGTACACGATGTTTTTCATGTCTCGCATCTCCGGAAGTGTTTACATGAGTCAGCAGAGGTTGTTGAGCCAAGTGTTCTGGAAGATGTGGAAGTGGAGAAAGAAGCTACTTTGAGGAGAGCTCTGATTCGTATCTTGGGGACGGAGACCAAGAAGCTAAGGAATCGAGAGGTCAAGTTGGTGAAGGTTCAATGGGGTGAAGCCGAAGAAGACGCAACTTGGGAAACCGAGGAGAAGATGCGTGGGCTTTATCCATTCCTTTTTGAGGGTACATTCTCAATCTCCCTTCTTTGTTAGCATATCTTTCTCTTTGCTATCCATGTTTGTCTAGTTATCGTGCTAATCTTGTCATGAGAACCTTAGGTAGAAACCCTTTGGATGAAACATGTGTTTGAAACATGTTATGCTTGATGGTTGCAAGTGGCTGCAAGTGGTTGCAAGTGGTTACCCGTGGATGCATTATACACGATTAGGCACTAGATCGGCTCACACACTCCTCATATTGCATATGCATGAGTGTTTATGCTTATTCATGGATGAAATTTTTTTTGTGTTATCACATGGATGTTGCAAATGGATGTATGTGATGTGCACACATATAGATGTTATTCATTATGTTAGGAATTGCATACATATGGATTCATTTCACTAACATAATCTGCATTGATGATATTTGCATTAGATAAGTACATATACACGCACCTTTGCATATGTTCATACAGCATTTAGAATCTTATAAGGACAATGATTGCTCGTGGATGATGTTTTGAGTAGATGGATGTTGGATGGTAGGATACGTTCTTCCTAACTTGAGAATTTCGGGGACGAAATCCTTTAAGGAGGGGAGAATGTAACAACCCGTATTTTCAATAACCTGTTATAACAGAAATCGAGGCAGAATTTAATTTATGAATCTGAATCAAGGGAAACGGGCTATGCCATTGCGTTCGTCTCGGAAAAATACGCGAAATAGAGTCCGAGTTTTCGAAAATCGGAGTCCGTATGACCCGATTAAGGCCCGATGAAGTTTTCAGAAAATTTCTAAGTAAAAACAGATTTCAAATTCAAATCTAAGCTTGGAAATTGGGCCAGTTGGGCCAAGGCGGGAAAATTCCCGCCACAGTACCCAAGTCGACAGCCCTGTCGACTTGGGAGTCGACTGGGTCTGACCAGGTCGACAGCCCTGTCGACTTGGCTGTCGACTTGGCTTAGACGCCCAGTTCTGCCTGGTGCACCATTTTGGGGTTTGTGTTGAGCTTGGGGGCCAAATTCGATTTGGAGGGTTGAGATGAGAACTAGGGTTTAATCCTATGGTCTAAATCACTAGCCTAATCTATAAATAAGACCCTAACCTACCCTAAATCATCATTAATCTATCCTACAACTAAACTATGGCAAAATCAATCCTCCCATGGCCTCCACTCTCTTCATAAATTCCTAAATCAATTTTCAAGAAATTTCCATGCATACAAGTGTATTTAGGCTTGTATGATCCTCTTTAGCTTGCATCAAAGTCTTGTTTCTCTATTGGCATCATAAAGGAGGAGTCTTGATCAAGTTTGCTTGCATTTTGGGGTTTTAATTAGTTGCATAAGGGGGTTTCTTACATTTGCTATACTCATTTGAGTCGTCATAGCATTGTAAGCCTATTTCTACTCTTGTATTTTTAACTATGAAGTTAATATGTTATGTTGCAAGTTGAGTTTGGGGTTAATCATGATATGTGCTTTGATCTTATGGTTTTATGCATAAGCTTACTCTATGCATGTTAGTAAAGTCATTACCTTGGCTTTATGCATAGAAAGATATGATCTTTGGTTGGAAATGTTGCATGATGCAACTTTGAAACTCTCATAAACCTTGTATTAACATGCATATAATGTTATATGCATGTTACTAGTTCTTATCTCATGCCATCTATGGCCATGTTCCGCCTATTTGCCAAGTTTGATGTTATGCATGCATATGAACCTTATGCAAGTTGAAACCATGTTATGCATGCATATGAATCTTATGCAAGTTGAAACCATGTTATGCATGCATATGAATCTTATGCAAGTTGAAACCATGTTATGCATGCATATGAATCTTATGCAAGTTGAAACCATGTTATGCATGCATATGAACACTATGCAAGTTAAAATGACGTTATGCATGCTTATGAATATCTTGCAAGTTGATAACATGATATGCAAGTTTATGATCACATCTTTGTCTCATATGCCACCATGTTTAACTTGTGGCTCCAACACCTTTATGTCATGATTTTGCCAAGTTCCCTCTTTCTATCCTTTATGCGTTATTGCGATATGTAAAGCGAGGGGATTGCGTTTGGGGTTGGGTAAACTTAAAAGACATAAAAGCATAAGCTTGGGAATTTACCTATTAAGTTAGGTCTACCCATTGGGAATTTACCTATTAAGTTAGGTCTACCCAATTGCTTGAAAATTTGTAATGTGTTTTGAAAACATGATGGACATGACACTTAGAAAACATGAGGATGGCCAACTCGAGGTTGGGTTGAGCTTGTAGCATAAACCTACCCGGAACCGACCGGCTTAACTAGTGGCTACAAGCAATAGGACCCAATGTGAGTAGTTGGTCATGTTGCACATGGAACCCGAGGTTAGACTAAGTTGTGGTGTAAACCTACCCGGACCCGCCCGGCCTAACTAGTAACTACAACAAGGTCTAATGTGAGAGGTTGGGTGCATTAAATTAATTAATGCCACATGGTAGGGTTAAGTCATGGACCGCTTGAATACTTAACCAATTAAACACGATGGGTTGGTAGGGTTAAGTCATGAACCTTGGGTACACTTAACCAACTTGGTACTTGGATGAGTTGGGTTAACCACGTTTAACCCATTAAGGAAACCCTAGTTACGTGGTCCTTTGCACCAGTAACCCTCTTGGTTGTATCATGATACCCTAGGGACTAGGCTAGGGTGGGGCACGATTACTGGGATGACATGTAAGCGACCAAAACGACGGCTGTGTAGGTGCGCCGGTGTAGGTTCAGGCGGGCCATGGTCGTGCACATGGTCCGGAGTTAAAAAAGCAGGCACGGGCACCAGTAGGTTTAAACTGTGCGTGCTTGGTTTGTGTCAGTGGTTGACACCCTAGGACTTGATACACCCTAGGGTGGACCTAGCACAGTTTAGCTACACTTCGTAGTTGGGCCGTAAGACACCGACACTTGACGAGTTAGGCTTTAGGGAGCCGATCGACTAGACCGTGCTAGTTGGACCTTGATTTAGGTCATTCATGATGTTGGGCCAAACTTGGGCCTGGGGATCACTTCTTGTTTACACTTGACATGACTTGTGAAACTAGTACACTTGGTGCAAACCTCAACCTTGTATATGCGGTGCCACACTTGATCTATCTTGTTGACTTTTTACCATGCCAGTTATCATCCTATGACTCATCCTTGTTTACATATACAGTTAACTTTATTAGTTGTTGTACAATAGTAGGTAGGACTTACCAGTCTTTTGACTGACCCGTTTTCTTTCGGCTCTTTTCTTTCGTTTCCCCCTCCCAGGTTTACAGGGCGGGAATACCGGCACTTAGCTTGGATCTTAGCAGCTTTTCTTGGATAGCTCATGTATGCTTTGGACTTGAGCTCGCTATGGTTTTCTACCTTGGGGATAGCTACTTTATGTTTTCCTTTCCAGTTTCAAGTTTTATGTTTCTAGACTTTGTTTATGGAAAATAATGATCAAGTACTGTGTTGTAACTTAACTTATGGTTTTGATATGCTAGTTTTTTTATCCGCTGCTATATTTACTCTGTTTTTACTTATATGTTCTGTCTTGTGATATCTGCATGCATGTTTACCTTGTTTAAACGCCCCTCCAAAGTCAGTGTCCTTGCAAGAGTGGCACAGGCGGAGGTGGGGTGTTACAACCTGGGTGTCGACCTAGTCCAGGCGGCTAGGGTTTGACTGAGCCCAATCTTGAGCTGTTGATGTGTCTTTAGGGCTGACTTGGCAAATTAAACGGTTCAGGTTAGTTCTGAGTTGATCTGACGGCCTAAATAAATCCTAAACTCTATATATACCTAGGTAGTCTCTCACTCTAAATCACATGAAAAATAGAATAGCCGCCATCGTGCCATCGCCATGGAACTCAGTGTAGCCGCCGCCTACTAAGAAGGAAGAAATCTAATCAAAACTCTAATTCTACTCAACTCTAAAGCAAATCAAGACTCTCTTTCTTCTCTAATTGCGAGTATGTTGATCTTAACAAGATTATTGCAAACTAATTAGATTAAGTTGTGATATGGATCATAAGAAAATGATGTGAATTGTCATATATGTTGTTGTAAACCTTATGCTATCATGTATGTTGTAAATCCTATGATATGTGATGATGATATCCTATATGTTGTAAATCATGCTATGATGATATTGTATAGGTTGTAATTTTCGATGCTAAGTTGTGATAAATCATATATGTTATAAAGTCATGATGTTATTATCTATGCTAATTAGTTCATGTTAATCAAGTCATAATGTTGATATTGTTTGGGCTATGTTGATCTATATGACAAATCATGTATGCAAGTTTAGATTGATTAGTAAAGATTATGAACATATGCCATGACATCTATTTAGATCTAGAATTATGACATCTAGAATTATGCTATGACATATGTGAATTCTATGTATTAGACGCTGGTTCACACCATCATTATGTTGCCTAAACCACGTATGCAAGTCCATACATGAATTTGGATTATGATCATATTATGTAAATTGTGACATTTAACCAAACAAGTTAACACCTTTAGATCCATGACATGTGTAGTTTCATGCAAGTTTCACCCCTATTACGATTAGATCTATTTTATTTGTCTATATGTTGTGATAATTTATCTTTGTGCTATGAGTTAGAGTATTCGAGTCTAACGTATATTTTGCGTTGAATAAGCGAACGTATAACGTGGGGTAGGGGTAATATTAAGGATTTAATATTAAGAAGTTGGGTTGCAATTGATATGATTTTGCATACCATAAGTGGATGGCCATAATTGAGTCAATTATGGACATCATTAAAATTGGAAGTAATTAATGATTTGAATAGGGATATATATAAAACTGGCGTAAAAGATTATAAGTGATAATCAATGCTTAGGACACGAGGTTGGACTCGTTTGTGACGTAAACCTGCCCAGACCCGACCGACAAATCCAGTAGTCACAAATGTCAGCCTAATGTGAGAGGTCCTAGGCCCAAATTAAAGCATAACAGTTGTAAAGACACGAGGTTAGACTCTTTTATGGTGTAAGACTGCCCGGACCCGCCCGGCAAATCCAGCTGCCATAAATGGCAGTCTAATGTGAGAGGTCTTTATGAGGTCATGGCCTAAATGAATTAAGAAATACTTAACCAGATAAACATGTAAGGTGGGACATGGGGGTTAAGTAGGTGCCTTGGGTGGCATGAGGAATCTAGTGGGTGCCTTTAGTGGCATTTGAAATACGATTAGTAAGACTTAACCAAACACACATGTAAATGAACATAACTAAGAGGGTTAAGTGGGATATACTAGTGGGGACAAGCTTAGGTGGATAGCTTGTGGGGGCCCATTTCAACCAATAACCCAAACGTATCTTTGTGGGCTCGACCCAAGTCGAGGACGGGACACGCATACTGGGCTTGACTATAAGAGGCCAAACGGGGTAGCGGTGGCAACGCAAGTCCAACGGGTTTCATACGCGTGTGTGGACCCGGGCTGGTAGGTAAGACGTTGTTGCATCGTGTAGGTATAAGCCGTGCATTATCAAGTTGTATCGGGTTTCCACTTTAGGGGAGTGATACACCCCACTGTGGGGCCAGCACGGGTATCTACGCGTAGGGAGCCGATCGAAAGTGGGTAGTGGGGTACACCTAGTGGAGATAGGGGCAGGCGGCACCTATGTAGTCAGCTAGGGGTACACGAAGCTATTTATATAATTTCTAAGTGAAGCAAGTGGGATCAACCTTTAGGGTGACTGGTGTGGTGCGGTGTAGTAATTATTCGTTAGTAATTAGGTGTGCCTTTAACGTTATCTTTATTTGCTCTTCCATACCCAATAGTTCATAGACATTTCCTTGTTTTCCAGCTTATGCCTTAGTCTAGTTATTTTGATAATATTATTGTTAGAATTATCATACTCGCCAGATTTTATGTCTGACCCCCTCCATTTCTATCCTTTTTCCCCCTCCAGGTCCTCAGGTTGGGCCCAGCTCTAGTGGAGTTTGATTGGATTGCTTTATCTCTCTTTTGGAAAGTTTGGACCGCTGAAGTAAAGTCCAGCTTGTTATCTTCTTTAATGGCTATTTATGTAATGGGGTTATGTATTTTGTTTTATCAAGATGGATATTGTACTTGACTCTGATTTATGGTTTTATGATGTAACAAACATGTTTAATTTCCGCTGCAATAAAATAAAGTTTTAGATTTCCAAGTACTACTTATTATCTGTCTTGTTGTAAATTTTCTGTTCTATATTCACTTAAAACCTCCATGGAAGTTAATGCATTCCCTTTGTGAGTGACATTAATGGACGTGGGGTGTTACAAGGAAGAGACCCGAACCAAACAGGATAGGGGGAAGAGACCCGAACTGAACCGGTTAGGAGGAGGAGACCCGAACCGAACAGAATAGGAGTAGGAGCCCGAACCAAACTGGATAGGAGGAGGAGACCCGAACCGAACTGGATAGGAGGAGGAGCCCGAACCGAACCGGATTGGAGGAAGAGAATCGAACCGAACTGGATAGGAGGAGGAGACCCGATCCGAACCGAATAGCAGTAGAGCCCGAATCGAACCGGATAGGAGGAGGAGACCCGAACGAAACCGGATAGGAGGAGGAGACCCGAACCGAACCGGATAGGAGGGAGACCCAAACCGAACCGGATAGACGATGACGAACCAAACCGAGTACCAATTCGACTGAAATCCGAGATGCAAAGGAAGACCAAATGGGAAGTTATTACCCAGGATCCGGATGGGAACCAACGAATTAACTTCTAGAGTTGGGCTTGTTGCGGGACGTGTGCAAAGGGGTTATCGATATTTATAACTTTGTTTCACCATTGAGAGAGGGGGCATGTAGACGAACCAGAGCCAGGGAAGTGTGGACTGGTTTGCCCTCAACCTAGAGCTAGGGATGTGTGGACCGGGTAGGGTTATTGACTATAGACCAGGGAAGTATGGTCATTACAATAGTTGCACGGAGTGGGACTCCGTCATGGCCCCAACAGATTTGGTGATCAAAGTGGTGGATAATCGTATGCTTTATGTACTGAGTGAAAGATATGAGGATGATTGCTATGTTTGATGTTTGCTATCACTTTGACATTCACACTCCCATTTTTACACTATATGTTAGTGTTACCTTAGAGTATTGTATATCTTGTTATTCTAACTCTTTGGTTGCAGGTCTAGGTTCAGGTTTGATTATTTATACCTGTTATTGCTTTATCCAGTTGTATAGAGTTGCTATCACTCACACCAGACTTTCGTCTGACCCAGAGTTTCATGTCTCTTCTTATTACTCTAGGTGCTCCTAAATGAGAAGATTAGAGACATGTTAGGTGTTATGCACTAGTAGCTGTCCAGAGACGAGCAGGAGGCTTCCACATACTACATACATATATTCTCCCTGTGTTGTTTCTGGTCATTGCTTTGAGCATTTGTAGTGTATCTCTTTTTCCTTTTTAGAGACAGTATTTTGAAGTTGTAATAATGGTTTGGTTCATAAACTTTGTTTTAGATTCCGCTACTCTGATGGTTATGATTTAGTTTCAGCTTATGCACTGTCTCGCCTATTTTATATCAAGGTATGTTATTATTATATTTTATTCCATGCGCTATGAGATATACTACAGGTTCTTAATGATTCATAGTTTCAAATCCCTTTCTTTTGATGACCCCGTGGCAGTCGGGCATTGGCACAGCGCATTTCAAGGGAAATGTCTGATGGTGAGGGGCGGGCTTCACACTTGGTATTAAAGCCTAGGTTGCATAGTTTAACCTAGGGGAAGACATTAGGGAGAGATAGTATACATAGAGGAGAGCGCGTATTTGTGATATTTTGGTTTTCAAAAACTATATATATACTATTAGTATATCTAAGGATGAAGTCGCACTGCACTAGCACCACTAAGGAGATGGTTAATCATTTTTCTCTTTACAGATTGGACGATGAGCCGAAATATGAGGAGTACGGTAAGGGCAGGAGTTGAAGGGCGAGCATGTTCAAGGGCCAACAATGGGAATGTCCCTGATATAAGGACGATGTTTCCTACCTTCATACGAGAGATGCTTAGGGAGCAGTCCCCAATGCTGCTAACGGTGGTGGTGCAGTAGTGCAGGCGCCTAGGGCCGACTTCGCCAAGCTTAGCAAGGATTATACTGGTCTTGGTGGGAAGCCGTTCCACGGAACGAAATCGGCTACAGAGGTTTAGGATTGGCTTGATAGTTGTGAGCGCATCTTCGAGTATTTAGGGATCGATGATGCAATGGAGAGAAAGTTAGCATCGCGTCAGCTTCAAGGACGGGCTATGAATTGGTGGAATGCCATTAAAGCGGCTACATCCAAGAATCAAATTACTTGGAATCAGTTTAAGACTCACTTCAGTGATAAGTTTATTCCAGCCGCTTAGAAATCAGAATTGTTTAGGAAGTTTTTGGAGCTTAAACAGAATGGTAGGGTAGCCTCGGAGTATATTGCTGAATTCGACACCCTATCGAAATATGGATTATCCCTTATCGATACTACCGAGAAGAAGAACAAGAAGTTCATAACCGGCTTGGATGGGTACTTGGGGGAAAGATTTATAAACCATATCGATGAGACCTTCGAATCTATTGTGGGAAAGGCCTTGAGATCAGAGAGCCTTTACCCTAAGTCAAAGACCGAGGTTGCTATTACATCTACAGGGGAGCCAAAACTGCAGGTGAGCGGGGAAGGTAATAAGAATTCCCAGAATAAGAGAAAACAGAACTAAACTAAGGATGGTCCGAAAAAGAAGAATAAGAAAGATATCGAGTGCTATAGCTGTGGCAAGAAGGGCCACTATGCCAAAGATTGTCGAGCAAAGCCAGGGGAAAAGAAGTGCTTCAACTGTGATTAAGTGGGACATTTCAAGAATGAATGTCCACAACCTCCTAGGGAGAAGCAGATCGTGAAAGCATATGCTATCAATGTTAGTACTTCTTTGTCGAATGCCCCAACTGCGGCGTAGAAAGGAAAGGGTGTCGTTATTCAAGCTATGCTTTCTTTTTATGATGTTCCTATTCGAGTACTATTTGATATTGGGGCTTCCAATTCCTTCATATCTAGTGACCTGGTAGATATGTTGGAAATGGAATCTGAGATTCTCAATAGACCTTTAGTTGTGATGAACCCGATCGGTTGTTAGACTGGCTTTTGTATGATTTGTCGTAATTTGGTCCTATCGAGTCATGGATGTATGTTTGCTTGTGATTTATTTGTTTTGGGCTTTAATGGGTTTGGCGTTATTTTGGGAGTCGGCTGGCTCTAATGGTATGGGGTGGTGGTAAATTGTGAGGGGTCTTCGGTGACCATTAGAGCGGATGATGGGCGGAGGGTGGTATTGGGCGGAGGGTCGTATGGCACCAAGGGAGAAGCGCGAGCTCGAAGTGTAAGTAGGAAATCTTTTAAAGAAGGGATTTATCCGAAGAAGTGTTTCCAAGTGGGGAGCACCAGTTGTATTTGCTACTAAGGTCGATGGTTCCCTTCGCTTATGTGTGGACTACCACAAGCTGAACAAGGTGACTAGGAAGAATAAGTATCCTCTTCCACGGATAGATGATTTGTTTGATCAATTAAATGGAGCAAGAGTGTCTATCCATTTGGAACTCGCGATATGATTTCATCAGATCCGAGTAGCAACTGAGAGTATACCTAAAATGGCATTTCGGACGCCGTCTGGATTTTATGAGTGGTTGGTTATGACATTCGGGTTGACCAATGCACCCGTGTATTTCGTGGATCTTATGAATAGGGTTTTTAGAGATCAGTTAAATAAGTTTGTCCTTGTGTTCGCAGACGATATCTTGGTCTACACGAGGACAGAGGAAGAACACAATGGACATTTGAGGAAGTGATAGAGGTGTTGAGGAAACACCAATTGAAAGCAAAATTTTCTAAGTGTCACTTCTGGAGGAGGGAAGTGAGGTTCTTGGGCCATGTTGTTTCAGAGAATGGTATTACCGTGGATCCCACGAAGGTGGCTACAGTTCAAGATTGATCTACGCCCAAGAATGCAACAGACGTGAGAAGTTTCTTAGGGTTAGCTGGATATTATCGTATGTTTATCCAAGACTTCTCCAAGATAGCTGCACCGTTAACTCAGTTGATCAAAAAGAATCAAGCTTTCGTTTGGGACGGAAGGTGTGAGAATGCATTTAAGATTCTAAAGGAGAAGTTAACGTGTGCACCAGTGTTAGTTATTCCTAAGGGGAACGAAGAGATGACGGTATACACGGATGTGTGTGGTACCGGACTAGGTGTTGTGCTGATGTAAGGAGGTTAGGTTGTAGCTTATATAAGTCAGCAACTGAAACTGCATGAGAAAAGGTATCCTACCCATAATTTAGAATTGGCAGCGATTGTGTTCGCGTTGAAGATGTGGAGACACTATCCCTTAAGAGAAAGATTTGAATTGTTTACAGATCATAAGTCTTTAAATTATCTTTTCTCTCAAAAGGATTTGAATCTTCGTCAGCAGAGATTGTTAGAGTTCTTGGCTTCATATGAATTCAATCTCGCATACACACCCAGGAAGGGAAATGCGGTAGCTTATGCATTGAGTAGGAGACATGCCAGTTGGGGGGCTATGTTTCTGGAATGGAAGAAACTGGTGCATATTGCCGAATATGATTTCAGACCTAAGTTTGAATTGGATCCAGAGATGTTAGCAAGTTTGACGATCAGACCGACTTTGATTGAGCGGATTGGTTCCCGTCAGAGGGACAATCCTAATCTATTGGAAATCTTCTATAAGGTAAAGATGGATAACGATGGAGAGAGAATGAACAAGCACGGACTTTATCGAGAAGGATGGCTTGGAAAGAATGAGGGGCTGGTTGTACCTAATGTAAATGGATTAAGAGATGAAGTGCTCAGAGAGTGTCATCACTCGAAGCTGACTATACATCCCGGTGGTAACAAGATGTATCGAGACATGAAACAGACATACTATTGGGAAGGGATGAAGAGAGACATTGGAAAATTTATATCCAAATGCATCAATTGCCAGTTAGTTAAAGCCGAGCAAAAGAAGCCTACTGGTTTGTTACAACCTTTGGAAATTCCCGAATGGAAATGGGAACAAGTCTAAATGGATTTCATCGATGGTTTACCGAGGACTAGATTGGGTCATGATAGCATTTGGGTGATTGTGGATCGATTGACAAAAAGTGCAAGGTTTATACCGATCAAGTCGAATAGAACGGCAGCTAAATTAGCGGAACTATATATGAAGTGGGTAGTAAGATTTCATGGGGTACCTAAAAGTATTATGAGCGACCGAGATCCCTTATTTACTAGTGGGTTTTGGAAGAGCTTACAAGAGGCTTTAGGGTCAGAATTACATCTCAGTACAGCGTACCATCCCCAAACAAGCGGACAAACAGAGAGGGTGAATCGTGTATTAGAGGATCTCTTGAGAGCTTGTATATTGTATTTTGGAAGGTCATGGGACGACCATTTGCATCTAGTTGAGTTCACATATAATAAAAGTTATCAGTCCAGTATTGGTATGGATCCATTTGAAGATTTGTACGGAAGACCATGCAACTCACCATCATTTTGGTTGGAAACCGATGAGAAATTTATGCTTGGGCCAGATGTAATAAGAGAAACTTCAAATAAAATCAAGGTTATTCAACAACGAATGAAGGTTGCCCAAGATAGGCAGAAGAGTTATGCTAATAAAAGGCAACGAGATTTAAAATTCTCCATTGGAGACTTGGTATTCGTCAAGATTTCTCTGTTGAAGAGTGTGATTCAGTTTGGTAGGAGAGGTAAATTAACACCAAAATTTGTTGGTCCATTTCCAGTTCTCGAACAAGTTGGAAATTTAGCATATAAAGTTGGATTACCTGACAAGATGGTGGGAGTGCACAACGTATTTCATGTTTCTCAGTTAAGGAAGTCGTGCATGATTCTGATACGACTATTTCACCAGATCAGTTGGATGATATTGAGGTAGAACCTGAGGCAGTTGGAAACTACAGATCGATTCGTATTATCGAACACGATACGAAGCAACTTCGAAGGAAGACGGTGAGACTGGTTAAGGTCCAGTGGGGTGATCATGAGAATGACTGTACTTGGGAAACCGAGGAGAGCATAAGGAAATCGTATCCAGAACTCTTTGCCTAGTAAGATTTTAATCGCGATATAGTTATTTCCTTGTTAGTAAACCACATGCTAGGATAGACTTGTTGTGTTTATTATGTATGTTTGATTGTTTATAAATGACTGATAGGCATGCAGGGCACCATTATATGTTTTGGTTAAGGAATTTCGGAGGCGAAATTTCTTAAGGGAGGGAGAGTGTAACAACCCGCATTCTACGTATCGGAGGATCGTAGAATATTTATTTTATCTACATACGAAGTCATATGGTCGTGTAACTTTGGGAAACGACTATTGGGGTCATTTCCCACATTCACGATTTTTGCTGAATTTTAAATGACCATTTTGTCCATGGCGAATCTTGTTTTGCCTATAACTTTTGACTGGTAAGGAATTTTGACCTGAAACCACTTCTATTGGATTCGGATGATGGTTTCCCATTCCGTATTGTGGTCGCATTAATCAAACGGACTTACTGTTTGGGAGATATGGCTGAAATAAGATTTGAAGATGGAAAAACAGCCTATTCGGGCTTAATAGATTGATTAGCAGCTAGGCCCATAACCATTTCGGGATTAGGGTTATGGGAGGGCTGAAAGAAGTTGAAGAATAATCTCTTTTCATTTTCCTAGCTGCTACAAATCTTCCTCTAACCCTAGCAATGGCCTCCATCTTCTAAATCACTCCCTAATCACCTTTTAATCACTAATTAAGCAAAACTACATCAAATCAAGTCAAATTAGCATAAAATTCGAGGTAGAGCTGCTGCACTACATAGGAGTCCATGCCAAATCAGTATAAGTTTCAGATCTAACATTCATTTGTGGCTAAGGTGAGTGATCTGCATGTTTATACACTAATTATGGCTAATTAGGGGTGATTAATGGTAATTAGAGAAATTATACATCTAAAAATTTTGGAAAATTTATATAAGTCCTAAAATATTATTTTATGTCGCTGGTATAAATTTGGGTTAAGTTTGCTAATCCTATTGTTAGATATGGTTAAACATGGTTAAGGGGAAAATCATGGGTTTTGGGTATGTTTGATCTAAAATAACATATATGCTTGATGTTCTGTCTTTTTGATTGAACCTATATATTGTTACTGTTGTTTGGGATGTTATATGATTGCATAGGAAAGTTAGAATGGTTGAAAACGCTGTCGTTTGACGAAAATAGCTTGCTGGGAAAAAATTGCAGAGTTTTAGGTCGGGTTAGGAGGGAGACCCGATTCGAACCGGTTAGGAGGGAGACCCGAACCGAATGGGATAGGAGGTGTAGACCCGATCCGAACCAGTTAGGAGGAAGAGACCCGAACCAAACCGGACAGGAGGAAGAGACCCAAACCGAACTAGATAGGAGGAAGAGACCCTAACCGAACTGGATAGGAGGAGGAGACCCGCACCGAACCGGATAGGAGGAGGAGCCCGAACCGAACCGGATGGGAGGAAGAGTCCCGAACCGAACCGGATGTGAAGAGGAGACCCGAACCGGATAGGAGGAGGAGCCTGAACCAAACCGGATAGGAGGAGGAGACCCGAACCGAACCAGAAAGGAGGAGGAGACCCGAACTGAACCGGATAGGAGGGAGACCCGAATCAGATAGGTGACGATGAACCGAACCGAGCACCAATTCGACCGAAACCCAAAATGCAAAGGAAGACCAAATGGAAAGTCATTACTCAGGATCCAGATGGGAACCAATGAGTTAACTTCTAGAGTTGGGCTTTGCTGCGGTACATGTGCAAAGGGTTTATCGATATTTATAACTTTGGTTCACCATTGAGAGAGGGGGCATGTGGACGAACCAGAGCCAGGGAAGTGTATATTGGTCGGCCCTCAACCCAGAGCCAGGGGTGTGTGGATTGGTTAGGGTTATTGACTATAGACCAGGGAAGTATGGTCATAGCAATAGTTGCACGGAGTGGGACTTCGTCTTGACCCCAAAAGATTTGGTGATCAAAGCGGTGGATAATCGTATGATTTATGCACTAAGTGAGAGATATGAGGATGATTTCTATGTTACACTCACACTTCCATTTTTATATTATATGTTAGTGTTATCTTAGAGTATTGTACATCTTGTTGTGCTAACTCTTTGGAGGCAGGTCCAGGTTCAGGTATGATAATTTATACCTGTTATTGCTTTATTCGGTTGTATAGAGTTGCTATCGCTCACACCAGACTTTCGTCTAACCCAAAGTTTTATGCCTCTTCTTATTACTCTGGGTGCTCCTAAACGAGCAGACTAGAGACATGTTAGGTGGTTATGCACGAGTGTCTATCCGGAGACGAGCAGGAGGCTTCCACGTACTATATACATATATTCTTCCTGTGTTGTTGCTGGTCACTGCTTTGGGCATTAGTAGTGTATCTCTTTTTTTCTTTTTAGAGACAATATTTTGAATTTGTAATAATTGTTTGGATTATAAACTGTGTTTTAGGTTCCGGTACTCTGATGGTTATGCGTTAGTTTCAGCTTATGCACTGTCTCGCCTGTTTTATATCAAGTTATGTTATTATTATATTTTATTCCATGTGCTGTGAGATATACTACAGGTTCTTGATGATTCATAGTTTCAAATCCCCTTCTTTTGATGACCATCCCATGCCAGTCGGGCATTAGCACAACACATTTCAAGGAAAATGTATGATTGTGCGGGGCGGGCGTCACAGTAGCAATCGAGGAGTGGAATGGAGATGGAAAATGGTAGTTTAAAAAAAAGGGTTTAGATCTGATGATTAGAAAAACCTTGTTCGGCGAAGTAACTACGCAAGCGAAATCAAGGAGGAGTAAGAAGAGCGGAAGAAAACTGGAGATTGAATTGGAAGTGAGGAGGAGAGAACAGTAGAGGAGACAGTGAAGGATTGAAGAATCAAAGAGATAGAGGGGAAATTCCTTGACTCCATTAACAGTAACTTACTGAACCTAAACCTGTGAAACTCTAGTCGCTTTTGATTTCATAATGTTTTTTTTTGAATAATTTCATAATCTTGTGCAATTACTTTATAATTAAGTTCTAGGTATCTAATTTGCAATCTACTTTTGGAAAGGAGTCTTTGCATACTAAGTTATATTTTAAAGACCTAAGCTAATATTCACATTTTAAAGTGTATTTACTTGGAATATGATCAATTCTAAATTAACTGACATGGACCCTTGATATATTTATTTAGAATTTATTAATCTTTGATTTCTCGTATTCTCTATTTGATTTTATGCTATGAGTCATTCACCATTGATATTGATTCAGTTTTTTTTAAGTGATACGATGATGATATCCTTAATGTGATTTTATTGTATTTGATTCCATGTGTCAAGAAATGTGAACAGGGTTATTATATTGTTTGGCATGAGTTTTTCAATAATATTTCACCAAATATTCTTCGAACTCGTTATATAGAATATTATGTGAGTTAATGTTATATATAAACTTAAATAAACATTTAACTATCATGCAGTGGGATGAGACGTTGTTTTAATGTTTATTCAATATTTAATCATAAGAAGATAACCCTCACGTGACATGAATAAATTTTATAGTGTGATTTATCGATATACGACTTCATGCATTAATTTAGTAGGTTAATAAATTAATAGTTGCCTTAGGAAAATATGACTGTTATGGTCATAAAGGGCAATAAAAAGGAAATAAAAGGAAATGGATGTCATAAGGGAATTTATTATTCTCATTTAAACATTAAGTCCAAATTAGGGAAAGTATCAAATGAATATCCTAGGGAAAAAGGAAATATAACCTTCCTTAATTATATAAATGGAAATGGAAAATGTAGATGGACTTAGTAGGTTAATAATGTAAAGTATTATTAACCATGTGAACCTGTGACGAAAATGAATCGTGTACGTAAAGCATTTCCGTGTAGAGGGACTAAACGAGAATGACTTAATAACATAGTCCACATTATCCCAAATAGGGAAAGGTATTAAAGGTAAAAAGAGGTATGAACTAATAACCTTCGCGTATAGTCCGCTTTCTGGGTCCTAAGCGGCTTAGTGACTAAGGTTGAAGAGTCCAGCTGGGAATAAGTCTTTCAGTTTAGGGGTCTTAAATGGCAGGTGTGTGTGGGCCTGCCCAAACTTGGAAACTAAAACGTCATATATGGCTACCTATCCTATGGGAAGTAATATGCGACAAAGGGATTTATCTAATTAGGCCAGCTAGAAGGTATAGCGACCGACAAAATACCATCTCTCACCTTATGCGGGGCGTGCGTGAATGATGGAAATCTTAACTAGTAGGCCCCGTAGCTAGTCCCTCTAGTTCATGTTAACATTAAGTAAATTATCGAGAAACAATAAGTGGCCAATCAGTCCACCTATGGTCTTAAGCAATCAGGAAGAATCCGCTCAATCTATCATTGATAGTGAGGCAATAAATGATTAAAGATAAGCGAATGAAAGTACATGGATATTGAAACTTCGTAATTAGGGGTCTAATTTGGATATAGTAACCAGCCAAGCTCTAGTATAAAGGCTTCACAAAAAAATTATGTGTAAACGTCCTATCTCGGTATTATAATTTAGGAATACTACTTTGGGAAGAGTAGTAAAGTCATGCGTAAACAACTACAAGGTTAGGTTAGAATTACTAACCTTGTTAGGCATGCAACTTCGGTTGAACCAAACGGGATACTTCTGTGTATTATAATCTGTGTTGTACATTTCTTAGTCACCAGAACTTGTTGTTTTGACCCTCCCTCCTCATTACAACCTCCCAAGTTTCCTAGATAAGGTCAGAGTTCTCGCGGATGGTTAAGTTTGGCTTTCGGTTCTTCTTCTCTCTCATGCTCGGTATTGGCAAAGTGTTACTTTGGAAAAGGTAGTTGCTTGAGTTAATACTTGTTTATCTTATTTTGTTTCTGCTGTGAGTTTTCTTTTATCGTACTCTGATTATGCTCATGCTCATTTATTGTAGGTTCCAGATCTACACGCTCCATGCTTGGATGCGTTCAAGTTTTGATTTTTGCCATAATTTAGGTACATAAAAGTGTGGGGTGTTACACCAAAGGTACAAAAGTAAATTTTGACGGGTTGTTATACAAGCAAGGCCGAGTGCCAAAATATGTGAACAAAACTGTGAGTGGTTTTACAAATTTTGTTAGACTACTTGATCCTCTAAACAGTTAGATACCGGAGGAGGCTGAGGAACTGCTTTGCAAAAGAGAAATTGAATTCTTGTCATTTCATATCATTGAATTATTCTGAGTTCCTTAGCCAAGTCTGTTGTGTTGGAGATCTACAATGTTTATTGTAAATCAGGTATAGTCTCTATACTCACATTTTCCTTTTTTTGTTTACATTCTCTGTTTATATATCTTTTTATTCCTTCTTTTTTTTTCCTTTTTTTTCTCTCTGTTCCCCTTCTATTTTTTTGCCCAGACTGATTCACATTGTCACTACAATTTTTTATTTATTATGGGCTTCTTTTCAAATTGCAAAATTCTTGTTTTTCTGGGAGTTCGCTTCATTTGTATAAAAATCACATGTTTTAATGATTTGTAGATCTTGAATTCAAATTTGTAAATGTATGCAATCATTTTGAAGTTTATTTTCTTTGCTGGTTTATGAATGCCAAACCGTGTTGAAGCATTCTTACCATATCTTGAACGCTGTTAATTTGAATTCTAAATTTTTCTGAAGATCTGAAAAATTAGTGAAATTTGTCTTGAATTCATTGTGTTGCATCTTGAAATTCATTCTGAAATCATGATCATTTGCTTGGATATTTATTTTGTTTGAAATCATTTGAAATTGTTAATCTCGTGAATTCCATTCTTGGATTTAAAATTAATAATCTTGTGTGATCGATTCATTGAATCCTGAAATTTACACATCTCTTCAAGTGATTTCAAATAAACTGCCTTTTTTATTGGATCATAAACCATCTCTTGTGCCTGTTATAAATATTCTGAAAATTCTCATGTAAACCTTGTTCTAAAACTGATTATTCTGCTGCTCTGATAAAATGAACTAAATTGTTAGATTTGACTGCTTGAGCTTTGTAATTGGATATTTTTTTGCTCGTATACATTCTAATTATGGGCTTTAGGACCTCCAAGTGGTATCAGCCTTAGATGCTTTGAAAATCTGTCAGTCAAGTATTTTAAATTTTTGATCTGATTCTCATCTTGTATATATATCTTATAATTCACTCTTCTAATTGGTTTTTCAATTTTAAAATCATTTATTGATTATTTACGTAGAAATTGAAATCAACAACCAAATTGAACTACATTTAGAATTCATCAAAATTATTTTTTGATTTTTAAATTGCGATGAGTTGTGACTATAGTATATTTCAAACAAGAAGAAATTTTATTTAATTTTCATGATGTTTTGAACAATTATTATTATGTCTTTGAATTGGCACTTATTTCACGAACATCTCTTTTTACTATCATACTTTTGTCATCCATTATAATCTTATATTAATGTGGAGAGTTTAATAATTTTTGAAATCATCTTAAATATACAACATTCGTGATGGAAATGTGACTATATTAATTTTGAAAAAAAGAGATAATTGAAAATTTTCAAAAATCCCAGTACAGTTGAGCATATTTCATAATACGATTAATTTAGAAAATTTATTTCACAATAATTTGCGTACCTACAATATTTCTATCATCCATATTGTTTTGATATACTAAGGAGTTATTTTTGAAATAGAAAATATAAATATATAATATATATATAAGTGTTTCTCTAACCTTATTTAAAAATCCAAGATCTGGTCATGCACGGTTAAGAGATTACTATAATATAAGCTACAACTGGCCTCATTTAAAAATCCATAATTTGGTTATGAATGGACAGTGTGCTCTTAAATGAAAAGAAAATAATTTCATATAAACAAAAGTATATATGAAATTCTACTTGGTATGTAAAAATTAGCCTATCGATCCATTTTCCAATTTGTGAAAAGTGTTAATATTTTATAATGTATTATGATTTATTGATCGAAAATCATTGGGATTTGAGATTATTTGATTTTATCACTCGATTTGAATTCATAATCATAGTCCAAATCCATCACTATTTTTCTGCTCAATTAAAAAAAAATCTGAAAATAATTGGAAATCATATGTTTTAAAACTCTATCCATTTTTATAAATTTCATCGTAAATCCATCACTCTAGAATGTGAAATTTTCTTCTAGCTCTTACAATATTATGATTTTTGTTTGATTAATTGAGATTTATGGTGAACATTCTCTCTCTTGAGCTAATTTTATATTTTTAGTCAATTTTTCATCACTGTTTCAATTTCTGTATCCTTTTGATGATAACAAAAGGAGGAGAATGGTAAAGATTTTATAAAAAATTTAATATTCAATTTTTTTTAATTTATTCTTTTCACTCATGCATATATCTAGGAGGATTTCTGTTGTAGGGGGAGCATACATATAGGGGGAGTTCAAAAATTCACTGTCAAACACATTTATTATACTCAAAATCTTATTATCTGTTTGTCATTATTAAAAGGGGGAGATTGTTGTATATAACAATTCTATGGTTTTTGTTTGATGATAGCAACTGTATATATATTATTATAAATGTGTTTGTAATTGTACTACTCTACTACATCACAGACAGAATTAAATATTTATATTTAAATAAAATACTACTGCACAAGAATTCAAATATTCAAATTGTATTTTATTGAAATATAATATTTGTTTCTACATTTGAATATTACAGATTTATAACTCCATTATTTATACATTTCACTATAAAATAATACATTCCATTTCATATTTAATTTTCTCTTACACGGTTCCTCATTACAACTCTCAGTCACTCAGTTTAAACATACAGACGCACTCACTGACTCACACTCTATCTCAGTCTTGTCTTTTGTCAGCTTCACAGTTAGTCCAGTCATATGTATACCTATCATAGAAACAGACACAGTAAATTGGAACAAAATAATTTTAAATTCTAGCAGATATAATTTTATTTTAAAATTTATTTGCCTCAAAATTTTGATGTGTTTCTCATCATATTTCATGAATTAGTTTGATTCATATAATGATTCATCTGTGTCTAGACAGCTTGTGATATTCACGGTGATTCATTATAAATACCACAAGATAGACAATATCTCTAGCGCTCGCACACACATATATGTCTATATATTTCTGCACATACATGTATACACATACATGTGCATGCATATACACATATATTTCTGAGTAGGGGCATACAGTCCAACATCGTGAGTGGACATGAACCAAGAATTTCAATACAAGTGACAGCAAATATAGAGTGACGCACATATATACACACACATATATAGACACATACTTTTATATATACATATTTGTACACATGGATACACATGCACATAAATACAAGCCAGAGCAGCATAGGTCAAGAAATATATGGTGCAACATCAAAGACCAACTTCTCAAACCCAGTGGCCAAAGCAACAAAAAATAAATGAAGATATAATCACACACATACAAAATTCATATTCACTTTAATTCGAATTCATTTTACATCTGTAATGGCGGACACAGCAAATACCTACTTTTCTACTTTTTCAAATACAAGATCTCAACCAACTCCTAATCCAAATCCTAATCCAAATTCTAGATCTGAATCTCAATCTAAGAATACAGATCCAAATGCAGCTTCAAACCTAAAATCGAATCCAAATGCAGCTTCAAATCAAAGATCGAATCCAGATCGGCCTTTAAACTTGGAAAGCAGAAAACTCGATTTCATTAAACCTTCACTAGATTTTGTTTTTGTACCTGAAAAAGTGTATAATCTCTCAGAATCTGCATGGGTTAATACGATAGCTTTGATTCCAATATTTTTCAGATTGTCAACAACCAAACTTAAGGATTATATAACTAAGGTATGGAAACCAGTGGTTTTTTTTAATGTCCATGTTTCTTCTAGCCATGACTATATTGTTCAGTTTGAAAGCAGTGAAGATTTCCAACGTATTATAGAAAGTAATACATACTCATATTTTGGGAGACTATTGTATGTGGAACCTTGGCATCCTGGTTTTGTTTTTAAAGATAAACAGAGTAATCTGGTCCAGATCTGGATTAGATTATCTGATTTACCTCTAGAACTATGGACAAAAGAAGCTTTTCAATTGATAGCTAGTTTTATTTCAAAGCCACTATTAATTGATGAGAGTACAACAGAGAAGAAATTCACTAAATATGCGAGAGTTCTTATTGCAATAGATACCCAAATAGAGTTGAAAAATGAAATTCCTATTTTGCTTCATAATGGAGAGAAGTTTAATATAAGAGTTGAGTATGAATTCATACCATTAAAGTGCTCTTTGTGTAACCTATTTGGACATGATGATGAATATCATGAAGTTGCAAAAGATGCAAGATGGATTCCTCCGGATTCACAAAAAGAAAATCAAGAGAATAATGATGGATTTAAAGAAACATATAATGTGGACAATTTATATTCAGATATTGATATTTCAAGTAATCAATCTCAATCAAAGGAACCTGACATAGCTGATCCAGTATCAAATAATCCAGATTCATCTACTTCAGGAGATCAAGATGACTTAAATTTTTTGAATTTCAAGCTTCCAGATAAAGTCATACATGATGATATGAATAACATAGCTGATGTAATTGCTGAAAATGATAAAGTTAAGAATCTGGATAAAGGTAGACAAGTGGATGTTTCTCCTTATATCAATAAGAATACGAGTTATTTACAAGCTGCAAAATCAAAAATTCCAACTCCTGCTAAAAGAAATACAAGTAGTTCTTCATCTATTAAATGACCTTATTAGCATGGAATGTAAGGGGAATGAACACTTCTTTTAGAATGAAGGAAGTGCTCGAACTCCTTAACTCTACTAAATCAACTCTTGTTGGATTAGTAGAAACAAAGTTAAATATAGCTAACTTAGGTTTATTTTCTTCTCTTCTGCCAAATGGATGGAAATTCCTTACAAATAATTCATCAACTTCTACTGGAAGAATATTATTGATTTGGGATTCTAATGTATGGAATTTGAATGTGATATTTGTGTCCCCACAACATATGACAGTTGATGCAGTAAATAGAGGTGGATATGGAATGACATTTACAGTGATATATGGAAGTAACACATTTTATGAAAGAATAAGTCTATGGAATCAACCGGTCAATGAAACAAGTACATTTTCAAATGCATGGATTTTGATGGGTGATTTCAATAATGTGTTATCACCATACGATAAAAAAGGGGGCCTCCCTATTCCTTATAGTCAAATCAGAGAATTCCAAAAATTTATAATTCATACTGGTTTGTCAGAAGTTAAACCATTGGGTTTTCAATTTACTTGGCGTGGAAGAGGAATAGCAACTCATATTGACAAAATATTGGTGAATAATATATGTATGCAGCAATTTCTTAACATGAGGGCTCTTTCTTTTCCATAAAAATCCAGTGATCATAACCAATTCTACTTGATTTAATCCCTACTCCAGAAATTAAGGGTTTCCCTTTCAGATACATAAATAATTGGATACTCATAGAGGGTTACCAGGAAGCAATTCTAAAAGGTTTAAATGGAACTAGTTGGGGATATCACAGTTATCAATTCTTACAAAAACTTTGCAATTGTAAAAGAGAACTGAAAAATTGGAATAAAGTAAGAATTAGGAATACTTTTAACCTGGAGCATGCAGAACAACTAGTCTCTCAACTGGAAGTTGATGCAGATCTTAATCCAGAAGATGTCCAAATATATGATGATTATCTGCAAGCCAAAAAATTTTTTTAGAATCTGCAATTATCTCATTTTAGTGGGTTAAAGCAACAGTCTAAAGTTTCTTGGCTTCAGCAAGGTGATACAAATTCAAAATTCTTTTATTCCAGAATGTCCAACAGAAGGTATTTTAATCATATTAGTTCTCTAATTGATTCAAGTGGAAGTTTGCTGTTTAAATCTGAAGAGATTGAAAACGAGGCAATCAACTATTTTTCTTTTATGCTTAATGGATCATCTGCAACCTGTTTCCCTAATTTTCAGCCAATATCAACAATTAATGAGCAAGGTCAGAAGTTTTTATTAAGAGAAATTGATTTATCAGAAATTAAAGATGCAGTTTTCTCTATTCATGATGATTCTAGTCCTGGCCCAGATGGTATGAGTGCAAAAAAATTTAAAAATCATTGGGATGTTTTAAAAGATGATTTACATGCTGCAGTATCTGATATATTTTACTCTGGAAAACTTCCTAAAGCATTGAATCATACTTTTATAACTTTAATTCCTAAGAATTATAGACCATCTGAAATTGCTCATTACAGACCAATATCTTGCTGTAATGTCTATTATAAAAAAAATTCAAAAATTTTATGTAATAGACCGAAGCCTTTTCTTCCATCACTGATTTCTCTAAATCAGAGTGCATTTATTCCTGAAAGGTATATTGTTGATAATATACTATTGGCTCATGAACTGCTGAGAGATTTTAGAAAAGTAGGTATGCCTAAGATGTGTGTAAAAGTTGATTTACAAAAGGTGTATGATAAAGTTAATAGGAGGCTTATATGTTTTTTAATGTCAAAAATGAATTTTCATATTCATTTTATCAATCTGATATTTGAGTGTATGGCTACTGATACTTTTTCTGTTATAATCCAGGGTGTCCCTAAAGGTTTCATATCATCTACAAGGGGTTTGAGGCAGGGTGATCCACTGTCTCCATACTTGTTTGCAATAGCAATGCAGTATTTCACTTTTATGATGGATGAAGCAGCAAGTTCTATTGTTTATCAACCTAGCAGTTCAGTGCAGCCAATGATTTCACACCTTCTATATGTAAATGATCTTATGATTTTTGGCAAATCTTCAATTCTAAATGCAAATACACTCAAGGCAATCTTTCAGAATCTTAGTAAATATGCAGATTTGAATGTGAATGCAACTAAAACTAAGATATACTTCAGCAAATCTGTTGAAAATGCTTCAGAAGTTCTAAATATACTGAGTTATGAACAGGGTTCTCTTCCTATCAAATATCTTGGAGTTCCATTATCATCAAATTATCTTCATTATTCAGAATGTAACTCCTTGATTCAAAAGGTTCAAAATAAAATTCAAGGGTGGGAAACAAAACTTCTTAGTTTTGCAGGCAGAGCAGAATTGATAAATTCAGTAATAACCCCTATAGTGCTTTATTGGTTACTTATTTATCAAATTCCTGAGTATACCTTAAGCAAACTATAGACTTTGTGTGTGATTTTTTCTGGGGAGGTACTTCACATAAAGTTGCATGGGATTCTTTGTGTAAACCTAAAGTAGAAGGTGGAATTGGACTGAAGAAATTTAGTGATCTTAAGAAAGTTTCCTGTATTAAATTAATGTGGAATTATCTTTCTAATTCTTCTTTGTGGAGTAAATGGGTTTGAAATAGATATTGTAAAAAAAATTCTGGACTATGGCAGAAGACATAAATGCATCAAGCACATGGAAATCTATTCTAAAACTCAGATCTAGATCTAAACAATATTTCAATAAGAAAATATCCAAAGGTCAAAGCACTTATCTTTGGATGGAGCCCTGGATAAATTGCAAATGTATGGTTGATCTTCTGGGTTTTGATAGATTACATATAATTGGCCAACCTCAAGAGAAAGTTGCCGAAATTATCAGAAATGATGTTTTCTTTCCTCAAATCCATCCTGCAATAAGGGAACTACTGGATGAGATAAATGAAATAAAGTGTTACCCTGAAATCAAGACAGATATGAATGGTGTGAAGGTGGGGCTTTTTTTTTCACAAAGTCTGGGACTTCATTCGAGTTCATGGAGTTTCAGATCCACTTTATTCAGTTATATGGCATAAGAAGAACAGTAAAAGAATGTCATTTATATCATACCTTGCTGTTTTGGGGAGATTGAGCACTAAAGATCGAATCTTGCGTTATAACTCTGAAGTAAATCCTCTTTGTCCTCTTTGTGAAAACCATCTAGAATCCATAGAGCATTTGTTTTTCCAGTGCGATTTTGCAGCTTTTATTTGGTTAATGTTGAAGCAAGAATTGGAACTTTTACTGTCTATTTCACTGGATCTGAAGGAAGAAGCAAGATAGTTGATTTCATATTTTCCAGCAGCAGATCAATTAAGAGATTTAGCGTATGGATCCTTCACAACTGCTATATACTTTATATGGAGAGAGAGGAATTTGAGGGTTTTCCAAGGTAAGAAGAATCTTGCAACATCAACGCTTTCCAAAATTGAACGTGAAATAGTATTTCTTGTTCAAAATAATGGATCCATATCTATTCGAAATTTGAGGAACGAGAGAATTCTTGAGAAGTGGGGCATTGAATTAATAGATACAGAATGAAGTGAAGATAAGGACAGAAGAGAAGTTGGGCCTGTTTTTGGGCCTTGAAGAGCTGGTTTTCTTTCTAGTTTTATTTGAAGCATTTTCTTGTATTTTCTTTTGATTATGTATTTCTTGTTTCTAAGTTGTATACCAAATTTATGAGTACTCTTTTTCCCTATAAGGTACCCACTAGGGGGATTATAGGGTTTTAACGAGGCTCATAAACGAGGTTTTAAGCAATAAAGTGAACCAATTTTCAAAAAAAAAAAATCACACACACACACACATATATATCTACAAATACATTGTATGTATATACACAGTGGCATACGCACAAGTACGCTGGCCAACAAAGTGATCAAACAGTATAACACAAGGCAGTTTTTTCAAATTCAAGTGGATTGGTCACAAACTACAAAGCAGCCAAGTCACAAATATATATATATATATATATATATATATATATATATATATATTTATATTCATTTGTATGTTGTAATGAAAAATCAAGAATGGACAAAAATGCATGGGATAATTGAAACTGCTCAATAATCAGTATTGGACAGACCAAAGCATCATGGGTGGCTCAAGAAAAAGGAAGATTTTATGTAACAACCCGGAAAATCGGAACATTTAAAATTTTTATTTTGGCAATTTTGATGAATTTTGAATATTTAAAATGATTTATTTTAAATAATAACGACTAGAAATTTATTTTGAATAGAATTAGAATGTATAAATTTATTTAAATCAAAGTTAGAATATAAATATTTATTTTAATTATAAAAGGAATTGAAAATGGCTCAGTAGTTTGGAAATTCGATTTCAAATTTCAAATGAATGTACGGGATTCAAAATAAACTGGATTTTAGTGAAACCGAAAATATTTGAATCTGTTTGAAAATTCTTTCCAACGGATATGAAAAATCCAAATTTTATAGCGGGAATAAAAAGTAATGCCCTGTTGAAGATTCAGAATAGCCACTGTGGAAAATATAGCCCTTGAAAGTGGAGATTTTGCAAACGACCTCCGTTTTTGATGAGACCACTTTTCTTGGATCCGAAATGTCAAATTATTACTGGATTACAATTTTCATAATTTTTGTAATCAATATGTGAGCGTGGTGAATTTAAACGCGTTTGGTCAATTCAGTTTGAATTTAATCGACTGGAAAATGACCGTTTTTCGAACGGTCTCCAAATTCGACGAAATTAGTTTTGTTAAGACCATATCGTCAAAACATAGCCAGATTTATTTTTCTGGAATTTTTGGAGTTAGTATGTGGCCACGATAAATTAAAATGTACGTTAAAATCAATTTTGAATGTTAAATTAATTTATATTTTAATTTTAATGGAAACTGACCGAAACAGTCGAATTGGCTTACCGGACATATCCCATTGTATCCGGAATGGGGGTAATTAGCTAAGGACAGTAGTCGGCGGGTTCGATTGGACGTTTAAACGAAACAACAACTGTTTAGAAAATTAAAAGAATTAAAAATACAATTATATAAAAGGGTCAAACCCTTAATATCTCCCTTACAAAGCCAACCCGCCCCAAATCGAAAAACCTGATTCCCCTTCAGAAACCCGACATCCATACCACCTATTGCCACCGTGCCTCCAACCTATCGCCACCACTCCTCAAATGATCGGCGCCACCCCTCCCTCCACCACCTCCTTCGATCGCTCCTCCAATCGAAGCCCAATCCGCCCAAAACCCAACCCCAACCGCCTGACATCCTTCAGCGCCACCGGAGCTCGGCCCTACCCTCGCCGCTTGCCAGAAACCCCCCAGCCACCGTGGACGCCACCCCTCCTTCCTTTGCTTCCATCGTTAAACCCTAGCCCCAAATCAGCAAAAACCCGCCCAGATCCGCCGCTAGAGCACCACCCCGACGCCGATGACCCCATCGCCTTCGCAGTAGCACCGCCACGGCACCCCCTCCTTTTTTCGATTGATGTATGTCTTCGATTTAGTTTTTTAGCATTATAGAATTTTTGCCAATGATAAAAATATGATTTTTAGTTTATAAAGCTATGATGTTTAATATATGAAAGGTATGATTTTTATGTTATGTTAAGTTATGACTTTTGAAAATATAAAGTTGTGATATTTGAAAATATAGAGTTATGATTTTTGAAAATATAAAGTTATGATTTTTGAAAATATAAAGCTATGATTTTTGAAAAGATAAAGATATGATTTTTGAAAATATAGAAATGTGATTTTTGTTTATACATTAACAATATAAAAATATGATTTTTATATATATAGCGAAATAAAAATGGGATTTTTAAATATATAAACATCATATTAAAAATGTGATTTTTACTATAAACAACGTGGAAAAGATTGCTATGGAATCGACCGGAATCAAATCCAAATCTGAACTGTTCATAAATAAAGAATGGAGGAGTGGATCCCAAAGGTGATAACTTCTCACTTTAATTTATTTTCTAGTTAAAAATATGTACTAGGATGCAGACGGTGCTTAGTAGCACCCGACACCTTTGTTGAAACCATGTTTGTTTGGTTGATTAGATTATTTGGTTGAATTTGGCTTGGGAAATGAAATGAATTGATTAGAATTGGAATGTACATGGCATGAGCCATTTGTAGGCGAGGGATAAGGACAGACCTTATTCTGGTTCTAGTATTGCACCGTTATGCTGCCGAAATTTTCTAAATATATTAGAACAATAAAATATCATTTTTATTGTATAAATGAACTGTATAAATTATTCATGAGATGAAATAAATATTTTATAGTTAAAAATATAATTTTTATAGTGTATATGAATAAAATAAATATTCATCTACAAATCAGACGATTTGTTTATGTACACATATTTGACTGATATTGATTGAGACGATATATTATACCCATCACCCAACTGCACAAATAATAATCAGTGTTTATTGTTTGAAAACCCCACATGGGTATTGGGATGATATTGGATATACCTAATCTCAGTTGTTTAGTTGTATGTCAATCGAAGGGTTGACAGACTATTGTAAGCGTTAATTATTTATATTTAACACTTATACAGTTGTGTAGTGCACTCTGGATGATGGTTAACTATGTTTAATTATTGTTGTGTACATGTGTGTATGAAATCCATATAAATAAAATTATATGGTAATTGACTGTGTCTGATTTCAGTTCAGAATTAACGAATATTTTAAAATAATATTCAGTGAATATTGAAATGTGAAGCCGTGTTAAGTAGTTAAACGCCATTTTAAGAATAACGGGAATTTTTTCGATTTTATACATTTTATAATGAATATCGAAAAGTGATTTCAAAATTTGATATTTTGAAAATATTACCATTTTAATATTAAAATGATATGGAATATTCAAATTTGATTTGAAATTTGAAATGAAATTGGAAATCATTTTAAAATGAATTTAAAACTAATTTGTTAAGGAATATTCAAATTTGATTTGAAATGAAATTGAAATCATTTTAAATTGAATTTAAAATGAATTTATTAAGGAATATTCAATTTTGGTTTAAAATTGAAAGTGAAGTTGAAATCGTTTTAAAACTAATTTATAAACGATTTATAAAATACGTTATAAGTGGAAATCGATGAAATATATATTATATATATAATAATGGTCTGAATAGAACGCACCGCACAGCAGCCGTTCGCGAATTTCAACCATTGACTTCAAATTGATATTACGGGAGATCCGACCATCGAATTCTCCTAAAACCGGAATCGTTGGGTTCGTAATGAAAAGAGCTTTCCAACGAATACAAGAGATTTGAAATCTAACGGTTGGATTTGGAATTATGTACAAATCAAAATTGGAAAAAGTCGCCGTAAGTGTAGTTCGATGACCATTTCTGGAAATCGACTGTACGGGCCTTGATAAAATTATTAAAAATATCAATAATTTGTGTAAAATCGTAATAAATGATTTAGGAAGAATTTGGGTGAAAAATTCCGCGTTTGCAAAGAAAAAAATATTTTTTTATTGAAATGAACTAGTTATTAACTATATTTGAAATCCAATAATTTTTAAATAAAATAAATAGGATTTGTGAACGGTTTTAATATAACCAGAATTTCCAATGTATAAATTGGAATGGATTTGAATCGAAATCATCTGCGGAATATTTTGATATTGGATTCCATGATTATACGGATATTGTTATGGAAATTTGGAAGATATATTTTATATTGTTATTTCCAATACAATATTTATTGGTTTCAGAATTTGATATCGAATATAAGTCGATATAATTTCTATTCAGAGCCTTGTATTTAATATCAAATGGGTTTTTGGGTTTGTCGTGAATGGTGTCTTCATTAACACTGTTCTTAAACCCAGTTGAGAAAAGAATAAATCTTTTCAGTAAGGTTTAGTGAAATTTTCCAATTAATTAATATTTAATTAGAATTGAATGAAAGAATTAGATTTTGGGTTTGTCGTGAATGGTGTCTTCATTAACACTATTCTTAAACCCCGTGTGAAAAGAATAAATCTTTTAAATAAGATTATTGGGGTTTCCAGTTATATTTAGTAACTGAAATAAAATGGAATGTGAATTGGGTTTGTTAGACCAAATTTTGGCTCTAACATCCAAATTGTTCAGATTTGCAAAGAATTAGATCTTGAGAATAAAGAAAAAGCAGAAAACACACAAGGTTTATAGTGGTTCAGCGTTAACGAGCCTACATCCACTTTATATGCTTTTGATTATACGTCTAATGCTTGTACAATCAATAATTTCGCTCAATCTCACTTTTACAATTATGATTCTCTCAGTAATTTCGAAGCAATACTGATTAGAAATAATGGCAGGATAGTAATGGTGGAAACAACACTCAGAACTGCCAAAAAGATCCCCAAAAATGCCAAGTACAGGGCTATTTATAGCTGGTATCTACAGGCGGTTCGTGGTCACATGTGGCACAAATCCCAAGGATCTCGGACTGGTTCGTGGTTTGATGGAGAAATAGTCAACATGGCGGTTATGGACAGGTGTTGCAAGGTCCTTCATCTTCGGATCGTGAATGACTTAGTCGTGGCCACTATCCTTTGGCTTCTATTATCGGATCGTGGATGATTTAGTCGTGGCCACTATCCTTTGGCTTCTGGGATCGGATCGTGGTAATAGTTTGGGTCACGGGGGATCATCACGAATGGGTAGTGATAGTAGTGGCACAAGCCAAGGGAGACCAGGTGATCACGACCGGGCTTGTATGGCTTCTATGAGTGAGACTTCAAATTGGACATACACATGTATCTTGGTGGATTGATCCAAAAGCTAGCCAACATTTTGCCCCCTGAAGTATGTTTTATAAGAGATGGAACAAGCTTCGAAACTGCTAAGAAATCTCTTCATGAAGTAACGTGAATCAATGATTGCATCTGTTTGGACGGTCGCGGCATTTTGAATTGCCACGTTCTTTAACTTGTATAAATATCAGTCTGGATTTTCAATTATCTCAATGTTCACTGGTTAATTTTCAACTTTCGGATTCTAGAGTATATCGCGATCAACTTGTCAGGTAAGCTTTTAAATCTTTATGAATGTTGTCATAATTTCCCTTCGGTTGTCATTCTTGAGTTCAGGTCGTCAGACCTCATTGCGGTTCGTGAACGCAGCACTCATCACAGATCGGCAGTTGAGCGGGCTTCCTTTTGAGTTATGATGGGCCTTCTTCGGTTTTGAATAAAACAAAAAGGGGGATGCGAAAGGCCATCATTTTGCCTATATAAGCAGGCCTCCTTCTCCACTCCTCTTCTTCTTTTCTCTTATTACTGCAGTTTTTGCTTTTCATATCCGAAACCCTAATTTACGCCTCCCCCAAAAATCTACATTCCCTAATGTTGATTTAAAGAGGTAAATACAGCGGTTTTAATTGCAATTATGTTTCTCCATCACTTTTCTTTAGTTTCGTTCAGTTCGCCGTATATTTCTGGGACCATCGTTGGCCGCAAACGAAGATGACAGTGGAGTCGACGACGTCGAGATCTAAAGGTAGAGGGTGCAAGATGGGTTTGATGACATTGATTTATGGACGGAGGAGGGAAACGATGAGGGAGAAGATGTCGAAAAGCAGGTCGTTTCGTGGATGGGGTTATGGCTCGGGTCGTGGTTATATAGAGATGGAGAGAAACGAGATGGAGTTGTTGTCAATCTAGACAATGGGTCGGGTCGTGATATTGGGGGAGTGCTGGATGGCGGAGATATGGTGAAGAATGGATCGGGGGATCTCTTTCACGAGCCGCTCGGGTAAGGGAGAGTTGTAACAACCCATATTTTCAATAACCTGTTATAACATAAAATCGAGGCAGGATTTAATTCTAAAATCTGAATCAAGGGAAACGGGCTATGCCATTGCGTTCGTCTCGGAAAAATACGCGAAATAGAGTCCGAGTTTTCGAAAATCGGAGTCCGTATGACCCGGTTAAGGCCCATTGAAGTTTTCAGAAATTTCTATGCTAAAAACAGATTTAAATTTCAAATTAAAAACAAGGATTAGGGCTAATTGGTGTCAGGCGGGAAAATTCCCGCCAGGGCCCCCATGTCGACAGGCATGTCGACAGGGGTCTTAGGGTGTCGACTGCCCTGTCGACAGCCCTGTCGACACGGGGTGGCCAGGCAGTTTTGCCTGGCGCACCATTTTGATTTGGGCTTGGTTGTGTGGCTTGGTTCTAGAGAATTCCTAAATCTGACGGGCCTAAACTAACCTAGGGTTAATCCTAGGGCTAAAAACACTCTAATCTTCTATAAATAAGCCCATAATCCTACCCTAAAGCCTCATTATTCACTCTAGCAACCAAACTATGTCAAATTGAAATCTCAAATGGCCTCCACCTAAGAACCCTAGCCTCCACCCTCTTCAAAAATCATTTCTATGAAGGTTTTGATGTTCATACAAGCATTTCTAAGTTGTATGAATGATCATTAGCTTGCATACATCATCAAATTGCAAGCTTTAATTGCTAAAGCTAGAGTTTTTGGGATTTTTGTTAATTGGAGCTTTGTTTTGGGTTTTTATATGCTTGCATAAAAGGGCTTCTCAATCTTTATTAGTAGATTTGTGTCTTCATAATATTTGTAAGCCCTCTTACCTTCATTTTAGAAACTCTAAAGTTAATATGTGATGAAAGTTGGGATTTATGCATGTTTAATAAGTTATGCATGCTTATGCGAGTTCACTATGCTATGTTATGCATGTTTAATAAGTTATGCATGCTTATGCAAGTTCACTATGCTATGTTATGTATGTTTGATGATTTATGCATGTTTATGCAAGTTCACTATGCCATGATTTGCAAGTTTAACAAGTTATGCATGTTTATGCAAGTTCACTATGCCATGATTTGCAAGTTTAACAAGTTATGCATGCTTATGCAAGTTCACTATGCCATGATTTGCAAGTTTAATAAGTTATGCATGTTTATGCAAGTTCACTAAGTCATGATTTGCAAGTTTAACAAGATATGCATGTTTATGCAAGTTCACTATGCTAAGTTATGCAAGTCCAACATGTTATGCATGCTTATTATGATATGTGAGATTTATCATGTATGTTGTGCCAAGTTCCCTCTTTCTATCCTTTATGCGTTATGACGAATATGTAAGCGATAGAATGACGTTGGGGGGGTTTTGGGTAAAACTTAAAATACATGAAAATATAAGATTGGGAATTTACCTATTAAGTTAGGTCTACCCCTTGGGAATTTACCTATTAAGTTAGGTCTACCCAAGTATTTGTTAAACTTGTAATTATGGTTTGAAAATAAAGTGGACATGACACTTAGAAAACATGTGTGGCCAACTCGAGGTTGGGTTGAGTTTGTAGCGTAAACCTACCCGGAACCGACCGGCTTAACTAGTTGCTACAAATAGGACCCAATGTGAGAAGTTGGTCATGTGTACCTTGGACCCGAGGTTAGACCAAGTTGTGGTGTAAAGCTACCCGGACCCGCCCGGCTTAACTAGTAACCGCAACAAAGTCTAATGTGAGAGGTTAGGGTACAATTAAATTAATGCCTCATGATTAGGGTTAAGTCATGGCCCACTAATACTTAACCAATTTTGGGGATGCGAGGGATTAAATGGGGTTAAGTGGTGAACTGTTGGTTACACTTAACTAATTTAATCCATGATTAGTGAGAGGTTAAACCACACTTAACCCTCTTAGAAAACCCTAGCAACGTGGTCTGTTCCAGCAGTAATCCCAGTTTGGTATCATTCACAACCCTAGAGGCTAGGCTAGGGCGGGTTACGATTACTGGACTGATGTAAGCGACCAAAGCGGCGGCTGAGTGGTACAGCGGTGCGGGTCCAGGCGGGCTACGGACGTGCACGTAGTCCGGTGTTGGACAAACTCGAGGCACGGGTACCAGTAGGTTTAGACTGTGCATTATTGCTTAGGTGTCTGGGGTTGACACCCGAGGGCTTGATACACCCGAAGGTGGACCCAGCACTGTCTGACTACAACCATATGTGGGCCGTATGGACACCAACACTTGACGTGTTAGGTTTATAGGGAGCCGATCGACTAGACCGTTGGGCTGGACCTTGTATTAAGGTCATCTCATGCAATTGGGCCAAAGTTTGGGCTGAGGGATCAATACCTGTTATGTTAATCTGCTAGTACACTATGGTGCAAAGCTTAATCTTCTTTATGTGATGACACCTTTATCTACTGCCAGTATGCTCATCTCAGTTTCCATCATGATGTTAGCTTTATTAGTTTATAGACTGATCGTAGTAGGGCTTACCAGTCTTTTTGACTGACCTGTTTTCTTTCGCTTCTTTTCTTCCGTTTCCCCCCCCCCCCAGGTTCTCAGGGAGGGAACAGTGGTGCTTAGCTTGGATCGCTTGCTTGTTGCTGGATAGCTCATGTATGTCTGGACATTGAGCTCGCTATGGTTTATCACTTTTATTTTTGGGGATAGCACTATGTATTTCAGTATTTCTGTTTATGTTGTACTAGACATATTTATTTTGGCAGATGACTTTATGATGTACTAGACTTGTTTTGAGATGGTTTGAAATATTCCGCTGTTTTACTCTGTTTTACATATATATTTATGTTCTTGTTCTGCCTTGATATATCATTATGCATGCTTACCCAGTTACAACGCCCCCCAGAAGCTAGTGCCCCCTAAAGAGTGACCCTAGCTGAGGTGGGGTGTTACAAATTTGGTATCAGAGCATATGGTTTACAAGAAAGAACAAAAGGTTTTTAAAAGACTTTTGAAAAACTATTTTCAAAACAAGTATAAAGTATTTTCCAAAGAAAAGTCTAGTATTTTAAAAGGCTATTCCCCAAAAAGCCATTAGCGTTATCCTTCGTTCCCTTGACCTAATCTTATCTTATCCTTCGTTTCAGTATGGCTGAGGATCTTGCCAACCCCGATGGAGTAAATGTGCCACTCTGGTATAGGAGGCTTCTAGAAGCTAGGGCGGCAGCCGGCCCCGCAAACCCTACTCCCAATCCTCCTCCTGTAGTTGAGAATCCTCTCCCTAATATCCCTCCTCCGGTGGTTCCTGTTCCCCCTCCTCCAGCAGTTAATATTCCTCCTCCCGTTGCTAATGTTCCTCCCCCTCCTGTTGCTGGGGCTCCTCTTCCTCCTCCTCCCCCTCAGCATCCTCAGGTTGAGTTCACGAAGGTTTGTAAAGACTTCAAGGCGATGGGAGGCAAGAATTTCCTAGGCACGGAATCTTTTGTTGAAGCTAGGAATTGGCTGAAAGACACTGAGGACTTGTTTGCTATCTTTGGGATTGATGACGAGAGGAAGATCTTATTGACAGTGTGGCTTTTGAAAGATGAAGCGGCCTATTGGTGGGAGGTCACCAATGGGACGAGGCCCGTTGAGACTTGGGCCGATTTGAGGGCTAGATTTGTGACCAAGTTTCTATCTTCTGCTGAGGCGAATTTACAGATGGAGAAGTTCATTGCATTAAAGCAAGGTGATATGTCTGTTAAGGAGTATGTGAACAAGTTTAATCAGCTGGCCCGTTTTGGTTTGGATATGGTGAACACTCCGGAGAAGAAGGCTCTTCGATTTGCTAGAGGGTTGAATGAGCCGCTGCAGGGCTTGGCAATGTCACATATTCCGCATGGAGCTACTTTTGAGAGTTTGGTCAATATGGCTCTACTTCAAGGAGATGGAAAGAAAGAGGTCAAGACGAGTGATACTCAAGCAAAGAAGACTGATTCTCAAGGCAAAGGCAATCAAGGTGGTCAAAGCAGTCAGGGGAATCAGGGCAAGAACAAGAAGGGGAACAACAACAACAAAGGCAAGGGAAAGTGCAATTACTGTGGTGTGCCTGGACACTTTGCTAAGGATTGTAGGAAGAAGAAAAGGAAGCTTAGTGGTGGATGTTTTTCCTGTGGTGAGACAGGACACTTCAGCAAGGAGTGCCCGAAGAAGAAAGGACAGGCTGGACCTTCAGGAGGGCAAGTTCATGCTCTCAATACCGCTCCAGTTCCCGATCGAGGTAGTGTTTCTGTTGAGAACCTTGTTTATGTTTCTGATCTTCCAGTTCGTACCTTGTTTGATTCTGGTGCATCACATAGCTTTATTTCATCTGATCTTGTTGATAGCTTGCACCTTAGTACTAGCTTAGTGGATGATCCCGTTTGTGTTTCGAATCCCATTGGGGGTTCTGCTCATCTATCTATGAGATGTGAGGATCTGAGGATCTCTATACTCAGTGTAGAGTTCTTGTGTAGTGCATATGTTCTTGGTTTCAGGGGATACGGATTGATACTGGGCATGGATTGGCTGTCCCGATATGGAGCCATTCTTGATTGTGAGCATAGGGCTGTGAGGCTTGTGACTCGCCTTGGCAATACCTTAGAGATTTCATGCAATCCGAAGGATCCCGTCATGTTATGCTATCTTGAATCTCTCGACTCATCAGAGGAAGCCCTTCAGTCTGTAAGGGTGGTCCGAGATTATCCAGATGTTTTTGAAGAAGTTAAGGGGTTGCCCCCAAAACGAGAGATTGATTTTCGCATTTATCTGGTGGATAATGCTAAGCCTGTTTCTTTGCCCGTTCGGCACATGGCTCCGCGTGAGAGACGGGAGCTCAGCAAGCAAGTAAAAGAGTTGCTTGAAAAGAACTTCATCAGACGAAGTATATCCGAATGGGGAGCGCCGGTGGTGTTTGCTACTAAGGCAGATGGTTCTCTTCGACTCTGTGTGGATTATAGAGAATTGAATAAGCTGACTAAGAAGAACAGACACCCGTTACCGAGGATCGATGATCTCTTTGATCAGCTTGTTGGTGCTTCTGTTTTCTCTCAGCTTGATCTTGCTACCGGATTTCATCAGCTCAGAGTGGCTGAAGATAGTATAGACAAGACTGCATTCAGAACTCCAGATGGATTCTTTGAATGGCTTGTTATGCCGTTCGGTTTGACGAATGCACCCGCGTATTTCGTGGACTTGATGAGTAGGGTGTTTCGGGAGTTCTTGAACAAGTTTGTCGTGGTCTTTGTGGATGATATTCTGGTCTTCTCCAAGGATGAAGAAGAGCACGCGAGGCATCTTGTAGAGGTGATGGATACGCTTAGAGCGCATCAACTAAAGGCCAAGTTCTCCAAGTGTCACTTTTGGAGAAGGGAAGTTAGATTCCTTGGGCATATCGTATCCAAGCAAGGCTTAGCGGTGGATCCCGCTAAGGTGGTTGCAGTTCAGGATTGGAAGACTCCAAGGAATGCAACCGAGGTGAGAAGTTTTCTAGGTCTTGCGGGTTTTTACCGGAAGTTCATCAAGGACTTCGCGAAGATATCCGCTCCTCTTACTAAGTTGACGAAGAAGAACTTAGTCTTTGCTTGGGATATGGATTGTGAGCTTGCTTTTCAGAGACTCAAGAGAGCCCTTACCTCAGCACCAGTTCTAGCTTTACCCGATGGTGGTAAGATATTTACCGTGTACACTGATGCTTGTGGCACGGGATTGGGCGCCGTTCTGATGCAAGAAGGCAGAGTTATATGTTTTGGTGGGAGGCAACTTAAGGTGCACGAGAAGAATTATCCCACTCATGATCTAGAGCTGGCAGCGATAGTATATGCACTCAAGGCTTGGCGTCATTATCTTCTGGGAGAGAGATTTGAGCTGTATACTGATCATAAGTCTTTAAAGTATCTCTTTTCGCAGAAGGATCTGAACTTGAGGCAGCAAAGGTGGATGGAATTCTTGGCTTTCTATGATTTTGATATAGCCTATACCCCTGGCAAGGGGAATGTTGTAGCGGATGCGTTGAGTAGAAAAAGGTTGACACTAAGTCCTCTATTTGTTGAGATGAAGAATTTAGAGTTCTTGGCAACCTTTGATTTCTCTTTGGCAATGGAGTCGATGACCAGTTCTTTAGCATCTCTTGAGCTCAGGCCTACCCTTCTAGATCAAGTTGGGGCTTCGCAGAAGGAAGACCCTCAGATAATTGAGATCATGGATAAGCTGATTCGAGGGGAGACATCTAGTCACCTTGCTCGATATTCTATAGACGATAAGGGTTGGCTGAGGAGAGACGGAAGGCTTTGTGTTCCGATGATAGAAGACTTGGTGAGGAAAGTTCTTGATGAAGCACATCGCTCCAAGATGACTATACATCCCGGTGGAGATAAGATGTATAAGGATATGAAGCGCATTTTCTTCTGGCCTGGAATGAAGAAGGATGTGGCACAGTTTGTCTCTAGATGTGTTGTTTGTCAGAGAGTAAAAGCCGAGTCGAAGAAGCCCGGTGGGCTATTGCATCCTCTAGAGGTCCCGCTATGGAAGTGGGAGAGTATTTCTATGGACTTTATTGATGGGCTTCCAAGGTCAAGGAAGGGGAATACAAGCATTTGGGTCATTGTAGATAGACTTACGAAGAGTGCTCATTTTATCCCAGTAAAGAGCAAAAGGACCGCATCTGGACTAGCATCAGTATATCTTCGTGAGATAGTACGACTACATGGAGTTCCTTCCAGCATAGTCAGTGACCGAGACCCCATCTTTACTAGTCAATTTTGGAACAGTTTGCAGGAAGCTATGGGCACAAGGTTGAACCTGAGTACGGCCTATCACCCACAAACAGACGGCCAAACAGAAAGGGTGAATAGGGTACTTGAGGACTTGTTGAGGCTTTGTATCCTGGATTTTGGTGGTGCTTGGGAAGACCATCTTCCTCTTGTTGAGTTTGCATATAATAACAGTTATCAGGCGAGCATAGGGATGGCACCATTTGAAGCTTTATATGGGAGGCCGTGCAAGTCGCCTACATGTTGGTGGGAGACTACAGATAAGCTTATACTTGGAACCGACATGATTAGAGATACATCCGAGAAGGTCGAGTTGATTAGAAGACGGATGAAGGCGGCCCAAGACCGACAGAAATCCTATGCTGATAAGCGAAGATCTGATTTGGTGTTTGATGTTGGGGACATGGTTTTCGTAAAGGTTTCTCCTTTGCGGAATGTGGTCCGATTTGGAGCTGTTGGGAAATTGGCACCGAGATTTGTTGGACCCTTCCCTATCATAGAGAGAATTGGGAAGATGGCTTATAAAGTGCAATTGCCCGAGAAGTTGTCCGGAGTGCATAATGTCTTTCATGTCTCGCATCTCCGAAAGTGCCTACATGAGTCCGCTGAGGTGCTTGAACCTAGCATTCTTGAAGACGTGGAAGTAGAGAAAGGAGCAACTTTGAGGAGAGCTCCGATTCGTATCTTGGGGACGGAGACCAAGAAGCTAAGGAATCGTGAGGTCAAGTTGGTGAAGGTTCAATGGGGTGAAGCCGAAGAAGACGCAACTTGGGAAACCGAGGAGAAGATGCGTGGGCTCTATCCATTCCTTTTTGAGGGTACATTCTCAATCTCTTTATCTTTCCATGTCTATCCATGTTTATCTAGTTATCGTGCTAATCTTGTCATGAGAACCTTAGGTAGAAACCCTTTGGATGAAACATGTGTTTGAAACATGTTATGCTTGATGGTTGCCAGTGGTTGCAAGTGTTTGCAAGTGGTTGCTCGTGGATGCATGATACACATTAGGCACTAGATCGGCTCGCACACTCCTCATATTGCATGTGCATGAGTGTTTATGCTTATTCTTGGATGAAATTTGTATGCCACCACATGGATGTTGCATATGGATGTATGATTGAGCACGCATGTAGATATTATACATTACGTTAGGGATTTGCATACATATGGATACATTTCACCAACATATTTTGCATTGATCTTTGCATTAGATAAGTACATATACACACACTTTTGCATATGTTCATACAGCATTTAGAACCTTTTAAGGACAATGATTGCTCGTGGATGATGCTTTGAGTAGATGGTTGATTGGATGGTAGGATACGTTCTTCCTAACTTGAAGATTTCGGGGACGAAATCCTTTAAGGAGGGGAGGATGTAACAACCCATATTTTCAATAACCTGTTACAACATAAAATCGAGGTAGGATTTAATTCTAAAATCTGAATCAAGGGAAACGGGCTATGCCATTGCGTTCGTCTCGGAAAAATACGCGAAATAGAGTCCGAGTTTTCGAAAATCGGAGTCCGTATGACCCGGTTAAGGCCCATTGAAGTTTTCAGAAATTTCTATGCTAAAAACAGATTTAAATTTCAAATTAAAAACAAGGATTAGGGCTAATTGGTGTCAGGCGGGAAAATTCCCGCCAGGGCCCCCATGTCGACAGGCATGTCGACAGGGGTCTTAGGGTGTCGACTGCCTTGTCGACAGCCCTGTCGACACGGGGTGGCCAGGCAGTTTTGCCTGGCGCACCATTTTGATTTGGGCTTGGTTGTGTGGCTTGGTTCTAGAGAATTCCTAAATCTGACGGGCCTAAACTAACCTAGGGTTAATCCTAGGGCTAAAAACACTCTAATCTTCTATAAATAAGCCCCTAATCCTACCCTAAAGCCTCATTATTCACTCTAGCAACCAAACTATGTCAAATTGAAATCTCAAATGGCCTCCACCTAAGAACCCAAGCCTCCACCCTCTTCAAAAATCATTTCTATGAAGGTTTTGATGTTCATACAAGCATTTCTAAGTTGTATGAATGATCATTAGCTTGCATACATCATCAAGTTGCAAGCTTTAATTGCTAAAGCTAGAGTTTTTGGGATTTTTGTTAATTGGAGCTTTGTTTTGGGTTTTTATATGCTTGCATAAAAGGGCTTCTCAATCTTTATTAGTAGATTTGTGTCTTCATAATATTTGTAAGCCCTCTTACCTTCATTTTAGAAACTCTAAAGTTAATATGTGATGAAAGTTGGGATTTATGCATGTTTAATAAGTTATGCATGCTTATGCGAGTTCACTATGCTATGTTATGCATGTTTAATAAGTTATGCATGCTTATGCAAGTTCACTATGCTATGTTATGTATGTTTGATGAGTTATGCATGTTTATGCAAGTTCACTATGCCATGATTTGCAAGTTTAACAAGTTATGCATGTTTATGCAAGTTCACTATGCCATGATTTGCAAGTTTAACAAGTTATGCATGCTTATGCAAGTTCACTATGCCATGATTTGCAAGTTTAATAAGTTATGCATGTTTATGCAAGTTCACTAAGTCATGATTTGCAAGTTTAACAAGATATGCATGTTTATGCAAGTTCACTATGCTAAGTTATGCAAGTCCAACATGTTATGCATGCTTATTATGATATGTGAGATTTATCATGTATGTTGTGCCAAGTTCCCTCTTTCTATCCTTTATGCGTTATGACGAATATGTAAGCGATAGAATGACGTTGGGGGGGGTTTTGGGTAAAACTTAAAATACATGAAAATATAAGATTGGGAATTTACCTATTAAGTTAGGTCTACCCCTTGGGAATTTACCTATTAAGTTAGGTCTACCCAAGTATTTGTTAAACTTGTAATTATGGTTTGAAAATAAAGTGGACATGACACTTAGAAAACATGTGTGGCCAACTCGAGGTTGGGTTGAGTTTGTAGCGTAAACCTACCCGGAACCGACCGGCTTAACTAGTTGCTACAAATAGGACCCAATGTGAGAAGTTGGTCATGTGTACCTTGGACCCGAGGTTAGACCAAGTTGTGGTGTAAAGCTACCCGGACCCGCCCGGCTTAACTAGTAACCGCAACAAAGTCTAATGTGAGAGGTTAGGGTACAATTAAATTAATGCCTCATGATTAGGGTTAAGTCATGGCCCACTAATACTTAACCAATTTTGGGGATGCGAGGGATTAAATGGGGTTAAGTGGTGAACTGTTGGTTACACTTAACTAATTTAATCCATGATTAGTGAGAGGTTAAACCACACTTAACCCTCTTAGAAAACCCTAGCAACGTGGTCTGTTCCAGCAGTAATCCCAGTTTGGTATCATTCACAACCCTAGAGGCTAGGCTAGGGCAGGGCACGATTACTGGACTGATGTAAGCGACCAAAGCGGCGGCTGAGTGGTACAGCGGTGCGGGTCCAGGCGGGCTACGGACGTGCACGTAGTCCGATGTTGGACAAACTCGAGGCACGGGTACCAGTAGGTTTAGACTGTGCATTATTGCTTAGGTGTCTGGGGTTGACACCCGAGGGCTTGATACACCCGAAGGTGGACCTAGCACAGTCTGACTACAACCATATGTGGGCCGTATGGACACCAACACTTGACGTGTTAGGTTTATAGGGAGCCGATCGACTAGACCGTTGGGCTGGACCTTGTATTAAGGTCATCTCATGCAATTGGGCCAAAGTTTGGGCTGAGGGATCAATACCTGTTATGTTAATCTGCTAGTACACTATGGTGCAAAGCTTAATCTTCTTTATGTGATGACACCTTTATCTACTGCCAGTATGCTCATCTCAGTTTCCATCATGATGTTAGCTTTATTAGTTTATAGACTGATCGTAGTAGGGCTTACCAGTCTTTTTGACTGACCTGTTTTCTTTCGCTTCTTTTCTTCCGTTTCCCCCCCCCCCCAGGTTCTCAGGGAGGGAACAGTGGTGCTTAGCTTGGATCGCTTGCTTGTTGCTGGATAGCTCATGTATGTCTGGACATTGAGCTCGCTATGGTTTATCACTTTTATTTTTGGGGATAGCACTATGTATTTCAGTATTTCTGTTTATGTTGTACTAGACATATTTATTTTGGCAGATGACTTTATGATGTACTAGACTTGTTTTGAGATGGTTTGAAATATTTCGCTGTTTTACTCTGTTTTACATATATATTTATGTTCTTGTTGTGCCTTGATATATCATTATGCATGCTTACCCAGTTACAACGCCCCCCAGAAGCTAGTGCCCCCTAAAGAGTGACCCTAGCGGAGGTGGGGTGTTACAAGAGTTGTCACGAGCTGGATCGTTTCGCGATCCGAAGCCTATTTCACGAAGCGATGCTCCCTTACTATTGTAACTCGTTAGCGATCTGATCTCTGTTCCGTGATCTGACATTTGCACCACGACCCGATCCCCAAGACTTTAACGAACCATCTTGGTTGACGATCCCATACACATCTTGACTAAAGAATACAATGTAATTTTGATATACCGATGGACAGTTAGGTTAGAGCCTTCGAGATGATCTAATTAAACTGAACAACAGCATAGCCCAACAGCGGACAATGACCAATATCCCGTTTATCTAACAAACTTAATGTTTTTCTTAATGTATGCACGTGCACACAGTTGCACTTAAACACACGGGGAACAGGCAACAGTGTTCTAATTCTCTCATGTTTACTAGCCAACACATCTATGTCTGATAAACGACCAACTGAAATGTCAAAGAAAGATACAGAATCAGAGTCATCAAAGCATTATGATCCCAATGTGCTTCCCACAGATTCAGATTGAGAGAATTCCGACCCCGATTACGAGACAGATACTGATATAGAATCAACGACTTCTGAAAGTACATCTCTTGAAGACGAGGATGATCGAGCTCCTAACGAAATCCCAGGTGTTGAGGAAGTGGAGAGGGAGAAACTCAGTGATAGTCTAGCCTCCCAATTGGATGACGTAAAACTTAAGAAAATATGCTTAAGACATGGGATCCCTTGGGATGATGTGAAAACTGCAGAAAATGGAGATAGGCCTCATTCTGCCCCAGATGGTTACATGACTGTTAGCCGGCTCATGTATTGGATACGCGCTACTCCTCCATTTCCTCCAATTGTAGTTGATCTTTTAAGACTACACATTGCCCTCATGCGACTCCATCCTAACGCTTACGCAGCTTTGTATACCCTGTATATTGCATATGCGGAGATTCTAAAGACTGAGCTCACTTTCAAGGATTTGAAATTCTATTACCATTTCAAACACCGTTCTACAGGGACTCCAATTTTTTCTTTCTTCGAATCAATTGCCAGCAAAAAGGTTTTATCGGATGGCCATAGCAACATAGGGGATGCCAAATCTGACTGGTTTTACATAAAGCATCAAGCCGGATGCGCAAGGAAGTGGCTACGAGCAAGTATGTTTTAAAATTTTCAACTTATGCTCCCACTGCATAATTGGAGTGCTAATGTGTCTCTTTATTCTGTGCAGATCACAAATTTGCGAAAATAGAAGGTTTAGTGTATGAAGACCGACTGTCCTGTCTCCTCAAAAGTAAATCAGACTTCTTAAGAATCAAGAAGTGTATCACCGACGAGAATCTTCACAAACACCATCTTCTGGATATAAAATTCGGGCTTGGCGCAGGTGGCAAGCCTTACAAGTATGTGCCCCCTGCTGAGGGAGAAGGAACCTCAAGGCCAAAAAGACAACTGAACTCCGTAAGAGTCCCTCACCGATGACTGATCAGGATGATGAGGATTTAAATGTATATAAAGGAGGTGAGGTCCGAGTTGATGAGCCAAAGGAAGTCCTAGCCTCTAAGGGACAGTCTCCCTCAAGGACTCTACCACTACCTGAGCCTGCTGCTCATGATGAACTAACAGAGGAGCAGATATTCAAAGAATTAAGCAAGATTCCCCTACCAGACGACATTTACACACAAGAAGACTTTGAAGGGGGACCATTCTTTCCTATCTCTAAGGAAGTGAATGCTCTAGTCGAGGAAAAAAAAACACGGACGAGCCAGACTCTGGGCATTGGTCTGTTGGGGGGATTACACGGGATGCACAAATCATCTGCACCACTTGTCACAACACTTCTACACCATCAGTATTCATGATTCTAACATATACTTGTTTCTTTTGTAGGGGAGATGCCTCATAAACAGTCCTATTCTTACCGTGCCCTTCGCGAGAGTACGCCAAGACTCCTTTCCGATGTCGAGCATGTTCGTGGTGATAGCCGGGGGAGAGACAGTCGTCGACCCTGTGATTCTTATCAATCTCATTCTACACGGTCTAGTTCTCCATTAAAGCAAGATCCTGGGAAGTCCCACGGTCATCAAGTGCCACCAGTAGGGGGTAAGCAACTTCCCAATGACTTAACTCCTCAAAAAAGTACGCCTTCTCATAGCAAGTCTTCTAAAAAACACCATGAGCCGAAAGACAAGAACAAAGACCCGAGCAAGGATTTAGAAAAGGAGAAAATAGCTATTATCCCCTCTGGTTAGCACAATTTAGATATCACCGCTGTACAGTATGTCGTCTATAAATCTGATAATCAGGTCAAGCTGGAGCGTTTGTGGAAGCAGTTTCCTAACATTTTCTTTGGAAGGATGATGTTTGTTCCAGATCTTGAATCGGTTCCCGAGGAGTAGGATACAGAGGTCATAAGGCAGGCGAGTCATGTGGCCAAACAATATAGGGCGATGAAGAAGCACGCCACCAATCTTTCTGCTGCCATCTGTCACCTAGAAACAGAATCAGCCGGAACCATAGTGAAGATTGACAATGATGCTAGGGCCAGGAGCAAAATCGAAAAAGAACTAGAGGATGCACAAGCTCAACTCGCTTTAGCTTAGCGGGATGCGGGAAATTACAAATCAGAGCTAGAAAGCACCAGGAAGCATTTTCATACTGAGCTCGACTCAAATAGCCAAGAGCGCGTGGCACTGAAGAAGGAGGTGGAGGATCTCAGGACGATCAATACTGAATTGAGAACGACACATGACCGTTTTGCTATCGAGAAGGCTGCTTGGGAGAAAGAGAAAGCAAGCTTGAAAGACCGTCTCGCTTTTGTCGTGAAGGAAAAGGGGAATCTGAATGACCAACTTGTTCACGCTGAGGAGTGTGCGGTTCTTGCTGAAAGTAATGCCAACAATGCTCTTAAATCGGCCTCCGCCACTACTAATAAACTTGCTGCAACTGAAAAAGAGATAGAAAGTTTCGATGAACTGCTATTCGACTTCTTTGGTCAGGTTATTAAGACTCGAGACATCTCTTTGATTCAGAATTATCACGTTACTTTGGCCAATGTATGGGATATGATCGTCGTGGGGGAGAGGCAGCGATTAAAAGTCGAGGAGGTTGACGAAACCCAGCTTATGTAGACCTTTCTCAAAGGTAAAGAACCTAAGGCTTTGGAGAAGGGTAGATGCCTGATCCAAGAAGAAATTGAGAAGGATAGAACTAAGCATAAGGGCAAGGATAAAATCGACGAAGGATCGAGCACGGTGGTAGAGCCCAAGACCTCCGAAATTGAGGAATATAATCCCGTTGACCCGTTGATCCCCTTGGCTCCAACCCCTCCTGCTATCGGAGCTACTGTTGCAAGTCTGGGTGATGAGTCGGCTGAAGGTATCTCCATATTCTCTCCATAATTCGTCAAAGAAATTGTAACTTATCGTCGTCTTGCAGAATAGTCAGTTGAGAAGACCACACTCTCTCCCGAACTAACAACATTTTCTTCTCATGATATAGGTGGAAAACCGGCCGAGAAGGATGCGGAAGAGAAAAACGAGGCGGAAAAGTTAGTGTCTCATCAGGTGCTGGTGCTGTAGTTCCTTAGATTCCAAAGCAAACTGAGGAAACAACAACTGAGAAGGTTACCTTGGCACCAAGCACTGACGTTCCCAGGGATGCTGAGACAATTGATGCCTTGAAGGATATGGATGGTGATCATGGAGATAAGGAAGAAGAGGTCACCATTATAGGGAAGACCAAGGATGATGACAAGGAGACCTTGTCTAACATGAAGGCCAAGAGGGATAAGCAGCTGGCTTTAAAAAGAGAGGAGCAAGACCCTCTATACGTGCCTCCTATCTCAGAGGTTGATCCCAAAACTGAGTTGGTCATAAAATTCTCTTCCAGATCAATAACTTCACAGCTTGCATCCCAGCCTTCCAATACTTCGCAGGATCCTCTTTTTGAAAAAAGGCAGAGGAAGAAGGGTGACCGATCTGATGCTGACAAGGAGGAGTTGGAAAAGCAGAAGAAGGAGAAGAAATCAAAGTCGTCCCCCAAGCATAAGTAGAATGTACTTGTTAGTTCATATTTTGCTTTTAGGCTTTCCACTGGCCAAGAAATGTAGTTGTGAGAATGGCCCTCACTTTTGATTAGCTTTGTCTTGTAAACCTGCATTTGGTGAATGAAAGTTTGTTTTTTTTGCATCATGGCATACCTGTAAGTTTAACTTTTCACACTTAGTCACAAACGTTTAGATCATAACCAAGTTAAAATCGAACCATAAGTCGTTATAGCAGTAAAACATTTTTTAATTTTTGTACTGCACGAATGTGTGTATATGCCCCCAATCAGTCATTAATATAATTTCTGGCCACGTCTTATTGAGGATTGATTAGAGTTATATGTTTGTTGCCCTCTGTTCCCGAAAACGAGGGGTTTGTGTTCTACTTTCATTCCTGTTTCCAGTCGTATGACTGGGTAGAAGTTCTCGTGGTGCTAAGTCTCTAGCACCTTTATACTCTCCCGATCCTTCAGCGGGTTAGAGTTCGAGCTCGGTTCTCAATCTGCTCACCGATCCTTCAGCGGGGCAGGAGTTTTGGGGGCGCAAAGTTTCTAGGGCCTTTATACTCTCCTGATCCTTCAGCGGGGTGGAGTGTTATCAAGGCGGTTTTATCATCGTGCACCTTCACGCCTTGCGGATGTCATCGTCGCTTCCTTTATACTCTCTCTCGAATTGTGGGAGTTAGAGTGTAGATGATGGTGTGGTCTACTTCATTGCACCTTCGGGACTTTAGTTGTTGTTTACCTTCTAGTCTGATAGAAGGCACTTTGAATTAGGTGTTTCAAGATTGTCGCATAGTTTATAGCAAATCTCAAAGCGGTAATGATTTATGTTAATTAAAATAAAAGAGTAGATAAGTAGCGGTGCAATAAAGGTAAATGACACACGATGTTTTATAGTGGTTCGGTCGAATCATGACCTACGTCCACTTTATAATCTTTTGCTCAAGTAACCAGACAATTCTAGGAAAGTCGTACCTTTTTTACATGGTCCTAAAAAAAATAAAAAAATAAAACTGATAATTTTCATGTCAGATAAGGCCGCAAATGCTGGGCATTCCACACTCTGGGGATTTCATCTCCATCCACGGTTGCCAGCTTGAAAGTTCCGTTATTAAGCCTTCGTAGAATGGAACACGGTCCTTCCCATTTCGAGCCCATATGCACTGGGGTGGAAAGACACGTTTCAGAACCATGTCTCCGGGTTCAAATGTTCGGGCTTGGACTTTTTTGTTGTAATACCGAGCGACCTGTTGCTTGTGCCTTAAGGCTCGGAGGTCGGCTTCATTCCTCTTTCCTTTAACCTTATCTAGGGATTCAAGGAGCAGCTTATTATTGGTCATTGGGTCAAAATAAGTAGTTCTGTGAGAGGGTACTTCTAATTCAACTGGGATGACTACTTCTGCTCCGAAAGCGAGGGAGAAAGGTGTGTGGTCCGTTGTCGATTTGTAATTTGTCCTATATGCCCATAATGCCAAGGGTAATTCGTCGACCCACATGGCTTTGGCCCGCTTCAATCTTTTCTTTAGAATGGATTTAATCACCTTATTTGCCGCTTTGACCTGTTCGTTCGATTGCGGATGTGCCACAGAGGCGTACCTCTTCTTGATGTGGTACTTCTGGCAAAAGTCTCTGAATTCTGCGCTATCAAATTGAGTTCCGTTATTTGTTATAATGACCTTCGGGATCCCGAATAGGCATATGATATTTCTGACGGCGAAGTTAATTACTCGCTTGGTCGTGATCGTGGTCAATGACTCCGCTTGGACCCACTTCGTGAAGTAATCCACAGCCACAATGGCAAATTTTGCTCCACCTTTCGCTATGGGGAGACTTCCAATAATGTCAATTCCCCACACAGCGAAAGGCCACGGGCTCATCATTGTCTTCAACCGGCTAGGGGGTTCCCTAGGGATCTTGGAAATTTTTTGACATGCGTCGCAACGTCGTGCACACTTGGCTGCATTCTTGTTTATGGTAGGCCAAAAATAGCCATATCGCAGTATCTTCTTTGCCAGCGTTTGTCTTCCGGTGTGATCACCACATTCGCCTTCGTCTACTTCTTTCAGTACGCGCTTGATGTCGTCATGGGTGATGCACCTGAGGAGAGGCATCGAGAACCCTTGTCTGTACAACACTTCGCCTTGCAATACGTATCGGGAAGCCTTCCGGATAACTGCACGCCTCTTACTTTTCTTTGTCGGAAGCGTTCCATTCATCAGAAAGTTCTTTAAGGGCGTCATCCATGACTCCCTTTCTGGTTCAATTTCCAATACGAGATCAACTTCCATCTGATCAACGCTTGGAGAGTACAATATTTCAATTGGGACTAGCTCAGTGTCTTCAGTATAGTTGGAACTAGCCATCTTTGCCAACTTGTCTGCTTTTCGATTTTCCTCTCGAGGGATATGGGATATGCTGTAATGATCAAGGATTTTCAGCAGTTTCCTTCTTTCAAATAGGATGTCAGTCTTGGGCTCTTGGCCTGAAATTTCTTGTTAACCTGGTTCACAACTAGCTTGGAGTCACAAAAAAACATTTAGCTTCGTTATCTCCAACTCCTTCGCAAGCTTCAGCCCGGCAATCAGGGCTTCATACTCAGAGTCATTATTCGTGGAATGAAACTCCAATCTCAGAGCATAGTATATTGATCGGTCATTGGGAGTCACAAGCACAACTCCAGCACCAGATCGTTTGTCATTCTTGGCGCCATCAGTATATAATTTCCAGGCATTGGGGTCAAGAAGTTGCTTTGGGGAGTCAGCTTCTTCACTCACTACATCATCCTCTGGGATAGTGAACTCTGCTATAAAATCTGCCAGCACTTGCCCCCTTATTGATCGTCGGAGCTGGAAATTCAAGTCAAACTGACTCAACTCAATGTTCCATTTGAGTAATCTTCCTGAGGTCTCTGGTCTCTGTAAACCTGTCTAAGTGGATGGTCAGTGTACACAGTGATAGGATGAGCTTGAAAATAGTGGTGAAGCTTCCGGGAGGCGATTAGTAAGCTGTACGCGAGCTTTTCTACTTTTGGGTCGTTTCGCTCGGCTTCCGCCAACTTCTTACTCACATAGTACACTGGCCTCTAGACCTTATCTTCTTCCCTCACCAAGGCCGAGCTTATCGCATGAGACGACACTGCTAAGTATACAAACAGATCCTCGTGATCGATCGGTTTTGACAGTATTGGGGGTTTCTCAAGATGATCCAGAAGGTTCTGAATTGCCTCTACACAATCAGGAGTCCATTCGAACTTGCATTTTCCTCTCTTTATCAACTTGAAGAACGGAATACACATGTCCGTAGCCTTGGAGATGAATCTACTCAAAGTGGCTACTTTTCCTGCGAGGCTTTGCACATCTTTGATTTGTCTTGGTTTCTAAATCTTTCTGATTGCCGAAATCTGATCTGGATTGATCTCAATTCCATGCGAGCTGATGATGAATCCCAGGAATTTCCCAGATGCTACCCCAAATGAACACTTCATAGGGTTGAGTTTCATTCTGTATTTCCGAAGGATATCAAACATCTTTGCTAAGTCGGCAGTGTGGTCGAATGATTGTCTGGACTTTACTAGCATGTCGTCAACATATACTTCCATCGTCTTCCCGATTTGGTTGTAGAACATTCTATTCACCAATCATTGATACGTAGCACCGCCATTCTTCAAACCGAAGGGCATCACTACATAGCAGTATAATCCCAAATTCGTAATGAAGCTGGTATGCTCTTGGTACGGGACGTGCATGGGGATTTGGTTGTACCTCGAATAGGCATCCATAAAAGAAAGAAGTTCATGACCCGCCGTTGAATCTACCAGCTGATCAATTCTAGGTAACGGAAAATTATCCTTTGGGCATGCTTTGTTTAGGTCTGAGAAGTCAATGAATGTTACACTTTCCATTGGCCTTCTTTACCAAACCGGATTTGAAATCCAGTCTGGGCACATTGATTCTTTGATGAACCCATTACTTCTTAGGTTTTTAACTTCTTCCTTCAGGGCAGCAGACCTCTCTGGGCTAAGCATTCGCCTTTTCTGTTTGACAGGAGGATGCTTCGGGTTGATGCTTAATGAATGACTCATGATCGAAGGACGTATTCCACACATGTCAGCATGGGTCCAGGCGAATACATCCAAGTTAGTGAAACACCCCACCCCCCATTAAGGTCACTCACAAAGGGAATGCCTTAACTTTGGTGGAGGTTTATAAGTAAAAGTCATAGATAAAACACAAGAAAGATATAAACACATATATATAAGCAGCGGAAAACAAGCAGACTTTTATTTCATAAAATACTTGTTCATACAAAACATTTCCATAATTGTCTCATAATAACTTCCAAAACATTACATCCTCATTTCTGTCTTGATTATTAAATAAAGAAGCACAAAACATGATAAAAGCTGCATAAATCCCCATAAAACGTGTCCAAAGGCCATAGCTAAGGAAAGAGAGTCCAAACCATACATCTACTATCTTGAAGCTTGCAAAGAGTCTGACCAAGCTGGGTTATTTCCTCCCTGTGGACCTGGGGGGGGAACGGAAGAAAAGTAGACGAAAGAAAAATAGAGTCAGACATAAAGCCTGGTAAGTCTAGTGACTCTTCAGTATGAGAATAAGAATAAGGGTATGACAGGTATAAACTGGAAACAGGAAAGTATCATAAACTAAGATAAAGCAGTTTTGAAACGAATATACTATCGCACCCCACACTATATCTCTGCACCTACATGTATTAGTTCTGAACTGGCACCCCATGCTGAGGGTGAAGTGATCCCCTTTTTCTAAAGATTGGCTCCTACTCGCATAATCATATGTGTCTTACGGACCCCAGAGAGTGTAGATACCTATGATGGTCCCACCATGGGGTGTATCAAGTCCCATGGTGGCGGCCCGACACAATCCTAGAATGCATAGGGTATACTACTGGTGCCCCCAGTGCCCTGTTTGTCTGCTCCGAAGTGTGTGCACGCCCGCACTCCGTTAGAACCCACACTGTTGCACCCACCGCCGTCGCTTTGACCGCTTACAATCAGCCCAGTAATCGTGCCCCACCCTGCCTAGTTTCAGGGTACCATGATACCTAATTGGGCTACTACTGAAACGGGTTCCTGTTACTTGGGTTTTCTAGTCAAACATGTTAGTGGTTAAGTGTCTGTATTTACCTAACCCCACCCATCAGTTAAATTAACATCTTGAATTGGTTAAGAGTTTTAGTTAACTTAACCTTACCATCCTGACTGTCTGTCCTTAGCTTTTTAAAGCACCGACCACTCACATTAGACAGGTATTGTTACGGTTACTGGATGTGCCGGTCGGTTCCGGGCAGATTTACACCGTAACTCAGTCTAACCTGGGGTCCTTATTGGGCTCAATGCTTAACCTCTCACATTGGATAGGTATTGTTGTGACTACTGGACAGTAGGGCGGGTCCGGACAGGTTTACGTCACAACTCAATCCAACCTTGTGTTAAGCATATTCGTATTTTCTAAATATACATATTTGTCTCTTTTACTTGTTATATGTAAATTTGTTAACAATTAAATGTTATGGCCCACTTTCCAAGTTCAACACTTTTGGTATAAGAATCTATACCATTCAAGTGCCACCAATTTTGGCATGTGACAAACATGCCAATACATATATTTTACCAATTTATGTCAAGTTTCCCTATAATTACCAATTAATCCTAACGTTACTCCGTCTAAGTATTAGGCTAATAATCTTAGCCTAATTTTTGTCCGCATGATATTTAACATATAATATTAGGCTAAAAACTTAGCCTAATTTAGCAACACAAAATTGGCATAAAGAAATTCATTAACGCAAACATGACATAGGTGTAAACTTGACATTTTTGGCATAGTCAATTTGAACATCATAGGTGTGAACTTGCAAAATATTCAACATGAATGTCATAGGTGTGAACTTGCAAAATAGTTAACATGAATATCATAGGTGTGAACTTGCAACATAGACTAAATCAACATACATATATGTGAATTTGCAACATAGCCTAAATCAACTTACATATATGCAAACTTGCATTGAAATAGGGGTCTAACCAAATAGGTGTCACATAAATTAGCATATGATTTAGACAACATAAGCCTAAACATGTTTTGGTTCTACGCATAACAACGAACATCGCTAGCATATGACAAGAATATGACATTTCCATAAAGTATGTATAATTTTATGACAAGGGTGTGAACTAGATACAATCATATGTCTAATTACAACATGAAACATGTATTAGAGTGGATCTTGGCATGAATCCAGTTAGGAACTTGCAAACAGTTAGGAACTTGCAACATTTGTATAAACGTAGGAGCATGTGTATGAACATAACCATTTAGGCATAAAGGTTCTATTGTACAGCATATAACTTGTCATAATCACCTAAACATATAGGTATAGATATGAGCGAAATAACTTGTATGTGAATTTGAATAGATCTAACATCAACTAGATTAATCCACAAACATTCTAATGGATCCAACATCAAGTCAATTATACCACAAACATCGCAATACCACAATCATTACAACACATAGATATGAATTTACATCGTCGTTATACAATAACGCAATTCCATTTCCATTTTACATCGAATCAAATCCTAACTTTTATTCACATCGGAAAAATCACTATACTTACAACAAACGACGAACTTGAATTCTGGATTATGAGTTCTGAATTTGAAATGCTTTCCTTTGGGTAGACTAACGTTGTTTTGATTCTGGTTTTTCTTTAGTTTTGCTCGTCTCTGTACTTCCTACAAGTGGCGGCAACACTTGGCTCTCTTCCAGCAGCATGACGGCTCTAGTTCTATATTATTTGTGTGAATTTAGGTTGAGACTAGAGTTGTTTATACAGAGTTTCAAATTGATTAGTGCCGTCGATAAAGCAAGAGTTAATCAAGGTCATCCATCTCAAGAGAAGCCAATCAGAAAGCGACAAGTAAGCCTTAGTGATACAAACGAGCCCCAAAAATCGAGCCAGGACCAGACCAGACAGGTCAGGTCGACTAGGCAGGTCGACTGTAACAACCCGTATTTTCAATAAACTGTTATAACATAAATCGAGGCAGAATTTAATTCAAAAATCCGAATCAAGGGAAACGGGCTATGCCATTGCGTTCGTCTCGGAAAAATACGCGAAATAGAGTCCGAGTTTTCGAAAATCGGAGTCCGTATGACCCAGTTAAGGCCCATTGAAGTTTTCAGAAATTTCCAAGTTAAAAACAGATTTAAATTTCAAATTAAAAACAAGGATTAGGGCTAATTGGTGTCAGGCGGGAAAATTCCCGCCAGGACCCCCATGTCGACAGGCATGTCGACAGGGGTCTTAGGGTGTCGACTGCCCTGTCGACAGCCCTGTCGACACGGGGTGGCCAGGCAGTTTTGCCTGGCGCACCATTTTGGTTTGGGCTTGGTCTTGTGGCTTGGTTCTAGAGAATTCCTAAATCTGACGGGCCTAAACTAACCTAGGGTTAATCCTAGGGCTAAAAACACTCTAATCTTCTATAAATAAGCCCCTAATCCTACCCTAAAGCCTCATTATTCAATCTAGCAACCAAACTATGTCAAATTGAAATCTCAAATGGCCTCCACCTAAGAACCCTAGCCTCCACCCTCTTCAAAAATCATTTCTATTAAGATTTTGATGTTCATACAAACTTTTCTAAGTTGTATGAATGATCATTAGCTTGCATACATCATCAAGTTGCAAGCTTTATTTGCTAAGCTAGAGTTTTTGGGATTTTTGTTAATTGGAGCTTGTTTTGGGGTTTTATTTGCTTGCATAAAAGGGCTTCTCAATCTTTATTAGTAGATTTGTGTCTTCATAATATTAGTAAGCCCTCTTACCTTCATTTTAGAAACTCTAAAGTTAATATGTGATGAAAGTTGGGATTTATGCATGTTTAATGAGTTATGCATGCTTATGCGACTTCACTATGCTATGTTATGCATGTTTAATGAGTTATGCATGCTTATGCGAGTTCGCTATGCTATGTTATGCATGTTTAATAAGTTATGCATGCTTATGCGACTTCACTATGCTATGTTATGCGTGTTTAATGAGTTATGCATGCTTATGCGAGTTCACTATGCCATGTTACACATGTTTGATAAGTTATGCATGTTCACTATGTCATGATTTGCAAGTTTAACAAGTTATGCATGTTTATGCAAGTTCACTATGCCATGATTTGCAAGTTTAACAAGTTATGCATGTTTATGCAAGTTCACTATGCCATGATTTGCAAGTTTAACAAGTTATGCAAGTTCACTATGCTAAGTTATGCAAGTCCAACATGTTATGCATGCTTATTATGATATGTAAGATTCATCATGTATGTTGTGCCAAGTTCCCTCTTTCTATCCTTTATGCGTTAGGACGAATATGTAAGCGATAGAATGACGTTGGGGGGACTTTTGGGTGAAACTTAAAATACATGAAAATATAAGATTGGGAATTTACCTATTAAGTTAGGTCTACCCCTTGGGAATTTACCTATTAAGTTAGGTCTACCCAAGTTAAACTTGTAATTATGGTTTGAAATAAAGTGGACATGACACTTAGAAAACATGTGTGGCCAACTCGAGGTTGGGTTGAGTTTGTAGCGTAAACCTACCCGGAACCGACCGGCTTAACTAGTTGCTACAAACAATAGGACCCAATGTGAGAAGTTGGTCATGTGTACCTTGGACCCGAGGTTAGACCAAGTTGTGGTGTAAAGCTACCCGGACCCGCCCGGCTTAACTAGTAACCGCAACAAAGTCTAATGTGAGAGGTTAAGGTACAATTAAATTAATGCCTCATAATTAGGGTTAAGTCATGGCCCACTAATACTTAACCAATTTTGGGGATACGAGGGATTAAATGGGGTTAAGTGGTGAACTGTTGGTTACACTTAACTAATTTAATCCATGATTAGTGAGGGGTTAAACCACACTTAACCCTCTTAGAAAACCCTAGCAACGTGGTCTGTTCCAGCAGTAATCCCAGTTTGGTATCATTAACAACCCTAGGGGCTAGGCTAGGGCGGGGCACGATTACTGGACTGATGTAAGCGACCAAAGCGACGGCTGAGTGGTACAGCGGTGCGGGTCCAGGCGGGCTACGGACGTGCACGTAGTTCGGTGTTGGACAAACTCGAGGCACGGGTACCAGTAGGTTTAGACTGTGCATTATTGCTTAGGTGTCTGGGGTTGACACCCGAGGGCTTGATACACCCGAAGGTGGACCCAGCACAGTCTGACTACAACCATATGTGGGCCGTATGGACACCAACACTTGACGTGTTAGGTTTATAGGGAGCCGATCGATTAGACCGTGGGCTGGACCTTGCAGTAAGGTCACCTCATGTTATTGGGCCAAAGTTTGGGCTGAGGGATCAATACCTGTAATGTTAGTTTGCTAGTACACTGTGGTGCAAAGCTTAATCTTCTCTATGTGATGACACCTTTATCTATTGCCAGTATGTTCATCTCAGTTTCCATCATGATGTTAACTTTATTGGTTTATAGACTGATCGTAGTAGGGCTTACCAGTCTTTTTGACTGACCTGTTTTCTTTCGCTTCTTTTCTTCCGTTCCCCCCTCCCCCCCCCCCCCCAGGTTCTCAGGGAGGGAACAGTGGTGCTTAGCTTGGATCGCTTGCTTGTTCGCTGGATAGCTCATGTATGTCTGGATATTGAGCTCGCTATGGCTTATCACTTTTATTTTTGGGGATAGCACTATGTATTTCAGTATTTCTGTTTATGTTGTACTAGACATATTTATTTTGGCAGATGACTTTATGATGTACTAGACTTGTTTTGAGATGGTTTGAGATATTCCGCTGTTTTATTCTCACTTACTCTGTTTTACATATATATATATATTTATGTTCCTGTTCTGCCTTGATATATCATTATGCATGCTTACCCAGTTCTAACGCCCCCCAGAAGCTAGTGCCCCCAAAAGAGTGACCCTAGCGGAGGTGGGGTGTTACAAAATTTGGTATCAGAGCATATGGTTTACAAGAAAGAACAAAAAGTTTTTAAAAGGCTTTTTGAAAAACTATTTTCAAAACAAGTATAAAGTATTTTCCAAAGAAAAGTCTAGTATTTTAAAAAAGGCTATTCCCCAAAAAGCCATTAGCGTTATCCTTCGTTCCCTTGACCTAATCTTATCTTATCCTTCGTTTCAGTATGGCTGAGGATCTTGCCATCCCCGATGGAGTAAATGTGCCACTCTGGTATAGGAGGCTTCTAGAAGCTAGGGCGGCAGCCGGCCCCGCAAACCCTACTCTCACTCCTCCTCCTGTAGTTGAGAATCCTCTCCCTAATATCCCTCCTCCGGTGGTTCCTGTTCCCCCTCCTCCAGCAGTTAATATTCCTCCTCCCGTTGCTAATGTTCCTCCCCCTCCTGTTGCTGAGGCTCCTCTTCCTCCTCCTCCCCCTCAGCATCCTCAGGTTGAGTTCACGAAGGTTTGTAAAGACTTCAAGGCGATGGGAGGCAAGAATTTCCTAGGCACGGAATCTTTTGTTGAAGCTAGGAATTGGCTGAAAGACACTGAGGACTTGTTTGCTATCTTTGGGATTGATGACGAGAGGAAGATCTTACTGACAGTGTGGCTTTTGAAGGATGAAGCGGCCTATTGGTGGGAGGTCACCAATGGGACGAGGCCCGTTGAGACTTGGGCCGATTTGAGGGCTAGATTTGTGACCAAGTTTCTATCTTCTGCTGAGGCGAATTTACAGATGGAGAAGTTCATTGCATTAAAGCAAGGTGATATGTCTGTTAAGGAGTATGTGAACAAGTTTAATCAGCTGGCCCGTTTTGGTTTGGACATGGTGAACACTCCGGAGAAGAAGGCTCTTCGATTTGCTAGAGGGTTGAATGAGCCGCTGCAGGGCTTGGCGATGTCACATATTCCGCATGGGGCTACTTTTGAGAGTTTGGTTAATATGGCTCTGCTTCAGGGAGATGGAAAGAAAGAGGTCAAGTCGAGTGATACTCAAGCAAAGAAGACTGATTCTCAAGGCAAAGGCAATCAAGGTGGTCAAAGCAGCCAGGGGAATCAGGGCAAGAACAAGAAGGGGAACAACAACAACAAAGGCAAGGGAAAGTGCAATTACTGTGGTGTGCCTGGACACTTTGCTAAGGATTGTAGGAAGAAGAAAAGGAAGCTTAGTGGTGGATGTTTTTCCTGTGGTGAGACTGGACACTTCAGCAAGGAGTGCCCGAAGAAGAAAGGACAGGCTGGACCTTCAGGAGGGCAAGTTCATGCTCTCAATACCGCTCCAGTTCCCGACCGAGGTAGTGTTTCTGTTGAGAACCTTGTTTATATCTCTGATCTTCCAGTTCGTACTTTGTTTGATTCTGGTGCATCACATAGCTTTATTTCATCTGATGTTGTTGATAGCTTGCACCTTAGTACTAGCTTAGTGGATGATCCCGTTTGGGTTTCGAATCCCATTGGGGGTTCTGCTCATCTATCTATGATATGTGAGGATCTGAGGATCTCTATACTCAGTGTAGAGTTCTTGTGTAGTGCATATGTTCTTGGTTTCAAGGGATACGGATTGATACTGGGCATGGATTGGCTGTCCCGATATGGAGCCATTCTTGATTGTGAGCATAGGGTTGTGAGGCTTGTGACTCGCCTTGGCAACACCTTAGAGATTTCATGCAATCCGAAGAATCCCGTCATGTTGTGCTATCTCGAATCTCTCGACTCGTCAGAGGAAGCCCTTCAGTCTGTAAGGGTGGTCCGAGATTATCCAGATGTTTTTGAAGAAGTTAAGGGGTTGCCCCCTAAACGAGAGATTGATTTTCGCATCTATCTGGTGGATAATGCTAAGCCTGTTTCTTTGCCCGTTCGGCATATGGCTCCGCGTGAGAGACGGGAGCTCAGCAAGCAAGTAAAAGAGTTGCTTGAAAAGAACTTCATCAGACGAAGTATATCCGAATGGGGAGCACCTGTGGTGTTTGCTACTAAGGCAGATGGTTCTCTTCGACTCTGTGTGGATTATAGAGAATTGAATAAGCTGACTAAGAAGAACAGACACCCGTTACCGAGGATCGATGATCTCTTTGATCAGCTTGTTGGTGCTTCTGTTTTCTCTCAGCTTGATCTTGCTACTGGATTTCATCAGCTCCGAGTGGCTGAAGATAGTATAGACAAGACTGCATTCAGAACTCCAGATGGATTCTTTGAATGGCTTGTTATGCCGTTCGGTTTGACGAATGCACCCGCGTATTTTGTGGACTTGATGAGTAGGGTGTTTCGGGAGTTCTTGAACAAGTTTGTCGTGGTCTTTGTGGATGATATTCTGGTTTTCTCCAAGGATGAAGAAGAGCACGCGAGGCATCTTGTAGAGGTGATGGATACGCTCAGAGCACACCAGTTAAAGGCCAAGTTCTCCAAGTGCCACTTTTGGAGAAGGGAAGTCAGTTTCCTTGGGCATATCGTATCCAAGCAAGGCTTAGCGGTGGATCCCGCTAAGGTGGTTGCAGTTCAGGATTGGAAGACTCCAAGGAATGCAACCGAGGTGAGAAGTTTTCTAGGTCTTGCGGGTTTTTACCGGAAGTTCATCAAGGACTTCGCGAAGATATCCGCTCCTCTTACTAAGTTGACGAAGAAGAACTTAGTTTTTGCTTGGGATATGGATTGTGAGCTTGCTTTTCAGAGACTCAAGAGAGCCCTTACCTCAGCACCAGTTCTAGCTTTACCCGATGGTGGTAAGATATTTACCGTGTACACTGATGCTTGTGGCACGGGATTGGGCGCCGTTCTGATACAAGAGGGCAGAGTTATATGTTTTGGTGGGAGGCAACTTAAGGTGCATGAGAGGAATTATCCCACTCATGATCTAGAGCTGGCAGCGATTGTATATGCACTCAAGGCTTGGCGTCATTATCTTCTGGGAGAGAGATTTGAGCTGTATACTGATCATAAGTCTTTGAAGTATCTCTTTTCGCAGAAGGATCTGAACTTGAGGCAGCAAAGGTGGATGGAATTCTTGGCTTCCTATGATTTTGATATAGCCTATACCCCTGGCAAGGGGAATGTTGTAGCGGATGCGTTGAGTAGAAAAAGGTTGACACTAAGTCCTCTATTTGTTGAGATGAAGAATTTAGAGTTCTTGGCAACCTTTGATTTTTCCTTGACAGTTGAGTCGATGACCGGTTCTTTGGCATCTCTAGAGCTCAGGCCTACCCTTCTGGATCAAGTTGGGGCTTCGCAGAAGGAAGACCCTCAGATAATTGAGATCATGGATAAGCTGATCCGAGGGGAGACATCTAGTCACCTTGCTCGATATTCTATAGACGGTAAGGGTTGGCTGAGGAGAGACGGAAGGCTTTGTGTTCCGATGGTGGAAGACTTGGTGAGGAAAGTCCTTGAGGAAGCACATCGCTCCAAGTTGACTATACATCCAGGCGGTGATAAGATGTATAAAGATATGAAGCGCATTTTCTTCTGGCCTGGAATGAAGAAGGATGTGGCCGAGTTTGTCTCGAGATGTGTTATTTGTCAGAGAGTAAAAGCTGAGTCGAAGAAGCCCGGTGGGCTATTGCATCCTCTAGAGGTCCCGCTATGGAAGTGGGAGAGTATTTCTATGGACTTTATTGATGAGCTTCCAAGGTCAAGGAAGGGGAATACGAGCATATGGGTCATTGTAGATAGGCTTACGAAGAGTGCTCATTTCATTCCGGTGAAGAGCAAAAGGACCGCATCTGGACTAGCATCAGTATATCTTCGTGAGATAGTACGACTACATGGAGTCCCTTCCAGCATAGTCAGTGACCGAGACCCCATCTTTACTAGTCAGTTCTGGAACAGTTTGCAGGAAGCTATGGGCACGAGGTTGAACCTGAGTACGGCCTATCACCCACAAACAGACGGCCAAACAGAGAGGGTGAATAGGGTACTTGAGTACTTATTGAGGCTTTGTATCCTGGATTTTGGTGGTGCTTGGGAAGACCATCTTCCTCTTGTTGAGTTTGCATATAATAACAGTTATCAAGCAAGCATAGGGATGGCACCATTTGAAGCTTTATATGGGAGGCCGTGCAAGTCGCCTACATGTTGGTGGGAGACTACAGATAAGCTTATACTCGGACCTGACATGATTAGAGATACATCCGAGAAGGTCGAGTTGATTAGAAGATGGATGAAGGCAGCCCAAGACCGACAGAAATCCTATGCAGATAAGCGAAGATCCGATTTGGAGTTTAAGGTTGGGGACATGGTTTTCGTGAAGGTTTCTCCTTTGCGGAACGTGGTCCGATTTGGAGCTGTTGGGAAGTTAGCACCGAGATTTGTTGGACCCTTCCCCATCATAGAGAGAATTGGGAAGATGGCTTATAAAGTGCAATTGCCCGAGAAGTTGTCCGGAGTGCATAATGTCTTTCATGTCTCGCATCTCCGAAAGTGCCTACATGAGTCCGCTGAGGTGGTTGAACCTAGCATTCTTGAAGACGTGGAAGTAGAGAAAGAGGCAACTTTGAGGAGAGCTCCGATTCGTATCTTGGGGACAGAGACCAAGAAGCTAAGGAATCGAGAGGTTAGGCTGGTAAAGGTCCAATGGGGTGAAGCCGAAGAAGACGCAACTTGGGAAACCGAGGAGAAGATGCGTGGGCTTTATCCATTCCTTTTTGAGGGTACACTCTCAATCTCTTTCCTTTGTTAGCATATCTTTCTCTTTGCTACCCATGTTTATCTAGTTATCGTGCTAATCTTGTCATGAGAACCTTAGGTAGAAACCCTTTGGATGAAACATGTGTTTGAAACATGTTATGCTTGATGGTTGCCAGTGGTTGCAAGTGTTTGCAAGTGGTTACTCGTGGATGCATGATACACATTAGGCACTAGATCGGCTCACACACTCCTCATATTGCATGTGCATGAGTGTTTATGCTTATTCTTGGATGAAATTTGTATGCAATCACATGGATGTTGCATATGGATGTATGATTGAGCACGCATGTAGATATTATACATTATGTTAGGGATTTGCATACATATGGATACATTTCACTAACATATTTTGCATTGATCTTTGCATTAGATAAGTACATATACACACACTTTTGCATATGTTCATCCAACATTTAGAATTTTTTTAGGACAATGATTGCTCGTGGATGATGCTTTGAGTAGATGGATGATTGGATGGTAGGATACGTTCTTCCTAACTTGAAGATTTCGGGGACGAAATCCTTTAAGGAGGGGAGAATGTAACAACCCGTATTTTCAATAAACTGTTATAACATAAATCGAGGCAGAATTTAATTCAAAAATCTGAATCAAGGGAAACGGGCTATGCCATTGCGTTCGTCTCGGAAAAATACGCGAAATAGAGTCCGAGTTTTCGAAAATCGGAGTCCGTATGACCCAGTTAAGGCCCATTGAAGTTTTCAGAAATTTCCAAGTTAAAAACAGATTTAAATTTCAAATTAAAAACAAGGATTAGGGCTAATTGGTGTCAGGCGGGAAAATTCCCGCCAGGACCCCCATGTCGACAGGCATGTCGACAGGGGTCTTAGGGTGTCGACTGCCCTGTCGACACGGGGTGGCCAGGCAGTTTTGCCTGGCGCACCATTTTGGTTTGGGCTTGGTCTTGTGGCTTGGTTCTAGAGAATTCCTAAATCTGACGGGCCTAAATAACCTAGGGTTAATCCTAGGGCTAAAAACACTCTAATCTTCTATAAATAAGCCCCTAATCCTACCCTAAAGCCTCATTATTCAATCTAGCAACCAAACTATGTCAAATTGAAATCTCAACTGGCCTCCACCTAAGAACCCTAGCCTCCACCCTCTTCAAAAATCATTTCTATTAAGATTTTGATGTTCATACAAGCTTTTCTAAGTTGTATGAATGATCATTAGCTTGCATACATCATCAAGTTGCAAGCTTTATTTGCTAAGCTAGAGTTTTTGGGATTTTTGTTAATTGGAGCTTGTTTTGGGGTTTTATTTGCTTGCATAAAAGGGCTTCTCAATCTTTATTAGTAGATTTGTGTCTTCATAATATTAGTAAGCCCTCTTACCTTCATTTTAGAAACTCTAAAGTTAATATGTGATGAAAGTTGGGATTTATGCATGTTTAATGAGTTATGCATGCTTATGCGACTTCACTATGCTATGTTATGCATGTTTAATGAGTTATGCATGCTTATGCGAGTTCACTATGCTATGTTATGCATGTTTAATAAGTTATGCATGCTTATGCGACTTCACTATGCTATGTTATGCGTGTTTAATGAGTTATGCATGCTTATACGAGTTCACTATGCCATGTTACACATGTTTGATAAGTTATGCATGTTCACTATGTCATGATTTGCAAGTTTAACAAGTTATGCATGTTTATGCAAGTTCACTATGCCATGATTTGCAAGTTTAACAAGTTATGCATGTTTATGCAAGTTCACTATGCCATGATTTGCAAGTTTAACAAGTTATGCAAGTTCACTATGCTAAGTTATGCAAGTCCAACATGTTATGCATGCTTATTATGATATGTAAGATTCATCATTTATGTTGTGCCAAGTTCCCTCTTTCTATCCTTTATGCGTTAGGACGAATATGTAAGCGATAGAATGACGTTGGGGGGACTTTTGGGTGAAACTTAAAATACATGAAAATATAAGATTGGGAATTTACCTATTAAGTTAGGTCTACCCCTTGGGAATTTACCTATTAAGTTAGGTCTACCCAAGTTAAACTTGTAATTATGGTTTGAAATAAAGTGGACATGACACTTAGAAAACATGTGTGGCCAACTCGAGGTTGGGTTGAGTTTGTAGCGTAAACCTACCCGGAACCGACCGGCTTAACTAGTTGCTACAAACAATAGGACCCAATGTGAGAAGTTGGTCATGTGTACCTTGGACCCGAGGTTAGACCAAGTTGTGGTGTAAAGCTACCCGGACCCGCCCGGCTTAACTAGTAACCGCAACAAAGTCTAATGTGAGAGGTTAAGGTACAATTAAATTAATGCCTCATAATTAGGGTTAAGTCATGGCCCACTAATACTTAACCAATTTTGGGGATACGAGGGATTAAATGGGGTTAAGTGGTGAACTGTTGGTTACACTTAACTAATTTAATCCATGATTAGTGAGGGGTTAAACCACACTTAACCCTCTTAGAAAACCCTAGCAACGTGGTCTGTTCCAGCAGTAATCCCAGTTTGGTATCATTAACAACCCTAGGGGCTAGGCTAGGGCGGGGCACGATTACTGGACTGATGTAAGCGACCAAAGCGACGGCTGAGTGGTACAGCGGTGCGGGTCCAGGCGGGCTACGGACGTGCACGTAGTTCGGTGTTGGACAAACTCGAGGCACGGGTACCAGTAGGTTTAGACTGTGCATTATTGCTTAGGTGTCTGGGGTTGACACCCGAGGGCTTGATACACCCGAAGGTGGACCCAGCACAGTCTGACTACAACCATATGTGGGCCGTATGGACACCAACACTTGACGTGTTAGGTTTATAGGGAGCCGATCGATTAGACCGTGGGCTGGACCTTGCAGTAAGGTCACCTCATGTTATTGGGCCAAAGTTTGGGCTGAGGGATCAATACCTGTTATGTTAGTTTGCTAGTACACTGTGGTGCAAAGCTTAATCTTCTCTATGTGATGACACCTTTATCTATTGCCAGTATGTTCATCTCAGTTTCCATCATGATGTTAACTTTATTAGTTTATAGACTGATCGTAGTAGGGCTTACCAGTCTTTTTGACTGACCTGTTTTCTTTCGCTTCTTTTCTTCTGTTTCCCCCCCCCCCCAGGTTCTCAGGGAGGGAACAGTGGTGCTTAGCTTGGATCGCTTGCTTGTTCGCTGGATAGCTCATGTATGTCTGGATATTGAGCTCGCTATGGCTTATCACTTTTATTTTTGGGGATAGCACTATGTATTTCAGTATTTCTGTTTATGTTGTACTAGACATATTTATTTTGGCAGATGACTTTATGATGTACTAGACTTGTTTTGAGATGGTTTGAGATATTCCGCTGTTTTATTCTCACTTACTCTGTTTTACATATATATATATTTATGTTCCTGTTCTGCCTTGATATATCATTATGCATGCTTACCCAGTTCTAACGCCCCCCAGAAGCTAGTGCCCCCAAAAGAGTGACCCTAGCGGAGGTGGGGTGTTACATCGACCCCCAGGTCGACTACATAGTCGACCTGGGTACCCAGGTTGACTATAGTGTCGACCTGGTTGGGGTAGGGGGGTCGACTACATAGTCGACCTCCTGGCCTGGGCGGGAATTTTCCCGGCCAGCCTGCCTGTGCGTTTGAAATTCGAATTTGGCCTTGTTTTTGAGCTGTTTGAATTTTAAATCGAATTCTGAAACTTCCGGAGGTCATAATTCCTTCATATGGAGTCCGATTTACGCAAACTCGGACTCTATCTCAAGAAGAATTTCGAGACGAACGAAATGACATAACCCGTTTCCCTTAATTCTTTCATTTAGAATTAATTTTTCTTTGATTTGTTAATTTATAGTTAACAGAAAATTCAGGGTGTTACATTCTCTCCTCCTTTTAGGATTTCGTCCCCGAAATCTTCAAGTCTGGGAGAACGTACATCCTAACATCCAATCGTCTATCTACTCAACCATCAAACACAGGCGTCCATTGTCCTTAAAAGATTTCTAATGCTTTATGATCATATGCATAGTGTGTGTATATGTCCTTATCTAATGCAAAATCAGCGGTCTACTGATTCAGTTGACCCCCTTAATGCAAATCATGTAAGTGTCATGAATCCATTAAGTTTGCAAATTTGTCCTTACTCATAATTCTACATGAGTTCGCAACCATTCATACAAATGCGACATCCGTATAACAACATATCAAGTTTCAACCACATACAAATATGAATACATATATGCATATGCAATATGAAGCGACTGAGCCAATCTAAAAACCTAAGTTGTGTGTGTATATGCATCCACGAGCAACCACTAGCAACCACTTGCAGCCATCAACCATAACATGTTTCAATTACATGTTTACATCCAAAGGGGTTTCTACCTAAGGATAAAGGATAAGATCGAGGAGATATACCTAAAAAGATAGATACAAGCATAATTTAAGGAAAAAGAGAGATCAAAGATGTACCCTCAGAAAGAAAAGGGTAAGCCGCGCATATTCTGTCCTTAGTTTCCCAAGTCGCGTCTTCCTCGGCATTGCTCCATTGAATTTTGACGAGCTTGACTTCGCGATTGCGTAGCTTTTTGATTTCAGTTCCTACGATTCGAGTTGGAACTCTCCTCGCAGTTGCTTTGTGTTCCACTTCGGCTTTTTCTTGAATGCTTGGCTCCACCACTTCCGCAGATTCATGTAGACATTTCCGGAGATGAGAAACGTGAAAGACATTGTGAATTCCAGCCAACCTTTCAGGCAGCTCTACTCTATAAGCCATTTTCCCAATCTTCTCGATGATGGGGAACGGTCCTACAAATCTTGGTGCAAGCTTTCCTGCGGATCCAAAGCGAACGACGTTCCTTAAAGGAGATACCTTAAGGAAAACCCTGTCCCCAACCTCAAACTCAAGGTCGGTCCTTCTTTTGTCGGCGTAGGATTTCTGTCTGTCTTGGGCAGTCTTCATTCTTCTTCATATCAAGTCCACTTTTTCTGAAGTCTATCTAATCATGTCTGGCCCAGGTATAACCTTGTCAGTAGACTCCCACCAACAAGTTGGTGATCGGCACGGTCTTCCATACAAAGCTTCGAAGGGCGCCATGCCGATGGTGGCTTGGTAGCTGTTATTGTAAGCAAATTCCAATAAAGGAAGATGATCCTCCCATGTCCCTCCAAAGTCAAGAACGCACAGTCTCAAAATATCTTCTAGTACTATATTCACCCTTTCTGCCTGACAATCAGTTTGGGGGTGATAGGCCATGCTCAAGCATAACTGTGTGCCTACAGCTTCTTGCAGACTCCGCCAAAATTTGCTTGTAAAGATGGGTTCTTGGTCACTCACTATGCTGGAGGGTATTCCATGGAGTTGATCTATTTCCTTGAGATAAAGAGAAGCTAGAGACGAGGCAGTCCTTCTAATCTTGATAGGTATAAAGTGGGCGCTTTTTGTGAGCCTGTCCACTATTACCCAAATGCTAGTATTTCCCCTTCTTGACCTAGGCAACCCATCAATGAAGTCTATTGAAATGCTATCCCACTTCCATTGCGGGACTTCCAGAGGATGAAGCAGTCCTCCAGGTTTCTTTTGTTCCGCCTTGACCTGTTGGCATATCATGCACTTAGAAACAAATTCTGCCACATCCTTCTTCATGCCGTCCCAAAAGAAAACTCTCTTTACATCCTTGTACATCTTGTCCCCACCTAGGTGTATTGTCATCTTGGAATGATGTGCTTCCTCGAAAACCATCTTTACTAAATCCCTTGCTTGTGGGATGCATAGTCTTCCATCTCGCCTCAGCCAACCCTTATCATCGGTGAAGTACCTATTGAGGTGACTGGAAGTTTCACCCCTAATTATCTTATCAATCACATCCACAAGCTGACGGTCCTCTCGTTGTGCGGACCCTATTGAGTCTAAAAGAGTGGGCCGTACTTCTAGGGAGGCCAATAAACCAGGTACAAAATCAGAGGAGGGCCTAAAGTCAAAACTGGCTATATACTCCAAGCTTTGCCTTTCTACAAAGAGAGGGCTTAGGGTCAGTTTCTTTCTGCTCAACGCGTCTGCTACTACGTTGCCTTTGCTGGGAGTATAGGAAATCTCAAAGTCATATGAGGCAAGGAACTCCATCCATCTTTGCTGCCTTAAGTTAAGATCTTTCTGCGAGAAGAGATACTTCAACGATTTATGGTCAGTATATAATTCGAACTTCTCACCTAGGAGATAATGGCACCAAGAATTAAGCACAAAGACGATGGCGGCTAACTCAAGGTCGTGGGTTGGGTAGTTCTTTTCATGAACTTTCAATTGTCTTCCACCATAAGCTACTACCCTTCCTTCTTGCATCAGAACAACGCCTAGCCCCATACCACAAGCATCCGTGTATACTGTGAACATCTTGCTTCCATCTGGCAAAGTCAGAACTGGGGCTGTTGTAAGAGCCCTTTTTAAGAGTTGGAAGGCAATATCACAGTCCAAATCCCAAGCGAATGCTAGATTATTCTTTGTTAGCCTCGTGAGTGGAGCTGGGATTTTCGCGAAATCCCTAATGAACTTTCGGTAAAAACCTGCTAGCCCGAGAAAGCTTTGGACTTCGGTTGCATTTCTTGGTGTCTTCCAATCTTGCACTGCTACCACTTTCGCGGGGTCCACAGCTAACCCTTCTTTGGACACTATATGCCCAAGAAATCTTACTTCTTCTCTCCAAAAGTGGCACTTGGAGAATTTGGCTTTTAGCTGATGTGCACGGAGAGTATCCATGATCTCCTTCAGATGCTGAGCATGATCTTCCTCATTCTTTGAGAAGATCGAAATATCATCTATGAAGACCACCATGAACTTATTGAGGAATTCTCTAAACACCCTGCTCATTAGGTCTACGAAATAAGCGGGTGCGTTTGTCAAGTCAAAAGGCATGACAAGCCACTCGAAGAAACCATATGGGGTTCTGAACGCCGTTTTATCAATGCTATCTTCAGCTACCCTTAGCTGATGGAACCCAGTTGCTAGATCAAGTTAGGAGAAGACCGACGCACCTACAAGCTGATCAAATAAATCGTCTATTCTGGGAAGCGGGTGTCTATTCTTTTCTTGTTTAGCTCCCTATAGTCCATACAAAGACGTAGTGAACCATCTGCTTTGGTGGCGAACACCACTGGATCACCCCATTCCGAGATACTCCTCCTTATAAACCCCTTCTCGAGAAGCTCCTTAACTTGCTTACTGAGCTCCTTTCTCTCCTTTGGAGCCATGTGTCTAACAAGAAGAGATACGGGCTTTGCATTATCAACAAGATATATGTGGAAGTCTATTTCCCACTTCGGAGGTAAGCCTTTCACCTCTTCAAAGACATCCGGATATTCCCGGACCACCCTAACCGACTGCAAATTCTCAACAGAAGCATCAAGCGACTCTAGATAACTAAGCATAACAGCATTCAAGGGATTACAAGAAATTTCTAGAGTGTTACCGAGCCGAGTCAAGAATCTAACCACTCTTTTCTCACAATCAAGAATGGCACCATTACTATATAACCAGTCCATGCCTAAGATCAGCCTATATCCTGAGAAGCCCAAAACAAAGGCAATACATCTAAATTCAACACTTAGAATAGAGAATTTCAAATCCAAGCAAACCATCGACAAATAAGCCGGGCCCCCAATTGGATTTGAAAAAACCAAGGGATCTTCTACCATACTAGTGTCTAGGTGCAGAGATTCTACTAAAGCAGATGAAATAAAGGAGTGTGATGCACCAGAATCAAAGAGAGTGCGAACTGGATGATCATACAGATAAACTAAGCTTTCTACAGAAATATTTCTACCTAAGGTTCTTAAGATAGGATTGAGAAGGTAAGCAAGATAAAACAAAGCATCTAGGAGAAGATGTTAAAGATGTACCCCTAGAAGGTCCTGCTTGCTGGCCTTGCCCTTGCTTCTTAGGGCAGTTCTTGCTGATATGTCCAGTAGTACCACACTGAAAGCATGCTCCCATCTTCTTCTTTCTACAATCCTGGACTATATGCCCAACAATGCCACAGAAATAACATTTCCTTTACTCATGTGTCTTGTTATTATTGTTGTGGTCCTTTCCTCCTCGACTATTATTCGTCTTCTTGTTCTACGATTCTTCCGCTTGCTGTTTCACGTAGAGGAGGAGGAGTAAAAGCGTCTGTAGCTGGGGAGTAAGGTCACCAGACATGCTGAAACGAAAAGGAAAGATTCAAGACAAAAGGATAGAGGGATAGTGCATATGGCTTTTGGGGAATTATGCCTTTTAAAAACAACACTTTTTCTTGAAAAAGATGCTTCTTTAAACTTCTTTTTGAAAATAGTTTCAAAAACTTTTATCTAGTCTGGTAAATCTGTGCTCTGATACCAAGTGAAACACCCCACCCACCATCGAGGTCACTCACAAAGGGAATGCCTTAACTTTGGTGGAGGTTTATAAGTAAAAGTCACAGATAAAACACAAGACAGATATAAACACATATATATAAGCAGCGGAAAACAAACAGACTTTTATTTCATAAAATACTTGTTCATACAAAACATTTCCATAATTGTCTCATAATAACTTCCAAAACATTACACCCTCATTTCTGTCTTGATTATTAAATAAAGAAGCATAAAACATGATAAAAGCTGCATAAATCCCCATATAACGTGTCCAAAAGCCATAGCCAAGGAAAGAGAGTCCAAACCATACATCTACTAACTTGAAGCTTGCAAAGAGTCTGACTAAGCTGGGTTGTTTCCTCCCTGTGGACCGGGGGGGTGAAATGGAAGAAAAGAAGACGAAAGAAAAACAGAGTCAGACATAAAGCCCGGTAAGTCTAGTGACTCTTCCGTATGAGAATAAGAATAAGGGTATGATAGGTATAAATTGGAAATAGGAAAGTATCAAAAACTAAGATAAAGCAGTTTTGAAACGAATATACTATCACACCCCACACTATATCTCTGCACCTACATGTATTAGTTCTGAACTGGAACCCCATGCTGAGGGTGAAGTGATCCCCTTTTTCTAAAGATCGGCTCCTACTCGCATAATCATATGTGTCTTACGTCCCCTAAAGAGTGTAGATACCTATGCTGGTCCCACCATGGGGTGTATCAAGTCCCATGGTGGTGGCCCGGTACAATCCTAGAATGCATAGGGTATACTACTGGTGCCCCCAGTGCCCTGTTTGTCTGCTTCGAAGTGTGTGCACGCCCGCACTCCGTTAGAACCCACATTGTTGCACCCACCGCCGTCGCTTTGACCGCTTACAATCAGCCCAGTAATCGTGCCCCACCCTACCTAGTTTCAGGTTACCATGATACCTAATTGGCCTACTACTGAAATGGGTCCCCATTACTAGGGTTTTCTAGTAAAACATGTTAAGTGGTTAAGTGTCTGTATTTACCTAACTCCACCCATCAGTTAAATTTACATGTTGAATTGGTTTAGAGTTTTAGTTAACTTAACCCTACCATCCTGACTGTCTGTCCTTAGCTTTTTAAAGCATCGACCACTCACATTAGACAGGTATTGTTATGGTTACTGGATGTGCCGGTCGGTTCCGGGCAGATTTACATCTTAACTCAGTCTAACCTCGAGTCCTTATTGGGCTCAATGCTTAACCTCTCAAATTGGATAGGTGTTGTTGTGACTACTAGACAGCCGGGCGGGTCTGGGCAGGTTTACATCACAACTCTATCCAACCTCGTGTTAAGCATATTCGTATTTTCTAAATTTATATATTTGTCTCTTTTACTTGTTATATGTAAATTTGTTAACAATTGAATGTTATGGCCCACTTTCCAAGTTCATCACTTTTGGTATAAGAATCTATACCATTCAAGTGTCACCAATTTTGACATGTGACAAACATGCCAATACATATATTTTACCAATTTATGTCAAGTTTCCCTATAATTACCAATTTATCCCAACGTTACCCCGTTTAAGTATTAGGCTAACAATCTTAGCCTAATTTTCGTCCGCATGATTTTTAACATATAATATTAGGCTAAAAACTTAGCCTAATTTAGCGTACACAAAATTGGCATAAAGAAATTCATTAACGCAAACATGACATAGGTGTAAACTTGGCATTTTTGGCATAGTCAATATGAACATCATAGGTGTGAACTTTCAAAATATTCAACATGAATGTCATAGGTGTGAACTTGCAAAATAGTCAACATGAATATCATAGGTGTGAACTTGCAACGTAGACTAAATCAACATACATATATGTGAATTTGCAACATAGCCTAAATCAACTTACATATATGTGAACTTGCATTGAAATAGGGATCTAACCAAATAGGTGTCACATAAATTAGCATATGATTTAGACAACATAAGCCTAAACATGTTTTGGATCTAGGCATAACATCGAACATCACTAGTATATAACAAGAATATGACATTTCCATAAAGTATGTATAATTTTATGACAAGGGTGTGAACTAGGTCCAATCATATGTCTAATTACAACATGAAACATGTATTAGAGTGGATCTTGGCATTAATCCAATTAGGAACTTGCAACATTTGTGTAAACATAGGAGCATGTGTATGAACATAACCATTTAGGCATAAAGGTTCTATTGTACAACATATAACTTGTCATAATCACCTAAACATATAGGTATAGATATGAGCCGAACTACTTGTATGTGAATTTGAATAGATCTAACATCAACTAGATTAATCCACAAACATTCTAATGGATCCAACATTAAGTCAATTATACCACAAACATCGCAATACCACAAACATCGCAATGCCACAATCATTACAACATATAGATATGAATTTACATCGTCGTTATACAATAAAACAATTCCATTTCCATTTTACATCGAATCAAATCCTAACTTTTATTCACATCGGAAAAATCACTATACTTACAATAAACGACGAACTTGAATTCTGGATTATGAGTTCTGAATTTGAAATGCTTTCCTTTGGGTAGACTAACGTTGTTTTGATTCTTGTTTTTCTTTAGTTTTGCTCGTCTCTAAACTTCTTACAAGTGGAGGCTACACTTGGCTTCCTTCCAGCAGCATGACGGCTCTAGTTCTATATTATTTGTGTGAATTTAGGTTGAGGCTAGAGTTGTTTATATAGAATTTCAAATTGATTAGACCCGTCGATGAAGCTAGAGTTAATCAAGGCCATCCATCTCAAGAGCAGCCAATCAGAAAGCGACAAGTAAGCCCTAGTGTCACAACCAAGCCCCAAAAATCGAGCTAGGACCAGACCAAACAGGTCAAGTCGACTAGGCAGGTCCACCCCCAGGTCGATTACATAGTCGACCTGGTTGGGGGGGGGGGGTCGACTACATAGTCGACCTCCTAGCCTAGGCGGGAATTTTCCCACCCAGCCTGCCTGTGCATTTGAAATTCGAATTTGGCCTTGTTTTTGAGCTGTTTGAATTTTAAATCGAATTCTGAAACTTCCGGAGGTCATACTCCTTCATACAAAATCCGATTTACGCAAACTTGGACTCTATCTCAAGCAGAATTTCGAGACGAACGCAATGGCATAACCCGTTTCCCTTAATTCTTTCATTTAGAATTAATTATGCTTTGATTTGTTAATTTACAATTAACAGAAAATTCGGGGTGTTACGGTTAGCCTTCAGGAAATTCGTTAGTTCACTGGCTCGAAGAGGGTCCAACTGGGATCCAATCTTCAAGACCTTCTCTGGGTCACTATCATCGATTGGTACATCCACAGTTGTTTCATTAGGAGTCGCCATTCTGCCTCCAGGATCCTCATCCTCTTTGGGATCTATGTCCTCGGGCAATTCTCTAGGTGACTCTCCCCGAGTTTCTTCCTTTAGTTGCTATGACGTTTCCTCCCTTGGAGGGGAGGAAGCGCCCTTTGTTTCTACATCTCTTCCTTTGCGCAGCAACTTTAACTCTGCTATGTAGCATGCTCGCGCAACGACTTGATCTCCTTTGATTATTCCTACATTAGCATCCGTCGGGAATTTCAATAACAAACATCAGGGCGCAATGCAAGCCCTAAACTCTGCTAGGGCCGGTCGGCCCAAAAAGGCATTGTATGGTGATTCAATATCCAAAACCACAAAAGGGAGAATTTTCACCCTTCAGCGTTCTCCTTCTCCAAGGGTGACCAACAGTTCTACATATCCCATCGGAGAAGTTGAGGCTCCGTTGAAGCCGCGTACCCATCCTTCGCAAGGCTTTAAATCCTTTGGTTCAAGTTTCATCTGATCAAATGTCTTCTTGAACAGAATATTAACTGAACTTCCGTTATCCACTAAGACTTTGTGGACAATAGCCGGACCAATAGTGACTGTGATTACTAATGGGTCTTCAGTTGGGGAATGGACTCCAATATTCTCTCTGCTGCGGAATATAACGTCGTCGGACATTGTCTTCTGTTGTTTGACTGGAGCAGAATCGTCAGGGTTGCTGCATTCTCCAACTTCAAGATGTTGTTTGGCTGCGTTGACATAATGCTCCATTGCTCTAAAGCTGTGTTCTACCAAAAGGAGCCCTCTGACGATGGCGTTGATTACAATATTATTTCCTTTTTGCTGAGGGGTAGGCCTAGCAACGGGTTGGTTTTGGTTCAGGTCCTGTCTAGCTTGCCCCCTATCCATTGGAGCCACCTTATACTCATCTAGTTTTCCTTCTCGGAGTAGATTTTCAAGCACATCTCTCAAATGGCAACATTCGTTGGTGGAGTGACCATGAGCCTGGTGGAAGAGGCGGAACTTTCCAGTTTTGCGTTCTTTCTCCATTGAATCCCTCGGGGGAGGACTCTTATACTGGAGGACATTATAAGTATACATAAAAATGTTCTCTAGCGTGTCATTCAATGGTGTGAAGTTCTCAAATGGCTTGGATCGAGGCCTCCTTTGTGAGTCGTTTCCTCGGTTTCTCCTTTTGTTACCATTCCCTGACTGACGACCATTTCCCTGGTTCTTGTTTCCAACATTGACCTCCACCTTTCCTGAGTTGTCTCCCATCTTCTTGATGGCCACATTACTCTGAATATCCTCTTTATCGGTAGCCTTCCTTTTTCAATTGGCATATATCTCCTCCTGACATAGGCGAACATTAACCTTTTCGTAGAATATTTCTCTAGTCAATGGCAGCTTGCCAGCTAAGTACCTTCCAAATTCAGTATATTTGTCCACCCCGTCTATTAGGGCCATTAGAATAGTCTGCTCATGAGGGTCTTTGACTTCTGTGACAGCTAGGTTGAAGCGATCCAAATACAATCTCAGAGTCTTTTCAGGACGTTGTTTGATGAGGGATAATTCCATAACATTTTTTTTACCTCTGAGCGTGAAGTCGAAATTGGTTCACTAATTTTTCACTTTGTTCCCTGAATCTAGATATCGATCGTGCAGGCAAGCGGGTGAACCACAGTAATGCCACATCTTCTAGGAATATCGGGAACGCTTTGCATTTTACGGCATCGGAGGCTGCCGCGACATTCATCGTCCATGAGTATCTCATCAGGTGTTGGACTGGATCTGTCCTGCCGGTATAACGATTCATAGTTGGCATGTTGAAACGCCTCGGGAATGTAACCTCCAATATGTCATTGGTAAAGGGCGTATGAATAAGCTCTATACCCCAATCTTCATTTCTTTGTCCACAGCTATCCACCATGATCTGTTTCGTCATTGCTTCAACGTCAGCATAAGTTACTGTAAATTCAGGGTCAGCACTCCTGGCTTTGCGAGGCCCTCGATCATTCCTTCGACGGGCTAGCACAAAGTCTAGAACCAGAACAGAGCTCCCTTGTCACCTTTTACCATGGTCAATCATGCGGCGTAAGGGTTGCAGTGGTCGATTCTCAGCAGGCTCATTAATAATCTGCGCTCTAGGGAGCGCTACAGGGTTATTCGGATTACGGTCGATAGGTCCTAGGTTCAGTGCTACTTCTTCTCGGGAGGGAAATGATCCAAATCGGAGCTGTTCTATATTTTCAGCCCTTTCCAATGGTCGTCGTGGAGGCCTTGGAGATTCTCCAGACAAAGATAAGTATTCTGGAGTCATGGGACAGATTGGCGGAGGTTTCCTCTGCCTTTGAAGATCATCGATGCACCTGTCCATGGCAGTGAGGTTCTGTCGCAACAAAGAACTCCCTTGTCTTTGGGCTGCTAACTCATCATTCGTCCTTTCCAACATTTCAATGATGCGAGAGAGATCTCCTTCAGTAGCTGGGGCGGTAGGGTTGAAATGATCATCAACATTCTCTCTTATACATAAAGAACCCGAGCCAGGTCGAGCGGAAGGGCCAGCATGAGCAGAACGAACCATAACTTCCTTTCCAGGTCGAGTTGTTGTCCATTGAGTGGTGCGGTTCATGACAGCATCCGGTTCATGGTTCGTGGCAATCTTCTGACTACAGCTAGGGGTGGCTCCATCTGGGCGGCTCGTGGGAGCGCCCTAGTGACGGTTCATAAGAGTGCCAGTGGGCTGGTTCGTGAGGTTATCTTGGGAGCGGGTCGTGATGCCTCCTGTGGATCGGTTCGCCCCCTGCATATCACGAACTGGGGTTTCTTCCTCGACCTGCTCATGAACACTTTCTTCAACAGTTTCGTTTCATCTTCATTTGCTTGCGAAACTCGTACTTCCTTAGACTTCTTTCCAACCATGATTTCTGGGTATGGCTGAAGTCTTCAAAAATCGAAACAGTGGGGTTTTGGACTGTCTTCTTCGGACTTGAATATCCAAACGATAAAGAACAATCCAATATGCTCAGACCTCGAATTCTCAATGAAAGCACCAAAATGTTAGACCAAATTTTGGCTCTAACACCCAAATTGTTCAGATTTGCAGAGAATTAGATCTTGAGAATGAAGAAAAAGCAGAAAACACATAAGGATTATAGTGGTTCGACGTTAATGAGCCTACGTCCACTTTATATGCTTTTTATTATACGTCTAATGCTAGTACAATCAATAATTTCACTCAGTCTCACTTTTACAATTATGATTCTCTCAGTAATTTTGAAGTAATACTGATTAGAAATAATGACAGGATAGTAATGGTGGAAACAACACTCAGAACTGCAAAATAGATCCTGAAAAATGCCAAGTACAGGGCTATTTATGGCTGGTATCTGCAGGCGGTTTGTGGTCACACGTGGCACAAATCCCGAGGATCTCGGACTGGTTCGTGGCTTGATGGATAAATGGTCAACATGGCAGTTATGGACAGGTGTCGCAAGGTCCTTCAACTTTGAATCGTGAATGACTTAGTCGTGGCCACTATCCTTTGGCTTCTGGGATCGAATCGTGGTAATAGTTTAGGTCGCGGGGGATCATCACGAATGGGTTGTGATAGTAGTGGCACGAGCCAAAGGCGACAGGGTGATCACGGCCGAGCTTGTATGGCTTCTATGAGTGAGACTTCAAATTGGACCTACACATGTATCTTGGTGGCTTGATCCAAAAGCTAGCCAACCCTGTTCATATTGAACTGTTTTTTAATGACATTCGTTCTTTAACCCAATTTAAAGTGAAATGTGATTTGGAATTTATAAATCTTCTAATTAAGATTTAGGGAAAATTTCCAAAGTGAAGTTTTCCGGTTTAATACAATAAATTGGAATGGAATGGAATTTAATTGGATAATAAATGAAGTGAGCTTCTGTGGAGGAAGATAGTTAATATTTATGGAATTAAAAAGGTTTTGCCGTTATTCCATTTATATTATCGGTTGGATATGGAAGTTTATATCAATTACATATATATCGATCTGTTTTTCGTGAAGATTCCATAATTAATGGAATGGGATTTTGGGTTTATCGTGAACTGTGTTTCAAAAGACATTAGTTCTTTAGCCCAGTTAAAGATAAGATTAATTTCTTAACTTTGAATAATCATTAGTAATGATTTTTGAGATTAAAACTGAATTGGAGTTCTTATGAATCTTTAATTAGATTGAAAAAAAAGAGAATGTGATAATTTAAATTATCAAATTTTGGAAATGATCGAGAGCGAAGTAGCACCAGTTTTGCTCCGAGCGATAGTTAAATCTTTAATTATATTTGAACATGAAATGGTAATTAGTTTTACCGACAACATCGTGGTGATAGATATGGAGTATTACCAGTTTTGGTCCATGGGACGAATAGGTTGGGTTTGGGAAATATAACAAATGATTACTTCGGTAAGGTGCGCTAATCCCGACTAGTTTGGATAAACCATAATTTGGTTTGAATTGATATCCAAAGGAAGATTAAAGAATAAATTCAAAGAATTTATCTTTGATAAAATTAATGGGAACCTTTCGCAGCGTATAAGAATAATTGAATAAAGGAATACTCTGGATTGGAATGAGGCGTATGTTGTGTTTTTATAGCACTTCCTTGTTATATACGCGAGTAATTCAGAAAGACCAGGTTTGTCCCATTCTGAATAACTGATTCGACGATATGTCAAGGATGAAGATGGTGGTTGATGACCGGAGGTCTTCACATCGTTTGGATGATTACTGATGTCTTGATTGGGTTGTACATCCAAGACGAGGTAATAAGTGGTGATCGTCCAGACGTACTTGGAGATCGACCGGATATGCAAGGACCTCTCTCCTGTATTGGACATATGGGACGAAGATTAAGGTGCCTCTGGTTTCGTTCAGACCGAGAACGAACTTGTAAATGGATGTGTGTCTGACATCGGATTTCATTATGTGTGATTGATAGACATCGGTTGCATAGCGTGAATTGCCTGTGTGGCATGCTGAGATGCAAATTATCAAGGCTTCTATTGAAAAGCAGAGTCTTGTGGTTGATGATCAAAGCACGACTTTAATATAGCATAGCTTTGTGTATAACGTTAATTCGCGAGCCTCACACCCCGGTGTGAACTTGAAACGGGAGAGTACTTCAAGGAGGGAATGCATTTCCTTCTAGCCAGGAGTGGTGTATGGGTTTGGCAAGACTTGACATTTTACTTATGTGGATGATGGATAGCGAGGCGCCTTGTTTATATCGGTCACTGCGGGGCCGATGGATGGTTTGGTCGACATACTGACCAATTTACGCCCCATAGGGCGGGGAAACGTATTGTTCAGGCATTATAATCCACTTCGTGTGGACCGGCCCTGACGATCTAGGCGCAGTTGCGGTTGTTCCTATAGCACGGGCTATAGTGTCTTGAAGCGGGAAGGACGATCCCTTGCCTTGGTTCACAGATGGAAATCCAACTTCCAATACGTGACATTGCGGTTTTGATTGTAGAGCCTAGTATTGGCGACATGATATATGGTACTCATGCCGCCTAGGATTGATACATTTATATTTGAAGTTGTTTTAAACATTATGCACTTATAATAGTATTAAATGATTTGTTTTAAACGTACTAAGCATGTTTGGCTATTATAAGGGAAAACCCTATCCTATGGCTTGCGTTGCATTGTGTGATGGGACCTGGATCTTATAATAGCTTCATTTTTCCAAAAAGCATTGCGTTGTTTTGTTATATGAACTGGTATTCTTTGAGGAAACCTGTTCTGTGTTATACGGCGTGGTCTCTTGATTTACTCCATTTTAAATTAAAGCTTTAAATAACTGTTTTAGTTCTCACACCAGTCACATGACTGACCTGGAGTTTATTGTTCTAACCTAAACTCTGGGTGCCCCTATTTTCCATACGAGCAGCTAGTAGTTTTGGTTTTGCAGATTTATATTCACAGGATCCTGGTTTACAGCTGGAATGATATTCGGAAAGCTTTGTATCCGTATATCTCTTTCAGTTGTGTTTTGTATTATTTACCGCTGCATTATAATTTAAATCTTTGATATTTGTCCAGTGTATATTATTTGTTCATAATCTGTATATTCTTGTACTCTGATGTAAATTATTGTAATAAGCAATGAAATGTTCTTCTATTTATGTTCTGATTTGTCATGTTCTCAACTCAATCCAAGCTTTCCTTTACGGGGAAGTTTGGGTCGTGTCATTTTATATAGGGTGCACAACATAGACGAGGCTGAAAACTACTCATGTGCAAATTCACATATGTGTACAAACATAATTTAATGGTCATAGCACGGAGCAGCTTGCACATTGCAACAATCAATGGAACAAGACAGTTCAAGCCAATCTGGAAAAATTATCAGGTCACAACAACATGGAAAGTGGATGCAAGAAATGGTTTCAAGTATCAAGCCAGACTAGACCAAAGTGCAAGAGGATTTTTATTTTAGTCACAGTAGAGCAACACAGAGGTATAAGACATAATTCATGGTTCAGGATGAGACAAGCATATACTTGCATTCATGGTTTAGATAAACATACTCCTATATACATACACATAAGTGTGTGTGCGTACGCATGTATATGTCTCAATAATCATGCACAAGGCAAAATAACAAATCAAGTCAGAAATAAGCAAATGAATGGAAAACGTCAACATGGCACATGACAATGTACATGCACAGTTTCATGTGGGCATGCACAGTTTCATGTAGGCATGCACAAAACAAGATCATGGCTCTATAAGACAGAAAAAATATGGTGCACTGGTTCAAGAATGGAACCAAACAGATATGCATATGGGTAAAACTGCAAGAAATATAAATACCTATATATACACACATTTGCGCATATATATATGTATACATATACATACACACACACACCATATGTATATATGTTGCATTGACCAATGCAATACTATAGCAATTTGTTTACATGGAACAGAGATGAGAGAATGAACTAAGGAATTAAAGTTTCTTTTTATTCACAAGTCCAAAGAAAAGGACTGAATTTATTTTCTACATGGCTAGCATATATCAAATTTTGAAATTGAATACTGGTTTTCAATTTGCCAAATTTATAGTGGTTCATGAAGTCGACTAGGTTCATCAAGTAATCCACGCAAGCATTTTTTTAGCAAAAGAAATCAGACAACATTATGTGGCAAGTAAATATTCAAAACCTTGCAAGAATGAATCTAATCAAGGACAATATTTTGGCGTAAGAACAATTTCATTTGATTCCAGAGATTTATTGAAAACAACAATTCAAATTTGGAGAGCTTTTCAATGTGTCCAGAAATTACAGTGACATTTTTAGGCAAGAAATCATGTTGAGTGTTTTATGAAATCAACAAATCAATATGGCAAGAATCATCCAAATAAATCACAATGAACATTTTTTGGCAAAACTGTATTTCACATGTGAAATTTATTTCCAGAATACACAATCGATTTTGGGTAAGTATAATTCCGTGATTATTCAGTAAGCACAATTTTGGCAAGAACTTTCAAATTCACAGGGGAATGAACAGGGGATCCATTACAAGAAAATAATGTGAAGTTTTCCAGAATACACAATCGATTTTGGGTAAGTATAATTCCGTGATTATTCAGTAAGCACAATTTTGGCAAGAACTTTCAAATTCACAGGGGAATGAACAGGGGATCCATTACAAGAAAATAATGTGAAGTTTTCCCAGAAATCAACAAGTTTTCACGGCATGTTTTCCAAGAACTCAGTCAAATTTTCATGGCAACAAATGAAGAAATAAATCAGAGAAATCACAGCATTCAATCAAGGCAACAAAAGAGGAAAATCATGTAAGAAATCAAATGAAGTCAGGTATTAGACCAAAAAGTGGTTCTAACACCCAAATTGACTAAAATTCTAATAAAATGAGATAAAAAACAGAAAGAAGACACGAGATTTATAGTGGTTCGGCGTTAAAGAGCCTACGTCCACTTTATATCACTTTGCTTGATGATGTAGATGAAATTACAACAAGATATTCACTCAATCTCACTCATTTTTCATATACATTCACTCAATTATATTCAAAATACACATTGAATAATGATTTGGATTGTTTGGGAGTACTGGAATTCGGTTCTCAAGGATACTCAAACTCTCAAAGTGCAAAAAGATCCTTTCAAATGCCTTTTGAGGTGGTATTTATAGATTGAAAATCTTCCTGAATTCGGATTGGATCGGGTCCACGTGGCTCCTATCCCGCCACTTTCGGGTTCATATGGATTTTAGTGTTGACAGCGCACCGAGTTAGTGGCCAATATGGGTAGGAAGTGGATGTAACTGCCCCGAATATCTAGGAGATCATGGGGGTGTAGCAGTTGACAACTGGGTTCGGATCGGATCAATTTAACAAATGGGGTTCGGATCGGATATACCATCCCCGATCCGGTCAGATTAGCACGCGCCCCTTTTCTCGCCGTATGTTGGTTTGATTTTGTCTGAAGTACTCCGATCTGATCCGGATGCTTGGCAGAATTTTCTTCTACAACTGATTCTTTCGTCTTTGCATAGCCTATTTCACAAAGTAGGCTAACATTTTTCCCCCTTAAGGGATGCTTCTATCGAAGATGAAGTGTGCCTTGATATCATTTGTACATTGATCTTTAATTTTGAATCGTTGAGAAGTCATTTTCACTGAGATACGCCGTTTCAGAAAGTTGCGTCTCTTGATGTCTATATATACTTCACATAGCGTTTGGATTATTTCCTTTATTTTTAACAAATTTGAGGATCCTTTGCAATTTCCAGCAGTCCCTCCAGGTAATCTTTTTCTTTATTTTTCTTTAAACTCATTTTAAATATCACTTTAGTGTGCGCTATTCCATCCGGGTTTGGATCATATAAGCTCGCATTCCGGTCCGGATGGCTCTTGCTCTTCGACTTGTGTTTGCTTAAACCGATGGGCCACGAGTATATACATGAGCTTATGTTCTAGTCTGGATAGGTTCCCTTTTAAATCCGCCATCACCAAAATAACGGACCAAACATAGGTTCAGGGGTTCGGATTCTAGTTCGAACGGAGTCAAAAGTGGGAATACCAAGGGTCATCTCACACCCTATATAAATCCGTTGCCCTATTTCCATCTTTTCTTCTTCTTTTTATTTCCATGACTTCTCCAGAAATTGCCCCAACAAGAGAACGAAACCCTAGACGCCTAAAACCCCAAAACTCTCGTTCTAATTCCTGAATCAATCATATAGGTAGTTTTTTAATCTTAAATCATCTCGCTATAATCGTTTTCAGTTTAGACTTGTGGTAAAATCGAAAAATTTGGGAATGATTGTTGCTTGGCTTCGACACCATGGCTTTCTCCTCCCACGCTATCGTCGTCGGTGGGTCCGCCATCACCTCGAGGCGTTTGGAGGTGGAAGATGGTATTTGCTCAGTCCCAATTGGAGTTTTGGAGACGGGATTGGGTTCGGTTGTGGTTGAGGAGGCAGAAAAAGACGAAGAATGTGGGGGATCGGTTCGGGTGAGGAAGCATGGGAGATGGAGGAGAAGAAAAGGGTGAGAGGTTCACAAGACCGGATCGGGTCGGAACAAAAGTCAAAGAGGGGAGGCGAAATTTACTCTACCGGGTCGGGACAGAGTGAGAAACAAGGGAAAAGGGGCGTTGGTACTCAAGCCATACCGGTTCGCTCTGAATACACACTCCCGAACCGGTGCGGTTGGATGTCTAGTTCTGACCAAAGCACGGTTTTGCATCCGATCCGATCCCAATATGCATATCCGAACCAAAGCAGCCCAATCTTCAAGCACAAGAATTTGTCTAATTGGCTAAATCAATATTTTACGTAACTTCCAACTTCATGAACAGTTAGGATAGTGCCTTGCGAACACAAACGAACATCAAGAACTATTCCGAACATCACTTCATCGTCAGAACTTTACGTTACGCTTCTAAGTGTTTAATTTATATCTTCTGCACACATCGTACACACTTTAGTTCATACACATGCACAGGGGAACACGGGCTAACTCACTCTGACTTGTGCTATTGCTTCTTCAATAGTTTAGTGACAATGACAACACGACGTTCATCTAGATTAGCTGAAAAGAGAGAAGTTCCAGAGACGTCCCAGAAGATCACTCTTGATGACATATCTTCTTCCTCAGATCCAGAGTGGGATGATGAGGGCCCAGATTACGAGGTAGAGGCTCATGAAAGCGATAATGTATCTTCTGAGGGTGAAGTTTCTCTGGGCTATGAAGAGGAAGGAGAGAATGGAGATAATCGAGCTCCTGATGAATTTGAGTCTGCCATCATATTGGAATCACCCCAAGATTCTGTTGAATCGACGATCGACAACGACAAACTTGTTCGAATACGCCTAAAGCACGGGATACTAAAAAGGGATACCCTGTTGCCATCGAAAACTGACCGTCCTCACAATCCTCCAGAAGGATTTGTGGAAATCACCCGATTGATGTGCATGGTTGGGGCTATTCCACCGTTTTCTCCTTTTGTTGTCGACTTTCTAAGACAGATGCGGATTGCCCCCATGCAGCTGCATCCCAACTCCTATGCTTACCTATATACCTTATATGTAGCATACAAAGAGATTTTAGGCATAGAACCAACCTTCGATGATATCCATTTCTTTTATAATTTCAAACATCGGACCCAAGAGACTCCCTCCTTCTCGTACTTTGAATCAGTTCTGAAAAGAAAGATCATCACCGTTCTATTTAGCAATAAAGCTGGCGATCCAAAACCTGAATGGTTTTATATCAAACAACAACCGGGGCGCGCTAGGAGATGGACCAAATCAAGTAAAACATCTATTTTCTAGACTCCAGCTTTAAGTGTTCATGTTGACATACTAACTTGCTTTCAATTTTATCCGCAGTTGGCAACCCAAAGCAAATATCAGGTCAATTATACTTTGATCGTTTACACCAGTTTCCCAATGGTGACCAAAAGTTCTTGACCATCGACAGTGTTCTTAAGGATGAATACCTTCATCTTCACGGTTTGTTGTCCATTACCCGTAGCATAGGTCATGGGTCGGGTCCATATGTGTACATCCCCCCAGTGGACGTAATTCCAGAAACGGGCGAGAGCTCGAAATGTAACAACCCGGAATTTGGGGCCAATTTAAAATTTTCATTTTTGAGATTTTAGGGGTGTTTAAATATTTAAAATAAATTTTTTCAAATAAAAATGAATGGAAATTTATTTTGAGCAAAGTTAATGCAAATATATTCAAATAAATTACATAAAGAATTAGAAATAGGAAGGTAGTTTGAAAAGTCAAACTTGAACTTTGGCTAACTACACAGGATGCAGAATAAACCGGATTTTGATGAAACAAAAAATATTTAAATCTGTTAATGAATATCTTTCTAACGAATCTGAAAAATCGAAGTTTCATAGCGGGAATCAAAAGTTATGGCCAAATGAATTTTCAGAAAGGTCGCTATAGAGATTGTATCGCCCGTGAAAATTGACATTTTGCATACGACCTCGGAATTCGACGGAACCACTTTTGTTGGATCCGGGATGTAAAATTATTGCTAGGTTTCAAATTTCATGATTTTTGAAGCTAGTATGTGAGCGTGGCAAAAGAAACCGTGTTTGGTCAATTTCGGTCAAAATTAATTGACTGAAAAATAGCCATTTTTCAAACAGTCTCAGAATTCGATGAAATAAATTTTGTTAGGATCGTATCGTCATAAGAAAGCCAAAAATAATTTTTCTGGATTTTTCTGACTTCGTTTGTGACCCCAGTGAAATTAGAAAGTATGTTCGAATTAAAAATAAAAGAATTAATTTGAAAATAAAAGAAACATGCTTTTAACTTCAGAATTGGACTTCGGCAATAGCGCATTGCGTTCAGAAGGCATCAAAACCTATTGTTCGACAGTCGTTGAGCGCGAATTGGAGTTCGAACGAAAAAACCCTATTTTCCGGAATTAAATAAATTAAATAAAATAGAAATACATGGAAAATACTAGTATATATACGGGCCGTGTACAACGTCTTCTTCCCCGATCGGCATAACCCATAGCCGCCCCACTTTTTAAAACTTCCTCTCCATTTTCCCATCAATCCACTCACAATTAGACTTAGCCGTAGTTGAACTTTTTGAAGCTCTTCCCTTCCTCTCCAATCTCTGACAAGTTTCATTCGATTTCACGCCCCGTAGCTCTCGAATTTCGAGCCCCAACCCGCAGCCTAAAAGCCGCCGCCGCCCCCTGTACAGCCCGCCGCACCCCCCTATTTCCTCGGCGTGGATGCGCCTCTCGTAGCTCTCCAATCTCCCGCAAACCGTTCGCAAAACCATCGACTATAGCTCCCGAAATCCGAATTCAAAGTTTTGAACTTTTCTGAAAACTTAAGGTATGAATATTTCAGATTTTGTGACGCTTTTAAGCATTACAGCGACAGTTGTTAAAAGTCAATTTTGATTTATTTGTATGAACTTCGAATTGAAATCTTTCAGATCCGTAAGTGCCGTGACTTTGAACACGAGACCTGATCAAATCCGAACCTTCCTTTCAAATCCGAGCTAGGTGAGTATTTATTTTTAATATAATTTAATTAATTTAATTATTATTATTGTTGTGTTATGTGTAATCGAAAATCAAACAAGTAGATCTGCGATGAATGTTGCCATGGGATGGATTCAAATTGTTGTGATGCTATGATTTTAGATCCGTTATTTTTAATCATAGATCTGTTAATTAAAAACATAGATCGGTAGGAAAAATTAGATTTTTTTCCCGTTTAAATTTGTTGAAGTATGCCTTATGGTTATGAATCATGTATAAATCTATCATCATATACGTCGTTATGCAATTCACATTATTTTAACGTGAATTAAAGTAGGAATTTACATCGTTGTGAAATTTACATCGTTATGCAACTTACATTATTTTATTGTGGATTAAAGTAGGAATTCATATCGTTATAAAATTTACATTTTTATGGTGTCAATATTAAGTAGAATTTGACATATGATAACATTTACATTTTTATATGTAAATTATATAGGAATGTACACTGTATTGTAAAAATTACATTTTTCTTTGTAATTAACATATGAATTCCATCGTATGTGAAAATTTACATTTTTATATGTAAATTATAAAGTGAATTAATGTCGTATGTTAAAAATTACATTTTTCTTTGTAATTATAAAGTGAATTCCATCATATGTTAAAAATTACATTTTCCTTTGTAATTATAAAGTGAATTCCATCATATGTTAAAAATTACATATTTCTTTGTAATTATAAAATGAATCCCATCATATGTCAAAAATTATATTTTTCTTTGTAATTATAAAGTGAATTTCATCGTATGTTAAAATTTACATTTTTATATGTAAATTATAAAGTAAATTTCATCGTATGTTAAAATTTACATTTTTATATGTAAATTTTATAGAGAATTACACCGTAGGATAAAATTACATTTTTATATGTAATTAAAACATGAATTTACATTGTGTGTTAAATATTACATTTTTATATGTAAGGTCGATAGGAAATTATACCGTATGATAAAAACTACATTTTTCATTGTAATTAAAGGATGCAATTTCATTGTATGATAGAATTTACATTTTTCTCATATATATATATGTAACATAGAATGGGAATGAACATTAGAAATGAAATTTATTTATTTTATATGTAATAAGATGTAGGAATGTGGCTTGAGATTAAAATTATATTTTTACAATGTGAATTAGAAGTAGTGTTTGCATTGTAATTAAAAATCATATTTTTACAATGTGAATTAGGAGTAGTGTTTGCATTGTAATTAAAAATCATATTTTTACAATGTGAATTAGAGGTAGTGTTTGCATTGTAATTAAAAATCATATTTTTACAATGTGAATTAGGAGTAGTGTTTGCATTGTAATTAAAAATCATATTTTTACAATGTGAATTAGAGGTAGTGTTTGCATTGTAATTAAAAATCATATTTTTACAATGTGAATTAGGAGTAGTGTTTGCATTGTAATTAAAAATCATATTTTTACAATGTGAATTAGGAGTAGTGTTTGCATTGTAATTAAAAATCATATTTTTACAATGTGAATTAGAGGTAGTGTTTGCATTGTAATTAAAAATCATACTTTTACAATATGAATTAGAGGTAGTGTTTGCATTATAATTAAAAATCATATTTTTACAATGTGAATTAGAAGTAGTGTTTTCATTGTAATTAAAAATCATATTTTTACAATGTGAATTAGAAGTAGTGTTTGCATTGTAATTAAAAATCATGTGAATTAGAAGTAGTGTTTGCATTGTAATTAAAAATCATATTTTTACAATGTGAATTAGAAGTAGTGTTTGCATTGTAATTAGAAATCATATTTTTACAATGTAAATAGGAAGTAGAGTTTGCATTGTAATTCAAATCTTACCTTTACAATGTAAATAGGAAGTAGAGTTTGCATTATAATTAAAAATCTTATTTTTACAATGTAAATAGGAAGTAGAGTTTGCATTGTAATTTAAAATCTTATTTTTACAATGCAAATAGGAAATAGAGTTTGCATTGTAATTAAAATCATATTTTTACAATGCAAATAGGAAGTAGAGTTTGCATTGTAATTAAAATCATATTTTTGCAATGTAAATAGGTAGTAGAATTTGCATTGTAAATAAACTTACATTTTTATATGTAAATTTAGAATGGGATTCACTGCAAATATAAGTTACATTTTTATTATGCAACCAAGATGAAAATGTACATGGAAGTTGAAATTTACATTTTTATATGTAATTTAAAAGTAGGATTTTGAATGTATCAAAATTTACATTTGTGTTACATGTAAATAAAAAATATAGGAATCTGCATAGGAATTAAATTTACATTTGTATGTAAATAAAAAGGATGGAATTTACATTTTTCAATGTAAGTGAAGAATGAATTTAGGATGAGATAATATTATTTTCATTTTCAAATGAATTAAAATTTAGTAAGTACCGGTAATTGTGTAGAGGGTTGTTTTAATCAAACGACGTTATTAAGATTCAATGAATATATATATATAAATATAATTAAAATTAAACGAATAAGGCGTGGTAGTTCGCGTTTTGAAATCGTACTTTTAAACGACTATACAAGAAGATCCGACCGTCGGATTTTCTTGAAACTGAAACCATTAGGACCGTCTTGGAAAAATCTTTCCAAAGATATATACTACGTTTAGATCCAACGGCTAGATTCTGAGAAATGTGAAAATCAAAATTGGTTGAATGCAGCGCCATAGTCGCCTATGGATTTAAGGCGTCGTTATATAAAAATTTAATTATTTTAATAATTAAAATAGGAATGAATCATTAATAAAAATAATTATTAATGTATAAGAAGGATTATATATATATAAACGAGGATTATTTGGGAAGTCCGAGTTCTCTCATTCTAAATAATCAAACGACGTTAATTGAAGTATGAAGATGGCGTATGAAGACCATAAATCTTCCCTCGAATGGACAACGATCGAGGCCTTGATTTGACTTGCTCCCAATTCAAGAGTCATGGTCATTGCCCAGACGTACATGTTGATTTCACAGGTTTGGCTTTCACTCAGACCCAGAGCATAAGCTAATAAATGGATTGTGTGTCTGACATCATACTCTATCAAAATATCATGTTATTGATCTTTTCTCGAAGGTATGGAAGTTTGGTGGCGAAGAATTTATTCTCTTGCTTAACACCCGTTCATATATTTCTTCAAAGGATTGGTAGTACGATATGGAGTGATGATGTGGCACGCTAAGATGCATAGGATCAAGGTTTTGTTGAAAAACAGGCCTTGTGGGACGATCAAAGCATAGCCTGTTTAGGCATAGCTTTGTGTACAGCGTGACTTCGCGAGCCTCACACACCGGCGGAGTCTAAAACGGGAGAAGGGAACGCAGGGAGAGCAGCACGTTTCTTTCTAGCTAGAAGTGGTTATTGGGTTTTAACACGGGCCAACATTTTACTTATGTGGATGATGGAATGAGGCGCCTCGTGTAACAACCCGTATTTTCAATAACCTGTTATAACAGAAATCGAGGCAGAATTTAATTTATGAATCTGAATCAAGGGAAACGGGCTACGCCATTGCGTTCGTCTCGGAAAAATATGCGAAATAGAGTCCGAGTTTTCGAAAATCGGAGTCCGTATGACCCGATTAAGGCCCAACAAAGTTTTCAGAAAATTTCTAAATAAAAACAGATTTTTCAAAATTCAAATCTAAGTTTGGAAATTGGGCCAGTTGGGCCAAGGCGGGAAAATTCCCGCCACAGTACCCAAGTCGACAGCCCTGTCGACTTAGGAGTCGACTGGGTCTGACCAGGTCGACAGCCCTGTCGACTTGGCTGTCGATTTGGCTCAGACGCCCAGTTCTGCCTGGTGCACCATTTTGGGGTTTGTGTTGAGCTTGGGGGCCAGATTCGATTTGGAGGGTTGAGATGAGAACTAGGGTTTAATCCTATGGTCTAAATCACTAGCCTAATCTATAAATAAGACCCTAACCTACCCTAAATCATCATTAATCTATCCTACAACTAAACTATGGCAAAATCAATCCTCCCATGGCCTCCACTCTCTTCATAAATTCCTAAATCAATTTTCAAGAAATTTCCATGCATACAAGTGTATTTAGGCTTGTATGATCCTCTTTAGCTTGCATTAAAGTCTTGTTTCTCTATTGGCATCATAAAGGAGGAGTCTTGATCAAGTTTGCTTACATTTTGGGGTTTTAATTAGTTGCATAAGGGGGTTTCTTACATTTGCTATACTCATTTGAGTCGTCATAGCATTGTAAGCCTATTTCTACTCTTGTATTTTAACTATGAAGTTAATATGTTATGTTGCAAGTTGAGTTTGGGGTTAATCATGATATGTGCTTTGATCTTATGATTTTATGCATAAGCTTACTCTATGCATGTTAGTAAAGTCATTACCTTGGCTTTATGCATAGAAAGATATGATCTTTGGTTGGAAAGGTTGCATGATGCAACTTTGAAACTCTTATAAACCTTGTATTAACATGCATATAATGTTATATGCATGTTACTAGTTCTTATCTCATGCTATCTATGGCCATGTTCCGCCTATTTGCCAAGTTTAATGTTATGCATGCATATGAACCTTATGCAAGTTGAAACCATGTTATGCATGCATATGAACCTTATGCAAGTTGAAACCATGTTATGCATGCATATGAACACTATGCAAGTTAAAATGATGTTATGCATGCTTATGAATATCTTGCAAGTTGATAACATGATATGTAAGTTTATGATCACATCTTTATCTCATATGCCACCATGTTTAACTTGTGGCTCCAACACCTTTATGTCATGATTTTGCCAAGTTCCCTCTTTCTATCCTTTATGCGCTATTGCGATATGTAAAGCGAGGGGATTGCGTTTGGGGTTGGGTAAACTTAAAAGACATAAAAACATAAGCTTGGGAATTTATATTAAGTTAGGTCTACCCATTGGGAATTTACCTATTAAGTTAGGTCTACCCAATTGCTTGAAAATTTGTAATGTGTTTTGAAAATATGATGGACATGACACTTAGACAACATGAGGATGGCCAACTCGAGGTTGGGTTGAGCTTGTAGCATAAACCTACCCGGAACCGACCGGCTTAACTAGTGGCTACAAGCAATAAGACCCAATGTGAGTAGTTGGTCATGTTGCACGTGAAACCCGAGGTTAGACTAAGTTGTGGTGTAAACCTACCCGGACCCGCCCGGCCTAACTAGTAACCACAGCAAGGTCTAATGTGAGAGGTTGGGTGCATTAAATTAATTAATGCCACATGGTAGGGTTAAGTCATGGACCGCTTGAATACTTAACCAATTAAACACGATGGGTTGGTAGGGTTAAGTCATGAACCTTGGGTACACTTAACCAACTTAGTACTTGGATGAGTTGGGTTAACCACGTTTAACCCATTAAGGAAACCCTAGTTACGTGGTCCTTTGCACCAGTAACCCTCTTGGTTGTGTCATGATACCCTAGGGACTAGGCTAGGGTGGGGCACGATTACTGGGATGACATGTAAGCGACCAAAACGACGGCTGTGTAGGTGCGTCGGTGTAGGTTCAGGCGGGCCATGGTCGTGCACATGGTCCGGAGTTGAAAAAGCAGGCACGGGCACCAGTAGGTTTAAACTGTGCGTGCTTGGTTTGTGTCAGCGGTTGACACCCTAGGACTTGATACACCCTAGGGTGGGCCTAGCACAGTTTAGCTACACTTCGTAGTTGGGCCGTATGACACCGACACTTGACGAGTTAGGCTTTAGGAGAGCCGATCGACTAGACCGTGCTAGTTGGACCTTGATGTAGGTCATTCATGATGTTGGGTCAAACTTGGGCCTGGGGATCACTTCTTGTTTACACTTGACATGACTTGTGAAACTAGTACACTTGGTGCAAACCTCAACCTTGTATATGCGGTGCCACACTTGATCTATCTTGTTGACTTTTTTTCCATGCCAGTTATCATCCTATGACTCATCCTTGTTTGCATATACAGTTAACTTTATTAGTTGTTGTACAATAGTAGGTAGGACTTACCAGTCTTTTGACTGACCCATTTTCTTTCGCCTCTTTTCTTTCGTTCCCCCCCCCCCAGGTTTACAGGGCGGGAATACCGGCACTTAGCTTGGATCTTAGCAGCTTTTCTTGGATAGCTCATGTATGCTTTGGACTTGAGCTCGCTATGGTTTTCTACCTTGGGGATAGCTACTTTATGTTTTCCTTTCCAGTTTCAAGTTTTATGTTTCTAGACTTTGTTTATGGAAAATAATGATCAAGTACTGTGTTGTAACTTAACTTATGGTTTTGATATGCTAGTTTTTATCCGCTGCTATATTTACTCTGTCTTTACTTATATGTTCTGTCTTGTGATATCTGCATGCATGCTTACCTTGTTTAAACGCCCCTCCAAAGTCAGTACCCTTGCAAGAGTGGCACAGGCGGAGGTGGGGTGTTACACCTCGGATGATAGGTCCTATAGGACTGGGAAACGTGTGTTCAGGAATAACTAATCCGCAACTCGTATGGTGGACCGGCCCTGCAGCTTTCCAAGGGTTCACTACGGGGGATCCTGAGACATTAGCTAGAGTGTCTCGAATCGGTAGGATCTCCTCCCTAGTCTTGACTCATGATGGAAACCAAAATCCAAATACGACCCTGCGGATTTGATTGTATTACTAGTATGGAGGCATAGTAGTATGGGATACTATTCTTCCTAGGATTTCTACATTTACTTTGAAATGTTTTAATATATACTAATAATAATATTAAACTCGTATTTGCCGTATTTAGCATGTTTAATCACTATAAGGTAAAACCCTATCCTCTAGTTTGTGTTGCATTGTGTGATGGGACCTGGGTCTTATGGTGATTCCATTTTTCTAAAAAGCATAACGTTGTTGTACGATTTACTTATCATTTATTCTGACACTTTTATGCACGGCAATCCATTAGAGTAAACCTGTTCCGCGTTAGCGGCGTGGTCTTTGGATTTTTCCTATTAATAGTGATTAAGTAGTTAAGAATTCTCACACCAGTCCCACGACTGACCCGTTGTTTGTTTCCACCATTTTGCAAACTCGGGTGCCCTTCTTTCTACACGGGCAGCCAAGTAAACAGGTTTATTCTACGCTTGGAGTCTTTTCTTTGGAGCTGCTTACTATCTTCCTTGAATTTGCTTGTGGAGATGTGATGACTAGAAGCTTAAAGACATCTATCATTCGCTGCTTTTGCATTTTTCTTCTTTTTATTCCAGACATTAAACTTGGTTTATTCCACGTTGTTTAAGTTGGAGTTGGAACTTATTTCTTTTTCTGCAAACTTGATGTAATAAGTTAGAATTCTGTGACTGTGGATTTTCTGTGGTTGATGACATTATATTTCCGCTGCTATGATGTTGTTACTCTTTGAATTTCCTATGCTATGTTGTATCTGTGATGTATTATTGTATTTATGTTGTATTCCAAATGATTATTCCTTACTTTCATTCCGTGGAAGTTTGGGGTCATCACACGAAAACTCCCACAATGCCACTTCGAACTTCACCTTCTCCGTCTTCGACTTAGGATAACGAGCTGGCCAACATAGCCGAAAAGCACCGAGAAGGGTACATCGTCCCTGAGGATACTATCTCTCCTGAAAAGTCGACGTCTTCCGATAAACCGCCAATAGATGCTTCCCAGGGGGATGCCCCTAGTACCGATGATCCTGTATTTCAGGGTTTAGGAGATCTCCCCTTACCTGAAACTATCTACACTTCAGAGGATTTTGGTACAAATCCTTTTGTTTTTACTTCTTCAGAAGAGACCACTCCCGCTAAGGCCAAAGAGCCCACTCGCACTAGTCTGGCTTCGGACTCGGATTTGTCGGGGGAAACACCATTTAGGATGCACTTAACACAATAGCACCACATTTCACAGCACTTAGTTCTCATGAGAATACTGATTCTGAATTCCATTTGTATTGTTGCATAGGTACAATGTCTCGTGCTCACTATGACATCAGGAAACTTCGTCGCAGCATGACTAGACCCCCTTCTGATGTTGAGCATGATCGTCGCGAAGGCCGGGGTAGAGAGGATAAAAGGCCTTATGACTCTTATCAGTCGCGGACCTCGCGCTCTCGCTCCCCCGTTCGGTCGGATTTTGAACGATACAAAGGCTATCAAGGCCATCGAGGAGAAGACACGTCGCAGTCAAAAGATCGAACCTCTTCTCAAGAAAAACATGGTAGGGAAAGAAGTCCACCGAAAGAAACCAGCTCTCGAGATAAACATAAGGTTTTCGATAAGCGACCTAGGAAGGGTGATACGGCCGTCGTGCCCGCTCATCCTAAGGATACTGAGCTAACATATCGCGCACCTCAACCATTGGATGTTGAAGCTAAAGTCAAGCGAGCATATTTGGAGAAACAATTCCCTGAACACTACTTTGAAAACCTGACTTTCTTACCCGCTCTCGAGCCTATTTCCTCAAGGTGGGCTGACGAGGCTTAAGCCAAGATTGATGTAGTGGAGAAACAATATTCAGAAATGTTCAAGTATTCGCGTAACCTCTCCAGAATCATTCGAACTTTAATCACGGATACTGAGTCAATGAAAAACACTGCAGCGGCTGACGTAAAAGCCTTGAAGAACTTGGAGAAAGACCTTGAGAATACACAGGCCCAACTTGCCGTTGCTCAGCGGGACGCTACCAACTTCAAGCAGCAGTTTGAAGAGCTACAAAAACGTCATCATGACTTGCTCGAGTCTCATAGTCAGGAGCACTTGGAGCTGAAAAAGCAAGCAGAAGATGCTAAATCGGGTAATGCCAAAATGCAACTTGCTTTCACCGCTCTTGAGCAAGAAAAGGCCGAGTTAGCGAGGAAGAATGCTGAATTGGAAAAACGCAACGCTGACTTGGCTTCCAAGTTGGTGGAGGCAGAGAATAGGGCTGCCCTAACGGAGGGTAATGTTGAAAGTGTTATTAAATCCGCTGAAGAGACCCGCAAGCAGCTGTCAGAGGCCGAAGAGGAAATGCATGGTTTCGGCGAACTAATGATCAAATTCTTTGCACGTATAATCCGCCGCCGAAACATCTCTTGGATCGAAGATTATCTGACTACCTTGGTCCAAGTATGGAGTCAAATCGTTGAATGGGAGAAAGTGGAACTCAAGGTAGAATCCGTCGACGAGGACAAACTTATGGAGAAATATCTAAGAGATGATGAACCAGAATGCCTAGCCGAGGGACGCCGCCTCATCGCTGCTACTATGGAGGAAGAGAAGCGGAAGGCTAAACTAAAGAACATCTTTGAGGCTGGTTCTTCTTCCATTGCCTCTGAAACTTCTGAAGTAGAGGGATATGACCCCGAAAACCGGGGATCCCTTGGGCATCTCTTTTATCCCCCATACCCGAGACGGCGTCGGAGACGGCAGTCACTCCAGCTGAGAAGTCATCAGAAGGTATTTCTACCTTTTCACCTCAATTCGTCAAAGCTGTCTCCACTTTTCATCACATAATCAGGCAATCAATGAAGGACTCTTTATCTTCTCCTGATTTGATAATCGTTGCTTCTCATTCTGTAGGTGTTGAACCGACCGAAACAACTGACATGCCCCAGGGAACCACTACCGGAGCAAAGCCCGCGGAGAAGGCTCAAGGGGAGAAGGACAACGCTGCCACAGCAGAGTCAGGAAGGGAAACTGAATTGCCTAAAGCTGATGCTCCTCATGACGACGAGATGATAGACGCCTTGAAAGACGATGGCGATGGCGAAGGGCACAAGGAAGACCCTGATGTGGCTATAATCGGGGATCCTAAAAGCGCTGATGACATCACTCTGGCTGAAATGAAAGCCGAACAAGATAGACGTATGCAGCAAAAAGTTGAAGACCTGGACCCCGAAAGCCGTAAGCCTCTTGCAGTGGTGGATGCCGGATCAAGGTTAGTTGTTAAGATTTCGACTAGGTCTATTACAGAAGAGCTTGCTAAAAAGTCTTCTCTTGATTCCAGTGTTCAACTCCTGGGGAAAAATCAACCGATTCCAGCATTTCGGTCACCGGGAGGAAAAATCCAAGGCGCGTTCTAACCGATGCCGAAAGGGAGGCGAAGTATGCTCAGAAGGCTGCTAAAAAATCCAAGTCCACTCCAAGGTCTTAGTAATGAAGTGCTTTGTTTATGGCTTCTTGATTGGCCCGCAATTATTGCAGCGAGCGCGGCCCTCGCATCTTCTTTTTTGCTTGTTTTCGTTGTACAAACTCACATGTTTGTGAATAAAAATAGTTTATTTCCTGCAATGTCTGATAGTTTTTAGTTCAGTACTTAAATGAAAAAACACAAGTATGTCAAATTAAAGTCATATAATGAAGTCATTACTGGAGGAAACATGTATATGTATACATGCCCCCAGTCAATCTCGAATAACTGAGCAAGAACTATTCAAGATTAAATTAAATTAAAGAGTTCAAATGTCCCCGATTCTCTGACGAGGGCCATATTCCTTTCATTATTGATGCATGTTCTTTCTGGCATATTTATACTCTCCTGTCTCATATCCAGGTTAGAGTTTTCGCTGAGGCGGTCTCTCATCTGGGTGCACCTTCACGCCTCAGAGTTCGTCGTCTTCCCGTCCTTTATACTCTCTCTCGATTCTTGAGAGTTAGAGTTGAGAATGTCGTCTTCCCATTCTTCTGTATTTGGTCATACAGTCAGTCATTTTATTTACTCCTGCACATGGGTCATCCCCAGTCTTCTAAGTTTAGTTCAACATTTCGTGTTTCACATTCATGATAGGATATTTGTCGATCGTATAAATAATGCAGGAAAGTAAATGACACAGGATATTTTTATAGTGGTTCAGCTAAGTCGTAGCCTACGTCCACTTTATAATCTTTTGTTAATATAAACGGGCTTTTCTAGGCAAGTCATGCCTTTTTATAGGGTTCATAAAAAACAAAAGAAAATACAACATCTCTAATTCAAATATCGCATCAAGTGCTGGGCATTCCAAGCCCTAGGCACTTCTTCACCATCTATGGTCGTTAACTTGAAAGCTCATGTCTCAAGTTTCCTTTGGACGGCGAATGGTCCTTCCCACTTTGGACTGAGATAAGGAAGGGATGGAAAAACTCGCTTTAGCACCAAATCCCTTAGCTCAAAGGTTCTAAAGCGAACTTTCATTTCATAATAGCGTGCCATCGGACGTCAATGTCTTGACGCACGCAAGTCTGCCTCGTCCCTTTGCTCTTCGACTTCATCAAGGGACTCGAGGAGGAGTGCCCGATTCGTCATCGGGTCATAATATGTCACCCTGTGGGAGGGAACTTCAAGCTCTACCGGGATTACTGCTTCTGAACCAAATGAGAGAGAGAAAGGAGTATAGCCGGTAGTTGTCTTAAACGTTGTCCGATATGCCCACAAAGCCAAGGGCAATTCATCCACCCATTTTGCTTTTGCACACTCCAACCGCTTCTTGAGGATGAATTTTATGACTTTATTTATTGCTTCTACTTGCCCATTCGACTGTGGATGGGCTACTGCAATGTACCGCTTGTCAATCTTGTATTTCTGGCAGAAATTTCTGAATTCGGCGCCATCGAACTGGGTTCCATTATCAGTTATAATGGTCCTTGGAATCCCAAATCGGCATATGATATTTCTAACCACGAAACTTATCACCTTTCTCGCTGTGATTTTGGTTAAGGGCTCAGCTTCCACCCACTTCGTAAAATAGTCCACGGCGACTATTGCATACTTCGCTCCTCCTTTGGCAATCGGTAGAACTCCGATGATGTCAATTCCCCACATGGAAAACGGCCACGGACTCACCATCGACTTGAGCTGGGTCGGTGGTGCTCTGGGGATCTTGGCGAACCTCTGGCATTTGTCGCAGCGTCATGAGTAATCAGCTGCATCTTTATTAATAGTGGGCCAAAAATACCCATACCGCAACACCTTTTTTGCTAAAGTATGACCCCCCGTATGATCTCCACACTCACATTCGTGTACTTCCCTTAGTACACGCTTGATGTCGTCGTGCGCTATACACCGTAACAGGGCATAGAAAGTCCTTGCCGATAAAGGGTATTATCTTGAAGGACGTATCTGGTAGCTTTGCGAATTATGGCTCGCCTCTCACTTTTCTTTGGCGGGAGTACTTCATTTCTAAGGAAATTCTTGATTGGGGTCATGCACGACTCCCTTTCCGGTTCAACTTCGAAAGCTAATTCAATTTCCATTAACTCAAAGCTTGGCGATCCCAATGTCTCAATTGGAAACATTTCGGTTTCCTCCGGATTGTCGGAACTTGCCAGCTTCGCTAGCCGGTCTGCCTTCTGGCTTTTAGCTCTTGGGATATGCGTTATGTTATACCGTTCCAAGTTGCTCAACAGCTCCTTCACCTTTCCAAGATAGGTAATAAGTCGAGGTCCCCGGCCACAAACTCCTTTCGCACTTGGTAGACGACTATTTTGGAATCGTAGAATATATCTAATGCCTTTATTCCGAATTCCTTAGCAAGTTTCAGCCCGGCAATCAGGGCTTCATATTCAGAGTCATTATTGGTCGCTGAAAATTCTAGTCGCAGAGCATAATATAACGATCGTCCTTCAGGAGTAACTAAGACGACTCCAGCTCCGGACCTTCGGTCGTTCTTGGCTCCGTCTGTGTATAACTTCCATGGATCTAATTCTTCCTCTGATTTGACCACCTTATCATCGATCGTTTCCTCCTCCCGAATTGTGAGCTCTGCTATAAAATCAGCCAAAGCTTGCCCCTTGATCGATCTCCGCGGCTAAAAGTTTAAATCAAACTGACTTAATTCAATATTCCACTTGATCAACCGTCCTGATGCTTCAGGTCTTTGCAACACCTGTCTCAGAGGCTGATCAGTGTATATGATTATTGGGTGAGCTTGAAAATAATGGCAAAGTTTTCGGGAGGCGATCAGGAGGCTGTAAGCAAGCTTCCCAATCCTTGGGTAGTTACGTTCTACGGCTGCCAATTTCTTACTTACATAATATACCGGTCTTTGCACCTTGTCTTCTTCCCTGACTAAGGCGGTGCTAACGGCATGAGCCAATACTGCTAGGTAAAGAAACAGCTCTTCATGATCCACTGGCTTCGACAAAATTGGTGGTCTCTCTAGTAAGTCCAATAGATTTCGAAAGGCCTCAACACAGTCCGGAGTCCATTCAAAATTTTTCTTACCCCTTTTTATTAGGTCAAAAAAGGGGATGCATTTGTCTGTTGCTTTGGAGATAAATCTACTCAACGCAGCCACTTTCCCTGTAAGACTTTGGACATCCTTGATTCTTCGTGGTTCCTCAATGTTCCTTATCGCTGCTATCTGACTGGGATTAATTTCAATTCCTCGAGATCTCACGATGAAACCTAGAAATGTTCCAGATGCCACCCCAAACGAGCACTTCAAAGGATTTAGCTTCATTCGATATTTTCGCAGGATACCGAACATCTCTGCGAAGTCTTGCGTATGGCTAGAGGACTATCTCGATTTGGCAAGCATATCATCCACATAAAACTCCATAGTCTTCCCTATTTGGTTATAAAACATCCTGTTCACCAAGGGTTGGTAGGTAGCTCCAGCATTTTTCAATCTGAAAGGCATGACTACGTAGCAGTACAATCCAAAATTTGTAATAAAGCTCGTGTGCTCTTGATCGGGCACATGCATGGGAATCTGGTTGTACCCGGAGTATGCATCCATAAAAGAAAGAATTTCATGTCCCGCCGTCGAATCCACAAGCTGGTCTATTCTGGGGAGTGGGAAGCTATCTTTCGGGCAGGCTTTGTTCAAGTCTGAAAAATCAATACACGTCCGCCACTTTCCGTTTGACTTCTTTACCAAAACAGGATTCGATATCCAGTCGGGATATGTCAAATCTCTAATAAATCCGTTCTCTTTCAGGTTCTCCACTTCTTCTTTCAGAGTTGCCGACCTCTCTGGGCCCAACATACGTCTTTTTTGCTTTACAGGCAGGTGTTTCGGGTTTATACTCAACGAATGACTCATGATGGATGGTGATATCCCACACATGTCAGCGTGGGTCCAACTGGGATCCAACTGGGATCCAATCTTCAAAATTTTTGCTGGATCAGCTTCATCAATGGGTATATCCATTGTCGTTTTGTTAGGAGTTGCCTTTCTATCCTCAGGTTCCTCATCTTCTCTGGGATCTAGGTCCTCAGGCATTCCCTTGGGCAACTCCTTCGGGGCTGATCCCTCTAATTGCTACGCCGAACCCTCCTTTGGAGGAGGTAAAGTACTTTTAGTATCGATGTTGAGTCCCTTCATCAGCATCTTTAATTCAACAATATAACAAGCTCGCCCGGAGACTTGGTCTCCCCTCATTACTCCTGTTCCGGCTTCAGTTGTGAACTTTAGCAATAAGCACCATGGTGCGATACAAGCCCTGAACTCTGCAAGGGCAGTCCTTCCTAAAAAAGCGTTGTAGGGCGAATCGATTTCTAGCACTACGAACTGAAGCATTCGTACCCTTCGACGATCCCCTTGTCCCAACGTCACGGGTAACTCTATATACCCCATTGGAGCTGTCGATGCCCCATTGAAGCCACAGATCCAACCTTCACATGGCTTCAAATCTCCAGACTCGAGTCCCATCTGATCAAATGACTTCTTAAACAGAATGTTGACAGAGCTTCCATTGTCTACTAGTACCTTATGAACCAATGCCGGCCCGATAGTAGCGGTAATAACCAACGGATCTTCAGTAGGCGATTGGATTCCGGTGTCGTCTCTGCTACGGAACACCACATCATCGAACATTGTCCTCTACTGTTTCACAGGGGTGATATCTTCCAAATCATTACACTCGTCCACATCTATGTGCTTAACTGCATTAACGTATCGGTCCATTGCTCTGAACCTGTGGATGGGTGGATGGGGTCCACCTACTATGGTGTTAACGACAATCCCTTTGCCCTTTTGTTGCGTTATAGGCTTGGGAGCAGACTGATTCTGGTTTGGGGCCTATCCTCCTTGCCCCCGTCCCTTGGGACAGCCTTATACTCATCCAACTTACCTTCACGCAACAACTTCTCAACCACATCTCTCAAGTGTCGACATTCGTTCGTTGAATGTCCGTGGGTTCCGTGAAATAAACAAAATTTTCCGGTAGCAATTTCTTTCTCTGTCGAATCTCGTGGCGGTGGTTTTTCGTATTGCAAAACATTATACGTATCCAAATAAATGTTCTCCAATGTATCATTCAACGGTGAATAATTTTCAAAAGTCTGGAACCGGGGTCTTTTGTCAGAATTACTTCCTCGATTCCTGTTTCTCCTATTACCATTCCCATTACGGTTGTTGTTGCCCCCGTTTCCATTATTATTGTTTCCATTCTTGTTTCCAACATTCGCTTCGACTTTCCCAAAGCTTTCTCTAGACTGCTTTACAGCAACATTACTCTAAACAGCTTCTTTTTAGGTTGCTCTGGACTTCCTCTTTCTGTTTGCCCGTGCTTCCTCCCGTCTTAACTGAATATTGGCCTTCTCATAAAACAACTCTCCTGTGGGAGGTGGCTTCCTAGAAAGATAATCTCCAAACTCTGAATTAGGATCAACTCCCTTCATTAAGGCCATCAAGATGGTAGGCTCATGAGGGTCGCTGACTTCTGTTACAGCTAAATTGAAACGGTCTAGATACGACTTCAAGGACTCACACGGTGCTTGCTTAATTCTCGATAATTCGATAACAGTCTTAGACTTTCGGGCGTGAAGTCGGAATTGATTCACAAAACGTTCACTTAATTCTTTGAAATTCGATATCGATCGAGGAGGAAGTCGGGTAAACCATAGTAATGCTACGTCTTCTAAGTAAATTGGGAAAGCCTTACACTTCACAGCGTCAGGAGCAGCCGCAACATTCATAAACCATGCGTATCGTATCAGATGTTGTCCCGGGTCAGTTCTCCCATTATATTTGTCCATCTGCGGCAAATTAAATCGTCGGGGGAACTGAAAGTTAAGAATGTCATCAGTAAAGGGAGTATGGCTTCTCTCAATACCATAATCTTCATTGGTGTAATTTCGACTCTCAGACATGATCTAGCGCACCATAGCCCATACATCAGCACTGGTCAAGGGTCGTTCAGGCTCCCTGGCCCTGATATTCGGGTTTCCTCTGGGCTCCTAATCAGGGGGCACCCTCCGTCTTCTAGCGGCTTCTGCTTTGCTTTGCTCCCTACGTTCCTGGTCGATCTCGGGAGGAAGGGGCTGAATCATTTGTCCCTGAGTGGGGTTGGTAAGGTTAGGATCTATAGGCAGAACATGAGATCCTCGCATTGGTAACATCATAGGCTATCTCAGGCTCGGGTCATTGGGTCCTAACACACGAGCAGCATCTTCGCAGGATCCCAGAGATCCGAAAGTCATTTCTTCCAAATTCTGAGGTCGTTCAAGCGGCCGTCTTTCACGAGGTCGCTCTTCCTCTGAGGAAGAAGACTGATCCACTGCAGTGTGATGAACTGGGGAAGGGGTCCTTTGCCTGCGAAGCTCGCCAATCTCCCTACTCATGGTTCTCACATTCTCTTGCATCATAAGGTTGGTGCGCTCGTGGATTCTCATAGCCTCCCTAGTGCTCTCAAGCATGTCGAGAAGGTGCGAAAAATCTCCTTGTGTGACAGGCGCAGACGGATTGATCTGATCATTGGCCCTGGTGGCTGGAGTCGGAGCATTTGGAGGGGCTCGAGTAGAGGTTCCAGCATCACCTAGAGTCGGGTCGGATCGGAGCAAAGTGACCTGGCCGGATCGGTTCGGGTTGGGGAGCGCACCTCTTCAACATCTTCTATTCGGGTTGGATCGGAGCTTCCCTCTGCGACCGGTTCGGATTCCCTGAGCCAGTCCGATCCGCTCCCAAGCTGTGCCCATGAGACCTCGTCACGACCGCGTTTCGCTGATCTTCGCCAACTTCATTCCCTCGACTGGTTTGAACTTCCTTGCCTTTTCCTTTGGCCATAATTCTTCAATAATCAACCAACAAGTACTTAAAAGCTTCGGAAATTGGGGATTAACTTCTTTGAACTCAACGGTCCAAAAGGTAGAACGATAATCCAGAAAAACAGAGAATTCAAATGATTCTCAGTGAAAGCACCAAAATGTTGGACCAAAAAGTGGTTCTAACACCCAAGTTGACTAAAATTCTAATAAAATGAGATTAAAAACAGAAAGTAGACACGAGATTTATAGTGATTCCACGTCAAAGAGCCTACATCCACTTTATATCACTTTGCTTGATGATGTAGATGAAAGTACAACAAGATATTCACTCAATCTCACTCATTTTTCATATACATTCATTCAATTATATTCAAAATACACCTTGAATGACGATTTGGATTGTTTGGGAGTACTGGAATTCAGTTCTGAAGGATACTCAAACTCTCAAAGTGCAAAAAGATCCTCTCAAATGCATTTTGAGGTGGTATTTATAGATGGAAAATCTTCCTGAATTCGGATCGGATCAGGTCCACGTGGCTCCTATCCTGCCACTTTCGGGTTCATATGGATTTTAGTGTTGACAGCGCACCAAGTTAGTGGCCAATATGGGTAGGAAGTGGATGTAACTACCCCGAATATCTAGAGATCATGGGGGTGTAGCAGTTGACAACTAGGTTCGTATCGGATCGATTTTAACAAATGGGGTTCGGATCGGATATACCATCCCCGATCCGGTCAGATTAGCATGCGCCCCTTTTCTCGACGTATGTTGGTTTGATTTTGTCTGAAGTACTCCGATCCGATCCGGATGCTTGGCAGAATTTTCTTCTACAACTGATTCTTTCGTCTTTGTGTAGCCTATTTCACAAAGTAGGCTAACATCACGTAATGGAATCAAAAAATGAAATGGTTTGAAAACCTTATTTATAACATGCAATTCAACATAGGCAAACGATCGAAAAACCAAGCAACAAAAATCAAGAGAAAGAAAAATCAAATCATAATACTCACAGTTTTTTCGATCGACTGAAACCCAAATCTTTCGACCACGATCAACAATTAATCAAAGGAATGGAGAGATTTTTTTAGAACATCTTTGAAATCTCAATTTGGGAAGAATAGCAGAAAACCATAATTTTTATTTTTGGTCGGTCACCATGAAGCAAACAAAGGAACTCGATTGTTTAAGTGTCAAAAAGGGGCCGACCTTATTTTTATTTAGGAGGGTTTTTATTTTTATTTTATTTTATTGTTTTATTTTTCCTTTAATAAATCATCCATTAGTTTTCTAGTGTTAATAAAACTAGGGGTTTTCTAGTTGTCTATAAAACTAGGGTACTACTAGTTATAAGGTTTATAAATAGGGTTTACGAATTACTGGTTTGTAACTTGGTGAAAATCTGATCTTGGGGATAAAGATCAGTCCAGGGTTTTGAGCGTAGGATTAGAGAAGGAGCAGGATTTGCAAGTTTGTAGGGTTTTGTAAGTGGGATCTATTTTAGTACCTAGTAAAATTCTTGCAAATTCAGTAGTAAGCAAGGTTTGCCGAAGCTGGGTGAAATCTGTGTTATTTTATTTCTGCATTTATTTTATCTGTTGAAATCTATGCTATAATAAATTTTAATATCTCATAAAAATTCAATAAACCATATTCACCCCCACTCAAGGGTTAATCTAGATCCAACTGAAATTCTCTTTTATTTCAGTTAACTCTTTTTGAAAAGACGTGCACTTATTACATTTGAGATTTCTTATTCTCTCAATTTTAATTTCAAGTTCATTCAAGACTGATTCTGATTTCATTAGTTTCTCTTGTTCAAAAATTTAATGTTTGGAATTAATCTTATCCAACTCCTTTTGCAAAGCAATGTTTTTACAGATTAGCACATTCTCTTTTTGTTTTGAACTCTTAATTTATTTTTCAATCTTTTGAAAATTTTCATTGAGAAGAGCTAAATCAGTTTTCAAGTTCATACAATTTTTGCAGTGGAAGTTTTTCAAGATTTTTAGATTTCGAAGATTTTTTTTTCTGTTGGAGATTATCAATAGTTTTAGTTAAATCTATACACATATAAACTAAATCTTCATATGAGAAATTTCTTATCTCATCGTCTGTTGAGTCTCCGTCGTTTCATCTATTTGAATTTTCATCTGTAAGACCTGTCAAGCACAAAAATGAATCTGAGTTACACTCCGAGGTTTTGACAAGTTGTCTTTTCTTCCATACAGCGCATCAAGAGTTTTCCGGACATCCTATGCAATTACATAGTGGGAGATATGATTAAGCGATTATTACTAATATAAGAATAAATAATATTCATAATACGAGCATTTGTAACTTTATCCCTCCTATCTTGCATATCACCCACATTGTCAATAATATTCCAATATTCAGAGTTAATAGATTTCAAATAGAATTTGAATTTCGATTTCCAAATCAAAAAAATATGTCCCATGGAAAATAATTGAATATTAATGGACTGACTCTCGTTAACTTGACAACTAGAACTATCCATGACTATAGAATTAATGAAAAATACCTTCTTTGATACCACTTGTAGGATCTATATTAACCCTATAAGGGGGTGAATATGGTTTATTGCAGTTTTAAGAGATATTGAAATTATCACAGCATAGATTTCTGGAGAGAAAATAAATGCAAAAAGTAAATGACACATATTTTACCCAGCTTCTGAAAACCCCTGCCCGTTGCTGCATTCCCAAGATTTCTACTAGGTATTAAAACAGATTCCCGCATACAAAGCCCGGTAAACTCGCAAACCTTGATACTGCTCTAATCCTGTGCTCATAACCCTGGATTGATCTTTCTTCCCAAGATCAGATTTCCCCTGAATTAAAAACCCATAACTCGTAAACCCTAAATATAAATCCTATAGCTGGTATGATCTAGCTTTATAGAAAAACTAGAAAACTAATGGACGATTACAAAAGAAATATAAAAACCAAAATAATAAAATAAAGCGGAAAACCCCCTTTTGAAAATAATAAAATTGGCCCTTTATTTCTTTATCCCTTGAAAAAAAATATCAGCTTCAAATATTTTCTTCAATGGTAGCCAAAAAATGTATGAAATTAAGGTTTTTGCTACCTAAATCGAATCGCAACTTCAAATCTAGAAGAATTTTTTGATGGCTCGACTGTCGTTGCTTGCTCATCAATTGATTTGGGAAATTTCGATCGAAACCTTTGTGAGTAATTCAAATTGTACTTTCTATTGCCCTCGTATTATTGCTTGTTTTCGATGATTAAAATAGTCGATGATGAATGGATATAAATAAGGTTTACAAACCCATAAGTCTCTGATTTCGTTCCATGTTATTGATTTGGTCTAATTTGCTACTTGAATGTTGCTTAATTAATTTGCCTTGTTTGATTTATGGAAACCTTTGTATGATTTTGTTGAAAGATTTCAAGCATGTGAATTTCAATCTTTACCAAGAAACAATTGCTTGTGTGATTAAAAAAACTTTCCATAAATGCTTGTTGATTTAACATTTACCAAAAATGCAAATTAATTTTTTTTCCTATTTTTAAACGAATCAATATCCAAAGAAGATTCTCTTTTCTTTTAAAACGTTTTTTTTGTGCTCCACTGTGTTGACCAGTATGTAACCCGCCCCATTTCGACTTGCTGCCTCATTGTTATCCTGATTGCTTCATTTCCTGATTTATGTGTATTTGGACCTGTTGTGCATTGCTTCTTGTATCATTGTTTTTGCACTTGTATTTCAATGGCCTTGTGAATTGGTACCCACGTGTATACTACCATGTGTGTGTATCATTTTCGTTGTTCCTGTTATAAATGATGCATTTGCATGTATACATTATCATTTTGAATTGTGCGCATAATTTAAGTACACTTATACATTGTATACATGCTAACCCTACTTGAGTTAGCAAAACTTGCTATATTATAATAGTGACAGTCCATGTAAAACATTGGCACCTATGATTGCTATATCCATGTTATTGCACATGCTTGCATATGCTTTTGATATTGTGATTCTAAACTAGTTTTCGTTCATGTATGGTGAACTTTGGCATTGGCCTGAACATGTTGCTCACCATCCTACTGCCATGTGTATTTGGGCTGACTTAATTTAAATTCTGACTCGAATTTGTTACACCCGAACGTTGTATGTGTCTGCCATGTCATGTATTAATCCTTTATGCTGTGTATCATTGGTCCTTATGACTTGAACACTTTCTCGGTGAACCACGTATATATGTACAAACATGTGTGTGTGTGTGTGTGTGTGCATGTGTATATATATGTGTGAGTGTCTGTGTGTGTGTATGTGTGTATGTATGTGTGTGTCTTGGCAGATATAATTCTTTGACCTTGTGTACACATGCCACTTGTGTAGTTGTCTTTTTTGCTTCAGGCTTTGAATATGACATGCACTGCTTCGGTTCATGTTATTTCACTTGAGCTTGAGTTACTATTGTGGTGCCAACGCACTGTTTTTTCAGTAGTCCATTTCACCTCCCCATTACAACTTCTAACGGTTAAAAAAACCGATCGTTTACAACTCCAACGGCTATAAAGCAGCCATACGCTACAACAAAAACACCATATTACAACTTTAATTTTACAACGGTGGTAAAAGCACCGTTGTAATAAATGGTTTTTACAACTTTTTTCCAGGAAAGTTGTAATAAACTTATTTTTTACAACTGTGTTATTTTGACAGTTGTAATAAAAGCCTATCAAAACTTTTACTTTTTGACTGTTGTAATATATGAATATATTTTAATATTAATTATTTTCATTAAATAATTTTTAATACTTAATATTAACAACTAATTAGTAATTATTGATTAATAAACTATATATTAATATTAATTATTTAATTAAAAGTACTTCAGTAAATAAATAATTCATGGTAATAATTAGTAATTGACAACCAATTAGTAATTATTAATTAATAATCATCACTACAACAAAAACGTCATATTACAACTATAATTTCCATAAATTTGTAATAAATATATTTTTAACAACATTTTTATTTTATCACTAGTAATAGATGCCTAATACAAGCTTCATTCTTTACCAGTTGTAATAGATGTCTATTAAATAATAATACTCAATAATTAATAAATTATAATTATTATAAAATAATATTAATTAATTTGAAATTTGAAATAATTAATATTAACAATTAACATTCAATAATTAGTAATTAGGATAATAATAATAATAGTTAATAAGTTTTTAATAGTTAAAATTCAAATATAAATAAGAATTAATAGTAACTATCATTAATTAATTATATTTAATAATTTAATAAAAATTAATTTGCAAGAAATCCATATTATATTTAATATAAATTTTTACTTGTTAATTTTAATTTGTAGCATTTAATTATATATATTTTTGTGAAATTTTGATTAGGATCAGCGAAAATTTGACAATTTGACAATCATAAAATGTTAGCGCAACAAAATAAGAAACGTAGGTAGGTAACGTGAAAACATGGCTCCAAATAACTCCTCCGTCTTTTCAGATCAAAATTTAGGCGGAAAAACCTAAAATTTAGGCGGGCTGCCTCTCTCTCTCTCGTACCCTAAATCAAAACAAAAACCTTTTGTCTGGATAACTCTAAAGAAAATCCACTTTTTGATTTGAAAACCTTTCTTCTCCTCTTTAAAATTCGAAATCAAAATATAAAATTAAGCTAAGCTTTCGGGTTTTTTTATAATATGTTCTCGTCAGCTCTGAAGACGGAGGGAGAGCAGGAGAGTCCGGTTTCGAAATCAATCCCCAACCCGAACGATTTCTTCCACAAGTCCATCGATGACTCCTCCTCCATCGCCGCCTTCCGCAAGCTTTAAGTTGAATCTAGGTCTTTCCCTTTCACTGTTGGGTTTTCGCAATATGGGCCAGTCAAGGAGAATTAGATGGTCAAAAGCTTTGAAATTGTTTGCGTAGAAGACTGATTCAGCGAATTAGACAGTCAATTCTTTGTAGTTTACTTTGTATTGCATTTTGAGAGTAATGAACATTTATTATTTGTTTTGCGCTGAAAGCAGATTCGTTGGGAATCCGACCCTCTTTTTCTTAGCGGCAGCAGTCGTTCAAGGTTCCGCAGACAGGTTTGTCTTCCAGCTATTTGTTTTCCTGTTAAATGTGTGACTGAATTTTTTTAGTGTGATATGTCTACTCAATTTGGGAACAATCCTTTTCCGTGAGATCTCCATTTCTTAATCTATTTCATTTTAGGTGTAGTTGATACTGGTAGTCATTTTACTGTATGGCCTCTACTATGATGGAACGAAAATTGAACTGTGAGAGATTTATGCATGAGCTCAGATAAACATTAGTCTAAGGTGTCGTTTGGCTAAGATTCTAAACATAATAATATTCTAGAGTATGCGATGCTTAACAGAAAAGGTTATCCTTTTCCGTTATTTGAAAGCAAATGTTGTTTTGTTTTAATTACTTTAACAAGAAAATCTTATTATTAGCGTTATACTTATTGAGTTATTACTAATCAATGACAGTTTGTCATCTGGCCTTTTTAGATTTTTCACCAGTCTCCTTTCTGAGAAAACAATTTCGTTTTATATGTTATTTTATAATCTTGTGTTGGAAGACTTTAGCTGGAACTGCTGTTCAAAACTAACTTTTCTTGAGCCAACACAGTAGCATGTGCAAGTACACATGTAGATTTTGCACAAGGGTTATATATGATTCATATTTGACCACTTTTAGAAAATAACCTGCCATATATTGTATTGTTAACACAATACATGATTAAATTGCAATTGAAGTTTTAGTATGGAATGTATATGATTATTTCTATGTTTTTAATTAGCTTCTGCATGTTTTTCACTTGTTTGATTTTTCCTGTAATTTAAGCATAGAAGCTCGAACACCTGCATTTTATTTTCCAGAGAACAATATACCTTCTTGCATATCACCATTTGCTTGTAATACCTTTTTGCATTTAAAGATATCAAGCTTTTGAATCCTCTTTGCTTGTAATGCCTGCGCATGGAACCATTTGTTGGTGATACCCTTTGGCATTTAAAGATCATAGCTACTGTGATCATTATGACATCAAAGGCTTGTAATACCTGCACTCCCCTTCTTGTTATTGATTGTTTATGTTAGAAATAGAACTAGTCATATTCTTCTTCATTAGCAATTCACCGCATGATTTGTTTGTTGGTGTATACTTTTGTCCATAATTATCAGGTTACGCAGCTATCACCATCAATTTTGAAATCTGAAGGAGTTCTTGTTTATCGGGCAATACAAAATTCAGGAGAATTTGGTCACTCTGCGAAATACCTGCTTGGAACGTGCGCAAGAAAACCAGAATTTGATGATTGGAATAGAGAGTTGTTGGCAGTCAAAAATCATCTTTGATTGATGCCATTGATCTTGTGTACCCTGTTGAAGTGTTGGACTGTATGTATTGTGTTTTGTAAGCGTATTATGTAAAAAAAATGATGAGAGTTTGAAAATATTAATAAATTGTTTTGGTTCATGTTTTAAGTTTGTTTGATATCTTAAGTTTTGAAGATAATATGTTTTGAAATGAATTCCTTTGTCAGTTATATGTATATAATTTGTGGATATATTACAATTGTAAAATAATAATTATAATATATGACAACGGTTATAAAAAGTTGTACAAATTATAACAACAACGGTGCATAACAGTTGTAATAAAAGTTATTACAACAGTGGAAAAAAGTTGTAAAATATACATTTTACAACGGTGCCGCAACTGTGCAAAAACGTTGTAAAAGATTTTAGTCTATTACAACTTCTTAATAGACGACGGTGGTTCCACCGTTGTAAAAACTTTTTACAGCGTTTTTGCAACGTTGTAATATGGTATATTTGTTGTAGTGATATTATCCTCCAACCGCCATAAAACGATTATAATACTACTACAACGGCTATATTTTCAACCATAAATTATCAACTTCCACACATTCTAAATCACAACACAATTCCTCTTTCTTTCTATCTGCTAATCTCGAAGCGATTGAAATATAATAACATCTTCACCTTTTAGAGAATTTTCACATCTGATTAACAACTCCTCCAAGCAAACAATCAACTCTTTCATGAAAAAGCAAGGAGGACTACGATCTATGCAACATGTACTACCATTTTTCACAAGATACAGTTACAGGGAACGACCCATCGGGCATTAAGTTCTAGGAAAAATAAAGAATGCGTTCAATGATAAGCATCCTGAAAGTACATGAACAGCGTCGGCGATTCAGGTTCGATTCGGCAAAATAAGTCATCAAACGTCATTTTATGAATCACAAGTTTATAAATATAGAAAGCTGATCCTAGTGGCATGGAAGGTAAGCAACATGTGGTATGTTTTATATAATATGTAGGTTAGTGTTTGAATAATTGTTATTAGACTCGTTTTCATTTTTTGTTATAAGAAACGAATGACAAATGAGGAGTTCAGGAAGATGTTCACTAGAGGAAATGGGGTGAAATGACCACATTAAGATTAGTTATTGAAATTTCATGATCTGCTTACCAGTTAACCAAAATGGAACTCTGATCATGCCAAGAGCCTGCACGATGTTCAAACTTCTGCAAAGGGAATTATGACGACCACCCACAACCCCTGCACTAAACAAGAGGAATAATGCACCGAAAGGTGTGCCAGGAAGATGTGGACGATCATCATAGGTAAACAATAATATCAGAACATGTCGTAACTCACAACGCAAGGATAAAATAAAATAGAACATATACAACAGATATTAATAGTGAAGCAGAAAACACCAAAATTCCATTACAACTAGAAAGTAATATCCATACATTTGGATAACAACAATAGTGTTTATACAACTTTGTCTCACTACAGCACTTAAAGAAGAATAACAAACAGTGGAAATCCAAATACTTTATAGTAGGTAAGATACTCTTGCTCGCCTCTGAACTGTAACATCGTCCTCGCTAAGTTATCAGATGTCACCTGCCACCTAGTCTGCCCATCCAACAATCGGATGAACAACCCAAGGTAATAAAAGGGAAATATAAAATCATGAGTCAGACAGCAGTCTTATGAGCGATAAAACAGCTAACTAACATCATCAATAAAGTATATGAGAATGGGTAAATAAACGAACTAATCTACCCACTACACCAGAGAAGAACCCAACTCCCGTCTTCTCCACATCGGACAGTGATAGCCTTTACATCAAACATTTCAGCCATTCATCCATGGAAACTAGAACAACCATCATAGCACTCATAGCATCCAGATTATAGATCTCATGTAAACCATCCTAATCGAATTCAACATCCCTCAAGCACAAGCCCAGAGGCCTAAACCAATATCAGATAAGAACCCAAGAAACATCTCTTTCGACGTTGGATAATCTATGTGAGACAGTACAAACAAAACATCCAGCATGCATGACAGACTCTGGCTATCACCGCCAATCCTGCTTCGAAACCATCATTGATCGTATGACTGGTGGAACAATTTTCCATCAATTGTCAAGGGGCAAAGGTAAACCTCGGTTCTATATAAAACCCCACACGCCATACGACGAAACGTGTCTAGGCCATACACGATGCCCCGGGTACTGGACCATACAACTAAATCGTGTAACCCCTTCTTTGAGCCTGTTGGAACCTACGATAACGATAATTTCTCGGCCTTTGGTATCTCTAGTTGTCATCGACGATGGCCATCCAACCATTATCAACAAACTCAGAACACCTTTGAGTTGTCATCACATTCGTTGTATTACAAATAACAAGGAACACATCTCTCCACTTTGACATTCCCCATTGAATTCACTTCGTAGTCATCACATCACTGAATCAACATAAGATCCACTATCCATTCATAGCATTCAATAAATCGCTACAGAAACAAGACACAATGTTTCTACCATCAACCCTGGTGCGACTGACCCCTGGCCATGCTCGGCCGAATTCTCCAAAACATGACCGACCCCTGGCCATGCTCGGCTGCATTCTCCAAAACATGACCGAACCCATTGTTGTAGAGACGACCGACGCCATGTGACCGACCTCATTTGACCGACCCCATGCTTCACCTTGCATGGCCAGAGGCCGACTCGGTCCTTCATACGACCGACCCGAACACAGCTCGACCGACCCAAATACCGCTCGACCGACCTCACCTTGGTGCATAACCGAACACTGTTCGACCCTAGCTTGCTCGACTAGAACGGCTGCTCGACCGACCTAAAGTTATGCTCGACCGACCAGAAGCCCTTCTCGACCCGACCACAAGTTGTACTACGCTGTACTACACTTGTACTACACGCTCGACCTGTGGCTTGTACAGCCCCAATCCAAGTCCAGTTTCGACCAAAATTACGCCAAACGACAAGATCGACGAAATCTACTCATCCAATTCCTCCAATACAACCATAAGCATGTTATGAAATCATTAACAATATTATGATTTTCACCAAAATTATGCAATTTCACCAAAATTATGATAAATGAACATATGAACTAAATTATGGATCTAACTTGCATAAACATATGAAATAACATAGAAATTACCGATTTTAAGTTGCTAAATTAAATCCCATGGTGATTCATACGAAAATAGACTTACCATGATGTAGATCTAAGAGAAAACACTCGAAAATGATGAAATAAAGATCATAGAACTCATATACTTGATTGAATCTATGTGAGAGATGCATATCACCAATTCTCCAAAATAACTCAAAAGCATTTAAATCTAGATCCGAACAGCGAATAATTTGCTCTAAACTCTTCGATTCGATGAACTCTTTCTTGAAATGGCATAGTTCTAGCTTCAAACAAGGTAGATCTTCGATTCTCTAAGATTTAATGGTGGAAAGGTGAAGAGAATGGAGAAATGAAGGAACTCTAACTCTTTAAAATGAGAGAATGGAGAAAGTAAACTATTCTCCATGCCTCCTACCCTCTATTTACAGCCTCCACCAGCCCACTAATGGGCATGTGCAAATCAACCCATTATGGCATACCAAACCAGAACAACCAACTGTAAAATCTTAAAATAGTGATTCCTCCAAAACCGCTGAGCCAAATCTTTAATGTGACCGCTCTACGGAAAGAGAATCATCATTTCCTTTCTAATGGCATAGATCTCAACACATGATTCGATCTGAGTCAAAACTTATCCCCTCTACAATGCTGACAGAGGCAAAATGGTCGCAAACAAAATTCATAAAAATTATGGATATGTCTCACGTCCCCGTAACCAACATATTAAAATATGAGAGTGATCAAACCCTCAGGAAATAAAATAAAAATATTTCTACGATCCTCCGATGCGTAAAATGCGGGCTTTTACGGGAATGACCAAAGCTTTGAAATCTACTTATTCATCTAGTTCTAGAGAGTCATTTGGAAAACATTCTCCATTTCAGGGGGAATACCTACTTGCCGATATCAATCAAACAGCTAATGAAGATTATAGACCTGAGGGAGTCAAAGCTGCGAAAAGAAAGAGTAAAGTTGATGTTGTCGTGGATGCAAAAGTCGACACCGCCTATGTAGTACACGAGCGTAGACATGAAGTCGTAACTCTAAAAGCTCAAAAAAATAGAGGTAATAGGCAGGTTTGATGATCTTGAGCAGCAGAGGTTGCTAATTCAAACCTAGGAGTTAGCCTTTAGATGACACCAACATGCTATGGAACAACAAAGAGAAGAGAAAGAAATAATAGCCAAAGACTTGATTGGAATGGATGACTATAAGAAGGAATATTGAATGGGACTCAAACAAAAGATTCTTATGTCAAAGTTTCATCAATTCCGGTTTGTTCTTTTTTTCCTTAGTACTAGCTACTTAGTTCTCAATGTAGTAACTTTATAATTTCCATTGTAGTAACTATTTACTTGTCAGTGCACCGCGTGTTTGATTTATTTTTCTACCTTTTCCATTTTCTGTTAACTTTAGATGATTTAATACTATTTGCTTATCACTAAAAATAACAAGATAAAGCTAGTGGTTTTCTCTCTTAATAAAGCACCAACTCATAAATACTGCATAATTTCATACAACTGTAACAGAAAACAAAGGTTCATACAAGCAAACCTCAACATACACTATAAGAAGATGTTAAATTAATAATAATCCTGATAGTACGAAACTTGACTTGCGATGGTTAGATAGACTAATGTCCGTTCACATCATAACATACCATGGTTACGCGCCTTCCTTTTGAGTCTTGACTTAGTCCAAGATTAAGTGGGGAAATTTTTTCAATTCCCTCATTGCGAAACGTTATTTGTTTTCTCCCTAAGGAAACTTGATCGATGCCCATGCTTCGCACACGGGCAGATAGTGGTAATCAGTTAGGAAAATAAATTGAAGTATAGCAAAAACATTTAACGTATGACGTTAATCTATAAAAAGAAAGTTTAAATTGTATGTGATGGTATTCTTATTTTGATGTTGCAAATATAAAGAAACCCGAAGAATTGGTCAATAAACTGAAGAATATTTTTGACTGAACAAAGTTCCAGGGAATAATATTTTGGTTGGTGGTCTGTTCAATCTGATTCAAATCATAATTCCAGTTTCTCCTTTTTCTGATTGAAATCTATACTTTTAATTAGGCATGAGTGTGGGTCGGTTTGGTGCGATTCGGATTCAAAGCGCTTTCGCACTGCATCAAACGGTTAAAAAAATACGACCAATTATAAATTGAAGGTCATTCACAATAGTAAATTATAGAGAACAAAGAATCAACATGCCAAGGAAAGGGAGGAAGAAATAAAACATGTGTGGACTCGACCAGGATCATTAGGTGTATAGCAGCAGAAAGGAGTAGGTCATAGAGGACTTGATCCAATGGGATTTTCTGCTATGTTCAAATAAGTATTATTTTCTGTTCTTTTTATCTATAAGCCTGAAGTCTTGGCCCATATCTTAATTAGCATTCATTTCTGCATGTATCCATCCTGCATATGTTGAAATGGTACAGAAGTTGAAATACATCACAGTGCAAAGTTACACGGAAGTAGAGAGAAACAAAAACAGATGAGGTAAACATGGAAAAGTCATGTGAGAGGACATTAATAACGGTGTAGTTATACAAAGAGATAAGGTATAATGACTTTCATTATTAGTTTTAATGCAAAACAAATGTGTAGTTACATTATCAGTAAAACAAAAGCAAAAAATGTATTGAAATTAAGAATACCGAAACATGTACAAAGATAGGTCACGTAGGTTGATAAATAATAAAGCAATGGTTTACACATACATCCTTTTTCCTATGTTTGTCCTGTGCTTTACTGGCTGGTGTCCTAGTATTACCAGAGATAATAACTTGCATGTTTTTCCTTTGGAACTGGAATCTAGTGATGTGAGCCATGTCTGATCATTTGAAATTTTCTGTATGGTTACACTTCGTGTGCACTCGGATGGGTAGTTTGAAATGATCAAACAAATTAGTGAGAGGAAAATAAAACCCATTGATTTGAGTAAAAACTAAGGGTAGGAAGCTATCCTTAAGGTGAAAAAATGCTACCTGCGAAGGGTAAGCCTAGTGCAGCAGGGTCCATTTTTCTTTGTTATATGTCCAACTACAAAGAAATAGTTTATATCATGGTTGGTTGGAGTAAATTTAGAAAGTGCATCTATTAACCATTGCTTCAACATCTTCCGTGAGAAGTTTAACATATGCTATGTTAGGCACATATCATATATAACGGAAAAGAAAGAAAAAGTAGGTATGTTGAAACATGGACCAGATCCGAAAGTGAGTCGAAGTCATGGATTGGAAGTACTTATGTATGCAGTATTATCGAAGCAGACATAAGTACAGTTATAAAAGTGCGTGTATGTTTTTAGCAAGGGTAAAATATATATGTGATTGCAGATAATCATGAATTAGTATTATAACCTGTGTTACAGTGTTAGTCTTGCAGTATGACCAACGTATGTATGTTCGGGTACATTTATTCAAGGGCATGTCTACTTTATTGAAGCTAAAAACACATATCAATGTTTACAAACAATAATAGGAATGGATATCAAGTAAAACAATGATATTGAGGTATCAAAACTAACTAATTTAGTGATTTAGAGCATCTCATCTACACTCAAGCCGAAGAGCCTTCAGCCGATTTGTCAAAACGTAGTTATGGTTGTGGACAGAGTGGCATCAGATATGTGAATGTTCGGACGATACATAAACTCAAAAGCAGCGGTCACTAAATTTCAATATCATTTTTAATAATGCTAAAAATAGATGTTTATGTACAAAGATAGAGGAAAAAGAATTATACATGGTTTAATCATTAACCAATGCAGTACGTATCACATGCTGCAGGATTTTTAGAGAATTTTTGCTATCATAGTTTTACAATAAAAAGCAACACATTTGTTAAGTGAATAATGTAAGATAAGTCAAAATTCAAATTGGTACAAACATTTGTAGAGTACAGATTCATGACACCATATAACATCAACAACATACAATGATTTCACATGTTTCAATTAGAAGTGGTGTTCAGTAGTATAAACATATTTCTAAGTAGATATGCAATGCATAGTCATAACAACAGCACTAATCAAACTCCTCATAACATATCTTTAAGAAATGATGATTAATATAGGCAAAGGGTTTCCCTTGGTTACTGAATCAGAGCCTGCATTTTAAAAAAATCCATATCAAGAGGCATAGATATGACGTATGCATCAAAATGCAAGTGCAGACATACCTGATGTAATTAGGAAAAATCCCTAATGAAAAGATTTTAGATAACTTTCCCATTTTTGATAAAGTTGGTGTGAGCTTGTTCTACATATATGTGCCACGTATACAGGGATCCATAATCTTTATTTAATGTTGCATTGATTGTTTTTAATATATTTAGAACATAAACCATTTTGTATGTTGACGGTGGTCTAGAGTAGCAAATTTGATCAATGGAAAGAATGAATGAAAATATACTCGACTGTGCATGAAAATATTGCACCTCCATGCAGTGGCGGAGCTAATGTTAGGCGAGGTGGGGCACAAGCCCCAGCTCAAATCCTATGTAAAAGTTGTAACTTTTTGATCAAGCAGAAATAATTTGTGGTGCTTTTTTACTTCCTGCCCACCTGAAAAAAATATCAAGCTACGCTACTGCCTCCATGCATACACTCGCTTCACATAGGAACTCCACAATCCAATGTTTTTATATATTGTGCATGCGAACAGAAAATCGCATGTAATTAGTATCCATCAAAGATTTGAACATTAAAGTTTCACTGAAATGTTGCACAATTGTGTTTAGATGTTATTAGTTGAAACACGGCTATCTAACGAGATTCGAAGAATTAAGAAAGAAAAAAAATCAATAAGAAAAATATTGAAGTGATAGGAAAATGAATGCAATGTAACATGTGTGCACCATGTGGATCACATCTACATGATCAAATGAAGAAAATGCGTGTCCTGTATGAGGATTAAAATTGTTTATCTCAACTATAAATTTGGCTGCAGTTGAGCGATATATTAAATCACTCCCATATTGATGCTGCTTCATTAGGGTAAAAAATAAATTATAGGCTATCTAAAAGAAAATCTGTGGGGAAATTAATATCTTGACATGGCTAATCAACAAAATTTATGCCCAACAATGAAGGTTTGTGGAACAAATGCAACAAACAAATGACAATCAATAACCTTTATTTCTGGGAATTGTAGAAGGGCAAAACTATTCTCATCCCAAACATAATAATTTTTAATTAATACAAAGATAGATGTATAAAATATAAATGATAATTATTTCTATAAATAGATTATACTATATATGCAACCAATATGTATATTCATTTACCCAAGAAGGGCACAAATGAATGTTTTTTCCAGTTTGTTTCATCCAAAATTATAGTTACACACGATTGAAAATGGCTTATCTCCGCCCCAAATAAATAATAAGTACGCTCTTCTGTAGAGTCAAGAAGATAGTCAGACTGCATATTTCACTACGCATAAGTAAAAGAAAAACAAATGCCCATCGTTCAAATAAATATTCTAAATTAGTATAATACTTGCAGTTCCATTCTCCCCAAGTGCCTAGTAAATTTTTAAGCCTTCTCTCAAGGAACCGCACTAAAATGTCATAACCTGATTACTCTAGAATCGAATGAATCCCATGTATGCAAAGAGGTAACACTGTTATGGTAACGCAGAAGTGGCGTACGTGCAAAGAAAATTAAAACTATAAATTATTATGAAAAGAAAACATATAAGCGTGTCTTCAAACTGCTGGAAACTTTCACATGTAGTTTAAAGATTATCAATTTGTAGAATGCAAAAACAAACAGCAAACATACGCTAAGACAACACTAAGCCCCCGTATGCAGTTTTTTTGTGGTACGATGGCGATGCGTTTGCATCCGACGCGTCAAATGCATCGAACACCGCGTCAAACGCGTTGTACGCCGCTTCAAACGCGTTGGGCGCCGCGTCGTGCGAAGCCACGCTTGCAGGAACGATTGGCGACCAGTGGAAATTATGTGGTTGGATAAAAAAAACATTTGTGAATGGAGGTTTGCTACAAAGGCCAACCAACTTAATTGTTATACGCGCACGCGCCCTCGTGCCCATCTTTGCCAATTTTAATATACATATGTATGAATATTAAACATTCACGTCTATTCAAGTCATTTTTTTATTTCAATTGTGTATATAGTTTGCATGCTCATATATATACCAAGCTACTAATAATATTTTTGGCAATGTGGGTGTAATATTACAATGTTGTCATTCACATAACACACATAAATTAAAATTAAACGTATAAATTAATTCAATACAATTAATTTAATAGTTAAATACCCTGGTCAAATACCACACTCAAATACCCTCTTCGCAGTAAAAAAAACACATTCCCCGTTCGCTACAGCGACACGCTCAAATACCACGCTACTGTCCCGCCTCCTCAAAAGTAAATCAGACTTCTTAAGAATCAAGAAGTATATCACCAACGAGAATCTTCACAAACACCATCTTCTGGATATAAAATTCGGGCTTGGCGCAGGTGGCATGCCTTACAAGTATGTGCCTCCTACTGAGGGAGAAGGAACCTCAGGGGCCACGAAGGCAACTGAACTCCTTAAGAGTCCCTCACCGTAATCGATCAGGATGATGAGGATTTAAATGTATATAAAGGAGGTGAGGTCCGAGTTGATGAGCCAAAGGAAGTCCCATCCTCTAAGAGACAGTCTCCCTCAAGGACTCCGCCACCACCTGAGCGTGCTGCTTATGATGAACTAACACAGGAGCAGATATTCGGAGAATTAAGCAAGATTCCCTTACCAGACAACATTTACACACAAGAAGACATTGAAGGGGAACCATTCTTTCCTATCTCTAAGGAAGTGAATGCTCCAGTCGAGGAAAAAGAAAACACACGGTTGAGCCAGACTCTGGGCCTTGGTCTGTTAGGGGGGATTATACGGGATGCACAAATCACCTGCACCACTTGTCACAACACTTCTACACCATCAGTATTCATGATTCTAACATATACTTGTTTCTTTTGCAGGGGAGATGCCTCGTAAACAGTCCTATTCTTACCGTGCCCTTCGCAAGAGTACGCCAAGACTCCTTTCTGATGCCGAGCATGTTCGCAGTGATAGCCGGGGGAGAGACAGTCGTCGACCCTGTGATTTGTATCAATCTCATTCTACACGGTCTCGTTCTCTATTAAAGCAAGATCCTGGGAAGTCCCACAGTCGTCAAGTGCCACCAGCGGGGGGTAAGCAACTTCCCAAGGACTTAACTCCTCCAAAAAGTATGCCTTCTCATCGCAAGTCTTCTAAAAAACACCATGAGCCAAAAGACAAGAACAAAGACCCGAGCAAGGATTTAGAATAGGAGAAAATAGCTATTGTCCCCTCTAGTCAGCACAATTTAGATATCACTGCTGTATAGGATGTCGTCTATACCTCTGATCATCAGGTCAAGCTGGAGCGTTTGCGGAAGCAGTTTCCTAACGTTTTCTTCGAAAGGATGATGTTTGTTGTAGATCTTGAACCGGTTCCCGAGGAGTGGGATACAAAGATCATAAGGCAGGTGAGTCATGTGGCCAAACAATATAGGGCGATGAAGAAGCACAACACCAATCTTTCTGCTGCCATCCGTCACCTAGAAACAGAAGCGGCCAGAACCAGAGTGAAGATTGACAATGATGCTAGGTCCAGGAGCAAAATCGAAAAAGAACTAGAGGATGCACAAGCTCAACTCGCTTTAGCTCGGCGGGATGCAGGAAATTACAAATTAGAGTTAGAAAGCACCAGGAAGCATTTTCATACTGAGCTCAACTCAAACAGCTAAGAGCATGTAGCTCTGAAGAAGGAGGTGGAGGATCTCAGGACGATCAATACTGAATTGAGAACGACACATGACCGTTTGGCTGCCGAGAAGGCTGCTTGGGAGAAAAAGAAAGCAAGCTTTAAAGACCGTCTCGCCCTTGTCGAGAAGGAAAAGGCGAATCTGAATGACCAACTTGTTCACGCTGAGGGGCGTGCGGTTCTTGCTGAAAGTAAAGCCAACAATGCTCTTAAATCAGCCTCTGCCACTACTGATAAACTAGCTGCAACTGAAAAAGAGATAGAAAGTTTCGATGAACTGTTATTCGACTTCTTTAATCGGGTTATTAAGACTCGAGACATCTCTTGGATTCGGAATTATAATGTTACTTTGGCCAATGTATGGGATATGATCGTCGAAGGCGAGAGGCAGCGATTGAAAGTCGAGGAGATTGACGAAACCCTGCTTATGCAGACCTTTCTCAAAGGTGAAGAGCCTGAGGCTTTGAAGAAGGAAAGATGCCTGATCCAAGAAGAAATTGAGAAGGAGAGAACTAAGCTCAAGGGCAAGGATAAAATCGATGAAGGCTCGAGCTCGGTGGTGGAGCCCAAGGCCTCCGAAATTGAGGAATATAGTCCCGATGACCTATTTATACCCTTGGCTCCAACCCCTCCTACTATCGGAGCTACTGTTGCTGGTCTGGGTGATGAGTCGGCTGAAGCTATCTCCATATTCTCTCCACAATTCGTCAAAGCAATTGTAACTTGTCGTCATCTTGTAGAACAGTCAGTTGAGAAGACCACACTCTCTCTCGAACTGACAACATTTTCTTCTCATGATATAGATGGCAAATAGACCGAGAAGGATGCGGAAGAGGAAAACGAGGCAGAAAAAGTTAGTGTCTCATCAGGTGCTGGTGCTGAAGTTCCTGAGATTCCAAAGCAGACCCAGGAAACAACAACTGAGAAGGTCACATTGGCACCAAGCACTAACGTTCCCAGGGATGTTGAGACCTTTCATGCCTTGAAGGATATGGATGGTGATCATGGAGATGAGGAAGAAGAGGTCACCATTACAGGGGAGATCAAGGATGATGACAAGGAGACCTTGGCTGACATGAAGGCCAAGAGGGATAAGCAACTGGCTTTAAAAAGGGAGGAGCAAGACCCTCTATACGTGCCTCCTTTCTCAGAGGTTGATCCCAAAACTGAGTTGGTCATAAAATTCTTCTCTAGATCAATAACTTCACAGCTTGCATCCCAGCCTTCATCCTCTTTCTGATAAGAGGAAGAGGAAGAAGGGTGACCGATCTGATGCTAACAAGGAGGAGTTGGAAAAGCAGAAGAAGGAGAAGAAATCAAAGTCGTCCCCCAAGCATAAGTAGAATGTACTTGTTAGTTCATATTTTGATTTTAGGCTTTCTACTGGCCAAGAAATGTAGTTGTGAGAATGGCCCTCACTTTTGTTTAGCTTTGTCTTGTAAACCTGCATTTGGTGAATGAAAGTTTGTTTCTTCTGCATCATGGAATACCTGCAAGTTTAACTTTTCACACTTAGTCACAAACGTTTAGATCATAACCAAGTTAAAATCGAACCATAAGTCGTTATAGTAGTAAAACATTTTAAAATTTCTGTACTGCACAAATGTGTGTATATGCCCCCAGTCAATCATTAATATAATGCCTGGCCATGGCTTATTGAGGATTGATTTGAGTCATATGTGTGCTGCCCCCCGTTCCCGGAAATGAGGGGTTCAAGTTCTACTTTCATTCCTGTTTCCAGTCGTGTGACTGGGTAAATGTTTTCATGGCGCTGAGTCTCTAGCACCTTTATACTCTCCCGATCCTTCAGCGGGTTAGAGTTTGAGCTCGGTTCTCAATCTGCTCATCGATCCTTCAGCAGGGCAGGAGTTCTAGGGGCGCTAAGTTTCAAGCGCCTTTATACTCTCCCGATCCTTCAGCGGGGTGGAGTGTTATCAAGGTGGTTTTATCATGGTGCACCTTCATGACTTGCGGACGTCATCGTCATGTCCTTTATACTCTCTCTAGAATCTTGGGAGTTAGAGTGTAGATGACGGTGTGTTCTACTTCATTACACCTTCGGGACTTTAGTTGTTATTCACCTTCTAGTCTGATAGAAGGCACTTTAAATTAGGTGTTTCGAGATCGTCGCATAGTTTATAGCAAATCTCAAAATGGTAATGATTTATGTTAATTAAAATAAAAGAGCAGATAAGTAACGGTGCAATAAAGGTAAATGACACACGATGTTTTATAGTGGTTCGGTCGAATCATGACCTACGTCCACTTTATAATCTTTTGCTCAAGTAACCAGACTGTTCTGGGAAAGTCATGCCTTTTTACATGGTCCTAAAAAAATAAAAAGAATAAAACTGACAATTTTCATGTCAGATAAGGCCGTAAATGCTGGGAATTCCACACTCTGGGGATTTCATCTCCGTCCACGGTTGCCAGCTTGAAAGTTCCGCTATTAAGCCTTCGTAGAATGGAACACGGTCCTTCCCATTTCAGGCCCATATGCACTGGGGGTGGAAAGACACATTTCCGAACCAAGTCTCTGGGTTCAAATGTTCGGGCTCATACTTTTTTGTTGTAATATCGAGCGGCATGTTGCTTGTTCCTTAAGGCTCAGAGGTCGGCTTCATCCCTCTTTCCTTCAACCTTATCCAGGGATTCAAGGAGCAGCTTATTATTGGTCATTGGGTCAAAATAATTAGTTCTGTGAGAGGGTACTTCTAATTCAACTAGGATGACTGCTTCTGCTCCGAAAACGAAGGTGAAAGGTGTGTGACCCGTTGTCGACTTGTAAGTTGTCCTACAAGCCCATAATGCCAAGGGTAATTCGCCGACCCACATGGCTTTGGCCCGCTTCAGTCTTTTCTTCAGAATGGATTTAATCACCTTATTTGCCGCTTCAACCTGTCCGTTCGATTGCGCATGTGCCACAGACGTGTACCTCTTCTCGATGTGGCACTTCTGGCAAAAGTCTCTGAATTTTACGCTATCAAATTGAGTTCCGTTATTTGTTATAATGACCTTCGGGATCCCGAATCGGCATATGATATTTCTGACGACGAAGTTAATTACTCGCTTGGTCGTGATCTTGGTCAATGACTCCGCTTCGACCCACTTCATGAAGTAATCCATGGCCACAATCGCAAACTTTGCTCCACCTTTCTCTATTGGGAGACTTCCAATAATGTCAATTCCCCACATAGCAAAAGGCCACGGGCTCATCGTCGTCTTCAACTGGCTAGGGTGTGCCATAGGGGTCTTGGAAAATTTCTGACATGCGTCGCAACATCGTGCAACTTGGCTGCATCCTTATTTATGGTAGGCCAGAAATAGCCATATCGCAGTATCTTCTTTGCCAGCGTTTGTCTTTCGGTGTGATCACTACATTCACCTTCGTGTACTTCTTTCAGTACGTGCTTGATGTCGTCATGGGTGATGCACCTGAGGAGAGGCATCGAGAACCCTTGTCTGTACAGCACTTCGCCTTGCAATACGTATCGGGAAGCCTTCCGGATAACTGCACGCCTCTCACTTTTCTTTGTCGGAAGCGTTCCATTCATCAAAAAGTTCTTTAAGGGCGTCATCCATGACTCCCTTTCTGGTTCAATTTCCAATATGAGATCAACTTCCATCTGATCGATGCTTGGAGAGTACAATATTTCAATTGAGACTAGCTCAGTGTCTTCAGGATAGTCGGAACTAGCCATCTTTGCCAACTTGTCTGCTTTTTGATTTTCCTCTCGAGGGATATGAGATATGCTGTAATGATCAAGGATTTTCAGCAGTTTCCTTCTTTCAAATAGGATATCAGTCTTGGGCTCTTGGCCTGAAATTTCTCGTTAACCTGGTTCACAACTAGCTTGGAGTAGCATAAAAACATCTAACTTCGTTATCTCCAACTCCTTTGCAAGCTTCAGCCCGGCGATCAGGGTTTCATACTCAGAGTCATTATTCGCGGCATGAAACTCCATTCTACGAGCGTAGTATATTGATCAGTCTTCGGGAGTCACAAGCACAACTCCAGCAGCAGATCGTCTGTCGTTCTTGGTGCCATCAGTATATAATTTCCAGGCATTGGGGTCAAGAAGTTGCTTTGGGGAATCAACTTCTTCACTCACTACATCATCCTCTGGGATAGTGAACTCTGCTATAAAATCTGCCAGCACATGCCCCCTTATTGATCGTCGTGGACAGAAATTCAAATCAAACAGACTCAACTCATTGTTCCATTTGAGTAATCTTCCTGAGGCCTCTGGTCTCTGTAAAACTTGTCCAAGTGGATCCCGGTGATAGGATGAGCTTGAAAATAGTGGCGAAGCTTCTAGGAGGCGATTATTAAGCTGTACGCAAGCTTTTCTACTTTTGGGTAGTTTCGCTCAGCTACTGCCAACTTCTGACTCACATAGTACACTGGCCTCTAAACCTTATCTTCTTCCCTCACCAAGGCCGAGCTTATCGCATGAGACGACACTGCCTCGTGATCGATCGGTTTTGACAGTATCGAGGGTTTCTCAAGATGATCTAGAAGGTTCTGAAATGCCTCTACCGAATCAGGAGTCCATTCGAACTTGCGTTTTCCTCGCTTTATCAACTCGAAGAACGGAATACACTTGTCCGTATCCTTGGAGATGAATCTACTCAAAGCGGCTACTTTTCCTGCGAGGCTTTGCACATCTTTGATTTGTCTTGGTTTCTGAATCTATCTGATTGCCGCAATCTGATCTGGATTGATCTCAATTCCATGCGACTGACGATGAATCCCAGGAATTTCCCAGATGCTGCCCCAAATGAACACTTCATAGGATTGAGTTTATTTCCGTATTTCCGGAAGAAATCAAACATCTCTGCTAAGTCGGCAGTGTGGTCGGATGTTTGTCTGGACTTTACTAGCATGTCATCAACATATACTTCCATCGTCTTCCCGATTTGGTTGTAGAATATTCTATTCACCAATCGTTGATATGGCACACCGGCATTCTTCAAACCGAAGGGCATCACTACATAGCAGTATAATTCCAAATCCGTAATGAAGCTGGTATGCTCTTGGTCTGGGACGTGCATGGGATTTGGTTGTACCCCGAGTAGGCATCCATGAAAGAAAGAAGTTCATGACCCACCGTTGAATCTACCAGCTGATCAATTCTAGGTAATGGAAAACTATCCTTTGGGCAGGCTTTGTTTAGGTCTGAGAAGTCAATGCATGTGCGACACCTTCCATTGGCCTTCTTTACCATACCGGGTTTGAAATCCAGTCCAGGTATGTTGAGTCTTTGATGAACCCGTTACTTCTCAGCTTCTCGACTTCTTCCTTCAGGGCAACAGACCTCTCTGGGCCAAGCATTCACCTTTTCTGTTTGATACGAAGATGCTTCGGGTTGATGCTTAATGAATGACTCATGATCGAAGGACGTATTCCATACATGTCAGCATGGGTCCAGGCGAATACATCCAAGTTAGCTTTCAGGAAATCCGTTAGTTCACTGGCTCGAAGAGGGTCCAACTGGGATCCAATCTTCAGGACCTTCTCTGGGTCACTATCATCGATTGGTACATCCACAGTTGTTTCATTAGGAGTCGCCATTCTGCCCCCAGGCTCCTCATCCTCTCTGGAATCTATGTCCTCGGGCAATTCTCTAGGCGACTCTCCCAGAGTTTCTTTCTTTAGTTGCTATGACGTTTCCTCCTTTGGAGGGGAGGAAGCGCCCTTTGTTTCTACATCTTTTCGTTTGTGCAGGAACATTAACTCCGCTATGTAGCATGCTCGCGCAATGACTTGATCTCCTCTGATTATTCCTACACCAGCATCCGTTGGGAATTTCAATAACAAACACCAGGGCGCGAGGCAAGCCCTGAACTATGCTAGGGTCGGTCGGCCCAAAAAGGCATTGTATGGTGATTCAATATCCAAAACCACAAAAAGGAGAATTCTCACCCTTCGGCGTTCTCCTTCCCTAAGGGTGACCAACAGTTATACGTGTCCCATCGGAGAAGTTGAGGCTCCGTTGAAGCCGTGTACCCATCCTTTGCAAGGCTTCAAATCCTTTGGTTCAAGTTTCATCTGATCAAATGTCTTCTTAAACAGAATATTAACTGAACTTCCGTTACCCACTAAGACTTTGTGGACAATAGCCGGACCAATAGTGACTGTGATCACTAATGGGTCTGCAGTTGGGGAATGGACTCCAATATTATCTCTGGTGCGGAATGTAACGTCACCGGACATTATCTTCTATTGTTTGACAGGAGCAGAATCGTCAAGGTTACTGCATTCTCCAACTTCAAGATGTTGTTTGGCTGCGTTGACATACTGCTCCATTGCTCTAAAGCTGTGTCCTGCCAAATGAAGCCCTCCGATGATGGTGTTGATTACAATATTATTTCCTTTTTGCTGAGGGGTAGGTCTAGCAACGGGTTGGTTTTGGCTCGAGGCCTGTCCAGCTTGCCCCCTATCCATTGGAGCCACCTTATACTCGTCTAGTTTTCCTTCTCAGAGTAGCTTTTCAACCACATCTCTCAAATGGCGACATTCGTTGGTGGAGTGACCATGAACCTGGTGGAAGAGGCAGAACTTTCTAGTTTCGCGTTCTTTCTCCGTTGAATCCCTCGGGGGAGGCCTCTTATACTGGAGGACATTATAAGTATCCGTAAAAATGTTCGCTAGCGTGTCATTCAACGGTGTGAAGTTCCCAAATGGCCTGGATCGAGGCCTCCTTTGTGAGTCGTTTCCTCGGTTTCTCCTTTTGTTACCATTCCTTGATTGACGACCATTTCCCTGGTTCTTGTTCCGAACATTGACCTCCACCTTTCCTGAGTTGTCTCCCATCTGCTTGATGGCCACATTACCTTGAATATCCTCTTTATCGGTAGCCTTCCTTTTTTGTTTGGCATATATCTCCTCCTGACGTAGGCGAACATTAAATTTTTTGTAGTATATTTCTCTAGTCAATGGCGGCTTGCCAGCTAAGTACCTTCCAAATTCAGTATCTTTGTCCACCCTGTCTATTAGGGCCATTGGAATAGTCTGCTCATAATGGTCTTTGACTTCTGTGACGGCTAGGTTGAAGCGATCCAGGTACGATCTCAGAGTCTCGTCGGGATGTTGTCTGATGAGGGATAATTCCATAACATTTTTTTGACCTCTGAGCATGAAGCCGAAATTGGTTCACTTAGTTCCTTGAAACTAGATATCGATTATGCGGGCAAGCAGGTGAACCACAGTAATGCCACATCTCCCAGGAATATCGGGAACGCTTTGCATTTTACGCCATCGGAGGTTGCCGCGACATTCATGGACCATGAGTATCTCATCAGGTGTTGGACTGGATCTATCCTGCCAGTATAATGATTCATAGTTGGCATATTGAAACGCCTCGGGAATGTAATCTCCAATATGTCATCGGTAAAGGGCATATGAGTACACTCTCACTACAACAAAAACACCATATTACAACTTTAATGTTACAACTGTGCGAAAAGCACAGTTGTAATAAATGCTTTTTTACAACTGTGCATAACGCACTGTTGTAACAAATGTTTTTTACAACTTTGAAAAAATCACTGTTGTAATAAACATATATATCACAACTTTTCTTTTTTGTCTGTTGTAATAACTAATATATACTAATTAATTTCTGATAATTAATAGTTAAATTAGAAAGTCGTTTAAACTTATTTTTAGTAACTCTTTTTTCTATTTCTTGTATTAGAGACCTATTAAATATTAATAACAACTTATATTTAATAATTAGTAATATTAACATTTAAGAATAATTTGTATTCAATAATAAATTTGCAAATTAATGCCAATTACTATTAATTACTATTAGATTAGGTAAAAAGTGCTTAATTGATGATTAATAAATAATAATTACTTTTTAAAAATTACTATTAAATATTTAATAGTATATAATCAATAACATTTACATAATAATAAACTTTTAATAAATTATATTTAATTATAATTAAGAAGAAATAAGAAATAATAAATAATAACTTTAATAAGTAATATATAATATTTTAGCAAAATAATTCCCAAGATATCCATATTATATTTAATACAAATGTGTACTTGGTTCTAGCTTATAATGTTTAATTCTGTAATGAACAACGAAAAAAGTGGTGGTCCCGACTATGTTAGCGAAATCTTGGTGGGAACAGCGAAATTTTGGCTCCAAAACAATTCAGGTTTCGTATTTTACTCCCTCACGCTGGCGTCTCTTCTTATACCCTAAATCAAAATCATCCCCAAATTCTCCTTCCTCAAGCAAAGTCTGTGCTTCCCCTAATCTGTCTCTTTTTTCTTCGCCAATTCTTAACTTTCACGCTGCTGTGTTGCCTCTTCTCTTCACCTCGTTCTCTTCCATCTACAGAACCTACTTTTGTTTTGCCTTCCTCAAGCAAAGTTGGATTCAATGATGTCGACATGATCACGTCCATCCTCTCATCCGCATTCAAATGTCACCTCACCACCTCCATCTACTTCAGTAGCTCCACCGCCGCCATTAAGGCCTTCGCGATTTCCACCGCCGCCTTTAAGGCCTTCGCGATTTCCGCCGCCTCTGGTAGAAGAATCTCCATCGCCACTGAAAAAAAGATCTCCGCCGCCGACTCATATGTCACCGCCATAGATCCCGCGGCCTCCACCGGAGGAGAAGTTTATGACGACGACTGTGGTGATGGTAATAGCGGCGACAACAGTTGCGCTGCTTGTTATCTTAGTTTGATTTGTGTTTGTAGCTGTCGGAAGAAGAAAATGAAACCCCCGCTTGTAGTTTATGATGATGCTCTGCCTCCAAATAAAGGTTTGAACTTTTGTTGGCAATGTTCCCACTGAAGATTTATTTGACAAATTTTTACTGTACCAGTTCTTATCTTAACTCAATTACTGTGCACATGCATGCGTGTCTCTCTTCCAAAATTTGGATTTAAACATTGATAATTTGCATGTAAATGCTGAACTACTTAGATGGTATAAATGGAATTTTAATAATAGGGGGAGCTTGATGGAATACAGAAGTGCGCAGATTTGCATGGGCCATTGTTGGCTCAAAATTTGTGTGTTTTTTTTAATTTTAGTTTTAGAAGGAATATAAAACAACGGACAAAATGCACATTAAGATGTTGTCATTGCTAACCAGCGCACCCACTATACATTGACAGTCTTCACACTTTGTGCACCGATCTCCCGAGACATCGGACATATGTTGATTTTTCTAGAGTTCAAATCCTGTATCATCAAAAGCCATGTGCCCACATCTCTATGCAATCACAACCCTTCATCTCATCAAATTAAATAGATTGTTAATTCAATTAGTCCACAATGAAGGATGAAGATTGGCAGAAGATATGGTTGAAGAGCCGAATGGAGGAGAGCCAGGTATTGATGCTACCATATTACATTTTTGGGATATCTATTTGATTCAATGAAATGAGATAATTAAGCCATGCTGTAAGTGGTACATAATTAGCATACATGCTTGCATTATCCATGCTTCAGTCCGTCAAGCTTATGCACAAATTATAAAACTAATATACATTTTGTGCAATCACCAATTCTTAGTTTCACTGTGGTACTCATGAACTTGATTATTAACACACAGATGCTTTTCTTTAATATATTGTTATAGGTCATTCTGTTAATAACCATATGAAATGACACGACAGTAATATGGCACACTGCCTATGAACATTGCAGTAAAGACAACTACCAGCTTATGGAGATATAGTAGCTGATCAGTATCACAGATACAAGGTAAGTTTTCAGTGTATACTTTTATTAAAAAAAACTTTGGAATATTTTTTTTTTTTGAGATATACAATATAAATGAACAGTTGTACACCTAGTTCAGATGAAAATAAATCACAGTCTGCTTATTTTATTTTGTTTACTGATCATTTTGACTTTTTTACAATGACAGGAAGATGTAAGGTTGATGCATGATATAGGTTTGGCTACCTACTGATTCTCAATATCTTGGTCTCGGCTTATTCCTGGTAAAATAATCACTTGGTTTCATTTTTATCTGGACAAAAATAGTAAACTTTAAAATCAAAAATCAATAGTAATAAATATGCTTTTTGCAGATGGAAGAGGGCCTGTAAATCCCAAAGGTTTACGATACTACAACGATCTGATTGATGCACTTGTTAGCTATGGTATTAACAGCTGAAATATTCAAGTAATCCAGTCTCTTTGAAATTTGTAAATTAGAATAAGAGATTTCAATACTTGCAGGTATTGAGCCTCATGTTACATTGTATCACTTTGATCTTCCACAAGCATAACAAGTTGAGTATGAAGGTCTCACAAGCCAAAGGATCATGTAAATTTCCGGTTCTTATAAAAATCGTAGCACTTGTTGAAGATTTTGAATTATTGTTTGTAATACAACGGTGTTGTCTAAAACTTATTGTTTGTAATACTGAATATTTGAGTATTTTAATAAATTAGTTTGCAAATAATTGTAATATCGGATTTGCTTATGGAGTGTTGCGATATTTAGTGTAATGTTCTTTTCAGTTGCCAAAGATGTTTATTTTTCTTAAAACCCAAATGTCAATCACAACGGTGCATAACAGTTGTAGTAGGTTTTATTACAATGGTGCATAACTGTTGTAATAAAGTTTATTACAACGGTGGAAAAAAGTTGTAAAATACACATATTACAACGGTGTTGCAACAGTGCAAAAAAGTTGTAAAAGATATTAGTCTATTACAACTTCTTAATACACGACGGTTTTCCCACCGTTGTAAAATGTATATTACAACGGTGTTCCACCATTGTAATAGGGTCATTTTGTTGTAGTGTCTATACCCCAATCTTCATTTCTCTGTCCACGGCTATCCACCATGATCTGTTTAATCATTGCTTCAACCTCAGCATGAGTTACTATAGATTCAAGGTCATCACCCCGGGCTCTGCGAGGCCCTCGATCATTCCTTCGGTGGGCTGGCACAAAGTCTGGAACCTAAACAGAGCTCCCTTGACCCCTATTACCACGGACAATCACACGGCGTAAGGGTTGCGGCAGTCGATTCTCAGCAGGCTCATTAACAATCTGCGCTCTAGGGAGTGCTGCAGGGTTATTCGGATTACGGTCGACAGGTCCTAAGTTCAGTGCTACTTCTTCTCGGGAGGGATGTGATCCAAATCGGAGCTGTTCTATATTTTCAGCCCTTTCCAATGGTCGTCGTGGAGGCTTGGAGATTCTCCAGACGAAGACAAGTATTCTGGAGTCATGGTACGGACGGGCAGACGTGTCCTCTGCCTTTGAAGATCATCGATGCGCCTGTCCAATGCAGTGAGGTTCTGGCGCAACAAAGAACTCTCTTGTCTTTCGGCTGCTAACTCATCATTCGTCCTATCCAACATTTCGATGATGCGAGAGAGATCTCCTTTAGTAGCTGGGGAAGCAGGGTTGAACTGATTATCAACATCCTCTCTTATACGTAAAGAACCCGAGCCAGGTCGAGCGGAAGGGCCAGCACGAGCAGAACGAACAATAACTTCCTTTCCAGCTTGAGTTGATGTCCTCTGAGTGGTGCGGTTCGTGACAGCTTCCGATTCACGGTTCGTGGCAATCTCCTGACTACGGCTCGGGGTGGCTCCATCTGGGCGGCTCATGGGAGCACCCTGGTGACGGTTCGTAAGAGTGCCAGTGGGCTGGTGCGTATGTTATCTTGGGAGCGGGTCATGACGCCTCCTATGGATCGGTTCGCTCCCTGCATATCACGAACGGGGGTTTCTTCCTCAACCTGCGCATGAACACTTTCTTCAACAGTTTCGCTTGCAGCCTCATTTGCTTGCGAAACTCTTACTTCCTTAGACTTCTTTCCAGCCATGATATCTGGGTTTCGCTGAAGTCTTCAAAAATCGAAACAGTGGGGTTTTGGAGTGTCTTCTTCGGACTTGAATATCCAAACGATAGAGCAACAATCCAATATGCTGAGACCTCGAATTCTCATTGAAAGCACTAAAATGTTAGACCAAATTTTGGCGCTAACATCCAAATTGTTCATATTTGCAGAGAATTAGATCTTGAGAATGAAGAGAAAGCAGAAAACACACAAGGTTTATAGTGGTTCGGCGTTAACGAGCCTACGTCCACTTTATATGCTTTTGATTATACATCTAATGCTACTACAATCAATAATCTCGCTCAATCTCACTTTTACAATTATGATTCTCTCAGTAATTTCGAAGTAATACTGATTAGAAATAATGACAGGACAGTAATGGTGGAAACAACACTCAGAAATGCAAAAAAGATCCCCAAAAATGCCAAGTACAGGGCTATTTTAGCTGGTATCTATAGGCGGTTCGTGGTTACACATGGCAAAATCCCGAGGATCTCGGACTGGTTCATGGCTTGATGGAGAAATGGTCAACATGGCGGTTATGGACAGGTGTCACAAGGTCCTTCATCTTCGAATCGTGAATGACTTAGTCGTGGACACTATGCTTTGGCTTCTGGGATCAGATCGTGGTAATAGTTTGGGTCGCGGGGGATCATCACGAATGGGCCACGATAGTAGTGGCACGAGCCAAGGGCGACAGGGTGATCACGACCGGGCTTGTATGGATTCTATGAGTGAGACTTCAAATTGGACCTACACGTGTATCTTGGTGGTTTGATCCAAAAGCTAGCCAACAGGGTTCATATTGAACTGTGTTTTAATGACATTCGTTCTTTAACCCAATTTACAGTGAAATGTGATTTGGAATTTATAAATCTTTTAATTAAGATTTAGGGAAAATTTCCAAAGTGAAGTTTTACAATTTAATACAATAAATTGGAATGGAATGGAATTTGATTGGATAATAATCGAAGTGAGATTCTGTGGAGGAAGACAGTTAATATATATGGAATTTAAAAGGCTTTCCCGTTATTCCATTTATATTATCGGTTGGATACGGAAGTTTATATCGATTATATATATTGATCTGTTTTTCGTGAAGATTACATAATTAGTGGAATGGGATTTTGGGTTTATTGTTAACTGTGTTTTAAATGACATTAGTTCTTTAACCCAATTAAAGATAAGATTAATTTCTTAACTTTGAATAATCATTAAGTAATGATTTTTGAGATTAAAATTGAATTGGAGTTTTAATGAATCTTTAATTATATTGAAAAAAAGAGAATGTGATAATTTAAATTATCAAATTCGGGAAATGATCGAGAACGAAGTAGCACCAGTTTTGCTCTAAGCGATAGTTAAATCTTTAGTTAGATTTGAACGTGAAATGGTAATTAATTTTACTGATAACACCGTGGTGTTAAACATGGATTATTACCAGTTTTGGTCCATGGGATGAATAGGTTGGGATTATGAAATATAACAAATGATTACTTCAGTAAGGTGCGCTAATCCCGACTAGTTTGGATAAACCATAATTTGGTTTGAATTGATACCCAAAGGAAGATTAAAGAATAAATTCAAAGAATTTATCTTTGATAAAATTAATGGGAACTTTTTCCAATGTATAAGAATATTAGAATAAAGGAATACTTTGGATTGGAATGAGGCGTATATTGTGTTTTTATAGCACTTGCTTGTTATATACGCGAGTAATTCTGAAAGACCTGGTTTATCCCATTCTGAATAACTGATTCGACGATATGCCGAGGATGAAGATGGTGGTTGAAGACAGGAGGTCTTCACATCGTTTGGATGATTACTGATGTCTTGATTGGGCTGTACACCTAAGACGAGGTAATAAGTGGTGATCGTCCAGACGTACTTGGAGATCGACCGGATATGCAAGGACCTCTCTCCTGTATTGGACATATGGGACGAGGAATAAGGTGCCTCCAGTTTCTTTCAGACCCGTAACGAACTTATAAATGGATGTGTGTCTGACATCGGATTTCATTCTGTGTGATTGATAAACATCGGTTGCATAGCGTGAATTGCCTATGTGGCATGCTGAGATGAAAACGATCAAGGCTTCTATTGAAAAGCAGAGTCATGTGGTTGATGATCAAAGCACGGCTTTAATATAGCATAGCTTTGTGTATAGCATTAATTCGTGAGCCTCATACCCCGGTGTGAACTAGAAACGGGAGAGTACTTCAGGGAGGGCATGTGTTTCCTTCTAGCTAGGAGTGGTGTCTGGCTTTTGTAAGCCCAGACGTTTTACTTATGTGGATGATGGATAACAAGGTGCCTTGTTTATATCGGTCACTACAGGGCCGATGGATGGTTTAATCGACATACTGACCAATTTACGTCCCATAGGGCGGGGAAACGTATTGTTCAGGCATTATAATCCACTTTGTGTGGACCGGCCCTGACGATCTAGCTGCAGTTGCGGTTGTTCCTGAGGCACGTGCTAGAGTGTCTCGAAGCGAGAAGGACGATCTCTTGCCTTGGTTCACAGATGGAAATCCAACTTCCAATACGTGACATTGCGGTTTTGATTGTAGAGCCTAGCATTGGCGACATGATATATGGTACCCATGCCGTCTAGGATTGGTACATTTATATTTGAAGTTGTTTTATACACTATGCACTTATAGTAGTATTAAATGATTTGTTTTAAACGTACCAAGCATGTTTGACTATTATAAGGGAAAACCATATCCTCCGACTTGCGTTACATTGTGTGATTGGACATGGGTCTTATAATAGTTTCATTTTTTCAAAAATCATTGCGTTGTTTTGTTATATGCACTGGTATTCTTGGAAGAAAACTTGTTCTATGTTACACGACGTGGTCCCTTGATTTACACCATTTTAAAGTAAAGCTTTAAATAACTGTTTTAGTTCTCACACCAGTCACATGACTGACCTGGAGTTTATTGTTTTAATCTAAACTCTGGATGCCCCTATTTTCCACTCGAGCAGCTAGAAGTTTTGGTTTTGCAGATTTATATTCACAGGATCCTGGTTTACAGCTAGAATAATATTCGGAAAGCTCTGTATCCGTGTATCTCTTTCAGTTGTGTTTTGTATTATTTTCTGCTGCATTGTAATTTAAATCTCTGATATTTGTCCAATGTATATTATTTGTTCATACTCTGTATATTCTTGTACTTTGATGTAAATTGTTGTAATAAGCAATGAAATGTTCTTCTGTTTGTGTACTGATTTTTCATGTTCTCAACTCAATCCGAGCTTTCCTTTAGGGGTAAGTTTGGGCCGTGTCATTTTATACAGGGTGTACAACATAGACGAGGCTGAAAACTACTCATGTGCAAATTCACATATGTGTACAAACATAATTTAATGGTCATAGCACGGAGCAGCTTGCACATTGCAACAATCAATGGAACATGACAGTTCAAGCCAATCTGGAAAAATTATCAGGTCACAACAACATGGCAAGTGGATGCAAGAAATGGTTTCAAATATCAAACTAGACTAGAGCAAAGTGCAAGAGGATTTTTATTTTAGTCACAGTAGAGCAACACAGAGTTATAAGACATAATTCATGGTTCAGGATGAGATAAGCATATACATGCATTCATGGTTCAGATAAACATAATCCTATATACGTACACATAAGTGTGTGTGTGTGTGTGTACGCATGTATATGTCTCAATAATCATGCACAAGGCAAATAACAAATCAGGTCAGAAATAAGCAAATGAATGGAAAACGTCAACATGGCACAGGACACTATACATGCACAGTTTCATGTGGGCATGCACAGTTTCATGTAGGCATGCACAAAACAAGTGCATGGCTCTACAAGACAGAAAAAATATGGTGCACTGGTTCAAGAATGGAGCCAAATAGATATGCATATGGGTAAAACTGCAAGAAATATAAATACCTATATATATATATATATACACATTTGCGCATATATATATATATATATAGGTATATGTATACATATACATACAAACACACACCATATGTATACATGTTGTATTGACCAATGCAATACTATAGCAATTTGTTTACATGGAACAGAGATGAGATTATGAACTAAGGAATTAAAGTTTCTTTTTATTCACAAGTTCAAAGAAAAGGATTGAATTTATTTTCTACATGGGTAGCATATATCAAATTTTGAAATTGAATTTTGGTTTTCAATTTGCTAAATTTATAGTGGTTCATGAAGTCAACTAGGTTCATCAAGTAGTTCACGCAAGCATTTTTTAGCTAAAAAAATCATACAACATTATGTGGTAAGTAAATATTCAAAACCTTGCAAGAATGAATCCAATCAAGGACAATATTTTGGGGTAAGAACAATTTCATTTGATTCCAGAGATTTATTGACATCAACAATTCAAATTTGGAAAGCTTTTCAATGTGTCCAAAAATTACAGTGACATTTTTAGGCAAGAAATCATGTTGAGTGTTTCATGAAATCAACAAATCAATATGGCAAGACTCATCCAAATAAATCACAATGAACATTTTTTGGCAAAACTGTATTTCACGTGTGAAATTTATTTCCAGAATACACAATCGATTTTGGGTAAGTATAATTCCTTGATTATTCGGCAAGCACAATTATGGCAAGAACTTTCCAAATTCACAGGGGAATGAATAGGGGATCCATTACAAGAAAATCATGTGAAGTTTTCCCAGAAATCAACAAGTTTTTCACGGCATGTTTTCCAAGAACTCAATCAAATTTTCATGGCAACAAATAAAGCAATAAATCAGAGAATTCACGGCATTCAATCAAGGCAACAAAAGAGGAAAATAATGCAAGAAATCAAACGAAGTCACGTAATGAAATCAAAAAATGAAATGGTTTGAAAACCGTATTTAAAACATGCAATTCAACATAGGCAAACGATTGAAAAACCAAGCAACAAAAATCAAGAGAAAGAAAAATCAAATCATATTACTCACAGTTTTTTCGATCGACTGAAGCCCAAATCGTTCGACCACGATCACCAATTAATCAAAGGAGTGGAAAGATTTTTTCAAAAGCATCTTTGAAATCTCAATTTGGGAAGAATGGCAGAAAACCTTAATTTTTATTTTTGGTCGGTCATCATGAAGCAAACAAAGTAACTAGATTGTTTAAGTGTCAAAAAGGGGCCGACCTTATTTTTTCTTTAATAAATCGTCCATCGGTTTTCTAGTGTTAATAAAACTAGGGGTTTTCTAGTTGTCTATAAAACTAGGGGTCTACTAGTTATAGGGTTTATAACTAGGGTTTACGAATTACAGGTTTGTAATTTGGGGAAAATCTGATCTCGGGGATAAAGATCAGTCCAGGGTTTTGACCATTGGATTAGAGAAGGAGCAAGGTTTGCAAGTATGTAGGGTTTTGTAAGCGGGATCTATTTTAATACCTAGTAGGATCTTGCGAATGCAGCAGTAAGCAGGGTTTGCCGATGCTGGGTAAAATCTGTGTTATTTTATTTCTGCATTTATTTTCTCAACTGAAATCTATGCTATAATAAGTTTTAATATCTCATAAAAATTCAATAAACCCTATTCACCCCCACTCTAGGGTTAATCTAGATCCAACTGAAATTCTCTTTTATTTCAGTTAACTCTTTTAGAAAAGACGTGCACTTATTACATTTGAGATTTCTAATTCTCTCAATTTTAATTTCAAGTTCATTCAAGGTTGATTCTGATTTCATTAGTTTCTCTTGTTCAAAATTTTTATGTTTGGAATTAGTCTTATCCAACTTCTTTTGCAAAGCAATGTTTTTACAGATTAGCTCATTCTCTTTTTGTTTTGAACTCATAATTTCTTTTTCAAGCTTCTGAAAATTTTCATTGAGAAGAGCTAAATAAGTTGTCAAGTTCATACAATTTTTGCAATGGAAGTTTTTCAAGATTTTTAGATTTCGAAGATTTTTTTTCTGTTGGATATTATCAATAGTTTTAGTTAAATCTGTACGCATATAAACTAAATCTTCATATGAGAAATTTCTTGTCTCATCGTCTGTTGAGTCTCCGTCGTTTGATCTATCTAAATTTTCATCTGTAAGACCAGTCAAGCACAAAAATGAATCTGAGTTACACTCCGAGGTTTTGACAAGTTTTCTATTCTGCCATATAGTGCATCGAGAGTTTTCCAAATATCCTATGCAATTACATAGTGGGAGATAAGATTAAGCCGATTATTACTAATATAAGAATAAATAATATGCATAATACGAGCATTTGTAACTTTATTCCTATCTTGCATATCACCAACATTGTCAATAATATTCCAATATTCAGAATTAATAGATTTCAAATAGAATTCGATTTTCGATTTCCAAATCAAAAAAATATGTCCCATGGAAAATAATTTGGATATTAATGGTCCGACTCTAGTTAACTTGACAACTAGAACTATCCCTGATTATAGAATTAATGAAAAATACCTTCTCTGATACCACTCGTAGGATCTATATTAACCCTATAAGGGGGTGAATAGGGTTTATTGCAGTTTTAAGAGATATCGAAATTATCACAGCATAGATTTCTGGAGAGAAAATAAATGCAAAAGGTAATTTACACATATTTTACCCAGCTTCTGAAAACCCCTGCCCGCTGCTGCATTCCCAAGATTTCTACTAGGTATTAAAACAGATTCCCGCTTACAAAACCCGGTAAACTCGCAAATCTTGATACTGCTCTAATCCTGCGCTCATAACCCTGGACTGATCTTTATTCCCAAGATCGGATTTCCCCTGAATTACAAACCCTTAACTCATAAACCCTAAATATAAATCCTATAGTTGGTATACCCTAGCTTTAGAGAAAAACTAGAAAACTAATGGACGATTACAAAAGAAATATAAAAACCAAAATAATAAAATAAAGCGGAAAACCCCCCTTTCGAAAATAAAAAAATTGGCCCTTTATTTCTTTAGCACTTGAAAAAAAATATCGGCTTCAAATATTTTCTTCAATGGTGGCCAAAAAAATATGAAATTAAGGTTTTTGCTACCCAGATCGAATCGCAACTTCAAACCTAGAAGAATTTTTTGATGGCTCGACTGTTGGTGCTTGCTCGTCAATTGATTTAGGGAATTTCGATCGAAACCTTTGTGAGTAATTCTAATTGTACTTTTTATTGCACTCGTATTATTGCTTGTTTCGATGATTAAAATTGTTGATGATGAATGGATATAAATAAGGTTTACAAACCCGTAAGTCTCTGATTTCGTTGCGTGTTATTGATTTGGTCTGATTTGCTGCTTGAATGTTGCTTAATTAATTTGCATTGTTTGATTTATGGAAACCTTTGTATGATTTTGTTGAAAGATTTCGAGCACGTGAATTTCAATCTTTACCAAGAAACAATTGCTTGTGTGATTGAAAAAACTTTCCAGAAATGCTTGTTGATTTAACATTTACCAAAAATGCAAATTATTTTTTTTTCATGTTTTTAACCGAATCAATATCCAAAGAAGATTCTCTTTTCTTTTAAAACATTTTTTTGTGCTCCACTGTGTTGATCAGTACGTAAGCTGCCCCATTTCGACTTGCTTCTTCATTGTTATCCTGATTGTTTCATTTCCTGATTTATGTGCATTTGGACCTATTGTGCATTGCTTCTTGTATCATTGTTTTTGCACTTGTATTTTAATGGCCTTGTGAATTGGTACACACGTGTATACTACCGTGTGTATGTATCATTTTCGTTGTTCATGTAATAAATGCTGCATTTGCATGTGTACAGTATCATTTTGAATTGTGCACATAATTTAAGTACACTCATGTATACATTGTATACATGCTAGCCCTACTTGAGTTTGAAAAACTTGCTATATTATAATAGTAACAGTCCATGTAAAACATTGGCACCTACGCTTGCTATATCCATGCTATTGCACATGCTTGCATATGCTTTGATATTGTGATTCTAAACTAGTTTTCATTCATGTATGGTGAACTTTGGCATTGGCTTGAACATGTTGCTCACCATCTTACTGCCATGTGTATTTGGGCTGACTTAATTTTAATTCTAACTCGAATTTGCTACACCCGAACGTTGTATGTGTCTGCCATGTCATGTATTAATCCTTTATGCTGGGTATCGTTGGTCCTTATGACTTGAACACTTGCCCGTGAACCACGTATATATGTACAAACATGTGTGTGTGTGTATATATATATATATGTCTGTGTGTATGTGTGTATGTATGTGTGTTTCTTGGCAGATATAATTCTTTGACCTTGTGTACACATGCCAATTGTGTAGTTGTCTTTTTTGCTTCAAGCTTTGAATATGACATGCACTGCTTCGGTTCATGTTATTCCACTTGAGCTTGAGTTACTATTGTGGTGCCAACGCACTGTTTTTTCAGCAGTCCATTTCACCTCCCCTTTACAACTTCTAACGGTTAAAAAAACCGATCGTTTACAACTCCAACGGCTATAAAGCCGCCATATTATTCTCCAACCGCTATAAAACGATTATAATACTACTACAACGGCTATATTTTCAACCATAAATTACCAACTTCCACACATTCTAAATCACAACACAATTCTTCTTTCTTTCTATCTGCTAATCTCGAAGCGATTGAAATATAATAATGTCTTCACATTTTAGAGAATTTTCACATCTGATTAACAACTCCTCCAAGCAAACAATCAACTCTTTCATGGAAAAGCAAGGAGGACTACGATCTATGCAACATCTACTACCATTTTTCACATGATACAGTTACAGGGAACGACCCATCAGGCATTAAGTTCTAGGAAAAATAAAGAATGCATTCAACGATAAGCATCCTGAAAGTACATGAACAGCGTCGGTGATCCAGGGTCGATTCGACAAAATAAGTCATCAAACGTCGTTTTATGAATCACAAGTTTATAAATATAGAAAGCCAATCCTAGTGCATGGAAGGAAAGCAACATGTGGTATGTTTTATATAATATGTAGGTTAGTGTTTGAATAATTGTTATTAGAATCGTTTTCATTTTTTGTTATCAGAAATGAATGACAAATGAGGAGTTCAGGAAGATGTTCACTAGAGAAAATGGGGTGAAAAGACCACATTACGATTAGTTTTTGAAATTTCATGATCTGCTTACCGGTTAACCAAAATGGAACTCTGATCATGCCAAGAGCATGCACGATGTTCAAACTTCTGCAAAGGGAATTATGACGACCGCCCACAACCCCTGCACTAAACAAGAGGAATAATGCACTGAAAGGTGTGCCAAGAAGCTGTGGACGATCATCATAGGTAAACAATAATGTCAGAACCTGTCGTAACTCACAATTCAACGATAGAATACAATAGAACATATACAACAAATATTAATAGTGAAGCAGAAAACACCAAACTTCCATTACAACTAGAAAGTAATATCCATACACGTGGATAACAACAATATTGTTTATACAACTTTGTCTCACTACAGCACTTAAAGAAGAATAACAAACAGTGGAAATCCAAATACATTATAGTAGGTAAGATACTACGCCAGCCTCTTGCTCACCTCTGAACTGCAAAATCGTCCTCACTAAGTTATCAGATGTCACCTGCCACCTAGTCTGCCCATCCAACAATCGGATGAAAAACCCAAGGTAATAAAACGGAAACATAAAACCATGAGTGAGATAACAGTCTTACTGATTGATAAAACAGCTAGCGAACATCATCAATAAAGTATATGAGAATGGGTAAATAAACAAACTAATCTACCCACTACACCAGAGAAGAACCCAACTCCCGTCTTCTCCACATCGGACAGAGATAGCCTTTACATCAAACATTTCAGCCATTCATCCATGGAAACCAGAACAACCATCATAGCACTCATAGCATCCAGATTATAGATCTCACGTAAACCATCCTAATCGAATTCAACATCCCTCAAGCACAAGCCTAGAGGCCTAAACCAATATCATACAAGCACCCACGAAAGATCTCTTTCGACGTTGGATAATCTATGTGAGACGGTACAAATAAAACATCCAACATGCATGACAGACTTTGGCTATCACCTCCAATCCTGCTTCGAAGCCATCGTTGATCGTATGACTGGTGGAACAATTTGCCATCAATTGTCAAGGGGCAACGGTAAACCCCAGTTCTATCTAAAACCCACACGCCATACAACGAAACGTGTCTAGGCCATACACGATGCCCCGGGTACCAGACCATACAACGAAATCGCGTAACCCCTTCTTTGAGCCCGTTGGAACCTACGATAACGATAATTTCTCGGCCTTTGGTATCTCTAGTTGTCATCGACGATGACCATCCAGCCATTATCAACAAACTCAAAACACGTTTGAGCTGTCATCACATTCGTTGTATTACTACTAACAAGGAACACATCTCTCCACTTTGACATTCCCCATTGAATTCACTTTGTAGTCAGCACATCACTGAATCAACAAAAGATCCACTATCCATTCATAGCATTCAACAAATCGCTACGGAAACAAGACACAATGTTTCTACCATCAACCCTGGTGCATCTGACCCCTGGTCATGCTCTACCGCATTCTCCAAAACATGACCGACCCCATTGTTGTAGAGACGACCGACGCAATGTGACCGACCTCATTTGACCGACCCCATGCTTCACCTTGCACGACCAGAGACCGACCCGGTCCTTCATACGACCGACCCGAACACAGATCGACCAACCCAAATACCGCTCGACCGACCATATCTTGGTGCATAACCCAACATTGTTCGACCCTAGCTTGCTCGACCAGAATGGTTGCTCGACCGACCCAAAGTTATGCTCGACCGACCAGAAGCCCTTCTCGACGCGATCACAAGTTGTACTACGTTGTACTACACTCGTACTACATCCTCGACCCATGGCTTGTACAGCTCCAATCCAAGTCCAATTTCGACCAAAACTACGCCAAACGACAAGATCGACGAAATCTACTCATTCGATTCCTCCAATACAACCATAAGCATGTTATGAAATCACCAACAACATGAATATGACGATTTTCACCAAAATTATGCAATTTCACCAAAATTATGACAAATGAACATATGAACTAAATTACGGATCTAACTTGCATAAACATATGAAATAATATAGAAATTGCAGGTTTTAAGTTGCTAAGTTAAATCCTATGGAGATTCATACGAAAATAGACTTACCATGATGTAGATCAAAGAGAAAACACTCGAAAATAATGAAATAAAGACCATAGAACTCATATACTTGATTGAATCTATGTGGGAGATGCATATCACCAATTTTCCAAAACAACTCAAAAACATTTAGATCTAGATCCGAACAGCGAATAATTTGCTCTAAACTCTTTGATTCGATGAACTCTTTCTTGAAATTGCGTAGATCTAGCTTCAAACAAGGTAGATCTTTGATTCTCTAAGATTTAATGGTGGAAAGGTGAACGGAATGGAGAAACGGAGGAACTCTAGCTCTTCAAAATGAGACAATGGAGAAAGTAAACTATTCTCCATGCCTCCTACCCTCTATTTATAGCCTCCACCAGCCCACTAATGGGCCCGTGCAAATCAACCCATTATGGCTTACCAAAGCTGAACAACCAACTGTAAAATCTTAAAACAGTGATTTTCCAAAACCGCTGAGCCAAATCTTTAATGTGACCACTTTACGGAATGAGAATCATCATTTCCTTTCTAATGGCATAGGTCTCAACACCTGATTCGATCTGAGTCAAAATTTATCCCCTATACAATGCTGACAGAGGCAAAATGGTCGCAAACAAAATTCATAAAAATTATGGATATGTCTCCCGTCCCCGTAACCAACATATTAAAATATGAGAGTGATCCAACCCTCAGGGAATAAAATAAAAATATTTCTACAATCCTCCGATGCGTAAAATGCGGGCTTTTACGGGAATGAACAAAGCTTTGAAATCTACTTATTCATCTAGTTCTGGAGAGTCATCTGGAAAACATTCTCCATTTCAGGGAGAATACCTACTTGCCGATATCAGTCAAACAGTTAATGAAAATTATAGACCTGAGGGAGTCAAAGCTGCGAAAAGACAGAGTAAAGTTGATGTTGTCGTGGATGCAAAAGTCGACACCGCCTATGTAGTACATGAGCGTAGACATGAATGCATAACTCTAAAAGCTCAAAAAAATAGAGGTAATAGGCAGGTTTTATGATCTTGAGCAGCAGAGGTTGCTAATTCAAACCTAGGAGTTAGCCTTTAGATGACACCAACATGCAATGGAACAACAAAGAGAAGAGAAAGAAATAATAGCCAAAGACTTGATTGGAATGGATGACTATAAGAAGGAATATTGAATGGGACTCAAACAAAAGATTCTTATGTCAAAGTTTCCTCAATTCCGGTTTGTTCTTTTTTTTCTTTAGTACTAGCTACTTAGTTCTCAATGTAGTAACTTTATAATTTCCATTGTAGTAACTATTTACTTGTCAGTGCACCGCGTGTTTGATTTATTTTTCTACCTTTTCCATTTTCTGTTAACTTTAAATGATTTAATACTATTTGCTTATCACTAAAAATAAAAAGATAAAGCTAGTGGTTTTCTCTCTTAATAAAGCACCAACTCATAAATACTGCATAATTTCATACAACCGTAACAGAAAACAAAGGTTCATACAAGCAAACCTCAACATACACTATAAGAAGATGTTAAATTAATAATAATCCCGATAGTACGAAACTTGACTTGCGATGGTTAGATAGACTAATGTCCGTTCACATCAAAACATACCATGGTTACGCGCCTTCCTTTTGAGTCTTGACTTAGTCCAAAATTAAGTGGGGAAATTTTTTCAATTCCCTCATTGCGAAACGTTATTTGTTTTCTCCCTAAGGAAACTTGATCGAGGCCCATGCTTCGCACACGGGCAGATAGTGGTAATTAGTTAGGAGAATAAATTGAAGTATAGCAAAAACATTTAACGTATGACGTTAATCTATGAAAAGAAAGTTTAAATTGTATGTGATGGTATTCTTATTTTTATGTTGCAAATATAAAGAAACCTGAAGAATTGGTCAATAAACTGAAGAATATTTTTGACTGAACAAAGTTCCAGGGAATAATATTTTGGTTGGTGGTCTGTTCAATCTGATTCAAATCATAATTCCAGTTTCTCATTTTTCTGATTGAAATCTGTACTTTTAATTAGGCATGAGTGTGGGTCGGTTTGGTGCGATTTGGATTCAAAGCGCTTTCGCACTGCATCAAACGGTTAAAAGAATACGACCAATTATAAATTGAAGGTCATTCACAATAGTAAATTATAGAGAACAAAGAATCGACATGCCAAGGAAAGGTAGGAAGAAATAAAACATGTGTGGACTCGACCAGGATCATTAGGTGTATAGCAGCAGAAAGGAGTAGGTCATAGAGGACTTGATCCAATGGGATTTTCTGCTATGTTCAAATAAGTATTATTTTCTATTCTTTTTATCTATAAGCCTGAAGTCTTGGCCCATATCTTAATTAGCATTCATTTCTGCATGTATCCATCCTGCATATGTTGAAATGGTACAGAAGTTGAAATACATCACAGCGCAAAGTTACACGGAAGTAGAGAGAAAAAAAACAGATGAGGTAAACATGGAAAAGTCATGTGAGAGGACATTAATAACGGTGTAGTTATACAAAAAGATAGGGTATAATGACTTTCATTATCAGTTTTAATGCAAAACAAATGTGTAGTTACATTATCAGTAAAACAGAAGCAAAAAATGTATTGAAATTAAGAATACCGAAACATGTACAAAGATAGGTCACGTAGGTTGATAAATAATAAAGCAATGGTTTACACATACATCCTTTTTCCTATGTTTGTCCTGTGCTTTACTGGCTGGTGTCCTAGTATTACCAGAGATAATAACTTGCATGTTTTTCCTTTGGAACTGGAATCTAGTGATGTGAGCCATGTCTGATCATTTGAAATTTTCTGTATGGGTTACACTTCGTGTGCACTCGGATGGGTAGTTTGAAATGATCAAACAAATTAGTGACAGGAAAATAAAACCCATTGATTTGAGTAAAAACTAAGGGTAGGAAGCTATCCTTAAGGTGAAAAAATGCTACCTGCGAAGGGTAAGCCTAGTGCAGCAGGGTCCATTTTTCTTTGTTATATGTCCAACTACAAAGAAATAGTTTATATCATGGTTGGTTGGAGTAAATTTAGGAAGTGCATCTATTAATCATTGCTTCAACATCTTCCGTGAGAAGTTTAACATATGCTATGTTAGGCACATATCATATATAAAGGAAAAGAAAGAAAAAGTAGGTATGTTGAAACATGGACCAGATCCGAAAGTGAGTCGAAGTCATGGATTGGAAGTACTTATGTATGCAGTATTATCGAAGCAGACATAAGTACAGTTATAAAAGTGCGTGTATGTTTTTAGCAAGGGTAAAATATATTTGTGATTGCAGATAATCATGAATTAGTAGTATAACCTGTGTTACAGTGTTAGTCTTGCAGTATGACCAACGTATGTATGTTCTGGTACATTTATTCAAGGGCATGTCTACTTAATTGAAGCTAAAAACACATATCAATGTTTGCAAACAATAATAGGAACAGATATCAAGTAAAACAATGATATTGAGGTATCAAAACTAACTAATTTAGTGATTTAGAGCATCTCATCTACAGTCAAGCCGAAGAGCCTTCAGCCGATTTGTCAAAACGTAGTTATGGTTGTGGACAGAGTGGCATCAGATATGTGAATGTTCGGACGATACATAAACTCAAATGCAGCGGTCACTAAATTTCAATATCATTTTTAATGATACTAAAAATATATGTTCATGTACAAAGATAGAGGAAAAAGAATTATACATGGTTTAATCATTAACCAATGCAGTACGTATCACATGCTGCAGGATTTTTAGAGAATTTTTGCTATCATAGTTTTACAATAAAAAGCAACACATTTGTTAAGTGAATAATGTAAGATAAGTCAAAATTCAAATTGGTACAAACATTTGTAGAGTACAGATTCATGACACCATATAACATCAACAACATACAAGGATTTCACATATTTCAATTAGAAGTGGTGTTCAGTAGTATAAACATATTTCTAAGTAGATATGCAATGCATAGTCATAACAGCAGCACTAATCAAACTCCTCATAACATATCTTTAAGAAATGATGATTAATATAGGCAAAGGGTTTCCCTTGGTTACTGAATCGGAGCCTGCATTTAAAAAAAATGCATATCAAGAGGCATAGATATGAGTATGCATCAAAATGCAAGTGCAGACATACCAGATGTAATTAGGAAAAATCCCTAATGAAAAGATTTTAGATAACTTTCCCATTTTTGCTAAAGTTGGTGTGAGCTTGTTCTACATATATGTGCCACATATACTGGGATCCATAATCTTTATTTAATGTTGCATTGATTGTTTTTAATATATTTAGAACATAAACCATTTTGTATGTTGACGGTGGTCTAGAGTAGCAAATTTGATCAATGGAAAGAATGAATGAAAATATACTCGACTGTGCATGAAAATATTGCACCTCCATGCAGTGGCGGAGCTAATGTTAGGTGCGGTAGGGCACAAGCCCCAGCTCAAATTTGTAGATCCTATGTAAAAGTTGTAACTTTTTGATTAAGCAGAAATAATTTGTGGTGCTTTTTTACTTCCTGCCCACCTGAAAAAAATTATCAAGCTACGCTACTGTCTCCATGCATACACACGCTTCACATAGGAACTCCACAATCCAATGTTTTTATATATTATGCATGCGAATAGAAAATCGCATGTAATTAGTATCCATCAAAGATTTGAACATTAAAGTTTCACTGAAATGTTGCACAATTGTATTTAGACGTTATTAGTTGAAACACGGCTGTCTAATGAGAACCGAAGAATTAAGAAAGAAAAAAATCAATGAGAAAAATATTGAAGTGATAGGAAAATGAATGTAATGTAACATGTGTGCACCATGTGGATCACATCTACATGATCAAATGAAGAAAATGCGTGTCCTGTATGAGGATAAAAATTGTTTAACTCAACAATAAATTTGGCTGCAATTGAGCGATATATTAAATCACTCCCATATTGATGCTGCTTCATTAAGATAAAAAATAAATTATAGGCTATTTAAAAGAAAACCTGTAGGGAAATTAATATCTTGACATGGCTAATCAACAAAAATTATGCCCAACAGTGAAGGTTTGTGGAACAAATACAACAAACAAATGACAATCAATAACCTTTATTTCTGGGAATTGTAGAAGGGCAAAACTATTCTCATCCCAAACATAATAAATTTTAATTAATACAAAGACAAATGTATAAAATATAAATGATAATTATTTCTATAAATAGATTATACTATATATGCAACCAATATGTATATTTATTTACCCAAGAAGGGCATAAATGAATGTTTTTTCCAGTTTGTTTCATCCAAAATTATAGTTACACACGATTGAAAATGGCTTATCTCCGCCCCAAATAAATAATAAGTACGCTGTTCTGTAGAGTCAAGAAGATAGATAGACAGCATATTTCACTACGCATAAGTAAAAGAAAAACAAATGCCCATCGTTCAAATAAATATTCTAAATTAGCGTAATACTTGCAATTCCATTCTCCCCAAGTGCCCAGTAAATTTTTAAGCCTTCTCTCAAGGAACCACAAACTGTCATAACCTGATTACTCTAGAATCGAATGAATCCCATATATGCAAAGAGGTAACACTGTTATGGTAACACAGAAGTGACGTATGTGCAAAGAAAATTAAAACTGTATATTATTATGAAAAGAAAACATATAAGCGTGTCTTCAAACTGCTGGAAACTTTCACATGTATTTTAAAGATTATCAATTTGGAGAATGCAAAAACAAACAGCAGACATACACTAAGACAACACTAAGTCCCCGTACGCAGTTTTTTTGTGGCATGCTGGCGATGCGTTTGCATCCGACACGTCAAATGCATCGGACAACGCGTCAAACGCGTTGGACGCCGCTTCAAACGCGTTGGACGCCGCATCGTGGGAAGTCACGCTTGCAGGAACGATTGGGGATCGGTGGAAATTATGTGGGTGGATGAAAAAAACTTTTGTCAATGGAGGTTTGCTACAAAGGCCAACCAACTTAATTGTTATACGCATACACGCCCTCGTGTCCATCTTTGCCAATTTTAATATACATATGTATGAATATTAATCATTCATGTCTATTCAAGTCATTTAGTTTTATTTCAATTGTGTGTATAGTTTGCATGCTCATATATATACCAAGCTACTAATATTTTTTTTGGCAATGTTGGTATAATATTACAATGTTGTCATTCACATAACACACATAAATTAAATTTAAACGCATAAATTAATTCAATACAATTAATTTAGGGGATTGTTAAAGGGACTCCACTTTTGGTTAAGGGGAGTATCATTTTCATTTTATTTTAAAATTGTTAAGAGAGGTTAAAATAAATTAGTCTCCCCTTAAACATATTAATAAAATTTCCAATACTAACCCTATACTCTTCATTAATACAACCTTAAAATATAAACTCTAATTTAATTTTGCACAGAGAAAAAATAATAATACATGAAACATAAACGTTTTGCATACATGAAAATAACATATTCAAGCATTGTTTACTTTAGTTTTCAGTATCAAAGTAAGCATAGAACACAATAACAACAAATAAACACACTAGCCACAAACGAAAAAAAAGAGTAACAACATACACATACGCTTAACACAGCATGAACATAAGCATAAATTCACTTAAAAAACATTTGTTTTAATGTTGAAATATGTACACTATTTTAATGTAATTACTTTTGATAAATCATCTCATAGCTATGTTGTTTTTCTTATCAAACTATAAGATCTAAACCGTAACACACTGTATTCACCTTCGAACAAAATGCAAACTTTCCATGATGAACTATATTCATCATTCGCGCAAATGAACGAAATTCATCTGCTTTCTACAAATTATATTCATCATTTTCAACAAAATCTAAAATTTCAAAAAGGAGATTTATCAACGTTTGAATTTTTTTAAAACCTCGCGGCGTGTTTGGATCGAACTGAAATTGAATTTTGATCGATAAAGTTTAAGGGATGATGAGGCCGGGGTACTTTAGTCTATATTTTATTTTATTTTTAAAATTCCAAACCCCCCTTAACAAATAAAAAATATGATGGAGTCCCCTTAAATTTATCCTCCTCTTAACAAAAAATGGAGTCCCTTTAACAATCCACTTAATTTAATAATTAAATACCCTGGTCAAATACCACGCTCAAATATCCCCTTCGCAGCAAAAAATACATTTCCCGTTCGCTACAGCGACCCGCTAAAATGCCCCGCTACTGTTCCTTAAAAACGTACTGTAATAAAGGAGAAGTTTTTATGCAATTTCAAAGGAGATCTTTGAAAATGATTATAACAACAAATTTTTGGGTGATCTAAACTTCTGCTTTTGAATAGTCCTTCACATTGTTTATAGGAAAAAAACATACTTACGCCTTAAAATTTGGAAAACACAACCGTTAGTTTGAAAAATATCAAGTAGCATCAAGGTATGGAGGAACATTTCAAAATATACATATGTGAGCTGTAAGCATACTGCATTTAATAAGCCCGACTTAAATAAGGAAAAGTTTGACAATAAATATATCAGCAAATTTAATGGTGATTCACTTACACCCAACTTCTGATTTTAAAATGCCTTTCACACAAACCACGTACCATGAGTAAACCAAAAAAATAGGAAGAATTTAATTTGGGGTCCGGCTATTGCCACCCCGATATTTGCTCTTCACCCCCAGTTAAAATTTTAAACATTTATTTCTAGTTATACCCTTGATGATAAAATAAATAACTTCTCTAATGTAATGATTAAAAATAATAAAAAATCAGCAATGTTTCAGGCTAAATTACTTAAAATAAAAAATCAGCGTTGTACTTGATTTCAAAAAAAAATCAAAGACGGGAATTACAAATGATGATTAAAATTTTGAAAATTTTAAAGTCAACGGTGTATATAGTTATGTATTTTTAGACCGAATAGATCAACAATGTACAGGAATTGCAAATGCCTAAATAACAAATAACTAAATTATCGCTGTAGAAAGTGTTAATTTAAATAAATCAGCCCGGGTGGAGTGTTAATAAAACCACAACCAACAATAGGCAATCAACGATGTTAAACGTCAATTAATTCGATCTAGACATTAAAAAAGAGATGCACAAACAAACTGCAAGTTTGAAACAAGAAGTAAAATAAAGAAAAAACAATAAGAATAAAAATGTAGTAAGTTTTTTTTTGGAATAAGCGGGGTGCGAAGAGAAATAGTTGGGGTGTGCATTTTATTTTATATTTAATGGGGGGTGAAGAGCAAATAGCGGGGTGTCAATAGACGGACCCTTTAATTTGAATTCTGTATGAACCTGCAGTGGACGGGAAAGGCTAAAGATTAAGAAATTATGGGCCATGGTTTCAAGATAGATTAACAATCCAATGAGCCATAAATAATAAACAAACGAAAGGAAGAAATGAATTTCGGGAAAATGAATCGTTGTTGTAAAGTTGACTCGTTAAATGGAAGTAAGGTGGAAGGAATGGGAAAATACTTAATACTAATAGGAAAGGCTTAGGTGTAGATGGTTCGAAGGGATAGAATAAGATTCAAAGAGTGAATGTTGAACTGCATATATCTATACTATACTAGTATAACCGCACAACGGTGGGAAAACCGACCGTTTGATTATATAAATTTTTTTTAAAAAATCTGTTGTATTTTTAGATTAATCTACAAAAACATGAATGATTTAAAAAAAAAGTTGATTTTTTAAATTTTGTTTAGATTTAGATATATCAAAAGATATTGAAGTAAAAAGTGGATCTGAATAGGGCTGTTATGATAATGGTAAATTTACCAGTACCATACCAATACCAAGTAATTGGTAAAAAAATTGAGTCACTTTGGTTTACCAATGTTATCGGTATGGTAACAGTAAATTTACCATTGTTAACGGTAAGTATAATGGTAAAGAAAAGTCAAAACCAGTGGTAACGGTAAATTTGCCAATCATATTAAATTTATTTTTCACTATTAGATCAAACCTTAACCATAGACACTTTTAACGATACATCGTGGTTTTTAAGAAGATTTTGTAGTATTAGTTATGATGATGATTCTTTTTAAGTTTTGTGAGGCTTAAAGTTTGAGATTGTAAATGTTATTATCTCATATTATTGTAAATAAACTGTGATGGATTTAGAAATACTTAGATGTTAACTAAAACATGTCGTATACTAATATAAATATCATAGAGTAATAACAAAAAATAAGATAATTGTTTTTTTTTCTTCAAATTTTAGTGCAACAAAATTTGAATGTTTGTTATACTGGTAAATTTCCCATTACCAACCAACGGTATACCAGTTTATCGGTATACCAATGAATATTTTACCATTGGTAACGGTAAATTATCGGTAGCTATTTTTGACTTACCAGTAGTACTGGTACGGTAATGGTTCTCATGTATCGGTAGCGGTTACCATTGCCATAACAGCCCTAGATCTGAAGTACATTTGAAATATAATGGATATTTTAGAGAAATTCTAGGAATTAGAATTTGAACTGTTGAAGACATTAGAGAAAACAATTCCGAAAAAGAAGGCAATGTTTATGTATCGGACAACACTGCTATATTTGAGGCTATATTCATTGAGACGGACAAATTGATTTAGCCTCTCTTACAGTAGAGAAACCTCCATAACGGTCGGTTTGATTATAATAACCGAGTATCAAATAGAGAGCTCTCAGGCATTTTTGGCTTTTTAGAAACATAATTGCTAAATGCAAATCAAAATTACTCAATGCAAATCGAGGAAATTACAGTATTGTCCTTTCTACTTTTTTGTGCAAAGAGTCAACCGTCACTTGTCATTTATGTTTTATTTTTTCCAAACATTTAATTTCATTAATATTTGTACAATATTTAATATCTGTATGGTATTTGCACAAAAAAATAGGAAGGACAATAGTGTAATTTCCTCGATTTGCATTGAGTAATTTTGATTTGCATTTAGGGTGCGTTCGCAGTCTTTGAGTGTGCCAGAATCAGTTTTTGTGGCGCCTGACACGTCCGACGCGTCGGACGCCAACAGATTTCTCCCCGTTCAAATGGAACGATCTCCAAAAGCTGGAAATCATCCGTTGGCGTTGGACACGTCCGACGCAGGGATAATTAATTACTCAGATCTTACTTAGTCATGAAAGAATACTTAGCTTAGTTGGTAAGTGTACATGGCTTGTTGGAGATAGACCCAAGATCAAGTCCCACCTTCAACCAAATTTTTAGTGTTTTGTTGTTCACTGCATTATTAATGCTTAATGCCCAATGTAGACTATTTGTTAATGCTTAATGTCATTTTTCATTTTTTTTTTAAATTGGTAAAAACACATTCGCTAAGTAGATTTAACGGTCCAATTAAAAATCAGTACATAAATTAATTCAAAACAAACAAATTAACAACTAATTACCCCGTTCAAATACCACGCTCAAATACCCCGTTCGTAATTAAAAACACATTTCCCGTTAGCTACAGTACCACGCTCAAATTCTCCACTCAAATGCCACGCTCAAATGTGCCGTTCTCGTTCGTTAAGAACGCAGTGGATTAACCACCGTGAACCCTAATCCGATAAAAGTACGTTCATTATATGCAGAAAGAATACGGAAATAAACCTTCGGAGCGTGCTTAAAATGGTAAAAGCAAAATCCGGTTCAGCAGCGACTGGAAGGTAAACGGCAAAGACTAAAATTCAAATACCACTGAACTCCTTTCTCGTTTTAGTTCAATCGCGACTAAACTTACTGCGTATAGGATCCCGCTATTTCAAAATATTATTCTTGCTATTTCAATCGCAAGGGTTTTGATTCGTATTAATGTTGAGGTTCCATTTGTTTCCCGAATCCCTTTACACCAATATGATTGGTCGCTACACTTGAAAGCTCATTAGCTGCTTGGAGAAAGTCCGCAGAAAAACTGTTTGGATTATCAGATTAACAGTCACTTTGTGTTGAATTATGATATTCTGTGCGTGCAGGGATCTAAAAGTCTAATTTTGGATTGGAAGGAGTCAATATGTAATACTTCAATTGTTCATCTGCTGTGTATTGTTTCCATAACATATGTTTATTGTTGACATTGTTTGTTATTTAGGTTAAAGTAAGCTGTATAGCATTTAAGCTTGTATGCAAACCCTAAGCCAAGTTTTTCAGTGCATAATTCCAAAACGATGCAAAAGTAAGTACTAAAATGAAACTACAGTTGGTTTGAACAAAATACATTTTATACTGAACACTGGTACTAAGATAAGTGCACAATCTGTTGCAAAAACTGGTTTATAAAACTCTACTCTGTGCATGGAGCTACACACTCACCATCATTGTCGTTGTAATCGTCAATATCAGTCAACTTAAGCACGACACCTTTGAATGAAGGCGGCTATTTTGACACAATTAGGTGAATACATATATTTTGTTATCGAATAATATTTGTCCATGACTAGTGACTTAAAACCTTTTTGTTTGAATCTCACTAAGTATATCCTATTCTCAATGACAGTATATTGAAATATGTTAGAAGCTTAGATCATTACATGGTTCTGCTAATCTAATTTTGTCAAATTTGAGTGTTGGATTTATGTTTGACAAATACTATGTAAAATATAGATTTTGTTTCCATCAACAGTTCCTTCTTCTTCTTCATCTTCTTCCTCTTTTTTTCCACATGCATACGTGTTCATGCAATGCAAATGAGATTGGACCTCAAAAGCATGCTATATTTTGCATCGTCAATTCTGTGTTACTGCAACTCCAAAGCTAATAAGTTGCCATGTGGTTTCATGCTGAATAGCCCACGGTCATGTAGAATTAGGCCGAGCTTAATTAAATTATAATATTTCCTCTAAACTGTCCAGGGAGGATCTCAGTAATACTCTCAGAGTGCTTGTTGCAACCGATTGCCATTTGGGTTACTTGGAGAAAGATGAAGTTCGCAGGTTTGATTCATTTGAGGCGTTTGAAGAGATTTGCTCCATAGCTGAACAACAGAAGGTATTTCTTAGCTTTATTTGTCCATTTAGTATTGTTTTTGCTGTCATTTTTTTTAAAGTTAAGAAGATGTACCCTAGTTTATTTATGTTGCAGGTTGATTTCGTGCTTCTTGGTGGTGATCTCTTTCATGAGAATAAGCCTTCTAGAACTACTTTAGTTAAGGCTATTGAAATTTTAAGGCGATACTGTCTCAATGATCATCCTGTACAGTTTCAAGTTGTAAGCGACCAGACCGTTAATTTCCCAAACAAGTACGTTGATCTTTCTAAAAAATATTAAGCATGGGGAAGGATCCCCTACAGCTCACTTATGCTATCTCATCTCTCTACACTTTCTAGAATTACACAATTCAAAATAAAACCAGAGTTAAATATGTTCTTACATCACTAGAGGTCAACTTCATAGGAAAATATTTCCTTTGGATATTCCTATCATATTCAAATAATGTTTCAAATTGAGGGTTAGGAATACTATTTTAGCAATTGATATTTAATTTAACATCTTGAGCACTCTGCAGATTCCACAACAACACCAATTTTATGGAAATGATGTTTTGTACATCCCAAATTTCCGCTTTATTTTGAATTGTACAGCTGTAGAATATAGCGGGGTGTGGTGGATTGAAGCATTCATGGTGTTGTAGTTGGCCCTCTCATACATACGTATATTGTATACATACATACACACACACACACATGTATACATACATCCACACAAATTTGTGGGGGGGGGGGGGGAGGGGAGGGGGCATTGTGTATGTGTTATCAGAGCTTATAGCATTCACTAATATGTAGATTTCTTGAATCAGATAGTCAGTACTTTTTCTCATTTCCATTTATTACAAGGTATTCAAATTTTGGAATACTGGTCTGGATCTAAGCATCTTGTTATCCAAATTTCGGTGCTAGCTTTTCTTTTAGAATTATGCTATAAATGGACGTTATAGAGCTTTTAAGCAGGGGAACGGTTTGTTTTTATTCACCCATCAGCTTGTAACTGTCTGAAATGCTAGGAAACCATGTTTCTTGAAAATTACAATGACATATATGTACCAAAATGTAAAAAGCTTTCAAACCGGGAATTAGTTTGTTTCTATTGTTCACCCATCAGCCCACAGCTAATTTATTTACTTCTCAGTGATTCTCCAACAATGGGGACCCTGGTGTTATGGCCCTAGAAAACATGATGATTGATGACAGATTACTTACCTTAAAATTGTATACCAATGGAAACCATTTCTGTACATCTTGGCATTAAATGTTAAACGTTATGTATTATTATTTGCCAACTGTCAGTATTCTTGCCAACAATTATATACAACCTCGCTTCCAACTTCTGGGTAAGCTAAGCTATAAGCAATCTGTAAATGTTTATCAATAACAGCATGAAAGATGAGTTATAAAACGGGCTTTAACATTGAAAAAATTATCTTGCGTTATGAGTTTGAAGTTAATTCTGTCCCAAATTATGCTACTTTTATTTTTCTTCCATTTTTTTTTAAATATCTTGCTAGGATTTTATTTTCGTTTATGTTTGATATCATTTTGGAGTTATGCTGAAATTTCAAGGTGCAATTTGGAGTTTGCATTCATTGCATAACATTTACTTTGGAGAATCTAATTGCAGTTGTTGCTTACTCAGATTTGGACATGTCAATTACGAAGATCCACATTATAATGTTGGTCTACCTATTTTTACTATTCATGGAAATCACGATGATCCTGCTGGAGTGGTATGTTAATAACTATAAAACATGGTATATTTTTATTTTGTTTTGTTCTAAGCATACTTCTTGAATACATTTTTAAATTACTGAACCAGCAATGCTCACTGATGTATTTGTTGCATAATGCTTCAATTATGGAGAGCATATTCATACATCGCAATGTCATGGGTTTATATCAGCATAATATACTTATTATCACTAAATCGGTCATTTGGTATTGACGCCTTTGCTGTTTAAAACTAAATACGAGAACAGTACTGTTTTTACTATGCTGTTTTTAACTTCTAATTTTTACTTAGATGTGTGCAAGTTTGATGAAATCCATGAATTCTTTATAATCTTGGTTGTCATTACTGGCATGCTTAATTTTTTATTATAACATTGGTTAATTGATACCAGTGAGACTCGATTCCTACACACCTTGATAGACAATTTAGAGACATACCATTGTTCAATAGAGGACATCCAAAATGAAGACCTAGGCAACCAAAGTTGTGTTTGTAAGCTCTGACGGAGGCATATTTGATTTTTTTTTTTAAAGAAATCCCAGTTTTTTATTTATTTAATTTTATTTTGATAAAATATATTATTAAATGCAACTCATTTAATTTTATGTTCCTCTATATGGCAGAGAATGGGCAAAATATAATATTGCACCATACAAGTCAAACACCCAGCAAAGCCTGTCAATATACCATAGCAGAATTTCCATTTTCCCCGAAGGAAAAAAAATATTAATATTGATTTCACATTTTTGATTCGAGAGCATGCCATGTTTTGCTGTGTTTATAGTTGAACTTACTAGAAAGCCACTTCTTGTCACAAAACCAATTGGTAATGTGAGCGATCTCTTACTATTCATAAATGATTAAATATATTTATCAGAGGAAGTAATACTATTTTCAGCATGGCTTCGCACGTGTGGCACATTTTAAGTCATTGTGAGAATAGTTGTATGGGGTGACACGAGTTAACCATACGTAGAGAACGAGCCTAGCTCGAATATTATATTAGAGACCCACCAACTATTACAAAACTGATTGGTAATGTGAATAGTGATTTCCTAGATATTAATAGATGACCAATTGTAATTACTAGAGGAGGCAAGACTATTCCTAACACAATCTATTAAATAATAGTAAAGCGCAAGAATTTGAAGCTCTCTCATTAATTTTAGGAGTTTTCTATCTTCTCCTTAGTCCTCTTTATATATTTTATTTTCAAATTAGTTTATTAGTTAACACCTATTTACTATTTCTCTCCATAATTTTACCTCTTCCTTCATTTTATTATTTTGGTATGGACATTATAATATACAATTATTTGTAGATAATTTATCAGTTAGCTTCTAATATTTTATATGTATGTCAACATATATAAATTAAGAGTATTGCTATTGACACTCCAAAAATGGTAAGGGGAGACATGTTCAAAATCAAAATTCGATAGACACCCCGTTGTTTTTCTTTTCTTTTCTGCATTTTAGCGGCTCTTTGTCTTATTTAAGAGTGAAACTCAACCACATCCCCATGGAACTCCATGAATAAATACGACAAGCCCATGCCCCCCTTGACCATTTTTGGAGTGTCAATAACAATGCTCTAAATTAATTACATAGCCAATAATTTAAGTTACTTAAATTAATTTAATTAACTAATATTTTTTAAAAATACTAAAGAATGACAAAATTATACCTACAATTTAAATTTTCTACAATTGTTAACAAAGTTGCCTCTCAATTTGTTTCTATTATTTTACATTTAAAACCATATGTTATGATTAAATACATAATATGAAAACTATTTAAGTAATTTATACAAACTATTATTTGTTGATTCACCTAATAAATTACATTATTATTAACTATGCTCATAGTAACAAAAATGAGAAACATTTCATTTAGATATATAAATACACCAATCACGTAACACAATTATATACACAAATAATAATTAAAAGTCTAAAATTTAATTCATTTGTATCGATATATTTACCCCATATTGCATCAAAGCAGTGTAATATAAATGTTAAGCACCTGCATTTCAAAATTTATTTAGTTATTTACAAAACTCTCCTCAATATCACCTAACATTGTACTTTAAGTCAATTTATTTAAATTAATTGTATGCTCTTAGATTTAATAAATAAATTTGATCAGTAAATGGTTGTTAATTCGTTGAATTAATGCCAAATACAACATTTTGACATTTCTAAAATTATTTATTGAACCCCCTCAATTCTTTCAAGATATTTTATATTTAAACTCATGTTTAAGTTACTCATGGAATCTTAAATTCAAATTATTTAAATAGTCTCAATGAATATTAAGCCGATTTTTCTAATAGGTCTTTAAAATATACATCAATTTCTCTCTCTCTCTCTCTCTCTATATATATATATATATATATATATATATATATATATATGAGGAAGGTTCGGTTCCTCTTATTTTACACGTGAGATTCCCCCTGAATCACAACCGCACATCCACCTTTCTTTCTCTCTCTTTGCACTACACAATATTATTCTTTCTCTCTCTTTCCACTACACTATAAAACAAATTGTGGATGTGCGACTGTTATTCAAGGGGAATCTCACGTGTAAAATAAGAGGAGGAGCCGAACGTTCCTATATATATATATTTTGAAGCAATTCGTGTGTGTGTGTGTATATATATATATATATATATAGAGAGAGAGAGAGAGAGAGAGAGAGAGAGAAAGAAAGGCATAGTAATTTTCAAAAAAAGAAAAAAAGAAAAAGACATACTATTCAATTATGATTCATTTATATCAAGAATTTATCATATAGTATGTGATTTTTTTTCTTTTTAACGTCAATAACTCCACAATAAATTTATACATTTTTACAAATTTCTTCTCGGTTGTTCTTATTATAAGTCAGTATATTTAAACTAATTTCATAATTTTAATTTAGCTTAATTAAACAAATTCCATTAAATAATATTTGTTAATTCATCTAATGAATCACTAACATATGTCAGTTTCAACATGTACAGTTTATTCATATTAACAAAAGTAATAAAATTACTCTGTTTCTCGAATAAACACAAACAAAAAGTAATAATTTTAATTTATATTTCATATATTTCATCATAATTTATTGTATATCGCATAACAAAGTTCTTTTAACGTTAAAATGATAAATAATATTTTTAATACTATTATCATGTGCAACGCACGGATTACACACTAGTTAATAGTGAAATATGTAGCTGATGGAACCAGGCCATGACACATGGTTTTTTCTATTTAATTTACTTTTGACTTCAAACTAATATTTGTATTCTTTATGTTCTAGGTAATGAACTACTTATAAACTGCTACACCATATTCAAACGAAACTAATATACAATCCCTAGAAACATCTTTGAGTGTCAAGAAATCATTATTTTCTCAATTAAAAAGTATAAAAACTTTTCTTTTTTCTGACAGAGCTAGCTGCTAAATTCTGCTGAATCATATGAACATCTTGGTTTTATAAGATTAGCCGTACACACTTATGTATGCATATTATTTGAATCTTATTATGATTTACAGGATAACCTTTCTTCCATTGATATTCTCTCTGCCTGCAATCTTGTGAATTACTTCGGGAAAATGGATCTGGGTGGTTCTGGTGTTGGTCAGATTACGATATATCCGGTACTTATCAGAAAGGTATATTCAAGTTATGACCAATAAAACCTTGGTTTGGGATTTCTAAACATGCACTGTTGCTGCATTATTATCATATAGTAACATTTACTAAACCCATATCCCATGAATTATCTACGCGGTTCTTACAGAGAAACAGGAATATGCCAAGCATCACATCAAAAAATTATAGCACTCATAACTACTATGGGATAACAAAACAATTCAACCAAATGTACAGCGATATAAAAAAAAACATGAGTGATTGAGGTTTGGTCTGATTTAATCACGTTCTTATTAAATGACCGTAATGCAAAAATCACCATATTTGATAGAAAACTTATAAACATGATTTTTTTCTTTCTTCTCGGCCAACAACTACCTGGGTAATTTTAAAGGATTTTATCCCAAGGCTCTAATGATAATATCATAGCATTTTATGGATAGAGATCTAGCTGGGGTCCTTATATCTTTATTGGGATGTCCATCCCCACTTTAGTTTGTAGCGTTCAAATACAATCTCCATAAATGTGCATGATGTTTTATTACACATCTATTTGGTTCTCTTGCTTTTATGGTTTTTTTTTTTTTTTTTTTTTTTTTTTTTTTTTTTTTTTGCAGTTATGATTGTATCGTTTCTTCTGAACATTCATCGGCATTACATTTCAGGGTACAACTGCTGTGGCATTATACGGTCTTGGAAACATAAGAGACGAAAGGCTGAACAGAATGTTTCAGGTATATATTAATCAAATCAACTCTTTCTTTTGATGCCTGTACCTTTTAACGTATTTTTTTCCATTTGCATATATTATTTGTTGTCGTTGTACCATTCCACATTTCAATACAGCAATCTAGAATCAGATTCTAGGTAGATTTAAGTCTTTGAAGCATTCTATGCCACTTCTGAGTTTAAATTTGCTACTTCAAATTCCATAAAATCTCTTGGGACACATTATATGTTTGGGGGTACTTAAATGATAAAAAGCATGTGAATGGAAATAAATTCTTCTAATCCACCTGTGTAGACACTAGACTGTATTCATCCCCTTTTAATTCGGTATTTTTCTTCTTCTTTTTTATGCTTTAGACGCCACATGCTGTCCAATGGATGAGACCTGAAGCACAAGATGGTTGTTCTTTATCAGATTGGTTTAACATTCTTGTTCTTCATCAAAACAGGTGTTAAAATTCATTACGTTAATTGAAACATCGATTCCTCTAACGGTTAATCTCCTACATGCAATCACATATTTCTTTTACCACTCTTGTTTGCAGAATCAAGACAAATCCAAAAAATGCAATAAATGAGCATTTCTTGCCAAGATTTTTGGATTTTATAGTTTGGGGTCATGAGCATGAGTGCCTCGTGGATCCGCAGGTAATTCCAGTGATTAATTATTTGCAAGGTTGTAAAAATCACTAATGGTTAAGTTTGGACTAAGGATTAATTGTTTAGGCGAGGATTAACTGAAGCTAGATATATTTGATAAACCTAAAGTTATGAAATTTTAGTATTTTTTTTAGCATTAATTGATCCAAAATAAAGATTTTGAGCGTAGGATGGGGCTTGCTAGACCTCCTGAAACTAGCATGTAAATGCTTAAAGATGACATCAAGCCTCAACTAGTGTCTAAAAAGTGCTGATATACCTATTTAGATGCTTAGATAATGCACAAGCCTTACCTAGCGCCTATGTGAAGTTTAAGTGGGGGCTATAAAGTTTTTTTACAACATGGATTATTTGTATACTTGTCTTTTTTTGTTTTTGTTTTTGTTTTGTTTACTTTATTCTCGAGTGCTGTTCGCACAGGAAGTTCCAGGGATGGGTTTCCATATCACTCAGCCTGGGTCCTCTGTTGCTACTTCATTGATTGATGGGGAAGCAAAGCCTAAACATGTGCTACTTTTGGAAATTAAGGTAGACAGAATCATCATGTGTTGGATTTGTTTCGTTGTTAATATAGAAGTATTCTAATGGTTATAATAGTTGAAAACTTCATATATATTCATGGTTGAACCTCTGTTCAAGCACATATTTCCAGGAAATGAGACATTATGTTTTTCACATACTGATTTTAGAACAAAGCATTAAAGGTTTTTCAGTATATCAAACATGTCTTCTAGACAGGATTATTATCCTTCAGTTTTTTGACTGCTAGAAACCTAGTTATATTATTTCAACTGGTCTCCATTAGCATCAAATGGTTTTAATTTTCTTTGAACAGGGCAGTCAATATAGACCTTTGAAAATACCACTAAAGTCAGTCAGGCCTTTTGAGTACGCAGAGGCAAGTTCAAGTTTAAAGTATCTTTTAATACACCGTAAACAATATCTGTTTTCTTTCTCATAACCTTGTTTTGAGTGCGAAATCTAAAATACTATGAAAAATACTCAAATTGTTGTGTAGGTTGTGTTAAAGGATGAACCTGATGTTGATCCTAATGACCAAGATTCTGTTCTTGAGCATTTGGACAAAGTTGTAAGTGAGAATTGTACTGTTAGCAATTGACCGACTGGGTATTACCTGCTGCTCCTGCTAATAAAAAGACAAATAAATTCATGCTTTAGGTCAGAAACCTTATTGAAAAAAGCAGGAAAACGACTGCAAGCGGGTCTGAGCCAAAGCTTCCTTTAATTCGATTGAAGGTGTAAGATCTATTAGCCACATTTATCTGTCTTATTAAATTGCGAGTTCATGTGGCCAATGATAATGATGATTAGATTACAAGACCTCTCAGAAATAAATACTGTTGCCTATTGCAATATGTACCCAATATATCAGTTTTCATTGTTTATGCCCATTGCCACCTTAGTACGTCTTACTCATATTCGTTCATTACTATAATGGGAGATATACAATCAGTCAACTACTCATTTAGTCATTTCTGTTAATCTGTCTAGCATGAGGGCAGTAGGGTAAATGCAACTTTTAAATAAATGTATATCCAACTTGCATTACAAACCAACTCTTGTTGTGGCTGATATATCTGAATTTTAGTGCAGTACATGATATCCTCTCTAGTGACATGATAGGAAGAATGAATCTACAAGTTATTATAGTAAGCTTTTCTGACTATTCCCTTTAGACCAACATATGCTATTATCCCTCCTTTATGTTCCATCCATGTTGCATTGTCAACATCAGGACAATGATTTATATCCACCATTCCATGACGTCTCTCTGCGAAAGGAGTAATAATCACATGAAATTATTATTTACACAATTTTACTGATAATACTAGCGATGTTTTCTACGAATTGTTAGCACAGATAAAAACAAACTGACGACCAATTCCTGTAGAACCCCACCCATCTCAGAAATATATATATATATATATATATATATATATATATATATATATATAATATATATATATGAGGGGGGCTATATGGCATCCCTTTTTTTGGGCACCCCTTTTGCACCCGAACCACAGCCAAGCATTTATAATTAAATAAGTTAGTGGAGGGAGAGAGAGTTAGTGGGGGGAGAGAGAAACAGAAATATGTGGTGGAAATCAGGGGGGCTAAAGGAGTGCTGCACTATTTGGGGTGCTACTGAAAGCTCCTATATGTGTGTCTATATATATATATATATATATATATATATATATATATATAGGCAAGCGTTCGGTTGCACCCCAAAAATGGAGCACCCCAAATGCCCCATGATTTCCACCACCTGTTTATATTAAAGAATGCGAGTGGAAAGTGAGAGAGTGAGTGTAAGGAGAGAGAAGGGGAAATCAGATCATTGGCTAGTACCGAATCTCCACCTTCGAGTTTCGATCGTAGTTCTCAGATACATCACTTGTGGATCTCCAATAGAGGTGCTTGAATTCAAGTACTCGATTCGATCAGATCTGGAATTTGATTCAACGATTAAAGTTAGGGCTTCGTTCGATCTTGCTATTCAAAGAAGAAAGGTACCTGTTTTGATTTAATTTTGTTCGATTTACACAACTAGGGTTTCTGATTTTAATTGATTCCGCTGCAATTCGATCCTAAGTTTCCTTCAATGGGGTGCTCTCGAACCTGCCTCATATATATATATATATATATATATATATATATATATATATATATATAATAACAACTAGTATTACCTTGTACTTCTGCCTCTGTTCTTATGCACCTTTCCTTGTAAACAAGTTTGACATCTCAAAAATTTGCTGTGTACAACTTAAACAGTGTTCTGTATGGATATAGTAGTAGTAGTTTGCTATATTCACTTCAAAAATTATAATATCTCTTAAATATTTATTCACATACCTTTTTTTTAAAGAACTATTGCATTACTTGTAGAAATGGACATCTTTTTGGCATTACATTATCGATCTTATCTTAACAGCATACTTGTAGAAATGGACATCTTTTTGGCATTACATTATCGATCTTATCTTAACTTTTTGTATGTTGCAAATCTCCATTATTTATACATGAGTTTAATTATCAATAGGTTCACTGAATGCATAATTTATTGTATATATTATTTCATTGGTTGCCAAAATTAAATATGAGCCATTGAGGAAAGTTAGTTATGTCAGTTTGATTCCTCCATGTTGAATTTGATGGTATATTACTTTGTTATTTACATGACTTGATTTTTAGGAGAATTGTGTACAACATTTAGTGTATATATTGCATTTTATGTCAGTTGGCAGGGAACAAAACACACACATTAATGGTTTGGGGGCCTAAAGAGTTCTCTGGCAGATTTCAAAAGCGTGATCGACTTTTTTTGATATACATGAAGTGTAACAACTGATAAACTTGCAGGTTGACTATTCTGGGTTCATGACCATAAATCCTCAAAGGTTCGGCCAGAAGTTTGTCGGGAAGGTAGTTCTGTATTAAGTTTATATTGACCAGCACCTGTTTTGTGAGCGTGTATGTGAATGCAAAAGTTCAGCTTAGTTGGCAAAATGCTTTTATTTGAATTTTACTTCTTCAACCTAAAATTGACAACAAGCAGTGATGAGCAATATTGCATTCATGTATTTAGTATGTGTTAGATCGAAATTTGGACCTAACACCCAAATTGTTATGAACAGTAACTGGATTCGAATGAAGAACAAGGAAAAAGAAAATAACACTCAGAATTTATAGTGGTTCGGCGTTAACGAGCCTACGTCCACTTTATATGTTATTAATTATGCTTTAGAAGCTAATACAACAGTGATTTCCCTCAATATTTCAGTGGTTTGACAGCAATGGCGGATTCAGTCCTCACTGTTGCCAAAAAGATCCCGAAAAATGCCAAGCTCTGGGCTATTTATAGCTGATTTTGTCAGGCGGATCGCGGACACGTGGCACGAATCCCGAGATTTTCGGATCGCATCGCCACCATTGAAGAAACAGTCAAACTAGCCGTTGTGAACAGGTGTCGTCAGATCCGTGCGATTCGGATCGCTGAAGACCAGCTCGTGGTTGAACGGGTCAGAGGGTTCGGTTCGTTACAAGGGATCGGATCGCCTGGAGGTGTCGTTCGTCGACGAGATGGGAGCGATCCGTTCCTGGGCGAGTCGATAGAGCGCGATCTAGTCCTGGGCGAGACGATGGCGCGCGATCCGTTCCTGGGTGAGACGATGGCGTGCGATCCGTTCCTGGGCGAGACGATGGCGCGCGATCCGTTCCTCCAATTTCTTGGGGGACTTGGTTTCCTGGTTTCCTTTTATGAATGATCCTGGATGGCTTGGTCAAAAAGCGATCCAACATTTTGCCCCCTCGAAGTATGTTTTATTGATGATGAAACATGCTTCGAAGATGCTTATTTACTCTCTCCTGAAGGGATGTAAGTTAACAGTCGCATTGGTTCAAATTGACACATGCATGAGTCGGATCGCCATAGGACGACACGGTCCGATTTGGTCATCTGCTCGTCTCGTGCTGAGTTCCTAGGGTCTTGTGCGATTCGGGGCGCGTCTTCCTTCGAGTCGTGTCGGGCTTTGAGTTTTGTGGGCCATCATTTCAAAGCGGTCCGTGGGCTTCTTTGCGATTCCATCTTTGGATCGTGGCCTGTGGGGCGCTTCGTGGACCGAATAAGACAAAGGAGGGGAGACAAACGGTCACCTTCTTTGTCTATATAAGCCGACGCTCCCCTCTTCATTCTCCTTCTTCTTTCTCTCTGCCGAATCGTTTCGCGTGAGCCATTGAAAAACGAACCTAACCTTTTAAGTTTTCGAAAATCCAAGTATTCTCTCCGTTTTTAGAAAGGTAACTTTATAGAAAGCACTCTCATATTACTTTCCTGAATTCCTACGGCTGATTCGAGGGAGAAACAATATAAATCCGCGACTTTCTGAATAAATTACCAAGCCGCCATGGCCATCGAGCGTGGAGCTCAGAGTTTGAGGATGGGAAGGAGACGAGGAAGAAGAAGGATGCAGAGGGGGAAGGAAGGCCGACTCGGATCGTGGTCAAGGGTTGAGGACGAAAGCAAGTGGCGAGACGAAAGATGGCGGTGGCAACAAAAGGTCGTATCGTGGCAGTCGCAACGGTTCGTGAGGGAGCCTTCCCTTCGTCCGGCGATTCGATGAGGGGCGATCTCTTTGCTCTGCGATCCGGAAAGGGGCGATCCCTCTGTCATGCGAGTCGAAGGGGGCGATCCCTCTGTTATGCGAGTCGAAGGGGGCGATCCCTCTGTTATGCGATCCGTCTCACGGCTGGTGTTACGAAGAAATTTCAGTCTTTAATCAGCGCCTTGTCGCTACAAAACTCTGGACAGTTAGGATAGAGCCTTGATGTTGATCTTTCTGGACTAAATGACCTCATGATTTGACTGCATATGACGACTAACGACCTTTAATAACCTTGACTGCTTTCATGTTTTATTATTGTTTTTAATAATGCGCACACACAAGCACACACAGCAGCACTTGCACACACGGGGGACGGGTAGTGTTGATCTTATCGTTCATATTTTCTCGTCCTAGCAGCAATGTCGAACGACCACTCTTCCTCAAGATCTGTAGCCGAAACGGAATCCGAGATTCCTGAACAACATAATCCTCAAATTCCTCCAATCAATCCAGAAGGTGAAGATTCTGGGTCTGAATATGAAGCCACAGAATCAGATCCGACAGAAAGTACGTCATCCAGCAACAACTCCGAGTCTGACGAGCGAGCTCCGGATGAAGTCCCAGGCGCAATCGGGATAGATAAATTCTCTGATTCTTTAGCGTCCAAGCTTGACGAGATAAAACTCAAGAGAATCTGCTTAAGACATGGCATTCCTTGGGACGATGTCTTGACACCTGGAAGCGAAGACAGACCCCATCTAGCACCGGAAGGGTACATGTCGATCAGTCGAACAATGTGTCTAGTGGGAGCCATTCCTCCGTTCCCTCCAATTGCCATTGAAACTCTGAGACGACTAGGCATTGCTCCGATGCAGCTTCATCCAAACGCCTATGCAGAGATCTTGCATGCCGAACTTAAATTCAGAGATCTGGTGTTCTTCTTTCTCTTCAAGCACCGTTCTTCTGCGACTCCAAACTTTTCCTTTTTTGAATCAGTGGCGAACAGGAAAGTTCTGTACGACGGACACAGCAACATCGGGGATCCTAAGTCTGACTGGTTTTACATAAGAAGACAGGCTGGATGCTTACGGAGATGGCTCAAATCAAGTAAACTTTGATCGCCTAGCTGAATATCTTGCTTAAGGAGTCTAAGTAATAACATTCTTACGCTTTTTCCTTTGTCTCAAACAGATCATGTCTTTCCGAAAACAGAGGGTGCATTATACAACAACCGGTTGTCCATTCTTTTGCAAAGCAGATCCGACTTTTTAAGGATTAAAAAATGCATTACGGATGAGAACCTTCACAAGCATCGCCTCTTGGATAGGAAATTTGGACTTGGAACCGGTGGCAAACCTTATAAATATGTGCCCCCAACGGAAGGAGAGGGAACCTCACAAGCGGTGGAAACAACCAAATTTCACAAAAGTCCTTCTCCGATAGTCATCCAAGACGACGAAGACTTGAATGTATACAGAGGGGATGAGTCCCGCGATGATGCGTCCAAGGAAATCCCTACCTCTGCTCCAATGGAAACTGTTGGTGATGACGACTTGACAGAAGAACAATTATTCGACGAGCTGAATAAAATCCCTCTGCCCGACATTGAATACACGGAAAAAGACTTCGGCGAGGAGCCTTTCTTTTCTGCTCCCGAAGAGGCGACTGATTCAACAAGGGGACGCGAAACGGGCCAGATGAGCCTGTCTCCAGGCCCGGGTCTGTTAGGGGGAATTATATGGGATGCACACTTCACACACACTGCCTGACCGTGCACTATTATGTTGTGGATATTCAATGTGATAATATGCTCTTCTTTTCTTTTTTCAGGAGCGATGTCTCGCAGGAAATCCTATTCGTACCGTTCTCTTCGCGAAGGCACTCCCAGCCTTCGTTCGGGTACCGAGCGCCCTCGCGGTCCCCCTCATAGGCCGAGCTCTTCGCAACCTCGATCTCCACCCAAATCAACTTCTACCAGGCCTTCGAGTCATCTGACTATTCCGACCGGGGGAAAGACACTTCCAAAAGAGTTGACTCCTCCAAAGAGTGCGCCTTCCCACAGTCGGTCGTCCAAAAGGCGTCACGAATCCAAAGATGGGGACAGAGATTCATCCAAAGAAACTGAGCGAGAGAGAAGTGATATTGTCCCTACCAGCCAACCAGAGTTAGCTGCCCCCGGTTCACGGGATTACGTTCATGGTCCCGAAATCCAAGGTAAGCTGGAAAAGCTACGGGAACAATTTCCAGGAATGTTCTTTGATAGGATGGTCTTTGTTCCTGCCTTGGAACCGGTCCCTAAAAACTGGGATAAAGAAGTTATCGGGCATATCCGTCACGTGGCCAAACAGTACGAGATAATGAAAAAGCACGCACTTAATCTTTCGGAAGTCATCCGAACACTTGAAATTGAAGCTCACAGGTCTAAAGCAAAACTTGAAAATAACGAAAGGGCTAGGACAAAATTAGAGAAGGATCTGGAAGACGCCCAAGCCCAGCTCGCTTTGGCACAGAGAGACACTGCAAACTATAAAACTGAATTAGAAAATGCCAAGCAGCGCTTCCATTCAGAACTGGATTCCAATAGCCAGGAAAAAATGGCCTTAAAAAAGGAGGTTGAAGACCTCAGAATGGCCAACATCGAATTGGTAACGGCACAAGGCCATTTTCTGACGGAGAAGGCTGCTTGGGAGGCGGAAAAAGCGAGTCTAAAAGAAAAGTTGGCTCTGGCAGAGGCGGAAAAAGTGATCTTGAATGATCAGGTGGCAGACGCGGAGAGACGGGCAGCTCTTGCCGAAAAGAACGTTGATAGCGCCATTGAAATGACCACTGCCTCCAACAACAAACTCCTTGAAAGAGAGAAAGAAATCGAGGGGTTTGAGGAGATGATTTTTGATTTCCTTGGCCAGGTTCTCAAAACTCGCAATATCTCATGGATCCCGGATTATCATGCTACTTTGGCCAACTTATGGGATGCCATCGTGGAGGGCGAAAAGCATAGACTGGGGGTCGAAGAGATCAATGAAGATGAACTGATGAAGAACATCCTAAGGGACAACGAGCCTGAGGATCTGGCAGAGGGTCGTCGCTTAATCCTGGCGGAAATGGAGAAGGAGAGAACCATGGCTAAAGGCAAAAGCAAAATTGACGAAGGTTCCAGCTCCGCCGCAAAGTCTAAAACCTCCGAAGCTGAGGAATATCATCCTGACGATCCGCTAATCCCCTTAGGTCTAACTCCCGTGGTTGTTGGAGCATCCGGATCTACTCAAGAGAGAGTATCTGCTGAAGGTATCTCTCTCTTTTCCCCGCAATTTGCTAAAGTGATTGCGAATTGTCGTCGTCTAACAGGACAACCCATTGAATTAGTAATGTGTGTCTCTCGTAATGCAGGTGGCGAGCCCGTCGACAAGGGTGTTGGAAAGGAGAGAGAAGTGGAGGAGGAGACCGTCTTGCCGGGTGCTGGTCCCGATGTACTCAAGGATGCCGAGACTATCGAAGCTTTAAAAGACATGGATGGTCGCCATGTGGATGACGAAGAGGATGCTACCGGCACCAAAAAGGCCGACGATGATGATGATGAGGAACCCCTGGCCAGCCGAAAAGCCAGACAAGAGAAAGAGTTGGCTTTAAAGAAGGTGGGGGATGAGGCTTTGGATGTGGTCCCTCTTGCAGAGTTCGATCCCAAAACTGGGATGATTATGAAAATCCAGTCCAAGTCCATCAGCCGGCAACTTCACTTTGCAAACCCTGATGACTTCCCGGCTTCCCTCTCCAGCAGAAGCAAGGGAAAAGAAGGGGGAGAGGAGACCTCAGAGGAGTCAGACGCTCCCCTCGTGGACAAGCGGAAAAGGAAGAAGGAGGATCCAACTGAAGCCGTCAAGGAGAGGTTGGAGAGGCAGAAGCGAGAGAAGAAATCAAAGCATACATAGGATGTTTGTTGATATTTCGTATTTCGGTTTCCCACTGGCCAGAAAGTGTAGTTGTGAGACTGGCCCTCACTTTTGCTTCTAGCTTGTTTTTCCATTCTGCTGACTTATGGTACATAAACAAGGATTTGTTTCTTCTTACATCATTGTGTACCTGTATTCATAGAAACTTTCCACGTTTAGTCGTTAGCCAACTATTAATAATTATAAGTCAGTCATTCAACAGGAAGAAGAATGTTCATGCTATGTTACACTGTTATATCAAAGTTTAGTGTATGCATAGGAGCGCGTGATGCCCCCTAATCAATTGTTAGAGTTTTACTCTAGGCGATTTGTTCGTTCCCCGATCCTTCAGCGGGGGAGGAGCTATTTCTCAGCGCTCAATCGGCGACGCCTTTATACTATCTCTCTCTCTGGAGAGTTAGAGTTCGAGCTTAGCGATTCATCCGCTCCCCGATCCTTCAGCGGGAAAGGAGCTCTTTCTCAGCGCTCAATCGGAGACGCTTTTATACTCTCTCTCTCTGGAGAGTTAGAGTTCGAGCTCAGCGATTCATTTGCTCCCCGATCCTTCAGCGGGAAAGGAGCTCTTTCTCAACGCTCAATCGGAGACGCTTTTATACTCTCTCTCTCTCTGGAGAGTTAGAGTTCGAGCTCAGCGATTCATTTGCTCCCCGATCCTTCAGCGGGAAAGGAGCTCTTTCTCAGCGCTCAATCGGAGACGCTTTTATACTCTCTCTCTCTCTGGAGAGTTAGAGTTCATGCTTAGGCAGCTCCGATCATGGCACACCGCCGTTATTCGTAGATGTCGATTTTTGTGTCTTTTATACTCTCTCTCTTCTCTGGAGAGTTAGAGTCACGGATTAAGCAGTCTGCAATCATGCATTCTTCATCAAACTCATCCTTGGGGTATACTTTAACCCATACTCTGTGGATTAGAGCTAGTCGGACAAGCAGTTAGAGCTTTTACTAAAACTTTGGGTCTTCCTGATTAGTCTACGGGATGAACTGTTGGCACCAGACTTCGGATACCTGGATTATTCACATTGATTTTTCATAAGAATAAACAGGCAAATAAAGGTGCAGTAAAGGTAAATAACACAGTATTTTTATAGTGGTTCGGTCGAATCATGACCTACGTCCACTTTATAATCTCTTGCTTTAAGAAATCAGACTATTCTAGGCAAGTCATGCCTTGTACATAGTTTTTTAACAAAGCAAAAGAATAGATTTGAAACTCTCATGTCAAATATGGCCGTAAATGTTGGGGATTCCACACTCTGGGGATTTCCTGTCCATCTACGGTTGCTAGCTTGAAGGTTCCATTATCAAGCTTGCTCAAAATGGAGTACGGTCCTTCCCACTTCGCTCCCATATGAGTTGGGGGTGGGAAGACACGTTTCAGAACCAAGTCTCCGGGTTCCCAGGTCCGGACTCGGACCTTTTTGTTGTAATATTTGGCGACCTGTTGCTTGCATCTCAGAGCACGCAGGTCGGCTTCATCCCTCTTTTCTTCAATCATATCCAGGGACTCAAGGAGCAATTCATTATTGGTCATTGGATCATAATAGGTCACCCGATGAGAAGGTACCTTTATCTCAATCGGGATGACTGCTTCTGTTCCAAAAGCGAGGGAGAACGGGGTATGTCCGGTCGCCGATTTATATGTCGTTCTGTGAGCCCATAGTGCCAAGGGCAATTCATCAGCCCACATGGCTCTAGCCCGCTTCATTCTTCTTTTCAGAATGGACTTAATTACTTTATTTGCAGCTTCGACTTGCCCGTTTGATTGTGGGTGTGCCACAGAGGTGTATCGATTATCGATGTGATATTTTTGGCAGAAGTTTCTGAATTCAGCACTATCAAATTGAGTTCCGTTGTCTGTTATCACAATCTTTGGAATTCCAAATCGGCAAATGATGTTTCTCACAATGAAGTTGACCACTCGTTTAGTTGTGATTGTAGTTAGTGGTTCTGCCTCGACCCACTTAGTGAAATAATCTATGGCCACAATAGCAAACTTTACTCCGCCCCTTGCTATGGGGAGACTTCCTATGATATCAATTCCCCACATAGCAAATGGCCATGGACTCATCATTGTTTTTAACTGACTTGGAGGCGCTCTAGGTATCTTTGAAAATCTCTGACACGCATCACATCGTCGTGCGTATCTTACTGCATCCTTGTTTACGGTAGGCCAGAAGTAACCATGCTGCAATATCTTTTTCGCCAAAGTTTGCCCCCCAGTGTGGTCGCCACATTCACCTTCGTGGACTTCTTGTAGCACACGTTTGATGTCATCGTGGGCTATACACCGAAGGAGGGGCATTGGATACCCTTGTCTATAAAGGATTCCGCCTTGCAGTACGTACCGGGCGGCTTTACGAATCACTTTACGCCTCTCGCTTTTCTTGGTCGGAAGCGTTCCATCCATTAGGAAATTCTTTATAGGGGTCATCCAGGATTCCCTTTCTGGTTCTGTCTCTAGTACTATGTCGATTTCCATCTGATCAACGCTGGGGGACCGAAGTACTTCAACGGGAGCTAGCGCAATCACTTCAGGATCGTTAGAACTAGCCATCTTGGCCAACTTGTCTGCCTGCTGGTTTTCTGACCGCGGAATATGAGATATGTTGTAGTGATCAAACTCATTCAGCAGTTCTTTCACTTTCTTTAAGTATAGAATCAATCTTGCACTTTTAGCTTGGAATCTTCCGGTGACTTGGTTCACAACTAACTTGGAGTCGCAGAAGATGTTCAGCTTTGTGACTTCTAGCTCCTTTGCAATTCTTAATCCAGCTATCAGAGCTTCATATTCAGAATCGTTGTTAGTGGCCTGAAACTCCATTCGGATGGCATAGGTTATCAATCGTTTCTCGGGGGTTTCAAGCACTATTCCAGCGCCGGATCTTTCGTTGTTCCTAGCACCATCAGTATATAATTTCCAGGCATCAGGATCGAAAAGTAACTTCAAGGGTTCCACTTCTTCGTTTGCTATGTCTTCTTCAGGGACAGTGAATTCTGCTATGAAGTCGGCTATCACTTGCCCCCGAATTGACCGTCTGGGCTGAAAGTTCAAGTCAAATTGACTTAACTCTATGTTCCATTTGAGTAACCTTCCAGATGCCTCCGGTCTCTGTAAAACTTGTTTGAGTGGATGGTCAGTGTATATGGTGATCGGATGTGCTTGAAAGTAGTGCCGAAGTTTTCTGGAGGCAATTAGTAAACTATACGCCAGTTTCTCTACCCGCGGATAATTACGCTCTGCTGCTGTCAATTTTTTGCTCACATAATACACAGGTCTTTGGATCTTATCCTCTTCCCTTACCAACGCTGAGCTGATCGCATGGGATGACACGGCCAAATACACGAATAAATCCTCGTGATCTATTGGTTTAGATAGGATGGGAGGTTTCTCCAAGTGCCTGAGCAAATTCTGAAACGCTTCTACGCAGTCAGGAGTCCATTTAAAGTGGCGTTTTCCTCGCTTTATTAATTCGAAGAATGGAATGCACTTATCCGTAGCCCTGGAGATAAATCTGCTTAGTGCGGCCACTTTTCCGGCAAGGCTTTGCACATCCCTAATTTGCCTAGGTTCCTGAATGTTTCTGATTGCCGCGATCTGGTCTGGATTAATCTCGATACCGCGGGAACTGACAATGAATCCCAAGAATTTTCCAGAAGCAACACCGAATGAGCACTTGGAGGGATTGAGTTTCATTCCATACTTTCGAAGAATGCCGAACATCTCTGCCAAGTCAGTGGTGTGTTGAGAAGATTGTTTGGATTTGACCAACATATCGTCGACGTATACTTCCATTGTTTTCCCGATTTGGTTATAAAACATTCTGTTAACCAAACGTTGGTACGTGGCGCCTGCGTTCTTCAAACCAAAGGGCATTACCACGTAACAATATAATCCCAGATCAGTGATGAAACTAGTATGCTCTTGATCTGGAATATGCATTGGAATTTGGTTGTATCCTGAATAAGCATCCATGAATGAGAGAAGCTCATGACCTGCCGTGGAGTCTACCAACTGGTCAATTCGAGGTAATGGGAAGCTATCTTTTGGACAAGCCTTGTTCAAATCCGAGAAGTCGATACACGTTCGCCACTTCCCGTTGGCCTTCTTTACCAGGACTGGATTTGAAATCCAGTCCGGGTAGGTTGAATCTCTGATAAACCCGTTACTTTTTAGCTTTCCAACCTCTTCTTTCAAGGCAGCGGACCTCTCCGGGCCCAACATTCGCCTTTTTTGCTTTACTGGAGGATGTTTGGGGTTAATGCTCAAAGAATGGCTCATGATTGATGGGGATATCCCACACATGTCTGCATGGGTCCAAGCAAATACATCCAAATTGTTCTTTAAGAAATTCGTCAATTCTTCAGTAAGATTTGGACTTAACTGGGATCCAATCTTAAGGACCTTCTCCGGGTCACTATCATCGATTGGTACATCCACAGTTGCCTCGTTGGGAGTCGCCGTTCTGCCCCCGGGTTCTTGATCCTCTCTGGGATCTATATCCTCGGGCATCACTTTAGGCAACTCTCCAACAATTGTCCTCTTTGGTTGCTATAAGGTCTCCACCCCCGAAGGGGGAGAAGTGCCTTTAGTTTCGATATCCCCTCCATTGCGAAGTAACTTTAGTTCGGCAACATAACATGCTCGCGCAGCAACTTGATCCCCTCTGACGATACCAATGCCAGCTTCTGTGGGGAATTTCAATAACAAGCACCAAGGGGCTATACAGGCTCTGAACTTTGCGAGGGCCGGTCGGCCCAAGAAGGCATTATATGGTGATTCAACATCCAAAACCACAAAGGGAAGGATTCTCACTCTCTGGCGTTCTCCTTCCCCAAGTGTAACTGGCAACTCTACATAACCCATTGGAGCGGTGGATGCTCCGTTGAATCCACGGATCCACCCCTGGTAGGGCTTCAAGTCTTTTATTTCAAGATTCATCTGGTCAAAGGCCTTTTTGAAGAGAATATTAACGGAACTCCCGTTGTCCACCAGGACCTTATGAACAGTGGCTGGCCCAATGGGTATTGTGATTACAAGTGGATCTTCAGTTGGAGCATGGACTCCGACGCTTTCCCGTTCTCGAAAAACAACATCATCAGTCATCATCTTCTGCTGCTTCACCGGGATACTGTCCTCGGGATTGCTACATTCCCCCACTTCGAGGTGTTGTTTGGCTGCATTGACGTATTGATCTAACGCTTTGGAACTATGCCCAGCAAGATAGAGTCCTCCGATCACGGTATTGATAACAATATTCTTTCCTTTTTGCTGAGCAGTCGGCCTAACAGCAAGTTGATTTTGATTCTGATTCGGGGCCTGCACTGCTTGCCCCCTGCCCCTAGGCGCTACTCTGTATTCATCTAGCTTCCCTTCTCGAAGTAGCCTTTCGACCACGTCCCTAAGGTGACGGCATTCATTCGTCGAATGACCGTGAATTTGATGAAAGAGACAAAACTTTCCTGTCTCACGCTCTTTTTCTGTCGATTCTCTAGGAGGTGGCCTCTTATTTTGGAGGACTTCATACGCATCCACGAAAATATTCTCCAAAGTATCATTGATGGGTGTATAACTTTCAAAGGCCCTGGGACGAGTCCTTCTCTGGGAATCGTTCCCTCGGCCCCTCTTCCGATTGTTGCCGTTACCATTGTTACTGTTGTTACCCGGCTGACGGCCACCCTGATTCTGATTTCCGACGTTAACTTCAACTTTCTCCGAGCTGTCTCCAGTCTGTTTGATGGCGACATTGCTCTGAACTTCTTCCTTATCAGTTGTTTTAAGCTTTCGGTTTGCGTATACCTCTTCCCGGCGCAGATGTACGTTGGCTTTCTCATAGAATAACTCTCTGGTGTGGGGTGGTTTGCCTGCCAAGTACCTCCCGAATTCAGTGTCCTTATCCACTCCGTCAATCAATGCTGCGACGATGGTCGGCTCATGAGGATCTTTAACCTCAGTGGCGGCCAAATTGAAACGATCCAGGTACACCTTTAAACTTTCGCCTGGTCGCTGTTTGACAAGGAATAAATCGATCACGCTTTTCGTCTTCTGTGCGTAGATACGGAATTGCTCTACGAACTTCTCGCTTAGTTCTCTGAAGCTAGAAATCGATCTCGCCGGCAGGCGAGTAAACCATAGCAAAGCCACGTCCTCCAGGAATATGGGAAACGCTTTACACTTAACCGCGTCAGAAGCGGCGGCAGCAGTCATCGACCAAGAGTATCTCATTAGGTGCTGAACAGGATCAGACCTTCCTGCATATCGGTTCATTTGTGGCATGTTGAAACGCCTTGGAAAAGTTGCATCCAAAATATCGTCGGTAAAAGGAGTATGACTGCGGCCAATCCCCCAATCTTCGTTCCGCTGCCCACGGCTGTCGGCCAAAATCTGGTGAACCATGGCTGCGACGTTTGCACTAGTCAGAGGAGGTTCAGGGTCAGTGCCTCTGGCCCGGCGAGGTTCTCTGATCTCTCTTCGGGGAGTAGCCACAAAATCTGGGGCTCGGACGGGGCTTCGCTGCCCCCTGTTATCATGAGTATGCGTGCGGCGACGGGGCTGAGGTGGTCTGTCGTGCACAGGACTGTTCACATCTCGAGTCCTGTGAGCCGTTGCTTGACCATTCATATTACGGTTCGTGGGTCCTGCCCCTAGTTCTTCTTCTTCCTGTGAGGGCAGAGTCCCGAACCGAAGCTGTTCTATGTTTTCGGCTCTCTCATACGGTCGCCGCGGAGGTCTCGGCGATTCTTCAGATGAAGAGGAATATGCTGGGGTGAGTGGACGAACTGGCGATGTTCTTTGCCTTGTTAGCTCATCAAGTCTTCTATCCATAGCCGTCAGGTTTTGTCGTAGGATAGAACTTTCCTGCCTTTGGGCGGCCAACTCATCAAATAACCTATCCCACATTTCGACAAAGCGAGAAAGATCCCCCTCAGTGACAGGAGCAGCAGGATCATAGTGGTCATCATCACCCTCTCTCATGGGCAAAGTGCTCGGACCGGGTCGAGCAGAGGTTCCAGGACGATAGGAGTGGGTCATAGGTTCTTTTTCAGGTCGAGTTGTGTTCTGACCATCAGTTCGGGTAGCTGCGGTTCGTGGAGGGCGGTTCGCTGCGCCCCCCTGAGATCGACTCGTGGTCGTAGTACGCAGAGGTTGCGAGGTGTTGCCTCGGGATCGAGTGACAACACCTTCGGTAGCACGGATCGTCTCGTTCCCATCGACTCGGAACGAGGTGTCTTCGTCGGATCGGATCGCCCCCTGCGCTCCGCGATCCAGAATTTCTTCGTTGACCAGTTCGTGCACATTCTCCTCGATCGTTTCGTTGGTCTGCGAAACTTTAGATCTTTTTCCAGCCATGATATCCGAATCGCTGGAATCTTCAAGAAAATGAATGACGAAACTTTAAGGCTGAGTTTCTCAGTCAAAGCACCAAAAATGTTAGATCGAAATTTGGACCTAACACCCAAATTGTTATGAATAGTAACTGGATTCGAATGAAGAACAAGGAAAAAGAAAATAACACTCAGAATTTATAGTGGTTCGGCGTTAACGAGCCTACGTCCACTTTATATGTTATTAATTATGCTTTAGAAGCTAATACAACAGTGATTTCCCTCAATATTTCAGTGGTTTGACAGCAATGGCGGATTCAGTCCTCACTGTTGCCAAAAAGATCCCGAAAAATGCCAAGCTCTGGGCTATTTATAGCTGATTTTGTCAGGCGGATCGCGGACACGTGACACGAATCCCGAGATTTTCGGATCGCATCGCCACCATTGAAGAAACAGTCAAACTAGCCGTTGTGAACAAGTGTCGTCAGATCCGTGCGATTCGGATCGCTGAAGACCAGCTCGTGGTTGAACGGGTCAGAGGGTTCGGTTCGTTACAAGGGATCGGATCGCCTGGAGGTGTCGTTCGTCGACGAGATGGGAGCGATCCGTTCCTGGGCGAGTCGATAGAGCGCGATCTAGTCCTGGGCGAGACGATGGCGCGCGATCCGTTCCTGGGCGAGACGATGGCGCGCGATCCGTTCCTCCAATTTCTTGGGGGACTTGGTTTCCTGGTTTCCTTTTATGAATGATCCTGGATGGCTTGGTCAAAAAGCGATCCAACAGTATGCATATTATATGGCTCACCTAGATGAATTTACTCAGAAGTTGAGATGTTTAAGGCTTATGTACCTATTTCTTATGTATGTTTCAATTGGTAAGCATAGAGCTCTTTCAAATAAATTAAATTTGAAAAAAAATATTTTGAAATGCTTAGAAATATCTGCTCTAATTATCTACACTATTTTTGAAGTAACCATGAACATCATAAATTCATTTCATCACATGATTTCCCCATAGTGTTTCATCATTTTACACTTTTTTTTTTTTTTTATAAAAAAGTCAAGCTCTATAAATTTCATTTTCTCATTTTTTTTTTAAAATCTATATTACTTTCTACAGGTAGCTAACCCACAGGATATCCTTATTTTCTCAAAGGCTGCTAAGAAACACCAATCTGCTGGAGGTATGCTCTCTCATTGTTACCTTATATGGTTGATATTTAGTCAATATATTCCGCTGTTTTTTACTGCGACAAGGATCATACTGGAGTGTTATTTCTGATCATTATGAACAACAGTTTTTTTAGTCGGTAAAGCCTATAAATTTATTTGTTATAAAATTCTGTCTGTGCTGCATTTAGGAAGAAGAAAAAAAGGAAACTAAAGGTTCATTCAGTCGTCTAAGCAGATCTTTCTTTCTGTATCTTCAAACATATGCGAAGAACTACAGAAAATTGCGAGGGAAAATATGGATTCAAAATAATGGCAGTTTGCCAGTGCAATATAATTTCACACTTCTCAAATGAGTATGACAAATTGTTTGAAAGTTCTTGTACGATGTAAAAGCTTTCCGTTGTATACTTTTAGTTTCTGATTTTCTACGGTGACAATTTTTTAATTTTCCCCACGAATTCCATCAATAGAAGAGCGACTCCCCCACGAATATGTGGAAGCTAGCATGCACCTCTCCACGTAATTGTCGACATGAATCAGAGTCGTCTAGCAAAGAAAGCCAATGAAGAGCGACTCTGGTCTTCGTTGTATCACAGGAGTCGTTGAGTGATAATGTGCAATATGATAGCACGAGCGTGCTGTGCTATCTGCAATGGAGGTGCATTCGACGGAATATCACTGACCAATTGCGATCTATAGCATGTGGTCACAACTATCTCACTCCCCCATCCGGCCTCGTCTGGAGGAGTCAAACCAACCAACCTCACGAGTAAATTCATATAATTATGCGTAATATTAGGTAGAACAATGGGATTATCGTTTATTGGCAAACCCAACAACACAACCGTATCCTTAAGAGCAATAGTCATCGCACCTACTCGAAGAAGAAATGTAGATGTCTCGGGGCTTTATCTATCCAACAAAGATGTAACCGAATTGTGTTCCAGCTGTGCGTAGCCTAACTGATATACCAAACCAAATCTCGCTCTCCCTAGGAGCTCCAAAATACCTGGATGATTGGAAGTGACTTGCTTAAGAGTGATGGTATCCCTTCTGGATCAGCCGTCTCCTTCCAACCACAATATAACCTCATATAAGTAAACAAATTTACTAAAATAAGATTGCAGTTCTTAATAAAGTAAACAAAATTGTACCGTCATCAAATTCAGATAATTAGTTCAGTGTTGGTCTTGTAAGTCAGAACGCTTGAATCAACCGGACCAAGTACCTTTTTTATATTCTACCAAAAAAGAAATACAAATCAACCTCAAATTGAATATATCACTACTAAAAAACAGTCGATGAAATGCTAATAAAACAATGTCAGCAAACACCAGAACTGCATGTAGAGCTTTTCATATACCACTTCCCAAATACTACTAAAATACAATCAAACAATTCCTAATCGAACAGTGAAAACAAACACCATGATTACATGTATCGCTTCTCATATGCATATACTAATTTTAACCAAACACACATGTTTTCAACATATGGATAATATTTAATTATACTAAATCATACTAATGCTTCGCAAAATAATGTTTTCAATATATTACACGTCACATACTAAATCATATTAACTATACATACGATGAGTACATTAAAATTCGAGTTTTCAACCTAAATAACATACTACATACCAACACCACCCAAATTCATGTTTTAATCAAATGAAACGCCAAGTGCTACATCACAAGAATTGTACATCGAATAATTTCAACCTATACATCACGGTTTCTCGAAACCCTAAAATCAACAAAAACGTAACTTGCACATATAAATTGAATAAAACTAACCAATAAAAGGAAATTGAGAAGATGAGAAATCCATTCTAGTCAATTTTAGCAGAAAGATATTATTTTGAGTGGATTTGATATTTGAAGGAAGATTTTCGTTTTTGATGAAATGTAGGTTAAATTAGAAATGAGGAGGAGAGAAGGGGGTTGATTTAACGATCCATCCAGATCTGGACGACATCTGAAATGTCGCTCGCTGACGACATTTCAGATGTCGTCCACTAACTTTTGTCATATGGATGGCTTCTGAGATGCCTTCCAATAGCAAAACAAAAAATACTGGCGGCATCAAGATATCGTCCATAACTGATATGGCTATAAATGACATATTTTTGTAATTAGCTTAGATAGTGGTCTGTTTTTGTTATAAGTTGTCAAAACCGGTCCAAATCAAAATCTTTTCCTGATTTAAATGGAACTCCAGATTGAAATGTTTAAAACTGGTTAAACATTCTACAAACAAAGAGGTAAAATTTCCGGATCGTTGCATTTCACTCCCTTGGGAGAATAGATCCCTGAAATCACTACAGAAATATCCAGTGCTATTCACAAGTCCACATAATGATCACTAATCATTCATACACGAAATCTAATTCGATCACGACTCGAATGCATAAGTTCACCTTCAAACTAGTATCGCTTACCCAGCTCATTAGTGTAGATTCCAATCAGGCTACTTGTAACGACCCGTATTCTACGCATCATATGATCGTAGAATATTTATTTCTTTCCCATGTGAAGTCGTATGGTCATGTAACTTTGGGAAATATCTATTAGAGTCATTTCCCATGTTCATGATTTTTCCCGATTTTTAAATGACCATTTTACCCCTAGTTATCACTGTTTTGGCCATAACTTTTGACTGGAAAAGAATTTTGACCTGAAACCACTTTCATTGGCTCCAGATGATGGTTTACAATTCCGTAGAGTGGTCACAATAGCCAAACGGACTCACCGTTTGGAAGATATGGCTGAAACAAGTTTCAGATGGTGAAAAACAGCTTAATTGGGCTTAACCGGGTGATTAGCAGCTAGGCCCAGAGGGTGATTTCAGGTTTAGGGGTATATAGGGGCTGATTAGGGTTAGAAAACATTTCTTTAGACATTTTCCAGCCGCCACTTTCATCCTTAGACACTCTAACAATGGCCTCCTACATCTAAAACACCCCAAATCACTTTCTAATTGAAGATTAGGCTTAGCAACATCAAATTAAGAAGAAAAAGCACCAAAGCAAGGTTAGAGCTGCTGTTGGGCATCAGTATTCGCCCCAAATCAGAGAAGTTTCAGTTCTGAGAATTTTATTTGAGGCCAAGGTGAGTGATTTGCATAGTTTTTGCACTAATTACGGTAATTAAGGGTAATTAGTGAAGATTAGCGAATTTATACACTAATAAATTCTGGAAAAATGTTTAGAAATTCTTAAATGTTATTTTAAACCTCTGATAGAAGTTTGGTTCGATTTGATTAAGTTCTGCCAAGTATATCACTTGATTTGCTTAAACATGCTTAAGGGAAAACTTGGGGTTTTGACCATGTTTGATCCACTTTACATGCTATGATTTATGTTATGGTGTTCGTGGTCGATACTATACGTTGCTATGACTGTATGAGATGTTTTGTGATTGTTTAGAAGTGTTAGTTTGGTCAAAAACGCCGTCGAATGGCGAAAGACTGTCGCTGGAACGAAATGCAGGAATTTACCCGGATCGGATCGCCCCCCTATGAGCACGATCTGATTGAAGCTCACGCCACCATGTGCCACGATCCGTTCCACTTCGAAGGCCGTCACACTTGGTATCAGAGCTCTAGGTTGCGTAGTTAACCTAGGGAAGCTATCAGGGAGAGATAATATACGTATACGAGAGAGCGTATTTGTGATTATTTTGATTTTTAAAAGCTATATATATATACTATTAGTAGTATAAGGATGAAGTCGTACTGCACTAGCACCACTATGGAGTCGTTAATCGTTTCCTTTTTCAGATTGACGATGAGCCGATATGTTAGAGGTACCGGTACAGGGGCCAATAATGGGAATGTTGCTGACATGAGGACGATGTTTACTGACCTCATGAGAGAGATGCTTAGAGATGTGCAGAGGGCAGCTCCCAATGGTGGAAATGGTGGTGGTCCAATAGTGCAGGCGCCAAGAGTCGACTTCGCCAAGCTGAATAAGGATTATACTAGCCTTGGTGGAAAGCCGTTGCACGGAACGGAGTCGGCCACGGATGTTCAAGATTGGTTGGATAGTTGCGAACGTATCTTCGAGGATTTGGGTATCGAGGATGCGATGAAGAGAAAGCTAGCATCCCGTCAGCTGCAAGGGCGGGCAATGAATTGGTGGAATGCTATAAAGGCAGCTACTCCCGAAGATCAGATTACTTGGGAGCAGTTTAAAGCTCGCTTTAGCGAGAAGTTCATTCCAGCTGCTCAAAAGTCAGTGCTGTTTAAGAAATTCTTGGAGCTCAAGCAGAATGGCAGAGCTGTCTCGGAGTATATTGCTGAATTCGACACTTTGTCGAAGTATGGGTTATCTCTTATTGATACTGCCGAGAAAAAGAATGAGAAATTCATAACTGGTTTGGATCAGTACTTGGGAGAAAAACTTATTAACCACATCGATGAGACGTTTGAATCAATTGTGGGGAAAACATTAAGATCAGAAAGTCTCTACCCTAAGTCGAAGACTGAGGTTGCATCCGCAGATGAGCCAAAGCCACAAGCAAGTGGTGGAGGCAGGGTGGTTCCCAGAATAAGAGAAAGCAGAACCAAGCTAAGGATGACCAGAAGAAAAAGAATAAGCAAGATGTGGAGTGCTTCAGCTGTGGTAAGAAGGGCCATTATGCTAGTAATTGTCGGGCCAAGCCAGCGGATAGGAAGTGCTTCAACTGTGGCCAAATGGGACATCACAAGGACAAGTGTCAACAACCCCCTAAGGAAAAGCAAATGGTGAAAGCCTACGCTCTTAATGCTATTCCTTCTTCGTCGAATGCCCCAACAACGGCGGAGAAGGGAAAGAATGTCGTCATTCAAGGTATGCTTTCTGTTTATGATGTTCCTGTTAGAGTTTTGTTTAATACCGGAGCTTCCAGTTCTTTCATATCTAGTGACCTGGTAGATAGGTTGGGATTGGAGCTCGAGATTGTCGATAGACCTTTAGTAGTGACGAACCCGATTGGTGGTTCGACTAGCCTTAGCATGATTTATCGTAATGTGGTCTTATCGAGTCATGGATGCATGTTTGTTTGTGATTGCTTGGTTTTGGGCTTTACTGGGTTTGGCATTATTTTGGGAGTAGATTGGCTCCAAAGATACAGGGTGGTGGACTGTGAGGGCTTTTTAGTGACAGCTAGAGCGGATGATGGACGGAGGATAGTGTTTGGTGGTCTGCCCAGTAAGGGGGTATTGGCTAGTTTTCTAAACTCCCTCGACATTCCGCATAGTGAGTTGTCAGGTTTGCCCGTGGTTGGCCAGTATCCGGATGTCTTCGAAGAAGTGACCGGACTTCCACCACACCGAGAGATTGAGTTTCGTATTGATTTGGTAAAGGATGCCAGGCCTATAGTGATGCCACTTCGTCGTATGGCACCAAGAGAGCAACGAGAGCTCGAGGTGCAAGTCAGTGATCTCTTGAAGAAGGGATTTATCAGAAGGAGTGTTTCTGAATGGGGAGCACCAGTTGTGTTTGCTACCAAGGCGGATGGTTCCCTTCGGTTGTGTGTAGACTACCGCGAGTTGAATAAAGTGACGAGGAAAAACAAGTATCCTCTACCGCGGATAGATGATTTGTTCGATCAGTTGAGTGGCGCGAGAGTATTTTCTCAATTGGATCTCGCGACAGGTTTTCATCAGCTTAGAGTGAAAGCTGAGAGTATAGCTAAAACGGCATTTCGAACGCCGTCCGGATTTTATGAGTGGTTGGTCATGCCATTCGGACTGACCAATGCCCCAGCATATTTTGTGGATCTTATGAATAGGGTATTCAGAGATCAGTTGAATAAGTCTGTCCTTGTGTTCGTCGATGATATTTTGGTCTATTCGAGGGCAGAGGAAGAACACAAGGAACATTTAAGAGTAGCGATGGAGGTGTTGAGAAAACACCAATTGAAAGCAAAGTTTTCTAAGTGTCACTTCTGGAAGAGGGAAGTGAGGTTCTTGGGCCATGTTGTATCAGAGAATGGTATTGTCGTGGACCCGGCAAAGGTGGCTACGGTACAAGATTGGCCTACGCCCAAGAACGCAACAGATGTAAGAAGTTTCTTGGGATTAGCCGGATATTATCGTAAGTTTATCCAAGGTTTCTCCAAGATAGCAGCACCATTGACCCAGTTGACCAAGAAGAATCAAACTTTTGTCTGGGATGAAAGGTGCGAGAATGCATTCAAAAGTCTAAAGGACAAGTTGACAAGCGCACCAGTGTTAGTCATTCCTAAGGGGGATGAAGAGATGACGGTATACACGGATGCCTGTGGTACCGGACTGAGTGCTGTATTGATGCAAGGCGGTAGGGTTGTGGCTTACGCAAGTCGGCAATTGAAACCGCACGAGAGAAGATACCCTACCCATGATTTAGAATTGGCAGCGACCGTGTTCGCATTAAAGATGTGGAGACACTATCTCTTGGGAGAAAGATTTGAGCTATTTACAGATCATAAGTCGTTAAAGTATCTCTTCTCTCAGAAAGATCTGAATCTCCGTCAGCAGAGATGGTTAGAGTTCTTGGTTTCCTATGATTTTGACATCGCATACACACCGGGAAAGGGCAATGCGGTGGCCGATGCATTGAGTAGAAGACATGCCAGCTTAGGGGCTATGTTCCTTGAATGGAAGCAACTGGAGTTTATCGCGGGGTTTGATTTCAGACCAAAGTGCGAATTGGATCCAGAAATGTTAGCAAGTTTGACGATCAGACCCACTTTGATTGAGCGGATCGGCTCTAGTCAGAGGGACGATCCTAACCTATTGGAAATCATCTCCAAGTTAGAGATGTGTGTCGATGAGGAGGTGAACAAGTATGGGCTTGATCGAGATGGATGACTTAGAAAGAACGGAAAGCTTGTTGTACCCAATGTCAATGGATTGAGAGATGAAGTGCTTAGAGAATGTCATCACTCAAAGCTAACTATACACCCCGGTGGTAACAAGATGTATCGAGATATGAAGCAGACTTACTACTGGGAAGGGATGAAGAGAGACGTTGGGAAGTTTATATCCAAGTGCATGAATTGCCAGCTAGTTAAAGCCGAGCAAAAGAAGCCTAGTGGGTTGTTACAGCCCTTAGAAATTCCCGAATGGAAATGGGAGCAAGTCTCGATGGATTTCATCGATGGTTTACCAAAGACTAGATCGGGATATGACAGCATTTGGGTAATTGTAGATCGACTGACTAAAAGTGCAAGGTTTATACCAGTCAAATCGACCAGAACGGCAGCTAAGTTAGCAGAATTGTATATGAAGTGGGTAGTGAGATTTCATGGAGTACCTAAAAGCATTGTGAGCGACCGAGACCCGTTGTTCACTAGTGGGTTTTGGAAGAGCTTACAAGAGGCTTTAGGGTCAGAGTTACATCTCAGTACCGCATATCATCCTCAGACCGACGGTCAGACGGAGAGGGTGAATCGTATTTTGGAAGATCTCTTGAGAGCGTGTATATTGGATTTTGGTGGATCATGGGATGACCATTTGCATCTAGTAGAGTTTGCATATAATAATAGCTACCAATCCAGTATTGGTATGGCTCCGTTTGAAGCTTTGTACGGAAGACCGTGTAACTCACCATCATGTTGGATAGAGACTGACGAGAAGTTTATGCTTGGACCAGATGTGGTGAGAGAAACTTCAGATAAGATCAAGATCATTCAACAACGAATGAAGGCTGCCCAAGATAGGCAGAAGAGTTATGCTGATAAGAGGAGAAGAGACCTAAAATTCTCCGTTGGCGACTTGGTGTTTGTCAAGACTTCTCCGTTGAAGAGTGTAATACGATTCGGCAGGAGAGGCAAGTTGGCACCAAGATTTGTTGGCCCATTCCCTGTTCTTGAACTAGTCGGGAATTTGGCATACAGAATTGACTTACCAGAGAAGATGGCGGGAGTTCACAACGTATTTCATGTTTCCCAACTAAGGAAATTCGTTCACGACTCAGATATGACTATCTCACCTGATCAGTTAGAGGACTTCGAAGTAGAACCCGAGGCGGTTGGGAACCGCAAGCCGGCCTGTATTGTCGCGCACGACATGAAGCAACTTCGAAGGAATGCGGTGAAGCTAGTCAAGGTACAGTGGAGCGAGGACGAGAATGATTGTACTTGGGAGACAGAGGAGGACATTAGGAAGACGCACCCAGAACTCTTTGCCTGGTAAGATTTTGACTTCGATTTAGTTTTCCGCATGCTAGGATAGGCTTGCTTGCTTGTTTTGCATGTTTGATTGTTGTATGTGGTTGTTAGGCATGCGGGATCCTTTGTATGTTTTGGGTTAAGAAATTTCGGGGGCGAAATTTCTTAAGGGGGGGAGAGTGTAACGACCCGTATTCTACGCATCATATGATCGTAGAATATTTATTTCTTTCCCATGTGAAGTCGTATGGTCATGTAACTTTGGGAAATATCTATTAGAGTCATTTCCCATGTTCATGATTTTTCCCGATTTTTAAATGATCATTTTACCCCTAGTTATCACTGTTTTGGCCATAACTTTTGACTGAAAAAGAATTTTGACCTGAAACCACTTTCATTTGCTCCAGATGATGGTTTACAATTCCGTAGAGTGGTCACAATAGCCAAACGGACTCACCGTTTGGGAGATATGGCTGAAACAAGTTTCAGATGGTGAAAAACAGCTTAATTGGGCTTAACCGGGTGATTAGCAGCTAGGCCCAGAGGGGGATTTCGGGTTTAGGGGTATATAGGGGCTGATTAGGGTTAGAAAACATTTCTTTAGACATTTTCCAGCCGCCACTTTCATCTTTAGACACTCTAACAATGGTCTCCTACATCTAAAACACCCCAAATCACTTTCTAATTGAAGATTAGGCTTAGCAACATCAAATTAAGAAAAAAAAACACCAAAGCAAGGTTAGAGCTGCTGTTGGGCATCAGTATTCGCCCCAAATCAGAGAAGTTTCAGTTCTGAGAATTTTATTTGAGGCCAAGGTGAGTGATTTGCATAGTTTTTGCACTAATTACGGTAATTAAGGGTAATTAGTGAAGATTAGCGAATTTATACACTAATAAATTCTGGAAAAATGTTTAGAAATTCTTAAATGTTATTTTAAACCTCTGATAGAAGTTTGGTTCGATTTGATTAAGTTCTGCCAAGTATATCACTTGATTTGCTTAAACATGCTTAAGGGAAAACTTGGGGTTTTGACCATGTTTGATCCACTTTACATGCTATGATTTGTGTTATGGTGTTCGTGGTCGATACTATACGTTGCTATGACTGTATGAGATGTTTTGTGATTGTTTAGAAGTGTTAGTTTGGTCAAAAACGCCGTCGAATGGCGAAAAACTGTCGCTGGAACGAAATGCAGGAATTTACCCGGATCGGATCGCCCCCCTATGAGCACGATCTGATTGAAGCTCACGCCACCATGTGCCACGATCCGTTCCACTTCGAAGGCCGTCACACTACTTAATAAGAAATGTCTGTTGTTCTCCTTACATAGTCATAAAGTATGATAGACAACTTTTGGCTGCACACCAACGACCCCATAGTAGTTAAGGCGCTAAGGCGCACAAAGGCGCACGGCTTGAGCCCGGGGCTTTTTTGTGCGACTTTTAGAAAAAAGGCGCACCACATATATTAAAAGAAAACAAAAACCTGCAGCTGATCGAAAGGTGATTTCGGTTGAAATTTCAAAATCGAAGTTGAGAAAAACCCTAAAATCATGGAAAACCCAAATTTCGAGATCGAATCACAAAAAAACCCTAAAATCGAACTTCAATTTCGAAGTTGAGAAAAACCCTAAAATCATGAAAAAACCCAAATTGCGAGATCGAAACACAAAAAAACCCTAAAATCGAACTTCGATTTCGATTTCGACTTGGCTCAAATGGGTTGAAAACCCTAAATGTTGTCGAGGCGCGCTTTTCTGCCCCTGGGGCCTTGCAAAAAAGCTCCAAAAGCGCGCCTTTTGTGCGCCTCCGTTAGAGGAGGCGCCTCGACCAGCTGGGAGGCGCAGACCTTGCGCCTGCGCCTTAGGCGCGCCTAGGCGCACGCCTTAACTACTATGGACCACACAAAGTGTTTGTCGTCAACTATGATAAATCCTCATTTGGAACATTGTACAATATCTCAAGTCATGTACTCGATTCGTAGATCAAAACAATGTGAAAGAAGAACGATCCGTGTTCACTTGTGCACGCACTTATCTTTATTGGTTTCGGTAATGCAAATTCTGTTTCGACTAATCTATTTTTAAAACATTGTTTTTTCAAATAAACTTTCCAAAATCGTTTATAGGAATAATTCCGTACACCCAACCTAAAATTTAAAACTAGTATAATATCTCTTGTTTGGAATCTATATTTATTAAATAATTTAAGATCCGAACTTCCCATTTGAACTCTTTTTGAAATCAATACATACAATTAATCCAGTTAATATGTCGCTTATACATATATATGCTCAATAGCATCCCAAATAGTGGAGCACCCCCCAAATAGTGGAGCACCCCAAATAGCATCCCAAATAGTGGAGCACCCCCCAAGCCCTCAAATTTCCATCACAAAGTCCCACCCACTTTCCCTCTTCTTTCACTGCCTTATTATTTTATTCTAAACAAGTTGTGGAATCATGAGGTACTAGGGGTGCTATGTTGTTTGGGGTACACCAAAACGCTCCTTATATATGTGTGTATATGTCTATATATATACATTACATATAAATACATATACATACATATATATATATATACATACATATATATATACACACATATACATACATACACACACACACACACACACACACACACATATATATATATATATATACACATACGTACATACATACACACACACACACACATATATATATATATATATATATATATATATATATATATATATACACATACGTACATACATACACACACACACACGAATACAGAGATAAACTCCAAAAATATATAAACAACCTAGTATTATCAAACATTGTCATATATTCCCTTATCAAGAAGGGCAATAGTCGAGAGAAGCGTTTACCATCCATTTACATTTCCTGTCCATTTTTTACTCATTTTCGACCTACTTAAGTTAGTAAATTTTGAAACACTTTCCTTCTTTCTTAAATCCATTTTGAATACATACACACACACACATATATATGTATGTATTTATCCAAATCAGTGTTTTAATAAACATGAGTGAGGCGCGCTTCAAGGCGAAGCGTCATCAAAAAGCATCGATGTGCATCCATTGAGCCGTTTTCCATAGAAATATAAGACTCAATCCTATAAGCTGCAAAAAAAGCATTAAAAACATTGAAAAGAGTTTCGTGTGTACGTTCTTTTAGCATTTTTTTTACATTGTTCTACTGTTAACTTCTGGTCCTCTTACTAGTTCAAACTCCATACGGTAAAAAAGAACAGAATATTTTGTTTTCATTTGTATTTTCTAAATTTTAAAATCGACCCAAGTTTTGGAATGAAATTGATTCCTGCACTGGAACAACCTCCAGGATCGATTTCGATTCCTGAAAGTGGAATCAATTTTAATTCCGCTCCATCACATGTATAAATTTCTTGAGTTTACATATATTTGCTTACTTCATTTTACATGTATTCTGCTGCTCGTATATGTTTAATTAACTGCTCATATAAGTTCATTTGCTTGACTTTTTTCTTCCTCGGCTTCAACATTTTGAGGCTTGCGCCTCACCTCGCGGACACGAAAATGACTCATGTACACGTTCGCATTTTAAAACATTGGTCCAAATCACCTCTTTAAATAGCATGATATTTATTTGGTCAAATAAATAACACCCACAAATCATACTTAGTGTAACTATGTAATTATCCAAATTAACGTGAATATAACCAGTCAGTATTAATTTATCATTAAATTACACTATTTCAGAATCAGAACTAACAGCTAATTAAGTCAAAACGTTGTGCTCGCCAATACAAACCTAACGCAAAAACCTGCTAGTCAAATAGATTAGAACCAAAATATCACAATTCAAAATTTTGCTTAACTACATACATACACACACACACATATATACATACATACATACATATATATATATATATATATATATATGTATGTATGTGTGTGTGTGTGTATGTGTGTGTACATACACACACACACACAAATACAAATGGGCATATTTTCACACCAAAGCTTAAATGGGCCAAAGCTTGATTTGCATCCGCACAGTGCCTTCTTCCTCTCCTTGTGTCTAACAACTCCAGGAACTGTGCTTGTTCTGTGCACATGTACACAAACACGAACCGAGCGATGAAACCAACATCGCCATTTAATTTCTCTTAGCAATCTCCACTCAATCCATGCCTCACCACCACGCGTGACCCCCTCTCTTTGCCGAACCCGACCAACGCGTGGAGCAGCCTAGCCATGGACATGTGACACTTTTTGTTGTGTATACTCGTCAAAACTTACCGCAACGCTCCTGTCTTCTCAACGAACGCAACATCACACTTGGATTCCTTGATCAAAACTTCAATTTTCGACAAATCGAAACTCCAGCTGTCGAATGTCGACATAGAATCTTGCCGAAAGTTCACCGAAAAATACTACTCTTTGATACGTCCTCAATGACGCTTACAGTGTCGAACAATTCAAAAAACGAATCGGAAGACTTTTTTTTTGGGGAGTTTTGAGAACATTTTGACTTCTTACTGTTTTTGGGGATATCTCGATCGTTTCTCGACGAAATCTAGTGCCGTCAATTTCTAAAATTGATATGCACAAGTTCCATGTTGGTCACTCGAGATAGTTGCTATAGTTAAACATTCTAAAAACAAAGTGATGAAATTTTCGAATCGTTGCATTCTCTCAGGATCTAATCTTGGAAATTCCACCACAGTGATGCCCAACACTATTTATAAGTCCGCATAATGATCATAGATTATTCATATACAAAATCTAGTTCGATCGTTAATTGAATACAAGGCTTCACCTCTAAATTAGTATCACTCACCCAATTCACTACGTGTTCTCGTTACATAACCATAAATTATGATATACAATTTTTGGCTCTACATTAAGGACCCTCACCAAGTATTTGCCATCAACTATGGGATGATAATCTTCATTTAGAACGGTGCACCGAATCATGTACTCGAATCATAGATCAAAAACTATATGAAAGAGAGAAAAATGATCTACTTTCACTTGCACACTTATCTTTATTGGTTTTGCTAATACCAATTTTTTTTCCCATTGATCTATTTCTAAAAACATTTTTTTTCCGATTTACCTCGCAAAATCATTTATGGGAAAATTTCATACACTTAAATTTTAAAACTGGTATAAAATCTCTTATTTGGAATCTATATTTCTTTAGTAACTTTAGATCTAAACTTCCCATTTGAACTCAACTTGAATGTTAAACACTCGGGCTTATTTCAAAACTCTTCTTGAAATCTATAGATGTAATTATTCCATTGAATATATAGCCCGAGTATCTCCGAAATTATACAACGAACCAGGTACTATCAGACATTGTCATATATTTCCGAAGAAGGTAGTCAAGAGAAACGTTTACCATCCTAACATATCTCTTGCTTATTTTCGAGCCACTCGAGCTAGTAAACTTTAAAATAGTTTTCTTCTCTCTCATATTTATTTTGAAATAATATATAGTATATATTTCCGATAAATGGTTTTATTGAAAATATCCATCTCAACTTGCTTTGGAATCGTTCAGATTCGAACTCATTTCGGTCATAAAATGACAAAAAGAATAATTTACTAAATGTCCTACAACATTTGCCCAAGCAACATTTTATCGTCACTTAGAAGATTATTCCAATTATTGCAAAACAAATCAGAACTCGTTTCCTTGCCCAACCATAGAAAATACGTCTTTCTTCAAAAAATTTCTTTTCAAAGTTATAGTCAAAAGCACCATTATCACGACGCTCTACTAGTCGCGACTAGTCGAGATCAAGCCATCGACATGAAGCCTTGACTTGCTTTTTGTATGAATTTCGGGAGCTTGGTTCAAAATTTGTCGACTAATCGACTAGTCGAGTCGATTAGGTCGTTATGGATGTCGATTGATTTGGTATTGGTCCATTTCAGAAAAGAAAAAGAAAGAAAAAATTCGAACCCTCTACAGTTATCGATACATCGAACAGAAAAAAATTTCCGAAAGTTATCAATACATGTGTCGACATAAGAAAACGACAGTAAAGGATCAATACCTAGCATCGATCAAAAAAACAAATCGATTGAAAGTCGATCGATACATGAACCTGCAGCGCCATCTTTCCACTGCCGTCTTGCAACTTGCACTTTATTAAAGTCTATGCATCCTTTGTTTATTTTCTTTGTTCAGTAGCAATATATTTGTTGGCAACAATATATTAGAATTTGACAATTTTTTTGTGGCAACAATATATTTGTTGACTAGTCTACAACTAATCGACTAGCTGGACCTCCGTCGACTCGACTTACCGCCGTAATAACAATGGTCAAAAGCATTTTTCAGTAAAATACTATTACCATTCCCCAAGTATTTATATTTCAAAACACTTAGGTTAACTTATTATTTCCTTTTAGGTGAATCAAATTATGTTTCAGCGATTAATTCAATATCCGTTTTATCAAACAAATTTATAGCAAAAACATAGACAACCAAACATGTTCAAAAGCCTAAAACACTACCATCATCAACTTATAAAGATAAGGAAAACCGAAATGAACAACTTACTGGGTTTTGAGCGAGAACCGCTTGTCAGCAAAATATAAAAAATGAAAAAAATCAACAAACGAAATAAGTGGGCAAACATGGTAAAAAAATCAGTGAAAATGACTTACTGTTTGTTGAATGAGAATTTCTTGAAAGCAGAGCAAAAAGTTTTGAAGCTTTCTTATGGCATAGGCTAGGGAGTAGTAGAAGAGAAGGTGAGGGGAAAGAAAATATTTGAGAAACCTTGAATTTGAATAGCTATGAGGAAATCTCAGCCGTAAGAAAACACTCAATTACCGTAGGTCCCGTGTAATAGACATCTTGAAATACCATGCGATTTCAAAGGTGAAATATTGAATTTTTGCACATGTAGCATAATGTGTTCAGAGGCCTGGTTATATAGAACAATCTCGGTCTACTAAGGGAAGAACCAGATACCTGGTCTGACAACAACATGTCTAAATCATCTCACTTTCCTCCCCATAAAAAAACTGTCCGACTGTCATAACCGAGATCGGATTTCTTCATTCAGACTAGACCTTGGTGCAGAACATATACCTGCCTCGGCGACTACACTTCTCTACTCATGCTTTGGCCCCAACTTTGGTTAAAAAAAAAACCCAATCACTAAATGGCTAATTCACACAACCATCAACGGCCTTAAATTGCCTATCCTTAAAGATTGCGACCACTCCGCCTTCACCCAAATCATAGCGGGGTGGAACGTATGCCATCTTTACTCAGTCTCAGTGGAATGCCTCGTCGAACGATGCCTCCAATTTTTATCATATACAGTTTGAGCGTCACTTGGAGTCTAGAACAACTAGGATGACTAACACAACACTAGAACCCTTGATTAAACCATATTTTGACAATTCACAGCCTGACACAAATGTGTTGCTGATGGCAATTACCCATACCAATCTCTCAATGGCGTATGGATTGAAAGGAGGTGTCCGGAACATTTCTTAACATCCAATAACTCACCAGATACTTGGAAAGCAAGGCTCACATCCGGACCATCCAACCTTCACCATAATAAGCTATTTACAGACCAAAGTCTGCAATGACACAGGGGTTCATCAAAGATATTTTTTAGGAAAGTTCTTGTTTTCTATCCTCATTTTTATATTTAAATTGTAAAAGCAATGAATGGAAAAAAGCATAATAGTATTATATTTTCTAATTGAACCACTCTAAAAATTGATCTTATTTCTTTTGCATTTTATGAGCCTTGGATAACATGCTACCATACCTCCTCCGTTTTTGGTAAACCGAAAGGTATTCTCACTTGTATTATGTGGAAGTCGTGGATTCTAGTGTCGTGGACACTCCTTATCTCTAGTTCATGCCACTGTTATTACGGCGCTCCTCTTGTCGATTAGTCGACATTGGAGCATCGACTGGAAGAGTCGACTTGTCATTAGTTGAGCTCGAACCCTAAATCATGAAGTTGAAGTCGAGCTCGAACCCTAAATCAGGAAGTCAAAGTCAGAAACTAGAACCCTAAATCACGAATTCGAAGCCGAATCGACCCAAATCACGAAATCAAAGTCGAATACGAAGTCTAACCTATTCTGAAATTTGAAATTTGACTCCAATTTACGAAGTCGAACACGAACACAAACACGAAGTAGAATCCATTTACAAAGTCGAACACAAACACAAACACGAAGTAGAACCCATTTACGAAGTCGAACACGAACACAAAGTCAAAATTTCAAGAAGTGGAGAAGAATTAACCCGAAATCGAACCCTAATTGTTTATTATTAACTGCAATTATCTATTAATACACTGCAAAGATGTATATATTTATTTATATACGCAATTATGTATGTATATATATATGTATATATATATATATATATATGTATATATATATATATATCGACCAGTCTATGACTAGTCGACTAGTTGGACCTCTATCGGCTGGACTCGACTTGCCGCCGTAACAACCATGGTTCATGCTCTACGGCTAAATATCCTCATCAGCACGTAGCTCTGAGTTGACCATACTATTTACTCATTAAACAGGGACACTCATTTGTGTTTTTTGACATTCAGACTTGCTTATAAGTGCTATAGATTTTCTTCTTTCAGTTCATCGGCCTTTTTTTTAATTATGAATTCACCAAAGCTATATCTGGATATTATCAGCTTATAATTATCTAAAGACGTTATATAATACATAAAAGATCTTGCTGAAGAATGAGGTTCAGGAAGGGGACAAATAGTGCAACAATTTTTGATTGTTGTGATTTTTTTTTTATTCGAAGTAGTCAAGATTTCTTTTTTGTATGTTGTTTAACCAAATGAATTTATTTTTAATTAGTAATTAATTGGTGACCATAAGTAAATCGTAAATTTATGCTTGCACCCATTGTTCGTTTCTATAATAAAGCAGATGGAACTAGGGAAAGGCAAATTTGAAGCAATATTTTTCAACCTGCAATGTCAATTCCTATGTCAAATCCTGACACGCCTGACAGTCATGTCACTTCACCATTATCCGTCATCACCACTGGCTTGCCGTTCACCCATACTACCTTATTTCCATGTATCCCAATCCAAAGTGCAACACTTTATCAACTCAGACTTTAGCCGCCACTTGACCTTGCTTCCGCCTCATCATGCCGTGTCATCTCACCTCTGCCACCACCGTCAACCATCGACTAGCAGCCCTAGCTGGTGCCAAACCTCAAATGCCTCGGCTTGCTCTAGCTGCCGCTTCTAGCCCTATCCACCGACGCCTCCTACCTTTTAATTTCCCCAAATTGAAGGTGGATTTTGGACTTAAAAAATTGTGTTTATGGTGCATAATTGCCATAAGTTTGTGCTTCATGCCAGAAAGCAAACGTGCTTACTAAAAATTCTGGTGACCCACCTCAGACTTAAGTTTTCTGATGCTTTTATTTGGTTCATGATTAACATGATAATTATAGATGAATTGTTAAAGTCGTTTTTTTTCTATTGTAAATCTGTTGAGCCTAATATACTGTAACCGGTCCTTCAAATTTGTATTTTGTAGATAGAACCGATGACCCGGAGAAGCTTCGTCCAGAAGAACTAAACCAACAGAACATTGAGGCTCTAGTTGCAGAAAGTAATCCGGTATGCATTTTCTGTCATTAAGTAGACAACTGCTACTGTAATACAACATTGATAACAAAGATTGAACCTAGCGGCCGTGTTTTGCACTACATAAAGGCGTTGGAGGGGTTTACTGTGAACTAACCTTTACTGAAATATATGATGTTTGGCCATATCCAAAATTTGCACTTATGACTTCTTGCTTTATTTGGTATCATCTCAAGCACTTCTCTTGTATTTGGACCAACAACTCTATAAAGATAAGGAAGAAAGAAGGAGAGGGGTTTGGTTTTTTCTTCTTCTAAGGTTGTTGGGGGGGGGGGGATGGGGAGGGTTGTGCTGTTATTTTCATATTTGTAAAATTTGAAATTCGTGCATTGAAGTGCTTCTAGTTTAAAAGCATGAGTGTTAGAGCTACATGCATGCATGAATAGAGAAGGGAGAGAAGGATTTGTAAAATCATTACAATAATGTTACACCCTTATTTTCATGTTTGTAAAATTTAAACTTCGAGTATTGAAGTGTTTATAGTTTAAAAACACGAGTATTTGAGCCGCTGGTTTAAGCCTTGTTTATCTCGCTTGAGTTCTTGCTCGAAATTTCATTTTCGAACTTGAGCGAGACGCGATCTAGCGAGTCGAGACGTTAAATTTTGTTTGTATCTTATTTGACACTCGTCTTATTTAAGATATTGATATCTCAAACAAAATTTAGGGTAATATTACGTTTTTTTTCTCATTTACTTGTATCTTTTACTTCTTATGTTGATCAAAAAGAAGTTGCTCTCAGATAACATTTTACTAGCCATCTAGTTTTGTATTTCGTTGTTTAACTAGTAAACAGAAATAAAATATTTGTATTCTTTATTTTAAATATATTCAAATCAATAGAATTCATTCAATCAATATAAATCAATAATGTTACCACTTTACTCAAAAAAGAAAAATTAGTGTTATCATGTTATTTAAAATCATGCATTTGAAAGTTTATGTTTTCAAAACAAAAAAATACATCATACAAATCTTTAAAATGTCAACTTTAGATGGTTAAGTTACTCCAAAATAGCCCCGAGATGGAGCTAAAGACCCGAGATATACACTCGACATATATACTCATCTCACCCGAGATCTCGTTCGATATGATATGTTGTCTATAAAATTCTTTAGACGAAACATGACCGAAATCCGAGATTCAAAACCATGATTATAAATATGTATGTACACACACACACACACATGTATACACACACACACACACACACACCAGTGTTTTCAAATACGCGAGTGAGGCGCACCTCAAGGCAAGACGTCCCCAAAAGAGCATCGAGGTGCAACCATTGAGGTGTTTTTCCATAAAAACGTAAGCTTCAACCCTTTGAGGCGCAAAAAAAGTAAAAAGCGTTAAAAACGTAAAATGCATAAAGAACCCGTAAAAATGTTGAAAACGTTTTCGTGCATGCTTTTTGTAGCAAAATAAATTTACATCGCGCTGCTTAACCGGTTTTTTTTTTTTTTTTTTTTTTTTTACTAGTTCTTCATACAGAAAAAAAAAAAAAACAGAACAGGTAATTTCTTTAAAAAAGATTTCAAAAATCGATCGATTTAAGTTCTGACAGGTAGGAATGGTGACCCAATTTCCAGTAGTTGTGGGCAAAAGAATTATATGAAAGCCTTCCTGCAATTTCAATGCCTCAAATACTTGTAGTAGTTTTAACAGCATTTTGATATCTATTAATTAAAATAGACCATATATACATTAATTTTCTTTTATTCCTGGTGCTACAAAAATGAAACAGATATAATTCCACATAATACCACAGACAATTGGTGTTTCAAAGGCGTGGTGACTATTATTAGGATCAGCCACACAGAACCTAGTATATCAAAACAGTCTCTGTCTGCTTTCTTTTGCCAGGCAAAATTTATTTGGTCATCCTGCCTACCAGGCATTTCCATTTTCACCAGCAAGTTCCCAGATAAATGTTCCAACACTCATTAAATTTTTAGAGGTGATATGCTTCAAGGTCAATATTGGTGATTCACCATTTAAGAAACGTAATTTCATGTGTTTTAAAATTTTGGTTAATAACAAAGTTTCCAGTAAAACTAGCAACATATTCTCTATGCAGGTTAAACTTATTGCACATGTTAGGTCATTTTTTTAAGGAAATTGCTATTTTACCCGAATGATTTTACGTTAAAATACTCGGCTGTGAGATAATAATGTATGGACCCCCTGAATTCCTATTTTGCCGCCTGAAAAATTGTCTCTGTTCGCAGTTTTTACTTACTGCATTTCGAGTATTGTAGCATGGTTCTTTTTTTAAAGATCTAGAAGATAAAGTTTTTCTTATAAACTTTGACAAAGCTTACGCAATACCCACACCACATACTCCTGCTCTAACTCAGTGGTACATTTAGTAAGCGAAGATTGAACTTACAATATTATCTGGGAACGTTGGGGTTAAACTATGATAACTATTTAGAATGAAATCAAAAAAGAAGATGGATGTTGGGGTTAAATAGGCTTCCTTTACTTAGCACCATTTTGTGGTCCTCTAATATCAACCACAATTTCTATTTAAGTATTTCTTTATTCTCTCTCCTGTCACATGGACAAAATATTTAAATAAACTTGTGGCTAATATCTATGGGCTATAAACGATACTAAATAAATGTGCTGTTGATCCTATTAACACACAGACAACATACGTGTATATATACATGATGGGTAATGATCGATTTCACCTCCATTTGGTTACACCTCATTTCCCCCTTGATTTCCATTACAAGTTCGGATTTAAATAATAATACGCCCTGTAGTGTGGTGGATGCAGAAAAAAGTATTAACATTTGGATCAGAACTTGTGGTGGGAATTAGGGGCATTAGAGGTGTAGCCAAATTAAGATGTCGGCAAATTGTGGTGGAAACCAAGGGGATTAGTGGTGTAGCCAAATTGAGATGCAGTCGATCCTTGCCCATATGCACACCTACATTTAGAAGCCTGAAATATGCATGATAACTAGAAGCAATCCTCACATTTGTGTAATACAAAAAATATTTCTACTTCCCAGTGAAAGTAACACTGCCGAACCTAAACAGATCCAATAACAAATGCAAGTATGTAACTCTTCACCAGTTTATCATGTCAATGCTATTTTCTAAAATATAAAGTAATCACGATCAGATTTCTCTGCCTTCATTGTGAGAACTGGAGGATCACATTTATCAGTCTATATCATACCATTAATTGAACATGCAATCAAAATACTTGCAGACTTACAGAATATTAAATTCGTATGTCAAGAGCTTGCTAATGCTCAAATTTTTGTTCTTTCAGAAAATGGAGATCCTTCCAGTTAGCGATTTGGATATAGCACTGCATGAATTCGTTAACAAGGATGATAAAATGGCCTTTTACTCCTGCTTACGGTACAATCTTGAGGAGACACGGGTAACAAACAGATAAATTTATTTAACCATGTTCTTTATCTCATCTTCTGATTCAATTTTTATACTTCCACGCACAGAATAAGTTAATCAAAGAAGCAGATGCTGTAAAACTTGAAGAGGAGGAGCTGGTGCTTAAAGTTGGTGAATGTATGCAGGTTGTTATAAAGTACACCAGTACGTCATCAACTTTCTTTGTAATACATGCAATATGGTTTGACTGATCTTTTTTTTGTCTCATTTTAGGAACGTGTAAAACAAAGGACGTTGCGTCCTAAGGAAACTCAGGATCCTCAAGTTAGTATTTGCTTACTCTTTCTTACATATTCATGAAACCGCGGATATGTTTTATCTGTATTTAAAAAGACAGTCATAAATTGACCAAAATTTGTGGAACGTTTCATGTAATCATCATAATCTGTTGTCAAATATTTCTCAGTTAATAATTTCAGGTAAGAGACAAATTCTGTCAAATTCTTTTTGGTGTTATCACTTTTCATACACCGGATTGGCGGATTCAATTATTTTTACATTCACGTGTACGTATGATAGAGAATTTGTTATACTGGATTCACTTTTCATACACTGGATATCTATGGTGAACTAAAACTAAATTTGAGAGTTTAAACCATGGTTCAAGGTTTCGTCCGGTACCCCGAAATTCCGGTGGTACCACACCGGTATCGCTAAGCTCCGGTCCGAAACCGGTGATGAAATCCGGTTTCATACTAGGGCAGTAATTTTTTTTTTTTTGGCAAAATACGAACTGTTGTAGACAGATATAGAAGAGGGAAGACGGAAGCAAAAGAGGGCAAATCGAATCGAACGCTAAAACACAAAAACCCTAGTATGCATCAAATAATTCGTAACAAATTCCTTAATCGATGGAATTCAAGCATGGTGAGGGCTTCAACATCACTGAGAAGCTTCGACTTCACTAATTCAAGCATCGTAGGGGAATCCTTTTTTTCTTTTTCTTTTCGTTTTTTCGGAATTTTTTTTGTTTCGTGACTGCGATGCTTTTGAAGGGCTGAATAATTATTTATTAGTAAAGAATTGGACTTGAATATGTGACTAAATTATGGACTTGAAAAGGAAAGAAGAAAGGTACAAACGACAAATGCTTGTGTCAGTGTGTAAATTATTATTTGAGGGATGGGTTTGGACATGTTTTAATACTACTGGTCATTCGTATTTGCAGACACAGACGGATGTCGAATAATTATCCTATCAGTTAACAATATATAAATCAAGAAACATAAACATAAAAATTTGGTTTAACATGCTTTTTTTTTTCAATCCCACTGACCATAAAAATGTGAAAAATAAACTAATACGATAATGATAAATAATTTTGAGTGAATATTATGCGTTAAATGCATATAACATAAACTACTAATTAAATAAAACAATAAATGCATACCTTTAATTGTACTAAAATATACAGTATATAAACTAAAATTTTGACTAAAATCAGTGAGATAATTTTCGAATGTGCATTCCTTTGTATTCGCATCCGTTGATCCATCTGTTAGGATATTGAATAATAATCCATTTTTTATGTGGATGAATTACGAGTTTTTCAGGTATCTTTTGACATGCTTAAATGTACATAGTCTATGATTTGAAGTATATGCTGCCAAAAGTGAGAGCTAACTAACAAGTTTTTTTTTTTTTTTCCTTTGGCGCTTCGCTAGTATACATTTTTATTGGTTGCTTATTTTTACTTCCATATAGGGTTTTAGAGGAAAAAACACTCAAGATCCTACAACCAGTACAGTTTCCTTTAGTGATGATGAAGATATAAGGCACACACTGTCAACCCGAAAACCTGCTGGAAGAGGAAGAAAAGGAGCTGCATCTTCTAAAATTGCCGAAGAAATTCCAAAAAGAGGCAGGGGAAGGGGTTCAAGCAATTTGAAGCAGAGTACTCTTGATTCAGCTTTTAAAGCTCGTCTTTCAGAAAAGTAAGCTGCTGTATATTTGTCAACTAATGGTTACACCTACTAATATTTAACTACTAACACTTTTGGGCTGATGAGCTTTCCACAAACCTGATGACTAAAGTTGATCCCTTTTTACTATATGTTTTATTAGTATGCTAGTACGTATTTGGCGCGTATGTTTTCAAATTTAATATTTGCTTGAATCTTGGTCAACAAACTCTTTTTTTTCCTTTCAAAAAAGACAAAATCACGTAGAAATTATAGAAGGGATTTTGTTTAAACTACACGCGTGTTTTTCAAGTGACAAATTTAAAATTAGGCATAGAACACATTCTGCTCAACCCAGAAATCCATGCCTCCTCAGCACCATCTACCAGCACCGAATCACTTTCCGTAGTCACCGCCGTCTCCATTCCTTTCTCTCACCTCTCGCCGTTACCGTTCCTATAGTAACCACCCTTGTTTTCCACTTCTCTTCACCATACGCCTAGCAGCTAGTACATATCACTTCATCCAGTAGTGGACCTAGGTAACGGTTAGCTAATGCCAGTGCCATAGCTGGATTTGGAAAATTTTAAAAACATCATTTTCCAATAATTGGCCATGACTGCAATTTTGTTTCAGCTCTAGCTTGTACAAAAACCTAGGTCCATATTCTATGGTCTCTGGGAGGGACCTAAGCCAATTTTTTCATTGTAGCTTATTTGCACTTGTTCTTTTTTCGAACTGTAGGAATAAATTAATATATTGCAGTCCTCTTGATCGTGTTCTTGCCCTATCTGAACTCTTAAGGCTGCCTCCACCACTGACTTCATCTCAACTCTATCTCCCCCTAACATCTATCCCCCCCCCCCCCACCCTCCACCTCTCCACCCCTCAAAAAAAAAAAAAAAAAAAAATCTCGCATCGTTTTTCTCCTTGGCTTAAGCACAAACCATCGTCGATCACCATCAGCAACAATCTGTTGCAATTGGTACAAAATGCTAGTATACAGAGTTAGACATGTTATATACTGTCAGCTACAAAATGCTTTATTAAAATAATATTGGAAAAAGAAACGTACTATGTGCAAAAAATGAAATGCTACATAAAGATAATGTTATTATAGTTTTGTTGATAATTACATGTTATATGGATTGACCAAAATGAAATTTTACATTTAGGAAAAAGAAAAAACAAAAAAACCCCCGAAGAATTGACTCACACATAGAAAACGGAATGCCATATGAAGATAAACTATTTAACCCTCATAGCTTATATTCAATTTAACAGTAAAGTTAGAATAGCATTAATCAAGAAAATGTACAGAAACATGAAATAAAATTTAATGTATATAGCACGTGCACATACAATAATGCTGATATCTAGTTTCCACTCCATATTTGTGTAAACATAAAATAATGAATTAAATGCTAGGATATGTACATTAGCCATGAAATGTCACATTTGATTTCTAGTTCACCTCATGCTTCTATAAGTAGCATTAAAACGTGAAATATCATAGAACAATAAATTTAAATCCAAATGTTGAAATACTATTTAAAAAATCTTAGTATAAAAAGCTTTTTCTCTGCATACTATTTTTACAGGTAGCATTACAATATAAAACAAAAGTTTACATAAGCTCGTAGTTATGAAAGGCGTACGCTGTGGGTCATGGCGCGGCGTTTGCGCTTTTCTACCGTGTGGCACGGCGTACATGGAAATGTGCAGAAAAATGGCGCATGGTGCAAAAATGATGCACGACGCAAAATGATGCACCTTTTCATTATATTTATTGTTTTTATTTCTTTTCTATTTATTTTTCAATTTTTGTAATCCAAACTACCTAAAAATTACTATTCGTCATTTTATGAGCATTAAAAAGAGGGTACACTTTTCAATTTTTGTAATCCAGACTACCTAAAAATAGTATTCATCATATTATGAGCATTAAAAAGGGGTACACCATCTTTGACACTGTTGATCCAATATTCATGAAGTATATTGACGATTATAATAAATCAATAGCGGAAAATATGAATGATGCATCCGATGTCGAAGATAAGTTTGTATTTGATAATGATAATGATGATTTGATTTGGTTTTGGTTGCTAGAGCAGCAAGTGTGGAGGAATCTAGATAAATCCAAGTAGAACACCCACATCGAGATTCTTTTGGATATCCATTCAATTCCTTTACATCTTCATGAAGATGAAACAAATCTAGAGATGGATGAGGGAGATGACGAAGCATATGGATCTAACGATGCAAACATTGATTTGAAAATATAATTGCTGAGTCATATTTAGATTTCAAGTTTATCGGTAATATCTATGGTTATATTGAATTTTAGAAAACTATTATTACACTTGAAATTCTATAGTTATGATATTACATTTGATAATGTTTTTTTTTTTTTTTTTCAAAAAGCCAAAGAAAATCTTTGTTGTATATGTTTACCTAAAATACTGAATTTTCAAACATGCGCAGTAAATTAAAAAGGCATTCGCCAAGGCTTCGGACAGGCTTTGCGCCTTTTTGCGCCAAGGCTTCGGACAGGCTTTGTGCCGTGCACTATTAATAACTATGCATAAACTCATTATTTTTACGGGACAGCTTGACTAAATTCCTAGTAAGATTCAAAATACACCAAACATATTTATCAAAAAAAAGTATGTAAATTAGATTCTTAGAATTAAGTTCTTTAATACTTGTATAAATTTATGCAATTATTTGGTGAATAATTGCAGTCGTTTATGCAATTATATACAAAAATTATGAAAATTTCCGCAATTATTCGATGAAAAATTGCGTAAATATCTGTAGTTATTCACAAAAAAATTGCAGACGTTTATGCAACTTTTTTAATATAATTACATAAATATCTGCAATTTATTCACTGAATAATTGCATAATTGTATGCAATTATTCAGTAGCTAAATTCTAGGGATCTAATTTACAATCATTTTTTGGGAATGAGTTTTCATGTATTATGCTTGATTTTAAAGAAGCCTAATACTCTAATCCACTATGTCAAAGCCAGTTGAAATTCGTCAATGACACTACAAAATTTCCTCATGCTTTTATAAGTTTCAGCAATAGAATGCTATATGAAAATAACATTATGAGTTGGTATATACATCCACTAAATTTGAATTCAATTCATAGGAATCTACTGAAACTGTATGTAACATTACGCTGTAGTTATCATCTTTTTTCTCCTAATTTTGAGTTTCAGCATAGCATCCACATGATTGCTCCACCTCTAGCCATCTAATTCTAAACCACCGCTCCTTCCGATCTTATCTGCCGCTCCAACTTCAGTTCCATTATCATGGCATCTAACTATATCATTATCTCCTCCATCACCATCGGCAACACCACGTCCATCAAAGAGTCACTACCACTGTCACTAATCCGCTATGCCAGTCTACCACCAAATTCTCTAAACCATGTCTTCCATCACACTAGAATAGTAACCCTATCATCACATGGAAATATTGATTTCCAGGTTCAAAAAATTAGTGATCGGACTTGAAACTAAAAAGTTGGTTTTCAAATTGATTTGGGTTGTCGTTGAAATTAATTTTGAAACTTGACGTATTTTTGGCCAAAATTTTGTCAATCTTCATCCTTCAGACAAATTATCTTTGGAAAATTGCACAAAAAACAACCCCCACCTCACATTGGTTCAAAATTGGTTCTTTAACTTCTTGTTTATCTTATTTCTTATGATTATGCTGTGCATAGATGTCATTGCAAAGCTAATTGAATCAAACATCACATGCATGCTCATAATGGAATTACATGCATATATTTAGATTTGTTTGTAAGCAGATATCACACTACTATTTTATTGTATATGCTTCAAAGTAAAATTTACTTGTAGAATATCTTAATTTACTCTAAGTATATGTAAAATTTAAATTTATCCATTTCTTAAATGTTTTTTGATCACATATTTGCTTAGCCACGTCAGCTCTATTATCATATTGACATGTTACCTATTTTTTGGGTAGCTGAAACCGCTGGACTTAATGAAGTGGCTTAGTTTTGAGTTCTTTTGTTTTTGTGCTTACCTGGTTTTTTAACTAAAGTCATCCTTATTTTTTTGCATATGTTCATACTATGAATATTCAACTACCAAAGTTTCGAACATTTCAAACTGATGTATGAATTATCAAATATGTTGTGTTATGATTTTTTTAAATGTCTACACAATCTTATATTTAAACAAGAAAGCCATAATATGCAAACAAGAGCATCTTAGTATGATGATAAATGTCGTATTACTATATCATATTGCAGATCAATTTCTGTTTCGGCTTCAACCGCTGCTAAAAGCATGGCAGAAGACGTAGAATCTGTTTCGAGCGAAGAAACTGAGAAATTTGAAGACAATGAAGTTGTTGAAAGCTCTGTATGTTTTAACCATCCCTATTTATATAGGTTCAAGTATTCATCGCCATTTATATCATGTCATGATTAATATGTTCACCGACATATATAATATGATGTTATAATAATCATTGATTTTCTAACCTAATGTGGCCAGTGGTAATTTAAGAAGTAAGAACCCCCTAAAATATAATCTTTCTCCTTCTCTTTCTTCCGTTTTTTAATCATATCCAAATAAAACATGCTCTTTAATTATCTTACACTCAATTACAGTGAGACATCCTCTTGTGTTAGCATATGTGATGCCTTGCTGAACGGTAGATCACTGACCAAAGTGTAGAAGAATCATCAATTTTGATTGACATGGAATGTCAATTGAACTTGATGTATTCATGTCAATTGGACTTGATGTATAACCAGTGAACTAATTGGGTAATAAATAATGCACAGTTTAATCTCTCTTCCTTTTTTGGAAAGGAGAAATTTGATTTAGAGTACATGTCACAGTTTCACATAAAAGATTATGCCTCAGTATACAAATATCAAACTGCAACGTATCATTCTTTGATTTATGTTACACTTTACATGTACGTGTGTGCACGCGCACACACACACGCGCGCTCACGCATATATTATATGTGTGTGTACATGCAGTTAGAAACATTTGACCCCCAGCTATAAAGGATGCAAACATATGTCGGCTTAGAAGGCAAATTGAAAGAATTACCATGTAGATAACTTAGCTCTTAACTATTCATGTTTCTAATAATGAAGGAACCTGAAGAAATAATTCGAGGAAAGGGTAGAAAAAGAGCAGCCCCTAGAGGGCGAGGAAGAGGTAGAGGTACAGCTTCAAAAAGAGGGAAAACGGCTGATCTATCTCCAAGCAATATACCGTCATTTGAAAGTATGTTCAAAAGTAACAATGACGAGGAGGAGGATGAAAATGCCACCAGATTGAAGAAAGTAACAACCCGGGTATGTTTTCTATGCAGACACCCCATCACATTCTTATTTCTGTTTTGTATCTATGTAGTATCTGAGTCAGTTTGCTTTACTTTTCAATGAAAATGTAATGTGGTAAACCAAATTAAGAAGTATGTTATCATACGGAAGTATTTGTTTTGGGGTAATGCATCCATGTGGTTGAAAATTTTGAACAGCCATTGATCAAGCTGGGTTGGGCGTCGAGTCGGGCTCGGTTCGGGTCAAGTTGGGTTCGGGTTGATTTTAAGTGAACAAGTTTATTAAACAAGTCGGGTCAAGCCATTTTAAACGGGTCAGAAATAGCTCAATCAGAACCCGATCCGTTTATTAACGGTTTGACCGGATCCAACCAATGTAACCCGTTTAATTTGGCCGGGTCGAGCTGTAAATGGGTCGTGGTGGGTTTGGTCTGAATGAGTCATGAATGGGTCGGTTAACCCGTATAAGGTATAAACGGTCATAAATGGATCATAAACGGGTCAAATTCAGGTTTATGGATCATAAATGAGTCATAAATAGATCAAATTCGGGCTTGCAGGTTATAAACGGATCGGGATGACTCGTATAAATGTAAACGGGTTATAAACAGACGAGTTAGCAGGTCAATCCAAAATCCACCCGTTTATAAACGAATCAAATTCGGGTTGATCTGAAAATATCCCGTCAACTAAACGAGTCGGGTTAACCTGCTAATTTCCGTACGGGTTTCATGTCATGTTTCAGGTCGTGTACGAAATTGTCATCTCTAATTATACTTCTCTTATGTAGGGTCACTCATGAACACGGTGCACATAAAAAAGAATAATCGTGCTTTAACATGATCTCTTGAGTATTAACCTTGCCATAGACACTACATATTTGTTCACCCTTTTTTCCTTTAGTCATGGATTCAGAATAACATTGCAAAATGGCACATCGATTAACATTTTGAAGAGGCAGCCTGTGCATTATGCACTAGTTAGATGAATTCAAATTAGGTTATTATTGTTAGGATTGCCTCGCATGTTTGTTAACGTAGGAATGACGGTTTGAATAAATTGTCCCACATCACAAAATAAATTATAGGAATGGGGTACAAATATGAGTTGGTAGACACGTAACATCAGAGATTCCTTTTGTTACAAGGATGTGTGTGCCAACTCATACGTGTGTGCCCTATGCGGAAGGAGGGGGGATTTGTTTCGACCGCTGTTACATAACAATTATCAACACATTCCTTAAAAACCAAAAATTATACATTGCTTGTTTTACAGACTATTTTTTGGGTGACTACTTAAATTAACTTGTGGAAACAATCAAACTGCCATAGCATCATTATGAGTAGTGCTTTTTCCCCCTCCTTTCTTGGGCTTATCGCAGATATTTTTGGAATGGTTGGTGTCATGCCCACATCTAGAATCAATTTCGGATATCCGCATTCACAGATACAAATGGATATTTATCCGCTTTGGCTATGCTAACAATAATTAAATCGAAAAGCTTTTTTTTTTTTTTTTTTCGGATTCAACATCTTGTCTCAATTCCATCGATTAGAGGAGCACTAAAATTAAACAAATATGATAATAATAAATAGTTTTAGCAGTCAATATGGCAATGTAATATAAACTATTAATTTTTTGTCCAACATCACTGTCTTGACTCTCTTCTGGTTAACCGTTCTGGTTTTTGATCCATGAGGTCATAGGTTCAAATCGCATGTTCAAACCTTTGGACAGCTTGTAGTACCTAGTATACCACCAAAGACTTGGAACACAATGTACTACCACCTAAGTAACCAATTAACATAAAAACAACAAATACATATCATTCATTATACTAAAAAATTCATATCCATGTTTTTAATTGTATATATATATATATAGTATATATATATATTGTGTATATATATATATATATGTGTGTGTGTGTGTGTGTGTGCGTATGCATGTATGTATGTATGTATGTATGTATATATATATGTGTGTGTGTGTGTGTGTGTGTGTGTGTGTGTGTGTGTGTGTGTGCGCGTGTGCGTGTGCGCGCGCTGCGCGCGCGCGCGTGCGTTCATGCGCTTGCTTGTGTAGGACGTGGATGCAGAAGGATTTCGTATTTTTCGGGTAACCAGTGATAGACTTGGTTCTACCTTTCTCACTTTTATCTATTGTATAAAGCAAGTCAATCACCTTGGTGAAGCTTTTTACAATGCCTAAAATACTTGCATAAATTATTTATCAAAATTAGGTTTATAAATGTTCACAAATATTGTTCACAATTTAATTTTATCTTCTTATTCCTAGCTTGAAGTTTAACATATATCCATCATGCAACCAGTGATAGACTTGGTTCTACCTTTCTCACTTTTATCTATTGTATAAAGCAAGTCAATCACCTTGGTGAAGCTTTTTACAATGCCTAAAATACTTGCATAAATTATTTATCAAAATTAGGTTTATAATTGTTCACAAATATTGTTCACAATTTAATTTTATCTTCTTATTCCTAGCTTGAAGTTTAACATATATCCATCATGCAAGGTATATTCTGATCTTCCTCTAAAACCAATCCCAATAGTCTTAACATTTGTGTCTTTATTTTGTGTCCTAATTATCGACTACGTGTATTCACACACACGCGTTCGCGCACACACAAAACAAGTATACAGATGCGCTCGTGCGCTGAGGCAGAGAGAGGAAGTTCTATTGTTTACGTACGCCATTATAGAATATTATGGTTTATGCTTATGTATATGTGTGTGGTTATCGTCTGTCAAATTTTTGATAATAGTTAAAATACTTTTTGGTACCCCACTTTTCCGATGTTAGCCTGGAATACAAAAAAAGGTCTATCTACAAATACCATTTAAGAATATGATCCACAATTAAGCTTTTTTTACAAATTCGAGTAGCTTCCCCATACATACTACCAAATTTTAATATCACAAAAATGTAAATCTAACAAATATACGGCCTCGTCCTTTATTGATTAATAATAGAAATAAGAGTTCAAACTAACAAAAAAAAAAAAATTTAGAAATTTCAATTTAGACTTAAAAGTTTAAACCACGCATGATTTCAACGAAAAAAAACGACTAATATTTTTACGAATAAGTTTCTATTGAATATGTTCAATATATACAATTTATATTAAAACAGTTCACTCGCGAAACTCGTGTCATCATCACATGCGAAGTGCATGTCGCAATGCTCACAGTTATCTCTACTGTTAATGATGAAAATCCAGTCAATGAGATTTTCTCCATTTTTTGAAATTTCGAAAATACATTATATAATCCTTTGTGATCACCCATTAATGAAATTCCACAATCGGTTTGCAGCCTCTACCATGTATCATTATTTCCCTTTCCCACCATAAACTGCAACTGACACCAACAGTACTGTTGGGAATAATAGTGTCAAGAAAGGATAACAAGAGAAGATATGCTCTTAGACAATGCTTATACAGATGATGTTTGAAATAAAATTGCAACTGACACAAACAACAGGATGTACATTAATTGACAACTGACTTTCCATGGTTTTGCAGGTAACAAGAAATTATGGTGCGATCAGGAAAAGATAACTGCTACAACTCTTCAATATATCTATTCAGACCAATCTTGATTTTATATATATATATATATATATATATATATATATATATATATATATATATATATATAGTCATTCGGATATTAGCATGCTGCATTGTTCAGTGTTATGGCAACTGTATATTAGCGACATAGTTTCTATTTACCGATTTTGTTGCTTTGCTGTATGACTTGAAATTTGCAAAATTCAGCTTGTGTTGGTACCACGGTCAACTTTGTGCTTTGTAAGCAGCATCTGTACAATCGTTTCTGAGAGCACCAGAGAACTTCTATAGTTAATCTTTTTTATTCCTTTCTTCGTCTAAACGTTAACTAGTTGAAAGAGTGAAACCAAAAGGTCATGTCCTATCAAGAAGATCCAAATTTCTATTTGGAAATAAGCCTCCTTTTGGTTTGATCCTTAATTTTTCTTTTCGTTTTCATCAAAAACAGTACAAATGTGCAGGCGATGGAGATTGTTTGATTTAGATCATGAAACTAATGTATGAAGTAGAAAGAGGCAATTTGTTTTCTATGTTTTGATAATTAACAAGAATAAAAGAAACTCATCCTCTTCATATGTCGTTCCTCTATTGCTGCGATTGTTTAAAAAAATGAAATTTCACTTGAAATTTCATTTTCCTTATTCTTGTGTGTTTTATTATAGGGCAGTTTGGTTGAGGTCTCTGTTAATTTTTACAATACACAAAATATTCCTATGAGAAAACACATACAAATTAAGTTTTTGTTTTTCGAAAATTTTCAGATACATTAAAAATCGATGTAAAAAACTTCAAAACTTAGCTTAATTTAAAATTATCTTCGTATTCATATAATTAAAGTTTAAAAAAAAAACAAAAAAATAAGAGAAAAAGATTATGCCTTGTATACATAACTGTATTTTTTTTTTTTTGAAAATGGCAGACATTGACTTAATTATAACAATTAATGTAAATTGTTGAATGCTTCTGTGCAATTTTTGCAGAATGCTTCTGTGCAATTTTTGCAGAATGCTTCAAACTTTCAAACTTAATGTTTACACTTGTTCAACATCATATTGCTACAGAAAAATTATTAAAAAATAATGTAAATTACATAAAAATAAAGAATAACTTGCTTTTAGAAAAAAATGCAGACAAAGAAACAATTTTATAGATATATTACAGATATTTTGATACACTTAGACATGCTTGTAAACACTATGGTAATAGCTGTAGATAAGTGTATTTTTTCACAATAAGTGCAGATATTTTTCTTTTTTAATAATCTTCTTTTAATATCTACAACTTTATAATTTTTTTTTGAAGCACTGAAACAAAAGCAATATTGCTACGGGCTTTACAGTGAAACTTGAATAGGATCCGCCTTTTGTGATGTTTGATTTTAGAGACTCATCTCTTATTTTCACTTTACAATAAATGTGGAGATGTATAACACAACCAAACGGGTCCTAAGAAACTCGAGCTTTCTATTTGTTTTCATGTAGGTCTTGGCTACATTTCTTTTTAGTGCTTCCTTAAGGCCTTGTTTGTATCAACTTATATAAGTCGGTTTTGTTTTAATATATGTAATATTAAGGGTGAATACGTTAAATGAAAGGGGCATTATTGTAATTGTTAGGATATGTGAAGTCTATAAATAAAGAGCTCATGTGCGTTGTAAATATATTCAAATGAATAAAAATGCCGTCCCCTCTAATTTTATTTTTTAAAAGTCAAAATGAAATAGATTTTGGTTTGAAAAAGTCAAAAAACAATTTATTTCAGCCAATTCAAACAAGTCTTTAAAATAATATCCTTGTCAAAAACCAAGTAGGAAAAGTTAAACATAAATCACATCTATAAACCATATCCAATTTATTGCATGTCGAATTTACAAAGTCGATTGCATGCAGTTCGTTATCTTATGAGCATACAACATAAAAGGATTTAATATGGACGTACCAATGTTCTCACCAATGGTCAATTTTTCTAGACTCCTTTGCCGAATTCCATATCAAACCACTTCACTCCTTAAAAACCACAGTATTTTTCAAGGATATGCATTTACCGTTGGGCCTGCACATTACAGAGCAACCACGAGCCATATTGAAAAATACAAAACAAACTTCACATATGATGCGAATTACATCAATACCTATTAAGACAATAGCATGCAAATATGCAATAGTAGTAATATGATTATCTCTCCATGAGCACTTCTAGAATTTACCAAAGTCACTTATGGTTAGCTGATGGGCCTATGAGCGTCAACTAGGACACTTCTTGTAACACCCCGTAATTTTAAAGGGCATTATTAACAATAAACTAAAGAAAACTTAATTAAATATTGTGAATTAAGTAAAATGGATTGTACCATTGCGCTTGTCTCAGAATTCTGGTTAAGATGGACTCTGAGTTTGTGTAAAACGGACATCGTATGAGAAAGATATAAAGCTTAGAAGTTTGTATATGTATAAGAGACTTATATATATATATATATATATATAATTCAAAGCCAGAATTCAAATCAGTTCAAATTATGAAGCGGGAAAAAAGGGCGGGTGCAGGCGGGAAATCGATTCGTTAAGGGTCGGCCCATGCCTAGTTTGGGTCGACCTACGTGCCGACCCAAGGGCTAGTGGGTCGACCCAAGGGGTGGGTCGACCCTTATGAGATCTGGCCAAATTCTTCTTTCTGAACCTGGACTTGTTTGCTTGCTGGGTTCGTTGAAGATAGCTTATATAAAGGCCAACATTTCTATTGTTTTCCTACACCTAAAACAAAAGAGACAATGAGATGTTGCCTCTACTTGTATTGAATTAGACTATCTTCTTCAACATCAACCTATATACATATATCAGAAACATTTCTTGTGCAACGATCTAATCTCTGTGAGTTCATGTTACTTTTAGATACAAAAAATTTAACAGTAACCCTGACATGTTTATAAATCTGGATCTGAACCTATGCCTTTTAAGAAACTGATTCATACCTAAACAGTTATGTTATAGTTACATGTATATTCTTCTGTACACCTGTTCTACTGTTCAGTTCTTATACGTCTATCTTTGTTATTTTATGCCTATTTCTGTTCTTCTCTCTCCCTCATCCCTTTTTATTTTTATAGCCTAGGCTACCTTCGAGCCTAGGTAAAAATCGCTGAAATATGCATACGAACGGAATTGGGATAAATTGGGAATAATTGGAATGATACATTATGGGCATATCTTGTACTATGAATCATGACTGGAATTTGGAGGCATAACCTATACTGTGAAATATAACTAAAATTTGGGGGAATATAAATCTGTAGGCTTAATTTAAAGATTAAGCGGAACATGTTAATGAAACTGTAGGTAACCTGTGAAATCTGTTTAATCTGTTAGGGTTAAGTAAACCTGTTTAATCTGTTGGGGTTATGCGAACCTGTTTAGTCTGTTGGGGTTAAATAAACCTGTTATCCTGTGAAACTTAACTTCTTAATCTGTGGGGTTAGGCGAACTTGTTAATTTGTAGGCTTAACTTATTAAAAATCCTAGTTAATTGGGGGGACACAAGTTTAGGGGTTTTGCTTGTGTCATTTGTTGTGTGGGACTCATTTCAGTCAGTAACCCATTCCGGTATTAAACGGTGACCCCACACTAGGTAGGCGTTGGGACATGCATACAGAACTGATTATAAGAGGTTCATATGAAAGGAGGTGTATACGGGTGCGTTCCAACGGAGTCATGTGCGTGCATGAGTCCGGTCTGTAGGGGAAAATAAGCCACTGTAGCAACAGTAAATAGGTCTGTGTCCTTCTGTAGTTTGCCACTTTAGGAAGTAATGCACCCTACGGTGGGGCCGGCATAGGGTATAACAAGTTAGGGAGTCGATCGCTTAGGGGGTAGTAATTAGGGTACATCTAATCACGTTTGTTTCTCTTGAGGTGCTTGTTATTTCTGTTTGAGGCAACACCCGTTTTTTCTGTTGAGGTGCCTGTTATTTCTGTTTGGGTAAAACCCGTTACTAGAGTACATCTAATCCTACCATTATATTTCTGTGGGGATCACTCTGTTTCTGTTGAGTAATTAGGGGATACGTAATCTTGTCACATATATGTTATACTAGCATTGGTGCAGAGAAAAGTATTTGAGAAGCATAATCCACTCTGTTTATTCTGATTATCCTGTTCAGACTGTTTTCTCTCATCCAGTTTATATGTCTATCATGATACTATTACTTCTTTATATGCTAAAAGTCACTGGACTCGCTAGACTTTTTGTCTGACTCATTTTGTTTCCTTTTCCCTCTCTTTATTTCTTCCCCCAGGTTCTTAGGGTGGGAACGCTCAGACTTGATTAGGACTCTCTCTTCTGTTTCTACTTGGATCTGGATCTGCTTTGATGTATCACTTTGACTACTTGTCTACTTTATTATTAGTGTAAGACATATGTTTTTTTCCAGTATTTTAGCTTGATGTTGTAACGGTTTTGAGACTACGATATTTTTCTACTAAATAATGAAGTTTTAAATTTTCGCTGCTATTTTGATATCTGTCTTGTGAGATTATGTTTCTGTTTACCTATAACGCTTCACAAAACTTAATGCATTCTGATAAAGAGTGACATTAATGGACGTGGGGTGTCACATTTGGTATCAGAGCTGAAGGTTACAAGATCGGATAAAAGGTTTTGGAAATTGTTTTGAAAATTTCCAAAAATAAAGTATTTTAAAAGAAAAGTTTGTTTTTGAATAACATACTCCCCAAAGCCATATGAAATATCTTTCGATTCCCTGTTTGAATCCCTTTTCCTTTTCTTTTCAGCATGTCCGAGGAACCTAGTCTTCCCAAGAGCGTTCAGATACTGGCTTGGTTCCGTAGGTATCTTGAGCCTACGGCGCCTGCCGGAGGCCAAGGAGACCCCCTCCCCCAGCTGCAGCCGTTGTTTGTCCTCATCCACGAGCGGATAATTTCTCTAAGATATGCAAAGATTTTTGTGCTATGGAAGGAAAGCCATTACGGGCAAACTAAGAAATTTATGGAAGCATGGAATTGGTTAAAAGAGACGGAAAACTTGTTTGGGATTTTTGAGGTTGAAAACTGCAGGAAGATACAATTGGCTGCATGGCAGCTTAAGGACGAGGCTTCGTTTTGGTAGAAAGTGACGCAAGCGGGGCATCCAGTTGATACTTGGATGATTTTCGATAGAGATTCGAGACGAAGTTTCTCTCTCAGTAGAAGAGAGTTTGCAGATGGAGAGATTTCGAGCACTTAAGCAAGGGAGCATGTCTGTTAAAGAGTATGCCAATAAGTTCAACCAGTTGGAAAGGTTTGATCTGGAGCTGGTGAATACCCAGTACAAGAAAGATTTTAGGTTAGCAAGAGGATTTAATCAACCTCTTCAAGCATTGGCATTATCTCACATTCTGATGGGGGGCTACTTTAAGGGACTGGTTGATATTGCATTAATGCACGAAGATGGTAAGTGTAACAACCCGTATTTTTGAATAACATATTATAATGTAAATCAAGGCAGAATTAAATTGTAAAATCTGAATCAAGGGAAACGGGCTGTGCCATTGCGTTCGTCTCGGGAAAATACGCGAAATAGAGTCCGAGTTTTCGAAAAACGGAGTCCGTATGACCAAGTTATGGCCCAATGAAGTTTTCAGAAAATTCCAAGCCCGAAAACAGTTCAAATTCGAATTCAGATTCGAATTGGAACCAAGGCAGAAAGGGCGGGAATCTTTCCCGCCCCAGGCAGGGTCGACCAAGGGTCGACACCCCTGTCGACCCCCCCAATGGGTCGACACCCATGTCGACCCAGGGGTCGACACCTATGTCGACCCAGGGGTCGACCCCCCCTGTCGGACCAGTTTTTCTGGTGCACCATTTTGACATGTTGGGTCTTGTTCTGGAAGTTTCTGACGGGAGTGGATGGCTCAGATTCGTTTTAGGGTTAATCCTATGGTCTAAACTACCCCTAATCTCTATAAAAGGACTCCTAGACCTAGCCTAAACCCTCATTAATCATTCCTACAACTAAATGCTGCCCAAATGTTCACTAATCATGACCTCCACCTTCTTCATGAGAGCATGAATGTCTCAAATCAATCTATGTCATAAAAGAGCCATCTTTCTTAAGCAAAAGAGTCATCTTTCTTTGTCTTTGGGGTTATTCCTCCTTGTTCTCAAGTCTTGAAGTGGAGTTTATCGTCTTTGGTTGCAGATTTGCTAGTGTGGCTTCGTCTCAATCTTATTTTATATTAATTCTAGTCTTCATAGCATTGTAAGCCCTATACTACTCTTAGATTCTAACTATGAAGTTAAATATGACATGTTGCAAGTTGAGTTTGGGCCTAAGTATGATATATGTGCTTCGATCTTATCATGTTATGCATAAACATATTCTATGCATGTTTGAAAAGCTATCACCTTTGCCTTATGCATAGAAAGCTATGACCTTTGATTTGAAATGTTGCATTATGCAACATGAGAACTCTCATAACCTTTATGATAACTTGCATATAATGTTATATGCGAACTTCTAGCCACCATCCTATGTCATTTATGATCATGTTTCACCTACTTGTTTAAGTTGATATTATGCATGTTTTGAGGCCCATGATGTAATATGCAAGCTTATGAACATATCTATGCCTCATATGCCACCATGTTTAACTTGTGGCCAACCTTATTACCTTATGCCCTTTTGTCATGTTTTTGCCAAGTTCCCTCTTTTGATCTATGTTAAGTTATGCGAAACGTACATCCGAAGGGAATGCGTTGGGTTGGGTAATATTAATGACATGAAAACATGGTTTTAAAGTATGACATGAACATTGACTTGTGATTATGTTTGTAAACATAATGATGGACATGACACTTAGAAAACATGAGAGTGGCCAACTCGAGGTTGGGTTGAGTTTGTAGCATAAATCTACCCGGAACCGACCGGCTTAACTAGTGGCTACAAGCAATAGGACCCAATGTGAGTAGTTGGTCATGTCGCACTTGAAACCCGAGGTTAGACCAAGTTGTGGTGTAAAGCTACCCGGACCCGCCCGGCTTAACTAGTAACCACAACAAGGTCTAATGTGAGAGGTTGGGTGCATTAAATTAATTAATGCCACATGATAGGGTTAAGTCATGGACCACTTGAATATACTTAACCACATGAACATGATGGGTTGATGGGGTTAAGTCAACATGGACACACTTAACCAACCCAATGCTTAGTTGGATAGGGTTAAGTCGTGAACCTTTTTAGGAACACTTAACCAACTTGATACATGGTTTGGATGGGGTTAACCACACTTAACCCACTAGAAAACCCTAGTTACGCGGTCCATCTCAGCAGTAACCCACTAGGGAGTATCGGATACCCTAGGGACTAGGCTAGGGTGGGGCACGATTACTGGGCTGGAGTGTAAGCGACCAAAAAGACGGCAAAAGTAGGTGCGCCATAGTAGATTCCGACGGACCATGGTCGTGCACATTGTCCGGGGATGAAAGATAGACTTGGGCACCAGTAGATTTTGACTGTGCGTGCTTGTTTCGTGTCAGTGGTTGACACCCTAGGGCCGGATACACCCTAGGGTGGACCTAGCACAGTCGACTACATTTCATGATTGGACCGTATGACACCGATACACGACGAGTTAGGCTTATAGGGAGCCGATCGACTAGACCGAGTAGTTGGACCTTGATTTAGGTCACCTCATGATACTGGGCCAGCTTTGGGCCAAGGGATCACCTCTTGTTTATACTTGACATGGGTTGGAATACTAGTACACACCTGGTGCAACTTTACCTTGTATATGCGATGCCACACTTGATCTTTCTTGTTAACTCTTCACCATGCCAGTTATCACCCTACATCTCATCTCTGTTTTACATGTTCAGTTAACTTTATTAGTTGTTATACTAATAGTAGATAGGACTTACCAGTCTTTTTGACTGACCCGTTTCCTTTCGCCTCTTTTCTTCCGTTCCCCCCCCCAGGTTTGCAGGGTGGGAACACTGTTACCTAGCTGGATCTTTAGCTGCTTTTCTGGATAGCTCACGTATGGTTTGAGCATGCTATGGCCTTATGCTACTTTGGGGATAGTTACTTTATGTTTCTTTTTCAGTTTTCAGTTTATGTTCTAGACTTTGTTTTATGGGAAAATAATGATCAAGTACTTTGATGTAACTTGACTATGGTTTTGAAATGCTAGTTTTATCCGCTGCTTTACTACTCTGTTTTACTTATATTTTCTGTCTTGTGATATCTGCATGCATGTTTACCTCGTTTAACGCCCCTCCAAAGCCAGTGTCCTTGCAAGAGTGGCACTGGCGGAGGTGGGGTGTTACATTTGGTATCAGAGCATAAGGTTTACAAGATTTGAGCAAAAGGTTTTTAAAACTTACCTTTTGAAAAACTATTTTCAAAACCAATTAAGTATTTTCCAAGAAAAGTCTAGTTATTTTAAAAGGCTATCCCCCAAAAGCCATTAGCACTATCCTTCGTTTCCTTCTTCTAAATCTATCTTTTCCTTTTTTTAGTATGGTCGATGTTAACCTTCCCGAGGGAGTGACCATTCCCGGATGGTTCCGGAGGTACTTGGAAGCTAGGGCCAACGATGTGGGCCCAGCAAACACCCCCACCGTAATTGAGGTTCCTCCTCCTCCTCCTCCTCCTCCTCAGAATCCACAAGCAGATTTCGCAAAGGTTTGCAAGGACTTTAAGGCGATGGGTGGCAAGAATTTCATTGGGACGGAGACTTTTGTGGAGGCGAGAAATTGGTTGAAGGAAACTGAAGACCTCTTTGCTATCTTTGATATAAAAGACCGTAGGAAAGTTCTGTTAGCGGTATGGCTGTTGAAAGGGGAAGCTGCATATTGGTGGGTAGTCACCACCACTACTAGACCAATTCAGACTTGGGATGACTTTAGGAGAAGGTTCAGATTGAGGTTTCTATCATCGACAGAAGAGAACCTTCGGATGGAGAGGTTCCTATCTCTAAGGCAAGGGGACATGACAGTTAGAGAATACGTGGATACGTTTAATCAACTTGCTCGGTGCGATCTAGACTTGATTAACACAGCTCAGAAAAAGGCCCTACGCTTTGCTCTAGGATTGAATGAGCCATTGCACGGTTTGGCCATGTCTCATATACCCATGGGGGCGACTTTCGAGAGTTTGGTGAATATGGCCCTACTTCAAGAGGAAGATAAGAGTGACAAGAAGAAGGTCAAGGCAAATAAATCTCAAGGCAAGAAGATAGACTCCGGGAAAGGAGGAAAGAACGACAACACGTCAAGTAAGAAGAGGAAATGCAACTTTTGTGGGATCAAGGGGCATCTGGCCAAGGATTGCAGGAAGAAGAAGAGGAAGTTAGGCGAGTGTTTTCATTGTGGAGAGTCTGGACACCTTAGCAAGGATTGCCCCCAAGAAGCAAGGACAATGGCAAGGGCAGAATCAACGTGCAGGACCTTCTGGAGGGCAAATGCATGCTCTCAACACTGCTCCAGTTCAGGACCGAGGTAGTATTTCTGTAGAAGGCCTTGTTTACATTTCTGATTTTCCTGTTCGCACTTTATTTGATTCTAGTGCATCACATAGTTTTATTTCTTCTGATCTTATTTGCACCTTAGTACTAGTCTAGTTGAGGATCTCGTTTGTATTTCAAATCCAATTGGGGGTTTCGCCCATTTATCTATGATTTGTGTGGATTTGAAGATTTCTATCTTGACCGTAGAATTCACGTGTAACGCTTATGTTCTCGAGTTCACGGGATAGGGGTTGATTTTGGGCAAGGATTGGTTGTCCAGTTATGGAGCCATCCTCGATTGTGAGCATAGGGTGGTGAGGCTCATGACTCGCCTCGGTAATACCCTAGAAATTTCTTGTAACCCTAGAGGTCCCGTCATGTTATGTTATCTTGAATCTCTTGACTCGTCCATCGATGATCTGCAATCTGTAAGGGTGGTCCGAGACTATCCTGATATCTTTGAAGAAGTTAAGGGGTTACCCCCTAAACGAGAGATAGATTTCCGCATTTATCTAGTCGATAATGCCAAGCCAGTATCATTGCCCGTTAGGCACATGGCCCCTCGTGAAAGAAGAGAGCTTAGTAAGCAAGTCAAGGAGTTGCTTGAGAAAATTTTATTAGGCGAAGCATTTCTGAATGGGGTGCTCCAGTGGTATTCGCTTCGTCTGTGTGTTGATTATCGTGAGTTAAACAAGCTGACAAAGAAGAATAGGCACCCATTACCGAGGATTGATGATCTCTTTGACCAGCTTGTAGGTGCTTCTGTTTTCTCTCAACTCGATCTAGCCACCGGATTACATCAGCTTAGAGTGGCTAAGGATAGTAATGATAAGACTGCGTTTAGGACTCCAGATGGATTCTTTGAATGGCTTGTTATGCCATTCGGTTTGACTAATGCACCCGCATACTTCGTGGACTTGATGAGTAGGGTGTTTCGGGAGTTCCTTAAACAAGGTTGTGGTCGTTTTCGTGGATGATATTCTGATCTTCTCAAAAGACGAGGAAGAGCATGCTGCACATCTCAAGGAAGTGATGGATACGCTTAGAGCGCATCAGTTGAAAGCCAAGTTCTCCAAATGCCATTTTTGGAGAAAGGAAGTTCGGTTTCTTGGACATATAATTTCTAAGCAAGGCATAGCGGTGGATCCCGCGAAAGTGGTTGTGGTTCAAGACTGGAAGACTCCTAGGAATGCAACCGAAGTAAGAAGCTTTCTCGGTCTGGCGGGCTACTATAGGAAGTTCATCAGGGACTTCGCTAAGATTTCGGCCCCTCTTACTAAGTTGATGAAGAAGAACTTAGTCTTTGAATGGGAATTGGAGTGGGAGCCTGTTTTTCAAAGGCTTAAGGGGACTCTTACCACAGCACCAGTTTTAGCTTTACCCGATGGAGGGAAGATGTTTGCCGTGAACACCAATGCACGTGACATGGGATTAGGCGCGGTCCTGATGTAAGGAGAAAGAGTAATATGTTATGGGGTTAGGCAACTCAAAGTTTATGGGAAGAACTACCCCACACATGATTTGGAGTCGGCGGCGATTGTCTTTGCGCTTAAATCATGGCACCATTATCTTTTGGGCAAGAGATTTGAGTTATATACGGATCACAAGTCGCTCAAGTATCTCTTCTCGCAAAAGGATGTCTATGCTAAGTGTTGAGTTTGGAAGTAGGGATTATGTTTTTAGGCTTTGGGTTGATTCTAGGGATGAAGTGGTTATCCAGTAAGGGTACCATCCTCGGTTTTGAAAGAAGGGTAGTTAGACTCTTGACTTGCCTTGGTAATACCCTTGAAGTCTCGCATAACCTTTAGAGTTCTGTCAGGATTAGTTACCTAGAATCTTCTGACCCATTTATAGGAAATTAATGATCTATTCGATTAGTGTCGCGGGTGGTTCATAGAAATCATGTTAATAAGTGCATTTGGCCACATGGATTGGTATTTATTTTCAAAGGAAAGTTCTTCTACGTGGAATACCTTACAGTGAATTTTGGGAAAGCTTGCATGAAGTCATGAGTATACAGTTAAGTTAAGAACCGAGTATGCTAGAAAAAAATAAGTGAAAGTGAAATGAGAAGCGACAGTGAAATGAGTTCCAACTCACATTTCTGAAGTAGGAATTAGGAAGCTACGGAATTGAAAGGTTAAAAACGGTCAAAGCACAATGGAATTAAGTTCTTAGAAGGTTGAAGACTAGATACACGCATCATATATCTTTTTAGGAGTATATCCTTGATCCCTGTTTTTCCGTGGAGCTTACTTGTATACTATCTTCTCGATCTCTTTTCCTAATTAGCATATCTTTCTTTTGCTATCCATGTTTACCTTGTTTATCTTGTTATCTCGTCATGAGAACCTTAGGTAGAAACCCTTTGGATGAAACATGTATTTGAAACATGTTATGCTTGATGTTTGCAAGTGGTTGCAAGTGTTTGCAAGTGGATACTCGTGGATGCATGATACACATTAGGCACTAAGATCGGCTCACACACTTTCATACCGCATATGCATGAGTGTTTATGCTTATTCATGGATGAAACTTGTTGTGCTATAACGTGGATGTTGCATATGAATGAATGTTATGTGCACTCACGTAGAGATTATAAATTATGTTAGGAATTTGCATACATATGGACTCATTGCACTAACATACTTTGCATTAAGGAGGTTTACTGAATTAGTAACCGCCTGATTTTCGCATTAGATAAGTACATATACACACACCTTTGCATATGATCATACAGCATTTAGAATCTTTTTAAGGACAATGGTTACCTGTGGATGATGTTTTGAGTAGATGGATGATGGATGGTAGGATACGTTCTTCCTAACTTGAAGATTTCGGGGACGAAATCCTTTAAGGTGGGGAGGATGTAACAACCCGTATTTTTGAATAACATATTATAATGTAAATCAAGGCAGAATTAAATTGTAAAATCTGAATCAAGGGAAACGGGCTGTGCCATTGCGTTCGTCTCGGGAAAATACGCGAAATAGAGTCCGAGTTTTCGAAAAACGGAGTCCGTATGACCAAGTTATGGCCCAATGAAGTTTTCAGAAAATTCCAAGCCCGAAAACAGTTCAAATTCGAATTCAGATTCGAATTGCAACCAAGGCAGAAAGGGCGGGAATCTTTCCCGCCCCAGGCAGGATCGACACAGGGGTCGACACCCATGTCGACCCCCCCAATGGGTCGACACCCATGTCGACCCAGGGGTCGACACCTATGTCGACCCAGGGGTCGACCCCCCCTGTCGGACCAGTTTTTCGGGTGCACCATTTTGACATGTTGGGTCTTGTTCTGGAAGTTTTTGACGGGAGTGGATGGCTCAGATTCGTTTTAGGGTTAATCCTATGGTCTAAACTACCCCTAATCTCTATAAAAGGACCCCTAGACCAAGCCTAAACCCTCATTAATCATTCTACAACTAAATGCTGCCCAAATGTTCACTAATCATGTCCTCCACCTTCTTCATGAGAGCATGAGTGTCTCAAATCAATCTATGTCATAAAAGAGCCATCTTTCTTAAGCAAAAGAGCCATCTTTCTTTGTCTTTGGGGTTATTCCTCCTTGTTCTCAAGTCTTGAAGTGGAGTTTATCGTCTTTGGTTGCGGATTTGCTAGTGTGGCTTCGTCTCAATCTTATTTTATATTAATTCTTGTCTTCATAGCATTGTAAGCCCTATACTACTCTTAGATTCTAACTATGAAGTTAAATATGACATGTTGCAAGTTGAGTTTGGGCCTAAGTATGATATATGTGCTTCGATCTTATCATGTTATGCATAAACATATTCTATGCATGTTTGAAAAGCTATCACCTTTGCCTTATGCATAGAAAGCTATGACCTTTGATTTGAAATGTTGCATTATGCAACATGAGAACTCTCATAACCTTTATGATAACTTACATATAATGTTATATGCGAACTTCTAGCCACCATCCTATGTCATTTATGATCATGTTTCACCTACTTGTTTAAGTTGATATTATGCATGTTTTGAGGCCCATGATGTAATATGCAAGCTTATGAACATATCTATGCCTCATATGCCACCATGTTTAACTTGTGGCCAACCTTATTACCTTATGCCCTTTTGTCATGTTTTTGCCAAGTTCCCTCTTCTGATCTATGTTAAGTTATGCGAAACGTACATGCGAAGGGAATGCGTTGGGTTGGGTAATATTAATGACATGAAAACATGGTTTTAAAATATGACATGAACATTGACTTGTGATTATGTTTGTAAACATAATGATGGACATGACACTTAGAAAACATGAGAGTGGCCAGCTCGAGGTTGGGTTGAGTTTGTAGCATAAATCTACCCGGAACCGACCGGCTTAACTAGTGGCTACAAGCAATAGGACCCAATGTGAGTAGTTGGTCATGTCGCACTTGAAACCCGAGGTTAGACCAAGTTGTGGTGTAAAGCTACCCGGACCCGCCCGGCTTAACTAGTAACCACAACAAGGTCTAATGTGAGAGGTTGGGTGCATTAAATTAATTAATGCCACATGATAGGGTTAAGTCATGGACCACTTGAATATACTTAACCACATGAACATGATGGGTTGATAGGGTTAAGTCAACATGGACACACTTAACCAACCCAATGCTTAGTTGGATAGGGTTAAGTCGTGAACCTTTTTAGGAACACTTAACCAACTTGATACATGGTTTGGATGGGGTTAACCACACTTAACCCACTAGAAAACCCTAGTTACGCGGTCCTTCTCAGCAGTAACCCACTAGGGAGTATCGGATACCCTAGGGACTAGGCTAGGGTGGGGCACGATTACTGGGCTGGAGTGTAAGCGACCAAAAAGACGGCAAAAGTAGGTGCGCCATAGTAGATTCCGACGGACCATGGTCGTGCACATTGTCCGGGGATGAAAGACAGACTTGGGCACCAGTAGGTTTTGACTGTGCGTGCTTGTTTCGTGTCAGTGGTTGACACCCTAGGGCCGGATACACCCTAGGGTGGACCTAGCACAGTCGACTACATTTCATGATTGGACCGTATGACACCGATACACAACGAGTTAGGCTTATAGGGAGCCGATCGACTAGACCGAGTAGTTGGACCTTGATTTAGGTCACCTCATGATACTGGGCCAGCTTTGGGCCAAGGGATCACCTCTTGTTTATACTTGACATGGGTTGGAATACTAGTACACACCTGGTGCAACTTAACCTTGTATATGCGATGCCACACTTGATCTATCTTGTTAACTCTTCACCATGCCAGTTATCACCCTACATCTCATCTCTGTTTTACATGTTCAGTTAACTTTATTAGTTGTTATACTAATAGTAGATATGACTTACCAGTCTTTTTGACTAACCCGTTTTCTTTCGCTTCTTTTCTTCCGTTCCCCCCCCCAGGTTTGCAGGGTGGGAACACTGTTACCTAGCTGGATCTTTAGCTGCTTTTCTGGATAGCTCACGTATGGTTTGAGCATGCTATGGCCTTATGCTACTTTGGGGATAGTTACTTTATGTTTCTTTTTCAGTTTTCAGTTTATGTTCTAGACTTTGTTTTATGGGAAAATAATGACCAAGTACTTTGATGTAACTTGACTATGGTTTTGAAATGCTAGTTTTATCCGCTGCTTTACTACTCTGTTTTATTTATATGTTCTGTCTTGTGATATCTGCATGCATGTTTACCTCGTTTAACGCCCCTCCAAAGACAGTGTCCTTGCAAGAGTGGCACTGGCGGAGGTGGGGTGTTACAGTAAGGATGAGAAAAAGGAGGCTAAGACTGATAAGACGCAAAGCAAGAAAGTGTGGCCCAAGAAAGAACTGCAAAAGTAGGGTGGAAAGAACGACAAAGCTCAAGGCAAAAACAAGTGTCATTGTTGTGGGAGCTTGGGTCATTTGGTCAAGGTTTGCAGAAAAAGGAAGAATGCTTGCTTTAACTATGGTGACGTCTGATACTATACTAGGGAGTGCCCGAAAAGGCAAGGACAGGGCCAAAGGGCGGGTGTATGCTCTCGAGGCCAGTTTACCGGACAGAGGTAGGAGTCTCTGCACCTTTGTACTATTATTATTTCTGATCCCATTATTGTCTCAAACCCCATTGGGGGCACGACTCATCTCTCTATGATATGTCGGGGTTTGAGAATATGTGTTGGGCGTCGAGTTTGAGTGCGACGTGTATGTGCTTGGTTTTATGGGCTATGGTCTGATTCTAAGGATGGATTGGCTATCCATGTATGGTGTCATTCTAGGTTGCGAGAGGAGGGTCGTTATACTTTTTGACTTGCCGAGGGAGGACTCTCGAGTTTTCTTGCAACCCAAAGGGTTCTGTCATGATTAGTTTCATAGAATCACTTGTGTCTTCTGTCGATGATTTGCGATCAGTACCGGTAGTTTATGAGTATCCGGATGTTTTTGATGAGATTAAAGGCTTACCATGGAGGCATGAGATTGATTTCCGGATATACTTAGTTGATAATACGAAGCCAATCGCATTGCCTGTGCACCACATGACTCCTAGGAATGGAGGGAGCTTAGCAAGTAAGTATAGGAGCTACTTGAGAAGGGGTTTATTAGGCGAAGTATATCAAAATAGGGTGCTCCAGTCGTCTTCGCTGCCAAAGAGGATGATTCACTTCGTCTATGTGTATATTACAGAAATTTGAATAAGCTCACAAAGAAAAATAGGCACTCACTTCCGAGGATTGACGATCTGTTTGACCAACTTGTTGGCACGTCTATTTTCTCGCAGTTAGACTTGGCCATGGGATTTCATCAGTTGAGGGTGGCCGAGGACCGTATAGATAAGACCGCTTTCAGAACTCCATAAGGTTTCTTTGAGTGGTTAGTCATTCCTTTTGGGTTGACGAATGCACCCGCGTATTTTGTGGATCTGATGAGTAGGGTGTTCAGGGAGTTTCTGAATAAATTTGTTTTGGTCTTTGTGGATGACATTTGATTTTCTCGAAGAGCGAGGAAGATCAAGCCCTACATTTAGGGGAGGTTTTGAGGACTCTCCGAACACACCAGCTTAAGGCGAAATTCTCTAAATGTAACTTTTGGAGAGAGGAAGTAATATTTCTAAGGTGTAACACCCCACACTTTTCTGCAACCAAATTTTGAAAAAAATCAAAACTTGAACACATCCAAGCATAGAGCGTATATCTGGTATCTGCAATAAATAAGCACGAGCATAATCAGAGTACTATAAAATAACTCACGGCGGAAACAAACAATTAAATTAGAATTAACTCAAGAAACTATCTTTTTCAAAGTAAGTCACTTTGCCAATACCGAGCATGAGAAGAACGAGAACCGATAGCCAAACTCAAACATCTCTAAGAATCCGACCTTCTCTATGAAACCTGTAGGTTGTAATGAGGAGGGGGGGGGGGTCAAAAGAACGAGTTCTGGTGACTAAGAAATGTACAACACAGTCTATAACACAGATATATTCTGTTTGGTTCTACCCAAGTTGTATGCCTAACCAGGTTAGTGATTTTAGCCCAACCTAGTAAATGTTTACGCATGACTTTACAGTTTAGCCCAAAGTAGTATTCCCAAATTATATTACCGAGATATGACATTTACATACATTTTTGTGAAGCCTTTATACCAGAGTTTAACTGGTTAATTATATCGAGAGTAGGCCCCTAATTTCAGGGTTTCTATCTATATCCTCAATCTCTATTCCTTATTATTTAACGCCTCACTATCAATGATAGATAGGGTGGATTCTCCCTGATCACTTAAGACCCCTAGGTGGACCTATTGGTCAATTATCAACCCTTGATAATATATTCAGTGTTAACGTAAAAGTAGAGGACACTAGCTATGGGCCCTACTAGTTAAGGCTTCCGTCATTCACGCATATACCCTTGCCCCGCATAAGGTGAGAGTAGGTATTTTATCGTTCATTATACCTTCTAGCTGACGTTACCAGATAACCTCCTTAGTCACTTACTACTTCTTGTAGGATAGATGGCAATATATGGCCCTTTTAATTTCCAGGTTTGGGTAGGCCAACACACACCTGTCATTTAAGACCCCTATACTGAAAAATCTATTCCCAGATGGACTCTTTGACCCTAGTCACTTAAAACCCAAGAAAGCGGACTATACGTGAAGGTTATTCGTTCGTCCCTCATTTGCCTTTTAACACCTTTCCCTTTTTGGGATAAAGTAGGCTACATTATTGAGTCATTCATGTTTAATTCCTTAATACAGAAATACTGTACGTACGCCATTTATTTCTATCACGAGTTTACATGGTTAATAATGTCTTATATTATTAACCTACTAAGTCCAAATATATTTTTAATTATAAGTTGTATTGACATAAATAAGGAAGGTTATATTCCCTTTTCTCTAGGATATTTATTTAATTTCTTCCCTAATTTGGAATTAGAATTTATACGATAATCAGTATCCATTAATCCCCTTTTTGACACTCGTTTCCTTTTTATTTCTTTTTTCTATTGCCCTTTATGATTTTAACGGTCATATTTTCCAAAGGCAACTATTTATCAGTCCCAAGTTATCTATTTGTTGCACCAAAACGGACAATTCCTATATTTATTTATTCATTGGTTGACTGTTGTGTGTATATATATATATATATATATATATATATGTGTGTGTGTGTGTGTGTGTGTGTGTATGTTTGCATACCATGCCTCTCACATTAAGTTAACTACCCGTGGATGCTGGATATGCCGGTCGGTTCCAGCAGAGTTCTACCACAAGTGAACTCAACATCGTGCCTTAGTATGATTATATTTATACATTAGACCTCTCACATTAAACTAGCTACATATGGTTGCTGGATCCGTCGGTCGGTTCCGGACAGGCTTACACCACAAGTTGAGTTTAACCTCATGTCTAAATACAATTATAAATTAAATTTCCTAATTGGGGTCCACAACAATTATCCTAATGGATTTTAGGAATTGTAATCATTTTCCTATTCTCGTTTATTTTTCCAAATTAATATTGGTTACAATTGTTAATTATTTATTTATGGCCTCCTTCATAGCAATCAATTACACTAATTGCTATAATGGTCACCATAAATATATTAATTAAAAGTGGATTATATTTACACATAATTCCACAATTTAATCTTATCCAAACATTCAACATTGGTCACAATTGTTAATTATTTATTCATGGCCTCCTTTATAGCAATCAATTACACTAATTGCTACAACGGTCACCATAAATATATTCATTAAGTATGGAATGTAATTTGCATTTATGATTCCGTAAATGAATATCATTCAACATTCCAAACCTTCAAACATTTAATATAATCCATATTTTACCGTTTTACGCTGATATGGACGGATAATATATATATATATATATATATATATATATATATATATATGTATGTATATATATTTCTATGTTTGTGTGCGGTCAACGTAGTTATTATTATTTATTTATTATTTTTATTCTTAAATTTAAATTAATGATTTGGTCTAATAAATTAACCAAACATTTCCTTTTTATATTCAATCTTGCAAAAGGTTTCAAGTCTCACGAGGACCGTTAGTCGTCATCATTGTAAATCATGCCTATTTTGTGGAATTGACATAATTCCAAATCACAAGAAATGTATGTAATGTATTTTTATTTTGGAACAATCAATGCAAATTACATACAAAACATATATTTATTTTTATCTGTACATTTGCATTACTTTCCCATTTTTTAATTCTTTTGTCATACTTCTTGTGATTCTAAAATAATGCCTCTTTAATTAAAAATGAGAAAAACGAAATAATTTACAATGCTTAAGCCAAAAGTCCAACAATATTGAATGTAAACAAGGAATAATTCTTTTTTTATTATTAAAATCACATAATATACAAATTCATCTTTTTACCCAAATTCACATATTTCATATTTCATCACTGAACTAAAGATCTGAAACATAACTATAACAAATTTATGTTTAATGGGACTGATTTCCAAATCCACGGTCCTACGTAACATACACAACATATTTCATGACATAACTGTAGGAATATGTGGGAAAGATCTAAAAATCCTACAATTCATGTTATACATAGTCATACTTTTCATTTGCCAATTTTTTTAAGCATATTCATGATCAGATCTAAGGGTTGCCACAATTTACAATTATTTAAATAATAGATATGATAGGCATAAAACAAAGATTGGATTCAAACGAAATAGATAAATTGTTATATCTGTATTAGTAAATTTCCCACTCACCTTATAGCTTCCAATTCCTCTATTTTGAACCTTTTAAGGCTTATAATCCCTAAATTCTTATAAATCTACAGTTTATCAAGAAAGGGAAAATTCTAGATCTATAGAAATGTATGAAAAAGGGAAAAGAGCGAAGAATCTGTCGTTGAGCATCGAATTGCATTCTTTTCCATTAGATCTGCTTGCCCTCTCAATTTTATATGAATTGGATTTGAATTTATATGTATGAATATACTTTTATTTTAGAATTTAGGTTTGGAGAGAGAGAGAGAGAGAAAAAAATGGTAGAGCTTCGCTGCCTCTGCAGATTTATGTGGAAAAAGAATGAGGTTTATCCCTTTATTTATAGGGGTGAAAATGGCCTAGAACCATTGGATCTATTTTTATTAACATCCGTCCATTTGTTTTATAAAATTTAACAAGAATACCCCTCAAAAGCTAGTCGTCATTGGGCAATACAAGCTCGAAGCGGTTAACACCTCCTGGGAAGCGGTCGATTGCCCTCTGGCGGGTTTGCCCAAAGAGGGAAACATATATATTAATTATTTTGTTTATTTATTTTTGTCCGTTTTTCGTATTTCGCCCGTAACTTTTTCATACGGACTCCGTTCGCGAAACTCCAAACAATAAAGTTGACCAGAATTCTGAGACAAACGCAACGGATAAAGTTTCATGGTCAAATTCCAATGGTTGTAGAAATTCCTATTTCTGAGCTTCTAATTAAATAACTATTTATTGACAAAATTCCGGGTTGTTACATTCTCCCCCCCCCTTAAAAGCAATTTCATCCCGAAATTCTAACACCTAGTTATCCTATCCTACATAACCAATTTGTGTACACCCCCTTTGCAACCATGTGTATATGTGCATGGTGTACATAATGCATTTCAACTGTAAAACATGTATGCAAGATGATTCTAAATCGGGCTCCCTATACGTATGCATTGAGATTTTTAAAACACTTTCAAAAACATGATGCAAAACATTCTAAATATACTAGGAGTTCTATATGAATGCAAATTCTGAAAATTCTTCATTGTCCATTACCATCACACAATTACGAATAAAAATGTGAAACAACCAATTTTGCATCTAAACTCTACCACCCAACACGTCACGCAATCTACTCGTTTTCAATTTAATTTCTCCTAAATCGAAAAAATGAAATTGGAGCTATGATTTTTAACATTTTTCCTGCTCACAATTTTTTCAATTCCCGCCCTACAGTAGATTTTTCACCTCATTTACCCAAAATACTACAAAATTTTCCATCTTTGGAATGTAAAGGAGGCTTAAAACAAGCTCTAAAGCGTAAAATGAGTTAATTAATAACTCGTGCGCATCGTTGATAAGGTATGGAAATAGTGTTTCCAAGGCTAAAACCACCCTTTCCTTGTTATCATTAACGTTTTTATCACACCGTCAGCCCTTTTGCACTACTAAAACGCGCACATAAAGCATACAAACATCTTCCTTACGCTATTCATGTGACCAAAATCGAAATTTTTCATAAAAATAAATTTCCACTTGAAAACTTGTTATGTTTATTTTGAAAATTTCCTTTTAAAACCGTTTCGTTTCTCTATAAAATAAGAAAATGATTAAATTGTCTTTTTTCAAACAACGTTTTTCCAAAAACTTCAAAAATGTATTTTGCGGAAATTTAAACGATTCATGTCACATGTTGGCGAAAAAGGAAGTTAGTCATGCCAAAAATGCGAAAACTGAAATCATACACAAAAAGACCAAAATAAATTTTAGCTTTAACAAGGAACGATGATTTATTTATTTATATACCTGTGATGAAAGCAACGCAAAACCGATTATTTACTAAATTTTATCCAACATAGAATTCTATTTTTCCCAGTACTAGAACAACTGTTAGTTTAGATAAGAAGACGAGATTTCATTCGAACATGCATGCATCAATGACATAAACATTTTAAATATAGAAATCTCATTAACCTAAGTCATGCGATTTAAACAATACTAACAGTTACAAGGATGAATCACCACAACCAAGAACTTGATGCTGGAAAGGGATAACAACAAAACAACACCAAAGACTCCCAAAACAGTGGCTATAAACAACGAGATGTCTTGCTCCACGGTTGGAGCTCAAACCATTATTATGATCTTTGATTAACATACAATGGTAGAAAAAATGCTCAGTCTCGTGTTACAAACACTGTTGGTGTTGTTGGAAGTTTCCACATCACCATCTCTTCTAAGAGAGAATTTATGATGAGAAAAAGAAACCTACCACCAAACTGTTTCTCATGGAAATCCACCAATTATTGCCTAAAGACAAAACAGATAGGTGAAATTACAGAAAGTAACTCCATGAGACAACGCATAAGAACAACAAGCTGAATCGAATATGATGCGGTACTAAATGATGGTTACGCCACCGATCAAGCCAAGGATTGATTTCCGCATCATGGGACAAATCTAATCTTAACTTCCCATTTATAGAACGATGCACTAAAATGGGTCACACGTCTACATAGGCAGTTTAAACATAGATTCCAAACACAAAACCGTTATCAAGAAAAAGACATCTACTGCAAAATCTCCAAAGTTGGTTAAACAAAAGACCATTCAAGTCTGCGTTCAATACGGATTCCTCTAAAATCTCATCGAGATTCTTCTCCGAAAAAGCATCAAAAGATATCTTAATCTTTGTCTCCGAAATGACGATCGCCTTCGAAATAACCTATTCGAATAAGGTATAGCAAAGGCGGATGTAGCACAAACACAAATCCTATTCTAAGATCTCGAGAGCAATGGACTGGTGCAAGTCCAACTACCACAACAAATTTCTTAGCACTAAAGCGGTGAGACCTTTTTGCCCATTCCAATCCAACCAAATGATCTCCACCTAAGGAGGAGACTTTAATGGTGGGAGTAAGATCGGATAGCGTAATTAGGTATTATGGACTAAGAAAAGGTCGGAGAGAAGAATATTAGATCTTGGAGTACTAGTGAGGCAAGATCTAATGCGAACAAACACGGAAAATGAGGAGATGAGGCAACGACTAGGAAAGAGAAGAAGAATAGAGATATGGTTCGGCTAGATGAGGAGGAAAGGACAAAAGAAGGAAGTTAAGGGAGTAATTTGGACGCAACTTTTACGGTTGAGTCCTTGGTCCAAGTTATACCGAAACTCATTAATTAATTGACCATCCTAGTATAGCACTGAACGGTCAACTACCAAATGGGCTTTGGACAGAGGTTGGACCTTGACCTTATTAGGCCAGATTAAAATATTAATCGTCCCGCGTTATCTTTTAAGAATTGATGTGATCGGAAATTATTATCCTCATCACCGCGGTATTTAAAGACCGTATTTAAACTCCGAACCAACTCCAAGGATTTATAGTCTTAACAACGACGCATCGACTACACAACGAACAAACGAATACAACAACAAAGCCATATATCCCAAACAAGTTGGGGTTGGCTAGATATGGAACCCAAAATTAAAATAAAATAAAATTAATAATGATAATATATATACATATATATATATACATATATACATAGACATATATATATACATATATATATATATACATATATATATATATATATAAAGGGTTTAAGATAACCAAACATATAAAAAGTCATCTGATAAAGGTTTTTTTTTAAATAATAATAGTAGTAAGTAAAAAGGTACAATAAACGTGAAATAAAATCTAAAATAGTACCAAAAAGTGTGTGTGTATATATATATATATATATAACCCTAAGGTTCTGGTACATGGATTGCCAACTTCCATGCACTCCTATCAACTACCAGCTCTTCAGATAAACTCCAGTTACTTAAATCTCTCTTTATTATCTCCTCCCATGTCATTTTAGGTCGACCTCTACCTCTCTTTGGGCCTTCGACGCGGCCTATAATTCCAACGCGTACAGGTGCATCGTATGTTCTACGTTGGATATGTCCAAACCATCTCAAGCGGTATTGGACTAACTTCTCTCCAAAAGGTGCAACTCCAAGTTTTTCCCGAAAACCTCATTTCTAATCCGATCTCGTCTGGTATGCCCACAGCTCCAACACAGCATCCACATCTCTTCTACGCTTATCTTCTGGACGTGTTGCCTCTTAGTAGACCAACATTCTGCACCATATAACATTGCAGGCCTGATTGCTGTCCTATAGAACTTTCCTTTAAGCTTCTGAGGAATCTTCCTATCACATAGAATGCCAGATGCTAGTCGTCATTTCGCCCATCCTGCTTGAATTCTAAAAATAACATCCTTATCAATCTCCCCATCAAACTGCAACATAGATCCTAAGTATCGAAACGATTCCTTCTTTGGTACTACTCTATCGGCCAGGGTAACCTCTCCGTCATATGACCTGACACTGCTAAACTCACACTTCATATACTGTTTTAGTTCTGCTAAGCCTGAAACCCTTTGATTTTAAGGTCTCCCTCCACAACTCCAGTTGTCGATTAACCCCTATTCTACTTTCATCAATCAGCACAACATCATCGGCAAAGAGCATACACCAAGGAATCTCCCTTTGTATATCTTTTGTGATTTCATCCATCACTAATGCAAAAATATAGGGGCTCAAAGCCGAACCTTGATGTAACCCAATGTTAATTGGGAAGTCTCCGGTCTCACCATCGCATGCCCTTACACTAGTCACAACCCCTTGTACATATCCTTAATAAGGGTAATATACTTTGATGGAACTCTCTTCCTTTCTAGCACCCACCACATAACCCTCCTCGGCACTCTATCATAAGCTTTCTCCAGGTCAATAAAAACCATGTGGAGATCTTTCTTCTGCTCCCTGTATCTCTCCATAAGTTTCCTAACCAAGAAAATTGCCTCAGTGGTTGACCTTCCAGGCATAAAACCAAATTGATTCCTAAAGACACTTGTCAACCTCCTCAAACGCTGCTTGCAAACTCTCTCCCAAAGCTTCATTGTATGACTCATAAGCTTAATTCCTCTATAGTTTGTGCAACTTTGAATATCTCCTTTATTCTTGAAGATTGGAACTAAAATGCTTCTCCTTCACTCATCTGGCATTTTGTTTGATCTGAAAATATTATTGAACAACTTAGTTAGCCATGTTACCCCTGCATTTCCAAAGCATCTCCACACCTCAATAGGAATGTCATCAGGCCCTACTGACTTGCCTGATTTCATCCGTTTCAACGCCCCCTTTACCTCAGCTTCTTGAAATCTCCGCACAAATGTCTATTGGTGTTGTCAGCAAAGTCTTTCAACTCGATCGAAGAGCTATCACTTTCTTCATTGAAAAGCTTATCAAAGTATTCTCTCCACCTGTTCTTTATCTCATCGTCCTTCACCAAAAGTCTATCATTTTCGTCCTTAATGCATTTAACCTGATTGAAGTCCCTTGTCCTCCTCTTGCGTAGCCTAGATATTCTGTAAACGTCTTTTTCACCCTCCTTTGTACTTAGCCTTTGATACAAATCTTCGTACGCTCGTCCCCTTGCTTCACTCACTGCTCTCTTTGCAGTCTTCTTTGCCACTTTGTACCTGTGCATGTTCTCTTCGCTTCTATGATGGTGCATGCATTTATAGCATTCTTTCTTCTCTTTGATAGCCTTTTGCACCTCGTCATTCCACCACCACGAATCCTTGGGTTCTCTCTTGCTTTATCTTGTTATCCCAAATACCTCGGTAGCGACTCTCCGAATGCAAGTTGCCATCACATTCCACATGACATTTGCTTCTCCTTCCACATTCTAAGCCCCTTCTCCCATCACTCTATCTTTAAACACACGTGAAGAATCTCCTTTGAGTTTCTACCATTTCGTTCTGCTAATCTTCGCTCTCTTATCCTTCACCACCCGAAGACGAAACACGCATACCAAGAGATGGTGTTGTGAGGTGACACATTCTCCAGATATGACCTTGCAATAAATACAATCTCGTTTACTATCTCTTCTAGTTAGGACAAAGTCAATCTGGCTAGCCTGTTGGCCACTACAGAAGGTGATCAGATGTGATTGCCTCTTTCTAAAGAAGGTATTAGAAATCATAAGATCAAAAGAAAGAGCGAAATTCAATATATCTTCCCCCTCTTGGTTCCTATTGCCAAAGCCAAAACCGCCATGCACTCGCTCAAAACCCCCGCTAGATGAGCCAACCTGGCCATTGAAGTCTCATCCTATAAAAAGTTTCTCGCTACTATGCACATTTCTAACCATGACATCCAAGTCTTCCCAGAATTTCCTCTTAGCTTCTTCACTTAGATCTACCTGCGGGGCATATGCGCTAATGACATTCAAAACCACCTCGCCAACTACTAGATTAAATAGGATGATCCTATCCCCTCGTCTTCTGACGTCAACCACGTTGTTCTGAAGGTTCTTGTCAATCAATATGCCTACCCTGTTCTTGTTACGTACTTCTCCTATGTACCACATTTTGAAGCCAGTGTTCTCCACCTCCTTCGCCTTCTGACCTACCCATTTATTCTCTTGAACGCATAAGATGTTAACCCGTCTCCTAATCATAGCATCCACTATGTCTCTTAATATTCCTATTAATGACCCTACATTCCAACTACCTAAACGAACCCTACTATCATCGACTAACTTCCTTGCCCCTTGCACCGGCCAAGAAAAATGCGAGGACCCTTGCTCACTTATCACTACACCGGGGCATCGGTGTAGCTCGCTACTAAGAGAATGGCGGCCCAACCCTTGCATATTTAACACCATATCCAAGCCTCGATATAGCGCGTCGCTAAGAGGGTTACGCCCCAACGATATATCATAAGGTTCCATATCCATAAGAGAGGCTAAGTTTTTATGTTGGCTCGCCAAGCCTATCATAACCCTCCTCCTTTACCCTGGCTTGGGATAGGCTACATAGAAAACTACACAGGCAGAGTTACAACATACAGACGAATGCCAACAATAATTCCGCTAGAAATCCATAATATAAATTAAAATGGATTTTCCCCTTACCTAGCTAACAACAAACAGACGATTCACGAAATCAAATACCCCAAAAATCTGGATGAAAGATCTTCCTTACCCTTTTCGAAGAAAAATTTAGAACTTTTCCAAAAATGGAATTTGTTTATAAGATAATGGTTTCGTATTTATAAATCCATTTTGTTATTACTACTTATACTCCAGTTTTATATTTTTAAACCGGAAAAACCTTTTCGTGTTTGAAAAAATTGGAGCTTTAAAACAATTTAGATAACTTATGTTAACTTTAATTAATTATCCAATATATATAAGAAGATGGATACTGGAAATCACAAGGAATAGATATTTATTATTCTCGAGTTGTAGTGGTATATTCCTTGTCATTTTAAATTCCTTCTTTCCTACCAATTGGACCATATTTATTAAAATTATTGAATTACCCCAAATTTGTTAAAACACGAATATATTAAGAATTTTAAAGCATATCTTCACAAAATATTTTTCCGAAAACTTATTTCAAAACCGTTGAAATCCATCTGTATTTTTCAAATAAATTTCCTCGAATATAAGGATAGGAATTCAATTGAATATTTCAACAAAGGCAAATTCGGAATTTTGACGAAGTAACAAATGGATAAACCACGTAATTATAATTCTGAAATGGATATGACATATTAAAGTGGTATTTTTCCTCATTTTGGGTTGAGCAATGGTCTTAATTGGAACAACTAACGAAACCATACCAGGAATTTATGACTCTCTCGATTGTAGCTATCTTTTTATATTAATATATATTTCCAGTTTCCAAATCTCAAATCAATGGAATCCACCGTATGTCGCCTCATGCTTTTTATGATGAGATTGCCAACGTACTGTGGGGGTAAGACCGAATTGGCTAAAAAGCCAAGCTCAACATTTTTCAATTCTTAGCCGCTCAAAGCCCATTATATATATAGTTAGTCCCATGACTAATTTCTTTGTTGAAATAAATTAAAGTCGAGTAAGAAAGAAGAAGAAAAAAGAAAAGAAAATCGAATTACGTTCTCTCATGACTCCTAATTTAACGAATTCCTCTGATCGTTTAACCTGATCTCTGATAATAAATGTAACACCCCACACTTTTCTACACCAAAATTTAAAAAAAAAATCAAAACATGAACACATCAAAGCATAGAGCGTATATCTGGTACTTGCAATAAATGAGCATGAGCATAATCAAAGTACAATAAAATAACTCATAGCAGAAACAAACTAGGATAAATTAGTATTAACTCAAGAAACTACCCTTTTCAAAGTAAGTCACTTTGCCATACCGAGCATGAGAGAGAACGAGAACCGAAAGCCAAAACTTAAACATCTCTGAGAACCTAACCTTCTTTATGAAACCTAGAGGTTGTAATGAGGAGGGGGTCAGAACAATAAGTTTTGGTGACTAGGAAATGTACAACACAGTCTATAAATAAGATATATTCCGTTTGGTTCAACCCAAGATGTATGCCTAACCAGTTAGTGATTCTAGCCCAACCTAGTTAATGTTTATGCACCACTTTACTATTCAACCCAAAGTAGTATTCCTAAATTATACTACCGAGATTGGACATTTACATACATTTTTGTGAAGCCTTTATACTAGAGTTTAACTGGTTAACTATATTCAGAGTGGGCCCCTAATTTTGGGATTTCTATCTATATCCTCATTCTCTATTCCTTATTATTTAATGCCTTACTATATATGATAGATAGGGTGGATTCTCCCTGATCACTTAAGATACTAGGCGGACCTATTGGTCACTTATCAACCCTCGATAATATTATCAATGTTAACATAAAATTAGAGGGCACTAGTTACGGGGCCTATTAGTTACGACTTCCTTCATTCACGCATATACCCTTGCCCGACATAAGGTGAGAGTAGGTGTTTTATCGCTCGTTATACCTTCTAGCTAACCTTACCAGATAACCTCCTTAGTCATTTACTACTTCCCGTAGGATAGATTGCCATATCTGGCCCTTTTAATTTCCAGGTTTGGGTACGCCAACACACACCTATCATTTAAGACCCATATACTGGAAAGCCTATTCCCAGGTGGACTCTTTAACCTTAGTCACTTAAGGCCTGAAGAAGAGGACTATACATGAAGGTTATTCGTTCGTCCCCCATTTTCGTTTTAACACCTTTCCCTTTTTGGGATAAAGTAAGCTACATTATTAAGTCATTCTCGTTTAATTCCTTTATACAAAAATACTCTACGTACACCATTTATTCATATCACGGGTTTATATGGTTAATAATATCTTATATTATTAACCTAATAAGTCCAACTATATTTTTAATTATAAGTTTTGTTGACATAAATAAGGAAGGCTATATTCCCTTTTCTCCAGGATATTTTTTTAATTTCTTCCCTAGTTTGAACTTAGTATTTAAACGACAATTAATATCCATTAATCCCCTTTTTGACACCTATTTCCTTCTTATTTCTTTTTTTATTTCCCTTTATGACTTTAACGGTCATATTTTCCAAAGGCAACTATTTATCAATCCCAAGTTATCTATTTGTTGTGCCCCTCCGGACAATTCCTATATTTATTTATTCATTGGTTGATTGTTGTATATATGTATATTTTTTTTTCATTCTAGGCCTTTCACATTAAGTTGACTAACCATAAGTGAACTTAACCTCGTCCCATAGTATGGTTATATTTTTGCATTAGACCTCTCATATTAAACTAACTACATGTGGTTGCTAGATTTGCCGGTCGGTTCCGAGCAGGCTTACACCACAAGTTGAGTTTAACCTCGTGTCTAAATGCAATTATAATTAAATTTCCTAATTGGGGTCTAGAACAATTATCCTAATTGATTTTAGGAATTATAACCATTTTCTTGTTCACATTTATTTTCAAAAATCAATATTGGTTACAATTGTTAATTATTTATTTATAGCCCCTTTTATAGCAATCAATTACACTAATTACTACGACAGTCACCATAAATGTATTAATTAAAAATGGATTATATTTACACATATTCCATAATTTAATCTTATCCAAACATTCAATATTGGTCACAATTGTTAATTATTTATGGCCTCCTTTATAGCAATCAATTACACTAATTGCGACAATGATCACCATAAATATATTCATTAGTTTGAAATGTAATTTGCATGTATGATTCCATAAATGAATACCATTCAACTTTACGAACCTTCAAACATTTAATATAATTCATATTTTATTGTTTTACGCTGATATGGACGGATAATATATATATTTATTTCTATGTTTAGGTGCTGTCAACGTAGTTATTATTATCTATTATATTTATTCTTAAATCTAAATTAATGATTTGGTCTAATCAATTAACCAAACATTTCTTTTTTATATTCAATCTTGCAAAAGGTTTCAAGTCTCATAAGGACCGTTAGTCGTCATTATTGTAAATCATGCCTATTTTGTGGAATTAACATATTTCCAAATCACAAGAAATATATGTAATGTATTTTTATTTTGGATCAGTCGATGCAAATTACATACAAAAACATGTATTTAATTTTATATGTAAATTTGCAGCACTTTTCCCTTTTTAATTCTTTTTGTCATACTTCTTGTGATTCTAAAATAATGCCTTTTTAATTAAAAATGAGAAAAACAACATAATTTACAATGCTTAAGCCAAAAATCCAACAATATTTAATGTAAACAAGGATTATTTCTTTTTTATTCTTAAAATCACATAATACACAAATTCATCTTTTTACCCAAATTCACACATTTCATATTTCAGCACTGAACTATAACCAATTTCTGTTTAATGTGACTGATTTCCAGATCCACTGTGCTATGTAACATACAAAACATATTTCATGACATAACTGTAGGAATATGTGGGAAAGATCTTAAAATCCTACAATTCATGTTATACATAGTCATACTTTTCATTTGCCAATTTTTTTAAACATATTCATGTTCAGATCTATGGGTTGCCACAATTTACAATTATTTAAATAATAGATCTAACATAACAAAAGATTGGATTCAAACGAAATAGATAAATCATTATGTCTGTATTAGTAAATTTCTCACTTACCTTAACCTTTTTAGGCTTACAATCCCCAAATTCTTATAAATCTACAGTTTATCAAGAAAGGAAAAAATTCTATATCTGTAGAAATGTTGAAAAAGGGAAAAGAGCGAAGAATCTATCGTTGGGCATCGAATTGAATTCTTTTCCATTAGATCTATTTGCTCTCTCAATTTTATATGAATTAGATTTTATTTGATATGTATGAATATACTTTTATTTTAGAATTTAGGTTTGGAGAGAGAGAGAGAGAAAAATGGCAGAGCTCCCCTGCCTCTGCAGATTTACGTGGATAAAGAATGAGGCTCTACCCCTTTATTTATAGGGGTGGAAATGGCCTAGAACCGTTAGATCTATTTTTAAACATCTGTCCATTTGTTTTATAAAATTTAACAAGAATACCCCTCAAAACCTAGCCGTCATTGGGCACTACAGGCTCAAAGCGGTTGACACCCCCTTGGGGAGCAGTCGACCGCCCTCTGTCCGGTTTGCCTAATGAGCTCTAGTCAAAGAGGGAAACATATATATATTAATTATTTTGTTTATTTATTTCTGTCCGATTTTTGTATTTCACCCGTAACTTTTTCATACGGACTCCATTCACGAAACTTCAAACAATAAAGTTGACTAGAATTCTGAGACGAACGCAATGGTTAAAGTTTTCAAGGTCAAATTCCATCAGTTGTAGAAATTCCTATTTTTGAGCTTCTAATTAAGTAACTATTTATTGTCAAAATTCCGGGTTGTTACATTCTTACCCCCTTAAAAGCAATTTCGTCCCGAAATTCTGACACCTAGTTATCCTATCCTACATAACCAATTTGTGTACATCCCCTTTGCAACCATGTGTATACGTGCATGGTGTACATAATGCATTTCAACCGTAAAACATGCATGCAAGATGATTCTAAATCGGTCCCTCTATATGTATGCATTGAGATTTTTAAAACACTTTCAAAAACATGATGCAAAACATCCTATATATACTGGCAGTTCCATATGAATGCAAATTTTGAAAATTCTTCTTCATCCATTACCATCACACAATTACGAATAAAAATGTGAAGCAACCAATTTTGCATCCCTACCACCCAAAACATCATGCAATCTACTCGTTTCCTATTTGATTTCTCCAAAATTAGAAAAAGGAAATTGGAGCTAGGATTTTTAACATTTTTCCTGCTCACAATTTTTCCAATTCCCGCCCTATAGTGGAATTTTCACTACAGTTACCCAAAATACTCCAAAATTTTCTGTCTTTAGACTGTAAAGGATGCTTAAAACAAGCTCTAAAGCGTAAAATGAGTTAATTAATAGTTCGCACGCATCGTTGACAATGTATGGAAACAGTGTTTCCAAGGCTAAAACCACCCTTTCCTTGTTATCATTAACGTTTTTATCACACCATCAGCCCTATTGCACTGCCAAAACGCGCACACAAAGCTAAAACTAATTGTATTCTTTCCCATTAAATCTACTTGCCCTCTCAATTTTATATGAATTGGATTTGATTTGATATGTATGAATACTTATATTTTAAAATTTAGGTTTGGAGAGAGAGGAAAAAATGGCAGAGCTTCGCTGCCTCTGTAGATTTATGTGGAAAAGAATAAGTCTCTAAGCCTTTATTTATTTATAGGGGTGGAAATGGCCTAGAACCGTTGGATCTACTTTTATTAACATCCATCCATTCGTTTTATAAAATATAGCAAGAATACCCCTCAAAACCTAGCCGTCATTGGGCACTACAGGTCCGTAGCGGTCGACACCTTCTGGGGAGCGGTCGACCGCCCTCTGGCCGGGTTGCCCAATGAGGACTGGTTAAAGAGGGAAACATATATATATTAATTATTTTGTTTATTTATTTCCGTCCATTTTTTGTATTTCGTCCGTAACTTTTCATACGAACTTCGTTTGCAAAATTCCAAACACGAGACGAACGCGACGGTTAAAGTTTCGTGGTCAAATTCCATTATTTGTTCAAATTACATCATTTGTTCAAATTCCTATTTTTGAGCTCTAATTCAATAACTATTTATTTTCAAAACTCCGGGTTGTTACATAGTGTATGTGGTCTCTGATGGATCTAGAATAACCCTAGAGGGGGGGTGAATAGGGTTTTTCACAGTTTTTAAATAAAATTGAAAAACTGACAGGACATTAAAATAATAGACAAATCACAGAATATAGCAGAAACAGAAATGCAGAAAATAAATCACACACAGATATACCCAGCTTCGGCAAAACCCTACCTACTGCTGCATTTCTAAGGTTTCTACTAGGTGATAGAATAGATCCCGCATACAAGACCATGTACACTCGCAAACCCTGCTCCTATTCTAACCCTACGCTCAAACCCCTAGACTGATCTAAACCCCTAGATCAGATTTCCCGAATTACAAACCCTGTAACTCGTAACTCAGATTTACAGACTCTGAAACTGACAGTCAACTCCTTGACTAAATCCCCCTAGATTTTACAGACCTAGAACTGTTCAGAAATGATTTTACAACACAATTTAAAAAACAACAGGAATGTAAAAAAAAATGTAAACCCTAGTTCTTAAAATAAAAATAAAAGAGGAGTTTTATATTAAAGGGGTCATCCCCTTTTCCCATTAAAAAACGGCCGGCCCATTCTCCTTTTGTTTGCACCCGATCCCTTTACTTTCTCTTTTGCTCTGGGAAACAAAAATGGCGGCTGCGATAACTAGGGTTTCACTGAATCTTCCCCAAATCGATCGTTTGCTTGATGAATTGGCTATCTCTTTGATGCTCGAATTGTTTGGCTCTATGATGCTTCGATTTTGGGGTTGCTCCTTTTCTCGATCGAAACCTATGTGAGTATTTTTGAGTTTGATTTGTGCTCTTTGAAATTGCGAGTTTTTGGTTTTCGATTTTTTCTGTTCTGTGGTTTTCGATCGATCATTTGCCGATGATGAAATGGTGTGATAAAATTGGATTTGAAATCCTCAATCAACTCTGATTTCGCTGTAATTGACTTTGACTGATTTCATGCGTGTTGCTTTCCCTTTTTGCGTGTTTTATTCATCTCGGCTGAAATGGAATTTTGTTGCCTTGTATATGAACCTGATTTCCTCAGCTTGAAATGATTTGGCAGATAATTTGCGATTTCCACTTTTGAATTTCTTAAATAAATTCGGCCTTGATAAAAAAAATGGAAACAAAATAAAAGCTTCCCAAAAACAAGATTTTAGATTAATCTGTGAATTTCTGAAGTTTAAAACTTTCCCAAAAAAAATTTGTATGGATCTGGAAAGTTAATTTTTGGAAACACATTTGATATCCTCGGCATTGATATAATTTGTTGCACACCTTGAATACTCGAGCAAAACTGGAAACTGATCAATCACACTGTGATTTCCTGGACACAATATTACTCCTTTGTGCTGTTAATTTTCTGAATTTTATATGTTACATTCTTTCCTGAATATGAACACTGTTGCACCACTCCCTTGTTTGTTTCCATGATTTATGCCATACAAGTTTTAATTTATTTCCCATACAGTCCTATTTGAAATCTGGAAATGAATTCTGTCCCTTAATGAATTTTGGCAAGACTGGAAAATCTATTTTCTCCTTTGCATGATTATATACTTTGTGAAGTCATGAAATAAGACACTGGCCCACTTAAAAAAAACTTTGTGATTTGCCTTTGCTAAATGCTAGCAGATTTGAAATTCTTGCCAAATCTAATAGCATAATTTCGAGAAACAAAGTGTGGTACCTTCCAACTGCTTTTTGCCATGAATTTTCTTTGTTGACAGAATCCATGCATGATTTGTTTCCATGAATACTCTGATTTAATTTTGGTTTGAAATATTGCTGTGCATTCTTGCCTTGTTTGTTGTTGCCAATCTGGTTCTCACTGATAAGTTGTGTTAACATCACTTGAAACTCATTGTTGTACTTGTATCATATATGCCACTATATGCTGTTTGCTTCATTCATGTTGCATTACCTTGCCATTTGTGTACACACACTTGCTGAATCACTTGTTGCTGTATTTCAACTTGTACATGCACCATGGAACTCTGTTATAGCAGAACTTGCTTGTATGCTGAACTACCCACTTGACTTGATTGCACCCATTTTAACACTGTCTCGACCATTGTCTTCGCTTGTGCCATTCTTGTAGCTGTTGCCATCACTTCCCCTGTTTCCTTCTTTGTGGCATGTATATGCTGTTGTGTCCACTTGCAATGCGGCACCACCATGTTCTTTAACTAGTTTGGGTTGCTCCATCTATATGTACTGAAGTATGTTGTAAATGCTGCATTTCCACCATTTATATTGCTGTTGCATCTTGAACTTAAAAACTGCCTCGACTCCATGTGCTGAGATTTGCACATTGCTGAACTACCATGTTGCTCCTTTGATCATGTTGCATTCATCACCACTGTGTCTCCATCATGTGTTAACTTTGTTGTGTCTTCATTCTTGTTTGTGTTGTCCCCTTGTCTGTTTTTGCTGCTGCTCTACCATGTTATGTTCATGCCTTGAAACTAGGCTGTCTTGTTGCTTTATCATGTACCACTTCTTTGCTATGTAATTTTGTTTAGCCATGCACCATTTTTGCTTTGCTGTCTAGCTTTCTGAGCTCGACCACTAGCACTTGTATCATCTTGCTTGGCATTTTGTTTGATTCATGGACTTGCTGATTTGACTTTTTGTATTTTTGGCTCCATGTCCTTGCTTGTGCACTGAGTTGAGAAGGTCCACGTGGCTACTCCTCAGTTGCACGCTGATTTGGCGAGGCAGTGCACACGTGTATACACGTGTGTACATGCAGCCATCAGACGAGTTGTCCCTGTCCCTGCATTGAAATATATATGTTGTCTGCCTTGTGGTATTTACAGTGTATCACTGTGAATATCACAAGCTGTCTAGACACAGATTGATGGTTTTATAATTCAGATCAAGTCATGAAAAATGATGAGAAACACACCAGAAATCTGAGGCAAATAAAATTTTAAAAATAAAATTTAAATTTGCATGTATTCTGTTTTATTTCTATTGCAGTGTACTGTGTGTGTGTGTTTCATGTGTGACAGGTAAGCTGGGATGACTGGACTAACTGTGATGACAGGACTGACAAGCTGAAGACAAGAAGACAGTGTGTGGTGTCAATGAATGTATGAGTCTGTATATACAAGTGAAAATGGATATATATGAAATGTACTGATGTCTGTAATAAACAAGTTTGATTGAAATAAAATATCATTTTATTGTTGTCAAACAAACTTGTCTATTTTATTATGTTTATACAAGTACAAATATTCTGTGAATGTATAAATAGTGGAGTTACAAATAGTTGTACTGTTTGAATATTGAAATAAAATATTCTATTTAAATAAAATACTGTGTTAATATTTGAATTTCTGTACAGTCGTATTTATATTTAAATATAAATATTATATTCATTGCTGTGATGTATATATATAACAGTACAGTACCAAACACATTTATAATAAAAATATATTTGGTTGTTATCATCAAACAAAAATCATATAATTGTGTATACAACACCGTTATATACAACAGTCTCCAAGGTTGGGATAGCGGTGGATCCCATGAAAGTAGTTGCAGTTCAAGACTGGAAGGTTCTGAAGAATGCAACGAAGGTGAGGATTTTTCTCGGTTTAGCGGGCTATTATAGAAAGTTTATCAAAAACTTCACAAAAATATCAGCCCACTCACCAAACTAACGAAGAAGAATCTGATCTTTTCATAGTGCATTGACTGTGAGGATGCTTTTTAGCGGTCAAAGAGGGCTCTGACAACAAACCCATTTTTGACTTTGCCTAACGGGAACAAGGAGTTCACTGTGTACACTGATGCATGTGGTACAAGGCTTGGTGCCGTATTGATGCAAGAGGGAAGGGTAGTATGCTACGGTGGTTGACAGTTGAGATCTCATGAGAAGAACTACCGTACCCTTGATTTGTAATTGGCTGCTATAGTGCTCATACTTAAAACTTGATGGAATTATCTGCTTGGAGAGAGGTTTGAGTTTTACATGGACCTTAAATATCTCAAGTATCTGTTCTCGTAGAAGGATCTCAATTCGAGACAGTAGAGATAGATGGAGTTCCTAGAGTCCTATGATTTTGAGATTGCTTATACCCCTGGCAAGGGTAGTGTAGTGGCGGACGCGTTGAGTAGGAAGAGGATGACTTTGAGTCCACTATTCGTAGAGAGGCATAGTTTGGAGTACATATCGACCTTCGATTTTAGGCCATCTATGGATCGTACACCTGGTTTGTTGGCATCCTTAGAGGTGTGACCTACTCTTATGAATCAGATAGGATCTTCGCATCGAGAGGACCCATAGATAACACACATCTTGGAAAGGCTCTGTAACACCCAATATTTTTAAGATAATAAAATAAGAATAACTTAATTAAATATTCAGAATTGAGTAAAGCGGACTATGCCATTACATCCATCTCGAAATTCTGGTCAAGATAGACACCTGATTTGCGTAAAACAGATATCGTATGAAGAAGTTATGAGCGTTAGAAGTTTAAATACATATAAGGAGCCTATATGTATATATATTAAATAAATATATCCAGAAAATTTGAAAATCAGTTCAAAAATCAAAATTTCGCGAGAGGGAAAATCTGGAGGGAAAATGACCCATTGGGGGTCGACCTGGGGGGGGGGGGGGTCGACCCACCAACAAGGCGGTCGAACCATAGGTCGACCCACCCCAAGGGGGGTCGACCCCACCACGGATTAGGAACTTTCCCCCGACGTGGATGGTTCTGATATTTTATTTTAAAATCCGTGGGGCCTGGTTTCTCTGATACACCTATAAATAATTCTGTAGAGCTAACCATGAACCTCATATTTCTGAGACTACGTTGAGGCTTTGCCATTCTTTCCTCTTCCCAAATCTATTCAGGAAATTAGTTAGGAAAATTCTGAATCCAGATCTGAAGAAAAGGAACGAGTGTTTGTAAATGGGTGTTCATATCTCTAAACGAAGTAATGCAACTTTCTAGATCCGATCTATTCAAATTTCTTCCTCTTCCTTTCCTTTCTCTTTTAATGAAAATAATCTATCCATGGTCGTTAGGTTTTGAATCCGATTAAGGGAAAAACCATGGATGCTAAAACTGGATCGGATCCAGAATTGGGAAAGCATACGAGGTGAGTAGGTTTAAGCTATATCCTTTCAGATAATAATATGTTATCATTTAGCATTCCCCTTTTTATTAATTGTGAAATTTCCAGATTAATTATAAATTATTGTATAACAAGTTGAGAGGTTAATATGAATAATTCATATGTTGAATCAGTTAAAGTATTGGAATGATTACATGTTGAACAAACTTATTAGAATATGGGTAATGTCTACTGTTGTTATAATTGTATGATTCACTTGTGGCGTATTATTGAGTAAATGACATGTTAACCTGTTAGATTTGAACAATAACCTGATTGAATGTTTACATGTCAAAATAGAGTTAAACACATGTAAAAAAGGACATGCGACAAAATATTGGCATAATTTGGCGACATATAAATTAGATTGCATTAAACATATGAAAAGGAGAATATGCCTAAAATTTACATGAAATAGGAATAATTGTTAAAAAACGAACATGCCTAGATTCACAGTGATATGACACTGTAACACCCTTAGACACGAGGTTAGATTGCACTTGTGAAGGAAGTCTGCCCGGAACCGCCTGACATATCCAACATTCACAAGTGGTAAGTCTAATTTGAGGGGTCTAAGTGCATAATTAAAACATGTAATGGTGCTAAGACACGAGGTTAATCAACATGTGGTAGAAGTCTCCCCGGACCCGCCCGCCAGCATCTACAAGTGTAGGCTTAATGTGAGAGGTCTTGTGCATATATATATACACACACACACACACACACACACACACACACACATATATATATATATATATATATATATGTATATAACAAGACATAAATAAATGGCAATGATGGTAACTAAATGTCTAACTTAGAAAATAAGAAAGGAAGGGATGTAATGAACTGAGTTAGTGCGATGCGAAGGAAAAGTGATGTATTTCCCTAAATGACCTATTTCTGAGAACGTGCTTGCAAGTATGCCACAGTGAATAAGTAGAAAAATGAAAGAAATTACTTACCACCACAGATTTATATGGGAATACATTATGAAAATAAATCACCGATTCCTTTTATACATCAAACTGATAAGGTGCATGAAGTGTTTTCCTTAATTAAAATAAGGAACATATATTACAACGAAGAATACTGGAATACAACTGTAAAAGAAAATGGTTTAAAAGGGGAATGATAATCACTTATTATAAATAATTAACATTAATAAGAATGTTGTAAAATAGGTAGACTTGTCTTAGGGACAAGTGAAGATTATAACTTAGGCTATAATAAACTTGTACGAAAATGGGATAACTGGTGAAATGAGATAAGGGACACTTAATTGTAAATTAAGTAATCAATAAATGGGGAAAGCCGGAAACCAGTTGATATAAGGGGGAAAATATATGAAATATGATAAGTTGTGCTTGATTATAAAGTAAGTAATCTGTAAACTTGGAAGTCTAAAACCCGCTGATAAGAATAACATGTTTAGACTTGTCCTAAGGACAAGAGGAAATTATAACATAGGTTATAATAAATGGGTAGAGAAACTTATTAATGGGCCTTAGTTAAGAGAACTAATAAGTAAAATTTGATAATTTGTAGTATTAGTGTAAATTGAATTTATGTTAAATGAGAAAGAATGAGGAAAACTTATGAAATGCAATAAGTTATATTTAATCATAAATGGTAAGTTACATGTTAACTAGAAAACATGTGAATTGAGATATACTTAATAACTTATTAAGTAGAACATGTTATTGTAACCTTGAAGTCAAACAAAATATGAAAGGGATTGTGGGTTACAGGCCTTGGACTACAATCTAGAGAATAACATGTTGTGGGCTTATTGACAACTTAAGTGGGTTAAGTTATATAACGAAAATTAATAAGCAAGAGGAACTTGGTAACCTGATTAAGAATTCAATATGAAGGAGAATCACCAAGTTAAATGGAAACATGATGAGGTAAGACAAGCGCGTGAAAGATTGTTTAGACATAGGGTCTAACAACATATTAAAGTGAGGCGCTTGGACCAGTCCGCACGTTTGAGGGTGAATAACCCAACGGGGTTGATCATCGTGGTGTTATAAGGCATGAGGGGAGTGTACATTTGTCTGATTATTCTGTCGGCTTTGAAGGACTGGAAGGGGAAGCACGCAGCTTCCTGAGATATGCAAGGTGTTCCTAGTAGTCCTTTGTGTGTTGGCATATGTTTAGGCTGTGCTCGCAGAGGTTGGGTCTGCACGTAACTACTAGGTGGGTGGGCCTTGACTGTAAAAGTAGCTATGCAGTCAGAATGTAGTGACATGGTGACACCAGGGTGATTCAGCGGTCGCCTCAACGAGGAGGCGAAGGGTCACGACCAACAAGGATAGTAGATCGTCGGATACCCGTCATCGGAAGCCAGTGGGATGCGAAAATACTAGAGCTAAAACAAATAGGCCATTCACCTTTCACTATCGGGGTACAATGGTTGAGGGAAGATGCCAAATGGATGTTTAGATTGTTTTTAGGGGCAATCGTTTAGCTCTTGTAGTCTTTACGAGTTTGAGGGAGGGGCCGAGGTAGGGCCATAGCCACAGTGAAAATAGACCCTAGGAATATCTGTATATGGAGTCTCTTAAAAACGGGCTTGTATAGATATGGAAAAGATCATGACCGAGTTCTGTGTTTCTTGTATTGCCCTGCCACGGAACTCGGTGCACATTAGAGGACGTGCGGTTAAGGCATCGAGCTACAATTGACGATACATATATGGGACAGTTTTGATACATGCATGTCGGCTCTGGGTGGTGTATCATAGATTTGAGGGAATTACTCCGGTATGAAATCTGATTCGATCGACGATGGCAGTCTGTACGCTTACATAGCATAGTATTGACATATATACGAAGAACGTAACATTGTTATATAAAGATCCGTACGTCATTACGATGTAGGATGAGGGGCTGCATATATTTCAGTGGTATTACGGTGGAGACCGTGCGAGTAAGGTACCATGGAGTGTACCTTAATATTGGGGGTAGCTACATATATACTATATTAGGTTAATCCACTAGGAAGTAAATGGGTATGATGTGTGTGTAAGCCTTGAGTGCTATTAACCCAAATAACCTAATAAATAAGAAAATGTGATTGAACGATATATGTAGGATTATCCAAAGTGTATAATATAAATCCAGTCACCAGAACTTGCGTTCTGACCCCCCTCCTCGTAACATACTCGTAGGTTAGATTTGTGAAAGAGGCATGATAGCTTTGGATACTGGTTAGACAGGATTATTACTACCGTAAGGCTATACTTTGAGTATATTATATTTTATCCATTCTACTGTGAGATATTTTCCTTTCTTTGACATATTTTATGTCTCTGTCTTTTCTGTAGGATATCAGAGCAAACTAACCTGAGTTTCGAAAGATTGGAATTTAAAAAAATTCGGTCTATCGGAAATCGGGTTGTTATCTGGTATCAGAGCTTAGGTTTAGGATTCCTGTATAAATAGTGAGCGAACGTATTTGTATTTTAAAAATATAAATATATTATATGTATACCTTGATCCATAGAGAAACCCACTAAATAGAAAGAGTATAATATGGTAAGAAATGGGATGCTTGTTTTGTACACTGAAGGAAAGAATATGGAAATTTAAGACCCTTAGGAAGTTTGGGGTGGGAAGTGTACAATATACTTTGTATGGAAGAAGGATAAATCCTATATGTTGGTATTTCGGATTAGTGGGTTTAGCGGTAAAACCTTATAAATTGGAAAAGGTTGAAATAAGAAAAATGGATTAAGAATATATAGTTGAGATAATTGACCTTGGGGAGTGTCTAGGAAAGCCTAGAAAATTGGAAACCCACTTTGAGTTTAACCCCATTGTTAACTTTTAATAACTTGAAATTATAAAAGTTTTGGGAGAATGGCTTATGGTGTTTTCAAGTTTTAATCTTAAAAGTTGTAGTTTTAAAATATGTAAGGAAGTACATATTGGGTTTTAAAGTAAAATGGGGTATTTTGTAAATAATGATTTCTTGTGAAATTTTTTGTCTAAGATAAAATTCTCTTAATAAAAGGTGCACATTATAGAGCATGTATAGCTCTCTAGTTTTCTTGTTATAATTCATACAAGAATTTTTGATAAAGAAGGATTTGAGATACCTATCCTTACGACAACCCTTTTTGATAAATTATTTTAACAAGATAATTTTGATGGGTGGACAAAATAAGTTGTAGAAATTAAGAATAGAGCAGTTGGTTGCACCTTGTAGGAAGAGACTGAATTGACCTTATTGGCAAGAACCTGTTGTAAACCCGATTGAGGAATAGTTGTCCTTATTTACTCCATTTTTTGAGATTCGAAAAAAATGATTTACATTTTAATTATGATGACCTGTTTTTATGGTTTGGCAAAAGTGAGTTTTGAAGGGAAAAATAAGGTTTTGACACTTTTAAATTTCTAGAAGTTTTAAAAGGATGGATATGTAAGGATTAGTGCCTAGGAAAGACGGGAAAAGTTTTGAGGCTATAAAGTAAATAGCGAGAATTATCTTGGAATAATAGTGAGTTCCCATAGAATGCGTAAGCACTGGAAAGTGTTAACCGACCTTTTGGTCTGGTTCATAAAAGTACGCAAGACACGCTCGACTCAGCATATCACGTGATATTACAGCCTAGAGGCGTTGCCCGTACCAGAAGACCTGAGTCTAGCCTCCAACAGAATGTCGCGTCCCTCGAACGCGACCACCATCAGTATCTATTCGCAGCCGAGCCGAAGGCGAGCCGTGCTCCGAGCCGAAGGCAAGCAGTCCAGTGGGTTCGGGCGCAGCGCCGATGGGGGTTCGCGGCCCTACAGTCCCGACGGCGATCGACCTAACCGGTTAGGTCGAAACTGTGGGCACCACCCGATTCATCTGATTTCTGCCAACAAGTGTGTTTCCCAGAATTACCAGATTGACTCAAAGTCGGGGATTCAGCCAACAACTTCCATGAACCTCGCCGCTCCTCCAAACATTGTCAAACCAAGACCTCGCATCCCGAAGAGTCGCAAGTCCAAGTCTCGAACCCCTAGCCCGTGTGCATACAAAATTCGTACCTCTCCGGGTTCGAAATTCGAACCCCCTCCGGGTTTGAAGTTCGAACCCCTTCGGCTGCAAATGTCGAACCCCTCCGGTTTCGAATTTCGTACCCCAAGGGGTGCGAAATTCGCACCCCAGGCAGGTTCGAAATATGTGCAGATGAGCTCGAAATTTGTGCATGTGGTCCCTATTTCAACCTAATCCTACCTACTCCTACCTACTCCCACTTCTATTAATAGCCCATGGCCTCACACTTCAAAGGGGTTGGATTTTCTTCACTTGAGACCCCCTCAGAGTTCATGAGCCTCGTTAATGGCATCTCCTACTTGAGGAAGAAGGAGAATTAAATATCCTTTTTCCCCAATACCTAGCATATTTCAATTATGAAAGTGAATGTAATGAGCATGGCTCTACCTTGTAATTCTTGAGTGATTAATAAAAGTTCAACATCCTTCCAAAGTGGACGTAGAACTAATCTACGGCCAAACCACTATAAATACTTGTGTCATTTACCGCTTTCTCTTACTTAGTCTTGCGACCAAATTAACTATTCCTAGTATAATAGGAATCTATGGTGTTTACGACATTTTTTGCCGTCAACAGAAAGCCTAGGGTGTTGCTTGAAATAATTGTTGGTACACAGCTAGGATTAGTAGTGACTACTAGATAGTAAAGGGTGAGTAAGTGTTTAGATCCTGTTGCTAATTTTCTTGTTATGGGTAAAACCTGTTACTACACTTCTATTGGTATCATTCCATTATTTTGTTCTTGTTAGGGTAACACCTAAACCTGTCGTAAATCCCATGATTTGGACTTTCCTGTCTGAAGGGGACATAGTCCCGAGATTCTTAACCCTTGGTAGTAGCTGTGTAGGGTGTTTGTTCTCCTATTTTAGTTGAAAGACTAGAAGCTTATTTAAATTTGATCTAAGATAGAATAATTAAATAAGCTAAGAAAAGAGAAAAGGTACAACTAAAAAGGAAACAAAAAATTCAATAAAGCAACAAACATGATAAGTTATGAGAAAAGATGGATAAAGATAAAGATTTCCAAGATAAGACGAAAAAGAAAATCAATAACAAAAGAAAATTTCTTATATGGGTTGTGCTTGGATAGGAAAATAGGGGGAATCTTTATAAATAGTTTCATAAAATCCAAGTACAATTGGAAAAAAGGTATATAAAAGAAAACCGGAAGATGTGAAATTTTCCGTTTTCCACCTTTTCGTAACATAAGAAATCGAATTTAGAAAATTAGATATTTCTGAAATTCAAAAAATAAAGCTGGTTGGTACGATTATGGATGCAACAATTGGATGAACTACGCTCTTGCTCAGTAAGAGTGTGGGAAAATTTGGATGAAAAATTATTTTGATTTTCAAAATATTTCATTCATATAGAACTGCTAGTATATTTAGGATGTGAGCATCAAGTTTATAAAATAGATTTTTGAAAAATTTGCATACACATAGGAGGTACCGCTTAGGCATACATGCATTATTATGTTGTACTTCACTTTGCACAAGTGCACAATGTTTGCAAAAACTGGATGCACACATGATGGATGTATATTATGCGAGGGGTTAATTGATTTTTACCCTTATCAAATTTCGAAGACGAAATTTCGTAAGGGTGCGAGAATGTAACACCCCGTATTTTTAAGATAGTAAAATAAGAATAACTTAATTAAATATTCAGAATTGAGTAAAATGGACTGCGCCATTACGTGCGTCTCAAAATTCTTGTCAAGATAGACAATTGCTTTGCGTAAAACGGACTGCATATGAAGAAGTTATGAGCGTTAGAAGTTTATATTCATATAAGGAAATTTGTGTGTGTGTGTGTGTGTATATTGAATAAATATATCCAAAAAATTCGAAAATCAGTTCAAAAATCAAAATTTCGCAAGCGGGAAAATCTAGAAGGAAAATAACTAGTCGGGGGTCGACCCACCAACAGAGTGGTGGACCCATGGGTCGACCCACCCCAAGGGGGGTCGACCCCTCAGCGGATCTGAAATTTTCCCCCGACGTGGATGGTTCTGATATTTTATTTTGAAATCCAAGGGGCTTGGTTTCTCTGATACACCTATAAATAAGTATGTATAGCTAACCTTAAACCTCATATTTCTGAGATTACGTGGGGGCTCTTCCATTCTTTCCTCTTCTCCAATCTATTCAAAAAATTAAGAATATTAGTTAGGAAAATTCAGAATCCAGATCTAAAGAAAAGGAATGAGTGTTTGTAAATGGGTGTTCATATCTCTAAACGAACTAAGGTAACTTTCTAGATCCGATCTATTCAAATTTCTTTCTCTTCCATTCCTTTCTCTTTTAATGAAAATAATCAATCCATGGTCGTTAGGTTTTGAATCCGATTAAGGGAAAAACCATGGATGCTAAAACTGGATCAAATCCAGAATTAGGAAAGCGTACGAGGTGAGTGGGTTTAAGCTATAACCTTTTAGCTAATAATATGTTATCGTTTAGCATTCCCTTTTTTATTAATTGTGAAATTGCTAGATTAATTATAAATTATTGTATAACAAGTTGAGAGGTTAATATGAATAATTCATATGTTGAATCATTTAAAGTGTTGGAATGATTACATGTTGAACAAACTTGTTAGAATATGGGCAATGACTACTGTTGTTATAATTGTATGATTCACTTGTGGAATATTATTGAGTAAATGACATGTTAACCTGTTAGATTTGAACAATTACCTGATTGAATGTTTACATGTCAAAATAGAGTAAAACACATGTTAAAAAGGACATGCGACAAAATATAGGAATAATTTGGCGACATGTAAATTAGATTACAGTAAACATATGAAAAGGAGAATATTCCTAAAATTTACATGAAATAGGAATAATTGTTAAAGAACGAACATGCCTAGATTCACAGTAATTTGGCACTGTAACGCTCTTAGACACGAGGTTAGATTGCACTTGTGACGGAAGTCTACCCGTAATGGCCCGGGATATCCAACATTCACAAGTGGTAAATCTAATGTGAGGGGTCTAAGTGCATAATTAAAACATGTAATGTGCTAAGACACGAGGTTAAGTCAACTTGTGGTAGAAGTCTACCCGGACCCGCCTGACAAATCCAGCATCCACAAGTGTTGGCTTAACGTGAGAGGTCTATTGCATATATATATATCTGTGTGTGTATAACAAGATATGAATAAATGACAATGATGGTAATTAAATGTCTAACCCAGCAAATAAGTAAGTAAGGGATGTAATAGACTGAGTTAGTGCGATGCAAAGGAAAAGCGATGTATTTCCCTAAATGACCTATTTCTGAGAACGTGGTTGCAAGTAAGCCACAGTGAATAAAGTAGAAAAAGGAAAGAAATTACTTGCCACCACGGATTTAGATGGGAATATGTTATGAAAATCAATCACTGATTCCTTCTATACATCAAACTGATAAGGTGCATGAAGTGTTTTCCTTAATTAAAATAAGGAACATATATTATAACGAAGAATACTGAAATACAACAGTAAAAGAAAATGGTTTAAATGGGGAATGATAATCACCTATTATAAATAATTAACATTAATGAGAATGTTGTATAATAGGTAGACTTGTCCTAGGGACAGGTGAAGATTATAATTTAGGTTATAATAAACTAATAAGGAAATGGGATAACTGGTGAAATGAGATAAGGGACACTTAAGTGTAAATTAAGTAATCAGTAAATGGGGAAAGACGGAAACCAGTTGAGAAAAGGGGGAAAATATATGAAATATGAGAAGTTGTACATAATTATAAATTAAGTAATCTGTAAACTTGGAAGTCTGAAACCCGTTGATAAGAATAACATGTGTAGACTTGTCCTAGAGACAAGAGCAAATTATAACATAGGTTATAATAAATGGGCAGAGAAACTTATTAATGGGCCTTAGTTAAGAGAACTAAGTTAATAAGTAAACAACAATAAGTTGTAGTAACAGTGTAAATTGAATTTATGATTAAATGAGAAAGAATATGGTAAACTTATGAAATGAAATAAGTTATATTTAATCATAAATGGTAAGTGACATGTTAGTTAGAAAACATGTGAATTGAGATATACTTAATAACCTATTAAGTAGAACATGTTATTGTAACATTGAAGTCAAACAAAATGTGAAAGGGATTATGGGTTACAAACCTTGGACTACAATCTAGAGAATAACATGTTGTGGGCTTATTGATAAACTTAAATGGGTTAAGTTATATAACTGAAATTAATAAGCAAGAGGAACTTGGTAACTTAATTAAGAATTCAATATGAAGGAAAATAACCAAGTTAAATGGAAACTTGATGAGGTAAGGCAAGGGCGTAAAAGAATGTTTAGACATAGGGTCTAACAACATATTAAAGTGAGGCGCTTGGACTTGTCCGCACGTTTGAGGGTGAATAACCTAACAAGGTAGAACATCGTGGTGTTATAAGGCACGGGGGGAGCACACACTTATTTGATTATTTTGTTGGCTCCGAAGGACTGGAAGGGGAAGCACGCAACTTCATGAGATACGTAAGGTGCTCCTAATAGTCCTCTGTTTGGTGGCATATGTTTAGGCTATGCTCACAGAGGTTGGGTCTACGTGTAACTACTAGGTGGGTGGGCCTTGACTGCAAAAGTGGCTATGCAGTCAGAATGCTGTGACGCGGTGACACCAGGGTGATTCGGCAGTCGCCTCAACGGAGAGGCGAAGAGTCATAACAACCAAGGATAGTAGATCTTCGGATACCCGTCATCGACAGCTAGTGGGATGCGAAAAGACTAGAGCTAAAACCAATAGACCATTCATCTTTCACTATCGGGGTACGGTGGTTGAGGGAAGATGCCAAATGGATATTTAGATTGTCTTTTTAGGGGCATTCATTTAGCTCTTGTAGTCTTTTAGTTGAGGGAGGGGCCGAGGTGGGGCCATAACCACCGTGAAAACGGACCCTAGGAATATCTCTATATAGAGGCTATTAAGGACGGGCCTGTACAGATATGAAAAGCTCCGACCGAGTTCAGTGTTTCTTGTATTGCCCTGCCACGGAACTCGATGCACATTAGAGGACGTGCAGTTAAGGCATCGAGCTACAATTGACGATAAGTATGTGGGACATTCTAGATACATGCATGTCAGCTCTGGGTGGTGTATCGCAGACTTGAGGGCATTACTCCGGTATGAAATCTGCTTCGATCGACGATGGTAGTCCGTACGCTTACGTAGTATAGTATTGACAGATATATGCGGAATGTAAAATTGTTATATAGAGATCCATATGTCACTCCGATGTAGGATGAGGGACTGTGTATATTTCAGTGGTATTACGGTGGAGATCGTGCGAGTGGGGTACCATGGGGTGTACCTTAATATTGGGGGTAGCTACATATAAACTGTATTAGGTTAATCCACTGGGAAGTAAATGGGTACGACGTGTGTGTAAACCTTGAGTGCTATTAACCCAAGTAACATAATAAATAAGAAAATGTCATTGAATGGTATATGTAGGATTATCCAAAGTGTATAATTTAAATCCAGTCACCAGAACTTGTGTTTTGACCCCCTCCTCATAACATACTCGCCGGTTAGATTTGTGGCAGAGGCATGATAGCTTTGGATACTGCTTAGACAATATTATTACTACGGTAAGGCTATACTTTGAGTATATTATATTTTATCCATTCCTCTTTGAGATTTTTTCTGAGCTCTAACATATTTTATGTCTCTTTCTTTTCTACAGGATATCAGAACAAACAAATCCGAGTTTCGATAGATTGGAATTTTGAAAAAAATACGATCTGTCGGAATTCGGGTTGTTACAGGCTCAGTGGAGGGGAGACTTCTAGTCACCTCAGTAGATACTCCACGGATGATAGAGGTGGCTACGAAGCGAATGGAGTCTTTGTGTTCCCCGGGTTGGAAATCTATTGAAGACGGTCCTTGAAGAAGCCCATCATTCTAGGATGACTATCCATCTGGGTGGCGATAAGATGTATAGAGATACGAAGAGGTTTTTCTTTTGGGCTGAGATGAAGAAAGATGTATCGAAGTTTGTATCTCGATGTTTTGTTTGCCAGCAAATTAAAGCTGAGCAGAAGAAGCCTGGTAGCTTGCTTCATCCTTTGGAGGTACCACAGTGGAAGCAGAAGAGCATCTCTATGGATTTCATCGATGGTTTGCCTAGATCGAGGAATGGCAACACCATTATCTTGGTTATAGTAAACAGGCATACTAAGAGCGCACATTTCATTCCTGCTAAGAGTAAGAGAATGGAAACATGGTTACCATCAGTTTGTCTTCGTGAGATAGTCTGTCTACATGGAGTACCTTCTAGCATAGTAAGTGATCGTAACCTCATCTTCACTAGTGAGTTCTGGAAGAGCCTACAGGAGGCATTAGGTACACAATTATGTTTGAGCACCGCGTATCACCCTCAGACCAATGGGCAGACTGAGAGGGTGAATAAAGTTCTTGAGGATCTTTTGAGGCTATGTATCCTAGACTTCAGAGGGAATTGGGAGGAGCATCACCCGTTGGTTGAGTTCGCCTACAACAATAGTTATCAGGCTAGTATAGGCATGGCACCCTTCGAGGCACTGTACAGACAACCTTGCAGATCACCTACTTGGTGGGAGTCTACGGATATGCTTGTACTTGGACCTGAGATGATTAGAGAAACTTCAGAAAAGATTGATCTTATCAGCAGATGCATGAAGGCAGTTCAGGACATGCAAAAGCGCTAGACAGATTATAGAAGGATTGATATTGAGTTTAAGGTAGGAGACATGGTTTTCATCAAAGTATCATCTCTGAGGAACGTGGTTTGCTTTGGATCTGTAGGGAAATTGGCGCTAAGGTTTGTAGAACCATTTCCTATAGTGGAGAGGATAGGTCAAATGGTCTATAGGGTGAGACTACCAGAGAGGTTGGAGGGTGTTTATGATGTTTTCCACATTTCTCATTTGTGGAAATGTCTACACGATACAACAGAGGTAGTTGAGCAGAACATGCTTGCGGAAGTAGATGTAGAAAGGGGAGCGACAGTTAAACAAGCTCGTACCCGTATACTTGGATCAAAGGTTAAGAAACTACGTAATAGAGAGGCTCGATGAAAGATTAATAGGGAGAAGACAGCGAGGATGCAACTTGGGAGACTGAAGACAAGATTTGCGCTTCATACCATTTTCTTTTCAAGGGTATATTCTTAACTTCTTTTTCTAAGCTTTTATTCGTACTTGCTTCTGTTATTTGAGTATATCCTATCGATCGAAACTTCGACCAATAGGTAGGAGACCAATGGATGTAAACATGTGTTTGAGATATGTTACGTTTGATGGATGCAAGTGGATGTAAGTGTTTGCTAGTGGTTGCTCGTGGAAGCATATACACAGACTGGGCACTAGATCGTCTCAAAGCACTCTCATACTACATATGGATGTGTGTGCATTTTTTTCTTTTTAATGAAAGGAAGTGGATGTATCATCAAACAGATGTTGCATTTGGATGGGTGATTGTGGACCCATATAGCGTTTACATGATATACTAGGACTATTTGCATACATGTTGGATTCATGGCACTAACATACATTGCATTAAGGAGGTTGACCGAATCAGTAGACTGCCTGAATTTTTGCATTAGCATAGGGACATATATACACACATTTGCATATGTTCATACAAGCCTTAGAAATCTCTTAAGGACATTGGATGCCTGTGGATGATGGATGAGTAGATGATTGTAGGTGGATGTGGTACACATTCTTCCAAACTTGGAGATTTCGAGGACGAAATCCTTTAAGTAGGGGAGAATACCACACCCCGTAATTTTAAAGGACATCACTAACAATAAACTAAAGAATACTCAATTAAATATTGGGAATTAAGTAAAATGGAGTGCACCATTGCGCTCGCATCAGAATTCTGGTTAAGATAGACTCCGAGTTTGAGTGGAACGAACATCGTATGAAAAAGATATAAATCTTAGAATTTTGTATACGTATAAGAGACACACACACATATCTATATATATATATATAAGTCAAAACCGAAATTTAAATCAGTTCAAAATACGAAGCGGGAAAAAGAGGGGGGCGTAGGCGGGAAATCGACCCGTTAAGGTTCGACCCATGCCTAGTCTGGGTCGACCTACGGGTCGACCCAAGGGCAAGTGGGTCGACTCATGAGTCAACCCAGGGGGGTGGGTCGACCCCTATGAGATCTGGCCGAATTCTTCTTTTTGAACTTGAACTTGTTTTCTTGCTGGGTTCGTTGGAGATAGCCTATATAAAGGGCATCATTTCTATTGTTTTCCTACACCTAAAGCAATGGAGACAATGAGATGCTACCTCTGCTTGGATTGAATTAGACTATCTTTTTAACATTAGCCTATATACATATATCAGAAATATTTCTTGTGCATGGATCTAATCTCTATGAGTTCATGTTACTTTTAGATATAAAAAATTTAATAGTAACCCTGACATGTTTATAAATCTGGATTTGAACCTATGCCCATTAAGAAACTGATTCATACCTAAACAGTTTTGTTATAGTTACATATATATTCTTCTATACACATGTTCTGTTATTCAGTTCTTATATACCTATCTATGTTATTTTGTACCTATTACTGTTCTTCTCTCTCCCTCATTCCCTTTTTATTTTTATAGCCTAGGCTACCTTCGAGCTTAGGCCAATATCGCTGAAATATGCGTACGAACGGAATTGGGGTAAATCAGGAATGATTGGCAATGATAAGTTGGGGGCATATCTTGTACTATGAATCATGACTGGAATTTGGGGGCATAACCTTTACTATGAAATATGACTAAAATTTAGGGGAATATAAATCTGTAGGCTTAATTTAAAGATTTAACAGAACATGTTACTGAAACTGTAGGTAACCTGTGAAACCTGTTTAATCTGTTGGTGTTATGTAAACCTGTTTAATTTGTTGAGGTTAAATAAACCTGTTAACTTGTGAAACTTAACTTGTTAATCAGTGGGGGTTAGACGAAATTGTTAACCTGTGTAACTTAACCATCTACAGATGAAATCCTATGGCCAAGTCTAACTGCGAGAAAATAGATGTGCCAACAAGCTGGTCAAACAGATCGTCAATCCTCGGAAGTGGGTGTCTGGTTTTCTTGGTGAGCGTATTCAACTCCGTGTAATCCACATATAGGCGAAGCGAGCCATCTACCTTAGTTGCGAAGACGACTTGAGCACCCCATTTTGATATACTTGTCCTAATAAACCCCTTATCAAGTAGCTCCCCTACTTGCTTGCTAAGCTCCCTCCTTTCCCTAGGAGCCATGTGGCGCACAGGAAATGCAACTAGCTTCGCATTATCCACCAAATATATCCGGTAATCAATCTCAAGCTTCGGAGGGAAGCCCCTAACCTCATCAAAAACATCCAGATACTCATAGACTACAAGTACAAATCGCAAATCATCGATAAAAGCATCAAGTGATTCTAGGAAACTAAGCATGAAAGACCCCTTTGGGTCACAGGAAATCTCGAGAGTCCTCCCTCGGCAAGTCAAAAGTCTAACGACCCTCCTCTCGTAGCCTAGAATGACACCATAAATGGCTAGACAATCCATCCCTAGAGTCAGACCATAACCGATAAAACCAAGCACATATGCATCCCACTCAAACTCGACGCCCAACACAAATATCTTCAAACCCCGACATACCATTGACAGATGAGCCATGCCCCCAATGGGATTTGAGATAATAACGAGATCAGAAACAATACTTGTAAGAAGGTGCAAAGACTCGAACACAGAATCAGATATAATAGAGCGAGAAGCGCCAGAATCAAAAAGATTTCTAACTGGATGATCAAAAAGGGAAATCAAACCTTCAACAGAAACTATCCTACCACTGTCCAGTCCGCTAGCCATGAAAGCATGCACCTGCCCTCCAGAAGGTCCTGTCCTTTGCCCATGTCCTTGTTTATTCTGACATTCCCTATAAGAATGTCCAGCTCCTTGACACCTGAAACAAGCCTTCTTCCTTTTTCTGGAATCCTTGACCACATGACCCAAGCTCCCACAACCATGATATTCCTTCTTATTCGGAGTCATGCCGTTCCTTCCACCTTTCTTTTGCTATCGTTTCTTGGGCCACACCTTCTTGTTTTGCGTCTCATCGGTCTTGGCCTCTTTTTTCTCATCCTTGCCCTCTTCATGCATCAGTGCCAGGTCAAAAAGTCCTTCAAAAGTTGCTCCCATAGGTATGTGAGATAATGCCAATGCTTGGAGAGGCTGATTCAACCCTCTTGCAAACCTTAAAGCTTTCTTGTGCGTGGTTTTCACCAGTTCTAGACCAAACCTTGCCAGTTGATTAAACTTATTGACATACTCTTTAACAGACATACTTCCTTGCTTAAGTGCCAAGAATTTCTCCATCTGCATACTCTCTTCAGCCTGAGAAAGAAACTTCGCCTCGAACCTTTGTCCGAAATCAGCCCAATTATCTACTAAATGCCCTGCTTGCATCACTTCCCACCAAAAAAAAGCCTCGTCCTTAAGCTACCATACGACCAACTGTATCTTCCTACCATCGTCGACCTCAAAAAGTCTAAATAAGTTCTCTTTCTTTCGCAACCAATTTTGGGCTTCCACAAAGCTTTCAGTTCCACAGAATGGTTTTCCTCCCATATCAAAGAAATCCTTGCATATATTAGAGAAATTATTTTCTCGCAGAGGAGAAGGGGCAAGGACTGCAGCTAGGGGAGGGCATCTTCTTGGCCTCCGGTAGGCGCCATAGCCTCACGATACCTACGGAACCAAACCGGTATCTGAACGCCTCGGGAAGATTTGGTTCCCAGACACGTTGAAAAGAAAAGGAAAAAGGGGTTCAAATAGACTTTTCTTTGAAAATACTTTTCTTTTGAAAACTATTTCAAAATCTTGTAACCTTCAGGTCTGATACCAAATGTGACTCCCCACATCCGTTAATGTCACTCTTTATCAGAATGCATTAAGTTCCATGAAGCATTTTAGGTAAAGAGAAACATAATATCACAAGATAAATATATAAAATAGAAGCGGAAATTTAAAACTTTATTTTTCAACAAAAAACATCATGGCCTTGAAATCCAATTACAACATCAGACTAAAACACTAGAACAAAATACATCAAATTAAAAACATATATCTTGTGCTAAAAACCATCAGAGTACAGAAATGAAAAACCATAATCCCCATAAGTAGACAAGTTGTCAAAGGATACATCAAAGCAGATCCAGATCCAAGCTGAAACATAAGAGAGAAAGTCCTTATCACGCTCAGGCATTCCTACCCTGAGAACCTGCGGGGGGGGGGGGGAGGAAAGAGAGAAAAGAAAAGTAAACGGTCCAGACATAAAGTCTGGCGAGTCCAGTGACTTTTAGCATATAAAGAAATAAGAGTATCAAGACAGTAAAATAAACTGGAAGATAGATAACTGTAATATATAACAGGTACAAACAGGATGGGCAGGATAAACAGGGCTTCTCAACTACTTTCTCTGCACCAATACTAGCATACCGAATTAAGTATTTTTCAATTGCTTAATAGGAACAGAATGATACCTATAGAAATATAATGGCAGACTTAGGTGTACTTCTAGTAAAGGGTTTTACTCCAAACAGAAATAACAGGTATCCCAACAGAAATAATAGTTGTTACCCTAAATAGAAATAACAGGTACCTAAACAGGAAGGATTATATGTACCCTAATTTTTACCCTAAGAGATCGGCTCCCTAACACGTAAATACCCTGGGTCGGCCCCATAGTAGGGTGTATTACTTCCTAAAGTGGCAACCTGCAGAAAGACACAGACCTATTTACAAGTATTACAGCAGCTTATATTCCTATGTAGGCCAGACTCATGCACACACATGACCCCGTTGGAACGCGCCATCAGAACACCCCTTCCTAGATAAACCTCTTACGATTATCTCAGTAAGCGTGCCCTGACCTCTACCTAGTGCGGGGTCCCCATTTAATACTAAAATGGGTTACAGACTAATATAGGTACCACACAATAGACAACATAAGTCAAAACGCTAAACTTGTGTTCCCAATCAACTAGGATTTCCACAGGTTAAGTCTTACAGCCTAACCCCCCCCCCCACAAATTCAACAGGTTAAGTTTTCATAGGTTAATAGTGTCCATACAACCCTAAAAGATTAAATAGGTTTACCTAACCCCAACAGAATAAACAGGTTTGCTTAACCCCATAGTTTTAAACGGGTTACATAGATGACACACAATTTCATTAATATGTTCCACTTAATCTTTGAATTAAGCCTATATATTTACATGTTCATACACCCCAAATTACAGTCATATTCCATAGTATAAGGTATGCCCCAAATTTCCCTTTTTTATTTTCATTCCAAATATTCCCCAAATTTCCCTTTTTTATTTTCATTCCAAATATTCCCCAATTTTCCCAATTTCGTTCATACGTATGTCTCTAACGAGATTGGCCTAGGTTCGAAGGTAGCCTTGGCTTATAAAACAAAAAGGGAATAAGGGAGGGGGAAGAACAAACACAGGCATAGAGTAACAGAAATATGCATAAATTAACAACTGAACAATAGAATAGGTGTATGGAAAATTACATGTAATCATGGCATATCTGTTTAGATATAAATCAGTTTCTTCACATGTATAGGCTCAGATCCGGTTTATTAACATGTTAAGGTTACTGTTAAATATTTATATCTAAAAGTAACATGCAATCACATAGATTGGATCAGAGTGAAAGAAATATCTCTAATATGTATAGGCTATTGTTGTAGAAGACAGTCTAATTCAATCCAAGACGAGGCAACATCTCCTTGTCCCCATTGTTTTTGGTGTAGAAAACAATAGAAATGTTGGCCATTATGCAGACTTTTTCCAATGAACCTAACAAACAAACAAGTCCAGGTTCAGAAAATGAACCTGGCCAGAGCTGGGTTGGGTCGGCCCCTGGGTCGACCCCAGGGTGGACACGCCCTTATGAGGGTCAACCCATAGGTCGACCCCCAACGGGTCTTATTCCCATGTTGGCCTCCCGCTCATTAAATTTGATTTATTTTGAAACTTTTGGTTTGACTTGTTTATATGTATCTTTCTAATATGTATACAAACTCAAACCTTTATATATTCTTCATGCTATGTCCGTTTTATGCAAACTCGGAGTCTATCTGAACCAGAATTCCAAGACGAACGGAATGGTACAATCCATTTTACTTAATTACCGACATTAAATTAAGTATTCTTTAGTTTATAAATGTTCTTTAAAATTACGGGGTGTTACAGTACACAACGGGGGTTACAACAATAACCCCATAAGCTACACCTTACATATATCAAAATCGATGAACTATAGTATTCAAAGCATCTTTTGAATTGGTTCCCCGCTCATCGCCTAATAAACCTGGGGGAACCTATATTTCACACAAATATTATGAAGGTTGCATATTAAAGGTTCCCTTTCAAACCCGGATGAGGCCCAAGGAATAGTTTGCGACGTACACCCACTCAAAAGGGTAGAATACAAATGCGGACGTCTTTGGAGAACGCGTCTTTGAGTAAAAGGGGATTATGTTACAAAACAAAATGAAATAGGAGAGTGATAAACAGAAGGTAGTTGTCAGAAACATTCTAATACTATCAACAACTTCACCTATTCAAAGCAAGGTTGTCCTAAACTAAAAGGACAAGGAAAAGCATAACTAAAATAAGAGCCATATCTGAATTGCTGGCATTTGAGGTTGAACAGGTTGTACTGATTCTTTCCAACCTTGGCTTGAGGAATCACCAGCTTTGGAAGAAATTCCCATTAAGCCTAAGTCAATATAAACATTCGAAATATCCGGATATATTTCTTTAGAAATGAAACACCCCAGCTCCGTTAGGGTCACCCACAAAGGGAATGCCTTAACTTTGGTGGATCATTTTAGGTAAAAGATGCAGATAAATTGCAAGAAAGGAAAATAAAGTCATTTTATAAACAATATGGTTCAACCAAGTTTTTACAACAGTTGTCTCAATCATACTTAAAAGTAATACATAGAACTTTTGTCTTAAATTAAAACATAAAGAAGCATTAAAACAACAGTAAGACAGCATAAATCACCAATAAGAGAGTATCCAAAGCCATAGCCCAAGGAAAAAGATTCCAAGCAATACATCTACTCTCTTCAAGCTAGATATGATCCGATCTAAGCTGAAGTGTTCCCTCCCTACGGGCCTGAGGGGGGAGGGGAGGGGAAACGGAAGAAAAGAAGACGAAAGAAAATGGGTCAGACATGTGTCTGGTAAGTCCAGTGACTATTTAGTATGTAAACAAGAAAAAGGGTTATGACATGAATAAACTGAATCTAGGACCACACCCTAGAAATAAGATAATAAGGCTGAATATGCTATCACACTCATTTCACTTCTCTGCACCACCTAACTAGTGTCCCAACTAGTAATCTATATAAAATGATCGTATTGTAATGTGATCCCAATCCCCGCAATTGTGGTAGCCTTCAGGTGTACATCTATCGTGAGGATTCCACCTCAATCTGCCTAATTGCCATGAACATGTTAGATGTACCCTTACTACTCTATCGATCGGCTCCTTACTCGTATTAATTTTTCCTTGTGTCTATGTCAATCGGCCTTCTCTTGCGTGTAGATACCGTGTGCTAGTCCCACCATAAGTTGTACCAATCCTTATGATAGCAACCCGACATGATTCAAGATGCACAGTGTATAACTACTGGTACCCAATGCCTGCTTTTTCCCACTCCGGAGTACGTGCATGCCCGTAAACCGTCGGAACTTACATTGATGTACCCCCTACAGCTGTTTTGACCACTTATAATCAGCCCAGTAATCGTGCCTCACCCTGCCTAGTTAAGAGTACCATGATACATCTATGTGGGTTACTGTTGAAATGGATTTCCTACTAGTTAAGTTTGTGGGCCTATACATACAAATATTACCCACCTACACGAGATGTACTTAACCCTCCCACTGATTCTAGCATGTTTACTTAACGGTTAAGTTTGTGGGCTATATGTACTAATACTACCTACCTACACGAGATGTACTAAACCCTCCCATCGATTCGAGTATGTTTATTTAACGATTAAGTTTGTGGGCCTATATGTACTAATATTACCCACCTACACGAGATTTACTTAACCCTCCTACACATTATGTCATATTGGTTAAGTGTTGTCCATTCATGTTAACTTAACCTACCCATTCATTGTGTCATGTTGGTTAAGTGTTTCTTATAAACTTAACTTCGTTCATTCATCAAGTTATATTGATTAAGTGTCATCAATCAATTCAAGTTAACTTAACCTACCTACTTGTCATGTTACTTTGGTTAAGTGTTGCCTTCTTGTGTTAACTTAACCCTACCACAAATCAAGTTATATTGGTTAAGTGTTGCCCTCTTGTGTTAACTTAACCTTTCCCATTCATGATGTCATGTTGGTTAAGTGTTTCCCCCTTGTTTTAACTTAACCTTACCACAAATCAAGTTATATTGGTTAAGTGTTGCCCCCTTGTTTTAACTTAACCTTACCACAAATCAAGTTATATTGGTCAAGTGTTTCTTATTAACTTAACCCTACCCATTCATCATGCTATACTGGTTAAGTGTTTCCTATTAACTTAATCCTAGTCATCCATCCTGTTATATTGGTTAAGTGTTTCTCATTGACTTAACCCTAGTCATTCATCTTATATTTGTTAAGTGTTTCTCAATAACTTAACCCTAGTCATTTATCTTCTTCATTAGTATTAATTGATTTATTAATGCACCAACCTCTCACATTAGATATGTGTTGTTGTGGTTACTGGATGTGCCGGGCGGTTCCGGGCAGTTTTACACCACAACTCAATCTAACCTCGGGTTTTCCTTGGGCATAATGCACAAACCTCTCACATTAGATAGGTGTTGTTATGGTTACTGGATGTGACGGGTGGTTCTGGGCAGTTTTACACCACAACTCAATCTAACCTCGGGTTAGGCATATTCCTCTTTTTCTTAATTTACATATTTATCTTTCAAATTTATATGTAGTTCTGGGCAGTTTTACACCACAACTCAATCTAACCTCGGGTTGGGCATATTCCTCTTTTTCTTAATTTACATATTTATCTTTCAAATTTGTATGTAAATTATCCACAATTATTGCCATTCAAGTCATGCCCCATTTACCCTCAAAATCATATTTTCAATTTTTGGTATATAAATTATACCAATTTTATGGCACTAACCATTCATTTATTTATGGGCCAAATTATGCTAATAATAATAATAATTTCTAAGGTTTTCCCAACGTTATCCCCGTCATACGTTCACAAAATTCACATAGAATGTTAGGCTCGTAACTTCGCCTAAGTTATATACAAAAGGGGAAAGAAGGGAGCATGTACCATTCACACAACATAAAGTAATAAGGATCTAACTAACCATGTGTCATGTAAATGTGGCATAAAATAATGAACTTGCATTTTTGGATCTAACTAACATGAGTCTTTAAGCATATGAAATTACCCAAATCCAACTAGGCATGTAAATGTGTACTTTTATTTTGGGTCCAATGAACATAAACCTTAAGCATATCGAATTACACAAGTTCAACTAGACATGTGAATGTGAACTTTTAATTTGGATCCAATAATCATGAATCTTAAACATATGGAATTAAACAGGTTTAACAAGGCATGTAAATATGAACTTTTTGTTTTGGATCCAACAAACATGAATCTTAAGCATATGGTTTTACATAAGTTTAACAAGGCATGTAAGTATGAACTTTAATCTTGGATCCAATTTTCATAGATCTAAATGTAAATCTAAACATAATACATGTCTTGGCCTAATAATTTGCATGTAACATAACATAAATGAATCACCAATTTTACATGATTGGTTTGCATCAACATAATAACCACATAGCCGAACAACTTGCGCGTAACATAACATGAATGAATCACCAATTTTACATGATTGGTTTACATCAACATAATAACCACATAACTTGCATGTAACATAACATGAATGAATCACCAGTTTTACATGATTGGTTTGCATCAACATAATAAGCACATAGCCTAACAACTTGCATGTAACATAACATGAATGAATCACCAATTTTACATGATTGGTTTACATCAACATAATAACCACATAACTTGCATGTAACATAACATGAATAAATCACCAAATTTTACATAATACATGATTGGTTTAACACCAACATAATAGCCACAATAATCTCATAAGCATATACGATAGAATCGTTACAAGAATAGAGATGAATCAACACCATCATTATCTTACAACTAGGAATAGCGTTAGTTTTCATTTTTTTACAAATCATAACTTTTAATTATTCACATCTAAATAATAACAGGACTTACAAAGAAAAGAAAGTCTAGTTTTCTGGGATTTATTTTCTGAAATTGGAAAGCAATCCCTTGAAGAAGACTATCAATTCTCTAAGTTAGTTTTGATTCGTAGCTTTAATCTTGCTTTCCAGTTGATGAAGGAATGGTGGCTAAACTAGAACGATCATGGATGACATGGTGGCTCCTTGGAATGAATTTGTGTGATTTAGGGTTTGAGGATTATGGTTACTTTTATATAAGTTAAATCTTATATGAGCCGTTAGATCATTTTAGGAGCATTCAGAGCCATCCAACTAAAGCAATGTGTCACTCAGCCAATCATAGCATGACACATAAGCCCTAACACCTCAGAATTTATCACAAAGCCAGTCAGAGATGGCCACGTAAAAAAGACAATCCTTGACCAACAAAAAATGCGCTATGTGCGCCACATGATGCGTACACGTCATATATATATATATATATTCTTTTTATCTATCTTCCTAATTAACCATTTTCACACTAAACCACGTTTTGAACTGCATTCACACTAAGCTACTTTTTAGCCATTCCCCTAAAACAAAAATATGGCGCTGGCGGGGATCGAACTCTGTACTTATTGTATGCAAGTCACATGTTCTAATCAAATGAGCTACTAAGTCTTTTGCTCACAAACCTTAGAACAATGCTCAACATTATTCTTTTCTCAGTCTTCTTTTTCATGTTTTGCTGCAATATTTAATTTAAAGATATCTACTTCATACGGAGTCCGATTTACGCAAACTTGGACTCTATCTCAAGCAGAATTCCAAGATGAACGCAATGGCGCAACCCGTTTCACCTATTTCTTCTTTGTCAAATTAATTATTCTTTAATTTGTTATTTTAATATTCTCAGAAAATACGGGGTGTTACATTCTCCCCTCCTGAAAGGATTTCGTTCCCGAAATCTTCAAGTTAATAAAAATGTATATCCTATCATCCAATCATCCATCTACTCAACCATCAAACGCATGCATCCATTGTCCTTAAAATGATTTCTAATGCCTTTATGATCATATGCATAGTGTTTGTACATGTCCTTATCTAATGCAAAATCAGGCGGTCTACTGATTCAGTTGACCTCCTTAATGAGAATTATGTCAGTGCGATGAGTCCATCATGTATGCAATTATTCCTAATCGTACTTTATAACTTCTACATGAGTGCACAATCATTCATACAAATGCAAAATCCATATGATAACACATCAAGTTTTAGTTTATATATATAAAAATTCACTCATGCATATGCAATATGAAAGTGACTGAGCCGATCTAGTGCCTAATGTGTGTATATGCATCCATGAGCAACCACTAGCAACCACTTGCAACCACCAATCATAACATGTTTCAAACACATTTTTACATCCATTGGCTTTTACCTAAGGATTGAAGATATGACCTAGAGGATATTCCTAAAAAGATTGAAACAAACATGCATAGAATTCCTAGAAAAAGAGATCAAGGATATACCCTTAAGTAAAAGGGTATGATGCGCGTGTATTATCATCAGTCTCCCACGTCGCGTCTTCTTGAGCTTCACTACACTGTACCTTAACTAATTTAACTTCACAGTTGCGAAGCTTTTTGACCTCCATTTCCAAAACTCACTAGTAAAAATAGGACCTCGATCACTTACTATGCTAGAGGGTATCTGTAACACCCCGTGTTTTTGATAAACCTTAAAGTAACAAATTAAAGAATAATTAATTCTAAATTTGAGAATTAAGGGAAACGGGTTATGCCATTGCGTTCATCTCAGAATTCTAGTTGAGATAGAGTCCGAGTTTGCGTGAATTATATGAAGAAGTTATGGCCTTCAGAAGTTTCAAAATATCAGAATTCAAACTCAGAAGAAGGCAGGGCAGGAAAGATTCCCGCCCAGGCCAGGTCAAACAGGAGGTCGACCCTAGTGTCGACCTACCCCCCCCCCCCCGAGCAGATCTGAAAGGATGACGATTTCTGACTCCCTACTGAGTCAATAAGGCTGAGGTGTTATCCTATCTTGGCTGGATGATCTTGATTATTTCTAGGGTTAATCTGATGGCTCTAAATTAATTAAACCTCTATAAATGCAACCAAACTCTCAAACCTAAATCACAAATATTCATACCAAGAGCCGCCATGCCGTCAATGGTGAACCTAGAATAGCCGTCATCTCTTTCAACTCAAAGGCAAGATTGAAGCTACGTCAAAATTAAATCTAATCTAATTCAACTAAGAAAATTCAACGATCTACATCAAAGGCGAGCAATTCAATTTCAGAATATAGATCCCATAACTCAAGAATTCCTTTTTGTTGTAAGTGTAGTTATCTTTCAGATGTGAATGAATTAAAGACATGGTTTGTAATGAATTGTATAATAGAATTGTATCAAGTTGTATGTGATGCCAATTTATGTTTATTCATGTCTATATTATCGTATATGCCTATGAATTACTGTGGTCTGTTAGATTATGTAGAAATTGGTGAATAAACCTATGACGTTATGAAATTATCATATGTAAGTTTGGTGATATTATACAAGTTTTAGGCTAAGTCATGTAGTTTATGCCTAACTGTTTAGATCCATTATGCATACATGTTTAGATCTACGACCTTGTATAATTTGGTGATGATATATATATATATATATATATATATATATATATGATATATGTCAATTTAGAAATTATGCCATGTTTGTGCAAGTTAGGTGATGTTATCATGTTATGAATACATGCAAGTTTGTAGGTTAAAAACATGAATATGTAAACCTATATGTTTAGATCTACACTTTATATGCTAGATCTACATGTATCCATGTTAGATCCGTGTTAGCATGATTCAACCCTTATGCAAGTTCACCACCACATGTCTAATTAAATTTTTGGTAGTTCTTTGTAAAACTATTATTATGACTCATGTTGCATAGATCTAGTTTGCAAGTTCATAATTAAAAGTATATTATGCCAAATTCATGTGACACACCTGTAGTTAGATCCATATTTTTGTATGATGTTGGAATGTTGCAAGTTTCCCTTTTTCCCCTCTTTAGTTTATTAGTGGGCTAAAATGTCGAGCCTAACATCTTATGTAATTTTGCGAACGTATAACGGGGGTAACGTTGGGAAAAACATGAAATTATTCATAATTAACATATTTGGCTCATAATGTGACGGCCCGCCCCGCACCAACCGACATTTACTCTAAAGGTGCGATGTACACATGTCCAGTTAGCACGGAACGGGTCGTGAGAAGGAAATGAACATACAAAGAACCTGTAGAATGTCTCACAGCGCATAGAACAAAATATAATAATAACATACTTGACATAAAACAGGAGAGACAGTGCATAAGCTGAAAATCAGAACTAAACATCATAGCAGCGGAAATCCAAAATACAGCTTATTACAACTTTCAAACTGTCTCAAAGCAAAAGAAAGATAAAGGAGGTACACTACTAATGCCCAAGTAGCGACCGCCAACGACACAGGGAGAATGTGTATATATATATATCATACGTGGAAGCCTCATGCCCGCCAATCAGCTACTCGCGCATCACCAGCTAACCTGTCTCTAGTCTGCTCGTGTGAGCACCCAGAGTAATAAGAGGAGACATAAAACTATGGGTCAGACATAAAGCCTGGTATGAGCGATAAACATCTAAAGTGAACAATAACAGGTAGACCAAAACATACCTGAACCTGGACATGCAACCAAAGAGTTAGCACTATATACTGTACAACACTCTAAGGTACCATATCAAACGATGTAAGGATACGGAGGTGGGGGAGGTGTGCATGTCATAATGATGGCAAACAATCAAACATAGCATCCATCCTCACATCTCTCACTCAGTGCGTAAAGCATACGATATTCACCACTTCGATCACCCAACATACCTTGCTACGATCACTTTGCCCCATGAAGTCATAAATGGCTTCACTGCACTGATAACGTAGCCACAAATCCTTTGCTATGTCCACTTTGCCCCATGGAGTCACAAGAACACCACTGCACTGGCTCATAGCCTTACTCATCCTTACTATGTCCACTCTGCCCCATGGAGTCTCAATGACCCCACTGCACTGGCTCATAGTCTTACTCATCCTTACTATGTCCACTCTGCCCCATGGAGTCGCAATGACCCCACTGCACTGGCTCATAGTCGTACTATGCATCACCTTGCCCCTCAGGTCATAATGACCCTACTGCACTGATAACGTAGTCTTGCTACCATCACCTTGCTCCTCAGGTCATAATGACCCTACTGCACTGATAAGTAGCCCATCATTCATTCTTAGTGGTGAATCGAAGTTATGAACGTCGGCAACTCCTTAGCACACGTCCCGCAGCAAAGCCCAACCATGAAGTGAACTCATCGGTTCCCAACTGGATCTTGAGCTCTAACTTCCCATATTGGACTACCTTTGCATCTCGGGTTATTGGTCAATACTGGGTCGGGTCGGGTTCCTTCTCAAGCCATCGGTTCGGGTCGGGTATCCTCCATCTGTTCGGGTCGGGTCTTCTTCTGGTGCGGTTCGGGTCGGGTGTCCTCCGTCGGTTCGGGTCGGGTGCTTCACCTCGGGTCGGGTCGGGTGTCATCTTCCCCCCAACTCGTGTCTCCGTTCTGATCCGTCTCCTCGTCCTTCACATGCTCCTATCCGATCCATCCTCATGCCTCCGCTCCGATCCGTCCTCCCTAATCCGATCCGATCCCAGTTCAGTTAGCGTGGACTTCCTTTTTGCCATTTTTTCCAAGTGTTGGGTTCCGATCCGATCGGGTTCCTTGCTCAGTTCAACATATCCGATCCGAGCCCCATATCCGATCCGATCCGAACCCTGCACTGTTTTTCTGAAACTGTTCCAGCAAGTGTTTACGCCATTCGACGACGTTTTCGACCATTCTAACTATTGAAATCAATCACAAAGAATTTCATACAGTCATAGCAACATACATAATCAACCACCAACATCAAAACATCAACATGATAGGTTAAAATGGATCAAACATACCCAAAATCCCACATTTCCCCCTAAGCATGTTTAGGTGAAACTAATGATAGGATTAACAAAACTTAACCAAATTAACCCAAATTCATATCAGAGGTCTAAAACATCATTTAGGAATTTATGAACATTTTTCCCGAATTTTATCATGCTTAAATTCGCTAATTAACACTAATCACTCCTAATTAGCCATAATTAGTGTAAAACTATGCAAATCACTCACCTTAGCCACAAATAAACTAAGATCTGAAATAAATCTCTGATTTGATGCGAATTTCAATGCTAAACAGCAGCTCCAATGTTGTTTTGGTGTAGATCTCCCTTGATTAGATGTTGCTAAGCTTAATCCTTGACCAAAAGATGATTTGGAGGTGATTTAGTGGTTAGAGGCCATTTTTAGAGTTCCTTGGTGATAAGTGGAGGCTAGAAAACTGAAATGGAATGATCCTCTATCTCATTTCAGCCTCCCCATAACCCTAATCCCGAAATGGGTTATGGTCCTACTCACTAATCACCCGATTTGGCCCGTTTAAGCAGTTTTTCACCCTCCAAACCTTATTTCAGCCATATCTCCCAAACGGTAAGTCCGTTTGGCTATTATGACCACTCTACGGAAAGGTAAACCATCAAAAGAATCTAATGGAAGTGGTCTCAGGTAAAAATTCCATTCCAATCAAAAGTTATGGCCAAAACAGTACCAACTAGGGGCAAAATGGTTATTTAAAAATCGACAAAAATCATGAACATGGGAAATGACTCTAATAGATGTTTTCCAAAGTTACATGACCATACGACTTCATATGGGAAAGAAATAAATATTCTACAATCCTATGATGTGTAGAATACGGGTCGTTACACTCTCCCCCCCCCCCTTAAGAAATTTCGCCCCCGAAATTCCCTAATCAAAACACACACAAAGGTCCCGCATGCCTATCAATCATAAAACAACCATCAAACATGCAAAACAAGCAAAACAAGTCTGCCCTAGCATGCGGAAACCTAAATTGCAAAGTAAATCTTACCAGGCAAAGAGTTCTGGATATGCCTTCCTAATGCTTTCCTCTGTCTTCCAAGTACAATCATTCTCGTCCTCGCCCCACTGAACCTTGACTAGCTTCACCGCCTTCCTTCGAAGTTGCTTCGTATCGTGCCCCACAATACAAATCGGCTTGCGGTTCCCAACCGCCTCGGGTCCTACTTCGAAGTCCTCTAACTGATCAGGTGAAATAGTCATATCTGAGTCGTGGACGAACTTCCTTAGTTGGGAAACATGAAATACATTGTGAACTCCCGCCATTTTCTCTGGTAAGCCAACTCTGTACGCCAAATTCCCGACTAGTTCAAGAACAGGGAATGGGCCAACAAATCTTGGTGCCAACTTGCCTCTCCTGCCAAATCGAATCACGCTCTTCAACGGAGAGATCTTGACAAACACCAAGTCACCAACAGAGAATTTCAAGTCTCTTCTCCTCTTATCAGCATAACTCTTCTGCCTATCTTGGGCAGCTTTCATTCGTTGCGGAATGATCTTGATCTTATCAGAAGTTTCTCTCACCACATCTGGTCCAAGCACAAACTTCTCGCCAGTCTCTATCCAACATGATGGTGAGTTGCACGGTCTTTCGTACAAAGCTTCATATGGAGCCATATCGATCTGGATTGGTAGCTATTATTATATGCAAACTCTACTAGATGCAAATGGTCATCCCATGATCCACCAAAATCCAATATACACGCTCTTAGGAGATCTTCCAATATACGATTCACCCTCCCCGTCTGACCGTCGGTCTGAGGATGGTATGCGGTACTGAGATGTAATCCTGACCCTAGAGCCTCTTGTAAGCTCTTCCAAAACCCACTAGTGAACAACGGGTCTCGGTCACTCACAATGCTTTTGGGTACTCCATGAAATCTCACTACCCACTTCATATACAATTCTGCCAACTTGGTTGTCGTTCTGGTCGATTTGACTGGTATAAACCTTGCACTTTTAGTCAATCGATCCACAATTACCCAAATGCTATCATATCCTGATCTAGTCCTTGGTAAACCATCGATGAAATCCATCGAGACTTGCTCCTATTTCCATTCGGGAATTTCTAATGGTTGCAACAAACCACTAGGCTTCTTTTGCTCAGCTTTAACTAGCTGGCAATTCATGCATTTGGATATAAACTTCCCAACGTCTCTTTTCAACCCTTCCCAGTAGTAAGTCTGTCTCATGTCTCGATACATCTTATTACCACCGGGATGTATAGTCAGTTTTGAGTGATGGCATTCTCTAAGCACTTCATCTCTCAAACCATTCACGTTGGGCACAACTAGTCTTCCATTCTTCCGAAGCCATCCATCTCGATCAAGCCCATATACGTTCATCTCCTCATCGATACCCATCTCTAACTTGGAGATGATTTCCAATAGATTAGGATCGTCCCTCTGACTAGAACCAATCCGCTCTATCAAAGTGGGTTTGATCGTCAAACTAGCTAGCATAACTGGATCCAATTCGCACTTTGGTCTGAAATCAAACCCCGCGATATACTCCAGTTGCTTCCACTCAAGAAACATTACCCCTAAGCTGGCATGTCTCCTACTCAAGGCATCGGCTACCGCATTACCCTTCCCAGGTGTGTATGCGATATCAAAATCATACGAAGCCAAGAACTCTAACCATCTCTGCTGACGGAGATTCAGATCTTTCTGAGAGAAGAGATATTTTAACGATTTATGATCGGTAAACAACTCAAATCGTTCTCCCAAGAGATAGTGTCTCCACATCTTCAACGCAAATACAATCGCTGCCAATTCCAAATCATGGGTAGGATACTTCTTCTCATGCGGCTTTAGCTGTCGACTAGCATAAGCTACAACCCTACCTCCTTGCATCAATACTGCACCCAGTCCGGTACCACAAGCATCCGTGTATACCGTCATCTCTTCATTCCCTTTAGGAATGACTAACACTGGCGCACGTGTCAACTTCTCCTTTAGACTCTTGAAGGCATCCTCACACACTCCGTCCCAGACGAAGGACTGATTCTTCTTAGTCAACTGAGTCAACGGTGCTGCTATCTTGGAGAAGTCCTGGATAAACTTACGATAATATCCAGCTAATCCCAAGAAACTTCTTACATCTGTAGCATTCTTGGGCGTAGGCCAATCCTGTACCGTAGCCACCTTCGCAGGGTCCACGGCAATACCACTCTCTGAAACAACATGACCCAAGAATCTTACTTCCCTTCTCCAAAAATGACACTTAGAGAATTTCGCTTTCAATTGGTGTTTCCTCAACACCTCCATCACTATCCTCAAGTGTCCCTTGTGTTCCTCCTCTGTCCTTGAATAAACAAGGATATCATCCACGAACACAAGAACAAACTTATTCAACTGATCCCTGAATACTCGATTCATAAGGTCCACAAAGTAGGCTGGTGCATTGGTCAACCCAAATGGCATGACCAACCACTCATAAAATCCAGACGGCGTCCTAAATGCCGTTTTCGGAACACTCTCATCCGCTACTCGAAGCTGATGAAATCCTGTCGCGAGGTCCAACTGGGAGAACACTCTTGCTCCTTCCAGTTGATCAAACAAATCATCTATCCGCGGTAGAGGATACTTATTCTTCCTCGTCACCTTATTCAACTCGCGATAGTCCACACACAAACGAAGGGAACTATCTGCCTTAGTGGCAAACACAACTGGTGCTCCCCACTCGGAGACACTCCTTCTAATAAATCCCTTCTTCAAAAGATTGCTGACTTGCACCCCGAGCTCTCTCTGCTCCCTTGGTGCCATACGACGAAGTGGCATCACTATAGGTCTGGCATCTTTCACTAAATCAATACGGAACTCAATCTCTCGGTGTGGTGGAAGCCCGGTCACCTCCTCGAAGACGTCCGGATACTGGCCAACCACGGGCACATCTGACAACTCATCCTGCGGGATGTCGAGGGAATTTACAAAACTAGCCATAACCCCATCACTAGGTAAACTACCAAACACTACCCTCCGCCCATCATCCGCCCTCACTGTCACCAAAAAGCCCTCACAGTCTACCACCACCCCGTATCTTTGGAGCCAATCGACTCCTAATATAATGCCATACCCAGTAAAGCCCAAAACAAAGCAATCACATACAAACATACATCCATGACTCGATAAGACCAAATTCCTGCAAATCATACTAAGGCTAGTCGAACCACCAATCGGGTTCGTCACAACCAATGGTCTATCGACTATCTCGGGTTCCAGTCCCAACCTATCTACCAGGTCACTAGATATGAAGGAACGGGAAGCCCCAATATCAAACAAAACTCGAACTGGTACATCATAAATAGAAAGCATACCTTGAATAACAACATTCTTTCCTTTCTCCGCCGCAGTTGGGGCATTCGACGAAGAAGGAACAGCATCAATAGCATATGCTTTCACAATCTACTTCTCCTTAAGAGGTTGCGGACACTTATCCTTCTGATGTCCCACTTGACCACAGTTGTAGCACTTCCTTTCCGCTGGCTTGGCCCGACATTCTTTAGCATAATGGCCCTTCTTACCACAGCTGAAGCACTCAACATCCTTCTTACTCTTTTTCTGGCCACCCTTAGATTGGTCCTGCTTCCTCTTATTCTGAGAGTTACTCTTGCCTCCACCGCCTGCTTGCGGCTTTGGCCCTTCTGCAGATGCAGCCTCAGTCTTTGACTTAGGGTAAAGACTCTCTGATCTCAAAGCTTTCCCCACGATCGATTCAAAAGTCTCATCGATGTGGTTGATAAGCCTTTCCCCCAAGTATCCATCCAAACCAGTAATAAACTTCTCATTCTTCTTCTCAGGAGTGTCGATAAGAGACAGTCCATACTTCGACAAAGTGTCGAACTCAGCAATATAATCAGAAACTGCCCTCCCATTCTGCTTGAGTTCCAAGAACCTCTTAAACAACACTGACTTTTGGGCAGCTGGAATAAACTTCTCGCTAAAGCGAGCCTTGAACTGAACCCATGTAACCTGGTCCTCTGGAGTAGCTGTTCTAATGGCATTCCACCAATTCATCGCTCGCCCTTACAGCTGACGAGACGCTAGCCTTCTCTTCATCGCATCCTCAAGACCCAAGTCATCGAAGATACGGTCACAGCTATCCATCCAATCTTGAACATCTGTGGCCGACTCCGTTCCGTGGAACGGCTTTCCACCAAGATTAGTGTAATCCTTGCACAACTTGGCGAAATCGACCCTAGGCGCCTGCACTACTGGGCCAACACCAACTCCGGGATTGGGAACTGCCCCTTGCACTTCTCTAAGCATGTCTCTCATGAGGTTAGTAAACATCACCCTCATGTCAGCGGCATTCCCATGGTTGGTCCCTCTACCAGCACCCCTCGTGTCTCGGCTCATCGTCAATCTGAAAAGGGAAACGATTAACGACCCCATAGTGGTGCTAGTGCAGTGCGACTTCATTCTTACACTACTAATAGTATATATATATATACATGGCTTTTGAAAACCAAAGTAATCACAAATACGCGCTCTCATATACGTACTAACTCTCCCTAGTGTCTTTCCCTAGGTTAACTACGCAACCTAGAGCTCTGATACCAAGTGTGACGGCCCGCCCCGCACCAACCGACATTTACTCCAAAGGTGCGCTGTACACATGTCCAGTTAGCACGAAACGGGTCGTGAGAAGGAAATGAACATACAAAGAACCTGTAGAATGTCTCACAGCGCATAGAACAAAATATAATAATAACATACTTGACATAAAATAGGAGAGACAGTGCATAAGCTGAAAATCAGAACTAAACATCATAGCAGCGGAAATCCAAAATACAGCTTATTACAACTTTCAAACTGTCTCAAAGCAAAAGAAAGATAAAGGAGGTACACTACTAATGCCCAAGTAGCGACCGCCAACGACACAGGGAGAATGTGTATATATATATATCATACGTGGAAGCCTCCTGCCCGCCTCCGAATCAGCTACTCGCGCATCACCAGCTAACCTGTCTCTAGTCTGCCCGCGTGAGCACCCAGAGTAATAAGAGGAGACATAAAACTCTGGGTCAGACATAAAGCCTGGTATGAGCGATAAGCGTCTAAAGTGAACAATAACAGGTAGACCAAAACATACCTGAACCTGGACCTGCAACCAAAGAGTTAGCACTACATACTGTACAACACTCTAAGGTACCATATCAAACAGTGTAAGGATACGGAGGTGGGGGAGGTGTGCATGTCATAATGATGGCAAACAATCAAACAAAACATCCATCCTCACATCTCTCACTCAGTGCGTAAAGCATACGATATTCACCACTTCGATCACCCAACATACCTTGCTACGATCACTTTGCCCCATGAAGTCATAAATGGCTTCATTGCACTGATAACGTAGCCACAAATCCTTTGTTATGTCCACTCTGCCCCATGGAGTCACAAGAACCCCACTGCACTGGCTCATAGCCTTACTCATCCTTACTATGTCCACTCTGCCCCATGGAGTCACAATGATCCCACTGCACTGGCTCATAGTCTTACTCATCCTTACTATGTCCACTCTGCCCCATGGAGTCGCAATGACCCCACTGCACTGGCTCATAGTCGTACTACGCATCACCTTGCCCCTCAGGTCATAATGACCCTACTGCACTGATAACGTAGTCTTGCTACCATCACCTTGCCCCTCAGGTCATAATGACCCTACTGCACTGATAAGTAGCCCATCATTCATTCTTAGTGGTGAATCGAAGTTATGAACGTCGACAACTCCTTAGCACACGTCCCGCAGCAAAGCTCAACCATGAAGTGAACTCATCGGTTCCCAACTGGATCCTGAGCTCTAACTTCCCATATTGGACTACCTTTGCATCTCGGGTTATTGGTCAATACTGGGTCGGGTCGGGTTCCTTCTCAAGCCATCGGTTCGGGTCGGGTATCCTCCATCTGTTCGGGTCGAGTCTTCTTCTGGTGCGGTTCGGGTCGGGTGTCCTCCGTCGGTTCGGGTCGGGTGCTTCACCTCAGGTCGGGTCGGGTGTCATCTTCCCCCCAACTCGTGTCTCCGTTCCGATCCGTCTCCTCGTCCTTCACATGCTCCTATCCGATCCATCCTCATGCCTCCGCTCCGATCCGTCCTCCCTAATCCGATCCGTCCTCCCTAATCCGATCCGATCCCAGTTCAGTTAGCGTGGCCTTCCTTTTTGCCATTTTTTCCAAGTGTTGGGTTCCGATCCGATCGGGTTCCTTGCTCAGTTCAACATATCCGATCCGAGCCCCATATCCGATCCGATCTGAACCCTGCACTGTTTTTCTGAAACTGTTCCAGCAAGTGTTTACGCCATTCGACGACGTTTTCGACCATTCTAACTATTGAAATCAATCACAAAGCATTTCATACAGTCATAGCAACATACATAATCAACCACCAACATCAAAACATCAACATGATAGGTTAAAATGGATCAAACATACCCAAAATCCCACATTTCCCCCTAAGCATGTTTAGGTGAAACTAATGATAGGATTAACAAAACTTAACCAAATTAACCCAAATTCATATCAGAGGTCTAAAACATCATTTAGGAATTTATGAACATTTTCCCCGAATTTTATCATGCTTAAATTCGCTAATTAACACTAATCACTCCTAATTAGCCATAATTCGTGTAAAACTATGCAAATCACTCACCTTAGCCACAAATAAACTAAGATCTGAAATAAATCTCTGATTTGATGCGAATCTCAATGCTAAACAACAGCTCCAATGTTGCTTTGGTGTAGATCTCCCTTGATTAGATGTTGCTAAGCTTAATCCTTGACCAAAAGATGATTTGGAGGTGATTTAGAGGTTAGAGGCCATTTTTAGGGTTCCTTGGTGATAAGTGGAGGCTAGAAAACTGAAATGGAATGATCCTCTATCTCATTTCAGCTTCCCCATAACCCTAATCCCGAAATGGGTTATGGGCCTACTCACTAATCACCCGATTTGGCCCGGTTAAGCAGTTTTTCACCCTCCAAACCTTATTTCAGCCATATCTCCCAAACGGTAAGTCCGTTTGGCTATTATGACCACTCTTCGGAAAGGTAAACCATCAAACGAATCTAATGGAAGTGGTCTCAGGTCAAAATTCCTTTCCAATCAAAAGTTATGGCCAAAACAGTACCAACTAGGGGCAAAATGGTCATTTAAAAATCGACAAAAATCATGAACATGGGAAATGACACTAATAGATGTTTCCCAAAGTTACATGACCATACGACTTCATATGGGAAAGAAATAAATATTCTACAATCCTATGATGTGTAGAATACGGGTCGTTACAATAACTATGTAAATGGTATGGCATTTAAATGGTATAATTTACTTACCAAAAATTATGAATTTGATTTAGAAGGAAAGTGGTCGATAACAATAAATTGTTGACAAATTTACATATAAGCATAAAAGGATGAATATATAAATTTAGAAAAGACGAATATGCCTAACCCGAGGTTAGACTGAGTTGTGGTGTAAAACTGCCCGGAACCGACCAGCATATCCAGTGACCATAACAATAGCTGTCTAATGTGGGTGGTTAGTGCATTAAGCCCAAAAAGGACCCGAGGTTAGACTGATTTGTGGTGTAAAACTGTCCGGAACCGACCCACACATCCAGTGACCACAACAATACTTGTCTAATTTGAGTGGTTGGTGCTCTAATAAAGCTAAGTCAAGAGTGGGAGGGTTAAGTCAAATTAAAGAAACACTTAACCAATTCAACATGTTAGCTAAACTGATGGGTGGGTTTAGGTAAATTTGGGCACTTAACCAATTTAACATGTTGGCTGGAAAACCGTAGCAACGGGGACCCATTTCAGCAGTAACCCACGTAGATGTATCATGGGACCCTGAACTAGGCAGAGTGGAGCACGATTACTGGGCTGATTATAAGCGGTCAAAAACATCGGCAGTGGTGGATCAGTGTCGGTTCTGGCGGAGTACCGGGCATGCACGTGCTCCGGAGTGGAAAAAGCAGGCACTAGGCATCAGTAGTCATAAACTGTGCATCTTGAATCGTGTCGGATTGTCATCATAGGATTTGATACACCCCGTGGTGGGACCGGCACAGGTATCTACAGTCAAGCGGGGGCTGAAGGACACACGTGATAAATGCATGCGAGTAGGAGCTGATCGATATAAGGGAACATTTCACCATGAACACGTGGTGCTAGTTGGACAAGTATAAGTAGGTGCAGAGAATTAAACATGGGTGCGATATATATATTCGGTTATCCTGCCTTATATAGTTTTATGCTAGTTTGCTGTTCTGGTACTATCCTATTTTCAGTTTATTCCTAACATGATCCTTTTCCTTATTCACACACTGAAAAGTCACTAGACTTACTCAGACTTATGTCTGATCCATTTTTCTTTCGTCTTCTTTTCTTCCGTTTCTCCCCTCAGGTAGCCAGGGAGGGAATATCTCAGCTTAATTTGGACCGTTCATCTTTCCAAGCTTGACGACTCTGTGATGTACGGCTTGGAACCACTTATCATTGGCTATGGCTTTGGACACATTGGACTTGGGGATTTATGCAGTTTTATTTATGTTATATGCTTATTTTTGTTTTACTCAAGACAGAGATTATGATGAAATGTTTTGGAAGTTATGTTGAGACAATTTATTGTAATGGTTTTTGTATTGAACCACGTATGAAATAAATGTTTGTTTTCCGCTGCTTATATTTCTGTCTTGTAACTTTCTGTGTCTTTTACCTATAATTCTCCATCGAAGTTAAGGAATTCCCTTTGTGAGTGACCTTAACGGAGGTGGGGTGTTTCACTTGGTGTCAGAGCTAAGGTTTACTTGATCAGATAAAAGTTTTTGAAAACTGTTTTCAAAAAGAAGTATTTTTCAAGAAAAAAAAGAAAATTTGTTATTTTATTTTAAAAGGCATAATCCCCCAAAGCTATATGCACTATATTTCTATCCTTTGTCTTGAATCTTTCCTTTTTCATTTCATCACGTCTGGGAAACCTAACCTTCCAGAGGGTGTACCGATACCCGGCTGGTTAAGGAGGTACCTAGAGGCTAGGGGCCAACGACCCAGGCCCAGCAGACATTCCTCCTCCCCCAGCTGTAGCGGTTCCTCCTCCTCCTCCTCCTCGTGCAAATGCTTTCTCAAAAATATGTAGGGACTTTCGAGCCATGGGTGGAAAGAACTTCAATGGAAATGAATCCTTCGTGGAAGCAAGAAACTGGCTCAAAGAAACTGAGGATTTGTTCGAGATTTTCGAAGTGGATGATAGGCAGAAGATACAGTTGGCGGTATGGTTGCTCAAAGACGAAGCTTCCTATTGGTGGGAAGTCACTAACGCTGAAAGACTAATTGAAACTTGGATGGATTTTAGGATGAGGGTTGAAATGAAATTCCTCTCACAAGCTGAACGAAGTCTACAGATGGAGAAGTTCTTAGCTCTCAACAGGGAAGTATGTCGGTCAAGGAATACGTTAACCAATTTAATCAGCTGGCCAGGTTCAGATTGGAGTTAGTGAACACTCCACATAAGAAGGCTCTCCGCTTTGTTAAAGGATTGAATGAGCCACTGCACATCGTAGCTATGTCCTATATACCTATGGGTGCGACTTATGAGAGACTGGTGGACATGGCATTATTACAAGAAGAGAATAAGGCTGGCAAGAAGGAAACAAAGGTGGAAGCATCTCAGGATAAGAAAGGGGAAGGATCACAGAGCAAGAAGACAGACTCCAAGAAAGGCGGGAAGAACAACAAAACCCATGACAAGAGGAAGTGTAATTTTTGTGGCATTCCTGGACATTTGGTTAAGGACTGCAGGAAGAAGAAAAGGAAGATGGGTGGTCGTTTTCATTGTGGCGAGGCAGGACACATGGCTAGGGACTGCCCAAGAAAGCATGGGCAAGGGCAGAGAGTTGGATCCACTTCTGGAGGGCAAGTTCACGCTCTCATGGAACCTCTGCAATAACAAGGTAGAAATGTTTATTTCGAGAGTTTAGTTTATCTTTTTGATCATCCTGTTCGTACATTCTTTGATTCTGGCGCATCGCACTCTTTTATATCTACTGCTTTAGTTGAATCTCTGCACCAAGACGCCAGTTTAGTAGAGGATCCCTTGGTTGTTTCAAATCCAATTGGGGGCTCAACTTGTTTGCTAATGATTTGTTTGGATTTGGAAATTTCTATATTAAGTGTGGGGTTTAGATGCAATGCCTATGTTTTGGGCTTCACGGGCTATGGGTTGATTCTAGGCATGGATTGGCTATCCAGTAATGGTGCAATCCTCGACTGTGAAAAGAGAGTGGTTAGACCCATGATTCGCCTTGGTAACACTCTCGAAATTTCTTGTAATCCCATGAACTCTGTTATGTTTAGCTATCTAGAATCTCTTGATGCGTCTATTGAGGATTTGCGGTCGGTTAGAGTAGTCCGTGAATACACAGATGTCTTTGAAGAGGTTAAAGGGTTACCTTTGAAGCCGGAGATAGACTTCCGCATATACCTCGTTGATAATGCAAAACCCATCGCTCTACCCGTTAGACACATGGCTCCAAGGTAGAGGAAAGAACTCAGCAAGCAAGCTAAAGAGCTGCTTGAGAAGGGGTTTATAAGGCGGAGTATTTTTGAGTGGGGTGCTCCAGTAGTGTTCGCAACTAAAGCGGACGGTTCGCTTCGCCTATGCGTTGATTATAGGGAGCTAAATATGCTAACCAAGAAGAATAGCAACCACTTCCAAGAATAGACGACTTGTTCGATCAGCTTGTAGGAGCATTGGTTTTCTGCCAACTAGATTTAGCTACCGGATTTCATCAGCTAAGAATGGCTGAAGACAACATTGACAAAACTGCGTTCAGAACTCCGGATGGTTTCTTTGAGTGGCTTGTCATGCCCTTTGGCCTGACAAACGAACCCGCTTACTTCGTCGATTTGATGAGCAGGGTGTTCAGGGAGTTCCTCAATAAGTTTGTGGTGGTCTCCGTAGACGGCATTTTGATTTTCTCGAAGAGTGAGGAAGAGCATGCTCAGCATCTAAAGAAAGTCATGGACACATTTCGTGCACACCAGTTAAAAGCCAAATTCTCCAAATGCCACTTCTGGAGGGAAGAAGTAAGGTTACTTGGACACGTGGTGTCCAAAGAGGGATTAGTTATGGACCCCGCAAAAGTAGTTGCGGTACTAGATTGGAAGGTTCCACGGAATGCAACTGAAGTCGGAAGCTTCCTCGGGCTAGCGGGCTTTTATTAGAAGTTCATCAAAGATTTTGCGAAAATCCCAGCTCCACTTACAAAGTTGACAAAGAAGAACTTAACTTTCACTTGGGATTCGGATTGTGATATTGCTTTCCAACGCTTAAAAAGAGCTCCAACAACAGTCCCAGTTCTGACATTGCTGGATGGGAGCAAGATGTTTACCGTATACACGGATGCTTGTGGTACAGGACTCGATGCTGTCTTGATGCAAGAAGGGAAGGTAGTAGCTTATGGAGGCCAACAGTTGAAAGTACATGAGAAAAACTACCCAACCCACGACCTAGAGTTGGCTGCCATCGTCTTTGCGCTTAAATCTTGGCGCCATTATCTCATAGGTGAGAAGTTTGAATTATATACTAACCATAAATCGTTGAAGTACCTTTTCTCGTAGAAAGATCTTAAATTGAGGCAACCAAGGTGGATGGAATTCTTAGCATCCTACGATTTTGAGATTTCCTATACCCCTGGCAAGGGCAATGTAATAGCGGACGCCTGGAGTAGGATGAAGCTGACCTTAAGCCCTCACTTTGTTGAAAGGCAGAGCTTGGAGTATATAGCCAACTTTGATTTTAGACCCTCTGTCGATCATGTGACTGGTTTGTTACCATCGCTAGAGGTGCGGCCTAATCTTTTGGACTCAATGGGGACCGCACAACATGAAGACCCTCAGCTAGTTGATGTGATAGATAAGTTAAGTAGGGGTGAGACTTCTAGTCACCTCTATAGATACTCCATCAATGATAAGGGTTGGTTGAGGCGGGATAGAAGGCTATGCGTCCCACAAGCAAGGGATTTGGTGAAGAAGGTTCTCGAAGAGGCGCACCATTCCAAGTTGGCCATACACCCCGGTGGAGACAAGATGTATAAAGATATCAAAAGGGTTTCCTTTTGGGATGGCATGAAGAGGGATGTAGCTGAATTCGTCTTGAAGTGCTTAGTATGCCAGCAAGTCAAGGCGGAACAAAAGAAGCCTGGCGGTTTGCTTCATCCTCTAGAGGTCCCACAGTGGAAGTGGGATAGCATCTCGATGGACTTATTGATGGGCTGCCTAGGTCAAGAAGAGGCAATACCAGTATTTGGGTAATAGTGGACAGGCTCACAAAAAGCACTCACTTCATACCCGTTAAGAGTAGAAGGACTGCCTTATCTCTAGCATCCATATACCTTAAAGAGATAATTCGACTCCATGGGTTACCCTCCAGCATTGTTAGCGACCGAGATCCTATCTTTACGAGCGAGTTTTGGAAGAGCTTGCAAGAAGCTGTAGGCACACAGTTATGCTTAAGCACGTCCTATCACCCCCAAACCGATGGTCAGACAGAGAGAGTGAACAAAGTATTAGAAGACCTATTGAGATTATGTATTCTTGACTTCGGAGGAACAAGGGAGGATCATCTTCCTTTGGTGGAGTTTGCCTACAACAATAGCTACCAAGCCACCATAGGTATGGCTCCCTTCGAAGCTTTATATGGAAGACCGTGCCGATCACCAACTTGTTGGTGGGTGTCTACAGATAAGCTCATACTTGGACCAGATATGATTAAAGAGAGTTCAGAGAAGGTGGACTTGATACAAAAAAGAATGAAGACTGCCCAAGATAGACAAAAGTCCTACGCAGATAAGAGAAGCACCGACCTTGAGTTTGAGGTTGGGGACAGGGTTTTCCTTAAAGTATCCCCTTTGAGGAACGTCGTTCGCTTCGGATCCGCAGGAAAGTTGGCACCAAAATTTGTAGGGCCGTTTCCTATCATTGAAAGGATTGGGAAGATGGCTTATAGAGTAGAGCTGCACGAAAGATTGGCTGGAGTTCATAATATCTTTCACGTTTCTCACTTACGAAAGTGCTTACATGAGTCTGTGGAAGTGGTGGAAACAAGCATATTAGAGGACGTAGAAGTAGAACGAGAGGCGACTGTAAGAAGAGTTCCAATTCATATCTTGGGTATAGAAGTCAAAAAGCTACGCAACCGCGAAGTCAAACTTGTAAAAGTTCAATGAAGTGACGCTGAGGAAGACGCGATTTGGGAGACTGAGGCCAAAATACGCGCAGCCTACCCTTTTCTTTTTGAGGGTACATCTTTGATCTCTTTTTCCTTAAGTTTGTTCATACCCGTATCCATCTTTTTAGTATTTTCCTTAGTACCGTTCTCGATCCTTAGGTAGAAACCAATGGATGTAAACATGTATTTGAAACAAGTTATGATTGATGGTTGCAAGTGGTTGCAAGTGATTGCTTGTGGTTGCTCGTGGATGCATATACACACACTTTACACTACAAGAAAACACTGATTTAGCATCAGATATTTAGAAGCGGAAATTTCCATCGCTAATTTGCGATGGATTTCCATGTGATCTGCAAGGGATAGTTTTTTATTTTTTCAACTTCTTTTTCTTTTATTTATTAACGTCGTATTTTGTCATCCGGCACTAAGCCATTGCAAATTCCGTCAAATTACCGACATAAAATTTCTATCGTTATTTTTTGCTGCAAATCCAGGCAGAATACCGACGAATATTTATCGAAGCTATTTTGCAGCGAAATTCCGGCAGATTTGCAAGAGATGGAAATATCAGTTTACTATAATAATTATTTAATAATTAATAATAAAATTTAATACTTATGAAATGATATCTAGTATTCAATAATTAATTTTAAATAATTGTATTTAATAATTACAGTTGATAATTATAATTGATACTTATATTTTATAATTATAGTTGATAATTATATTTTATAATTACGAGTGGCAGTTTTACAACGATCATAAAATCCCCCTTTTAACCAATGTCAATTTTACAATGCCCGTTGTAATAATAATTATTTACTAATATTCAATAATTACTAATAATAATTTCGAATAAATATGAAAACATAATAATATATACTTAATATTATTAATTTATTATAATTGATAATTGATAATTTGTAATTAATAGCAAATAATATTTACTCAACAATTTATAAATAATAATTATAAATGTCAACCTATATAAACATTATTTAAAATTTATAATAATGATTGATTATTAATAAATAATTCATAATTACATCAAATAATTAATAAATATAATTACAATACGATAAAATAATCATTTTACAACGTTTTCTTTACAATCTGCACAAACTGGCAGTTGTAATAAATATTTTGTAACAATCATTTTTTCTTAGCGATTGTAATACACATTTTAACAACTTTATATTTGCAATAGATGTAATATATGATTGTAACAATTGGTGTTGGCTGTTATCTACGTTGAATAGCCGCTTGTTGATAAAAGATTACGTTCCCTGTCTTATTTTCTTTCTCCCGCTAAACATACCCAAGTAAAATAAACTTGGCCGCCAAACTCCTAAATCTAAACCCTAACTCTATCCTAGTACAATCTGCCATTGCCATCGAGGAAATTAAACCAGGATCGCAAAAATTGACGAAGCTCTCTTATAAGCCCTAACCCGCTACTCTCTACCAGTTGTTCGTCCATGTTGCCGCTCGCCTTCATTAAATAGGTATCCGTAGTCGTTTTCTTTGATAATATATGATCTTATTTATATAACTTATGATTTATCATTTACGTTTGAACTGGGGTTTCGGAAATTCAAGATTAGAGTGCTGTAGCTAGGTCGGCTGTTTTTTTTTTAAATTATCGTCATCATTTATTTAACTTGCGGTTGTGTTGTAGGATTCATCTTTAGGTAAGATAGTGGACTGTTGGATGTGATGCTATTTTTTGTGCATCTTTATTGGTTTTAGGGATGACTGTGCCTTGATCTTGATTGTTCTTATTTATATTTATGCTTTTTAATGGTAAAATATTGGTCATAATACTGATATATCATGATGAAGTCAATTTTTTTTTTCAATTCATATATATATATATATATATATATATATATATATATTGAACTTTATATTTTAGTAAAATTACAATTATTCCGTTTCAAACAAAATGCTCAGTAATTCAACATGTTCAACTTTATGTTTGGATGGAAGCAGTAACTTGAAATGATTTTAGGAAAAAATTGTAGGATAACAAAAATAATATTTTCTTATATTCTATTCTATTTGAAGTCAAATTTCATAATCGTACTCCTTTAATCATGGTTCTATACTATACTAGTTGTCGTAGACCTCTATACGTTTTCTAAAGCATGAGAGAGTGTTCTGAACATTATAAAGACATTATCTAAAACACGCTCGATCGGTCTTAAAAAGGCTCTCTATAACTTTAGCGCTAAACAAAATTTCACCATTTATGTTTCCCTGTTTTTTGTCTATTGCTTTTGTTTCATAGTTTGTGTTTTTCCTCTTATCTATGAAGTTTGAACACACACACACACAAAGATATATATATATATATATATATATATATATATATATAAAAACTCTTTAGAACTATCCAAACGTTAAATTGTTCAGTCATTTTGATTGTTTGCGCTATCGCTTTATAATGAACATCTAACAATGGAATTTGGTAGTTGGCTACAGTAATGTGTTAGTTGTCTGATCAAATTAGCTGATGAGTTTTGGGGATTCAATTTAGTGATTGGTAACAGTTTTGCGCATTTAGTCTGTGTGCGTTTAATCTCTATGTGACCTTTTTCTTTTCTTGACTTTGCATCCTTGAGTGCATTATATTTCAAATTTGATCATATCGTTGCTATATTTTTATGTATGTGATTGTTCTTTCTATATATGTAATTTCATCAAATTTTTTTAGTATACCTTTCAGTTTCATGTTTTAATCATGTATAAGGATGAATATTTGCGTATATTCTGAGAGTTGAGGGAAGTATTAACAAGACAAGTAAAAATGCTTGTGCCTTGGTGTTTGTTATATCATATTGTCTCATATGCACGGATGAATCTTTACCTTGTACATTTTATTTCTGTATATAGTTAAATGGAGTCTATAATGATATTGTCGTGGACAGGAACATAAATGGTTTTTTTATTAATTCAAGTCATGCTTCGTTGCTGTTATTGTTACATATCTCCATTTCGAAAGGAGACTTATTTAAAAAAATGAAGTGCATATATCTTATTTTGAAAACGATACACTGCTTTTTAAGGATAGTTATATGAATTAAGTACTGCAAATCAACCAAATAAAAACAAGAATATTAGGTTGCAAAATTATAACTGAACCTGTATTCTTCTCAGAACATACAGTAAATGTATTATGATAGCAGCTTACCATTAATGAGGGTCATATTAACAAAAATAAGGAGACTATATAATTAACACCACATCCTTGTAAACTAGTGATAACTGTATGATTTCAGCTTTTGTGCTTGTTTAATGAATAACCGTCTGCACATTTAGGCTTTATCCTTGTTTGACTCTTGAAAATAGTATAACATCTAGTGGAAATTTAATAATTTGAATCTTTTTTGTTTGAAACTTTATAGAAATCAATTATGAATATTTTGCACCAACAGCAATAAGTTGGCGATGCAAATAATAAGTGACTACTAATCAAGTAATACAAAACTACCACAACAATTAGCATATGAATGTATAGAAAAATAGAAATTCATGAATGTTTGAATCAAAATTTTGACCATTTAAAGTCACACAGGTGATTGGATTTCGGTGACTAGAATCCTTTTTCAAAAGGGTCGACTGAAAGCCTCATGCACTAGTATACTTAAAATATAGGCACCTACTGGTAAATAATGGTTAAAAGAGATAGTATAGATTAGGATTTATAAAGTTGAACGCTTGAAATCTGAAAAGAGGAAAACGAAATACCCATTATATTGGATGAATCAAGAGCATTGAATGTAAATGGGCAGTCTCATGATAGTAGGATTCCCTCCCATAATACTAAAACGTGTCTTTTATATGCTCAGCTTTATAGAACATGAAACATTGAAATTCAGTTAATACAATCCCCATTAAGTGTCGATTGTGAATTGCTTTCTTATTGGAATGGGAAAGCAAGCTACACATATAATATATTTGTTACCAGTCTTGAACATATGATTAGTAAGAAACACATCACTATCCTATTCTGGTTGAATTTGTGTGCATAAAGGGGAGTGCATGTCTTATAATATTTAGTTTCCTTTCTATATAGATAACATGAATGATTAACAGACTTGTTACTAAAGTGCTTTACATTTTATATTTTCCACAATATGTTCAACCTGCTTATGCATACTTTAAGTGAATATTAATCTAAGTTGGAGATAATACAGTATGGTGGAAAGTATAAAGCATTTGGCTGGTTTTGAATGAAAATTTACTATGAATGGATATTTGCTATCAACTAGTGAAGGTATGTTGTGCCAAATTCGTTTATTTCATGGAGTTTAGCCCAATGAACGGATAAATTAGAAATATTAGAAAGGAATGCAATTTAATAGAAATAAGGTTAGATAATGGATCAAACTTGATACGGTTGGAGTTGGTATCTTCTAATGAAGATTTTGTTGTATAGCTCCCCCCACCTCCATCACTGGAGATTTATTTTCAAGTGCATTTCAATGATGTTACTATTTGGAAATCTACAGGATTATTGATTTGTGTATAAACTAAAAGTAGGATGATATAAGAGAATTTTAATTGGAATTACAGTAGAAAATCTTAGCAGAAAATTTCAACGGCTGTCACTAAATTATGATAGTATTAGAGAAACTGAATTAGAATGCTAAAAGAAAAAAACCTCAACAAAAAATTTCAAGGGTTATTTCTGTTAGTTAAATTTCAAGTGCTTGGAAGTTGTATATGCTAATTTTAATTTTATTTATGAAGGCTCGAGGGAATAAAGAAATGAGAAAACAGAAGGACGATCAAAGTGTGTTGATTTAGTTTTCTCAAAGCTGATAAATGCAGAATTAATAAGCATCGATGAAGAACAGGAAAGTTATATGCAAAGTTAATTGATAATTAAATTGAAGGGAAGAAGCCTGTTAAGTGCTAGAATGTAGCATTTAATTCTCAAAAATTATAGAAAACAGAACCTGAATGGTATTGCTTCAGGTTTATTGATTTGTGTATAAACTAAAAGTAGGATGATATAAGAGAATTTTAATTGGAATGCCAGTAGAAAATCTTAGCAGAAAATTTCAATGACTATCACTAAATTATGATAGTATTAGAGAAATTGAATTAGAATGCTAAAAGAAAAAAACATCAACAAAAATTTCAAGGGTTATTTCTGTTAGTCAAATTTCAAGGGCTTAGAAGTTGAATATCCTAATTTTAATTTTATTTATGAAGGCTCTAGGGAATAAAAGAAACGAGAAAATAGAAGGATGATCAAAGTGTGTTGATTTGGTTTTCTCAAAGTTGATAAATGCAGAATTAATAAGCATCGATGAAGAATAGGAAAGTTATATGCAAAGTTAATTGATACTTAAATTGAAGGGAAGAAGCCTGTTAAGTGCTAGAATGTAGCATTTAATTCTCAAAAATTAAAGAAAACAGAACCTGAATGGTATTGCTCAGGTTTTAATTATATTTAATACATTTGTGCATCATGCTGACTTATTTAGTATATAACCTTTTTGTATGGTTGGTATGTTATTCAGCATTCAAAATTTAGTTAGGTATTATTATTTCAATGCAAATGACGACACTTTTAAACAAAGAAGGGTTATTGTCGAAGAAAAATTTAACTCTCCATTACAGTTTATCGGGGTTGAAACAAAACCGAGTTGCTCAGTTTTGTCTCAAACCGAGTGTATGCTCAATTTTGTTTCAACTAAGCTATGTTTGGTTTGGTTTCAAACTGAGCATTGCTCAGTTTCATCAAAACTGAGCGTATGCTCAGTCTGAAATAAAACTGAAAATTTCTCAGTTTCAATAAAACTGGGCATACATTCAGTTTTGTTTTAAACTTGAAACAAACTGAGCAATGCGCAGTTTCTTAAAACCGAGCATATGCCCAGTTTCTTGAATTACTATCTTATGGATAATACAATTGATAAATTTATATTTTAGTATGTTCTTTTTCATGGTTGAATCATATGTTAGAGAACTAAACCTGTAAATCAAATTAGCAGTACCTCCATCTGTAGATGCAAGTTTGTTGTCACTTTAAAACAGACATAATAAAAATATAATCTGACAATTTTCTTCCAGAGGTACAATTCATATTGATTAATCCTTAGACTTTGGAAAAGCTTTTGTTCTCCTTTAGAAACTGATTCAGGAGATTTCATGTCAAATGGAAGTAAGATTGCTTTTGCTGGCACACGATAGCCACTGTTGCCTTGAGTATGTAGTTTTGCACCATGATTTTTTACATTCTTATCTAGCCTCTTTAGTTGAGTATGCTATTTCCTATTATGTTGTTTCTTGTGATCTGGAAGGCATGATTTAGTGGGTGTTTTTGTTTATTTAGCAGTTTCCTTACTTTTAAATGCATTTTAACTGAAAGAAAGAAACTTACAGTTAAAAATGACAAGATTTAATTGTATGTGTTATCTCATTATCTTTTGAGATATATGGTATTTCTTTTGTTATTTATTAGCCATAATTACATCATATTTCTCTAAAATTTTCCGTTTCTTTTGTAATTTGCAGGGGCTTATGTTTTTCAAAGCCCAATATTAGGTAAACTTTTGAACTCTTTTGTTTTTGTTTATGTGTGAACTGCTTTGGCGTTGTGTATCATTATTATCATTTATATTATCGGTGCAGAATTGTGAATGCTGTATATTAACATGTTGATATTCATCGTATCCTTATTTTCGTTTGGCATTGCGACCGTATGCAGATCGTATCCTTATTTTCATTTGGTCTTTTGATTTTATAGTCCTGGAAACATAATATAATTTGTCAGTAAATTTCCTTCAATTTATAAAAAAGATATAGCCTCTGCTTTTGTGCAGTTGGGAAATTTTACTTTTGAGGCATTATAAAGAATTATTTTGTTGATTTGTTTAGCAAAATAGGTGAAAAAGTTCAGAAAAGAGAGAGATGGTGGTCCAGGTTGCAAGTGAAGCCCATCACGGAATATTGGAATGCAGGCGATGAGATGTTGTGTGACTGAAGCTAAGCGACATGAATTGAGTTGATGTTGTTTGGCCGTAAAAGGTATGTGCACTGTGAATCCGATTTCGCTTTTTGCATTTAATATGTATGTTATCATGGAGTACATATTGTTATGCATGACATGAGTAACCGGAACAGTCATTGCTTTTCTTCTCAAATCTGCTTCCGCTTGCATCACACAGTACACTCATCTGCAATTGTCTTCTACCATGTATATTTTGTAGGTTAATAATCTGCTTTATTTTCTTCAATAGGTTTTAATTTTGATTGATTGCTGTTTTAATTTTGGCAAATACACGTAGATTATCAAAATAATTGTTTTGATTTTTTTCAATAGCTTATCTATAGGTGATGTAGAGCGAATGCTTTGAGAACTTGGGACCGAAAAAGGGAGACAATCAGCTTTACATGTTGGAGGTACGAAAGCAAAAAAATGAAAGAGCTATTGTATTTGCTGTTCTTTTAGAAGCAAGATCCTGAGTCAAATAACAACTTCTTTGGATGGTAATAGAGCAGTCTCTTGTAATTTTAGGTGTAACATTAGGTAGTTATCGGTCAAACTGCTTTTGTTTAAATGTATATTACTAGTATATGCGTGGACGTATTAAAAAGTTCAAGACATACGCAGTTATCAAAGTTGAATGTACCGAACGAAGAAATAAATCATAACTGCAAATTTATCTTTGTATTTTTGGATGTGCTATTTATTTCAGTATTCATAGTTAATTGATATTAGTTCGATAAATATACATGTATGTATTTATATGTGTGTGTATAATATATATATATATATATGTAGATTAGAAGGGGAACAACGACAGATTACTAACAGATGATGCTAGTTTAAATATTTAGATAAATTAAAATCCGTCGCTAATCCCTTGGCAATAATTAAGGGTTTACCAACATCTTTGTTAAATATTAATTTATTATAAATTAATTATCCGTCGGTAAATAGTCGGCAAAAAATTAAAATTAAATTAATAAAAAAAATTATATTTTTATTATATAATTAGTAAGATGTCGGAAAACCGTCGGAAATTTCATGCTAAATTTCCCTCGCAAAATCTAACATAATTACCATCATGGTTTTTACCGACCACAGCCTTATGCAGGAAATCCGTCGCTAAAGCCGATTTAGCGATGGATTCGAAGCGGATACTGCCACTGCTGTATGCTGTTTTTCTTGTAGTGTTAGGTATTAGATCGGCTCAGTCATTTTCATATTGCATATATGTACTTATATATGTTTGAAACTTGATGTGTTACCATGTAGATGTTGCATTTGTATGAATGATTGTGCACTCATGTAGAAAGTATGATTAGGGATGATTTCATACATTATGGACGCATGACACCGGCATGACTTGCATTAAGGAGGTCAACTGAATCAGTAGACCGCCTGATTTTGCATTAGATAAGGACATATACACACACTATGCATATAATCATGAAGCATTAGAAGTCTTTTAAGGACAATGGACGCCTCTGTTTGATGGTTGAGTAGATGGATGATTGGATGGTAGGATATATGTTCTTCTTGACTTGAAGATTTCGGGGATGAAATCCTTTAAGGAGGGGAGGATGTAACAACCCGTGTTTTCGATTAACCTTAAAGTAACGAATTAATGAATAATTAATTCTAAATGTGAGAATTATGGGAAATGGGTTACGCCATTGCGTTTGTCTCAGAATTCTGGTTGAGATAGAGTCCGAATTTGCGTGAATTGGACTTCATATGAAGAAGTTATGGCCTTCGGAAGTTTCAAAATTTCAGAATTCGAATTCAAACTCAGAAGAGGGCAGGGCAGGAAAGATTCCCGCCCAGGCCTGGTCGACCCTAGCGTCGACCTACCCTACAGGTCGACCTGGGGGTTGACCTAGGGGTCGACCTACCCCCCCGGGGAGATCTGAAAGGATGACTTTTTCTGACTCCCTACTGAGTCATTAGGGCTGAGGTATTATCCTATCTTGACTGGACGGTCTTGATTATTTCTAGGGTTAATATGACGGCTCTAAATTAATTAAACCTCCATAAAAGCAACCTAACTCTCAACCCTAAATCACAAATATTCATACCAAGAGCCGCCATGCCGTCAATGGTGAACCTAGAATAGCCGTCATCTATTTTAACTCAAAGGCAAGATTGAAGCTACGTCAAAATTAAATCTAATCTAATTCAACTAAGAAAATTCAATGATCTACATCAAAGGCGAGCAATTCAATTTCAGAATACAGATCCCATAACTCAAGAATTCCTTTTTTTTGTAAGTGTAGTTATCTTTCAGATGTGAATGAATTAAAGATATGGTTTGTAATGAATTGTAAAATAGAATTGTATCAAGTTGTATGCGATGCTGATTTATGTTTATTCATGTCTATTCTATCATATATGCCTATGAATTATTGTGGTCTATTAGGTTATGTAGAAATTAGTGAATAAACCTATGATGTTATGAAATTATCATATGTAAATTTGGTGATATTATACAAGTTTTAGGCTAAGTCATGTAGTTTATGCCTAACTGTTTAGATCCATTATGCATACATGTTTAGATCTACGACCTTGTATAGTTTGGTGATGATATATATATATATATATATATATATATATATACACACACACACACACGTTGTATGTCAATTTAGAAATTATTCCATCTTTATGCAAGTTAGGTGATGTTATCATGTTATGAATACATGCAAGTTTGTAGGTTAGAAACATGAATATGTAAACCTATATATTTAGATCAACACTTTGTATGCTAGATCCACATGTCTCTATGTTAGGTCCGTGTTAGCATGATTCAACCCTTATGCAAGTTCACCACCACATGTCTAATTAGATTTTTGGTAGTTCTTTGTAAAACTATTATTATGACTCATGTTGCATAGATCTAGTTTGCAAGTTCATAATTAAAAGTATATTATGCCAAGTTCATGTGACACACCTGTAGTTAGATCCATGTTTGTATGATGTTGGAATGTTGCAAGTTTCCCTTTTCCCCTTTTTAGTTTATTAGTAGGCTAAATTGTCGAGCCTAACGTCTTATGTAATATTGCGAACGTACAACGGGGGTAACGTTGGGGAAAACATGAAATTATTCATAATTAACATATTTGGCTCATAACCATGTAAATGGTATGACATTGAAATGGTATAATTTACTTACCAAAAATTATGAATTTGATTTAGAAGGAAAGTGGTCCATAGCAATAAATTGTTGACAAATTTACATGTAAGCATAAAAGGATAAATATATAAATTTAGAAAAGAAGAATATGCCTAACCCGAGGTTAGACTGATTTGTGGTGTAAAACTGTCCAGAACCGACCGGCATATCCAGTGACCACAACAATACCTGTCTAATGTGGGTGGTTAGAGCATTGAGCCCAAAAAGGACCCGAGGTTAGACTGAGTTGTGGTGTAAAACTGCCCGGAACCGACCGGCACATCCAGTGACTACAACAATACCTGTCTAATGTGAGTGGTTGGTGCTCTAATAAAGTTAAGTCAAGAGTGGTAGGGTTAAGTCAAATTAAGGAAACACTTAACCAATTCAACATGCTAGCTAAACTGATTGGTAGGGTTAGGTAAATTTGGACACTTAACCAATTTAACATGTTGACTGGAAAACCCTAGCAACGGGGACCCATTTCAGCAGTAACCCACGTGGATGTAATATGGGACCCTGAACTAGGCAGGGTGGGGCATGATTACTGGGCTGATTATAAGCGGTCAAAAATATTGGTGGTGGTGGATCAGTGTAGGTTCCGATGGAGTATCGGGGGTGCACGTACTCCGGAGTGGAAAAAGCAGGCACTGGGCATCAGTAATCATACACTGTGCATCTTGAATCGTGTCGGGTTGCCACCATAGGATTTGATACACCCCTTGGTGGGGCCAACACAGGTATCTACAGTCAAGCGGGGGCTGAAGGACACACGTGATAAATGCATGCGAGTAGGAGCTGATCCATATAAGGGAATCATTTCACCATGAACACGTGGTGCTAGTTGGACAAGTATAAGTAGGTGCAAAGAATTAAACATGGGTGTGATATATATATTCGGATATCCTACCTTATATAGTTTTATGTTAGTTTGCTGTTCTGGTACTGTCCTATTTTCACTTTATTCCTATCATGACCCTTTTCCTTATTCACACACTGTAAAGTCACTAGACTTACTCAGACTTATGTCTGACCCATTTTTCTTTCGTCTTCTTTTCTTCCGTTTCCCCCTCCCCCTCAGGTAGCCAGGGAGGGAATAGCTCAGCTTAATTTGGACCGTTCATCTTTCCAAGCTTGAAGACTCTGTGATGTACGGCTTGGAACCTCTTATCTTTGGCTATGGCTTTGGACACACTAGACTTGGGGATTTATGCAGTTTTGTTTATGTCATATGCTTCTTTATGTTTTAATCAAGACAGAGATTATGATGAAATGTTTTGGAAGTTGTGTTGAGACAATTTATTGTAATGGTTTTTGTATTAAACCACGTATGAAATAAATGTTTGTTTTCCGCTACTTATATTTCTGTCTTGCAACTTTCTGTGTCTTTTACCTATAATGCTCCATCGAAGTTAAGGCATTCCCTTTGTGAATGACCTTAATGGAGGTGGGGTGTTTCTGTATCCCATGTAGTCGAGCTATCTTTCCAAGATAAACAGGTGTGAGCCATGATACCAAGTGTATATACTAAGATGATTAGAGGTCTCTCCTCTACTTAGCTTATCCATCATGTCACAAATCTGAGTGTCTAAAGCTAAAGGTTGCTATGTACTTTTTACCTCTATTAAGGTCAGTCTTACTTTACGGCGCCTGTCACAACCATTTATATCTCACGCGAACCATCCTAGTCGAACTCGACATCCCTCAAGTACAAGCCTTAAAGGCCTAAACCAATATCAGACAAGCACCCAAGGAATACCTCCTCCGAATTTGGATGATTTATGTGAGATGATACTAGCAAAACAACCAAACAATTGAGCATCTATCCTCGCCAATCTTGCTCCAAAACTGTCGTCGATCGCATAACTAGCTTTGCATTGTCAACTAGATATATGCGGAAGTTTATCTCGAGTTTTAGGGGGAAAATCCCTAACCAAATCAAAAACATATGTGGACTATCCTAACGGATTGCAAATCGTCGATGGATGCATCAAGTGATTCTAGGTAGCTAAGCCTAACTGATCCCCTCAGGATTGCACGAAATCTCGAGGGTATTCCCGAGGCAAGTAAAAATTCTAACTACCCTCCTATCACAAATACTAGCTAACCAATCCATGCCTAGAATCAACCCATAGCCCATAAAACCAAAAACATAAGTATCTCAAATCCTTACAAACCAAAGATAAATGAGCCGAACCACAAATTTGATTTGAGACAATAATGAGATCTTCTACTATACAAGTACTAAGGTGTAGAGACTCAACTATGGAAGTAGATATAAACGAATGTGAAGCGCTAAAATCAAAAAGAGTACTAACAGAATGATCAAGAAGAAGAACTAAACTTTTTCAATAGAAGCTCTACTACCTCTCTCTCAAGTATGCTGGTGGTGAGAGCATGCTTTTGCCCTCCTGAAAATCCTATCATTTGTTCTTGCCCTTGTCCGGTTATACCATAATAAAGATACTTCCTCTTGTCTTAGGTTTTACTATTCTTTCCTCCTCTCTTGTCGTGTGATTCTTCCACTTACACCTCTTTCTTTTTACCTCGTTTGTGAATCAAGTCTATATCTATGAGTTCCTCATCCTTGGGTTGTGCTCCTTAGCAAAACTCCCTCATTCTGATCTTTGCTATCCTTGTGTAACTTATTGACAAGTCTCTTGAAAGCTGCCTCCATCGCATGGAAAACCCTACAAAGCTTCAAAGAAAATTAGCCGCAGGTGAAACTACTGCAGCTATAGATTGAAGTTGGGCACTTCTTCGCCCTTTGACAGGTATCGTAGTCTCATCAAGCCTACGGAACCATGCCGCGATGAGGTTACCTCCCAGAAAGCCAGGAGCCCCGGAGACTCAGAAAGAAAACAAGGATTCAAATAGAGGATCAAAAGATAATGCATATGGCTTTGGGAAACTTCCTTTAAAACAAAACTTTTCTTTTGAAATGCTTCTTTTAAAACCGTTTTGAAAATAATTTTTCAAATCTTTTATCTGATCTGGCAACCATTAGCTCTGATACCAAGTGAAACACCCCACCTCCGTTAATGTCACTCACAAAGGGAATGCCTTAACTTTGGTGGAGCATTTTAGGTAAAAGATGCAGATAAATTACAAGCTAGGAAAATAAAGTCATTTTATAAACAATATGGTTCAGTCAAGTTTTTACAACAGTTGTTTCAATCATACTTAAAAGTAATTCATAGAACTTATGTCTTGAATTAAAACATAAAGAAGCATTAAAACAACAGTAAGGCAGCATTAATCCCTAATAAGAGAGTATCCAAATCCATAGCCCAAGCAAAAAGATTCCAAGCAATACATCTACTATCTTCAAGCTGGAAATGATCCGATCTAAGCTGAAGTGTTCCCTCCTCGCGGACCTGGGGGGAAACGGAAGAAAAGAAGACGAAAGAAAATGAGTCAAACATGAGTCTGGTAAGTCCAGTCACTATTTAGTATGTAAAAAAGAAAAAGGGTTACGACATGAATAAACTGAATCTAGGACCACACCCTAGAAATAAGATAATAAGGCTGAATATGTTATCACACTCATTTCACATCTCTACACCACCTAACTAGTGTCCCAACTAGTAATCTATATAAAATGATCATATCGTAATGTGATCTCATTCCCCGCAATTGTGGTAGCCTTCAGATGTACGTATATCGTGAGGATTCCACCTCAATCTGCCTAATTGCCATGAACATGTTAGATATACCCTTACTACTCTGTCGACCGGCTCCCTACTCGTATTAATTTTTCCTTGTGTCTGTGTCAATCGGCCCTCTCTTGCTTGTAGATACCCTGTGCTGGTCCGACCATAAGGTATATCAATCCTTATGATAGCAACCCGACACGATTCAAGATGCACAGCGTATAACTACTGGTACCCAGTGCCTGCTTTTTCCCACTCCGGAGTACGTGAACGCCCGTAAACCATCAGAACCTGCATTGACGTACCCCCTGCCGCTGTTTTGACTTAACCCAGTGTTGTCTATTCATGTTAACTTAACCCACCCATTCATCGTGTCATGTTGGTTAAGTGTTTCTTATTGACTTAACCCCGTTCATTCATCAAGTTATATTGGTTAAGTGTCATCAATCAATTCTAGTTTACTTAACCCACTTAATTGTCATGTTACTTTGGTTAAGTGTTGCCTTCTTGTGTTAACTTAACCCTACCACAAGTCAAGTCATATTGGTTAAGTGTTGCCCTCTCATGTTAACTTAACCCTTCCCATTCATCGTGTCATGTTGGTTAAGTGTTTCCCCCTTGTTTTAACTTAACCTTACCACAAATCAAGTTATATTGGTTAAGTGTTGCCCTCATGTTTTAACTTAACTTACCACAAATCAAGTTATATTGGTTAAGTGTTTCTTATTAACTTAACCCTACACATTCATCATGCTATACTGGTTAAGTGTTTCCTATTAACTTAACCCTAGTCATCCATCCTGTTATATTGGTCAAGTGTTTCTCATTGACTTAACCCTAGTCATTCATCTTTTATTGGTTAAGTGTTTCTCATTAACTTTACCCTAGTCATTTATCTTGTTCGTTAGCATTAATTGATTTATTAATGCACCAATCTCTCACATTAGATGTGTGTAGTTGCGATTACTAGATGTGTCGGGCGGTTCCGGGCAGTTTTACACCACAACTCAATCTAACGTCGGGTTTTCCTTGGACATGATGCACTAACCTCTCACATTAGATAGGTGTTGTTGTGGTTACTGGATATGCCGGGCGGTTCCTGGCAGTTTTACACCACAACTCAATCTAACCTCGGGTTAGGCATATTCATCTTTTTCTTAGTTTACATATTTATCTTTCAAATTTATATGTAAATTATCCACAATTATTGCCATTCAAGTCATGCCCCATTTACCCTCTAAATCATATTTTCAATTTTTGGTATATAAATTATACCAATTTTATGGCACTAACCATTCATTTATTTATGGGCCAAATTATGCTAATAATAATAATTTCTAATGTTTTCCCAACGTTGCCCCCGTCATACGTTCGCAAAATTCACATAGAATGTTAGGCTTGTAACTTAGTCTAACTTATATACAAAAGGGGAAAGAAGGGAGCATGTACCATTCACACAACATAAAATAGTAAGGATCTAGCTAAACATGTGTCATGTAAACGTGGCATAAAATGATGAATTTGCATTTTTGGAACCAACTAACATGAGTCTTTAAGCATATGAAATTACTCAAATCCAACTAGGCATGTAAATTTAAACTTTTATTTTGGGTCCAATGAACATAAACCTTAAGCATATAGAATTACACAAGTTCAACTAGACATGTGAATGTGAACTTTTAATTTGGATCCAATAATCATGAATCTTAAACATACGGAATTACATAGGTTTAACAAGGCATGTAAACACGAACTTTTTATTTTGGATCCAACAAACATGAATCTTAAGCATATGGTTTTACACAAGTTTAACAAGGCATGTAAATATGAACTTTAATCTTGGATCCAATTTTCATAGATCTAAATGTAAATCTAAACATAATACATGCTTTGGCTTAATAATTTGCATGTGACATGACATGAATGAATCACCAATTTTACGTGATTGGTTTACATCAACATAATAACCACATAGCCTAACAACTTGCATGTAACATAACATGAACGAATCACCAATTTTACGTGATTGGTTTACATCAACATAATAACCACATAACTTGCATGTAACATAACATGAATGAATCACCAATTTTACATGATTTGTTTACATCAACATAATAACCACATAGCCTAGCAACTTGCATGTAACATAACATGAATGAATCACCAATTTTACATGATTGGTTTACATCAACGTAATAACCACATAGCCTAACAACTTGCATGTAACATAACATGAATGAATCACCAATTTTACATGATTGGTTTACATCAATATAATTACCACTTAACTTGCATGTAACATAACATGAATAAATTACCAAACTTTACATAATACATGATTGATTTAACACCAACATAATAGCCACAATAATATCATAAGCATATACGATAGAATCGTTACAAGAATAGGCATGAATCAGAATCATCATTATCTTACAACGAGGAATAACGCTAGTTTTCATTTTATTACAGATCATAACTTTTAATCGTTCACATCTAAATAATAACAGGACTTACAAAGAAAAGAAAGTCGTGTTTTCTGGGATCTGTTTTCTGAAATTGGAAAGCAATCCCTTGAAGAAGACTATCAATTCTATAAGTTAGTTTTGATTTTTAGCTTTAATCTTGCTTTCAAGTTGAAGGAATGGTGGCTAAACTAGAACGATCATGGATGGCATGGTGGCTCCTTGGAATGAATTTGTGTGATTTAGGGTTTGAGGATTATGGTTGCTTTTATAGAAGTTAAATCTTATGTGAGCCGTTAGATCGTTTTAGGAGCAATCAGAGCCATCCAACTAAAGCAGTGTGTCACTCAGCCAATCATAGCATGACACATAAGCCCTAACACCTCAGAATTTGTCACAAAGCCAATCAGAGAAGGCCATGTAAAAAAGACAATCCTTGACCAACAAAAAATGCGACACGTGCGCCACATGATGCGTACACATCATATATATATATATATATATGTATATATATACATATATATATATTTTCTTTTTATCTATCTTCCCAATTAACCATTTTCATACTAAACCACTTTTTGAACTGTGATCACACTAAGCCACTTTTTAGCCATTCCCCTAAAACAAAAATATTGCGCTGGCGGGGATCGAACTCTGTACCTCTTGTATGCAAGTCACATGTTCTAACCAAATGAGCTACTAAGTCTTTTGCTTACAAACCTTAGAACAATGCTAAACATTATTCTTTTCTCATTCTTCTTTTTCATGTTTTACTGCAATATTTAATTTAAAGATATCTTCTTCATACGGAGTCCGATTTACGCAAACTTGGACTCTATCTCAAGCAGAGTTCCGAGATGAACGCAATGGCGCAACCCATTTTACCTATTTATTCTTTTTCAAATTAATTATTCTTTAATTTGTTATTTTAATATTCTTAGAAAATACGGGGTGTTATAAGAAACTTGAACACCGCCAGTATAACGAGGAAAAATGGTCTGTACCCCATTCGAATCACCAAACATCCCTTTAACTTTAAGGTTATGATTACCATCCTCCTTGTCCCAATCATCATCAGCGTCAGTAAAGATGCCTTCTTCCTCACATAAATTGGTGTCATTTGGAAGGTCTTTGATATACAAAAGGTCTTCAAGCTAACCGAGAGCCACCTCGGAAGCATCGATACCTCGCTTAAGCTATTCGACCTTGCACATAAATCGGTCTGAAATAAAGTGATGAACTAAGGGGAATGCAATTGCTGGGTGCTTTGGGAAATTGTCGGAATATGCCAATAAAAGGGCATGCTCATAAGACTTTAACATTGCTCTTAGATAATGAGATCCTAGAAATAATGAAATCGTGTTCTTAATCTCACGAATTAAAAACTGGGCATTGAAAAGTGCTTTTTGAATTTGGGAAAGTTGGTCATCTTTCTTTTTGTTTCTCTCAGTATGATTAGCCACCATCCTGGCTTTCTTATCATCAACTTCCTACTTAAATAGCTGCATCAGCACTTGATCATCCAAAAGGAGCCTAGCGTCTCTCGGCTTCCAACTCTGGTTCAATCTGCTTAAGAGATAACCTTAATTCCGTACCCTCCTTCCTATGCCCCTTCATCAAAGACCGAACCTTGGAATCAAATTTTGCCTTCTCCACATCAAATGTCACAACATCCAAAGGAGAGGGGGTAATCGCCTCTAGGAGAGAGTACCATTTCTTGGTAATCTGAAGACAATAAGTTAAAGTCAATGTTTGTAAAAATAATATGTAGAGGAGAATTAGAAAAGAGCAACACTATACCAGAAATTGTTGTTTAACAAGAAATTTTCGAGACTTCATCAGATCTAAAGGTGTATAAGGTAATGACATGCATGTAGTGTCGTGGGAAGAAAGGTCAAGTCCCACAAGTTCCTTAAACTCTTGATCCTGCGAAAGGGACCTCGAAGGGCTAGTATGTTGCGGAGACATAAGCGAAGTTGATTTATGTTCTACCTGAGTCAGGGCTCCCAACGGGCTAAACATCAGGAAACTATCTATAAGATCGCTCCCTTGAATCGTTGCCAGAGAGGGACCAACATTAGAGACAGTTTCAGCATTATGATCGGTGGGACCGCGAGTCTGATGCCCAGTGGTTCCTATAACCCCGCCCTTGCAAGAAGTAGGGAGAGTAGGAATGTTACCCTTTTGTCTCTTAAGTGTTGAATCATTAACGGTGGGGATGAGCCTCTTTTTAGCTACATCTGTGAAATCATCCAAAGCAGCTATGATAAACATCCCTTAAAAAGCCTGAAAAACTGATTAAAGCGGTTATAATCAGAAAAGAAAAGTTAGGAAGCTATAATATGGGTATGAAATTTGGGTTTCTCTAGCGAAACAATCTTACACCAAGTACCTTGAAACAGGGGAGTTAAGGGGGTAAAAATGTCACAGCCAAAGGACACATGCTTAGCATTAGGAAAATGGAAGTGTGGTCGCCCCAAATCTTTTGCCCAAATGGAAGAAGAAAATTCTTGTGAAGATTGTCCAAGGTAAATAGGATTGACCACTATCCTTATAACTCTTCGACCGTTTTATAAATAACATCTATAACTTTAGTTCCCATTTTCCTTAAAATTTTCCTTTTAGGAGCAGGAGCTAAAGAATAATTAAATCATACAAAGCATGAAGATGATATAGCAGTTATAGAGTAATAGAAATCTTACTGGGGTCGGTGAAAGTGCCTGAAATACCCAAAGGGAACCTGATATAGAAAAATTGGTTTTCCCAATATTTTGACCTATTAATGCTATCACTAATTAATTTTCTTGTAGGATTCGCGCGAAGAATAGACAAATCTGCTCCTTTGGACAAACTTAACAAATAATGGAGATGGTTGGCATTAAGGGAAAGCTGTCCCGATTCAAACGTCAAAACCTCAAGGCAAAGATGGAGAGTATATGTATTTGGAGACAGTTAAATGGAGGCAATTGCCAAGTGACACAAAAATCTTGAAACAAAGTTAGTGAAAGGGAAGAATCCTCCATTCTAAATGTGAATGGTTGTATAGGCAAAGAATCCCTTTGGCGGATCTTGAATGGTGTCTTGATCAAGAGCGGGGATGGCCTTAACTTCAGTCATACCAAAGCTCTTAAGAATGGTATCCACTTTTTCTTCAATATCAATAAGGGAATGCTGGAAAGCAGCTTCCTTCCTAGGACAAGGTGCAATGGAGCCACTTGACTTTGATTTTCCAATGTTCTATTCCTCAGTCATAATACTGGCAGGTAATATTATTCCTTAAACACATGTTAGCCTAACAATCTAATACGTTTGGCTGATTAACGATTATTTAAACTAATATGTCTACCCATTAATGTCTAGATCTAGTGCCTTTAAAGATCAAAAAGACAACGTAAGTAACTAGAATTGAAGCGATGACAAGATTTGTGCATAGTGAAACATTTTGGATACATTCAAGAATGATTGAGTAATTCAGTATTTGTCTACCATAACCCAAATGATTTGGTAGCTGCCTAGCCGAAATCAAACAAGTTGATGATTGACACCATAACATTAGCCAATAATAACTTAATACCAATGGAATCAAGATCAAGGTGTTTCAATGTCAAGACTCCGAGTTTTGTTAACACCGAAACAAAGGGAAAGGAAGATCTTTCGGTAATAATCAGATACTATTTCGATGTCAACGAAACTGCAGGCAAAATCACCCAACAACAAAGTAGTAACTGAACCTATTAGTACCAAAGGCTTAACATCATGACAAGGGTTAATCTTCCATATGTCGGTTCTTGACCTCGAGAATATGTCAAGGGACAAATGAACAATGCTCATTAGTAGCGTTTGTTGATTGCTAAGATTTCTTGTCACCTAATTTCTATTTGAGAAAGGATCATAAGTTGAGGATAGCCAAGTGATCTAGTAGTCGAGCTGAGTGTAATTTTAAAATTATAATCTCAATTGATTGAAATACTCACAGTGATGAAAATAAGAGTAATGTTATGAAGATTTGCGAAAGACGTTGAAGGAGCAGTAATTTTGCTTGAATTTGATTTTTCACAAGAGAAGAAAACGTAAAGGAGTAGGAAGAAAATGTTGCACCGAAGAATCCCCTTTTGTCTGAGCGATGCAAATAAGTATGATTCAATGGATCATATCTTTCCTAAAAGATTAAAAGGCGGAAAACCTGCGTACTCAGAATAGTACAATACTGTTACTACCAAAATAAACTCCGAAACCAACTGATAGTGAAGGGGTATCAGAAGAATATGAGCGCAGAAGAGCCTTCAGAAAACAGGAAGCCAAATTATAGAAAGAACAGAAAGCTAGAAAGAATGATCTAGGAGCGACATACACCGACACCTTCCCAGAAGGAAGAAACTCAAGGTCTATAGAATGCCAAAAAGTTCATCAGGCAAGGATCTAACTAGGAGGATCTATCCAACAAGGTCAGATCGGCAGGATCCTTCCCACAACGTCAACCCGACAGGTGGTCCTATAGTGAGAAGCCATCCAGGTCAGAAACCAAGAAAGTTGAAGAAATAAGCTCTGCCTATGGGAACCTGGAAGGTCGAAAGGCCCTTCAATACTAACCCGCTTAATACCGGAACGACAAGAGGTTGAAGCACCAAGAGAATCAAGCCGGAAAAGCATAAGGATTATCTGGAAGCAACTTTCGAAACGCCCACTGCATAAATGCCAGGAGAACGTCTTGATAAAGGACAGACGAATCACCTAGAACAAACTTTTGGAGCATCAGTCCACACCTGGAAATCCCACTGAAAAGCAACCCAGAACCCCGGAAGGGATACAAGCTATCCACACTAGTCTATTCATCATAGACACCGACAGTGATTCTGAACCGGCAGCTATCCACATACGTAATGAGGGCAGGATCCTCTAATTATTCACGGGAAAACCGAAAGCCTATATCCAAAACTCTATGACCGAGATCATGCAATCGAGAGCTTGGAATGCCTTCTGAAGAGCTACAACGGCAGCAAGCACATATCAATCTCAAAGAGGCTCATGGTTAGCCAAAACCTTCATTGCAGAAGCTATAATTAACACTTCAAAACGTCCAAAAGCGAAGACTTTCGAGACCAAAGAAAAATGCGACCAACAAAGACTCCTCAAGGCCCAATGGCCTAACAATGGAGGGGGCCCCAAGTTCCCCATAAATAAGACCCTAGGGTCACATTAGAGGGGATCCGAATTCTTGTACTCTTCATCTTAAGAAAAACCTAAAAATGGAGACCAATTTAAGGATCTCTTCAATTCTGTTCTTGTAAGAAAAAGATTAATAAAGAGCAGGATGTACAATTATGGTATTTACTGTGAGTTTATCATTTTCAATTATTGTGGTTTTGATTTACTGTTTGCAACATGTATATGCCCGGTTTCTTTGCCGAATTTACACCTACAATCGGAGGAAATGACTCCTCTCAGTTGATCTAAACTCTTTATATAAGCTTAGGTGTGATCAACGAGCTTAGATCTCCCGGTGAATTTGGTCTTGATACCTGGAAGTGGTAGTCTAACCCAAACTTGCGAAGGATAAGCGAACCATCTCCCTCTCAGGTTTATCCCTGTCGACCTGATTCCGGTGTTGACGAAAACTATCATTAACATTTTGGCGCTAGAAGGAGGGCCTGAACCTATGATCCTTCGGTTAACCCTACTACATATCTACTTACGTTGTTCCGTCTTGGGTAGGAATAGAGCTTTGAAGAAGCAAAGTTATAGCTAAGAGGCCCCAACAAAAGCCTTCAGGTTCTCAAATGGATAAGTTGAAAACCGTCGATCCTGGAGTAATAGAAGAGCAAAGATTGAGAGCAGAAGCCCTGTGGATAATAAAGCAGAAAAGAAAAATGGAACCACACGCTTATGACACTTGGGATAATTGCCTTTCCTACACAGGAAAAACCTTAACACCCCCTCCAAGTAGTTCTACATCAGAGCATACTAGCATTTTCTCTCACCCATGGAAAGATCTCTATAAGTAGATTAGAAGAACGACATTCGAGCAAGAAATAATGAGTGATTTTGACAACTTCACCCACAAACAGTCTGAAGGAATAACGTATCAACTTCAATATATTTTGGAGGAAAGAACGAGGGTATAGGCACCACAACTAGGTTGGGTCACAAAAAGATTAAACCTCAGCGGCAAGGAAAGGGGAATACACCAGGGTTTCCAAAGAGATACTACGTCACCACTTCTATAGAAAATATTTACTTCCTAACCAAACATGAACTCAAATATTGGCCATCCGTGAAGAAAAAGCCCAAATATGAAAGGAAGACGGGAGGACCCTATTATCATTAACACATGAGAAATGGACATGACATTAATCACTGTAGAGTCCTTGAGGAAACAATCATTAGATTCATCAGCCAAGGTCTGTTACGAGAATTTATGAAAAGATCAAAGTGAATTCAGTGAATTTCCTTGGAAAAAGGATTACTAAACATGTCCAACGGTACGGGAAATCTCCCTTTCAAATCGTAAAACCTAAAAGGGGTCAAATCACAAATGGATTAAATCCCTTGTCATCACCAAATTGGTCGGGACGAGGCATCCCTCGGAGGGAGATGATATGTTAGTATTTCTCCATACCCAAATAAGAGGGGTTTAGGTTAAAGCATCAAAAGCGTAAGCCTCCATTTCACACCAGAAATGGTCGTGGCGGTGCATCTAAACTTAGCACGCCCTGCCTCTACTCGTAAAAGAGTACACCCTGCCTCTGCTAGAACAAAACATGTCCTACCTCTGCTTGCAGAAGAGCATGTCCTACCTCTGCTTATGTTCCGCGTTACCCGTAGAAGGGAAACGCAAGTCCCTATAATCGCCTACAATGGTCAGGATTGGGCACCCCTCCGAGGAGGGTGGCGTATAAGCCTCTATAGGAACCTACGATGGTCAATGTAGAGTATCAAAAGAGTAAACCTTAGTTCTATGCCTACGATGGCCCCGTCTAAGTTTCTAAGACCTTATGATGGCCTAGATGGTCAGGATAAGGCGCCTCCTGGAGGGGGGTCGGGTAAGTCCTTGGGCCCTGCTTGTGGATAAGCTAGCCAAGCGCACCGGACGCACCGACCCAGAGAGTGGCCAACAAAGTACGTATATCCTCTGCTTTGACATCAAAAGCCCAAGGAGTGGCTCACGAAGCACGTACATCCTCTGCTTCACAAATAAAATCCAAAAGGGATGCCAAAATAATTAATGCCGGAAAAGGTTTCCTGTCTTCTATCTATGTTGATACCTGAATCTGGGTCAATTCGGCTCTTCACAAATATCGGAGGGGGTTCCGGTCTGTTATATATTAATACCCTAATCTGGTTCGATTCGGCTCTTCACTAAAACTGGAGGGGGTTCCGGTCTTTTATATATTAGCACCCGAATCTGGGTCGATTTGGCTCTTCACAAATACCGGAGGGGGTTCTGGTCTTCTATATATTAATACCCGAATTTGGGTCGATTTGGCTCTTTACAAATACCGGAGGGGGTTCCGGTCTTTTGTATATTAATACCCAAATATGGGTCGATTTGGCTTATGTCGGAAGAGTTTTCCGATCTTCTATTTATATTAACACCCGAATCTGGGTTGATTTGATTCTTCACAAATGCCAGAAGATGTTTCCGATCTTCTATCTATATTAACACCCGAATCTGGGTTGCTTTGACTCTTCACAAATGCTGGAGGGAGTCTCGGTTTTCTACTCATATTAATGCCGAGTCTGGGTCGATTCAGTGCTTTGTAAATACGGGAAGGGGGATTCACGGTTCCCAACCTTTAATTATTCGGACAAGGATTATTTCGGGACTTCCACTAAAGTCGAAAGGGAATCTCTGGCCTATAGTCTTGAATACCTGAGTCATGGTCAGTTTAGTTCTTCATAAACATTGGAAGAAGCAACCCAACCTCGTCTCAACACCGAACACAACAACAAATCGCAACCAGATGTAGGGTTTTGGTCTCAACACAAGGTGTCCGAATCTGGATCGGTACAAATTCTCAAAGCTAAATAAGAAAGAGTTATCAACCCTCGTCCCAACCCAAATCTGGCTTAGAAGCGCATTTCCACCATTATCATGGGTGAACTGGTAGGCTCCCTCATTTTTTTCTTAGGAAAGCATCTTTGATTTATACGATTATGTCAAATGTTTGCACTAACACACAAATCACGAATGAGCACTATAGATATTTCATGTTTAACGCATTTAGATACTGTTAATCCTATAAAGTGTATAGGATGCTATATAAAAACCCATATGACAAACTCCCAACGAAACACGCCGGAGATGTGCACCTTGTCATGATATAACCATAACTAAAGAAAAGCGTTTATACTGAAACGCATGGTGGCTTGTTAAGTAATATCATTGTAAGTCCAACCCCTATTCGTAAATACCATCGCTATAGAATACTATACTGCACTGATAAAATGATGTACACTTCGTACATTGCATGATTGTTTACAAGGAAGTTTATAAGATGGATACATCTTCAAAAAATTACCTATGTCCCAACACTGCAACTCCCATATGAACAATAGTCTAGCCCGCAGCAGAATGCTTCTTATTCATGGGACCAGGAAGAAGTTGCGGAACAATGAATAGTAGTATGTAAAAGCCCATCGAATTTTTGCATCTTTTCTATGGATACACATAAATCATACAAAGGTTTAGGCTGCCATTTTAAAGCTTGATTGTAGGCTTTTCCCATTGCGCGAAGGTTTTTGTTTTCCTTCTTCAAGTCAGAAGCATCTTTGCGCAAAGATTGTTTCTCCTTTTGTAATTGCTTAATTTTGGAAGTATAAAAGTCAATACGATGGGAGTTACTCTCAATTCCCTTCCTATCATAGAAACCTTTCATTTTGGCCTTAACCTATCTATGCCACTCGGCAGCAAGGGAATAATCCATTCCATAGGGAAAATCCCTTATCTCAAGCTTTGAAGAATCAGATCCCGTCGAAGCTTACGAGACACCAGAATCAAAGATTTCAACAGCACATCCAAAGACAGATCCCCATTCATCAAATTTTGCCAGTACTTCTGTAATGACCTGCATTCTATGTATCGGAGGATCGTAGAATATTTATTTTATTCTCATACGAAGTCATATGATTGTGTAACTTTTTGGAAACGACTATTGGGGTCATTTCCTACATTCACGATTTTTGCCGAATTTTAAATGATCGTTCTGCCCCTGGCGAATCTTATTTCGCCTATAACTTTTGATTGGTAAGGAGTTTTAACCTGAAACCACTTCCATTGGGTTCAGACTTAACGTTTGGGAGATATGGAAAAAAATACGGTTTGAAAGATGAAAAACAACATAATTGGGCTTAATAGGATGATTACAGCTAGGTCCATAACCCATTTCGTGTAACACCCCACGTCCATTAATGTCACTCACAAAGGGAATGCATTAACTTCCATGGAGGTTATAAGTGAATATAGAACAGAAAAATTACAACAAGATAGATAATAAATAGTACTTGGAAATCTAAAACTTCATTTTATTGCAGCAGAAATTAAACATGTTTGTTACATCATAAAACCATAGATCATAACCAATTACAATATCCATCTTCATAATAAAATACATAATCCCATTACATAAATAGCCATTAAAAAGATAACAAGCTGGACTTTACTTCAACGGTCCAAGCTTTCCAAAGAGAGATGAAGCAATTCAATCAAACTCCACTAGAGCTGGGCCCAACCTGAGGACCTAGGGGGGGGGAGGGTAGAAATAGAGGGGGTCAGACATAAAGTCTGGCGAGTATGATAATTCTAACAATACTATTATCAAAATAACTAGACTAAGGCATAAGCTGGAAGACAAGTAAATGTCTATGAACTCTTAGGAAGATAAATATAGCGTTTAAGATAACGGTAAAGATAACGGTAAAGGCACACCTAATTACTAACGAATGATTACTACACTGCATCGCACATTACTACACTGCACCACACCAGTCACCCTATTGTTTGATCCCACTTGCTTCACACAGAAACTTTATAAATAGCCTTACGTACCCCTAGCTGACTACATAGGTGCCGTCTGCCCCTATCTCCACTGGGTGTACCCCATTACCCACTTTCGATCGGCTCCCTACTCGTAGATACCTGTGTTGGCCCCACAGTGGGGTGTATCACTCCCCTAAAGTGGTAACCCGATACAACTTGAGAATGCACGGCTTATACCTACACGATGCAACAATGTCTTACCTACCAGCCCGGGTCCACACAAGCATACGAAACCTGTTGGACTTGCGTTGCCACCGCTCCCCGTTTTGGCCTCTTACAGTCGAACCCAGCATGCGTGTCCCGTCCTCGACTTGGGTCGATCCGACAAAGATACGTTTGGGATACTGGTCGAAATGGTCCCCCACAAGCTACCCACCTAAGCTTGTCACTAGTATATCCCACTTAACCCTCTTAGTCATGTTCATTTATATGTGTGTTTGGTTAAGTCTTACTAATCGTATTTCACATGCCACTAAGGGCACCCTCTAGATTCCTCATGCCACCCAAGGCACCTACTTAACCCCCATGTCCCACCTTACATGTTTATCTGGTTAAGTATTTCTTAATTCATTCAAGCCATAACCTCATAAAGACCTCTCACATTAGACTGGCATTTATGGCAGCTGGATTTGCCGGGCGGGTCCGGGCAGTCTTACACCATAAAAGAGTCTAACCTCGTGTCTTTACAACCATTATGCTTTAGTTTAGGCCTAGAACCTCTCACATTGGGCTGGCATTTGTGACCACTGGATTTGTCGGGCGGGTCCGGGCAGGTTTACGTCACAAACGAGTCCAACCTCGTGTCCTAAGCATTGATTAACACTTAAAATCTTTTACCCCAGTTTTAATAATTCCCTATTCAAATTATTAATTAAGTCAACTTTTAATGATGTCCATAATTGACTCAATTATGGCCATCCACTTATGGCATGCAAAATCATATCAATTGCACCCCAACTTTTTAATATTAAATCCTTAATATTACCCCTACCCCACGTTTATACGTTCGCTTATTCAACGCATAATATAGGCTAGACTTGTATAGTCTAACACCTAGCACAAGGATAAATTATCACAACATATAGACAATTAAAATAAATCTAATCATAATAGGGGTGAAACTTGCATAAACTACACATGTTAAGGATCAAAAGGTGTCAACTTGTTAAATGTCTCAATTTATATGATATGATCATAGCCCAAATCTATACATAAACTTGCATATGGGTTTTTTAGGCAACATAATGATGGTGTGAACTAGCATAGGATATCACATATGTCATAGCATAATTCTAGATGTCATAATAGATGTCTTGGTATATGTTCATAACTTTTCTAATCAATCTAACTTGCATATGTGACTTGTCATATAGATCAACATAACCCAAACATGATGATTTAATTAATATGAACTAACTAGCATAGATGGTAACATCATGGCCTTTTTAACATGTATGATTCATCACAACTTAGAATAGAAACTTTCATCATACATAACATCATCATAGCATGATTTACAACATATAAGATATCATCATCACATAACATTGGATTTACAATATACATGATAGCAAAAGGGGTTTACAACAACATATATGATAATTCACATCATCTACTCATAATCCATTCATAACTCAACCTAATTAAAATGATAATAATCTTGTTAAGATCATCATACTCACAATTTAGAGAAGAAAAGAGAGAGTTTTGCTTTGCTTTAGGGTTGAGAGAAATAGAATTGAATTTGCTTTTCTTCTTTCTTAGTCGGCGACGGCTCCATTGATTTCCATGGCGACGGTAACTATTCTATTTTAATTAGGTTTAGGGTTAGCATAAGGATGTATTTATAGGTGTAGGAAGTTATGTAGGACCATTAGATTAACCCTGAACCATGAGAACCAATCAAATGCAAAATCTGCATTTGAGCGAATCGACCCACGGGTTGATAGCCAAACACCCTGGATTAACCCCTAGTCGACCCAGCAAAGCTCGGGTCGACCTCAAAAATGGGTCGGTTCGGTTATTCCCCCTCCCAATTCGCTGTTTTGAACTTTTTCGCATATTTATTTATTTAATTTTTAATTTATATATATATATCAATATATATATATATATTTCTCAGCGCAACCCATTTCACTTAATTCTTTTCTAAAAATTAAGTATACTTTAATTTGTGAATTTTAATGTTATAAAATTACGGGGTGTTACATTCTCCCCTCCTTAAAGAATTTCGTCCCCAAAATCTCCAAGTCAAGAAGAATGTATATCCTACCATCTAATCGTCCATCAACTCAACCATCAAACACCAGCATCCATTGTCCTTAAAAGACTTCTAATGCTTTAATGTTTATATGCACAGTGTGTGTATATGTCCATATCTAATGCAAAATTAGGCGGTCTACTGATTCAGTCGACCTCCTTAGTGCAATTCATGATAGTGCCATGCGTCCAATATGTATGCAAAAGATTCCTAATGCTACATATTAATTCTATATGCGTGCACAACCATCCACCCGAATGCAGCAACTATATGATAATACAACCATTATACATCCATTTTACTAAATACATCCATATATATGCAATATGCAATATGAAGTGACTGAGCCGATCTGGTGCCTAATAGTGTGTGTATATGCATCCACGAGCAACCACTAGCAAACACTTGCATCCACTTTGCATCCACCATACATAAAATGTCTCAAACACATGTTTCAACCATAGGATTATCCTAAGTAAAGGTCAAAGATACTAGCGAGAGGATATACTAAAGATAAGATAAGTACAAGATAAGAGATAAAGGAGAAATTAAAGGACATACCCTCAAAAAGAAAAGGGTATCGTGAACGCATCTTCTCTTCCGTCTCCCAAGTAGCGTTGCTCTCATCATCTCCCCATTGCACTTTGACTAGTCTAACCTCTCGATTCCTCAACCTCTTGATTTCCGACCCAAGAATGCGCGTAGGAGCTCATCGAATTGTCGCATCACGCTCTATCTCCCCCTCTCTAAGCAAGCTCGGCTCTACCACTTCCGCGGTCTCGTGCAAGCACTTCCTCAAATGTGACACATGGAATACGTCATGTACACCACTAAGTCTCTCGGGCAACTCCACTCTATACGCCATCCGTCCAATCCTCTCCTTAATAGGAAACAGCCCTACAAACCTTGGTGCTAATTTCCCAACGGACCCAAAGCGAACAACGTTTCGTAATGGAGACACTTTGACAAAGACCATGTCCCCAACTTCAAACTCGAGATCTGTCCTCCTCTTATCCGCATAAGATTTCTGCCTATCCTGTGCTGCTTTCATCCTCCTTCGAATCAAGTCGTTCTTCTCCGAAGTCTCCCTAATCATATCGGGCCCAAGTAAGATCTTATCCGTAGATTCCCACCAACATGTAGGTGAACGACAAGGTCGTCCATATAGAGCTTCGAATGGTCCCATACCAAAGCTGGACTGAAAGCTGTTATTATATGCGAACTCCACCAATGGAAGATGCTCTTCCCACGTACCCCCAAAGTCTAGGATACATATCCTCAACAGATCCTCTAGAATGCGATTCACCCTCTCGGTCTGGCCATCCGTTTGAGGATGATATGCGGTGCCCAAACATAACTGAGTCCCTACCGCCTCTTGTAAGCTTCTACAAAATTCGGTAGTGAAAATAGGATCGCGGTCGCTCACTATGCTAGAAGGAACACCGTGCAAACAAACTATTTCTCGAACGTATACGGAGGCTAACCATGGAGCAGTCCTCTTACTCTTTACGGGAATGAAATGCGCGCTTTTAGTAAGTCTATCTACTATAACCCAAATTCCCGTATTACCCTTCATTGATCGTGGTAACCCATCCACAAAATCCATCGAGACACTTTCCCACTTCCATAGTGGAACCTCCAATGGGTGAAGCAACCCACCGGGTTTCTTTTGCTCCGCTTTTACTTGTTGGCACACCAAGCATCTAGCGACATACTCGGCCACATCTTTCTTCATGCCGACCCAAAAGTAAACTCTCTTCATGTCTTTGTACATCTTGTCCCCGCAGGGATGAATGGTCATCTTCGAATGATGTGCTTCGTCAAGAATAGTCTTCCTTATGTCATCGTCTTTTGGTACACAAAGTCTACCGTCCCTACGTAACCAACCCTTATCGTCTAGGGTATACCTACGGAGATGGCTTGATGACTCCCCTCCTTTGAGTTTTTCTACTAACTCAACCAACTGCGGGTCGTCTCGCTGTGCCTCGCCAATCCGTCCCAAAAGCGTAGGTCTGACCTCCAAGGATGCTAGCAAACCGGGTACGAAGTCAACGGAAGGTCTAAAGTCAAACATCGAAATGAATTCTAAACTTCGCCGCTCAACAAACAAAGGACTTAAGGATAATCTTTTTCTACTTAAGGCGTCTGCCACCACGTTACCCTTGCCAGGGGTATAGGCTATTTCGAAGTCGTAGGACGCTAAGAACTCCATCCACCTTTGCTGCCTTAAGTTCAAGTCCTTTTGAGAGAATAGGTATTTTAAAGACTTGTGGTCAGTGAATAATTCGAATTTCTCGCCAAGAAGATAATGACGCCAAGACTTAAGCGCGAAAACAATAGCGGCCAATTCTAGGTCATGTGTAGGATAATTTTTCTCATGCGCTCTCAACTGCCTTCCACCATAGGCTATTACCCTACCCTCTTGCATTAAGACTGCGCCTAGTCCTGTCCCACAAGCATCAGTATAAACGGTAAACGGCTTACTCCCGTCTGGCAATACTAAGATTGGGGCTGAAGTCAAAGCTCTCTTCAAACGTTGGAACGCATCATCACAATCTACGTCCCATGTGAAAACTAGGTTCTTCTTCGTCAAGCGTGTCAATGGAGCTGATATCTTTGCGAAGTCTTTGATAAACTTCCAATAATAGCCAGCCAACCCCAAGAAACTTCTCACTTCGGTAGCATTTTTAGGGACCTTCCAATCTTGGATGGCCACCACCTTCGCGGGATCCACGGCTATCCCTTCTTTGGAAACCACGTGCCCCAAGAACCGTACTTCCTTCCTCCAGAAGTGACACTTAGAAAATTTAGCCTTAAGGCTATGCGCTCGTAGGGTCTCCAACACTTCCCTAAGATGTAGGGCATGCTCTTCTTCATCCTTAGAAAAGATCAAGATGTCATCTACAAAGACTACCACGAATTTGTTAAGGTACTCCCTAAACACCCTACTCATCAAATCAACAAAATATGCTGGGGCGTTTGTCAAACCGAAGGGCATCACTAGCCATTCATAGAAACCGTCCGGAGTCCTAAAGGCAGTATTGTCTATGCTATCCTCAGCCACTCTCAACTGATGGAAACCAGTGGCTAAGTCCAACTGCGAAAACACTGAGGCGCCAACTAACTGATCGAAGAGATCGTCAATCCTCGGCAGTGGGTGTCTGTTCTTCTTAGTAAGTTTATTAAGTTCTCTATAGTCCACACACAGTCTAAGGGACCCATCCGCCTCCGTGGCAAATACTACTGGAGCACCCCACTCCGATATACTTCGTCTTATGAACCCCTTCTCAAGAAACTCCTTCACTTGCTTATCGAGTTCCCTCCTTTCACGTGGAGCCATGTGGCGTACTGGCAAAGATACTGGTTTTGCATTATCCACAAGATATATTCGAAAATATATCTCCCGCTTCGGAGGCAAGCCCTTCACCTCCTCAAACACATCCAAATATTATCGGACCACTCTAACAGATCGTAGATTTTCCTCATATGCGTCAAGCGATTCTAGATAACTTAGCATAACCGAATTTATGGGATTACAAAAGATTTCGAGAGTGTTGCCAAGGCGAGTCACGAGCCTAACTACTCTCCTTTCACAATCAAGAACGGCCCCATTTCTGGATAACCAATCCATTCCTAAAATTAGCCCATAGCCCGTGAAGCCCAACACATAAGCATCACATCTAAATTCAACGCTAAGTATGGAAATTTTCAAATCCAAACACATCATAGACAAATAAGCTGAGCCCCCTATTGGATTCGAAACAACTAAGGGATCCTCTACTAAACTGGTGTTTAAGTGCAGTGATTCAACTAATGATGTAGAGATAAACGAATGTGATGCGCCCGAATCGAATAAGGTACGGACAGGATGATCAAACAGAAAAACTAAGCTTTCAACAGAAATGGTTCTACCTCGTTCTTGCAGCGGTGGGACCGCAAGAGCCTGAACTTATCCCCTAGCCTGCCCTGGTGCCATAAGAGCCTGCACCTGTCCTCCCGAGGTAGCTCCTGCCATCTGCCCCTTCTTTGGGCAGTCCTTCACTAAATGTCCCGCATCACCACAATGAAAATAGCCTGTCTTCTTTTTCTTTCGGCAATCCTTGCTGAGATGGCCTGGTGTCCCACAGTTAAAACATTTCTTCTTTCCCTTGCCGTTATTGTCTTTACCACCCTTCTTGTTTTGCTGTTGTGGTTTCTTCTGATCCCCCTTCTTCTCGGGTGCCTTATCAGCTTTATCGCTTTTCTCCTCATGCATAAGCGCCATTTTTACTAACTTCTCAAAGGTGGCCCCCATCGGGATGTGGGTCATAGCCAACCCTTGCAATGGTTCATTCAAGCCATTCACGAACCTTAGAGCCTTCTTCTCCGGCGTGTTTACTAAGTCCAAGCCAAACCTTGCTAACTGATTAAATTTATTGACATATTCTTTCACTGATGAGCTTCCTTACTTCAATGTCAAGAACCTTTCCGTATATAGATTTTCTTCCGCCCTTGAGAGAAACTTCGCCTCGAACCTACGTCTGAAATCCGCCCAAGAGTCAACAGGACGCTCCCCATTAGTGACCTCCCACCAAAACGAGGCCTCTCCCTTCATCAACCAAGCTGCTAATCGAACTCTCCTCCCTTCTTCTACTTCAAAGATTTCTAGCAATTCTTCCACCTCCTTAAGCCAATCTCTAGTTTCCACAAACGTTTTTGACCCTTGAAATGGTTTTCCACCCATAGCCTTGAATTCCTTGCACGTCTTTGCAAAAGTATCTACGCGAGGAGGAGGAGGAACGGGTGCAAATGGTGGTGGAGGAACATTAGCTGGACCTGCAGCGGCCGTAGCCTCTAATAACCTCCTATACCATCCTGGTATCGTTACACCGTCGGGTAGATTAAGATCTTCAGCCACGCTGAAACGAAAAAGGAAAGATTCAAAATGGAGAATTCGAAAGATAAAGATATGTGGCTATTGGGGATTATGTTTTTCTTAAAAACTTTTCTCTTTAAATTTCTCATTAAAACATGTTTTTGAAAACACTTCTTCCAAAAATAACTATTTTTCTAAAGTATTTTTATCTGTTCTGGTAACCTTAAGCTCTGATACCACGTGTAACACCCCACGTCCATTAATGTCACTCATAAAGGGAATGCATTAACTTCCATGGAGGTTATAAGTGAATATAGAACAGAAAAATTACAACAAGACAGATAATAAATAGTACTTGGAAATCTAAAACTTCATTTTATTGCAGCGGAAATTAAACATGTTTGTTACATCATAAAACCATAGATCATAACCAAGTACAATATCCATCTTCATAAAAACAAAATACATAATCCCATTACATAAATAGCCATTAAAAAGATAACAAGCTGGACTTTACTTCAACGGTCCAAGCTTTCCAAAGTGAGATGAAGCAATTCAATCAAACTCCACTAGAGCTGGGCCCAACCTGAGGACCTGGGGGGGGGGGGGGGGAAGGATAGAAATAGAGGGGGTCAGACATAAAGTCTGGCGAGTATGATAATTCTAACAATACTATTATCAAAATAACTAGACTAAGGCATAAGCTGGAAGACAAGTAAATGTCTATGAACTCTTAGGAAGATAAAGATAGCGTTTAAGATAAAGTTAAAGATAACGGTAAAGGCACACCTAATTACTAACGAATGATTACTACACTGCACCGCACATTACTACACTGCACCGCACCAGTCACCCTATTGTTTGATCCCACTTGCTTCACACAGAAACTTTATAAATAGCCTTACGTACCCCTAGCTGACAACATAGGTGCCGTCTGCCCCTATCTCCACTAGGTGTACCCCACTACCCACTTTCGATCGGCTCCCTACTCGTAGATACCCGTGCTGGCCCCACAGTGGGGTGTATCACTCCCCTAAAGTGGCAACCCGATACAACTTGAGAATGCACGGCTTATACCTACACGATGCAACAACGTCTTACCTACCAGCCCGGGTCCACACACGCATACGAAACCTGTTGGACTTGCGTTGCCACCGCTCCCCGTTTTGGCCTCTTACAGTCGAACCCAGCATGCGTGTCCCGTCCTCGACTTGGGTCGAGCCCACAAAGATACGTTTGGGATACTGGTCGAAATGGGCCCCCACAAGCTACCCACCTAAGCTTGTCACTAGTATATCCCACATAACCCTCTTAGTCATGTTCATTTACATGTGTGTTTGGTTAAGTCTTACTAATCGTATTTCACATGCCACTAAGGGCACCCCCTAGATTCCTCATGCCACACAAGGCACCTACTTAACCCCCATGTCCCACCTTACATGTTTATTTGGTTAAGTATTTCTTAATTCATTCAGGCCATAACCTCATAAAGACCTCTCACATTAGACTGGCATTTATGGCAGCTGGATTTTCCAGGCGGGTCCGGGCAGTCTTACACCATAAAAGAGTCTAACCTCGTGTCTTTACAACCGTTATGCTTTAGTTTAGGCCTAGGACCTCTCACATTGGGCTGACATTTGTGACCACTGGATTTGCCGGGCGGGTCCGGGCAGGTTTACGTCACAAACGAGTCCAACCTCGTGTCCTAAGCATTGATTAACACTTAAAATCTTTTACCCTAGTTTTAATAATTCCCTATTCAAATTATTAATTAAGTCAACTTTTAATGATGTCCATAATTGACTCAATTATGGCCATCCACTTATGGCATGCAAAATCATATCAATTGCACCCCAACTTTTTAATATTAAATCCTTAATATTACCCCTACCCCACGTTTATACGTTCGCTTATTCAACGCATAATATAGGCTGGACTTGAATAGTCTAACACCTAGCACAAGGATAAATTATCACAACATATAGACAATTAAAATAAATCTAATCATAATAGGGGTGAAACTTGCATAAACTACACATGTTAAGGATCAAAAGGTGTCAACTTGTTAAATGTCTCAATTTATATGATATGATCATAGCCCAAATCTATACATTAACTTGCATATGGGGTTTTTAGGCAACATAATGATGGTGTGAACTAGCATAGGATATCACATATGTCATAGCATAATTCTAGATGTCATAATAGATGTCTTGGTATATGTTCATAACTTTTCTAATCAATCTAACTTGCATATGTGACTTGTCATATAGATCAACATAACCCAAACATGATGATTTAATTAATATGAACTAACTAGCATAGATGGTAACATCATGGCCTTTTTAACATGTATGATTCATCACAACTTAGCATAGAAACTTTCATCATACATAACATCATCATAGCATGATTTACAACATTTAAGATATCATCATCACATAACATTGGATTTACAATATACATGATAGCAAAAGGGGTTTACAACAACATATATGATAATTCACATCATCTACTCATAATCCATTCATAACTCAACCTAATTAAAATGATAATAATCTTGTTAAGACCATCACTCACAATTTAGAAAAGAAAAGAGAGAGTTTGGCTTTGCTTTAGGGTTGAGAGAATTAGAATTGAATTTGCTTTTCTTCTTTCTTAGTCGGCGGCGGCTCCATTGATTTCCATGGCGACGGTAACTATTCTATTTTAATAAGGTTTAGGGTTAGCATTAGGATGTATTTATAGGTGTAGGAAGTTATTTAGGACCATTAGATTAACCCTGAACCATGAGAACCAATCAAATGCAAAATCTGCATTTGAGCGAATCGGCCCACGGGTTGACAGCCAAACACCCTGGATTAACCCCTAGTCGACCCAGCAAGGCTCGGGTCGACCTCAAAAATGGGCCGGTTCGGTTATTCCCCCTCCCAATTCGCTGTTTTGAACTTTTTCGCATATTTATTTATTTAATTTATATATATATATATCAATATATATATATTTCTCTGCGCAACCCATTTCACTTAATTCTTTTCTAAAAATTAAGTATACTTTAATTTGTGAATTTTAATGTTATAAAATTACGGGGTGTTACATTTCAGGATTAGGATTATGGGAGGGCTGAAAGGAGTTGGAGAATCATCTCCTTTCATTTTTCTAGCCGCCACAAACATTCCTTAAACCCTAGTAATGGCCTCCATCTTCTGAATATCTCACTAATCACTTTCTAATCACATGTTAAGCAAATCAACATCAAATTAAGGTGGATTAGCATCGAAATCGAGGCAGAGCTTCTGCACTACATGGGAACCCAAGCCAAATCAGTGGAAGTTTCATATCTATAATTTATTTGGGGCTAAGGTGAGTGATTAACATGTGTATTCACTAATTACGGCTAATTAGGGGTGATAAATGATAATTAGCGAAATTATGACTCAGAAAAATATGGAAAATATGTAAAAATTCTAAAATATTATTTTATGACACCAGTATAAATTTGGGTTAATTTGGACTAAGTTTGCTAATCCTATTGTTAGATATGGTTAAACATGGTTAAGGGGAAAATCATGGTTTTGTGTATGTTTAATCTAAAATAACCTATATTCCTGATATTTTGATCTTGTGATTGAACCTATATGTTGTTAGGGATGTTATATGATTGTTTAGTGAAGTTAGAATGGTTGAAAATGCCGTCGTATGGCGAAAATGGACAAAACAAGCTCGTTGGAAAAGTGCAGAAAATGGGATCGAATCCCCTGAACTGGCTCGTGCTTACTACCCCGAACCACGAGTCGTGAAGCTTCCCCGAGCCTCCTGCAAGCACGAACACCCGAACCGAACCACCTGTTGACCCATGAACCGGAGCACTCGAGCTGCATGCAACATGAACGGAGACCACGAACCGACCTGGATAGAGAGGTCCGACCCGGCCCGACCCGATAGGGGTAATCATGACTCGATAATGTACCACGACCCGGAAGAGCTCACGAACCACTCCTCACGAATCGAACTGCTACTCCGAATCCGAACCGATGCACCCACGAACCGAAATCCCCGAATCGAATGGAGGCTTGATCTTCGAACCGCGAACTTGAGGAGACCAAAGACCCGAGATGCAAAGAAAGTCCAAATGGGGAGTTATTACTCAGGATTTAGATATGAACCAACGTGGTAACTTCAAGAGTTGGACTTTGCTGCAGGACATGTGCAAAGGGGTTATCGATATCTATAACTTTAGTTCACTACTGAGGGAGGGGGTATTGACTATGGACCAGTGCAGTGGGGTCAGAGGTTGTATGGAGTTGGACTCCATCAAGGCTCCAAAGGGCAAAGTGGTCATAGTGATAGTTGTACGGAGTTGGCTTCGTCATGGCCCCAATGGTTCTGGTGATCAAAGCAGCGGATATCGTATGCTTTACGCACTAAGTGAGAGATGTGAGGATGATTGCTATGTTTCATGTTTGCTATCACCATGACACCCAAACTTCCATTTTTATACAATATGTTAGTGTTACCTTAGAGTATTGTATACCTTGTTGTGCTAACTCTTTGGTTGCAGGTCCAGGTCAGGTATGGTTATTTATACCTGTTATTGTTTTGTTTTGCTTCTATCACTCATACCAGACTTTTTTCTAACCCATAGTTTTATGTCTCTTCTTATTACTCTGGGTGCTCAAAAACGAGCATACTAGAGACAGTTTAGGTGGTTATGCATGAGTTGGTGTCCGCTGACGAGCAGGAGGCTTCCACGTACTATATACATATATTCTCCTTGTGTTGTTGTTGGTTACTACTTTGGGCATTAGTAGTGTACCCCTTTTATTTCCTTTTTAGAGACAGTGTTTTGAAGTTGTAATAGTGGTTTGGATCATAAGCTGTATTTTGGATTCCGCTACTCTGATGGATATGGTTTAGTTTTCAGCTTTTGCACTGTCTCGCCTGTTTTATATCAAGTTATCTTATTATTATATTTTATTTCATGCGCTATGAGATAAACTACAGATTCTCGATGATTCATAGTTTCAAATCCCTTTCTTTTAACAACCATCCCATGCTAGTTAGACATTAGTACATCGCATTTCAGGGGAAATGTCTGGTGGTACGGGGCGACCGTCTCACTTGGTATCAGAGCCAGGTTGCATAGTTTAACCTAGGGGAATACATCAGGGAGAGATAGTATACGTATATGAGAGCGTGTATTTGTGATACTTTGGTTTTCAAAAGCTATATATATACACACTATTAGTACATCTAAGGATGAAGTCGCACTGCACATGCACCACTAAGGAGATGGTTAATCGTTTTCTCTTTACATATTGAACGATGAGCCAAAATACGAGGAGTATGGGTTCAGGAGCCAACAATGGGAATGTCCCTAATATAAGGATGATGTTTACTGCTTCATGCGAGAGATGCTTAGAGATGCTCATGGAGCAGTTTCTAATGCTGCTAACGGTGGCGATGCAATAGTCCAGGCGCCTAGAGCCGATTTTGCCAAGCTTACCAAGGATTATACTAGTCTTGGTGGGAAGCCGTTCCATGGAACGGAATCGGCTACGGTGGTTCATGATTGGCTGGATAGTTGTGAGTGCATCTTCGAGGATTTGGGGATTAATGATGCAATGAAGAGGAAGCTAGCATCAAGTAAGCTTCAAAGATAGGCAGTGAATTGGTGGAATGCCATTAAAGCAGCTGCTCCTGAGGATCAAGTTACTTGGAACCAGTTTAAGACTCGCTTCAGTGACAAGTTTATTCCAGCTGCTCAGAGATCAGAATTGTTTAGGAATTTTTTGGAGCTTAAGAAGGATGGTAGGGCGGTCTCAGAATATATTGCTAAATTCGATACTTTATCGAAATATGGATTATTTCTTATCGAAACTACCAAGAAGTTCATAACTTTCCTAGATGGGTACTTAGGGGAAAGACTTATAAACCATATCGATGAGACATTCGAATCTATTGTGGGAAAGGCATTGAGGTTGGAGAGCCTTTACTCTAAGCTAAAGTCTGAGGTCGCTGTTACATTTGCAGAGGAGCCGAAACCGCAAGCAAGCAGTGAGGCTATAAGAATTCTTAGAATAAGAGAAAACAGAACCAAACCAAAGATAGTCTGAAAAAGAAGAATAAGAAAGATATCGAGTGCTTTAGCTGTGACAAGAAGGGCCACTATGCCAGAGATTGTCGAGAAAAGCCAGCGGAAAGGAAGTGCTTCAATTCAAGACAAGTGGGACATCGCAAGGATAAATACCTACAACTTCCTAAGGAGAAGTAGATCGTGAAAGCATATGCTATCAACGTTGTTCCTTCTTCATCGAATGCCCCAACAACGGCAGAGAAGGGAAAGGGTGTCGTTATCCAATGTATGCTATCTATTTATGACGTTCATGTTCATGTACCGTTTGATACCGGGGCTTCTCATTCCTTCGTATCTAGTGACCTGGTAGATAGATAGGAACTGTAACCCGAGATTGTTGATAGACCTTTAGTTGTGACGAACTCGATCGGTGGTTCAACAAGCCTTTGTATGATTTCTCGTAATTTGGTCTTATTGAGTCATGGATGTGGCTTTTCTTGTGATTGATTTGTTTTGGGCTTTACTGGTTTTGGCATTATTTTAGGAGTCGATTGACTCCAAAGGTACGGGGTGGTGGTAGAATGTGAGGGGTCTTGGGTGAGCATTAGAGCGGATGATGGGCGGAGGGTGGTATTGGGTTGCCTACCTAGTGATGGGGGTGATGGCTAGTTTTCTAAATTCCCTCGACATCCCGCATGATGAGTGATCAGATGTGCCTATTGCTGGCGAGTATCCAGACATCTTCGGGGAAGTGACCAGACTTCCACCACACCGAGATATCGAGTTTCAGATTGATTTAGTGAAAGATGACAGACCTACAGTGATTCCACTTCGTCGTATGGCACCAAGTGAGCAGCGAGAGCTCGAGGTGCAAGTTGGGAGCACCTGTTGTAATTCTAATAAGGCCGATGGTTCCGTTCGCTTACATGTGGATTACCGTGAGTTGAACAAAGTGACTAGGAAGAATAAATATCCTCTTCCACGGATAGATGATTTGTTTGATCAACTGAATGGAGCAAGAGTGTTGTCCTAGTTAGATCTTGCGATAGGATTTCATCAGGTCCGAGTAGCAGCTGAGAGTATACCTAAAACAGAAAATCAGAAGCCGTCTGGATTCTAGGAGTGGTTGGTCATTCCATTCAGATTGACCAATGCACCCGTATATTTTGTAGATCTTATGAATAGGGTTTCTAGAGATCAGTTAAATAAGTTTGTTCTTGTGTTCGAGGATGATATCTTGGTTTACTCGAGGACAGAGGAAGAACACAAGGGACATTTGAGGATAATGATGGAGGTGTTGAGGAAACACCAATTGAAAGCGAAATTTTCTAAGTGTCACTTCTGGAGGAGGGAAGTGAGGTTCTTGGGCCATGTTTTTTCAGAGAATGGTATTGTCGTGGATCCCGCAAAGCTGGCTACGGTGCAAGATTGGTCTACGCCCAAGAATGCAACGGACGTGAGAAGGTTTTTGGGGTTGGCTGGATATTATCGTAAGTTTATCCAAGATTTCTACAAGATAGCGGCACTGTTAACTCGGTTGACCAAGAAGAATCAAGCTTTCGTCTAGGACAGATGCCTGTGGTACTAGACTAGGTGTTGTACTAATGCAAGGAGGTAGGGTTATAGCTTATGCTACTCGGCAACAGAAACCACATGAGAAATGATATCTTAGCCATGATTGGGAAAATGTAGCGATCGTGTTCGCGTTATAGATGTGGAGACATTATCTCTTAGGAGAAAGATTCGAGTTGTTTACTGATCATAAATCGTTAAAGTATGTTTTCTCTCAAAAGGATTTAAATCTACGTCAGTAGATATGGTTAGAGTTCTTGGCTTCATATGATTTCAATATCGCATACACACCCGGGAAGGGCAATGTGGTAGCTGATGCATTAAGTAGGAGACATGCCTATTTAAGGGCTATGTTTCTGGAATGGAAGCAACTGGAGTATATCGCGGGTTATGATTTCAGACCAAAGTGCGAATTGGATCTAGAGATGTTAGTAAGTTTGACGATCAGACCGACTTTGATCGAGCGGATCGGTTCTAGTCATAGGGACGATCCTAATCTATTGAAAATCATCTCCAAGGTAGAGATGGGTATCAATGGCGAGAAAATGAACAAGTATGGACTTGATTGAGAAGGACGGCTTCGAAAGAATGAGAGGCTAGTTGTACCCAACGTAAATGGATTGAGAGATGAAGTGCTCAGAGCGTGTTATCACTAGAAGCTGACTATACATCCCGGTGGTAAAAAAATGTATCGAGGCATGAAGCAGATATACTACTAGGAAGGGATGAAGAGAGACGTTGGGAAGTTTATATCCAAGTGCATGAATTGTCAGTTAGTTAAAGCCAAGAAAAAGAAGCCTAGTGGTCTATTACAACCACTGGAAATTCTCGGATGGAAATGGAAACAAGTCTCAATGGATTTCATTGATGCTTTACCAAGGACTTGATCAGGTCACGATAGTGTTTGGGTGATTGTGGACCGACTGACCAAAAGTGCAAGGTTTATACCGGTCAATTCGAATAGAACGACAAATAAGTTAGTAGAATTGTACATGAAGTGAGTAGTGAGATTTCATGGAGTACCTAAAGGTATTATGAGTGACCGGGTTCCATTATTTACTAGTGGGTTTTAGAAGAGCTTACAAGAGGCTTTAGGGTCAGAATTACATCTCAGTACCGCGTACCATCCTCAAACCGACGGTCAAACAGAGAGGTTGAATCGTGTATTAGAGAAACTCTTTAGAGCTTGTACATTGGATTTTGAGGGTTCATGGGATGACCATTTGCTTCTGGTTGAGATCACATACAATAATAGTTATTAGTCCAGTATTGGTATGGCTCCATTTGAAGCTTTGTACGGAAGATCGTGCAACTCACCATCATGTTAGTTGGAAACTGGTGAGAAGTTTGTGCTTGGGCCAGATGTAGTAATAGAAACTTCAAATAAAATCAAGGTTATTCAATAGCGAATGAAGGCTGCAAGATAGACAGAAGAGTTATGCTGATAAAAGGCGAAGAGATTTGAAATTCTCCGCTAGCGACTTGGTATTCGTCAAGATTTCTCCGTTGAAGATTGTGATTCGATTTGGTAGGAGAGGTAAATTTGCACCAACGTTTGTTGGTCCATTTCCAATTCTCGAACTAGTTGGGAATTCTGCGTATAAAGTTGGATTACCTGACAAGATGACGGGAGTGCACAACCTATTTCATGTTTCTTAGTCAAGAAAGTTCATGCACGATTCTGATATGACTATTTCACCAGATCAGTTGGATGATATCGAGATAGAACCTGAAGTAGTTGGGTACCGCAGACCTGTTCGTATTGTCGGACATGATATGAAGCAACTCCGGAGGAAGACGGTGAAACTGGTCAAGGTCCAGTGGAGTGATAATGGGACTGACTATACTTGGGAAACGAAGAGAACATAAGGAAGTCATATCCAAAGCTCTTTACCTGGTAAGATTTTAATCACGATATAGTTATTCCCTTGTTAGTAAACTGCATGCTATGATAGGCTTATTGTGTTATTATGTATGTTTAATTGTTTGTAAATAGATAATAAGCAAGCGGGGCACCATCGTATGTTTTCTTGGTTAAGGAATTTCGGGGGAGAAATTTCTTAAGAGGGGGAGAGTGTAATGACCCGCATTCTACGTATCAAAGGATGTTAGAATATTTATTTTATTCTCATACGAAGTTATATGGTCGTGTAACTTTGAGAAATTACTATTGGGGTCATTTCCCGCATTCACGATTTTTGCCTAATTTTATATGACCGTTTTGCCCCTGGCGAATCTTATTTTGCCTATAACTTTTGCTTGTGTAACGATCCAGAAGTTTTAACCAATTTAAAATTGGAATTTTTGTTACTTAATTTGAATTTAAATTTGATTTTGATATAAATATATATGGTTAAGAGTATTTAATAATTTTGTAAGTTATATGATAGATTTTACTTGAATTATAAATGAGAATGATTATTAATGAGTTTGGATTTATTGATACTATTTGTCGTTCGATCGGTTTGTCGAACCATAACACGAATTAGTAGCGTTAGAATTAAGTGCTACCTTTAGTTTTCATAACATTTAAAAGAAAGTGCTACCAAAAGTTCTTTTCTCTTCTTAAGACAAATGTTAAGACATATGTCTTTATGCATGCTCCCTTTCATGCATGATTTCCACTTGCCCCCTTATGTGTCTTTACCTCCTTACTCCTCCTTTCCTATATAAGGAGGCTCTTTCTCCATTTTTTACCATTCCATTTCCATTTCCTCCTTTCCACCTTCTTCTTAAAGCTTATGGCTATGGTTTCCACGGCATAAGTCTTCCTCTTTTCCACCACCACCTTGCCAAAGTTCGTCATTGTTCTCCTCCTCTTATAATACAAAGAAGATTAGTGTATATTATATTATATATATTTTGGTGAAGAAGACATTGCGCTGAAATACTGTCCGATGGTTCGCTTAGCTAGGCTCGCCACTACAACAAAATGACCCTATTACAACGGTGGAACACCGTTGTAATATACATTTTACAACGGTGGTTAAACCGTCGTGTATTAAGAAGTTGTAATAGACTAATATCTTTTACAACTTTTTTGCACTGTTGCAACACCGTTGTAATATGTATATTTTACAACTTTTTTCCACCGTTGTAATAAACTTTATTACAACAATTATGCACCGTTGTAATAAAATCTACTACAACTGTTATGCACCGTTGTGATTGACATTTGAGTTTTAAAAAAATAAACATCTTTTGCAACTGAAAGAACAATACACTAAATATATCAATACTTCATAAGCAAATCCGATATTACAGTTATTTGCAAACTAATTTATTAAAATACTCAAATATTCAGTATTACAAACAATAAGTTTTAGACCACATTTCGTACATTATTACATGCTTGACCGTTACAAAGCAACTTAGTACACACACAAGTGATCCACAAAAAAATGCATATCCTACGGGAGTACATAGTCGAAGACAAGGAAATCTTTATGCCATTTATCTTTTCGTTGCAAGTTCACTACAGTGATCAAACCTATTGCATAAGAATGTGTTTGTTGTTAGAAAAAAGAACAAAAAGTGTTTTTTTTAAGCCAACAATACCAAAATTTGATAGCGACATTACTGCAAGAATTCCGCTGCTCACCCCTTGTTGGTCACTCGAGTATGGCAAGAACACTGCAAAGGATCAAAAATGATTTTGTAAAAATCTACGGCAAAATCAATATTCTATGACGGATCATAAAACAAATTACCAAAATGCCCTGTTGAATTCCTCCAAATAACCCCAAATATCCTGTTCTTACAGTTTGACTGAAAATTCATTTTGTCCCCGTAGCAAAATCCTAAAATTTGTCAACTGATGGTTATAGTCTAACATAACAGTTGATGATTTGTTTGAAATAGCCAACTCCTCTGAAAAACATATACAGTTATCAGCAAAAATTTAACTGTACCAACCATTTAACATATGTATATATACTCACAACTCAACACCAAAGCATAAGTGACTCGTTAATTTCAATGCAGTTTGTGATAAATGTTCACCTTCAAGTGAGCAACAGCTTTGTCCTTATCAGTAAAGACACCAGTTGACTCAACAACATAATCAACACCGGCCTCACCCCATGGGATCTCCTCAGGGTTTCTTAATAAAAACAAGCATGGATAAGTTTAGCACCAAAGCAAGAAGTGCAATAAAATTTATAAGTACAGATAATAAACAAGTTCCTAAAGTTTTAAAGACACCAACCTGCAACCAAATACAACTACTGGTTTGTCACCAAAGAGAAGGGCTTTGGAGTCCTTCACCTTGATTTCATGGTGCTTCCATTGACCATAAACAATATCATACTTGAACATGTATGTCTGGTAACCATACAGAGCTCTAAAATTAGTAAGTAATCTAACATAAAAATGTAACAACCTGAACATGGAATAAGCTTTACAATTAATACTTAATGCTAACTCAAGAAGAAATCATTACAATTAATTCTAACAAGCTCGGCAAGAAGAAATCAACGCTTGGCCGATAAAGTACATAAAAACAACTTAAAATTTAAATTCAATCCAGAAGAAGGCAATTTTCTTCCCAAAAAAAACATCTTCTACAGGATAGATGTACTAAAATATAGTTAAAAGCAACAACCTGAGAGACATTCATAGATGTTGGTACATATTTTTGAACTTTATGCATCAGAGAAACCAATATATGAATCAAACAACCTGAGGAACTTCTTTCCAGTCCCTTGCGATCGACCCTCTCCAGCCCCTTGCGATAACCAGCGCATCCCTCCTCCGACCACTTGAAAGTCGTCGACTGCCTGCACCGAGACCAACGCCTCTCCAACACCTTGGGTCTCATGAGTTTAATTAGGGCGGTGGTGTTGGGTATCGTGAGTCGTGAATTTAATTGGGGCGGTGGTGTTAGAGGCTGGTGAAGACCGTAATCCTTTTTTTGAGGCGGCCATTGTAGATCTCGAGAGCTAGGGTTAGGTCTTGAAATTAAACTGGGTTCATGAAAATTTGGGTTAGAAAAGCGGGCTTGTGGAGGGAAGATTAAAATTTCGGGGACATACAACCGTGCATGTGGAGGGAAGCGAAAAATTCGGTTTACAGGATCCTAAAAGTTTTGTTTCGGAAATGTTTTGAACTTTCCTTTGGAGCCAAAATGCGTTTTTTTGAAAGCCGAAGTGTTTTGATTTTCAAAGCCAAGAAGTATATTAAAAAAAAATCAAGTATGATCTAAATTTGAAGAAAAGGGTCCATTTTTTTTTTTCGGGGGCGATGCCCCCGAACCAGTGCCGCAGCACAGTGCCCAACAATCATCGTCAAGGCTTAATAGTCAAGATTTGATGGTTAGTCAGAGAACACCAACAACTAAATGGCGACGACTAGGATTATTTCTAGAGGCATGACATATTCATAGGCTTTATTCAATGCACGGAGTCAAGCAAATTATTAATATTAACGATTATATCTTAATTATTTAACGATACTGATAATATATTACCTATTATACCAATTATTAATTTTTTTTGTTAAAAATTATTTACTAATTATTGATTATTTAATAGAAATTATTAATTTATTATTACATAAATACTAATTATAAAATGTAAAAACTAATTTTTGTTTATTTATTTTTAATTTCTAACAATAACTATTATAGCGAAAAGAAATTATTAATATTAGTTATTACATATTTTCAAATGAACTATTTATTATTATTATTAAACAATAGTTATTGAGTATTAATATTTTTATTAATTATCGAATTTTTATTAATTATTAATATGGTATTTTTATTGTAGTGTAGTCATATATTACAACAGTCAAAAAATAAAAGTTGTGATAGGCTTTTATTACAACTGTCAAAATAACACAGTTGTTAAAAATAAGTTTATTACAACTTTTCTGGAAAAAAGTTGTAAAAAACATTTATTACAACGGTGATTTTACCACCGTTGTAAAATTAAAGTTGTAATATGGTGTTTTTGTTGTAGTGCGCCTACCGTGAAGATTTGGAAAGCTGTTAGATGAGAACTCTTTAACCACGGTTTATATATTTAATTAGTAACTAGACAAATTTAAATATAGTGATGAATTATTATTGGTTAATGATGATTGATATTTGTTGTGATGGATGATGTATGCGAAGGTTAGAACACACACTATTAAGCGTTAGTGTTATAACGCTTGTGCACAATTATGATTTATTGAATCATGTTGATGATGGTTGCTATGGATGTTTAAATGATTGTTGATGTTGTTTTGCACACACTATGACACAACAATTATGGTATCACATTGGTGATCGAAAAATCTCCTTTATGATTAAAAGCAATATCATTATTGAAATTGAAGGTTAATAATTGGAAAAGACCATATGTATGAATTCATATATATTGTTAAAGTCCTATAAAGGAATAAAAAAATACCGGAACATTCTAAGATTACAGAGAGGATAGTGTCTAGGCTTGCATTTGGAAATGAAGTTTCCTGCTCTCCCTGGCTATCGCTAACATTATCCGACGAATGAGAAGGTTAATTTGAAGTTATTTGAATTTAGAAATGAATTGGAATTTATGAAAGTTGAATTTTAGATCCAAAATAATTCGGAAAGTAAATTTAAATGATTTAAAAGGGTTATATAAGGATATAAAGGTTTTCTAAGATATTTTGAAGTATCGTAGAATAATGGTTATTATGGTCAAAATAGAGCCTGTCGCAAAATGGCAATTTACGTATTTTAGATGCAAGCTTTAAACGCTTATAACTTTTGCAATCTAAATCGGATTTCCATAAAATGAAAAACGTTTGATTTCCATTAACAAGAACTTTCAAATGAGTGAAAGCAGATTTTAAATTCGAGTTAAAATTTTCAAGTTATGTTTGAAACCGTTTTGGAAAAGATCGATGTAAGAACAATTGTAGACTATAACTATAAACAGCTATATTTAAATGTTTTAAAAATATGACTTTTTTTGTAAAATCATAATAAATTATGCAAAAGTGTTTTGAATTGTAAATTTTATGTTTTGGCTAAGATAAACGATGTTTTTATCAAAGTAGTTAAGATAATTGTTTTGTAATGTTTTTGTAACACTTTTGGAGCACTATTGTAACGCTTTCTTTGAAAGCAACCTATTTTGAAGTATTTAAACCGCGAAATGTTTTCCAAACTATAAGTAATCATTTGTAAATGATTTTTTGAATGTTTCCAAAGGTTTAAAAGTATTGAAAAATATTTGTTTCGAATTTAAATTGATTTATTTAATAATTAAATGTGTTTTTCAATTTTAAATAATTGGATATGGTTGGAGATAAATCTTCGGATGTTTGATATTAATCCGGTAGACGATGATTCTTACTATTTGAGGAATTTAAAAGGCAGTTCACCATTATTTCGCTTATAGTGTGAGTTGGATATCGAGATTAATATTAAGTATAAGTTGATGGTATCTCTATCCAAATCTAATCTCAAAGATTTGGATAAATCTTTTAATTAAGATACGAGTTTCCTAAGTTGACTGGGATAAGTTGGATAGAAATAATCTTCAGATATTTGATATGAAACTCTGTGGTGTAAATGTATACTATTTGAGGAATTTGGAAGATATTATTATATCGTTATTCCACTTATAGCATTCGTTGATTATGAGAATTGATATCGAATATAAGTAGATACAATTTCTGTGTAACTTATGTTCAATATCAATTGATTCGGGTTTTGTTGTGAATCATATCTTCAATAATATCATTCTTGAAACCCCATGAGATTGAGTTATGGAAATTCATATCGTAATTTGAGGATTTAATCAGATCTTTGATTTGAGGAAATTAAAAGTAAGGAATTGGGAAGAAAGTATTATCTTTTAGTTAAGATTAAATAATGGAATGTTGGAAAATCAATTTAATTGGAAACTATGGTTGAAATGTGGATTAAGGATTTTCAAAGGAAACTGGATTTTGATAACGAGTTATCAAACGGAAAAATTAATTAAGGCTTTAAGGCTAAATCATCTTTGATTTAAGGGATGTGTTTTAAAACAGAAAGGTTAAATATGGATTTTGTAATAATTTAAGAATGGGTTTAAAGAAGTTTAATTTTGACAAAATCCAAGATGGAAGGAGATTGGTAGAAAGCATTTGTGTTCTATAATTGTGTTTTTTTAAACTGCACTTATTATTTGGAAAGACCGGGATCAGATGTATGTCTGAAAATCATTCCAAGTAATAATATAAAGTTATGGAGCAATTGAAGACATTAGAGACGACATTGAAGACCGGGACCCTTCATGTCATAAGGACGACTTGCTGAATGTCGCGAATGGGTCATTCCTGTTTGTAGATGGATTTTATATCAGCTAAGTGGCAATAAGCCCGAACGTATGTGAAGGAATTCCAGATTGTGGTTTTATTCAGACCCCGAACGGACTTGTATGGATTGTGGACATTGTAATTGACTGCGTAGCACTGATCACTGTTAAATATATATCTGCTTGGTGGCGGAGAATTTATTCTCTTGCTTAACACCCTTCTCTAAGATGTATGAGCTTAGAGGTTATATATTGATAGAAATAAGTGATGCGTAGTGAATGGAAAATGTGGCATACTTAAGTTATGAGATGAGCTATGGATGATCAAAGCATGACTTATTTAAGCATAGCTTTGTATATTGTGACCTCGACGAACCTCACAACCCAGATTGATAGTAAATTGGTGGTCATATTTTTATGTTCGTTTCGTATGTTCGGTGCAACGGGGTGTGATGATGAAAGGGTACTACGAAGTCCCCAGTCTGGGACGCTATTTGTTAGGTACTCTGAATGATGCACGATGTGTTAGTATAACGGAGTCCGAGTCTGTACGTTATCCGCGAGTACTGGGATGATGCGCGCAAGAAAGTTTGTGAGCCCATGAATGATCTTTCGTACCAGGAACCATCATGTTCGAAACCCAATTTGCACTACGAGCCCGTACGGTTTTGGTTGTATAGCCTGCTGGTTACTGGCAGGATTGTCAGTATAATGGGATGGGGTATTATGCTGGCTAGGATTAATACATTTATTTGTGAAAATTTTTTCACACTATATATAATAGTAAAAAAGGATTTTCACATATGAAGGCATTTTTGGTTATCATAAGGCAAAATTCGCCTATCTGGTGTGTGCTTGCATTATGTGATGTGGGACGGGCTTATGACAGCTTCATTTTTCAAAAAGTCATTACGAATTTTGATGCACTGGTACTCACATGGAATAAAACCGTTCCGCATCAATGGCATGGTCCAATTAATTACCTAACTTTAAAATAAACCCTAAAAACAACTGTTTTGAGTTCTCTCACCAGTCCCACAACTGACCTAGAGTTTATTGTTCCCTCACCTAAACTCTGGGTGCCCATAATTTTTACACGAGCAGTCTGGTAGTTTGGTTCGCAGATTTAGCCTTGGAGTTAGTTGGAGCAGGATTCTGGTTTTAGCTGAAGCTATTATGACTTAGAGCATTCACATTCTTCCGCTGAGTTTAATATCTTTTCCGCTGTGTAATCGATGTACTCTGATGTACTTCTTGTTACTCTGATGTAATATTATTTTAATGATAATGGAAAAGTTGTTTTTATTTTGTGCAAATGTGTAAGTGCCCCTAACAATCCGTGTTTATGAACGGTTTAAGTTGGTCTAATTACCGGCGAAAACTAAGCAAAAAGTCGGTCGTTAAATTGGATTTCCATAAAATGAAAAATGTTTGATTTCCGTTAACAAGAACTTTCAAATGAGTGAAAGCAGATTTTAAATTCGAGTTATAATATTCAAGTTATGTTTGAAACCGTTTTGGAAAAGATCGATGCAAGAACAATTGTAATTCATATCGTAATTGGCAAGGAGCTTTAACCTGAAACCACTTCCATTGGAATCAGATGATGGTTTCCCATTCCATAGAGTGGTTACAATAATCAAATGGATTTCCCGTTTGGGAGGTATGGCTGAAATAAGGTTTGGAAGATGAAAACAACATAATTGGGCTTAATAGGGTGATTAGCAGCTAGGCCCATAACTCATTTCGAGATTAGGGTTATGGGAGGGATGAAAGGAGTTAGAGAATCATCTCCTTTCATTTTTCCAACCGCCAAAACATTTCTTGAACCCTAGTAATGGCCTCCATCTTCTAAATCTCTCTTTAATCACTTTCTTATCACATATTAAGCAATTCAACATCAAATTAAGGCGGATTAGCATCAAAATCGATGAGGAGCTGCTGCACTACATAGGAACCCGAGCCAAATAAGTAGAATTTTTAGATCTATAATTCATTTGTGGCTAAGGTGAGTGATTAACATGTTTATTCACTAATTATGGCAAGTAATGGGTGATTAGTGATAATTAGCGAAATTATGACTTAGAAAAATATGTAAAAATTCTAAAATATTATTTTATGACACTGGTATAAATCTGGGTTAATTTGGGTTAAGTTTACTAATCCTATTGTTAGATATGGTTAAACACGGTTAAGGGGAAAATCACGGTTTTGGGTGTGTTTGATCTAAAATAACCTATATGTTTGATGTTTTGACCTTGTTACTGTACCTGTATGTTGTTACTGTTGTTTGGGATGTTTTATGATTGTTTATTGAAGTTAGAATGGCTGAAAACGCCATTGTATGGTGAGAATGGACGAAACAAACTCGCCAGAAAAGTGCAGGAAATGGGATCGGATCGGGTCCCCCGAACCGACTCGTGCTTACTACCCGAACTGCGAGCCGTGAAGCTTCCCCGAGCCGCCTGCAAGCACGAACACCCGAACAGAACCACCTGTTGAGCCATGAACCAGAGCACTCGAGCCACTTGCACCACGAATAGAGACCACGAACCGACATGGATGGAGAGGCCTGACCTGACCCGGTGAGGTAATCATGACCCGATGAGGTATCACGACCCAAAGGAGCTCATGAACCGCTCCTCATGAACCGAACCACTGCTCCGAATCCAAACCGATGCACCCACGAACCGAAATCCCCGAACTGAATGGAGGCTTGACCTTCGAAACGAGAAATGGAGGGGAGCAAAGACCCGAGATGCAAAGGAAGTCCAAATGGGGAGTTATTTCTCAGGATCCAAATGGGAACTAATGAGTTAACTTCAAGATTTCGACTTTGCTGCGAGACATGTGGAAAGGGGTTAACGATATCTATAACTTTGGTTCACTATTGAGGGAGGGGGTATTGACTGTGGACCAGTGCAGCGGGGTCAGAGGTTGTATGGAGTTGGACTCCATCAACGCTCCAAACGACAAAGTGGTCGTAGTGATAGTTGTACGGAGGTGGACTCCGTCATGGCCCCAGTGGTTCTGGTGACCAAAGCAGTGGATATCGTATGCTTTATGCACAGAGTGAGAGATGCGAGGATGATTGCTATATTTGATGTTTGCTATCACCATGACACTCACTCTTCAATTTTTACACTATATGTTAGTCTTACCTTAGAGTATTGTACATCTTGTTGTGCTAACTTTTTTTGGTTGCAGGTCCAGGTGAGGTATGGTTATTTATACCTGTTGTTGTTTTATTTTGCTGCCATCCCTCATACCAGACTTTTGTCTAACCCAGAGTTTTATGTCTCTTCATATTACTCAAAGTGCTCCTAAACGAGCAGACTAGAGACAGGTTAGGTAGTTATGAACGAGTAGCTATTTGGAGACGAGTAGAAGGCTTCCACGTACTATATACATATATTCTACCTAAGTTATTACTAGTCACTGCTTTGGGTATTAGTAGTGTACCTCTTTTATTTCCTTTTTAGAGACAGTATTTTGAAGTTGTAATAATGGTTTGGATCATAAGCTGTATTTTGGATTCCGCTATTATGATGGGTATGGTTTATGTTTTCAGCGTATGCACTGTCTCACCTTTTTTATATGAAGTTATGTTATTATTATATTTTATTCCATGCGTTGTGAGATATACTACAGGTTCTTGATGATTCATAGTTTCAAATCACTATTTTTTGCCCCCTTCCCATGGTAGTTGGACATTGGTACAGCGCATTTCGGGGGAAATGTCTGATGGTACGGGGCGGCCGTCTCAACGTCCTTATATCTCACCTCAAAGTCAACAGCTTGACTTTGGTGTTTATCCTTTTCTTCATCAAAGTTGATAGAAGGATTCGTCTTTATATTCCTCTTCGCTTTGAGGATGTTTTGATCCTTTTGCTTTATTTGATCCTCCAACACACCTATTTGTTCTTTCAAACGTTGCTTAAATGGCTCCTCGGACAATGGAGTTCCGTCATCAATACCAATAGGAGAATTCCCTAGGAAATCTCCTGAGTGCAAAGTAAGTAAAAAACCTTTATTGACGAAAGAGGAAATATCTTCGGGTGAAATTTCTTGTTCATATAAACAAATAATCTACCATTTGCGAAATTAATTACCAGCAGGCATCGTTATTTGGGCCCCAGAAACTAATGCAATAGAAAGAGAATGAAAACAAATACAATTCGCGTCCATACGCGCTACTGTCAACTGTAAAGAATACAATAAATTATTTTCTCTCCCCAATATTCTTTTCCTTCATGTTACATATTAACTTCGCATGATGAGTTCCAAGTTTCTTTAATATCATTTCCCTATCATTCCCCTAGAAGTTGAAGGATAACTGAGGGTACTTCATATAAATATGTTTGAGTTCTTTCAAGAAGTGTTCCCTGCCAGATTTATAAGGATGCTTTATAAGAAATTCCCTCCTCAACTTAGAGAGAGAATGAAGGGCATTTTTGAAAAACAGGATAACCAGCGAAAACAGATTTTTCATCACCGTAAGAATAAATCATCAAGGGTCAACTTCTACAAGAAAAGAAGGAATTCGAAAACTGATATTTATACCTGAGGGATGGTGGAGACTATAGGCACCGCCTGTTCTTTTCACCAAGTTCCAGAAGATTGACTCCCTCCGCAAACCACCATCTCCACACGGGTCACCTACTCACCACCTCCTTTATGTAAAATCAGATTTTCATCATCTCCAGACATTGAATAGTCGGGCAGCTTTTCGACAAACAACAGATCCTCAACCTTTGCCTTTTTCCCTTTGGAAACCTCAGTGTACTGACCTGAAGTAATAACACCCCCCAAGATTCTATCCCAAAGGGATGAGGGAAGGGAAGGAAAGCCCATGTCCGGGAACTTGCCACAGTTATCATGGTGGACTAAAAATAGAGCCTTTTCATAACATTCAGACACCATGTCCGGAAGATGCACCTTCAAAAACAAGGAAATCTGGTCCTACGTCTCGTAAATTATCAGCTTAGCATCAGAAAGAATTGCTTCCCTTGTTTTCAACTTCCCTGCATGCTTCATCAATATATATGACTGTTCACGCTTAAGGGTCGAGGCTTCACCGGCTAAGGAACTATTGCCATCCCTTTCCCTCTCAAGGGACACTCTCAGTTGGCTACAAGCCTCTTCATTGCTACTCTTCGCAAAGGTTAAATCATGGAGCTTAGAATGTAACATGGTGTTCTCTTCTTGAAGTTCTTTATTCTCCCGGCATAAGGAGGTAGTTGTTGCCTTGGCAACATACCAATTCTTGGATATCTAAAAAGAAAAGGGATTTAATATAATGTTAATCCTTACATCAAGAAGGCAGATAAAAAGTCTCAGCAAAACAAGAGTACAAACCGAAAGTTGTCGTTTAACAAGATTAACGCAAAAATTGGACCATTCTTCGGAGGAAAAATCCGGAACATTGGAGACATCAATGGCGAGTAAGACAGATCTAATAATCTTATCAAAGTCCAAGGCTTGTAAAGGAGAACTCATGGGGTCACACAGCTGATGAGGAGAAAGGAGCAACTCACGCTCTCTTAAATCTGAATCTCCCTGAGTATCAGACCTTTGGAAACTAGCAACGAAGTCACTTCCTACAGTCTACACCGAGGAAGGGCAGACATTAGGAAAACTTCCAAGAGAGGGCGTAAGGGGGTTATACGGTAGAAGATAACAGTGAGACTCAAAAATTTCATCCCCAGAAGGATGGGAGACAAAATTTGCCCTCTTATGGCCTCTAAAAGGACCTCTGTTGACGGCCAAAGTAGACCTCTTTTTAGATAAAAACCCAGGAGGGGCAGAGACCATGGAAAGTTGATATAAACCATCCCCAAGAAGCACAGAATGAGAGAGAGAAGGTTGTTCTAGAAGATTTTGCCCCAAAGGTAAAGGGGCGTGCCCGCAAAGAAATTTCGGGAATAGTAGGGCGGATTGTTGATTCAAGACACCTGGAACTTTACCTATAGCACTATCCACTTGAAGCCCCTTCACTCCAAGCTTCCCCGCTGATGAACAGGGCCTGGATTTTCTCAGGTTGGAGTTACCAATTTGTGAAATCTCAGACATAGTCCTGTCAGGTGATACCATAACATAAACATGTATTTTAATCTAATTTCCATTTGATGATTGCACACAAACAACACACAGACATACATGCAACATGGAATTTTGTTATCCCATTGGACAATGATCTTGACTGAGAAGATCGATGTCAGCCTATTAAACTACCTTCTATTACAACTTATTTGTTTGTACAAATTTTATTTCTGAAAGCCCGAATAATGAACGGGGATGGGTACAACTTCTTAAAAATTGCCATAAATCGTCATCTCAGATGATTAGTGAGCGTTTAATCTACGCTAGGGCCATCAATTCTCGATTCAAAGCATAATCCAAATCGGTGATTGAAGTTTGAACAAGAAAACTTACTACTAGTTAGATCTGAAATCCTGGGGAGATAGTGTGACAAATTTTGATGAACATTAATCTTGCTTAAGTGAAATGCTATGCAGAAAAAAGGAAGAGAGAGAAAAAGAAAATTTGTTTTTTGGGGAAAAAGAGATTCACATTGCCTCTCAGTCATACATCTGAGATCAGATTAACGAACAGGATTTATGCAGGGAAAATAGAAATGTTGGCCAGAGGTAAAAAGTGGAAAGAAGAAGAATTTGTATTCAGAACCTAAGGACCATCTAGACCAGCTAAAAGGGATGCACCAGATTAAGGGGGATCAAAAGACACAAAAATAACACTTCGCAAAAGGCAAAAAGCTTGACTTGGAAAGTAGAAAATACCCCTTCACTAGGGGGCAAATATTACTACCAAAATTAACTCCGAAACCAGCTGACGGTGAAGGGGTATCAGAAGAATACAAGTGCAGAAGAACCTTTCGAAAACAGGAAGCCAAATAATAGAAAGAGCCGAAAGCTAGAAAGAATGATCTTGGAGCGACATACACCGACACCTTCCCAGAAGGAATAAACTCAAGGTCTATAGAACGCCAACAAAGTTCTCAGGCAAGGATCTTACATGGAGGATCTGTCCGACAAGGTCAGATCGACAGGATCCTTCCCACAACGTCAACCCAACAGGTGGTCTTGTGGTGCGAAGCCATCCAGGTTAGAAACCAAGAAAGTTGAAGAAAGAAGCTCCGCCTGTGGGAACCTGGAAGGACGAAAGGACCTTCAATACTAACCCTCCTAATATCAATACAACATGAGGTTGAAACACCAAGAGCATCAAGCCGGAAAAGCGTAAGGATTATCTGGAAGCAACTTCCAAAACACCCACTGCATAAATACTGGGAGAATGCCTTGATAAATGACAAACGAATCACCTAGAACAACCTTTTGGAGCATCAGGCTATACCTGGAAATCCCACCAAAAAGCAAACCAGAACCCCAGAAGGGATACAAGCTATCCACACTAGTCTGTTCAACATAAACACCGACAATGATTCCGAACCGGTAGCTATCCACATACATAACGAGGACAGGCTCCTCCAAGTATTCACGGGAAAACCGAAAGCCTACATCCAAAACTCTGTGACCGAGAGCATGCAACCGAGAGCTCAAAATGCCTTCTGAAGATCTACAATGATAACAAGCGCATATCAATCTCAAAGAGGCTCATGGTTGGATGAAACCTTCATTGCAGAAGCTATAATTAACATTTCAAAATGTCCGGAAATGAAGACATTCAAGACCATAGAAAAAGGCGACCAACAAAGATTCCTGAAGTCCCAACGACGCAATAGCGGAGGGGGCCCCAAGTTCCTCATAAATAAGACCCCAGGGGTCACATAAAGGGGATCTGAATTATTGTACTCTTCATCTTAAGAAAAACCTAAAAATGGAGACCAACTTAAGGATCTCTTCAATTCTGTTGCTGTAAGAAAAAGATTAATAAAGAGAAGGATCTACCCTTATGGTATTTACTGTGAGTTTATCATTTTCGATTATTGTGGTTTTGATTTACTGTTTGTTACCTACGTATGCCCGGTTTCTTGGCCGAATTTACACATATAATCGGAGGAAATGATTCCTCTTAGTCGATCTAAACTCTTTATATAGCTTAGATGTGATCAACGAGATTAGATCTCCCTGTGAATTTGGTCTTGATGCCTAGAAGTGGTAGTCTGACCTAAACTTGCGAAGGATAAGTGAACCATCTCCCTCTCAGTTCATCCCCGTCGATCTGATTCCGGTGTTGATGAAAACTGTTGTTGACAAGTAAAAATAACAAAAGTTAATGGCTTGAAAAGTTAATAATACCCCTTCCTAAGGGGAAAATGTAACTACAAAATTCAATAAAGAAAGATGATGTCGGTGAAGGGGTATAGACTGCAACTAGCTCAAAAGAATGATTTGGAAGCATGAAACCGACAACAAGTTATGGAGACAATCAGGACCAAAAACATCAAAGTGGCAATTGCGTCAATAGGCTATCGGCACCAACATAACAGAGAAAAGCTTGGTACAGATATGAAAGCTGATGGCGACAAGGTAATGCGAACACTAAAAGACATCATCAAGGGCCCAATTCTGAAAGCATTACGTGTAAAATTGGAGATAAGCAAAGCAGGGCAACACCTGGGAGCCTATGACTCGAGACCCGAAACCAGGAGAGAATCCTATATTGTATGAAATGCGACAAGAAGCACCAATCTAGGTAGATTAAAACAAAGTGCTATCAGCACTAGTTAACTTATTGTCAATACAAAAGGTGATAAAAGGTGTCAAGATAAAAAATAACACTCTGAAAGCTAACAGTTGGAGTCGAAGCTTGTCGAACACCGAGACATCACCACTAAACCCATCAGTAGGTGTATCGAGAGTACGCTTCCGCAAGACTGAAACCAATTTCAAGGACTCATCAAAAGTAAACCAAATCTTATGAGATGAAGAGCTACCCACACTAATTTTCTTAGTGTCTATACCGAAAGTGGTGAAGGTTCTGAAGTCATGAGAAGCTAAAGCATGAGAGAAAATACTATGAGAATTTGATACCTGAACCCGTTGCCGAAAGTAGAAAGCCCAAGAACAAGACTATAAAGGCTCAAGGCAAAAACCAGAGTTTTTTGTTGGAGACCGAAATCTATTTCAGAAGCTACCTATACCTAAGAACTTGGTACCAATACATTTGAAAAGAAACATCAAGATTAAGCTCCTAAAGTCGAGACCAAAGGTCTGAAAGCCAGAAGGAACTTAGTGAGAATGCCCAATGAAGAGAAAGGCAGCCGAAACCACTACCACTGGATGCAGAAGGTGTATAGGGGCTAAAAGCCATTACCACATCCCAAAGAGGGATCTGCTAAGCCGATGGCAAAAGGGGGCCCGATTTGTCTGTAAATAAAACCCCAGGGGTCTCATATTAGAGGACTTTTCCTTATTTCCCAATCTTATACTCATTTCTTATAGATTAAACCCTAATTTCTAAATCAATTTTGGGATTTCCTTTGTAACCACTTATGTACTCAAATCAATTAGAAATAAAGACTGAATCAACACTTATAATATTTTTTATGGCCTGCTTTCCTACTTATATCATCTTATGCTTTCTTCACGACAAAAGATTCATTCCCGAGCCTTACCTTAAAGCTTGGATTACCTAAAATACCCTTCTACAAGCCTTTTTAGCTTTCTAAATTGCCTTGCGCTTAAGGGTCCCTCGTCCCAAGGTAACTGTTGGTCTTGAGTTGCGAAAGCATGATACTTACCCCTTGAGGAAAGAGTAACTAATCTTCAGACTTAAAACTTTGATATCTAGGAAACGATGAACTAGGTCAAGCTTGTAGGAGCTGAATAAAGCCTTTCATTCCCGCAGGTCCACTTCCTTAAAAACCCATTCCTGGTGTTGAAGAAAAATATCATTAACAGTCTCCGACTCTCGATTACACCGGAGTGCAAACAGCCGTTGTCGGGTTGGAATAGCGTATGCGCTCACATGTTCATACGTGGATTTGCGCGTTGTGATCAGAGTTGAAATAAGTTGCAAAACGTTAGTATGTTGTGGGCATCCGATCGCGCAAGTTAGCTTTCGAAAAGTTGTCGAATCAGGACTCGATTGTTTGACGTGCACTCTTTGATCGTTTAAGTTCGTTAGCACATGTTGATTAACAAATCGAGTCGATTTGATTGATCGAGATTCCAAAAGTGTGCATGCATGGTCACGGTTGTAGCATGGGCATGCGATCACATAAGTTGATCATCGAAGTGTCATTGAATTAGGGATTGATCGTTTGACGTGTTCCATTGAACTAGTTAGATTCGCAAGTACATGATTGTTTAATCGACCCAAGTCGGTTTCTATGTTCGAAGCTTTAAAAACTCGTATACACAATCATCAATGTAAAGGTAAAACATAGCACATGTTGTTGCGCATGATCATACAGGTCTTTTTTCGAAGTGGGATTGAACTCAGCAGCCAAACACATATACTCGTATGGTTGAACACAAGTGAGTATACGAGTGGTCGTTGAGTCAATTTCGGTCTGATCGTCGAGGCTTCGAAGAGAAGTGTATTTCACCATGGCTATAACTTTAATCCTGAATTCTAATCCTGAAGTGTACGTTTCGAGTATGCTAGTCCCAGGGTTTATTTTACTTCCTCTCTTTTATCCTTTGGATGGAAAATCAACCATGGTATGTGGTATACGAAGTGCAACTCTCGTATCTTGGATACCCAAGTTGTTTTTATTTTCCAAAATAAGAAAAAGGGATATAAAAAGTGAGATGGCTTAGGTACCAGCACTCTGGAGTTGGAGTGGTGAATTTCAGGTAAGGAATGCAAATTTTTGTGGTAAAGTAGTGTAACACCCCGTATTTTCTGTGAACGTATAAGTAACAAATTAAAATATACTTAATTTTAGGAGAAGAATTAAGGGAAACAGGTTACGCCATTGCGTTCGTATCAAAATTCTGCTTGAGACAGTGTCCGGGTTTGCATAAAATGGATAACGTATGAAGAAGATATGAATGAACAAAGTTAGGTAGAAAAACCGGAAACAAGCCAGAATACACTGGCGCACTTGTAAAGTGCGCCAGTACAAAAATACACTGGCGCACCTGCCAAGTGTGCCCATACCGATCCATCACAGAATTCTGGAGTGTTCTGTGATGATGTGTCTTCTTATGAGTGGCTGGATGACCTGTCTTCGAGCTGGGTGGTTCTGATGACTTTTGGACTGATCTGAAGGCTCTAAATCACCCTATTCTCCTATAAAAACACCCCCCAAACCTCACTTTCTCTCCACACAATTTCATTCTGCCTATACTCTGCCTCTATTCTAATTAAAATAAATAATGGCGTCGCTACTCTACTGTAATCTAAGCTAGAACTAGTGCATCTTCTTCCAATCTGAATAGAATTAAAAGGGAACAACTATTTTCTAATCTAATCAATAGTCTACGCCAAAGGAGAGCTATTCAGTGTCAGAATACAGATTCTAGAATACAAGAATCGTTCTCTTTTTGTGAGTACAATTATTTTCAGATATGAACTTTAATTATGATCTTAACATGGCTATAAATATGAATATGAGGTTATGCATATTCTTATCTGTCAGATCTGTTTTTCTGTGACTATTCTCTTTTTTTTCTGTTCTATAGCCAGGCTACTATGAGCCTGCGCCAAATCTCATAAGAGATTAATGCACGAACGCTAAATTTTGGAGTAAATAATGAATAATGCATAATTGGACATGATTGATCTGTGACTGATTTGAGAAAAGGGCATATGTTGTAAATTAGATTTAGATCTGTGCATACTATGTGATTTGGAAGAAGAGGAATCATTGAATGATAACATATGACTTGAAACTAGGGGACATAATGCATATAAAAATTAAGGTTTGTTTTTTAGAGAATATAATTTAAAGATCTAGATTTTTGGGTATATTTTATATAACAATTCATGATTTGAAAAAGGAATATGAAACTTAGGCGTAAGGACCTATATTAAAATAGGAAAACTATTAATGTGAATGTGCCTAAATATGGATTTTTGGGTATTAGCATTAAAGGCTATAATTTTGCATAATTCATATCATGATTTGGGGCTTTTAGAGAGTGTTCTGTACTGTACAAAGTTTAACGAAAATTTAGGGGCATATATTGTATTATGAATTATGACCATGATTTGAGCATGTAAGTTTAGGCTTAATTTATTATTAGGCAAGATATGTAAATAGAATTTTTAAGAAATGTTAAATCTGCTAATCAGCTGAATTGCCTAATCTGCTAAATCTATTGAATTGCATGTTCTGTTAATCTGCTAAATTTCCTAATCTGCTAGATCTGTTATCCACTAAATCTGTTGAATTGCTTAATTTGTTGAAGGCTGAATAATTGTAATTTGGAGGCTCGATCTAAAATTGAGCAAAACTTGTTAATAGAACTTTGGGTAATCCGCCGTAACTTGTAAAGAAGTTAAATCTGCTAAATGGACATAATTAGTCTGATATTTTCTGTAATGGAATAAAGTGTCTATGACACGAGGTTAGACTTCATTTACGGTAGAAGCCTGCCCGGAACCAACCGGCCTAACCAGCGACCGCAAACTGTCAGTCTAATGTGAGAGGTCGTAGGCATAACTAAAATATGTTTAGACACGAGATTAGGTCTGGCTTGTGGCAAAAGTCTGCCGAGAACCGCCCGAGATATCCAACAGCCACAAGCTACCAACCTAATGTGAGAGGTCCGTGCATTAATATTTAATTAATGCAAATCTGAGATAAACATGATGTCTAAAACGTGTTGGGTGGATAGGGTTAAACCAACTGGACTGATGAATTTAACAAACCAGTTTCGTGAATCTGCAGGCCCAATACAAAGTTAGACAATCTGTAAGTCTGTTAAAACTGTACATCTGATCCGTTAGTCTGAAAACTTGTTAACTTGATTGTCTGATCTGTGAACTAGTAAATCTGAACTCTGTATGTCTGAAACTTGTAAACAAGTTAATCTGAAATCTGTTAATCTGGGGACACATGGTTAGGAGGGGAAATACTTGTGTCGTCTGTTGTTTGGGACCCGTATTAGTCAGTAACCCTTTCTGGTATCAAAAACTTTGACCCCATGCTATGTAGGGGTCCGTGCACGCTTACTGAATTAATTATAAGTGGTTCATTCTGATAATGGCGAGGGGTGTTGATGGTGCATTCCAACCGGGTCATATGCGTGCATGGATCCGGTCTGCTCTAAGGATGTAAGACACCGTGACATCTGTAAATAGGTCTGTGCCAATAGGTTGCCACTTACGGGAGTGATACACCCAACTGTGGGGCCGACACAGGGTATTTATGTATTAGGGAGCCGATCGCTCGGGGTAGGACTTAGGGTACACTTAGTTCTGTCTGTTTCTGTTGGTACCGTCTGTTTCTGTTGGGTGGTAACACCTGTCTGTTTCTGCGTGGTACCGTCTGTTGGGGTGGTAAATGCCCATTACTAGTGTACACCTAATTCTAACATTCCGTTTCCGTAGGGATTATTCTGTTTCCGTCTTGGATTCCGTTTCCGATTCTGTTTCCGTACCTTCTGTCTGTTGGGGTGGTAAATGCCAATTAGTTGGGTGGTAAAAGCCCATTATTAGTATTTTGTTTCCATACCTTCTGTCTGTTGGTGTGGTAAAGGCCCATTATTAGTATTCTGTTTCTGTACCTTCTGTTTGTTGGGGTGGTAAAGGCCCATTATTAGTATTCTGCTTCTGTACCTTCTGTCTGTTGGGGGTGGTGAAGCCCCATTACTGGCATTCTGTTTCTGTATAGATTATTCTGTTTTGATTCTGTTTCATTTTAGACATTAGGGTAAAACCTAACCCTTTATACTAGTATTAGTGTAGAGAAGTAAAATGTAAGTAAGGAACATAACTTGCTTTACATCATTCTGTTTCTTCTGTTAACTTAAAGTATATCTGTTATTCCTGTTGATGTAATCTCTCATCCAGCTTTATTTACATGTCATGATAATATTATCTGTTTATATATGGAACTCGCTGGACTCGCCAGACTTTATGTCTGACCTCGTTTGTTTTCGCCCCTTTTCTTTCTGTCCCCCCTAGGTGCTCAGGGTGGAACATAGGAGCTTGATTCTGATTCTCTCTGCTTGAAGTGCTTGGAGTATTGCTTGGCTTTGACTCTATCTTTCCATGGCAGTTTATGTTGGGGATTATGGCTTTGAAACTTTACATTCTGAATATAAGACTGATAATTGTGTACTTGAGTTTTGGTATTGTGATTTAGAAAGATGTAACCAAACTTATTTCTGCTTCTGCTGTAATAAAGTTATAACTTTTCAAGAACTAATTATTTGTCTTGTAATATTCTGTTCTGTCTACTAAAACGCTCCATCAAAGTTAAGGCATTCCCTTTGTGAGTGACTTTAACGGAGGTGGGGTGTTACACTTGGTATCAGAGCTGAAGGTTACCAGATTTGATAAAAAGTTTTTAAAAACTATTTTCAAAAAGGTTTTAAAAAGGAAGAATTTTCAAAAGGAAAGTTTATTTTGAAAAACATTGTCCCTAAAGGCATACATCTATCTTTTGATTTTCTGTTTAATCCTTGTTTCTTTCTTTTCTGAGTCTCTGGGGCTCCTGGCTTTCTGGGAGGTAACCTCATCGCGACATGGTTCCGTAGGCATGATGATACTACAACGCCTGTCGAAGGGCAAAGAAGTGCCTAACTTCCATCTGTAGCCGCAGTAATTTCACCTACGGCTAATCCTCTTTCGAGCTTCGTAGGGTTTTCCGCGTAATGAGGGCAACTCTAGAGAAAGACTTGTTAACATGTAAGAAGACTAGTTGTTTTCAGTGCGGTGAGACAGGACATCTAATCAAGGATTGCCCCAGATGGCAAGGGCAAAGGGTAGAATCTTATGGAAGGTAGGTGAATGTTCTCGTAGTTGGTGGATAGGATAGAGGTGGAAAATTTTCCGTAGAAAGTTTAATTTCCTTATCTGTTTGTTGAGTTAAAAGTCTTTCTGAATCTAGCATTTTGATTCTGTAATTGATACTCTGCACTTTAATACTAGTCTTGTTTCTGATCCCACTGTAGACTCAAACCCACAAGGTTATGACTCATCTGTTTGTGATAAGTTGGGGTTTGAGGGTATCTGTGTTGGGCATTAAGTTGACTATAACGCATACATTCTGGATTTTTTTATCATGCTTGGTTTCCTAAGAATCATTTGAAAATCTGATTTGTACCAGTAGCCTGTAAGTATCTGAATATTTCTGATAAGGTTAGGGGTTTTTACTCGAAGCATGAAGTAGATTTCCCGTTTGGCATTGTTTAATGGGAGTTATTCACTGGGTGTCAATCTGATGTTGATTTCGTTCCTCGGGGTTGATACTTAGGGAATTATTTTCTTAACCGATGTCTAATAGGAACAGAGCTCTTGTTTTAATCGTACTTGCTTCTATCACTCAGTTGTATCCTATCGATCGATTCTTCGACCTTTAGGTGGAAACTAATGTGTGTAAACATGTGTTTGAGACATGTTATGTTTGATGGTTGCAAGTGGTTGCTCATGGATGCGTATACACACACTAGGCACTAGATCGGCTCAAAAACACTATCATACTGCATATGGATGTGTGTGCATTTTTCAATTTTTGTGGATGCAAAACAATTGACTCATCACATGGATGTTGCATTTGTATGAATGGTTATGCACACATATAGAAATGATGTGTATCAAATAGGATTTCTAGCATACATAATTGGACTCATGGCACCAACATGGTTCGCATTGAGGAGGTCAACTGAATCAGTAGACCGTCTAATCTTTGCATTAGATAAGAGACATATACACACACTTTTGCATATGTTCATACAACATTAGAAGTTTTCTAAGGACAATGGATGCTTTTGGATGATGGTTGAGTAGACGGATGATTGGATGGTAGGACACATTCTTCTTAACTTGAAGATTTCGGGGATGAAATCTTTTAACGAGGGGAGAATGTAACACCCCGTATTTTCTATGAACGTATAAGTAACAAATTAAAGTATACTTAATTTTAGGAGAGGAATTAAGGGAAACGGGTTGCGCCATTGCGTTAGTCTCGAAATTCTGCTTGAGATAAGTCCGAGTTTGCGTAAAACGGACACCGTACGAAGCAAATATGAACGAACGAAGTTAGGCAGAAAAACCGGAAACAAGCCAGAATACACTGGTGCACTTGTGAAGTGCGCCAGTACAAAAATACACTGGAGCACCTGCCAAGTGCGCCTATACCAATCCAGCACAGAATTATGGAGTGCCCTGTGATGACATGTCTTCTTCTGAGTGGCTGGATGACCTGTCTTCGAGCTGAGTGTTTCTGATGACTTCTGGACTGGTCTGAAGGCTCTAAATCACCCTATTCTCCTATAAAAACACCCCAAACCTCACTTTCTCTCCACACAATTTAATTCTTCCTATACTCTGCCTCTATTCTAATTAAAATAAAATAATGGCGTCGCTACTCTGCTGAAATCTAAGCTAGAACTAGTGCATCTTCTTACAATCTGAATAGAATTAGAAGAAAATAACTATTTTCTAATCTAATTGATAGTCTACGCCAAAGGAGAGCTATTCAGTGTCAGAATATAATTCCAAAATACAAGAATCGTTCGCTTTTTGTGAGTACAGTTATTTTCAGATATGAACTTTAATTATGATCTTGACATGGCAATAAATCTGAATATGAGGTTATGCATATTCTTATCTGTCAGATCTGTTTTTCTGTGACTATTCTCTTTCTTTTTTTCTGTTCTATAGCCAGGCTACTACGAGCCTGCGCCAAATCTCATAAGAGATTAGTGCATGAACGCTAAATTTTCGAGTAAATAATGAATAATGCATAACTGGACATTATTGATCTGTGACAGATTTGAGAAAAGGACATATGTTGTAAATTAGATCTAGATCTGTGCATACTCTGTGATTTGGAAGAAGAGGAATCATTGAATGATAACATATGACTAAAACTTGGGGACTTAATGCATATAAAAATTAAGATCTGATTTTGAGAGGATATAATTTAAAGATCTAGATTTTTGGGTATATTTTATATAACAATTCATGACTTGAAAAAGGAATATGAAACTTAGGTGTAAGGACCTATATTAAAATAGGATAACTATTAATGTGAATGTGCCTAAATATGGATTTTTGGATATTGACATTGAAGGCTATAATTTGGCATAATTCATATCAAGATTTGGGGGTTTTAGAGAGTGTACTGTGCAAAGTTTAACGAAAATTTAGGGGCATATATTGTATTATGAATTATGACCATGATTTGAGCATGTAATTTTAGGCTTAATTTATGATTAGGCAAGATATGTAAATAGAATTTTTAAGAAATGTTAAATCTGCTAATCTGCTGAATTGCCTAATCTGCTAAATTTGTTGAATTGCCTGTTCTGCTAATCTGCTAAATCTGTTGAATTGCTTAATCTTTTGAAAGTCGAATAATTGTAATTTGGAGACTCGATCTAAAATTAAGCAAAAATTGTTAATGAAACTTTGGATAATCTGCCGTAACTTGTAAAGAAGTTAAATCTGCTAAATGGACATAATTAGTCTGATATTTTCTATAATGGAATAAAGTGGCTATGACACGAGGTTAGACTCCATTTACTGTAGAAGCCTGCCCGGAGCCAACCGGCTTAACCAACGACCGCAAACTATCAGTCTAATGTGAGAGGTCGTAGGCATAACTAAAATATGCTTAGACACGAGATTAGGTCTGGCTTGTGGCAGAAATCTGCCCAGAACCGCCTGGCATATCCAGCAGCCACAAGCTACCGACCTAATGTGAGAGGTCTATGCATTAATATTTAATTAATGCAAATCTGAGATAAATATGATGTCTAAAACGTGTTTGGTGGATAGGGTTAAACCAACTGGACTGATGAATTTAACAAACCTGTTTCGTGAATCTGTAGGCCCAATACAAAGTTAGACAATCTGTAAGTCTGTTAAAACTGTACATCTGATCCGTTAGTCTGAAAACTTGTTAACTTGATTGTCTGATCTGTGAACTAGTAAATCTGAACTCTGTATGTCTGAAACTTGTAAACAAGTTAATCTGAAATCTGTTAGTCCGGGGACACATGGTTAGAAGGGAAAATACTTGTGTTATCTGTTGTTTGGGACCCATATTAGTCAGTAACCCTTTCTGGTATCAAAAACTTTGTCCCCACGCTATGTAGGGGTTCGAGCACGCTTACTGAACTAATTATAAGCGGTTCATTCTGATAATGGCGAGGGGTGTTGATGGTGCGTTCCAACCGGGTCATGTGCGTGCATGGATCCGGTCTTCTCTGAAGATGTAAGACACCGTGACATCTGTAAATAGGTCTGTGCCAATAGGTTGCCACGTTAGGGAGTGATACACCCTACTGTGGGGCCGACACATGGTATTTAGGTATTAGGGAGTCGAGCGCTTGGGGTAGGACTTAGGGTACACTTAGTTCTGTCTATATTTGTTGGTACCATCTGTTTCTGTTAGGTGGTAACAACTGTCTGTTTCTGCGTGGTACCGTTTGTTGGGGTGGTAAAGGCCCATTACTAGTGCATACATAATTCTAACATTCAGTTCCCGTAGGGATTATTCTATTTCCGTCTCTGATTCCGTTTCCGATTCTGTTTCCGTTCTTTCTGTCTGTTGGGGTGGTAAAGGCCCATTAGTTGGGTGGTAAAGGCCCATTATTAGTATTTCCGTACCTTCTGTCTGTTAGGGTGGTAAAGGCCCATTATTAGTATTCTGTTTCCGTACCTTCTATCTGTCGGTGTTGTAAAGGCCCATTATTAGTATTCTGCTTCTGTACCTTCGGTCTGTTGGGGGTGGTGAAGGCCCATTACTAGCATTCTGTTTCTGTATAGATTATTTTGTTTTGATTCTGTTTCAGTTTAGACATTAGGTTAACACCTAGCCCTGTTATACTAGTATTAGTTCAGAGAAGTAAGATGTAAGTAAGGAACATAACTTGGTTTACATCATTCTATTTCTTCTGTTAACTTAAAGTATATCTGTTATTCCTGTTGATGTAATCTCTCATCTAGCTTTATTTACATGTCATGATAATATTATCTGTTTATATGCTGGAAGTCGCTGGACTCGCTAGACTTTATATCTGACCTCGTTTGTTTTCTCCCATTTTATTTTCATTTCCCCCCCAGGTTCTCAGGGTGGAAACATAGGAGCTTGATTCTGATTCTCTCGGCTTGAAGTGCTTGGAGTATTGCTTGGCTTTGACTCTATCTTTTCATAGCAGTTTATGTTGGGGATTATGGCTTTGAAACTTTACATTCTGAAGGATTTTGTATAAGACTGATAATTTTGTACTTGAGTTTTTGTATTTTGATTTGGAAAGATGTAACCAAACTTATTTCTGCTTCTACTGTAATAAAGTTATAATTTTTCAAGTACTACTTATCTGTCTTGTAATATTCTGTTCTGTCTACTAAAACACTCCATCATAGTTAAGGCATTCCCTTTGTGAGTGACCTTAATGGAGGTGGGGTGTCACAAGTAGAAAAGTGTGCGTGGATGAGGAATTTTATTTCGCATTTTGGAAATTTAGTAAATTTTCTAGGTTTTTCAGGGGTTCGAAGTTAGGTTGAAAAACATAACAACTTAGCGAGTACGTGGCAATACAAAATAGAATATCATACTCCAAAGACTTCGCCAAGCTTACGTGTTCTTCTCGATTCCGTGCTCGATCTGGCAAATTTGGATCATTTTACGATGTTGCATGATTGGATATGGATTGATGTGTTATTGCCTGACGGGGTGGCACTCGAAGAATGGACATGTTTGAACTGGCAACTCAAATGTGCATGTAAAATGTGAGCACATGGTTGAGTCATCAACTTTAGTATCCAATCGTTAACCCAATCACGACATAGTCGCCTCTTAAACTAGGTATCGCATTGGTGGTCGACGATAGATATGGTTTTATTCGTTAAAACTAAATGCTGCCATTGCGTTCTGAAGTGTTTGCCGATGGGGGTCTTGGCACTGATGGAATGTTAATAACTTATAGGTCCTAAACCTTTTGTTTTAGATCACCTTCTCCGCAAGGTGGATGTGCTTCCAAGATGGTTAATCCACAGGTTGCGTTGAAGATGATGATGGTGCGGAAATATGTTAGGATATTCTTCAGGTCCTGAGAAGGCGATGTTGATGCAGGGATCGATAGAAAACTACCCCAGGCCTGCATGCTGGTAATTCTCCTTGATCCAAAGTCTAAGTTAGCAAGTTTGGATCTTCGTACGATGTTACGTTATTGGATTGGGTTTAAAATCAAGCGTTAACGCAACTGATCTGCGTAACATTCATGAAGCAAAGTTGTTCAGACTGACTACTCAGATATGCACGTAAGATGTGGGTATATGTTTGAGTTGTTAACTCCAGGATTCGATTCTTTATCTAATCACATCATAACCATGGTTTGATCCGTGCATAGCATCGATGGTCGGTGATGACGACGGTTCTAGTTATAAAACTAAAGGCTATCATCGAGTTTCGGGACGACTATATGAAGGAAACCTTATCATAAAGGGATGTCGTAGGTGACTTCAATGGTGCTAAGACTTTGGTGCAGAACCACCTTCCCTGTGGTTGGTTTTCTCCTAAAAGGTCACTTCATTGTTGCAAAGAATACGGTTGTTGTATGAATACAGGAAATGGTGTAGGACTGGTGCCCTCGGCCCTCCTTCCAGTGACATACCTCCGGTTGTGCTTCCCGACGTGCCCCCAACTAATTGGGAGGTGGCAGGTGCTCAGGTGGAGGAAAGGGCCATGGTACAACGAAGAAGAGGTGTCCTTTAGAGAAGAGGGCTTGCTTTTTGTTCCCGTTTCGCCTCGGATGTGGAGGCAAAGTTGAGGATGGGTCGCAAGCTAGTACCCCAGATGACAACCTCAAAGTCCACGTGGAAGTCGGTTGTGGGACTAGTGCTGTACCATTGCCCCCGGGTCCACTGCCATGTGAGCGCCTCTGGTAGTGCTTCCTTACATGAACCTAGCAAAAAGTAAGGTGGCCAGAGCTCAGGCGGAGGCGAAGGGCAATGACACAACGAAGATGAGGTGTCTCTCAGAGAAAGGGGCTTGCTTTCCATTCCTATTTTGCCTCCGTCGTGGGAGGAAAAGGTGGGAAAGAGTTGCAAGTCGACGTCTCTGATGACGACCTCAGAGACCACTACATCACGAAAGTTGTAGTTCTGTGTTCTCAAATGCTTTTTTACTTTCAGGGACTTGTACTCATGTAACACTAATCGACATTTCATGTATATTTGAGTCGGCAAGAACTCCACTCTCAAGAGACTTGTGTCGGGTAGAGATTATGTGGGTGAATTTTGCTGTCGATTAGCTCGAGGCATGCGATGTTCGTGGTTGCTTCACTCTCGATTGGCTTGAGGCATGTGAAGCTTAGATGGGTGAACTTCGCTCTTGATTGGCTCGAGGCGGGTGAAGCTTAGATATGCAAACTAATTCACAGTTCATTCACTCTCGATTGGCTCAAGGCATATGAAGCTTAGATTGGCGAAGTCCACTCTCGATTGGCTCGAGGCTTGCGAAGTTCGTGGTTGTTTCACTCTTTATTGGCTCGAGGCATATGAAGCTTAGATGGGTGAACTCTGCTCTTTATTGGCTCGAGGCGGGCAAAGTTCATGGTTGCTTCACTCTAGATTGGCTCGAGGCGTGTGAAGCTTAGATGGGCGAACTCCTCTCTCGATAGGCTTGAGGTGTGCAAGGTTCGTGGTTGCTTCACTCTCGGTTATCTTGAGGCATGTGAAGCTTGGATGTGTGAACTCCACTCCCGGTTGGCTCAAGGCGTGCAAAGTTCTTAGACTCTCCACTCTTGTTTGGCTCGTGACGTGTGAAGCTTAGATGAGTGAACTTCGCTCTCAATTGACTAACGCATGCGAAGATATTGGACGTTTCACTCTCGATCGGTTCGAGGCGTGTGAAGCTTGGATGGGTGAACTTCGCTTTTTATTGACTTGAGGTGTGTGAAACTCTTGGATGCTTCAATCTCGATTGACTCGTGGTGTGCGAAGCTTGGATGCTTTACTCCCTATTGGATCACGACATGCGAAGCATGGACGAGTGAACTTCGCTCTCAATTGACCTGAGATGTTAAAAGCTCTTGGTTGCTTTACTCTCGATTGACCCGGGCATGTGAAGCTTATGTGCTTTACTCTCGATTAGCTTGAGTCTTGTGAGGCTTGGACGCTTCACTGTCGATTGACTCGGGTCATGTGAAGCTTGGATAGGTGAACTTTGCACTTGATTTTCTCGAGATATGCAGAGTTCTTGTGGAATGGTACTAAAAGGTCGAATCCAGAGTACGCTTGAGTGTAGGTTAGTCATGGGAGGCCATTGGGTTTAAAGTGGTTGTGCCAACAGACCGCCACCAGAGTACATTTGAGCGTAGGTAGGTCGGGCTAAAACTATTAGGCTTGATGTATTCCCAGCGGTGGTGCTTCGGTGATTCATGGACTAATCTCAAAAGTGGAAGCCAAAATTTTATACTTCGTACAAGGATTACAACAAAGTTGGTTATAAGACAACTTGGGCTACTTATCGAAGTTACAACACGAAAGATAAATACGATAGAAATGAAATCTACTATGTTCATACAATGCCTAACTCAAGCAGGATGAGGCATTATGGCATCATGGGTCCAAGCCACTTATTGGTGCTGCAAACTTGTTGAGTCGAAAGGTTTCCTGGAGGATCTAGTCGATGACTATTATGGTTGAGTGAAGTTTATGGTGAGCGATCGATGGCTCACGAACTTCGCTCGGAGGTTCTTGCATGTACCGCTCAAAACTCTGATGGTAGAAGAGCTCTTCTAGCTAAGAGTAGTTGTCAAGCAGAGGATTTTCGGATCTACCTTCGTCACTGTTGTCTTAAGCAGGTTCGTTGGGAGTATCGAAATCAGAGTCGTCCGAGCTTTTTCCCTCATTTTGATGCGGATTGTGGGGATGATCCGGCCAAGTATCTCAATCTTACGTGCTTATTATTGGCTTAAGAACTGATTGGCTTTCTCATAAAAAGCTTCCAAAGTCTTTGCCTACTTTCGGTTAATCCACGCTCTGAATTCAGAGGCGGAAGTACGACCTTAGCAAGCTGGATGAGCATGGTTCGAGGGGTAGGGTCCTCGACTTCGGCCAAGGCGGTATTGAACCTTCCATGATAACTTCTGGGATTCTCATCGGTGCCTTGGAATATATTATATTGAGGGGATATCTTTAGATCTTGCGACATGCATCCTGAATTGCGCAACCAAACCCCTTGCAAGTTGGTCGAAAGTTGAGATGGTTCTTGGAGGGAGTCAAGAGAACCATAATAGTGCCATGCTTTTAAGAAATACCGGAAGCATTTGCACTTCACGGCGTCAGTAGCGCGGAATCCATGTGCCATTCATAGCAGTCAATAAAGTTTCGAGGACAGAGTTCCTCGAGTAAGCCGTGAGTTGTGGCATACTGAAGAGTCTAGGCCATATGGTATTTAAAACCACTAGAGTAAAGGGGTTATGACTCATACTAGTTTCCCGTACATCATTGGCGTGCCTCCAAGATTCTCTCTCTATCGTACATACCATGTCGGTGAGAATTAGAGCTCGGATCATTTTCGGATTCCAGTGGTGGCGTTCTAATTGAGGAGTATGGAGCCTAAGGCGTCTTCTCGGGTGAATGTCTTCATTGCCTTATGAGTCTTTAACCTCTACTCTATGATTCTATGGAGGTTAGTTTAGGTGAATTTAGGCCTGATTGTTTGCTAGAAGCGTAGGCGCAAAGTTCCGACTTAAGGTAGTTTGAGTCTTCCTAGGGGGGCTTGAGCGCTAATGCCCTGGTCAAGATTAGGTCCGTACCGGGAATGGTTTGTTTTATGCATTCCCTCTCTGACGGTGATTCTAGCACTTTCTAGGTTGATTCTGCAATGAGGGCATCGGTTCCTGTGAAGGAAGACGGAAGTGGGGCTTGAGGAGACGTGGTTTGTAGGAGGATGAGCGCTTCTATTTTCTTGAAGACGAGCGATGTCCCGATGAGTGTATCGTTGGAGTTGATGGATCAACTCTATGTTTTTCCTAACTTGGGCATCGAGCTGTCGCTCAGCTTCTTCCAGTCTTTTTGTAAGTGCGAGAAACTGAGCCCGAGTAACCGGAGCCTCGGGGTAGTAGGTGGAGCCACATCGGTCGTGGCTAGAATGTCAAAAAGAGGTTTCTGATTGATCAGACACTACAACAAAATGACCCTATTACAACGGTGGAACACCGTTGTAATAGGGTTTTTACAACGGTGGGCAAACCGTCGTGTCTTAAGAAGTTGTAATAGCCTAATATCTTTTACAACTTTTCTGCACTGTTGCAAGACCGTTGTAATATGTATATTTTACAACTTTTTTCCACCGTTGTAATAAGTTTATTACAACAGTTATGCACCGTTGTTGTTTTAATTTTTACATTTTATTACAATTTTTATATTTTACAATTGTAATATATCCACAAATTATATACATATTACTAATAAAAGAATTCATTGCAGAACATATTATCTACAAAACTGAAAATATCAAACAAACTTAAACCATGAACCAAAACAATATATTATTAATTTCAAACTCATCATTTTTTTACATAATACATTGACAAAACTGAAGATGCAAAGACTTTATAACAGTTCTAACTTTCTTCTGCTCCTGTTAATCTCCTTGTGCTCCTTTTTCTCCTTAATATCCATTCCTAAGAAAGAAATTATCAAACTGTTAGTGCTGCAGTATAGATTTATGCATGTAACAAAAATTGGAAAAATGTGAGTGCACAAAATAAACAGCTAATACAATGCATTCAAACCATTATATACGTAAATAACCTGACCATTATATACAATGCATGTAACGTTGGATGATTCATTTTGTTATATACAATGCACTGAAAAGCTTTGCCGTGGCAAAGCTATGCAGTGCAATCACTTTGCCGCGGCAAAGCTATGCAGTGCAATCACTGCATAGCTTTGCACTGCAAAGCTTTGCCGCAGCAAAGCTTTGGCAAAGCTTTTACATAGCAAAGCTTTGCACTGCAAATAGTAGTGCAAAGCTTTGCCGCAGCAAAGCTTTGGCAAAGCTTTTGCACAGCAAAGCTTTGGCAAAGCTTTTGCACAGCAAAGCTTTGCCGCAGCAAAGCTTTGGCAAAGCTTTTGCACAGCAAAGCTTTGGCAAAGCTTTTGCACAGCAAAGCTTTGCACTGCAAATAGCATTGCAAAGCTTTGCAAGCTTTGCAGTGCAATCACTGCATAGCTATGCCGCAGCAATGAAACAAACCTGACCAATTCCCGATCAAATTCTTTAATCCCAATCCTCCTCTCACAACCTTCAACTCTCCTTTCTCGTTGCTCACCATATAAAATCCATCGTCATTCTCCTCAACCTCCTTCCTCTTCCTGTGAATTGAATGGAAATATAATGAATTATGGGATCCCATACATCAAATACTTTCTAAACATAAGTATTTCGTAAATACGTGGACTAACAATCAAGTTTACATATAATCCTTTTTTTTACTTTTAGATAAGAATCTATGGGCATGCAACATTGAAAGCAAGAATCTTTTTTTTTTGCAAGCAAATTAGAATTAAAATTGCAAAATGATTCATGGATCCAAAAAGGCAGATCTGATCGACACAAAGATCTAATAGCCATTACATAAAATGTCCCAAACTGAAATTCATCAAGACGCAGATCTGCAACAAATATTGCCACTAAATTCAAAACATGTTACACAGGAAATGGCTCAAAAGAATTTGCCTAATTCAGGGATGACGCATATACTACCAAAGTTCATATCCTAGTGTTTAACAGCGTCAAAGATTGAAGAAATCGGTACATAAAATAGAGCATAGTATATTGATTCCACATGGATTATTACACAACAGTTCTGAGCTACAAAACGTTTGAATATACATTTTGTGAACGATTACCATCCAAGTTTATCAACTCAAACAATTTTTCAGGTTCAAATCAAAATCAAAGCTTGATGCAATAAAAATTAAATCGCCAGCTCTGATTAAAAGCACAAGTTCACGAATTGAGTAATAGATTTTACCAGCTTTTAGGGGTAAAGACGAGGCACAACAAAGGGGGACGCAGATGAGTAAGAGGACAGCCTGAGGAGCTGACAGCGGAAGCACTATCTACTACTGGTGAGACTCTAGCATCTACACTGGTGAGACTCTAGCATCTACTACAGCTGACAGCGGACGCAGATGAAGGCTTGGATCTAGATCTGGAAAGTGGAGCAACTGTACCACAGAGGAGAAAGCTAGGGAACGATGGGGTATAGGGGATAGCAAAGGACGAGCATGACTGAGGAGGGACGAAAATAGGGCAGGAGAAAGGATTGAAGGGAGATAGGGGAAGGAGGACGGAACCCTAGTGAAATTTGGGTATGAAATTGTGGCGGCCAGATTTAGGGTTCAGGAAAGCTTCGTGAAATATAAGGGATGGCCACCAAAATTTTCAAGCTGGCCCGCCAAACGATTTATTTTTTCATGTTCATCTGATTGGTACTTACTAATGTGATTACATCTTATATTTCAATTGTTTTCAGAACTATACATAATATTATTTCTTATAGGAAGCATTTAACCAATTTCAACAATCAATAAATCACGTTGTTTAAGTAATCTAAATATTCATTTCGATTTTAAGGTTCAATTATCATAAGAAAAAAAAAACTAACTAGTTTTTCGGAATTTCGGATATTTTATAAAAGTTCTAGTTCATTGATTTTTTTTAATTAATTTGTGAAAAATTCAAATTCAACAGTACACAAAATGTACCGTTAGCGGGGGCGTTGCCCCCGCACCCCCACCTAGGGGGGTTGCCACCCCCCCTGGACCCCCCTCCGTAGGGATCATATTTGACAAAAGATTTTGGAAAAACTTTCAACAACGATTACTTATTAAAAAATATTATATACTAAATATTAATTACTACTAATAGTCATGATTAATTATAAATTAAATATTTATTAATTGTTATTTACTTATTGATTATTAACTAATTGATTATTAACCGCGCATTAGTTATTACTTACTAATTAATTACCAGTACTTAATAATGAAGTAGTCATAAATAATTATTTTTAATTAAATATTTAATATTTATATATTGATTATTATTAAATATTTACTAATTGGTTGTTAATTAGTAATTATCAGTAGGAATTATTTATTTATTGATGAATTTTTAATTAAATATTTAATATGTATTTATTGATTATTAATTAATAATTACTAATTCGTTGTCAATTACTAATTATTAGCATGAATTATTTATTTATTGAAGTATTTTTAATTAAATATTTAATATTAATATATAGGTTATTAATTAATAATTACTAATTAGTTGTAAATATTAATTATTAAAAACTATTTAATGAAAATAATTAATATTAAAATATAGTCATATATTACAACAGTCAAAATAACACAGTTGTTAAAAATAAATTTATTACAACTTTTCTGGAAAAAAAGTTGTGAAAAACATTTATTACAACAGTGCTTTAACCACCGTTATAAAATTAAAGTTGTAATATGGTGTTTTTGTTGTAGTTACAACGGTGTTTATACCACCGTTGTAAAAAACCATTTATTACAACGGTGCTTTTACCACCGTTGTAAAAACCCATTTATTACAACGGTGCATTTACCACCGTTGTAAAATTAAAGTTGTAATATGGTGTTTTTGTTGTAGTGTATGAATCCTTTTTACAACTTCATCATGTTACTTTTAATCCCGTTATATTGTGAAAATCACCGTAATCATCATTCGTGGTTAAAGAATAGAATTATGCACTGAAATTGATGTAGAAACGTTGCGGTGTTGCTGATTTATCTTCATGAATTGTTGTAGAAGCTCTAATCTTTAATTTGAGTTGAAGTTGAACACTTGAGATTTGATTTTGAGGCGGCGGCGAGGGGTTAAGGGATAATTTGACAGCATAATGGTGTCATAGATAATATTTATGAATTAGGGTTAGGTCTTAGGGTGTATATATAGGTGTAGGAAGTTATTTAGGCCTTAGGATTAACCCTAGAACTGATCTGGACCACTCAGATGCAACATCAGCCCTCAGCGAGAATCGGGCCATGGGTTGACAGCCAAACACCCTGGATCGACCCCTAGTCGACCCACAAAAATGGTGCGGTTCGTCTATTCCCCCTCCCGATTTGCTGTTTTGAACTTTTTTGAATATTTATTTATTTAATTTATATATATATATATATATATATCTCATATGCATACAAACTTCAAGGCTTAATAACATCTTCATAAGGTATCCATTTCGTGCAAACCAAATGTCTATCTTGACCCAAAATTTTGAGATGAACATAATAGCGCAACCCATTTCACTTAATTCTTCTTCTAAAAATTAAGTATACTTTAATTTGTGAATTTTAATGTTATAAAATTACGGGGTGTTACAGGTCCCACCATAAGGTGTACCAGTCCCTATGATAGCGACCCGACACGATTCAAGATGCACAGTGTATAACTACTGGTACCCAGTGCCTGCTTATTCCCACTCCGGAGTACGTGCACGCCCGTAATCCGTCGGAACCTACACTAACGTACCCCCTGCCGGTATTTTAACCGCTTATAATCAGCCCAGTAATCGTGCCCACCCTGCCTAGTTCCGGGGTACCTTGATACATCTATGTGAGTTACTGCTGAAATGGGTCTCCGTTACTAGGGTTTCTTACTGGTTAAGTTTGTGGGCCTATATTTACTAATATTACCCGCCAACCCAATATGTACTTAACCCTCCCATACATTATGTCATAATTGTTAAGTGTTGTCCATTCATGTTAACTTAACCCACCCACTCATCATGTCATGTTTGTTAAGTGTTTCTTATTAACCCTTCTCACTTGTCATGTTGGATTGGTTAAGTGTTTCTAATTAAATTAACCCCGTTCATTCATCATGTTATATTGGTTAAGTATTTCCCACTAACTTAACCCCATTCGTTCATCAAGTTACATCGGTTAAGTGTTTCTTATTAACTTAACCCCACGCGTTCATCATGCTGTATTGGTTAAGTGTCATCAATCAATTCAAGTTAACTTAACCCACCCACTTGTCATGTTACATTGGTTTAGTGTTGCCTTCTTGTGTTAACTTAACCCTTCCATGCATTCTGTTATATTGGTTAAGTGTTGCTCTCTTGTTTTAACTTAACCGTACCCATTCATCGTGTCATATTGGTTAAACCCTTCTCATTCATCATGTTGTACTGGTTAACTTAACCTTGCTCACTTGTCTAATTAACATGTTTATAACGGTTAAGTGTTCTAAATTTACTTAACCTCACCTTCCTGTCTAATTAACATGTTATAACGGTTAAGTGTTCTAAATTTACCTAACCCCATCTTCTTGTCTAATTAACATGTTATAACGGTTAAGTGTTGCCTTAGTTAACTTAACCCTACCGTTCTTAACATGTCTTGTTCACTAGCATTAACTGATTTATTAATACATTAACCTCTCACATTAGATCTATGTTGTTGCGGTTACTGGATGTACCGGGCGGTTCCGGGTAGTTTTACATCACAACTCAATCTAACCTCGGGTTTTTCTCAGGCATGATGCACTAACCTCTTACATTAGATAGGTGTTGTTGCGGTTACTGGATGTGCCGGGCGGTCCCGGGAAGTTTTACACCGCAACTCAATCTAACCTCGGGTTAGGCATGTTTATCTTTTAGCATATTTATTATACATGTCCAAGTCTAGATTTTATATGCTAATCATCCTAAATTCACAAAACTAGTCATGTTCCAATTCTCAAGTTATACCCCAACAAAGTTGATTTGCAAGTTATGCTTCACAAATTCAAGTTATTAATCAAAATAGGTTACAGCCAATTTTCCCAAATTTGCATTAATAGTCATGCCCCAAAAATCTCAATATAATGCATGCCTTAAGGCTTAGTCATATTACACCATACAAAATATTCTCCAAAAACCCCCAATCATGATTCATAGTATAAGCTATGCCAAATTATAGCTTTTAATTACAGTGCATGCCAATTACCCAATTTTAGGCGTGTTCACATTCAGTAGTTATCCCTATCTACTATAGGTTTTCATGCCTAAGCCATATATCACTGTACACAATAATCTTCTCTTTCCAAGTCATAAACTACCATATATATATATATATATATGCCCTAATTTTAGGTCTTAAACCACAACATGTACTATGCCTTACATGTTTTACAGTTCAATTTACGCCCGGAACCCAAGTCACATGTCCAATATACTTTATGCCTCAAATATCAAGTCATACGTTCGATACACCTTATGTTTTAAATACATGTGTTAGGTCCTCAAATCAGTTACAAGTCAGTCATGCCCAATTATACATAATTTATTACTTTTCCCAATTTTGATGCCGGTCATGTTCAAATCATATATTATGCCCAATTTTAGCGCTGGTTATGTCCAAATCATATATTATGCCCAATTTTAGCGCTGGTCATGTCCAAACATATATTATGCTCAATTTTATTTCCAACGTACGTTCATCTCTTATGAGATTTTTCTCAGGCTCGCAGTAGCCTGGTTATAAAAACAAAAAGGGAAGAAGGAAAGAAGAGATAAAGAATGGACATAATATTATCAATGAGATAGATCAAATGGATATAGAAAGACAGATAGAAATAGGCAAAATCTCAGATTCAGATTTATTATAATGTCAGAATTACAATTAACTTTTTTTTTGAAAGTAACATGAACTTCTAAATTACAGAACGGTCTTGAATTCTGGGATCTGATTTCTGAATTTGATTAGCTATTCCTTTGATGTAGACATTGATTGTTAACTTGAAAACTATAATTTGGTTGATTAAGGTGGAGGCTAGATCACTTCAGGATTTAGCAGCATATAAACACTTATGAATTCGTGTGTAGAAAAAAATAGATTTAGGGGTCTTTTTATAGGTGTATAGGGAGATTTAGAGCCTTCGAATCTGTCTAGAAGTCATCAATATCGTTCATAGTAGAAAAATACATCACACAGCGAATCAGGGAGCGACATATCAGCCAAAACACGTCGGTCAGAAATTTTTGTCTAGATCTGGAAAAGGGGTCGACACCTATGTCGACTCCCCTATAGGGGGGTCGACTCCTATGTCGACTCCCCTTAAGAGGGGCCAACACCTATGTCGACTCCCCCTAGGGGGGTCGACACCTGTTTTGAACCTTCTGCACTTATATATTCATATATAATTCTCCTAGTGTGTATACAAACTTCTTAGGCTTATAACTTCTTCATACGGAGTCCGATTTACGCAAACTCGGACTCTATCTCAAGCAAAATTTTGAGACGAACGCAATGGCATAACCCGTTTCCCTTAATTTATAATTTTAAAATTAAGTATTCTTTAATTCGTCACTTAATATTCACAAGAAGTACGGGGTGTTACAGGATTAGATCATCCTGGATTTTCTGCACTTCTTAGGATTTAAGATATGTTTCGGCTTTCTTCAGATTTTCTGAATGGCTAAATCAAATATTCACAAGAAGTACGGGGTGCCACCCCCCCTGGCCCCCCCCTCCGTAGGGATCATATTTGACAAAAGATTTTGGAAAAACTTTCAACAACGATTACTTATTAAAAAATATTATATACTAAATATTAATTACTACTAATAGTCATGATTAATTATAAATTAAATATTTATTAATTGTTATTTACTTATTGATTATTAACTAATTGATTATTAACCGCGCATTAGTTATTACTTACTAATTAATTACCAGTACTTAATAATGAAGTAGTCATAAATAATTATTTTTAATTAAATATTTAATATTTATATATTGATTATTATTAAATATTTACTAATTGGTTGTTAATTAGTAATTATCAGTAGGAATTATTTATTTATTGATGAATTTTTAATTAAATATTTAATATGTATTTATTGATTATTAATTAATAATTACTAATTCGTTGTCAATTACTAATTATTAGCATGAATTATTTATTTATTGAAGTTTTTTTAATTAAATATTTAATATTAATATATAGGTTATTAATTAATAATTACTAATTAGTTGTAAATATTAATTATTAAAAACTATTTAATGAAAATAATTAATATTAAAATATAGTCATATATTACAACAGTCAAAATAACACAGTTGTTAAAAATAAATTTATTACAACTTTTCTGGAAAAAAAGTTGTGAAAAACATTTATTACAACAGTGCTTTAACCACCGTTGTAAAATTAAAGTTGTAATATGGTGTTTTTGTTGTAGTTACAACGGTGTTTATACCACCGTTGTAAAAAACCATTTATTACCACGGTGCTTTTACCACCGTTGTAAAAACCCATTTATTACAACGGTGCATTTACCACCGTTGTAAAATTAAAGTTGTAATATGGTGTTTTTGTTGTAGTGAGAGATTCTTGGTCATCATTAGATGGTTCGCCAACATTGGGTTTTCCCTTGTTCACCATTGTCGATAAGTTTACTCAGTGGATGAGAATGAATTCAAGTAACTCTATAATCTTGTCATCGAAGAACGATGGGAAAAGGCAGCTTCATCGAGTTTGAGTGAAGGTATTGGTCGAAGGTGCGCTTTACGTCCCCTGTCTGGCATGCCAAAGTATTAACACCGAAAAGTGGTCGCCAACCGTCGAGAGTGCCAAAAATTTGAAACAAATTGTCTAGAGAAGAAAAGTATGCGAGATGCGGTGTAACATGCGGGAAGTAAAGAACGTCGTATTTTATAGTGGTTCGGTTTGGACTGAACTACGTCCACTTTGAATGTTTTGCTAATTTTATTCGCTATTGAGAAAGTATAATGGTAAACATCTTTACAAGTGATCACAACGATTACTGAAATCATTATAATCTTTGTTATTGAGGTTCTCGACTGTTTACGAGTTATCGGGGTTCTCGGCTATTCGGGAGTTGCTGGGGTTCTCGGTTGTTCCAGAGTTGTCGGAGTTCTCAACTAGTTAGGAGTTGTCGGGGTTCTCGGTTGTTCATGAGTTGTTGAAGTTCTCGGCTGTTCGGGAAATGCCTAAGTTATCGGCTGTTCGGGAGTTTCCGGGGTTTGGGCGGTGTCAGGACGTTCCAACCGGATGGTGTCGAGGGTTTCCAAGGTTCGGGCGATGTCGGATGGTTTCGAGGTCCGGACGGTGTCGGGTGCATCCAAGGTCTTGAGGAAAAGTCAGTTCTTCTTCCCCAAGGCTCAAGAAGCCATTAATGATGTCCAAGGCCTCTCAAGGTGTCAAGTCAAGCAAATGCCAACCCCTATCATGTGTGAGGTCAAGGGGTATTTACACGTAGTGGAGTAGGTGAGATATGGGGATGCCAAATTTCGTATCCCGGAGGCTCACCCAAAAATAGGTGATCAACATGTGTTGATCAGCTGCTTTTGGGTGATCAACATATGTCTAGCGCTTGCCAGATCACTTGTTTGATCATAACATAAAACACGGTGTGTGCAAGCCAAAAAGGCTGATCAACACGGGGAAATCCTTGCCATGGCAAGGATGGGATCTTTCGTAACCTAGGTTAGGATACGAATTTCATGCTCTAGGGTGGGATACGAAATTTCGCATCCTAGGTTGAGATGCAAACTTTGTAACAACCTGTATTTTTATAACATGTTAAAACAAGAAATCAAGGCAGAATTAAATTTTAAAATTAGAATTAGGGGAAACGGGCTATGCCATTGCGTTCGTCTCAAAATTTTACATAAAATAGAGTCCGAGTTTTCGAAAATCGGAGTCCGGATGAAGAAGTTATGGCCTGTACAAGTTTCAGCAGTTTTCAGGCAGACTGGACCAGGGGGTCGACCATAGGGTCGACCTACCCCCCACCCCAGATCGACCATAGGGTCGACCAACCCCCCAGGTCGACCATAGTGTCGACCTCCCCCCTACAGGTTGACCTGGTTGGCCTGGTTGGACCCAGAACTCATTGTTGAAGCCCGAGACGTGTTTTGACGGTCCGGATTGATTCTAGGGTAAATCTAAGGGCCTAAACTAGTTGCTACACCTATAAAAACACCCTTAGACCTAACCTAATTCATATCAAATCATTCTTACACCTTTATGCTGCTAAAATACCTCTTGAACCATGGCCGCCGTCTCCAAATCAAAGTACAAACATTCAAACTCAAATCAATCCAAAGAGCCTTGCTTCTACAATGATTCAAGACAATAAATTAACAACGCCGCGACATTTTTACAACAAATTCAGTTCCTAATTCAGTTCCTAATTCACTAGCCATGCTCTGTAAGTTCTAGTTGTTTTTAGATTTAAACATTTAATTATAATATGGCCATGGAATAAAGTGGAATTGAATTTAAGTATGTTTATTTGATTCGGACCCATTCCTGTTGCTTCTTGAATCTTGGGTTCTTGAGACTTGTCTATCTTTGTTCTCATGACAGGTTCATGATCTATTCAACTTGTTGTAAATCAGTTTTCCTGGTTCATGTTGAATTTATTATCCAGTTGTAATGTTTATGCCTATCATGATGATTTATGCTGTTTTCTTTCTGATCTTGTTCTTATTGCAACTTCTACCTCCCCCTATTTATTTTCTTTTAATGAACCTTGGTCAATTTCGGACCTAGGCCTAAAATGCGATTTGCGTACGATGGAATACGGGGGAATATTCGGATAATAACTATTTGGATATATGTGTTTGGTGGAAATTGATGGCATAACATAAAATTTGGGTATTTGGTTATTACTACCATTAACATGGAATTGAATATTTGGGGTATTGTCATTATAATATTAATTGCAAGAATGGGGATTGGCATATATAATTTGACATGGATCTTGATATATGTAATATGACATGGATCTTGATATATGTAATTTGGCTAGAACTCGTTATGGGTAAATTGGTGTAAACATGTTATACATGTAATTTTGGGTATACAAACTGGATCTATGTAAATTGAGCATAGCTTTGTAAACATGTAAATCATGAATCTTGACACATGTAAAACGGCATGAAACTTGGTATATGTGTAAGTTGGCATACATATAAAACGGCATGAATTGAACATATGTAAATTTGGTAGTAATTGGGTATATGTAAAATTTACAAGTAATCTAGAACTTGGGCATATGTCAATTTTGTAAAATTTGGAGTTGAAACATATATGATAATATTTGACTTAGTAGAGGTTTAATATGAACGCGCCTAAGTTGGGTTTTGGGTAATTGGCATGTATTGTAAATAAAGGGCTATAACTTGGCATAACCTTATAGTGAATTATGATAATAATTTGGGAACACGTTTTGGGGCAAAAACGTGAATCATGAACATTTCTATATGTTAAACACATGAACTGATATTGGGGTTTTGGGTGGAATACGACCATTAATGAACTTTTGACACGAGGTTAGACTCAGTTTGTGGTGTAAATCTGCCCGGAACCGCCCGACAAATCCAGTAGCCACAAAGTGTCAGTCTAATGTGAGAGGTCGAAAGTCAAATTGTAGACGTAACGGTTTATGACACGAGGTTAGACCCAGTTTGTGGTGTAAATCTACCTGGAACCGCCCGGCAAATCCAGTGGCCACAAAATGCACGGTCTAATGTGAGAGGTCATGATTCGTTCGTCATAATGAATGAATTAAGGAATACTAACCATAATAAGACGTGGGTATGGTTAGAGGGTTAGGTGGGATGACATGGAAATTGGACATGTAAATGTGGACCTAACCGGTATGAGTTAAGAACATGTAAAACCTATAAATGTAGGCTCAACCAATATGATATGAATGGATGGGTTAAGTAAAGTGGCTAGGCTAATGACAATTAACCGTTATAACATGACTAGCGGATGAGTTGGGCTAACTTGAATAGGTTGATAACACCCAATCGATATAACCTAACACGTGGCAGGGTTAAGTCAACTTGAACATATAGATAATACTTAACCAACTTAGCATGATACGTGGGCTGGTTAAGTCATGAACCGCTTGAATATACTTAACCAATTGGACACAATGATTTGATAGGGTTAAGTTATCAACCGCTTGAATATACTTAACCAATTTAACACGATGATTTGATAGGGTTAAGTCATGAACCACTTGAATATACTTAACCAATTTAACACAATGATTTGATAGGGTTAAGTCATGAACCGCTTGAATATATTTAACCAATTTAACACGATGATTTGATAGGGTTAAGTCATGAACCGTTTGAATATACTTAACCAATTTAACACGATGATTTGATAGGGTTAAGTCATGAACCGCTTGAATATACTTAACCAACTTGACAGATGATTCGTAGGGCTAAGTCATGAACTTGAACGACAACACTTAGCCAATTCGACATGACACGTAGGCGGGTTAAGTCACGAACTTGAATGACAACACTTAACCAACTTGACATGCTAGACTGATGGGGTTAAGTCTCGAATTTAAATGACAACACTTAACCTACTGAACGGAAACCCTAGTTGCGCGGTCCTTTTCAGCAGTAACCCACTAGATGTATCACGGTACCCTGGAACTAGGCAGGGTGGGGCATGATTACTGGGCTGATTGTAAGCGACCAGAACGACGGCTGAGTTGGTGCGCCATTGTAGGTTCAGGCGGACTTTGGTCGTGCATGTAGTCCGGAGTTGAAAAAGAAGGCATTGGGCACCAGTAGGTTTACACTGTGCGTGCTTGATTCGTGTCGGTTGTTGGCACCCTAGGGCTTGATACACCCTATGGTGGACCTAGCACAGGTGACAACATTTCGTGATTGGGCCGTATGACACAGACACATGAACGAGCTAGGACTTGTAGGGAGCCGATCGATTAATAGATCGTTACGTGGAATTCGTTAGGTAGCATAATCCCTAGTGGTCCTAGGTGGCGTAAACCCTAATCGAATCTAGAAAACGTTCAATAGGTAGCATAATCCCTAGTGGTCCTAGGTGGCATAAATCCTAGTTGAACACGCGATAGTTCATGATAAGGAAGTCTAACCAGAACAAGGGTGGCAGTCCAAACGATTTCAAGAATGGTGGCATTACGTTGAAGTAGTATTGAAATACATGATGAAACCCGTACGATATACGGCAAGGGACTGTACATATACATGGAAAGGTTGATACGGGTTGGGGTACTAGTACAGTTGGTGCGGAGAATATAGGAAATCAAAGAAAATAGTGGGATGGTGAAGCTTAGAAATCTTGCGATGTTATACTTAATAGAGACCTTGCAATGTTATACTTGATTCATCGTGCCTGTAGCTTACCTTGTCATCATGCTTATGCTTACTTTCAGTTTATTCATGCCATATTATCTTCACCTGTTTTTATGTTGAAAGCCACTAGGACTTACTCAGTCTTTATGACTGACCCAGTTTGTTTCACCTCTTTTTCTTTCGTCCCCCCCCCCCAGGTTCGCAGGGTAGGAATACAGCTATGTTCGGATCTTACCAAGCTCCAAGGCTCTCTCTCATGTACTGCTTGGATTTCTCTTGGCTATGGCTTGCTTTGCTGCTTTATTGGGGAATACTACAATTTATTTTCATGCTTCTTTGTTTTTGAGCAAGACAGATATTTTAGCTATGTAATTGGGTATTTGAAAGTGATGGGATTTTATTGTAAACAATTATATTTAATAAATGATTTGAAGACCTTCCGCTATTTTATATATGTCTGTCTTGTAATATTTCTATTCCAATACCCATAATGCTCCATTGAAGTTATGGCATTCCCTTTGTGACTGACCTTAACGGATGTGGGGTGTTGCATTTGGTATCAGAGCAGAAGGTTACCAGACTGGGCAAAAGCTTTTAAAAACCTTTTGAAATTATTTTCAAAACCAATTACAAAGAAGCATTTTTCAAGAAAAGTTTTGTTTTTAAAGGCTATTCCCCAAAGGCCATTAGCATTATCCTTTGTTTCCTTGTTCGAATCCCTTTTCCTTTCTTTCCTCCATCTGTAGTCGCATTAGTTCCATCTGCGACTAACCTTATTTCAAGCTTTGACGGGTTGCTGTGCGATGGAGGTGGTTCTCGAGAGACCTATTAACACGTTAAATAAGAGGGGATAAGGGTGGTTAAGCCGAATGAGGCTCAGAACAAGAAGGTAGAAATGTTTCTGCAGGAAAGCCTAGTTTATCTTTCTATCCTGTTCGTACCCTTTTTGATTAAGGTACATCGCATCCTTTTTATTCCTGCTTCGATAGTTGAGTCTCTACACCTTAGTACTAGCGTAGTAGAGGATCCCATTTTTGTCTCAAATCCTGTTGGGGAATCGGCTCATTTATTCTTGACTTGTTTGGATTTGAGAATGTCTATGCTAAGTGTTGAGTTTAGAAGTAAAGCTTATGTTTTTGGGCTATGAGTTGATTCTAGGGATGGAGTGGTTGTCCATAAATGGTACCATTCTTGAGTATGAAAAGAGGGTAGTTAGAAACTTGACTTGCCTTGGTAATTCCCTCGAAGTCTAGTGTAACCCTTAGGGTTCTGCCATGTCTAGTTACCTAGAATCTCTTGATACATCTATTGATCTCGAGTTGTGTTCGCCACTAAGGCGGATGGTTCATTTCGCTTATGCATGAGTTATAGAAAATCACCTTAGTAAGTACACTTGGCAACATGGTTGGCATTTGTTTATTTTCAAGAGATAATTCATATATGTGGAATACCTTCTAGTAAGTGAATGAGATCCAAGATTCACTAGTGAATTTTGGAGAGCTTGCACGAAACCATGAGTACGCAGTTATGTTTTAATCGGGTATACTAGAAAGAGAATAAGCGAAAGTGGAACGAGAGGCGACAGTGGAATGAGTTCCAACTCATATTCTGGGAATAAGAATTAAGGAACTACGAAATTGTGAAGTTAAAGAAGGTCAAAGCACAATGGAGTTAAGCTCAAGGAAATACGACTTAGAAGATTGAAGACTAGACACGCACATCATATCTCTTTTTAAGAGTATATCCTTGATCCCTCATTTCCTGTAGAGCTTATTTGCATGCTATCTTTCAAGTATATCCTCTCGTTCCTATTCTCAGTCCCATTTCTGTTAGAAACCCCATAGGGAACATGACTCGTCTGCTAGTAATACATTTTGGGGCTTGAGGGTGTCCGTTGGGTTGACTAAACTCTTTGAGTTTTATAGGATACAGGTTAGTTTTAGGAAGGGATTTCCTTGTGACCTAAAAGGAGTCCATCATGCTTGGTTTCCTAGAATCATATATATTGGTTTTGGGCTGGTATTTAGGATATTAAGTTTTTTTTACTTGCTTCTATCATTCGGTTATACCTTTAGGTAGGAACTAATGGATGTAAACATGTGTTTGAGACATGTTATGGTTCATGGTTGCAAGTGGCTGCAAGTGGTTGCTAGTTGTTGCTCGTGGATGCATGAACACACATTAGGCACTAGATCGGCTCAGTCACATCTCATATTGCATATGCATGAGTGTTTATACTTGTTTATGGATGAAATTGGATGTGTTATCATATGGACAATGCATATGGATGGATGTTTGTGCACACATATAGTATTTATGTGACTAGGACTATTTGCATACATGTTGGACTCATTGCACTAAACATATTTTGCATTAAGAAGATCAATCAGGCCTGAGCATTTGCATTAGATAAGGAACATATACACACACTTTCTGCATATGTTCATACAGCATTAGAAATCTCTTAAGGACAATGGATGCCTGTGATTTATGATTGAGTAGATGGATGATTGGATGGTAGGACACATTCTTCTTAACTTGAAGATTTCGGGGACGAAATCCTTTAAGGAGGGGAGAATGTAACAACCCGTATTTTCATAACATGTTAAAACAAGAAATCAAGGCAGAATTAAATTTTAAAATTAGAATCAGGGGAAACGGGTTACGCCATTGCGTTCGTCTCGAAATTTTACATGAAATAGAGTCCGATTTTTCGAAAATCGGAGTCCGGATGAAGAAGTTATGGCCTGTACAAGTTTCAGCAGTTTTCAGGCAGACTGGACCAGGGGATCGACCATAGGGTCGACCTACCCCCCCCCCCCAGGTCGACCATAGGGTCGACCTACGCCCCAGGTCGACCATAGTGTCGACCTCCCCCCTACAGGTCGACCACGTCGGCCTGGTTGGACCCAGAACTCATTTTTGAAGCCCGAGACGTGTTTTGACGGTCCGGATTGATTCTAGGGTTAATCTAAGGGCCTATAATAGTTGCTACACATATAAAAACATCCTTAGACCTAACCTAATTCATATCAAATCATTCTTACACCTTTATGCTGCTAAAATACCTCTTGAATCATGGCCGCCGTCTCCAAAACAAAGTACAAACATTCAAACTCAAATCAATCCAAAGAGCCTTGCTTCTACAATGATTCAAGACAATAAATTAACAACGCCGCGACATTTTTACAACAAATTCAGTTCCTAATTCACTAGCCATGCTCTGTAAGTTCTAGTTGTTTTTAGATTTAAACATTCAATTATAATATGGCCATGGAATAAAGTGGAATTGAATTTAAGTATGTTTATTTGATTCGAACCCATTCCTGTTGCTTCTTGAATCTTGGGTTCTTGAGACTTGTCTATCTTTGTTCTCATGATAGGTTCATGATCTATTCAGCCTGTTGTAAATCAGTTTTCTTGGTTCATGTTGAATTTATTATCCAGTTGTAATCTTTATGCCTATCATGATGATTTATGTTGTTTTCGTTCTGATATTGTTCTTATTGCAACTTCTACCTCCCCCTATTTATTTTCTTTTGATGAACCTTGGTCAATTTCGGACCTAGGCCTAAATCACGATTTGCGTACGATGGAATACGGGGGAATATTCAGATAATACCTATTTGGATATATGTGTTTGGTGGAAATTGATGGCATAACATAAAAAATTGGGTATTTGGGTATTACTACCATTAACATGAAATTGAATATTTGGGGTATTGTCACTATAATAATAATTGCAAGAATGGGGATTGGCATATATAATTTGACATGGATCTTGATATATGTAATATGACATGGATCTTGATATATGTAATTTGGCTAGAACTCGTTATGGGTAAATTGGTGTAAACATATTATACATGTAATTTTGGGTATAAAAACTGGATCTATGTAAATTGAGCATAGCTTTGTAAATATGTAAATCATGAATCTTGACACATATAAAATGGCATGAAACTTGGTATATGTGTAAGTTGGCATAAATGTAAAACGGCATGAATTGAACATATGTAAATTTGGTAGGAATTGGGCATATGTTAAATTTACATGTAATCTAGAACTTGGGCATTTGTTAATTTTGTAAAATTTGGAGTTGAAACATATATGATAATATATGACTTAGTAGAGGTTTAATATGAACGCGCCTAAGTTGGGTTTTGGGTAATTAGCATGTATTGTAAATAAAGGGCTATAACTTGGCATAGCCTTATAGTGAATTATGATAATAATTTGGGAACACGTTTTGGGGCAAAAACGTGAATCATAAACATTTCTATATGTTAAACACATGAACTGATATTGGGGTTTTGGGTGGAGTACGACCATTAATGAACTTTTGACATGAGGTTAGACTCAGTTTGTGGTGTAAATCTGCCCGGAACCGCCCGGCAAATCTAGTAGCCACAAAGTGTCAGTCTAATGTGAGAGGTCGAAGGCCAAATTGTAGGAGTAAAGGTTTATGACACGAGGTTAGACCGAGTTTATGGTGTAAATCTGCCCGGAACCGCCCGGCAAATCCAGTGGCCACAAAATGCACGGTCTAATGTGAGAGGTCATGATTCGTTCGTCATAATGAATGAATTAAGGAATACTAACCATAATAAGACGTGGGTATGGTAAGAGGGTTAGGTGGGATGACATTGAAATTTGGCATGTAAATGTGGACCTAACCGGCATGAGTTAAGAACATGTAAAACTTATAAATGTAGGCTCAACCAATATGATATGAATGGATGGGTTAAGTAATGTGGCTAGGCTAATGACACTTAACCGTTATAACATGACTAGTGGATGGGTTGGGCTAACTTGAATAGGTTGATAACACCCAATCGATATAACCTGACACGTGGCAGGGTTAAGTCAACTTGAACATATAGATAATACTTAACCAACTTAGCATGATACGTGGGCGGGTTAAGTCATGAACCTCTTGAATATACTTAACCAATTGGACATGATGATTTGATAGGGTTAAGTCATGAACCGCTTGAATATACTTAACCAATTTAACATGATGATTTGATAGGGTTAAGTCATGAACCATTGAATATACTTAACCAATTTAACACGATGATTTGATAGGGTTAAGTCATGAACCGCTTGAATATACTTAACCAATTTAACACGATGATTTGATAGGGTTAAGTCATGAACCGCTTGAATATATTTAACCAATTGAACACGATGATTTGATAGGGTTAAGTCATGAACCGCTTGAATATACTTAACCAATTTAACACGATGATTTGATAGGGTTAAGTCATAAACCGCTTGAATATACTTAACCAACTTGACAGATGATTCGTAGGGCTAAGTCATGAACTTGAACGACAACACTTAGCCAATTCGACATGACACGTAGGCGGGTAAGTCACGAACTTGAATGACAACACTTAACCAACTTGACATGCTAGACTGATGGGGTTAAGTCTCGAATTTAAATGACAACACTTAACCTACTGAACGGAAACCCTAGTTGCGCGGTCCTTTTCAGCAGTAACCCACTAGATGTATCACGGTACCCTGGAACTAGGCAGGGTGGGGCACGATTACTGGGATGATTGTAAGCGAGCAGAACAACGGCTGAGTTGGTGCGCATTGTAGGTTCAGGCGGACTATGGTCGTGCACGTAGTCCGGAGTTGAAAAAGCAGGCATTGGGCACCAGTAGGTTTACACTGTGCGTGCTTGATTCGTGTCGGTGGTTGGCACCCTAGGGCTTGATACACCCTATGGTGGACCTAGCACAGGTGACTACATTTCATGATTGGGCCGTATGACACAGACACATGAACGAGCTTGGACTTGTAGGGAGCCGATCTATTAATAGATCGTTACGTGGAATTCGTTAGGTAGCATAATCCCTAGTGGTCCTAGGTGGCGTAAACCCTAATCGAATCTAGAAAACGTTCAATAGGTAGCATAATCCCTAGTGGTCCTAGGTGGCGTAAATCCTAGTTGAACACGCGATAGTTCATGATAAGGAAGTCTAGCCAGAACAAGGGTGGCAGTCCAAACGATTTCAAGAATGGTGGCACTACGTTGAAGTAGTATAGAAATACATGATGAAACCCGTACGATATACGGCAAGGGACTGTACATATACATGGAAAGGATGATACGGGTTGGGGTACTAGTACAGTTGGTGCAGAGAATATAGGAAATCAAAGAAAATAGTGGAATGGTGAAGCTTAGAAATCTTGCGATGTTATACTTAATAGAGACCTTGCAATGTTATACTTGATTCATCGTGCCTGTAGCTTACCTTCTCATCATGCTTATGTTTACTTTCAGTTTATTCATGCCATATTATCTTCACCTGTTTTTATGTTGAAAGCCACTAGGACTTACTCGGTCTTTATGACTGACCCAGTTTGTTTCGCCTCTTTTTCTTTCGTTCCCCCCACCCCCAGGTTCGCAGGGTAGGAATACAGCTATGTTCGGATCTTACCAAGCTCCAAGGCTCTCTCTCATGTACTGCTTGGATTTCTCTTGGCTATGGCTTGCTTTGCTGCTTTATTGGGGAATACTACAATTTATTTTCATGCTTCTTTGTTTTTGAGCAAGACAGATATTTTAGCTATGTAATTGGGTATTTGAAAGTGATGGGATTTTATTGTAAACAATTATATTTAATAAATGATTTGAAGACCTTCCGCTGTTTTATATATGTCTGTCTTGTAATATTTCTGTTCCAGTACCCATAATGCTCCATTGAAGTTAAGGCATTCCCTTTGTGACTGACCTTAACGGATGTGGGGCATTACAAACTTCGCTTCCTAGGTAGGGATACAAATTCCAACCCAGGTTCTCGGGTTGGGATTTTGGTTAATCGACCCATGTCGATTTGGGCTATTTGCCTGATCCACACGTGATGCTCATCTATCTCCGGGGGGATACAAAAATTTCCAGTCCTGGGTTTCTGGAGGTGATAAGATATAAATTCGCATCCCAAAGCTGTAGGGATACAAATTCTCATCTCGAAGCTATGGGGATGTGAATTCGCATCTCTGAGGTGATGTGGCACGAATTCATATCCTCGAGCTGTAGGGATACAAATTCACATCTGGGAGCTATGGGGATACTAATTCGCATCCCAAAGCTGATGGGATATGAATTCATATCCTAGAGCTACAGGGATATGAATTCACATCCCGGAGTTGGGATGTGAAGTCTGATCGGTGGAAAGATGATTCGAAGTTGGTTGGTTTGATGCTCGATCCATGAGGTGATCGGCACGAGGTGCACAAGCTTTTTCTTATGATTGGCTCATGGTGAGGATGCAAAGTCCAGTGTGGTGCGGAGCCTGATCCGCTGAGTGATATGCCTGTGTTGCGCGAGTTTTATAAAGTGATTGACACGCATCGAGCAGGTGATCTTTGATGTTAGTGAATTTCGTATCCACAGGATACAAAATTCGGCTTGTGATCTAATCCCAGACTTATAGTGTTAGAACCATGATCTGCACGATCCGATCATTGAGTTTTGCACGCACGCACTTGATCCAAGACTTGTGCTGTTTGAGAGTAGTTTTGAAGACCAGTCACATCCAGTCACGCACGACCCCATCTTTGGTTGATTCTTCAGGATGTTGGCAACATTTCTGTGCCATTGAACCACGCGATGGCTCAGATCGTGTAGGCTTGAATTGCTTCTGGTAACCGGACCAAAAAGAGAGTTAACATTTCTCATCTATGTTTGTTATCAAGTAACGTTGTAAATAGTGTAATAAAGACATACTATAATGTAAAAAATATATTAAGATACAACTTTTATTGGTAAACAATGATTTATCATTACCATTGCAATGGTTATGTAACATCCTCCATTGTAACGTCCAAAAATAAGCGTAATTGATGTTGCAGTCATTAATATTATTATTCCCAGATGATAGAATAAGATCCATTATTTGAAAATTATTATAGGAATAAGAACATGAAAAGTTGTAAAGCGTATTTCATTGCTTTACTTCATTCAATACATATTCTCATGCATAAATCCACATTTAGAGAAATGAAATATTACAATGCACTCCAAAATCGACATATGAAGATATCCAATTGGTTGATTAAAGTATAAATACTAGATAATAATAATAAAAATTTACCTTTCCGTCCAATAAGCAAAATCCATAGCAGAAGCAACTTTTGAATAACTAGATTGACTCTTGCATGTCTCCTAGAGCTTATCTGTCTTATCGGATGCCTAGAAATCGCTACAATTGATCAATTCAAATGGACAACCGAAAGTTCAAACAAAAAAACTTCCAATTAGACAATTGTTTAATGTCAATACTAATCTATCATATCAAACCAAAACATATATCTGATGGGAGTAATCCCCTTAGCAGAGTGAGTTTCCCCGTTAATGGTACCTTGGTTACATAATAACCATATCATGTGCTCTTACACTCATAATGGTTAAAATAATAGTTAATCATGTGCATGTATGCAATATGTAGTTGATTAACCATATCGAATCATAAGAAACTTCTCTTCATATATTGATGCACCTTAGCACCTTCAAGATGAATCAGAAATGTGGACCGATGACATTCTCTATTAACTTCCGTTCTTAAATCTTCAACATTTAGAACACAAATTCTCCCCTTTTTTCTCAACCATCCGTTGTGGTCAAGACTAAAATCTTTCAAATTATAAGTCTCTACTCTAACTTGGAATCTTCGAAATTCAACCAACGCAGGATGTTCTTTCTGCTTATAAGCAATTCTTTCAATCAAAACTGGTCGGACTTCTAAACATGAAATCATAGTTGTGCCTTGGCTCGAACTTGTGGTCAATCTCAGCTACATATTACAAGCAATCTGCACATTACAAGCAGTCAATCCTCTAAGCTTTCCATTTATCCAACATAGCTAACATCACATCCTAATGTTTCATGCTAAGAGAATCAAAAACTTTATTTCCTTTTCTTAATGTAGACTTAAAGCCAAAATCATATGTTGCCAAAAGTTTTAGCTATCTTTGTTGTCTCATATTCAACTTTTTCTGTGAGAATGAGTACCTCAAAGACTTATGGTTCATAAACAGCTCGAATATCTCCCTTAAGAAGTAGTATTCTCAAATCTTTAAATCAAAGACAACTAACGTCAACTCCAAGTCATGAGTCGAGTAACATACTTCATGCATTTAAGCTATCAAAAATCATAAACAATCACCTTACCCTTTTTCTTAAGAGTAACTCCTTATATAGTTCAGCAAGTATAACTATAAACTACCGTATCCTAATTACCATCTGGCACTACTACAATAGGAGCATTAATCAACAAGTGCTTCAATCCTTGGAATGCTTCTTCACATTTGCTCGACCAAACAAACTTAACATCTTTCCTGATCAGTTTGGTAAGTGGTGCTGCTAGCCATGAGAAGTCCATACCGAATCTCCAATAATAGCTAGCTAATTCAAGAAATTTCCAATTTCAATGATACTTTTTGGCCTCTTCCAACTATAGATAGCCTCAAACCTAGCTAGATTAATTGATAACCCGTTGCTTGAAACTACACCAGGAAGAAAATTCATTTCCTTCTCCCAAGTTACACTTTGAAAATATAGCTTTCAGTTGATGTTGTCTTAAAGTCTCAAACACAATTTGATGATGAATCACTTAATCCTTTTCATCTTTGAAATACACAAATATGTCGTCAATGAAAGCTAGCATGAACATATACAAATGCTTTTAGAAAACCTGGTTCATCAAATCCACAAATATAACATGTGCATTCGTCAGTTCGAACGACATGATCTTTCATTCATACAATCCATATCTTGTTGGAAACGCCATTATGGAAAAATATCTTCTATTAACCGCAATTGATGAAGTCTACAAGCCAAATCCCACCTAGAAAACAATTTTGCTTCATTTAACTGATTAAAAAAACCACATATTCTCAGCAAATGATATATAGTTTTCATCGTTTTCACATTAAGCTTATAGTAATCAACACATAGCCACAATGATCGATCTGGTTTCCTAACAAACACTGTGGTTTCTTCCCAATGCAAACTACTTAATCTATTGAATCTTTCTCTTTCCAGTTCCACTAGCCGCACCTTTAATTCCTTCATCTCGGTAGCTATCATTCTACTAGGAGGAATACTCGTAGATTCAACTACAGGTACAAGATCTATCCTAAACTCTATAGCTCTTCTCGGCAGTATTCCTATGATAGGCTCAAAGACATCCGCGAACTCCTTAACAACAAGAGCTTCACTTACTCCATCCTCTAATTCTAGTGCACTCAACAAAGTGCGAACCTCTGAACTAGCATTCCCAATCGAGTATATGAACCAAGTACTAAAACTAGTGTTTCTCATTTATATTTTCCTATCTTGGAAAATTATGCTAGCACCATAATTATTTAACCAATCCATACCCAACATAATCCTAAAGCCAACGAAAAAAAAATGCAGGTAAAAAATCTGACCTAGCAACTCAAATTCTAAGTTATCGCATCTCATCCTTAGGGTCACATAATCTCTTATAGGATTAACTATCCTAAGAAAATAACAAAGTATGAGGTTCTAAATTACAACTTGTCTACCAAACACCAGGAGATAAATGTATGTAATGCATCAATATCGAATGGTACCCAAACAGGTATGCTATTAAAAGCATACCTTCCATGTGACGATCGCCCCATACCTCATTCACTAATTTTACGTGCTGAGATGATATGGGATGATCATCAAGGAAAATAACCTTGAAATAGAACCTTTAATATAACTCACAATGTATGACTAATATATAATAATAAAATATACAATATAATGTAGTAGTGAAGCATACAAAAGCAAGAAATCTCATCTCCATAAACCACAAAATCTCAAGTACAACACATTACAGTGTATGGATATCTTAGTACAATAAGCCTCACTACATCCCTCCGAGTATATCAAGACAATGGAATCAACATATGGCTAAAGGATATAAGAACAGTTATAGGCCAACCTCATTCTCATCACTTCACAACATCACCGTCTCAAACCTATCACCTACTACTCGGTATTGTCATCAACATCGTCAATGTGAAGCCCAAGATAATAAGAGGAGGCATAAAACCTTGAGTCAGACAATAGTCTTTATGAGCTATAAAATGACTATCAATAATTCTATAGGATGATATAATAATAAACAGTCTGGGTCTCACCTGAGTCGTCCCTGTATCCAGAGAGTTAGCGCATAATAATCACATTATAATATGCTACAAACACGCATGTTAGACATGAGTCAGAATAGGATTCCCAATCCCGCTTCTCTTCAATGTCATATGGTGATAGCCTACCCAGAGAAAATAGAGGAGAAAACATAAACAACCATAACAAACAATAACCTAGCTATCACTGAATACAACCTTGAGTGCATCAATATCGAATGATGATCGTTGCCATCTGTCAAGGGCTAATGAAAACCTTGGTTCTAATCATACTACCACAAGCCCCACGTACGTTTGCCTCCTCGAGATAAGTAGATCACTCCCCAAGCAATCCAAGGTACGCGATCCCTCAGATTCTGACAGGCATCCCCATGATAGCCCTACTTTGAGTCCGCTTAAAGCTTCGACTATCGAAGATTCATTGCACCTACAATTTCCCAAGCTATCCTCGATGACTCCGTCCTTCCGTTCAAGTCCCACTCGAATAAGTCCATTATCTCTCATGCTCGAGTCCCACTCGAGTCGATCAATCATCTTACGAGCTCGAGTCCCACATGAGTCGATCCATCATCTTGTTGCATTGTCCCAAGATCAACAACATATCAGTTCAACTCCAATCACTACCACGATAAGTTCATGATCGAAGAACCAAGAAACATTGCTTTACACTTCCACCTCGTAGAAGTTCTAATCACCGAAAGCCAACAACAAGCTCCAAATGGCCCTTGCTTCCACCCATAAAAGTCTCGATCACCCATGTAACACCCCGTAATTCTAACAACAGTGATGTTCATAAATTAATGAATAATTAATCTCAGACGTGAGAATCAAGGGAAACGGGTTTCGCGGTTGCGTTCGTCTCGGAAAGATACGCGAAATAGAGTCCGAAATTTCGTGAATCGGAGTCCGTATGACTGAGATATGGCCTTTAGAAGTTTCACGAAAAATCAGAAAACGAAACAGATTTCAAAAATGCAGAATATGGGCTAGGCGGGAAAATTCCCGCCCAGACCAGGTCGACCTGGGGGTCGACCTAGGAGTCGACCTGCCCACCAGGTCGACATGAGTGTCGACCCTAGTGTCGACCTGGGGGTCGACCTCCCTGGTCGAGCCCAGGTGACCTGGGTGCACTGATTTGGGATCTGGGCTGTGTTTTGGTGGCTAGTGACGAGATCTGACGGCTCTAATTTGATTTAGGGTTAATCTAATGGCCTAAAACACTTAACTAATCTATAAATACACCCTAAGACTACCCTAATTCATACTAAAATTGGAGACAACGTCGTTATGCCGTCAAAATGCAACTAGAAGGAGCCACCAACAAATTAAAGAGGAAGATAGCTTCTCAAATCAACTTCTAATCAACTCTAGCAACTTAATCCTCTTCATAGGAGTGCTAATCAACAAGTTGTGAGTTTCTATGCCTTTAGCAAGCAATTGCTAAACTAATTATGATAGGATATAATGAGGTTATGGTTATGTATGTGGATCAATGCAAGTTATGTTATCATATGCTATGTGTTCATGATGTTAGTTATGCAAGTTTTATGCTATATGTTCATGATACTAGTTATGCAAGTTGTATGCTATATGTTCATGATGCAAGTTATGCAAGTTTGATGCTATGTGCCCATGAAGCTAGTTATGCAAGTTGGGTGTAATTTATGCTATAAGTTCATGATGCTAGTTATGCAAATCACTATGATAAACATTGATCCATTATGACACCATGTTATGCAAGTTTGGTGTTTGATTATATGCAAGTTCATATATGACATGTTATGCAAGTTTGGTGTTTGATTATATGCAAGTAACATGTGCAAGTTTACACCTTTGTATGATATGCATACATGTGCAAGTTAACCCCTTTGTATGTCAAACATACATATGCAAGTTTACCCCTTTATATGACAAAAGTAACTTATGCAAGTTACCCTCTTTATGACATATGTGATTCATGCAAGTTTGGGTTGATTATTTATGCTAGTTGGGTTTGATGCTATGGTCATATATGCAAGTTGACACCTTTAAAACCCATGTGATGCTAATGTTATGCTAAGTTGAACCCATTGTATTTGTGATGAATCTTCCCTTTTAAGTATGTCATGTTAGCGTATTACGTGGGGAACGATGGGGTTAATATTCGTGTTAACAAAAATTGTGGTGAAATTGGTATGATGTTGCATACCATGAGTGGATGGACATAATTGAGTCAATTATGTACATCATTAAATTGGAATTAATTAGGGAAAATTAATTCAAAATATGGGGGTGATTAATTAGGCGTAATTAATCGACTAAGACACGAGGTTGGACCCTTTTGTAGCATAAGACTGCCTGGACCCGACCGGCAAATCCAGCGGCTACAAATGATTGGCCCAATGTGAGAGGTCTTAGGCATAAACTAAATACGTGACAAGTGTAAAGACATGAGGTTAGACTCGGTTATGGCGTAAGGCTGCTTGGACCCGACCGGCAAATCCAGCTGCCATAAAAGATAGTCTAATGTGAGAGGTCTTTGCAAAGGTTACGGTCTTAATCAATTAAGAAACACTTAACCAGATAAGCATGTAGTGGGATTATGTACTTATGTTTTTAACGAGATGGATATTTTGTACTTGACTCTTGTTGGTTTTGATATGTAACCAAACATGTTTACCTTCTGCTGCAATGAAATGATGTTTTAAATTTCAAGTATTACTTATATCTGTCTTGTTGTAATTTTTCTGTTCTATATTCACTTAAAATACTCCACCGAAGTTAAGGCATTCCCTTAGTGAGTGACCTTAGCAGGTGTGGGGTGTTACATGTGGTATCAGAGCCAGGTTACCAGAACAGATAATTTTTTTAGAAAAACTATTTTTTTCTAAGAACATTTTTGAAGGAGTATTTTCAAAAACATGTCTTTTAAGAGAAAAGTTTTTGAAAGAAAAGCATAATCCCCAATAGCCATATCTTTATCTTTCGAATTCTCCATTTTGAATCTTTTCTCTTTCGTTTCAGCATGGCTGAAGATCTTAACTTTCCGGAGGGTGTAGCGATACCAGTATGGTATAGGAGGTTGATGGAGGCTAGGGCCGCCACTGCGGGTCCAGCAGATGTTCCTCCACCACTAGTTGCACCCGATCTTCCTCCTCCTCCTCCTCGCGCGTATACTTTTGCTAAGACTTGCAAGGAATTTAAGGCTATGGGAGGGAAACCTTTTCAAGGATCAGAAACTTTTGTGGAAGCTAGAGATTGGCTTAAGGAAACGGAAGAATTGATAGACATCTTTGAGATGGAAGAAGGAAAGAAAGTCAAGTTAGCTGCTTGGTTAATGAAGGGAGAGGCCTCGTTCTGGTGGGAGATCACTAATGGAGAACGCCTAGTTGACTCTTGGACGGATTTCAGACAAAGGTTTGTGGCAAAGTTTCTCTCAAGGGCGGAAGAGAATCTGTATATGGAAAGGTTCTTGACACTAAAGCAAGGAAACCTATCAGTGAAGGAATATGTCAACAAGTTTAATCAGCTGGCAAGGTTTGGCATAGACATGGTGAATACACCGGAGAAGAAGGCTTTGAGGTTCGTTAAAGGCTTGAATGAACCGATGCATGGATTGGCTATGACTCACATCCCTATGGGGGCCACCTTTGAGAAGCTAGTAGACATGGCACTCATGCATGAGGAAGAGAAGGGTCCCAATGCTAATAAGGCACCCGAGAAGAAAGGAGATCAGAAGAGACCTCAACAGCAACAGCAAAACAAGGGTGGGAAAGGCAACGGTGGCAAGGGAAAGAAGAAGTGCTTCAATTGCGGGACACCAGGCCACCTAAGCAAAGATTGTCGGAAGAAGAAGAGGACCGGCTGCTTCCACTGTGGCGAAGCAGGGCATCTAGTGAAGGACTGCCCTAAGAAGGGGCAGAGGACGGGATCTACCTCAGGGGGACATGTGCAAGCTCTTATGGCACCAGGTCAGGCAAGGGGGCAAGTTCAGGCTCTCGTTCCACCGATTCAGGAAAGAGGTAGAACTATTTCCGTTGAAAGTCTGGTTTTTCTATTTGATCATCCTGTCCGTACTTTATTTGACTCTGGCGCATCGCATTCGTTTATCTCATCATCATTAGTTGAGTCACTGCACTTAGACAACAGTCTAGTAGATGATCCCTTGGTTGTCTCAAGCCCAATTTGGGGCTCCACTTATTTGTCCATGATATATTTGGGTTTGAGGATTTCTGTACTTAGCGTTGAGTTTAGATGTGATGCTTTTGTTTTGGGCTTCACGGGCTATGGGTTGATTTTGGGCATGGACTGGTTATCCAGTAATGGTGCCGTTCTTGATTGTGAAAGGAGAGTTGTTAGGCTCATGACCCGCTTGGGGAACACTCTCGAGATCTCTTGTAATCCCATGAATTCTGTTATGCTAAGTTATCTTGAATCGCTTGACGCTTCGGTCGAGAGTTTGCGATCTGTTAGAGTGGTCCGGGAATACTCGGATGTGTTTGAGGAGGTGAAGGGCTTACCTCCGAAGCGGGAGATTGACTTCCGAATATATCTGGTAGACAATGCTAAACTAGTATCTTTGCCAGTGCGCCACACGGCTCCTCGTGAGAGGAGGGAACTCCATAAGCAAGTAGGGGAGTTGCTTGGGAAGGGGTTCATAAGACGAAGTATATCGGAGTGGGGTGCTCCGGTAGTTTTTGCCACGAAGGCGGATGGGTCCCTCAGACTTTGTGTAGACTATAGAGAACTCAACAAGCTTACAAAGAAAAATAGACACCCATTGCCGAGGATTGATGATCTTTTTGATCAGTTGGTTGGCGCCTTAGTGTTTTCGCAGTTGGACTTAGCCACGGGGTTTCATCAGTTGAGAGTGGCTGAGGATAGCATAGACAAGACTGCCTTTAGGACTCCTGATGGTTTTTATGAGTGGCTTGTGATGCCCTTTGGTTTGACGAACGCCCCTGCATACTTTGTTGATTTGATGAGTAGGGTGTTCAGGGAGTACCTTAATAAGTTCGTGGTGGTCTTTGTGGATGACATCTTAGTCTTTTCTAAGAGTGAAGAAGAGCATGCCCTACATCTTAGGGAAGTGTTAGAGACTCTTCGAGCGCATAGCCTTAAGGCTAAATTCTCTAAATGTCACTTTTGGAGGAAGGAAGTGCGGTTCTTAGGGCAAGTGGTCTCTAAGGAAGGGATAGTTGTGGATCCCGCGAAGGTAGTGTCCATCCAAGATTGGAAGGTTCCGAAGAATGCTACCGAGGTGAGGAGTTTCTTGGGGTTGGCTGGCTACTATAGGAAGTTTATCAAGGACTTCGCGAAGATATCAGCCTCATTAACTCGCTTGACGAAGAAGAATCTAGTCTTCACATGGGACGTAGATTGTGATGATGCGTTCCAACGGTTAAAGAGAGCTTTAACCACAGCTCCAGTCTTAGTGTTGCCAGATGGGAGTAAGCCATTTGTTGTTTATACCGATGCTTGTGGGACAGGACTAGGCGCAGTCTTAATGCAAGAGGGAAGGGTAATAGCCTATGTGGGAAGGCAGTTGAGAGCGCATGAGAAAAATTACCCTACCCATGATCTAGAGTTGGCCGCTATTGTTTTTTCACTTAAGTCTTGGCACCATTATCTTCTTTGCGAGAGGTTCGAATTGTTCACTGACCACAAATCATTGAAGTACTTGTTTTCTCAGAAGGATTTGAACTTGAGACAGCAAAGGTGGATGGAGTTTTTAGCATCCTATGATTTCGAGATAGCGTATACCCCTGGCAAGGGTAACGTGGTGGCGGATGCCTTAAGTAGAAAAAGATTGTCTTTGAGTCCATTGTTCGTGGAACGACGAAGCTTGGAATTTATCTCGATGTTTGACTTCAGACCCTCCGTTGATTTTGTACCTGGTTTGCTAGCATCCTTAGAGGTCAGACCTACTCTTTTGGGACGGATTGGTGAGGCACAACGGGACGACCCACAGTCGGTTGAGTTAGTAGAGAAGCTCATAAGAGGGGAGTCGTCCGGCCATTTGAGTAGGTACACCCTAGATGATAAGGGGTGGTTGTGTAGAGACGGTAGACTTTGTGTACCGCAAGACGAGGGTTTGAAGAAGGCTGTTCTTGACGATGCACATCGTTCAAAGATGACCATTCATCCCGGTGGGGACAAAATGTACCAAGACATGAAGCGAGTTTTCTTTTGGGCCGGTATGAAGAAAGATGTGGCCGAGTATGTCGCTAGATGCTTGGTGTGCCAACAAGTGAAAGCGGAGCAAAAGAAACCTGGTGGGTTGCTTCACCCATTGGAAGTTCCACAATGGAAGTGGGATAGCGTCTCGATGGACTTTGTCGATGGGTTACCGAGATCAAGGAAGGGTAATACGGGAATTTGGGTTGTGGTAGACAGACTTACTAAGAGTGCCCATTTCATACCCGTGAAGAGTAAGAGGACTGCTCCATGGCTTGCTTCAGTTTACCTTCGAGAGGTAGTTCGGTTGCATGGTGTACCTTCTAGCATAGTGAGTGATCGAGATCCTATCTTCACTAGCGAGTTTTGGAAGAGTTTGCAAGAGGCAGTAGGGACTCAGTTGTGTTTGAGCACCGAATATCATCCTCAGACGGACGGCCAGACCGAGAGGGTGAATTGTGTTCTAGAAGACCTTTTGAGACTATGTATCTTAGATTTTGGAGGTACATGGGAAGAGCATCTTCCATTGGTGGAGTTCGTGTATAACAACAGCTTTCAGTCTAGTATTGTCATGGCTCCTTTCGAAGCTCTTTATGGAAGGCCTTGTCGGTCACCTACATGTTGGTGGGAATCTACGGATAAGATCTTGCTTGGGCCCGATATGGTTAGAGAGACTTCGGAAAAGATTGATTTGATTCGAAGAAGGATGAAAGCGGCGCAGGACAGACAGAAATCTTACGTGGATAAGAGGAGGACGGATCTTGAGTTTAATGTTGGGGACATGGTCTTTGTCAAAGTATCTCCATTACGGAATGTTGTTCGCTTTGGGTCCGTTGGGAAGTTAGCACCAAGGTTTGTAGGACCGTTTCCTATTAAGGAAAGGATTGGACAGATGGCATATAGAGTGGGTTTGCCCGAGAGACTTAGTGGGGTACATGATGTATTCCATGTGTCACATTTGAGGAAGTGCCTACATGAGACCGCAGAGGTGGTAGAGCCGAGCTTGCTTAGAGAAGTGGAGGTAGAGCGTGATGCGACTATTCGACGAGCTCCTACTCGCATCCTTGGGTCAGAGATTAGGAAGTTGAGAAACAGAGAGGTCCGACTAGTCAAAGTACAATGGGGAGATGATGAAAGCAACGCTACTTGGGAGACAGAAGCGAAGATGCGTTCACTATACCCATTTCTTTTTGAGGGTATGTCTTTTAACTTCTCCTTTATCGTTTGTCTAGTACTTATCTTATCTTTAGTATGTCCTCTCGTTAGTACCTTTGACATTTAGATAGGGTAAACCTATGGTTGAAACCTGTGTTTGAGACATGTTATGATTGATGGATGCGTGTGGATGCAAGTGTTTGCTAGTGGTTGCTCATGGATGCATATACACACACTTTAGACACTAGATCGGCTCAGTCACTTCATATTGCATATTGCATAAAATTGCGTGTAGGTAGCTATATTAATGGATGTATAATGGTTGTGTTATCATATGGATGATGCATTTTGGTGTACGGTTGTGCACACATGTAGAAATAGTATGTGTCGATAGGGTTCTTTCGCATACATATTGAATGCATGGCACTATCATGGTTTGCATTAAGGAGGTCAACTGAATCAGTAGACCGCCTGATTTCGCATTAGATAGGGAACATATACACACACTTCTTGCATATGTTCATACAGCATTAGAAACTTTATGGACAATGGATGCCCATGTTTGATGGTTTAGTAGATGGTTGTTTGGTTGGTAGGATACGTTCTTCTTGACTTAGAGATTTCGGGGACGAAATCCTTTAAGTAGGGGAGAATGTAACACCCCGTAATTCTAACAACAGTGATGTTCATAAATTAATGAATAATTAATCTCAGACGTGAGAATCAAGGGAAACGGGTTTCGCGATTGCGTTCGTCTCGGAAAAATACGCGAAATAGAGTCCGAAATTTCGTGAATCGGAGTCCGTATGACTGAGATATGGCCTTTAGAAGTTTCACGAAAAATCAGAAAACGAAACAGATTTCAAAAATGCAGAATATGGGCTAGGCGGGAAAATTCCCGCCCAGACCAGGTCGACCTGGGGGTCGACCTAGGAGTCGACCTGCCCACCAGGTCGACATGGGTGTCGACCCTAGTGTCGACCTGGGGGTCGACCTCCCTGGTCGAGCCCAAGTGACCTGGGTGCACTGATTTGGGATCTGGGCTGTGTTTTGGTGGCTAGTGACGAGATCTGACGGCTCTAATTTGATTTAGGGTTAATCTAATGGCCTAAAACACTTAACTAATCTATAAATACACCCTAAGACTACCCTAATTCATACTAAAATTGGAGACAACGTCGTTATGCCGTCAAAATGCAACTAGAAGGAGCCACCAACAAATTAAAGAGGAAGATAGCTTCTCAAATCAACTTCTAATCAACTCTAGCAACTTAATCCTCTTCATAGGAGTGCTAATCAACAAGTTGTGAGTTTCTATGCCTTTAGCAAGCAATTGCTAAACTAATTATGATAGGATATAATGAGGTTATGGTTATGTATGTGGATCAATGCAAGTTATGTTATCATATGCTATGTGTTCATGATGTTAGTTATGCAAGTTTTATGCTATATGTTCATGATACTAGTTATGCAAGTTGTATGCTATATGTTCATGATGCAAGTTATGCAAGTTTGATGCTATGTGCCCATGAAGCTAGTTATGCAAGTTGGGTGTAATTTATGCTATAAGTTCATGATGCTAGTTATGCAAATCACTATGATAAACATTGATCCATTATGACACCATGTTATGCAAGTTTGGTGTTTGATTATATGCAAGTTCATATATGACATGTTATGCAAGTTTGGTGTTTGATTATATGCAAGTAACATGTGCAAGTTTACACCTTTGTATGATATGCATACATGTGCAAGTTAACCCCTTTGTATGTCAAACATACATATGCAAGTTTACCCCTTTATATGACAAAAGTAACTTATGCAAGTTACCCTCTTTATGACATATGTGATTCATGCAAGTTTGGGTTGATTATTTATGCTAGTTGGGTTTGATGCTATGGTCATATATGCAAGTTGACACCTTTAAAACCCATGTGATGCTAATGTTATGCTAAGTTGAACCCATTGTATTTGTGATGAATCTTCCCTTTTAAGTATGTCATGTTAGCGTATTACGTGGGGAACGATGGGGTTAATATTCGTGTTAACAAAAATTGTGGTGAAATTGGTATGATGTTGCATACCATGAGTGGATGGACATAATTGAGTCAATTATGTACATCAATAAATTGGAATTAATTAGGGAAAATTAATTCAAAATATGGGGTGATTAATTAGGTGTAATTAATCGACTAAGACACGAGGTTGGACCCTTTTGTAGCATAAGACTGCCTGGACCCGACCGGCAAATTCAGCGGCTACAAATGATTGGCCCAATGTGAGAGGTCTTAGGCATAAACTAAATACGTGACAAGTGTAAAGACACGAGGTTAGACTTGGTTATGTCGTAAGGCCGCCCGGACCCGACCGGCAAATCCAGCTGCCATAAAAGATAGTCTAATGTGAGAGGTCTTTGCAAAGGTTACGGTCTTAATCAATTAAGAAACACTTAACCAGATAAGCATGTAGTGGGATTATGTACTTATGTTTTTAACGAGATGGATATTTTGTACTTGACTCTTGTTGGTTTTGATATGTAACCAAACATGTTTACCTTCTGCTGCAATGAAATGATGTTTTAAATTTCAAGTATTACTTATATCTGTCTTGTTGTAATTTTTCTGTTCTATATTCACTTAAAATACTCCACCGAAGTTAAGGCATTCCCTTAGTGAGTGACCTTAGCGGGTGTGGGGTGTTACGGACTCCGATTCACGAAATTTCGGACTCTATTTCGCGTATTTTTCCGAGACGAACGCAACCGCGAAACCCGTTTCCCTTGATTCTCACGTCTGAGAATAATTATTCATTAATTTATGAACATTACTGTTGTTAGAATTACGGGGTGTTACAACCCACCTCTTTTCCTGATGGATCGATACCAGTCCATCGCCTATGGACTGGTACAGGTCCATCGCCTATGGACCAGTACCGGTCCATCCACTTAATCAAAAATTGACTAAGTGTTTGATCTCCTCGAACACCTCCTACCAATTCAGTTTCGAAGCCAAACTCCTTTCTGGTTATTTTTTATGTCGGATCATTAACATGAGTTTTAGCGATCACCTTTTGGCCCATCTAATTCACACCAAAATTTTCCCTTGATCTCCTTTTCACCTCACAAGATCACGTCCAAAAAACCGGCACTCCACGAGCACCCCACATGGATCGGTACTGGTCCAAGGGCATAGATTGGTACCGGTCAATCAACTTAGATTATTTCGCGATGAAATTTTTTGAGCTCCTCCATGGTAACCTCCAGATCTCCTCTTCCAAATTTCATCTAAATCCGATCATCTGAACCTCTGATTTGCTATGTTTATCAATTCTCAGCCTTTGACACACAATTCTAAATGACCAAATCTATCATAGCCATACTGTTTAACAAATCAGATAGGAGTTCATCAAATTTCAATCATACAAGCATGAACATACATGATATAACATAGAAACCACAAATCTAGCATAATTAGGATCTAACCATAGTTTAAACAATATTAATCTAATAACTTATTGATTTGTATGATCAATTCAGATTATTCTAGGATTTCTAATACTAAAGTTGACATAAGCGATTAGATTTAAGGTGATATCAACATGCATGGTGTGAAATAATCCAAATTTGACCCGCGTTATCCATAATATCTGTGTGAGAGATATATATCACTCACCAAAAACTAGATCTAAAGCAATATAAATAAAACCAAATCTGAACAGCGAAGAGGCAGCGAAGAAAACTTAGCTGGCACAAGTACAATCCTAGTTTACAGTTGCAAGTTATTAGTATAATGGGCTTACTAATCAACACATTAGCTACTAATTAACCTATTTAGCAGAAATTAAAACTTCAAACATTTATTTCTCCCAAACCGCTAAGCCAAATCTTTAATGTAATCAGTCTAGGGATTAATTGACTACCATCCTGATCCAATGAGACCGATTTTAGCACCTAATTCGGCCCATATCAAAAGTTATAGTTGAAACAATAAGTTCAAGGGAAAATTGGTCACAAATAAATTTTCCAAAAATCATGGACATGTCTCGCATCCCCTTGAACAACATATTAAATATGAGAATGATGCAACCACACGGAAATTAAATAAATATTTTACGATCCTATGATATGCTAATCTCTTCTTCGTTAACCCATTTAATGGTGCAACGATCTTCGAAACATCGTTGATAAATCGCCGATAATGTCAATCAAGGAAATTCCTAACATTTGTCGCAGTCTAGGGTCGGTCACAATCTTGGATTGCTTCCACGTTAGCAAGATCCACCGCTATTCCTTATCCTGATATGACATGACCCTCACTTCTTCCTTCCAAAAATTGCACACCGAAAACTCATCTTTCAGCTATTTCCTTCGCAAGATTTCCAAAACAATTCTAAAATGTGTCTTGTGTTCTTCCTCGGTTCTGGAATAAACCAATATATCACCCAAGAACATAAGCACGAACTTGTTAAACTGATTTCTGATAACGCGATTCATAAGATCCAAAAAATACTTTGGTGCGTTAGTTGCGCCAAATGGCATCACTAACCACTCATAGAATCCAGATGGTGTCCTAAAAGCAGTCTTTTGAGCACTATCCCAAGCCAGTCTCAGTTGGTGAAATCCCATCGCCAAATCTAATTGAGGAAACACCTTGCCTTCGTGAAGCTGATGAAACAAGTCATCTATTCTCGGTAATGGATGCTCGTTTTTATTGGTCACCTTATTCATCTTATGACAATCCACACATGATCTCAATGATCTGTCAACCTTGGTTGGAAACATAACTGGTGCACCCCACTCATATACGCTTCTCCAAATGAATCCTTTTCCCAAATGGTCACAACTTGTACATCTAACTCTCGCTATTCCCTCAGTGCCATCTGTCGTAGGGGAATAACAATTGGTCTCTCTCTAAAAATCGATCTCTTATTGCGGCGGTAGTCCTTTGACATTGTCAAATATATCAGAAAGCTCTCGAACGATTGGCACCGATGACAACCCATCCTATGAACCATAAGAAAAATAAAAAATGACTAGGAGCCCGTCCTCTTGCAAGCAGGGTATCACAACCGTTCACCCTTCCACGCACTTTATTATCATCATGAGTCTCACGCAATCCAATGTAGCTACATAACACTTGAGCCAGTCAATATCTCGAGTGATCCCAAACCCAGTGAAATTCCCAACAAAACAATCACGCACAAAAGTGCATGCATGGCTATAAGGCTATACCACGACAAAGCATACAAACACTAGATGAACCCCATACTGGGTTTGTCACAACCAACATTTTATCAGTGATCTCAGGTTCTAAACCTAACTTGCAAACAATCTCATTACAGATAAAAGAACGCGATGCTCCCGTATCAAAGAATACTCAAACCGAAACACCTCGGACAGAAAGCATACCTTGCACAACAACACTCTTCCCATTTTCCTCAACTGTTGGAGCCCTCAAGGAAGATGTCACAACATCCAATGCATACCCCCTCACAACATGCTTATCCTTTGATGGTTCTGAATAGTTCTTCCTCGCATGCCCAGGCTTATCATAATTATAACACTTCCTCTCCGCCTTCAAAGGCTTACACTCCTTGGAATAATGGCCCTTCTCATGATAGTTAGAACAGGTAACCTCATACTTGGTGTAATGATCCAGTTTTTAAACTAATTCTTAATCTATAATGTATAAATTATACTAGTAATTTTGGTTAATTAAATAAAATAAGATTTATATATTTGAAAATATATCAGGGAAATTCCAGATAAATATATTTGTTGATGTTTTAAAATTCTATAATCAATGTATATTTGCATGTAAAACAAGTAATTAATATTTGATAATTTTGTTGTAATTTTTAATTTATTTAAATCATATGGATCTATAATTACTTGAGTAAAATTTTATATTATTTCACATAAAAGAAACAAGATTAATTCGGATTTTTGACTTAAAGTTAAAATAAAATTTACATAAGTAAATTTGATTACTTCATAGGAATAACAAAACTTAGACATGTAGTGGTAGTACTTTGTTCTGTACAAAATTTGACATATCCTATAAGTACATATAGGAAGATATAAATTTACGGCAATATATTCATTTATTTGGTAATATCAATAACATCAAACTCATTTAAAATAGAATAATTATGTTAAAAATCATGTGTGTGTGTGTGTATATATATATAATAACTTGTTACATATATAGATAAGTTTTACTGTTTTAACCATTTTTATTTGCATTTGAAATTGCTCTTAAACTCATGTAGATATAAAATAAAATATACTTAAAGTAAAATTAATTTTTTGCTTCATCTATATATGAAAGGACATGCATTTTTATATGATAAGAAATGGCGGTCTTAGGCATCAAAAGGGGCTGATTTGCTTTGATTGATTTGCGTATATATAGTGCACATACATGTGCAAGTGTAGCAACAAGAACATGGCATGACCGAATTGCTTAGGATCAAATTTATAGGCATTTTAAGTGGATTGCACATCACACTTCAGTTCACGTATCCGATGCATACACACTACACTATCAATTACAAGCCTAGCTCTTAACACACACACACACACACACACACACACTAGCACATGGCTATGCACATAGGCATGTTTCAAATCCATAGCTAGTTGAGCACTTAATATAGTGTAGAAGGGATTGAATGATAGGGGCTATACACAACTTCATTTCAATCACAATCAGGATGCTGCAATATACCCTGCATGACGTAAAACCTACCCAGCTTGTGCCTACATTTTTCCACCTATACATACCAGACAACACTACACTATGTTACACACACAAAACTCTCTAAAAATTCATGGTAACAAAGAGAAAAACATGTGGAACAATGGCAGAGAACACTAGGAAAAATGTAAACATAACACAAAATCTGGATCAAAAACTAGAAAATAATGGAAAGATAGTGAGCTATCTATGTGAGCAAACACTTAAACTTCTTTACTGTTTATATATTAAATCCTAGTAGATGCAAACCATATGTGTGCAAGTATGTTGATATTTAACAATTATAATGAATTCAAATATTGGTGTTATTTAGAAGGTTAAGTCTTTGAAATTAGTGGCTTGAAGGTTTGGGATAACCTGAGGAACAAAATGAAAAATACAGTAATAAATTATATGAGTAAACTCCTCATATTTTTTCTTTCCTATCCTAATTCATGAACATTTCTATTTTTATTCTAGCATATGTATGGAAATGTATACATCTGGTTTATCATGAGAATTAACCTAGAAACATAACAAAAGCAGTAGACAATATAAAGTAGTAATAACATATATAAGTGAGTAAATATCCTAAAATTTCTTTACTATCCTATATAAATTTCAGTGCATTCAAATATATGTGTTAAATTACTTCTACTGAGTGTGCAACATCTTATATATAGGTTGAGCATACTTAAGCAATTACTGAAAGGAAATTAAACTTGTCTGGGTGTTTTACAGTAGAAAGGAATATGTCATTCTGTTAATTCAAAAATCAACAACATCAATTATAGTTCGGTATAGGAACATGAAAGTAGCTTGTTTATGTTTTATGTATAAAATATGTTTAAATTCAAGTGACAGTATACATCACTAGAATTTGCAAATTACAGCAAAGAAGAAAAAATTACTTAAATTTTCGAACATCATTATATATAAATTCAGGTATATGTAGGGAACTGATTTTAAAAACCATGAATTTTGATGTCAAAATTAAGATTTTGAGTGGCTTAGTGAATGAGAATTTCTGTGTTGATCAGAAGATGCATTTTGACCTAAGTGCGGCGATCTGAGGGATCATAGGTGATGGTGCCGGAGCCAAAGGATCAGGGTGGATGGGTATTCGTGGGAAAAATATAGTTTTAATTTTTAAACAAGGAATTTAAAGGATTATGAGTTTTAATGGATTAACTAATATTTTTGGTAGGTTAGGGTAAATGTCGAACCACGCCTCGGTGGTGAAGTTACCAATGATCGGTCGGAGGGGAAAATGTCTAGTGGGTCGTCACCTACCTATGACCAAAGTATGGAGATGTCCGATGGGCTTTTGATGGAGAAACGAGACATTTTCGTGGAGATAAGGAGATGAGTAAGCTTCTGTTGAAGACCCAGATTTTGTGAGAGCGGTGCGAGTGAGTTTTAGGTGGCAAAGATTAAATGGAGGATAACTTGGTGACTTGCGGCGATGGAAAAAATGTTGAGGTGGTGGTGGAGCTATGTGTGCATGTGCACAGTGGTGGTAATGTCCAGGTGGAAGAGGAACAACAGGGAAAAGGGGAAGAGAAAGGTACCAGATCAGGGAAAAAGAAGAGGAGCGAACCTAGCAGATCGATGTTTTATTTGTGCCAAATATGTGTTTGACATGAGTATTTGGGTTGGCTGGCAAAGAAAAAAAGTGGAAGAGAAGGGAAAGTCGAATCAATAGGAAATAGTGGATCACACTAATGGATCTGAGATTTTGGTTTGGCACAGATTTTTACCAATCACGTGGCAAAAGAGAAAAGAGTAGTATGGGTTGTATTAGTTTGGGCTGATGCTATGTAATTGGGCTTTCAGGCCAGAAATAAAAAAAGAAAATTAAATAATGTTTTGTTTAAACATTTAAGCCTCCCTTTTCAATTCGAATCATATTTATATAAATAAAAGAAGTGATGGTCGCTTAAATAATTACAGAGAACGACGAACTGCATAATGTTCGTACATGAAAATTTGACCGTAATGGGTCGAGAAAATTCATGTTATTTAACTAAAATCAAGTTTAACAAAAAAATATTTTTACATAAGTAAATGATAAATTTATATATAGAAATAAATTAATGAAAGGATCAAGAACCTATTTCGTAATTACATAAATAAACGATGTAGTCTAAGGTTTAGTTTGGATCTCCTATATTCACATATATATTTATATATAGTCTATTGGAAACGAAATAAATGCTTAAATAAAATCAGTGTATTTATTCCCAAGTAATTTAGAATAAATATGATGTGAAATTAATTGTTACTCGAAATCACATATTTCAAACCGTTATTAAGTTTGAAATTAAACGTTAAAACATTGTTGATTGTTAATATTGTGATGAATGGTTGTTGTTAATTATCTATTATTATATGAAGTAATCAATTGAATATAAATTAGGTAAATCAAATTGTTACACGTTTTATTATATTTTTATCGTCTTGTGCTTAATGATGTTCTGAAATTAGAAATAAGATTTGTACAAGTAAATTAATCTGAATATACAAGTTTTGAAAATTACATGTGATATTAAATAAATTATATAAATTGTTATACTTCTCTATCCTATTTAAATTTGATAGTTAAATAACTGATTATCAAATAAATATTCCTTACGTGTTAGTTCGAAGAGACAGGGATGAGAACTAGGACCAAAACCACTTCGAACAAATTTTACGTAAACTAACTTGTAAGGATACATATAAAAATGATGGGATTAAAGACCGTAAATCTTCATGAATAGAAGAATTACTTGTTTAAATTTCTCTTGTTTGGCCACTAGAGTTATTACGTCTGTTGAACCCTAAAAATCACACGCATATTAAGCTACAAAATCTGAGTAGAAACTACAGAACGAGCGCCATCAGGGTCGCTCATGCATATTGATTGTCCAAGGCACTTAAGCGACTCGCAAAGAATAGGAAGCAACCATGCAAAACAAGAATCAGGTGTTTACCCCTTAAAGGACCGAGCCTGAGCTAGAACTACAAAGCAAGAACTTAGAACGTGTTTATGTGCCCATGTCTCAAACCAAAGCCAGATGCAACTCTTGACCCGGTCACAGAAATTAAGGTCGGTCGTTCATATTAGAACGAAGCCGCTTGAACGGCAAAACGAGATGAGTCATCCACTTAGCATGAGCAGGAGCGACCACATAGCATAGCCACACTAAGAATCGGCGCGATGAAAAGGCAGTAAAGAATGAATATCCTTGAGCAACCCGCTAAGTGCGTCCGAATTAGAGAAGGTCGCACATTATTAAACCGATGAAATCAGTCGAGCAAAACACAAAGAAGAATTGACCCCAGTCCCGTGCTCCACTCTAGAGTCGCCCTACCACAAGCACAATCCTAGTCACCAACTTGACTAATTAAGACACTCACTCCTATAAAGTCGCTCGCGCATGACAACTGGATAAAGCTATAGACAGCTGGCAACAATCAGGCAGTGGCATTTTCGGTAATTACCAATTGAAACGATCTGTCACTTGCATATATGAACTTCAGCTCATTTCTTTGAGGAGGGACACCTATAAATAGGCCATGGCTGCCAACATAAAGGGGTCCAATCTTTGGAACCACGAAGTGCTACTGAATTCTATCGTCAATCATTCCTTAAAGATTTGGACTATCTTCTCCATTCAAAGGTTCATCACCAGTTTGGCCATGGGGCCTAGTAAAACCTTGTAATCGGAAAATCAAAGTCATCCTCCCATTTAATCATTCATCCGTCCTTCTCCTCCACAAACTCTACCATTTTCTCATAAAATCCCAGGATTGATATGTATAAATGAGAGTACGTTGAGTGAATATAGAGATGTATGAAAAAAGAGAGTTGGTGTATTTTGTAATCTCCATTTTAAGAATGTAAGTAATCTTCATAGTAGATGTAGGCCTGGCGCAAGGATGAACCACTCTAAATCTCATCTCTATTTTTCCTTATTTGCATTTTTACTTTCAATTGTTATTAAGTACGACTCCATTTATTTTCTTACCGTATCGGTGAAGTACATTTATAGTACCTTTGGCGTTTAAGCCATTTTTCGGTGAAAACATTTGGCGCCCACCGTGGGGCTGTATTTACATCTCTCCCTAATAAGGTCCGATGAGATTCTTTGAGAAAATTGTGCTTGGAATCATGGACATGCCGAGGGAAGTCACTGACGAAGTCAACAGCCTCATCAACAGTGCTAATATCATCACATCGTCCACTACCTGTTTCGGGGAAGGAGAACTACCTGGAGTTGATGAAACCGTAATCAGGAAAGATTTGGAAAACGCAATGACAGGATTAACGAGTCAAATAACTATTGCGAATAATGCAATGATGAAGAAAATTGAGTCAATACTCGCTATTCAAGCCGCCGCCGCAAAAGCCGCGCTAAGGGCTGCTTGTTCTCCATTCACTTAAATGTGCCACGGATCCAAGGCAGAATTCTCTGCTTCGAGCTCGAAATAGGAAAATTCCATTCAAGAAGTTGCATATCACGTCAATCAGGATCATGGAAAGAACAAAGCATCTATGCGTGACTACTTCGATGGCACAATCTCGGAGCGGCTAGACAGCTCCGCCACCAGAGGGAGAGTCCTCTAAGAAGAATGCCCAAATTCATTGACTCTATATCACGATTATACGCCTAAACCAGAAGTTAGCAAGGAAAAGGGCGCTCAGTCCATGGATCAGAGCAGAAAGAAGAAATACATTTTAGGAATGGCACGTGAAATAGTGGAAGAATGTCTAAAGAAGAAGGTTGAAAAAAATAATGGGAATCCTTTCCAACTAAAACCCCACTTACTGAAAGGATTAAGAAGATTGTATGTCCTCATAAATTCAAATCTCCAACGTTGCAGTCCTATAATGGGATAAGCGACCCTAACATATTCCAGTGCAAATATGACCAGTATATGAAATGGGCATGTGCTACCGAGGAAATCAAGTGCTTATATTTCTCGACTTATCCAGAAGGGGTGGCTTACCTATGGTTCACAAAGCAACTGCCGAAATCTATGGATGACTTTACTACCCTAGCTAAATTATGTAGTAAGTAATTCTAACTCCAGGCACCCAGAGTTCAGGATGTTATGGAGTTAAATGAACTACGACAAAGACCAGGAGAGTCCATTAAAGCTTTTCTCACTTGCTTTGATATGGCGGTGGCTGAAGTCGAAAATTTCGAGCCCCGTCTAGTCTTGATGACTTTGAAAGGATCATGTGCAAAGAGACCAGATTAGGACGGTGTATCCAGAAGAAGAAACCAAGTATACTCAAAAAATTGCTCAATAAAGCTGAAAAATAAACGAGTATTGAAGAAAATTCAGCATATGGATTGATAAAGAAGAAAGGTAATGCACAAAGTAGCTCCGATAGTCAGAAAAGGGGCAACAAAGGGAAAGACAACCCGGCTAAAAAGAAACTATGCTTTTTCAAGAACTCCGAGTTCACTCCTCGTAACGATACTATTGGAAATATCTTCATGGCAACTAAGGATGCCGAGAGATATTTGGTCTTGAAACAAAGGCAAGTCAAAGATGTTTCTACGAAATCAGGAAGGTTTTGTCAATTCCATAAACGGCCAGGACACGATACCAACGACTACAGGCATTTGAAGTCGTTAATCGAGGGTCTAATCAGGAAAAACCATTTGCAACAATGCGTACAAGATCATGAATATTGTACCAGTTCTCCGCGAACAAGGGGCAACAAGATTTAAAGAAAAAGGCCTAAGCCAATCCGAAACCAACGCTTGCTTAAGGATCAGCAACTAGTGTCCTAATTATGGAGTTTTGGACAAGAACACCCACTACTTTGCTTTACTACTTTGTTTTTATCTTATAACTGAAATCGTTTTACCCTGTTTTGTTACTCACTATATTAATGCAAATGTTTAGCAATGGTTTACTTACAAAAATATTATGCATCAAAATCAATTATGTGCTTATCTGAGTAACATATTTTTCAGTTCATACTAAAAATCAATCTCTTGGAATGTAGGCATGATAGAAGCAATTGATCATATACAGGTAAACTGTGACTAGAAGAATCTAAAACCACATCTTAAGCAAAGCGACTTGAAAATCACGAACATCAGGCAAAATCAAATGGGATGAATAGGTGCATCGCCTCAAGAGAATAAGCTGTTCTAAGAAAAATGACGAGTCAGGGGGTTGCACTTCTCATTATGAAATATGCCAAACACTTAGCAAACATCCAATCAAGGGAAAGACATCAAGCTCTGGTAGAGATGCAAGAATATTACCAAACCTGTCCCACGGATTAAAATTTCTAGTCCCGAAGAGGCGCCTTGTTAGGTGCAAGACATGAACTCCTTTAAATCGAAACCAAATTCGATAACAAGGATTAGTGTCTGCCTCCTAGGGGCAATGCAACAAAAAAAAACTAGGCTGGAAACCCCAGTCCTAGCGCCGGAAGGACCCACAAACATGCTGGAAAGACCAGCGCAATCAAAAATCCTAGCCGCAAGGGGTAACAGAATCTTAGCCGCAAGGGGGTAACAGAAATCCTAGCTGTAAGGGGTATCCATTCTAGGCCTTTTTTGAGAAAAAAAATCATACCAAACAAGGACTAGAGTGGGTCGAAAACTTATAACCCAAGACCTCCTTAGGGGGCACGTATTCAAAACCAGTCTCCGAAGGGCTTGGTCCACCAAGTCAATCAGGCGCGGGGTTGAATATAACTTAATAAAAAATAATAACAAACACGCTTATGAGTATACAAACAAGTGCACAATAACCGATGGTAAATAACGAATCATCAAGGCAAACCGATAAAAAACGTAAATCGGGTGTAGCCGCACGATTAACAGAGCACCCGACCAAACATGGAAATTAAAATAAAGGTGCAGCGTGCGATGCACCAACGTAAAGGTGGATAGTTAAAAAAACCCGCAGTGCACTAAGGTCCAGAACAGGCTATAAAGTCACCAACATGAGCGTACGATAATAGGCGAGGCTGGCACTCGCATATACAAGCCAGATTAAATGTATCATCTTAAAACGACAACGAAAATAATAAAAGACAAAGCTAAAAAAGGCACAACATTCAGATAAGGGAGGCAATGATCTTCTCCCGGGATTCAAGGGCCTCGACAAGCTCGAGCCTATCTTTTTCCAAAGCATAGATTCGCTCAACATTCTCTTTATTCGACTTCTAAAGATCTATAACAAGAGTATGCCAAGCACCCAATTGCTTTACAACGTAATTCTTGACCTCTATGATAAGGTCCTCAACTAGGTTCGGACGCACCTCCAACTGATTAAATTCAGCTAATATGCAATCCTTCATAGCATCCATTTTTCCTGCAACAATCCATCAATCGAACGGGTCTATATACACACCAGAATATGTACCAACTAGGCACCAACCCTCAAATTGCTCAGCAAGTTTGGGATGACAAGGATTGGGAACACAAAGAGGACTCGGAACAGTCGTTTGAAAGTTAGCAAGGTTTAAAGTAATGGACATAGAAGCCAACTATAGTTGATCAGGGGAAACATGAACATCTGGAACAGGGAGTTCATCCAATGAATGATAGATTTGCGTACCATTTGCACCCAAGTTCCTTTTAACCTTGAAGCATCTTTTTGCTGCCGGCCTTTCCCTTTGGTTTCTTCTTTAGTCTCTTTGACATAAAGAATGTCATCCTTGGGTGGCCTATTTTAAAGAAAAAGAGGAAAAAAAGGAAAATCAATATGGGCTCAAAAGACAATCGTAAATGACCGAGAGTGACCCAACCAGACTCAGACGTGAACAGAAACATTTCACCCAGAGAAGCCTGGGGTATTCTATCGAATAACTTATAAGAAATACCTACATCTTGGTTGCAAAAGTCAACAGGTGATTCAGATTCTTCAAGATAATTATAGAAATGGTATCTTCTTCAGACAAAATATGATTATTAGCAGGATCCCAATCCATACTTAAGCCAGTCAGACTACACTTCAAACATTTTAGCTAGGAGGTATACCACTGTTCAGACAAAACGAAGCAAAATGAAGAAAAAACTCACCCAAAAAGAACATGATGCTTCGGGTCTAAGGAAGAATTGCTTTGATTGAAGAGGTGTTATTGCAAGCATTAAGCAAGATAATAAGGAAAAATGATATTTGAAGAAGGGTCTGAACAAAAAAAAAATGTGAATTACTGGGTCAAATTCTCAAAGAGCACGGTTACGTTCTAAAGGAAAAAAGATTTTCGAGGAGAAGAGCTAAAATAAAGAAGGTTAAAAGTAAATAAGAAGGAAGATTAAAGGACCTACTTCCAAAGCATTCTCGCCATGTCAACTCAGTGCTCGATTGCACATATAAGTGTCCCATCAAGATCTAGCCGGCATCCCACAATTCGGCCTTTTACAACAATGAAAAGATATTTCAAGCGTCCCGCTCACGGAAAGGGACGATATCAATCCACCACACCAGAACAATCTTAAGTTTTGCAAGAACGACCCTTCAATGAGTCAGATCATGAAACACCCCACCTCCACTAAGGTCACTCACAAAGGGAATGCATTAACTTTGGTGAAGCATTTTAGGTAAAAGGCACAGATAATTTACAAGACAGACATATAAACAGCGGAAAACTGAAATCATTTCAGTAATAGCGTGGTTCAGTCAAAACATTACAAGAATTGTCTCAAAACCCAACTTCTAAATTATTACAATAAAACATCTGTCTTTATTTAAAACTCCAAGTACATAAAGAAGCATAAAACAGTAGTAAACCAGCATAAATCCCCAATAAAAGTGTAACCACAGCCATAGCCCAAGAAAAGAGAATCCAACCAATACATCTACTCTCTTCAAGCTGGAAAGGTTCTGCACTAAGCTAAAGTAATCCCTCCCTACATACCTAGGGGGAGGGAACGGAAGAAAAGAAGGTGAAAGAAAACGGGTCAGACAAAAGCCTGGTAAGTCCAGTGATTATTCAGCATGTAAACAGGTAAAAGGATCATGACATGAATAAACTGAATATAGGACAATACCATAGAAATAAGATAAGGAAAGATAAACTGAATATAATATCGCACTCATTTCCATTTCTCTGCACCTACTAACAAATGTTTCGACTACCAACATGTGTTCATATCAAAGTGATCCCTTTTCCGATCGACTTCTACTTGCATGCATTTATTACTTGTGTCATTCGGCCCCGCTTGATTGTAGATACCTTTGCTGGTCCCACTATGGGGTGTATCCATCCCTATGATGGCAACCCGACACAATTCAAGATGCACAGTGTATAACTACTGATGCCCAGTGCCTGATTTTTTCCCACTCCGGAGTACATGCACGCCTGTACTCCATCGGAACCTACACTGACGCTGCACCCACCGCTATTTTGGTCGCTTATAATCAGCCCAGTAATCGTGCCCCACCTTGCCTAGTTCAGGGTAATGTGATACATCTATGTGGGTTACTGTTGAAATGGGTCCCTGTTACTAGGGTTTCCTAATCAACATGTTATACGGTTAAGTGTTCTCAAATTTACCTAACCCCACCCATTTGTTTAACTAACATGTTGTATTGGTTAAGTGTTGCCTTAAATAACTTAACCCTACCATTCTTAGCCTGTCTGTTCCTTAGCTTAAATTCATTCATTAAAGCACCAACCTCTCACATTAGATCTATATTGTTGCGCTTGCTGGATGTGTCGGGCGGTTCCAGGCAGTCTTACACTGCAACTCAATCTAACCTCGGGTTTTTGGGCTTAATGCACTAACCTCTTACATTAGATCTATATGGCTGCAGTCGTTGGATGTGGCGGGCGGTTCCGGGAAGTCTTACACCGCAACTCAATCTAACCTCGGGTTAGGCATGTTCATCTTTAGCCAATTTACATATTTGTCATATGTGTCCAAGTTTAGGTCTTTTTATGTCAATATTCCCAAGTGTAGTCGGTACAAGTTTTATGCCACATTCACTTTTTATGCCCAAAATTTACTCGATTAAATTGTACCCAATTTTCCCGCGTTATAATCGCACGTACAACGAGATTCGATCTAAGTTCTAAATGAACCTAGTATTCATACAAGAAAATATAAAGGGGAAAAATAGAGAAGGAACATAAGAATTGACATAAGGAAAAATAGGAATGTAAAGTTGTATCCCATTCTAGAATCATGTTTCCAATAGGAATGTTGTACATTAACTATAAGTGTGGGCAAGCTAAGTAATTTACACCATAGGTATAAAGATTAGATAGAATTGGACTTAAGAGAATCACTATTTTTGATGTATAGCATGACAAGTTCCATTATATCAATCACAATAGCCTCGCAGGCATAGGATGTACAACATGATAGGTTCCATCATATAAATCACAACAGTCTCATAGGTATGATAGGTTCTATTATGTCAATCATAACAGTCTCATAGGCATGATAGGTTCCATTATGTCAATCACAATAGTCTCATAGGCATAGGCAATTCCGATTTGCCAAAAGGATAAACATGAATCAAATTTAGGCATAGTTCTAGATCCGATTATAACAGCATGATTTCTATTAGGTGTTCAAATCTGAATAATAATGGAACTTACAGAAAAAGGATGGATCTTGTATCCTGGGATCTGATTTCTGAATTTGTTAAGCTAATCCTTTGATGTAGACGTTTGATTCTCTAGTTTGGATTTGGTTTGGAGCTTTCTAACTTGATTTCTAGTTTGGAGAAGATAGAGGCTAGGCTAGCTTAGACATGGACAGCATGACAGCTTCGTAGAATAGGGTTATGAGGCATAAGTTGAGGTTTGTGGTGATTATATAGAAGTATAGGATTAATTCTAGTCTTTAGATTAGTCCAGGAGTAATCAAAGCCATCCAAACCAAAGATATGTGTCATCCAGCCAACCACCACACGACACATAAGCCCTAATACCTCAGAAATTGGTCATCAGGCCAATCAGAGAGGGCCACATCCGCTCAGGTCTATAAAAATTCGTCTCAGGAATTGGATCTCAAAAGGGTCGACTCCCTACAGGGGGTCGACACCTATGTCGACTACCCCTGGGGAGGTCGATGCCCCTGAGCGGGAAATTTCCCGCCCAGCTGTTCTGACCGAATTTCGAATTTCAAACTATTTTCTGACTTTTAATTTAATTTCTATTTATAATTGAAATCTTCTGAACTCCAAAACTTCTTCATACGGAGTCCGATCCACGCAAACTCGAACTCTATCTCAATAAGAATTCCAAGGCGAACGCAATGGCATAACCCATTTTACTTATTTCCCAATTTTAAAATAAAGTATTCTTTAATTCATTAATGTTCACAGAAAATACGAGGTGTTACATTCTCCCCTCCTTAAAGGATTTCGTCCTCGAAATCTCTAAGTTAAGAAGAATGTATCCTAACATCCAACATGCATCTACTCAACCATCAATCACAGGCATCCATTGTCTTTAACAGATTTCTAATATTGTCATGATCAAATGCATAGTGTGTATATATGTCCTTATCTAATGCAAAATCAGGCGGTCTACTGATTCAGTTGACCTCCTTGATGTGATTCATGTCAGTGCCATGAGTCCATTATGTATGCAATTATTCCTAATCATACTTTCTACATGAATGCACAATCATTCATACAAGTGCAACGTCCATATGATAACACATCAAGTTTCAATCCATGTACAAATACATATATGCATATGCAATATGGAAATGACCGAGCCGACCTAGTACCTAGTGTGTGTATATGCATCCACGAGCAACTACTAGTAACCACTTGCAACCATCAATCATAACATATTTCAAATACATGTTTACATCCATTGGTTTCTACTTAAGGATCAAGAATAGGACCGAGGAGATATACTTAGATGCAATCATCCATAAACTTATGGAAAAAGAGATAAAGAATGCACCCTCAAAAAGATAAATGTACCCTCAAAAAGATAAGGGTAGGCTACGCGTATCTTGTCCTCAGTCTCCCAAGTCGTGTCTTCCTCAGCATCACTCCATTGTACTTTAACTAGCTTGACCTCACGATTGCATAGCTTTTTAACTTCTGTAACCAAGATACGAGTTGGAACTCTTCTCACCGTTGCTTCTCATTCCACTTCTATTTCCTCTAGTATGCTTGGCTCCACAACTTCCGCAGACTCATGTAAGCACTTTGGTAGATGAGAGACAAGAAAGACATTATGTACTCCAGCCAATCTTTCAGGAAGCTCTACTTTATAAGCCATCTTCCCAATCGTCTCAATGATAGGAAATGGCCCTACAAATCTTGGTGCCAATTTTCCTACGGACCCAAAGCGAACGACATTCTTCAAAGGAGATACTTTAAGAAAAACTCTGTCTCTAACCTCAAACTCAAGGTCGGTCCTTCTTTTATCAGCGTAGGACTTTTCTCTATCTTGTGCGGTCTTCATTCGTCTTCGTATCAAGTCCACTTTCTCTGAAGTTTCTCTGATCATGTCAGGCCCAAGTACGAGCTTGTATGTAGACTCCCACCAACAAGTTGGTGATCGGCATGGTCTCCCATACAAGGCCTCAAAGGGTGCCAGGCCTATGGTGGCTTAGTATCTATTGTTGTAGGCGAACCCCACCAAAGGAAGGTGATCCTCCCGTGTTCCCTCAAAATCAAGAATGCACAATCTCAAGAGATCTTCTAATACTCTATTCCCCCTTTCCGTCTAACATCGGTCTGAGGGTGATAGGTAGCGCTTAAGCATAGCTGTGTGCCTACAGCCTCTTGCAAACTCTTCCAAAACTCGCTCGTAAAGATAGGGTCTCGATCACTTACTATGCCAGAGGGTATTCCATGCAGTCAAACTACCTCTTTAAGATAAATGGATGCTAATGATGAGGTAGTCCTTCTACTCTTAACAGGTATAAAGTGAGTGCTTTTAGTGAGCCTGCCCACTATTACCCAAATACTGGTGTCCCCCCTTCTTGACCTAGGCAACCCATCAATAAAGTCCATTGAAATGCTATCCCATTTCCACTGTAGGACCTCTAGAGGATGAAGCAGACAACCAAGCTTCTTCTGCTCTACCTTGACTACCTGGCATATCAAGCATTTAGTGACAAAATCAGCTGCATCCTTCTTCATGCCATTCCAAAAGAAGAACCTTTTTATGTCTTTATGCATCTTGTCCCCACCTGGGTGTATGGTCAACTTAGAATGGTGTGCTTCTTCGAGAACGGTTTTCACCAAATCCCTTGCTTGTGGGATGTATAGTCTTCCATCCCGTCTCAACCAACCCTTGCCATCGATGGAGTATCTATAAAGGTGACTAGAAGTCTCACCTCTAATTAGCTTATCCATCACATCAACTAGCTAAGGGTCTTCACATTGCACAGTTCCTATTGGCTCCAAAAGTGTAGGTCGCACCTCTAGCGATGCTAAAAAACCCGGTACAAATTCAAAGGAGGGTCTAAAGTCAAAGTTTGCTATGTACCCAAGCTTTGCCTTTCTACAAAGAGAGGACTTAAGGCCAGCTTTTTCCTACTTAAGGCATTTGCTACCACATTGCCCTTGCCAGGGATATAAGCAATCTCAAAATCATAGGAGGCAAGAAATTCCATCCACCTTTGTTGTCTTAAGATAAGATCTTTCTATGAGAAAAGGTACTTTAATGATTTATGGTCAGTAAACAATTCAAAACTTTCTCCTAGTAGGTAATGACGCATGACTTAAGAGCGAAAACAATGGCAGCTAGTTCTACATCATGAGTTGGGTAGTTCTTCTCATGTGCCTTCAACTGCCTTCCCTCATAACAAACTACCTTGCCTTCTTGCATCATGACAGCGCCTAGTCCGGTACCGCATGCGTCTGTGTATACCGTAAACATCTTACCCCCATCAGGCAATGTCAGAACTGGGGCCGTTGTCAGAGCCCTTTTGAGTCGTTGGAAAGAAACATCACAATCCAAATCCCAGGCAAAAGTTAGGTTCTTCTTTGTCAACCTAGTTTGTGGGGCTGAGATCTTCGCAAAGTCCTTAATGAACTTTCTGTAAAAGCCCGCTAGCCTGAGAAATCTTCGTACTTTGGTTGCATTCCGTGGGACCTTCCAATCTTGCACCGCATCTACTTTTATGGGATTCACAGCTATCCTTTCTTTGGACACCACATGTCCAAGAAACCTTACTTCATCTCCCAAAAAATGGCATTTGGAGAATTTACTTTCAGCTGATGTGCACGAAGAGTATCCATGACTTCCCTTAAATGCAGAGCATGCTCTTCCTCACTCTTTGAGAAAATCAAAATGTCATCTCCAAAGACCACCACAAACTTATTAAGGAATTTCCTAAACACCCTGATCATCAAGTCAACGAAATAAGCGCGTGCGTTTGTCAAGCCGAAAGCCATTCGAAGAAACCATCCGGGGTCCTGAACGCGGTCTTATCTATGTTGTCTTCAGCCACTCTTGGCTGATGAAATCCGATGGCCAGATCTAGTTGGGAGAAAACCGAGGCACCTACGAGCTGGTCTAACAAGTCGTCTATTCTAGAAAGTGGGTTCCTATTCTTCTTGGTCAGCTTGTTTAGCTCCCTATAGTCCACGCACAGGCGAAGTGAACCATCTGCTTTGGTTGCAAACACCACCCGAGCACCCCGTTCAGAAATACTCCGCCTTATGAACCCCTTTTCAAGCAACTCTTTAACTTGCTTGCTGAGCTCTTTCCTTTCCCTTGATGCCATATGTCTAACAGGTAAAGCAACAGGTTTTGCATTATCAACAAGGTATATGCGGAAGTCTATCTCTCGCTTCGGAGGCAAAGCTTTCACCTCTTCAAAGACATCCGAGTATTCACGGACAACTCTAACAGATTGCAAGTTTTCAACAAATGCATTAAGAGATTCTAGATAGCTAAGCATAAAATAATTCATGGGATTATGATAGATTTCAAGAGTATTATTGAGGCGAGTCATAAGTCTAACCACTCTCCTATCACAATCGAGGATGGCACCATTACTGGATAACCAATCCATGCCTAGAATCAACCCACAGCCCGTGAAACCCAAAACATAAGCATTACATCTAAACCCGATGCTTAGTATAGAAATTTCCAAATCCAAACAAATCATTGACAAATAAGACGAACCCCCAATTGGATTTGAAACAACCATGGGATCCTCTACTATTCTGGTATCTAGGTGCAGAGATTCAACTAAAGCAGTAGATATAAAAGAGTGCGATGCTCCAGAATCAAAAAGAGTACGAAGTGTATGATCAAAAAGATAAACTAAACTCTGAACAGAAATATTTCTACCTCTTTCTTGTGGAGGTGCTATGAGAGCGTGAATCTGCCCTCCGGAAGTAGATGCAGTCCTCTTCCCTTTCCCTTGCCTTTTTGGGCAATCCTTAGTCATATGTACCGTCTCATCGCATTGAAAACAACCACCCATCTTCCTCTTCTTCTTCCTACAGTCTTTAATTAGTTGTCCAGATATGCCACAAAATTTACACTTCTTCTTGTCATGGGGTTTGTTATTCTTCCCGCCTTCCTTGGAATCCGTCTTCTTATTCTACGATCGCTCCACTTTCTTGTCTAGAGGTTCTTCCTCCTTTGCCTCTTTATTGCCATCCTTGTCTTCCTCCTGTAACAGTGCCATGTCCACCAGTCTCTCAAAAATCTCACCCATAGGTATATGGGACATAGCTAGGCTGTGGAGTGGCTCATTTAACCCTTTAACGAATCAGAGAGCCTTTTTATGTGGAGTGTTTACTAATGCCAATCTGAATCTAGCCAGCTGATTGAATTGGTTGACGTATTCCTTAACCGATAGGCTTCCCTGCTTGAGTGATAAGAACTTCTCCATCTGTCGGCTTCGTTTAGCTTGCGAGACGAACTTCGTTTCAAATCTCATTCTGAAATCCTCCCAAGTTTCAACTGGTCTCTCAGCATTAGTAACTTCCCACCAGTAAGAGGCTTCGTCCTTAAGTAACCATACAGCCAATTTTATCTTCTGCCTATCGTCCACTTCGAAGATAACAAACAAGTCTTCTATTTTTTTGAGCCAGTTTCTTGCTTCCACAAATGACTCAGTCCCATTAAAGTTCTTTCCACCCATAGCTCGAAAGTCTCTACATATCTTCGAGAAAACATTCACATGCGAAGGAGGAGGAGGAACGACTGCAGCTGGGAAAGGAGGAATGTCTGCTGGGCCTGTGTCATTAGCCCTAGCCTCCAGATACCTTCTGAACCAGCCAGGTATCGGTACGCCCTCGGGAAGATTAAGATCCCCAGACATGCTGAAACGAAAAGAAAAGGTTCAAAACAAAGGATAGAAAGAAACGGCATTGGCTTTGGGGATTATGCCTTTAAAATAAAACAACACTTTTCTTGAAAATGCTTCTTTAAATTTCTTTTTGAAAAATAGTTTTCAAAAACTTTTATCTGATTTGGCAAACCATCGCTTTGATACCAAGTGAAACACCCCACCTCCGTTAAGGTCATTAACAAAGGGAATGCATTAACTTTGGTGAAGCATTTTAGGTAAAAAGCGCAGATGATTTACAAGACAGACATATAAACAACGGAAAACTGAAATCATTTCAGTAATAGCGTGGTTCAGTCAAAACATTAGAAGCATTGTCTCAAAATCCAACTTCTAAATTATTACAATAAAACATCTGTCTTAATTTAGAACTCCAAGTACATAAAGAAGCATAAAACAGTAGTAAAACAGCATAAATCCCCAATAAAAGTGTAACCACAGCCATAGCCCAAGAAAAGAGAATCTAAGCAATACATCTACTCTCTTCAAGCTGGAAATGGTCTGCACCAAGCTGAAGTATTCCCTCTATGCGGAAATGGGGGGAGGGGAACAGAAGAAAAGAAGGCGAAAGAAAATGGGTCAGACATAAGCCTGGTAAGTCCAGTGATTATTCAGCATGTAAACAGGTAAAAGGATCATGACATGAATAAACTGAATATAGGACAATACCACAGAAATAAGATAACATAAGTAAGGCAAGATAAACTGAATATACTATCGCACTCATTTCCATTTCTCTACACCTACTAACGAATGTTTCAACTACCATCTTGTGTTCATAACAAAGTGATCCTTTTTTCGATCGGCTTCTACTTGCATGCATTTATTACTTGTGTCATTCGGCCCCTCTTGAGTGTAGATACCTGTGCTGGTCCCACCATGGGGTGTATCAATCCCTATGATGGCAACCCGACACAATTCAAGATGCACAGTGTATAACTACTGATGCCCAGTGCCTCATTTTTCCCACTCCGGAGTACATGCACGCCCTACTCCGTCGGAACCTACACTGACGCACCACCCACCGCTATTTTGGTCACTTATAACCAGCCCAGTAATCGTGCCCCACCCTGCCTAGTTCAGGGTAACGTGATACATCTATGTGGGTTACTGTTGAAATGGGTCCCTGTTACTAGGGTTTCCTAATCAACATGTTATACGGTTAAGTGTTCTCAAATTTACCTAACCCAACCCATCTGTTTAACTAACATGTTGTATTAGTTAAGTGTTGTCTTAATTAACTTAACCCTACCATTCTTAGCCTGTCTGTTCCTTAGCTTAAATTCATTCATTAAAGCACCAACCTCTCACATTAGATCTATATTGTTGCGCTCGCTGGATGTGTCGGGCGGTTCCGGGCAGTCTTACACTGCAACTCAATTTAACCTCGGGTTTTTGGGCTTAATGCACTAACCTCTCACATTAGATCTATATTGCTGCAGTCGTTGGATGTGCCGGGCGGTTCCGGGAAGTCTTACACCGCAACTCAATCTAACCTCGGTTAGGCATGATCATCTTTAGCCAATTTACATATTTGTCATATGTTTCCAAGTTTAGGTCATTTTATGTCAATATTCCCAAGTGCAATCGGTACAAGTTTTATACCACATCCACTTGTTATGCCCAAAATTTACTCGATTAAATTATACCCAATTTTCTCGTGTTAAAATCCCATGTACAACGAGATTCAGTCTAAGTTCCGAATGAACCTAGTATTCATAAAAGAAAATAAAAAGGGGAAAATAGAGAAGGAGCATAAGAACTGACATAAGGAAAAATAGGCATGTAAAGGTGTACCCAATTCAAGAATCATGTTTCCAATAGGCATTTTGTACATTAACTATAAGTGTGGGCAAGCTAAGTAATTTACACCATAGGTATAAAGATTAGATAGAATTGGACTTAAGAGAATCACTAATTTTGATGTACAACATGACAAGTTCCATTATATCAATCACAATAGCCTCGTAGGCATAGGATGTACAACATGATAGGTTCCATCATATAAATCACAACAGTCTCATAGGTATGATAGGTTCCATTATGTCAATCACAACAGTCTCATAGGCATGATAGGTTCCATTATGTCAATAACAATAGTCTCATAGGAATAGGCAATTCCGATTTGCCAAAAGGATAAGCATGAATCAAAATTAGGCATAGTTCTAGATACGATTATTACAGCATGATTTCTATTAGGTGTTCAAATCTGAATAATAACTGAACATACAGAAAAAGGACGGAACTTGTATTCTGGGATCTGATTTCTGAGTTTGTTAAGCTAATTCTTTGATGTAGACGTTTGATTCTCTAGTTTGGATTTGGTTTGGAGCTTTCTAACTTGATTTCTAGTTTGGAGAAGATAGAGGCTAGGCTAGCTTAGACATAGACAACATGACAACTTCGTAGAATAGGGTTATGAGGCATAGGTTGAGGTTTGTGGTGATTATATAGAAGTCTAGGATTAATTCTAGCCTTTAGATTTGTCCAAGAGTAATCAAAGCCATCCAAACCAAAGATATGTGTCATCCAGCCAACCACAACACGACACATAAGCCCTAATACCTCAGAAATTGGTTATCAAGCCAATTAGAGAGGGCCACATCCGCTCAGGGCTACAAAAATTCGTCTCAGGAATTGGATCTCAAAGGGGACGACTCCCTACAGGGGGTCGACACCTATGTGGACAACCCTATAGGGGGGTCGACACCTATGTTGACTACCCCTGGGGGGGGTCGATGCCCCTGAGCGGGAAATTTTCCGCCCAGCTGTTCTGATCGAATTTCGAATTTCAAAATATTTTCTGACTTTTAATTTAATTCCTATTTATACTTGAAATCTTCTGAACTCCACAACTTCTTCATACGGAGTCCGATCCACGCAAACTCGGACTCTATCTCAAGAAGAATTCCGAGACGAACGCAATGGCATAACCCATTTTACTTAATTCCCAATTTTAAAATTAAGTATTCTTTAATTCATTAATGTTCATAGAAAATACGGTGTGTTACAGATCAAACCTACCAAACAATGTTGCGATCAATCATGTCAAAGCTAGTAACTCTCTGACAGGTAATTACAAGCTTCAAGGTGCAAGTGTCGATCCCTAAAAAACCATACACACATTAAGCTACAATAGAAACTGTAGAACGAGCGCTATTCAGGTCGCTCATGTATATTGATTGTCCAATGCACTTAAGCGACTCAGAAAGAATAGGAAGTAACCATGTAGAACAAGATTCAGATGTTTATCCCTTAAAGGACCGAGCCTGAGCTAGAACAACAAAGCAAGCACTCACAACGTTTTTATATGCCCATGTCTCAAACCAAAGCAAGATGCAAGTCGTGACCCGGTCACAGAAGCAAAGGCCGGTCGTCCGTATGAGAACGAAGCCGCTTGAACAGCAAAACGAGACGAGTCATCCACTTAGCATGAGTAGGAGCGACCACATAGCATAGCCATACTAAGAAACGATACAGTGAAAACGCAGTAAAGAATGAATTTCCTTTAGCAAACTGTTAAGCGCATCTGAATTTGAGAAGGTCGCACATTCTTAAACTGAGGAAATCAGTCGAGCAAAACACAAAAAAGAATTGATCCCAGTCCCGTGCTCCACTCCAGAGTCGCCCGACCACAAGTACAATCCTAGTCACCCACTTGACTACTTAAATCACTCGCTCCTATAAAGTCGCTCATGCATGACAGCTGGATACAGCTACAGACAGTTGGCAACAACCAGCAGTGGCATTTTCGGTAATTACCGGCTGAAACGATCCGTCAGTTGCATATATGAACTTCAGATCATTTCTCCGAGGAGGGACACCTATAAATAGGCCATGGCTGCCAACATAAAGGGGATCCAATCTTTGGAACCACGAAGTGCTACTGAATTCTATTGTCAGTCATTCCTTAAGGATTTAGACCATCTTCTACATTCAAAGGTTCATTACTATTTTGGCCATGGCGCCTAGTACAACCTTGTAATCATAAAATCAAAGTCATCCTCCTTCTCAAACATTCATCCATCCTTCTCCTCCTCAAACTCTACCATTTTCTCATAAAATCCCAGGATTGATATGTATAAATGAGAGTATGTTGAGTAATATAGAGATGTATGAAAGAAGAGACTTGGTGTATTTTGTAATCTCCATTTTAAGAATGCAAGTAATCATCATAGTGGATGTAGGCCTGGCGCAAGGATGAACCACTCTAAATCTCGTCTCTATTTTTCCTTATTCGCATTTTTACTTTCAATTGTTATTAAGTACGGCTCCATTTATTTTCTTACCGTATCGGTGAAGTACAATTCTAGTTCCTTTGGTGTTTGAGCCATTTTTTGGTGAAAACAATGTCTTGTGATTATTTCGTGATTGTAATCTTAGGTTTGCAAGGACTATTCGCTCATGATCCATGGGGTCATTCTTACATTGGATGCAGTGGGAAATTACCTTCAGTTAATCTTGTTCCTGGATGAATTATATGGACAAGTGTCTGATAGAGTATTTCTTAAGAGTCACATACATTGATTTTTACAAATGTACTTCTGTTGGTGATGGAGAAGACACCTTCTTTTAGCTTATTACCCAGAGTATTTTTGTGGACGTCAATTAGTGATTTGATGGATTTGACAATGTGGCATTCAAAGTAAATGGTGGCTAGATATTTCCGAAAGGTAATTCAAACCTCAAGCCTCATCAATCGGGAATGAAAAAAATCAGGCAAGCAGCATGGCTAAGTAGATCACTCCCATTAGGGTGTATTATCACCTATCTGGAAAAAAATCATTTGCTTCTTTACACTTTTCGATGTTATCCCTTTCGGGAAATGATTGCTGATCCCAACCGTTAGTGATATACATTTGATACACTCAGGAGAAATGAGTGTTCGGTCATGTGTGGCCCGGTTGCAAGATATTTTTGTTGAACTCAGTGTATTCTCTCTAGAGATACACTATCGGAAGGTGGTTCCATACCTGTGCATAGTCGGAATCTATTACCTAATAAGCGCCCGCAGTTTTGATTGTATACTATGTATGTGGAGAATGAGATGCAAGCCTTCTGCTTGATTGTTATTTATTTTATTTAGACACTATGATAATATCAGAATAGTATTGATTTTTAAGAATATTTTGGGTTATCGTAAGGTAAAAACCATCCGTATTGATGTGTGGATCGGTCTTTCGATTATCCTTTCTTTCAGAAGGATTTTTAAATGTTAATCAAGCTATTTTAAAATCGTTTACTCACACCAGTCCCATGACTGACCCATAGTTTATTTTTCGATGCTTTCCCTAAACTTTTGGGTGTTGAAATTTGTACGGGCAGTCAAGTAGTTTCAGGATTTAACAGATACACTTGGAGGAGCTTGGAGCAGGAGGCTTCAACCTTAGATATATAGAGTTTATTTCCACTGTGTTATATATGAGTTGTACTCTGATGATGTATGTAAGTATAAATATAGTTTTGTATTTCAAAGGATGTTATTTTGTTCAGTTCCGCTATGAGATTGAGGTACTTTGATTCTATTGTGTTATGTTCTTTTTCATCTTTTCTAACTTTCTTTCTTTTTATTTCTCACCCTCTCACTTCTTTCCATTAACGATCTGTTAATTTCTGATGCTTGATTAGTCGATATGTGATACATGATATGTGTTTGTGTCAATGTCTAGGATCATGAATTTTTGGTCCATTAAAGTTGGTATCAGAGCATAAGTTTGAGTAATAACCTTAGCTCTGTGGCATAACTCGACAGAGATGGTGTTAGTAATACCATAGATTTAGTTTGAGTGTATATATATGGGTGCATATTTGTTACTTTATATAAAAACTATTTTATATTGTGCTGATTAGTTTATCGAGTGGTTTATGAATTTGGGTCGATACATGAATGCAAACAGTGTCAATAGTTGTTTCTAAACTTTTGAATAGAGTAATTCAACATGGTATTGTTTTAAAATAGAGTAAATGAAATAATTTTACACAAAATTATATTTTGATATAAAAAAGAATAATTTTCTGAAATTATTATTATATATGGAGTCGATTATTATTATAATAATGTTATAAAAGTAGAAACGGTTATACAGTGAGCCAAATTGAATTTGTATAAAGAATGAAATATACAAATAAAAAAATGGAAAAGTAATTTGAGAAAACAAAATGTTTTGGGAAAAAATCAAAGGTTATAAATTTACAATGGAATAGGGATATGTTATTTCAAACTGTTTTGAAATAAAACCGGAAGTTAGGATTCTGGAATTGGAAAATTCAACTAGAACAATACTAAATAGTAAAGTTGAACATAATTAAATTGGATTTAAAAAGATAATTTGAAGTAGATACAATGTTTGAATAAGTTTGGTTCAAATTAATTGAGTAGAAGAGTTTTGGATTTATTTTCTGAATATAATCTAAGATATTTTCTTAAATAGAAAATGGGCTAATATAGGTTTATAAGAAATTAAGATATGGAGTTGAGAAATTGAAACTGAGCTGGAGATTGGTTGAGTTAAATGATTTTCTGAGTACTGATCTGATGTTGATTTCGGTCTTCGAGTTTTATACTAAGAGGATTATTATCTAACCAATTTACGGTCAATATTGAAGAAAAGCAATGTATAAATATAAATGAATTTTTTTCCAACTATAATAACAGATATTTCTAGTTATGAAAATGACAGTGATTGATAGCTAATTGCTGATATATTGAATGTTTTGATCTATATGAAACATTTGGTAGATAACCTGTATGCTTTGGATACCTTGTTCGTTGTGATTGTTCAGGGATGATCCATATATGTGTTTTGATATAAGTCTATGACTTTAGATATAACTAGAATCTCCTCGTTACTCTTTAATTCGGGGACAAAATTCTTTCAAGGGGGTATATTGTAACGACCCATTTTTTGAACTAATTCTATAATCTATAATGCATAGATTATAATGGTAATTTGATTTAATAAAATAAGATTTATATATTTGAAAAAATATTGGGGAAATTCCAGATAAATATATTTGTCGATGGTTTAAAATTCTGTAATCAATGTATATTTGTATATAAAATAAGTAATTAATATTTGATAATTTTGTTGAAATTTTTATTTTGTTTAACTCATATGGATATATAATCACTTGAGTAAAATTTTATATTATTTCACATTAAAGAAACAAGATGAATTTGGATTTTTGACTTAAAGTGAAAATAGCATTTACTTAAGTAAATTTGACTACTTCATAGGAATAACAAGACTAAGACATGCAATCGTAATAATAGATATATTTTCAACAGAGGATAACTCTAAATTTATTTCCATAATTTAAATTATTCGATTTAGTTAACATAGAACGACCCAAATCACTTAACTCCACAGTTTAAATAATTAATTTGGTATGGTTAATGAACCAACCAACTGCGATTTTTCTTTAAAATTAATTTAAACATAACTCAAAATGTACAAAACCAAATTAAGTACTCCAAAATTCATTTCGGGCCTAACTTCGAATAAGTTGTGAAGAGTTTTATTTGGAAGGATTTCGATTTATCGATAAAGCAACACACATAACGATAAATCAACACATGTAACGATAAAGTTGCACACCTAACGATAAATCCATGCTATAACGATAAAGCTATACACTTAACCATACAAAGTGTCATGTGCTTTTCTACTTTGGACCACGTGATGAGTTATCACAATCAATCTAAACTCATGTGATGACATGCTATGTACCATTTCTTATGTAAGGCAGTAACATTACAAGCAATAACTCAAATCTAAACACATTACACACAAAAATGAGTTCATCATATTTTTTGCAGTGCATGCTATCTTTTGACAGTGGTTCTGAGGAAGAAGATATTCTACAGGGGAAGACAAGGAAATACTAGAAATTATTGACATATGTCACAAAGCTTACGGTTCATCATCCAGAAAGTGACGCGTATCGGTTCCTAACAGGAAGTTTATAAATCATAGCCAAGCTGCATACAATGAATCTCTAATGAAAGATTATTTTCTGGAGTGCGTACCATGAATTTTGGCAGGTATTCAAAGGAAAAAAAAATTAAATACAAACCAATTGCATCAAAAAAACAAGGGCTCGCTAGTGAATAGAAAATGACGGCCACTATGAGAATGCTAGCTTATGCCACACTTATAGATGCACTAGACGATGCATACCGAATTGCGGAAAGAAAGACACTTGAAACACTAGATAAGCGATCACCCCAACGGTGTATCACCAACTAGAAGCTACCCCCCGCAACCACTGCACTCCCATATGTTCTACCTTCTAGCAGACCTGATTCGCACAGCGCTGGCCCCACAACATTTGCTCCATCATTGCCTCGTCCTGCGATCCACCTCAGCCAACCAATGCTTCCTCTTACTGCATAACCCATCACCACTCCACCCTTGTCATCTCGCTCTAGTCCCTCTTGTATCTCACCACACACCCATATGTATGTGTGTGACTAGTCGTGCATATGTGTGTGACTAATCATGCATATGTAGTACACTGTAAATATAAACTTGAATATTGAAAAGTTCTATTTAGCATTATCTTTAAGTGAGACAAATGAGATAATAACTATGAATCAAATTTCATACATCTTGTTTTCCAAAAAAATTGTAGAATATGACAATAAGAAATAACTCATTGAATAACACCATAAATTAAGCTAGATTTGTACCATTGTCATCGGATAACAGATATCTTCCCTATATGGTACTTCTACGTGAGAGTTTTGCTGGAAGAAAAATATCCTTCTAGCAGATCCAGTGAATATTTTAAGATACCAATGTTCAAACTTGTAACAAACAAAAAGAAGAAGATTAAATTTGCAAAACCAAGGGGAAAAAATTCAAATTTGAACGTAAACATCTATTAGAACATCAAATGCATATGTCAAACCAAATTCCTGCCAAAACACGAACTCTAGTATCTTCTCTAGTCACGTAAGTTGCGTCAATCAAATAACTAATAGCCCCTTTGATTCTATAATTATCCAATATATCCCTAAGCCATTTTCCAGTCCTGATCCTTAAACTAGCTCCTTCTTCTTGGTATGAACTACCTTAGATGGTCCCTCTAGCCAGCAAATGCATAGATCCAAAAAATTTGCGTGTGTGATGCATTGATCCAAAAAATTCAAAACACTCCAGAAAAATTGTATTACAACTATATCATGAAGGAATTTAAAAAGTAGAATAGTAGACATATTCTGCTTTGCAAAATATTTAAATGCTCTTCCATGACCTAAATAATAAAAGAAGGGTCAGGTGATTTGAAATACCTGGAAGAAAATTAAGCTTGAAGGTTGATTGACACTATATGTCATTCATGCATATAAATACCTGCCAACATCTCAAAAGTGCAAAACACTGACCAACTATGCATATAATTTTTGCCGAGAAAAATCTTACACCTGCTAGTTATTATTGTTATTTGCATGTAGTATGAACCTTCAGACATTACATGCTTGAGCCGATAACTACATCATGGTCTTTTACTGAATTATTATAATTTTCTAGAAAAGGTCTGACATTATATGTGAATAGAGAAGAGTAATCAAGCTGTTGTAAGCTTCTAATTTTAAGTGTTTGTTAGTGTTTTACAATGTGTTATTCATCGATCGATTATATTCATTAGTTGTCTCTGTTACTTTAGTTAAAGCTAAGCTCTACTTGTGTGTGTGATTTTGCATTAATTTATAATGTAATTTTTTTTTTCAAATTTCTTGTTAATTTCTAAATGATAAGCAGTGATCATATTTTTATTATGTACGGATAGAACAAAAAATAAGGGTTCATAGCAATAATAACATGTACTGTAAATCACATTGATAACCATAATTTTTTTTATATAACCGACAATACCTACATTAGTAATTAACCAAAAGAAGATGGCTATAAAGTGGAGTAATGCTACAACAACATCATATATAAGAAATCTGCAATATGACCAAAAAAACACTGTATAGTATATGAACGAACCTCAGTTGGTTTCAAAGCAACTTTCCTATGGAAAATGGTGTGAATGAACACAATGTTCAATTAGGCATATTGAACTAAACATCACTTTTTTTGTGAACTTCAAATGTGAAGTAAAATCTTCTTCCATGTGAGAATCCAAAATTATGGCCTAAAATGACAAATATAAGTTAAACTGCAAGCAAAAAGCAACATAACTTTAGAAGGGGAACTTGTATTGATGTCCATAAATTTTCATGTTTAATCCATATTTTTACTTCATCAAGTTAACCCGTTAGTTTTTTAAGTTAAGTCGTGGAATAATAACTAATAATATTATTAAATTTACAATCACTTCTTTGAATTTCTCTTCTCTCCTCTTTTTTGTTTGTTGCAGAATGCAACTAAGTCATACTCTTCCGCCATTTCTTTTTTTTATCCTACTTAAAAGTAGTTTATATATTTCGTCTCATTCATAATGTTCCATTTATTTAGATACTAGAGGAATGCTATAGTGCAGATTAAGAATTAAAGCTAAGAAAATAGTCATGTTCTCTTTTATTATTGGTAAAGCAGAAAAAGTCAAAAATCAACATCAAAATTCTTTAGCTATACTGAATATTAAAAGTTTCTAGGAATATAATTTAATCGTTGTAGAGTAATAACATCAAATTGTGGTTATACTAAGTGTTTTTTTATGGTAAATAAAACGCGCAGAACAAATCTTTGATCCATCTTCTTATTATTTAGGCTGTCTTTCAACAATCATATAAGAAAGAGTCCCCCTTATTCATTCAGATTGTTACTAGAAAATCCATTGATACCAATGGATGAATAGGAGTATGCATCGTGTAAAAGATAACCCTACCTTTTATTGAAATGCTCTCCATCATTTTTTGCCAATAGTGATATTTTCTCATGAAGTCTTTGCATAACAATAAGCAATTTTTGCATGTATTCAGTAAACTCCTAGTCATTCATACTAGTGGCAGCAAGAGTCTGAGCAGGACGACCTTTAGCTTGCCTCTTCAATGCAAGACATAGCTAATTAAAGAAGTCGCCAACAATTTCTTTTTTACGCACAAGTTTGACAAGTCGGCATCTGCTTTGTTGACTATGTTTTAGACCATAACCAACAATCCGTTCTGTTCAGTTATTCTCTCTCTTGTTTTGCAACTGGTCCAACGAGCCAAGCAACCAGAAGGGTGGAAGCAGCCGCGAGCTAGCCATAACAGGGTTTACAACGACAAAGAGTCTGCCGTTATAAGATTACAATGGAAAACTCTTTGTCGTTGTAACATTATAATGGCAAACACTTTGCCGTTATAAAGTTATAACGGCAAAGTGTATGCTATTATAAACCCAAACCCAGAAACCTCACCCCCCCCCCCCCCGCAGCCCCCTCCTCTTCATTCTCCTTCCCCAATTTCCAAACTCGAAAAACCCATATCTTCCCTCATTTTTCACCCAAAATTTTCTACCAATTCACCAATCCTTCAGCTTTTAACCAAATTAACTACCGTATTTGAGATATTCGTTCGAAAATATGGCTAGATGACTAAAAAGTTTCACCAAAAAATTCATGCACAGCGACTATGGTGGCACCGGGGGTAGTGGCGCTGGCGGGAATGGTGCGGGGGTAGTGGAGAACAACTAGTCGCACTGTACATGCCCGGAATAGAAGACTTGCTTGCAGCAGCCGAAAACATGGAGAACCAGGAAGTAGGGGAGCACGAGGAAGGCGGTCGCCGAGGACGCGGCAGTCTTAGGGGCGGACGAGCGGGCAGGTCGCGTAGGGGTGTGGGATCATTTCCGCTAGACAGGCCGATCTCAATGGTTATCTGGATCCGAACCTCAGCGACGCGAAGCTTCCTATGCTATCCAACTTTCGCAATCTTCCAGAAGGCCAAGTACACATTAGCACGCAGTTTAGTTTGGCCGTAAGTATTTTTAGTATTATTCAAATAATATTCTTTGAGTATTAGACATTAAGTAGATAGTATAACATTTTATTGAACTGTTGACAGTCGCGGAATATACGTTCACGTGGTTCGTTAGCGAACGCACTTAGATATTATCATGCACACTTGGAGTGTAAGGAGGGGGTCGTAGCACTATTACATGCTTTCGGATTTCATTTTTTTTTCTTGGTAATATTAAAGACCTTTTAATGAAATGAGTGGATAATTTATTAGTCCTAGTTTATCTTATTGTGCGCTTTACAATTGTAGGAATAAACCGTGTTATAAATACTGATGTGCAATTGTGTGCGGCCATTGCTCTACGGTGGTACAAAACAACACACACATTTCACTTTCCTTATGGTGAGTTAGGACATACACCGCTTGATTTGTCCATGCTTATTGGTATTAGTATTGGAGTAGCTGCTTATCCCCCACTGCCTTTTTACGATGGTCGATGGCGTGATCGTGCACTTCTTCATGATCTACTGCCTCATTTTGAAGTTTCTGATGCGTCGTATCAGGCCGCACTATTAGTATGAGCGCCATTCGTGCGGCCATGGATACCATACTCACTCAGTACTCTGTTGATGACGACTTGGAGCTTGCTCGATTATTTGTGTTATACCTTATGGGTAACCTATTCTTTAGTTCTTCGAACATTAGTTTGCCTATCGGATTTATTGCGGTCGCGGCTGAGTTAAATTCCGATGGGGCGATTTTATACGATTGGGGCACTCCTATCCTTGCATATCTATACAGATATCTCGACATGTAGTGCACCATCTCTGATTCTCAGGTTTCTTTATATGGTTTCTGGGAGTTGTTACAGTATTGGTATTTTGAGTACTCTAGGAACTTTCATTTTGTCACCCGTACTTCAGACCCGTCGACCTTTTTCCCCCATATAAACTTTTGGACTGCGGATAACTGGGGGGTCCAAGGATAATGAGTCACGCCATGTGTATCCAGTTTCCCACAACCAAATCGACCTGAGGATGTATAGGGATCAGATTATATGGCATCCATTTGAGCAGAGTACATCATTTGGTCTTGATATTATACAAATTGCTAGGATGCTTGTTGGACGGAGATTTCCACTTATATCTTATCCCTCGGTGGTAGGTGCTTATCGGTTTTTTGGTGAGAGGTGCTGGAGACAGTTGTATGACTTTGACACTATTTCCGTTGATCCACACCCACATACTTATCAATGTATGATTTACCCGACCGATCAGCTAGATATTGCCAGGACAGCAGGATGGTGGACGACCGAGAGCTTTGTTATCACCAGAGAGTCATACGTTGAATTTTGGCACAGATTTTTCATCGGGTCCTCGGACACGATTAAACATGCAACTTCGATTGATTTAGTAGGGGCATCTGCTATACGACACGACATACATCCACATGTTATCGAGGATATTACCCAACCCAGCCAGGGTTTTCATGCACCAGATCATGTGGCAGCCGCTGGTCATTTTTCTTTGACCATGGCAGTGCCAACTATTGGACCAGATCGTTACATTGACGTGTTTCATCCTCCGGCCCATGATGATTACCCGGATTCTTCATAGATATCATATGCTGATCTGTATGACATGCGGATAGGGATTTGGCATACGGGATACGTAGAGCATAGGTGTAGCCTAGATTACTATGATGGTGAGTTGCGTCGTGTTGCGGAGGAGGCACGACAACATCAAGCGCATTTAGAGGCCCAGCTTGAGGTAGAGCGCAAGAGATTTCATGACATGCAGATGTATTACCAGTAGTTGCAAGGTGCTGGGTCGAGTCATCCTCCAGATGATGATGATGTGAGACGTCGTCGGCGCCACACATGTCCATGTACAGATGGATCGGACCAGTGACTTACTACCACTATTAAGTACTTTCGCAGTTGTCAGTTGTATGTCCCTATTTTTTTTAGTAGATGTTCTATATTTGTTGACTACCACTATTATGTACTTTTGATGTATTACGTTTTCGTAGTTGTATGTTCCTATTTTTTTAGTAGATGTTCTGTATTTGTTGATTACCACTATTATGTACTTTCGATGTATTTTGTGTACGTTCTGCTTATGTTTCTGTGTAGAGACTGTATTTGGTTTTGGTTATGTACTCTCAATGTATTCTGTTGAACAAGATTGTTGCAGAGGCAACTAGAGCTGGTATGTTCTATTGTTCTAGTTCCTGTGAGCGTTGTTTGGAATGTATTAACGTTTGAATTTTGTGTTGAACAAGATTGCCCTCTTCTCGTTTAAAAATGCAAAATTCTTAAATAACACGCCAACAGAACAAGGTTTACAGATAACTTCATATTTTACGTACAAACATCAAATTAAATAGACAGTAAAACAACAGTAAAATCATAATACCATATGCTTATTTAGTTCCATAGCGGGTGAACCAACTATAGCGGAGTTTATACGCTTCTTAACCAACAAATTCCTCACCATACTCGAAAAGGTAATGAGAATCATATGTTGCTTGATTTGTTTTAAATATGTTCTCGTCTTCAACCATTTCGATAATCTCTGTGTACCGATCGCAAGCGTCTGCAAAACGATGATTAGCCATTTGGATTTCAATTGATGTTCGTTTAGTGGGCTGGGAACGATGGTTGTTGCATAGCCTCGTGATCATTGCCCATCTTTCTTCATATGTTAAACCCCCTCCACTTTGCATTAGTAACTCATCTCTCTTTTCAACCTCAATACAGGCTTTTAAGAGGGCCAGCAAATCCTTGGAAGAAAATTCTCGAGTTGGAGAATTCAATGTTTGAACACTATTACTAGGTCGTTGATTTACTAGAGAAGGACACGGAGCTACAACTGCTCGATGCCGAATCGCGATAGGCACCACTTCAATTTGTGTATCATGAATTAATCCAACTTCGTTATCCTTGACTAAGTTCCGTTCGTACTCATCAAAAATCCTTCCCATTTGTTCATCACTTATTTCTGAATCGTACATGTAGCCTATGCATCAGTAGAATAAGTAGAGTTACTAGAAGTACAAAGTTTGTTGATAATAAACGTTACCTTTAAGAAAACAAGGAAATAAATTTTCTCACTTGAGCCTGGAACGGTGCTGCTTGAAGCTATAAAAGGTATGAGATGGATTATCAAATATGCAGTACTTATAAGGGTAATATATGACCAACAATTACAATTCAACATAGTAGAATACTCATTACAGAGTTCTCGTGATATTATGTTAAATTATGTATAATGACCGTTCACATCATTGCAGTCCGAAAAATGTTGGCATCACATGAAATGTTGGCATGTACTATTAATCTCGTGATATTATTTTAGATTCCCTATAGTGACTTTTCACATCACAATAAATGTTGGCAGTTACTATTTATTTCGTATACTGTTGTCATTTAATTTGGAAGAGACTACTCAATTCAGTTTGTGAATGATGGAGACATTTACTAGAATCCCAGCTAAGAATGATGGAGACGCATCTTTACTGTTTTCTTCTCAGTGAATGGTCTAATCATGTCATACACACATGTAAAAGGGTACAATCTACATACACGCGACTCATATTAAATTCACTGTGATATTGTTATATGTAATATTGTTGTATGGCTCAGTGTCAAGTCATTTCATTGACTGTAGCAGGCTTTGGAAACATTATTCTGAATTGTTTTGTCATAGTGTCAAGTTTGTGTATATGTAGGAGTTAAAAAATAGGGGTCGTCCTCGGGTGCATTAACCATTTCAATTCATGGAGGAGTTAAGAAAAATGGGTTGTTCCCCGGTGTCTTACATAACTTAGAAGCTTACATGACTTGACAATTACAACAACTACAACAATTGAGCAATTATAACAACTGCAACAACAACAACTAGAACAACAGAAAGAAATGCCAAACCATAATCATACAAACTACAATAACTGAGCACACTAGCATCAAATTCAAATACGTACACCTACCATGGCCTAGGGAAAGGACCATCTCTAGTTTTACTGGCAACAATCTTGCTCAAGCATCTTATTTCGTCTTGCTCTTCCAGTGCATACTAACGTCCATGTTCGCACATGGGAGGGTCAATCCACTGCTTAAACCAATAGCAATCAATTTCATCAGGATAATTATTGTGGCCGTTGTAGGCTTGACAGCTATAGTGTACTAGTAGACTGTAGTGAGTGATGCGCATTGACTGGTCAAGTCTTGCACAGTTCCCATAGTGCAGTCATGTTTTATGGCAGAGTGGAGTCATGTCACACTTTTTCGAGAGTTTTCACATTATAGCCTTAGGAGTTGAAATACAGGGGTCGTCCTCGGGTGCATCAACCATTATCTTAATTATGTTACTGATAAAGTTGATGCATTATATGGAAAAAGTGATATAGTATACAGTGCAAACTGTTGTCCCTTGTTAGTATATAATGTAGATTCCTTTCAAATAGTTATGATATCACTTTCTGATTGTTTCACTTTATTAATTAGTCGTTGTATCACTACCATAAATTTATCACGGGTATCACCTACTTTGTGTCTATGTTGGGAATTACAACATTTCTTTTTACAAATCTAGCCCTGCTTTGTGTTCAAACGAAACAACATATATGCACCAGTTTTATATCTCTAATAGAACAAAAATTCCATACACTTCGTATTCATTTCAATTTTTTTAGGTTTTGTTTTCAATTCCAGCTATGGACAACTTGGGGATTGACGACGAAACAATGAATAATTGTTATGAAGCATCTGAACGGTCTAGGAATAGTATACAACAAGCCTACGGTGGAATTCAGTGAAGGAGCATAAGTTCAGTCTAAATCAGTGAAGCCGAGAACAAAATCTTTGAATGCTCGATTGTGCGAAGTTGTAGCAAATCAAAGACCTGGTAAGAAGATCGTATACGAAGGACAAGAAATCGAGCCCCTACATCCTATCGATCCTACGCTACGTGGTGGAGCTTACCCTATTTGTTGTTGTGGAGATGAATCGGTAGTTGTTGTTGCCAAAACTGAAAAAAATGCTGGACGCCGATTCTTCGGATGTCCTGCCTTCGAAGATTATAGGTATTACCCCAATGATGTTCAATGTTGTAATTTTATGCAGTGGATAGACCCCCCAATGTGCCAACGTGGACTTCAATATGCACTGGAAGCACAAGCCATAATAATTGAACAAGATTGTTGAGGAGGCAACTAGAGCTGGCTATCTCAGAAATCATTAGTATTTGGTTTTTCTTGGAACAAAGTTTTATTATTGTAGTTTGAATTTGATGTTGCTATGTTCTGTTGTTCTAGTTCCTGTAAGTGTTGTTTGGAATGTATTAACGTTTGAATTTGATCTTGAACAAGATTGCCGTCTTCTCATTTAGAAATGCAAAATTCTTAAATAACACGCCAACATAGCAAGGTTTGCAGATAACTCCATATTCTACGTACGAACATCAAATTAAATAGACACCTGTAGCGGAGTTTATACGCTTTGTAACCATCTGTAGCGGGTCAACCAACTGTAGCGCATTGAATGGTCAAGTCTTGCACAGTTCGCATAGTGCAATCATGTTTTCTGGCAGAGTGGAGTCATGTCACTCTTTTTTGAGAGTTTTCAGATTATAGTGCAGTCCTTAGTCCTTTGTCCTATTTGGTCGTCCTTGATATACTTTATCAAACAAAAGAAGATTCCCTGCAGTGTTTCCTACAGTCATACCATAACTGGTTACATCAGTTGTTGTTTTTTTGCTGCCGACACAAGCTTTGAAAATCACAAAATGTAAATCAAAGTGTAGCTAGTGACCATTCACAACATTACCAATCTTGTAGCTATATATACATATGTTAACTTACTCACAACTTACCGCACTCAAACAACTTCGTTCCCATTCTTAGACATCCTTCTATTAGCACTCACTGAAAATATCTTCGTGGTCATCATCTACAGAGTCCGAGGAACAGGCGTACGAAGACATGATGCTATAGGAGATTGAAGACGAATTCCAGTTCCTAAACCAAATGAGACCGCAAACTGAACCGCCGTACGAACAGGCGAACGTTCAACCTCCACATGAAACGCCAGTGCCACCTGTTCAAGTATCATGTGAATAGGCGGTCACTCAGTAAACGCAAGAAGTAGAGTTCTTTTGTGTACCACTGCATGAACATGTAGTTGATTCCTACCCAGTTCGTTGCTACTGCGGGTATGCGGTTGAAGTTGTGGTTCGAACAGAGGGCAACAATATAGGTCGGCGCATGCAGCAATGTCCAGCCTATCCAAATGGTTGCAATTACACGGAATGGATAGACCAACCTTTGTGTCCTAAGGGAATAACATATGCTAACGAACTCGAACGAGAGAATAGACATGTTCGAAGTGATAATGACCAGTTGCGATTGAACATCATGCGACTCCCTAAAGACTAAACGTAAAATGTAGTTTACTGAAGTTGATAATTCCTACTTCATGCTTTGATTGAGCTAGTTCGCATGTACTATCGTCAGTTGTTGTATCTTTATAAACTATTGTATCTTTATGCTTATAATTGTATCTTTATGTTTACTGAAGTTGATGATTCCTACAGAGATATTATATTCTCCTTTATCTCGTGATATTATGTTAGATTCCCTACATTGACCTTTCACATCACAACAACTATTGGCATTTACTATTAATCTCGTGATATTATGTCAGATTCCCTGCAATGACCGTTCACGTCACAATAAATGTTGGCATTTTCTGTTAATTTCATATACTGTTGTCATTTATTACGGAATTGACTATTCAATGCAGTCTGTGAATGATGGAGATGGTTACTGGAACCCATCTATGACTGAAGGAGACACTTATGACCATATTAAAGGACATACCGCTACCTAACCTACATATGAAAATGATAGAGATATTATATTCTCTAATATCTCGAGATATTATGTTAGATTCCCTACACTGACCTTTCACATCAAAATAACTGTTGGCATTAACTATTAAGCTCGTGATATTATGTTAGATTCCCTTCAATGACCGTTCACGTCACAATAAATGTTGGCATTTACTATTAATTTCGTATACTGTTGTCATTTATGTCGGAATTGACTACTCAATGCAGTCTGTGAATGGTGGAGACGTTTACTGGAATCCCATCTATGAATGAAGGAGACCCTTACGACCATATTGTAGGACATACCGTGACCTAACCTACAAGTGAAAATGACAGAGATATTAACCCAACCATTCTTTCCTATATATATTTCCTACCTCTACACTCTGAGAGAACAACAAAACTAAATTTATAAAAAAGCAAGCAATGGATCCAAGTCTATACTACCATTACTACGAAGTCATGAATCAATCCAACGATGTCGAACTAGAAATGGAGGAAGAGACGGAGGAGGAGCTGGAATAGCATGCAATGGTTGGGTATTCCAATTTTTTTGCTGAAGGCTCAATGAACAACCGTTGAGGTAGTATGCATGGCAGGATTGACCGGCGGTATAAGAGAGACTACAAGGATGGACATGAAAGACAAATGAGGGATTACTTCATCGATAATCCAACCTATGATATAACTTTGTTCCGCCATCGTTATCGTATGAGTTCGGCAATTTTCTCAAAAATTTAACTTAAACTTCATCAGTCAAACCTATATTTCACTTATAGACAGAACGGAGCACAAGAAATCGGCTACTCACCCCACATTAAAATTTCATCAGCGTTGAGGATGTTAAGCTATGGAACATCTGGTGACCAAATGGATGAATATTTCAGAATCACATCATCAACAGCAATAGAGCGTCTGAAAAAATTCTCTAAAACAATTGTTGAACAGTTTGGGGAGGAGTATTTACGGACGCCTGGACCAAACGATATAAGCCGAATACTACGCAGGGGAGAAGCTAGAGGATTTCCAGGTATGATTGGAAGTTTAGATTGCATGCATTGGCCTTGGAAAAACTGCCCAACGGGATGGAAAGGAATGTTCGCCGGACATAAAAAAGTGCCATCAATGATCCTTGAAGTAGTGGCAACAGATGATTTATAGGTTTGGCATGCTTTTTTTGGAGTTCCCGGTTCATTGAATGAAATAAATGTTTTAAAACAATCATAACTTTTTACAGAACTTGCTAACGGACTGTCAACATATGTTTCATATAAAATTGGTAATATCGAACACAAAACTGGATACTACCTAGTGGATGGAATATATCCAAAGTGGAGAACTTTGATGCAAGGATACAGAGTACCATCAAATGACAAAGAAAGTTATTTCATTGAAAAAGTAGCTAGCTACATAAAGGTCATCGAACGTACGTTTGGTGTTTTACAAGCCCGATTTCATATTTTACGAAATCCTACTCGTTTTCATGATGCAAGAGTGCTTTCAGAAATCATGTATGCTTGTATAATAATACATAACATGATTGTGGAGTCTGAAAGAGGCGGATATGAAAATCAAAAGTCTAATTATCCTGACATGTTTACCGGGTCAAATGCAAAACCCCATAAAGATATAAACTCAACGGGAGAATATGTTGATATGGTTAACCACATTGAAGATCAATCTATGCACTTCCAATTGTGTGACCAGTAGGTGGAACATTTGTGGGCACATAAAGGAAGGAATAGTCAAAATCATTAGTTGGTAATAGAACTTAGATATTAACTTAAATATCTCCTCAGTGTTGGGTCAATTCAAGTCGTGCACTATGTATCAGTGTGTAGTCGTGTACTATGTATCAGAGTACTATGTATCAGTGTGTAGTTGGGTCAATAAATCTGGTTTCCAATCATATTGTTAATTGTATCATTATTACAACAACTAGTACATAAATACTACAAACAGGTCACAATCATATTACAACTCAACCCAACATATATAGCTAGTGCATAACCAACAACTACCACATAAATACTACAAAAAGGTCACAATAATATTACAACTCAACCCAACATATATAGCTAGTACATAAACACCAAATAGTACATAAATACTACAAACAGTTCACAATCATATTATAACTCAACCCAACATACATAGCTAGTCCTTATACGAACTACTACCGCTTCCGCTTCCGCTTTTCTGTACACTCCAAGCTGCTCGGTTAATAGTTCTTGCTGTTGAGGGGAAAGCTTACTAAAGTCACATGTAATCATTCTAATATAATTATTCTCTCACAGCTTAGCTTTCTTCTCCTCCTGCTTCTCTCGTAGCATAGCTTCCTTCTCCTCCTGCTTCTCTCGTAGAATGACTTGTTTCTCCGTCTGTGCTTGTCTGCGGAGCTCTTGGTCATCCCTAACTACCTTTTGGAACTCTTCGTCGCTGCGGTTTCTTTGCACCGAAAATTGAACTCTATGCTCTCTTGTCTCCTTAGCTGCATTCTCCATTGTTTCCATAAATCTAGATAACTCTGCACCGCGTTGCTCCAGCTGAACTGACTTGGCTCTGAAAATAGGTCGTCCATAATTAGCTCCAAATAAAGGGTTTCTTTGTTGCGAACTCGAGTCACTTCCTGGACTAGAATCAGAGTAGTTCATCCTTCTAGCTTTGTTCTGCAGCTCAAAATGAAGTTGATTTGGTTCTTCCACTTCAACAAACTAGATAGAAGCTTGAAGCAGTCATGAAATTTAAATGGATGTCCATACTGTTGTTGGTAGGCCTTTCGTGACTCCTCAATCTATAACACAAAGTCAAAATTGTATGAGTGTATGACATTTCTAAGTAATCATAGTATAGTATGATATTTTTTAAAATAATCTATGGTACTTACAATGTCATAAGGTGCATGTAACACCCCACGTCCGTTAACGTCACTCACAAAGGGAATGCAATAAGTTTCATGGAGCATTATAAGTAAACAGAATGGAATATTACAAGACAGAAAAAGTAGTACTTGAAAATTTTGTAATTTTATTACAGCGTAAACAGAAATAAGTTTGATTACATTTCCAAATACCAAAATCAAGTGCATAATATCAGTCTTGTACAAAACCTTCAGAGTACATAATTTTAAAGCCATAATCCCCAACAGAAAAATGCCATACGCAGAATCAAAGCCGAGCAATACACCTTTCAACTTCAAGCTGGAAGAAAGAGATATCTGAACTAAGCTTGAGTATTTCCTCCCTAGGAACCTTAGGGGGGAACCGAAGAAAAGAGGCGAAACAAACTAGGTCAGACATAAGTCTGGTGAGTCCAGTGACTTTAACAATATAATCATTAAAGTAACAGGATAAGAACATAAACTGGAAAGCAAGAAATGACTGTAGAATAAACAGGCATGACAAAGTAGACAAGATGAACAAGATATAACGTTGATTGCGCTTATAATCACTACAGGATAATTACTACACTGCATCAATGCTAGTAACACCGTATCATTACTAGTTACACCGCACCCTTACTAGTCCCATACTAAAAGTTGATCCCTCTTACTAATCATGATAATGGTAGCTTCGTGTACTCCTAGCTGCTACCGAAGGTTCCCCTTTTTGCTCCTACCCCCATGAGTTGTACCCACTACTTCCTTGTTCGATCGGCTCCCTAACTCGCATGTATTTATCACTTGTGTCATTCGACCTCGCTTGTATGTATTCATTACTTGTGTCATTCGGCCCCGCTTATATGTAAGAGAGAATAGTAATTTACCTCGCCACACTATTTTTGTAAGAGTAAAATAGTGTGGAAAGGTCTTACTCTACGATGTTAACTAGTTTTGTTAATATTCATAATTTTTAAAGATGTATATAGTTTTCAATATCTATGATGTTAACTAATTTTGTTATTAGTCATAAACTAGAAGATATAAATAAGAAGATATAAATATCTGATGTTTTTATCGTCTTGTTTATATCTTCTAGTTTATGACTATTAACAAAATTAGTTAACATCATAGATATTAAAAACTATATACATCTTTAAAAATTATGACTATTAACAAAACTAGTTAACAACATAGAGTAAGACCTTCCCACAATATGTTTGTATACCTGTGTTGGCCCCATCATGGGGTGTATCAATTCTCATGATGGCAACTCGACACGATTCAAGATGCACAGTGTATACTACTGATTCCCAGTGCCTGCTTTTTCCACTCCGGAGCACGTATACGCCCATACTCCGTCGGAACCTACACTGCTGCACCACCCGCCGCTATTTTGACCGCATATAATCAGCCCAGTAATCGTGCCCCCCCCTGCCTAGCTCAGGGTACCATGATACATCTATGTGGGTTACTGCTAAAATGGGTCCCCGTTACTAGGGTTTCCTAATCAACATGTTATAATGGTTAAGTGTTCTCAATTTAACTTAACTCCACCCATTTGCTTAATTAACATGTTGTACTAGTTAAGTGTTGCCTATTCATATGTACTTAACCTTCTCACTGATTCACGCATGTTTATCTAACGGTTTAGTTTGTAGGCCTATATATACTAATATTACCCATTTACCCAAGATTTACTTTACCCTTCCCCTTATCAAGTCCATATGTATTATTGGTTAACCATATCCACTTTGTTCATGTAATATTGGTTAAGATGCCTTCTTGTCCATGCTAACTTAACCCACCCACCTAACATGTTGTATTGGTTAAGTGTCGCATGTTCATATGTTACTTAACCTTTCCATTCTTAGCATGTCTGTTCCTTAGCTTTAATTTATTCATTAAAGCACCAACCTCTCACATTAGAACTATTGTTTACGGTTGTTGGATGTGCCGGGTGGTTCCTGGCGGACTTCTACTATAAACTCATTCTAACCTCGGGTTTTAGGGCTTAATGCGCTAACCTCTCACATTAGATCTATGTTGTTGTGGTCACTGGATGTTCCGGGCAGTCTTACACCGCAACTCAATCTAACCTCGGGTTAGGCACATTCATCTTTTAGCCAATTTACAAATTTACCATTCATGTCCAAGTTTATATGTAAGTTATCCATAAGTGTGGTCAATTCAAGTCATGCCACATTTTCTAGTTATTCCCAAAATTAATTATATGATTACAACCCCTTTTTATGCCAATTACATAATATTCAACCTTTACCTAAAATTTTCCCCAACGTTCCCACGTCGTTCGTACGTATAGTTCGTGTGGTATGTTAGGCTTGCAATTAGCCCAACTCATAAAAAAAGGAAAAAGGGAAGAAACACATGACATCATAACTGGCATAAACAATATACATCTAAGACGACATAAATCTAGTAAACATATAAAATAGATCCAATCAACATATTGAGTGCGAACTAGCATAGATCTAAACATAAACTTGCATGGATTTAAACGTATGAACTTATAGTTCTACACATATGGACTGATATGAATCTAATCATATAAACATGTAGATCTAAAAATATGAACATATAGTTCTAAACATATAGACTGATATGGATCTGATCATGTAAACATGTAGATCTAAACATATGAACATATAGTTCTAAACATATGGACTGATATGGATCTAATCATATAAACATGTTGATCTAAACCTATGAACATATGGTTCTAAACATATGGACTAATACAGATCTAATCATATAAACATATAAATCTAAACACATATGGACTGATATGGATCTAATCATATAAACATGTAGATCTTAACATATGAACGTATAGTTCTAAACATATAGACTGATATGGATCTAATCATATAAACATGTAGATCTAAACTTATGATAATATAGTTCTAAACATATGGACTGATATGGATCTAATCATACAAACATGTATATCTAAACATATGAACATATAGTTCTAAACATATGGAATGATATGGATCTAATCATATAAACATGTGGATCTAAACATACGAACATATAGTTCTAAACTTATGGACTGATATGGATCTAATCATATAAACATGTAGATCTAAACATATGAACTTATAGTTCCAAACATATGGACTGATATGGATCTAATCATATAGACATGTAGATCTAAACATATGAATATATAAAATATGATCTTACATGTATGAACATGACTTGCATATAATCTTAAATAACTTGAATAGATCAAGTAAACTCGCATACATAACTTGCATACGTAATTAGGCATACGAATTAACATAGAACATAACTTGCATATAATGAATTAAATCAAGCATAAATCAAAACATAGTTTGCAAAGACTTAAAATTATATGATTTACAAACATTTTCATACAATCCAATTCATAACTCATCACAATTACGTTTGAACAATTATCTTGTGAATGTAACTACACTCACAGAAAATGGATCTTGAATTCTGGGATCTGATTTCTGAAGTTGCTAAGCTAATCCGTTGATGTAAGCGTTAATTCATTCGTTGTTGTCCTAGAATTCCTTTTCGCAATTCCTAGGCTTTGAAACTTTATCTCTTATCTTTTTATCTTTAATATAGAAATTTGATTTGTTACAGTGGCGGCTAGGTTAGCTTGTAGATGAACAACATGATGGCATCATAGTTTAGGATTGTGAGGTCTAGGGTAGAGGTTTGAGGTGATTATACAGAAGTTTAGGATTAATATGGGCCTTTAGATCAACTTATGATTCATCTAAGACATACAAATCATCATGACACAAAGACACTTCACCAGACCAATCAAATAAAGCCACATCAGCCCTGATGCAAGAAAAATCGTCACCCAACCAACCAGAAAAAGCCACGTTCAAAAAAACAATCCTTGACCCAAAAAAAATGCGCCACCCGTGCCACATGATGCGTAGCAGCAGGGTGTTGACACCTACACGTCATATATATATATATATACATATATATATATATTTCTTTTTAGCTATCTTCCCAATTAACCATTTTCAAACTAAACCACTTTTTGAACTGCGTTCACACTAAGCTACTTTTTAGCCATTCCCCTAAAACAAAAATATGGCGCTGGCGGGGATCAAACTCTATACCTCTTGTATGCAAGTCACATGTTCTAACCAAATGAGCTACTAAGTCTTTTGCTTACAGAACTTAGAACAATGCTAAACATTATTCTTTTCTCATTCCTCTTTTTCATGTTTTGCTGCAATATTTAATTTAAAGATATCTTTTTCATCCTAAATCGGTTTACTGCAAACCACAGGTCTAAATTGACTAGAAAATCGCCATGAACGCAATGACGCTAATTTCGTGATCAAATTCCCGAAGCTCTTCAAATTTTTCTTTTTTTCTATTTAATTTTTCGCATGCGTTTCTTCGCATTTCATGTATTGCACTTAATTTTTTCCTTCATTTCACTGCATGAACTTATCACATGAAATATTTATTGTCATTATTTAATTTTTCTCTAAAATATATCTATGTATATAATATATATACATATTTCCACATTTTTAATTTCGTTAAAAATGCTGAGTGTTACATTCTCCACTATTGAAGGATTTCGTCCCCGAAATCTCTGCGTAAAGAAGAATGTATCCTACCATCCAATCATCAATCTATGCATTCATCATTCACAAGCATCCACTGTCCTTAAAAGATTTCTAATACTTTTCATGAACACATGCATAGTGTGTGTATATGTTCTCATTCTAATGCAAAATAAGCAGTCTACTAACTCGGTCAACCTCCTTAATGCAATTCATTATAGTGTCGTGCGCAAATTATGTATGCAAAAGAATCCTAATGATACATATCATTTTTACGTGCGTGCACAATCATTAATTCAAATGCAACATCCATATGATAACACATTCAATATGCATCCATCGAATTAATTATGCACACTTATTCATATGCAGTATGAAAGTGATTGAGCCGATCTAATGCCTAATTTGTGTGTTAATGCATCCATGAGAAACCACTAGTAAACACTTGCATCCACTTGCATCCACCAAACATAACATGTCTCAAGCACATATTTACAACCATAGGATTTTCCTACGTAAAGATCGAAGATGTATGTAACACCCCGAATTTCCTGTTAATAGTAAAATTAACAAATTAAAGTATAATTAATTCTACATAATGGAATTAAGGGAAATGGGTTACACCATTACGTTCGTCTCGGAATTCTGCTTGAGATAGAGTCCGAGATTGCGTAAAACAGATACCGTATGAAGAAGATATGGACGAACGAATTTAGGCAGAAAAACCAGAAACGGGCCAGAATGCACTGGCGCACTTGGGAAGTGCGCCAGAACAAAATTGCACTGGCGCACTTGGGAAGTGCGCCAGTACAAATTTGCACTGGCGCACCTGCCAAATGCGCCCAAGCCGAGCAGAAACCTGCTTGGTCAGGCCCTAGCTGGCCTGGTCGGGTTCTGGTCGATTTCTGAGGCTTGGCTGTGTCACTAGGGCTGACTTGTCGCTTACCGATTGGCTTCTCTTGAGATGGATGGTCTGGATTAACTCTAGCTTCATCAACGACTCAAATCAGTCCGAAATTCTATAAATATAACTCAACACTCAACCTAAATTCACACAAATAATATAGAACTAAAGCCGGCATGCTGCTGGAAGGAAACTAGGAGTAGCCGTCAGTTAGAGAAAGCTTAGAGACGAGACAAATTAAAGTTAAAACAAGAATCATTCAACGTTTGTCTACCCAAAGGAAAACAATTCAAATTCAGAACTCAAAAATCAGAAAACCAGACCGTCATTTGTTGTAAGTATAGTGATTTTTCCGATGTGAATAAAAGTTTGGATTTGATTCGATGTAAAATGGAAATGGAAATGGAATTGTGTTATTGTGTAACAACGATGTTAACTCATATCTATGTATTGAAATGATTGTGGTATTGTGATGTTTGTGCTATAGCTGAGTTGATATTGATCCTATTGTACATTTAGAATCACATGCAAGTTGTATAATTCATGTTGTAATCGACACCTATATGTTTATGTGATTATATAGGTTGTACGTGATTAAGATTTCATGTATATATATGCTACAACCTCTATGCCTAAAAGTGTATGTTCATATACGTGCTCCTATGTTTATACAAAAGTTTCAAGTTCCTAATTGGATCCATGCCAAGATCCACTTTAGTACATGTTTCAAGTTGTAGTTGGACATATGATTTGGATCTAGTTCACATGTGATAAAATTATACATACCGAACATGTCATATTCTTGTCATATGCTAGTGATGTTCGATGTTATGCCTAGATCTAAACATGTTTAGGCTTATGTTGTCTAAATCATATGCTAATTCATGTGACACCTGTTTAGTTAGATTCCCCTTTTTAATGCAAGTTCACATGATAAGTTGAAACCCATGATCTAGTCTATGCTGCAAATTCACATATCTGTATGTTGACTATTTTGCAAGTTCACACCTATGATGTTCATATTGACTATGCCAAAAATGCCAAGTCTACACCTATGTCATGTTTATGTTTATGAATTCCCTTATGCCAATTTTTGTGTGCGCTAAATTAGGCTAAGTTTTGAGCCTAATATTATATGTTAAAAACTATGCGGACGAAAATTAGGCTAAGATTGTCATCCTAATATTTAGACGGGGTAACATTGGGAATATTGGCAAAACTTGTAATAAATTTGTAAAAATATATGAAATTGGCATGTTTGTCACATGCCAAAAATGGTGGCATTTAAATGGTATAAATCCTTATACCAAAAATGTTAAACTTGGAAAGTGGGCCACAACATTTAATTGTTGACAAAATTTACATAAACAAGTAATAAAGACATATATGTAAATTTAGAAAATACGAGTATGCTTAACACGAGGTTGGAATTGAGTTGTGATGTAAACCTTCCCGGACCCGCCCGGCTGTCCAGTAGTCACAACAATACCTATCGAATGTGGGTGGTTAAGCATGGAGCCCAATAAGGACCCGAGGTTAGACTGATTTACGGTGTAACTCTGCCCGGAAACGACCGGCACATCCAGTAACCGTAACAATACCTGTCTAATGTGAGTGGCCGGTGCTTTAAAAAGCTAAGGACAGACAAGTCAGGATGGTAGGGCTAAGTTAACTAAAACACTTAACCAATTCAACATGTTAATTTAAATTGATGGGTGGGGTTAGGTAAATATAGACACTTAACCACTTAACATGTTTGACTAGAAAACCCTTGTAACGGGGACCCATTTCAACAGTAACTAATTAGGTATCATTGTGCCCTGAAACTAGGCTGGGTGGGCATGATTACTTGGCTGATTGTAAGCGGTCAAAAGCGACGGCGATGGGTGCAACAGTGTGAGTTCTAACGGAGTGCGGGCGTGCACACACTTCGGAGCTGGAAAACCGGGCACTGGGGGCACCAGTAGTATAACCTATGCATTCTAAGGATTGTGTCGGGTCGCCACCATGGGATTTCATACACCCCATGGTGGGGCCAGCATAGGTATCTACAATATTTGGGGGCCAAAAGACACAAATATTATGCGAGTAGGAGCCGATCTTTAGAGAAAGGGGATCACTTCACCCGATCATGGGGTGCCAGTTGGGACAATACAAGTAGGTGCAGAGATATAGTGTGGGGTGCAATAGTATATTCTATTCAAACTGCTTTACCTTTGTTTAAGATACTTTCCTGTTTCCAGTTTATACTTATCATGTCCTTTTTCTTATTCTCATACTGAAGAGTCACTAGACTTACCAGGCTTTATGTCTGACCCTATTTTCTTTCGTCTTCTTTTCTTCCGTTCCCCCCTAGGTCCACAGGGAGGAAACAACCCAGCTTAGTCAGATTCTTTGCAATCTTTAAGATAGTAGATGTACGGTTTGGACTCTCTTTCCTTGGCTATGGTTGTTGGACACACTCTATGGGGATTTATGCAGTTTTAATTATGTTTTTATGCTTCTTTATTTAATAACCAAGACAGAAATGATGATGTAATGTTTTGGAAGTTGTTATGTGACATTTATGGAAATGTCTTTGTATGAACATGTATTAATGATATAAAGAGTCTGTTTGTTTTCTGCTACTCATATATATGTGTTTATATATCTGTCTTGTGTTTATCTGTGACTTTTACTTAAAAACCTCCACCAAAGTTAAGGCATTCCCTTTGTGAGTGACCTTAATGGAGGGTGGGGTATTTCACTTGGTATCAGAGCATGGTTTTACCATACTAGATAAAAGTTTTTGAAATTATTTTCAAAAATAAGTTTAAAGAAGCATTGTTTTCAAGAAAAAGAGTTGTTTTTTGTAAAGGCATAATTCCCCAAAAGCCATTTGCACTATCTCTCTATCCTTTGTCTTGAATACTTTCCTTTTGTTCCAGCATGTCTGGAGATCTTAACCTTTCAGAAGGAGTACCGATACCCGACTGGTTCCGAAGGTACCTAGAGGCTCGGGCCAATGGTGCGGGCCCAGCAGACATTCCTCCTCCAACAGTGGCAGCGGTTCCTCCTCCTCCTCCTCGTTGAAATACTTTCGCTAAGACGTGTAGAGACTTCAAGGCTATGGGTGGAAAGGACTTTAATGGAACTGAATCATTTGTTGCAGCAAGGAACTGGTTGAAGGATACCGAGGACTTGTTCGTCATCTTCGAAGTTGACGACAGGCAAAAGATACAGCTAGCAGTGTGGTTGCTTAAAGATGAAGCTTCCTATTGGTGGGAAGTTACCCATGCTGAGAGGCCAGTGGAGACTTGGGAAGATTTCAGGATGAGGTTTGAAATGAAATTCCTCTCCCAAGCTGAAAGAAGCCTGCAAATGGAGAAGTTCCTAACTCTTAAGCAAGGAAATATGACGATCAAGGAGTATGTCAATCAGTTTAATCAGCTGGCCTGATTTGGACTGGATTTGGTAAACACCCAACACAAGAAGGCCCTTCGCTTCGTCAAAGGTCTGAATGAGCCTCTACACAGCCTTGCAATGACCCATATACCCATGGGAGCGACTTATGAAAGCTTGGTGGACATGGCGCTGCTACACGAGGAAGATAAAGGCAAGAAAGAGGCAAAGGTGGAAGTGCCTCAAGAAAATAAAGAGGGTTTACAGGCTAAGAAGACAAACTTCAAGAAAGGCGGGAAAAACAACAAAACCCGTGAAAAGAGAAGGTGCAATTTCTATGGCACTGTGGGACATATAGCAAAAGACTGCAGGAAGAAGAAGGCAAAGATGAATGGTGGTTGTTTCCATTGTAGAGAGACCGGACACTTGGCTAAGGACCGCCCAAAGAAGTGGGGGCAGGGACAGAGGACTAGATCCACCTCAGGAGGACAAGTTCACGCGCTGGTGGCACCTCCACAAGAACGAGGTAGAAATATTTCTGTAGAAAGCTTAGTTTATCTTTATGAACATCCAGTTCGCACTCTCTTTGATTCTGGTGCATCACACTCCTTTATCTCATCTGCCTTAGTAGAATCTCTGCACCTAGACACTAGTATGGTAGAAGATCCCTTGGTTGTTTCGAATCCAATTGGGGGCACGACTTATTTGTTGATGGTTTGCTTGGATTTGAAAATCTCTATTCTAAGTGTTGAATTTAGATGTAGTGCCTTTGTTTTGGGGTTCTCAGGATATGGACTGATCTTAGGCATGGACTGGTTATCCAGTAATGGTGCCATTCTTGATTGTGAGAAAAGAGTGGTTAGACTCTTGACTCAGCTCGGTAACACTCTAGAAATTTCTTGTAATCCCTTGAATGCTGTTATGCTTAGTTATCTAGAGTCGCTTGATGCTTCTGTTGAGAATTTGCAGTCGGTTAGAGTGGTTCGGGAATATCCGGATGTCTTTGAAGAGGTAAAGGGTTTACTTCCGAGGCGGGAAATAGACTTCCGCATATATCTTTTTGATAATTCAAAGCCCGTAGCTTTACCTGTCAGACACATGGCTCCAAAGGAGAGAAAGGAGCTCAGTAAGCAAGTTAAGGAGCTTCTCGAGAAGGGGTTTATAAGGCGGAGTATCTCGGAATGGGGTGCTCCAGTGGTGTTCACCACCAAAGCAGATGGTTCACTACGTCTTTGTGTGGACTATAGGGAGCTAAACAAGCTGACTAAGAAGAATAGACACCCGCTTCCCCGAATAGACAATTTGTTTGATCAGCTTGTAGGTGCTTCGGTCTTCTCCCAATTTGATCTGGCTACTGGGTTCCACCAGCTAAGGGTAGCTGAAGATAGCATTGATAAAACGGGTTCAGAACCCTAGACGGTTTCTACGAGTGGCTTGTCATGCCTTTCGGTTTGACAAACGCACCCGCTTATTTCGTGGACCTAATGAGCAGGGTGTTCAGAGAATTCCTCAATAAGTTCTTGGTGGTCTTCGTAGACGATATTTTGATCTTCTCAAAGAATGAGGAAGAACTTGTTCAGCATCTGAAGGAGATCACGGAAACTCTTCGAGTTCATCAGCTAAAAGCCAAATTCTCCAAGTGCCACTTTTGGAGAGAAGAAGTAAGGATTCTTGGGCATATAGTGTCCAAAGAGGGGTTAGCTATGGACCCCGCGAAAGTGCTGGCAGTGCAAGATTGGAAGATACCAAGAAATGCAACCGAAGTCTGAAGCTTTCTTGGGCTAGCCGATTTTTACCGAAAGTTCATTAGGGATTTCGCGAAAATCTCAGCTCCACTCACAAGGCTAACAAAGAAGAATCTGGCATTCGCTTGGGATTTGGATTGCGATTTTGCTTTTCAATGATTAAAAAGGGCTCTCACAACAGCCCCAGTTCTGACTTTGCCGGATGGAAGCAAGATGTTCACAGTATGTACGGATGCTTGTGGTCCGAGACTAGGAGTCGTTCTGATGCAAGAAGGGAGGGTAATAGCTTATGGTGGAAGACAATTGAAAGTGCATGAAAAGAACTACCCAACCCACGATCTTGAGTTGGCCGCCATCGTCTTTACGCTTAAGTCTTGGTGCCATTATCTCCTAGGTGAGAAGTTCGAATTATATACTGACCATAAATCGTTGAAGTATCTTTTTTCGTAGAAAGATCTTAACTTGAGGCAGCAAAGGTGGATGGAGTTCCTTGCCTCATATGACTTTGAAATTTCCTTTACTCCTGGCAAAAGAAACGTAGTAGAGCAGAAAGAAGCTGACCCTAAGCCCTCTCTTTGTAGAAAGGCAAAGCTTGGAGTATATAGCCAGTTTTGACTTTAGGCCCTCCTCAGATTTTATACATGTTTTATTGGCATCCCTAGAAGTACGGCCCACTCTTTTAGACTCGATAGGGGTCGCGCAACGTGAAGGCCCTCAGCTTGTGGATGTGATTGTTAAAATATTTAGGGGTGAAACTTCCAGCCACCTCAATAGGTACTCCATTGATGATAAGGGTTGGCTGAGACAGGATGGAAGGCTATGCGTCCCACAAGCTAGGGATTTAGTGAAGAAGGTTCTCGAGGAGGCACATCATTCCAAGATGACAATACACCCAGGTGGAAACAAGATGTACAAGGACGTAAAGAGAGTTTTCTATTAGAGCGGCATGAAGAAGGACGTGGCAGATTTCGTTTCTAAGTGCGTGACATGCCAACAAGTCAAGGCGGAACAAAAGAAGCCTGGAGGACTGATTCATCCTCTAGAAGTCCTGCAATGGAAGTGGGATAGCTTTACGATGGACTTCATTGATGGGTTGCCTAGGTCAAGAAGAGGCAATACTAGCATTTGGTTGATAGTGGACAGGCTTACTAAAAGTGCCCACTTTATACCTATCAAGAGTAGATGAACTGCCTCGTCTCTAGCTTCTCCTTATCTCAAGGAAAATTTTCGACTCCATGGAATACCCTCCAGCATAGTGAGTGACAGAGATCCCATCTTTACGAGCTAATTTTGGAGGAGTCTGCAAGAAGCTGTAGGCACACAGTTATGCTTGAGCACGGCCTATCTCCTCCAAACTGATGGTCAGACAGAACGGGTGAATAGAGTATTAGAAGATCTTTTGAGACTGTGCGTTCTTGACTTCGAAGGGACTTGGGAGGATCACCTTCCTTTAGTGGAATTCGCTTATAACAACAGTTACCAAGCCACCATCGGTATGGCGCCCTTCGAAGCTCTATATGGAAGACCGTGCCGATCACCAACTTGTTGGTGGGAGTCTACCGACAAGCTTATACTTGGGCCATACATGATTAGAGAGACTTCAGAAAAAGTGGACTTGATACGAAGGAGAATGAAGACTGCCTAAGACAGACAGAAATCCTACGCCGACAAAAGAAGGACCGACCTTGAGTTTGAGGTTGGGGACAAGGTTTTCCTTAAGGTATCCCCTCTAAGGAACATCGTTCGCTTTTGATCCGCAGGGAAGCTAGCACCAAGATTTGTAGGATTGTTCCCTATCATCGAGAAGATTGGGAAAATGGCTTATAGAGTAGACCTACCCGAAAGATTGGCGGGAATTCACAAAGTCTTTCACGTTTCTCATCTCCGGAAATGTCTACATGAATCTGCGGAAGTGGTGGAGCCAAGCATTCTAGAAGAAGCCAAAGTGGAACGCGAAGCAACTGTGAGGAGAGTTCCAACTCGAATCGTAGGAACTGAAATCAAAAAGCTACGCAATCGCGAAGTCAAGCTCATTAAAGTTCAGTAGAGCGACGCCGAGGAAGACGCGACTTGGGAAACTGAGGACAGAATACGCATGGCCTACCTTTTTCTTTTTGAGCGTACATCTTTGATTTCTCTTTTTCCTTAAGTTGTGCTTGTATCTATCTTTTTTAGGTATAATCTCCTCGATATTATCCTTTATCCTTAGGTAGAAACCCCTTTGGATGTAAACATGTAATTGAAACATGTTATGGTTAATGGCTGCAAGTGGTTGCAAGTGGTTGCTAGTGGTTGCTCGTGGATGCATATACACACACAACCTAGGTTTTAGATCGGCTCAGTCACTTCATACTGCATATGCATATACGTATTCATATTTGTATGTGGTTTAAACTCGATACGTCGTCATATGGATGTCGCATTTGTATGAATGGTTGCGCACTCATGTAGAATTATGAGTAAGGACAAATTTGCATACATAATGGATTCATGACACTTACATGATTCACATTAAGGAGGTCAACTAAATCAGTAGACTGCCTAATTTTTGCATTAGATAAGGACATATACACACACTATGCATATGATCATGAAGCATTAGAAGTCTTTTAAGGAAAATGGACGCCTGTGTTTGTTTGTTGAGTAGATGGACGATTTGATGTTAGGATTACATTCTTTCAGACTTGAAGATTTCGGGGACGGAATCCTTTAAGGAGGGGAGAATGTAACACCCCGAATTTTCTATTAACAGTAAAATTAACAAATTAAAGTATAATTAATTCTAAATGATGCAATTAAGGGAAATGGGTTACACCATTGCGTTCGTCTCGGAATTCTGCTTGAGATAGAGTGCGAGTTTGCGTAAAATGGATATCGTATGAAGAAGATATGGACGAACGAAGTTAGGCAGAAAAACCAGAAACGGGCCAGAATGCACTGGCGCACTTGGGAAGTGCGCTAGAACAAAATTGCACTGACGCACTTGGGAAGTGCACCAGTAAAAATTTTCACTGGCGCACCTGCCAAGTGCGCCCTGGCCGAGCAGAAACCTGCTTGGTCAGGCCCTGGCTGGCCTGGTCGGGTTTTGGTCGATTTCTGAGACTTAGCTGTGTCACTAGGGCTGACTTGTCGCTTTCTGATTGGCTTCTCTTGAGATGGGTGGTCTAGATTAACTCTAGCTTCATCGACGGCTCAAATCAATTAGAAATTCTATAAATATAACTCAACACTCAACCTAAATTCACACAAATAATATAGAACTAAAGTCGTCATGCTGCTGGAAGGAAACTAGGAGTAGCTGTCAATTAGAGAAAGCTTAGAGACGAGCCAAATTAAAGTTAAAACAAGAATCAATCAACGTTTGTCTACCCAAAGGAAAGCAATTCAAATTCAGAACTCAGAAATAAGAAAACAAGACCGTCGTTTGTTGTAAGTATAGTGATTTTTCCGATGTGAATAAAAGTTTGGATTTGATTCGATGTAAAATGAAAATGGAATTATGTTATTGTGTAACAACAATGTTAATTCATATCTATATATTGAAATGATTGTGGTATTGTGATGTTTGTGGTATAGTTGAGTTGATATTGATCCTATTGTACAATTAGAATCACATGCAAGTTGTATAGTTCATGTTGTAATCGACACCTATATGTTTATGTGATTATATAGGTTGTACGTGATTAAGATTTCATGTATATATATGCTAAAACCTCTATACCTAAAAGATTATGTTCATATACATGTTCCTATGTTTATACAAAAGTTTCAAGTTCCTAATTGGATCCATGCCAAGATCCACTTTAGTACATGTTTCAAGTTGTAGTTGGACATATGATTTGGATCTAGTTCACATGTGATAAAATTATACATACTGAACATGTCATATTCTTGTCATATGCTAGTGATGTTTGATGTTATGCCTAGATCTAAACATGTTTAGGCTTATGTTGTCTAAATCATATGCTAATTCATGTGACACCTGTTTAGTTAGATTCCCCTTTTTAATGCAAGTTCACATGATAAGTTGAAACCCATGATCTAGTCTATGTTGCAAATTCACATATATGTATGTTGATTATTTTGCAAGTTCACACCTATGATGTTCATATTGACTATGCCATAAATGCCAAGTTTACACCTATGTCATGTTTATGTTTATGAATCCCCTTATGCCAATTTTTGTGTGCACTAAATTAGGCTAAGTTTTTAGCCTAATATTATATGTTAAAAACTATGCGGACGAAAATTAGGCTAAGATTGTTAGCCTAATATTTAGACGGGGTAACGTTGGGAATATTGGTAAAACTTGTCATAAGTTGGTAAAAATATATGAAATTGGCATGTTTGTCACATGCCAAAATTGGTGGCATTTAAATGGTATAAATCCTTATACCAAAAATGTTAAACTTGGAAAGTGGGCCGCAACATTTAATTGTTGACAAATTTACATATCACAAGTAATAAAGACAAATATGTAAATTTAGAAAATACGAGTATGCTTAACACGAGGTTGGATTGAGTTGTGATATAAACCTGTCGTGACCCGCCCGGCTGTCCAGTAGTCACAACAATACTTATCCAATGTGGGTGGTTAAGCATGGAGCCCAATAAGGACCCGAGGTTAGACTGAGTTACGGTGTAAATCTGCCCGGAACCGACCAGCACATCCAGTAACCGTAACAATACCTGTCTAATGTGAGTTGTCGGTGCTTTAAAAAGCTAAGGACAGACAAGTCAGGATCGTAGGGTTAAGTTAACTAAAACACTTAACCAATTCAACATGTTAACTTAAATTGAAGGGTGGGGTTAGGTAAATACAGACACTTAACCACTTAACATGTTTGACTAGATAACCCTAGTAACGGGGACCCATTTCAGCAGTAACCCAATTAGGTATCATGGAACCTTGAAACTAGGCAGGGTGGGGCATGATTATTGGGCTGATTGTAAGCGGTCAAAAGCGACGGCTATGGGTGCAACAGAGTGGGTTCTAACGGAGTGCGGGCATGCACACTTCGGAGCAGACAAACAGGGCACTGGAGGCACCAGTAGTATAACCTATGCATTCTAAGGATTGTGTAGGGTCGCCACCATGGGACTTGATGCACCCCATGGTGGGGCCAGCATAGGTATATACAATATTTGGGGGCCATAAGACACAGATGATTATGTGAGTAGGAGCCGATCTTTTGAGAAAGGGGATCACTTCACCCGATCATGGGGTGCTAGTTGGGAAAATACAAGTAGGTGCAGAGATATAGTGTGGGGTGCGATAGTATATTCGATACAAACTGCTTTACCTTAGTTTATGATACTTTCCTGTTTCCAATTTATACTTATCATGTCCTTTTTCTTATTCTCATACTGAAGAGTCACTAGACTTACTAGGCTTTATGTCTGACCCTATTTTCTTTCATCTTCTTTTCTTCCGTTTCCCCCCAGGTCCACAGGGAGGAAATAACCTAGCTTAGTTAGATTCTTTGCAAGCTTCAAGATAGTAGATGTACGGTTTGGACTCTCTTTCCTTGGCTATGGCTGTTGGACACACTCTATGGGGATTTATGCAGTTTTAATTATGTTTTTATGCTTCTTTATTTAATAACCAAGACAGAAATGATGATGTAATGTTTTGGAAGTTGTTATGTGATAGTTACGGAAATGTCTTTGTATGAACACGTATTTATGATATAAAGAGTCTGTTTGTTTTCCGCTGCTTAGATATATGTGTTTATATATCTGTCTTGTGTTTATCTGTGACTTTTACTTAAAAACCTCCACCAAAGTTAAGGCATTCCCTTTGTGAGTGACCTTAATGGAGGGTGGGGTGTTTCAATGTAATCGAGAGGACTTACTTTATGATAGAACAAGTATAAACAAAGCGGTAGAAAAAGGAGAAGTTAAGATCATACCCTCAAAAAGGAGAGGGTATGCCGCACGCATCTTGTCTTCCGTCTCCCAAGTCGCGTCTCCTTGGTCATCTCCCCATTAGACTTTAACCAACTTGACCTCTCGATTGCGTAACTTCTTAGCCTCGATCCAAGGATGCATGTAGGAGCTCGTCTAATCGTAGCATCTCGCTCCACTTACACTTCTCTAAGCATGCTCGGCTCCACCACCTCTGCGGTATCATGTAAACGCTTCTTCAAGGATTGTCTTCCTCAAGCTCTCTTCTTATGAACCCTTCCTCAAGTAGCTCCCCTACTTGCTTACTGAGTTCCCTTCTCTCTCTCGGAGCCATGTGGCGCACTGGTAATGCAACTGACTTTGCATTATCTACTAAGTATATACGGAGGTCTATCTCGCGCCTCGGGGGTAAACCCCGAACCTCATCAAAGACGTCACCATACTCATAGACTACACGAACAATCACCAAATCATCGATGGATGCATCAAGAGATTCTATGTAGCTAAGCATCCCCGGGCCTCTAGGGTCACAAGAAATATCAAGGGTTCTTCCACAACGAGTTAACAATCTAACTACCCTCCTTTTACAGTCCAGGATGGCATCATACCAGGCTAGCCAATCCATCCCTAGAATCAAGCCAAAGCCCATGAAACCAAGAACGTAGGTGTTGCATTCAAACCCAATGCCCAAGGTAGACACTCTCAAATCCCAACAAACCATAGATAAATGAGCCGAACCACCCATAGGATTTGAGACTAAAATGGGATCCATAACTAAACTAGTATTTAGGTGCAGTGTTTCAACTAACGAAGCAGATATAAACGAATGTGAAGCGCAAGAGTCGAAAAGAGTCCTAGGAAAAAGAAATCAAATCTTCAACCGAAACTTCCTGTCTCTTTCCGATATACTGACCACGAGAACACAACCTGCCCTCCAGAAGATCCTGCCTTCTGTCCTTGCCCTTGCCTCCTTGGGTAATCCTAAATCATATGTCGTGCCTCACCGCAATGGTAACAACCAGTCTTCTTCTTCTTTCTAACGTCTTTCTTTAAGTGGTAAGGTATTCCACAATTGTGGTACTTACCTTTTCTCTTGTCCCTTGTTATCCTTATCGCCTTTCTTTTGTTGTTGTTGTGCCTTCTTTAGATCCACTTTCGTATCCTGTGTCCTGTCCATGTCTCCCGTGCACGTTCTCCATTCGTGACCTCCCACCAAAATGAAGCTTCATCCTTCGTTAACCGAGTAGCTAGTTGAACCTTCCTCCCATCGTCTATCTCAAAGATACCAACAAGCCCTTCACTTCCTTGAGCCAATTCTAGCTTCGACAAACGTCGCAGTCCTATGAAATGGTTTTCCTCCCATCGCACTAAAGTCCTTACATATCTTAGAAAAACATCTATATGTGGAGGAAGAGATTAAAAAGGAAAAGAGGAAGAGATTCGAAGCAAAGAATCGAAAGAAAGATATATGGCTTTTCAGGATTATGTTTTTCCATAATAAACATTTCTCTTAAAAAATACCATCTTTAAAACATGTTTTTGAAAATACTTCTTTATATAAATTCTTTTGAAAACGGTTTTCAAATTTTTTATATCTGTTCTTGTAACCTTCAGCTCTGATACCACGTGTAACACCCCACGTCCGTTAATGTCACTCGCAATGGGAATGTATTAAGTTTCGTGGAGCATTATAAGTAAGCAGAACGGAATATTACAGGACAGAAAAAGTAGTACTTTAAAATTTTGTAATTTTATTGCAGCGAAAACATAAATAAGTTTGATTACATCTCCAAATACCAAAATCAAGTATATAATATCAGTCTTGTACAAAACCTTCAGAGTACATAATTTTAAAGCCATAGTCCCCAAAAGAAATATGTCATACGCAGAATCAAAGCCAAGAAATACACCTTTCAACTTCAAGCTAGAAGAAAGAGATATCTGAACTAAGCTTGAGTATTTCCTCTCTAAGAACCTTGGGGGGAACGGAAGAAAAGAGGCGAAACAAACTAGGGCAGAAATAATTCTGGTGAGTCCAGTGACTTTAACAATATAATCATTAAAGTAACATGATAAGAACATAAACTGGAAAGCAAGAAATGACTGTAGAATAAACAGGCAAGACAAAACAGACAAGATGAACAAGATATAACATTGATTGCGCTTCTAATCACTACAGGATAATTACTACACTGCACCAATGCTAGTAACACCATATCATTACTAGTTACACCGCACCCTTACTAGTCCCATACTAAAAGTCGATCCCTCTTACTAATCATGATAATGGTAGTTTCTTGTACTCCTAGCTGCTATCGTAGGTGCCCCTTTTTGCTTCTATCCCCACGAGTTGTACCCACTACCTTCCTTGTTTGACCGGCTCCCTAACTCGCACGCATTTATTACTTGTGTCATTCGACCTCGCTTATATGTATTCATCACTTGTATCATCCGGGCCCTCTTGTATCTAGATACCTGTGCTGGCCCCATCATGGGGTGTATCAATTCCCATGATGGCAAACATACACGATTCAAGATGCACAGTGTATACTACTGATGGCCAGTGCCTTCTTTTTCAACTCTGGAGCAAGTGCACGCCCATTCTCCGTCGGAACCTACACTGTTGCACCACCCGCCGCTATTTTGACCGCATATAATCAGCCCAGTAACTGTGCCCCACCCTGCCTAGCTCGGGGTACCATGATACATCTATGTGGGTTACTGCTGAAATGGGTCCCCGTTATTAGGGTTTCCTAATCAACATGTTATAATGGTTAAGTGTTCTCAATTTAACTTAACCCCCCACCCATTTGCTTAATTAACATGTTGTACTGGTTAAGTTTTGCCTATTCATATGTTACTTAACCTTCTTACTGATTCACGCATGTTTATTTAATGGTTAAGTTTGTGGGCCTATATATACTTATATTACCCACTTACCCAAGATTTACTTAACCCTTCCCCTTATCATGTCCATATTTATTATTGGTTAAACTTGCCTTAACCCTATCCACTTTGTTCATGTAATATTGGTTAAGTTGTCTACTTGTCCATGCTAACTTAACCCACCCCACCTAACATGTTGTATTGGTTAAGTGTCACCTATTCATATGTTACTTAACCTTTCCATTCTTAGCATGTTTGTCTCTTAGCTTTAATTTATTCGTTAAAGCAACAACCTCTCACATTAGAACTGTTGTTTGCGGTTGCTGGATGTGCCGGGCGGTTTCGGGCAGACTTCTACCGCAAACTCATTCTAACCTCGGGTTTTTGGGCTTAATGCGCTAACCTCTCACACTAGATCTATGTTGTTGCGGTCGCTGGATGTGCCGGGCGGTTCCCGGCAGTCTTACACCGCAACTTAATCTAACTCGGGTTAGGAACGTTCATCTTTTAGCCAATTTACATATTTACCATTCACGTCCAAGTTTATATGTAAATTATCCATAAGTGTGGTCAATACAAGTTATGCCACATTTTCTAGTTATGCCCAAAATTAATTATATGATTACAACCCCTTTTTATGCCAATTACATAATATTCAACCTTTACCTAAACTTTTCCCCACCATTCCCATGTCGTTCGTACGTATAGTTCATGTGATACGTTAGGCTCGCAATTACCCCAACTCATAAAAAAAAGGAAAAAGGGAAGAAACACATGACATCATAACTGGCATAAACAATATAGATCTAAGATGGCATAAATCTAGTAAACATATAAAAATAGATGCAATCAACATATTGAGTGTGACCTAGCATGGATCTAAACATAAACTTGCACGGATTTAAACATTTGAACATATAGTTTTACACATATGGACTGATATGGATCTAATCATATAAACATGTAGATCTAAACATATGAACATATAGTTCTAAACATATGGACTGATATGGATCTAATCATTTAACATGTAGATCTAAACATATGAACATATAGTTCTAAAAATATGGACTGATATGGATCTAATCATATAAACATGTTGATCTAAACATATGAACATATAGTTATAAACATATGGACTAATATGGATCTAATCATATAAACATGTAGATCTAAACATATGAACATATAGTTCTATATGTATGGACTGATATGGATCTAATCATATAAACATGTAGATCTAAACATATGAACATATAGTTCTAAACATATGGATTGATATGGTTCTAATCATATAAACATGTAGATATAAACATATGAACATATAGTTCCAAACATATGGACTGATATGGATCTAATCATATAAACATATAGATCTAAACACATGAACATATAGTTCTAAACATATGGACTGATATGGATCTAATCATATAAACATGTAGATCTAACCATATGAATATATAAAATATGATCTTACATGTATGAACATGACATGCATATAATCTTTCATAACTTGCATAGATCGAGCAAACTTGCATACATATCTTGCATATGTAATTAGGCATATGAATTAACATAGAACATAACTTGCATATAATGAATCAAATCAAGCATAAGTCAAAACATAGTTTGCAAAGACATAAACTTTATATGATTAACAAACATTTTCATACAGTCCAATTTATAACTCATCACAATTACGTTTAAACAATTATCTTGTGAGAGTAACTGCACTCACAGAAAATGGATCTTGAATTCTGGGATCTGATTTCTGAAGTTGCTAAGCTAATCCGTTGATGTGGGCGTTGATTCGGTCATTGTTGTTCTAGAATTCCTTTTTGCAATTCCTAGGCTTTGAATCTTTATCTTTTTATCTTTAGTCTAGAAATTTGATTTGTTATGGTGGCGGTTAGGTTAGTTTGTAGATGATTAGCATGATGGCTTCATAGTTTAGGGTTGTGAGGTCTAGAGTTGAGGTTTGGGGTGATTATATAGAAATTTAGGATTAATATGGGCCTTTAGGTCAACTTATGATTCATCTAAGCCATACAAATCATCATGATACAAAGACACCTCACCAGACCAATCAAATAAAGCCACATTAGACTAATACAAGAAAAAACGTCATCCAACCAACCAAAAAGGGCCACGTTCAAAAAAACAATCCTTGGCCAACAAAAATGCGCCACGTGTGCCACATGATGCGCAGCAGCAGGGTGTTGACACCTACGCGTCATATATATATATATATATATATATATATATATATATATATATATATATATCTTTTTAGCTATCTTTCCAATTAACCATTTTCACACTAAACCACTTTTTGAACTGCGTTCACACTATGCCACTTTCTAGCCATTTCCCTAAAACAAAAATATGGCGCTGGCGAGGACCGAACTCTATACCTCTTGTATGCAAGTCACATGTTCTAACCAAATGAGCTACTAAGTCTTTTGCTTACAAACCTTAGAATAATGCTAAACATTATTCTTTTCTCATTCCTGTTTTTCTTGTTTTGCTGCAATATTTAATTTAAAGATATCTTTTTCATCCTAAATCGGTTTTCTGCAAACCATAGGTCTAAATTGACTAGAAAATCGCCACGAACGCAATGATGATAATTTCGTGAGCAAATTCCCGAAGCTCTTCAAATTTTTCTTTTTATTTGTTTTATCTATTTAATTGTTCGCATGCGTTTCTTTGCATTTCATGTATTGCACTTAATTTTTTCCTTCATTTCACTACATGAACTTATTACATGAAATATTTATTGTCATTATTTAATTTTTCTCTTAAATATATCCATGTACATAATATATATACATATTTCCACATTTTCAATTTCATTAAAAATGCGGGGTGTTACAGTGCAGCACCGCTTTGCAGCCTATTCTGCAATCTTGTCAGTATTGCCAGATAGTTCTGAAATGCGGCATTCATAACTCTATAACCGCCTCTAAGTGATCCCCATGTTCTACTCATCGCTTCCAACGAATTGTAAAACTCTGCAACTCTTTCCCAAAATTTCTGACCTTTCATATTATTACCAATAATGTTGTCCTATGAAATGCGTATCCACGATCTAGCAAGTGAAACGTACTGCTCGGAAGTAAACTTACATTGTTTTTTCTTCCATCCGCTGCTGCTCCTTCGCCTTCAGCATGTTCATCCTCAATTTCTTCTAATCTGGGATCCGCCTCCGATTCAACTTTGGTTTGGTGCCGTTTACTGAAAATGCCGCTTAAAGACTTCCACTTCGTCTTCTTTTGGTTATATTCGGGACTGAGAGATGCAAAGTATTCTTGATTACATTCTTCAGAATTTGTAATATTCGCATCCTCGTTTGCATTTTCTTCCTCTGCCTCCTCTGTTGAAGTTTCAACATTTTCTTCGTTACTAGGAGAGACATACCCGTATGAAAACTGTCTTTGCAGATTTTGCATACATTCACGAACCTCGGTCTGTTGCGGAGTTAGGTGAGGTTGTTGACTTTGATCGGTCTGCATCATCATTGACATATACGACGAATGATCGTCGAACACGCCTACCACGGGTCGTCATTGGTAAAACTGTGGCAGAGCGGTAGAATGGATGGGAGGAAAATTAGGAGGAGCGAGCGGTTGGTAAGGTGGTCGGTATGCATAATTTGAATACGACGAGTAGCCATATTCGTGAGATGGCTGCAACGATTGCTGCTGTTGGACTGAACGTTGCATGGCATATGATGACAAGTGCGGTTGGGAGTTGCGTTTCTTCTTGATTATAGTTTTTTTTTCAATTCACTTGGGTGCCGAAGTAGACATTTTCTTGGTTGTAGAAGTTGAAGTTGAGAAGGTGGTGTGGTTGTGTGGAAGAAGAAGGAGGTAAATTGGTATATAGGGGAGGGAATGCACTAGCCGTTGGGGTGCAACGGCTATAAAATATAATGTCAAAGGGTTTGCCGTTATAAGTTTATAACGACAAACTCTTTGTCGTTATAAACTTATAACGGCAAAGAGTTTGCCGTTATAAACTTATACCGGTAAACACTTTGCCGTTACATCCACCAACCCTTGTCCAGTGCAACAGCCACCAACAAGCTCCAGAGCAGCCACAGACTAGCCACGGGTGACAGAACAAGCCACACCTGCTTGCTTCATGTCTTGTTTAGTAATTGAACAAGCCACTGTTGGTTGTGCTCTTAGAGCGTTAAACTCCTCTTCTATTCATGGAAAATAAGCGATGTCTGCCACCCTAGATGAACTTTAGATTGTCTAACATCCGTGAATGTATGGTCCCCAAAGTATAATATTTTCATCGCCACGAATGCTAAGAAACATCTCTACCATTTGTGCACTACCTCTTGAGTATTACCTGCATGAAGTCACCTTAAAGCATGGGATCATTAGTCCGTCGCTTGAGACAGCCTCGTATAAAGGGTGTGACATCTGGAAAATTTTAGGCTTCCTTGCTGAGACTATAACTATATCGAAAAGCTTGCGCCAGGACATACCATTAGGTAGAAACCGATTCAATTCATGGTTCATCATTTTATTAGTGTAATGATAGTCAGAGTTGCTAATTAGTAGCAACCTCTTTCCTGCCTCTTTTTGGTCTAGAAGAGTCAAAGGCAATTCTAGATCAGGCTCCACAAACCACTCAGGTTTAGCCATAATCTCACCCTTAAGTTGACATTCTACATGCGCTCTAAAATGAGCTTTAGAAATAGCCTTGAAAAGTGTAACACCCCGCCTCCGCTAGGGTCACTCGCAAAGGAATGCACTAGCTTTAGAGGGGCATTATTGGTAAACATGCACAGAAATATCACAAGACAGAACATATAAAATAGCGGAAGTAAAATCAAACTTTCATAACATGAATAAATAAGGTCTAAAGCCTTTTACATCAGAGTACATCAAAACCTGTCTTGCAATAGTAAAGAAGCATAAAGACATTTTCATAAATTATTCCCCAAGTAAAAACAGTAAAGTAGCCATAGCCAAGAGAAGTCCAAGCCATCCATGATGACCTTCAAGCAGAAGAAGTCCGAACTAAACTGCATTGTTTCCTCCCTGTAACCTGGGGGGGGAAACGGAAGAAAAGAGGCGGAACAAAACGGGTCAGTCAAAAAGACTGAGTAAGTCCTATCTACTTCCAGTATAAAAACAGGTAAAGGTAACATGACATGCATAAACTGAAAGTAAACATAAGGATAACTACAAGATAGATAAACCAGGGTAGCCGGTTGAACTACTGCGGCAAGGTAAACTAAGGTATCATGATAAACTACGGTGTTATGATAAGTCAAGGTATCACATCGTCAGACTTCTATCGAGTACATTATCCCAAGGTATCTGCCCCGTCTAACATCCCATGGTATCTATTATGTATATTAGTTCTAACATGTATATTTGCTCTGCACCCTCCATACTAGTATCCCAGCCTTGTTATGTGTTAACCATGAATGTCCCTTACTCAAAGTCGTGTAATGGTCCATGTCAACCTAATATATCGCATATATAGGTTACTCAAATCATATGTTTCTTTCCATGTATATAAATTCAGTCCTTTGCCGTACCTCGTACGGGCTTCCTCATGTCGTATTATCCTTGAAATCGTTTGGACTGTCACCCTTGTTCTAGCTAGGCTCTACCATATGAATCATCGTTTGAACTGCTAGGACTTACGCCACCTAGCACCACTAGGGATTACGCTTACCTATTTCACGCTTTCGTATTTCGGTTTGGGTTAAACCACCTAGGCCACTAGGGATTACGCTAACCCTCAACCGCGCCCTTTTTCCCACGCATTCATCGTGAATCGTTTTTCTATAACTGTATGCACATGTATCACATCGTGCCATCCGAGTCCTGTCACAGGGCAAAACAAGAAATACAGGACTCGGTCGGGAGCTTTAGATTTATCTGCCGATGCAGATACTAAGGTCTGCTTTTCTACACGTGGCTATGGTCCCACGAGACCCCTCCCTCAACTAGTGAAAGGCAACACAAGAGAAAATCTTGCATGAGAACTACACTCCGGCCAGCCCACATCCTACGGCCTACCTCACCCATAATTAGATAGCAATTATGGTCTGTTGGGTGTTCCCTGCCTTTCCGTACGTACACGCTTGACTCAAGATGGTAGATGATCGACGAACTTGCTATCTAGGGCACTATCATGTATTCGTTGACTCACTGCTATCCATCCCAGTCTTTAGGTCGCTCGTATAGCAACCAAGGCATACTCTTGGTTCTTCTAACGCAGACCTTAACCTCTTGTGAGCCCAGGATGATCATCTGCGACCTCACAGAGGGATACCAAGAATATCCTCACGTTCCCCGAAGCCGCTGCTTCGTTACCCAGTTTGTTGGAGCCTTTATCTAAATCAGATAGCCTGCTCCTACACGTATACTTAAACGATGACCTACCGTATCGGGTTATTCATCTATCTAAGAGGTGGTCCAAATTTCCTTGGCTAAGAATTATTACTTAGTTTCCCTTAACTAAGGTTTACCACTTAGCCTTATTTCCATAATCCTTGTTAACTATGGTTATTTACCTAATCCTCCGAATTAGGGTTTATCTAATGGGTTAAGGGTCACTTAAGTTCCTAACTTAGCCCGTCTACAAACCATGTCAAAATTGGCTAAGTATCCAAGTCCAAGACTTAACCCTACAAACCAGGTGTCAAGTTGGCTAAGTATATTAAGCAATCCATAACTTAACCTCGTCTAATTACCATTTTAGATTGGTTAATTATATAAATTAACTTGACCTTGTCAAATTACCGAGTCAAATCGGTCAAGCGTATTCAAGTGATTCGTGACTTAGCCTTATCATGTTTTCACGTTAGATTGGTTAAGTATAGATTAACTTAACCTCGTCAAATTAACGAGTTAGATTGGTTAAGTATAGGTCACTTAACCTCATCAAATCATCGTGTTAAATTAGTTAAGTGTTTAACTTAACCCCATTAAATTACCAAGTTGGATTAATTAAGTCCAGGCTAACTTAACCCCATCCGATTACCATGTTCAGATTAGTTAAGCCTAATCTTAACCCCATCCATTAACTGTATTATACAGTTAAGTGTCATTAAGAAAATTTACTTAACCTTATCACGTTATCGTGTTGGATTGATTAAGTGTCGGTTGACTTAATCCCGTCCACTAGTCGTATAAAAATGGTCAAGTGTCATTAGGCAAATCAAGTTACTTAACCTACCCAAGCTTATCATGTTTTGTTAAGTATCATTAGCCTAATCAAATTACTTAACCCATTTGTCCATATCATATTTGGTTAAGCCTCATTAATCAAATTAACTTAACCCTATTATGTGGCATTAATTTAATTAATGCACCCTCAACCTCTCACATTAGACCTTGTTGTGGTTACTAGTTAAGCCGGGCGGGTCCGGGTAGATTTACACCACAACCTAGTCTAACCTCGGGTCTTAAGCGCGACATGACCAACTTCTCACATTGGGTCCTATTGTCTGCAACTACTAGTTAGGCCGGTCGGTTCCGGGTAGTTTTACGTTGCAAACTCAACCCAACCTCGAGTTGGCCACACTTATATAAGTTCATCATGTTTCCAAAACATGTTACAAGTTTTCAAGCATTTGGGTAGACCTAACTTAATAGGTAAATTCCCAAAGGGTAGACCTAACTTAATAGGTAAATTCCCAAGCTCATGTTTTTATGCATATTTACATGTTAACTTACATGCTATATTCAATGTTGCATGTTGTCATGTTATACCCATTTAACCCAAATCATGTTTCACATCATATTTCATGGAACTTCAAGTTAAGTTTCTCATGTATATTCACGCTCGTCTAACCTAACCCCAAAACGTGTTTCCAACGTAAGTATAGACGAGTCAACATAGTAGGAATACTATGACTACAAATTGGCCTCGAACATGCATATTATCAAAAAGGGTTTGGCCATAAACATGCACAACTTAAAAGAGGGGATTGGCCACGAGCATGCATAATCTCATAAAGGATTTGGCCACAAACTTGCATGTTAGCATAAGGGGTTTGGGTTCATAAACATGCATAAGCCCCAAAATCTTGTCTTAGCCAATGTTTCACAAGTAAAGTGGTTCCTAAAGGTTCATGCTAGCATTTCATGCATAAAGATCCAAACTTGCAAGTTAAACTAGGTTATGCATAGCATGAGAGGCATGATTAAGTCACTCACATGGCCTAAAATCATAAACATGAACACAAGAGGCAAGGTAAGGTTCATATAGGTTCGCATAATCATGTTTAGCCTCATTTTATCCCATGTCATTATCAAAACTACCGTTTCCATCTAAAAGTAGCTAGAACTTACATAGTTAGGCCTAGGGAAAGGAGCATGAATCATCTTGGCTAAGAAAGGTGCCTCCTTTGTAGAAGAATCGTCATGGAACTCGCATAGAAATGTTGATTTGGCCTTGATTTGGTGTAGCAAGCTTGCACCTTTTGATTTGAACTTAATTTGAGTGCATAGGCTCTAGGGATTTGAGATGGAGGCCATGATCACTTTGCATTTGGGCAGCACTTCGTGGAGAGGGTGAGTTATGAGGGTTTAGGGGGGGCTTAGGGGTGTTTTTATAGAGATTAGGATAGTTTTAGGCCCTTAGATTAACCCTAGGATAGATTAGGACCATCAGATCTCGGAAGCTTCCAGAACCAGCCCAAGAACAAGACCAGGTGAGACAAGCAGGTGCGCCAGGCAGCTTGCCCCGGCCACCCCCTGTCGACAGGCAAGTCGACAGGGCTGTCGACTTGGTCTGGGCCCAAGTCGACAGGCCTGTCGACAGCCCTGTCGACATGGCCTAGGCGGGGAAACTTCCCGCCTAGCCCCAGATCTGATTTCCAAAACTGTTTCCGAAATTCAAATTCCCAGAAATCTTCTTTGGGCCTTAACCGGGTCATACAGACTCCGATTTTCGAAAACTCGGACTCTATTTCGCGTATTTTTCCGAGACGAACGCAATGACATAGCCCGTTTTACTTGATTCAGAATTTAAAATTAAATTCTGCCTTGATTCTCGTTTTAACATGTTATTGAAATACGGGTTGTTACATTCTCCCCACCTTTTAGGATTTCGTCCTCGAAATCTCTAAGTTAGGAAGAACATATCCTACCATCCATCATCTACTCAAAACATCATCCACAAGCAACCATTGTCCTTAGATGATTTCTAATGCTGTATGAATATATGAAAAACGTGTGTGTACATGTTCCTTAGCTAATGCTAATGATCAGGCCTGAATAATCTTTCTAATGCAAAATATGTATAGTGCCATGAATCCAACATGTATGCAAATAGTCCTAGTCATATAGATATTATATGCGTGCACAAACATTCATCCATATGCAACGTCCACATGGTAACACATTCAATTTCATCCATAAACAAGTATAAATACTCGTGCATATGCAATATGAAATGTGACCGAGTCGAGCTAATATCTAATGTAAATTCGCGCATCCACGAGCAACCACTTGCAACCATTTGCAACCATATCAACCATAACATGTTTCAAATACATGTTTACATCCATAGGGTTCTACCTAGGATTCCCTGAAACAGGGTCGAGAAGATAAACAAGACAAACTCCTTATGGGGTTTGTAACAGAAAATAGGACCGAGAGGATGTACACAAAAGATAGCCTACAAGTAAGCTCTACAGAAAACAGGGATCAAGGATATACTCCCAAAAAGAGATATCATGCGCGTATCTAGTCTTTGACCATCAAAGTCGTATTTCCTTGAGCTCAATTCCATTGTGCCTTGACCGTCCTTTAACTTCGCGATTTCGTAGCTTCTTGATTCCTATTTCCAAGGTGTGAGTGGAACTCATTTCCCTGCCGCCTCTCGTTTCACTTATTCTTTCCCTAGTGTGCTTGGCTCAAACATATCTGCGTACTCATGCAAGCTCTCCAAAATTCACCAGTGAATTCTGGATCTCGTTTTCCGATGCCAATCCATGTTGCCAAGAGTTCTTACTAGGGTGATTCCCATAACTCATGCATAATCGAAACGAACCATCCGCCTTAGCGGCGAATCCTATTTGAACGGATTACCAACAAATGCATCCCGGGATTCTAGGTAACTAACCATGACAGAACCCAAAAAGGTTACACGATACTTCAAGGGTATTACCAAAGCAAGCCAAGAGTCTAACTACCCTCCTTCTAAAACCGAGAGTGGCACCCCTTACTGGATAACCACTTCATCCCTAGAATCCATCCACAACTTATAAACATAAGCATTATTTCCAAGCTCAACACTTGATATAGACATTCTCAAATCCAAACAAGCCATGAGTAAATGGACCGATCTTCCAATAGGACTTGAGACAAAAACGGGATCCTCTACTACGCTAGTACTAAGGTGCAGAGACTCAACTACCGAAGCGGACTTAAAAGATGCGGTGATCAAAACAAAGTCCCGACAGGATGATAGAGAAGAAAAGCTAAACCTTTAACAAGATCGTTACCCTCCTTCTGAGGTACCCTAGAAATGAGAGCATACTACTGCCCTCCTGATGATCTTGTCCTTGTCCCATGATACTTAACTATCCGTCCCGTTCCACCATGCCAAAGGTACTCTCTCGTCATGGGTTTCATTGTTCATCTTTCTCTCTCATTCTGAGTTGAGCCATACCAACAAGTTGCTCATCCTTAAACTCGTATCCTTTATCCTCTTTCTCACTATCCTTTCTTATAACGCGGCCACTGGTCTCCTGAGAACAGCCTCTATCGCAGGGAAAGCACTTTCGAAGATAGAAAAGACTAGTCGCAGTTAAAACCACTGTGACTACAGATGGAGGAAAGAAAGGAAAAGAGATTCAATCAAGGAAACCAGGATAGTGCTAATGGCCTTTGGGGAATAGCCTTTTTCTTTTTAAAAGAAAATTTTCTTGAAAAATGCTTCTTTATAAACGATTTTCAAATAGTTTTCAGAAGGTCTTTAAAAACTTTTGCCCAGTCTGGTAACCTTCTGCTCTGATACCAAATGTAACACCCCGCCTCCGCTAGGGTCACTCGCAAAGGAATGCACTAGCTTTAGAGGGGCATTATTGGTAAACATGCACAGAAATATCACAAGACAGAACATATAAAATAGCGGAAGTAAAATCAAACTTTCATAACATGAATAAATAAGGTCTAAAGCCTTTTACATCAGAGTACATCAAAACCTGTCTTGCAATAGTAAAGAAGCATAAAGACATTTTCATAAATTATTCCCCAAGTAAAAACAGTAAAGTAGCCATAGCCAAGAGAAGTCCAAGCCATCCATGATGACCTTCAAGCAGAAGAAGTCCGAACTAAACTGCATTGTTTCCTCCCTGTAACCTGGGGGGGAAACGGAAGAAAAGAGGCGGAACAAAACGGGTCAGTCAAAAAGACTGAGTAAGTCCTATCTACTTCCAGTATAAAAACAGGTAAAGGTAACATGACATGCATAAACTGAAAGTAAACATAAGGATAACTACAAGATAGATAAACCAGGGTAGCCGGTTGAACTACTACGGCAAGGTAAACTAAGGTATCATGATAAACTACGGTGTTATGATAAGTCAAGGTATCACATCGTCAGACTTCTATCGAGTACATTATCCCAAGGTATCTGCCCCGTCTAACATCCCATGGTATCTATTATGTATATTAGTTCTAACATGTATATTTGCTCTGCACCCTCCATACTAGTATCCCAGCCTTGTTATGTGTTAACCATGAATGTCCCTTACTCAAAGTCGTGTAATGGTCCATGTCAACCTAATATATCGCATATATAGGTTACTCAAATCATATGTTTCTTTCCATGTATATAAATTCAGTCCTTTGCCGTACCTCGTACGGGCTTCCTCATGTCGTATTATCCTTGAAATCGTTTGGACTGTCACCCTTGTTCTAGCTAGGCTCTACCATATGAATCATCGTTTTAACTGCTAGGACTTACGCCACCTAGCACCACTAGGGATTACGCTTACCTATTTCACGCTTTCGTATTTCGGTTTGGGTTAAACCACCTAGGCCACTAGGGATTACGCTAACCCTCAACCGCGCCCTTTTTCCCACGCATTCATCGTGAATCGTTTTTCTATAACTGTATGCACATGTATCACATCGTGCCATCCGAGTCCTGTCACAGGGCAAAACAAGAAATACAGGACTCGGTCGGGAGCTTTAGATTTATCTGCCGATGCAGATACTAAGGTCTGCTTTTCTACACGTGGCTATGGTCCCACGAGACCCCTCCCTCAACTAGTGAAAGGCAACACAAGAGAAAATCTTGCATGAGAACTACACTCCGGCCAGCCCACATCCTACGGCCTACCTCACCCATAATTAGATAGCAATTATGGTCTGTTGGGTGTTCCCTACCTTTCCGTACGTACACGCTTGACTCAAGATGGTAGATGATCGACGAACTTGCTATCTAGGGCACTATCATGTATTCGTTGACTCACTGCTATCCATCCCAGTCTTTAGGTCGCTCGTATAGCAACCAAGGCATACTCTTGGTTCTTCTAACGCAGACCTTAACCTCTTGTGAGCCCAGGATGATCATCTGCGACCTCACAGAGGGATACCAAGAATATCCTCACGTTCCCCGAAGCCGCTGCTTCGTTACCCAGTTTGCTGGAGCCTTTATCTAAATCAGATAGCCTGCTCCTACACGTATACTTAAACGATGACCTACCGTATCGGGTTATTCATCTATCTAAGAGGTGGTCCAAATTTCCTTGGCTAAGAATTATTACTTAGTTTCCCTTAACTAAGGTTTACCACTTAGCCTTATTTCCATAATCCTTGTTAACTATGGTTATTTACCTAATCCTCCGAATTAGGGTTTATCTAATGGGTTAAGGGTCACTTAAGTTCCTAACTTAGCCCGTCTACAAACCATGTCAAAATTGGCTAAGTATCCAAGTCCAAGACTTAACCCTACAAACCAGGTGTCAAGTTGGCTAAGTATATTAAGCAATCCATAACTTAACCTCGTCTAATTACCATTTTAGATTGGTTAATTATATAAATTAACTTGACCTTGTCAAATTACCGAGTCAAATCGGTCAAGCGTATTCAAGTGATTCGTGACTTAGCCTTATCATGTTTTCACGTTAGATTGGTTAAGTATAGATTAACTTAACCTCATCAAATTAACGAGTTAGATTGGTTAAGTATAGGTCACTTAACCTCATCAAATCATCGTGTTAAATTAGTTAAGTGTTTAACTTAACCCCATTAAATTACCAAGTTGGATTAATTAAGTCCAGGCTAACTTAACCCCATCCGATTACCATGTTCAGATTAGTTAAGCCTAATCTTAACCCCATCCATTAACTGTATTATACAGTTAAGTGTCATTAAGAAAATTTACTTAACCTTATCACGTTATCGTGTTGGATTGATTAAGTGTCGGTTGACTTAATCCCGTCCACTAGTCGTATAAAAATGGTCAAGTGTCATTAGGCAAATCAAGTTACTTAACCTACCCAAGCTTATCATGTTTTGTTAAGTATCATTAGCCTAATCAAATTACTTAACCCATTTGTCCATATCATATTTGGTTAAGCCTCATTAATCAAATTAACTTAACCCTATTATGTGGCATTAATTTAATTAATGCACCCTCAACCTCTCACATTAGACCTTGTTGTGGTTACTAGTTAAGCCGGGCGGGTCCGGGTAGATTTACACCACAACCTAGTCTAACCTCGGGTCTTAAGCGCGACATGACCAACTTCTCACATTGGGTCCTATTGTCTGCAACTACTAGTTAGGCCGGTCGGTTCCGGGTAGTTTTACGTTGCAAACTCAACCCAACCTCGAGTTGGCCACACTTATATTGTCTAAGTTCATCATGTTTCCAAAACATGTTACAAGTTTTCAAGAATTTGGGTAGACCTAACTTAATAGGTAAATTCCCAAAGGGTAGACCTAACTTAATAGGTAAATTCCCAAGCTCATGTTTTTATGCATATTTACATGTTAACTTACATGCTATATTCAATGTTGCATGTTGTCATGTTATACCCATTTAACCCAAATCATGTTTCACATCATATTTCATGGAACTTCAAGTTAAGTTTCTCATGTATATTCACGCTCGTCTAACCTAACCCCAAAACGTGTTTCCAACGTAAGTATAGACGAGTCAACATAGTAGGAATACTATGACTACAAATTGGCCTCGAACATGCATATTATCAAAAAGGGTTTGGCCATAAACATGCACAACTTAAAAGAGGGGATTGGCCACGAGCATGCATAATCTCATAAAGGATTTGGCCACAAACTTGCATGTTAGCATAAGGGGTTTGGGTTCATAAACATGCATAAGCCCCAAAATCTTGTCTTAGCCAATGTTTCACAAGTAAAGTGGTTCCTAAAGGTTCATGCTAGCATTTCATGCATAAAGATCCAAACTTGCAAGTTAAACTAGGTTATGCATAGCATGAGAGGCATGATTAAGTCACTCACATGGCCTAAAATCATAAACATGAACACAAGAGGCAAGGTAAGGTTCATATAGGTTCGCATAATCATGTTTAGCCTCATTTTATCCCATGTCATTATCAAAACTACCGTTTCCATCTAAAAGTAGCTAGAACTTACATAGTTAGGCCTAGGGAAAGGAGCATGAATCATCTTGGCTAAGAAAGGTGCCTCCTTTGTAGAAGAATCGTCATGGAACTCGCATAGAAATGTTGATTTGGCCTTGATTTGGTGTAGCAAGCTTTCATCTTTTGATTTGAACTTAATTTGAGTGCATAGGCTTTAGGGATTTGAGATGGAGGCCATGATCACTTTGCATTTGGGCAGCAATTCGTGGAGAGGGTGAGTTATAAGGGTTTAGGGGGGGCTTAGGGGTGTTTTTATAGAGATTAGGATAGTTTTAGGCCCTTAGATTAACCCTAGGATAGATTAGGACCATCAGATCTCGGAAGCTTCCAGAACCAGCCCAAGAACAAGACCAGGTGAGACAAGCAGGTGCGCCAGGCAGCTTGCCCCGGCCACCCCCTGTCGACAGGCAAGTCGACAGGGCTGTCGACTTGGTCTGGGCCCAAGTCGACAGGCCTGTCGACAGCCCTGTCGACATGGCCTAGGCGGGGAAACTTCCCGCCTAGCCCCAGATCTGATTTCCAAAACTGTTTCCGAAATTCAAATTCCCAGAAATCTTCTTTGGGCCTTAACCGGGTCATACGGACTCCGATTTTCGAAAACTCGGACTCTATTTCGCGTATTTTTCCGAGACGAACGCAATGACATAGCCCGTTTTACTTGATTCAGAATTTAAAATTAAATTCTGCCTTGATTCTCGTTTTAACATGTTATTGAAATACGGGTTGTTACAAAAAGTCCCATGTAGTCAAGTGGTCCAAGTTCAGCTGATATTGCTCCTTGATCTAGCCTATCAACCATCTGCATGTACATTACTGCCGACGCAGAGGAAAGAGTATTGAGAAACTCCCATCTACTTTCATTTCGAAGATCAACTAGGTCTCTTCCATAAATCTCTCTTGTTTCTTTAGTTGAAAGCATTTTAGTGCCATGCATAACACGTTTAATATATCCAAATTGATCAGCCTTAACCAAATTTCCCCTCTCTTTGTCCACGATGAGACCTCTGATCACCAAATTAGGATCGAATTCGAGTCCATCCACTGGAAAATCCATGCTCTTAAGATTAATCAGCCCATAATGATAACCACTCCCCTCTCATGCCTGCAAAAATATTCAATCAGTTATTTGAACTTCCATGAACTTCACGACTAACTTATTATACTGAATCAATGTTTAGTCCATATTATATCCAATCACATTAATTGACCTGAGGTTTAGCGTCCTCATGCTGAAAATGCCATGAAGGGAATGTCTTGTTGTAAATGGATTCACTATACCCAATTTACTGAGTAAATTCTCTACTTCTTTTGCTTTAATTTCGGCTATCTTTTCAATTGGACCATCTAATTTCAATTGACCATTTGCACCAAATGCTTCAAGATGCTCTCTTTTCACAATCAAATCACCTTTTGTGCTTTTTCCTAAATAATCAACTTCTGATTTACTTGAAGAAGTGACTGAAAACATGTCATCCGCTATCAACTTCGCATCTACGCTTGCTCTACATCGTAAAAATTTAAACTTATTTCTCCATTTTGGATTCGTGAGCTCCACATTAAAATTTGGCTTGCTAACCAACTTTCTCAAAGGAATTGTGCTCCAATTGACAACTTCCTGAAAATTGCATGACAATTCAACAGATTTCACCAGAGTAATGAATATTTCTGGGTATATTCAGTGTCGGGTTTATGTTGTACAAAGTACTTGATTGAACTACCACTCTGATAAATACCATTAGCTAAATTAGTTAAACTAACCTAGTAAAGGACTAGCTTCAAATGTGACTGGTAACATGATTTTCAATCAGAAAAAAAAAATTGTATAGTTAAGTATGAAACAAAATAGTACCTCTTGATGTTGAGATATTTGTCAATTCATGAAGAATTGCATTTTTGGAAATTTGTTTAATGAGCATATAAGATCCATGTTTTTTCACATAACTAGGTTCTCATAAGAAACTGTAGAGAAAATCACACTAACATGCAACATAAACCAATTATATTAGTACGGTTTAGAATTTTGAACACAACAAATGAGAAATTTATAATATATTTACATCAGTAGGCAGTTTGTGCTTATAAAAATTTCATGTAACATTTTGAGGTGCATTAATGTCTTAGTTATCTGTTATGGCACCAGCCAAGATGAATAGTACTAGAGCCAATACACAATAGGTTACACCTGTTACTACCAAAACTCCGAAACAAGCTGATGGTGAAGGGGTATCGGATGACCACAAGCACATTGGAATTCTTCAAAAGCAAGAGTCCAAGAATAGAAAGAACTAAAAGTAGGAAAGAACGATCCGAGGACTGCATCAACCAACACATTCTTGGGAAGAAGGAGCTCAAAATTTATAACATACCGGCATATTATATCTGGCAAGGTATATCCGGTAGGATATACCCGGCAGGGGAATCTTGCAGCGAAAGGTCATCCAAGTAGAAGCTAAGAAAGACGGGAGGAAGGGGCTCCACAAATTGAAACCCGAATGGACGGATGGGCTGTCGGTACTAACCTGCTCAATACCAATACATCAAGAAGTGAAAACGTCAAAAGTATCAAATTATAAATACATAAAGATTATCTGGAACTAGCTTCTGAAACATCGACTGCATAAATACCAAAAGGTCACATTTGATAGACAATAAGAAAATCACATGGAGATGTCTTCCGTATGATTAGGCTATACCCGAAGGCTTCACCGAAAGGCCAACTGGAACCCCGGAAGGGATACAAGTTATCTATACTAGTCTACTTAGTACATACCTCAACAGTGGTTCCGAACCAACAGCTATCTACATACATCATAAGGGAAAGCTCCTCTAAGTGTTCATGGGAAAACCGAAAGCCTACATCCAGAAGCTTATAACCATGAGCATATAACCGAGAGCTCATATCAATCTCAAAGAAGCCTCAACTGACCAGAAACTTCACTACAGAAGCTATAATCAGTACCATAAAGCGGTTGGAAGCTAAAGCACCTGGGACTGAAGGAAAAAGCGGCCTACAGAGGTTCCTGCAGGCCCAACGGCCCAACAGCAGAAGGTGCCTCGAATTCTCTATAAATAAGACCCCAGAGGTCACATTTTGAGGATGATTTTTCTCATTCTAATTCTTATACTCTTTGCTCTAGAGTAAACCCTAATCCTTATATCAATTGGGGGTTTATCTTATTCTACTTGTATTCTAAAGAAAGGTCAATAAAGAGTGAGTTAATACTTATGATATTTCTTTGTGAATTTACTATGATATTTCCTAGTCATTATTTCCGCAGTTTATTGTTTGTTTCCTACACATACATGAACCTTCGACCAAGCCTTTCTGCAGGTCAAGTGAAACACCCCTTCCCACAAGTTTAAACCCTTCCTACAAGCTTAGACCCTTCAACAAGCTTAGCATTGAACCCTTTCCTACCATCCATTAAGTCCTTATCAAGGGTTCATCCTGCTTGGATAACTGATGGTTCTTGAATCGCTTAAGCATGATACTCACCCCGTGGAGTGAAGAGTAACTATTCTTTCTAATTCTAGACCTTGATATCTAGGAAACGGTTAGCTAACTCAGACTTGCAAAGGCTAAACAAACAATTTTTCTATTAGGTCCATTTCCATATACCTATCTGCGGTGTTTATGAAAAATATCATTTACATTTTGGCGCTAGAAGGAGGGATTGAACCTCCAATCCTTTGGTTAAACCTACCAGATACGTACCTGTGTTGTTCCATCCGGATTGGACTAAGGCTTTGAAAAAGCAATGTTATGGGTAAGAGGTCCCAACAAAAGCCTTCTGGATCTCGAATGGATAAGTCAGAAAACACTGACCCAAGAGTGACAGAAGAATGAAGGTTGAGAGTGGAAGCCTTATGGATAATAAAATGGAAAAGAGAAATAGAACAATATGCTTCTAACACCATGGATTATAGCCTTTCCCACATAGGATAAAACCTAGCACCTCCTCCAAAGGACTCTACATCAAAGGACTTTAACATCTTCTCTCACCTAACGAAAACTCTCCACAAGAAAATCAGAGGAACTGTGCTTGAATAAGAAATAATGAATGATTTCGACCTATTTGCCAACAAATGGTCTGAAAGGATAACACCTCAACCTCAATATATTTTGGGAAGTAGGAACAAATATTTTTGTAAAACAACAAGACTGGGTCATAAAAGGGTTAAGTCCCAGCGGCAAGAAGAGAGGTTTACGCTAGAATTGCACAAGGAATACTACCTTGCCACTTCAATGGAAAATATCTACTTCCTAACTAAACACGAACTCAACTATTAGCCGATCACAACGGAAAAGCCAAAAAACAAAAGGAAAACAGGAGGACCTTTTTGTAATTACCACATGATGAATGGACATGAAACTAACCACTGTAGAACCCTTGAGGAAACGGTCATCAAATTCATCAACCAAGGCCAATTACGAGAGTTTATAAAAAGATCAAATTAAGTTCAATAAAAGTCCTTAGGAAAAGGATTAACAAACATGATCTAGGGTATAGAAAACCCTCCTTTTGAAGCTTAAAGAAACCCAAAAGTAATCAAACGACGAATAGATCAAATCCCTTGTCATCACAAAATTGGTTAGGACAAGGCATCCCCCGGAGGGGATGGTGTGTTAATCTTTCTCCATGCCCAAATCATAGGGATCTAGGTTAAAGCATAAACCTCCATTTCGCACCAGAAATGGTCGTGGCAGTGCATCTAACGTTAGCACGCTCTGCCTCTGCTCGTAGAAGACTACACCCTGTCTCTGCTATGAACTAAGCACTTCCTACCTCTGCTCGTAGAAGAGCACGTCTTACCTCTACTTATGTTCCGCGTTACCCGCAAAAGGGAACGCTGTAACAACCCGTATTTTTTAATAACATGTTATAATGTAAATCAAGGCAGAATTAAATTCTAAAATCTGAATCAAGAGAAACGGGCTGTGCCATTGCATTCGTCTCGGAAAAATACGCGAAATAGAGTCCGAGTTTTCGAAAAACGGAGTCCGTATGACCAAGTTATGGCCCAATGAAGTTTTCAGAAAATTCCAAGCCCGAAAATAGTTCAAATTTGAATTCAGATTCGAATTGCAGACAAGGCAGAATGGGCGGGAACTTTCCCGCCCCAGGCAGGGTCGACACAGGGGTCGACACCTGTGTCGACACAGGGGTCGACACCTGTGTCGACCCCCCCCCAATGGGTCGACACCCATGTCGACCCATGGGTCGACACCCATGTCGACCCATGGGTCGACACCCATGTCGACCCAGGGGTCGACACCCATGTCGACCCAGGGGTCGACCCCCCCGGTCGGACCAGTTTTTCTGGTGCACCATTTGTGACAAGTGAGTCTTGCTCTAGAAGTTTCTGACGGGATTTGACGGACCTGATGTGTTTTAGGGTTAATCCTATGGTCTAAACTAACCTAATCACCTATAAAAAGACCCCTAGACCTAGCCTAAACCCTCATTAATCGTTCCTACAACTAAATGCTGCCCAAATGTTTAATCATGGCCTCCACCCTCTTGTCATAGCCTCAATCTTCATTCATATGAGAGTTCCTAAGCTTGTTTGAGAGTTTCTAAGCTTGATTTAAGGCCAAAGTTCAATCTTTCTTCATCAAAGCAAGGATCTTTTGCTTGCTTCTCAAGGGTTTTCATTGGAGCTTGTCATTTGGGAGTATTTAGAGTTGCTAGTGGCTTCGTCTCAATCTTATTTCATAATAATTATCTTCATAGCATTGTAAGCCCTATACTACTCTTAGATTCTAACTATGAAGTTAAATGTTACATGTTGCAAGTTGAGTTTGGGCCTAAGTATGATATGTGCTTTGATTCTAACATGTTATGCATATGTTTACCCTATGCAAGTTTGTAAAGCTATCACCTTGACTTTGTGCATAGAAAGCTAAGACCTTTGATTTGAAATGTTGTATTATGCAACATGAGAACTCTCATAACCTTTATGATAACTTGCATATAATGTTATATGCGAACTTCTAGTCATCATCCTATGTCATCTAGGACCATGTATCACCTATTCGCTAAGTTTGAATGTTATGCATGTTTTGAGGCTTATAATGTAATATGCAAGTTTATGATCTCTCATAAGCCTTATGTTATCTTGCATATGATGTTATATGCAAATCACTAGCTATCATCCCATGTCATTTATGATCATGTTTCACCTATTTGCTAAAGTTTGATATCATGCATGCTTTGAGGCTTATAATGTAATATGCAAGTTTATGAACACATTTGCCTCATATGCCACCATGTTTAACTTGTGGCCAAACCACCCTTATGCTATTCGATATGTATGAGGCCAAGTCACCTTTTATGCTATCATACATGTTGAGGCCATATGCTAGTATGTTGAACCCCTTTTGGCCTCAAATATCACCATGTTTAGTTTGTGATAGACTTTGCCATCTTATGCCCACCTTGTCATATGGTTACGTTCTCTCTTTGATTTACTTGCGTTAATGTGAATTTACGTGCGATGGGAATACGTTATGGGTAGTTGGGCAAACTCAAATAACATGAGAACATGACTTGAAAATATGACATGAAAGTTTGACATATGTTTATGCTTGAAAACATGGACTCGGACATGACTTCTAGAAAACATGAGAATGGCCAACTCGAGGTTGGGTTGAGTTTGTAGCATAAATCTACCCGGAACCGACCGGCTTAACTAGTGGCTACAAGCAATAGGACCCAATGTGAGTAGTTGGTCATGTCGCACTTAAAACCCGAGGTTAGACTAGGTTGTGGTGTAAAGCTACCCGGACCCGCCCGGCTTAACTAGTAACCACAACAAAGTCTAATGTGAGAGGTTGGGGTGCATTAAGATAATAAATGCCACATGATAGGGTTAAGTCATGGACCACTTGAATATACTTAACCACATGAACATGATGGGTTGATAGGGTTAAGTCAACATGGACACACTTAACCAACCCAATGCTTAGTTGGATAGGGTTAAGTCGTGAACCTTTTTAGGAACACTTAACCAACTTGATACATGGTTTGGATGGGGTTAACCACACTTAACCCACTAGAAAACCCTAATTACGCGGTCCTTCTCAGCAGTAACCCACTAGGGAGTATCGGATACCCTAGGGACTAGGCTAGGGTGGGGCACGATTACTGGGCTGGAGTGTAAGCGACCAAAAAGACGGCAAAAGTAGGTGCGCCATAGTAGATTCCGACGGACCATGGTCGTGCACATTGTCCGGGGATGAAAGACAGACTTGGGCACCAGTAGGTTTTGACTGTGCGTGCTTGTTCCGTGTCAGTGGTTAACACCCTAGGGCCGGATACACCCTAGGGTGGACCTAGCACAGTCGACTACATTTCATGTTTGGACCGTATGACACCGATACACGACGAGTTAGGCTTATAGGGAGCCGATCGACTAGACCGAGTAGTTGGACCTTGATTTAGGTCATCTCATGGGTTTGGGCCAACATTGGGCTAAGGGATCATTTCTTGTTTATACTTGACATGGATTGGAATACTAGTACACACCTGGTGCAACTTAACCTAGTATATGCGATGCCACACTTGATCTATCTTGTTAACTTTTCACCATGCCAGTTATCACCCCATATCTCATCCCTGTTTACATGTTCGGTTAACTTTACTAGTTTTTATACTAATAGTAGATAGGACTTACCAGTCTTTTTGACTGACCCGTTTTCTTTCGCCTCTTTTCTTCTGTTCCCCCCCCCCCCCAGGTTTACAGGGTGGGAACACTGGTACCTAGCTTGGATCTTTAGCTGCTTTTCTGGATAGCTCATGTACGGTTTGGACTTGAGCACGCTATGGCTTTATTCTACCTTGGGGATAGTTACTTTATGATTTTCTTTCCAGTTTTCAGTTGATGTTTCTAGACTTTGTTTTATGGGAAAATAATGACCAAGTACTTTGATGTAACTTGACTATGGTTTTGAAATGTTAGTTTTATCCGCTGCTTTATTTACTCTGTTTTTACTTATATGTTCTGTCTTGTGATATCTGCATGCATGTTTACCTCGTTTAACGCCCCTCCAATGCCAGTGTCCTTGCAAGAGTGGCACTGGCGGAGGTGGGGTGTTACATTTGGTATCAGAGCATAAGGTTTACAAGATTTGAGCAAAAAGGTTTTTAAAACTTACCTTTTGAAAAACTATTTTCAAAACCAATTAAGTATTTTCCAAGAAAAGTCTAGTTATTTTAAAAGGCTATTCCCCAAAAGCCATTAGCACTATCCTTTGTTTCCTCATTCTCAACCTATCTTTTTCTTCGTTTCAGTATGGCCAATAATTTTGCCATCCCAGAGGATGTACCAGTACCTATTTGGTTTAGAAGGTACATGGAGGCAAGGGCGAATGAAGCCGGCCCCGTTGATATTCCTCCTCCTCCTCAGCATACACAAGCGGATTTCGCGGAGCTTTGTAAAGACTTTAAGGCGATGGGTTGCAAGAATTTTGTCGGAACGGAGACTTCTGTGGAGGCAAGAAACTGGTTAAAGGAAACTGAAGACCTCTTTGCTATCTTTGATGTGGAAGATCGTAGGAAAGTTCTGTTGGCGGTATGGCTATTGAAAGGGGAAGCTGCTTATTGGTGGGTAGTCACCACCACTACTAGACCAGTTGAGACTTGGGATGAGTTTAGGAAAAGGTTTGGACTAAGGTTTTTATCATCAGCAGAAGAGAACCTTCAGCTGGAGAGGTTCCTATCACTAAAGCAAGGGGACATGACCGTTAGGGAATATGTGGATAAGTTTAATCAACTTGCTCAGTTCGATCTAGACTTGATTAACACAGCTCAGAAAAAGGCCCTACGCTTTGCTCTAGGATTGAATGAGCCATTGCGCGGTTTGGCCATGTCTCATATACCCATGGGGGCGACCTTCGAAAATTTGGTGAATACGGCCCTACTTCAAGAGGAAGATAAGAGTGACAAGAAGAAGGTCAAGGCAAATAAGTCTCAAGGCAAGAAGATAGACTCCGGGAAAGGAGGAAAGAACGACAACACGTCAAGTAAGAAGAGGAAATGCAACTTTTGTGGGATCAAGGGGCATCTGGCCAAGGATTGCAGGAAGAAGAAGAGGAAGTTAGGCGAGTGTTTTCATTGTGGAGAGTCTGGACACCTTAGCAAGGATTGCCCCAAGAAGCAAGGGCAAGGGCAGAATCAGCGTGCAGGACCTTCTGGAGGGCAAATGCATGCTCTCAACACTGCTCCAGTTCAGGACCGAGGTAGTATTTCTGTAGAAGGCCTTGTTTACATTTCTGATTTTCCTGTTCGCACTTTATTTGATTTTAGTGCATCGCATAGTTTTATTTCTTCTTATCTTGTTTGCACCTTAGTACTAGTCTAGTTGAGGATCCCGTTTGTATTTCAAATCCAATTGGGGGTTTCGCCCATTTATCTATGATTTGTGTGGATTTGAGGATTTCTATCTTTAGCGTAGAATTCATGGGTAATGCTTATGTTCTCGGGTTCATGGGATACGGGTTGATTTTAGGCATGGATTGGTTGTCCAGTTATGGAGCCATTCTCGATTGTGGGCATAGGGTAGTGAGGCTTATGACTCGCCTTGATAATACCCTAGAAATTTCTTGTAACCCTAATGGGTCCCGTCATGTTATGTTTTCTTGAATCCCTCGACTCGTCTTTTGACAATCTTGAATCTGTGAGGGTGGTCCGAGAATATCCTGATGTCTTAGATGAGGTGAAGGGGTTACCCCCTAAACGCGAGATAGACTTCCGTATTTGTCTTGTTGATCATGCCAAGTCAGTTTCATTTCCAGTTAGGCACATGGCCCCTCGTGAAAGAAGAGAGCTTAGTAAGCAAGTCAAGGAGTTGCTTGAGAAAATTTTATTAGGCGAAGCATTTCTGAATGGGGTGCTCCAGTGGTATTCGCTTCGTCTGTGTGTTGATTATCGTGAGTTAAACAAGCTGACAAAGAAGAATAGGCACCCATCACCGAGGATTGATGATCCCTTTGACCAGCTTGTAGGTGCTTCTGTTTTCTCTCAACTCGATCTAGCCGCCGGATTACATCAGCTTAGAGTGGCTGAGGATAGTATTGATAAGACTGCGTTTAGGACTCCAGATGGATTCTTTGAATGGCTTGTTATGCCATTCGGTTTGACTAATGCACCCGCATACTTCGTGGACTTAATGAGTAGGGTGTTTCGGGAGTTCCTTAACAAGTTTGTGGTCGTTTTCGTGGATGATATTCTGATCTTCTCAAATGACGAGGAAGAGCATGCTGCACATCTCAAGGAAGTGATGGATACGCTTAGAGCGCATCAGTTGAAAGCCAAGTTCTCCAAATGCCATTTTTGGAGAAAGGAAGTTCGGTTTCTTAGACATATAGTTTCTAAGCAAGGCATAGCGGTGGATCCCGCGAAAGTGGTTGTGGTTCAAGACTGGAAGACTCCTAGGAATGCAACAGAAGTAAGAAGCTTTCTCGGTCTGGCGGGCTACTATAGGAAGTTCATCAGGGACTTCGCTAAGATTTCGGCCCCTCTTACTAAGTTGACGAAGAAGAACTTAGTCTTTGCATGGGAATTGGAGTGGGAGCCTGCTTTTCAAAGGCTTAAGGGGACTCTTACCATAGCACCAGTTTTAGCTTTACCCGATGGAGGGAAGATGTTTGCCGTGAACACCAATGCACGTGACATGGGATTAGGCGCGGTCCTGATGTAAGGAGAAAGAGTAATATGTTATGGGGTTAGGCAACTCAAAGTTTATGGGAAGAACTACCCCACGCATGATTTGGAGTCGGCGGCGATTGTCTTTGCGCTTAAATCATGGCACCATTATCTTTTGGGCAAGAGATTCGAGTTATATACGGATCACCAGTCGCTCAAGTATCTCTTCTCGCAAAAGGATGTCTATGCTAAGTGTTGAGTTTGGAAGTAGGGATTATGTTTTTGGGCTTTGGGTTGATTCTAGGGATGAAGTGGTTATCCAGTAAGGGTACCATCCTCGGTTTTGAAAGAAGGGTAGTTAGACTCTTGACTTGCCTTGGTAATACTCTCGAAGTCTCGCGTAACCTTTTGAGTTCTGTCAGGATTAGTTACCTAGAATCTTTTGACCCATTTATTGGAAATTAATGATCTATTCGATTAGTGTTCGCGGGTGGTTCATAGAAATCATGTTAATAAGTGCATTTGGCCACATGGATTGGTATTTATTTTCAAAGGAAAGTTCTTCTACGTGGAATACCTTACAGTGAATTTTGGGGAAAGCTTGCATGAAGTCATGAGTATACAGTTAAGTTAAGAACCGAGTATGCTAGAAAAAAAAAGTGAAAGTGAAATGAGAAGCGACAGTGAAATGAGTTCCAACTCACATTTCTGAAGTTGGAATTAGGAAGCTACGGAATTGAAAGGTTAACAACAGTCAAAGCACAATGGAATTAAGTTCTTAGAAGGTTGAAACTAGATACATGCATCATATATCTTTTTAGGAGTGTATCCTTGATCCCTGTTTTTCGTGGAGCTTACTTGTATACTATCTTCTCGATCTCTTTTCCTAATTAGCATATCTTTCTTTTGCTATCCATGTTTACCTTGTTTATCTTGTTTATCATGTTATCTCGTAATCGTGTCATGAGAACCTTAGGTAGAAACCCTTTGGATGAAACATGTATTTGAAACATGTTATGCTTGATGGTTGCAAGTGGTTGCAAGTGTTTGCAAGTGGATACTCGTGGATGCATGATACACATTAGGCACTAAGATCGGCTCACACACTTTCATGTTGCATATGCATGAGTGTTTATGCTTATTCATGGATGAAACTTGTTGTGCTATCACGTGGATGTTGCATATGAATGAATGTTATGTGCACTCATGTAGAGATCATAAATTATGTTAGGAATTTGCATACATATGGACTCATTTCACTAACATACTTTGCATTTAGGAGGTTTACTGAATCAGTAACCTCCTGATTTTCGCATTAGATAAGTACATATACACACACCTTTTGCATATGTTCATACAGCATTTAGAATCTTTTTAAGGACAATGGTTACTTGTGGATGATGTTTTGAGTAGATGGATGATGGATGGTAGGATACGTTCTTCCTAACTTGGAGATTTCGGGGACGAAATCCTTTAAGGAGGGGAGAATGTAAAAACCCGTATTTTTTAATAACATGTTATAATGTAAATCAAGGCAGAATTAAATTCTAAAATCTGAATTAAGGGAAACGGGCTGTGCCATTGCGTTCGTCTCGGAAAAATACGCGAAATAGAGTCCGAGTTTTCGAAAAACGGAGTCCGTATGACCAAGTTATGGCCCAATGAAGTTTTTAGAAAATTCCAAGCCCGAAAACAGTTCAAATTTGAATTCAGATTCGAATTGCAGACAAGGCAGAATGGGTGGGAACTTTCCCGCCCAGGCAGGGTCGACACCTGTGTCGACCCCCCCTAATGGGTCGACACCCATGTCGACCCATGGGTCGACACCCATGTCGACCCAGGGGTCGACCCCCCCCCGGTCGGACCAGTTTTTCTGGTGCACCATTTGTGACAAGTGAGTCTTGCTCTAGAAGTTTCTGACGGGATTTGACGGACCTGATGTGTTTTAGGGTTAATCCTATGGTCTAAACTAACCTAATCACCTATAAAAAGGCCCCTAGACCTAGCCTAAACCCTCATTAATCGTTCCTACAACTTGCTGCCCAAATGTTTAATCATGGCCTCCACCCTCTTGTCATAGCCTCAATCTTCATTCATATGAGAGTTCCTAAGCTTGTTTGAGAGTTTCTAAGCTTGATTTAAGGCCAAAGTTCAATCTTTCTTCATCAAAGCAAGGATCTTTTGCTTGCTTCTCAAGGGTTTTCATTGGAGCTTGTCATTTGGGAGTATTTAGAGTTGCTAGTGGCTTCGTCTCAATCTTATTTCATATTAATTATAGTCTTCATAGCATTGTAATCCCTATACTACTCTTAGATTCTAACTATGAAGTTAAATGTTACATGTTGCAAGTTGAGTTTGGGCCTAAGTATGATATGTGCTTTGATTCTAACATGTTATGCATATGTTTACCCTATGCAAGTTTGTAAAGCTATCACCTTGACTTTGTGCATAGAAAGCTATTACCTTTGATTTGAAATGTTGCATTATGCAACATGAGAACTCTCATAACCTTTATGATAACTTGCATATAATGTTATATGCGAACTTCTAGTCATCATCCTATGTCATCTAGGACCATGTATCACCTATTCGCTAAGTTTGAATGTTATGCATGTTTTGAGGCTTATAATGTAATATGCAAGTTTATGATCTCTCATAAGCCTTATGTTATCTTGCATATGATGTTATATGCGAATCACTAGCTATCTTCCCATGTCATTTATGATCATGTTTCACCTATTTGCTAAAGTTTGATATCATGCATGCTTTGAGGCTTATAATGTAATATGCAAGTTTATGAACACATTTGCCTCATATGCCACCATGTTTAACTTGTGGCCAAACCACCCTTATGCTATTCGATATGTATGAGGCCAAGTCACCTTTTATGCTATCATACATGTTGAGGCCATATGCTAGTATGTTGAACCCCTTTTGGCCTCAAATATCACCATGTTTAGTTTGTGATAGACTTTGCCATCTTATGCCCACCTTGTCATATGGTTACGTTCTCTCTTTGATTTACTTGCGTTAATGCGAATTTACGTGCGATGGGAATACGTTATGGGTAGTTGGGCAAACTCAAATAACATGAGAACATGACTTGAAAATATGACATGAAAGTTTGACATATGTTTATGCTTGAAAACATGGACTCGGACATGACTTCTAGAAAACATGAGAATGGCCAACTCGAGGTTGGGTTGAGTTTGTAGCATAAATCTACCCGGAACCGACCGGCTTAACTAGTGGCTACAAGCAATAGGACCAATGTGAGTAGTTGGTCATGTCGCACTTAAAACCCGAGGTTAGACTAGGTTGTGGTGTAAAGCTACCCAGACCCGCCCGGCTTAACTAGTAACCACAACAAAGTCTAATGTGAGAGGTTGGGGTGCATTAAGATAATAAATGCCACATGATAGGGTTAAGTCATGGACCATTTGAATATACTTAACCACATGAACATGATGGGTTGATAGGGTTAAGTCAACATGGACACACTTAACCAACCCAATGCTTAGTTGGATAGGGTTAAGTCGTGAACCTTTTTAGGAACACTTAACCAACTTGATACATGGTTTGGATGGGGTTAACCACAGTTAACCCACTAGAAAACCCTAGTTGCGCGGTCCTTCTCAGCAGTTACCCACTAGGGAGTATCGGATACCCTAGGGACTAGGCTAGGGTGGGGCACGATTACTGGGATGGAGTGTAAGCGACCAAAAAGACGGCAAAAGTAGGTGCGCCATAGTAGATTCCGACGGACCATGGTTGCGCACATTGTCCGGGGATGAAAGACAGACTTGGGCACCAGTAGGTTTTGACTGTGCGTGCTTGTTCCGTGTCAGTGGTTGACACCCTAGGGCCGGATACACCCTAGGGTGGACCTAGCACAGTCGACTACATTTCATGTTTGGACCGTATGACACCGATACACGACGAGTTAGGCTTATAGGGAGCCGATCGACTAGACCGAGTAGTTGGACCTTGATTTAGGTCATCTCATGGGTTTGGGCCAACATTGGGCTAAGGGATCATTTCTTGTTTATACTTAACATGGATTGGAATACTAGTACACACCTGGTGCAACTTAACCTTGTATATGCGATGCCACACTTGATCTATCTTGTTAACTTTTCACCATGCCAGTTATCACCCCATATCTCATCCCTGTTTACATGTTCGGTTAACTTTACTAGTTTTTATACTAATAGTAGATAGGACTTACCAGTCTTTTTGACTGACCCGTTTTCTTTCGCCTCTTTTCTTCCGTCCCCCCCCCCCCAGGTTTACAGGGTGGGAACACTGGTACCTAGCTTGGATCTTTAGCTGCTTTTCTGGATAGCTCATGTACGGTTTGGACTTGAGCACGCTATGGCTTTATTCTACCTTGGGGATAGTTACTTTATGATTTTCTTTCCAGTTTTCAGTTGATGTTTCTAGACTTTGTTTTATGGGAAAATAATGACCAAGTACTTTGATGTAACTTGACTATGGTTTTGAAATGTTAGTTTTATCCGCTGCTTTATTTACTCTGTTTTTACATATATGTTCTATCTTGTGATATCTGCATGCATGTTTACCTCGTTTAACGCCCCTCCAATGCCAGTGTCCTTGCAAGAGTGGCACTGGCGGAGGTGGGGTGTTACAATCGCCAACCCCTATCATTGCCTACGACGGCCAGGATAGTACATCCCTCACGGGGGTGATATGTAAGCCTCTATCAACACCTACGATGGTCAGTATAGAGCATCAGAAGAGTAAACCTTAATTCTGTGTCTACAATGGCCCAGTTTAAATTTCTAAGACCTTACCATCACCTACAATGGTAAGGATAAGGCGCCACCTGGAGGGAGGTCGGGTAAGTCCTTGGGCCCTGCTTGTGCATAAGCTAGCCAAGCGCAATGAACGTACAGGCCAAGAGAGTGGCGCATGTACATCCTCTGCTTTGACATCAAAATCCCGGAGATAGGCTCAGGAAGCACGTACAACCACTGCTTCGCAAATCAAATCCAAGGGGGACACCGAAGCATTAATACCCAAATCTGGGTTGATTCGGTTTTTCACAAATACCGTAAGGGAATATCCAGTCTTTAATCTTTAATTGCTTGAACAAGCGTTGGTTCAGGTCTTCTATATATATACCCGAATCTGGGTTGATTCAGTTCTTCACAAGTACTGGAAGAGAATTTCTGGTCTTCAATCTTTAATTGCTTGAACAAGGGTTGGTTCAGGTCTTCTATATTAATACCCAAATCAGGGTTGGTTCAGCTCCTCACAAGTACGGAAAGTGGATTTTCGGTCTCCTATTTTAAGTAACCCAAATCTGGGTTGGTCTAGGACTTCACAAATACCGGAAAGGGAAGCCCGATCCTATCTCAACACTGAATCCAGGATGATTCAACTTTCAACAAAGGCCAGAAGCGGATTCTTAGTCTAATATCTTAATTCCCAAATCTAGGTCCATTCAGGTATGAATCACAACCGGAGGTAGGATTCAGGTCTCATCACTAATATCCAGATCTGGATCGATTCAGATGCTCGAAACTGAACGAGAGGGAGTTGTTCAACCTTCTCACCAACTCGTATCAGGCTCAGAATCACATTTCCTCTATTACCAGGTGTAAATGTATGACCTTCTCACTTTCTCAGGAAAATGTCTTTAACTTATACGTTCATCAATTTATTATCCAAGTATATCAAATGTTTGCACTAAGGCACAAAACACAAGTAAGTACTATGGACATTTCATATCTAACACACCTCAGTATCATTAACCCCACTAAGGGCGAATGGCGCTTTGCAAAGGCCTATAAGGCAAGCTTCTAACAAAGCGTGATGGACGTGTATGCCACGTCATGGTAGAGACATAACGAGAGAAAAACGTTTATATCAAAATGTATGATCACACGTTAAGTAACTAGTGTGTGGCCCGTGCTACGCATACAGGTATCGTCAGTAACTAATTGATGTTCAAAGTTGTGTTGAAACTAATATTGAAAATGAACTTTTTTATAAAGTAGGGGAATTTATGTTTTTAGTTTATTACGATGTGGAAGTGAAAACATTACATGCATGCGCACGCACGTGCACACACACACACACACACACACACACACACACACATATATATATATATATATATACACACACACGTGTGTGTGGGGGGGTTATATATTTATGTGTTTGTCTCTGTAGTATATATATATACCTACATATATGTGTTTGGCTATGTAGCATTTTCATCTCATTTCTTTGCAAGAACTAATGATTGATAGGAAAAAAATATAGATATCAAGATGTTGCGATGTTCAGTCATAAAATTTTCATTGTGGAATGAAAACTTGATTCCCTTTTATGGCTATATCTACCTAATGCATGTTTTATTTACTGGGTGAATTGAATATCGAGTTCACCTTTAAGATTTAGTTGTTTTAATCCAAATGACTCATGTTTATTTTTAAAAAATAAACAAATATATTTATAGCACAGTCTTTTAGTTGCTAATAAAAATCACAAACAATTCTCCAATATACAGCGTAAAAGTTACAAAGATTACATTGATTTATGATTTTAATATTTATAATTATCCCCCTCTTGATATTTAAAGATACCCATTTGCATATGGTGAGTTGTCATGTATGAACTACTATAAATAGAAATAAGAGGATCCCATATGCTAAATTAAGTTTGATGTGTTTATGTCGGCATTAGAACCAACAGTTTCTACTGTTGCAAAAAAATGCCACCTAAATAAAAAATGTAAACAATCTCTTTGTTATATATGAACCGTTTAAATTCATTATCGAACAAATGAAAACGAAGTTAGGGACATAAACAAAATACAGATAATTTTAAGATCTTTAAATGATTAATAAAGGATTATTATGACCAAAATGTAATATGGTTAAAATTAATAGTATGGTACAACAACATTACATTTTCAGTATACCAATTATTGGATTTTAAAAAAACATAGCCAAATTAGGACCATCAAAATTTTAAAATACAATCAATGTTAGACAATAACATGTCAACCTTGGAATGAGCATTAATCACAAAGCTTTTCCATTGTGATAGTTATAAATGATGATTTATTTTTCTACGTACACTGGTACCCTCGCATTTGTTAATCCTAGTTTCCATCAACCATTGAATAAAACACATGTAATGATACAAAGTATGGACATTTATATACTATTATGAATAGCATAGTGTTGTTCCTTATACGACCATTTCAATTAAGTACAACTACATTCGTTGTTTTTGTATGTTATTACTTTAATTTTAGAGAATTATATTGAGGTTTGTTCTTCTTTGAAATGGTTAGTATAATATAACTGATTTTTTTTATTTTATAAATTCATGCATAGTTCTGTATATCTTTGAAAAAATTGCAATCGTAAGTTAAGACTAAAATTATTTCTTCTTTGTCATTATTGAAATAAAATAATATATGTCACGAGTGATAGTCATTGTTAAGAATAAAATGAGACATTAGTTCTGAAAATATAATTGTGGACTGGTTATATTTTATGTTACATAAATAGTAATGTTTTATTGTTTATTTTATTGTACAAAATTATGACATAAATTTAGACATTTGCAATTTCAATCATTAGATCTTCACATGATTTCACTTTTCAAATAAAGACAAATAAATCCAATGATTCTGAATTTATATATCCAAGCTTATGTCAAATTTTGTACCCCAATAGATGTTCTCATTATGTCTAATGTTTCCACTATATTTGTTTGATAACTGGACATTAGATAAAGACAAAGGCACATTATGCCTTCAAACTCACGTTACATGAAAGCTATACCATTTAATTTTATACATTCGCATCATAATATAATGGCTACTTTTTGAATGACAAATTTACACATATGCGATTGGGTTCAAAGACCCTCTTGATAGAATATACAAATACTTTACTGGTTGAAAAGTAACATCTGATACATGTCACTTTAATATTATTCGTGGACTTAAGTTTCATTTATCATTGAATCCATCCTTCAAATTCCAGTTATCAGCGAATCCATCCTTCGTTTATTTGAGTTTTATGAAGAAATAGAGTTATAGTTTAGAATTTTGTACCCACTTAAAATCCATGAATATCAAAATATAAATATTTGTGCCTTTACGCATGCTCAGAGGAAAAACACATCTATTTCTATGTGGTTAATTATATTTATTCAAATTATACATGATCAAATCCGCATTTTCTTTCAAAGAACAAATGCATCAAAAAATAGTACAATAAATCCTCGAAGTGCTTAGCAATTGGCACAACAGAATTTACCATAGAACACAACGACTATTATGGCGTTTAAACCAGCGCATCAACAACGGTATTTAAAGCAATAAATGTTTGAAAATGTTTTCATGGTGTTTAAAGAAGTGGACTCTTTTTATGCTTATCATATAAAACGGTGGATTCAACCCTAGTATACAATCATTTAAAACTTTCAATTTAAATTTTTTGCCTTTGTCCTGCGTTCAGGATAATAATTAAAAAATTACAAAACATTCGTGTCTAGAAAGTGCTCATGTAGGCTTCCAACTTTATCCATGACCAAATCATGAGCCTATGCCAACAATTGAATGATAAATGCAATAAAATTATGGTTCTTCTGCATAAGGGAGTATAGTTTGCCAACATTAGATTGGTTAATTTGGAGAATACTATCATTAAAATATTTATAAATAGAAGATGGCCCCCACGATATAATAATTAATGAATAATTCAGTTAATATTAATCATCAAGCATAATAACATAGATTAAATTGCAAATGTTAATCGATGTTATATGATGTTGAATGTATGGTTATGATTAAAAATAACCAGTACAAATGCACGTGCACTGCAGTATTGGAAGAAAATTTTGAGCAACTCGCTGTACCCGCGAAATCTGCATGGCCTACCGTTGAAGCCTAACACTAACTGTGGAATATCCAACCACATATTGGAGCAAGAATAAACTGATATAGATATCAAACCTATATTGCGGTTGCATATTCCATGTGCAATCCATGATCTAGGCTACCAAAATAATAATGGTCAATAAGTCATTTTTTTTAAGCTGCATCAGAGATTTCAACGGAAAGGTAAAAATAAAAGTATCAACACTTCACATACATATTTTATTTTTTAATACACGTAAAATTTTAAGATTATACTTCTACCAAAGCAACCATAAAATCACATATATTAAATGATGGTACATAACAGGATAAACATTTGTCGTAATACAAAACTGTGTCTATTACATACTATAATAATGGATACACAGGATAAACATTTGCTGTAATCCAATTTCACGCTGATGGAAAAATAAAGGGAAAATAAGCTATGGGTCAGGGCTCCAATCTAACGGCTCCACTGTCTTTTGCAATTGTTTACAAAGAACAAAATGATCCTGAAAAGACTAATGTTAGGATTCAAAGATGTTCAAAAAAATTATAAACCAAAATTATTAGATTAGAATGCCATGATATTATTCATCACAGAGAGCACATAAGTTTCACTATACACTATTAATTTGATGCACTTATTATGGAAAAGATTGCCTAACCAAGCCAAAGTGGGAAATGTGTTGTTTTTCCCTTAGCACCACGTAAACTTGAGAAGACTCACTGGGTTGTTTGATGATCACATGCATGTTTACCGAAATATTGCAAATATCACTGAGACGATGGGCATCTTTGACATACATCAGTGTTGGGATTATTCAAGCCATCCAAGATAGCCTGCACAAATGTCGAATACTGAAAAAACCTATCAAACAAAAATGCAGCTGTTAAGCACAGCATGCAAGTCGAAAATACTTATAATCGACAATACAATGAAAACTAACTATTAACCCATTTATGTAGGCACAAATTGGATTAATAATGCTAATGTGTAATCAAAGCATCGAAATGAATTTGCATTGGACTTGAGTTCCACATGAACTGGACATCCAACTAACATGAAGAATGTGAAGTAAGACCCGAGTAAAAGCAACATCAAAATAGAAAAGAAAATAGGCCTATATTTATCCAATAGTAATAGGTAAGTACGTATTGAACAATACCATGAAAATATGAAAAACACTTACATTTGAACCTATAGATCGTAACCAAAATTAGTATTTGTTAAGAAACTGCTCCATTGGTTTGGGTGTTGGACAACAAACAATAAGAAGAAGAAACATTTAAACATCCTATGCAGAACTAATATCCCAAATTATATTGTTAATTAATCACTCATTGCAGGTTAACTTGTAGTAAGTAGAAAACCAAAGTGAAAAATATGTGCCCCCTCTATAATTTTGATCAAGGTAGACAATACGGTTACCTATGGATGTTGCATTAGTCCAAGTTTAGTTATGGGATGGTGAATGCATTTTCGGCCCTATTTAATCAGAATGAAATGCTTTTTCCTCGATTCGTTATCACCTTGTTATCATGATGTCGTGCACTTGCGAAGTTTCTCCTATTGTTTCCTTTGATTTTTTGCATCTTTCATCAATTCATTGTTATTATCTCTTCCTTGATTAAATGATGATGGTTCTAAATTGTCATCCAACATATATAGTATCATGTCATGCCTAAATTTAGAATAATCACAGACAAATTTGTCCTATAATGAAGTTAGAATGAGACCTATACACAACCTTTTTAGATTATAGTGTCCTATCCTGGTAATTGTAGCACCGCTAAGTCCTACATCGTGGAAGCCTGTGTGAAGTGGGTACTTATATAGTAGTGCCCATCTCTTACTAACGCCGAGGCCTTTTGAGGAATAAAACCCCACACCTATACGGTGGTTAAGTTGGGGACAATATCTTGCATGAACGGAGTTGCGGGCTATTATAGTGGTATCAAAGCCAATACCCAGCCGGAATTGTGGCTCCTGTGTGGACCATAGCGCCTGGGTGAGGTTTTTATGAGCCAACGGGGACGTTGGGCTCTGTAGGAGGGGAGAATGTAACACCCTTAAATCCTACATCGTGGAAGCCTATGTGAAGTGGGTACTTATATAGTAGTGCCCATGTCTTACTAACGCCGAGGCCTTTTGAGGAACAAAACCCACACCTATACGGTGGCTAAGTTGGGGACAATATCTTGCGTGAACGGAGGTGCGGGCTGTTATTGTAATAATCAAATCTGAAACTCCAACTATTGCATGTGATATAGAAGGATGGTAAACTTGGAATGAGGATAACAAAATTCATATTTGGCAGTTTGCAGTCTAAATTTCAATACCTAGAAAATCGCCTAAACTAAAGTTCGGTAAGTGAAGCTAATGTTCTAAATACAAGCTGAGTACATAAATCGTTAAAAGCAACAAAGGCGCTTACCTAGTTTACATCTTTACGTGTGGCAACTTTGTCATATCAATATGGTAACCATTTAGTAATTAATGACATATAAAAAATAGAATCAACATAAGAGTAGATCAAAATTAATAAATAAATTATTTTATGTGTGTTGCTAGCCTGGTTGAAGATGATTAGCTTAGTACTATATTACGCCTCAAGTCAAAGCAATAGAAGATTTTAAGCTTGGACCAAAGATATTTTTTGTAATCACAAGTCTAGTGGAAGAAGAAATAGATATGCTTGCACTATTCGCAGCATTGATAAAAATATTTTGAGGTATTGGTAGAATAGGCTATTTGGGATCCCAAAGAACGCTTGGAAGTAAATAGCATAAGAAATTATTTAGTTTTGTTAGTTTATTGTAAATAGGCACTATTACAGAAGTTATTCTACTGTGTCAAGTTCAGTAACAATAGTTATTAATGAGATTAAATCAAGTACATCACAAAAAACATCGACATTCAAAATATATATGTACAACCTATAAGTGATATCTTACATGTTTACTTAGCCTCTGAAAACATAACATGCATGTGAATCGAATAAAAAAATAGAAATAGAAAGATCAAGTAGGCAAGATAAGCTGAATATGACATTAAACTAATTTTGATTACCATATACAATTGATTTGACATGACTGATGTAAGGCCCGAATTTCCATACTGTTTGAGTCGACTAATAACACCACACGTCCAAACCAAATTGCACCGAAATACGAATCATTATTAGAAAGAAGTTAGAGGATGAGAAATAGAAAGAAAGAAATATTAGGATAGAAGAAAATGAAGATCATCGAACTCACAGCGGAATGAGTAAAATATATTAGATAACATAAACTTTGAAATATAATTCAGTAACCTTATATGCATACCATCATCAGAGCACAACAGCTATTATTGGAATAGTTATAAACACCTGTTTCCAAAGACAACATAGTACACAACGGAAAATATGATAGTCTATAGCTAACTAATGAAGCCTCCTGCTTCAAGCTCCTCCAAGTGAATCTGTAAAATCCCGACTACTTGAGTGCCGTACAAATTTGGGCACCCAAGAGTTTAGGGAAAACAAACAAAATAAACTTAGGGTTAGTCATGGGACTGGTGTGAGTAAACTCCAACCATTTGTTTAACTTTCAATATCCTTTCGGAAAAAATGATAATCATAAGACCGATACACACATAAACACGGATGATTTTTACCTTACGATAACAAAAAAAAATATTTTTATCAAATCCGTTGATATTGTAATAGTGTCTATAACAAATAAATAGAATCTAGCGGAACGCTTGCATCTCACGCTTCATATACTATATAAAATCAAAACCACAGGGCGCTTATTGGAGATTGGATTTCCAACATGACAAGGTATGGAACCACCTTCCGATAGTGTATCTCTAGAGGGGAATACACTGGGTTCAACAAGAACGTCTTGCAACCCGGCCCACACATGGCTGACCACTCATTTGACTTGAATGTATCGAGCATATTATCACCAATGGTTGTGATCAGCAACCGTTACCAAAAGCATACAACAACGAATAGAATAAGAAGCAAATGAATTTTCTCTAGATCAGGTGATAATACCCCTAATGGGAATGACCCACATGGCCATGCTGCCTGCCCGATTTTTGTCATTTCTCGGGTGTTGAGGCCTGAGGTCACGATTATCTTTCAAAACATATTTCCATTATTTACTTTGAATGCAACATCATCAGATCCTTCCATATACGTTGTCCTGAGACTGGACAAACCGAAGGCACTATTCCATCAATCCATCTTGGGAAATTTCTTCCTAGGATTAACAGAACAGCCCTTGCATTTTACTCCGTCTTCAATCATGTTTAGCATAGGTTGATTCGTAACGCTTATGCCAATATAGAGTGGTTTTCAGATATTAAATCCGATCCCGGTCTCTCCATATTGACAACGGAGTTATAAAGTAAATCAAAACTTTGATAGTCGGTGATTTAACTATCAAAGAAACATCCATACAATCAATGGTCCTATTTCCAATTGGAAATTCTATCGATCAAACATCAGACAACACTGGCCCCTTTTTATATTAGTTATGTATTGTATTATCGATTTCAAATTCCCTTTTTCCCTCTTTCATATCCTTTCAAAGCTCGATTTACTCTCTCTATTCTTGGAAAAAGCATTTCAATATCATAATTTCTTTATTCGAGGAAATATCTCTTATTACAGTTAGAACACATTCCTATATATTCACAAACCCATATTTTCTATATTCAGAAAATATCCTTTATTAATATCGGAAAATATTTCCGTATTCCATTTCTTAATTCCTCGCTGACCAATTCATTTCATTTTCTATGCATAGAAAATATCTCTTATTTAATTTGAGGAAAACATTTCAAAATCCTTTAAATTTAAACCGATGTTATAAAACATCGTTATTATAACTCAAACCATAAATCATTCGTTAACTAACAATATCACTAACCAATCCTTGCTACCGAACCTCAACCATTTCTCCGTCAATCATGCAGTCAGTCAAGTTGGGGTATAATTACCTCTCAGACCTTAATTGAACGACATTTTTAACTTTGAAATAGTCAAAGCTCACAACTTTTAACAAAACATCGCTTACGCAACTCTCGGATTCAATCTAAGAATCCACTTCCTTTACGGAAAAAACATTGATTACAATGGTAGCGTTATAATCGCTGTTTCCAAATATTTGATTTATAAGACATTTATTATAACGGTACCATTAAAATCTCTATTTAGATTTACAAAAAAATTATTATAACAACAGCGCTAAAATTGTTGTTTAGATTTACAAAACATTTATTATCACGACAGCGCTGAAATCGTTGTTTAGATTTATAAACATTTATGATAACAGTAGCATTATAATCGATGTTTAGATTTATAACGGTAGCGTTATAATCGTTGTTCCCAAATAATTAGTATATAAAAATATAACTTGTACTTACTAGTTCAATTAATAAATAAATAAATAGATTTGATTCAATAGGGAAAGTAAAAATAACTACTTCCCTAAATTCGATATAATCAAATTCTAATAAATAACTATCATTCGAATACTTTATATTCGATTTATATTCCGAACTTTGGAATGAATCTTATCATTTCTGGTTAACTCAAATTCTAATTTCCCTCTTGGATTCATCTTTTCCAATTCCTAACCAAATTCCTTTGTATCCATTCACTCTATAAACGTTATCACAATTTACTTTATATTCAAAACTCATCGTTTTCATTTTAAAACGATTATCCATTTCCCTTTTTCATTTAAGATCAAATTTGGATTCATATCTCAAATCTAAATTTCCTTTAGAGATATTTCATTTTGCAAATATTTACTTTAAAATATTATTCACTTTAATCGTGAATATATTTCTTTTATATATAGTTTGATTTCATACTCATAAACATATCTTAAAACCACATGTTCTTATAATTTTTATTCATAATTATTCATACAGGCCTCATCTCTTTTTATTTAAATCGTTTAAATTTCCTTAATAATAGCTAAGTCTAAAACTCATTTCAAATATTGGTTTTACACCCGATTTCCATTTTCCTTATAAATTCAAATTTGAATTTATATTTTAATAAATTCTGAAATAAATATTTTACTGAATTTATAAACATTGTTTATAAATTTATCTCCTCAATTTATCTGTTAAAAACATATTACTATTTAACATCCCCTTTTAAAACTTTATATTGATTATATATTCGATTATAAACTATCGATATTAACCCCGTATTAATGATGCAGTGATAATCCATAAATATCGTTTATAAGTTTAATTACTCGTTTTATTTATTAGAACAAGTTTCTATTATCGAATCTATTCGAAACTCAATTTCTATTTTGGAAATAATTTCCTTTAAAAATCTCAAATTTTCCTTTTCTATTTCTGAAATTTATTTTATGGTATTTAAATACCAAAATTATGGAGTCAATGTAATTCAACCACAATATAATCAATCACTGGTCATATATCGCACCATATATCACAATAAATAAATAGAACAGTAAATAAAATGTTTGAGGAATCCAGTTGGATCCCTCCAACCCGTCTCCCTGCATCCATAGATGTTAATCAGCATCAATAATATAATTTCACATCATAGTAAACAAAACTTAATAAGCGATCGACAATGTAATCATATCAACCAATCAACCACTGCACAGCATAAAATTACTATAAATAAATTTAATAATCGTTTATATAAAAATATAAACGAGTTAGACTTATTGAGTTACTCACCTTATCCTATAGTTGAGGATTCTGCTTTTGTTTCATTTAAAAGAAAACGGACGTTTGATTTTTCCCTGAAATTCCAATAGCTCCGTTCATAGCAAAATCAGTTCCATAACGAAGATCTCGTCATTACGATTCGTTAGAATCCGATTTTGACTGATTCTGTCGACGAATGGGAGAGATATAGTTATTTCAATATTATAGGTTTAAATTTAACATATATATTAACTAATTATTAATTACTTTCTTAATTACCATTGTTTTAAATACTTATCCTCCTTCCAAATGTTGATACCTACTCCCCGCTGAAACGAACCCAAAAACAGATTCTTCACCATTTCCGAACTTCAATCCCTCTTTTCTTGTTCATTACTTTATTAAACTTAGTTCCATCATCACCCACCAACTTCTCTACTCAGCTCGATCTTGCCATTATCAGAAAGAACAGTCTACACCTCCCTCTTTAATTTGCACCTCACGCAGCAGCTCTAACAAATATGCGAATTTATTTTGTTTCAATTTAATTCCCACAATTTCCTTAAGCACGGCTTTAATCCATTAATCATCCATCTTCTTCCCATAAAAATGATGACTAAAGCCTATTGAATTTCATTCATTTTATTCATGTTACCAGGTAGTTTTCACTTCCCAGGCCAGAATTTGAACGCAAGTATTTACCTTAGTTATAATTAATATCTTTAATCATGTTTGCAATCCTCTTTCCCCCGTAATCATCTTCTGCCTCCTACAGTTTCGAACCAGCCCATTAAGTGTTCCATCCCCTCCAAAAATCCTTCATTACTCAACAAAATATAAAACCACTATCACCTATGATCTCTCCTTCCTCACTAACTCACGGCAGCACCTGCTACAACACGTTTCTCACCAAAAAACACATCACAGCATGATTTTTCCATCTCTAATACCTTCCACACCTAGCTAATTCGCACCAATCCCTATCCTATCGCAAGAGCTACACGCTCGCTATTACACAATCAAACTCGCACCCCTCTGACATTATGAGGTCCATCATTGCTGCCTCCAAGGGTAACGCTGTTGTAAAGTATGCGAAAGTCTTTTCCCTCCGAACCTAATAATACAGATTTGAAGGTAAAGCTCTTAGAAAGGGGAGACTAATGAATTAAAAAATATGAATTTCCATTGAGATTTCGATTTTTATTATCCCCAGAAAGATCGCGTTTTTCCCTGGTAGAGGATTTGGGAGTTTTGGAAATTTGTGTGAATTTTTATTTGATTTTTGAATTTACCCTTTCCTTGTTTTTGTTTTCTTCTATCTGAGAATGAAAAAGTCTGATATTTAAAGCTCGGAAATAGCTTGCAAGGCACGGAATACAGCAGCTTGGGATGCACGGTAAGTGTTGGTTTGGGAAACACCGAATTGGAAAATCGTGTAGAGCACGTTGTCCGGATTTTATACGAGTAAGGGATTATATTCGTCTTCATGTATTTGAAGCCTGTAGTTGACATTCACTATCATGTGTGGTGTCCATATGCAAAATAGGTTGTCCAAAAACTTGGGACGGTGCAAAAATATAAATATTATGCAAATATGCATCCCATAGCGTGTGCAGATCTTTATTTTTAAATGTACTCATGTACGAATAATCTGGTATATGATTCAGGTTGGAATTTCATATTGTTTAATATCTAAATAAACCGAAGGACGGTAAGAACAAGATAAACATATGAAGATACCATATCACAAAATATACTGGTATTGTTTCAGTTTTTGATGTATGGTAAAATAACATTTTCTAAGATATTAACTATGTTTATAAAAGGTATAGCACCATTTGTTGGAGTATGTTTGTAGAAGGTTTTGCACTTTCGTGTACCAATGATAAAAAATGTATGCAATATACTCGATTATATAAAATCTTGTTCACAAACAAACCGTTATGGACAAAAATAAAAGTACGATCTTGTCGAGCGATACGCGGCGATTCCAAAAATGTAATAAAATAGACAAGTTAACTTATATAGTGATATCCCAAAACGCTGCTATAAAGTGTAAAATACTTCAAATAGAAAGTTACTTATTTTTCAAAATAAAAATTACAGAAAAATTCTATAAATTAAATTATAACTATGTCTCAAAAATATTGTCCAAACTCGAGACCAATATTTAATCATATTAAATAAACTGTTGTGGCTTATACACGACTCCACAGCGATTTTCTGAAAATTTGATTTGTGATAACTTATAATCTATAAGACGAAATCTCGATTTTTCACTTCCATTAGAAAGATACAGTTTAATAGATTCAAATATTTCTTGTTTTAAAGAAATATGACTTATAATGAATCTTGTATACTCAATTGAAGTTGAAAATGTAATATTACGAACTACCATGATATTACGAGCTCGATTTAAATTATATTATAAATTATACGTTCAAACATCATTTCTAATAAATAATTCATTATAAAAATCATTTTATATAACCAATATAACATTTAAAATTAATTTAAATGTTTTTAAATTATTAGCGAAAAATCCGGGTCGTTACAACTGAGTTAGTGTATATTGAGTAAAACACATAAGGATGAGAAGCTGAATAATCCATATTGTAAACTATATAGGATCAAAGGTGTCAGTTTGATACACTACGTATTAGGACAGGAAGAAAAAATTATTTCGATTCATTTAATAAACTGCAATTTTATTACAATCTAGACCACTATGAGTAAGCTTCAAAGCTTAAAATGACACGCTGATGCCAAATAGCATGTAAAAAGCTGATGTAGTTTTGAAACATGATTTTTCATCATCAAAAGTGCTCCATGTATTTGCATGATTCTAAACACTTAAAATACAAAAAAAAGATATCCTAATCTCGAAATCCAAAAAATACAAAATTTTCATAAATCCATTTGTAGGATACAAATCATTCTCTTCCAGTAACCTAGACCAGCTCAAAACCTTATAATTCAAAAATTACCACCTTAAATATAATTAAACAGATTGTTAGAAAAAGCACATAGCATACATACCCAGAAGAGGCTGACATTTAAAAATGTTATAGATCAGGCCGTTTGAGTCATCAAAAGAATGCAAGTCCTTTTTCCCTTATACATGTTCAGATTTCTTCCTCTAATGCACCATGGGTTGAGTATGGGAATGAACCACTAACTGAGTATCTATATAGTAGATTGATATGGCTAACCATTGCTATTGAAATTTGGACTTGGTGGATGTCATCCTGGAACGTGTAAGTACGGTTAGTTAACTAAGAAAAGAAAAATATGCTCAATGATGCCACATACCAAGGAAACATATATTATTTTCAAAATTCGTTAAAGCAACAATATACATGCCACTTTAGTAGGCTTTGGTTAATATTTTTCCTCAATTTTAGACACTTTGAAGGTAATTTAAAAAAGATACTTTCCTTAATACCCATGGCATGTTTGTCATGTAACCTGACTTAAAATTTTAAGTAAAGACTTGATGTTAAATCATTAATTATTTAATACCAATATATTTCGAACAAAAATCATACCAACCAACCTTGTCATATTCTCAAATAGTCATAGTCGAAGTGGAAATTAATTAATTATTTTTAATATTTTTAATTTGTTAATACTATATATGAGTATGTGATATTTCTGTAGATTAGAAACATACTACATATTGATAATATTATTTTACATTTACTCCTATTTGCCACTTTTCAGTACATTCCATATTAATTCATAATATTTACACTTTGACCCTAATCTTATGTACCATAAATGTCTTACCTCAAGATAAGGTTAATGTTGAATTATTTGAGAAGCTTTTATGTTAGTATCCTATGGTTTTAACAATGCAGAATATTCTATAAGAAGATACGAAAATTCAGTAAAACATGTAATGCAACATAATGGCAGGCAACCCTCGATGTTTAGTTGGTCAAAATTTTTGAAATTTTACTGGATTTGATAGTTAGAGTTGCCTCCTCCAAGACGGATATTGGTTTCAAATAACATGAGTGATTTTTCATGTAGACAGAGCCCTCTTGAAGACTGACTTTGTCGTAACTTAAAGAGAAAAAATATTGATGACCATGTTTATGAAATATAGAACCGAAATCAAAGAACTGACATTATCTATATTATAATGCGGTTATAAGGGTCGAGAAATCATGAATATGATATAAAAAAAATTCTTCATTTTTTTTAAATAACTCAGTTAAAAGGCAGTACTTTTTAAATTTGAGCATTTCCATATTTCCATTAGTTATAAATTCACAGAAAAAGTATATACATTTTTACAGTTACCCTATATATCTGCGCATCTAGACATATGTTCTGGTAATTAAGATTTAATGGACTAAGAATATAGAAAACCTTTCCTGGATAGTTATTAGAAAGCTTGATACATGTTTTATGGCGGGAAAAAAGAGCAGAATAAGCCAAAAGCTTGTTGTATATAATATAGATAAATAAGAGAAGGAAAAAAATTTGACAATCTATTTTAGACACAGACATGACATCTATTATACCATATTCCATTATTCGAAAAAGGTTAAATTTAAAAGGTAAAAACCTGTTCGAAAATACCACACCATAAATTTTTTGTCTAACACCTAAAAAAGCTATCGTTGAAATGCTAAAAAGGTCCATGTTTGGTAGTTTCATGTTATGCATTTACCAACATAATAAATAGGAAGTACTAAAAAAATTACATGCTCAGCTCTTTATTATTCATTTAGATGAAATTAAATACATGAAATAACTTAGCTTATAAACCATGCTATAGAAGAAAAGATGTTAATGCAGGTGTAAGGTTCCCTATATAAAATTCACTTAACTAGTAAACTCAAACCTGATAAAATTTGTACCATTTCCTATATTTCTCTTCCTGGACACAATTTTGGATCTATTATTATCTTCATGAGTACAGATGTTTATAAAAATAAAATTGAAATAAAATTATGCAGATACAAATGATAAATGTAAATAAATTATGCATTTAAAATTTAGGTAAAGATGGAAGTTTAAAATCCAAAAAGTAAGTAATAGAACAATGATATAGTAAGGGATCCACACAATCATTAATGGGAAAATAAGAGTTTGTATTATTAATTGTAATAACAATGTTATGTTTACAAATGAAAACATTGCTGATATATATAGCTGGAAAACAGTAACGTTAACATTTGCAAAATAGGAAAATTTCTAAAATGATAAATAGTCGTTATGGCGCAGATAAATATCTGAATGCTTAGCTGAGTCATGAACAGGTCAGCAAGTGTGAATGCATCGTTATGTCTTGGATAAATATCCCAATGTACAGCAAAGACATGCACAAATCAACAAGTGTGAATGCACTGTCATTAGCCTCCCTCAAACATATCTAGGTTTTTCTTGTCTCCTTAGTTCCACCGTCGTCATCCACTCTCAACTCTTCTCTTAGTCTGACAAAATTCTTGGTGAAAAGTGGTTTCGTTAGAGCATCCGCTCTTTGGTAATAGGACAGAATATGGCACACCGTTAATCTTCTTGCTTGAATTCTTTCGCAAACAAAATGTAAATCAATTTCCAGATGCTTCGTTCCTGAGTGCTGGATCGGATTGAGAGATAATGACACTGTGCTTCAATTATCACACCAAATAATTGGTTTTCTCCTAGAATCAAGCCCTAGTTCCTGTAGAAGGGATTTAACCCATGAAATTTCTACAGTCGTGCTCGCAAGGGCCTTGTACTCTGCCTCAGTAGTTGACCGCGAGATGGTGGTTTGCTTCTTAGTGCACCATGATATAAGATTTGTGCGTAGATAAACGCAATAGTCAGATACTGATCTTCTGTCATCGATGTCATTTGCCCAGTCGGCGTCGCTAAAACCCTGTAAGTGTAGCTCTTTATCTGCCTTTATAATTAATCCATAATGTTTTGTGCCTTGCAAATACCATAGTAATCTTTTCACCGCCACCCAATGTTCTGATAGGGGATTCTACATGTATTGACTGAGTTTATTTACGCTATAACATATGTCTGGTCTTGTTATAGTAGCGTATTGTAGTGCACCGACTACACTTCTGTATTCTGTTGTGTTACTGATTGCTTCCCCTTTTGTTTTTGAAAGTCTTGAATTAACGGTCATTGGTGTTGGTAGTGATTTAGCATGATGCATGTTGGTCTTTTGTAGAATCTCACTTATATAATTCTGTTGAGATAAAAATAGTTCATTTTCCCTTCGTCTACTGATCTGAATTCCTAGAAAATAATTCACTTCACCTAGGTCTTTGATAGCAAAGTTGTAGTCGAGAACTTGTACGAATCTGTTAATTTCTTGATGATTGTCCTCAGTTATCAGCATGTCATCTACGTATACAAGGACGTAGGTGATGCTTTGATTATCTTTCTTCATGTATAGAGAGTTATCTGATTTTGCTTGACTAAAGCCAATTTTTGATAAAGTCTGTTTTAGTTTTTTGTACCATGCTCTTGAGGCTTGCTTCAGGTCGTATATGGCTTTGTGTAACTTACATACAAGTTGTCTTTGACCATCATAGACCTCATACCCTTCTGGTTGGTGCATGTAAACTTCTTCAGTTAGCTCACCATTTAAAAAGGCATTGTTAACGTAAAGTTGTTTGATTATCCACTTTTTGCATAAGGCAATAGTCAATATGATTCTTAAAGTGGTTGGTTTTATCACTGGCGAGAAAGTCTCGTCGAAGGTCAAAACCAAATTGTTGAGCATACCCCTTTACGACGAGCCTGGCTTTGTACTTTTCTATTGTCCCATCGGCTTTCCTCTTAATTTTATAAGTCCACCTACATCCAATGATGTTCTTATGGGTAGGTGGTGTAACCAAGCTCCAAGTTTTGTTTTTTATCAAAGCTTCGTATTCAACATCCATTGCATTTCTCCATTTTTCTTCTTTTGCCGCTTGAGTGTAGTTTCCTGATTTAGTTTCAGTCAATGATACATTGTACACCTTTGGCTTGTATATCCCACTTTTCGATTTAGTGACCATTGGATGCCCTTTCAGAACGCCTTGTTGTTATGATTGACATTCGGTAGTGGCCCTTGTTTTATTTGTGTTGTTGTTGTTGTTCCCTTCGCTTTCATGCTCACCATGACTGCTATGTATAGTATCGTTGCCATTGTTGCTCTCATTTGTTGAGATGATAGGTGTTTCAGTGAAATTATTCTGTCTGTGATTATCCGTTGTGTCCCTCCTTTCATTAGTGCTCCATGTTATTTGCTCAGTTAAGACTGGTACATTTGTGATTTTAATTTCTTGCTTTTGTCCAATCTCCTGCTTTGTTGTTTTCTTAACTGCATGTGGAAACATATGTTCATCAAAAGTAACATGCCTTGATATGTAAACTCTACCATTTTTGTCCATACACTTATAGCCCTTTTGATTTTGTGAGTACCCATTAAAAGTACATGGACTTGATCGCATACTGAGTTCATGTTTGTTATTATCTCTTAAACACGGAAAGCACAGACATCCAAAAGCTCTTAAATCTCTATAGTCTGGTTTAACATTAAATGTCACTTCATAAGGTGTTTTATTATTCAACACTTTCGTGGGTAGTCTATCTATGAGATACACGGCAGTGTTGAATGCTTTGTTCCAATATTTCATCGGTAATGCACTTTGTGATAGTAATGGTAAACCAATCTCAACTATATGTCTGTGTTTTCGCTCGACCAAACCATTTTGCTCAGATGTGTGAGGGTAGGTTAATCTGTGACTTATCCCATTTCTAGTGAAGTAATTTTTGAGTGGCTTAAACTCGCCCCCACCGTCTGTTTGCACAACATTTACATTGCAGCTAAGTTGTTTCTCAATAAAAATTATGAACTGAATTAATATGTTGCATGCCTCTGACTTGTGCTTGAGCATGTATATCCACGTATATCTTGAATAAATATCAACTAGTGATAGAAAATACCTGTGGCCTTGGTATGAGTTTAGAGGTGCTGGTCCCCACAGATCAGCTGCGACAATTCAGATTTGCTGAATGGAAGTTTATGGCTCTTGCCGAGTTGGCAGTGTGTGCAAGTGTGTATGACAAGTATGTTTTTGAAATAAATGCCATTTTTATTCAAAACATTTCTTATAGTTTTTAAATTAGGATGACCGAGTCTTACATGCCAAGATTCTACTACATTATTGCTAACATTATTGCTAATATTATTATTAGTATTACTATTTTCTACAACATAATTGCTTTTGTCATTGCAATAGATATTACTGGTAGTGTGTGAAGACCCGTAACTTCCCCGTAAAGTAAAGTGTCGGATAGTTCGAGAACAAACCACAACAGAACACATACAGAAGAACATTTCACTGTATATTACAACAATGCATCAGAATACAAGAATATACAGAGTATAAAGGAATAAATATTACACAGAAATATCAGAGTTTTAAATTACATTTAAATACATAGCAGCGGAAAATAATACAATACACAACTAGAATGAGATATACGGATACAAAGCTTTCCGGATATCGTTCCAGCTGTAAACCAGGATCCTGTGAATATAAATCTGCAAATCCAAAACTACTAGCTGCCCGTGTCAAAATAAGGGCACCCAGAGTTTAGGTTAAAACAATAAACTCCAGGTCAGTCATGTGACTGGTGTGAGAACTAAAACAGTTATTATTCTTTATTTTAAAAGTTAGGTAAATCAAGGGACCACGCCGTATAACACGGAACGGGTTTCCTCCCAAGAATACCAGTGCATAAAACAAACAGCGCAATGCTAAATAAAGAAAAATGAAGCTGTTATAAGACCCAGGTCCCATCACATAATGCAACGCAGCCGAGGATAGGGTTTTCCCTTATAACAGCCAAAGAATGCTTGATACGGTTAAAACAAATCGTTTGATACTATTATAAGTGCATAGTGTATAAAACAACTTCAAATCATAAGTATCAATCATAGGCGGCATGAGCGCCCCATCCCACTATGTCGCCATATATAGGATTACAACTAAAACCCCAAAGTCACGTATTTGGAAATTGGATTTCCATCTATGAACCGAGGCAAAAGATAGTCCTCAACCGATTCGAGACAATCTAGCCTACCATGTCTCAGGATCAGAGCTCGAGTGACCCTAGGAGCGACAGGGCCGGTCCACCGATGTGGATTAAAATGCCTGAACACTACGTTTCCCCGCCCTTTGGGGCGCAAACGAGCCAACGAATGACTCCATCGGTTCGAGAACGACCGATCAATCCGAGGCGCCTCGCAACAGCAACAACCACATAAGTCAAACTCGTCAGGGCGTGTAAAACCACTGACGCCACTTCTAGCTAGAAAGAAACGCAAGTCCTCCCTGAGGTCCGTCTCCCGTTTTTGGTTCATACCGGGTGTGAAACACGCGAGGTAAACGTTACACAAAGCTACGCCACAAAGGCCGTGCTTTGATCATCACCACAAGACTTTGCTTTTCAACAGAAGCCTTGATCATTTGCATCTTAGCATGCCACACAGGCAAACCATCCTATGCAATCGATATCAGTCACACAGAATGAAATCCGATGTCAGACACACAGTCCATTTACAAGTCCGTCCTAGGTCTGAACGAAACCGGAGGCACCTAGTACCCCGCATATCCATCGATCTCCAAGTACGTCTGGACGATCACTAACTGTTTCCATCTTCTTGGGTGTACAGCCCAATCAAGATCATCAGTTATCACCCAAACGACGTGAAGACCTCCGGTCTTCGACCATCGTCTTCATCTTCGACTTATCGTCGTATCAGTTATTCAGAATGGGATAAACCCGGTCTTTCCGAATAACTCGCGTATATTTTAAATAAGTGTTACACAAACACAACATACGCCTCATTCCAATTCATTAGTCACTAACCGTAAATTAATCAAGAGAATAATTTCCCAAATATTAACCCCGAAGGCCGAAACCAACATCAGATCAATATCCAGAAAACCATTCTGCTTGGCCAACCGACAGTTAATTTCTAAATTTCACATTCATAGGGAAAGGTTCCCATTAATTTTTATCAAAGATAAATTCTTGAATTTATGCTTTAATCTACTTTTGAATATCAATTCAAACTAGTCGGGATTAGCGAACCTTACCGAAGTAATCATTTGTTTTAATTTCCCAATCCCAACCTATTCATCCCATGAAGTAAAACTGGCTTTACTTCATGTCTAACACCACGGTGTTATCGGTAAATTCAATTACCATTTCACGTTCAAATCTAATTAAAGATTTAACTATCGCCTGGAGCTAAACTGGTGATACTCCATTTCGATTATTTCAATCTAATTAAAGATTCATTAAAACTCTACTTAGTTTTAATCTGTGACTGGGTTAAAGAATCAGTGTCATCTAAAAACACGGTTCGCGATAAACCCAAAGTCACATTCCATTAATTATCGGGTTAAAGAACGAGTGTTATTTAAAAACACTGTTCACGATAAACCCAAAAATCATTCCATTAATTATCGGGTTAAAGAACGAGTGTCATTTAAAACACTGTTCACGATAAACCCAAAAATCAATATCAATTCAATTCCAATTAAATATCATTTAATTGGTACACTTCATTAAATCTAAATAAAAAGATTTAATCTTTTCTCAACTGGGTTCAAGAACAGTGTTAGTGAAGACACCATTCACGACAAACCCAAATCACATTTGATATTAAATGCAAGGCTCTGAATAGAAAATATCCCGGCTTATATTCAATATCAAATTCTACGATTAACAAATGTCGTATTGGAAATAACGATATAAAAATATATATCTTTCAAATTTCCATAACAACATCTGCATAATCCCGAATTCCAACATCGAAATATTCCGAAGACAATTTCGATTCAAATCCACTCCAATGCAATCATTGGATATTCTGGTTATTTTTAAAACCCTTTCTAATTCAGTTTATTTATTTAAAAATAAATAGAATTATAATTCTAGTTCAAAACTAGTTCAATTCGATAAAAATCTATTTTTATCTTTTCAAATATGGAGTTTTTCATCCCAATTCTTCCCAAATCATTTCTTATGATTTTACACAAATTATTACTATTTTTAATAATTTTATCAAGGCCCGTACAGTCGATTTCCAACAATGGCCATCGAACTGCACTTACAGCGACCTTTTTCGAATTTGATTTGGACGTATCTCCAAATCCAACCGTTAGATTTCAAATTTCTAATTTTCGTTAGAAATCTCTTTTCGATACGAACCCAACGGTTCCGGTTTTAGGAGAATCCGACGGTCGGATCTCCCGTAATGTCCGTTTGAAATAAATGGTCGAAATTCACGAACTGCCGCGGCGCGGCGCGTTCTATTCAGGCCATTATATTATATATATTATATATATAATATATATTTCGTCGATTCCTATTTAAAACGAATTATATAAATAGTTTTAAATTCGTTTCAAAAGCCATTTCAACTTCCTTTTCAATTCAAATCAAAATTGAATTCTTCTTTATAAATTCGTTTTAAAATTCCTTTCTATTCAATTCAAATTTCAATTCAATTTGAATTCATATTCAATTCAATTCATTTCGAAATCGTTTTCAATTCAATTCATTTCGAAATCGTTTTCAATTCAATTCATTTCGAAATCGTTTTCAATTCAATTCATTTCGAAATCGTTTTCAATTCAATTCATTTCGAAATCGTTTTCAATTCAATTCATTTCGAAATCGTTTTCAATTCAATTCATTTCGAAATCGTTTTCAATTCAATTCATTTCGAAATCGCTTTTCAATTCAATTCATTTCGAAATCGTTTTCAATTCAATTCATTTCGAAATCGCTTTCAATTCAATTCATTTCGAAATCGCTTTTCAATTCAATTCATTTCGAAATCGTTTTCAATTCAATTCATTTCGAAATCGTTTTCAAATCAATTCATTTCGAAATCGCTTTTCAATTCAATTCATTTCGAAATCGTTTTCAATTCAATTCATTTCGAAATCGTTTTCAATTACGTCAAAATGGCGTCTATCTAATCAACACGGCTTCATAAATTTCTATTTTCAAAATAGTTGTTATTATCAAAATATTTCGTTCAACACATGACCAATCTCAATGAATGAGTACTGTCAACACATGAACTTTTATTTTATAATATTCTTTATTTTTCAAATTGGAATGAGGCCCAATCAATTACCATATAAAGTTAATTATATGGATTTTCATACAACACATGTATATCATAGCATTGAAAAATAATCAACCATCAACCAAAGTGCACTACACTGTATAAGCATCAAATGTAGATATTCAACGCTTATAACAGCCTGTCAATCAATCGATCGACATATTTAATCAATCAGGATGAGTGAACTTCGAATTTCATCCCAACACCCGTGTGGGGTTTTCAAACAATCAAACAAAGATTTTAGTTGTGCAGTTGGGCGATGTGTGAAATTTATCGACCCAATCAATGTCCTTCAAATAGGTGTACATAAACAAACCGTCCGGTCTGTAAATGAATATTTTATTTATTCACATTCACGTTAAAAATTATATTTTTAACGATAAAACATTTTATTTCAACCTATGAACTTCTATTCAGTTCATTCTTTAAATAAAATGATATTCTTATTTTTCTAACTTATTTTAGAAAATTTCGGCGGCATAACGGCACGATACTAGAAACGGGACAAGGCCTAGCCTTATCCCCGGTCTAGTGAAGGCCCACGCCATTCACACATCATTCATATCAATTTCAATTTCACCAAAACAATCAAATCCAAATCAAATAATCTAACCAACTACACAACCAATCAAACAAGTCCATGGTCTGTGGACGGGTGTCGGGTGCTTCTAATAAGCACCGTCTGCATCCTAGTATATATATATATAACTAGAAAAATAAATTGAAGAGTGAGAAATTCTCACATATAGCTATCCTAGCTCCACGGCACTTCAATGATAGAAATCTTCTTCGTTATCGCCTCTCGTCACTTTCGTTGCCCGCATTCTCTACATATGTAAAAATCGAATTTTTACTTCGCTATTCCATATATAAAAATCGAATTTTTATTTCAAAGTTCTATATATAAAAATCGAATTTTTATTTCAAAGTTCAATATATAAAAATCGAATTTTTATTTCAAAGTTCTATATATAAAAATCGAATTTTTATTTCAAAGTTCAATATATAAAAATCGAATTTTTATTGCGATGCCATATAGATAAAAATTCCATTTCAAAAATATAGACTTCGCCTTTTCTAATAAAAAGTTTTCGCCTTTTCCCATAAAAAGTTTTCCTTTTTTTCTAATAAAGATCAAATCTTTTTCCCTTTTAAAGTTAAAACCTTTTCCTATTTTAAAGTTAAAACCTTTTTCCTATATTAAACCTTAAAATAAAATTCAGTTTTATACTAAAATAAAATTCAGTTTTAACCTAAAATAAAATTCAGTTTTATACTAAAATAAAATTCAGTTTTAACCTAAAATAAAATTCAGTTTTAACCTAAAATAAAATTCAGTTTTAACCTAAAATAAAATTCAGTTTTAACCTAAAATAAAATTCAGTTTTAACCTAAAATAAAATTCAGTTTTAACCTAAAATAAAATTCAGTTTTAACCTTTAACCATTTTCAGTTTTTATTACATTTAAAAATATCAGTTTTAAAATGTTTTGAAAAACCAGTCTTAAGAATTAAAATAAAAATAAAATAAAGAAGAAAAAAAAGAAAAAAAAAAAAAAACTTACTGCATCACGAAGAAAACAAAAGGGCGTCGATGTCGGCGGCTTTGGCGTGGAGGGCGGACCTGCTCGCGGTGGCGCGAGTCCAGTGGTGGAGGTTTTGCGCGGATCCGGGGTGCTTTGGGGAAAACTGGGGCTCGTGGGGAGGGGGGGGTCTGCGTCGGGTTCGAGTGGAGAGAGGGAAGTAGCGGTGGAGAGGAGGGGGTAGGGGGGGTCAGCCGGCGGTGGGGTGCGCTCGTCGGGGCGTGGTGGCGATTTCGAGGGAGGCGGCGGCGATTTAGAGATCGGGCCTTTTCTTTTTTTTTCTTTGATTATTGCAGAATGAAATCGGGGGGGGGGGGGCAGAGGGAAAATAAAGGAGGGATTTTTTTTTTTTTTTTATTAAATAAATTGCATAAAGTTGACTTTTACCCATGACCTCGAAACGAGGCCCACCGCCTGTCGTCCATAGCGTTTTACCCCCATTCCGAACACAATGGGATATGTATCGCAAGCTGATTTGATCGTTTCGATTAGTTTCAGTTGAATTTACATTTAAGTCACTATATTGAATTTTAAACGTACATTTCAAATTACCGGGGTCACATTCTAACTCTAAAAATTCTCGAAAAATATTTTCTAGCTTCGTATTGACGATACGGTCCTAACAAAACTAGTTTCGTCGAATTCTGAGACCGTTGGAAAAATGGCCAATTTCCAGTCGATTAAAATCAACTGAAATGGTCTAACGCGTTTTCCTTTGCCACGCTCACATATTGATTCGAAAAATTATGAAATTTGGAATCTAGCAATAGTTTGACACTGCGGATCCAACAAAACTGGTTTCGTCGAAATCCGAGGTCGTTTGCAAAATGTCCATTTTTAAGGGCCTGAATTCCATAGCGACTATTCAGAATTTTCAACTGGACATATCTTTTGATTCCCGATATGAAATCTTGATTTTTCGGATTCGTTGGAAAGATATTCACAATTAGATCCCAATGTTTTTGGTTTCATTAAAATCCGGATTGTTTTGCACCCGGTACATTCAATTGAAGTTTGAAATCGAATTATCGAACTACCGCGCCATTTTCAATTCTATTTATAATTATATATAATTATTTATATTCTAACGACGACGCGTATAATATATACGCTCGAATTCTATTCAAAATAAATTTCTCGTCGATTATAATTAAAATAATCTATTTTAAATATTCAAAATCCGCTAAAATTGCCAAAATAAAAATTTTAAACTGGCCCAGATTTTCCGGGTTGTTACAATCTCCCCCACTTAAAACTTTTCGTCCCCGAAAAGGAACAAAGTCGAAAGTGGTTTGATTATTCAGCTCTACGCTCGATCGGGCTTCCATTCTCCAACTCTTTAGTTTCTGAGAATTTTCAAAATTTCAAAAATTTGGCTAACACCTTAAATTTTCGAAAAATTTCGCCATAACCTCCCCTGCACCGGGAGCATCGGGGAATTTCAAATAGCTTCCCCGGTCCTTCAGATCTCAAAAAGAAAAAGAAAAAGCCAAGCGGCTAGCCAATAGGCTCACAAAATCATCATCACCCAAACAAAACAGGAAATTATGTAGTAAACATGTACCTATTTGTCGGGCAAACAAATTTTATTCTTCGGCTCTAGCCTCCTTGCTATGACCTGTTCAATGATATAAATGTATATGCAAGCAGATGCGACCAATTTTCAATACAGTTCAATATTTGGTTCAATTAGGCATAATGGTTCAAAATTAGCAAACAAATGAACAAACAACACAAACATCAATCAATTAGTGAATTTAATGTTTCAAATTCATAATTTTGATACATAGTCAAAAATCAGGTTTTTGATGCCAAATCACAACAATAAGTCTTATCTAATTTTTGGTTCTCACACCAGTCAATAGGAAATATATAGATATCACACCTTCGAAACACGAATACCAATTCTGATGATGTTCGAACTATCATCAGAATCATCTTCGGGTGACTAGAGTGTGATTCTATATCCATCCAGTATATTAAAACTTCGAATAGACGCTAGCTAGGCGCATACGCAAAATCTTTATATATTGGACTGTCCTAATCAATATAAATAAATACTCAAATACGATTAAGTGATTTAGATTTTCAAAACAAAATTGTTTTCATTTTCAAAAATATACTCTTCACACTCGTTCTAGGATACTACTGATCCCATCTCTAACGAGTCACTCTCATTGGATATTGTTAATCCAATATCTGATGAATTCTTTCGTACGGTTCTAATGTGCCTTGTTCTCTGCTTTGTAAACCAAAGCTCTGATACCAACTGTGAAGACCCGTAACTTCCCCGTAAAGGAAAGTGTCGGATAGTTCGAGAACAAACCACAACAGAACACATACAGAAGAACATTTCACTGTATATTACAACAATGCATCAGAATACAAGAATATACAGAGTATAAAGGAATAAATATTACACAGAAATATCAGAGTTTTAAATTACATTTAAATACATAGCAGCGGAAAATAATACAATACACAACTAGAATGAGATATACGGATACAAAGCTTTCCGGATATCGTTCCAGCTGTAAACCAGGATCCTGTGAATATAAATCTGCAAAACCAAAACTACTAGCTGCCCGTGTCAAAATAAGGGCACCCAGAGTTTAGGTTAAAACAATAAACTCCAGGTCAGTCATGTGACTGGTGTGAGAACTAAAACAGTTATTATTCTTTATTTTAAAAGTTAGGTAAATCAAGGGACCACGCCGTATAACACGGAACGGGTTTCCTCCCAAGAATACCAGTGCATAAAACAAACAGCGCAATGCTAAATAAAGAAAAATGAAGCTGTTATAAGACCCAGGTCCCATCACACAATGCAACGCAGCCGAGGATAGGGTTTTCCCTTATAACAGCCAAAGAATGCTTGATACGGTTAAAACAAATCGTTTGATACTATTATAAGTGCATAGTGTATAAAACAACTTCAAATCATAAGTATCAATCATAGGTGGCATGAGCGCCCCATCCCACTATGTCGCCATATATAGGATTACAACTAAAACCGCAAAGTCACGTATTTGGAAATTGGATTTCCATCTATGAACCGAGGCAAAAGATAGTCCTCAACCGATTCGAGACAATCTAGCCTACCATGTCTCAGGATCAGAGCTCGAGTGACCCTAGGAGCGACAGGGCCGGTCCACCGATGTGGATTAAAATGCCTGAACACTACGTTTCCCCGCCCTTTGGGGCGCAAACGAGCCAACGAATGACTCCATCGGTTCGAGAACGACCGATCAATCCGAGGCGCCTCGCAACAGCAACAACCACATAAGTCAAACTCGTCAGGGCGTGTAAAACCACTGACGCCACTTCTAGCTAGAAAGAAACGCAAGTCCTCCCTGAGGTCCGTCTCCCGTTTTTGGTTCATACCGGGTGTGAAACACGCGAGGTAAACGTTACACAAAGCTACGCCACAAAGGCCGTGCTTTGATCATCACCACAAGACTTTGCTTTTCAACAGAAGCCTTGATCATTTGCATCTTAGCATGCCACACAGGCAAACCATCCTATGCAACCGATATCAGTCACACAGAATGAAATCCGATGTCAGACACACAGTCCATTTACAAGTCCGTCCTAGGTCTGAACGAAACCGGAGGCACCTAGTACCCCGCATATCCATCGATCTCCAAGTACGTCTGGACGATCACTAACTGTTTCCATCTTCTTGGGTGTACAGCCCAATCAAGATCATCAGTTATCACCCAAACGACGTGAAGACCTCCGGTCTTCGACCATCGTCTTCATCTTCGACTTATCGTCGTATCAGTTATTCAGAATGGGATAAACCCGGTCTTTCCGAATAACTCGCGTATATTTTAAATAAGTGTTACACAAACACAACATACGCCTCATTCCAATTCATTAGTCACTAACCGTAAATTAATCAAGAGAATAATTTCCCAAATATTAACCCCGAAGGCCGAAACCAACATCAGATCAATATCCAGAAAACCATTCTGCTTGGCCAACCGACAGTTAGTTTCTAAATTTCACATTCATAGGGAAAGGTTCCCATTAATTTTTATCAAAGATAAATTCTTGAATTTATGCTTTAATCTACTTTTGAATATCAATTCAAACTAGTCGGGATTAGCGAACCTTACCGAAGTAATCATTTGTTTTAATTTCCCAATCCCAACCTATTCATCCCATGAAGTAAAACTGGCTTTACTTCATGTCTAACACCACGGTGTTATCGGTAAATTCAATTACCATTTCACGTTCAAATCTAATTAAAGATTTAACTATCGCCTGGAGCTAAACTGGTGATACTCCATTTCGATTATTTCAATCTAATTAAAGATTCATTAAAACTCTACTTAGTTTTAATCTGTGACTGGGTTAAAGAATCAGTGTCATCTAAAAACACGGTTCGCGATAAACCCAAAGTCACATTCCATTAATTATCGGGTTAAAGAACGAGTGTTATTTAAAAACACTGTTCACGATAAACCCAAAAATCATTCCATTAATTATCGGGTTAAAGAACGAGTGTCATTTAAAACACTGTTCACGATAAACCCAAAAATCAATATCAATTCAATTCCAATTAAATATCATTTAATTGGTACACTTCATTAAATCTAAATAAAAAGATTTAATCTTTTCTCAACTGGGTTCAAGAACAGTGTTAGTGAAGACACCATTCACGACAAACCCAAATCACATTTGATATTAAATGCAAGGCTCTGAATAGAAAATATCCCGGCTTATATTCAATATCAAATTCTACGATTAACAAATGTCGTATTGGAAATAACGATATAAAAATATATATCTTTCAAATTTCCATAACAACATCTGCATAATCCCGAATTCCAACATCGAAATATTCCGAAGACAATTTCGATTCAAATCCACTCCAATGCAATCATTGGATATTCTGGTTATTTTTAAAACCCTTTCTAATTCAGTTTATTTATTTAAAAATAAATAGAATTATAATTCTAGTTCAAAACTAGTTCAATTCGATAAAAATCTATTTTTATCTTTTCAAATATGGAGTTTTTCATCCCAATTCTTCCCAAATCATTTCTTATGATTTTACACAAATTATTACTATTTTTAATAATTTTATCAAGGCCCGTACAGTCGATTTCCAACAATGGCCATCGAACTGCACTTACAGCGACCTTTTTCGAATTTGATTTGGACGTATCTCCAAATCCAACCGTTAGATTTCAAATTTCTAATTTTCGTTAGAAATCTCTTTTCGATACGAACCCAACGGTTCCGGTTTTAGGAGAATCCGACGGTCGGATCTCCCGTAATGTCCGTTTGAAATAAATGGTCGAAATTCACGAACTGCCGCGGCGCGGCGCGTTCTATTCAGGCCATTATATTATATATATTATATATATAATATATATTTCGTCGATTCCTATTTAAAACGAATTATATAAATAGTTTTAAATTCGTTTCAAAAGCCATTTCAACTTCCTTTTCAATTCAAATCAAAATTGAATTCTTCTTTATAAATTCGTTTTAAAATTCCTTTCTATTCAATTCAAATTTCAATTCAATTTGAATTCATATTCAATTCAATTCATTTCGAAATCGTTTTCAATTCAATTCATTTCGAAATCGTTTTCAATTCAATTCATTTCGAAATCGTTTTCAATTCAATTCATTTCGAAATCGTTTTCAATTCAATTCATTTCGAAATCGTTTTCAATTCAATTCATTTCGAAATCGTTTTCAATTCAATTCATTTCGAAATCGCTTTTCAATTCAATTCATTTCGAAATCGCTTTCAATTCAATTCATTTCGAAATCGCTTTTCAATTCAATTCATTTCGAAATCGTTTTCAATTCAATTCATTTCGAAATCGCTTTTCAATTCAATTCATTTCGAAATCGTTTTCAATTCAATTCATTTCGAAATCGTTTTCAATTACGTCAAAATGGCGTCTATCTAATCAACACGGCTTCATAAATTTCTATTTTCAAAATAGTTGTTATTATCAAAATATTTCGTTCAACACATGACCAATCTCAATGAATGAGTACTGTCAACACATGAACTTTTATTTTATAATATTCTTTATTTTTCAAATTGGAATGAGGCCCAATCAATTACCATATAAAGTTAATTATATGGATTTTCATACAACACATGTATATCATAGCATTGAAAAATAATCAACCATCAACCAAAGTGCACTACACTGTATAAGTATCAAATGTAGATATTCAACGCTTATAACAGCCTGTCAATCAATCGATCGACATATTTAATCAATCAGGATGAGTGAACTTCGAATTTCATCCCAACACCCGTGTGGGGTTTTCAAACAATCAAACAAAGATTTTAGTTGTGCAGTTGGGCGATGTGTGAAATTTATCGACCCAATCAATGTCCTTCAAATAGGTGTACATAAACAAACCGTCCGGTCTGTAAATGAATATTTTATTTATTCACATTCACGTTAAAAATTATATTTTTAACGATAAAACATTTTATTTCAACCTATGAACTTCTATTCAGTTCATTCTTTAAATAAAATGATATTCTTATTTTTCTAACTTATTTTAGAAAATTTCGGCGGCATAACGGCACGATACTAGAAACGGGACAAGGCCTAGCCTTATCCCCGGTCTAGTGAAGGCCCACGCCATTCACACATCATTCATATCAATTTCAATTTCACCAAAACAATCAAATCCAAATCAAATAATCTAACCAACTACACAACCAATCAAACAAGTCCATGGTCTGTGGACGGGTGTCGGGTGCTTCTAATAAGCACCGTCTGCATCCTAGTATATATATATAACTAGAAAAATAAATTGAAGAGTGAGAAATTCTCACATATAGCTATCCTAGCTCCACGGCACTTCAATGATAGAAATCTTCTTCGTTATTGCCTCTCGTCACTTTCGTTGCCCGCATTCTCTACATATGTAAAAATCGAATTTTTACTTCGCTATTCCATATATAAAAATCGAATTTTTATTTCAAAGTTCTATATATAAAAATCGAATTTTTATTTCAAAGTTCAATATATAAAAATCGAATTTTTATTTCAAAGTTCTATATATAAAAATCGAATTTTTATTTCAAAGTTCAATATATAAAAATCGAATTTTTATTGCGATGCCATATAGATAAAAATTCCATTTCAAAAATATAGACTTCATCTTTTCTAATAAAAAGTTTTCGCCTTTTCCCATAAAAAGTTTTCCTTTTTTTCTAATAAAGATCAAATCTTTTTCCCTTTTAAAGTTAAAACCTTTTCCTATTTTAAAGTTAAAACCTTTTTCCTATATTAAACCTTAAAATAAAATTCAGTTTTATACTAAAATAAAATTCAGTTTTAACCTAAAATAAAATTCAGTTTTATACTAAAATAAAATTCAGTTTTAACCTAAAATAAAATTCAGTTTTAACCTAAAATAAAATTCAGTTTTATACTAAAATAAAATTCAGTTTTAACCTAAAATAAAATTCAGTTTTAACCTAAAATAAAATTCAGTTTTAACCTAAAATAAAATTCAGTTTTAACCTTTAACCATTTTCAGTTTTTATTACATTTAAAAATATCAGTTTTAAAATGTTTTGAAAAACCAGTCTTAAGAATTAAAATAAAAATAAAATAAAGAAGAAAAAAAAGAAAAAAAAAAAAACTTACTGCATCACGAAGAAAACAAAAGGGCGTCGATGTCGGCGGCTTTGGCGTGGAGGGCGGACCTGCTCGCGGTGGCGCGAGTCCAGTGGTGGAGGTTTTGCGCGGATCCGGGGTGCTTTGGGGAAAACTGGGGCTCGTGGGGGGGGGGGTCTGCGTCGGGTTCGAGTGGAGAGAGGGAAGTAGCGGTGGAGAGGAGGGGGTAGGGGGGGTCAGCCGGCGGTGGGGTGCGCTCGTCGGGGCGTGGTGGCGATTTCGAGGGAGGCGGCGGCGATTTAGAGATCGGGCCTTTTTTTTTTTTCTTTGATTATTGCAGAATGAAATCGGGGGGGGGGGGGGGGGCAGAGGGAAAATAAAGGAGGGAAATATATTTTTTTTTTATTAAATAAATTGCATAAAGTTGACTTTTACCCATGACCTCGAAACGAGGCCCACCGCCTGTCGTCCATAGCATTTTACCCCCATTCCGAACACAATGGGATATGTATCGCAAGCTGATTTGATCGTTTCGATTAGTTTCAGTTGAATTTACATTTAAGTCACTATATTGAATTTTAAACGTACATTTCAAATTACCGGGGTCACATTCTAACTCTAAAAATTCTCGAAAAATATTTTCTAGCTTCGTATTGACGATACGGTCCTAACAAAACTAGTTTCGTCGAATTCTGAGACCGTTGGAAAAATGGCCAATTTCCAGTCGATTAAAATCAACTGAAATGGTCTAACGCGTTTTCCTTTGCCACGCTCACATATTGATTCGAAAAATTATGAAATTTGGAATCTAGCAATAGTTTGACACTGCGGATCCAACAAAACTGGTTTCGTCGAAATCCGAGGTCGTTTGCAAAATGTCCATTTTTAAGGGCCTGAATTCCATAGCGACTATTCAGAATTTTCAACTGGACATATCTTTTGATTCCCGATATGAAATCTTGATTTTTCGGATTCGTTGGAAAGATATTCACAATTAGATCCCAATGTTTTTGGTTTCATTAAAATCCGGATTGTTTTGCACCCGGTACATTCAATTGAAGTTTGAAATCGAATTATCGAACTACCGCGCCATTTTCAATTCTATTTATAATTATATATAATTATTTATATTCTAACGACGACGCGTATAATATATACGCTCGAATTCTATTCAAAATAAATTTCTCGTCGATTATAATTAAAATAATCTATTTTAAATATTCAAAATCCGCTAAAATTGCCAAAATAAAAATTTTAAACTGGCCCAGATTTTCCGGGTTGTTACATAGTGCTAGGGCTATTATTGCTACTACTGTCGTCTACATTGCACCAAATTTCCTTTCTAGAATCATTTCTAGTCTTCGAGTTGCCAAATTTATAAAGCCCATTATGTAGATCGCCCTGTAGTAATATTTCTCGACTTAGAAGGTCTTTAACAAGGCAAAACTTAGGGTGAAATTCAAAGAAAACATTGTTGTCTTTAGCAAATTTAGAAGCATTAAGTAAATTCTTGTTAATGGTGGGGACGCTAAGTAAATCATTTAATTTAAGTTGTCTTCTTCCTAATATGATTCCTTTTCCAACGTGTGTGATGTGTGCAATGTTACCATTACCCATATGCAGTGATTTCATACCTGAGTACCCCTTTCTTCCAATGTTTAAGTTTTGGAGATTGTTTGTGACAGTGTGCGTAGCTCCCGAGTCTGGATACCATTCGTCCAAATCAATTTTATCAGTCCCATAGTTGTCTTCATTGCTGCTATGTTGTCCTTTGTTGTTGTCACCAATGTTTCTGCTTTGATTACTTATGGCCGCTACATTTTCTTCTGGTGTTGAGTTGATTTGATCAGATTGTCATCCATTGTTATCAGTATTATACCTAAAAATAACAATTGGTTGCTATATGGGCAAATTTTTGATAGATCTGACACTCTAACCTATTGTTATTGTTCCATTGGCCTCTTCCATGACCTCTTTGTGGTTGATAAGCTCTCTGAGGTTGATACCCCCTCTAAAACTGACCGTTTTGTCTATTTAAGTAGTTATTCCTTTGATTTTGGTTGTTTCTAGCTGTGGCATAATTCGCAGAGAATTCTCCTTGAGCACTTTTCCTCTGTTCTATTCTCCCCTCATAGGCAAGAATAGTAGAGCGAACAAATTGTAGATCTCGTAGGGTTTGTTGAGTAGCTATAAAAGTAATTAGAGAGTCGTACTCTTCGTCTAATCCTCCAGTGATGAATAGAATTTGCTCACTGTCATTTATTTTATGTCCAACTGCACTTAACTTGTCGCACAATTTTTTTATTTTTCTTAAGTACTCATTCATGCTTATGTCTTCTTTCTTCAAATTTTGTAATTCTCTTATGTATTGCATAACTCTAGTTGCAGACTGTGAGCTGAAAATTTGCTCGATTGTTGCCCATAACTCGTATGATGAGTTGCACCCCACAGCCTATGAAAGCAGATTCGAACTGATAGAGGAGAAAAGCCACGATGAGAGTAAGCTATCCTGTTTTTGAAATCTGATATGTTCAGGATTTGGTGTAGTTTTCCTTCTTGATTTGTTATCATTATTGGGGAGATAGTTAGTGTGCCTTTTATATACTCCAGCAAGCCATGCCCCCTTAAAGCAATCTCAATTTGGTATTTCCATAATATATAATTATCTTCATCTAATAACATTGTTATAACCTGATTTTTCGGTTTAATCAGGTTTATGTTCCTTTAGGGTGAAACGCTGGCATTGGTGCCAGATACAACAGAAGTCCTTTCGTTGTCTTACGCCATGATAAGGCAAAGATGACTGCAACCGGTGAAAAACAGCGATGAGATTGTCCAAACAGAGAAGAGACAACAACTGAATCGGTGAGAGACAGCAATTGAATCGGTGAGAGTAGTTCCCTTCAGCAAACTGAGGAGAAGGAAGAAAGATCTTCTAGATCGAAACAATCTGAATGAGATGAGATGCCTTTCGGCTTTAATGGCTCTGATACCATAATGGCAAAATAAGAGTTTGTATTATTGATTATAATAACAATGTTACGTTTATAAATGAAAACATTGCTGGTATATATAGTTGGAAAATAGTAACGTTAACATTTGCAAAATAGGAAAATTCCTAAAATGATAAATAGTTGTTATGGCGTAAATAAATATCTGAATGCTCTGCTGAGTCATGAACAGGTCAGCAAGTGTGAATGTATCGTTATGGCTTAGATAAATTTCCCATTGTACTGCGAAGTCATGCACAGGTCAGCATGTGTGAATGCACCGTCATTAATCATGGATCCCAAGTTTGGGTGCTAATCAACATAATTATATGTATGAAAATTTTAAAATTAACTTATGCATGTACGGTAGAAGGTTTAAAATAAATTTTGATAAATTCACATTTCAAATTTATTAATAGTTCATAGAAGTAATGCAGAACATCATTAATGATCATAATACTTTGGTTTATATTTTTTATTTGAGTTTTTAGCTTTATTGTCAAGAATAAAATTATACACCTGAGTGTCTTATAATACATATATTCTGATCCACTTTTTTTTTAATGTTACAAATGAGAATTTAAATTACTTTATTAATGTAAAGATGATTCATAGGGAAAAGATTCAAGTTTGAAAATATGTTAACATTAAAATTTGCATTTTAATGTAAGAGGAAAAATCATCATTTGGTAAATATGTTTTTGTTAAATAAAAAACATTGATCGTTGACATATTACCAACTGTGATGACCCCAAACTCCCGTAATACAAAAGCAAGGATAATCATTGGAATATAACACATAAACAATAACAACAGAGCAGAAATATAGAATTACAGTAGATAAAGTACATCAAACTGCACTGGGAATAATATATCATCAGAGTTACACAGCATAAATGGATCATACTTAGAACAAAATACAGTTTTCAGCTTAATATAAAATGTTTGCAGCGGAATCAAACATAATATACTAAATGAAGTCTGAACAACATAACAGAAATGATAGAATCCATCTTCAGCTCCCAGCTATCCAGAATGAGTCTGCTAAAACCAGAATACAAGGCTGCCATGTAGAAAGAGGGTACCCGAGTTTGCAAAGTGAAACAAATTACGAGTCAGTGTGGTCCTGTGATTAGCCTTACTATTAAATAGGTTAAATAAGATTTCTCGTACCAGTCCAATGGCTGACTCATAGTTTGTTTCACTTTGCAAACTCAGGTGCCCTCTTTCTACACGGGCAACCTTGTATTCAGGTTTTAGCAGACTCATTCTGGATAGCTTGGAGATGAAGATAGATTCTATCATTTCTATTATGCTGTTCAGACTTCATTTAGTATATTATGTTTGATTCCACTGCAGACATTTTATATTAGGCTGAAAATTGTATTTTGTTCTAAGTATGATCCTATTATGCTGTGTAACTCCAATGATATATTATTCCCAGTGTAGTTTGATGTACTTTATCTGCTGTAATTCTTTATTTTTGTTCTGCTGTTATTGTTTATTGTTATATTCCAATGATTATGCTTGCTTTCGTATTACAGGAGTTTGAGGTCATCACAGTTGGGGACTTCTTATTGGATTAAGATCCGTTCTTTCTTTGTTTCTTCGACGATTTGCAATTTATCGACAAATGTCCACTAGCTCTTAGCTATAGAATGACAGTAATTTCACAACCAGTTAATCAAAAATGATATTCAAATTAATTCATGCTTGTTTCGGTTGAAGTTAAACATTAATGAAAATCAAAAAAAATATGGTGCTAACGACTATTTAAATTAAGATAAATAATGGATAATTAACATAGTTCACTTTTTGGTAACTTACATACAGATTGAACATTAATGCCTGCACACTGAATTCTCACCATCTGAAACCTATGAAATTAAAAAAAGAAATGTAAGTAAATATCATACAGTTTATACGTCAGTTCGTAACTCATATTCAAAACCTATGGAAAAGGAGCGTAGCTTTTATGTATTATTTTTAAAATTCCACGCTATGGGATCTATTCTTTATTTTATTAATTGGTAAATAACTTTGATTAATACACTGAGTTCTTTTTATCTTTTAATGAACTTATACCAATGAGTTTGATAATATGAATATCCAGTGTAATGAAATGTAGTGCATCAAACACATTTCTTTAGGCGCATGTACTACAATATATCAAAAGAAAAGGAACTACTGGAATAATATTACAAAATATAGACAAACATTATGAAAATTATAGGTCAACTCCCCTGGGAAAACCATATATATAGGAATAAAAACAGCAAAAGTGAAACTTGGAAGAAAAATAAATTACTTAGGCCTTCCAAAAGCAAATTAGAAAGAACACAGATGACGAATATTACATCAACTGAAGAAATCTTTAAGTTTAAGATGGTGGTTCTTACTAAAAAAAGAGAATTTATGAATTTGGAAGAAAAACGAAGATACCTCAAATCTAAAAAGAGCATAAACTGGTAATAAATCAGTTCACCGAACGTAGAGCTTTGAGACTTGGTGATCGACTTCTTGGGAATAAGGACACTTCATCTTCTCTACCCAACATAAACGAACATTTCACAATTTCTCTACTGTTTTTAAAATTTTGTCAGACTGGAGTTTAGTTTCCTCGAAGTAGAAAGAAAGGAGAATATTAAGAATGGAAGTAAATAATTGAGCAAGACATGGAATTATAGGACAAAGGGGAGAAACAAACTGTTGAGAATATGTAGTTTGGAAGACAAAGACGTGAGTTTGCATTTTACTGTATATAGTTTAGAACATGGAGGCAGATATCAGTTTCCCAGTTTTTTGACATAAATAACCTGCATTGATAGTTTGGAAGGTTTTAGCAAAAAAGGTCCTTTTCCAAGTGATAAAAAGGCTTATTTTGACTCAATGACCGAAGATTTTGCATTATATACAAGATATATACATCCAATATACCGCTATAACTGGAAACTGCTCAAAAACAATGCATGAGAAATATTGTGAAACACATAATGGTCAAGCATGCTAAATTTTACAAAATCAGCTTCGGTACCATGTCATCATAATCTTATTTTGCCAACAGTAAAACAATTGTAAAGATTTTAAGTTGATTTTTGTAATTGATTTGTAAAACTTCTTGATTTGGTTCAAAAATAATTCTCTCATCCACACACAATAACACTATTTTGAACTTTAAAATGGACACAAATATGCTAACCTTGTCCAATTCTTCATAGAAAACTAAAAAAATTGGTTATGATGGCTTCTTGCAATACTTAATGATATTTTTATGCTTGTTGGATCAAAAAAAACATGGATTTGCAAGGCTCATAGCTATGACCAACGTATTTAAAGGAGTGGAATATTAAAATATATAGAAGCTTATGTTAATATTATTTTTCTAGAAAAACCAAATTATACCTCTGTAATTCTTTTATCTAAGATGATTCGACTAAAAATTCACTTTTTATTTATAAAAGAAAGTTCACCTTTTAGTATAGATCAACCAAAAATTACTTCACTCGGTTAGAGTTGGAGAATATGGCTAATAATTTTGTAGAGTGATATTAATAAGTATTTCACTCTTAGGTGTTGCTAATGCCCTCATATGTTACAGTTAATCATAATAATCATAGTGCAAATCCTTGGTCTATAATTATACATTAATCTTCAAATGAGGCTATGTAAAACACAATTTGCAGTAAAAGCAATATATTCTATATAAAAATTCAAGTACGATATCATTCTAGATTAAATTGATATTTAATATGCAGAAGAATAACTACAGAAAGATTTAAAACAAACATGATATGATTAAGGAATGCATTATTACCATATTTACCCAAAAAAATCTAGATAATAACAAATTTTTTCGGCTGTTATTTCCAGCAGATATATAAACTATGGTTAAGGAAGGATGTCAAATTCAGGACTACACAATAATGATCAAATAACATTATGACCCAACAGAATATGCGTGAAAAAGGATAAATAAGTTTTAACACAGTTGGTTGTTAGCATATTCTTATCTTTCAACTAATATATAACCTCAGTTGTTTTTTTTAAACTCCCTCAGCCTATTGTTTACAGTATTACCTGATAAAGTAAAACATGCAAGTTAATAAGCTAATTTGTTGTAACATTATGAAATGAAAATGAAGGAATAACAAAAAGCATGTAGTATAGAACTAATAAATAAGAAATATACTTTCAAGCAGTTTTATTTAGCACTTGTAATATGCAACACTAACGCATAGTTTTATACAGATTTAGGCTTGTAAACGATCCGTTTAATAAGTAGTGCTTTGAGCGATAATTTTAGACTCCACTACCTCTAAATATTTAGATGACTAAAAAATTGGACTGTGATGTATGTTTCATATAAAGAAGACAGTAATACATCATTCTTTCCTGTCCTTATTCAAAGCATAATAAGTGGATCAGAGAAAATAGTATAAGAAGAGCACAGTTTCGTTTTTAGATTTAACATATTAAACCCGATCATAATTTTGAACCAAATAAAATTGTTAAAATGTCATAAATAAGGGATTTGCAAATTATCCGTCTTACAATTAGGATCTGTTGTTCCTTCCGTCGTCACATTGAATGTTGAAGTGCACTGGTAATATGCACTTCCACTATAAGTCGTATACTAATTATTTCAGTTTGCGTTGTTCAGTAGACTTTCTCTATAATCTGTCACCCTTAGTAGAGGAACAGATTAAATGAAATTACATGTGTGAGTGTCAAATTAAAAATTTATGGAAATATAAGATTATAAATGAAATTACTGAACTTACGTTCATGAAAATTGCAAGATTTAGCAAATGTCAGGGTACATCATCAAAATCGAACATGGAGAACGTCAGAAATCGCCAGGATCTATGACGATAACCGATTGTTTCAGTGGCTGAATTTTTATGTGTTTGGGATGGAATTGGTAGGTATGGAGAGAATAACAAATTTGAGAAGTGAAATTTTAGGTTTTCGAAAAGGGATTAGAGAAGAAAGAAGACAACGTAGTGGACAACTGTACGCGACCATCATGGTTGCCAACGACGGGGATGGATGGGAAGCAGATCGTCGGGGGGAAGGAGTTAGGTGAGAAGGGGTAATTAGGGGAGTTAACATCCGAACATCGCCAAATTTCCATAAGTCGATATTTTCGTTGTGAAATCAATCGGGAAGAAGATGGAATTAGGGATTGAACGTAACTACCAAAGAGTATAGGAATTGAAAATCATAGTGAAGAAACTAACACGTGAACTGAAGGGGACAGATGTCACCACCCAAACGTCTTGGTTTCTTCTTTCCAGTATAAGTAATAGATAGATAGATACTATTATAGTTCCGACATCTGTTCATAAGCACCATCATCAAAAAATATTACATGCGACAGGTGATATGCTAAGTACTTCATATCTTACATGATTATTTATAAGAATGATTGTAAAACAAACACATCTCCAAGAAAGAGAACATTCATGCCCCCAATGCTAGAAATTTCATATAAATGTAATCTAATCTCTCAATTAAAAGCTTCTTATTCAATAGATAAGGAAGAAATTACATAATGATGAATCGCAATGCGTAATAGTCCATAGACCTTTTGCATCTTTCTATGACCACGTATGAATCGTTCGATAGTTTAGGCTGCAACTTCAAAGCTCGGCTGAAAACTTTGCCAATTTCATGAAGATTTCTATTTTCCTTCTTCAAGTCGAAAGCATCTTTACGTAAAGCATGTTTCTCCTTTTGTAATTTCTTGATTTTGGAAGTGTAAAGATCAATATGACGAGAGTTATCTTCAGCACTTTTCCTGTCATAAAAGCCTTTTGTGTTGGCCTTAGTCTTTCTATGCCACCTAGAGACAAGGGAGTGATCTAGTCTAAAAGAAAGATCCCTTATCCCAAGCTCTGAGGACTTGTACTCTATTGAAGCTCGCAAGAATTCGGACGTGGAAGTATCAAGAGCACATTCAAAGATAGATTTCCACTCTTTACATTTTGTTAATACATCGTCACGTTCTGCCTCTCAGTCAACGACTTGACGGCGGAGTTCATCCTTTTCCCCATCAAAATTGACAGAAGGATTTGTCTTTATATCCCTCTTCATTTTGAGGATGTCTTTATCCTTGTGCTTTATCTGAGCCTCCAATATACCTACTTGTTCTTTCAAGCGTCGTATAAGTAGTTCCCCCGGCAGAGCATATCTGTCTTCAGTATCGCTAAAAGAGTCCTCCAGAAAGTCTCCTGGGCACGGAGTAAATCGAACACTCTTATATACACAAAAGGAAGTGTCTTCAAGTAAATTTTCTTGTTTATGTAAAAAAATGAGCCACTGCTTGTAGGATCAATTTTCATAAAATAAACATCAATATTTGAATCTTGGAACTACCTACAACAACAACAAAAACGAATACAAATGTGGTTCATGTCCATGCAAATTAATGTCAACTACAGAGGGTATAACAAATTAATTTTTCTCTCCAATACCCCCTCCCTACATATTACATCTTAATTTCTCTCGATGGACCCTAAGTTTCTATAAAATCATCTCCCTATCATCCTCGAAGAAGTTAAAAGATAGCTGAAGATGCTTCATATAAATATGCTTGAGCTCTCTCAAAAAGCGTTCTCTGCCAGATTTATAGGAATGTTTTGTGAGGAATTCCCTCCTCATCCTAGAGAGAGAGTGCAGGTCATTCTTGGAAATAGATTAATTAGTGGAAACAGAATCTCCATCACCATAAGAATGAGTCATTAAGGGTCGATTCCCACAAGTAAAGGAGAAATTCAAGAATAAGATTCATACCCAAGGAATGGGGGAAACCGTATGTATTGTTTGTCCCTTCTCACCAGGTTCTAGGAGATCGACCTCTTCAACAAATCCACCATCTCCACATCAAGTAACTGAAATATGAGATGAATTAGCACTTGTGAGGCCCAAGAAGTCACTTATGAACACAGAAAGCGTACCTTCCTCTTTGCTATCCCTATTATGCCCAGGCTTAGAGTCAAAATTGTTGTTATTATCACCTACATCATCACCCCTTATATACAAAATTGGATTTTCGTCGTTACTAGACACTGAATAATTGGTCTACTCTTCAACAAATAGAAGGTCCTTAACCCTCGCCTTTTTCCCTTTGGAAACTTCAATGTCCTTTCCGCCATCCTATCTCTCCCCAAGATGCGGCCCATAAGGGATGGATGGAGGGAAGAAAAATCCATGTCCGGAAACTTGCCATGGTTATCGTGATAGACTAATGAGAGAGCCTTTTCATAATATTCTGACACCATGTCTGGAAGATGTACCCTCAAAAACAAGGAAATCCAGTCCTGAGTCTCGTAAATTATTTGTTTAGCATTGGAAAGAATTGCCTCCTTTGTTATCAACCTCCTTGCATGCTCTACCAACATGTCCGACTTCTCATGCTTAAGGGTTGAAGCTTTAGTAGGTAAGGAATGGTTGTCAGCCATTTCCCTCCCAAGAGACACTGTCAGCTGACTACAGACTTCCTCATTATTGCTCCTCGTTAAAGTTAAGTCACGAATCTTAGACAATAACGCGGCATTCTCTTCTTGGAGCCTTCTCGTCTCACGAGATAATGAGGCCACCGTTTCCCCGACAACGTACCAACCCCTGGATATCTAAAATGGAACAATATGATGTTAGCCCTTACATAATGAAAATGGATGAGGAGTTTAAGAAAATAAAAGTACGAACTAGAAGTTGTCGCTTAACAAGATTATGATAAAAATTTGACCAAACTATAAAAGCAAACTCTAGGATATCAGAAATATCAACAGAAGGTAGGACAGATATGATAATACTATCAAAGTCCGAGTCGGTAAAGGAGGATTTATGGGGTCACATAGTCGATAAGAAGAGGAGAGTGACTTACACTCTCTCAAATCCAAAATTCCCTAGGAGTCGGACTTCAAAAAGCCAGCAACAAAATCACTTTCTATGGTCTTCACTGAAGAAGGACCTACGTTAGGAAAGTTTCCAGGAAAAGGGGGGAGGGGCTGGACAATAATCGATGACTAGGCGACTCCACGGTCTCATCGGCAAAAGGTCAGGAGATAAAATTTTCCCTTTTATGTCCCTTGGTAGAACCACTACTGGCGGCCGAAGCCATCCTCTTTTTAGGCAGAGACTTAAGAGGGGTAGATACTGTGAGAGGCAGGTGTAAATCCTCCCCAAGAAACATTGAACGTAAGAGAGAAAGTTGCCTTAGGAAATTTTTTCCCAAGGGTAAATGGGCATTGTTTCGCAAAGAGATTCCAAAGACAATTGATCAGAGTGTCTTCTCAAGTCATCAGGAACTCCACCCACAGCGTTAACAAATTGAGGCTCCTTCGCTCCAAACTTCTCCTCCGTTGAACAAAACCCAACTGACTTGCTCAAACTGAAGTCACCAATTTGTGGGATCCCATACATAGTCCTGCCAGGTGATATCGCAACATAAACATATGTTTTAGTCTTATTTCTATTTGATAAGCGCATACAAACTACATATAGGCGAACGAATGTTGTAGAATTTTCATTAGCCTATTTGGTAATGATATTAACTACAAAGATTGATGTAGACAATTTAGACTGCCTTTAATCACAAACTAGTTGTCTATATAAATCCTGCTTCCTAAACCCCAATAAGAATTGGGGATTGACACTGTTTATTGAAATCACCATTCAACATCGTCTCAAACGGTTGTTGGGATTTTAATATACATTGAGGCCATTGAGCCCCAATTCAGAGCATAGTCCAAACCAGCGATTAAGATTAAAGCAAGAAAACTAACGATTAGTCAAGCTTGAAACCTCCAAAAGTAGTGTGGCGAATTTTGATGAACAATAACCTCGTTTGAGTAAAATATTATGTAGAAGAAAGGAAGAAAAGAAGATTCCTTTTTGTCAAGAGCTCGCTTTTTCATCTCCACCAAACATCTAAAATCAAATCAATGACCAGGATTCATATTGGAAAGCAAAAAATCAGGAACCTTGTACAGTTGAAAACCTTACAGCCCCTCAGACGAGAAAATCTTGACTTGAAAAGTCGAAAGCACCCCTTCACTAGGAGGAGGGAAAATGTTACTACCAAAATTAACTCTAAAACAAGTTGACGGTAAAGGGGTATCGGATGACCACAAGCACAAGGAATTCTTCAAAAGCAAGAGTCTAACATTAGAAAAAACAAAAGTAGGAAGGAATGATCCGAGGACTACATCAACTAACACCTTCTTGGGAAGAAGGGCCTCAAAATCTATAGCATACCGGCAGATTATATCCGACAAGGTATATCAAGCAGGATATACCCGGGAGGGGGATCTTATAGCGAAAGGCCATCCAAGTCAGAAGCAAAGAAAGACGGGAGGCAAGGGCTCCATAAAGAAACCCGAAAGGATAGAAGAGTTGTCGATATTAACCTGCTCAATACGGATACATCAAGAAGTGAAGACGTCAAAAGTATCAAACCAAATATACATAAAGATTATCCGGAACCAGCTTCCGAAACATGTAATAACCCGGAAATCTGAGCCAATTTAAAATTTTTATTTTGGCGAATTTAACGGATTTTGGTTATTTAAAATGGATTATTTTAAATAATAACGACGGAAAATTTATTTTCGACGAAGTTAAAACGAGTAAATTTATTTTAATTGTATAACGAGCCTGAAATGGCACTGCAGTTCGAAAATTTGATTTCGAATTTCAAATGAATGTACAGGATTCAAAATAAGTCGGAATTGGACGAAACAAGAAATATTTGAATCTGTTTAATCATATCTTTCTAACGGATGTAAGAAACTGAGATTTCACTTTAGAAGTTGAAAGATATGTCCAGTTTAAAATTCAGAAAAGTCGTGGAATTTATATATATTTTAATATATATAAAGGCCCTTAGAAATGGAAATTTTGCAAACAGCCCTTGTTTTCGACGAAAACACTGTTGTTGGATCCGGGATGTCAAATTATTGCTACGTTTCAAAATTCATAATTTTCTGGATCAATATGTGGGCATGGCGAAGTTGAACGTGTTTGAACCGTTTCAGTCAATTTCGATCGACCAGAAAATGGCCATTATTCAAACGATCTCAGAATTTGACGAAATTAGTTTTGTTAGGACCGTATCGTCAACACGAAGCTAGAAATAATTTTTCAGGAATTTTTAGAAACTGTATGTGGCCCCGATAGATTGAAATGTGCGTTTAAAATTGAATATATAGATTTAAATTTAAATTTAAATGGAAACAGATCGAAACGATCGAATTGGCTAGCGGGACATATCCCATTGTGTTTAAAATAGGGGTAATTAGCTAAGGGTGACAGTCGTTGGGTTGTGTTTCGAGTTCGTGTGAAAAGTCAACATTCTTGGAGGAAATTAATAAATAAATTAATTAAAATATATTCTTTTGCAATAACCCCCCCTCTCATTTATTTCCACGGTAAATTCAGTTCTCCCCCATTCCCGTTTTTCTTTCCCTTCCCCCCTCCCTAAATCGGGACTGGCGATCGATGCCTCCACTGGGTTGTGGCCTCGCCGCCGCGCCTCAGGCGAACCCACCCCCTCCTCTTCACGCCCTCCTACTTCCTTTCGATCTCCCCTTAGACCCACGAACCCCCAAAACCCCCCCAAGACCTGAAACCCTAACCCCCCACGCTCCGACAGACCACCTCCCTACTTCAGATTCGACGCAGGAATGGGCGCGAGTTGACCGCCGTTCGAGGTAGAGGACGGTGGCGCTGAAGGCCTTGCGACGACGCTTCCTGATCGACAGCCCGTAGTCTAGATTGGAGGGCGAGATGGAGGAATGGATGGCGATTCCTGAGTTCGAACGACACAAAGAAGAAAGGTCTTGTTTTATTATCTTATTTAAACTGATTATTTTGTTTAATTTAAGCAATGGAATAAAATTCAGTTTTTAATTTATATAAATACTTTGTTTAAATTCAGTTTTTAAAATATAGCATTGTTTAAATCCAGGTTTAAAAATATAAAATTAACATTGGTTGAAAATATAGAGTTTTAAATATGAAAATATAAATATGCTTTCTTTTGAAAATATAACTATGCTATGTTTTGAAAATATAAAGATCAAATTTTTGAAAGTATAAAGATATAATTTTTGAAAATATAAAGATCAAATTTTTGAAAGTATAAAGATATGACTTTTGGAAATATAAAAATACGATTTTTATATATGTTGTAGTAGGGATAAAAATTTGATTTTTATATATATGAAGTGGTAATAAAAATATGATTTTTATGTACATGGAGCGTTATTAAAAATGTGATTTTTAATATGAACAGCGTAGAGAAGACTGCGTTGGCATTGCAAACGAATCTGAATTCAAACCGTTCAGAGATAAGAAATGGAGGAGTGGATCCCAAAGGTGAGAACGCCTCACTTTTATTTTGTTTTCTAGTTGAAATATATACTAGGATGCAGATGGTGCTTAGCAGCACCCGACACTCGTCATCCACAGACCATGGATGGCTTGTTTGTTTGATTGATGTGTTGTAAAAAAAAACGATTGTGTGTAGTGAATTGAATAAATATTTTATAGTTAAAAATATAATTTTTAACGTGTGAAATAAAATATATATTCATGTGCTGAAGTAAAATAAATATTCATTTACAAATCGAACGATTTGTTTATGTACACCGATTTGACTGATATTGATTGGGACGGTAAATTTTACACATCGCCCAACTGCACAAATAAGATATGTGTTTAATTGATTGAAACCCCACACGGGTATTGTGATGATATTTGACGTACACTAATCCCGATCGTTTAGTTGTATGTCAATCGATGGGTTGACAGACTGTGTAAGCGTTAATTATTTATATTTAATGCTTATGCAGTTGTGTGGTGCACTCTGGATGATGGTTGGTGATTTATCATTGCTATTATATACATGTGTTGTAGAAAATCCATATAATTAACATTATATGGTAATTGATTGGGTCTTATTCTAATTTGGAAAATAAGGAATATTATAAAAATATATTCATGTGTTGAATAGAAAATAAATTCATGTGTTGAATAGAAAATAAATTCATGTGTTGAATAGAATAAATATTCATGTGTTGAATAGAATAAATATTCATGTGTTGAATAGAATAAATATTCATGGGTTAAATAAAAGCCGTGTTGACTAGATTGACGCCATTTTGACGTGAACGATATTTATATCGATTTTATTCAATTTTATAATGAATATAGAAAAGAAAGTGATTTCAAAATATAACATTTTGAAAATATTATCATTTGTATATCGATGATGTGGAATATTCAATTTTGATTCGGAACTGAATATGAAGTTGAAATCATTTTGAAAACGAATTTAAAACGATTTATAAAATACGTTTTGGAAGGAAATCGACGAAATATATATATATAATATATATATATATATATATAATGGCCTGAATATAACACACCGCGTCGCGGCAGTTCGTGAATTTCGACCATTGACTTCGAATGGATATTACGGGAGATCCAACATTCGGATTCTCCAAAAACCAATACCATTGGGTTTGTATCGAAAAGAGATTTCTAACGAATATTAGAGATTTGAAATCTAATGGTTGCATTTGGAATTATGTCCGAATCAAATTTGGAAAGGGTCGTTGTAAGTGCAGTTCGATGGCCGTTGATGGAAATCGACTGTACGGGCCTTGATAAAATTATTAAAAATAGTAATAATTTGTGTAAAATCATAAGAAATGATTTTTGAAGAATTGGGATGAAAAACTCCATATTTGAAAAGATAAAAATAGATTTTTATCGAAATGATCTAGTTTTGAACTAGAATTATAATTCTATTTATTTTTAAAATAAATAAAGTGGATTTGAAATGGTTTTAAAAGTAACCAGAATTTCCAATAATTGAATTGGAATGGATTTGAATCGAAATTGTCTTTGGAATATTTCGATGTTGGATTTCATGATGAAACAGATATTGTTATGGGAATTTGAAAGATATATTTATATCGTTATTTCCAATACGATATTTGTTGGTCGTAGAATTTGATATTGAATATAAGCCGATATATTTTCTATTCAGAGCCTTGTATTTAATATCAAATGTGATTTGGGTTAGTCATGAATGGTGTCTTCATTAACACTGTCCTTAAACCCAGTTGAGAAAAAGATTAAATCTTTTTATTTAAATTTAATGAAGTGTACCAATTAAATGGTATTTAATTGGAATTGAGTTGGAATTGATTTTTGGGTTTATCATGAACGGTGTTTTAAATAACACTTGTTCTTTAACCTGATAATTAATGGAATGTGATTTTGGGTTTATCGTGAACTGTGTTTTAGATGACATTGGTTCTTTAACCCAGTTAAAGACAGGATATTGATTTTTGGGAAGATTAAAACTAAGTGGAGTTTTAATGAATCTTCAATTTGATTGAAATGATCGAGAATGTAGTATCACCAGTTTTGCTCTAGGCAATAGTTAAATCTTTAACTAGATTTGAGCGTGAAATGGTAATTGAATTTATCGATAACACCGTGGTGTAAGATATGAAGTATGACCAGTTTTACTTCATGGGATGAATAGGTTGGGATTGGGAAATAAAATAAATGATTACTTCGGTGTGGTTCGCTAATCCCGACTAGTTCGAATTGATATTCAAAAGGAGATTAAATAATAAATTTAAAGAATTTATCTTTGATAAAATTAATGGGAACCTTCCCCAAAGTATAAGAATATTTGAATAAAAGGATATTCTGAAGTGGAATGAGGTGTATGTTGTGTTTGTGTAACACTTGTTTATTATATACGCGAGTTATTCAGAAAGACTGGGTTTATCCCATTCTGAATAACTGATTCGACGTGGTGTCGACGATGAAGACGGTGGTCGAAGACCGGAGGTCTTCACATCGTTTGGGTGATTATTGATGATCTTGATTGGGCTGTACACCCAAGAGGAGGGAATCCGTTGGTGATCGTCCTGACGTACTTGGAGATCGATGGATATGCGAGGTACAAGGTGCCTCCGGTTTCGTTCAGACCCAGAACGAACTTGTAAATGGACTGTGTGTCTGACATTGGATTTTATTCTATGTGATTGATTTCTATTAAATATATATCTGTTTGGCGGCCGAGAATTTATTCTCTTGCTTAACGCCCTTCTTTGAGACATCTGACCTCAGGGGTTATATATTGATGGATATCAATCGCATGGAGTGAATTGCCTGTGTGGCATGCCTAAGTGGCAATTGATCAAGGCTTCTGCTGAAAAGCAAAGTCTTGTGGTTGATGATCAAAGCACGGCCTGTGTGACATAGCTTTGTGTAGCATTGATTCGCGAGCCTCACAACCCGGTTGTGAACCAGAAACAGGAGAGGACATCAGGGAGGGCATGCATTTCGTTCTAGCTAGGGTGGTGTCAGTGACCTACCAGCCCTGACATTTATATTATTTTCACCTGTGTGGTTGTTGCTGTTGTGAGGCGCATCGGATATATCAGTGACTATGTGGAGCCGATGGAGTCATTTGGCTCATTTTCGCCCCATAGGGCGGGGGAACGCAGTGTTCAGGCATTTTAATCCACATCGGTGGACCGGCCCTGACGATCCAAGGGTCACTCGAGCTCTGATCCTGAGACATGGTAGGCTAGATTGTCTCGAATCGATGAGGACTATCTTTTGCCTCGGTTCACAGATGGAAATCCAACTTCCAATACATGACTTTGCGGTTTTGATTGTAGAGCCTAGTATGGCGACATAGTGGTATGGGGCACTTATGCCGTCTATGATTGATACTTGTGATTTGAAGTTGTTTTATACACTATGCACTTATAATAGTATCAAATGATTTTTTTAAACGTTTCAAGCATTCTTGGCTATTATAAGGTAAAAACCCTATCCTTCGGCTTGTGTTGCATTGTGTGATGGGACCTGGGTCTTATAATAGCTTCATTGTTCTTTATTTAGCACTGCGCGCTTTGTTTTATGCACTGGTATTTTTGGGAGGAAACCCGTTCCGTGTTATATGGCATGGTCCCTTGATTTACCTAACTTTAAAAATAAAGAATAACCACTGTTTTAGTTCTCACACAAGTCACATGACTGACCTGTAGTTTATTGTTTTAACCTAAACTCTGGGTGCCCTTATTTTCCGCACGGGCAGCTAGTAGTTTTGGTTTTGCAGATTTATATTCATAGGATCCTGATTTACAGCTGGAACGATGCTCGGAAAGCTCTGTATCCGTGTATTACTTTCAGTTGTGTTTTGTATTGATTTTCCGCTACTATGTAATTTATTGTAATCTCTGATATTTGTCGAATGTATATTTATTCATACTATGTATATTCTTGTATTCTGATGGAATTGTCATAATAAACAATGAAATGTTCTTCTGTTTGTGTTCTGATTCGTCTTGTCCTCAAAGCAATTCGTGCTTTCCTTCACGGTGAAGTTCGGGTCGTTTCAGAACATCTACTGCATAAATTCCAAAAAGTCGCATTTGATAGACAATAAGAAATCACATGGCGCTATCTTCCGAAAGATTAGGCTATACCCGGAGGCTCCACCGAAAGGCCAACTGAAACCCTAGAAGGGATACAAGCTATCCATACTAGTTTCATTAGTACAGACATCGACAGTGGTTCTGAACGGGTAGCTATCTACATACATCATAAGGGAAAGCTCCTCCAAGTGTTCATGGGAAAACTGGAAGCCTACAACCAGAAGCTTATAACTGTGAGCATAAAATCGAGAACTCATATCAATCTCAAAGAAGCCCCAACTGACTGGAACCTTCACTACAGAAGCTATAATCAGTACCATAAAGCGGCTGAAAGCTAAAGCACCCGGGACTAAAGGAAAAAACAGCCAACAGAGGTTCCTATAGGCTCAATGGAACAACAGCAGAAGGGGCTCCAAATTCTCTATAAATAAGACCCCAGGGTCACATTTTAAGGGCGATTTTTCTCATTCTGATTCTTGTACTCTTTTCTCTAGAGTAAACCCTAATCCTTAAATCAATTTAGGGATTTCTCTTATTCTATTCTTGTATTCTAAATCAAAGATCAACAAAGATTGAGTTGATACTTATGATATTCTTTATGAATTTGCTATGATATTTCCTAGTCATTGTTGTCGCAGCTTACTGTTTGTTTCCTGCACATACATGAACCTTCGACCAAGCCTTTCCGCATTTCAAGTGAAACAGCCCTTCCCACAAGTTTAGACCTTTCCTACAAGCTTAAACCCTTCAGCAAGCTTAGCGCAGAAAACCTTCCTACCATCCATTAAGTCCTAATCAAGGGTTGCGTTCAGAAATTCATCCTCCTGGGATAACTGTTGGTTCTTGAATTTCTTAAGCGTGATACTCACCCCGTCGAGGGAAGAGTAACTACTATTTTAGATTCTAGACCTTGATATCTAGGAAACGGTGAGCTAACTCGGACTTGCAAAGGATAAACAACCTATTTTTATCTTAGGTCCACTTCCATAGACATATCTCCAGTGTTGACAAAAAATATCGTTAACAACGCCAAGTGTTGCTCATACACGCACTAGAAGAATTATTAAATTACTAGCTCGCTTTCAAGACTAAAGAAGAATACATAAAACAAATGGAGAGAGCACTAAAGACAAATGGAGCAGTTGGTTATAACAATTTCTACTTTATTTTCTTTTTAGTGTTGTTACAAAAGATAGCCTAAATGCATGCTATACAGTAGCCAGTAGTCACTATTACTTTATAGCTGGCACAACCAACATTGTAATGCAGCTATATATACATATGATGAAAAGGAGAACTTAGGATGGAAATTATTTTCTTCTGTGATACTTTTCTCTGCATCTTCATCCTTCAAGCTTTCTTTCTCTCCTCTGTCTCCTTCTTCGCCTTCTTCTTCTCCTCAAAAATTCTGTAGCATCATATCATTGGTGCTTTTGCTCTCATTGAACCATGACCCGCACTGATGTGGTTATTGCTCTGCTTCGCAAAACCACCACACAGCAACAACAATCCATTGATATTATCCAAACTACCCTCCAAACACAAGTTATAGCCTTCCAACAAATTAACCAAACTCCTGCAGATCTTACCCTCCGGGTCAACAACCCTATTCAGCCACCTTTACCATAACAATTTTCCAACACATCCTTTATCAATAACACAACCAGCCACCAACCACTTCCAACAACCATACCCGCCCACTAAAATGTGATCTCCAAACCTTTGATGGATCAAACCCCTTAGATTGGCTTTTTTATGCTGAGCGATTCTTTTAATACCTTTCCACACCGAAGAACAAAAAATTAATCTAGCTAGTTTTTCAATGCAAGGCCAAACCCTTACCTGGTTCAAATGGATGCACAAGAATCACCAGTTATCTTTCTGGCCCTCCTTCACTAAAGCCATTGGCCAGCGCTTCGGCCCATCTTACTTCCTCAACCCCAAGCCACCCTATTCGAACTTCGTCAAACAACCACTATTGAGGACTACCAATCCACCTTTGAAACAATTAGCAATTGCATCAATAACTTGCCACCCGATGCCATCCTCAATTGTCTCCTCTTCGGCCTGAAAACTCAAATAAAAAATGAGTTGTTACCCCTTCGATCATCAATTATTTCTGATGCAATAGATCTTACAAAACTTATAGAATCCAAACAAAATGACACTAAACAATACTTAAACCGTACTACCTATAACCGAGGCCATCCTCCCCTGTTATCACTTCCACCAATTTCCAACCAACAACAATCCCCATCCCACTTAAACACCTCCAACTACCCCATCAAACGAGTCACACCAGCGGAAATGGATGCAAAAAGAGCCAAGGGTTTATGCTTCAATTGCGACGAAAAGTACCACCCGAGCCACGAATGTAAATCACAAAGAATATTATCATTTTTACCAAAGGAAATCTCAGATCCTCCAGATCCACCTTACCTGATCACGGATACAGTACCAGAAAGCTCGATCTCCGATGATCTAGCCATTTCATACAATGCTCTGATTGGATCCACTCACCCAAGGTCAATTCACCAAGCAACGCTTGTCAACAGTAAGCCAATTACTGTTTTAGTTGATTTCGAGAGCACAAACAACTATCTTCATCTAAAGACGGCGAGATATCTTCAGTTACGAAAGGAGAGACGTCGTAATTTTTTCATCACCGTCGGTAATGGAGAAAAATTGTGTTGCCAGGGAATTTGTAGAGACGTTTCTATTCAAATTAGAGGTCATGATTTTACTGTAGTTTTCTTTTTGCTTCTGATTTCTGGAGCTGAAGCGGTTTTCGAAATTCATTGGCTGCAAAACTTAGGGCCTATTCAAGTAGATCACAAAAACCTAACTATGACATTTACATGGACTGGTTTCTATTACCTTAATGGGCTTGGGTGCAGATGCAAGACCATATCCAATATCTTGCCACCAGTTAAAACGCCGGAAGTCCACTAACTGTATTTCCTTTTATTTTCACCTAAATGCCTCTCTTTCTATAGATCCAATAACTACATCTCCACCTATGCTACCACACCATGATATTCAACAAATTCTAAACCACTACCCAAACCTTTTTCTCACTCCAAATGGTCTTGCACCTCACCGACACCGGGATCATCATATCAATCTACACATGCATTCTCAACTGGTTAATATCGAGCCATACCGCTACCCTCATTTCCAGAAAAATGAAATAGAATCCCAAATCCATGAAATGCTCAAATACCAAATTATTTGACCCTCCACAAACCCATTTTCCTCTCCCGTACTACTTGAAGAAGAAGGATGGTTCACGGAAATTTTGTGCCAATTACCAAGCCCTAAATGCAATCACCGTCAAAGTCGCTTCCCCATACCAACAGTAGATGAACTATTTGGTTCAATCTATTTTTCTAAACTTGACCCTCGTAATGGCTATTTTCAAATCTAGGTCAATCCATCTGACATCCACAAAACGACATTTTGCATGCATGAGGACCACTATGAATTTTTAGTTTTGCCTTTTGGACTCACTAATGTGCGCCATCTACATTTCTATTGACGATGAATGAAATTTTTCCCCTATATCTCCGAAAAATCATTTTAGTGTTCTTTGATGATATACTTATCTATAGTAAATCATGGAGTTCTCACATACATCCTCTGCAAACAACTCTTGACATTCTGACATAGCATCAATTTTTTTGCAAACTTTTCAAAATGTGTTTTTAGACTCACAGAATTAAGCTACTTAGGCCATAATATCTTCGGTCAAGGAGTTAAAGTCGATCCATCTAAAGTTGATGCTATTGTTAATTGGCATCAGCCAACCTCCTTCACTGGCATACATGGGTTTTGGGGACTCGCAGGTTACTACTGAAAATTTACTCAGAATTATGCTTCCATAGCAGAGCCTATTACCAATTTGTTGAAGAAAAATGAAACATTCCACTAGCCGAAGGAAGCTCACATGGCCTTCCTTACCTTGAAACAAGCTATTACCTCTACCCCAATCCTCTCACTTCCAGATTTTTCCTTCCATTTCACATCCATACGGATGCATCAGGAGTGGCAATTGGTGTCGTCTTGTTTCAGCACCGTCGTCCAATCGCATTCCTTAGCCTCAAACTACCACCGTGCCTTCAAGTCGCAACTACATATATGTACGGGATAAGGCAACCATTACCACTGCAGTAAAAAATGGCGCTATGATCTCCTTGGCCGCCACTTCACCATAACCACGGATCACCAGAGAATTCATCAAATGGTTAACCAAACTGTCCAAACCCCAGAACAACAAAAATGGCTATCTAAGTTGTTGAGTTTTAACTTTACTATAAATTTCAAATCTAATTCAAAAAAATTGTGTTGCTGATGGGATGTCCCGTTGGACATCGGAAGCTACGATGCATGCTTTCTCATGCTCGGTTCTGGATTTTACAACAGCCATCCATACAGGCCTGCAAGCTAATCCATACTCTCGGTGAAACATTGTGCAACTTCGAGCAAACCGAGATACAACATCAAAATATACTTTGGACAATAACCTTCCATTATATGGCAATCGAGTTTATGTTCCAGACATTGGTAATTTGCACACTGAAATACTTGAATTACTCCACTGCTCCAAATTTGGCGGACACTCTGGAGTGAAGGCAACATTCTCTATAGTTGCTGATAGTTTATTTTGGCCTAAACTATTCCATCCAGTGCAACATTTTGTGAAAAATTGTCATACCTGCTTGCGCACCAAATCAGACACAACAGCACCAAAAGGGCACCTTTAGCTGATACTTATCCCTAGCCAAATATGGGAAGGTATTGTTAGGATTTCAGTATACTTTAACAATATCCAATCGTGAAACCCTAGATCCAAATATGTAACCATATTGATTTAATTGAGAATAAATCATAAAATAAATAACTTGATTAGCGGAAGCGTACCTGAATTTGTATTTAATCAGTGCAATACCTGAATCTGTAGTCGGTTGTTAAACGAGAAGATGAATTAGGTTTGGTCTTCCAAATTGACACAAACCCTAGATCTGAAATCAGCTCTCCGTAGAAGAGGTTAGAGAGTTGATAAGGCTTGTGTAATTCGGGGACCATAACCCTTTATTTATAGAGTTGGCATTTTGTAATTCGGCCCTTCAACAAATTATAAAATGCCCCGATATCTACACATTAGGCCCATGATAACTTAAACTTTAAGCCTATTAATTCTAATCTAAAATTAGATCACTTTAATTAGGCTTTACACCAAAATAGCACAACACATTTTATTTTACATATGTGACCCAATTGTCGAAATATTCCAACAATCTCCCCCTGGGCCACATATGAAATAACCTTAAAATGTGTTTAACTTCATGAGCTCCAAAATTTGCTATTTATAACATATGGTGTATCTGAAACAATCTCGTCCATTAATTAGGTTAACAAAGGATCAAAGCGACTTTCGTTACATTTATCGTAACTAAACCCATCAATAGTCACATATATCAATACAATCAAATGACATAGGTCAATCACGGATGCGTAGCATGGAAATTGCATGAAATGTGATCTATACATGTCTATTTCCAACTGGTCCTTCTTTAGTGAGATCAAATGTTTAATATTTAAACAACCCGAGTGCAAAGAAAAATTCATTACTTTATTTCTGATCAGAAAAAGAACTTGATATGCATATATCTGTAACTGAAGTATAGAGCAATGAGTCATATGACAATACCAAATACAAACTCCCCCTGAACCAAAATATCCTTACATAAAAGTTACACCAATTGAGCTACATGATCATGAAAGACCTTAGGTGATAACCTTTTGGCTAGCGGATCCGCCATAATGGAGTTTGTCTAAGTGTGCTCTATGAATTACAATATATTTTGCACTTTTCCCTTATTGGAAAATAATATATTCTTTACTGTCACAATATTTCTTGGTCTTTCAATTCTTTATCTATAACTGGAGTCTTGTGACAAAATTTCATTATTATTTTCCATATTTGGATGTCTTATAATTAACCAAATATGACATTTTCAAAATGGCGAAAACTATAGTGCCTAAATGACAATTTTCCCTTTTATAGTTTCACCCATAAAATATATTATCATTGCTAAAAGTGGGTCTTTTGCAGTAATGACATCCAAAGTATCCGGATCGTAATTCTTTATGATCCCCACCCGATCCGATCTTTTATATATGAGCATATAATCTTTTATTTTGTCTTTTAAAGATATATCATATATATCATAACCATTTTGGCTACTAAATCATTGACCCTCTTTTAATATCAGTAAGGTATCTACCAAATAATACACGCATATCCATATGTGTACATACGTTAGTATGCATTGGAATTCACACTGCAAATGCATGAGAAATCTTTTGCATTTCTTTAATTTCAAGGATGGTAGCATTTATCTATTTGGTAAAAGAAAAACAACTGAATCGCAGTTTACATACCAAATCTTTTAAGCATTTATCTTCCTAATTCTTTTGTAATAATCCAAATATCACCCCATGAACAATAATGGTGTATTTGAATCCCAACTACAAAAGACTAATCCATAAATGAGTTTCTTAAGTAGTTTCACCAATCTCTCCATTGAGAAACATAAATTTAATCTCCATTAGATAATGCTCAAAAGTACAAAATGTAATAAACTCCAAAGCGATCGATTCTAAAGAATCGTTTACTAAGTCGAAAATGAAACATTCTTTAAAGAAGATAAAATTTCCTTTTAATAATAGCGATTTCAATAAAAGTGCCTTATAAAATTCAATATTACCCACTTGATCCCTTTTGGCTTTGAATAGTTATTCATAACCAATGATCTTATTACTTAAGTTAGAGGGAGATTTCAAACTTTATTATCCATACAGATTTACGCTATATGTTCATTTCTTAAATCCACATTTTAAATTAGTACCTTACATGGATTGATGTGAGTCCATAGCACCATCTTTATCAATCCATTATTTATCTTTATGAAAAAATACTACACAATAATCTGAAATAGCATTTCTTCCCATTTATGTGGATTTCCATAGTGATCTTTGCATTTTGAGGTTGTTGAGTTTGTTTTCTTGAAACAGTAACCTTAGCTTATAGAAAAAATTATCTTCAATATTGTAACACCCCACCTCCACTAGGATCACTCCTTAGAATGTACTAGCTTTGGAGGGGCGTTATTGTGAAGGTAAACATGCACACAGATATCGCAAGACAGAATATATGAAAATAAATACAAGTAAAGCAGCGGTAGCAGATAAAAACCCATCATCATCATCTCAGAAAACCAACATAGTCAAGTACATACTATCAAAATGTCATAATCCAAAATACAACATAAGTCTAGATACGTGATAACAAAATACATGGTAAAACATCAGTACTAATCCCCAGAAATAAAAGATAAGCCACAGCTAGCTCAGATCCATACATGAGCTATCCAACAAGCAAGTCAAAGATCCACTAAGCAGATGTAGCCCCTCCCTGAGAACCTGTGGGGGGGGGGGGAACGGAAGAAAAGAAGCGAAAGGAAACAGGTCAGTCAAAAAGACTGGTAAGCCCTACTACGGTCAATCTATAAACTAATAAAGTTAACAGTATGATGGAAACTGAGATGAACATACTGGCAATAGATAAAGGTGACATCACATAGACGAGATTAAACTTTGCACCACAGTGTACTAGCAAACCCACAAAACAGATCTTGATCCCTTAGCCCAAACTTTGGCACAATAACATGAAGTGACCTTAGTATAAGGTCCAGCCCAACGGTCTAGTCGATCGGCTCCCTATAAACCTAACACGTCAAGTGTTGGTGTCCATACGGCCCACATGGATGTAGTCAGACTGTGCTGGGTCCACCTTCGGGTGTATCAAGCCCTAAGGTGTCAACCCCAGAAACCTAAGCAATAATGCACAGTCTAAGCCTACTGGTACCCGTGCCTCGAGTTTGTCCAACATCGGATTACGTGCACGTCCGTAGCCCGCCGGACCCGCACCGCTGTACCACTCAGCCGTCGCTTTGGTCGCTTACATCAGTCCAGTAATCGTGCCCCGCCCTAGCCTAGCCTCTAGGGTTGTGAATGATACCAAACTGGGATTACTGCTGGAACAGACCACGTTGCTAGGGTTTCTAAGAGGGTTAAGTGTGGTTTTAACCCCTCACTAAACCTGGATTAAATTAGCTAAGTGTAACCACTTAACCCCATCTAATCCTCGCATCCCCATTATTGGTTAAGTATTAGTGGGCCATGACTTAACCCTAATCATGAGGCATTAATTACTTAATGCACCCAACCTCTCACATTAGACATCCGTGGTTACCTGGGAAGATTTACACCACGTCTAGGTCTAACCTCGGGCCTTATGGTGCAACATGACCAACTACCCACATTAGACCCCACGTTGTGGTTACCTGGGAAGATTTACACCACAACTAGGTCTAACCTCGAGTTGGCCATATCATGTTATCTAATGTCATGTCCACTTTAGAACATATTTACAAGTTAACATATACTTGGGTAGACCTAACTTAATAGGTAAATTCCCAAGGGGTAGACCTAACTTAATAGGTAAATTCCCAATCTTTTAGTTTCATGTATTTTTAAGTTTACCCAAACCCTCCCAACGTCATTATCTCGCTTACATACTCGTCATACGTATAAGGGTATAAAAGGTAACTTGGCATAACATACATGGTGAACTTCACATGTCATAATAAACATGCATACATGTTAAACTTTGCAAATCATGTCATGGTGAATTCGCATAAACATGCATAGCTTATTAAATATGCATAACATGGTAAGGTGAACATGCATAATCCATTAAACTTGCATAACATGGTAAGATGAACTTGTATAAGCATGCATAATCCATTAAACTTGCATAACATGGTAAGATGAACTTGCATAAACATGCATAATCCATTAAACTTGCATAACATGGTAAGATGAACTTGCATGAACATGCATAACCCATGAAACATGTAGAACATGGCATAATAAACTCGCATAAGCATGCATAACTTGTGAAACATGTAAAACATGGCATAGTAATCTCGCATATGCATGCATAACTTATGAATCATATAAAACATGACATAGTGAGTCCGCATAAGCATGCATAATCAACTAAACTCACATAAATCTCAACTTTCACCAAACATTAACTTTAGAGTTTGTAAAGTGAAGGTAAGAGGGCTTACAAATATAAACAAGCCACAAATCCACCAATTAAGATGAAGAAGCCCTTAAAAACTCAAAACAAAGCCTCAAATAAGAAAACCCTTTTGCAAGATCCCAAAAACACAAACTTAGCAAATCAAACTTGCTACTTAATGAAGTATGCAAGTTATTAAGCATTCATACAACATAGAAAAGGTTGTATGATCATCATATCTTCATAGGATTAAACTTTGAGGAAGGTGGAGGCTAGGGATTTTAGGTGGAGGCCATTTGAGGTTTCAAATTGACATAGTTTAGTTGCTAGATTGATTAATGAGGCTTTAGGGTAGGATTAGGGGTATATTTATAGAAGATTAGAGTGTTTTTAGCCCTAGGATTAACCCTAGATTAGGTTTGGCCCGTCAGATCTCAGAATTCTCCAGAACCAAGCCACATGACCCAACCCAAATCAGAAATGGTGCACCAGGCTGAACTGCCTGGGCACCCCCTGTCGACAGGGCTGTCGACAGGGCAGTCGACACCCTGGGTGCCCTGTCGACATGCCTGTCGACATGGGGCCCCCTGGCGGGAATTTTCCCGCCTAACCCTGATTAGCCCTAATCCTTGATTTTAATTTGAAATTTAAATCTGTCTTTAGCATAGAAATTTCTGAAAACTTCAATGGGCCTTAACTGGGTCATACGGACTCCGATTTTCGAAAACTCGGACTCTATTTCGCGTATTTTTCCGAGACGAACGCAATGGCATAGCCCGTTCCCCCTGATTCTGATTTTTAAATTAAATTCTGCCTCGATTTATGTTATAACAGTTTATTGAAAATACGGGTTGTTACATTCTCCCCTCCTTAAAGGATTTCGTCCCCGAAATCTTCAAGTTAGGAAGAACATATCCTACCATCCAACATCCATCTACTCAAAACATCATCCACGAGCAACCATTGTCCTTAAAGGATTCTAAATGCTATATGAACATATGCAAAAGTGTGTGTATATGTACTTATCTAATGCGAAGATCAATGCAAAATATGTTAGTGAAATGTATCCATATGTATGCAAATCCCTATCATAATGTATAATCTCTACATGCGTGCTCAATCATACATCCATATGCAACATCCTTGTGATTGCATACAAATTTCATCCAAGAATATGCATAAACACCCATGCACATGCAATATGAGGAGTGTGTGAGCCGATCTAGTGCCTAATGTGTATCATGCATCCACGAGTAACCACTTGCAAACACTTGCAACCACTTGCAACCATCAATCATAACATGTCTCAAGCACATGTTTCATCCAAAAGGGTTTCTACCTAAGGTTCTCATGACAAGCTTAGCACGATAACTAGATAAATATGGACAGCAAAGAGAAAGATATACTAACAAAGGAAAGAGATTGAGAGTGTACCCTCAAAAAGGAATGGATAAAGCCCACGCATCTTCTCCTCGGTTTCCCAAGTTGCGTCCTCTTCGGCTTCACCCCATTGAACTTTCACCAATCTGACCTCACGATTCCTTAGCTTCTTGGTCTCTGTCCCCAAGATACGAATCAGAGCTTTCCTTAAAGTTGCTTCTTTCTCTACTTCCACGTCTTCAAGAATGCTAGGTTCAACCACCTCAACGGACTCATGCAAGCACTTTCGGAGATGCGAGACATGAAAGACATTATGCACTCCGGACAACTTTTCGGGCAATTGCACTTTATAAGCCATCTTCCCAATTCTCTCAATGATGGGGAAGGGTCCAACGAATCTCGGTGCTAGCTTCCCAACAGCTCCAAATCGGACCACATTCCGCAAAGGAGAAACCTTCACGAAAACCTTGTCCCCAACCTCAAACTCCAATTCGGACCTTCGCCTGTCAGCATAGGATTTCTGCCGATCTTGGGCCGCTTTCATCCGTCTTCTAATCAACTCAACCTTCTCGGATGTATCCCTAATCATGTCGGGTCCAAGTATAAGCTTATCCGTGGATTCCCACCAACATGTAGGTGACTTGCACGGCCTCCCATATAAAGCCTCAAACGGCGCCATCCCTATGCTCGCCTGATAACTGTTGTTATATGCAAACTCAACAAGAGGAAGATGGTCTTCCCAAGCACCACCAAAATCCAGAATGCAAAGCCTCAACAAGTCCTCAAGTACCCTATTCACCCTTTCTGTTTGGCCGTCTGTTTGTGGGTGATAGGCCGTACTCAGGTTCAATTTCGTGCCCATAGCCTCCTGCAAGCTGTTCCAGAACTGACTAGTAAAGATGGGGTCTCGGTCACTGACTATGCTGGAAGGGACTCCATGTAGTCGCACTATCTCACGAAGATATACTGATGCTAGTCCAGATGCGGTCCTTTTGCTCTTCACTGGGATAAAATGAGCACTCTTCGTGAGCCTATCCACAATGACCCATATGCTCGTATTCCCCTTCCTGGACCTTGGAAGCCCATCAATAAAGTCCATAGAAATGCTCTCCCACTTCCATAGCGGGACCTCTAGCGGATGTAATAGCCCACCGGGCTTCTTCGACTCAGCTTTTACTCTCTGACAAGTAACACATCTCGAGACAAACTCCGCCACATCCTTTTTCATTCCAGGCCAGAAGAAAACGCGCTTCATGTCCTTATACATCTTATCACCACCTGGATGTATAGTCATTTTGGAGCGATGTGCTTCCTCAAGAACTTTCCTCACCCAGTCTTCTACCATTGGAACACAAAGCCTTCCATCTCTCCTCAGCCAACCCTTATCGTCTATAGAATATCGAGCAAGGTGACTAGATGTCTCCCCTCGAACCAGCTTGTCCATGATCTCAATTATCTGAGGGTCTTCCTTTTGTGAAGCCCCGACTTGATCTAGAAGGGTAGGCCTGAGCTCTAAAGATGCCAAGGAACCGGTCTCCGACTCCATTGCCAAAGAGAAATCAAAGGTCGCCAAGAACTCTAAATTCTTCATCTCAACAAATAGAGGACTTAGTGTCAACCTTTTCCTACTCAACGCATCCGCTACAACATTCCCCTTGCCAGGGGTATAGGATATCTCAAAATCATAGGAAGCCAAAAATTCCATCCATCTCTGCTGTCTTAAGTTCAGATCTTTCTGCGAAAAGAGATACTTCAAAGACTTATGATCAGTATATAGCTCAAATCTCTCTCCCAGAAGATAATGACGCCATGCTTTGAGCGCATATACAATCGCTGCCAGCTCTAGATCATGAGTGGGATAATTCCTCTCATGCACCTTAAGTTGCCTCCCACCAAAACATATAACTCTGCCCTCTTGCATCAGAACGGCACCCAATCACGTGCCACAAGCATCAGTGTACACGGTAAATATCTTACCACCATCGGGTAAGGCTAGAACTGGTGCGGAGGTAAGGGCTCTTTTGAGTCTCTGAAAAGCAAGCTCACAATCCATATCCCAAGCAAAGACTAAGTTCTTCTTCGTCAACTTAGTAAGAGGAGCGGATATCTTTGCGAAGTCCTTGATGAACTTCCGATAGAAACCCGCAAGACCCAGAAAGCTTCTCACCTCGGTTGCATTCCTTGGAGTCTTCCAATCCTGAACTGCAACCACCTTAGCGGGATCCACCGCTAAGCCTTGCTTGGATACGATATGCCCAAGAAATCTGACTTCCCTTCTCCAAAAGTGGCACTTGGAGAACTTGGCTTTTAACTGGTGTGCTCGGAGTGTGTCCATCACCTCTACTAGGTGCCTCGCATGCTCTTCCTCATCCTTGGAGAAGACCAGAATATCATCAACAAAGACCACGACAAACTTATTCAAGAACTCCCGAAACACCCTACTCATCAAATCCACAAAATACGCGGGTGCATTCGTCAAACCGAACGGCATAACAAGCCATTCAAAGAATCCGTCTGGAGTTCTGAATGCAGTCTTGTCTATACTGTCTTCAGCCACTCTGAGCTGATGAAAACCCGTAGCAAGATCAAGCTGAGAGAAAACAGAAGCACCAACAAGTTGGTCAAAGAGATCATCGATCCTTGGTAACGGATGTCTGTTTTTCTTAGTCAGCTTATTCAATTCTCTATAATCCACACAGAGTCGAAGAGAGCCATCTGCCTTAGTTGCAAACACCACAGGCGCTCCCCATTCGGATATACTTCTTCTGATGAAGCCCTTCTCAAGCAATTCTTTCACTTGCTTGCTCAGCTCTCGTCTCTCACGCGGAGCCATATGCCGAACGGGCAAAGAAACAGGTTTAGCATTATCTACCAGATAGATGCGAAAGTCAATCTCTCGTTTAGGGGGCAACCCCTTAACCTCTTCAAAAACATCTGGATAATCTCGGACCACCCTTACAGACCGAAGGGCCTCCTCTGATGAGTCGAGAGATTCTAGGTAGCATAACATGACGGGATTCTTCGGATTGCATGAAATCTCTAAGGTGTTGCCCAGGCGAGTCACAAGCCTTACAACCCTATGCTCACAATCCAGAATGGCTCCATATCTAGACAGCCAATCCATGCCCAAGATCAATCCGTATCCCCTGAAACCTAGAACATACGCACTACACAAGAACTCTACGCTGAGTATAGAGATCCTTAGATCCTCACATATCATAGATAGATGAGCAGAACCCCCAATGGGATTCGAAACACAAACGGGATCATCCACTAAGCTAGTACTGAGGTGCAAGCTATCAACTAGATCAGATGAAATAAAGCTATGTGATGCACCGAAATCAAACAAGGTACGCACTGGAAGATCAGAGATATAAACAAGGTTCTCAACAGAAACACTACCTCTCTCGGGAACTGAAGCGGCATTGAGAGCATGAACTTGCCCTCCTGAAGATCCAGCCTGTCCTTTCTTCTTTGGGCATTCTTTGCTGAAGTGCCCAGTCTCTCCACAAGAAAAGCATCCACCACTAAGCTTCCTTTTCTTCTTCCTGCAATCCTTAGCAAAATGCCCAGCTATGCCACAGTAATTGCACTTCCCCTTGCCTTTGTTGTTGCCCTTCTTGTTCTTATTCTGATTTCCTTGACCGCTTTGACCTTGGTTGCCTTTGCCTTGAGAATCAGCCTTCTTTGCTTGAGTATCGCCCGACTTGACTTCCTTCTTTCCCTCTCCCTGAAGCAGAGCCATATTGACCAAACTCTCGAAAGTGGCTCCATGCGGAATATGTGACATCGCCAAGCCCTGTAGCGGCTCACTCAATCCTCTGGCAAATCGAAGAGCCTTCTTCTCCGGGGTGTTTACTATATCCAAACCAAAGCGGGCCAGCTGATTAAACTTGTTCACATACTCCTTGACAGACATATCCCCTTGCTTTAATGCAATGAACTTCTCCATTTGTAAATTCGCCTCAGCTGAAGATAGAAACTTGGTCACAAATCTAGCCCTCAAATCGGCCCAAGTCTCAACGGGCCTCGTCCCATTGGTGACCTCCCACCAATAGGCCGCCTCATCCTTCAAAAGCCATACGGTCAATAAGATTTTCCTCTCGTCATCAATCCCAAAGATAGCAAACAAGTCCTCCGTGTCCTTCAGCCAATTCCTAGCTTCAACGAAAGATTCCGTGCCTAGGAAATTCTTGCCTCCCATTGCCTTGAAGTCTTTACAAACCTTTGTAAACTCAATCTGAGGATGCTGAGGGGGAGGAGGAGGAAGAGGAGCCTCAGCAACGGGAGGAGGAGGAACATTAGCAACGGGAGGGGGAATATTAGCTGCTGGAGGAGGGGAACAGGAACCACCGGAGGAGGGATATTAGGGATAGGATTCTCAACTACAGGAGGAGGAGTGGGAGTAGGGTTGGCGGGACCAGCTGCCGCCCTAGCTTCAAGAAGTCTCCTATACCAGAGTGGTACGTTCACTCCATCTGGGATGTCAAGATTCTCAGCCATGCTGAAACGAAAGATAAGATAAGATCAGGTCAAGAGAACGAAGGATAACGCTAATGGCTTTTGGGGATTAGCCTTAAAATAATCTAGACTTTATTTTGGAAAATACTTAGTAGGTTTTTGAAAATAGTTTTTAAAAAGGGTTTTTTTTTTCAAAAGTTTTGTTCAATCTTGTCAACCTCGTGCTCTGATACCAAATGTAACACCCCACCTCCACTAGGATCACTCCTTAGAATGTACTAGCTTTGGAGGGGCGTTATTGTGAAGGTAAACATGCACACAGATATCGCAAGACAGAATATATGAAAATAAATACAAGTAAAGCAGCGGTAGCAGATAAAAACCCATCATCATCATCTCAGAAAACCAACATAGTCAAGTACATACTATCAAAATGTCATAATCCAAAATACAACATAAGTCTAGATACGTGATAACAAAATACATGGTAAAACATCAGTACTAATCCCCAGAAATAAAAGATAAGCCACAGCTAGCTCAAATCCATACATGAGCTATCCAACAAGCAAGTCAAAGATCCACTAAGCAGATGTAGCCCCTCCCTGAGAACCTGTGGGGGGGGGGGGGGACGGAAGAAAAGAAGCGAAAGGAAACAGGTCAGTCAAAAAGACTGGTAAGCCCTACTACGGTCAATCTATAAACTAATAAAGTTAACAGTATGATGGAAACTGAGATGAACATACTGGCAATAGATAAAGGTGACATCACATAGACGAGATTAAACTTTGCACCACAGTGTACTAGCAAACCCACAAAACAGATCTTGATCCCTTAGCCCAAACTTTGGCCCAATAACATGAAGTGACCTTAGTATAAGGTCCAGCCCAACGGTCTAGTCGATCGGCTCCCTATAAACCTAACACGTCAAGTGTTGGTGTCCATACGGCCCACATGGATGTAGTCAGACTGTGCTGGGTCCACCTTCGGGTGTATCAAGCCCTAAGGTGTCAACCCCAGAAACCTAAGCAATAATGCACAGTCTAAGCCTACTGGTACCCGTGCCTCGAGTTTGTCCAACATCGGACTACGTGCACGTCCGTAGCCCGCCGGACCCGCACCGCTGTACCACTCAGCCGTCGCTTTGGTCGCTTACATCAGTCCAGTAATCGTGCCCCGCCCTAGCCTAGCCTCTAGGGTTGTGAATGATACCAAACTGGGATTACTGCTGGAACAGACCACGTTGCTAGGGTTTCTAAGAGGGTTAAGTGTGGTTTTAACCCCTCACTAAACCTGGATTAAATTAGCTAAGTGTAACCACTTAACCCCATCTAATCCTCGCATCCCCATTATTGGTTAAGTATTAGTGGGCCATGACTTAACCCTAATCATGAGGCATTAATTACTTAATGCACCCAACCTCTCACATTAGACATCCGTGGTTACCTGGGAAGATTTACACCACGTCTAGGTCTAACCTCGGGCCTTATGGTGCAACATGACCAACTACCCACATTAGACCCCACGTTGTGGTTACCTGGGAAGATTTACACCACAACTAGGTCTAACCTCGAGTTGGCCATATCATGTTATCTAATGTCATGTCCACTTTAGAACATATTTACAAGTTAACATATACTTGGGTAGACCTAACTTAATAGGTAAATTCCCAAGGGGTAGACCTAACTTAATAGGTAAATTCCCAATCTTTTAGTTTCATGTATTTTTAAGTTTACCCAAACCCTCCCAACGTCATTATCTCGCTTACATACTCGTCATACGTATAAGGGTATAAAAGGTAACTTGGCATAACATACATGGTGAACTTCACATGTCATAATAAACATGCATACATGTTAAACTTTGCAAATCATGTCATGGTGAATTCGCATAAACATGCATAGCTTATTAAATATGCATAACATGGTAAGGTGAACATGCATAATCCATTAAACTTGCATAACATGGTAAGATGAACTTGTATAAGCATGCATAATCCATTAAACTTGCATAACATGGTAAGATGAACTTGCATAAACATGCATAATCCATTAAACTTGCATAACATGGTAAGATGAACTTGCATGAACATGCATAACCCATGAAACATGTAGAACATGGCATAATAAACTCGCATAAGCATGCATAACTTGTGAAACATGTAAAACATGGCATAGTAATCTCGCATATGCATGCATAACTTATGAATCATATAAAACATGACATAGTGAGTCCGCATAAGCATGCATAATCAACTAAACTCACATAAATCTCAACTTTCACCAAACATTAACTTTAGAGTTTGTAAAGTGAAGGTAAGAGGGCTTACAAATATAAACAAGCCACAAATCCACCAATTAAGATGAAGAAGCCCTTAAAAACTCAAAACAAAGCCTCAAATAAGAAAACCCTTTTGCAAGATCCCAAAAACACAAACTTAGCAAATCAAACTTGCTACTTAATGAAGTATGCAAGTTATTAAGCATTCATACAACATAGAAAAGGTTGTATGATCATCATATCTTCATAGGATTAAACTTTGAGGAAGGTGGAGGCTAGGGATTTTAGGTGGAGGCCATTTGAGGTTTCAAATTGACATAGTTTAGTTGCTAGATTGATTAATGAGGCTTTAGGGTAGGATTAGGGGTATATTTATAGAAGATTAGAGTGTTTTTAGCCCTAGGATTAACCCTAGATTAGGTTTGGCCCGTCAGATCTCAGAATTCTCCAGAACCAAGCCACATGACCCAACCCAAATCAGAAATGGTGCACCAGGCTGAACTGCCTGGGCACCCCCTGTCGACAGGGCTGTCGACAGGGCAGTCGACACCCTGGGTGCCCTGTCGACATGCCTGTCGACATGGGGCCCCCTGGCGGGAATTTTCCCGCCTAACCCTGATTAGCCCTAATCCTTGATTTTAATTTGAAATTTAAATCTGTCTTTAACATAGAAATTTCTGAAAACTTCAATGGGCCTTAGCTGGGTCATACGGACTCCGATTTTCGAAAACTCGGACTCTATTTCGCGTATTTTTCCGAGACGAACGCAATGGCATAGCCCGTTCCCCCTGATTCTGATTTTTAAATTAAATTCTGCCTCGATTTATGTTATAACAGTTTATTGAAAATACGGGTTGTTACAAATATCGTCTTATTATGGTTCTTAATTCACTTCTTCCTAATAAAAGAAAACAAATCTTAAACTTTAAGCGAAGAAGCAACTGCAGTTGAATCAAAGATAAAGATTCTCTTTAAAGACAATGATATTACTTTATTTCTCCACCCAAACTCAACATCCTCAAAATAACTATTGCAATTCCCGTTTTAAAACTTTTCCTTAGTGTGGGTTCATAAAAAATTATAAACTTTAAATCCATTAGAATATCAATAAAGCATTTTCTATCTTTATGATATCTCAATCTATAATTCCTCAGTAAATTGAAACAAAAATTATATAAGTCACCAAAACAAAATTTGAGATATCATTACATAAGTTATTTAGCATAAGTAGACATAACTTATATGAGCTTCAATTACATAAGATTTTGAATTTAATCATAAATTAACATAACTATTTCTTGATGAATAATAATAACCTGTTCATACTAGTAATAGAAAACCGAAATTTGTCTAAATGACAGCATAACAAAAAAAATGTATCAAATAAATCCAAAAAATTTGACTTAAAAACTCAATAATAACTTTAAAAAATATCAAGTATTATTTATTTTATATGTCCGTATATCTTATTAAAGAACCACCTATAAAAATATCCGTATGTTATTTCTTTTCTTTGAGATCCTTAGCGACTTCTTAATCCTTATTCATACATTTATTTACATTGTATATCAAATGAGTATTTTTCAATCACAAAAACTTCAATCTCTATTTTAATTACCAAACCGCTAAATTAGCTCAATAAAATAACATATTATTCTTAAAATAATTTTATTCTTTAAATGAATACACTGAAGATAGCACCAAAAATAATGATAACTTGAGCGCCTTTAGCTTTTGAAGCAATATCTTTTTCCGTATAGTACTCCTTTATATTTCTTTTACTTTAACTTTATGTAATCAAGCACCACAAAGAGTGCTTGATTTCCCTTATTGTTTTCACAAAAACCGTTTCCATTCTCAGTAGATAACTTATACAAAATTAGTTATCGTTACCTATAGCACATCCTTGAAAACTACTGAAGTATTTACTTAATGATCATTTAACTCTTGCCTTTGAATTCTACCACCTTTCAATATTCTTCATAACATTATAAGAATATTTAACCGTAGTAGGGTTGGTTGTAACCCTCTTAGTTACAAGAGTTAAATCTATAAAGTCAAGAACAAATAACATGCTCTCATACAAATCCTTATATTTATCCCAAAACAAGATGGAAATATTCTTAAATTGACAGATAATTCAGTTAAATTAGCTGAAAATGAACAAAAAATAAAATGAAGATTGACCGTATATGCTCATAGCCAAATATCAATCATAGTAAATTCAAATAATTGATAAATCTCTTCTCAAGATACCTAGTACACATTAATATCAAGTTTTGGACAGTAATATTAACTGTAAGTGGTACTCTTGTTGTAATGATCAAACACTGACAATAAATTCAAGTCAAATAACAACCTTCCTTTGGCCCGATTAATTATTCACTCGAAAAACCTTATAATTGTCACGTATTTATCATCACACATGTGTAAGCGATTCGGCCAAATATTAGTCTTCCTTTGGGCCGGCTAATACTCGCATGAACAATTACACACAAATATCAAACATTTTCATGAACCACCAAAATATAGAGGTCACTTTGGTGACATATTATTTCAATCAATTCACTATGTATGTAGGATATTTACGGTTATAAAGAGACGCCAAAATTATATTTGAATTTATCCTTAATATATGTATAATATATTTTGAGTGTTATAAAACACTCTCAATGCTTTAGGTCTATATGACATCTGAAAAACTCAAAATTATAATAATAGCATAACGAGTTTTAGTCATGGTTGTCATAATCTGTTGCTTTAGGTATGTAGTTACATTCATGACATTTCCTTAATAAATACGATATAAGGCATCATAAATAAATCACGATATCATAGATGAACGTCATGATCAATTACAATATAAAATTATGTGTAAATGACATAATAAATATCATACTAAATAACCTGAATGACTGAAGTAACCATGATGTATATCCGAAGCATAATGTAACATGTGCCTTTTTATACTGTCAACCGAACCAAACAATTTTTTTCTAAACGATAGAAGTTACTGTAGTTTGACCATAATAAAGTAACCTAATGATCATCATCCTAAAACATAGGTGAAATGGTCAAATATTCAAACATGATAGCTAATTAGATTAAGCAACACAAATGCAAAATAGTATATACCAAACCCAAAAGGCATAAAATAAAAGCATCATGAAAGGTTACCGAAACATCATACACATGCCACGAAACATTATTTGCATATGACAAATAAGTTAATGTGGCAAGTCCTACATCCATACAATAAGCAATAATTGTTCCAAATAGTACACATGGTATATAAAAAAAACTTTTAAAAAAAAAAGCCCATAAGGATAGCATGAGATTCGATCAATAGAGCTTCCGAAACTTTATGCATAAAACGGGTTCAAGACTTGGTCAAAACAAATAATATAGTATAATATATGACTTCAGAAGTAACAATAAACCAGCGGCTGCAGAATGCAACTTACAACTAAACGTAATAAACATATATTTTTAAACAAAAAACCAGAACCCGTTGAATTAACATACTGACAAACTATATTATATTAACATTATTCAAGCTGGATCCATAGAAACAATAAAAGAACGTGAAGGAGATAATAGATCTTAATCCATTTAGATCTGAGACTTAACCCAATTTTTTTTAAAATTATTAGCCGCAGTTAATAAACTCAACCTATTGTGAAATGAAAACATAACATATAAACCGTATGAATTGAAAACACAATTCAACCTTTGTTCTGAAAAGGCAAAACAACATGTATAAAAGAAAAAAAACAAAATTTCCCTAATAGAATCAATAATGGTTGGCTCTGATACCACTTGTTAGGATTTCAGTATACTTTAACAATATCCAATCGTGAAACCCAAGATCCAAATATGTAACCATATTGATTTAATTGAGAACAAATCAGTAAATAAATAACTTGATTAGCGGAAGCGTACCTGAATCTGTATTTAATCAGTGCAATACCTGAATCCGTAGTCGGTTGTTAAACGAGAAGATGAATTAGGTTTGTTCTTCCAAATTGACACAAATCCTAGATCTGAAATCAGCTCTCCGTAGAAGAGGTTAGAGAGTTTGGGTGATTGTAGATCGGTTGTCCAATATGCGCAATTTTGCGCATTACCGACTCCATTCTCGGCACATCAACTAGCTGCTTATTTTCTTCATGAGTATGTAAGATTACACAGATTTCCATGATCTATCGTTTTTGATAGACCGGGTGTTCATAAGTCATTTTGGCGGAAATTATTTCAACTTCACGGCACGAAACTCAATATGAGTAGTGCTTACCATACTCAATCAGATGGGCAAACCGAAGTTGTGAATCATTTCCTCGAAACATACCTCCGTGCCATCATAGGTGACCTACCAACTAAATGGGTGAAATGCCTCTCATGGGCCAAATATTGGTACAATACTTGCAAGCACTCGTCGACTGGCATGTCCCCCTTCCAAGCCGTATATGGACGACCACCACCGGTCATTGTTGATTTTATCCTTGGGAAAACCAATATTCAAGAATTAGAAGAATGGACGATAGCACGTGATCACTTACTTCTGACACTTAAGTCCTGTTATTCGTACAGAAACCCTAATTTAGAAATTGGGTTAATAGAAAACCGTACCGTTTTGTGTTCCGGTTGCAAGTGTGATTGCGAAATCCGAGTCCAACACTCTATTGTTCCCTTTAAACAGATTTGCTCCCCCTACGGCTCGTTTGGGTTGAAATGAGCAACTGTTTCCCAAGGTTAAACGGAATCTGGTTCGCAAGGCTGCGCTGGCGATGCGAACGGCGACGAACTCAAGAGAAGAATTTAAGAACAGTATGTGTGAGGAAGAAGATGGTCAGAGAATCAGATTTTCGGTAAGTAAAACAATTCTGCCTCCATATATTTATATTTGTTGCAGGTGACGATTCAAACGGACATTTCGTTTGGAAAGGTAGCGACCCGTTTCTAAACGTTGCGACCTGTTTGAATTCGTATCCGTTCGGTGCAAAAGATGACACCCGTTAAGCCCAGCAAAATATAGTTTCGGCCCGCTAATGCACAATGCAATGCCCAGCAAAAATATAGTTTTGGCCCGCTAATGCACAATGCACAGTGCACATTGCAAAGTGTTAAGTTCCTACAAGACGCCTCAAACGCCCATTCGCACACGCGTACGGGAGCGGGCACGGGCACGAGCACGGGCTCGGGCTCGGGTTCGGGTACGGGTGCGGGGTGGTGCGTTGCACCACCCCTTATGGACCCCATTGTTGATCCATAGCACTCTCTTAGGAATTTATAATAGTCTCAATACTTTTGTATATGTACCATAATAATTACTTATACCCTACAATGTGTGACTATTCCTACATTGTGGGATACTATACCCTATACCTTCATTATTCATTTATTCCAACAATCCCCCACATGAATGAATAATTCTTTAATTTGTTCTTAACTTAGTGAAATTATGTTGTATCGGTTAAAGTAGCACAATGGCCTTGAACTTTCCTAGTGTTTATCTATTTGACCTACTAGCAAATCAGTAGATTGTGAATGTCCTTGAACTGTAAGCTTTTTGTATAGGTCAAGATAGTAGATAACACACAACATGATTTCTAAACTTCCTTGGTTCTCTGTTTGTGTTCGTTTTTGCCATGAACACCTGCTTGGTCTCATGAGTGTTTAAAGAATTCGACCTTACAATTCTTTTTGAAGCGGCGCCTTCACACTCACGTAGGTGATTCTATAAAGAGTATCCCGTAATACTCCACTTGGGTCTTTTATAACACCACAGAATAGACATCATTAAAAGCTATGCTTATCCTATTCTCCGACGGTTATTGCACTGACTTATCATAGGAATGGTTTGAATTTTAACAGTGCCATCAAGTTTATCTTAAACTTAGTTGTCTCTTTGAACCGAGATCTTGGGATCTCCAGTCAACTAGGTGAGGTTTCCGTTTTAGAATTTTTTTAATTTATAGGTCTTAAACCCATCCCATCGATAAGGTTTGAACTTTCTCTCTTGGCAAGCCTTTGGTTAGTGGATCCGCTATGTTATCCTTTGACCTTACATAGTCTATAGTGATAACTTCATTAGAGAGAAGCTGTCTTATGGTTTTATGTCTACGACGAATATGTCGAGACTTACCATTATACAATGTACTATTTGCCCTTCCTATAGCAGATTGACTGTCACAATGTATACATATTGGAGGTACAGGTTTTTCCCAATTTGGAATATCTTCCAGAAAACTCCTAAGCCAGTCTGCTTCTTCTGCGGCTTTATCTAGAGCAATGAACTCCGATTCCATTGTCGACCTTGCCATGCAAGTCTGTTTGGATGATTTCCATGAGATTGCTCCATTTCCTAATGTAAACACATATCGACTTGTGGATTTGTGTCATTTGAGCCAGTTATCCGATTTGCATCGCTGTATCCTTCTACCACGGAAGGATAATTTGTATAATGCAAACCAAAGTTCTGTGTATACTTTAGATATCCAAGAACTCTTATTATCGCTTTCCAACGATGTTTACCAGGATTGCTGGTAAATCTACTCAGCTTACTTACAGCATATGCGATATCTGGCCGTGTGCAATTCATTACATACATGATACTTCCTAATATGCAAGAATATTCAAGCTGATATATACTGTCACCAGTGTTCTTAACCCAATTTTGGTTCATATCTACTGGCGATTTTGCAATAGTTATATTGTATTGCTTGAATTTTTCAAGTATCTTGGCTATGTAATGTGATTGGGATAATACATATCGCTAAGGCGTTCTTACAATTTTTACACCCAATATTACGTTTTCATGTCAAATCTGGAGGATAACATATCTTTTGTTGATGTTATTATGGCCTTATTATTGCCTAGGATTAATAAGTCATCAACATATAGACATACAATGACATATCCAATATGTGTGTATTTTATATAAACACATTTATCTAATTCATTTATACATTTGATAACATAGTCTCATCAAATTTCTCATGCCATTGTTTTGGTGCTTGTTTAAGACCATAAAGTGATTTCACCAACTTACACACTTTGTTTTCATTTCCTGGGCTTACAAACCCTTCAGGTTGCAGCATGTATATTTCTTCCTCTAACTCACCATTCAAAAATGCTGTCTTAACATCCATTTGATGTATTTCCAAATTTAGTGTAGACGCAATTGCAATAAGCATCCTAATGGATGTTATTCTAGTTACTGGTGAGTAGGTGTCAAAATAATCCAGATCTTCTTTCTGTTTGAATCCTTTGACTACTATTCGAGCCTTATACTTATCTATTGAGCCGTCAGCCTTGATTTTTTTCTTAAATATCCATTTATATCCTATTGGTTTTGATCCTTTAGGTGGATCCACTAGTTCCCATGTATGGTTTTGCAAAATGGATTCTATTTCATTGTTGACAGCTTCCTTCCAGTAAGGAGCATCTGGAGATGACATTGCTTGTTGATATGTTAGAGGTTCATTTTCGATCATATATGCATAGAAATCGGGTCCAAAGTTTTTAGAGAACCGTTGTCGTTTGCTCCTTCTAGGTTCCTCTTCCTCTGTTTCAACATTTCTTTTATGTGTTCTTTGATCAGTATTATCCTTGTTAGTATCTATGGATTTTTCTTGAACAACAGTTTCGATAGAGAATTTTAGATGATAAATATGTTCAAAAAATCTAGCATTTCGAGATTCTATAACGGTGTTTTCATCTATATCATCAATTTCAGATTTGTATACCAAAAACCGATAAGCAGCACTATTATGAGCATATCCTATAAATATGCAATCTATAGTCTTTGGTCCAATTTTGACCTTCTTTGGTTTCGGTATTTCAACTTTGGAAAGACACCCCCACACTCTCAAGTATTTGTAGGTTGGTGGTCTGCCTTTCCACAATTCATGCGGTGATTTAGAAGTCTTCTTTCGAGGCACTTTATTAAGGATGTGATTAGCAGAAAGTATAGCTTCTCCCCTTAAGTTATCTGGTAAACCAAAGCTAATGAGTTGAGCATTCATCATTTCTTTAAGAGTTCTATTTTTCCTTTCGGCTATACCGTTGGATTGAGGAGAATACGGAGCTGTAGTTTGATGTATAATTCCATGCTCAGCAGTCAGCACAAAATTCCTCAAATGAAGACTCGTATTCTCCTCCTCTATAACTTCTTAAAGATTTTATTTTCTTATTGAGTTGATTCTCAACTTTTTCTTTGTATTGTTTAAATACGTCGAATGCCTCGTCCTTGCTTCTAAGGAGATATACATGACAGTATCTTGTGCTGTCGTCAATAAAGGTAATAAAATACCTTTTTCCTCCTCTAGTTTGACACATTTTTAAACCGCACACATTTGTGTGAATTAAATCTAGAGGTTGCGTATTCCTTTCAACTTGATGAAAAGAAGTTCTAGTTAGCTTTGATTCGGCACATGTTTGTAATTCGAGTCTATGGCAAACTTAGGTATAAATTCTAAGTTTATCATTTTTCGCAAAGTATCAAAGTTAACATGCCCTAATCTATTATGCCATATATTAAATGACTCAGCGATATAGATAGAAGGTTCCACTTTATTCATATCTTTTGGTACAATTGTCATTACATTCATTTTGAACAGACCATCACTCACATACCCTTTACCCACATACACTCCATTTTTAGATAGTACAAAACTATCAGAAACAAAGACCAACTTGAATCCATTCTTGCTCAGTAGTGATCCCGAGACCAAGTTCTTCCGAATATCTGGAACGTGGAGCACGTCATTCAAAGTGAGTTCTTTTCCAGAAGTCATTTTGAGAACCATTTTTCCTATGCCTTCAACCTTTGACGTGGAGGAGTTTCCCATAAAGAGTTGCTCTTCTAGTGTCGCAGGCTTGTAGTTGGAGAACATCCACTTGTTAGCGCAAATATGTTTTGTGGCACCAGTATCCACAAACCATTACTTTGTGTTGTCAACCAAGTTGCATTCGGAGATTACAGCAAATAAGTTCATTTCTGAAACATCATCCGAGAGCCTATCACATTCAGTAACATTGGCTTCGTCTTTCTTCTTTTTTGGTCCTCGACACTCAACTGCTTTGTGACCTTTCTTTCTGAACTTCTTTGCCTTTTTTGCATTTGGATTGTGCTCCCTTTTTCTTTTGTTGTTCTAGTCGGACTCGACCACATTTGCTTTGGCAACCATGGTGTTTGTTGCCTTCCTTTCAGACTTTCTGTTGTCTTCCTCAATTCTGAGACGAACAACCAGATCCTCCATGGACATCTCCTTGCGCTTATGCTTCAAGTAGTTTTTGAATTCCTTCCATGATGGAGGTAACTTTTCTATTGCCGCATCGACTTTGAAAGATTCACTCAACTCCATCTTTTCATCATGAATTTCATGGATAATGACTTGAAGTTCTTGAATTTGGCTGACAAATGTCTTAGAGTCGACCATTTTGTAATCCAGAAATCTTCCGACTATGAATTTCTTCGTGCCGGCGTCTTCAGTCTTATATTTCTTTTCCAGTGCCTGCCAGAGGATCTTTGCGGTTTGAGCAGTACAATATACATTGTATAGGCTGTTGTCGAGGCCATTTAGTATATAATTCTTGCAAATGAAGTCTGAACCCTTCCAGGCAGTGAGCGCTTCGACTTTTGTGGCGTCAGGCTCGAGTTCATCTACTTTCGGAGGGTCCTCTTCAAGGTACTTGGCCAGTCCCAATGTGGTCAAGTAAAAGAGCATTTTCTGTTTCCAGCGCTTGAAATCCACACCAGTGAATTTCTCTAGCCGTTCCCTATGTGAGAAAGGTACAGCCTGAGGAAAAGTTTCGGGCTGAGCGGGAGGAACAGTGGGTGGTACGGGCTTCTTGTTTGCCGAATTGTTACTATCTTGAGCCATCGTCTGCAAGCAGTAACACGGTTATGCAAAAGCGCAAAAATCTGTTTCAAGATTGTTATTCGTACAGAAACCCTAATTTAGAAATTAGGTTAACAGAAAACCATACCATTTTGTATTCCGGTTGCAAGTGTGATTGCGAAATCCGAGTCCAGCACTCTGTTGTTCCCTTTAAACAGATTAGCTCCCCCTACGGCGCGTTTGGGTTGAAATGAGCAACTGTTTCCCAAGGTGAAACAGAATCTGGTTTGCAAGGCTGCGCTGGCGATGCGAACGGCGACGAACTCAAGAGAAGAATTTAAGAACAGTATGTGTGAGGAAGAAGATGGTCAGAGAATCAGATTTTCGGTAAGTAAAACGATTCTGCCTCCATATATTTATATCTGTTGCAGGTGATGATTCAAATGGACGTTTCGTTTGGAAAGGTAGCGACCCGTTTCTAAACGTTACGACCTGTTTGAATTCGTATCCGTTCATTGCAAAAGATGACACCCGTTAAGCCCAACAAAATATAGTTTCGGTCCGCTAATGCACAATGCAACGCCCAACAAAAATAGAGTTTCGGCCCGCTAATGCACAATGCACAATGCAACAAGACGCCTCAAACGCCCATTCGCACACGCGTACGGGAGCGGGCACGGGCACGAGCACGGGTTCGGGTTCGGGTACGGGTGCGGGTGCGGGGTGGCACGTTGCACCACCCCTTATGGACCCCATTGTTGATCCATAGCACTCTCTTAGGAATTTATAATAGTCTCAATACTTTTGTATATGTACCATTATAATTACTTATACCGTACGATGTGGGACTATTCCTACATTGTGGGATACACTACCCTACACCTTCATTATTCATTTATTCCAACAAGTCCAACCTTCAAAATGCACAAGCAAGAATGAAAAGTCAAGCTAACAAGCACCGATAAGACAAAGAGTACCCCATCGGTTCATGGGTATTCGTCAAGTTGCAACCGTATCGCCAACACTCGTTGCAACATCATTATCACAAGCTCTCCAAGAAGTTTTTTGGGCCCTTTCAGATAATGCAACGAATTGGACCTGTGCTTATAAACTACTTCTCCTTCAAGAAGCTTGTATTCATCCAATTTTTCACGTCTCCATGCTGAAGTTCTGCCCCCAATCCACAGGCTACCACACCGGTACAACTGCCCCCTGAGATCACGAAGTACTAGCTTGACCTGGAGGACAAGGTAGATTCCCTAGAGGAGGGTAATGTTATGGAACCAACCCAGATGGACAGTACTAGAGCCAATACACAGCAGGTTACACTAAGTGTTGCTCGTGCACGTACTAGAAGAATTATTAAGTTACCAACTCGCTTTCAAGACTAAAGAAGAATACATAAAAGAAATGGGCAGGGCACTAAAAACAAATGTAGTAGTTGGTTATAAAAAAATCTACTTTATTTGCTTTTTATTGTTGTTACAAAAGATAGCCAAAATGCATGTTATACAGTAGCCAGTAGCCACTATTACTTTACAGCTGGCACAACTAACATTGTAAAGCAGTTATATGTACATATGAATGAAAAGGAGAACTTAGGATGGAAATTATTTTCTTCTGTGATATTTTTCTCTGCATCTTCATCCTTCAAGCTTTCTTTCTCTCCTCTGTCTCCTTCTTTACCTTCTTCACCCTGTTCTTATCCTCAAAAATTCTGTAGCATCATATCACTATCATAGACATTGGCTACCTAAATAAACACAATGGGAATTCACCATTTTTCTTTATTTCGACCAACCACCTTATTAACTTTTAGTTTCCTTCCATCTTTACATAATAATGTTACTATTCCTCTTGTTTTTAGGCCATTCTTAGTCCAGCATCATTAAACATATAAAGTAATGTAGAGTGCCATTTTTAAGCTCCAAAAAACAAAGAATAAACTGTTCTTTCATTAACAGCAATAGGGATGGGAGAAATACCCAATTCACTGCATTTTTAAACTCAAATTTAAGAATTTAGCAATGAAAACCTTAATCCAAGCATTAAATTCGAAGTTAAAAAATAGTAAAATGTACCAAATTCACGGCTTCAAGCATTTCCGTTTGTGGTGGAACCGTGACATTTGGAGATTTCAGCATGAACCGATTTGAATCAAGGACGAAGTGGAGAGATACACAAGAATCGCAGAAGATTAGAGAAGATTCAAAGAGGAGATTCAGAGTAGGGAGGAGAAAAGAGACTCGGAGACGAAAGGAGATTCACAGTGTGTTTTCGGCATCTATTACTTAAACAAGAAAACAGAACCCAACTTGCTTACGTGTACTTCCTTCTGTCCTCCATTTCAAATTTCTGCTCTCCCGTCTGTTCCGCTGTTTGCTTAACACCCGCTTCCCAAATTCATTTTTCACGCTAACTTTTCCCACTTTACCCCTTAATCGTTTCATTTCACATTCTTCCACTCTGAAGAAACCTCTCCTTCCCTAATCTAACACAGTTTCATTTCACGTTCTTCCATTCTGATAATCCGTCCCCCCTAAATATTTTCCACACTTCTTTGCCTTCTATCTGCTCATCACAACCTAAAATATCCAATTTTCCCTTAATTTCAGAGTTGCTCGCTGGATCATACCGCGTCTGCGTGTTAGGCGTGGCTCGCATTGGAATGCAGTGGGTACGTGGATTAAACGGACAATTGTCCCACATTGCAAGATATTAAGGAAAAAATCGTGGTATATATATGGTATTGGTGGAGGGTATTCCTTTTGTTACAATAAGTGATTGCCAATACCAAATTATATGCTCGATGGAAGGCGATGAGATGTTCAATCGGGACGCCGGCATGAGAGACTTCGACCGTTGACTCCGATAGACACGGTGAAGCGCGTACGGTACGCGGGAAATGCCGAAACTCAACATGGTATCAAAAGTTTCGTGGTTCGATGGGACCGGTATGTGTAGCATGACCGAAGCATGGCTCCAAAGGTAACTGGAGCAAATGCTCGCCAAGGTGGAGATTATTAGGTGTGGCTCGCATTGGAATGGAGTTAGTGCGCGGATTGAACGGGCAATTGTCCCACATCGCAAGATATTAAGGAAAAATCGTGGTATATATATGGTATTGGTGGCATGTAACAAATGGGATTCCTTTTGTTATAATAAGTGTTTGCCAATACCAAATTATATGCACAATGGGAGGCGATGAGATGCTTAATCGGAACGCCGGCATGAGAGACTTCGACCGTTGACTCCGATAGACACGGTGAGGCGCGTACGGTACACAGGAAATGCCGAAACTCAACACTGCGGCCGACCAACCTCGCTACCCCATTCCTTTTTACCTTCCTCTTCCCCATGTTGGCCAACATCAATCGTCTTCGATCGTCCGACGAGTTATTTTTGACGCAGCATGCAAAGATCTTCTTTAACGGTACCAGTTATTCCTGCGATGTATGCAATTCTTTGTTTTTCGTCTAACTGTACTAGACAGAACTTTGTTCCTGAATTTTTTTTGGCACCTTTGTTCTAAATATTAGTATTTCATTTGAATTTGGGTTTTCTATGCGATAATTTATCCAAAATTTCAGAAGATTTCTTTTTCTTCTCAACAATATATGTGATTCAGCAGATTTCTAACAATGAATAGCTCCATTTTCACTGTATAGCAGATTTCTATCAATGAATCATACGATAAAAGTACAAAAATACAACCAAACACGATAGTGGACAAAGAAATAAAATCCTAAAAGTCTACGGGTATCCGTCAATTAGTCTGTTCTTATTGACTGGACTTTCTGCCTGTTAATAAAAAATTTCACTGTATCTTCAATTCGCGAATGGCGAATCAGGTGTTCCATAAATAACAACAATAATGTAATGTTCATCTATTTTCAATGAATCCTAAAAATAAAAGAAGGATATTTGGGTGCATGTTTTTTTCCCAAACGACCAATTCATATTCTAATCATGCTTCAATTTCATCTCCAGCAACATAGAATTGAAAACAGGGTTAAAATTCTCTCTATTTCGGTCGAAACACTGAAATCAACCTAATATACATGTGTTATACGAAGATGAATGGGTACATGTATCAATGATATGGTTTATATAATATGTATTACCGAAGATTCTCTCTCTCTCTCTCTCTCTCTATATATATATATATATATATATATATATATATATATATATATATATATATATATGAGGTAGATTCTATGGCACCCCAAATTTGTAGCACCCCAAATGCCCCTCATCCTAGACCACTCTTTTATATTTAAATAAGTTAGTGGAGGGAGAGAGAGTTAGTGGATAGAGAGAGAAACGAAAATATGTGGTGGAAATCAGGGGGCTAAAGGGGTGCTGTACTGTTTGGGGTGTTCCTGATCCTATCTCTATATATATATATATATATATATATATATATATATATATATTACTTAACTAATGTCATGTTAGAGAGCGAAAAACCATATTCAAAGTAAACTATACTCAGTGGCAATAAGTCTAATGATTACTAATACAAAAAAAAATCTACTTCAAGCAATAAGAGCCATTCAAGTTAACTAATATAGATAGTAGACCTCATGCTTTTAGAAATTCAAACATATATAAGGATTTGTTAAAGCTTAAATATTTTATACAGAGTATCCCAGTCAATTAGTTCATAATCTGTATGTTAAGAAATCTTGCTTGATTTTGTATAAAATCCTCGGGCAGGTTTTGTTCTATTTTGTGATAGTAAATACCCATTCAGTTAAAAGGATGGGAAAGTGCCAAGAATGAAGCAAAATCAGGGCACTAATATAAGTTTACATGCCCTACATATCCCCTAAATTATTGTATTAACCATCTTACACATTTAACATGTTAAGAAACATATACATATGCATCGCGCGCGCGCACACACACACATATATATATATGTATATATGTATGTATATATATATATATATGTATATATGTTGGAAGGTAGGATAGATCAATAGTAAAATAAATTGCGTTATATGTAATATAATTTTAAAAAAAATACCATCTTACAAAGCAATTCCTAGGCCAAGCTTATAAATACAAAATGGTAATTACATGAGCCCAGTCGAAGCCATTTATGGTCCCACCATGTAGAAGGAAGTAGTAGAATGAACGCACATTGTTGGCTTGGCCATGAAACAACTCCTAAACCAAAAAAAATTACTGAAGCTGATGTCTAAAAAATTTGGATTCATATTATGGGGGTTCTATTGCTTATGAAATTGCTCCTCATACCCTGTCGCAGTTTTAGAATGCAGTATTTTTAACTGTGTTCCAAATTTATTATTTGTCAATGGACAAAACGACTTCAAAAGAACCATTTATTCATGGTGAACATATTTGTTTAGCTTGATGCTCATCAACTCATAGATGAAGATCCAAGTGTTAAGGCTAGCCTTACATGTTATGGCTATGTAAAACAGGGATGTTCCAAATAAAAATATTTAAAAATCCTTTTCAAATGAGATTGATAAATTTGGAATCTATCAGTTCATTTTGGTTGTCTCAAGTCCTTATCACTAATGCATATTCACTAATAAGTAAGTATATAAAAAAAAAAACCGATAATTCCATAAGATCGATAATTGAAATAAAATCATTAAAATAAATACCTAAATATGAATGAATGGTCTCAGAGCACCGTCGCTCATCATTACGGAGTTGGTATGTGCAGTCAATCTAGTTAACATTATGATTCTACCATAATTTGAAAGAATAATTAATTATCTTTAATAAGTTGTAAATATGTGAAAATAAAGCAAAGATTCAGAGGAAAAACACTGCTAGGGTTTATGTACTTGCCTCCCAAAAATGAGTGCATGTCATGCCACATTTGCATGCACTGAACACACCGTGAATAAAAATTCTTGGATGCCAAAGGAAACTTCTTTCTCCGGTTAATTTACACTACAACCTGAAAATTTGAAACAATGTTTAAACAGTAAAAAGATTAGAATACAAACAATTTACAACTACTTGCAAAAAGAAATTATAGCTATGTAAAAACACAAATGGATAATTGTGGTAAAAAAAACAACAATCATGATTCCACCTTCGCATTGTATTACTTTTTCGCAAAAGAGAAAACATAGTTTAAAAGTGTTAATGTTAACCTGATTTTGAATGTCGCATTAAATTAAAAAATAAAGTGCTCATAGATATTGGTTAAATTTTTATGAACAATAGTAATTGGGTATGTAATAGTCAAACTTCAGCTAAATGAGATGATGCACATATCGAACAAATCGCCAGAAATGATGCCCAAAGTTGTAGTTATAAACCTAAATACATATTTATAATCGACATTCTGTCATGTGATTGGGTTCCAATACTTGATTAGTGTCGAAAATGACCATTTGACCATTATTAAAGAATAAGAGAAATTCCTGATGTATGATAATACAATTGTTGATACATGTAAAGTAATGAAATCAATATCCAACTGTACGCCAGGACGTATTAGTTATACAATACATTCATTAGTTTCCAACCAAACATTGAAAAACTCAGTTAGGTGCCAGGAAAGTTATTTATGAAGTAAACCGTGTCATGGGAAAAGATTAACATTTGCCAAGCAGAAGGTTTCAAATTTTGTTTAATGTAGTGTAAACTAAGTCTAGCTACATCTAACCTTTTATTTAATCTAATTAGAATCTACCAGTATATGTACTTACATATTATCACAGTTTCTTCTTGCCTGATTTAAAAACTGAAGTATTTAAAATTATTCAATTATTTTTTACTTATTTATGATAAAACTTCAATTTTGTTAATATGACTGATGTGCAGCGGTTAATTTTCTAAATACACCATAATCATTAGCACTATAAAATGTTGTTCTTTAATTCGGTTAATTGACAAATGCTACTTATGGAATGGTCGAAATTTATGTTGAAAATAATAATTACAATTATTTCACAATGTAACCACGTGTATTTGTTGTACACAAATTATAATTTAGGAATTATATCCCAACTTTATTTACAACTATTTTTTAATCAAATTAGTCAGTAAATATTGAGTAAAATAGCAGCAAACCAATAAAAGCAATTCATACCATCAAAATCCATAGGAATTAGTTACAAATTGTGCACTTACCAAAATCAATCAAACTAATTACTATTGAATGTTGGACCTAAAATATCAATAAAAAATGTTTTTCAACACAATAACAAAATTTGATAAAGAAAGCGATTGACATTACATTTAAGTAATTATATTTGATTGTTTAAAGCATTTAACGAAAGAAGTAATACAATGCATGAAATATTTAGTGAATGCTAACACTAATATAAAATCCCTTGAGAATGAGTGAATAAGTCATCAATAATATGTATCATACCCTATTCTTATTACTTTAAAGATGAACTATTTAATTAGGACCTAACATGCATAACTCCATTGCCAGAGCTATTTTAATTTGATTGGGAAAAGTTGTTTTAAAGATTTACATTGATATCTAGTAGTAACATATGCCAACTAATCCTCACAAAAGAAAAACATTCACTTTTTAATTGAGACCTATACTTATATAATTTTTAAGTAATCAAAATGATTGTGACGTAGACGGCTCCAGTAAACTTAACTTGATATGAAATATAACATGATGTTATGGAAAATGGAGTAAGAAAAGAATATTTGTCAAGCACATCAAAGCAAAAGTTTGTAACAAATGAGGTATCAAACTTGGACTTAGATATAAGGGTTGAAGTAATTTTCATATCCTCTGCTAATGGCATAAATTTAATAGTTGTTTGTATATATGTCGCATGTAAATGAATAAGCTGGTTAAGAGGTGCATAACAGCATTATAAATAGCAAGATAAAACAAATATCCAAATAAAATCTTACCATAATATTGTTCTGATATTAAGGAAAACCAGAGTTACTTTTCATCTTTTCTATCATGGCTCTTGTTCGGAAATGATACTCACCTATACGAAATTATAAAGCTACATATAAACACGATTAATGAACTTATTTTGCATTTAATTATCAGTAATTTAAGAATTATATATCAGCTTTACTTACTGCTATTTCTAATATTGATTTGTAAAAAACTGATTATGAATGCAGTGGACCAAGTAAAGCAAGAAGTATGATCAAAATCTATAGGAACTAATTACAAATTGTGTACTTAACATAAATAATCAAGCTAATCACTATTGAATGTTGGACCTAAAATATTCACACAAATTAGTCATAAAAACCACAATCGAAATTGTTTAAAAAAAACAATGTAAAACTGGAAATAATCATACTTGAATACTATAAACATTGAATGAAGGTATAATAGCATGCATGCCTAATTGGTTAATACTAACACCAATATTAAACGTCAAGAGGAAGAATCAATAAGTCAACATTTATATGAATCAGACCCGGCTGTTGATTTTATTTCAACGATGAACTACTACAATTTGGACATAACATGTTTAACTTTATAGCCAAAACTATATTAATTTGATTGAGAACGCCATTTTAAAGAGCTAAATCAACATCTTGCAACTCGCATATGCTAACTAATCCCCATAGAAGAAGAAAAACAACCCACGATCCCTTTCTAATTGAAACATATCTTTACATAAATTAGCAAGTAATATAAGTGATTGTTAGGTAAACGCATCCCAATTGAACTCAGCTTGACCTAAAATATAACATTATGTTAATGAGAACTGAAGAAAAACATAATATTGTTGACGTACATTGAATCAAGAGTTTGGAACACATAAGGTATCAAACTTGGATCATAGATTTAACAGTTGCACTAATTTTCATATCATTTGCGAATAGTATAATTTCAGTAGTTATTTGTACATACATTATAACAAAATAGATATGTTGGTTAAGGGAAGTATAATAGCATTATAAATACTAAGATAAACAAACATGCAATAAAATCTCACTGATATGTTATTTTATATTAAGGAAATCACAGTTTCTTGATTTCTATCATCACTCCTATATACACGAGATTTCCATCTTCATGAAATCAGAACATTAGAAGCACCCAGTGAACACATCTGAAGAAGCTAATTTTGCATTTAAACTCATATAAGGTATGATAAATAATGCGGAAAAATAACCTCGAAATGAAACCATTAATTCACCTCCTAAATTAAGAGTGTTAGTACTATAACCTTTAATCTGCAACTTTCACTTCCATCCTTTCCTATTGAAGAAAACAGTGATGATCAACCTCTGAAACTCCGTAAAATAAGAACCACAATTGATTTGTAGGCACTGAAAGTGAATGAAAACAATATTAGGTCAGCAACAATCTGCCGTTAAATTTGTCAATCTTTATATTGGAAGCACCATCTTGATATATTTTACCACTGGAAATGTGAATCTCGGTAGCTTGGATTTATCCAAAAACAAATCACTTGTATAAAAGAAACTTTTTTAAAAATATCAAAAAATAAATATTTTAGAAAGAATACAATAGATATCGAGATTACAACTAAGTGAACACTTTTTTATAGCCTTTAAATCATGTTTTGCCCAGTAGTTAAACGTTTTTTCTTTCAGGGTGCACTAAATCCATCGGTAATAAACTACAGACGCACACAAAAGACACATATAGTAACAACCATTAAGTGGCTACCATAGAAACATTTTTGCTAAAATCTTGCATTTTTACGACAAATGTGAAAAATGCATGATATTTTTCAGTTTGCAATGAAGGCCGGAAGATAGGATAATCAATAAGACAGTCGAATGTTACTGTCTTAATTTGCACAATCCGTTTGTGTATAAACTTATATAAGTGGAGTACTAATAGTACCAATACATAAAATGAATGGAGTACCAATACATAATCAAGTCCAGAGAATTTCGGCACATTACACTGGAATAACTATTAGAAGGGAAACAAAATCGCATATAGTGCTTCAAATTCAAACCTATAAGCAGATCTATAAATTGATAAAACTGATCATTAACCAAAATTTTCTAAAAATGGATTTTTCTATAGTGAAAAAACATCAACCAAATCTATAGAGAAAGAGAAGAAAGAAAACAAATTGAAAGTCAACGTCAACATGAACTGGAAGAAAGCCAACGAATTGACCAGGTTTTAAAAAAAAAAATTGCTAGGTAAAGGATCCAAATAAACTGCATAATTAAGCTGAGATCAATCATTATTTTCCATGAATCTGAAGATACATGAAGGAAAAAAAGTTTCAGTATGGATTAGTCGAAGGTGAAAGATTGGGAAAATATCACTACAACAAAAAACACTTTTCGCAACAGACAATATCTGTTACAGTAAACCAATTGCAACAGACCCGCGCCTGTTGATATAGCCCAAGTTGCAAAAAGTTCGCAACATTTTTCGCCTGTTGCAATAACCTGTTGCGGAAGGCTTTTTTGCAACAGGCTTTTGCTGTTGCAACGGATCCTTTTGCAACAGTATATGCCCGTTGCAATAGATTCATATCTGTATAAAAAAATATTACAGCATATAAATATTATATATTATATGTATTCATTTTAGTAATAATGTATATCACAGAATGAAACAAACAAATAAAAAATTTATTTCAACAAAGCTTTAATAGTACAAACAATTACAACAAAAATTTCTACAATTTTCATACACCATTCATGCACAACAATTTCTTCCCTCACACAACACATTTTTTTCCAATAGTATTTTCTAATCATATTTCTACTCTATCATACATATACTATAACAAGAAAATAAATATCATCGGTTCATTGGAACAAATTTACGGTTCACGCTCCAAGTTTGCAGCACGATTATTCCAAGATGATAAGAAATCGATCTCTTGTTCGTGCGGCTCATTGAAGACCCATTTGTGACCGTCATCTGCTGCAACTTTACCAATTAGCCTGCAAAACAAAATCCATGATTCCATATACTTCCGATTTTATAATAGTTTTTAAATATATAAATTAAAAGGCAATAACCTTCTCCGAAATTGTAGATTTCATAAGACATTTTGAAGAAGAGTTCAGGCTAAAGACTTTTAGCTCCTTGCATTTCATCTTGATTGGATGCTCCTGAAGCTTCTTCACATGAAGTTGATGCAGCAAAACCGTAGAATCCATCTTCCCAAACAAGTATCCTACATACATTACAAGAATCATTAAAAATTGCTTTATTAATCTTCACAATATACATGAAAAAGTTGAATGAAATCAACTGGGAAATTTCACTTAAGATTCATTATTCTTAAAATTAATTACCAGTTTTTTCTGTTCCCTCTAATCCTGTCATACATGCCTCCTTGCAAATCCCATCTGCAAAAATCACACTGGAAGAAATGAATAGAAGTCTTGCAAGTGCAGAAAGACCTGAAAAGGCTAGATTATTGTACTTGGGTGGTGGATAATTCCTTGGCAAAATTCGCTAAAACTGCATACACGTACTGAAAGTTTTCCTGAATATGTCATAAACTCCGTAAAGTGTGTTGTAAGCGACGAGTTACAACATAGGAAATGAGGTGTTGTTGCTTTTCCATTACCAAAATAACATGAGACTTGGTTCAAATAAAAAGAAATTACGAAGAGAACTATCCCCTGCCCTGCGCAAATATATATAAGGGAGGAAATATAAGCTTACAAAATATGTGGCAGTGTTTATGAAAACGCAGTAGATGATGGATTCATTGAAGACTCAGCAAGGCAGATTTTAGTTACTGCAGAAAATGCAGAATAGTTAATCATGAAAATGGAAGAATATGAAGTTAAAAATCAAGGAACACAAAGCAATAAAAGAAAAAGAGAAACTAGTTGATTGAATACATTTTGTTATTCTCCTATCTGTGTGCATATTTCATCTTCTTCTTTTTTTTTGTTTTTTTTTTTGTTCTGTTTCTTTTATGTTGCCTGCAAGAGTAAAACCCAGGAAAGTGGACCAGCTTAATCAAATTAAATCTAGAGTCCTGAACCAGAAGGCATAATCTGAATTATTATGTGCATTTCTATTTGTGCATGTATTGTCTGCCTTTTAAATGACAATTTGGCCATCTTTTACTTATCTTTTTGTCCAAATGTTTGTTGAAATTTTCATAATTTAGTAATGGTAATCTTAAACAGGTTACATTCTTAAATCCTAACACTAAAAACAATAGCTATACCAATAAAGGAAAGAAACAAACAAAAGAAAATCTATGCATTCAAGAAAATATGCATAAACATAAAATCACTAAGAGACATATATTATACTCATGTTGAAATTATGAAATATTTATTTTGGCTGAATTATTGAATCAATAATGCCCCTGCAACTTTTTTAATGGAGCCAAACGGGCTATTTTGTTGCTAGCGAGTTTTCAACTCTTTCATGTAAACAAATTATGTATTAACATGCAACGGAGAATCAACTAAAGATCATTTTGCATAAGCAACATTAACCAATGATAATATTGACAAATAATTATGAGTAATAGCCTGGTGATGTAAAAGCTAGTCATGCTCACGCCCATTTATATAACTACAAAACATCTCCATCGATCTCCATGAATCCTTAAAAGAAGAATTCTTCAGAGGATTGGTAAAAGCAGTTGCTGATTGCAGGACGCTTGAATTGAGCATGAAGATGACAACAACAACAACATGGAAATGAGTGAAGTCACCGTAGCATCAACAAAATAAAATTATAAATTAAGGGTTAAAAAAAGGCATACAATGAATTAATGCATCTGTTATTCGACCAGCTCTAGGTCCAAAGAAAGAAGTTTAAAGTACTAGATTGGAGGCTTTTTTTCCATGCTGAATGCAAAAATGTTCATTTACGTGGTGACAGAATAAATCTTGTATCAATCAGTACTTTTAATCTTACCGATTTGAAACAATAATATATATTAAGCACTAGATGATGTTGAGAAAATTCAAAAGCTACTGATACACTATTGCGGTGACAAAGTCAAAGGCCATCCACTATATTCTGCAGTATTGTTTAAGCAACTTTTTTTATCAAATTTCAAAAGGAGGTTAGTTTCAAAACACTATGAGAACTTGTGGGAAAATTCATTTTTTATCATCATCCAAAACCTTTTCTAGTATGAATAAGGACAAATCTGGAGGCATGGTTATGCTATACTGTAGCGAACTATATTCATCTCAAAACCAGAGATAAGCTCACATCAAGATTTGGGAAGAAAAGAAAAAAGAAAAAAAGAAAACACCTTTGCGGTCTCCTACACTAATCACCTACTCTAGTTACTTAAATGCCTAACACGAAAATTATATGATGCATAGGTACAAATCACTTATTTTTTCACTTACCACCGTTGCTTCCAGCATTTTCTTCAATTATATGAAAGCAGAAGGTCATCACCGAAAGTGAGCAAACGACTTTGGCGTTGAAGCGGAGGTGCTGGGATACGTGGCTTGAGATGAAATATGGGGTAGAGCTGCGAGAGGAACAAGAGAGCTGTTTAGGGAGAATCGAAATATGAATCCTTCAAGAAATCACCGAATGTTAAAATTGATAGCAGTTGAAATCAGAAAGGATCTGAAAGAACAAATTTGGGGTTTTAGGGTATGAAAGAAATGGGAACGGGAAAAATCTAGAAAACGGTGGAGAAAAATCATCGCGGCAGAATTTACAAAGGTGGAGCCAAACCGATGGAGCCAAAATTCTAAGGTTGGAGCCAAATTTTGAGGGGCGGAGCCAAATTTTGAGGGGCGGAGCCAAAATTTTATGGGAGGAGGCTTGTATATTTACTTTTTAGTTAGAACCAAAATAAAATCATTATATCAACGATGATGTCATGAAAATATTATTTGAATGAATATGTAAAACATAATATTTATATTATATTGTTTTGAAATTATTTCAAGATGTTCGAATCTTATGAACTATTAAACATTTAATAAAATTTTTATTTTTATTTTCATTTCTGAGTTCTATCAAAATTAAGTTTCAAAATTTAATTATATATTTTATGACATATATAAATTTATTTTGTAAAATTTAAAAAACTTATATTTTTTGGGAATATTAGCTGTTAAATATAACTAGTATTTATAATTATCAAATATTAAAAATAAATGCCACTTCATAACTATTAAAAATAAATGCCACTTCATAACTATTAAAAATTAATTATTAGTCGTTAATTGTTAAAAGTAAATATTGATTATTACTTTATAATACTTAAATTTTATTATTAATTAATAATTATCACTATATATTACTTAAATTTTACTATTAATTAATAATTATTAAATATTAATCTTAATTATTATATAATTACTAGTAGTTAATCATTTAATAGTAACTATTTAAAATTAATTAGTAAAAGTTAATCATTAAAAGCTGATATTAATTTTTAATAGTATGTTTTTCGCAACTGACTTTACCAGTTGTAAAAAAATACAGTTATTGCAAGTGGCGAAAACAGTTGCTAAAGATATTTATTCGCAACTGGCTTGGAAGCACAGTTGCAAATAATATGTTTGTTGCAACTGTTATAGAAGTACAGTTGCTAAAAGTACGTTTTCGCAACAGGAAGGGAAGTGCTGTTGCTAAAAATAAGCTTTTCGCAATAGGAAAAAAATGTCTGTTGCTAAATCTCATCTACTGCAACTGTTATAATAGGTCTGTTGCTAAATATCATTTACTTCAACTGTCATTAGTCGCCTGTTGCAAATAGCTAGTTGCAATAGGGTATTTTTCTTGTAGTGTATTTAGGTACTCTTATGGGAAGATACAAAACTGTGTAAATAACCCAAAATTGTGTTATACTTAGTTCCTTCAAAAACAAAAAACATAATAAAGAGAGTAAGAAAAATAGAATTAGTTGAAGGTAGAAGGCTGGGAAAAAAATTAAATTAAAGAAGAAAGGTTTTCTTATAGGAAAATGAAATGACATAAAAAACAACACGGTAAAAAAGGTCCCAAAAACTGAATATCATAAAAGAAAGACCGCCAATAATTCATAATACCAATGACAATGACGATGATTAGGACAATAAGGCATGAAATTTGTCCTCTTCAACCTCAGCGATGAAGATAATAAGATACAATATTGTATTCATCGCAATCAAGATAGAATTTCATAAATTTACCTCTCATACGGTTGAAAATTAAACGAAATAATATATACAGTGCTGATTACGAATGGAATAAAGAGAAGCAATATTATTATACACTTTTATATAAGGAAGAATATGATAATTCTATATATAGTAAGGAACAAAACAAATCCCTATACTGTCAGCAGAGTTTAAAAAGTAAACAACTATGAACAAACCGAAACTCAAAACGTAAAGTAAAATAGCACAACATCATGATTCAAGTGTCATGTTCATATGCATTCCTAAAAAGGAAGGGAACACCGCAAAACGACTAAATTAGCAATGGAATCACGGGCTAAAATTTTGGAGCTTGACTTAAAAATTCATTCACCAAAATTGCATAAACATAAAATTACAAAACGAAAATGAAGCAATTTAAGAGAGGGTAAGCTTAAAAGTGGAAGGGAAATACATATCTTGGTGAGATTATATCATGAAGATGGCTTAAAGTGATTCCAATCACATTGCAAGAATGTCCATGCCACCGCTATCCGATTAAGTACACAGACAACTGAGTCCTGAGTAGAGAAAAATTGATGTAGTTATGATAACAAAACAGACGTAGAAAACACTGCATATATATATATATATATATTTATAAACACTTATATACACACAAACACACACACATAAAAGACATGTATATCCTATAAATTTTCAGCAAAAGGTAAATAAACTGCACAATAAAGTTAGAGTAATCATCATTGTCCATGAATCTGAAGATGCTTAAAGTAAATTTTAGTCTCATTATGTGACTATAAAGAGTAAGCCTGATATGTTCCTGAAATTAACTACTATTGTCATGCAATCAATGTAGATAGCAAACATAAAATACATGCACTTAGAACTCCCTACTTCTTAGCGTAAACTAGAGCTAAGTTGCATCACGAAAAGGCGAAATCTTCAAAATAACCAACTAAATACGACAACTCATGTCAAAGGGTTGCAATGTTTCCAAAGAGCAGGAAAGCAAAAAATTTAAGAGCATTATTTCTAAAACTCATTGACTAATAATGTAGTGCGACGTAATTTGGCAAATGTGATCACCAGCTAAAATGAAAATGTTGTTTCTTTCTTCACCTCATGGAATTTGGAGAATGCGACTTCAATGAAGGAGATGAGTACATAATTTTTTGATCAATGAAGGAGATGAGTACATAATTTCGTACATACAAAAGGTTAATGTCGTATCTGGGCAAATATCATTTTTTAGATCAATGAAGGAGATGAGTACATAATTTTTTCAAACAGATGAGGATCCTTATGCTGTTAATAACTCTAAATTTACAGAACTATTGTTCAGATCTATGAGCGTACAACCAATTGTTTGAGTTACTCAACATTCAAGCGAAGTCAATTGTTCTGAATTTGGGTGTAATAGAAAGTCTTAATGCAAGATCAATGAATAAGATACCTTGGATTTGGCAACTCAACTCGTCTGGTAACGAACTGCTAACCTGGAGCCTTGAACCTCCAGTTAAGAAATAATCAAATAAATTTTTAAATGAACGATTGAAACCTCAACAGCAAAAAAATAGAGTTGAAATCATGGACATAAAGAAGTAGACAACCGAATGAGATCAAAGGAACATCCTGCATAAGGACGGCAGGAGTAAACTCAATAAACAACAACGATTATGAATAAGGGAGAGCAGATGCTTACGTATTGGCTTGTGTAGAGAAGGCAGAAGCTTTAGGGACAACCGATCTAAGGAAAAACTCCAACTACGATGACTCTGGCAGACGAAGAGGATGGCAAAACAGGGCAGGCAGCTGACCAAGCATGGAGGCGGAGGCGGAAGAAAGGCGGAGGCTGAGATGGAAAGACAGGGCAGACGAAGAGGCAGAGGTAGAAGAAGCTATCGAAGTAAGGAGGCTATGGAAGGGGAAATGCAAAAGAAAGAGGGCACGATTGTGAGAAGGGGAAATGCGAAAGAAAATGACACGATTGGTAGAAGGGGGAGCGAAAGCAGAATTGTAACATACCAGGTAATTAAACCAACTTAAACTGTTTACAAAGGCGGATTGTTATGAGTAATAACATATATTGAACAAAACAACAGAACTTTTTATATCATGATACAATATTTCATCAAAGTTACATAGAATATCAGAGTTACATATATATAGCAGCGGAAACATAAATATACTCTCAGCGGAAGAAGCGATGTGATATAGCGGAAACTCTAACTTTAGCTTGAATCTCCAATCCAGAAAACGCTCCAACTCTTGCTTCAAGGGGTCTATAACTGTAAAACTAAACCTAGCTGCCCGTGTGGAAAATTAGTGGGCACCCAGAGTTTAGGGAAGAACAATAAACTCCAGGTCAGTCATGGGACTGGTGTGAGAACATAAAACAGTTATTTTAAGGATTTAATTTAAAGTTGGAAGATTCACCGGACTACGCCGCTAATGCGGAACGGGTTTACTCCTCCATGTGAATGCTCGTGCATATAAATTCGTAATGTCCTTTGGAAAATGAAGCTATCATAAACTCGTCCCACATTACACAATGCAAGCGCACACCAAATGAGCGAGTTTTGCCTTATGATAACCAAACATGCTTTCATACGTGAAAATCCTCTTTATACTATTAGTGCATAATGTTGAAAATCGTTTCACAAATAAATATATTAATCTTAGCAAGCATAGTGACTATGCCCACTTACATAGTTTACAAACAAAATGAAAGGCTCGTATTGGTTGTTGGGTTCCAATATAATGGTTCCTAACACGAAAGATCAATCCGGAACTAGGTGCAACCTCACGGTTCATGGTTTTCATCCAGACTCGGACACCAAACACCAGGTAAATCACCGGTTAACATCCAGATACGGACACCGAACATACCCCTTTTTTTCCTGCAAGTTTCAAAGTAGATCTACCGCCAAAGCTTCCAAGTTTCAATAAAATGTATACAACCAAACCGCCAGTTTACCATCAATCCGGGGTGTGAGTGAAACACCCCACCTCCGTTAGGGTCACTCTCAAAGGGAATGCCCTAATTTTGGTGGAGGTTTATAAGTACAAGTCACAGATATACAAGACAGATATAAGAACACATATTTGTAAACAGCGGAAGAACAACAAACTTTTATTTCATAAAGTCAAATACGTGTTACAACAACATCCTTTCCAAAAACATAACATAACACTTTCATAATCTGTCTTGAGTACATTATTTAAAGAAGCATAAATAAAATATAAATAAACTGCAAAAGCCCCATAGTGGATTGTCCAAAGCCATAGTTCAACACAGGAAAGTCCAAGCAATACATTTCTCTTCTTCAAGCTGGATGTTGAGGTTGGTCAAGCTGCTGTGTTCCCTCCCTGAGGACCTTGGGGGGGGGGGAAACGGAAGAAAGAAGACGAAAGAAAAATAGAGTCAGACATAAAGCCTGAGTAAGTCTAGTACTACTTTGTCTATGAATAAAGAACTGAGTATGATAAGTAAAACAGGAAGTGGGCAAACACTATGAACTTGGTTAAGTTATCTAGGGTCGAATATACTATCGTACCCCATGTTGATCTCTGAACCCATATAAACTAGTTTCCAACTGGCACCCCATAATCAGGGTGATGTGATCCATTTTATGATGATCGGCTCCTACTCGCATAGTTACTTGTGTCTTACGGCCCCCGATGTCTGTAGTTACCTATGCTGGTCCCACCATGGGGTGTATCAAGTCCCATAGTGGCAACCCGACACAACCTTAGAGTGCAAAGGTATGCTACTGGTGTCCAGTGCTTTATTTTTCTGCGCCGGAGTGCGTGCACGCCCGCACACCGTTAGAACCTACACTGCTACACCACCGCCGTCGATTTGACCTCTTACAATCAGCCCAGTAATCGTGCCCCACCCTGCCTAGTTTCAGGGTATCCTGATACACCTTCTAGGGTTACTGCTGAAAAGGGTCCCCCGTTACTAGGTTTTCTATCTCTAGCCAACATGCTAAGTTGGTTAAGTGTTTCCTAACCTAACCCCACCAGTCCGTTTAATTTAGCATGTTCCATTTTGATTAAGTCTTTAGTTCACTTAATCCTAACAATCCTGACTCAGCCTTAATTGTCTTATTAAGGCCCTGACCTCTCACATTAGACAGGTATTGTTGTGGCTGCCTGTTGCCGGTTGGTTCCGGGCAGTCTTACGCCACAACTCAGTCTAACCTCGGGTCCTTGCTGGGCTCCATGTTTAACCTCCCACATTGGATAGGTATTGTTGTGACTACTGGACAGCCGGGCGGTTCCGGGCAGGTTTACATCACAACTCAATCCAACCTCGGGTTAAACACATCGTATGTTCTACATTTACATATCTTGTCATTCTTCTTTATTTATATGTAAATATTTGCGGCCCATTATTAAGTTCATGGTGTAAAGGTTACACCAATCATGGGCCCAACCCATACTTGACTTTGGGCCCTTCTATTTCATATTTTCATTCATTAATTAATTTTTAACCCAACGTTATTTTCCCCCGTTTTACACGTCCGTTTATATATATTGGGCTTAGCCTTTTAAAGCCCAATTTAGCCATGCGAAAAGGGGAGGCTTATGGCGTATACACAAAGAGGGGAAAGTGAGCGCATGAACTTGCATATGACGTTGGAAAATACATAATAGAAATTGGTGTACTTGCATAGTGGTGACATGTATTTTGGTCATAAAACATAGGTGACATAAATCAAGGCATGTAAACTTGCATAGGTTTAACTACAACATGAACCTATATTCTTATTTAGGCATAATGTCAAACATAAGCATGGCCTAAATACTTCTAGCATAAACATGGCATATTGTCAAACATAAGCATGGCATAAAATACTTCTTGCATAGGCAAGGCATATTGTCAAACATAAGCATGGCATAAAATACTTCTAGCATAGGCATGGCATATGGTCAAACATAAGCATGGTATAAATACTTCTAGCATGAACATAGCATAATTCAACTTAATCATGATTTAAGCCTAATCACATAACGATGGTATAAACATACTTATGCATAAATATTCCTAAACATGGTGTTTGCTTTAAACTTGCAAAAAAAAGGATTTTTGAGTCCAACCTAGCCATGTCATCATATAATCCTTTGAAACAAGATAGACTTAATAACGGATTTCAATTATGCCAAATATCATTCCTAGCCATATTCATAAGTTTGCAAAAGCATGACTTAATACATGGATTATGGTGTCAAAATTCCATATAGTTTCATATGAACTATAATAACCAAACTTGTTTCAATTACTTGCAAAACGATTTATGCACAAAAATATACATCATAATGGCATAATAACAAAGCCCCAAACTTGCATGAATTTCAATTAACTACATACATGTAGCTTCAATATAGATTACACAATTTGCGCAATATTCCCAACGTATACTTGCATAGAACTACCGCATGTAGTTCTTTATAATGAATAACATAATTTTGCACAAATATGAATTACTTCCATTGCCACAATTCAAGCATACACATCAACACAGTTGTTTATTATACCAAAGTAATACTCTACTTACAATGGTTGCGGCGAATTCTCTAATTAAGAGACACGATTCCCTTGTTGAATTGATTAGCTTTAGGTTGCTTTGAATTGCTTTAGGCCTTAGAACTTTCTTCCTAATCCTCTCTCTAGTCGGCGGCTAATCTTTGTCGTTCCTCAGCAACATGGCGGCTATAATCTTATTTTGAATGAATAGATTAGGGTTTAGTCTAGGGTTGTTTATATAGAGGTTAGGAATTGATTAGGACCATTGATGTTGCTAGGATAGATCGTAGCCATTCATTAGATAGAGAGACCAATAAAAACCCGCCACCTAGCCCTAATGACAAAGCAGACCACAGAAATTCGACCACACACCGACCTGGCCAGCCAGGTTGACTGGGCTCGACCAGGTCGATACCCCTGTCGACAGGGCTGTCGACAGCCCTGTCGACATGGGTAGCCCAGGTCGACAGCCCAGTCGACCTGGGTGGCCCAGGCGGGTGTTCTTCCACCCTGGCCCAATGGGCCCCACTTCGGAATATTTAATTATTTAATTCTGTTTGAAATTTTAAATTTAATTCAAAACTTCCGAAGGCCATATCTTCTTCATACGGACTCCGTTTTTCGAAAACTCGGACTTTATTTCGCGTATTTTTCCGAGACGAACGCAATGGCGTATCCCGTTTCCCTTAGTTCTTTGATTTGAATTTGATTATACTTTAATTCATGAATTTCACAGTTATAGAATTTTCGGGGTGTTACATTCTCCCCCACTTAAAAGGATTTCGTCCCCGAAATCTTTAAGTTAGGAGGAATGTATATCCTAACATCCAATCATCCATCAAATACGAGCATCCATTATCCTTAAAAGACTTCTAATGCTTTATGATCATATGCAAAGTGTGTGTGTATACATGTACTTATCTAATGCAAAATCAGGCGGTCTACTGATTCAGTTGACCTCCTTAATGCGAATTATGTAAGTGCCATGAATCCATTTTGTATGCAAATTTTCCTATTCTTGATTCTACATGAGTGCACAATCATTCAATACAAATGCAGCATCCACATGTCAACACATTAAAGTTCAACCACATACGAATACAAACATATATGCATATGCAATATGAAGTGACTGAGCCGATCTAAAACCTAGATTGTGTGTGTATATGCAACCACGAGCAGCCACTAGCAATCACTTGCAACCACTTGCAACCATCATCCATAACATGTTTCAATTACATGTTTTCATCCAAAAGGTTTCTACCTAAAAGATAAGGTCGAGGAAATATTCCTAGATAAAAGCGCAACTTAAGGAAAAAGAAAGATCAAGGATGTACCCTCGAACAGAAAAGGGTAGGCAGTGCGTATTCTAGCTTCAGTTTCCCAAGTCGCGTCTCCCTCGGCGTTGCTCCACTGAACTTTGACGAGCTTGACTTCGCGGTTGCGTAGCTTCTTCACTTCCGTTCCTAATATGCGGGTTGGAACTTTTCTTATGGTTGCTTCGCGTTCCACTTCGGCCTCTTCGAGGATATTCGGCTCTACCACTTCAGCAGACTCATGCAGACATTTTCAGAGATGTGAAACGTGAAAAACGTTGTGGACTCCGGCCAACTTCTCGGGTAGCTCTAATCTATAGGCCATTTTCCAAATTTTCTCAATGATAGGGAATGGTCCTACCTAAAGGTATAGTCGAATGATAGAAGCAAGTAAAAACTTTGTGCCCATTAGGCAATGTCGAAACTGGAAATCTATGCCACATATATATTGATTAGGAGAAGAACTCCCTAAGCATCAGCCCCGAAGACCGAAATCAACATCAGACTGACACCCAAAGAGTTACTCAACCCAACCACCATATATGATTCTAGGCAACTAAGCATGATGGACTCCTTTTAGGTCACAAGGGAGTCCCTTCCTAAGACCAATCTGTATCCTATAAAACCCAAAAACTTTAATCAAACCAATGAACACCCTCGAGTCCCAACATGTGTTACTAACAGATGAGTCATACTCCCTATGGGGTTTGCACCAGAAATTGGATTGAGAATGGGACCGAGAGGATATACTCTTAAGAAGAGATATTATGCACGAATCTAGTCTTCAATCTTCTAAGTCGCATTTCTTGAGCTTAACTCCATTATGCTTTGTCCGTCTTTAACTTCACAATTTCGTAGCTTCTTAATTCTTGTTTCCAAAATATGAGTTGGAACCTTTTTCTCGTTCCTCTTTCACTTACTCTACTTCTAATATACTTGGCTCAAGCTTAACTGCGTACTCATGGTTCCATGCAAGCTCTCCAAAATTCACTAGTGAATCTTGGATCTTGTTAACTTACTATAAGGTATTCCACATAGATGAATTATCTCTAGAAAATAAACAAATGTCAACTATGTTGCCAAATGTACTTACTAAGGTGATTCTCCACAACTCATTCATAAGCGAAATGAACTTTCTGCCTTAGTGGCGAATACTACTGGAGCGCCCTATTCTGAAATGCTCCTCCTAATGAACCCCCTTCTCTAGAAGCTCTTTTAATCTGTTTACTGAGCTCTTTCCTTTCTCGTGGGGCCATGTGTCTAACGGGCAACGCAACAGGCTTTACATTATCTACAAGATATATGCGGAAGTCTATTTCCCGCTTCGGAGGCAAGCCCTTCACCTCTTCGAAGACATCCGGATATTCCCGGACCACTCTAACTGATTGCAAATTTTCAACAGAGGCATCTAGCGATTCAAGATAACTAAGCATAACCGCATACGAGGGATTACAAGAAATTTCCAAAGTATTACCGAGATGGGTTAGGAGCCTAACAACCCTTTTTTCACAATCAAGGATGGCCCCATTACTGGATAGCCAATCCATACCCAAAATCAAACCGTACCCCGAAAAGCCCAAAACAAAGGCACTACATTGAAATTCAACACTTAGGATAGAAATTTTCAAATCCAGACAGATCATAGACAAATGAGCTGGGCCCCCAATTGGGTTTGAAACAATTAAGGGGTCCTCTACCATACTAGTTTTTAGGTGCAGAGATTCTACTAAAGCAGACGAGATAAAGGAGTGTGATGCGCCAGAATCAAATAAAGTGCGAACGGGGTGATCATAAAGATAAACTACACTTTCTACAGAAGTATTTATACCTCGCTGTTGCAATGGTGGCGCTTCTAGCACATGAACCTGTGCCCCTGGGGTGGATCCAGCGCCCTGCCCCTGTCCTCGTTTCTTTGGGCAGTCCTTAGCCCTGTGGCCCGTCTCACCGCAAGAAAAGCACCCACCATTCTCCTTGGCCTTCTTTTTCCGGCAGTCCTTTACTAAGTGCCCCACTTTGCCACAGAAATTGCACTTCCTCTTCTCTTTGTTGCCTTCCCCGCCTTTCTTAAAGTCTGTCTTCTTAGGCTGCAAACCCTCTTTCTTCCCTTGAGAGCTTTCTACCTTTGCCTCCTTCTTGCCCTTATCCTCTTCATTCAGCAATGCCATTTGCACCAATCTTTCATACGTGGCTCCCATGGGTATGTGGGTCATGGCCAAACTATGTAATGGCTCATTTAACCCTTTGACGAAACGGAGAGCCTTCTTGTGCGGGGTGTTGACTAGGTCAAGCCCAAACCTAGCCAGCTCATCAAACTGATTCACATACTCTCTGACTGTCTTGTCCCCTTGCTTAAGAAATAAGAATTTTTCCAACTGCAAACTTCTTTCCGCATCTGAGAGAAATTTAGTCTCAAACCTTGCCCTAAAGTCCTCCCACGTCTCCACTGGTCTTTCAGCATTAGTGACTTCCCACCAGTAGGAAGCCTCGCCCTTCAATAGCCACACCGCCAGTTGTACTTTTTGTCTATCCTCTACCTCAAAGATGATGAATAGGTCCTCCGTTTCTTTCAGCCAATTCCTAGCTGCCACGAAGGACTCAGTTCCATGGAAATCCCTTCCTCCCATAGCTTTAAAATCTTTACATATCTTAGCAAACGTGTTTCCCCGAGGAGGAGGTGGAGGAAAAGGTGCCGCTGCAGCTGGATGATTTCCTTCAGCTGGAGGAGGAGGAACGGTAGGACCTGGCTGAGTGGCCCTAGCTTCTAAGAAACGTCTAAACCAACCAGGTATGGGTACCCCTTCCGGCAAGTTAAGATCTTGGGACATGCTGAAACAAAAAGGATAGATTCAAAACGAAGGATAAGAGATAGTTCCTATGGCTTTGGGGAGTGGACTTTTGCCTTTTAAAAATAAAATAATATTTTTCTTTTTAAAAATGCTTCTTTAAATTTCCTTTTTTGAAAATAATTTTTTTCAAAACTTTTTATCTTATCTGGTAAACCTATGCTCTGATACCAAGTGAAACACCCCACCTCCGTTAGGGTCACTCTCAAAGGGAATGCCCTAATTTTGGTGGAGGTTTATAAGTACAAGTCACAGATATACAAGACAGATATAAGAACACATATTTGTAAACAGCGGAAGAACAACAAACTTTTATTTCATAAAGTCAAATACGTGTTACAACAACATCCTTTCCAAAAACATAACATAACACTTTCATAATCTGTCTTGAGTACATTATTTAAAGAAGCATAAATAAAATATAGATAAACTGCAAAAGCCCCATAGTGGATTGTCCAAAGCCATAGTTCAACACAGGAAAGTCCAAGCAATACATTTCTCTTCTTCAAGCTGGATGTTGAGGTTGGTCAAGCTGCTGTGTTCCCTCCCTGAGGACCTGGGGGGGGGGGGGGGAACGGAAGAAAGAAGACGAAAGAAAAATAGAGTCAGACATAAAGCCTGAGTAAGTCTAGTACTACTTTGTCTATGAATAAAGAACTGAGTATGATAAGTAAAACAGGAAGTGGGCAAACACTATGAACTTGGTTAAGTTATCTAGGGTCGAATATACTATCGTACCCCATGTTGATCTCTGAACCCATATAAACTAGTTTCCAACTGGCACCCCATAATCAGGGTGATGTGATCCATTTTATGATGATCGGCTCCTACTCGCATAGTTACTTGTGTCTTACGGCCCCCGATGTCTGTAGTTACCTATGTTGGTCCCACCATGGGGTGTATCAAGTCCCATAGTGGCAACCCGACACAACCTTAGAGTGCAAAGGTATGCTACTGGTGTCCAGTGCTTTATTTTTCTGCGCCGGAGTGCGTGCACGCCCGCACACCGTTAGAACCTACACTGCTACACCACCGCCGTCGATTTGACCTCTTACAATCAGCCCAGTAATCGTGCCCCACCCTGCCTAGTTTCAGGGTATCCTGATACACCTTCTAGGGTTACTGCTGAAAAGGGTCCCCCGTTACTAGGTTTTCTATCTCTAGCCAACATGCTAAGTTGGTTAAGTGTTTCCTAACCTAACCCCACCAGTCCGTTTAATTTAGCATGTTCCATTTTGATTAAGTCTTTAGTTCACTTAATCCTAACAATCCTGACTCAGCCTTAATTGTCTTATTAAGGCCCTGACCTCTCACATTAGACAGGTATTGTTGTGGCTGCCTGTTGCCGGTTGGTTCCGGGCAGTCTTACGCCACAACTCAGTCTAACCTCGGGTCCTTGCTGGGCTCCATGTTTAACCTCCCACATTGGATAGGTATTGTTGTGACTACTGGACAGCCGGGCGGTTCCGGGCAGGTTTACATCACAACTCAATCCAACCTCGGGTTAAACACATCGTATGTTCTACATTTACATATCTTGTCATTCTTCTTTATTTATATGTAAATATTTGCGGCCCATTATTAAGTTCATGGTGTAAAGGTTACACCAATCATGGGCCCAACCCATACTTGACTTTGGGCCCTTCTATTTCATATTTTCATTCATTAATTAATTTTTAACCCAACGTTATTTTCCCCCGTTTTACACGTCCGTTTATATATATTGGGCTTAGCCTTTTAAAGCCCAATTTAGCCATGCGAAAAGGGGAGGCTTATGGCGTATACACAAAGAGGGGAAAGTGAGCGCATGAACTTGCATATGACGTTGGAAAATACATAATAGAAATTGGTGTACTTGCATAGTGGTGACATGTATTTTGGTCATAAAACATAGGTGACATAAATCAAGGCATGTAAACTTGCATAGGTTTAACTACAACATGAACCTATATTCTTATTTAGGCATAATGTCAAACATAAGCATGGCCTAAATACTTCTAGCATAAACATGGCATATTGTCAAACATAAGCATGGCATAAAATACTTCTTGCATAGGCATGGCATATTGTCAAACATAAGCATGGCATAAAATACTTCTAGCATAGGCATGGCATATGGTCAAACATAAGCATGGTATAAATACTTCTAGCATGAACATAGCATAATTCAACTTAATCATGATTTAAGCCTAATCACATAACGATGGTATAAACATACTTATGCATAAATATTCCTAAACATGGTGTTTGCTTTAAACTTGCAAAAAAAAGGATTTTTGAGTCCAACCTAGCCATGTCATCATATAATCCTTTGAAACAAGATAGACTTAATAACGGATTTCAATTATGCCAAATATCATTCCTAGCCATATTCATAAGTTTGCAAAAGCATGACTTAATACATGGATTATGGTGTCAAAATTCCATATAGTTTCATATGAACTATAATAACCAAACTTGTTTCAATTACTTGCAAAACGATTTATGCACAAAAATATACATCATAATGGCATAATAACAAAGCCCCAAACTTGCATGAATTTCAATTAACTACATACATGTAGCTTCAATATAGATTACACAATTTGCGCAATATTCCCAACGTATACTTGCATAGAACTACCGCATGTAGTTCTTTATAATGAATAACATAATTTTGCACAAATATGAATTACTTCCATTGCCACAATTCAAGCATACACATCAACACAGTTGTTTATTATACCAAAGTAATACTCTACTTACAATGGTTGCGGCGAATTCTCTAATTAAGAGACACGATTCCCTTGTTGAATTGATTAGCTTTAGGTTGCTTTGAATTGCTTTAGGCCTTAGAACTTTCTTCCTAATCCTCTCTCTAGTCGGCGGCTAATCTTTGTCGTTCCTCAGCAACATGGCGGCTATAATCTTATTTTGAATGAATAGATTAGGGTTTAGTCTAGGGTTGTTTATATAGAGGTTAGGAATTGATTAGGACCATTGATGTTGCTAGGATAGATCGTAGCCATTCATTAGATAGAGAGACCAATAAAAACCCGCCACCTAGCCCTAATGACAAAGCAGACCACAGAAATTCGACCACACACCGACCTGGCCAGCCAGGTTGACTGGGCTCGACCAGGTCGATACCCCTGTCGACAGGGCTGTCGACAGCCCTGTCGACATGGGTAGCCCAGGTCGACAGCCCAGTCGACCTGGGTGGCCCAGGCGGGTGTTCTTCCACCCTGGCCCAATGGGCCCCACTTCGGAATATTTAATTATTTAATTCTGTTTGAAATTTTAAATTTAATTCAAAACTTCCGAAGGCCATATCTTCTTCATACGGACTCCGTTTTTCGAAAACTCGGACTCTATTTCGCGTATTTTTCCGAGACGAACGCAATGGCGTATCCCGTTTCCCTTAGTTCTTTGATTTGAATTTGATTATACTTTAATTCATGAATTTCACAGTTATATAATTTTCGGGGTGTTACAGTGAGGTTCGTCGAAGTCACGATATACATAATGCTATCATCACTAGCTCATTTCATAACTTGAGTATGCTATCATTACTTGTATATATTCAGACCTCATGCCACTTATAACCTCGTTTCAGGTGTACGGCCTGATTCGAGACATAAATGTCAATCTATCCGAATAATCCAAAGATTCCCGTTCTTCATTTTTCACTTTCAAGTCTTGAATAATGTCGTATTACCACTTGGAATGGTTTTCAGACTTAAGTCTGATCCCGGTCTTTCCAAGTAATAAGCGTATTTTTAAAACAAGCTATGGACTATACCGGTTTCAATCCAAATCTCCTTCCTAATGTTTATCAAGTTGCTTATGATAAAGTTGGATTATATCAAATTCTTTAAATCTGATTACCATCTTAATTGCCCCTTTATACATCCCATACCCAGGATTTCTTTACTCAATTTTCCATTTCCAATTCTAAATTTGGATTTATTTAACTCACCAAAATCTTTCAAAATATTTCAAATCCTTTATAGTTTGAATTCTTGGGTTCATAAATTTCAACTAAATTATATTAAGGAAATGCAAAAGTGTTATAGCATAGACATTTATCCCACATAGGTTCAAATTCTTTCCAAAGTTCAGATCATTGAAATATGATTCATAAAATTTCCAAAACTCAATTGGGTTGAATTATATTTCAAATCCGATTTTAAATTGACCATCCCGTTCGTCGGATCAGTTAGGGATAGCCGGGGAGAGCAGGAAACTATATTTTCCAAACCCAAGCCTTAGACACTATCCTCTCTGTCACCCTAGAACGTTTTGGTATATAATTATATATACATGAAAGAATTGAAATTAATATACTTTTTTTTTTTGCGTTCGATAAAGTTTAAAATTTGTCCAATCTTTCAAGTTCACTGTTAACGTTTCATAACTTTAGTTAAAACCATTTTCGAAATTTATTGGAACTTAGTATAATATCACCAAATTTGTATCATTGTTTAAAGCTTACAACCGGTCTTTTAAAGGAAATGGTACCGAGTGCATTAAATCATCCAATGTTTAATTATGAAACTCAAATCTTACTTCCAACTAAATTTCAACGCTTATGTTACAAATGTTTACATAACTAATTGGTAATCAAAATCAGTTTCCCTTTTGATAAGTTTCAACACTTGAATAATTGATTTCAAACATATAAATGGTCTTTAAAATAGTAGAACTAAGTGTATATGATAAACCAATGTTTGGTTATATGTTTAAATCAAATTTTCTTAATCAAAATTAAAGTGTATGGATAGCTAAACCAATATAACTCAAATCAATTTTATGTTTAAAATGGTTATGACACTACACACTTCAAAACTTGTTCATAACCTTAAGGATCTAAAACCATTTTAAGATATTTCAAATCACTTCGTACTTATGGAAATAGTTCAACTATTAAATTTTCCATTAAATTTGAGGATTGCCTTTTTCAACTTTTATTTATTTTATTAAAATTTGCTATTCAAGTAAGAAGGAGATTTAAACCGACCACTTGTATATTCCACAGTAATGATGTGTGTGAAACAACCAAAATGGGCACAATTCATAAATCAATATATTAACAAATTTAGCAACCATCAAATTTTGTGTACAAGCGTTATGCAAATTAACGCTTAGTGTTGGTTGTGTGCTAGCTACAATCATCCATTGCAAACAATGACAACCATTCAATAGAAACCGATTATAACTTAATTATAACTACGTACTGATCATAATTAATTAAAAATAAGTCTTAAATTGGTGTTCTCACAGATATATGCTTTCCAATCTTCACCGTGAGCCTTGCACATACTGCGGATCGGCTTGAAAAATCACGTACAATTCTGCTCAAATTTGATGCGCAACTTTCTTCCAGCAACTCAACTCGTATATATGTATATAAAATATATATACTCTCTCGTCTATTCTTAACTTATCTCTACACTTTCGAAAGTAAGAGGAGGTCGAGTGTGTTCGGTATGGGTGCTGCAATTCGGTGGAGGATGGATGAAATGGTAGACTGTCCGTAGCGGATGGCAAGGCGGTGGAACTTGTGGGAGGGGCTTGTTCGAGAAATCAAAAGAGGAAGGAGTAGAAATGTTTCAGAGGAGTGACAGAAGCGTACTTTATTTAAGAAGAGGAAAAGGTTGTTTGAGTAGAACAGGAAGAAGGAGCTAGGCATTATATAATGCAGAAGAGGGGAACAAAGGATAACACGTGGTGTTGACAACAACGTTATTTACTATGTACATTAAATTTCAGCAAATTCTAATTAATAAATTAAATTATCATGAATGGAATAATGTGCATATTCTATTGCGAAGTTCATTTCCTTTTATTATGAATTGTTTATATATATATATATATATATGCGTTATAATTTAGTTTAATTACACTGTTTGTACATCAAAATTTCATTCTTTGTTTCTATTACATTAACTGCGTTATAAATAGCATTGTTCCAGCGAAATAAAACACCAATTAAAAATGAAACTTATATTTGGAAATGAATTTTACATTTATGGCACCATTTACACTTATGTTTTTGCGATATTTTACTACATAATAAATTCCTTGTTCACAATAAATTACATGCTTTATTGTCATTTATTTCACTGTTACATTTCAACACAAATTTTTTTCTTTTTATTTCTAGCAGAAAGTTTACATGAGATTTTACTTGCAAATGCAATTTCTTGTGAATACTATGTTCAAAATATAAACATTTATTTTCCCTTCTTAACCGAATCACAAAATTAGTATTAAATCCATTCCTTAATTAAAATAATGTAAAAAGGAATTCTAACATTTTATATTTACTTAATGATTTGATTTGAACTGATTAAATCTCAAAGATGTTTTATGCTGCAACTACGTTCCTTGTTCAAATCAATAATTTATTTCTTAACGCAATTCCAAAATTTATTATTATTTATATTAAAATTTTCAACTCACAATTAAAAATTGATTTAAGCGTTTTATTACACTATTTACTTAACGGTTTAAATTGTTAACAAATTTATCCTAATGATATCTTTCTTTGCAACAAAATTCTCTCTTCAATAAATTTGCTCCTTCAATTAGATTTTGAATTTATTTCAAAGTTAATCTTTTATTTTCATCGTGTCATTATACTCAATAGTTTAATTGGAAGTAAACAAATCTTAAAGATATTTTATTACACATATAAATTCTTTATTCAAAATAAATTATTTCTCAAATGGTATTTATTTCAAACTTAATTTTGGTACATATGTCAAGTCTTAAATGTTCCAAACAGCTCACTATTTATTAATATCATAAACTTTGACAAACGTTGATGCACTTTTATTTTTGAATGAGCACTATATTAAAATCAGTCCAAATTCCAAGTTGAATCTCAAGCATATAATTTCTACTTACCAAATTGCAAGACAAAAATAACTTCTTAATTAAATTGCAAAATAATTTCCAAGTTAATTTTATTTTCATGATAAACATTAAATTCATTTCTTACTTAAATTGCAAATTGAATTAATAACGGTACAATTCTTTCCATAATGTTTATTTTCAAACAACAAAGGAGTTTTATCGCTAAATACTCAAATCGGTTAGTAATGCAAATCACGTTTGTTTATAAATTTATGAAATGGTTTGCACCTATTGTTCAAGTTTCGACAAAATCTCAAAAATAAATATTTATTTTACATTGAATCTTAACTTAATTTATATTTTAAACATCAATTTTTCTAGGTTGTTACAAGAATATTATTTATTTCTGTGACTTTTCATTTCTAAAAGGGTGTTGCTAAATGCAAAACAAAATTACTCAATGCAAATCGAGAAAATTATGCTATTGTCCTTCCTACTTTTTTGTTCAAATATTAAATACTGTACAAATATTAATGAAATTAAATGTTTGGAAAATTAAAATATAAAAGGACAAGTGATGGCTGACTCTTTGCACAAAAAAATAGGAAGGAGAATAGTGTAATTTTCTTGATTTGCATTGAGTAATTTTGATTCGCATTTAGCCAAGGTTTTAAATCTCGGGTTTCGGTCTCGTTTCGTTTTGAAAAATTTTAGGATCCAATCTCATATCGGGTGAGATCTCGGACGAGATAAATGTATATCGGTGTTCATCTCGGAATTATATTTTGGCTCTTAAATTACATCTCAGAATGATCTCGGGCTACACGATGTTTTCCATATTTAAGTACGCGAATAAAGATGTAAATATAAACTACAAAAATAAGTTAACTTGCTTAGTTTTCAGAGAGAACAGTGGTTTTTAGTGATTTGCAGCTTAAAATTCCATCCAAACTATAGATTATAGACGGTAATAAATAATGAGAACATTGAGAAACAACACATAATATCACAATTAGATGAACAGAAATTGAAACATACCATCACATAAGCACATCACTTGCATTTGTTCAAATCTTTAGCTGACTTACCTGCACATTAAACAAATAAAAGTAAGATGTGAGTTGCCTATATCATATACATTAATACGAACACAATAAATAAATAGCTATAAATTAGAATAAAGTGTCTAATATGGCATAATATTTATAAGTAAGTTAATCATAGAGCCCCCAGGATCCAAACATGCAAAAGGTCTTAGTAGTCATTAATCATCCAAAATAACATCAATTTTTTTGACTATTTATGTTTTCATTACAAAAGCAACTTTTTTTCAACAAAAGTCTGTCTAATCTTCATTTCTAGATTCTACTCTTCATTTGTAGAATCAGAATCTGATGTTGAAGAAGTATCTTCATCCGACATATCTAACTCATTGTCTTCAACGAATAGATCTTTTCCATTTATAGATGATGCATAAGAGATTTTTTATCTCTTTTCCTTGCTCTTCTAGTTTTTTTGCTCGCCTCGCTACCCGTAGCTTTAGCAACTTCAGCCCATGTTAGTGCCTCACCCGGAAATACTTCTTCATCCTTGTCATCGTCTGAACCTATAGTGTCATTGTTCAATCCTTTAGATGCACCTAGCCATTCATCCACTAGCCCCTAATGGTGGTGAGACGCCGAAAGAGCATCTCTTGTCTTAGTACCAAACTTTGATTTAAGTTGAGAATTAAACTTGACAAAAACCAAATCTCTTAGTTTGTCCGTAGATAGTCTATTTTCTTCTCAAGTAAACTTTGCGAAGATAAAAATGATGTAGCAAACCTTGTTAGCCCAGGTCTTATCAACTCACTTTGTTTTGTGTATACCCTCATAAAATCAAGGATCTTTGTATGTCCATAGATATAGACAGTTACACATCGTCCATCCAATATAGCACTATAAATAGGCTTAATGGCTCCAATATCTTTTAGCATCAAGTTTATGGTATGAGCTGCACAACTTGTCCAGAAAATTTGTGGATTTTCTAGAGATAATAACTTAGGGGCTGACATATTATTAGATGCATTGTCGGTAACAATTTGAACAACGTTAGCTTCGCCCAATTCTTTAATCCCTTCTAGGATAAAATCACAAATATATCTCGCATTATGAATATCTCCTGAAGCATTTTTGGACTGCACAAAAACAGTTTTTGAATTGCAATTTACGACCAAGTTCATGATGCTTCTCCCTCTTCGATCCGTCCAACCATCCGTCATTAAACTACATCCTTGAATTCTACAAGTTTCTTTGAATGAACTCCAACTTCCATCCATTTTATTCTTCTCAAGCGGGAGAAATTTCTCGCTAATCTCATGCATCGATGGTGGTTTCATATTTGGACCATGTAACCCGATTGCCTGTACCATTTCTTTGAATGCAGTCATAGTTACAACGTTAAATGATATGCCCGCTTCAAAAAGAAACCTTGCAATGTAAGCACAGGTGTTATCCCTCTCTCTCTTTTTTGTCTCACTAAGATTTGGTTGATCGTCCATACTTTTTCCGACTTCATTTGGAGAAGAATATACAAATAAGTCCATAGGTCCTCTCGCGTTTGTGCTCCCACCTCTTTGATTACATGAACTGAGATTGTCAGCAACATTTTCACCTTTGTTGATTGACACATTATATAGAATTGATTGTCGTGTTGCTTCCTTTGTGTCTTTTTTTTCCTTTGTAGTCAGTATTGAGTCTTTTGCTTTTTGTCTTACCTCTGCCAAAACATTTAAACAAGGACCACAATCACCTTTTATACCAGCCAAATGTTGTTTCAATCGAGTAACTCCTCCGCTAAACTCTTTATTGCAAAAGAGACATATAGAACGCCTTCCACCATTGACTTTAGTTCCATGCACCCAAACGGATCCCCTTTAACTTTACCGGCGGTTTCTTTTGGTGTAGCATTTGATGCAGTACCCGACAATAAATCCATACTGAAAAATAAAAAAATATTTCAGTTCATGCTACAAAATAATTCAGTTCATGCTATAAAAATAATTCAGTTTTATTTAACAAAGCAGACAAACAACTATGACATTTTTAGCTGAATTTACGTTTTCAAACTGAATTTGCTAGTGTTTTACCTTTCTGCTACAAACTTGATATTCGTTTTCAACTTGATTTTCGTTTGCAAAGAAAGGGAGAGTCAAGAATAACAAGTAGAAGAATTAGAAACAAAATAGCAAAGATGAAAGAGAAATGGAACACATAGAATCTAAGAATTGGGGATTTAGGTTTTAGCTAAAAGGAAGATCTGATTCTGAAAATAAAGACCTACCTGAATTTGAATAGGAATCTTCACGAAGAGGAATCGCTTACTTTCCTGAAAGAAAAAACTCTAGGCATGAAGATGAGTTGAGAATAAATCAAAACGAACGATATGAATGAAATAACGTACAGAGAAAGAGGTTCAGTTCTGGTATACTTAAAAAAGTAAATTGGGCCTTAATTTAAGTTGCAAACCATAGGACCACCCAACAAAATATAACAACAAAAATCAAAATATACCAATTTTGGCTGAGATCTCGCAACTGAATCTCATCCGAGATTTCGTCCGAGATATGTAAATCTCGGCCGAGATTCCACCTAAACGAGATACATCCGAGTTTTTCTGTTTCGAATCGCCTCACGTTGAAAACGAGATCTTGGCCAAGATCTCGATCGAGATTTCCAAGATTTAAAAGCTTGCATTAACAATCATGGGAATAAAAGAGTGCGCCAAGGCATGATGCAGCCGCATAAAAGAAGGGCGTTTCTGGCATTTCGAAAAGACGTCAAGTAAAATAGTGTAATGTATTTTATTTATTAGTAGTAGAGATGGGGAGCAAATGTCTTCAGAATTTCTACATATACTGGCTTTTTGAAGTATACAGCCTATTTGAGGATAACAGAAACAAAGATATCAGAATACTTCAATTTATCTTCTTTTATCTATTTATTTATGATATAATCTCTTCTGCTTATACCACACTAACATGTTATAAACGAAAAGAATAGTAGTTGCATTATATGCAGACATAAACAATTGAAGATAACGGATGATTAAGAAATATGGTTTGATAACTCGGATCACTTACATGCTCAATTACTTCATGAGGAGTCATCCATGCCCATTTTGCAAATTCTAGCTTTTCATTTCCATCACCTAGTAGATTAACTTCTTCATCGTTCCCAGTAAATTTAAACAGAAACCTGTAATATCATCCCAAGGATTTACTGTATGATTTAGTCAATCTTAAGGTCTTGACATATGTGTGTAACAACATGATAAAGGGAATTTGAGTAGCGATATATAAGCAGCAGAAGCAAAATGTGACATTGGTTTTCTTGTTTAATTCCTATAACAATACACTAAGTAAGCTTTCCAGGTATTTTTTCATCCTCCACCTCCTTCTTCTGCATGCCCATAGCCCTCCCCAAAGCCACAAAGCTTGCACCACCAGCCACGTAGTTCAAACACCTCAACACAAAAATACACATCTTAAACAAAACCAGATGCATCAACCTTCCCAGCACAAACTCCGCCCCATTCAAGCTCTAATTCCTGATATTCACACTCAACCCCATATGCAGCACCCACGTTGTTGTGCTCTCTATAGTCTTTGCCCTGCCTTCTTCTTCCCTTTATTCTCACCCCCTTTCAACTTCACCAACCGTTCGAGATCGTTGTTCAAGCCAATCCAGATCTGAATCCTACTACTGCAAGTATCATCCCCTGGTAGAAGAAGGCTATGATCCTGGATGAAAGGGAATAGGGCCCTGGTTCGAATATGTAGCTCGGCAGGGAGTTTCGAAATTAGGACGGCAGGCCATGTCCCCGGCCGCGGTGGCCCTGGTTCGAACAAATCAGCAAGGGTTTTGAAAATGTGCCTTTCATATGTGAATAAAAACAAAAAACTTTCCTATGAATTTAATTCAGTCTAATTAACTCTCGTATTGGATATAATTTTCCGGTATATTTAAACTCTAAAGTCTAAACATATTGCTGGTTACTTTAAATTTTGAAACACATATAGCTTAAGAAATCAAATCCAAAAATGGCTAAAGCATAGAAAGTGAGGAACAACATAAATAAAAGTTACACCATCTCAGTAAAAGCAGTAGTAGACCTTTTTTCTCCTCATGCTTGACCCTGCATAAATTTGACAGCTATAAGGAAAAAAGCACACAGTTTCTTCAATGTTGAAATTGAAAACAAACAATATGAATATGTTGTTGATCAAATCAACACATTAAATGAACTGTTGTAACCAACATATTATGTTGATAGATCTTACAGCGACTTGAAATAATGTCACTTCGAATGTTAGGAACATCAGATTTTGACAAATTAGGTTACCTAATAAACTAATAAGAGAAAGAGGTTTACCTGCAGTTTCTATGGTGAGAAATATGAAGAGATATGGTGACTTTCCCCAAACATTAGCAAATGGAGATTGGTTACTTACGAAACCAAAATGATCTTGAATAATCGAAAGTAATAAGTAAACATGGCAATTTAAGGAAATTAAATTCTACAAAATTAACTTTCTGAAAGCCACAAAACAGAATAGCTCACCCTATCAAGCGCAGGATTGTTTCCCTTCTATGAAAGCAAGGGCTGAGAATTGTCGGATCTTCTGTAATTACCCAATGGTACAACCTTCAAAAGAATCAAAACAGAAATCTAAGCAAATAAAATACAAACTGGAAACTGGTTATGACCGAAGGCTACCAAAAGGTTAGGGTTTCTGATCTGATTACCAACGTTGAGGAAGACCTTCATTTCTCTTTTCCAACCTAATATGCTACTCGTAATTTGTTCATCTATTAATTTTTCATAGTTTTATTTGAATCGGCTCGAGATGGTCGTTGAGACGGAGACATGGATCTCAGATCGCACAGTTTGGGAATAACGTGAGGGACGACTGGTGAATAACATGAACGGTTAAGGGAAGTTTGGGAATTTCAAAAGGACGTCAAGTAAAAGGGGATTGTTATTGACACTCCAAATATTGTTTAGGGGGATCAGTTTAAAAAAATAAATAATTTATAAAGGGGAGTATCAATGCAGAGAGCACCCCCTTAACAAATAAAGTTTATTTTACCAAATTAGCCTTCTTTACAATAATCCTTTTTTAATTTGTTAATAAAAAAAATATGATATATTCGTCGAACTGCATTATATTTTTTATCAAAATATCAATAATCTCATTTGTCGATCGCTTTTTTTAAATAATTTCATTTCTTATCTGTCAATCGCTTTTTTTTTATTAATTTCATTTCTCATTTGTTAAATTATCAATAATCACATTTGTTTCACGTTCTTCGTTTGCGCCATTGTTTCTCCCCAAACGATCGCTCTTTTTTTGTTTGCAAATAATTTAGGGGTTTGGGTTTTTTGCATTTAAAATTGTTTGGGATTTGGGATGATAATTGATGTTATTATCAGGGGTAAAAAGGGAATATAAAAAATTAAGTATGTGAGTTCCCCTAGCATTTATTTTATGATTGGAGTGTTTTTAAATCCCCCTTTAACAATATTTGGAGTGTCAATAACAACACCTAAGTAGAATAGTGCAATGAATTTATCTTATTAGTAGTAGAGATATAAACCTTTCCAGAAATTCAAAATAATTCAAATTCACGCAGAGGGGAGGAGCAGGAAAATTCCCGCCCATGGGTATTGACCCATGGGTCGACCCCATTTAGGGGGTGTCGACCCCTGGGTCGACACACCAAGCGGGGTTCGACCCCCATATGGATCTGGGCAAATCCCTATTTCTGAACCTGGACATAATTCTTGGCTTTGTTCGTTGGCCGATGGCTATAAATAAGACCCTATACCTATAATGACCCGCATTCTACATATCGGAGGATCGTAAAATATTTACTTTATTTTCATACAAAGTCATATGGTCGTGTAACTTTGGGAACGACTATTGGGGTCATTTCCCATGTTCAATATTTTTACCGATTATAAATCATCGTTTTGCCCTTGGCGGATCTTGTTTTGCCTATAACTTTTGATTGGTCAAGAGTTTTGACCTGGAACCACTTCTATTGTATTCGATGATGATTACCTTTCAGCAGAGTGGTCACATTGGTCAAACAGACTTATGATTTGGGTGACATGGCTGAAATAAGGTTTGGAAGATGAAAAACAGCATAATTGGGCTTAACCGAGTGATTAGCAGCTAAGCCCATAACCCATTTCGGGATTAGAGTTGTAGGAGGGATGATAAGGTTTAGGAAATCATTTTTATTCATTTTCTAGCTGCCATTTACCTTCCTTAAACCGTAGTAATAACCTCCACCTTTTAAATTCGTCCCTAACCACTTTCTAATCGCATATTAAGCTAATCAATATCAAATCAAGGCAAATTAACATCAAATTGGAGGTAGAGCTGCAGTTTTGCATTGGGATTCAAACTAATCAGAAATACTTTCAGATCTATAATTTAATTATGGCTAAGGTGAGTGCTTTGCACTTTTATTCAATAATTACGGCCAATTAGGGGCGATTAGTGATAATTAGAGAAATTATGCATCATAAAAATCTGGAAAAATATGTTGAAATTCTTAAATATTATTTTATGCCTCTGTTAGAAATTTGGGTTAATCTTGACATATTTTGATAATCCTATAGTTAAATCATGGTTAAGTGGATTAAGGGGAAAACATGGTTTTTGAGTATGTTTAATCCGTATTAACATGTTACATTGTTGTTTGGGTGTTTATGGTTGATTATACATGTAGTTATTACTGTTTGGAATGTTTTATGATTGCTTTGTAAAGTTATAATGGTCGAAAACGCCGTCGTATGGCGTAAATAGCTTGCTGAAAAGAGATGTAGGAAACCGGTTCGCACCCACTCGTGCTCACCCTCACAACCCGATCGTGAAGCACCCTTCACGAACCGACGCCCCGATCGTGACACCCCCGTCACGAGTGGACCAAGCTCCACGAACCGTGACTCGGTGTACTACCCACGAATCAGAGTCACGAAGCTAGAACTCACGAACTTCCTTCCGCGATCCGAGCTGAGCCACTTGCATCATGAGTACACCACGAGCCACGAGCCGAGGCTCACTCAGAATAGGGTCATGAACCAAATGGAGGACCATGACCCGTATGGGCAGGAACCATGAACCGAATGATGAGCCAACTCAAAGCACACGAACCGAAGGACCACGAGCAGGATTTGCAGTCATGAACCATGAACAAGACTCTTGAACCGAATGCAGACCGAACCGCGTACCGGGATGATGACCAAAACCTGAGATGAAAAGGTTGTCCTAAGAGGAAGTTAGAACTCAGAATCCAGATGGGAACTAACAAGTTAACTTCACGAGTTGGTCTCAGATGTGGGACGTGTGAAAACGGGTTATCGATACCTATAGCTTTAGCTCACCACTAAGAGACAGATTAGTAGCTATAGATCTGCGCAATGGGAGCTTTAAGACTCCCAAGGGTAAGTGATCATAGCATGGCTATGGATCAGTGCAATAGGGCCATTATGACTCCCAAGGGCAAGGTGATCGTAGAAAGGGATTAGTGGATATGGACCAGCGCAATGTGGTCATTAAGATTCCAAAGAGAAAGTGGTCGTAGCAAAGGATTTGGTGATCAAAGTGGTGGATATCGTATGCTTTACGCACTGACTGGGAGATGTGAGGATGATTGCTATGTTTGATGTTTTCTATCACTATGTCATGCACACTCCCATTTTTACACTTTATGTTAGTGTTACCTTAGAGTATTGTACCTCTTGTTGTGCTAACTCTTTGGTTGCAAGTCCAGGTTCAAGTATGATCATTTATACCTGTTATTGTTCTGTTTTGCTGCTATCACTCATACCAGACTTTTGTCTGACCCAGAGTTTTATGTCTCTTCTTATTACTTTGAGTGTTCCTAAATGAGCAGACTAGAGACATGTTAGGCGGTATGCACGACTAGTTGTCCGGAGACAAGCAGGAGGCTTCCACGTACTATTTACATATATCCTTCCTGTGTTGTTGCTGGTCACTGCTTTGGCATTAGTAGTGTACCTTTTCTATTTTTCTTTACAGAAAGTATTTGAAGTAGTAATAATGATGATTTGTATCATAAGTTGTATTTTGGATTCCCCTGCTATGATGGTTTAGTTTTCATCTTATGCACTATCTCGTTATATTTTATTCATTGCGCTGTGAGATATACTATAGGTTGTTGATGATTCATAGTTTCAAATCCCTATCTTTTGATGACCGTCCCGTGCTAGTCGGGAATTGGTACAACGCATTTCTAGGGAAATGTCGGTTGGTCCGGGGTGGGACGTTACACTTGGTATCAGAGCCTAGGTTGCCTAGTTAACATAGGGGAAGACATCAAGAAGAGATAGTATACGTATACAAGAGCACGTATTTGTGATATTTTGGTTTTCAAAAGATATATATACATATACTATTAGTATATCTAAGGATGAAGTCACATTGCACTACCACCACTATGGAGATGGTTAATCGTTTTCTCTGTACAGATTGAACAACGAGCTGATATATGAGGAGTACGGGTTCAAGGGCCAATGATAGGAACATCCCTGATATGAGGAAGATGTTTACCACATTCATGAGGGAGATTCTTAGGGATGTTCAGGGAGCAGCTCCTAATGCTGCTAACGGTTGTGGTGCAGTAGCACAGGAGCCTAGGGCCGATTTCGCCAAGCTTTGCAAGGATTATACTAGTTTTGTTGGGAAGCCATTCTAAGGAACAAAATCGACTACGGAGATTCAAGATTAGCTTGATATTTGTGAGCATATCTTCGAGTATTTGGGGAACGAGGATGCGATGAAGAGAAAGCAAGCATCGCGTCAACTTCAAGGACGGGCAACGAATTGGTGGAATGCCATTAAAGCAGCTTCTCTCGAGGATCAAGTTACTTGGAATCAGTTTAAAACTTGCTTCAATGACAAGTTTATTCCAGCTACTCAGAAATTAGAATTGTTCAGGAAATTGTTGGAACTTAAGCAGAGTAGTGGCAGTCTCGGAATATATTGCTCAGTTTGAAACTTTATCGAAGTGTGGATTATCTCTTATCGATACTGCTGAGAAGAAGAACGAGAAGTTCATAACTGGCTTAGATGAGTACTTGGGGGAAAGACTTATAAACCACATAGTTAAGACCTTCGAGTCGATTATGGGAAAGGCATTAAGATCTGAGAGCCATTACCCTAAGTCAAAAACCAAGGTTGTTGTTACATCTGCAGGAGAGCCAAAGTCACAGGCAAGGGGTGGAGGCAAGAATAATTCGTAGAATAAGAGGAAACAGAACCAAGCTAGGGATGGTCAGAAGAAGATTAAGAAATATGTTGAGTGCTATAGCTGTGGCAAGAAGGGACACTATGCCAAAGATTGTCGAGCAAAGCCAGCAGACAGGAAGTGCTTCAATTGTTGCCAAGTGGGACGTCACAAGGATGAATGTCCGCAACCTCCTAAAGAGAAGCAGATTGTGAAAGCATATGATATCAATGATGTTCCTTCTTCGTTGAATGCACCAACTACGGCGCAGAAGGGAAAAGGCGTCATCATTCAAGGTATGCTTTCCATTTATGATATTCTTGTTTGAGTATTGTTTGATACCGGGGCTTCCCATTCCTTTGTATCTAGTGACCTGCTAGATAGGTTGGGATTGGAACCCGAGATTGTCGATAAACCTTTAGTAGTGACGAACCTGATCAGCAGTTTGACTAGCCATAGTATGATTTGTTGTAATTTGGTCTTATCAAGTCATGGATGCACGTTTGTTTGTGATTTCTTTGTTTTGAGCTTTACTGGGTTTGGCATTATTTTGGGAGTCGACTCGCTCCAAAGGTATGGAGTGGTGGTAGACCGAGTGAGGTCTTCAGTGACCATTAAAGCGAATGATGGGCGGAAGGTGCTATTTGGTTGCCTAACTTGTGATGGTGTGATGGCTAGTTTTCTAAATTCCCTCGATATCCCACTTAATGAGTTGTCAGATGTGCCTATTGCTAGCGAATATCCAGATATCTTCGGGGAAGTGACCGGACTTCCAAAACATTGAGAGATTGAGTTTCAAATTGATTTAGTGAAAGATGCCAGACCTATAATGATGCCTCTTCGTCGTATGGTGCCAAGGGAGCAGCAAGAGACCGGGGTGCAAGTAAGTGATCTCCTGAAGAAGGGATTTTTTGGAAGAAGTGTTTTCGAGTGGGGAGCACTAGTTGTATTTGCTATTAAGGCAAATGGTTCCTTTCGCTTATGTGTAGACTACCACAAGTTGAACAAGGTGATGAGGAAGAATAAGTATCCTCTTTCGCGGATAGACGATTTGTTTGATCAGTTGAATGGAGTGAGAGTGTTCTCACAGTTAGATCTCGCAACAGGTTTTCATTAGCTCCGTGTAGCAGTTGAGAGTATACTTAAAACGACATTTCGAATGCCGTTTGGATTATATTAGTGGTTGGTCATGCCATTCGGGTTGACCAATGCACCCGCATATTTTGTGGACCCTATGAATAGGGTCTTCAGAGATCAATTGAATAAGTTTGTTCTTGTGTTCCTGGACAATATCTTAGTTTACTCGAGGATGGAGAGAGAACACAAGGAACATTTTAGAACAATGATAGATGAGTTGAGGAAACACCAATTGAAAGCAAAATTTTCTAAGTGTCACTTCTGGAGGAAGGAAGTGAGGTTCTTGGGCCATGTTATTTCAGAGAAAGGTATTGTCGTGGACCTTGCGAAGGTGGCTACGGTATAAGATTGGTCTACGCCCAAGAATGCAATGGATGTAAGAAGTTTCTTGGGGTTAGTTGGATATTATCGTAAGTTTATCCAGACTTCTCCAAGATGGCAGCTGTAACACCCCACACCCGCTAAGGTCACTCACTAAGGGAATGCCTTAACTTCGGTGGAGTATTTTAAGTGAATATAGAACAGAAAAATTACAACAAGACAGATATAAATAATACTTGAAAATCTAAAACATCATTTCATTGCAGCAGAAGATAAACATGTTTGGTTACAATACCAAAACCAACTAAAACAAGAGTCAAGTACTAAATATCCATCCTGATAAAAACAAAAGTACATAATCCCACTACACAACTAATAGCCATAATAGAAAAGATAAGCTGGGCTTTACATCAACGGTCCAAGCTCCAAAAGATAGATAAAGTAATCTGATCAAAGCCCACTAGTGCTAGGCCCAACCTGAGGACCTGAGGGGGGAAAAGACAAAAACAACGGGGTCAGACATAAGTCTGAGCGAGTCCTATAACTTTAACAATACAATCATTAAAGTAATTAGGGTATGATATAAACTTGGTACAGTAATGACTGGGGATAAACGACTACACTAAGCAGCCAACTAGACATAGGATGAACTAAGATATCGGTAAAGACGCATCTACCCACCCAAGGGTAATTACTACACTGCACCACACCAGTCATTCCTACTTAAAGGTTGATCCCACCCATGGACTTAGAAAATATAACTAGTAGTTTCGTGTACCCCTAGCTGACCACATAGGTGCCGTCTGCCCCTATCTTCACTAGGTGTACCCACTACTCCCCAAGCGATCGGCTCCCTAACGTAGATACCCGTGCTGGCGCCACGGTGGGGTGTATCACTCCCCAAAGTGGCAACCCGATACAACCAACGGTGCATGGCTTATACCTACACGATGCAACAACGTCTTACCTACCAGCCCAGGCCCACACACGCATATGAAACCCGTTGGACTTGCGTTGCCACCGCTAACCCGTTTTGGCCTCTTATAGTCAAGCCCAGTACGCGTGTCCCGTCCTCGACATGGGTCGAGCCCACAAAGATACATATGGGTTACTGGTTCAAATGGGCCCCCATAAGCTACCCACCTAAGCTTGCTTCCTCTAGTGTATCCCACTTAACCCTTTAATCATGTTTAATTACATGTGTCCACTTTGGTTAAGTATTCTAATCGTATTTTCTATTGCCACCCAAGGCAACCACTAGATTTCCACATGGCACCCAAGGCACCCACTTAACCCCTCATTCCCCACTACATGCTTATCTGGTTAAGTGTTTCTTAATTGATTAAGACCGTAACCTTTGTAAAGACCTCTCACAGTAGACTGTCTTTTATGGCAGCTGGATTTGCCGGTCGGGTCCGGGCAGCCCTACGCCATAACCGAGTCTAACCTCGTGTCTTTACACTTGTCACGTATTTAGTTTATGCCTAAGACCTCTCACATTGGGCCGATCATTTGTAGCCGCTGGATTTGCCGGTCGGGTCCGAGCAGTCTTATGCTACAAAAGGGTCCAACCTCGTGTCTTAGTCGATTAATTACACCTAATTAATCACCCCCATATTTTGAATTAATTTTCCCTAATTAATTCCAATTTAATGATGTACATAATTGACTCAATTATGTCCATCCACTTATGGTATGCAACATCATACCAATTTCACCACAATTTTGTTAACATGAATATTAACCCCATCGTTCCCCACGTAATACGCTAACATGACATACTTAAAAGGGAAGATTCATCACAAATACAATGGGTTCAACTTAGCATAACATTAGCATCAACATGGGTTTTAAAGGTGTCAACTTGCATATATGACCATAGCATCAAACCCAACTAGCATAAATAATCAACCCAAACTTGCATGAATCACATATGTCATAAAGAGGGTAACTTGCATAGATGTTCATGTCATAGACCTATCATAAAGGGATAAACTTGCATACATGTCATAGGTCTAAAAAGGGATGAACTTGCATATGTTACTCATATCATAAAAAGGGGTAAACATGCACATATATGCATGACATACAAAGGGGTAAACTTGCATATGTATGTATGACATACAAAGGGGTTAACTTGCATATGTATGCATATCATACAAAGGTGTAAACTTGCACATGTTACTTGCATAATCAAACACCAAACTTGCATAACATGTCATATATGAACTTGCATATAATCAAACACCAAACTTGCATAACATGTCATATATGAACTTGCATATAATCAAACACCAAACTTGCATAACATGGTGTCATAATGGATCAATGTTTATCATAGTGATTTGCATAACTAGCATCATGAACACATAGCATAAAACTTGCGTAACTAGCATCATGAACATATAGCATATGATAACATAACTTGCATTGATCCACATACATAACCATAACCTCATTATATCCTATCATAATTAGTTTAGCAATTGCTTGCTAAAGGCATAGAAACTCACAACTTGTTGATTAGCACTCCTATGAAGAAGATTAAGTTGCTAGAGTTGATTAGAAGTTGATTTGAGAAGCCATCTTCCTCTTTAATTTGTGGAGGCTCCTTCTAAGTTGCATTTTGATGGCATGGTGACGTTGTATCTATTTTTAATATGTATTAGGGTAGTCTTAGGGTGTATTTATAGATTTAGGATGTAGTTTAGGCCCTTAGATTAACCCTAGATTGGTTTAGAGCCATCAGATCTCATCACAAGCCCCATAACACAGCCCAAACCCCTTCAGACTGCACCCAGGCCAACCTGGCCGAGTACCCAGGTCGACACCCGTGTCTACATGGGTTGGGGCGGTGTCGACTGGGCAGTTGACACCCCTGTCGACTTGGCCTGCGCGGGAAAATTCCCGCCTTCCCCCTGTGTGTTGAATTTTGAATTTGGCTTTAGTTTTAAACTGTTGAATTTTCTGAAAACTTCGTTGGGCTATAACTTGGTCATACGGACTCCAAATCACGCAAACTCGGACTCTATCTCAACCAGAATTCCGAGACGAACACAATGGCGCAACCCGTTTCCCCTAATTCCCACATCTGGGATTAGTTATTCTTTAATTTGTGAATGTTAATATTAACTGAAATTCGGGGTGTTACATTCTCCCCTACTTAAAGGATTTCGTCCCCGAAATCTCTAAGTCCAGAAGAACGTATCCTACCATCCAAACAACCATCTACTAAACCATCAAACACTGGCCTCCATTGTCCTTTAAGTTTCTAATGCCGTATGAACATATGCAAAAAGTGTGTGTATATGTTCCATGTCTAATGCAAAATCAGGCGGTCTACTGATTCAGTTGACCTCCTTAATGCAAACCATGATAGTGCCATGCATCCAATATGTATGCGAAAGAACCCTATCGACACATACTATCTCTACATGTGTGCACAACCATACACCAAAATGCATCATCCATATGATAACACAACCATTATACATCCATTAATATATCTACCTACACACAGTTATATGCAATATGCAACATGAAGTGACTGAGCCGATCTAGTGTCTAAAGTGTGTGTATATGCATCCACGAGCAACCACTAGCAAACACTTGCATCCACATGCATCCATCAATCATAACATGTCTCAAACACATGTTTCAACCATAGGTTTACCCTATCTAAAGGTCAAAGGTACTAATGAGAGGACATACTAAAGATAAGATAAGAACTAGACAAACGATAAAGGAGAAATTAAAAGACATACCCTCAAAAAGGAATGGGTACAGTGAACGCATCTTCGCTTCTGTCTCCCAAGTAGCGTTGCTCTCATCATCTCCCCATTGCACTTTGACTAGTTGAACCTCTCTGTTTCTCAACTTCCTAATCTCTGACCCAAGGATGCGAGTAGGAGCTCGTCGCATCACGCTCTACCTCCACTTCTCTAAGCAAGCTCGGCTCTACCACCTCTGCGGTCTCATGTAGGCACTTCCTCAAATGTGACACATGGAATACGTCATGTACACCACTAAGTCTCTCGGGTAAATCCACTCTATATGCCATCTGTCCAATCCTCTCCTTAATAGGAAACGGTCCTACAAACCTTGGTGCTAACTTTCCAACGGACCCAAAGCGAACAACATTCTGTAATGGAGATACTTTAACAAAGACCATGTCCCCAACATCAAACTCAAGATCTGTCCTCCTCTTATTCGCGTAAGATTTCTGCCTATCTTGCGCCGCTTTCATCCTTCTTCGAATCAAATCAATCTTTTCCGAAGTCTCTCTAACCATATCAGGCCCAAGCAAGATCTTATCCGTAGACTCCCACCAACATGTAGGTGACCGACAAGGCCTTCCATAAAGAGCTTCGAAAGGAGCCATGCCAATACTAGACTGAAAGCTGTTATTATACGCGAACTCCACCAATGGAAGATGCTCTTCCCATGTACCTCCAAAATCCAAGATACATAGCCTCAAAAGGTCTTCTAGAATACGATTCACCCTCTCGGTCTGGTCGTCCGTCTGAGGATGATATGCGGTGCTCAAACACAACTGAGTCTCTACCGCCTCTTGCAAACTCTTCCAAAACTCGCTAGTGAAGATAGGATCTCGATCGCTCACTATGCTAGAAGGTACACCATGCAACCGAACTATCTCTCGAATGTAGACTGAAGCTAGCCATGGAGCAGTCCTCTTACTCTTCACGGGTATGAAATGGGCGCTCTTAGTAAGTCTGTTTACCACAACCCAAATTCCCGTATTACCCTTCCTCGATCTCGGTAACCCATCGATAAAATCCATCGAGACGCTATCCCACTTCCATTGCGGAACTTCCAATGGGTGAAGCAACCCACCGGGTTTCTTTTGCTCCGCTTTCACTTATTGGCACACCAAGCATCTAACAACATACTCGGCCACATCTTTCTTCATACCGGCCCAAAAGAAAACTCGCTTCATGTCTTGGTACATCTTGTCCCCACCGGGATGAATGGTCATCTTCGAACGATGTGCATCATCAAGAATAGCCTTCCTCAAACCCTCGTCTTGCGATACACAAAGTCTACCGTCTCTACGCAACCACCCCTTATCATCTAGGGTGTACCTACTCAAATGGCTGGACGACTCCCCCCTTATGAGCCTCTCTACCAACTCAACCAACTGTGGGTCGTCCCGCTGTGCCTCACCAATCCGTCCCAAAAGAGTAGGTCTGACCTCTAAGGATGCTAGCAAACCGGGTACAAAGTCAACGGAAGGTCTGAAGTCAAACATCGAGATAAATTCCAAGCTTCATCGTTCCACGAACAATGGACTCAAGGACAACCTTTTTCTGCTTAAGGCGTCTGCCACCACATTACCCTTGCCAGGGGTATATGCTATCTCAAAATCATAGGATGCTAAGAACTCCATCCACCTTTGTTGTCTTAAGTTCAAATCCTTTTGAGAAAACAAGTACTTCAAATATTTGTGGTCAGTGAACAATTCGAACCTCTCGCCAAGAAGATAATGGCGCCAAGTCTTGAGCGCAAAAACAATAGCGGCCAACTCTAGATCATGTGTAGGGTAATTTTTCTCATGCGCTCTCAACTGCCTTCCACCATAGGCTATTACCCTTCCCTCTTGCATTAAGACTGCGCCTAGTCCTGTCCCACATGCATCGGTATAGACAACAAATGGCTTACTCCCATCTGGCAACACTAAGACTGGAGCTGTGGTTAAAGCTCTCTTTAACCGTTGGAACGCATCATCACAATTTACGTCCCATGTGAAGACTAGATTCTTCTTCGTCAAGCGAGTTAATGGGACTGATATCTTCGCGAAGTCCTTGATAAACTTCCTATAGTAGCCAGCCAACCCCAAGAAACTCCTCACCTCGGTAGCATTCTTCGGAACCTTCCAATCTTGGATGGATACTACCTTAGCGGGATCCACAACTATCCCTTCCTTAGAGACCACGTGCCCTAAGAACCGCACTTCCTTCCTCCAAAAGTGACATTTAGAGAATTTAGCCTTAAGACTATGCGCTCGAAGAGTCTCCAACACTTCCCTAAGATGTAGGGCATGCTCTTCTTCACTCTTAGAAAAGACCAAGATGTCATCCACAAAGACCACCACGAACTTATTAAGGTACTCCCTGAACACCCTACTCATCAGATCAACAAAGTATGCGGGGGCGTTCATCAAGCCAAATGGCATCACAAGCCACTCATAGAAACCATCCGGAGTCCTAAAGGCAGTCTTGTCTATACTATCCTCAGCCACTCTCAACTGATGAAACCCCGTGGCTAAGTCCAACTGCGAAAACACTGAGGCGCCAACCAACTGATCAAAGAGATCATCAATCCTCGGCAATGGGTGTCTATTCTTCTTTGTAAGTTTGTTGAGTTCTCTATAGTCTACACAAAGTCTGAGGGACCCATCCGCCTTCGTGGCAAAAACTACTGGAGCACCCCACTCCGATATACTTCGTCTTATGAACCCCTTCTCAAGCAACTCCCCTACTTGCTTATGGAGTTCCCTCCTCTCACGAGGAGCCATGTGGCACACTGGCAAAGATACTGGATTAGCATTGTCCACCAAGTCTATCTCCCGCTTTGGAGGTAAGCCCTTCACCTCCTCAAACACATCCGAGTATTCCCGGACCACTCTAACAGATCGCAAACTCTCGACCGAAGCGTCAAGCGATTCAAGATAACTTAGCATAACAGAATTCATGGGATTACAAGAGATCTCGAGAGTCTTCCCCAAGCGGGTCATGAGCCTAACAACTCTCCTTTCGCAATCAAGAACGGCACCATTACTGGATAACCAGTCCATGCCCAAAATTAACCCATAGCCCGTGAAGCCCAAAACAAAAGCATCACATCTAAATTCAACGCTAAGTATGGAAATCTTCAAACCCAAACATATCATGGACAAATAAGTGGAGCTCCCAATTGGGTTTGAAACAACCAAGGGATCGTCTACTAGACTGGTGTCTAAGTGCAGTGACTCAACTAATGATGATGAGATAAACGAATGCGATGCGCCAGAGTCGAATAAAGTACGGACAGGATGATCAAACAGAAAAACCAGACTTTCAACAGAAATAGTTCTACCTCTTTCCTGAATCGGTGGAACCGCGAGAGCCTGAACTTGCCCCCTTGCCTGACCTGGTGCCATAAGAGCCTGCACCTATCCTCCTGAGGTAGATCCCGTCCTCTGCCCCTTCTTAGGGCAGTCCTTCACTAGATGTCCTGCTTCGCCACAGTGGAAGCAGCCAGTCTTCTTCTTCTTCCGACAATCTTTGCTTAGGTGGCCTGGTGTCCCACAATTGAAGCACTTCTTCTTTCCCTTGCCACCGTTGCCTTTCCCACCCTTGTTTTGCTGTTGTTGTTGAGGTCTCTTCTGATCTCCCTTCTTCTCGGGTGCCTTATTAGCATTGGGACCCTTCTCTTCCTCATGCATAAGTGCCATGTCTACTAACTTCTCAAAGGTGGCCCCCATAGGGATGTGAGTCGTATCCAATCCATGCATCGGTTCATTCAAGCCCTTAATGAACCTTAAAGCCTTCTTCTCCGGTGTATTCACCATGTCTATGCCAAACCTTGCCAACTGATTAAATGTGTTGACATATTCCTTCACTGATAGGTTTCCTTCCTTTAGAGTCAAGAACCTTTCCATATACAGATTTTCTTCCACCCTTGAGAGAAACTTTGCCACAAACCTTTGTCTGAAATCCGCCTAAGAGTCAACAGGGCGCTCTCCATTAGTGACCTCCCACCAGAACGAGGTCTCTCCCTTCATTAACCAAGAAGCTAACTTGACTTTCTTTCCTTCTTCCATCTCAAAGATGTCTATCAACTCTTCCGTCTCCTTAAGCCAATCCCTAGCTTCCACAAAAGTTTCTGACCCTTGAAAAGGTTTCCCTCCCATAGCCTTAAATTCCTTGCAAGTCTTAGCAAAAGTATCCGCTCGAGGAGGAGGAGGGGGAGGAAGATCGGGTGCAACTGGTGGTGGAGGAACATCTGCTGGACCCGCAGCGGCGGCCCTAGCCTCTATCAATCTCCTATACCATACTAGTATAGCTACACCCTCCGGAAAGTTAAGATCTTCAGCCATGCTGTAACAAAAAAGGAAAGATTCAAAACGGAGAATTCGAAAGATAAAGATATGGCTATTGGGGATTATGCTTTTCTTTCAAAAACTTTTCTCTTAAAAGACATGTTTTTGAAAATACTCCTTCCAAAAATGTTTTTAGAAAAATAGTTTTTCTAAAAAAAATATCTGTTCTGGTAACCTTCAGCTCTGATACCACGTGTAACACCCCACACCCGCTAAGGTCACTCACTAAGGGAATGCCTTAATTTCGGTGGAGTATTTTAAGTGAATATAGAACAGAAAAATTACAACAAGACAGATATAAATAATACTTGAAAATCTAAAACATCATTTCATTGCAGCAGAAGATAAACATGTTTGGTTACAATACCAAAACCAACTAAAAAAAGAGTCAAGTACTAAATATCCATCCTGATAAAAACAAAAGTACATAATCCCACTACACAACTAATAGCCATAATAGAAAAGATAAGCTGGGCTTTACATCAACTGTCCAAGCTCCAAAAGATAGATAAAGTAATCTGATCAAAGCCCACTAGTGCTAGGCCCAACCTGAGGACCTGAGGGGGAAAAAGACAAAAACAACGGGGTCAGACATAAGTCTGAGCGAGTCCTATAACTTTAACAATACAATCAATAAAGTAATTAGGGTATGATATAAACTTGGTATGGTAATGACTGGGGATAAATGACTACACTAAGCAGCCAACTAGACATAAGATGAACTAAGATATCAGTAAAGACGCATCTACCCACCCAAGGGTAATTACTACACTGCACCACACCAGTCATTCCTACTTAAAGGTTGATCCCACCCATGGACTTAGAAAATATAACTAGTAGTTTCGTGTACCCCTAGCTGACCACATAGGTGCCGTCTGCCCCTATCTCCACTAGGTGTACCCACTACTCCTCAAGCGATCGGCTCCCTAACGTAGATACCCGTGCTGGCCCCACAGTGGGGTGTATCACTCCCCAAAGTGGCAACCCGATACAACCAACGGTGCACGGCTTATACCTACACGATGAAACAACGTCTTACCTACCAGCCCGGGCCCACACACGCATATGAAACCCGTTGGACTTGCGTTGCCACCGCTAACCCGTTTTGGCCTCTTATAGTCAAGCCCAGTACGTGTGTCCCGTCCTCGACATGGGTCGAGCTCACAAAGATACATATGGGTTACTGGTTGAAATGGGCCCCCACAAGCTACCCACCTAAGCTTGCTTCCTCTAGTGTATCCCACTTAACCCTTTAATCATGTTTAATTACATGTTTCCACTTTGGTTAAGTATTCTAATCGTATTTTCTATTGCCACCCAAGGCAACCACTAGATTTCCACATGCCACCCAAGGCACCCAATTAACCCCTCATGCCCCACTACATGCTTATCTGGTTAAGTGTTTCTTAATTGATTAAGACCGTAACCTTTGTAAAGACCTCTCACATTAGACTGTCTTTTATGGCAGCTGGATTTGCCGGTCGGGTCTGGGCAGCCTTACTCCATAACCGAGTCTAACCTCGTGTCTTTACACTTGTCACGTATTTAGTTTATGCCTAAGACCTCTCACATTGGGCCGATCATTTGTAGCCGCTGGATTTGCCGGTCGGGTCCGGGCAGTCTTATGCTACAAAAGGGTCTAACCTCGTGTCTTAGTCGATTAATTACACCTAATTAATCACCCCCATATTTTGAATTAATTTTCCCTAATTAATTCCAATTTAATGATGTACATAATTGTCTCAATTATGTCCATCCACTTATGGTATGCAACATCATACCAATTTCACCACAATTTTGTTAACATGAATATTAACCCCATCGTTCCCCACGTAATACGCTAACATGACATACTTAAAAGGGAAGATTCATCACAAATACAATGGGTTCAACTTAGCATAACACTAGCATCAACATGGGTTTTAAAGGTGTCAACTTGCATATATGACCATAGCATCAAACCCAACTAGCATAAATAATCAACCCAAATTTGCATGAATCACATATGTCATAAAGAGGGTAACTTGCATAGATGTTCATGTCATAGACCTATCATAAAGGGATAAACTTGCATACATATCATAGGTCTAAAAAGGGATGAACTTGCATATGTTACTCATATCATAAAAAGGGGTAAACATGCACATATATGCATGACATACAAAGGGGTAAACTTGCATATGTATGTATGACATACAAAGGGGTTAACTTGCATATGTATGCATATCATACAAAGGTGTAAACTTGCACATGTTACTTGAATAATCAAACACCAAACTTGCATAACATGTCATATATGAACTTGCATATAATCAAACACCAAACTTGCATAACATGTCACATATGAACTTGCATATAATCAAACACCAAACTTGCATAACATGTCATATATGAACTTGCATATAATCAAACACCAAACTTGCATAACATGGTGTCATAATGGATCAATGTTTATCATAGTGATTTGCATAACTAGCATCATGAACACATAGCATAAAACTTGCATAACTAGCATCATGAACATATAGCATATGATAACATAACTTGCATTGATCCACATACATAACCATAACCTCATTATATCCTATCATAATTAGTTTAGCAATTTCTTGCTAAAGGCATAGAAACTCATAACTTGTTGATTAGCACTCCTATGAAGAAGATTAAGTTGCTAGAGTTGATTAGAAGTTGATTTGAGAAGCTATCTTCCTCTTTAATTTGTGGAGGCTCCTTCTAAGTTGCATTTTGACGACATGGTGACGTTGTATCTATTTTTAGTATGGATTAGGGTAGTCTTAGGGTGTATTTATAGATTTAGGATGTAGTTTAGGCCCTTAGATTAACCCTAGATTGGTTTAGAGCCATCAGATCTCGTCACAAGCCCCATAACACAGCCCAAACCCTTCAGACTGCACCCAGGCCAACCTGGCCGAGTACCCAGGTCGACACCTGTGTCGACTGGGCAGTCGACATGGGTTGGGGCGGTGTCGACTGGGCAGTCGACACCCCTGTCGACTTGGCCTACACGGGAAAATTCCCGCCTTCCCCCTGTGTGTTAAATTTTGAATTTGGCTTTAGTTTTAAACTGTTGAATTTTCTGAAAACTTTGTTGGGCCATAACTTGGTCATACGGACCCCAAATCACGTAAACTCGGACTCTATCTCAACCAGAATTCCGAGACGAACACAATGGCGCAACCCGTTTCCCCTAATTCCCACATCTGGGATTAGTTATTCTTTAATTTGTGAATGTTAATATTAACTGAAATTCGGGGTGTTACAGCAGCACCATTAATTCAGTTGACCAAGAAGAATCAAGCTTTCGTCTAGGACAGAAGGTGTGAGAATGCATTTAAGAGCCTAAAGCAAAAGTTAACGTGCACATCAGTGTTAGTAATTCCTAAAGGGAACGAAGAGATGACGGTATACACGGATGTTTGTGGTACCAGACTAAGTGTTGTACTGATGCAAAGTGGTAGGGTTGTAGCTTATTCAAGTCAGCAACTAAAACCACATGAGAAAGGATATCCTACCCATGATTTAGAATTGGTAGCGATCATGTTTGCGCTAAAGATGTGGAGACACTATCTCTTAGGAGAAAGATTTGAGTTGTTTACAGATCATAAGTCATTAAAGTATCTTTTATCTCAAAAGGATTTAAATCTCTGTTAGTAGAGATGGTTAGAATTCTTGGCTTCATATGATTTCATTATCACATATAGACCTGGGAAGTGCAATGCGGTAGCTAATACATTAAGTAGGAGACATGCCAGTTTGGGAGGCTGTGTTTCTGGAATGGAAGCAACTTGAATATATCACAAGATATGATTTCAGGCCTAAGTGCAAATTGGATACAAAGATGTTAGCAAGTTTGACGATCGGACCGACTTGTATTGAGCGGATTGGTTCCATCAAGACGGACGACCCTAACCTATTGGAAATCATCTCCAAGGTAAAGATTGGTATCGATGGTGAGGAAATGAACAAGTATGGACTTGATCGAGAAGGATGGCTTCGAAAGAATGGGAGACTAGTTGTACCCAATGTTAATTGATCGAGAGATGAAGTGCTTAGAGAGTGTCATTACTCAAAATTGACTATACATCCTACTGGTAATAAAATGTATCGAGACATGAAGCAGACCTACTACTGGGAAGTTATGAAGAGTGATGTTGGGAAGTTTATATCCAAGTGCATGAATTGCCAGTTAGTTAAAGTCGAGCAAAAGAAGCCTAGTGGTTTGTTCCAACCATCCAAAATTCCTGAATAGAAATGGGAAAAAGTCTCAATGGATTTCATTGATGGTTTCCTAAGGACTAGATCGGGTCATGATAGTATTTGGGTGATTGTAGACCGATTGACCAAAAGTGCAAGATTTATACCGGTCAAATCGAATAGAACGACAGCTAAGATAACAGAACTGTATATGAAATGGATAATGAGATTTCAAGGAATACCTAAAGGTATTGTGTGTGACTGAGATCCATTTTTTACTAATGGATTTTGGAAGAGCTTACAAGAGGTTTTAGGATCAGAATTACATCTCGGTACCGCGTACCATCCTCAAACCGACGGTCAAACAGAGAGGGTGAATCGTGTAATAGTGGATCTCTTGAGAGCTTGTATATTGATTTTTGGTGGGTCATGGAATGACTACTTACATCTAGTTGAATTCGCATATGATAATAGTTATCAGTCTAGTATTGGTATGACTCCATTTGAAGCTTTGTACGGAAGACCGTGCAACTCACCATCATGTCGGTTAGTGTTAATCCCTAAAAGTCCACGCGCACATTGAACAAGGGATATGTTGCTAACATTACCAAGGTCGTTCGTACATAAAGTCACTAAAGCACTTAAAGCATTCGTAATGGAAAAGAACGGTCACAAGAGCAAGTACTGAATGTCAAGCCCAGAACAAATCAGGTCGACCACGTACAACCGGACGGCATGATGCAGTGTGCGATCCTAAAACTTGGATCCAAATCAAGATTCAGGCGCGGAGGCTAAGACTGGTCACTCATACGTAAATGAGGCTATACCAAGCATCAACATGAAGCAAGTCGCTCATCCAACATAAGCCAGAATGATCACATCCTGCAGAAGTAATAAGAGAGCGAGCACCCCTAAAACTAAAGCAATCGGTCACACAAGGAACAGTGAAGAACCAATCCCAGACTTGCGTCCCGTTCCTACAAGGCCTCCTAAAATGGTCGCCCGCACAGAAGCACCCACTTTCATGAACCCTCTAAAACTACATAAGGCGTCCGACCCAAAAAGCTATCTACGCATGACAGCCTAAGACAGCTAATGACAACTGGCGACAACTGGCCAATGGCCCGATTGTAATTAGCAGAATTAGAAATTTACAAGGCGGGAAAGGGATTTCAAACCGATGACTCACCTATAAATATACCATAGCCACCACTGAAAAAAGGGGGAGGAAAAGGAGGAGATCGGAAGAACCATGAGGTGCTGCCAAACTCTGCCACAAACCACGGATCCGGCCATGGCATCAAGATCAATTTCGTGATTCAGAGAGAATAAAGATATCATCAATCTCAATCATCCATTCATCCTCTTTCTCCTCAAATTCAACCATCTTCTTATATAATTTCCTAGATTAAAGTATATAAAGGAGGTTGTATTAGGCAAAAATGGAAGTGTACGATACAGAGAGAATTGATGTACTTTGTAATTCACATCATGAGATTAGAAGTCACCTTCATAGTGGACGTAGGCCTCATTAACGGCTGAACCACTCTAAACCTCGTCTCTATTTTTACCTTTTTCTGCATTTTCTACTTTGAATTACTGATTGAATACGGCTCCACTTTATTCCCTACCAAATTGGTGAAGTACAGCTTTGTACTTGAGGTGTTTGGACCATTTTTGGTGTAAACATTTTTGGCGCCCACCGTGGGGCCGTGTCATAATTTCCTTTGATAAAAAAAACTATCCCGAAATTGCTTTCTTATTTTGAGCCATGGCTGGATCGAAGAAGGGTAGAAAATCTGTTAAAGTTGTTACGACCAATGAGGGTGATAATGCTGACGCAGCTTCACCTCAGATCTTGCATCAAGGGGAAAATGAGGCCTCGGGGCCATCAATAACCCAAGATGAGCTAAGCGCGGTTGTAACGGGCCTGAATGAAAAAATGGATAGTACAATGAAGATGATAATGGAAAGGTTTGATACCCTTACCAGTGTTCGAACCAATCTGCTGCCGCCAAACACTGTGGATGATATTGGCCGAAAAAAGGGCTCATCAACCTTAGACCCTGGCGACCTCACAACATGGTGAGAGACAAGGGAGGGGTCGACGTTGAGGATCCTAAAGCCAGATCACCACAACGTAAAGAGGTACAACCAGCTCGGGCAGTCACAGATCCTATTGATGTCCTTCTCCTTAGGAGGGGCGCGAGGCACCGAAGCTCAAATCACGATCGTACTGATAAGAGCATCAGTGCCGATTCCAATGGCCCAGCAGATGACGAGAGACGCATCATGAGTTTGGTCCATCGGATCATGGAAGAGAAGGTGGTCTAAGAAAATGAGGAGAAGAAATGAGAGTTTTCCCCCAACAAAAACCCGTTTGCAGAGGGAATCCGTCAAGCAAGGTTCCCGAAGAAATTCACCCCTCCAACAATGTCACCCTACGGTGGAGTTGGAGATCCTACTATTTTCCTATTCAAGTACGACCAGCACATGAACAGAACTAGAGCCACTGATGAGATCAAGTGTCTGTACTTCCTTATGTGTCTAGAAGGTGTGGCTTCATTGTGGTTCACCAGACTTCCACCTAAATGTATTAACCAGTTTGTCGACCTGGCGAGGAGATTTCAGGACCAATTTCGACTACAAACTACTAGGGCGAGAGATGTAATGTCATTATGCGAGATGGAACAGAAACATGGAGAAACCATAAGAGCTTTTCTCACACTCTTCCACGCTGCGGCAGCAAAGGTTATAAAGCCTGAGCCCTGGTACCTGTTGGCTGCAATGAAAGGAGCTATCGACAAGAAGTCAGAACTCGGAAAGTGGCTCAAGATGAAAAAGCCAAAGACCCTAAGGAAGTTCTACAAGAAGGCTGAAGAATACATGAGCGTAGAGGACGAAGCTCCAGGTGTCCAAAAGGTTGCGGAGGGCATCACCACGGTAGAAGAGAAAAACCATGGGTCTAGAGTTGAGCAGAAGAACGATGTGAAGCAAAAGAGGGAAAATGACGAGGTGGATAACAAAACTTATAAGAAAACGCGGTTGTACAAACCGTTCGAACTAACCCTTCTGAATGAAACCCCAAAGAAGATCTATCAAGTTGCAAAAGACTCGGGCCTTTTTCCTCAAATGAAACCACAGAGAGTGTCGGAGCAGCAGGCAAATTCCGGAAAATTCTGTCGGTTCCACAGCCAGCCAGGACACAACACCAACGAATGCCGCCACCTGAAGTGCTTGATTGAAGAACTCATCAGGAACAACCGACTTCGGCAATATGTTAGAAACTCCCAAGAACCTCCAGCTGCGCATTGACATAACAGTACCACTCGCCAGCCAAGCTTGAACGAGGAAGCTCCAGTGCCAGCTGACACAAGGCCAGTAGTCAACATGAAATTTTGATGCCCCCACCCAGCCAGGTGCATCTTGGCAGATATGGAGAGATACGCTAGTGAATTAAGGGACGCTACAGTAGAGTTAGGAAGCATGGTCCTAAATAATGAGCTCCCAGCGAAGATGCGCAAGACCTCAGCCGATGACGTGATATTCAGAGATAAAGACGCATAGGGCCTCACTACACCAACCATCGATGCCATGGTAATCACAATTGGTCTCGGACCTGCGGTGGTAAGAAGGGTCTTGGTTGACACTGGAGGATCGGTCAATGTACTTTTTATAGATACTTTCAAAAAGATGAATCTCCCTATGGCAAAGGTGCACGCATACCCAAATAAAATCCACGGCTTCACTGGCTAGGCCACACAACCCATTGGATCAATAGACTTATCTGTAGAATTGGCAGATGGGGAGCGTCGGGCTTCTATGCTACAAACCTTTGTCCTAATAAATGAGTTTTCGTCTTATAATGCATTCCTTGGGAGGCCGACTCTTTCAGGTTTCAAAATCGTGTTAGCCCCATAGTGCCTGACCATGAAGTTCCCAACTGAAAAAGGAATCGGCGTAATCAGGGTCGACCAAATCACTACGAGAGATTGTTATGTGACAGAGCTAAGAGAAGTCAAGAGAAGAGAGTCAGGGAAGGAAGCGGAGGCTCTCTCCCGCGTCCAAAGCTCCCCCTTATAGCAATTAAAGAAAAGTCCATACACTGGTGAACATAGCGGAGCACAAAAGGAGATCGACCCTAGGGAAGCCAGTGTAGAGGAAGAAAGGGCGACTCTAGCCGAGGATACGATCCCTATAGTTGTAAACCCAAAAGAACCGAACCATGCACTGAAGATAGGATCTCGACTGAGCCCTGAATTAAGAAGCCAGTTGATAACCTTCTTGAGAGCTAACCTGGATGTGTTCGCATGGGATCATTCTGACATGTGTGACATATCCCCGACATCGCGGTCCATAAGCTAAACATTGACCCTCACGTTCCAGCTGTGATACAAAGAAGGAGATCCCAAGGGCCAGAAAGGTCGCGCGCTTGGAAGGAAGAAGTCGACAGATTGATGGAGAACGGCTTTATCAAAGAATCTACATACCCGAATTGGGTGTCCAACCCGGTACTCGTAAAGAAGTCAAACGGCAAATGGCGGGTCTGTGTAGATTATTCTGACCCAAATAAAGCCTGTCCGAAAGATGGTTTCCCTTTACCCAGAATCGATCAGTTAGTGGATTCCACGGCCGGTCATGAACTGCTGTCTTTCATGGATGCTTATTCAGGCTACAATCAAATTATGATGTGCGGCACCGATCAAGAAAGCACTAACTTTATTACTGATCTCGGCCTCTATTGCTATAAGGTGATGCCATTTGGTCTAAAAAACGTAGGAGCAACTTACCAGCGACTGGTAAATGCCATGTTAAAAACGCAAATTGGCAGAACTATGGAGGTTTATGTCGATGACATGCTGGTCAAATCAAAAAGAGCAATGGACCACTTGGAGGATCTGGGCCGATTGATGTCTTATGGTGATACGATATGAGGCTAAATCCCTTGAAGTGTTCTTTTGGTGTCGGTTCAGGTAAGTTCCTTGGATACATGGTCAACGCTAGGGGTATAGAAGCTGATCCAGCCAAGATCTCAGCCCTAAGGGAAATGCGTGCCCCGGGAACCAAGAAGGAGCTTCAGTGTTTGAACGGGAAAATTGCAGCCTTGAATCGTTTCACATCCAAAGCGACAGATAGATGTCTTCCTTTCTTCGACGCCCTTAGGAAAGGGAAGAAGGAGATACAATGGACCCCTGAGTGTCAAAAGGCTTTCGAAGAATTGGTTCAGCATTTGGCAACGCCACCTATGTTATCGAAACCTAGCGATGGGGAAGACTTATTCTTATACTTCGCAGTATCTGCCCATGCTCTGAGCGCAGCACTGATCAGAGAGGACTCGAAAGTGCAAAAACCAGTCTATTACATCAGTAAGAGGCTATCCGGGGCAGAGCTCAATTATCCAAAACTTGAAAAGCTAGCTTATTGCTTGCTCATCGCATTGAAGAAACTCCGTCCCTACTTTCAGGCTCATCCCATTAAGGTGCTCACAGACCAACCCCTAAGGCAGGTCTTGTCTCGACCGGAGACCTCCGGTAGATTGCTAAAATGGAATATAGAGCTCAGCCAGTATGACATTACGTACCATTCCCGGAGAGCGATCAACGGGCAAGCGCTTGCTGATTTCATCGCAAAATTTACCGACCGGGGGAGGTAAAGGAAGAAGATGACGATAAAACCAGCATCCAATGGAAGTTGTTTGTAGATGGGGCATCGAACGACTGCTGTTCTGGGGCAGGGGTGGTTCTCGAAACCCCCGAAGGAAGATCTTTATGCTATGCCTTAAAGCTAGATTTCCAATCAAGCAACAATGAAGACGAGTATGAAGCCCTCATCGTAGGAATAAAGCTAGCAAAAGAATTGCAAATAAAGGTCGTGCGAATCTCCAGCGACTCTCAGCTCGTAGTATGCCAAGTCTTGGGAGAATTCCAAGCGAAAACAAATAACTTGCCAGACTATCTTGCCAAAACAATGAAGCTGTTGGAATCCCTCGAGCATTACACCATATCCCATATTCCTAGAGGAGAAAATACTAAAGCCGATTTGTTAGTCAAGTATGCAAGCACAAGGAATGCGCTGCTAACTGGCTTAGTCCCAGTAGAAGTCCTTTCCAGTCCAAGCATAAAACAAGTTGAAATGGATTGGGTCATGGAGACAACTAATGAGCCTAATTCGTGGATGTCACCAATTAGAGAATACCTCGCAACCGGGGCACTTCCAATCGAATCTAAACTTCGAAGGAAAGTTTTGCGAAAGGCTCCCTTATACCTTACTCAAGACGGACGACGTATAGACGAGGGTTTTCTACACCTTTACTTCGTTGCGTCACGGAAAGGGAGTCTAAGGCTATCATGGCGGAGTTACACGAAGGGGAACGTGGAGGTCACACTGGTGGACAAACCTTGGCTAAAAAGATCCGACAATACGGTTACTTTTGGCCAGACATCAACAAGGATTCCATGGCTTACACCAAGAAATGCGACAGGTGCCAAAGGTTTGCCAAAATCCCAAGGCTACCATCCACAACAATAACCCATATGGTCAGCCCGTGGCCATTCGCTGTCTGGGTCATCGACCTCATAGGAGCTCTCCCTACTGCAAAACCTGGTTTCAAATACGCAATTGTTGCCGTAGATTATTTTATGAAGTGGGCTGAAGCAGAGCCGTTGGCCACTATAACTTCAAAGAAAGTCATCAACTTCGTTTTGAAAAATATCATATGCAGGTTTGGGGTACCGCAAAAGATAATCTCAGACAACGGGACCCAGTTTGAAAGTGAAGATTCCAAAGCTTTTGCACCAAATACAAAATCCAAAAAAGCTTTTCAACAGTCGCTCATCTACAAGCAAACGGGCAGGTGGAGGCGGTGAATAAAACCATCAAAACCACCATCAAGAAGCGGCTCAAAAAAGCTAAAGGCGCATGAGTAGACGAACTCCCACTGGCATTATGGGCGTATCGCACCACATACAAAACAGCAACATGGCATACTCCTTTTTCTTTATCCTATGGATTGGAAGCCATGATCCCCATGGAATTGGAGGTCCCTACCCACAGAAGGATACATTTTGACCCCAAGGAGAATGAGAAGCTATAGCTCGAAGCTCTCGACCAACTTGAGGAAAGAAGAAAGGAAGCCGAACTCAGAGTAGCTGCACATCAGAAAAGAGTGGCTAGGCACTTCAATTCGAAAGTCAAACATAGGACTTTCGAGGTTGGAGACCTTGTCTTAAAAAAGATAATGACCGGTACTGGAGTCTTCGGGCCCAACTGGGAAGGACCCTATGTGATAAGCCAGAAGCTCCAGGTTGGAACCTTCAAACTGGTCGCCACAGATGGAAATCAAATTCCACGAGCATGGAATAGCGAGCATATTCGACGTTATTTCATATAACATGTTTTCCAAATACATAGAAAATGCTATGAAATTTGTAAAGTTCTTGCATTTAAGTATAGAATACTTGAATATGTAATCCTGATTACACATGCAGGCTACCCATTCACAAGCTCCTGCTAAAAATTTACTTCCTTGTGTAGGTAAACGATCGACCAGGAAGTATCAATCTGAAGAGTTCCAACTTTCCTCAACAAATGATGGATCTCATAATTTTGGGCCAACAAAGGGCTTGGTGCCAGTCAATGCTGAAACAAATGCAACTCAAAACAAAAAGGTCCCTCGGATAAAAATTTGCTGAGCCCATCAAAGAAACACCTTCATATTAGGTGCAGGATACGAGGATTCCCCGCCTTGAGAAAATTTCTTAATTTTTCCATTGAAGAGGGCCAGTATCTATTTCATTAGGCAAAATGCAATGTCGGCAAAAATCGACAAAAATGTGAAGTCAGCAAAAACCGGCGTGGTTCGTAAAAACCCTTACCAAAAGGAGGTGTTTGATCTTGTTCTTTGTTGTTAACCAATCAACAAAGCCAGGGTTGGATTACAGCAGAAATCCCAGCCGAAAGGGGGTAAAAAGCAGAAATCCTAGCCGATGGGGGTGTTCAATCTTGTTCTTTGTTGTCAACCAAGTCAACTAAAGTCAAGTTTGGATTCTACATTGGAACCCAAGTCCTCCCATGGGGGCATGCATAAAAATGCCTCAAGAAAACACCCCAAACAAATAAATAGGATATTTAATTACAAATCTAAACGGCTAAAATGGCCAACGATAAAACAATCTAAAAATTCTACAAGCAAAAGCCAAATATTTAAGACTGGTTGATCCCAAACTAATGGGGCGCTACAAGATTAACCGCAATGCGATATTAACGTATGTACGAATGCTTAGTAATACAATATTAACGTATGACTGTTGCGGAAAGATAAAAGATACATATATTTACGTATTGCTAAAACAGGGCAAGGAAAACATAGTGTGGCCAAAACATGAAGGGCATCATCAAACCAACCAGACAATAATCACAGAAGTGTGTGCCACAGAGCGAATGCAAATCACCACAAGCAACCAGCAAGACATCGCAAGCAAGGGCCGGCACCCGCTTATACAACCGGCCTTAAAGTCCAAACGAGCAAAACAGTCCAGGGGAAAGGAATCACAGATCTCTTACCTTCCTAGGCCTACCTACTTTCCTCTTTGCTGGAACAGAACCAGACTTGAGTCCGCCAGCTGGATCTGAAGCCAACATCTCAACACCTCCGGAAGGGAAAGCAACCACCAAGCTATCTCTGGACCTAAGGGCTTGAATCAACCTTACCTTGTCATTCTCTAGAACGGAAATTCGCTCAAGGCTACCTTTGTGAAGTTTTTGGAGATCGCAAGCCAATGAGCACCACCCATCCATCCGCTTCGCTGAATGATTCTTCATTGAGTCCATATGCTCCCCAAATTGATACGCAGCAGTCTCGAGGCGAGCCAGCATCTGACTTTTTGCCTCCACCATCTTATGAGAGAAAGTCTGAGAATCAAATAGAGATATATTCACATTAGAAGATACTCCTTGTAAACTCCACTCCTGAAAACGCTTGGATAGCCTTGGAAGAAAAGGATCAAGCATATGATGAGGCATGATGATGATCATCTGAAGCTCTGAGTACGACGGGGCAAAAGGAGAATTCACAGACGACTGACCAATTGACGGGATCTCATCTGCAGAGACACCTAAGTAAAAAACCTCCCGTTGGCGTCGTTCTGGTGACGGTGCCATCCTGAAAACAGCCAAGGGACAACTATAGGGCTCAAAAGAAAGAAAAGCATGAATAGAAATCAGTAAACCTCAGTTGCAAAAAAAAAAGCGGAGTTTTCTTTCTCTCTCAATTAAGGAATCTTACTGGAGAAAGATAAAAGCAAGACAAATAAGGAACGAAGAAAACAGAAAGGGAGATTAAAGGGCAAAACATCTAAAAGATCATTTACGCGACGAACTTAATACTCAAATACCGACACAACCATCCCATCAGAAGCCAGCTGGCACCAGTTCGAAATAATGATAGGGTAATCCAAATGTTTAAGTTGGAAAATCAGGAAATGACCATGAACCATTGAGTATGGCAGAGTAAACAAGGAAACAGGATGAACAACGATATCGTTAAAGCGCACCTAACCCACTGTAGGATAATTACTAAACTGCACCAACACTATGAGATAATTGCTATACTGCACCACCACTAGTCACCCTAAGGTTGATCCCGCCTACAGAACTTAATAATGATATTGGTAGTTTCGTGCACCCCTAGCTGCCTTCATAGGTGCCACCTGCCCCTATCTCCGCTAGGTGTACCCACTACCCCCAAGCAATCGGCTCCCTAACTCGTAGATACCCGTGCTGGTCCCACAATGGGGTGTACCACTCCCCAAAGTGGCAACCCAATACTACCATAGATGCACGACTTATACCTACATGATGCAACAACATCTTACCTACCGGCCCGTGCCCACACACGCACATGAACCCGTTGGACTTGCATTGCCACCGCTAACCCGTTTTGGCCTCTTACAGTCAAGCCCAGTACGTGTGTCCCGTCCTCGACTTGGGTCAAGCCCACAGAGATACTCATGGGTTACTGGTTGAAACGGGCCCCCATTACTTGACACAAGCTTTCCACCTAAGCTTGGTCCCCTCTAGTACATCCCACTTAACCCTTTCCTTATTCATGTTCACTTACATGTTTCAAATTTTGGTTAAGTGTTTCTAATCGTATTTCAAATGCCACCCAAGGCACCCACTAGATTCCACATGCCACCCAAGGCACCCACTTAACCCCCTCATGTCCCACTCCATGTTTATCTGGTTAAGTGTTTCTTAATTCATTAAGACCATAACCTCGTAAAGACCTCCCATATTAGACTGGCATTTGTGGTAGCTGGATTTACCAGGCGGATCCGGGTAGTCTTACACCACAAACGAGTCTAACCTCGTGTCTTTACAACTTTTACGCATTTAATTTATGCCTAAGACCTCCCACATTAGACTGGCATTTGTGGCAGCTGGATTTGCCGGGCGGGTCCGGGCAGTCTTACACCACAAAAGAGCTTAACCTCGTGTCTTAGACGATTAATTACACCTAACTAATCATTCCCCAATTTGAATTACTTTCCCTATTCAAATTATCAGTTAATTCCAAATTTAACTATGGCCATAATTAACTCAATTATGTCCATCTATTTATGATTTGTAAAATCATACCAATTTTCATCACAAATTTATTTTATGTATTTTAAGGTGTTTATGCCAATTAAATCTTTTAATATTATCCCCTTTACCCCATGTTGTACGTTTGTTCGTTTAACGTAAAATATACATTAGACTCGAATAGTCTAACTCATGGAATAAAGAGAATATATCACAACATACAAATAATTAAAACTAGATCTAAACATAGGGTGAACTTGCATGTGTGAATGATGTTCTGCGTCTAAAACTTGCATAGGCCAAAGTTACAACTTGCAAAAAACTACATATGTCATAGACCCAAATCTAAAGGTGTGAACTTGTTGGGATAATGGTCATAAACTTGCATAAATCATGTATGTCATAGATCTACATCTAAAGGTGTAATCTTGCATAGGCAGTAACCACAAACTTGCATAACATGATTCATATTCAAACACATGTATTCATATAAACTTGCATATGTGATTTATGCAACATAACAATAGTATAAACTTACATCTAAACATGTAAACCAGCATTTAGAATTTGGCATATAACTCACACATGTCATAGCCTAACTTTAGATCTAAAATAGGTGTCATGAAGCATATAAGGTTATACATATAATTTTCCCCAACTTGCATATGATTTATGTCTTAATAAAAATCTAAACTTGCATACATACTTATGATTTATCATATGAATCAACATACTCAAACTAGCATATGAACAACATGGTAATTCGATTATACACAAGCCAATCACAAAATCACAACATAGATGATCACAACTTTACAAGATAGCATCATAGAATTTACAACATAAACATCACAATTTACTACATGAATAATAACATGCGGTCAATAATTCATATCATATCCAAATAGTCCACATCATAACTCAATCCAATTAATTTGCTAATTATTTTATTAAAATTATCGAACTCACAATTCAGAGAAGGTCTTGAATTCTGAATTCTGAGTTCTGAAGTTGTAATAGCTTTCCCTTGAAGAAGATTCGTGTTTAAAGTTGAAAAGGATTGATTTAGACTAGCTTTCTTCCTCTCTAATTGGAGGCGGCTATGCTGAGTTGCTAGGTGATGGCATGGAGGCCATGAATCTAATTTTGTTTTGATTTTAGGGTTTGAGTCTAGAGGTGTTTTTATAGAGTTTAGGATTAATTTAGGCCATCCGATCAACCTAGAAGCAACCTGAACCATCCAAACAAGATAGGGTAACACAGCCCTAATGACTTGGCACAGTGTATTAAATGTTCATTTTTTTCTATAATTTACATATTTCTTATTTATGACAAATTCCATATGTAAATTATTCCCATTTTAATTATGCCATAACTATATTTTTAATTATGCTCACAATTAATGGTATACTAAATATACCATTTCATGAACCAATCTATGCCACATAATTTTCATGTTTATCCTTCATATTTATATGTAAATTATAAATCTATTATTGTTAATTACATATTCTCCCTTTTACCGTATACATTAATTACTCATATACAAATATCCATTTATATATGCATAAATCTTTCTTACCTTTAATTTGTCATAAAAGCCAATCAGAGAAGGCCACATAATAAAAACAATCATTGACAACCAAAAATGCGTCACATATGCCACATGATGCGTACACGTCATGTATATATATATATTTTATATATTTTTTCTTTTTATCTATCTTCCCAATTACCCATTTTCACACTAAACCACTTTTTGAACTGTGTTCACACTAAGTCATTTTAAGCCATTCCCCTAAAACAAAAATATGGCGCTGGCGGGGATCGAACTCTGTTCCCCTTATATGCAAGTAACGTGTTCCAACAAAATGAACTACTAAGTCTTTTGCTTACAAACCTTAGAACAATGCTAAACATTTATTCTTTTCTCATTCTTTTTTTTCATGTTTTGCTGCAATATTTAATTTAATGATATCTTTTTCATACGGAATCCAATTTACGCAAACTCGGACTCTATCTTAACCAGATTCCGAGACGAACACAATGGTGCAACCCGTTTCCCTTTATTCTCACATCTGAGATTAATTATTCTTTAATTTAGTTGATTCGATTATTCAAAAATTCAGGGTGTTACACGACCTCTCACATTAGACTAGCAGTTTGCGGTTGCAGGTTAAGCAGGTTGGGTCCGGGTAGGCTTCTACCGCAAACATGAGTCAAACCTCGTGTCTCAGCATTTTTATTATAACCAATTTATTCCATTACAAATTATGCAACTATCATACTAGTTATGTCAATTTAACAAATTTGACTTCTTTTCAAGTCTCAGCAAATTAATCAAATTAACATGTTTGACTCAATCTTAGATCGAGCCTATGGATTTTCATACACAAATTACAATCATTCAGCTTTTCAACAGATTTAACAGATTTAGCAGCTCAGGCGGTTCAGCAGATCTAGCAGATTAGGCAACTCAACAGATTTAGCAGATTAGGCATAATTAGTAGATTAGGCGATTCAACATATTTAACAGTTTAGGCAATTCAACAGATTAAACAGGTAACAAATTTAGCAGATTAGGCAAATTTAACATAATAAGCAGATAACAGTTCAGCCGATTTAAACATTCCTTAAAGTCTTATTCACATATCTTGCCTAATTCATAAAGTAAGCCTAAACTTATATGCCCAAATTATGGTCATAATACACCATATAACATATGTCCCAAATTTTAGTTAAACTTACATAGTTCAGAATATTCTCAAAAAACATTACATACAAATTATGCTAAATATAGCCATTGATTACAATGCATGTCACATATCCAAAAAAAAACCTTACTTAGGTGTATCCACACTTAATAGTCATCAAATCTTAATATAGGTTTTTACACCAAAGTCATATGCAAATTAATTCTCCTACTTCCAAATGACAAACTTTCAGATTTAATATGCCCAGATCAAGGTCTTAAATTATGAAAATATGTTCCTTATGTTCTAAGTCACTATAATCCTCTTCTTCTAAGTCATAGATCATCTTATGCAATATGTCTCAAATTTATGTCCAGATTTACAACATGTGTTGTGTCCTCAAATTAGTTACAAATCGATTTTGCCCAAATATGCCTCATTCAATATTCTTCCCAAATTTAGCGTTTATGCGTTCATCTCTTATGAGACCTGGCTCAGGCTCGTGGTAGCCTGGCTATCAAACAAAAAGAAGGAAATGAGGAAGAAATACAGAACCAACAGAATAATAAAACAGAGGAAAAGATCTGATAAATAGAAAAAGGGCCTAGTCTCAGATTTAGTTTTATAATTATGTCAAGATCATGATTAAATATCATATCGGAAAATAACTGCACTTGCCTTGATTGGGTTATAAAAGAAGAATTGTAGTTGTTCTCTTTTAATCTTATTTAGATTTGGAAGAAGATGCACTAGTTCGGGTTTTGATCCCAGCAAAGTAGCGATGCCATTATTTTATTTATGTATTTCTATTATCTCAGAGGCATCATAAGGAGAGAAGAATGGTGTAAAGAGAATGGAGCTAGGGAGCTGTTTATATAGGATTAGGCGGGCGAATCTAGACTGAAAATGAGACCAGATGCATCAGAATGAACCCAGGCTCAAAACTGGGTTCTGGCACCAGGTCGACTCCCAGGTCGACCATAGGGTCGACCTGGTCCTTGGGAGGTCGACCATAGTGTCGACCCCCAGGTCAACCTGGTCCTGGGCAGGAAAATTCCCGCCCAGTCTGCGTTGGAGTTTGAATTCGAATTTCGAATTCGAATTTCGAGCTGTTTTCGATTTTGAAAATTCCTGAAACTTCGGAGGGTCATATCTCCCTCATACGGACTCCGTTTCTCGAAAACTCAGACTCGTTTCCATGCAGAATTTTGAGGCAAACGCAATGGCGCAACCCGTTTCCCTTGATTATTGTTTTAAAATTTAATTTTGCCTTGATTTACGGTTTTAACATGTTATAAAAATACGGGTTGTTACAATGCATTAAGTTTGGTGAAGTGTTATAAGTAAACAGAAACATTACAAGACAGACATAAAATAGCAGCGGAATTGAAAACTTTTATTGATCAAAAAACATCGTAGTTCAAAATATGGTTACATCATATGTTTGAAAAATATAAAACCCTGTACATCATAAAAATTCTATCTTATACTTAAAACATCAGAGTATAATAAATATAGAAGCATAACCTCATAAAAATTCTATCTTGTACTTAAAACATCAGAGTATAATAAATATAGAAGCATAATTCCCCAAACAAAAAACATAGCCATAGTAGGAAAGGATAAGATCTCGAGTAATACATCTAAACAGCTCTAGTCAAGATGAAAGTAGAATCCTGGTCAAGCTTGAGTATTCCCTCCCTGAAAACCTTGGGGGAAACGGAAGAGAAAGAAGAAACAAAAATGGTCAGACATAAAGTCTGGCGAGTCCAGTTACAGTTAGCATATATATAAGTAAAAGTATCATGACAGGCATATAAAGTGGATAAGAGAGATAACACCATAAAAACAGGTATGACAAGGTAAACAGGATAAACATTATAGAGTATATTGCGCTTCTCTAATGATTCCTCTACTCTGCACCAATACTAATGTCTTATTAACAAGATGATCCCTAACAAGTAAAAGATGGTAGATTTAAGTGTACTTCCAGTGAGAGGTTTTTACCCCATACAATAAATAGACAGCCCAACATACCGGAGTTACCCCTATGGGTATTAACGGGCTCCCAGCATACTGGAGTCTAAGTGTACCCTACTTACTACCCTGATTGATCGGCTCCCTACTCCGTAGATACCCTGTGCTGGCCTCACAGTAGGGCGTATCACTCCCTAAAGTGGCAACCCTTCGTTTTCTAAATGTACACAACCATATCTACATGTGTTACGATGTCTAAACCTCCTTTGCCGGACCCATGAACGCACATGACCCCGTCGGAATGCGCCGCCCACACCGTCCCCCACGTTTGGATCTCTTACAATCAACTCAGTAAGGTTGCCACAACTCCAAACTAGTTCGGAGTACTCGTTTGAAACCTATATATGGGTTACTAACTGAAACGGGTCCCATACACAAGATGATACAGGTTTCCCCCTACGCTTGCGTCCCCACTAGGTTTTCCATAGGTTATGCCATACTAGAGTAAAAGATTGCATAACCCCCACAGGTTAAGTTTTGTGGGCATATATATAAAAATATTACGCATCTACCCAAGATATACTTAACCTCCCCCCCCCCATGTTTCAAACAAGTTTACTTAACCGCTACTTAGTTTAACATGTTCATACAATCCCTGTGGATTCAACTAGATTAAATGCTCTAATTCGTTACCATATTCATTTATGGTTACAATGTGCTAGACCTCCCACATTTAGCCTACCACTTGTCGATGCTGGATATGCTGGGCGGTTACGGGCATACATCTTCCACAAGTCGGACTTAACCTCGTATCTTAGCACGTCTCGTGTTTATGCATTTAAACCCCCACACTAGATTCACCACTGGTGGTCGCTGTATATGTGGGGTGGTTTCGGGTAGACTTCCATGACAAGTGTAATCTAACCTTGTGTCTAAGCGCGGTTACCGTTTCTAATTACTGTAATTCTAGGCAATTCAATTATTAACCAATTATTCCTATGTCGTTATAGGTTTTCATGCTCCATTCCTAAGTTATGTTCATAGTGAACCATATACCCCAAATTAAGGTCTTTAATCACAAGTCGATTTATGCCCCAAACTCACGTTCATATATTTTATGCCCAAATTATCCAACACAAGTTATGCCCCAAAATTAATGTTTTCCCCTCGTTCCCAATTTAACGCGTTCGCATATTTTAGCGGCATGCCTAGGCTCGAAGATAGACTGGCTATAAAAATAAAAGGTAAAAGATGAAGGGAAGAGGACAGAAATGATCATACTAACGAGATCGACATATAGTTGCAGAAATAGACATAAACATATAGTGGCATAATGACAAGATAGCATATAGGAACAGATCTGATGAACATGTGACAATGGAACTTATTCTAACGTAATAGAGACATCCTAACAGTCATGATAGGATCTAAACAATGGATTAGTTAGCCAACTAACCATAGATCTGATTTAGCCATAAACATAATAGAAACAGGCATGATGTGATCTAAACAGTGAATTAGATCTACAAACAATGGTAGATTTGACATGATAAATAAGTATAGTTTCAGATCTAGTTCGTAGTCATGTCAGAATAACTTAGATCGACAGGTTATAGCAGATCTGATATGATTCAAATAGTCATGGGCATAGATCCAGGTTATAGTCATGTCAAGTTTTACTTTTAAACATTTATATCTAAAAGTAACATAAACTCACAGTGTTTGGATCTTAAGAAAATAGAAGAAAGGTTGAAAATGTTGAATCACAGATCTCTAAACTCTAGTTGATTAACTTGGTTGCATCCACTTGTATCCATCAAACATAACATGTTTCAAAGACATGTTTACATCCATGGGATTTCTACCTAAAGGTCAAAGATTAGATTGATAGGATATACTTAAATGATAGAAACAAGCATGAATAAAAGCATTGGAAAGGAAGTTAAGAACATACCCTCGAAAAGAAAAGGGTACGATGCATGAATATTGTCTTCAGTCTCCCAAGTTGCGTCTTCTGGGTTATCTCCCTACTGAACATTTATCAACTTGACTTCTTTATTGTGTAGCTTCTTAACTTCTAATCCAAGGACATGGGTAGGAATTCGCCTAACTTTCGCCTCCTGTTCCACCTCTACTTCCTCTAATATATCTGGCTCAACTACTTCTGCAGTAACATGCAAACACTTCCACAAATGAGAAACATGGAAAACATCATGAATGCCAGATAATATCTCCTATAGCTTTACTCTATAGGCCATTTGGCCAATTCTTTCTTTTACGGGAAATGGCCTACAAATCTTGGTTCCAATTTCCTTACAGATCCAAAGCGAACCACATTCCTCAAAGGTTGTACCTTGATGAAAATCATGTCTCCCACCTCAAACTCGGTGTCAGTCCTTCTCTTATCTGCATTGGACTTCTGCCTATCTTGAGCGGTCTTCATTCGCCCGTGGATAAGGTCAACCTTCTCGGATGTTTCTCTAACCATATCTGGTCCAAGCAAAAGTCTTTCTGTAGATTCCTACCAACCAGTTGGTTATCTACAGGGTCGTTCGTACAATGCTTCGAAGAGTGCCATGCCAATGCTAACTTGATAAATGTTGTTATAGGCGAACTCTAGTAAAGGAAGATGCTCTTCCCAAGTCCCTCCAAAGTCTAGGATACATAGCCTTAAAAGATCCTCAAGGACTCTATTAACTCTTTATGTCTGTCCATCGGTCTGTGGGGGATTAGCGGTGCTCAAACATAATTGTGTACCTAATGCCTCTTGCAAGCTCCTCTAGAATTCACTAGTAAAAATGGGATCATGGTCACTTACGATGTTGGAAAGTACTTCATGAAGATGGACTATCTCACGTACGCAAACTGTGGCCAACCATGTTGTCGTCCTCTTAATCTTAACCAGAATGAAATGAGCACTCTAAGTAAGTCTGTCTACTACAACCAAAATACTGGTGTTGTCTTTCTTTGATCAAGGAAAACCATCTATGAAATCCGTAGAGATGCTCTCCCACTTCCGTTATGGGACTTCCAAAGGATGAAGTAAACCACCGGGCTTCTTTTTCTCAACTTTGACTTGCTGGCAAATCAAACATTGAGAAACAAACTCCACCACAACTTTCTTCATCCCAGCCCAAAAGAAAACCTTCTTCATATCTCTATACATCTTATCACCACTTGGATGAATAGTCGTCTTAGAATAATGGGCTTCTTCTAGGACTGTCTTCAACAAACTTCCAGTTTAGGGAATACAAAGCCTCCCATCTCATTGCAACCACCCTTTATTGTCAATGAAATATCTACCGAGTTGACTAGAAGTCTCCCCTTTACTGAGCCTATCCAAGATGTCATAAATTTGTGGATCCTCTCGCTGCGAAGCTCCTATCTGATCCATAAGAGTAGGTCGCACCTCCAGTGATGCCAATAAGCCAGATAAAAAACCGGTGGAGGGTTAATGACAAAAGTTGATATAAACTCAAAGCTTTTCCTTTCCAATAAACAGAGGACTTAAGGCCATCCTCTTCCTACTCTGTGCGTCTGCCACCACATTACCCTTGTCAGGGGTATATGCAATCTCGAATTTATAAGATGCTAGGAGCTTCATCCACCCTTGCTGCCTCAAATTAATATCCTTCTACGAGAATAAGTACTTGAGAGATTTTTGATCGGTGCACAACTCGAACTTCTCTCCAACCAAATAATGACGCCACGTCTTAAGCGTAAATACGATGGAAGCTAGCTCTAAGACATGGGTAGGGTAGTTCTTCTCATGAACTCTTAGTTGTCTACCTCCATAACATACTACCCTTCCTTCTTGCATCAGAACCGCACCAAAACCTGTACCACATGCATTAGTGTATACTGTGAAAACTTTGTTCCCAACGGGAAAGGTCAAGACTGGGGCTGCTGTCAGGGCCCTCTTCAATCGCTGGAAATCAAAATCACAATCTATATCCTACGAAAACGTCAAATTCTTCTTCGTCAACCCTGTGAGTGGGGTTGATATCTTTGCGAAGTCCTTGACAAACTTCCGATAATAGCCAGCCAATACAAGAAAACTTCTTACCTCCGTTGCATTCTTTTAACAATCTTGAACTGTAACTACCTTTGCTGGATCTACTGCTATCCCTTCTTTAGAGACTACATGCCCTAGCAATCTCACCTATTTTCTACATAAATGGCATTTGAAGAATTTCGCCTTGAGCTGATGCGCACGGAGAGTTTTCAAAACCTCCCTTATATGTAAGACATGTTCTTCCTCTCTCTTCGAGAAATTTAAGATGTCATCAACAAAGACCACTACAAATTTATTTAGAAACTCCCGTAACACCCTACTCATTAGATCAACAAAATAGGCGGGTGCATTCGTCAACCCAAAAGGCATAACGAGCCATTCAAAGAAACCATATGGAGTCCTAAAAGCAGTCTTATCTATACTGTCCTCTGCCACCCTCAACTGATGAAACCCCATGGCCAAGTCTAACTGAGAGAATACTGATGCACCAACAAGCCGGTCAAACAGAACATCTATCCTTGGGAGTGGGTGCCTATTCTTCTTTGTGAGTTTATTCAACTCTCTATAGTCTGCACATAAGAAGAGCGAACCATACGCTTCAGTTTTGAATACCACCGGAGCACCCCATTCAGATATCCTTCGCCCGTTAAACCCTTTCTCATGTAGCTCCCTTACTTTCTTACTAAGCACCCTCCTTTATCTTGGAGCCATATAGCGCATAGGTAATGCAACTGGCTTTGCATTTTTTACCAAATATATATGAAAATCTATCGCGTGCCTCGGAGGTAAGCCCCGAACCTCCTCGAAAAGATCAGAATATTCACGGACGCTGGTACAGATAACATATCATCAATAGATGTGTCAAGAGATTCTAGGAAACTAAGCATGACAGACCCCTAAGGGTCACAAGAAATCTCGAGGGTCCTCCCATGGCAAGTCCAAAGTCTAAAGACCCTCCTCTCACAATCCAGAATGGCATCATACATGGCTAGCTAATCCATCCCTAGAATCAAACCATAGCCCATAAAACTGAGCACATATGCGTTGCACTAAAACTTGACGCCTAACACTGTTATTCTCAAACCCGACAAATCATGGACAAATGGGTCGAACCACCAATGGAGTTTGAGACAACAATGGGATCCACTACCATACTAGTATTAAGGTGCAGAGACTCAACCACTGAATCAGAAATAAATGAATATGAAGCACCAGAATCAAAAAGAGTCCTAATAGGATGATCGGAAAGAGAAATCAAACCTTCCACGGAAATTTTCCTACCTAGATCTGGAGCACTGATCGCGAGAGCATGCACTTGCACTCCAGAAGCTCCTGCCATTTAACCTTGTCCTTGCTTCTTCGGGCACTCCTTAGAAAAGTGTCTGACCTCTCCACAACTGAAGCAAGCATTCTTCCTTCTCTTGCAGTCCTTGATCAAATGACCCTCGCGTCCGCAATTATGGCACTTCCTCTTATCCTTAGACTTGTCATTATTTCCTCCTTTCTTTTGTTGTTTTTGTTGTTGTCCCTTCTTGGGCCATACTTTCTTATTTTGTGTTTGCTCGACCTTAACTTCCTTTTTGTCAGCTTTATCTTCCTCATGCATTAAGGCCATATCAACGAGCCTTTCGAAAGTTGCTCCCATTGGAACATGAGACATGGCTAACCCATGAAGGGGTTCATTCAATCCTCAAGCAAATCGCAAAGCTTTTGTATGCGGAGTATCCACTAGCTCCAAACCAAACTTCGCTTGTTGGTTAAATTTGTTAACATATTCTTTAACACTCATGCCTCCTTGCTTGAGCGCTAAGAACCGTTCCATTTGCATGCTTTTCTCATCTTGAGAAAGAAACTTCATTTCAAACCTTTGCCGAATATCATACCAAGTCTCCACTAGACGCCCTGCTTGCGTCACTTCCCACCAGAACGAAGCTTCATCTTTTAGTAGCCAAGCGGCTAAATGAATCTTCCTATGATCGTCCACTTCAAAGATTCCAAACTGATCCTCCATTTTTTTGATCCGATTCCTTCCTCTACGAATATATCGGTTCCACAGAATGGATCCCCCCCCATGGCACAAAAATCTTTGCAGATCTTAGATAAATTATCTGCACGTGAAGGAGGAGGAGGAACGACGGGTGCAGCTGGGGGAGGAACGCCAGCTTGACCACCTACAGGCCTCGTGGCCTCTAGATACCTACGAAACCAGCCTTGTATCATAACGCCCTCAGGAAAATTATGTTCCCCATACATGCTGAAAAGAAAAAGAAAGGATTCATACAAAGGATCGAAAGATATTACATATGGCTTTGGGATTATGTTTTCAAAACAGACTTTTCCTTTGAAAAGCGCTTCCTTTTTAAAACCTTTTTTTTAATTCAAAAACTTTATCCAATCTGTTAACCATCTGCTCTGATTCCGAGTGTGACACCCCACGTCCGTTAATGTCACTCATTAGGAGAATGCATTAAGTTTCGTGAATCGTTATAGGTAAACAGAAACATTACAAGACATATATAAAATAGCACCGGAATTAAAAACTTTTATTAATCATAAAGCATCGTAGTTCAAAACATGGTTACATCATATGCCTGAAAAATATAAAAGCCAGTACATCATAAATGTTATGTCCTGTACTTAAAGCATTAGAGTACAACAAATATAGAAGCATAATTCCCCAAACAAAAAACATAGCCATAGTAGGAAAGGATAAAAGCTTGAGAAATACATCTAAACAGCTCCAGTCAAGATGAAAGTAAAATCATGGTCAGGCTTGAGTACTCCCTCCCTGAGAACCTAGGGGGAAAACGGAAGAGAAAGAAGAGGAAACAAAAAGGGTCAGACATAAAGTCTAGCGAGTCCAGTTACTTTTAGCATATAAATAAGTAAAAGTATCATAACAAGCATATAAAGTGGATAAGATAGATAACATCGTAAAAAAACAGGTATGACAAGGTAAACAGGATAAACATAATAGAGTATATTGCGCTTCTCTAATGATTCCTCTGCTCTGCACCAATACTAGTATCTTATTAACAAGATGATCCCTAACAAGTATAAGATGGTAGACTTAGGTGTACTTCCAGTGAGAGGTTTTCACCCCGTACAATCAATATACAGCCCAACATACCAGAGTTACCCCTAAGGGTATTAACGGGCTCCCAACATACCGGAGTCTAAGTTTACCCTAATTACTACCCTTATCGATCGGCTCCCTACTCTGTAGATACCTTGTGCTGGCTTCACAATAGAGTGTATCACTCCCTAAAGTGGCAACCCTTCGTTTTCAGGGTATGCATAACCATATCTACAGGTGTCACCGCGTCTAAACCTCCTTTGTCGAACCCATGCACGCACATGACCTCGTCGGAATGCGCCTCCCACACCGTCCCCCACGTTTCGATCTCTTATAACCAGCTCAGTAAGCGTGCCCCGACTCCGAGCTAGTTCGGAGTAATCATTTGATACCTATATATGGGTTACTGACTGAAACGGGTTCCACATACAAGATGATACAAGCTTCAACCTACGCTTGCATCCCCACTAGGTTTTCCACAGGTTATGCCATACCAAAGTAAAAGATTGCATAACCCCCACATGTTAAGTTTTGTGGGCTTATATATAAAAATATTACCCACCTACCCAAGATATACTTAACCTCCCCACCCTCCTCTGTTTCAAACAAGTTTACATAACCCTTACCTAGTTTAACATGTTCATACAATCCTTATGGATTCAACTAGATTAAGTACTCTAATTCATTACCATATTCATTTATGGTTAGAATGTGCTAGACCTCCCACTTTAAGCCTACCACTTGTCGATGCTGGATATGCTGAGCAGTTCCGGGCAGACTTCTTTCACAAGTCGGACTTAACCTCGTGTCTTAGCACGTCTCGTATTTATGCACTTAGACCCCCACATTTGATTCACCACTTGTGGTTGCTGGATATGTCGGGCGGTTCCGGGCAGACTTCCACTACAAGTGCAATCTAACCTCGTGTCTAAGCACAGTTACAGTTTCTAATTACTGTAATTCTAGGCATTTCAATTATTAACCAATTATTCCTATGTCGTTTTATGTTTTCATGCCCCTTTCCCAAGTTATGTTCATAGTGAACCATATATCCCAAACTAAGGTCTATAATCACAAGTTGATTTATGCCCCAAACTCATATTCATATATTTTATGCCTAAATTACCCACCGTAAGTTATGCCCCAAATTTAATGTTTTCCCCTCGTTCCCAATATAACGCGTTCGCATATTTCAGCGGCATACCTTGGCTTGAAGATAGATTGGCTCTAAAAATAAAAGGGAAAAGATGATGGGAAGAGGACAGAAATGATCATACTAAGGTGAACGATGTATAATGGCAGAAATAGACATAAACATATAGTGGCATAATGACAAGATAAGCATATAGGAACAGATCTTATGAACATGTGACAATAGAACTGATTCTAGCATAATAGGGACATACTAATAGTCATGATAAGAGCTAAACAATAAATTAGATAGCCAACTAATCACAGATCTGATTTAGCCACAAACATAATAGGAACAGGCATGATGTGATCTAAACAGTGAATTAGATCTACAAACAATGGTAGATTTGACATGATAAATTAGAAGAAGAAAAGACTTGATTTAATCTGGGCCGAGGCAGCATCTAGTTATCCATTATTTTTGGTGTGCAAAAACATGAGAAATGAGGCTATATATATAGCAGTAACCCCAAACCTTAATTTGCCCAGATCTGCCCCAGGGGGGTCGACCCCCCTTGACGGATCGACCCATGGGCCGACACCCCTCTAATGGAGTCGACCTAGGGTTGACACCCCTTTGTTGAGGTCGACACCCCAGGGCGGGATAATCCCTACTTCCCTAATATTCTGCGATTTGAACTATTTTGAACTAATTTTTGATTATTATTGCATATATAATTCTCCTGTGCGTATATAAATTTCAAACCTTAATAATTTCTTTATAAGGTATTTTTTACGCAAACCAAGTGTCTATTTTGACCAGAATTCCGTAACGAACACAATGGCGCAGTCCATTTCCTTTAATTCTGAATATTAAATGAATTATTATTTAATTTATCACCTTTTAGTGTTGTTAAAATACGGGGTGTTACATCTACCTCGTCAACTTAGATGCGCCACTCGGACACCTTCCATCGAGCTCACCCTTCACAAACGATTTGGAACCACTGTTGTTAAGGTGGGACTTTACTCACGATATCCTTTAAAAAAATTCAACATCAATATTTAACTGGAAATACAATAGTATAATCATGCCTTGGAAAATATTTTGAGTAATTTCCTGATGATATGTGATGTTGTCAGTTCGAACTTCATAAGTCTTACTTGGCCTTCTTGCCATGAAATGAAATTTTTTGAGTCATATATACTTGACCTTTGGAGTGGATGATATGCTTTGACAATTTCAAGGTATTTAGAAATTGAGTAATTCCCTTTTCATTTTCCCTATGTTTCTTTGACCGAAAATATATATTTCCTATCCTGTTGAGAATGCCATGCATTCGTGATTCATAACTGTGACGAACCGCACTTCCACCTACTTCAAACCTACCAAAAACCGAAACCACGTCGATTCAAGGTAAGAGAAAGTACGTTTCATTAGGGTTTATCAGAGAAAACACAACGGAATACAAAGCTCATAGCGGAACAGATAAAATATAATAAGAATAAATTATTGTAGCGGATCGATTACTACAAAAGTGGGCCTATTTGACACTAATTTGCTGTGGCCGTAGATCAAAAAAGCGTTGCCGTAGGCCCTTTTATCAAATAGGCAACACCAGGGGGGCGTGTCATCGGCGGCTGTTGCATTAGCCATCTAAGGCTTTTGCCCATCTTCGGCCACAGACAGAAAGTGTTGCATTATAGCTGTAATGCAACACTATATTTGCACGTAATGCAACACTATTCAGCGTTGCCTTAAGCATTAGTTAGGGCCTAGCTTCCAGTTGAGCCATGTCAGCTTTCCACGTCAGCTGTCTACATGTCACACGACATGTCATCTCTCCATGTCAGCACTCCACGTGTCACATGCCACACCACTTATCCACGTCAGTTGTGGGGTCCACGTGCGACGGGTAAGCAATTATATTTAATGTAATGCAACACCACTGCAATATGTAATGCAACACCATTATCATGAAATGCAATATCAATAAAAGCTAACGCAACAGTAGAAGAAGGCAAATGCAACACTAATTTGATAGCAAATACAATGCTTTAATTAAAAATTTTGCAATACAGGTTTTGTACAAGAAACTCATCCAAAGTAATTGTTTTAATTATCCAAATATCAAAACTCAAAAATCAGCTACACCGTTTTCTTCATTATATAGAGTAAGCTCGAACTACTTCAAAAATAGGTGCACGGCATAAGGGACATTATCCATTCCTGGCCAATTCTTTAGCGCATTCTGAACATGTACACATGTGTTCACATCAGCAAAATGTATTACTCATTTATATATATATGAATCATATATATGCAGCAATCTGATTGCAATAGGAAATATATATGTATATACCTATACAAGAGGGTGGCATCCAATATATATATATATATATATATATATATATGTGTGTGTGTGTGTGTGTGTGTGTGTGTGTGTCACATCTGTAAAATGTATCTGTCTGCCCAGCTTCCAGAATTAAATATGCACCTGATCAAATGATAACAAGTTATTTGATAAGTGGTCGCACCGAATGGCCATTGGCCTTGTTAACAAAATGTTATGAACATAATTATTACAATTGACTTATTGACCATTGGCGATTGCTCACTCATGCCAGCCAAGCCCAACAAATAAGCAATTTCATTATGCTTCGTCTTCTGAGCAAAAAGTTTTCATTTCGCATATTACTGCCACGTACAGTGTATCACTTCATATGCTGTCATGCTTCAGAAGCATATCGTCATCTACATCTTCAATTCCTAAACAAAACTCCATCGTCAAAAGTTTAAAAAAACCAATGGAGGACTCTTCACTATGCATCACTGCCACTGTTCTTTCAGGACATTGGACTTACGAATTTGTGCATCTCACGCTTAGGCATACTCTGAAGCATAATGAGGAGTGGACTATATGGGTTATACCCAAAAACTCTTTTCTAATAACATGCCCATCTTATAGTAAGCGTGATCATGCGCTAATGTTGAAACCTTTTACAAAATGTGGAGGCGCTTTTTATGTGCAACAATGGTCTGGTGAAGAATTTGAGCCTAAACTAGCATTCGAGGCAGAACCATGGGCTAGAGTTGTTGGCTTTCCCCACTCTATAATAAACCAATGTCTTTTTCATGCTAATAGCCCGGTTCTCATGGTTTATTGCTGGGTATAATTTTCGAATAAACCTCAGCATAATCCCAAATCAATAATAAGCGCAACTAATTACGCATAAGCAAATGGGTTTTCCAAAATGTAACAAATGAACTAATTACTAATTACTTATAATCCAATCTATAATAAGCGCAACTAATTCACAGTGCTATACAAACTGAACCTGAGGGAAAAAATTGGCAATGTCAACGCCTTGAGCAATCAAAGCTAGAAAGCGTTTCAAAGCTCCATCCTTTTTGGAATAGAATTTTCTGTCGAGGAGAGGAACGATAATGACGTGAATTTAGGTTTAAATTTTTGTCAATAGTAAAAAGGGGGAAAATCGATTAGATGACAGAGAAGAAAATGATTTCATGAAGGGAGAAGATTGCGCCAAAATTTCGTCAAAAGAATGCAATGACGTGGCTGTCAATGATTAGATTATGGTCAACATTAAGATCATCAGATCCATAGATGGTTTGAACCGTTGGATTAATCTTTCATCTATGGATGGAGTTTTTATATGTTGATAACCCGGATTGCTGAGCTGGATTATATATACGTAATGCTACGCTTTTAACTGGTGTTGCACATCAAAACACTAAAATTCCCACCGCAATAGTGCATCCACGTATAATGCAACAACATATGAATGCTGCTGCAGAAGCTCAAAGAAATCATAGTTTTCGCCACACTTTTCATGCAACGCACACAAATCTGGGACCACGCCAATAATCCAGAACGGGTTTCCTCCCAATGATACGTGCACAACCATCTACCAAAAAGAAAGAATTATGAAGCCGACAATGTTACAAACAATATGTAGTTCCTCAAACTACCCACTAAGGTTTAATTCCCTAACTTAGATTTTTCAAAAATCCAACTAACTTTTTAGAAGTTATTTCTTTGGACTTCATACCCGATTTCTGATTTTCAAATCATTTGAAATACATATATAGCTTTCATATCAAATTAGCTTTCACTTCAGGGTCTCAGACCAAAACATATTTGAAAACCTCAAATATCTACTATACAAGCATATTAAAATGTATGCCACCTGATTGAGAGATCGTCCTGATGACCAGGCTTCAGATACACCTTACCGTCACGATAATAATCCAAGTACGTCCTCTCCCCACCTCGAGAGTGAACCATAACGTACTTCCCCGACCTTTCATTATCAGCGTCGTTACTCGATCATTGGCAACACATAGAAATCATTTTTATATCCTGAAGCGGAGAAAACCATTTCGCAATAATAATAATCACAAGTACTTTCAAATCATAATACTATACATCAACAATTCACATATATGACACTATTAATCATATAACCTTTGAGCTCGTACATCTCATAGAAGGGTGTTAAGCAAGATAATAAATTCTCTACCACCAAATAGATATATCATTAATAACAACTAATCGATTATGTGATGAACTACAATGTCAAACACATAATACATTTCTAAATCATTTTAAAAACATCGAGTTTAGCCCCCGAAATCCTTCCTGTTTTATACAACGTCCCTGTCCAAAATCAGGAAAACATTTCTTTTCACTTAAGAAAATCACATTTCAAAACATTCATTAAATTGAAATGAACCCAAAAGCAATTCTAAACACCTTATAGTCAAATCGTGAAGTATTTCACAAGGTGTTAGCATACAAGTATTATCTACCCAACCCCATGCTAAATATAAAAGCAATTATTTGCTCATAAGCTGGTCGAGCACAATCCAACCAAACAATCAATCACAATAATGTATTTGTATTATCAACCCCATATAATCATATAAGTTCACTAACAATTATTGATATTAAACTAGGTAGAATCTTCAAGGATTTAATGCCCTTAACCATATCAAATCACTTGCTAATAACCCAAATGTATTACCAAAATTAAATCAAGGTACGTATATTTAAGATATTCCATAAAGGTGCAACTTTTTGAACCTAACATAAAGGTTTTCACTCTAAATTCCAAACAAATTGCCTTTTTTACGTCATGAACCTATTTATGAATTTTTAACAATTATATACCATCAAATCATCCATGAATTCACCAGCAAAACTAACAAACACCTTACATGCAATCATAAAATCAAACAACAAAACCCTTTAAAAAGTTCAGTTTTTCTCACCCATTTTAGCTCCAAAGTCTCCATTGTTAGGATTTCTCTATGAACAAGCCAACGAACATTGCTATTGTTACTCGTGTTGCTTTCAATCCCATTTCTATTGGCAGCTGGTGATTTTTCTGCTAATTATATATATTGGAATTGAACTAAAAACATCATTTGTTATATATAGTTATATACAAGGGCGTTTTATTTTATTATAAATTTATACTTAATAAAAATTACCAAAATTATATATCGATGGGTTCTATTTTCTGATACGATTCTAACGGACCCAACGATGAGTTAATCATCGGATTTAAAATGAGTGAGATATTAATGTTTAAAGGTTACACGAATACAACTTAAAAATAAATTTAAATAATACCAAATATGATAAGGCCCATAGCCCATATCATGATTCAAGCCCAAATCTGTGCTCGCTCTTCTTCTTCCTCTTACTCCCTTGCGTGAAAATCCTGGAATCCAATTCGAACGTGCACGGTGTGCACATACACCAACCCAAAACTCCACCGTTTTTCGATCTGAGATCGCCGACAAGTTTCTCTCCTCCTCCTCATTAGACCGCGCCTCCTCGCCTGAATTTCGGTTGCCTATACCAAAATCCGATGTGATAATGTCAAGACCTAGAGCCATAAAATTCACGTAAACCCAATAAAGTTGCACCTCCCAAACATCGACCGATCTTCACCAAACTCCGCCACAAGAAAGCTCTCTCCATCCTCGTCACAACGCCATGCTCCGTTTCGCAATCGTCGCTCGATACGCCGACGATCTCCAAACCTAATTTTCGGCCATTGAAGGCGTTAACACGTAATCGCATCAAATTCGCGTTAAAAATATTACATCTCCTGTTGATCGTAATGGCACAGACGGCGCGATCTAATTCCTCCTGGATTGAGAAATACGATTTTTCGAAGTTTACAACACAAATCTCCCATTCTCTGTAAAACTGAGATTTCTCTCTCGATACTCAATGAAATCTGGATCCGTCTATCTCTAAAAATCAGAAATGACAATCCAGACAACTTTCGCGTAGATCATTTCAGCTAAATATGAATAGATTGAAAGTTGTGGATTTTTAGTTGGATGGAAATGTTATTTTTCCATTCACCGAAATGAACAACAAAAGAAGAAGCAACATTTTTGAATGTGAAATACAGATTGGAATTGTGGAAAGATGGTAAGAAATACATGTGCTTATATAGGCATTAGGAAGGGTATTTTGGTCAATTAATCAAAGGACACGTGGCTTTCTTCATGAAGCCTTTATCATGCGTTTAAACACATAAGGGACAACACATCGTTGATCCTTATCTTAAGGGTTAATTAATTTATTTAAATTAATAACATAATTGCAACGCTTATAAATGTAGCCAAATTTCTCAACACCTATAAGTGTAACCATCTTATTACTTAAGGTTTATCAAAATATAACTTACTAATATTCGATAAATAATTTTCTCATACTTCCTTTGTAAATGTTCTATTTTAATCCAAAATTCATACCTTTTGGACTATTCCAATTTTATTCCTGCCAAAATCAAAATTAATTCTGATCTTTATGAAATTTGAAAATTTTAAATTGGTTCCAAATTTTCGGGTCGTTATATTCCCCCCAGATTAAAATGATTTCGCGCTCGAAATCGAAGTTGAAACTAATGGTTGTATACTTAATCAATACCTTAATTATAACCCTAAAGCTTGATGGTTAACTCCACTATTTAACTTTATCTGTTTATTCATTGGGAAAAGGGTTGCATAATGTTCCTCCTTATAACAGCAAACACTCATAAATTTTTCCTTTATTCTTATCCTTTTTGGAGTAACAACGATACTTGCATAGGTCCAATCTATTTTCTTCTTCGATCTGCTCATAAATCCTTTTCGCTTGTTTCGACTCATCATTTTAGGTTTAATTCCAGATAGACCACAGTTATCTATACCCTACAACACTTAATATTTTACCAAAAAGTTTTATAATCTTTTTGGCAAATGCCTCAACTATCCAAAATCATTGAGGATTTAAATTTCCTAATTAGTTAAATTAATTAGCACATCCAGCAGTTAATTAGTGGATTAAATTTTCCCAAAACAAAGCTTTCATCAAAACTTATATCTTTTTTTTTAAAATATACTTTGGACACAACTATTTCATTTATCCATAAAATCAGGCCAGACTACTCTATTTAAGTGTTTAGAAACACCTATCGACACAGTGAGCTCTTACTGTACCGACCAATGTTCATAACCCACTCAACAAATTAATCGAACACAAAACCCTTTGTATATCAAATTACAAATACGTCTCTCATATATATATGGACACTCACAACTCATTCTAGGGTATTACTAACCCTATCTCTAATGAGTTACTTGTCATAGGATACTACTGACCCTATCACTGACAAGTCTGTATCCAACAGTGCCAAATTTTATCTAACCAAAGCTCGGATACCAAGTGTGATGACCCGCACTTTAAACTACTTCAACCCGACCAAAACCCACGTCGATTCACGGTAAGAAAAAGTACCTTTCATTAGGGTTTATCAGAGCAACTGCGGAGGAATACAAAGCTCACAGCGGAACAGATAAAATATAATAAGAATATATTATTACAGCGGAAAACATTTTTGAATACAATTCTGATTTTAAATGTCATTACTCCATGAAGACTTAACATAGTATGCTATCAAAGAGTACATCCGGCCTTCATATGAAACTCCAGCTCACTTTGGAACACCAAGTCTTCAAGCTTGAGCATGATCTCGAAATTGAAAAACAAACTAATAGACTGCCCACGGGAAATTGTGGGCACCCGCAATTTGCAAGGGAAAAACAATCTACGAGTTTGTCATGGGACTGGTGTGAGAAAACTTTATTAACAAACCTTATACTTAGCCTTATTTTGAACAAGGTATCTCGGGACCACACCGCTAATACGGAACGAGTTTCCTCCCAATGATAAATGCACAACCATCCACCAAAAAGATGACTTATGAAGCCAACAATGCAACAAACAATATGTAGTTCCTCGAACGACCCACTAAGGTTTAATTCCCTAAATTAGATTTTCAAAAATCCAACTAACTTTTTAGAAGTTATTTCTTTGGACTTTATACCCGATTTCTTATATTCAAATCATTTGAAATACATATATAACTTTCATATCAAATTAGCTATCTCTTTGGGGTCTCAAACCAAAACATATTTGAAAACCTCAAATATCTACTATACAAGCATATTAAAATATATGCCACCTGACTGAGAGATCCTCCTGATGACCAGGCTCCACGTACACCTTACCGTCACGATAATAATCCAAGTACGTCCTCTCTCCACCTCGAGAGCGAACCGTACCATACATCCCCGACCTTTCATAACCAGCGCCGTTACCCAATCATTGGTAACACATAGAAATCATTTTTATATCCCAAAGTGGAGAAAACCATTTCGCAATAATAATAATCACAAGTACTTCCAAATCATAGTACTATACATCATCAATTCACACATATGATCAGCCACTATTAACTATATAACCTTTGAGCTCGTATGTCTCAAAGAAGGGTGTTAAGCAAGAGAATAAATTCTCCACCACCAAACAGATATTTAATCAACAGCAACTAATCGGTAATGTGATGAACAACAATGTCAAACACATAATACATTTCTAAATCATTTTGAAAACATCGGGTTTAGCCCTCGAAATCCTTCTTGTTTTATAAAACATTTTTATAAATCATCCTTATCCAAAGTCCGGAAAACATTTATTTTCACTTAAGAAAATCACACTTCAAAACGTTCACTAAATTGAAATGAACCCAAAAGAATCGCTAAACACCTTATACTCAAATCGTGAAGTGTTTCACAAGCTATTAACACACAAGTATTATCTACCCAACCCCATGCTAAATATAAAATCAATTATTTGCTCATAAACTGGTTGAGCACATTCCAACCAATCAATCAATCACAATAATGAACTGGTATTATCAACCCCATATAATCATATAAGTTCACTAACAATTATTGATATTAAACTAGGTCGAATCTTCAGGGATTTAACGCCCTTAACCATATCAAATCACTTGCTAATAACCCAAATATATTACCAAAATTAAATCAAGGTATGTATATTTATGATATTCCATAAAGTTGCAACTTTGTGAACCTAACATAAATGTTTTCACTCCAAACAAATTGCCATTTTTACGTTATGAACCTATTTATGAATTTTTAGCAATTATATACCATCAAATCATCCATGAATTCACCACCAAAACTCTAAGAAACATTTCAGAAAACACCTTACATGCATTCATAAGATCGAACAACATAACCCTTTAAAACGTTTAGTTTTTCTCACCATTTAAGCTCCAAAATCTCCATTGTCCGGCTTTCTCTACGAGCAATCCAATGAACACTACTACCGCTACTCGTATAGCTTTCAATCCCATTTTTATTAGCAGTTGGTGATTTTTCGGCTAATTATATATATTGGAATTGAATTAGAAACATTGTTTTTTATATATAGTTATATATATAAGGGCATTTTATTTTATTATAAATTTATACTTAACAAAATTTACCAAAATTATATATCAATGGGCTCTATTTTCTGATACGATTCTAACGGACCCAACGGCGAGTTAATCGGATTTAAAATGAGTGAGATATTAATGTTTTATGGTTACACTAATACAACTTAAAAATAAATTTAAATCATAACAAATATTATCAGGCCCAAATCCCATATCACGATTCAAGCCCAAACCCATGCTCCCTCTTCTTCATCCTCCTATTCCCTTGTGTGAAAATCCTGGAATCCAATTCGAATGTGCACCGTGTGCACATACACCGACCCAAAACTCCACCTTCCTTGGATCCGAGACCACCGACAAGATTCTGTCCTCCTCCTCGTTAGACTCCACCTCCTCGCCTCAATTCTGGTTGCCCATACCAAAATTCGATGTGATAATGTCGAGACCTGGAGCCATAAAACTCGCGTAAACCCAATAAAGTCGCATATCCCAAACTTCGAACGATCTTCACCAAACTCTGCCACAAGAAAGCTCTCTCCATCCTTGTCACAACGCCATGCTCCGCTTCACCAATCGTTGCTCGATCCACCGATGATCTGCAAACCTAATTTCCAGCCATCGAAGGTGCTGATACGGAATCGCAACAAGTTTGTATGAAAAATACTACATCTCCTGCTGATCATAACGGCATGGAAGGCGCGATCTTATTCTTTCCGGATTGAGAGATACGATTTTTCGAAGTTTACAACACAAATCTCCCATTCTCTGTAAAACTGAGATTTCTCTCTCGATACCCAATGAAATCTGGATCTGTCAATTTCTAAAAATCAGAAACAATGATCCAGACAACTTTAGCGTAGATCAGTTCAGGTAAATATGAATAGATTAAGAGTTATGGATTTTTAATTAGATGGAAATGTTATTTTTTCCATTCACTAGAATAAACAGCAGAAGAAGAAGAAGCATTTTTGAATGTGAAATACATATTGGAATTGTAGCAAGAAGGTAAGAAATACATGTGCTTATATAGGCATTAAGAAGGGTATTTTGGTCAATTAATCAAAGGACACATGACTTTCTTCATGAAGCCTTTATCATGCATTTAAACGCATAAAGGACAACTTATCGTTGATCCTTATCTTAAGTGTTAATTAATTTATTTAAATTAATAACATAATTGCAACGCTTATAAATGCAACCAGATTTTTCAACACATATAAGTGTAACCATCTTATTACTTAAGGTTTATCAAAATATAACTTATTAATATTCGATACAGAATTTTCTCATACTTCCTTTGTAAACGTACTATTTTTAATCCAAAATTCATTCCTTTTAGACTGTTCCAATTTTATTTCTGCTAAAATCCTAGTTAATTCTGATCTTTATGACATTTGGAAATTTTGAATTAGTTCCAAATTTCTCGGTCGTTATAATAACCTTGAGACATTTTTTATCCAATTCCCCACTGTCTCATGATTGTAATGTGCCATTGCCCATTTTGTTACTACAGGGCTTGAGAATTGCCATCTAGTTTGTGCTGCTATTTTTATTTTATTTTATTTGACACCGTGCATTGGATTTTTGCCCCTACTGTCTTACATCAGACTTGTATTTGTTTTATGTATCTCACGATTCATTGGCCATGCACCCAAACTGAATTGTTGTTCTTGATTGGATTGTGATTTCTTGAGATTGTTGCATTATCGCATTCTTGAACCATGAGTTTCTAACCTGTGTATACTATTGCTTTTGGACTTTGTATAGATGTGTGGATTTTCCTGAATTTATGTTGGACTTGAACCTTACTTCATGTGTATTCTGTTGCTTTCGTCATTGTTACTTTGTTGTTGAGTTGCACTTGGCCTTTGCCATTGCTGTGACCATGTTATTGGATGAACGTATATCAACTATTCCAAGCCAAGACTGTAACGTCCCATATTTTTATGGTATAATAATTATTTAAATAGTGATTTAGAGATTTGAATGGTTGTTTAATTAAATAATAATGAATATTTAATTAATATAAATAATATAATAATATATTTAATTATGAAATATTCGGAATCAAGTTGAATTCATAATATAATGTGAATCGGATTATTTAAAATATATATATTCAGTTTAGAATTGAATTATATTAACGAATTTATTTATAATGTCAGTTGAACGTATAATTTATATTCGAATTATAATCGAGCCCGTAATGGCGTGGCAGTTCATAATTTGGCGATTCAAACTTCAAATGAATATACATAATCCTTTTTAAGCCGGATTTCTGTGAAACGAAAACGTTCGGAGCTGTTGAAGTATTATTTTTTAATGGAAGAGAAAAATCTAGATTTCGTCATGTGGATTGTGAGTTGTGTCCAAATCAAATTTTCAAAAAGTCACTATGGAATTCCTTTATAATTTATAACGATTTATTTATATTATAAATGGATTTTTAATATAACTTGAATATCGATATAATCTAGGTTTTTGAAATATCGAGTTATAAACCTTGATATATTTATTTTGGAGTTATATAATATTCTATGTGAATATATATACAATAATATTTATTTATTACTATTTAATTTAATTATTTTTAAATATATTAATATTTAAATGGGTTTATGTAAAGATTTAAAAATAGCAAGTTTTGCAAACGACCTCCATTTTCGACGAAAATAATTTTGCTGGATCCGGAATATTAAATTATTGTTAGATTTCAATTTACGTGATTTTTAGAGACAGTATGTGGCCGTACGGAATTTTAATGTGAAAAACAGTCAACAATTTGACTTCAAATATACGGTGTGTGAGCAAAATGACTCGGAATTCGATGAAACAAGTTTCGTTGGGTCCGTAATGTCGAACTGTAGCTATATGTCCATTTTCGTCGAATTTGGATATGTTATGTGATCATAGGAATTTTTAAACAATAAATTGAGATTAATATTCGTTATAAACGAATAAAATAATCGATTAAAATAATATTTTCTAATCCTATAAATAGCCTAAACTATTTCTAAACCCTAAACTTTCCTTTTCACGGTCGATGATTTCTGGCGCCTCCATCTCTTAAAAAACGTGAGATCATCTTCTTCTGAAAATCCAAATAAATGATATAAATTCCTATAAATCAAAATATAGCTATATTTGGGATCCATGCAGTGAGCTCGTTATTGCAGTAGGTTTTTCTTTGAGTTCGATTGGAATTTCTGCTGTGCGAAAATGTACAGCGTGTTGTCTTCGACTTAGGGTTCGATATTGGAAAGAAATGGTGCAACGATTTGAGAATCGAAGTGCATTTTTGGTTCCAGTGTGGATTTTAGCACCTAGGTGAAATGTTTTGTGGATTTCGGTGATAAAAGTTGATGGTGGTTTACTGTAGGAAGCAAAGGAGGATGAACGACACATCTGGGAATTGGATTTCGAAATGTATGATCTTGATATGATTTGAAAGAGGATCAAACGAGATGATTTTTGATAGTTTTATTTTGAAAATCGTTGGAGTAATGAAGTTGCGAAGAAGGATGGAAGGAGCGTTACTGGTGCGTTAATTATAGGAGGATCGCAGTTTTAAGAACAGGAAGGAGAAGCGGGTGAACAGATCTAGTGGGCCGGTGGAAAGAGGGTAAGGCCCAAAGCATTTAAACCAAATTAAATTGTAAAATATATATTATATATTATACACATATTAAATTGCAATCGCGATATCTTTGTCGTACATGATCAGAATCTGGTAAAACTGGAACCGTTGGGATCGTACGGACGAGCGCTACACAATGGAACTGACTGAGAGTGAATTCTATCTTATTACAATTTATAGCGAAATAAATTGTTTGTCTAAATCAACGACAATTATCGTTATTTAATGATAACTGTCCAATGTGAGTAAATCTCACTAACTCTGTACAGTTTATATTTTTATAAATATAATCTAGTATTGATAAATGATGATATTGCTGTGTGTTGATTATTTGGTAAAATTGTTGATTTATTGGTTGAAATTGTAGATAAAGATATATATATATATATATATATATATCGTTAATCAGATATTGATTCTGTTTATTAGAATATTTCATATTGAAATGAAATCGATGTTATTTATATTGTTTAACATCTGTGAATGCAGGGAAATAGGTTGGAGGGATCCAACTGGATTCCTCAATATTTATAATACTGTTTGTTTTCATACATTGTGATATATGATGTGATATATAATATGTGATTGATTGTGGGTGTGTAGATGATGTTGATCATGGTTATATGGTATTTTAAATGCCAAAAGAAATACCGGAATGGGGAAAGGGAATTTTCAAAGTGTAAATTAAAAATAATATATTTATAAAATCAAAGAATTTTATAAAACGAATATTTATAAAATCAAAGAATTTTATAAAAGGATTATTTATATAGAAAATAAATAGAAGTACAAAAGGAATATTTATTAAGAAAGTAAATAGAATTATAAAAGGGATATTTGACGAGATATAAAAGAATTTTGAGAAGATTGTTTAAAGAGGATATAAAATAGAAATATGTTTTAACAAATAGATTGAGAAGATTAATTTATAAATAATGTTTTATAAATTAAATAAAATATTTATCATCTGATAAACAAAATATATAAGACTGAATTTATATAGAGGAGTAGGAATCAGTTTTAACACCGATATTTTAAATGAAATTTGAAAAGCATTTATAAAGGTGATTATAAATGGGATTATAAGTGTTAGAAGAATAAATTGAGATTTTATATAAATAATTCAATAATTAGAAGTATAAATAGAAATTGGATTTGGGATATTGTTTTTAAATACGAAATTAAACTGTTTTGATTGCAAAGATGAAATATTATTCACATTTAATGTGAATAAAGGATTTAGGTAAATATTTTGCAAATAAAATATTATATAGGAATTTGGGGTTGAATTAGGAATTTAAATGGAATTACTGAAATTAGAAACTGACTGAAAATTAGTTGAGTTGAATGGATTTCTGGGTATCAATCTGATGTTAGATTCGGCCTTCGGGGTTTATACTTGGGAAGTTGTTCTCTTGCTAGTTTACAGTTAGAGACTAATAGAGGTGGGAAGATATTGATGCGTGAATCAGAAATGGAAACCTTTTCCAAAGTTAATAATGTATATTTTCTAATTTTAGAAAATAAGGAATTTAGGAATATATGGAAATGACAAATGGGAAACTGGGAAATGAAATGATGATTGATCGGTAAGATTTCCACTTGGAAATACGACCGTTGTTTGTACACATGTTTTCCTTTGATAGTTAATTCACTGACTATCAAAGATTTTGACCATTTCTGTTGTCAATACGGAGAGACCGGGATCAGATATATTATTTGAAAACCACTCTGTATGGCATTAGCATTGCGAATCAAATATGATGAAGATAATTGAAGATGGAGTTATGCAAGGGTTATTCAGTAAATCCCAGGTAGAAATTGCCCAAAATGGATTTATATAATAGTACCTTCGGTCTGTCTAGTCCTAGGACAACCTATGTGGAACAATGTCTGATAGAGTATATTTAATAGATCGCATAAGTTGATCTCTTCAAATGTATTTATGTTTGGTTGCGGAGGAATTCGTTTCTCTTAGCTGTATACCCATGGTATTTTTGGGGAAATCAATTTGCGATTTGGCGGGTATGACGATGTGACATTCAAAGTAATTAAAGGTGTGATCTATACGTTGTGGCCTCTAGCCTCACAACCAGAAAATGGTATAAAATCGGGTAGGTCGCATGGCTAAGTGGTTAGCTGCCAATTAGGGTGCATTGTCACCTGATCTAGAAAAATTCCATTTACTTCTATAATCTATTTCGATGTTGTCCCTTTCAGGAAACAGTTGCTGATTCCAACTATTAATTATATTACATTCGGTACACTCAAGAGAAATGAGTGACTAGTCATGTTTAGTCTGGGTTGCAAGATGTTCTTGCTGAGCCTGGTGTATTCCTCCCTAAAGATACACTGTCGGAAGGTGGTCCCATACCTTGCCAGTTGGAATTCATTAACCAATAAGTGCCCATGGTATGTGATTTAATATTATGTATGTGGAACGTGAGATGAAAGTGTTCTGCTAGATGATTATTATATTGTGCTTGATAGACACTATTATAATATTAAAAAGAGTTTTGATATAAATATTATCATTTCTTTCAAATGGATTTTTGAAATGTTAGATTAAGTGTTTTGGATTCTCATAAGGGAAAAGTCTGTTCCGTGTTATACGGCGTGGTCTTATGAGATATCGTTTATTTTTTCAAACTATTTTAAATTATTTACTCATACCAATCCCATGACTGATCCGGAGTTTATTTTGTTTGTTTTCCCTAAATTCTTGGGTGCCCAAATTTGTACGGGCAGTCAAGTAGTCATGTTTTTACAGATATACTTGGAGAGCTGAAGCAGGAGGCTTCAGGATTATATAGCTATTATTTATTTCTGCTGTGATGTAAGTGTTATACTAAAATGACAGATTTATATTTCCAAGTTATGTTGTATACTATATTTTATTCGTTCTGCTGTGAGATTCGTGTTTACACTGATATTGTATGTTCTTCTTCTTCTATTCTAGTTTTCTATCTTATTTATCCTCATCCTCTAACTTCTTTCATTGACTATCTGGTATTTCCAATGCTTGGATAATTGACATTGAGTTTATGTCAATAACTAGGATCGCGAAATCCCCGGGTCGTTACAGTGATATCAGAGATGAAGGTTAAGCAATTACCTTGGCTCTGTGGCGTGACTCGGCAGAGATAGGGTTAGCAATACCCTAGATTGAGTTTCAGTGTATATATATGAGCACATATTTGTTATTCAATATAAATGATTTTATATTGTGGAGTTTTATTGGTTGAGTGGCTTATGAATTCTGGCCGATCAGTTTGATCCACTGTATCGGTAGGGGTTTCAAAACACTCGAGTACGATGAACCGAAACAGTATGTTTTGAAAGGAGGGTAAATGAAATAATTTTACCCAAATTAATATAAAGGATGATTAATATTTGAAGTATTATCGTATATTGGATGTGTTGGTTGTGTTATAATCAGACAAGGCTATAATTGAAATGGTTATATAAATAACCAATTAGAATTCATATAAGTGTAATATATGAAATTAGATGAATTGAATCTAAATTTAAATCAGAATTGAAATTAAAATTCCAAAAAAACATGAAAAGTGTTTGTAAATGGAATTGGATAAAATATATGCGAATTTTAAAATCCTGGGAGATTTTAAATTGTTTTACAAGCATTGATATTTCCAAATGGAAATGATTAAGAAACGGTTTTGAACAGTGATATAGTATTGAACTCACTTTGATCTCTGGGAAATAACCCTGATAGTGCTGGCCACATCATCAGTGTTCATTTTCGAGTTGTAAGTGATGGATTACTACCAAAGATATTCATTTTTAATTGTTTTGAGAAAAGCAAGTTGTTTGAATCCTGAAAAGGAAAGTTTGATTTTTTTTAAAAAATCAAAGCTGTTTAAAACTCCCAGGAAGAGATTGTTTAAAATAAAAAAATTAAATAGAAATTTGTGCAAACAAATTGAGATTAAAATAAAGTCAGTTAAGTGGTAATTGGAATTGAATTGGATTATAATGATATCGAGAAAATTGGATTTTTGACACAGGAATTTGAAATGATATTGGGTTGATGAGTTATGAGTTTGGAATGAAGAATGAAACTTGAATTTGAAATTGAATTTGGCTTAGATAAGCGAATGGTTGTGTTGGAGATAAAAGTGATTTGAGTTTGATTGGGATAACATTTGTATATGTTGAATTAGTAATAGATACGAAAGATGGAATGATATGCCCGACAAAAAGGTACAAGTTTATATTCTAATTGGGTATGAGATTTTTATGAGCCTGTTTGGCTAGCCGCTTGGCTTTTTGATTTTCTTTTGGATTGGAGACGGCCTAGGGAGGCGAGTAGTATCAATTGAGCCGTACAAAGGAGGTGCTGGCGAAATTTTTCAGAAATTTAAAGTGTTGGAAAATTTTCTGAAATTTTGAAAACTTTCGATAATAATAATTTAATAATTTAATGGGAATTGATTGGTTCAGTTGAAACTGAAGTTAAGAAGTGAACAAATAATTTCTAACCCAGTTAATAGGGTTTGTTTTCTAACTTAGCAATTTCGAGGATGAAATTATTTTATGGGGGGAAGAATGTAATGTCCCATATTTTACTGTATAATAATTAATTTATTTAATTATTTAAATAGTGATTTAGAGATTTAAATGGTTGTTTAATTAAATAATATTGAATATTTAATTAATATAAATAATATAATAATATATTTAATTCCGAAATAATCGGAATTAAGTTGAATTCACAATATAATGTGAATTGGATTATTTAAAAAAAAAATCAGTTTAGAATTGAATTATATTAATGAATTTATTTATAAATGTCAGTTGAACGTATAATTTATATTCGAATTATAATCGAGCCCGTAATAGCGCGATAGTTCGTAATTTGGTGATTTGAACTTCAAACAAATATACATAATCCGTTTTAAGCCGGATTTCTGTGAAACAAGAAACGTTCGGAGCTGATGAAGTATAATTTTCTAATGGAAGAGAAATATCGAGATTTCATCGTCTAGATTGTGAGTTGTGTCCAAATCAAATTTTCAAAAAGTCGCTATGGAATTCCTTTATAATTTATAATGAATTATTTATATTATAAATGGGTTCTTAATATAAATTGAATATCGAAATAATCTGGGTTTTCGAAATATCGAGTTATAAACCCTGATATATTTATTTAGGGATTTAAAAATAGCCAGTTTTGCAAACGTCCTCCGTTTTCGACGAAACTAATTTTGTTGGATCCGAAATATTAAATTATTGTTAGAATTCAATTTCGTGATTCTTTGAGTCAGTATGTGGCCGTACAGAACTTTAATGTGAAAAACAGTCGATAATTTGACTTCAAAAATATGTTGTGTGAGCAAACTGACTCGGAATTCGACGAAACAAGTTTCATTGGGTCCGTAATGTCGAACTGTAGCTATATGTCCATTTTCATCGAATTTGGATATGTTATGTGATCATAGGAATTTTTAAACAACAAACTGAGATAATGTTTGGTTACGAATGAATATAATAATCGATTAAAATAATATTTTCTAATCCTATAAATAGCCAAAACTATTTCTAAACCCTAAACTTATCCCTTCACGATCAATAATTTATGACGCCTCCATCTCTTAAAAAAACGTGAGATCGTCTTCTTCTGAAAATCCAAATAAATGATATAAATTCCTATAAATCAAAATACAGCTATATTTGGGATCCATGGAGTAAGCTCATTATCGCAGTAGGTTTTCTTTGAGTTCGATTGGGTTTTCTACTGAGCGAAAATGTACAGTGTGTTGTCTTCGACTTAGGGTTCGATCTTGGAAAGAAATAGTGCAGTGATTTGAGAATCGAAGTGCATTTTTGGTTCCAGTATGGATTTTAGCACCTAGGTGAAATGTTTTGTGGATTTCGGTGATAAAAGTTGACGGTGGTTTACTGTAGGAAGCAGAAGAAGGATGAACGACGAATCTGGGTATTGGATTATGAAATGTATGATTTTGATATGATTTGAAAGAGGATCAAACGAGATGATTTTCGATAGTTTTATTTTGAAAATCGATGGAGTAATGAAGTTGCGAAGGAGGATGGAAGGAGCATTACTGGTGCATTAATTATAGGAGGATCGCGGTTTTAAGAATAGGAAAAAGGAGAAGCACGTGAACGGATCTAGTAGTGGCCGATGGAAAGAGGGTAAGGCCCAAAGCATTTATACCAAATTAAATTATGAAATATATATTATATATTATACACATATTAAATTGCGATCGCGATATCTTTGTTGTACATGATCAGAATATGATGAAACTGGATCCGTTGGGATCGTACGGACGAGCGCTACGCAATGGAACTGACTAGGAGTGAATTGGAGCTCATTACAATTTATAGCGAAATAAGTTGTCTGTCTGAATCAACGACAATTATCGTTATTTAACGATAACTGTCCAATGTGAGTAAATCTCACTAACTCTGTACAGTTTATATTTTTATAAATATAATCTAGTATTGATAAATGACGATATTGCTGTGTGTTGATTGTTTGGTTGAATTGCTGATTAATTGGTTGAAATTGTAGATAACGATATATATATAAATCACTAATCAAATATTGATTCTGTTTATCGTAATATTTCATATTGAAATGAAATCGATGTTATTTATATTGTTTAACATCTGTGAATGCAGGGAAATAGGTTGGAGGGATCCAACTGGATTCCTCAATATTTATAATACTGTTTGTTTTCATACATTGTGATATATGATGTGATATATAATCTGTGATTGATTATGGGTGTGTAGGTGATGTTGATCAAGGTTATTTGGTATTTTAAATACCATAAGAAATACCGGAATGTGGAAAGGGAATTTTCAAAGTGTAAATTGAAAATAATAAATTTATAAAATCAAAGAATTTTATAAAAGGAATATTTAAAAAATCAAAGAATTTTATAAAAGGATTATTTATAGAAAATAAATAGAAGTATAAAAGGATTATTTATACAGAAAATAAATAGAAGCATAAAAGGAATATTTATTTAGAAAGTAAATAGAATTATAAAAGGGATATTTGATGAGATACTAAAGAATTATGGGAAGATTACTTAAAGTGGATATTAAATAGAAATATGTTTTAACAAATAGATTAAGAAGTTTAGTTGATAAATAGTGTTTTATAAATTAAATAAAATATTTATCATTTGATAAACAGAATATATAAGACTGAATTTATATAGAGGAGTCGGAATCAGTTTTAACACCAATATTTTAAATGAAATTTGAGCAGCATTTATAAAGGTGATTATAATTGGGATTATAAGTGTTAGAAGAATAAAATGAGATTTTATATAAATAATTCTATAATTGGAAGTATAAATAGAAATTGGATTTCGGATATTATTTTTTAAATATGAAATCAAACTGTTTTGATTGCAAAGAAGAAATATTATAAATATTTAGCGTGAATTAAGGATTTAAGTAAATATTCTGCAAATAAAATATTATAAAGGATGTGGGGTTGAATTAGGAATTTAAATGGAATTGCTGAAATTAGAAACTGACCGGAAATTAGTTGAGTTGAATGGCATTCTGGGTATCGATCTGATGTTGGTTTCGGCCTTCTGGGTTTATACTTGGGAAGTTGTTCTCTTACTAGTTTACAGTTAGAGACAAATAGAGGTGGGAAGATATTGATGTGTGAATCAGAAATGGAAACGTTTTCCAAAGTTAATAACTTATATTTTCTAATTTTAGAAAATAGGGAATTTATGAATATATGGAAATGATAAATGGGAAATTGGGAAATGAAATGATGATTGATCGGTAAGATTTTCGTTTGGAAATACGACCGTTGTTTGTACACATGTTTTCCTTTGATAGTTAAATCACCGACTATCAAAGATTTTTACCATTTCCGTTGTCAATACGGAGAGACCGGGATTAGATATATTGTCTGAAAATCACTCTGTATAGCATTAGCGTTGCGAATAAAATAAGATGAAGATAATCGAAGACGAAGTTATGCAAGGGTTGTTCAGTAAATCCTAGGTAGAAATTGCCCAAGATGGATTTACAGAATAGTACCTTCGATCTGTCCAGTCCTAGGACGACCTGTATGGAAGAATGTGTGATAGAGTATATTTAATAGATCGCGTAAGTTGATCTCTTCAAACGTATTTGCGTTTGGTGGCCGAGGAATTCTTTTCTCTTAGTTGTATACCCATGGTATTTTTTGGGAAATCAATTTGTGATTTGGCGGGTATGACGATGTTACATTCAAAGTAATTAAAGGTATGATCTATATGTTATCGCCTCTAGCCTCAAAACCGAGAAATGGTATAAAATCGAGCAGGTCACATGGCTAAGTGGTAGCTGCCAATTAGGGTGTCTTGTCACCTGATCTAGAGAAATTCCATTTACTTCTATAGTCTATTTCGATGTTGTTCCTTTTGGGAAACGGTTGCTGATACCAACCGTTGGTGATAATACATTTGGTACATTCAAGCGAAATGAGTGACTAGTCATGTTTAGCCTGCATGATGTTCTTGTTTAACCCAGTGTATTCCTCTCTAGAGATACACTGTCGGAAGGTGGTCCCATACCTTGCCATTTCGAATTCATTAACCAATAAGCGCCCACGGTTTGTGATTTTATATTATGTATGTGGAACGTGAGATGAAACCGTTCTTCTAGATGATTATTATATTGTGGTTGATAGACACTATTATAATATCAAAAAGAGTTTTGATATAAAGATTATCGTTTCTTTCAAACGGATTTTCGAAATGTTAGATCAAGTGTTTTGGATTCTCATAAGTAAAAAAACCCGTTCTGTGTTATACGGCGTGGTCTTATGAGATATCGTTTATTTTCTCAAACTGTTTTAAATTATTTACTCATACCTGTCCCATGACTGACCTGAAGTTTATTTTGTTTGTTTTCCTAAACTCTTGGGTGCCAAAATTTGTACGGGCAGTTAAGTAGTCAGGTTTTTACAGATATACTTGGAGAGAAGGAGCAGGAGGCTTTAGGATTATATAGCTATTATTTATTTCCGCTGTGATGTAAGTGTTATACTCAAATGAGAGATTTGTATTTCCAAGTTATGTTGTATAATATATTTTATTCGTTCCGCTGTGAGATTCGTGTTTACTCTGATATTGTATGTTTTTATTCTTCTTCTATTCTAATTTTCTATCTTATCTATCCTCACCCTCTAACTTCTTTCATTGATTATCCGGTATTTCCGATGCTTGAATAGTCGACATTGAGTTTATGTCGATAACCAGGATTGTGGAATCCCCGGGTCGTTATAAAGACCACTGTCACGTCCATTAAATTCCATGGCCGATCATGTTCATTTTCCTTGCTTTAAAACTATAAATTTATACACATGTTTCCATGACATTGGTTGTTCCTTTGTCACCTTATTTAACCTGTGTGTCATTATTTATTCACCTGCTACCGTTGTTCTTGTTTGTAAATGTGTATCCTGGAATTACGAGCTGCACTTGCCATTTATTGGCTTGTTGGTAACACGGTTTGAACTTGACGATGACGAAGGATGCATGAAGATTCGGGAAGATGCATGCGTGCGCAAGTCCGACAAACTTGTAAAACTTATTCTTTCAAATTTATGTATATATATATATATATATATATATTAATACTTCTCCACTGTAGAAAATACGTTAAAACGCTGATACTTTTATGAAACATATTTCATTCCAAAAATTGTATATTGTGATTCTATGTTAAATTCCATTTTAAAACCTATAAGCCATTAACAATCCGTCATTTTGAACGCTTCGAGTTGGTTTAATCACTGACTTGGGGTGATCAAAATGGCAGGTTGTTACACTTTTAAATTCGCATTAAATCCACATGACGAACAATTCCAAGTATCTTCGAAAACTATCTTTTTTAAAATTAAATTTAAAGAGAATTACCAAATTTTTCTTTAAAATTTGAGAAATCAAAATCATATTTAAATCCTAATCCCAAATTCACAATTTACTTGTAATAATTGTTTTAACAAATTCATTGAACATTCCGGTGTCGATATCAATGCAGTAACCAATTCAAATCCAAACATCCATCACAACCATGTCATCCAAATGGTAATTATTTATTTCGTTTCTTGTAATGTCTCATATTTTTGGTAGTCAAATATTTAATTTAATTTATTATTTAAAATGTTGAATTTGGAATATTAATGGATTTTAATATTGGATTCATTAATAAAACGACGATTGAATATATATATATATATATATATATTTAATTATAAATAGAGCTCGTAATGGCGCGAAAGTTCGTAATATCGAGTTTTGAACTTTAACTGGATATACATGATCCGATATAAGTTGGATTTCTGTGAAACAAGAATCGTTTGAATCTTGTTGATAATAATTTTCATATGGAAGAGAAAACTCTAGATTTTGCATTATAGATTGTAACATCCCGGATTTTTGAATAATCGAATTAACTAAAATAAAGAATAATTAATCTCAGACGTGAGAATTATGGGGAATGGGATTACGCCATTGTGTTCGTCTCGGAATTCTGGTTGAAATAGAGTCCAAGTTTGCGGGAAACGGGTACCGGATGAAGGAGTTATGGACGAACGAAGATTGGTGGCAAAAGATAGAAAAAAATAAAAAAATAAAATGCACTGGCGCACTTGGGAAGTGCGCCAGTACATATTTGCACTGGTGCACCTGCCAAGTGCACCAAGGCCGAGGCAAAAGCCTGCACAGCTTTCTGGTTCAGGCTGACCCGTATTACTGAGTCCTTTCTGACTCCTTGCTGAGTCATTAGTGCTGACTTGTCACCCTATCATGATTGAATGGTTTTGATTAACCCTAAGATCATCCGATGGCTTAAATTAATTCATAACTCTATAAAAAGACCCATAGACTCAAACCCTAAATCAGAATTAAAACTAAAACTATGGCCGTCATGCTGTTGTCTTGAACCCTAGAGCAGCCGCCACCAAATTAAAGAGGAAGAACAGCGAACCAAATCAGAAATACTCAACCCTAACAACGAATCTTCATCAAAGGAGAGCTAATTCAACTCCAGAAATCAGAATTCAGAACTAAAGACGGCTTTTGAGTTGTGAGTTCGATAATTTTAACAAGATAATTAGCAATTTAATTAGATTAAGTTATAATGCGGATTGTATGGATGTGATATGAAGTATTGATTGCATGTTGTAATTATGTTGTAGGATTGTGATTGAAATCTCTATGACGTTATATTGTGATGCTATCATTTATGATGTAAAGTTATGTTGCTATCATCCATGTTGTAATCTTATATACAATCAAATCATCATGTTTCATATGCTAGTTTGGTTATGATATGATAAACCATATGTAGGCAAGTTTGGATTTTGATTCAAACATGAATCATATACAAGTTTGGTAGAATTATATGTGACCTTACACGGTTATGACACTTAGTTTATGCGAAAGTTTAATTGAAAGTAGGCTATGACATGTGTGAGTTACATGCTAAATTCTACATGATACTTTACATGTTAGATACTAGTTTACACCATTGTTGCGATGTATAAATCACATATGTGAGTTTATGAGTTGGATATGAATCATGTTATGTTATTACCTATGCAAGTTTACCCCCTTTAGATATAGATCTATGACATATGTTGTTTATGCAAGTTTGTGGCCATTATTTCATTAAGTTCACACCTTTAGATTTGGATCCATGACATATGATTGTTTATGCAAGTTTGTGGCCATTATCTCATCAAGTTCACACCTTTAGATTTGGATCCATGAAATATGTTGTTTATGCAAGTTGTAACTTTGGCCTATGCAAGTTTTAGATGTAAAACATCATACACATATGCAAGTTCACCCCTATGTTAGATCTATGTTTTAATTATGTGTATACTGTGATGTTTTCTTTTATTCAACGAGTCAGGCTATTCGAGTCTAACGTATACTTTATGTTAAGCTAACAAACGTACAACGTGGGGTAAAGGGGATAATATTAGAAAGATTTAATTGGCATAAATGCCTTAAAAGGCATAAAATATAATTGTGGTGAAAATTGGTATGATTTTACATACCATAAATGGATGGACATAATTGAGTCAATTATGGACATCGTTAAATTTGGAATTGATTGATAATTTGAATAGGGAAAGTAATTCAAATTGGGGAATGATTAATTAGGAGTAATTAATCGTCTAAGACACGAGGTTAGGCTCTTTTGTGGAGTAAGACTGCCTGGACCCGCCCGACAAATCCAGCTGCCACAAATACCAGTCTAATGTGAGAGGTCTTAGGCATAAACTAAATACGTAACAATTGTAAAGACACGAGGTTAGGCTCTTTTGTGGTGTAAGACTACCCGGACCCGCCCAGCAAATCCAGCTGCCACAAATGCTAGTCTAATGTGAGAGGACTTTATGCGGTTACGGTCTTAATGAATTAAGAAACACTTTACCAGATAAACATGTAGTGGGACATGAGGGGGTTAAGTGGGTGCCTTGGGTGGCATGTGGAATCTAGTGGGTGCCTTGGGTGGCATTTTGAAATACGATTAGAAACACTTAACCAAAATTGAAACATGTAATTGAAACATGAATAAGATGTGGGTTAAGTGGGATGTATTAGAGGGGACCAAGCTTAGGTGGATAGCTTGTGTCAAGTAATGGGGGCCCGTTTCAACCAGTAACCCATTCGTATCTTTGTGGGCTCGATCCAAGTCAAGGACGGGACACGCATACTGGGCTTGACTGTAAGAGGCCAAACCGGGTTAGCGAGGCAACGCAAGTCCAACGGGTTCATATGCGTGTGTGGACCCAGGCTAGTAGGTAAGACGTTGTTGCATCGTGTAGGTGTAAGCCGTGCATTGTTGATTGTACCGGGTTGCCACTTTGGGGAGTGATACACCCCACTGTGGGGCCAACACGGGTATCTACGAGTTGGGGAGCCGATCGCTTGAGGGTAGTGGGTACACCTAGTGGAGATAGGGGCAGGCGGCACCCATGAAGGCAACCATGGGTGCATGAAACTACCAATTTCATTGTTAAGTCTGTAGGCGAGATCAACCTTAAGATGACTACTGGTGGTGCAGTATAACAATCATCTTATAGTGGTGGTGCAGTTTAGCAATTATCCTATAGTTTTGGTGTAGTTTAGTAATCATCCTATAATGGTTTAGGTGCGCTTTAACGATATCGTTGATCATCTTGTTTCCTTGTTTACTCTGCTATACTCAATGGTTCATGATCGTTTCCTTATTTTCCAACTTATGCCTTAGCCTAGTTACTTTGTTAATTATATTGTTAAAGTTATCGCACACGCCAGACTTTATGTCTGACCCCCTTTGTTTCCTCCTCTTTTCTCCTCCCCCCCCCCCCCCTCCAAGGTGCTCAGGTTGGAACTAGCACCAGTGGAGCTTGATTTTGGACTGCTTTTAGAAGATTTCTTGGACCGCTGAAGTAAAGTTCAGCTTCTCTTTATTTATGGCTATTTTCATGTTGGGGATTATGTCTTTCAGGTTATGTACTTTGCTTTATCAAGATGGATATGATGTACTTGACTTTGGTTTATGGTTTTTGATGATGTAACCAAACATATTTACCTTCTGCTGCAATAAATAAAGTTTTAAATTTTCAAGTACTGCTTTATATCTATCTTGTTGTGATTTTCTGTTCTATATTCACTTAGAATGCTCCATGGAAGTTAATGCATTCCCTTTGTGAGTGACATTAATGGACGTGGGGTGTTACACGTGGTATCAGAGCTGAAGGTTACCAGAACAGATATGAATTTTGAAAAACTATTTTTTTTTCAAAACAATTTCTATAAAGAAGTACTTTCGATAAGTATGTTTTAAGGAAAGTATTTTCAAGAGAAAAGTATATTTTGGAAAGCATAAACCCAAGAGCCATATATCTTTCCTTCGGTTCTTTTATATTGAATCTTTCCTTTTTCGTTTCAGCATGTCTGAAGCATCTGAGATACCAGAGGGTATTCATGTTCCCAGTTGGTTTCGTCAATATCTTGAGGCTAGGGCCGCCACCGCGGGTCCAGCAAATCCTCCTCCTCCCCCTCCTCCTCGCGTCGATACTTTTTCTAAGATATGTAAGGACTTTAGAGCAATGGGAGGAAAATCTTTTCATGGAACGGAGACATTTGTTGAAGCTCGAAACTGGCTAAAGGAGGTGGAAGAATTGTTTAGAATCTTTGAAGTGGATGATGAAAGAAAGGTCCAATTGGCTGCCTGGCTAATGAAAGATGAGGCCTCGTTTTGGTGGGAGGTCACTAATGGGGGACGTCCAGTCGATACATGGCCAGATTTTAGGCAGAGGTTTGAGGCGAAGTTTCTCTCGCGGGCTGAAGAGAATCTATACATGGAAAGGTTTTTGGCGCTGGAGCAAGGGAATCTATCAGTGAAAGAGTACGTCAACAAATTCAACCAATTGGCAAGGTTTGGCTTGGACTTGGTGAACACTCCAGAAAAGAAGGCTCTAAGATTTGTTAAGGGTTTAAACGAACCGCTTCATGGGTTAGCTATGACCCACATTCCCATGGGGCCTACCTTCGAAAGACTAGTTGACATGGCGCTCATGCATGAAGAGGAGAAGGTCACCAATGCTAATAAGGCACCCGAGAAGAAAGGGGATCAAAAGAAGTCACAACAACAACCACAGAACAAGAAAGGTGGCAAATGCAACAATGCTAAGGGGAAAAAGAGATGCTTTAACTGTGGGACACCCGACCATCTAAGCAAAGATTGTAGGAAGAAGAAGAAGACCGTTTGTTTCCACTGTAGCGAGGCGGGGCATCTTATTAAGGACTGCCCAAAGAAAGGGCAGAGGGCAGGGTCTACCTCAGGAGGACAGGTGCAAGCTCTCATGGCACCAGGGCTGGCAAGGGGACAAGTTCAGGCTCTCGTGGTCCCACCGCTGCAAGAACGAGGTAGAGCAATTTCCGTCGAAAGTTTAGTTTTTCTGTCCTGTCCGTACTTTATTTGATTCTGGCACATCACATTCGTTTATTTCTACATCATTGGTTGAAACACTGCACCTTGATACTACTCTGGTTATTGATCCCTTAGTAGTCTCAAATCCTATCGGAGGTTCGGCTCATCTTTCTATGATTTGTTGGGATTTGAGAGTGTTTATCTTAGGCGTTGAGTTTGAATGCAACGCTTTTGTTCTTGGCTTCATGGGCTACGGTTTAATTCTAGGTATGGATTGGCTAACTAGATATGGGGCCATCCTAGATTGTGAAAGAAGGGTAGTTAGATTGATGACTCATTCTGGAAAGACCCTTGATATTTCTTGTGACCCTAGAGGTCCAGTAATGCTTAGCTACCTAGAATCCCTTGACGCATCCGATGATGATTTACATTCTGTTCCCATAGTCCGTGAATATGCTGATGTCTTCGATGAGGTGAGGGGTTTACCCCCAAAACGTGATATAGACTTTCGAATATATCTAGTAGATAATGCAAAGCCGGTTGCATTACCAGTGCGCCACATGGCTCCAAGAGAGAGAAGTGAACTCAGAAAGCAAGTGAAAAAATTGCTTGAGAAGGGGTTCATCAGACGAAGTATATCGGAGTGGGGTGCTCCAGTAGTATTTGCCACGAAGGCAGATGGGTCCCTTAGACTTTGTGTGGACTATAGAGAACTTAATAAGCTTACTAAGAAGAATAGACACCCACTGCCAAGGATTGACGATCTCTTCGATCAGTTAGTTGGCGCCTCAATGTTTTCGCAGTTGGACTTAGCCACGGGTTTCCATCAGTTGAGAGTGGCTGAGGATAGCATAGACAAGACTACCTTTAGGACTCCAGACGGTTTCTTTGAGTGGCTTGTGATGCCCTTCGGTTTGGCAAACGCCCCCGCATACTTTGTTGATTTGATGAGTAGGGTGTTTAGGGAGTACCTTAATAGATTCGTGGTAGTCTTTGTGGACGACATCTTGATCTTTTCTAAAAGCGAAGAAGACCATGCCCTACATCTTAGGGATGTGTTGGAGACTCTTCGAACGTATAGCCTTAAAGCTAAATTTTCTAAATGTCACTTTTGGAGGAAGGAAGTGCGATTCTTAGGGCACGTGGTTTCCAAAGAAGGGATAGCTTTGGATCCCGCGAAGATAGTAGCCATCCAAGATTGGAAGGTTCCTAAAAATGCTACCGAGGTGAGGAGTTTCTTTGGGTTGGTCGGCTACTATAGGAAGTTCATCAAAGACTTCGCAAAATTATCAGCACCATTAACACGCTTGACAAAGAAGAACTTAGTTTTCATGTGGGACGTAGATTGTGATGATGCGTTCCAGTGTTTAAAGAGAGCTTTGACCACAGCCCCAGTCTTAGTGTTGTCGGATGGGAGTAAGCTATTTACCGTTTATACCAATGCTTATGGGACAGGACTAGGCGCAGTCTTAATGCAAGAGGGAAGGGTAATAGCCTATGGTGGAAGGCAATTGAGAGTACATGAGAGAAATTACCCTACACATGACCTTGAGTTAGCCGCTATTGTCTTCGCGCTTAAGTCTTGGCGTCATTATCTTCTTAGCGAAAAATTTGAATTATTCACTGACCACAAATCGCTAAAATACTTATTCTCCCAGAAGGACTTGAACTTAAGGCAGCAAAGGTGGATGGAATTCTTAGCATCCTACGACTTCGAGATAGCATATACCCCTGGCAAGGGTAACGTGGTGGCAGACGCCTTAAGTAGAAAAAGGTTGTCCTTGAGTCCGTTGTTTGTTGAGTGGCGAAGCTTAGAGTTCATCTCTACGTTTGACTTTAAACCTTCCGTTGACTTTGTTCCCGGTTTGCTAGCATCCTTAGAGGTCAGACCTACGCTTTTGGGACGGATTGGCGAGGCACAGCGAGACGACCCACAGTTGGATGAGTTAGTAGAAAAGCTCAAAAGAGGGAGTCATCAATCCATCTCCGTAGGTATACCCTAGATGATAAGGGTTGGTTACGTAGGGACGGTAGACTTTGTGTACCAAAAGACGATGACCTAAGGAAGACCATTCTTGATGATGCACATCGTTCGAAGATGACCATCCATCCCGGCGGGGACAAGATGTACATGGACATGAGACGAGTTTACTTTTGGGCCGGTATAAAGAAGGACGTGGCCGAGTTTGTCGCTAGATGCTTGGTGTGCCAACAAGTAAAAGCAGAGCAAAAGAAGCCCAGTGGATTACTTCACCCATTGGAGGTCCCACAATGGAAGTGGGAAAGTGTTTCGATGGACTTTGTTGACGGGTTACCGAGATCGAGGAAGGGTAATACGGGGATTTGGGTCGTGGTAGACAGACTTACTAAGAGCGCCCATTTCATTCCCGTAAAGAGTAAGAGGACCGCTCCATGGTTAGCCTCTGTATACATTAGAGAGATAGTTCATTTGCACGGTGTTCCTTCTAGCATAGTGAGCGACCGCGATCCTATTTTTACTAGCGAATTTTGGAAGAGCTTGCAAGAGGCGGTAGGGACTCAGTTATGTTTGAGCACTGCATATCATCCTCAAACGGACGGCCAGACCGAGAGGGTGAATCGTATTCTAGAGGACTTATTGAGGTTGTGTATCTTAGATTTCGGAGGTACATGGGAGGAATATCTTCCGTTGGGAGAATTCGCATATAATAACAGCTTTCAGTCTAGTATTGGCATGGCACCGTTCGAGGCTCTTTATGGACGGTCGTGTCGTTCGCCTACATGTTGGTGGGAGTATACAGACAAGATCTTGCTTGGACACGATATGATTAGAGAGACTTCGGAGAAGATCGATTTGATTCGAAGGAGGATGAAGACGGCACAAGATAGGCAGAAATCTTATGCGGACAAGAGGAGGTCAGATCTTGAGTTTGATGTTGGGGACATGGTCTTTGTCAAGGTGTCTCCATTACAGAACGTCGTACGCTTTGGGTCCGTTGGGAAGTTGGCACCAAGGTTCGTAGGGTCGTTTCCTATTAAGGAAGGGATTGGGCAGATGGCGTATAGAGTGGAATTGCCCGAGAGACTTAGTGGCGTACATGACATATTCCATGTGTCACATTTGAGGAAGTGCTTGCACAAGACCGTGGAAGTGGTAGAGCCGAGCTTGCTTAGAAAGGTGGAGATCGAGCGTGATGCGACGATCCGACGAGTTCCTACGTGCATTCTTGGGTCGGAGATTAAGAAGTTGAGGATTCGAGAGGTCAAACTAGTCAAGGTTCAATGGGGAGATGATGAAGCAACGCTACTTGGGAGACGGAAGCGAAGATGTGTTCACTGTACCCTTTTCTTTTCGAGGGTATATCTTTTAATTTCTCCTTTATCGCTTACCTTGTACTTATCTTATCTTTAGTATGTCCTCTTGCTAGTATCTTTGACCTTTAGATAGGGTAGTCCTACGGTTGAAACATGTGTTTGAGACATGTTATGTATGATGGATGCATGTGGATGCAAGTGGTTGCTAGTGGTTGCTCGTGGATGCATATACACACACTTTAGGCACTAGATCGGCTCAGTCACTTCATATTGCATATTGCATATAAATGGGTGTACATATTTAAATAATGGATGTATAATGGTTATACCATCATATGGATGTTGCATTTTGGTGAATGGTTGTGCACACATGTAGAAATAATATGTATCGATAAGGTCCTTTCGCATACATAATGGATGCATGGCACTATCATGGTTTGCATTAAGGAGGTCAACTGAATCAGTAGACTGTCTGATTTTGCATTAGATAAGGAACATATACACAAACTTCTTGCATATGTTCATACAACATTAGAAATTTTATAAGGACAATGTATGCCCGTGTTTGATGGTTGAGTAGATGGTTGTTTGGATGGTAGGATATGCATTCTCCTTGACTTGTAGATTTCGGGGACGAAATCCTTTAAGGAGGGGAGAATGTAACACCCCGGATTTTTGAATAATCGAATTAACTAAAATAAAGAATAATTAATCTCAGACGTGAGAATTATGGGGAATGGGGTTGTGCCATTGTATTCGTCTCAGAATTCTGGTTGAAATAGAGTCCGAGTTTGCGGGAAACGGGTACCGGATGAAGGAGTTATGGACGAATGAAGATTGGTAGCAAAAGATAGAAAAAAAATAAAATGCACTGGCGCACTTGGGAAGTGCGCCAGTACATATTTGCATTGGCACACCTTCCAAGTGCGCCCAGGCCGAGGCAAAAGCCTGCACAGCTTTCTGGTTCAGGCCGACCCGTATTGCTGAGTCCTTTCTGACTCCTTGCTGAGTCATTAGGGCTGACTTGTCACCCTATCATGATTGAATTGTTTTGATTAACCCTAAGATCATCCGACGGCTTAAATTAATTCATAACTCTATAAAAAGACTCATAGACTCAAACCCTAAAACAGAATTAAAACTAAAACTATGGTCGTCATGTTGTTGTCTTGAACCCTAGAGCAGCCGCCACTAAATTAAAGAGGAAGAACATCGAACCAAATCAGAACTACTCAACCCTAATAGCGAATCTTCATCAAAGGAGAGCTAATTCAACTCCAGAAATCAGAATTCAGAACTCAAGACTGCTTTGGAGTTGTGAGTTCGATAGTTTTAACAAGATAATTAGTAATTTAATTAGATTAAGTTATAATGCGGATTGTATGGATGTGATATGAAGTATTGATTGCATGTTGTAATTATGTTGTAGGATTGTGATTGAAATCTCTATGACGTTATGTTGTGATTCTATCATTTATGATGTAAAGTTATGTTGCTATCATCCATGTTGTAATCTTATATACAATCAAATCATCATGTTTCATATGCTAGTTTGGTTATGATATGATAAACCATATGTAGGAAAGTTTGGATTTTGATTCAAACATGAATCATATACAAGTTGGGTAGAATTATATGTGACCTTACATGGTTATGACACTTAGTTTATGTGAAAGTTTAATTGAAAGTAGGCTATGACATGTGTGAGTTATATGCTAAATTCTACATGATACTTTACATGTTAGATACTAGTTTACACCATTGTTGCGATGTATAAATCACATATGTGAGTTTATGAGTTGGATATAAATCTTGTTATGTTATTACCTATGCAAGTTTACCCCCTTTAGATATAGATCTATGACATATGTTGTTTATGCAAGTTTGTGGCCATTATTTCATCAAGTTCACACCTTTAGATTTGGATCCATGACATATGATTGTTTATGCAAGTTTGGGGCCAATATCTCATCAAGTTCACACCTTTAGATTTGGATCCATGAAATATGTTGTTTATGAAAGTTGTAACTTTGGCCTATGCAAGTTTTAGATGTCGAACATCATTCACCTATGCAAGTTCACCCCTATGTTAGATGTATGTTTTAATTATGTGTATATTGTGATGTTTTCTTTTATTCCATGAGTTAGACTATTCGAGTCTAACGTATATTTTACGTTAATCGAACAAACGTACAACGTGGGGTAAAGGGGATAATATTAAAAATATTTAATTGGCATAAATGCCTTAAAAGGCATAAAATATAATTGTGGTGAAAATTGGTATGATTTTACATGCCATAAAAGGATGGACATAATTGAGTCAATTATGGACATCGTTAAATTTGGAATTGATATATAATTTGAATAGGGAAAGTATCAAATTGGGGAATGATTAATTAGGAGTAATTAATCGTCTAAGACACGAGGTTAGGCTCTTTTGTGGTGTAAGACTGCCCGGACCCGCCCGGCAAATCCAGCTGCCACAAATGCCAGTCTAATGTGAGAGGTCTTAGGCATAAACTAAAGACGTAACAATTGTAAAGACACGAGGTTAGGCTCTTTTGTGGTTTAAGACTGCTCGGATGAGACGACCCGATTTCCCGTTCTCACGGAAACAAGGTTATCTTTTGGAATATAACACAGAAACATATAATAGCAGAACAGAATTAAATAAATACACCAGAATGAACAACAAAATATACTGGATAAAAGTAATCATCAGAGTTACACAGTATACAGGATCTTACTTAGTACAAATACAGTTCAGCTATACATAAATGTCTACAGCGGAAATAAACAAAATATGTACAATAGGAGCTGAACAGCATAAAAAGAAATAAATGATAGAATCCATCTTCAGCTCCAGCTATCCAGAAAAAGAACCAGCTAAACCTGAATACAAGGCTGCCCGTGTAGAAAAAGGGGCACCCGAGTTTGAGAGTGAAACAAACTACGAGTCAGTCATGGGACTGGTATGAGAAATCCACTCAACACATATATATAATTGGCTAATCACAGGACCTCGCCACTTTCGTGGAACGGGTTTACTCCATTGGATTGCCAGTGCTTTAAAACAAATCTTTCTTTTAAACATCGCTATGCTTTTTATAAAAATGAAACCGTTATAAGACTCAGTTCCCATCACACAATGCAACGCAAACCGGAGGATAGAGTTTTTTCCTTATAACGGCCAAGATATGCTTGATACGAATAAAACAAAGGCATTTGATATTATTGCTAGTGTTTATATGTTTGAAAACAATTTCAAATCATAACTATCAATCATAGACGACATGAGCGTCCCATGCCACTATGTCGCCAAATGTATATATACAATCTAAACCGCATCGTCACGTATTTGGAAATTGGATTTCCGTCATGAACCAAGGCAAAAGATAGTCCTTACCGAATTCGAGACTGCCTAGCCCGAGTCTCAGGATCAGAACGCATCGATCCTTGGATCGTCAGGGCCGGTCCACACGGAGTGGATTAAAAATGCCTGAGCACTACGTTTCGCCGCCCTTTGGGGCGTAAGCGAGCCAACAAGTGACTCCATCGGACCCGGATCGTCCGATCTAACCGAGGCGCCTCGCAACAGCAACAACCACATAAGTCAAACTCGTCAGGGCGTGTAAAACCACTGACGCCACTTTTAGCTAGGAGGAAACGTAGGCCCTCCCTGAGGTCCGTTCTCCCGTTTTAGGTTCATACCGGGGTGTGAGGCTCGCGAATTTACGTTATACACAAAGCTTCGCCACACAGGCGGTGCTTTGATCATCACCACAAGACTTTGCTTTTCAACAGAAGCCCTGATCACTGCATCTTAGCATGCCACACGGAATAAATCCTATGTCAGACACACAGTCCATTTACAAGTCCGTTCTGGGTCTGAACGAAACCGGAGGCACTAAATACCTCGCAAACCCTTCGATCAACACGTACGTCTGAACGATCACCACTCATTATCCATATTTCGGGATGCCTCCCAATCAGGACCTCGGTTACCATCCAAACGAGGTGAAGATCTCCGGTCTTCGACCATCGTCTTCATCTTCGAATTTCAATCGTCGGTCGATTATTCGAAATGAGAATTAACTCGGCCTTTCCAAATAATTCACGTATATTTAGAATTTCAAATCGATTTATTTCAATGGTTAAATTATTCGACAACACTGGTTTTGTCCTTTAATGTAATTTTCACACCAAGCACATTCAACCATCAAACATCACATAAATCAAGCAAATTCAGTTTATTTCCATTCCATATCGCTTATGGTATTTTATAACTATTTATCGCTATTTTTATTTATTTTAAAATAGCCATTTTATTCAAAACGACGCTTCGGGCCATAAGGCGGCCGTGGCGCTGTTTTTCTTCAGATTTGATTTACACATATCTGAAAATCTAACCGTTGGATCTTCACAAAATTTGCATCATTAGAAAGGTCTTTTCAAAACGAACCCAACGGTTCCAGTTTCGGGAAAATCCGACGGTCGGATCTCCCGGTACAATCGTTTGAAATTTCGATTTCAAAATACGAACTGCAGCGTCGTTATTCGATTTAATATAATTCTATTTATATTTATATATAAATAAAATCGATTCTGGCGCTGTTTTTCTTCAAATTTGAATTAAACATTCCAGACAATCCAACCGTTGGATTTTTACAAGGTTGGTGCCGTTGGAAAGATTATTCCAAGGCGAACCCGACGGTTGAGGTTTCGGGAAAATCCAATGGTCGGATTTCCCGTACTAGTCGTTTGAAATCACGGTTTCAAAATACGAACTGCACGGCCTCGTTTCGTTTTAATTTTATTTATATTTATATAGTTATATAAATATAGTTCATTCAATGATTTCTATATCGTTTTCACTTCAAAAAATTTTCTAACACCTTAAATTTTGGAAAAATTTCGCCATAACCTCCCCTGCACCGGGAGCGTCGGGAAATCGCAAATAGCGTCCCGGTCCTTCTAATCTCAAAAAGAAAAAGAAAAAGCCAAGCGGCTAGCCAATCAGGCTCAAAATCATCACCCAAACAAATCAGTAAATGTGTACCTATTTGTCGGGCACAAAATTTTATTCCTCTTCTCTAGCCCCTTTGCTATAACCTGTTCAATGAATATGCATGTACATATATATACAGTTCATATCATTTTTCATTTTCTATTCAACTTCATATTTGATTTCTATTTGGTTTAAAAACTCCATTCATTCTAACGTTACATAAATAGGTGCAAATCATTTCATTAGCTAATTAATGAATATTTCAACTCATATATGTTTATTTTGAACAAGTGGCTATTTTTAACACTTCATATTTTAACGATTTATGCATACAATAAAAATGTGATTTTTATTGTAAAACAACTCATTTCAAAACACTATTTTTTTCTATATAGTTCATGTAGGTGATAAAATAGAATTTTTATCATAAAACAATTTATTTCAAAATATGAATACCATTCAACACATGAATTTCTAAACAACGAATGAATATCAATTCAACACATGAATGTTTTCAATAGTTTTTAGATATAGATAAAAAAATGTGATTTTTATTATCTAACAGTTTATTTCAAAATATGAATACCATTCAACACATGAATTTCTAAACAACGAATGAATATCAATTCAACACATGAATGTTTTCAATAGTTTTTAGATATAGATAAAAATGTGATTTTTATTATCGAGCAATTTATTTCAAAATATGAATACCATTCAACACATGAATTTCTAAACAACGAATGAATATCAATTCAACACATGAATGTTTTCAATAGTTTTTAGATATAGATAAAAATGTGATTTTTATTATCGAGCAATTTATTTCAAAATATGAATACCATTCAACACATGAATTTCTAAACAACGAATGAATATCAATTCAACACATGAATGTTTTCAATAGTTTTTAGATATAGATAAAAATGTGATTTTTATTATCGAGCAATTTATTTCAAAATATGAATACCATTCAACACATGAATTTCTAAACAACGAATGAATATCAATTCAACACATGAATGTTTTCAATAGTTTTTAGATATAGATAAAAATGTGATTTTTATTATCGAGCAATTTATTTCAAAATATGAATACCATTCAACACATGAATTTCTAAACAACGAATGAATATCAATTCAACACATGAATGTTTTCTATATAAGGAATAAATATAGTTTAAGCATATGAAAATAATTCAAACACACAAATATTATTCAAAATTTCGGCAGCATAACGGCAGGGTAGTTACACCGGCACCGTCCCTAGTACGGCTCCTCGCTCTACCTTAAAACCTCGCGGTTTTTGACAATGGGAATCATGCATCTAGTTCGCACGCAGGCGGCATGTATATATATTTATTTCAATTCCACAAACTAATCCTATGTGGTTTCAACCAAGAATTTCACAACCACCAATGGGTATTTTTCAACCACAATCAACCAATATCAATCACAAACAATCCCAAACAACTATTCGCTATCAATCAAATTTCCACAACAATTTCAACCAATAAATATCGTCCATGGTTTGTGGACGAGGGGCGTATATATATATATATATATTTATATATAGCAATTCACTTTTACTTCACACATATATATATAAATTTTTAAATCAGAAATCTCACCAATAGCTATCCAGCTGCACGACACTTCTTAATAGAAATCTTCGCCTATTTGTCGCTTTCACCCGTATTCTCTGCATATGTAAAAATAGAATTTTTACTATGCTATTCAATATATAAAAATCGAATTTTTCCTTTTGCTTTCAACATATAAAAATATGATTTTTCCTTTTGCTTTCGACATATAAAAATATGATTTTTCCTTTTGCTTTCGACATATAAGAATATGATTTTTCCTTTTGCTTTCGACATATAAGAATATGATTTTTCCTTTTGCTTTCAACATATAAGAATATGATTTTTCCTTTTGCTTTCGACATATAAAAATATGATTTTTCCTTTTGCTTTCGACATATAGAAATATGATTTTTCCTTTTGCTTTCGACATATAAGAATATGATTTTTCCTTTTGCTTTCGACATATAAGAATATGATTTTTCCTTTTGCTTTCGACATATAAGAATATGATTTTTCCTTTTGCTTTCGACATATAAAAATATGATTTTTCCTTTTGCTTTCGACATATAAAAATATGATTTTTCCTTTTGCTTTCGACATATAAGAATATGATTTTTCCTTTTAACTTTCAAATCAGTTTTAATTTCTTTTATAAAAATTCAGTTCTAAAAATTCTTTTTCAAAACAGTTTTATACTTTCTTTTTTTTAAAAAAAAAACCAGTTTTAAACCTTTAAAGATTTCAGTTTTAAATAAATAAAAAAAACAGTTTTAAAATTATTTTATAAATCTCAGTTTTCCAGAATTCAAAAATAAATAAAATAAAAAAAAATAAAAATGAAAATACTTACCGATGAAAGGGGGGTCTGCAGATCGTCGGAGGCTTCGAGGCTCGAACGGGGAGGTGGGGCTCGGCGCTCGAACGGGGAGGTGGGTCGTGGGTGTCGCGATGCCTAAGGGGGATCGGGAGGCGATGGCGTGACTTCGGGGTTTCAGCGAGGCGGCGATGGGCTCGGGGCGTCGATCGCCTGCTTAGGGCTTTAGGGTTTTTTTTTTTTTTTTTTTTATTTTCTTCTGTTTGTATCGAATTGAAAAAGGGGGGGGGGGCCAGCGGGAGATAAGGGAGGGAGGGAAGAGTTAAAAAATATTTTTTTTTTTTTTTTTTTATATTTTATTATTTAAATTTGCAAAAGGGTTGACTTTTACACACGACCTCGAAACGAGGCCCACCGCCTGTCGCCCATAGCGTTTCACCCCCATTCCGAACACAATGGGATATGTATCGCAAGCTGATTTGATCGTTATAGTCAGTTTCCTTTTGAATTTTCATTTAAATCATTATATTGAATTTTATACGCACATTTCAAATTACCGGGGTCACATACTAACTAGAAAAATTCCAGAAAAATATTTTCTAGCTTCGTATTGACGATACGGTCCTAACAAAACTAGTTTCGTCGAATTCTGAGACCGTTTGAAAAAAAATGGCCAATTTCCATTCGATTAAAATCGACAGAAACTGGTCAAACGCGTTTTCTTTTGCCACGCTCACATATTGATTCGAAAAATTATGAAATTTGAAACCTAACAATAACTTGACACTGCGGACCTAACAAAAGTGGTTTCGTCGAAATCCGAGGTCATCTGCAAAATGTCCATTTTTAAGGGCCTGAATTCCATAGCGACTATTCAGAATTTTCAACTGGACATATCTTTTGATTCCCGCTATCAAATTTCGATTGGTCAGATTCGTTAGAAAGATATCATCAATTAGACTCTAACGTTTTCGGTTTCACTAACATCCGGATTGTTTTGCATTCGGTATATTCAATTGAAGTTTGAAATCGAATTATCGAACTACCGCGCCATTTTCAATTCTATATATAATTATAATTAATTATATTGGTTTTCAAATGTCGATTTAAACTCATTTTCATCGCCATTATTTAAAATATTTATTTTAAATATTTAAAATCCATTATTTTAGCCAATTTAAAATTTTTAAATTGGTTCAGATTTTCTGGGTCGTTACAATCTCCCCCACTTAAAACTTTTCGTCCCCGAAAAGGAATTAAGTCGAAAGTGGTTTGATAAATCTACGATCACACATCAAATTTTATATAGAAAACATTCAGAGTATAGAATAAATAGTGCACATCCATGAAAATGAAATAACAACTGAATAGAGAATTGAATGGTAGTGCAAAGTAGGGTAAATGTACCTTGCACCGGAGTCAATCAGAGATATCAACTCGGCATCTAGGATAAGCTTTCTGAATGCCCTCCTCAGTTTCCCAAGTACAATCTCGTGGATCTCCACTCCATTGCACTTTGACTAAGTGAACCTTCTTGTTTCTCAGCTCTTTGGTTTCTTTGCCGATAATCTTTAGCGGCTCTCGCCTCACAGCTAATTCTGGAGTAATTTCAATATCCTGCTGAGCTGCTTCTTCTACAATCAAGTCTGGATCATGAACGTGCTTTCGAAGTTGAGATATATGAAATACATCATGAATTCCAGGCAACCAGTCAGGCAGTTTGACCCTATAAGCGAGAGTTCCAATCCGTTCCAGAATAGGAAACGGACCAATGAATTTGGGTGCTAACTTTCCAGTTTTACCGAACCTGATAACTCCTCTCATCGGCGATACTTTCAAATATACATAGTCGCCAACTTCAAAGGATATATCTCTCCTTCTTCTATCGGCATAGCTCTTTTGTCGGCTTTGAGCGGCGAGTAATCTCTTCTTAATAAAATCGACTTTGTCGGCAGCTTCTCGAATCATATCAGGACCCAACACAAGTCTATTTCCAGGCTCGACCCAACAAGCAGGAGATCGGCACGGTCTACCATACAATGCTTCGAATGGCGACATTGTCAGACTCGCCTGGTAGCTGTTGTTATAAGAGAATTCAGCCAAATGCAGATGGTCTTCCCATGATCCACCGAAATCTATAACACAAGCCCGCAATAGGTCTTCCAGAATGCGATTCACCCTCTCAGTCTGACCGTCTGTCTGAGGATGATAAGCGGTGCTTAGGTTTAACTTCGTTCCCAGCTCGACTTGAAATGCTTCCCAGAATTTGCTAGTGAATATTGTATCCCTATCACTGACTATACTGAGTGGCACTCCATGTAGTCTAACTATTTCCCTGACGTATATCTGCGCCAGACTCTGAGCTGTTCTGTTTGATCTGACAGGTATAAAATGGGCGGTCTTCGTGAAACGATCTACGATCACCCAAATACTGTCATTCCCTTTTCTTGTTCTGGGCAGACCATCGATGAAATCCATCGAAATATGTTCCCACTTCCAACCAGGAACTTCTAGTGGTTGTAACAATCCAGCCAATTTCTGTTGGTCACTTTTGACTAGCTGGCAAGTAGGGCATCGACTAACATATATTGAGATGTCTCTTTTTAACGACTTCCACCAGAATGTGCGTTTGATATCGTTATACATTTTATTCACACCCGGATGGATACTGAGCTTAGATTTGTGACATTCATCAAGCACCTCTCTTCTTAATTCAGGAATATCTGGAACGCAAATTCGCCCTTCTAACCTCAGAATCCCTTCGCTGTCTAGCTGGAAATCCGAAGCATTGCCTTCGCGAATTCGCCGACTTATCCCTTTGATAAATTGGTCGTTTTCTTGGAGAGCCGATATCTTATCAATCAACGAAGTCGCAATGATGAAACTAGCGATCATCTCATTCTTTCGGCTTAACGCATCAGCCACGACATTGGCTTTCCCTGGAGTATATATAATTTCAAAGTCATATGCTGCAAGAAACTCCAGCCAACGTTGCTGCCTCAAATTCAAGTCCTTCTGAGTGAACAGATACTTTAACGACTGGTGATCTGTAAATAGTTCGAATCTCTCACCGAGAAGATAGTGTCTCCAGATTTTCAAAGAGAATATGATAGCCAATAACTCAAGATCATGAGTTACATAGTTTTTCTCGTGTGGCTTAAGTTGACGGCTAGCATAAGCAATTACTTGGCCTCTTTGCATTAACACTGCGCCAAGGCCTTCTCTAGAAGCATCAGTCCATACTTTTAAATCTTGGTTGCCATCGATGATGGTTAGCACTGGAGCAGTTGTTAATCTTAACTTTAGCTCTTCGAAAGCCTCCTCACTTTCTTGAGTCCATTTGAACTTAGAATGCTTCTTTGTAAGCTTTGTTAAATGACCAGATATCTTCGAAAAGTTTTTAACGAACTTCCGGTAATAGCTAGCCAATCCGAGAAAACTACGGACTTCAGTGGGAGTACTAGGCTGTTTCCAATTTTGAATAGCTGTGATTTTACTTGGATCCACAGCGATTCCTTCTTTCGATACTACATGGCCCAGAAATTTCACTTCATCTTGCCAGAATATACATTTGGAAAACTTGGCTTTCAATACATTCCTTCTGAGGATTTCTAGAACCTGTTCCAGATGCTTTTCATGTTCGGCCTTTGATTTAGAGAAGATTAGAATATCATCAATAAAAACCAGAACAAATTTATTCAAAACCCCTCTGAACACTCTATTCATTAGATCGACGAAATAAGCGGGAGCGTTACATAAGCCGAACGGCATTACTAACCACTCGTAGAATAAGTCGGGGCCTCTGAATGCTGTCATTGGAACACACTCTTCGGCAATTCGAAGTTGATGGAAACCTGTAGCTAGGTCCATCCTTGAGAATACTTGTGCTCCATTTAATCGATCCAACAGATCATCAATCCGCGGCAATGGATATTTGTTCTTTATGGTCTGCTTGTTCAAATCACGATAATCCACACATAGCCGTAGAGTACCGTCAGATTTTGGGACAAATACTACTGCTGCACCCCAATCAGAGAAACTAGGTCTGATTAGACCCTTCCATACTAGCTGTCGTGTTTGATTGTCTAATTCCTCCTTCTCTTTCAAGGACATTCTTCGAATAGCGTGAACTACCGGCCTTGCATTGGGAACTAAAGCAATCTTGAAATCTATTTCTCTTTGCGGAGGTAAGCGAACAACTTCTTCGAACACATCCGCATAGTTCTTGACGACAGGAATGTCTTTGATGAGGTCAGGAATATTTTCCGTGACTTCAGGGACATTTTCTATTTGGGACGGAGAAACATTCAAAGCTGCCCAGAAGTCTTTTCTATTAGCACTCTGACCTTCACAGGGAATGGTTATATAATCGCCTGATTTAATCCTTGCCTTTACGACTCTATCGGCGCATTTAACTTCAGCTTCATATTTGGTCAACCAGTCCAACCCCAAGATAAGATCAAACTCTTTAAAATTCATGACGACTGCGATGGTAGGAAACCGATAACGAGAGAAAGAAACCGGCACTCCACAAACCCAACTGAGATCAATGGAACCCCCAACCGGATTCTGGACAGTCATTGGTTCCTTGAGCTTTTTCAAATTCAAATCCAGTTTCTTAGCTGCATCTTTGGCAATGAAGCTTCTTGACGCGCCTGTATCAAACAGTACTTTAACCGGGATGTCTTTGATAGTTAGCGTGCCTTCTAAAACATCTGGTCTTTCTTGGCTAGCTGAGGGCCCAGACGCTTCTGCTACTTCATTTATGTGTACTGTTTTGGACTTCTTAAATTGCCTGCAATCCTTTTCAAGATGGCCAATCCGATGACATTGACAACATTTTCTATTCTCTCGAAACTGGTTATCGGGTTTAGACCCCTTCTTTCGTTTCTTCGAGGTTTTACACTTCCTGGTCAGATGCCCCTGTTTATTGCAGTTAGAGCATGTGGCAGTCGATGCCCGCTCTTTTTCAGATTTAGCCTTTTTTCGATTTGCTTTGGGCTTCTTGCTGACCCCTAACGTTGTTATGGCCTCCGGACGATCAGTTTCTGACTCTGTTTTATCACTAGAACTGACTTCTTCTTCTTCGCATAACATTCCTTTCTTATGGAGATCTTCATATTGATAAGCCATATAAATCATTTCCGAAAAAGGAAGCTTCACATGCCCCAATACTTTATTCTGATATTTCCTTTGAAGCCCGTGAATAAATCTCATATTTTTCCTCTTCGGATTTTGAATTAGATGAGGAGCGAAGTGAGCAAGTTCATTGAATTTCTTATGATATTCGGGAATGGTCATATCACCTTGTATTAGATAAGAAAATTCATCACATAATCTCTCGGTTACTTCGGGAGGAGTAAATCTTTCTAGGAAAATCACTTTGAATCTGTCCCAGGTGATATCACCTTCTGGATTATCTTTGATGATTGTTTCCCACCAGATTAAAGCTTCTTCTTTGAGCGCCCAAGATGCTACTAACCGTTTCTGGTCATCTCTCAGCTGGATATGCTCAAAGATTCTTTCGACAGAACTCAACCAAGCTTGAGTTTGAATAATAGATTCATTGCCCGAGAATTGCGCTCCGTTCAGATTTCGATATTTCTTTAATAGAGCCTCTAGATCGGGTTCTGTATTCCTTCTGTTTCTGGCACTCATTTTTCTAGTACTTCTGCAATTAGCAGATCAAGTGTCAGGTCACAGAAAAGGTAGTTTAAAATATAGAAACACATACTTCAATGTAAATGTGTCTATCGAGGTGTAATCATTCTGCTTTACTCATACTAGGATATTGCTGATCCTATCTGTATTGAGTTACCCGTCCTAGAACACTACTGGTTCTATTTCTGACGAGTTCGTTCAAATGTTATATTCCAGAACTAAGCTTAACCAAAGCTCTGATACCACGTTGAGACGACCCGATTTCCCGTTCTCACGGAAACAAGGTTATCTTTTGGAATATAACACAGAAACATATAATAGCAGAACAGAATTAAATAAATACACCAGAATGAACAACAAAATATACTGGATAAAAGTAATCATCAGAGTTACACAGTATACAGGATCTTACTTAGTACAAATACAGTTCAGCTATACATAAATGTCTACAGCGGAAATAAACAAAATATGTACAATAGGAGCTGAACAGCATAAAAAGAAATAAATGATAGAATCCATCTTCAGCTCCAGCTATCCAGAAAAAGAACCAGCTAAACCTGAATACAAGGCTGCCCGTGTAGAAAAAGGGGCACCCGAGTTTGAGAGTGAAACAAACTACGAGTCAGTCATGGGACTGGTATGAGAAATCCACTCAACACATATATATAATTGGCTAATCACAGGACCTCGCCACTTTCGTGGAACGGGTTTACTCCATTGGATTGCCAGTGCTTTAAAACAAATCTTTCTTTTAAACATCGCTATGCTTTTTATAAAAATGAAACCGTTATAAGACTCAGTTCCCATCACACAATGCAACGCAAACCGGAGGATAGAGTTTTTTCCTTATAACGGCCAAGATATGCTTGATACGAATAAAACAAAGGCATTTGATATTATTGCTAGTGTTTATATGTTTGAAAACAATTTCAAATCATAACTATCAATCATAGACGACATGAGCGTCCCATGCCACTATGTCGCCAAATGTATATATACAATCTAAACCGCATCGTCACGTATTTGGAAATTGGATTTCCGTCATGAACCAAGGCAAAAGATAGTCCTTACCGAATTCGAGACTGCCTAGCCCGAGTCTCAGGATCAGAACGCATCGATCCTTGGATCGTCAGGGCCGGTCCACACGGAGTGGATTAAAAATGCCTGAGCACTACGTTTCGCCGCCCTTTGGGGCGTAAGCGAGCCAACAAGTGACTCCATCGGACCCGGATCGTCCGATCTAACCGAGGCGCCTCGCAACAGCAACAACCACATAAGTCAAACTCGTCAGGGCGTGTAAAACCACTGACGCCACTTTTAGCTAGGAGGAAACGTAGGCCCTCCCTGAGGTCCGTTCTCCCGTTTTAGGTTCATACCGGGGTGTGAGGCTCGCGAATTTACGTTATACACAAAGCTTCGCCACACAGGCGGTGCTTTGATCATCACCACAAGACTTTGCTTTTCAACAGAAGCCCTGATCACTGCATCTTAGCATGCCACACGGAATAAATCCTATGTCAGACACACAGTCCATTTACAAGTCCGTTCTGGGTCTGAACGAAACCGGAGGCACTAAATACCTCGCAAACCCTTCGATCAACACGTACGTCTGAACGATCACCACTCATTATCCATATTTCGGGATGCCTCCCAATCAGGACCTCGGTTACCATCCAAACGAGGTGAAGATCTCCGGTCTTCGACCATCGTCTTCATCTTCGAATTTCAATCGTCGGTCGATTATTCGAAATGAGAATTAACTCGGCCTTTCCAAATAATTCACGTATATTTAGAATTTCAAATCGATTTATTTCAATGGTTAAATTATTCGACAACACTGGTTTTGTCCTTTAATGTAATTTTCACACCAAGCACATTCAACCATCAAACATCACATAAATCAAGCAAATTCAGTTTATTTCCATTCCATATCGCTTATGGTATTTTATAACTATTTATCGCTATTTTTATTTATTTTAAAATAGCCATTTTATTCAAAACGACGCTTCGGGCCATAAGGCGGCCGTGGCGCTGTTTTTCTTCAGATTTGATTTACACATATCTGAAAATCTAACCGTTGGATCTTCACAAAATTTGCATCATTAGAAAGGTCTTTTCAAAACGAACCCAACGGTTCTAGTTTCGGGAAAATCCGACGGTCGGATCTCCCGGTACAATCGTTTGAAATTTCGATTTCAAAATACGAACTGCAGCGTCGTTATTCGATTTAATATAATTCTATTTATATTTATATATAAATAAAATCGATTCTGGCGCTGTTTTTCTTCAAATTTGAATTAAACATTCCAGACAATCCAACCGTTGGATTTTTACAAGGTTGGTGCCGTTGGAAAGATTATTCCAAGGCGAACCCGACGGTTGAGGTTTCGGGAAAATCCAATGGTCGGATTTCCCGTACTAGTCGTTTGAAATCACGGTTTCAAAATACGAACTGCACGGCCTCGTTTCGTTTTAATTTTATTTATATTTATATAGTTATATAAATATAGTTCATTCAATGATTTCTATATCGTTTTCACTTCAAAAAATTTTCTAACACCTTAAATTTTGGAAAAATTTCGCCATAACCTCCCCTGCACCGGGAGCGTCGGGAAATCGCAAATAGCGTCCCGGTCCTTCTAATCTCAAAAAGAAAAAGAAAAAGCCAAGCGGCTAGCCAATCAGGCTCAAAATCATCACCCAAACAAATCAGTAAATGTGTACCTATTTGTCGGGCACAAAATTTTATTCCTCTTCTCTAGCCCCTTTGCTATAACCTGTTCAATGAATATGCATGTACATATATATACAGTTCATATCATTTTTCATTTTCTATTCAACTTCATATTTGATTTCTATTTGGTTTAAAAACTCCATTCATTCTAACGTTACATAAATAGGTGCAAATCATTTCATTAGCTAATTAATGAATATTTCAACTCATATATGTTTATTTTGAACAAGTGGCTATTTTTAACACTTCATATTTTAACGATTTATGCATACAATAAAAATGTGATTTTTATTGTAAAACAACTCATTTCAAAACACTATTTTTTTCTATATAGTTCATGTAGGTGATAAAATAGAATTTTTATCATAAAACAATTTATTTCAAAATATGAATACCATTCAACACATGAATTTCTAAACAACGAATGAATATCAATTCAACACATGAATGTTTTCAATAGTTTTTAGATATAGATAAAAAAATGTGATTTTTATTATCTAACAGTTTATTTCAAAATATGAATACCATTCAACACATGAATTTCTAAACAACGAATGAATATCAATTCAACACATGAATGTTTTCAATAGTTTTTAGATATAGATAAAAATGTGATTTTTATTATCGAGCAATTTATTTCAAAATATGAATACCATTCAACACATGAATTTCTAAACAACGAATGAATATCAATTCAACACATGAATGTTTTCAATAGTTTTTAGATATAGATAAAAATGTGATTTTTATTATCGAGCAATTTATTTCAAAATATGAATACCATTCAACACATGAATTTCTAAACAACGAATGAATATCAATTCAACACATGAATGTTTTCAATAGTTTTTAGATATAGATAAAAATGTGATTTTTATTATCGAGCAATTTATTTCAAAATATGAATACCATTCAACACATGAATTTCTAAACAACGAATGAATATCAATTCAACACATGAATGTTTTCAATAGTTTTTAGATATAGATAAAAATGTGATTTTTATTATCGAGCAATTTATTTCAAAATATGAATACCATTCAACACATGAATTTCTAAACAACGAATGAATATCAATTCAACACATGAATGTTTTCTATATAAGGAATAAATATAGTTTAAGCATATGAAAATAATTCAAACACACAAATATTATTCAAAATTTCGGCAGCATAACGGCAGGGTAGTTACACCGGCACCGTCCCTAGTACGGCTCCTCGCTCTACCTTAAAACCTCGCGGTTTTTGACAATGGGAATCATGCATCTAGTTCGCACGCAGGCGGCATGTATATATATTTATTTCAATTCCACAAACTAATCCTATGTGGTTTCAACCAAGAATTTCACAACCACCAATGGGTATTTTTCAACCACAATCAACCAATATCAATCACAAACAATCCCAAACAACTATTCGCTATCAATCAAATTTCCACAACAATTTCAACCAATAAATATCGTCCATGGTTTGTGGACGAGGGGCGTATATATATATATATATTTATATATAGCAATTCACTTTTACTTCACACATATATATATAAATTTTTAAATCAGAAATCTCACCAATAGCTATCCAGCTGCACGACACTTCTTAATAGAAATCTTCGCCTATTTGTCGCTTTCACCCGTATTCTCTGCATATGTAAAAATAGAATTTTTACTATGCTATTCAATATATAAAAATCGAATTTTTCCTTTTGCTTTCAACATATAAAAATATGATTTTTCCTTTTGCTTTCGACATATAAAAATATGATTTTTCCTTTTGCTTTCGACATATAAGAATATGATTTTTCCTTTTGCTTTCGACATATAAGAATATGATTTTTCCTTTTGCTTTCAACATATAAGAATATGATTTTTCCTTTTGCTTTCGACATATAAAAATATGATTTTTCCTTTTGCTTTCGACATATAGAAATATGATTTTTCCTTTTGCTTTCGACATATAAGAATATGATTTTTCCTTTTGCTTTCGACATATAAGAATATGATTTTTCCTTTTGCTTTCGACATATAAGAATATGATTTTTCCTTTTGCTTTCGACATATAAAAATATGATTTTTCCTTTTGCTTTCGACATATAAAAATATGATTTTTCCTTTTGCTTTCGACATATAAGAATATGATTTTTCCTTTTAACTTTCAAATCAGTTTTAATTTCTTTTATAAAAATTCAGTTCTAAAAATTCTTTTTCAAAACAGTTTTATACTTTCTTTTTTTTAAAAAAAAAAACCAGTTTTAAACCTTTAAAGATTTCAGTTTTAAATAAATAAAAAAAACAGTTTTAAAATTATTTTATAAATCTCAGTTTTCCAGAATTCAAAAATAAATAAAATAAAAAAAAATAAAAATGAAAATACTTACCGATGAAAGGGGGGTCTGCAGATCGTCGGAGGCTTCGAGGCTCGAACGGGGAGGTGGGGCTCGGCGCTCGAACGGGGAGGTGGGTCGTGGGTGTCGCGATGCCTAAGGGGGATCGGGAGGCGATGGCGTGACTTCGGGGTTTCAGCGAGGCGGCGATGGGCTCGGGGCTCGGGGCGTCGATCGCCTGCTTAGGGCTTTAGGGTTTTTTTTTTTTTTTTTTTTTTTTATTTTCTTCTGTTTGTATCGAATTGAAAAAGGGGGGGGGGCCAGCGGGAGATAAGGGAGGGAGGGAAGAGTTAAAAAATATTTTTTTTTTTTTTTTTTTTTTTTTATATTTTATTATTTAAATTTGCAAAAGGGTTGACTTTTACACACGACCTCGAAACGAGGCCCACCGCCTGTCGCCCATAGCGTTTCACCCCCATTCCGAACACAATGGGATATGTATCGCAAGCTGATTTGATCGTTATAGTCAGTTTCCTTTTGAATTTTCATTTAAATCATTATATTGAATTTTATACGCACATTTCAAATTACCGGGGTCACATACTAACTAGAAAAATTCCAGAAAAATATTTTCTAGCTTCGTATTGACGATACGGTCCTAACAAAACTAGTTTCGTCGAATTCTGAGACCGTTTGAAAAAAAATGGCCAATTTCCATTCGATTAAAATCGACAGAAACTGGTCAAACGCGTTTTCTTTTGCCACGCTCACATATTGATTCGAAAAATTATGAAATTTGAAACCTAACAATAACTTGACACTGCGGACCTAACAAAAGTGGTTTCGTCGAAATCCGAGGTCATCTGCAAAATGTCCATTTTTAAGGGCCTGAATTCCATAGCGACTATTCAGAATTTTCAACTGGACATATCTTTTGATTCCCGCTATCAAATTTCGATTGGTCAGATTCGTTAGAAAGATATCATCAATTAGACTCTAACGTTTTCGGTTTCACTAACATCCGGATTGTTTTGCATCCGGTATATTCAATTGAAGTTTGAAATCGAATTATCGAACTACCGCGCCATTTTCAATTCTATATATAATTATAATTAATTATATTGGTTTTCAAATGTCGATTTAAACTCATTTTCATCGCCATTATTTAAAATATTTATTTTAAATATTTAAAATCCATTATTTTAGCCAATTTAAAATTTTTAAATTGGTTCAGATTTTCTGGGTCGTTACATCGGACCCGCCCGGCAAATCCAGCTGCCACAAATGCCAGTCTAATGTGAGAGGTCTTAATGAGGTTACGGTCTTAATGAATTAAGAAACACTTAACCAGATAAACATGTAGTGGGACATGAGGGGGTTAAGTGGGTGCCTTGGGTGGCATGTGGAATCTAGTGGGTGCCTTGGGTGGCATGTGGAATCTAGTGGGTGTCTTGGGTGGCATTTGGAAATACGATTAGAAACACTTAACCAAAATTGAAACATGTAATCGAAACATGAATAAGAAGTGGGTTAAGTGGGATGTATTAGAGGGGACCAAGCTTAGGTGGATAGCTTGTGTCAAGTAATGGGGGCCCGTTTCAATCAGTAACCCATTCGTATCTTTGTGGGCTCGACCCAAGTCGAGGATGGGACACGCATACTGGGCTTGACTGTAAGAGGCCAAACCGGGTTTGCGATGGCAACGCAAGTCCGGCGGGTTCATATGCGTGTGTGGATCCGGGCTGGTAGGTAAGACGTTGTTACATCGTGTAGGTATAAGCCGTGCATTGTTGATTGTATCGGGTTGCCACTTTGGGGAGTGATACACCTCACTATGGGGCCAGCACGGGTATCAACGAGTTAGGGAGCCGATCGCTTGGGGGTAGTGGGTACACCTAGTGGAGATAGGGGCAGGCGGCACCTATGAAGGTAGCTAGGGGTGCACGAAACTACCAATATCATTGTTAAGTCTGTAGGCAGGATCAACCTTAAGATGACTAGTGGTGGTGCAGTATAGCAATCATCTTATAGTGGTGGTGCAGTTTAGCAATTATCCTATAGTTTTGGTGTAGTATAGTAGTCATCCTATAGTGGTTTAGGTGCGCTTTAACGATATCGTTGATCATCTTGTTTCCTTGTTTACTCTGCCATACTCAATGGTTCATGATCATTTCCTTATTTTCCAACTGATGCCTTAGCCTAGTTACTTTGTTAATTATATTGTTAAAGTTATCGCACCCGCCAGACTTTATGTCTGACCCCCCTTGTTTCCTCCTCTTTTCTCCTTCCCCCTCCCCCTCCCCCCAAGGTGCTCAGGTTGGAACTAGTACCAGTGGAGCTTGATTTTGGTCTGCTTTTAGAAGATTTCTTGGACCGCTGAAGTAAAGTTCAGCTTCTCTTTATTTATGGCTATTTTCATGTTGGGGATTATGTCTTTCAGTTTATGTACTTTGCTTTATCAAGATGGATATGATGTACTTTACTTTGGTTTATGGTTTTTGATGATGTAACCAAACATATTTACCTTCTGCTGTAATAAATAAAGTTTTAAATTTTCAAGTACTGCTTTATATCTGTCTTGTTGTGATTTTCTGTTCTATATTCACTTAAAATGCTCTATGATAGTTAATGCATTCCCTTTGCAAGTGACATTAATGGACATGGGGTGTTACATAGATTGTTAGTTATGTCCAATTCAAATTTTAAAATAGTCGCTATGGAAATCGTTATTAAAATATAACGTTTATTAATTGTAATAATAGGGTTTTAATATAATTTGGACACTGGCTTGACTCAAAATTGACGATATCGAGTTGTATAACTATATGATAATTTTATTTGGATAAATATGATGATAATAATTTATTTTTATTTTTATTTGAATAATTGTCGAATTTAAATAATATTTTATTCGATATTATATATGAGTTAAAATTATCCATTTTTGCAAATGGTCTCAGTTTTCGACGAAATTAATTTCATTGGAACCGTATCATTAAATTGTTGTAAGAAAATCAAAATTCATGGCAAATGTATGTCGTATGTGACTTCCATGGCCAAAAACATCTTTTTTCCATTTAATTGTTTAGACAAATTAGATAGGGGTAACTTTAAACGAATGTACGACTAGTCAAACGAACTCCAAATTTAACGTAACAAGATTTCATTAGATCCGTTATGAAGAGGTCTCAAATTTTTTGATTTTTTTTGAAATTATAGGAATATTAAAAGCGTGATTTTTCATCAATAATTATAAAGGACTTTTCACAAACGACCTCGGAATTCGACAAAACTTGTCCTATCGGGTCCGAAATATTTTTTTATGCTAAGATTACCATTATTTTGTCAAAAACAGAGGTTATATGTAGTGGATTTTGGACATTACTTCACTTTGAAGTTTCTAAATAATGTAATAATATTAAATTTGTCCAAACTCCATATATAAAGGATACGGTAACCCTAAATTGCAGTCAAATTCTTCAGCGTTGGTCAACGAGGTTTTCTGGCCGCTATCAAACTTCATGAACAAACCATATTCTCCAAACTTTCTTCACCAAAATCGTTCGATGCATGAATCCATTCGAATAACATTCAAATACAATTATGACCTGCTTTGTGAGGACTTCCAATCAACCGGCTATGATGTGGTTTAGATGAGTGTGCCGACCATGGTTTAGCTCGAGATCGGTGCCGGTTAAGGTGTTTTTGCCTGTGATAGGAGCGGTCCTGGAAGGTGCTATTTGGGTCAATCACTAAGAAGGATGAGACGCTTCTGGCAGCAGGCTTTGATCGACCTTTGGTTGACGGAGATGAGAGTGGTGATCGTCTGAAGAGTTCGTGCATAGGTTCAAATGCATGTAGGAGGGTGCATGTTCATGTTTCTGTGAAGAAGCACTTGTAAGGTGGAGACCCGTTGGTTTTTGTATGCATGAAAAGGAGCCTTATTCATGATTGGTGGAAATGCAGTGATGAAGTTTAAAAATGAACAGAGCAAAAGCATATGGAAGGAACGATTCTACATGGCATTAAAGAGTGCCTTGATTGGCTCATAGGAAATCTGGAATGAAGTGGACTGTATTTGGAATTTCAATGTAAGCAGTCCCCGTAAAATTATAACACCGTGAAGATTAAAGTAAAATAATACTTTGGAATATAATCGGGTAGTTTAAACGCAAAAGTCATGTCTGTGTGCCAACTGAAGAAGGAATTTGAATTGGCTGTGCTAATAAAAAAGTAATTAGCTTTTAATTCTTTTGATTAAAAGTTAATAAGTTAGTTAAATTATTCATATTTAGTAGTTCGGTTCTTATCTCTAATCATAGTTAAAAATCAAAAGGGTCAACAGTTTAAAATCTTAAATGTAATTAATTGAGTTAGTTAAAGCAATTAGGGTAAACTGAAAGATTAAAATATATTAATATATATTATACATTTTAATTTATTTATTTTCCTCGTCATATGTTGACAGAATTGGACAATAATGGAAACAGCTGGAGTTTGCCGTTAAAATTAAAAGACTGTTTAGTTTAACTGTGATCGAACCGAAAGCGGATCAAATTAAGGTGAGTTAAACTCACTTAGTTAACCCACTTATATTTTATATAAGTCAGGCTTTTATAATTGAGTGATATGAATGCTAATGATTAACTGATTGTTTGTTTTGTCAAATACATATTCATATATTGATTGAACCAATGAAATTGAACGTTTGTTTAATTTCAATGAAGACTCCAGTCGTTATTTTAACGATTGGACCCAATAAAGGTAACTTACCTTGCTGGTCACGTTTATAAAATAAACGTGTTAATTGTTTGAATTATTGTTAGTATTAAATAAATTGGTTGATCTTAAATGGTCGTTATTTACTGTTATATCAGTTAAATTGGATTGAATGACATTATTTGAAATGATCTATGTGAATACAGGGAAGAACAGGTTGGAGGGATCCAACGGGATTCCTCAAATATAGTTAATCATATTTATCTTCGTATTATCATTATATGAACTGTTCTGATGACATGATTGATTTGGTTGTTGACCGTTGACCCGAAGTTCAACATTTGTTTTGTTTAAACCAATGGGTAATATTGGTTGAGTAATTGGCGGTATATGGCTTATAAATCAATCGTCTTCCAAATACCGATTTACCGTTAGGTAAATTGACAGAAGTGAAATTATGAAATTTATTTTTTATAACTGAAGATAGATTTGTTTAAATCTATTATTTTGAATAAAAGTTTTCAAAAGGAAAATAAATATTTATTACTTATTAATTATGTTTATAATTAATTATAAATTCATTTTATGGAGTAAATGCTTATGTTAATCAGATTTATAAGCAATAAACTGAAATTAACCTGACGGTTAAGATTTGGACTATTGTTTTTGTTAAGAAACAATTAAATGGACTTATTTAAATTAATTATATTATTAATTAATTTAAAGGGAGGACCAATTGAAATTGGTTAACAAATTAATCATGTATTGGGTTGACTAAATCAACTTTTTTAACTAAGAATAATTATTAAATTAATTTATTTGAATTAATTTAATAAAATGGTGTAATGAATGATTTTTTAAACTTTATAAAGATTCTAAAAAGAAACTTACTATTTATTTTAATTTACTAAGAAATTAACTACTGCTACTGTAGTTAATGACTAAAGTAAATTATTATTTTAATTAATAATAATTATGGAGATTACTTTTTTAATTCATTTAAAAGGTGATCAAAGTTGAAATGAAATCGAATTGAAATGTGAAATAAGTTAATGGATTTTATATTAAAACCGAGTTTTATAACAAAGTTATAGAAGGATTTTTAAGAGAACATGATAGCTTAAATAAATATTTATCTAATATTTGAAATTAGAAAAAAGGAAACTAAGAAGTGGGGAAATGGTATGAAATGGTTAAATGAGGGTTATTCCGAGGTTCGGAATGTGGTATTTCGGAGTTCGGAATGGATAATGAAGTGAGATTTATTCAAGAGCGATGGTATAAGCTAAGTAAAATGTTTTGGAAATGGCAACGAATATGTTGTCATAAGTGATTTACAACGATTTTGTAAATGGAAGTTAAGAGTTAAATGTAATCGAATTATTAGTTGTCGATAATAATTTACAAATGGAATTTTGTAAATGGAGTAAGAGTTTTGAAAAAATGAATTTCTAACAATTTTTGCAAATAATAAATTGAACTGTTTGATTTATAACTACAGGTCCTTAATAGGATCGCTATGGGATTTTTTTACAACGCATAAGCTATCGCAACGATTTGATAAGAGTATAAATAAGGAAATAAAAAGTTTTGCAATTGAATCGGTAACGTTTGTTACAGATGGTAAGTTGAATTGTTTTGATAAAAATGAATATAAGGATTCGTATGAGATGTCAATATAAGAATTGCAAAAGATATAAAGGTAAGATTTATAAAGATATTTATATTAGAATTGTTAAAGATAGTAATATATGATTTAAAAACCAATATAGTATTCTTGTTGCAAACAGTTTGAAGAATATTTTTACAGAGATGTTGAGGAAATTTTATAAAGGATTCTATTTATAATGGAATCGAAACTCGAGTATAATATTAGAGAGAATTATCAAAGTTTAATAGATAAGTAAAATAAAGATTTATTTAATAATTAATTAAATAAACATTGTTGAGATTAAATAAGGTTTTCAAAGGAAAACGCGTGGTTAATAAACTTCTATTTATTCTGAAAATATGAATGTTGTTAGTCAAGATCTGAGAGGTAAATAAAATACCCTAACTTGATCGACTTCACGATTATCCAGGAATGGTATTAGTTTATGAACGAGAGACAATTGAGGGAAACATAAGTTATGATTTCTGTAAATGGTATTAAAAGTTGTATTCGAAAAGTTCATCTGTAAATGAAATGATTTTAAGAATATTCTTATTTATTATAAGAAATAAAAGATAAACTCAAAATATTGGTTGTAATTAATGGATGTTTAATTAAAAAGGACAAGTAATGCCGATTACTGAATCAGTAAACTCATTTCATTCTCATGATTATTTATTTGATAGTTAAATAACCGACCATCAAATCTGGCCAATATGATTGTTGGTACGGAAAGACCGAGCTTGAATTATATTCGAAAACCATTCTGACCAACAAATACATGGAAAATGTTAATTGAAGATGGATCACTGAAGATCGTGGATCTTCATAAACGGAAGAACCACCTGTTGAATTTCTCTAGTTTAGTGGCCAGAGATGTTTCGGCAGTGATTCTGTCGTGATTGGAATCTATGGATTGCAAGGACTACTCGCTACTGATCCGTAGGGTGATACATATATAGGATGTGGTAGGAGAGTACCTCCGGTTCATCATGTTCCTGGATGACTTGTATAGGCGAGTGTCTAATAGAGTATTTCCAAAGGGGTCACGTACGTTGAATATTTACAAACGTATTTCTGTCGGTGGCGGAGAAATGCGCGCTTCTCTTAGCTTAACGCTCAGAGTATTTTTGTGGAAATCAATTAGGTGATATCCAATGGATCTGATAATGTGGTATTCAAAGTGGATGAAGATGTTTTGTTCTAAAGGATAAGTTAAACCTCTAGCCTCATCAACCGAGAAATGGCATAAAATCGGGTAGGTCGCATGGCTATGTGGGTCGCACCCATCAAAAGGGTATATCATTACCTGATCTGGTGAAATCAAATTCCTTCGGTTGTCCCATTTTAATTTCTTGTATGTATGATATCGGTTCGGTTGGCTATCCCCCAACTATGGTAATGATATATTCGGTACTCTCAAGCAAAGTAAGGCGTCAGTCATGTTTAGCCTGGGCTGCAAAATGTTCTTGTTGAACCCCAGTGTATTAATCTCCAGAGGTACATTGTCGAGAAGGTGGTCCTATACCTTGCCAGGAAATTCATTCTCCAATAAGAGCCAGCGGTTTTGATAGTGTACTATATATGTGGAGCGTGAGATGCAAGTATTTTGCTAGATTGATATTTATCTGTATTTAGACACTATTATAATATCAGAAAAGATATTGATTTAAAAAATAGTTTGGGTTATCGTAAGGTAAAAATCGTCTGTATTTGTGTGTGGATTTGGTCTTACGATTATCCTTCTCTTTCAAAAAGATTTTTAATTTTAAAAAAATCAAGTTGTGTGATACCTTTAAACTTAGTGTGTTTTTCTCACTTTGGTTCACCAGACTGACCCATCATTTGTAATACTCGGGTTAGACCGGGTTGTACAATTTCAAGTTATCGGTTGCTACAAAGTCCAAAGACGAGCTGGAGAAGTCCAGACATATGATATATAGTTGTTATTTCGTTGTGTGTTGTATACGAGGACAGGATATTATAACTGTCCAGATATGTTGATGTACTCTGATGATTGTAAGTTTTATCTAAAGCTCTCTATAATGATTTATTTCTATATTATGTTTTATTCCACTGCGATGTGAGACTCTATGTTTTGTTGTTAGTTCTTCTTCTTCTATTCTAATACTTCTTTCTTTCTTATCTCACCCTCTAATTTCTTTCTAATAGCGTTCCTGTGTTTTCGATGCTTGAATGTTCGACATGGTGTTTTGTGTCGATTTTCAGGATCGAAATCCTTGTGCCATTAAAGTGGTATCAGAGCTATTGGTTTAGTAATGATTTTGGCTCTGTGGTATAACTCGATAGAGATAGTAATACCCAAGATTGAGTATGAGTGTATATAAAGGAGAGCGTATTTCTAAATTTTATATACAAATGTTTGGTATTGTGTTGGTTGATCAGTTCAAGTGTTGAGAAGCATTAAACTGGAAATGGACACGATATTGTTTTATACTGGGGGTAAATGAAATAATTTTACTCAAATATATTTTTGTATAGAAAAGAAATAACTTTATTAAAATATTGAGATATTGTGTGATTTGAATGGAATTCAAACTGAACTAAAAAATTGAATTGGAGCTTAACCTGGTTAAGTTAAATTAAATTAATAGTGGTAGTAAAATTAAATTAAATTAATAGTGGTAGTAAATTAAATTAAATAAATTTGGAATCTGGAGTTTGAATGAATAATAATTAAATAGAAATCAAACAAATGTTAACAGACAGATGTTCGAATATGTTAAACCAAAATAAATGTTAATATTGAATGTAAATTCACTTTATTGATTGAATTGGTTGTGTATTGGTTGTTGATTGGATGATAGATTATTTGGATAGAAATAATCAAAAATTTAATGAAGCTGAATGAATTATAAACCAATAGAAATGAATTCCAATGTTATAAACTGTAATGAAAATGCATATGAATTGAAAATTTAACCTTGCATTTGAAAATGAATTGATACTACCTGTTAATTCTTGAAATTGGTGTAGTTACTTATTGATAAATGAAGTATTATTTAAGAATTTCATGTATTTGTTACTCATGTGTTAAACTGAGTTAAGTACAGGTGCCAAATGGCTTGAGGGTTGATTTTACTTGTGTAGATTGCAAGTAAATTGAGTATACTACTCAATAGCTCTCTCAAAAAGGGGTGCCTACGCGAAAATATAAATTTTGGGTTTTGAATTTTGTTTTCCGACCGTGTGGGTCGATGTATATATATTATTTATTCCTGCGATATCGTAGATGTCACTCTGTACAGGGGAGACTCTACCGATTTTTTTTGGGAATTTAAGGTGTTAGAATTTTTTTTGATATTTTTGGAAAATTTTATTTTAGAATAATGAAATGGTTTTCGATTTAAAATTAATTTGATTTTGAAAATCTACGGGTATGTGAACTTTTTCTCACCTTAGTAATTTCGGGGACGAAATTCTTCTAAGGGGGGAAGATTGTAATGTCCCGTATTTTTGGTAGTCAAATATTTAATTTAATTTATTAATTTAAATATTGAATTTGGAATATTAATGGATTTAGTTATTGGATTCATTATTAAAACGACGATTGAATATATATTTATATTTAATTATATATAGAGCTCGTAATGGCGCGACAGTTCGTAATATCGATTTTTGAACTTTAACTGGATATACATGATCCGATATTAGTCGGATTTCTGTGAACCAAGAATCGTTTGAATCTTGTTGATAATAATTTTCATATGAAAGAGAAAATTCCAGATTACATGTTATAGATTGTTAGTTATGTCCAATTCAAATTTTAAAATAGTCACTATGGAAATCGTTATTAAAATATAATGTTTATTAATTGAAATAATAGGGTTTTAATATAATTTGGACACTGGCTTGACTCAAAATTGACGATATCGAGTTGTATAACTATATGACAATTTTATTTGGATAAATATGATGATAATAATTTAGTATTATTGTTATTTGAATTATTTTCGAATTTAAATAATATTTTATTCGATATTATATAAGCGTTAAAAATTGCCATTTTTGCAAGTGGTCTCAGTTTTCGATGAAATTAGTTTCATTGGAACCGTATCAATAAATTATTGTAAGAAAATCAAATTTCGTGGTAAACGATGTCGTATGTGACTTCGGTGGCCCAAAACGTCTCTGTTTCCATTTAACTTTTTAGACAAATTAGACAGGGGTAATTTTAAACGAATGGACGACAATTCGTTTGAACTCCGAATTTAACGAAACAAAATTTCATTGGATCCATTATGAAAAGGTCTAGTAGAATGTCAAGGCTTCAATTTTTTTTTTTTTTTTGAAATTATAAAAATTTTAAACGCCTGATTTTTCACCGATAATTATAAAGGACTTTTCACAAACGACCTCGGAATTCGACGAAGCCTGTCCCATCGGGTCCGGAATATTTTTTTTATGCTAAGATTACTATTATTTCGTCAAAAACAGAGGTTGCATGTAGGGGATTTTGGACATTACTTCGCGTTGAAGTTTCTAATTAATATAATAATATTAAATTTGTCCACACTTCAAATATAAAGGATACGGTAACCCTAAATTGCGGTCAAATTCCTTAGCGTTGGTCAACGAGATTTTCTGGCCGCCATCAAACTTCATGAACGAACCATATTCTCCAAACTTTCTTCACCAAAATCATTCGATGCATCCATCCATTCGAATAACTTTCTAATACAAATACGATCTGCTTGGTGAGGACTTCCAATTAACCGGCTATGATGTGGTTTAGATGAGTGTGCCGACCGTGATTCAACTCAAGATAGGCGTCGGTTAAGGTGTTTTTGTCGGTGATAGGAGCGGTTTTGGAAAGCACTATTTGGGACGATCACTAAGGAGGATGAGGCGCTTCTGGTGGTAGGCTTTGATCGATCTCCGGTCAATGGAGGTGAGAGCGGTGATCGGTTGAAGAGTTCGTGCATGGGTTCAAATGCATGCAGGAGGGTGCGTGTTCATGTTTCTGTAAAGAAGCACTTGTAAGGTGGAGACCCGTTGGTTTTTGTATGCATGAAGAGGAGCCTTATTCATGATTGGTGGAAACGTAGTGATGAAGTATAAAAATGAATAGAGCAAAAGCAGATGGAAGGAGTGGTTCTACATGGCGTGAAAGAGTGCCTCGATTGGCTCGCAGGAAACCTGGGACAAAGTGGACTGTATTCGGAATTTCCAAAGAAAGCAGTCCCAGTAAAATTCTAACACCATGACGATTAAAGTAAAATAATACTTAGGAATGTAATCGGGTAGTTTAAACTGGACAAAAGTCGAGTGTGTTTGCCAATTGAAGAAGGAATTTGAATCGGCTGTGCTAACACAAAAGTAATTAGCTATTAGTTCTTTTGATTAAAATTTAATAAGTTAGTTAAATTATTTATATTTAGTGGTTCGGTTCTTATCTCTAATCATAGTTAGAAATCAAAAGGGTCAACAGTTTAAAATATTAAACATAATTAATTGAGTTAATTAAAGCAATTAGGGTAAACTGAAAGATTAAAATATATTAATATAAATTGTGCGTTTTAATTTATTTATTTTTCTCATCATATGTTGACAGAATTGGACAATAATGGAAATAGCTGGAGTTTACCGTTAAAATTAAAAGACTGTTTAATTTAACCATGATCGAACCGAAAGCTGATCAAATCAAGGTGAGTTAAACTCACTTAGTTACCTCACTTATATTTTATATAAGTCAGGTTTTTATAATTGAGTGTTATGAACGCTAATGATTGAATGATTGTTTGTTTTGTCAAATATATATTCATATATTGATTGAACCAATGAAATTAAACGTTTGCTAAATTTCAATGAAGACCCCAGTCGTTATTTTAACGATTGGACCCAATAAAGGTAAATTACCTTGTTAGGCACGTTTATAAAATAAACGTGTTAATTGTTTGAATTGTTGTTAGTATTAAATAAGTTGGTTGATGTTAAGTGGTCGTTATTTACTATTATATCAGTTAAATTAGATTAAATGGCATTTTTGAAATAATCTATGTAAATACCGGGAAGAACAGGTTGGAGGGAACCAAAGGGATTCCTCAAATATAGTTAATGATATTTATCTCTGTATTATCATTATATGAACTGTTCTGATGAGATGATTGATTTGGTTGTTGACCATTGACTCAAAATTCAACATTTGTTTTGTTTAAACTAATGGGTAATATTGGTTGAATAGTTGGCAGTATATGGCCTATAAATCAATCGTTTTCCAAATATTGATTTACCATCGGGTAAATTGACAGAAGTGAAGTTATGAAAATCATTTTTTTTATAACTTAAGATTGGTTTATTCAAATCTATTATTTTGAATAAAAGTTTTTAAAAAGAAAATAAATATTTATTATGTATTAATTATGTTTATAATTAATTATAAATTGATTTTATAGAGTAAATGCTTATGTTATTCAGATTTAAAAGCAAATGAACTAAAATTAACCTGATGGTTAAGATTTGGATAATTGTTTTTGTTTAGAAACAATTAAATGGAATTATTTAAATTAATTATATTATTAATTAATTTAAAGGAAGGACCAATTGAAATTGGTTAACGAATTAATTGTGTATTGAGGTTATGAAGTCAACTGTTTTAACTGAGAATAATTATTAAATTAATTTATTTAAATTAAATTATTAAAACAGATTAATAAATAATTGTTTTAAATTTATAAAGATTCTAAAAAGAAACTTACTACTTATTTTAGTTAACTAAGAAATTAACTACTGCTAATGTAGTTAACGATTGAAGTAAATTATTATTTTAATTAATAATAATTATGGAGGTTAATTTTTAATTCATTTAAAAAGTGATAAAAGTTGAAATGAAATCGAATTGAAAGGTGGAAGAAGTTAATGGGTTTTATATTAGAACCGAGTTTTATAATGTAGTTATAAAAGGATTTTTAAGCGAATATGATAGCTTAACTAAATAATTATATAATATTTGAAATTAGAAAAGGGAAACTAAGAAGTGGGAAATGGTATGAAATGGTTAAGTGAGGGTTATTCCAAGGTTCGAAATGTGATATTTCAAAGTTTGGAATGGATAACGAAGTGAGATTTATTAAAAAGAGAGAGTATAAGCTAAGTAAAATGTTTTGGAAATGACAACGAATATGTTGTCGTAAATGATTTACAACGATTTTGTAAATGGAAGTTAAGAGTTAAATGTTATCGAATTATTAGTTGCCGATAATAGTTTACAAATGGAACTTTGTAAATGGAGTAAGTGTTTAAAAAAAAATGAATTTGTAACAATTATTACAAATAATAAATTGAACTGTTTGATTTCTAACTGTAGATCCTTAAAAGGATCGCTTTGGGATTTTCAATAACGTATAAGCTGTCGCAATGATTTGAGAAGAGTGTAAATAAGGGAATAAAAAGTTTTGCAATGGAATCTGTTACGTTTGTTACAGATGACAAGTAGAATTGTTTTGATAAAAATGAATATAAGGATTCGTACGAGATGTCAATATAAGAATTGCAAAAGATATAAAGGTAAGATTCATAAAGATATTTATATAAGATTTGAAAAGATATTTATATTAGAATTGTTAAAGACAGTTATATATGATTTAAAAACCAGTATAGTATTGTTGTTGCAAACAGGTTGAAGAATATTTTTACAGAGATGTTGAGGAAATTTTATAAAGGTGAAATGACCCAAACTCGCCCATAAGGGAAAGCCCGGATTGAGTTGAGAACATGATAAACCAGAACACAAACGACAGAACATTTCATTGCTGTTACAATAATTTACATTGGAGTATTAGAATATAACAGAGTATGAATAAATAATATACAACAGAAAAATATCATAGATTAAAATAATTTACATATCAGCGGAAAAATAATACATAACACAACTGAAAGAGATACATGGATACGAAGCTTTCCGAATATAGCTCCAGCAGTAAATTCAGGATCCTGGAAAAAGAAATATCTGCAAAAACTGAACAACTAGCTGCCCATGTGGAAAATATATGGCACCCAGAGTTTAGGTTAAAACAATAAACTCCAGGTCAGTCATGGGACTGATGTGAGAACTAAAACAGTTATTTAAAACTTTACTTTAGAAATAAAGTAAATCAAGGGACCACGCCGTATAACACAGAATAGGTTTTCTCCTAAGAATAACAGTAGATAAAACAGTTTATAAACAGCGCATTGCTTTTTGAAAAATGAAGCTATTATAAGACTCAGGTCCCATGACACAATGCAACGCAAGCCGGAGGATAGAGTTTTTCCTTATATTAGCCAAACATGTTTGGTACATGTTAAAACAAATCATTTTGATATTACTATATGTGTATAGTGTCAAAGTCAACTTCAAATATAAATGTATCAATCATATACGCATAGATACCATGTATCATATCGCCATACTAATTCTACAACTAAAACCGATAGATCGTATTGGATATTGGATTTCTGTCATGAGTCGAGGCAAGGGATGGCTCCTCACCGATTCAAAACACTCTAGCAAATGCCTCAGGATCCACCACAGTGAACCCTTGGAACAGTCCACCCTTACATTTGTGGATTAATTATTCTTGAACATATGTTTCTCGGTCCTATCGGACCTATCCATCGGCCCTGTAGTGACCGATATATCCGAGGCGCCTTACTATCCATCATCCACATTGGTAAAAAATATAAATGTCCGGGCTCTATACCACGATACCACCCATAGCTAGAATGAAACGTCGTGCACTTCCAACAATTCAATCCCGTTTTTAACTCATACTGAGGTGTGATGCTTGCTAATTAACACTACACACAAAGCTATGCTATTTAAAGTCGTGCTTTGATCATCAACTACAAGACTCTGCTTCTCAACAAAATCCTTGATTATTTGCATCTCAGCATGCCACACAAGCAATTCATGCCATGCAACCAGTGTCTATCAATATATAACCTCTAAGCTCGTACGTCTCAGAGAAGGGTGTTAAGTAAGAGAATAAATTCTCCGCCACCAAACAAATATATACTTCATAGAGATCAATCAACACAAAATAAAATCCAATGTCAAACACACATCCATTTTCTAGTCCGTTCTGGGTTTGAACGAAACCGAAGGCCCCTTATTCCTCGTCCCATATGTCCAGTACATGAGAGAGGTCCTCGCATATCCGGACGATCTCCAAGTACGTCTGGGCGATCACCACTTATTACCTTATCTTGGTGTACAACCCAATCAAGACATCAGTAATCACCCACACGAAGTGAAGAACTCTGGTCTTCAACCATTGTCTTCATCGTTGAATTATCATCGAATTGAAATGGGATGAACTCGGTCTTTCCGAATAACCCGCATATTTATAATTAATAATCAAGTGCTATAAAACACCTCATACGCCTCATTCCAATTCAGAATATTCTTTTATTCAAATATTCTTATTCATTGGAAAGGTTCCCATTAATTTTATCAAATATAAATTCTTTTAAATTTATACTTTAATCTTCCTTTGGATATCAATTCTAAACCAAATTAAGGTTTATCAACTAGTCTGGATTATCGAGCCTCACCGAAGTAATCATTTATTTATTAATTCCAATCCCAACCTATTCATTCCATGGAGCAAAACTGGTAATACTCCATATCTAACACCATGGTGCTAACGGTAAATTTAATTACCATTTCACGTTCAAATCTAATTAAAGATTTAACTATTACCTAGAGTAAAAACTGGTGGTACTCCATTCTCGATCATTTCCTAAATTTGACAATTTGAATTATCACATTATCATTTCAATTGAATTAAAGATTCATTAAAACTTCACTTAGTTTTAATCTTATAAATCATTACTCGATGATTACTTAACTTTGGGAAATCAAACATGCCACATTGGCAATCTACACTGTATCATTGACTTCTGCCGATATATAACCTCTAAGCTCATACGTCTCAGAGAATGGTGTTAAGTAAGAGAATAAATTCTCCGCCACCAAACGGATATATATTTAGCATAGATCAACAATACAGTTCGAAATACAATGTTAGACATGCAATCTTGTCTTTAAATGGGTTAAAGAACCAATGTCATTTAAAACACAGTTCACGATAAACTCAAAATCACATTTCATTAACTATGGAATCTTCACGGAAAACAGAACAATATATATAATCGATATCAATTTCGATATTCGACTAATAATATAGATGGAATAATGGTAAAGCCTTTTAAATTCCATATATATTAATAGCCTTCCTCCATAGAAGCGCACTTCGATTATTATCAAATCAAATTCCATTCAATTCCAATTTAATATATTAAATTGGAAAAATTTACTTTGGAATATTTCCATTAAATCTTAATAAAAGATTTATATATTCCAAATCACATTTCACTGTTAATCGGGTTAAAGGACGAATGTCATTAAAAACATCGTTCATAGTAAGCCCAATTCACATTCCATTTTATTCCAATAATTAAATATAACTGGAAACTCTATTAATCTTAATTAAACAATTTATTCTTTTCACATGGGGTTTAAGAACAGTGTTACAGAAGACACCATTCACGACAAACCCAAACCCAAAATCCACTTTGATATTAAGTATAAGGCTCTAAACAGAGATTATATCGGCTTATATTCAATATCAAATTCTAAAACCAACATATATCGTGTTGGGAATAACGATATATATCTATCTTCCAAATTCCTCCATGTTATCTGCATAGTCAGGAATCCAACATCGAAACATCCCGAAGATGATTTCCATTCAAATCCATTCCAATTTATACATTTGAAATTTCTAGTTTTATTAGAACCCTTTATAAATCTAATTTATTTATTTAATAGTTATTGAATTTCAAATCTAGTTAATAACAAGTTTATTTAGATAAAAATATATTTTTATCTTTACAAACATGGAATATTTTATTCAAATTCTTCCCAGATCATTTATTATGTTGTGACACAAATTATTAATATTATTAATAATTTTATCAAGGCCCGTAAAGTTGGTTTCCAATAACGGCCACCGAACCGCATCCATGACGACCTTTTCCAAAAAAAAAATTGGACATAACTCAAAGTCCAATAGTTAGATTTCAAATCCCTTATATTCATTGGAAAGCTCTTTCCAATATGAACCCAATGGTTCTGGTTTTAGGAGAATCCGACGGTCGGATCTCCCGTTATGTCAATTCGAAGTCAATGGTCGAAATTTGCGAATGGTCGTGGCGCGGTGCATTCTGTTCAGGCCATTAAATACATATAATATATATATTTTGTATATTTCCTCGATTTCCATTTAAAACATATTTTATAAATCATTTACAAATTCTTTTTAAAACGTTTCCCACTTTCATTTCTATTTTAAATCAAAATTGAATACTCCTTATCATTATAATATTTAAATGATAATATTTTAAAAATATCTGATTTTGAAATCATTTCCTTTTCGATATTCATTATAAAAATCAATAAAATCGATATAAATATTGTTTGCGTCAAAATGGCGCATATCTAATCAACATGGCTTCACACATTTCAATATTCTCGTGTCCATCCAAAATCGGACATCAAAATCACATTTTATTCCTTTACAGAATATTATTTCAAAATATCCGTTCTTTCTGAATTGGAATCAGACATATTCAATTACCATATAATGTTATTTATATGGATTTTATACAACACATGTATACTACAACAATAATGATACATAGTCGACCATCATCCAAAGTGCATTACACAACTGCATAAGCATTAAATATAAATAATTAACGCTTACAGCAGTCTGTCAACCAATCGATTGACATATAACTAAATAATTGGGATTAGTATGCCAAATATCATCCCAGTACCCATATGGGGTTTCAACCAACAAATACTGAATATTATTTGTGCAATTGGGCGATGTGTTTGTCGTCCCAATCAATGTCAGTTAAATGAGTGTACATAATCAAATCGTCCGATTTGTAAGTGAATATTTATTTTCATTTCAGAAGAATTTTATGTCGTTCGTATATACGTTAAAAATTGTATTTTTAACGATTAAATATTTATTTCAACACATGAATATTTTTAATAGTTCAAACATTCAATAAAAATGATATTTTTATTGTTCATACAAGTTATTCAACACATGAATATTTTATACAGTTCATATACACATTAAAAGTTATATTTTTAATGAATAAATATTTATTTCAAAAAAAAAATCGGCATTATAATGGCACGATATTAAAACCAAAGTAATGTCAAGCATTACTCCTCTCCTGATAAAGGCTCGCGCCATACACATCAATTACATTCAATCCAGACAATTCCACAATCAATTTTTCAACTACAATCCAAATTTCCACAATATAATTCAAACAAACAACTATGGTTTGTACAATAAATAGTGTCGGGGCTACTAAGCCCCATCTGCAACCTAGGATATATTTAACTTTAAAATAATTATAGTGAGAAGGAGTACTCACATTGGGTTCCACTTCGCCATTCTTTATTGAATATTTCAGATAGTTCCATCGTGCAGTGTTCTTCACCATGATTCCAATGCAATCTGTTTCAAGCGATTTATATTAAAAATCACATTTTTAAATCAATGTCGTATATTTATATATATATATATATCACATTTTTATTTCAATGTTATCTATATAAAAATCACATTTTTATAACGCTATCTATATAATAAAAATCTTATTTTTATACTATAGTATTTCATATAAAAATCTAACATTTTTAACACAATTTATTTCATTTAAAAATTATATTTTTAAACCAATGTTATATATATAAATCATATTTTTTTATCCTATGGTATATGTATATAAAAATCATATTTTTATATTTTTGAACCATGCTATTTTTATTTTTAAAAATCCATGCTATTTTTATTTTTAAAAATCCATGCTTTTTTTGTAGTAAAAATCAGATTTTTTATACAATGTTATATAATTAACATTTACTAATATATTTAATAAATTAATTAATTAAAATTACCTTTCTCAGATTAACACACAGCCCCGTTTCCACATGGGTTCAAAACTAGGGTTGCTTTTTGCGTCCAATACCTGAAGCTTGGCGAAGATCGGGTAGCACCACGTTGAAGAGCACGAAAAACGGCAACCAGCACCCCTGATGTTGACGAACCCGACGGCGGCACGACGATGGATTTGTCGTTCGAATGGCAAAGGTTTGAGGTGGAATCCCGATCAAAATACTTCACTCCTGGTAGCAGCACCCGAATGGATTTGAAGAGGGTGGAGAGTACTACACGTTTGCTTCAAGAATTTTTGGATTTCATTGAGTTGATTAAAAGTAATTGAAGGAGAAAGATTTGAGCAAATATCGTCGTTCGCGTTTAACTGGAGGCGGGATTTCAACGAAATGAATTAGGGTTAACGGGGTTTTCTATTTGGTTTATATTTATATTTATTTTATTTTTAATTCATTTAATTCCAGAATTAGTTATTTTTCCTCCAAACTCCAAATCAAACCAAACGACTGTCGATCCTAGCTAATTGCCCCTATTCCGGACACAATGGGATATGTTTCGTTAGGCGATTCTAATGTTTTGATTAGTTTTTATCAGAATGAAAATACAAATCAATATATATTGAATTCAAACGTACATTTTAATTTACCGAGGCCACATACTAACTCCAAAAATTCCAGAAAAAATATATCTAGCTATGTTTTGATGATACGGTCCTAACAAAACTAATTTCGTTGAATTTGGAGACCATTTGTAAAATGGTCATTTTCTGGTCAATCCAATTCAATTGAAATTGACAAAACACATTTTGTTTTTCCACACTCATGTATTAATTACAAAAATTATGAAAATTGGAATCTAGCAATAATTTCACAATTTGTATCCAAAAAAAGTGGTTTCATAGAAAACAGAGGTCATTTTCAAAATGGCTATTTTTAAGGGTTATATATTATATAAAATATATATATATTCCATAGCGACTATTTTAAATTTTAAACTGGACATAACTTTCAATTTATATTATGAAATCTGAATTTTTCACATTCTTTAGAAAGATATAGTTAAACAGATTCTAACGTTTCTTGTTTTACTGAAATCCGATTTATTTTGAATTATGTACATTAAATTGAAATTTAAAATCGAATTTTCAAACTACTGCGCCATTTCAGGCTCATTTTATAATTAAAATAAATTTATTCATTCTAACTTCGACTTAAATAAATTTTTAGTCGTTATTATTTAAAATAAATCATTTTAAATATTTAAAATCCATTAAAATAGCTATGAATAAAAAAATTAAATTGGTTCTGAAAATTCGGTTGTTACAATCTCCCCCACTTAAAATCTTTTCGTCCTCGAAAAGGAGCGGAGCCGAAAGTTGTTTAACTAACCAACTCAACTTTCATTCTGGCTTTTATTTTTCAAATTTTCAGTTTCTAAGAATTTTCTAATTTCTCAAAAATTTGGCTAACACCCTAAATTTTCGAAAATTTTTGCCGTAACCTCCTTTGTACGGGGAGAACATTAAAACCACAACTTGCCTCACAATGCCTTCATCATCCAAAAAGAAAAAGAAAAGGCCAAGTGGTTTATCAATTGGCTCATAAAATCGTCAAAACCCAAGAAATACAGTAAACATGTACCTATTTGTCGGGGATACAACTTTATTCCTCTTCTTAGCTTCCATGCTACGACATATTCACATATATATATATGTACATGTATGCAATTCCAATCAATTTTCGATTCAGTTCAATAATAAATTCAATATTGCTAAATTTTACCTTTCCATTATCATATTGGTTAAATAAATTATTATTCCAATATTTTTATTAGCTAAACTAATAATCAAACATCACAACCAGCAATCAATTAGTTGATTAGCTTTTCAAACATATAATTTTTTATATATTCAAAAATCATATTTAAGTGCCAAATCACAGCAATAAAATCTAATTAAGTTTTGGTTATCACACCAGCCAATTGGAAACATATAGACAACCCACTTTCGAAACTCGAAAATAAGTACTGATGATACTCGAGTAATCATTTGGATCGTCTCCGGGCGACTAGAGTGTGATTCTATATCTATCCAGTATATTTAAGACTTTGAATATACGTTCATGACGCGTATATGCAAAATCTTCATATACTCGATTGTCCAAAATAAAACAAAATAATATACTTAAATACGTATAATAAGGTTTAAAATTTCAAAACAAGTTTTTTTTTATTTTTATTTTAAAAATAACACTCTTTGAAACTCATTCTAAGATACTACTGATCCCATCTCTAACGAGTCATTCTCATTGGATATTACTAATCCAATCTCTGATGAATTCTTTCGTTTGGTTCTAATGTGCCTTGTTCCCGAGCTCTGTAAACCAAAGCTCTGATACCACGATGAAACGACCCAAACTTGCCCGTAAGGGGAAGCCCGGATTGAATTGAGAACACGACAAATCAGAACACAAACGATAGAACATTTCATTGTTGTTACAACAATTTACATCAGAGTACAAGAATATAATAGAGTATGAATAAATAATATACATCAAAAAAATATCAGAGATTAAAATTATTTACTAAGCAGCGGAAAAATAATACATAACACAACTGAAAGAGTTACACGAATATAAAGCTTTCCGAATATAGCTCCAAATGTAAATCCAGGATCCTGGAAAAATAAATATCTGCAAAAACCAAACTACTAGCTGCCCATTTGTAAAATATGGGCACCCAGAGTTTAGGTTAAAACAATAAACTCCAAGTCAGTCATGGGACTGGTGTGAGAACTAAAACAGTTATTTAAAATTTCACTTTAGAAATAAATTAAATCGAGGGACCATGCCATATAACACGGAACGGGTTTTCTCCCAAGAATACCAGTGCATAAAAAGTTTATAATTAGTGCAATGCTTTTCGAAAAATGAAGCTATTATAAGACTCAGGTTCCATTACATAATGCAACGGAAGCCAAAGGATAGAGTTTTTCCTTATAATAGCCAATCATGCTTGGTATGTTTTAAAACAAATCATTTTGAAATAAATATATGTATACAGTGTCAAAATCAACTTCTAATATAAATGTATCAATCGTAGACGGCATAGGTACCATATATCATGTCGCCATACTAGTTCTACAACTAAAACTGACAGGTCGTATTGGAAACTGGATTTCCGTCATGAGTCGAGGCCAGGGATGGCTCATCACTAATTCGAGACTGTAACACCCCGAATTTTGAATGATTGAATTAACGAAATTTAAGAACACTTAATTTTTAAAAGAGGAATGAAGGGAAACGTTGCATTCATCTCGGAATTCTGCATGGAATAGAGTCCAAGTTTTCAAAAAAGGGAGTCCGGATGAAGGAGATATGGCCCTCGGAAGATAAGAAATATATATATATATATATATATATTGAGCAGGTCGACCTTCCAAGGGGGGAGGTCGACCATAGTGTCGACCTGGGGGTCGACCTCCCCCTTGGGGGGTCGAACCTGGTTTGGCCAGGTTGCTGGATGGTGCGATTCTTTGGGCTGGGACGATTTTTGATGGTCCAGATCAGTTTTAGGTTTAATCCTAAGGCCTAAATAACTTCTGACACCTATATATATACACCCTAAGACCTAACCCTAATTCATAAATATTTATGACACCATTATGCTGACAAACTCTCTCTTAAACCCTAGCCGCCGCCTCTAAAGAAAATCTCAAGTATTCAACTTCAACTCAAATCTAAAAAAACAACGAATTTGTCTTCTTCAAAGGAGAGCTAAATCAATTTCAGAACTCAGATTTCAGAACTCAAGATCTTCTTTGAGTTGTGAGTTCGATTTCTTTAATAAGATAATTAACAATTTAATTAGGTTGAGTTATGATTTGGATTATATGGTTATGTTGTGAATCATTGACCGTTAGGTTATTATCTATGTTGTAAATCTATGATGTTATTATCTATGTTGTAAAGCTGTGATGTTATTATCTATGTTGTAAATCTATATTAATTGTTGGCTTATGTACAATCAATTCATAATGATGCTTCATATGCTAGTTTGGTTATGTTGTTGGAACTAATTCATATGTTAAATCATATGTAAGTTTAACTTGATAATCCTATAGGCAAGTTTAGATGTTAATTTAGATATGAATCATATGCAAGTTAATGAGAATCATATAACAACTTACATGTTTCATGACATCTATTTTTATGTGTAAGCTTGGATCTAAAGTTTAGGCTAAGACATGTGTGAGTTAAGTGCTAGTATACAAAATTCTGTTGAATCTATGTTTTTTTTGTTTGATGATTACAAACGTATGTGTTTGAAACTGAAATAAAAAATATAATATATGTATATGTTTAATGGAGCTCTTACACAAGAACTGAAAAATTTATACAAGCATCTATTACTCAATATATATATATATATATATATATATATATATATCACAAATCAATACAATACAAATTCTGCCTTAGAACTCTCAACTATACAACTCATTACAAATGGCTTTACAACTCTCAACTTTCTTTACATTTCATACACAACTTTCAGCTAGACAAACTCTGTTCTGCACACTCTTACTGTCCCAGTTTATGTTCTGCCTTTGTTGCATCATCCTGAAACCTATCACATAAAAGAAAATACACACAGTACACTGGAACTAAAATAAACACTGAACAAATATTTTTTTAATTTTTTATTTGTCTCATATTCTCTGTGTGTTTTTCTCATCATTTTTCATACTTGAACAGCCACGCCATAACCATACTGGTTTGCTGATCAGAACCGACTGTTTCTGACCAGCCTCAACACGGTACAGTTTGACTGCTGTTTTTTTTGTTTCTTTTGTTTCAGGGTCAAAAGACAAGGACAAAAACCAAAAAGAGAAATGGCAATGCAAATATTTCATCTCAAAAGAGAGAAACAAAGGTGGCAGATCAACAAAAAGAAACATGGCAGATTTCTCAAGGCAAATCAGTTCAAAAATGATGAAAACTTGATAAACATGGTGCAAATAAGCAAAGTGAATGTGTACAGTAATGGTCAAGTGTACATGTTGGTGTCAATAAAGATCTGAGCAAATACATGGCCCATGGCTCAAGCAGTACATCATATCAAGACAGTGGACAAGCACAAGGATGATCAGGTTCAATTACAAGTCAGAAATTTCAAGTGACAATGGCAACAGTAACTACATGGTGGTACAAGTCTAAGGTCAAAACAGAATGCAAATTTATATTCATTTTGTGAATCAAGAAGGTCAAGTGAAAAATGGTGTGTGTACATACAACATGATGGCAGCAGTTTTTGTTGGTATTGGTTCTTGTTCATGCAGCAAGGCAGCATTCAAGTATGGGTCAAAACTTCACAAATAAATTGTCAAACCAAACTTTCAAGTGCACAAAACAGATTGCACCAAAGTGGTCGAGAAACTTTCAAGTGCACAAGAAAAATAAATGGTCAAGCCAAACAAAAACTGGAATGCATATATATGAAGAACTGGATGGATCATAGGTGCAAACATTCATGAACAGCCTTAAATTACATGACAATGTGTACGTGTTCAAGTCAATGTGGTCGAGCAGCAAACTACATGGCAGGAAATAAAAAATAGCAATGAGGAAGAATAAGTGCAAAGTGTGAAATGTGATTCACAACAGTAAAGTGCCAGAACAATAATTGTGTTTTTTTTGGCAAGAGCAAAATTTGGTTGAGAAAAGAGTTATACAGGTCTTAATCAAATTAATTCTTTCCTGTTTTTTTCTTTCAATCAAGCCTGGAAATAAACAAGTGACAACGAATAGTGTGTACTGATTAAAACAGTGAGCTCGTGTTTTTTTTTTGGAAAGCTTTTAAATACTCAAATTTTTCGTTTTCTTTCTCAAAATCTCTGGCTTATCAAAAATGGAAGGCAACATATGGTTCAAATCAATTTTAATATGGTGACCAGGCAGAAATTATTTCTGCAAATTAAACGGTCTACAAAAATTGGAAAGGTTTTTAATCAGAATGTTTTTTTGGACAGAGAAAATTGATTTTAAAAACAGAAAGAGTTCAAATCGGTTAAAAAATGGACAGCAAAAATTCAAGGGAAAACAAATTTCGATTCGAATATTCCAATACCAAAAGGGGGCAAGTCTTTATTTGAAATCAGAGAACTAGGGTTTCAGAACCCCTATAAATTCACACGATTTCATCATCGACTAATCATCCAACAATTTGACAGCAAAAATCAAAACCCTGATTTCAAATCAGAAATCTTACGTGTTTGGATCAAGAGAGAGACCGTAGCTGAGTCGTGCCGGAAGACATATTCAGCTAATTCATTTCTGCAAACAAATTCAAATCAAAGGAACTCGAGATTTCCAGAAACCCTAGCTTTTTATTTTGATCGCTGCCTCCATTTCCTATTCCAAAGCCAAAGAAAAAATGAAGGGAACCGGGCAAGATCAAAAAGAAGTGGCCGGTCAACTTGGCCTTGACTAAGCCAAGTTCTTCTCTTAAAAACTTAAAAACTTAAAAAGGGGGTTTCTTTGTACTATTTTTTTGTAATTCCTTTAATATCAAAGCTTTTTTTTTCTAGTTTTATTTTAAAACTAGGATATACAGATTACTGGCCTGTAGTCTGGGAAAATATGGTCTAGGGTGCACAGGCCGGTCTATGATTTTGAGCTTAGGGTTAGACAGGAGCAGGAGCTACAAGTTTACATAGGATTGTAAGCGGGATATGTTTGTAACTCCTAGTAGAAATCTTAGAAAGGCAGCAGTAGGCACCGTTTGCCGAAGCTGGGTATCTCTGCGTGTGATTTTTCCCTTACTGCAAATTTTATATTTCTGTGTTTGTTTTATTTTTTGTTAAAACCCTATTCACCCCCCCCCCCCCCCCCTCTAGGGTTATTATCGATCCTACAATTGGTATCAGAGCCAGTATTTAACCCTAGAATTATGACATCAATGAACAATGCTTTTTCTGAAGGACAATCTATTGCTAGACCACCCATGTTCAATGGTAGTGATTACACGTATTGGAAAGCTAGAATGAAAATTTATCTTGTGTCTGTGGATTACGTGGTCTGGGATATCATTGAAACTAGATATAAACCTCCTACTGAAATTGTTAACGGAACTGTAACACCTAAACCAAAAAGTAGGTGGGATGCGAATGATAAGAAACTGTACTCTATTGATTCTAAAGCTATGAATGCTCTGATTTGTGATCTTGATAAAACAGAATATAACAGAATCTCTCATTGTAATACAACTCAGGAAATTTGGCATACTCTGGAGGTGACACATGAAGGAACTTCACAAGTTAAAGAATCTCGTCTTGCCATGTTCAGCAATGAATATGAAAACTTCATTATGCAGAAGGACGAGAGCATCAAGGACATGTATGGTCGTTCTCAGTACTGGTCTACAATGCTAGAGCTCTTGGAAAAATCTATACAGAAGTAGAGCTTGTGAGAAAGATTCAGCGTGTTCTGCCAATGAACTTTGAAGCAAAAGTCACAACCATTCAAGAATCTAAAGATCTGAGTAAACTGAGCATGGAAGAGCTTATTGAGAATCTAATGACGTATGAAATGGAGCTAAAAGCAAGAGAAGATCGCAACAACTCAGATCTGAAGAAGAAGTCAATAGCTCTGTCCAACACCGTCACCAGCGATAGTGAAGACACTATTGAACAGCTTGCTATGGCAGTCAGACAACTCACGAAGTAGAGCAAATTCAAACCTCGGAGAAATAAACCAAAGATCAAGAATTCAGATGACGAACTACTCTGCTACAACTGTCAAAAGCCTGGACACATAAAACCAAACTGTCCACTTCTCCAACACAAAAGAAACAAGAAGAAGAAGAAAGCTTTTGCTACAACCTGGGATGACGAGGAAGGAGAAGAAGATCCAGACGGCAGTGGGGAAGAAAGAAACCTATGCTTCATGGAAAAGTCAGATCTAGAAGATGCCAACGAGGAAACCACTGAGGTATGCAGTTATAATAATCTAGTTTTAATGTGTAAACATCTTTCTGAAATTATTGACACATTAGAATCAGAAGCAGAGAAACTGAAAGCAAAAAACCTTGATCTTGTCCACAATAATAAGAAGTTGAAATCTGAACTTGAAAATGTTTCAAAAATCAATAATCTAGATTGTGAAATTTGTAAGGCTGTGAATCTAGAACTCTCAACACTCAAGAGCACCATTGAGAATCTTGAAAAAGTAAATTTGACTCTAAAAGAAGATGATGACACCAAAAGAAAGAATTACGTTAAACGATGCACTTCACTTGTGAATGAGAACACAATCTTAAGAACAAGAGTTCAAGATCTTGAAGTTACTTTGAATAAGTTTTCAATTGGTCAAACATCTTTTAAAATGTTACTTGGAAACCAATTGTTTGAAAATAATAGAAAAGGACTTGGTTTTGGAAAGATACAAGAAAAAATGACTAGGATTGACAATGCTAAAGGTAGAGGTATCTTTCCCAAATGTGTAAAATGTGGAGTAATTGGTCACAGTCATGAAAACTGCAGGAATGGTAATAAAATTCAAAAGTTCAAAAAGGTTTGGGTTCCTAAACACTTGGCACACAATTATCGTAATGATTGGAACACAAATAAGGGGGAAAATCAAATCTGGGTTCCAAAAGAGTCTTATGATTATCATTTTTCTACTACTGATATGCTTGGACCTAGAAGATTCTCTGGGTCATCCTCTTCTCTGTTTGTGTAGGTATGTTGGCGGGCTAAGGAGCAATAGAAATGGTATTTGGATTCAAGTTGCTCCAGACATATGACAGGAGACAAAAGACTGTTCCTTAGCCTTGAAAAACATAAAGGTGGGAATGTGACTCTAGGTGACAACAGCAAATGTAAAATTATTGGTAAAGGAAAAGTAGGTAACAATATTTTTGCCTTAACCGATGTCTTATATGTTGATAATCTATTTCACAATCTTATCTCTATCAGTCAACTTTGTGATAAAGGAATGAATGTTGTGTTTGATAGTAATGTTTGCAAATTCATTGAAATATCCTCTGGGTTTTTACTGGGAAAAGAAAAGGAAATGTCTACACACTCTCTTTCGATGATGTAACTGTTTCTAGGTGCTTGGTAGCAACGGAAAAGGAGGCAATTCTATGGCACAGAAGGCTGGCACATGCAAGTATGGGTCTTCTTGAAAAACTGGAAACAAATGATCTTGTCATAGGTTTACCACATCAGAAGTTCAAAAATAATAAAGTGTGTAAAGCCTGTACCATGGGAAAACTTAATCGTTCATCTTTTCGTCCAAAAAATGTTGTTAGTACTTCACACGTGCTTGAGTTGATTCATATGGATTTGTTTGGACCTACTGACACTACTAGCTTAAATGGTAAACGTTACTGTTACGTATTGGTTGATGATTACTCTAGATTCACATGGGTTTACTTTCTAGCCAAAAAGTCTGAAGTTTTTAATTATTTTTCAAAGTTTTCAAAACTTGTTCAAAATGAAAAAGGAGTTTCAATTAAAACTCTGAGAAGTGATCATGGAGGTGAATTTGAAAATTTAGACTTTGAAAAACTTTGTGAAGAAAATGGTTTTAAACATGAATTTTCCGCTCCTCGAACACCTCAACAAAATGGGGTGGTTGAAAGGAAAAATCGTACATTACAAGAAATGGCTAGATCTATGTTATGTGAATATAATTTGCCTCAAACCTTCTGGGCTGAGGCAGTAAATACTTCATGCTATGTAATGAACAGAGTTATGATTAGACCAATACTTAATCAAACGTCATATGAACTTTGGTCTGACAGAAAGCCTAACATTTCATACTTTAGAGTGTTTGGATGTCCTTGTTATATTTTGAACACAGGAGAACGGCTTGGGAAATTTGAGCCAAAAACGATTGATGGGATTTTCATGGGTTATTCCTCAAGAAGTAAAGCTTACAGAATCCTCAATAAACAATCAAGAACAATTGTGGAAACCGTCAATGTAAAGTTCAATGAATCAAATGTGGATATGATCTCAAAAGATGATAAAGATGATGGTGGTGCACAAGAAGTTGAACAAGAAAGCAAAGATGCTGAAGCAAACAACGAAGAAGCCACTGAAGCAGCAACAAATGTTGAAAGACTGAAATTCAAGTCCAGTCATCCTCCAGATTTGGTAATCGGAAGCCCAACAGCTGGTGTTCGTACACGTTCCTCTCTCAATAAGGATGTTTATACTTTTTGTATTCATAATGCTTTTGTATCTGAAATAGAACCAGGTTCTTATGATATTGCTCTTAATGATGAATTTTGGTTGTTAGCTATGCAAGAAGAACTTAACCAGTTTGAGAGAAACAAAGTCTGGAACTTGGTACCTAGGCCAAAGGACTATCCAGTAGTTGGAACAAAGTGGGTGTTTAAAAATAAGCTTGACGAATCTGGAAATGTAATTAGAAACAAAGCTAGGTTGGTTGCTAAGGGATACAATCAGATCGAAGGCATTGACTTTGATGAGACGTTTGCCCCAGTTGCTAGGTTAGAAGCAATTAGAATCTTGCTGAGCTTTGCATGTTTTAAAGGTTTTAAACTAAAACAAATGGATGTGAAAAGTGTTTTTCTGAATGGAGAACTGAAAGAAGAAGTTTATGTTGAACAACCCCCTGGTTTTGAGAGTCACGATTTTCCAAATCATGTTTATAAACTAGAAAAAGCATTGTATGGCCTTAAGCAAGCTCCTCGAGCTTGGTATGACTGTCTCTGTACTTATCTTTTGGAAAACGGTTTTAAAAAGGGGTATGCTGACACAACTCTGTTTCTATTACATGACGGTGATGATTTTTTGATTGTTCAAATCTATGTTGATGATATCATATACGGTGCTACTAATGATGTCTTGTGTGAAAAATTTGAGAAATTTATGCAGGACAAATTTGAGATGAGCTTGGTGGGAGAACTGAAATATTTTCTTGGCTTTCAAATCAAACATAGCAGCAAAGGTATCTTTATCTCCCAAACAAAGTATGTGATGGAGTTACTGAAGAAATTTGGAGTTGAAGATGCAAAACCGATGAAAACACCAATGAGTCCAACAACCAAGCTTGACAAAGATGAAAAAGGTGTTGCTGTTGATCAGAAAAAATATCGCGGTATTATCGGTTCACTTCTTTATCTTTCTGCTTCTAGACCCGATATTATGTTTTCTATTTGTTTGTGTGCTCATTTTCAATCTAATCCAAAAGAATCTCATTTAAAAGCCACAAAACGAATTCTGAGATATCTGGTACACACACTAAATCTGGGTTTATGGTATCCTTCTTGTGATAACTTTAATTTAGTTGGGTTTACCGATGTTGATTATGCTGACTCACTCACAGATAGGAAGAGCACTAGCGGAACTTGTTTCATGCTAGGACATTCACTTGTTTCTTGGTCAAGTCGTAAACAAAACTGTGTTGCTTTATCCACCACTGAGGCTGAATATATTGCTTTAGGAAGTTGTTGTGCACAGATTTTATGGATGATGCAGACTCTATCTGATTTTGGTTTTTTCTATAAACGAGTTCCTTTAAAATGTGACAGTAAAAGTGCGATTGATTTATCAAACAATCCAGTACATCACTCACGCACAAAACACATTGATGTAAGACACCACTTTCTTAGAGATCATATTATCAGTGAAGACATTTGTATTGAATTTATTCCAACCGAATCTCAACCTGCTGATATTTTCACAAAACCTCTTCCCAAAGACAGATTTTGCAGATTGCGTTTGGATTTGGGAATTATAGAAATAAATTAATCTCTTTGCATTTTTGGGTAAATTTTCTCTTAAGATGTTCTGTTATCAATATCATTTTCTGACAAATAATCCAATCTTCAGACCACCAAGAAAAGAACAGTTTTTTTTTGGACATTTTTGATAAAATTGTGACTGTGTAAGATTTCAGATTATGAGATGGTTGAAAGTTTGTCTGAAACTCTGATGTGATTGAATATATTTTATAATATGAGTAATTTAGGAACTTTTTTTCACATCCATCTCTGTTTCTATCACCCTTCTATCATCCATTATAAAATTATATATTAAGGGGATTTTGTATATAATATATTAATAATTTATCTGATCTCATTTAAAAATCCAAGTTCTGGTTATGCATGGTCATGAGACTATTTTTTTCATGCTGCAACTAATCCCATTTAAAAATCCAAGTTCTGGTTATGCGTGGTTAGTGTGCTCTTGGAAAAAAAATTACTTATAAAATCCTCCCTGATATAGATTAATTTTTCCTTTCATTCTCTGATCTGTGAAATGTGTTCCTATTTTACGAATTATTATGATTTTTTTGTTTGATTGTTTGGGGTTTATGACTCTTATTCTGTCAAATGACTTGATTTCTAACTACCGTCCATATCTTTTGCAAATGTTCAGAACTGTTCATCTTTTGATGATTCCAAAGGGGGAGAAGGAGTTAAGATTTTGAGTTTGTTTACAAACATCTATAGATTTTATTTTCCCATCAATGCTAAGTGTTTAATTATTTTCTATTTTTTTTTCAAATTTTTATTTGTGTCTTTTTACAACTGAAAGGGGGAGCTGTGTTATAGGGGGAGCTCTTTCAAACACATTCTGTTAATTTCAAAATCTTAGATATGTTTGTCATCATCAAAAGGGGGAGATTGTTGAATTTATGTTTTTTTTGTTTGATGATTACAAACGTATGTGTTTGAAACTGAAATAAAAAATATAATATATGTATATGTTTAATGGAGCTCTTACACAAGAACTGAAAAATTTATACAAGCATCTATTACTCAATATATATATATATATATATATATATATATATATATATATATATATATTTTCACAAATCAATACAATACAAATTCTGCCTTAGGACTCTCAACTATACAACTCATTACAAATGGCTTTACAACTCTCAACTTTCTTTACATTTCATACACAACTTTCAGCTAGACAAACTCTGTTCTACACACTCTTACTGTCCCAGTTTCTGTTCTGCCTTTGTTGCATCATCCTGAAACCTGTCACATAAAAGAAAATACACACAGTACACTGGAACTAAAATAAACATTGAACAAATAATTTTTTTATTTTTTTACTTGTCTCAGATTCTCTGTGTGTTTTTCTCATCATTTTTCAGACTTGAACAACCACGCCATAACCATACTGGTTTGCTGATCAGAACCGACTGTTTCTGACCAGCCTCAACACGGTACAGTTTGACTGCTGTTTTTTTGTTTCTTTTGTTTCAGGGTCAAAAGACAAGGACAAAAACCAAAAAGAGAAATGGCAGTGCAAATACTTCAGCTCAAAAGAGAGAAACAAAGGTGGCAGATCAACAAAAAGAAACATGGCAGATCACTCAAGGCAAATCAGTTCGAAAATGATGAAAACTTGATAAACATGGTGCAAATAAGAAAAGTCAATGTGTACAGTAATGATCAAGTGTACATGTTGGTGTCAATAATGATTTGAGCAAATACATGGCTCATGGCTCAAGCAGTACAGCATATCAAGACAGTGGACAAACACAAGGATGATCAGGTTCAATTACAAGTCAGGAATTTCAAGTGACAATGGCAACAGTAACTACATGGTATTACAAGTCTAAGGTCAAAACAGAATGCAAATTTATATTCATTTTGTGAATCAAGAAGGTCAAGTGAAAAATGGTGTGTGTTCATACAACATGATGGCAGCAGTTTTTATTGGTATTGGTTCTTGTTCATGCAGCAAGGCAGCATTCAAGTATGGGTCAAAACTTCACAAATAAATGGTCAAACCAAACTTTCAAGTGCACAAAACAGATTGCACCAAAGTGGTCGAGAAACTTTCAAGTGCACAAGACAAATAAATGGTCAAGCCAAACAAAAACTGGATTGCATATATATGAAGAACTGGATGGATCATAGGTGCAAACATTCATGAACAGCCTTAAATTACATGACAGTGTGTACGTGTTCAAGTCAATGTGGTCAAGCAACAAACTACACAGCAGGAAATAAAAAATAGCAATGAGGAAGAATAAGTGCAAAGTGTGAAATGTGATTCACAATAGTAAAGTGCCAGAACAGTAATTGTGTTTTTTTTTTGGCAAGAGCAAAATTTGGTTGAGAAAAGAGTTATACAGGTCTTAATCGAATTAATTCTTTCCTGTTTTCTTTCTTTCAATCAAGCCTGGAAATAAACAAGTGACAACGAATAGTGTGTACTGTTAAACAGTGAGCTCGTGTTTTTTTTCTTTTTGGAAAGCTTTTAAATACCCAAATTTTTCGTTTTCTTTCTCAAAATCTCTAGCTTATCAAAAATGGAAGGCAACATATGGTTCAAATCAATTTTAATATGGTGACCAGGCAGAAATTATTTCTGCAAATTAAACGGTCTACAAAAAGTGGAAAGGTTTTTGATCAGAATGTTTTTTTTTTTGACAGAGAAAATTGATTTTAAAAACAGAAAGAGTTCAAATCGATTAAAAATGGACAGCAAAAATTCAAGGGAAAACAAAATTCGATTCGAATATTCCAATACCAAAAGGGGGCAAGTCTTTATTTGAAATCAGAGAACTAGGGTTTCAGAACCCCTATAAATTCACACGATTTCATCATCGACTAATCATCCAACAATTTGACAGCAAAAATTAAAACCCTAATTTCAAATCAAAAATCTTACGTGTTTGGATCGAGAGAGAGACCGTAGCTGAGTCGTGCCGGAAGACATATTCAGCTAATTCATTTCTGCAAACAAATTCAAATCAAAGGAACTCGAGATTTCCAGAAACCCTAGCTTTTTATTTTGATCGCTGCCGCCATTTCCTATTCCAGAGCCAAAGAAAAAAAAGGGAATCAGGCAAGATCAAAAAGAAGTTGCCGGTCAACTTGGCCTTGACTAAGCCAAGTTCTTCTCTTAAAAAGTTAAAAAGGGGGTTTCTTTGTACTATTTTTTTGTAATTCCTTCAATATCAAAGCTTTTTTTTCTAGTTTTATTTTAAAACTAGGATATACAGATTACTGGCCTGTAGTCTAGGAAAATCTGGTCTAGGGTGCACAGGCCAGTCTATGATTTTGAGCTTAGGGTTAGACAGGAGCAGGAGCTGCAAGTTTACATAGGATTGTAAGCGGGATCTGTTTGTAACTCCTAGTAGAAATCTTAGAAAGGCAGCAGTAGGCACCGTTTGCCGAAGCTGGGTATCTCTGGTGTGATTTTTCCCTTACTGCAAATTTTATATCTTTGTGTTTGTTTAATTTTTTGTTTAAACCCTATTCGCCCCCCCTCTAGGGTTATTATCGATCCTACAAATCCTATATGCTAGTTTACATGTAGATCTTAATTTACATGTTTAGATGCAAGTTTACACCATAGTTTATGTTGCATAAATCACATATGCAAGTTTATATATATTGGACTATGAATCATGTAATGTAAGTTTGTGACTATTGCCTATGCAAGTTTACATCTTATTATTAGATCTATGACATCCATAGTTTATGCAAGTTTGTGACTTTGGCCTATGCAAGTTTTAGATGAAAAACCTTATTCACAAATGCAAGTTCACCCCTTATGTTTAGATCTAGTTTTTATTCTATGCATGTTGTGGTGTTTTCTCTTCATTCTATAAGTTAGACTATTCGAGTCTAACGTATATTTCACGTCAAACGAACGAACGTACAACGTGGGGAAATGGGATAATATTAAAAGATTTAATATTGAGAATTGGCATAAATGCCTTAAATGTGATGTTAATTGGTATAATTTTATATACCATAAATAGATGGACATAATTAAGGTATTAATTATGGACATAGTTAAATTTGTAATTGATTGACAATTTGAATAGGGAGATTAATTCAAATTGGGGATAATTAATTATGTGTAATGATAAACCGCCTAAGACACGAGGTTAGACTCGTTTGTGGTGTAAGACTGCTTGGACCCGCCCGGCAAATCCAGCAGCCACAAATGCCAGTCTAATGTGGGGGGGTCTTAGGCATAAATTAAATGCGTAACAGTTGTAAAGACACGAGGTTAGGCTCGTTTGTGGTGTAAGACTGCCCGGACCCGCCAGGCAAATCCAGCTGCCACAAATGCCAGTCTAATGTGGGAGGTCTTTACAAGGTTACGGTCTTAATGAATTAAGAAACACTTAACCAGATAAACATGTAGTGGGACATGAGGGGGTTAAGTGGGTGCCTTGGGCGGCATGTGGAATTTAGTGGGTGCCTTGGGTGGCATTTGAAATACGATTAGATACACGTAACCAAGATTGAATCATGTAAGAAGACATGAATAAGAATGGGGTTAAGTGGGGAAAACCTTAGAGGGGACCAAGCATAGGTGGAAAGCTTGTGTCATGCATGGGGGCCCTTTTAAAACCAGTAACCCATTAAGTATCTTTGAGGGCTCGACCCAAGTCGAGGACGGGACACGCGTACTTGATTTGATCTTAAGAGGTCAAAACGGGCCAGCGGTGGCAACGCAACTCCAACGGGTTCATATGCGTGTGTGGTCCCGGGCTGGTATGTAAGACGTTGTTGCATCGTGTAGATATAAGCCGTGCATTTTTGGTGGTATTGGGTTTCCACTTTGGGGAGTGATACACCCCACTGTGAGGCCAGCACAGGTATCTACGAGTTAGGGAGCTGATCGAATGGGGGTAGTGGGTACACCTTGTGGAGATAGGGGCAGACGACACCTATGGAGGTATCTAGGGGTACACGAAACTACCATTAGCAGTATTAAGTTCTGTAGGCCGGATCAACCTTTAGGGTGACTAGTAGTGGTGCAGTATAGTAATTATCTTATAGTGATTAGGGGCGCCTTTAACGTTATCTTTGTTCGTCTTATTTCCCTGTCATACCCAGTTGTTCACAGTCATTTCCTTATTTTCCAGCTTATGCCTTAGCCTAGTTATTTTGATAATTATATTGTTAAAGTTATCGCACTCGCCAGACTTTATGTCTGACCCCCTTTTCTTTCCACTTCTTTTCATCCTTCCCCTCCCCCCTCAGGTTTGCAAGGAGGGAATACTACAGCTTAGTGCCAATTCGTTTCAGTTGCTTGAAGAGAGTAGATGTATCACTTTGGACTCTCTCATCTTTTTGGCCTTGCTTATGCTCAGTGCGGATTTATGCATTTATGTTATTTAAGTATTTGCTTCTTTATGTACTTTGAAGTTTTTGGAAAAAAACTATTGATCCTGATGTAATGGTTTTGGAGACTACTTATGTAAAATCGTTTTGAGTTATGATGCTATGAAATAAGTTTTAACTTCCGTTGTGTTGTTTTATTTATTTATTCTTGTAATTTATCTGTTCTATACAACAATAACGCTTCATGGACATTGATGCATTCCCTTTGTGAGTGACATTAATGGACCTGGGGTGTTACACGTGGTACCAGAGCTATGGTTACAAGAATAGATAAAAAGTATTGAAAAGTGTTTTCAAAAGTATTATTTTCCAAGAAAGTATTTTTAAAAACTTGTTTTAAAGAAGCTATTTTCAAGGAAGGTTTACTTTAAAGAGCACAATCCCTGCAATCCATACATATCTCTTTCGCTTCCCTTGTTTTGAAACTCTTTCTTTTTCTTTTTAGCATGTCTGGAGCATCTGAGATACCAGAGGGTATTCATGTACCCGGTTGGTTTCGTCAATATCTCGAGGCTAGGGCCGCTGCCGCGGGTCTGGCCAACATTCCTCCTCCTCCTCCCCCAGCTCCAGTCATTCCTCCGCGTGGAGATACTTTCTCCAAGATATTTAAAGACTTTCGTTCGATGGGTGGAAAATCTTTTAGTGGGACTGAAACGTTCATTGAAGCTAGAAATTGGTTGAAAGAAGTAGAGGATCTGTTTTGCATTTTAGATTTGGACGATTGTAAGAAGGTCCATTTGGCTGCTTGGTTGATGATGGACGAAGCTTCGTTTTGGTGGGAGGTCACTAATAGAGAGCGTCCACTTGAAACATGGCCGGATTTCAGGCGTAGGTTTGAGGCAAAGTTTCCCTCACGAGCTGAAGAGAATTTATATATGGAAAGATTTTTGGCATTGAAGCAAGGGAATCTATCAGTGAAAGAATACGTCAACAAGTTCAATCAGTTGGCGAGATTTGGCTTGGACTAGGTGAATACACCCGAAAAGAAGGCCCTGAGATTTGTTAAGGGTTTGAACGAACCGCTACATGGGTTAGCTATGACCCACATCCCTATGGGAAGCACCTTTGAGAGACTAGTTGATATGGCGCTTATGCATGAAGAGGAGAAAGGCACCAATGCTAATAAGGCACCCGAGAAGAAAGGGGATCAAAAGAAACCGCAGCAACAACAACAAAACAAGAAGGGCAGGAAGAACAATAATGGCAAAGGAAAGAAGAAGTGCTTTAATTGTGGGACGCCAGGCCATCTGAGTAAAGACTGTAGGAAAAAGAAGAAGACTAGCTGTTTCCACTATGGAGAGGCAGGTCATCTAGTTAAGGGATGCCCATGGAAATAGGGACAAGGGCGAAGAACTTCTGGAGGGCAGCTTCAGGCTCTCGTGGCATCGGGCCAGGCAAGGGAGCAGGTCTAGGCTCTCGCAGTCCCACTGCTGCAAGAACGGGGTAGAAACATTTCCGTTGAGAGTTTAGTTTTTCTGTTTGATCATCCTATCTGTACTTTATTCGATTCTGGCGCATCACATTCGTTTATCTCTACATCATTAGTTGAAACACTACACTTAAATACTAGTCTTGTTGTGGATCCCATTGTAGTCTCAAATCCTATTGGTGGGTCGGCTCATTTATCCATGGTCTGTAGGGATTTGAGATTGTCGATCTTAGCAGTTGGTTTTGAATGTAATGCTTTTGTGCTTGGTTTCATCGGCTATGGGTTGATTCTAAGGGTGGACTGGCTAGCCAGATATGGTGCCATCCTATATTGTGAGCGAAGGGTAGTAAAATTGTTGACTCGTAGTAGAAAGACCCTTGATATTTCTTGTGACCCTAGAGGATCAGTGATGCTTAGTTATCTTGAGTCACTTGACACATCCAATGATGATTTACATTCTGTTCGTATAGTCCGTGAATATGTTGATGTCTTCGATGAGGTGAGGGTTCTACCCCCAAAACGTGAGATGGACGTTCGTATTTATCTTGTGGGAAATGCAAAACCAGTATCTTTGCTAGTACGCCACATGGCTCCTCGTGAGGGGAGGGAGCTCAATAAGCAAGTAAGGGAGTTGCTTGAGAAGGGGTTCATAAGACGTAGTATATCGAAGTGGGGTGCTCCAGTAGTATTTGCGATGAAGGTAGATGGGTCCCTTAGACTTTGTGTAGACTATATAGAACTTAATAAACTTACTAAGAAGAATAGGCACCCACTGTCGAGGATTGACGATCTCTTCGATCAGTTAGTTGGCGCCTCAGTGTTCTCATAGTTGGACTTAGCCACTGGTTTCCATCAGTTGGGAGTGGCTGAGGATAGCATAGATAAGTCTGCCTTTAGGACTCCGGACGGTTTCTATGAGTGGCTTGTAATGCCCTTCGGTTTGACAAACGCCCTCGCATACTTTGTTGAATTGATGAGTAGGGTGTTTAGGGAGTACCTTAATAAATTCGTGGTGGTCTTTGTCGATGACATCTTGATCTTTTCTAAGAGCGAGGAAGAGCACGCCCTACATCTTAGGGAAGTATTGGAGACCCTTCGAGCGCATAACCTTAAAGCTAAATTTTCTAAATGTCACTTTTGGAGGAAGGAAGTGCGATTCTTAGGGCACATGGTTTCCAAAGAAGGGATAGCTGTGGACCCCGCGAAGGTGGTGGCCATCCAAGATTGGAAGGTCCCTAAAAATGCTACTGAGGTGAGGAGTTTCTTGGGGTTGGCCGGCTACTATAGGAAGTTTATCAATGACTTCGCAAAGATATCAGCCCCATTGACACGCTTGACGAAGAAGAACCTAGTTTTCACGTGGGACGTAGATTGTGATGATGCGTTCCAACGTTTAAAGAGAGCTTTGACCACAGCCCCAGTCTTAGTGTTTCCAGATGGGAGTAACCCATTAACCGTTTATACCAATGCTTATGGGACAGGACTAGGCGCAGTCTTAATGCAAGAGGGGAGGGTAATAGCCTATGGAGGAAGGCAGTTGAGAGTGCATTAAAAAAATTACCCTACACATGATCTAGAGTTAGCCGCAATTGTTTTCACGCTTAAGTCTTGGTGCCGTTATCTTCTTGGCGAGAAATTCGAATTGTTCACAGACCACAAATTATTAAAATACTTGTTCTCTCAGAAGGGCTTGAACTTAAGGCAGCAAAAGTGGATGGAATTCTTAGCGTCCAACGATTTCGAGATAGCATATACCCCTGGCAAGGGTAACGTGGTGGCAGACGCCTTAAGTAGGAAAAGGTTGTCCTTGAGTCCGTTGTTTGTTGAGCAACAAAGCTTATACTTCATCTGACTTTAGACCTTCCATTGACTTTGTACCCGGTTTGCTAGCATCCTTAGAGGTCAGACCTATGCTTTTAGGAAGGATTGGTGAGGCACAGCGAGATGACCCACAGTTGGTTGAGTTGGTAGAGAAGCTCATCAGGGGGGAGTCATCGAGCCATCTCAGTAGCTATACCCTAAATGATAAGGGTTGGTTACGTAGGGACAGTAGACTTTGTGTACCACGAGACGAGAACTTGAGGAAGACCATTCTTGATGATGCACATCGTTCGAAGATGACCATTCATCCCGGAGGGGACAAGATGTACATGGACATGAGACGAGTTTACTTTTGGGCCGGTATGAAGAAGGAAGTGGCCGAGTTTGTTGCAAGATGCTTGGTGTGCCAACAAGTAAAAGCAGAGCAAAAGAAGCCCGGTGGGTTGCTTCACCCATTGGAGGTCCCACAATGGAAGTGGGAGAGTGTCTCGATGGACTTTGTTGACGGGTTACTAAGACTGAGGAAGGGTAATACGGGGATTTGGGTCGTGGTGGATAGACTTACTAAGAGTGCCCATTTCATTGCCGTGAAGAGTAAGAGGACTGCTCCATGGTTAGCCTCCGTATACATTCGAGAGATAGTTCAATTGCACGGTGTTCCTTCTAGCATAGTGAGCGATCGCGACCCTATCTTTACTAGCGAGTTTTGGAAGAGCTTGCAAGAGGCGGTAGGGACTCAGTTATGTTTGAGCACCGCATATCATCCTCAGATGGACGGCCAGACCGAGAGGGTGAATCGTATTCTAGGGGACCTTTTGAGGCTGTGTTTTAGACTTCGGAGGTACATGGGAGGAGCATCTTCCTTTAGTGGAGTTCGCGTATAATAATAGTTTTCAGTCTAGCATTGACATGGCACCTTTCGAGGCTCTTTATGGGAGGCCTTGTCGTTCCCAACATGTTGGTGGGAATCTACGGATAAGATCTTACATGGGCCCGATATGATTAGAGAGACTTCGGAAAAGATCAATTTGATTCGAAGGAGGATGAAGACGGCGCAAGATAGGCAGAAATCGTATGCGGACAAGAGGAGGACAGATCTTGAATTTGATATTGGGGACATGGTCTTTATCAAGGTGTCTCCATTATGAAATGTTGTTCGCTTTGGGTCCGTTGAGAAGTTAACACCAAGGTTCATAGGGTCGTTTCCTATTAAGGAAAGGATTGGACATATGGCCTATAGAGTGGAGTTGCCCAAGAGATTTAGTGGTGTACACGACGTATTCCATGTATCACATTTGAGGAAGTGCTTGCACGAGACCACGGAAGTGGTAGAGCCGAGCTTGCTTAAAGAGGTGGAGATAGAGCGTGATGCTACGATTCGACGTGCTCCAACATGCATTCTTGGGTCGGAGATTAAGAAGTTGAGGAATCGAGAGGTCAAGCTAGTCAAAGTGCAATAGGGAGGTGATGAGAGCAATGCTACTTGGGAAACGGAAGAGAAGATGCGTTCATTGTACCCATTTCTTTTCAAGAGTATGTCTTTCAATTTCTCCTTCATCGCTTAGCTTGTACTTATTCTATCTTTAGTATGTCCTCTCGCTAGTGTCTTTGACCTTTAGATAGGGTAGTCATATGGTTGAAACATGTGTTTGAGACATGTTATGTATGATGGATGCAAGTGTTTGTTAGTGGTTTCTCATGGATGCATATACACACACTTTAAGCACTAGATCGGCTCAGTCACTTTCATATTGAATATTACATATAAATGGATGTATTTGGTAAAATGAATGTACATTGAATGTTTGTATCATATGGATGTTGCATTTGAATGAATGGTTGTGCACACATGTAGTAATGATATGTATAGGGTTCCTTGCATACATGATGGATACATGGCACTATCATTATTTGCATTAAGGAGGTCGACTGAATCAGTGGACCGCCTGATTTTGCATTAGTATACGAACATATACACACACTATGCATATGTACATGAAAAGCATTAGAAATCTTTTAAGGACAATGGTTACTAGTGGTTGATGGATGAGTAGATGGATGATTGAATGGTAGGATACGTTCTTCTTGACTTAGAGATTTCAAGGACGAAAGCCTTTAAGTAGGGGAGAATGTAACACCCCGAATTTTGAATGATTGAATTAACAAAATTTAAGAACACTTAATTTTTAAAAGAGGAATGTAGGGAAACGGGTTGCACCATTGCGTTCATCTTGGAATTCTGCATGGAATAAAATCCAAGTTTTCGAAAAACGGAGTCCGGATGAAGGAGATATGGCCCTCGGAAGATAAGAAAATATATATATATATATATATATATTGAGCAGGCCGACCAGGGAGGTCAACCTCCCAAGGGGGGAGGTCGACCATAGTGTCGACCTGGGAACTCCCAGGTCGACCTAGGGGTCGACCTCCCCCTTGGGGGTCGAACCTGGTTTGGCCAGGTTGCTGGATGGTGCGATTCTTTGGGATGGGACGATTTTTGATGGTCCAGATCAGTTTTAGGGTTAATCCTGAGGCCTAAATAACTTCATACATCTATATATACACCCTAAGACCTAATCCTAATTCATAAATATTATCTAAGACACCATTATGCTGACAAACTCTCTCTTAAACCCTAGCCGCCACCTCTAAAGCAAATATCAAGTATTCAAATTCAACTCAAATCTAAAACAACAACGAATTTGTCTTCTTCAAAGGAGAGCTAAATCAATTTTAGAACTCAGATTTCATAACTCAAGACCTTCTTTGAGTTGTGAGTTCGATTTCTTTAATAAGATAATTAACAATTTAATTAGGTTGAGTTATGATTTGGATTATATGGTTATGTTGTGAGTCATTGACAATTAGGTTATTATCTATGTTGTAAATCTATGATGTTATTATTTATGTTGTAAAGCTGTGATGTTATTATCTACGTTGTAAATCTATGTTAATTGTTGGCTTATGTACAATCAATTCATAATGATGCTTCATATGCTAGTTTGGTTATGTTGTTGGAACTAATTCATATGTTAAATCATATGTAAGTTTAACTTGATAATCCTATAGGAAAGTTTAAATGTTAATTTAGATATGAATCATATGCAAGTTAATGAGAATCATATACCACCTTACATGTTTCATGACATCTATTTATGTGTAAGCTTGGATATAAAGTTTAGGCTAAGACATGTGTGAGTTATATGCTAGTATACAAAATTATATATGCTAGTTTACATGTAGATCTTAATTTACATGTTTAGATGCAAGTTTACACAATAGTTTATGTTGCATAAATCACATATGCAAGTTTATATATATTGGAGTATGAATCATGTAATGTAAGTTTGTGACTATTGCCTATGCAAGTTTACATCTTATGATTAGATCTATGACATTGATAGTTTATGCAAGTTTGTGACTTTGGCCTATGCAAGTTTTAGATGAAAAACCTTATTCACCCATGCAAGTTCACCCCTTATGTTTAGATCTAGTTTTTATTCTATGCATGTTGTGGTGTTTTCTCTTTATTCTATAAGTTAGACTATTCGAGTCTAACGTATATTACACGTTAAACGAACGAACGTACAACGTGGAGCAATGGGATAATATTAAAAGATTTAATATTGAGAATTGGCATAAATGCCATAAATGTGATGTTAATTGGTATAATTTTATATACCATAAATAGATGGACATAATTAAGGTATTAATTATGGACATAGTTAAACTTGTAATTGATTGACAATTTGAATAGGGAAATTAATTCAAATTGGGGATAATTAATTATGTGTAATGATAAACCGCCTAAGACACGAGGTTGGACTCGTTTGTGGTGTAAGACTGCTCGGACCCGCCCGACAAATCCAGTAGCCACAAATGCCAGTCTAATGTGGGGGGTCTTAGGCATAAATTAAATGTGTAACAGTTGTAAAGACACGAGATTAGGCTCGTTTGTGGTGTAAGACTGCCCGGACCTGCCCGGCAAATCCAACTGCCAGAAATGCCAGTCTAATGTGGGAGGTCTTTACAAGGTTACGGTCTTAATGAATTAAGAAACACTTAACCAGATAAACATGTAGTGGGACATGAGGGGGTTAAGTGGGTGCCTTAGGTGGCATGTGGAATTTAGTGGGTGCCTTGGGTGGCATTTAAAATATGATTAGATGCACTTAACCAAGATTGAAACATGTAAGAAGATATGAATAAGAATAGGGTTAAGTGGGAAAAACCTTAGAGGGGACCAAGCACAGGTGGAAAGCTTGTGTCATGCATAGGGGCCCTTTTCAAACTAGTAACCCATTAAGTATCTTTGTGGGCTCGACCCAAGTCGAGGACGGGACACGCGTACGGGATTTGATTGTAAGAGGTCAAAACGGGCCAGCGGTGGCAACGCAAGTCCAATGGGTTCATATGTGTGATATAAGCCGTGCATTTTTGGTGGTATCGGGTTTCCACTTTGGGAAGTGATACACCCCACTGTGAGGCCAGCAAGGGTATCTACGAGTTAGGGAGCTGATCGAATGGGGGTAGTGGGTACACCTAGTGGAGATAGGGGCAGACGGCACCTATGGAGGTAGCTAGGGGTACACGAAACTACCATTAGTAGTATTAAGTTCTGTAGGCGGGATCAACCTTTAGGGTGACTAGTAGTGGTGCAGTATTGTCATTATCTTATAGTGATTAGGGGCGCCTTTAACGTTATCTTTGTTCGTCTTATTTCCCTGTCATACCCAATTGTTCACAGTCATTTCCTTATTTTCCAGCTTATGCCATACCCTAGTTATTTTGATAATTATATTGTTAAAGTTATCGCACTGGCCAGACTTTATGTCTGACCTCCTTTTCTTTCCACCTCTTTTCTTCCTCCCCCCCCCCCTCAGGTCTGCAAGGAGGGAATACTACAGCTTAGTGTCAATTCCTTTCAGTCGCTTGAAGAGAGTAGATGTATCGCTTAGGACTCTGACATCTTTATGGCTTTGCTTATGCTCAGTGGGGATTTATGCATTTATGTTATTTAAGTATTTGCTTCTTTATGTACTTTGAAGTTTTTGGAAAAGACTATTGATCCTGATGTAATGGTTTTGGAGACTACTTATGTAAACTCGTTTTGATTTATGATGCTATGAAATAAGTTTTAACTTCCGCTGTGTTGTTTTATTTATTTATTCTTGTAATTTATCTGTTCTATACAAAAATAATGCTTCACGGACATTGATGCATTCCCTTTGTGAGTGACATTAATGGACCTGGGGTGTAACAGAGACACTCTAGCAAGTACCACAGGATCCCCCGCAGTGAACCCTTGGAACGGTTGGGCCAGTCCACCCTTACGTTTGTGGATTATTTATTCCTGAACACATGTTTCCCGGTCCTATCGGACTTACCCATCAGCTCGTAGTGACCGATATATCCAAGGCGCCTCGCTATCCATCATCCACATAGGTAAAAAATTATAAATGTTTGCTCTCCATACCATGACTCCACCCACAGCTAGAAAGAAACGCCGTGCACTCCTAACGGTCCGATCCCGTTTTTAACTCATACCAAGGTGTGAGGCTCACGAAATAACGCTATACACAAAGCTTTGTTATCTAAAGCCATGCTTTGATCATCAACCACAAGACCCTGCTTTTCAACATAAGCCTTGGTCATTTGCATCTCAGCATGCCAAAAAGGCAATTCATGCCATGCAACTGATGTCTGTCAATATAAAACCTCTAAGCTCGTACATCTCAGAGAAGGGTGTTATGCAAGAAGATAAATTATCCGCCACCAAACAGATATATAATTAATTGAGATCAATCAACACAGAACAAAATCCAATGTCAGACTCACATCCATTTAATAGTCCATTCTGGGTCTGAACGAAACCGGAGGCACCTAATTCCTCATCCCATATATCCAATACAGGAGAGAGGTCCTAGCATATCCGATCGATTTCCAAGTACGTCTGGACGATCACCACTTATTACCTTGTCTTGGTGTACAGCCCAATCAAGACATCGGTAATCATCCACACGATGTGAAGAACTCTGTTCTTCAACCACCGTTTTCATCATCGACTTATCGTCGAATAAGTTATTCAGAATGGGATAAACCTGGTCTTTCCGAATAACCCGCGTATTTATAATTAATAATCAAGTGCTATAAAACACCTCATACGCCTCATTCCAATTCAGAATATTCTTTTATTCAAATATTCTTATACATTGGGAAAGGTTCCCATTAATTTTATCAAATATAAATTCTTTTAAATTTATACTTTAATCTTCCTTTGGATATCAATTCTAACCAAATTAAGGTTTATCAACTAGTCGGGATTATCGAGCCTTACCGAAGTATTCATTTATTTGTTAATCTTAATCCCAACCTATTCATCCCATGGAGAAAAACTGGTAATACTCCATGTCTAACACCACGGTGTTATTGGTAAAATTAATTACCATTTCATGTTCAAGTCTAATTAAAGATTTAACTATTCCTGTAGTAAAAACTGGTGGTACTCCATTCTCGATCATTTCCTAAATTTGATAATTTGAATTATCACATTCTCATTTCAATCTAATTAAAGATTCATCAAAACTTCACTTAGTTTTAATCTTATAAAACATTATTCAATGATTACTTAACTTTGGGAAATCAAACATGCCACATTGGCAATCTACACCGTACCATTGATTTATGCCGATATATAACCTCTAAGCTCATACGTCTCAGAGAAGGGTGTTTAGAAAGAGAATAAATTCTTCGCCACCAAACAGATATATATTTAGCATAGATCAACAAATACAGTTCAAAATACAATGTTAGACATGCAATCCTGTCTTTAACTGGGTTAAAGAACCAATGTCATTTAAAACACAGTTCATGATAAACCCAAAATCACATTCCATTAACTATGGAATCTTCACGGAAAATAGATCAATATATATAATCGATATCAATTTCGGTATCCGACTAATAATATAAATGGAATAACGGCAAAGCCTTTTAAATTACATATATATTAACAGTCTTCCTCCACAAAAGCTTACTTCGATTATTACCAAATCGAATTCCATTCAATTCCAATTTAATATATTAAACTGGAAAACTTTACTTTGGAAAATTTCCATTAAATTTTAATAAAATATTTATATATTCCAAATCACATTTCACTGTTAATCGTGTTACTGAAAGAATGCCATTAAAAACACCGTTCATAATAAGCCCAATTCACATTCCATTTTATTCCAATTATTAAATATAATTGGAAACTTTGTTAATCTTAATTAAAAGATTTATTCTTTTCACATGGGGTTTAAGAACAGTGTTACTGAAGACACCATTCACGGCAAACCCAAAATCAACTTTGATATTAAATATAAGGCTCTAAACAGAAATTATATCGTCTTATATTCAATATCCGATTCTGAAACGAACACATATCGTATGGGGAATAGCGATATATATTTATCTTCCAAATTCCTCCATAATATCTGTATAGTCATGGGATCCAATATCAAAATATCCGGAAGATGATTTCTATTTAAATCCATTCCAATTGAGACATTCGAAATTTCTGGTTTAATTAAAACCCTTTATAAATCCAATTTATTTATTTAAAAGTTATTGGATTTCAAATCTAGTTAATAACTAGTTCATTTAGATAAAAAAATATTTATCTTAACAAACATAGAATTTTTCATCAAAATTCTTTCTAAATCATTTATTATCATTTTACACAAATTATTAATATTTTTAATAATTTTATCAAGGCCCGTACAGTCAGTTTCCAATAACGGCCACCAAACTACATCCATAACGACCTTTTCCAAATTTGATTTGGACATAATTATAAATCCAACCGTTAGATTGCAAATCCCTTATACTCATTGAAAAGCTCTTTCTGATACGAACCCAACGGTTCCGGTTTTAGGAGAATGCGACGGTTGGATCGCCTGTAATGTCAATTCGTAGTCAATGGTCGAAATTCGTGAATGGTTGCGGTGCGGCGCGTTCTGTTCAGGCCATTAAATATATATAATATATATTATATATATTTCGTCCGTTTCCATTTAAAATGTATTTTATAAATCGTTTATAAATTCATTTTAAAACGATTCCCGCTTTCATTTCAATTTTAAATCAAAATTGAATACTCCTTATCATTATAATATTTAAATGATAATATTTTAAAAATATCTGATTTTGAAATCATTTCCTTTTTTATATTCATTATAAAAAATGAATAAAAGTGATATTTTATCGTTCGTGTCAAAATGGCGCATAGCTAATCAACACGGCTTCACGCATATCTATATTCTTATGTCCATCCAAAATCGGACATCAAAATCATATTTTAATCCTTTATAGAATATTATTTTAAAATATCCGTTCTTTCTGAATTGGAATCAGACACAGTCAATTACCATATAACGTTATTTATATAGATTTTATATAACACATGTATACTACAACAATAATGATACATAGTCAACCATCATCCAGAGTGCATTACACAACTGCATAAGCATTAAATATAAATAATTAACGCTTACAACAGTCTGTCAACCAATCGATTGACATACCACTAAACAATTGGGATTAGTGTACGCCAAATATCATCCCAATACCTGTGTGGGGTTTCAACCAACAAATTCTAAATATTATTTGTGCAGTTGGGCTATGCGTAAAATTTATCGTCCCAATCAATGTCAGTTAAATGAGTGTACATAAACAAATCTTTCGATTTGTAAATGAATATTTATTTTCATTTCAGGAGAATTTTATGTCATTCATATATACGTTAAAAATTATATTTTTAACGATTAAATAATTATTTCAACATAGGAATATTTTTAATAGTTCATACATTCAATAAAAATGATATTTTTATTGTTCATACATTTTATTCGACGCATGAATATTTTATACAGTTCATATACACATTAAAAATTATATTTTTAATGAATAAATATTTATTTCAGAAAATTTCGGCATTATAACGGCGTGATATTAAAACTGGTGTAATGTCTAACATTACCCCTCTCCTGATACTGGCTCGCATCATACACATCAATTACAATCAATCCAAACAATTCCACAATCAATTTTACAACTACAATCTAAATTTCCACAATACAATTCATACAAACAACTATGGTTTGTACAATAAATAGTGTCAAGGGGCTACTAGGCCCCATCTGCAACCTAGGATATATTTAACAATAAAATAATTAGAGTGAGAAGCAGTTCTCACATTGGGTTTCACTCTGTCATTCTTTATTTAATATTTCAGATAGTCCGATCGTGCAATGTTCTTCACCGTTATTCCAGCACAATCTGTTTCACACGATTTATATTAAAAATCACATTTTTAAATCAATGCCATATATATATAAATCACATTTTTATTTTAATGTTATCTATATAAAAATCACATTTTATAACGCTATCTATATAATAAAAATCATATTTTTATACTATAGTATTTCATATAAAAATCTAACATTTTTAACACAATGTTATTTCATTTAAAAATTATATTTTTAAACCAATGCTATATATATAAAAATCATATTTTTTATTCTATGGTATATGTATATAAAAATTAAATTTTTATATTTTTAAAACCATGCTATTTTTATTTTTAAAAATCCATGCTATTTTTATTATTAAAAATCCATGTTATTTTTATAGTAAAAATCAGATTTTTATACAATGTTATATAATCAACATTTACTAATATACTTAATAAATTAATTAATTAAAATTACCTTTCTCAGATTAACAAGCAGCCCCATTTCCACATGGTTCAAAACTAGGGTTGCTTTTTGCGTCCAATACGTGCTACTTGGCGAAGATCGAGTAGCCCCACGTCGAAGAGCACGGAAAACCACACCAGCACCCCTGACGTTGACGAATTGGACGACGGCACGGCGATGGATTTCTTGTTCGAACAACGAAGGTTTGAGGTGGAATCTCGATCAAAATACTTCACTCTAGGTAGCAACACCCATATGTATTTGAAGAGGGTGGAGAGTACTACACTTTTGCTTCAAGAATTTTTGGATTTCATTGAGTGGATTAAAAGTTATTGAAGGAGAAAGATCTAAGCAAATATCGTTGTTCGCGTTTAACTGGAGGTGGGCTCTCAACGAAATGAATTAGGGGTAACTGGATTTTCTGATTGGTTTATATTTATATTTATTTTATTTTTAATTCATTTAATTCCAAAAAAGTTATTTTTCCTCCGAACTCCAAATCAAACCCAATGACTGTCGTTCCTAGCTAATTACCCCCATTCCGGACACAATGGTATATGTTTCGTAAGCCAATTCTTAAGTTTTGATTAGTTTTTATCAAAATTAAATACAAATCAATATATATTGAATTCAAACGTACATTTTAATTTACCGGGGCCACATACTGACTCCAAAAATTCCAGAAAAAAATATATCTAGCTATGTTTTGACGATACGGTCATAACAAAACTAGTTTGATCGAATTTGGAGACCATTTGTAAAATGGATATTTTCTGGTCGATCCAATTCAATTGAAATTGATAAAACTTGTTTTCTTTTTCCACGCTCACATATTAATTCCAAAAATTATGAAAATTGGAATCTAGAAATAATTGGACATCACGGATTTAACAAAAGTGGTTTCATCGAAAATGGAGGTCGTTTGTGAAATGGCTATTTTTAAGGGCTATATATTATATAAAATATACGAGTGGAAACCCGTGCGATGCACAGGAGCATAGGCTGCACAGGAGCATAGACTTTTAATTGTTGTAGTTGGCATTTATGAATAAGCGGTGAGAACAAATTGTATAATAGCAAGATACATGTAAGAGATTGTTGAAATCTAACGGTTCATTCTTGCATTAGAACAATTAATCTTATATGACTAAGAATATAATACATATTTATTTGGATTAAGTGGATATTTAGGGGATAAATTGAAATTATTAGTCGTTGGCGTCGGACGCGTAATGCTCTTATTGATCCATTGAAGAAATGGAAAAGTTTGTCTCATTTCCATGTCTGACGCGTCGGACGCATCCAACTCGCCGAATACCAAAGGCGCTAGGCAAATTTTCCAACGAAACTGTACCTACCGTTAAACAGTAAAGCAGCAAGACTTAATAGCATAACACATTGGATAAATCAAAGTACAACAAACAAAATGGTCGTGCACATGTATAAGCATAAAGTGGTAAAAGAACATTTAACAATGCATATTCATGTCATTTTATTAATTCTTTTTATAAAAATGCGATGTATTATAAGTTCGCACGATACATAAGAAACATAACTAAATAGCTGTAAGCGAATGTGAGTAACAAGTAAATACAAAGATGTAAGTGGCAGTAATTTATAGCTTATACAAATACTACATTCTTCAAATGTGTTAAAATTCAAATGAATACCGCATCTATTATGCAGCAGTTCAAGAACATGGAGAACCCATGTTAATTGATGCGTTAAACGCACAGCTTGCATGACCTAGTCAAAGTAATCTCCAGACAATTCATCCTCAACTCTCGCCAAGTTTAAGTAATATTCAGACATAAGGCTACTTCTTCCTCATTGGTTTCTTCTATCTCCACACGTTGATTGGAAAGCGGTGACTATGTTTCGTCCACATATTTCATAGTGGTTCAACAAATTGAATTTGATTATGTTGTTGATCAATCTATAGTTAACGCTTCATTATATAGGAAGGGCCTTGTGACCGCCATACTCAGATGTGCATGAACATAATAATCAATGTTCTCAGCATATTAGGACTTGCTTGGACTCATTTGAACGCTACATTGTAAACCCCATGAAAATGGACTATTAGTTGCAACACAGTAACCACATGAAGCACTACCACTAACATGAAAACTCAAATACTTATGATAAAACCAAAAAAATTCATCACATTTCATGCATATCAAGTATTACTCCTTGAGATTTACCAAAATTAATATGAAGTGCAAAAGGTTTACCAAACTTAACAACAAAGTGGCCAAGTCTCCATAGTTCAACCAACCTAAGGTATTTTCATTTCGGGTAACACTAATATTCCTGCTTACGAAAGTGGCAATGAGAAGTTCAAAAGAAGGTTATTGGGTATATGGACCACAGATCTGGTTATTGTTCAACTAAATTTCAGTTTGATATAGGTACAAAAAAAAATTTGGTTTTACTTCTCCAAGGAATAAACTTAATTATAATCAGGTCAAAGCATATTAGTATATGGATGAGATTTTAAGGGACAATGTCTAATTCATCAGGTAGATATTAAAACATTTTGCGAGCAATTACCATTTCAGAGTAACAACCATAAGTGTTGCTACCATCCCAATAAATACCATCATAAGTGGATCGCATTCAATTAAAATAATTCTCTAATGAACCAATGTAGAACTCACAATTGAGGCAGCAAGCAATTATGTATGCATAATCATACAGTTACAACGTAAAAATTGAGTACAAGGTAGCAAGTATCATGTACTTTTCTTCATCACGTATCAATTCTCTGTTCATTAGCATAATCCATAACAGTTAGACACTTTGGATAGTATCTAGATCGATTGCTTCTGATGATGAAGATCCACAAAGCTTCTCTGCATATCGGCTCCCAGATAACCAAAATTGCTATAACTATGGCTTTAAAGTAGGGTACCAAACAGAAGGATCAAAATGGAAACAAAAGTTTACTATTTCACTTTACAATTTGGGACAGCCTAGATTTTTCCAATTATGCTATATATCACTTAAAATTATGTAGCAAAAAAATATTGTAAATTAGTTAATCACAAAAAAAGGGTTACATGGTCAACTGAAGGATAAGATAATGATAAGAAGGTAATAATCAAAAAATTTAATTTCTTGATGATCACGACCGAAAATAGAAGATGCATGCTTCATTATTATTTTTTGTTACATTATTGCTAGTGACATATAATCTATTTGCGAGTTGAGCGAACGATATATCATTGACTTTGACTTGTGATACATAGATCTTGAATTAGACTTGTAATTTAAGAAGAACTAATGTATGTACATGCATGGAATATCACATAGCTTGAGAAATTACAAATAAATTAGTTAATTTGTACCAAACGATATTCATTTTGGAAGCATACATGAAGAAAAACATGATATTGTGAATTTGTGATTTGTTTTGTCAACTGAAAGTGCAAATATTTGCATTAACGAAAACAGTATGCACATCTTAGTAAATTTTTGCATGCATGAAACATGAATATTGTACGGAAAAAACATGATGTTTGTTATTTTACAATGAAAATCAAATTTCAGTTTGACGCTACTATAAAAAGATGTGGTTTTTTACACATGAATGATAGCCCATGGGAACTACAATTGGATATAATATTATGGCAACCAGGTTGGCTGATGAGAAGTGATTAAAAAAGGTTAGATCGGTGGTATAAGAAGAGTTAAGATGCATAAGTTATCATCAAATGATAATAGTTACCCTTCTCTCACAATCCAATCAACAAACTTTTTGAATCCTACAATGAAGTGGAAATTATCCAAATTAAATAATCTTTATAAACCATAGAATTTTATCGCACTATCTGAACCTGACTTCAGTTTGATATTTTCCTCTAATAAATTTTCTAGAAACATGTCATTCTTAAAAATCATTCTCTTTACTGAGTAAAATTTGGACAAACTACAATTAGTAAAATTTACTGCTTGATGCATGAAGACTAACAACTTCCTGGGTATAACATAAAAATTATTGTTATCTTCTCCGATTTTAACTTTTATTTAATTAAAAGTACCTTCAGATGCAAAATTTGTCATGATACCCATTTAAATTTGTTGATGTTAGCGATCTTGTGCTTTCTGATAAGGTGTTGTCCATTTCCTTCTCGATTAGCATTTGTTATTGAAACTTTCAAGTTGTATAGTTCTAGAGAAAAAAGGTTCACATTACAATAATGAAGTATGTACTTCTGCCGTCAGTAGACAAAGGATGGCTACACTTAGTTAAATTTATAGACTATATTACCCTACTTATATAGTAATTCCAACATATTTTTGTCAACTGAGCATGGGTAGTAGACAAAATAATTTAGAGAATCAGTGACTAAGTTGGGATTTACTCATATCTTTAAAGAATGTCATAATTTTTTTTACATTTACTTGTGTATGAAAACACTAAAAAAATCACAGCCTGAAAGTTCGACTAGTTTCTTTATATTTTAAAGTAAATAAGCAAAACTTGTAGGGTGCTACTATTCACACCCCGATTTACTTTTCCTGCCGCTTTTCTAAATTTACTACTAATGATTATTTTTTATATTCTTCTGGCCACCATATATTATTCCTTCACTCAGTTATTCATCATCGTACTTCTTTTAAAAAAACACGTACTTCTCTACAATTTCAAACCTTAAACCCTAACAAAAGCAGAATTCCTTTGTGCCTAATAGAGATGGAAGATGATAAAAAAGAGGTTAAATTTGCTTGATTTTTATTACTTTCTATTATTTTATAGAACATGTTTGGTTTTTTTTAATGGTTAGGATTTTCCATTGCTTTTTAGGATATTCTTTCTGCTCTGTTGGAAATTTCAGGCTTGGAGGACATTAAATTTGATGACAATGTAATAGAGAATGACAATTTAAGCTTTGACTTGTAGATTTTTTATCAGTATAACTTATGTATCTTGTTTTACAAATTTATACATATTTTTTTGTCGTTTGATAGATGGAGTATTTGAATGAAGATAAATTGGACAACGCCCTTATTATTTCGGATGATAAACATGTTGGTTGTGATAATATGATGAAGATGTTCGATCAAATGACTCAAAGGACATAAATTTTGATTTGACGAATCAATTCACAACCGACGGAGTAAATTTATATAAAATAAAATTACTAATGTGGTTATGAAAATGGATTATGTTAATGTTTTCTTGAACTATTTGACTTTAGGCATTTGATTCACAGAATACATTGATCCGATGGTGTAAAACAATGGAGGGAAAAATGAATACCGTTTTTGTAACTCCAAAGTCGGATAAATTAGGACCTAGAAGAAAACCAAGGTTGCAATTGGGGTGTGAAAGGGTTGGATTTTATCGTAGTCATCAACCAAATTGAAAACAGGTGGAAAACAATGGAAAAAAAACCTAACGCCGGCGGAAAATGCAACTGCCCTTTCAGATTAAAGGGAGTGTATGTAGATGAAGATAAATGGAATGTAAGCGAGGAAGAAAGCGTTCATATAGATGAGAGAGACAGTGGCCTCTCCATTATATGTTATTAATTCAAACGGTGGCCAGGAGAGGAAAATGAAAATATTTATAGCGATCCGGATTTTTGAACAATCTATTTTATATATTTAATATGGTTTTAAATATTAAATTGATAATATAAATGAATTTTTATATTATGTTATCGATTTAATAATCGAATATAATTTAATGTGGAATATATCGAATTATCGTTATTCGATATAATTAAATTCGAAGATTTAAACTGTATCGAAATTGATTCAAATAATCAGTATAAATCCTAACTGAATAGAAACGATGATAACATTTATTTATTATCGAAGAATTAATTGTTTTGATTTAATTTATATCGAAAATTAATAGCTTCTCCAGATGATCGAAAAAGGCTTTGAAACATGTCTTGGTGGATTCAGAATGGTGGTTTAACCCTAGGAAGGCCTGTTGTTGGACTCAAATAGGAGTTGAATCAACGTGATAATTTAAAATTTAAGGGTACCAGTTTTAATTAAATTTAAAATAAATTAGAAATAAAAGTAATATTTTAAATCCATTCCTTCCTCCTTAAGCTACCCTATGTACTTTGCATTGACAAAAAAAGCCTTAATAACTAAGTTCTCTTCAATTATAAGTATCGCAACTTAAACCCCTTTCCTATCATTTTCATTCCTCTTTAAATAAAGAGAATCTGAACCATTCTCTTCACAAAATAAAATGGCGTTCCCTTTTAAAACCCAATTCCTTGAACTGAAACTGCAATCTGGAATAGCGAATCATTTAGAGCAGTTGAGTTTGAACTTCATGACGATAGGGGGGTTCGTGCAACAGTCTGGAGCTCAGATTTCGGGTTCACACAATTTGCGATTTGGGAAGGCGAGGTCTTTAATGCTTTTCTGGTATCGTGGGGATGAAGTTGATCAAGTGGGAAGGGGCATCGATCAAGTGGGAAGGCATGGCACGCATGGAGTAACCAAGGCTGGTATTGCTCTTAATGACAGTCGTTTGAGCAAGGTGTGGGTTCTTGAAGTTTTCGAGATCGAGAAAGATGATGTCAAGTTTTGTAGGTACGTGTTTCCATGAAGTTGAGATGTCGCGATGGTTTGTTGAGGGGTTGTAATGTTCGATGCTGTGAAGTCGCAAGCAAGGGGGAAAAATGGTGATGGTCTGAATCTTGACAGCGGCATCTTGAGTGGATGGAGTTGCTTAGTGGAAATACAATATGGAGTCAGTTTTTGGTCTGTAAAGTAGAGAAGAAGCTTAGAGAGAACGTGGGAGAAATAATTTCTATCATAGTGTATGAAAGCCACAGATAGGTTGGAAAGAAGTTGTGTGAATGTATTACAGGGGAGTGGGTTGTTTGTGCTTGGAGTTCGAGGTTGGAACCGATTGCAGTGTGTTGTTCGGTGATGAATTCGAGGCTTGCTTGTCAAAAATAGTTGTTATAGTGAAAGATGATAAACATATGATTCAGGTAAATTAAATTTTTATTTACAAGCTAATGATAATTTAATTTATATCGAAAGTATAATACTTGTAACTATTTATTCTGGTGTCAGATTCGAGTGAGTTAGGTTGCAATGGAACTGTACCAACGATAGCTACGCAGTAGAGTCGAATCGGAATAATATGGAGCTAATCGGAAATAAACCGCCATTTCAACGAATAAAATCATGGTGAGTAAATCTCACTCATAATTTTATTTAGAATTATTTTATTCCTTAGAATGATTGTTCGTTGGTTGTTTGGTTGCACTGAAATATTATTTGTGGCTATTAAATATATATTAGTTATTTAGGATTGGTGTTTGTGGTTATTATATATATTGGTGATTGGATAGTTCCCACAGTATCATTAGCGGATGCCCGCAGTATCATTAGCGGATGACCCTATGCGCCCCATGCTATAATAGTGGATGACCTTCTATACCGCGATATCCTGCCTCGAAGCAGGATGGGCATTATTTATGTTGGCTAACGTCTGTGGATGCAGGAAAACAAGTTGGAGGGATCCAACTGGATTCCTCAAAATTTATTATTGTTTGTTTTCACATATATATTATTATATATGATGTGTTGTTTGATAATTGGGTGGTTTGATTGTTTAAATATCACTGGGCCCAAAACGTTGATTTACAAAAATACCATGAAAAGGATATTTCGAAATTTAAAATGATAAATCTATTTTTCAAAAATAAAATCTGAATTTCGAATGGGCTATAAAGATATTTACTTGTTTTGAATAAATAAAACAAGTATTGAATTTATAAACGATGTTTATAAATTAAATATATAAAAGAATTGATGTGGTGAATTTATAAATGATTTCATAAATTAAATAACGCTGTGTTTATAAATAAAATGGAACGATTTTCATTGGATAATCAGGAAATTTAAATAAATTTATAAACGGTGTTTATAAATGAAGTGGAAAAATTTTCATTTGATAATTTGAATATTTAAATTAAAATGTGAATTTAAAAATAGAAATGGGGAATCGTTTTAAAGAAGTAAATGATGAAAATTTATTCTGATGTTCAAAATGTAAATTGAACTAAAACTAAATCGGTATGGATTTATGATTTGAATTCGATTAGATCAAATTTGTTAAATAAAATATTTTCAGAAATATATTAGGATTATATTAAATAGAAGTTTAAAATTAAGTATGAAAATAGATTCTATGTTTATATAGATAAGTTATAATAAATAGAATATTCCAAAATGGGATTTTGGTTTTAAATAGATTTCGAAATGGAACTTGTTGGAATTTATAAAATAAGTACATTTATAAACAATGTTTATAAATATAGTGAATAAATTATCTGGAGATATTCTGTAATTTTAAATTCATGTATGAATTTAAAAATATATTTTGAAATCATTTCAAAAAACGAAGAAGGGTTTATTTCTTGAATTCGGAATATAAACGGAGATGAGATAAATCAGAAGGATTTATAATTTGAAATTTGATTATATCGAATTTTATAAATAATTTATTTATAAAGGAATTAGAATTTAAAATGGAAGATTGAACTATAAATAAATTTATAACTGAGATACGAAATAGTTGGCGATCTGGGATAACCAGAATTATTAAGTTGAATTTGTAAAATTGGTTTAATATATATTAAAATATATTAGAATGAAGTTAGAATTTATATAAAAACGAAGTTTAAAACGTTTATATATTAAATATAATTAAAATGAACTCGCCGCAGCACGGTAGTTCGTGAATTGGCGTTTCGAACTTCAATTGAGTATATAAAACTCAATTTAAGTCAGAATTCTTTGAAACAAGAATCGCCAGGACCGATTTGATAATAGCTTTCAAATGGAAGAGGAAAATATGGATTTCGTCTTATAGATTTTGAGTTATGTCAAAATCAAATTTTCAAAAAAGCAGCGTCAGGACCATTATAAAACCATAATGGTTTATTTAAATAAATAAAAAGATTTTAAGTAAATAAAATCTGAATTTCCATTAGAAAAATCCAGACTGGAGATATAAAATAAATATGAACTCCAGGGAAGTAAGTGAAATGATTTTTGAGAAATTTTTAGTTATTGAACAGAACTAACTAATTTGAATAATAATTAGTTAATCAAAATTTAATATGAAATTGGACTTTGAATAAGTAAAGGTGATTTGAGAAATTATACTCGAAATTGAAAAGGGGACTTGAATCGAAAGTGGAATTCAATTTATTTATAAGCAAAGTTGATATTATATTTGAACATGTTATGTTCAAACAAAGAAGTGAAATAGGCAAAATAGCTAATTAGAAAATAAATTATCGAATTGGGTTAAGACGAATGGATTGAGTTGAAACCAAATGGGAATATTTGGATATGTGTTAAGCAGGTTTGGAATGAAGTATATGAAGAGATATAAATTGAAATGCCCGACCAAAAGGTACATATTTAATTTAATATGAGATTTTACGCGCCAAATCGGCAAGCCACTTAGCTTTTAGATTTTTCTTTTTGAATGGAAAGGGCCAAGAGAAGCGTTTTGTAGTTGTACAGAGTGACCCGTACAAAGGAGGTTATGGCGAAATTTTCTGAAAATTTAAGGAGTTGGAATATTTTTAAAAAAAATTGATAACTGGAAATTTATATGTCGACATATATAGAATTCGATAAGGAAATGAATTTAAATTAGAATATTATAAACAAAAAGGAAATCTATATATTTAGATTTGGTAAAAATAAAAAAGAGAAACGTATACGGGTTTAAAAATGAATAATTGGTTTCTATGATGTTAATTATTCAAGGTAAGTGGTCTTGTCCGTTTTGAAGTTAAGGATGTTTTCGGTCAAGGTCTGAGAGGTAGCTATACCCCAACTTGATTGATTTTATTTTTTAACCGATAAACAACAAGATCCAGTCTCGAAGAGAAATATTTGAATAAGAGTTAGTTGAATGCAGTATTTTGGGTTGTTTGTAACGATGTTTTACACAACAACCGATTTAACCCAAGTAAGTGGAATTTTGGAAATATAAAGATAAATTTTCCTAAGTATTTAAATAAATGAATGGTCAGGGAAGAGATAAGTAATTGGAACGTTTTCCAATTATAAATAGAATATATTTTCTAAGTATAGAAAATAAAAGAAAGCGATATATGGAACTGTTTTCCAAATAGCTTTAGAGGCCAAGATGATTATTGAAAATATCGTGTTAACGAATATGGATAAGGAAATGGAGATGTGTTTCAATTAATTAAAAGGCCCAATGATTTATTTGATGCTTTGAATGAATGTTTGTTTTTCTTCGATAGTTAAATAACTGACTATCGAAGTGTTTGCCAATATCGTTGTCAGTATGGAGAGACCAGTTGGATTATTATCCAAGAACCACTCTGTATTGGCAGTAGCATTGTGAATCAGATTATATGAAGATAATCGGAGACGGAGTGGAGTGCAGGGCTTTTTCTATTAATGGAAATTGTGCCTTCGGTTTCGTTCAGTCCCAGAACGATGTGTATGAACCGAATGTCAGACAGAATATTTCCAAAGATCACATATGTTGGTCTGTATAAATATGTATGTTGGCATAGAATTTATTCTCTTAGCATAATATCTAGAATATATTTATGCAAATCAATTAATGATCAACGGATCTGACAATGTGGCATTCAAAGTGATTGTGCTATAAATGAATGGTAAGTAAGCGTAGCCTCAGGCCTCAACAACCGGGAAATGACAAAAATCAGGCAGGCAGCAAGGCTAAGTGGGCAGCTTCCAATTAGGGTGTATTATCACCTATCTAGAGAAATTCATTTCATTCTCTATTCTATTAGATGTTGTCCCATTCGGGAAAACGGTTGCTGATCCCAACCGTTGGTGATATACATTCGACACACTCAAGCGAAATGAGTGGTCGGTCATGTGTGGCCGAGTTATAAGATATTCTTGTTGAACCCAGTGTATTATCCTCTATAGATACACTATCGGAAGGTGGTTCCATACCTTGTCATAGGTGGAAATTCGTTACCCAATAAGTGCTCGCGATTTTGATTGTATATTATGTATGTGGAGCGTGAGATGAAAGCGTTCCACTAGATTTCTGTTTATTTGATTTAGACATTATAATAATATCAAAAGAGTTTTGATATAAAGATTATCATTTCTTTCAAAAGGATTTTGAAAGTTTAATCAAGTGTTTTGGATTTTTCATAAGGGAAAAACCTGTTCCTTGTTATACGGCGTGGTCTTATGAGATATCGTTTATTATCTCAAACTGTTTTAAATTGTTTACTCATACCAGTCCCATGACTGACCCAGAGTTTTATTTTGTTTTGTTTTACCTAAACTCTTGGGTGCCCAAATTTGTACGGACAATCAAGTAGTTTATGATTTTACAGATCTATCTAAAGGAGCTTAGAGAAGGAGGCTTCAGTGTTAGTTATATAGAATTTTGTTCCGCTGTGTTGTAAGTGTTGTACTATGATAATGATATGTATACAACATAAATTTTGTATTTCAGAAGTTATGATATATTATATTTTGTTCCGTTGCGATGTGAGATTCTGTATTGTTATTTTTGTTCTTCTTCTACCTTTTCTTCTTCAAAAAAAATGCTTCGTATTTCTGTAATACTTGGGTTGGACGTAGGGTGTACTTTGTCAACTAAGATAGTACGGATTTGTGGGCCATTACAGTTGGTATCAGAGCTTAGGTTGAGCAAATACCTAGGCTTTGGTGGGATGTGCTCATTAGAGATAGAGTCAGTAGTACCCTAGAATGAGTTGAGTGTATACATACGAGAGAGCGTATTTGTTAATTGATATAAAAAATATGTTTTATATTGTGTTATTAGTCTGTTGAGTGGTTTATGAATTCTGATCAAATCGTTGGACGCCTCGAAGTCGATAGGAATTTCTAAACACTTAAACAAAAAAATTGACATAATATTGTTTTAAGTGGGTAAATGAAATAATTTACTCAAAATTTCTATCTTGATATAGAAGGGATAATTTCCTGAAATTATTATCATATATGGATGAGTTGGTTGATAATATTATAATCAGATAATATTATAAAATTGGAATGGTTATATATAACCAAACAGAATTTATATATGAATGAAATATACAAATAAGATGAACTAGAATTGGATTTAAATCAGAATTTTGAAACGACCCGAACTTCCCCGGTCTCCGAAAAGAAGAGAAAGAACGAATTGTTTTGAGAACACGACAAAATAGAACGCAGACGGAAGAACATTTCATTGTATATTACAACAATTCCATCAGATTACAAAAATATACAGAGTATGAATAAATAATATACATCACAAATTATCAGAGATTACAATAAATTACATAGCAGCGGAAAATAATACAATACACAACTAAAAGGGATATACGGATACAAAGCTTTCCGGATATCATTCCAGCTGTAAACCAGGATCCTGTGAATATAAATCTGCAAAACCCAAAACTACTAGCTGCCCGTGTTGAAAATAAGGGCACCCAGAGTTTAGGTTAAAACAATAAACTCCAGGTCAGTCGTGGGACTGGTGTGAGAACTAAAGCAGTTATTATCTTTATTTTTAAAGTTAGGTAAATCAAGGGACCACGCCGTATAACACGGAACGGGTTTCCTCCCAAGAATATCAGTGCATAAAACAAACACCGCAATGCTAAATAAAGAAAAATGAAACTATTATAAGACCCAGGTCCCATCACACAATGCAACACAAGCCGGAGGATAGGGTTTTTACCTTATAATAGCCAAAGAATGCTTGATACGTTTAAAACAGGTTATTTGATACTATTATAAGTGCATAGTGTATAAAACAACTTCAAATCATAAGTATCAATCATAGGCGACATGAGCGTCCCATGCCACTATGTCGCCATATATAGGTTTACAAATAAAACCACAAAGTCACGTATTTGGAAATTGGATTTCCATCTATGAACCGAGGCAAAAGATAGTCCTCACCGACTTCGAGACAATCTAGCCCATGTCTCAGGGTCAGAGCGCATCAACCCTTGGATCGTCAGGGCCGGTCCACCGATGTGGATTAAAATGCCTGAACACTGCGTTTCCCCGCCCTTTGGGGCGTAAATGAGCCAACGAATGGCTCCATCGGACCCGGATCGTCCGATCAAACCGAGGCGCCTCGCAATAGCAACAACCACACAGGTGAAAAGTATATAAATGTCAGGGTTGGTAGGTCACTGACACCACCCTAGCTAGAAGGAAACGCATGCCCTCCCTGATGTCCTCTCCCGTTTCTGGTTCACAACCGGGGTGTGAGGCTCACGAATTCACGTTACACAAAGCTATGCCACACAGGCGGTGCTTTGATCATCAACCACAAGACTTTGCTTTTCAACAGAAGTCTTGATCATTTGCCACTTAGGCATGCCATACAGGCAATTCACTCTATGCGTTTGATATCCATCAGTATATAACCCCTGAGCTCGTACGTCTTAGAGAAGGGCGTTAAGCAAGAGAATAAATTCTCCGCCGCCAAACAGAAATATATTTAATAGAAATCAATCACACAGACTAAAATCCAATGTCAGACACACAGTCCATTTACAAGTCCGTTCTGGGTCTGAACGAAACCGGAGGCACCTAGTACCCCGCATATCCATCGATCACCAAGTATGTCTGGACGATCACCAACTGTTTCCATCTTCTTGGGTGTACAACCAAATCAAGATCATCAGCAATTACCCAAACGACGTAAAGACCTCCGGTCTTCAACCACCGTCTTCATCTTCGACACCACGTCGAATCAGTTATTCAGAATGGGATAAACCCGGTCTTTCTGAACAACTCGCGTATATATATTATAAACACGTGTTACACAAACACAACATACGCCTCATTCCAATTCAGAATATTCTTTTATTCAAATATTCTTATATTTTGGGAAAGGTTCCCATTAATTTTATCAAAGATAAATTCTTTAAATTTATCCTTTAATCTCCTTTGAATATCAATTCAAACTAGTCGGGATTAGCGAACCACACCGAAGTAATCATTTATTTTAATTTCCCAATCCCAACCTATTTATCCCATGAAGTAAAACTGGTCATACTTCATATCTAACACCACGGTGTTGTCGGTAAATTCAATTATCATTTCATGTTCAAATCTGATTAAAGATTTAACTATCGCCTGGAGAAAAACTGGTGGTACTCCATTCTCGATCTTTTCAATCTAATTGAAGATTCATTAAAACTCCACTTAGTTTTAATCTTCACAGAAATCAATATCCTATCTTTAACTGGGTTAAAGAACCAATGTCATCTAAAACACGGCTCACTATAAACCCAAAATCACATTACATTAATTGTCGGGTTAAAGAACAGGTGTTATTTAAAACACTATTCACGATAAACCCAAAAATCAATACCAATTCAATTCCAATTAATTATTCTTCAATTGGTACACTTCATTAAATCTAAACAAAAAGATTTAATCTTTTTCTCCACTGGGCTTAAGAACAGTGTTAATGAAGACACCATTCATGGCAAACCCAAATCACATTTGATATTAAATACAAGGCTCTGAATAGAAAATATATCGGCTTATATTCAATATCAAATTCTTCGACCAACAAATATTCTATTGGAAATAACGATATAAATATCTTTCAAATTTCCATAACAATATCTGTATAATCACGAAATCCAACATCGAAATATTCCGAAGACAATTTCGATTCAAATCCATTCCAATTCAATTATTGGAAATTCTGGTTATATTTCAAAACCCTTTCAAACACACTTTATTTATTTTAAAAATAAATAAATTACTATTCTAGTTCAAAACTAGTTCATTTCGATAAAAATATATTTTTATCTTTTCAAATATGGAGTTTTTCATCCCAATTCTTTCTAAATCATTTCTTATGATTTTACACAAATTATTACTATTTTAGTTAATTTTATCAAGGCCCGTACAGTCGATTTCCATCAACGGCCATGGAACTGCACTTATAGCGACCTTTTCCAAATTTAATTTGGACATAATTCCAAATCCAACCGTTAGATTTCAAATTTCTAATATTCGTTAGAAAGCTCTTTTCGATACGAACCCAACTGTTCTGGTTTTAAGAGAATCCGATGGTCAGATCTCCCGAAATATCCGTTCGAAGTCAATGGTCGAAACTCGCGAACTGCCGCGGCGCGGCGCGTTCTATTCAGGCCATTATATTATATATATAATATATATAATATATACTTCGTCGATTTCCTTTCGAAACGAATTTTATAAATCGTTTTAAATTCATTTTCAAAACGGTTTCAACTTCATATTCAATTTCAAATCAAAATTGAATATTCCAATATAAATTCATTTTAAATTCATTTCAAATCGATTTCAATTCAATTTCAATTCGAATTCATTTATTTTCAATTTCAATTTCAATTCTTTTCGAAAAATCAGATTTTGAAATCACTTTCGATAATCATTATAAAATGAATAAAATCGATATAAATATCGTTCACGTCAAAATGGCGTCAATCTAATCAATACGGCTTCATATATTCCTATTTTCAAATATTCTATTTCAAATATTTCTTTTTCAAATATTTATATTTTAAAACTGGAATGAGGCCCAATCAATTTCCATATAATGTTAATTATATGGATTTTCTACAACACATGTATACAATAACAACGATGAATAATCAACCATCATCCAAAGTGCATTCTACACTGTATAAGCATCAAATTTAAATATTCAATGCTTATAACAGCCTGTCAATCAATCGATCGACATACAACTAAACAATCGGGATTAGTGTACGTCAAATATCATCCCAATACCCGTGTGGGGTTTCAAACAATCAAACACAGATTTTATTTGTCCAGTTGGGCGATGTGTAAAATTTATCATCCCAATCAATATCAGTCAAATGTGTGTATATAAACAAATCGTCCGATTTATTTATTTTTATTTCCTTTCATATACACGTTAAAAATTATATTTTTAACTATAAAATATTTTCAACTATATAAATATTTTATTTCATTTCACATCACATCACACAATCAACTACACATCAAAATCTAACAAACAAGCATACAAGCCGTCCATGGTCTGTGGACGACGGGTGTTGGGTGCTACTAAACATCGTCTGCATCCTAGTATATATTTTAACTAGAAAATTAAATTAAAGGTGAGAAATTCTCACTGAATTGCTAATCCAACGCCACGACTCTTCTTATGTAGAAATCTTCGCCATTCTTGCCTCTTGTCACTTTCTTTGCCCGTATTCTCTACATATGTAAAAATCGAATTTTTACTTTGCTATTCAATATATAAAAATCAAATTTTTACTTTGCTATTCAATATATAAAAATCGAATTTTTACTTCGCTATTCAATATATAAAAATCGAATTTTTACTTCGCTATTCAATATATAAAAATCGAATTTTTACTTCGCTATTCAATATATAAAAATCGAATTTTTATTTCGCTATTCAATATATAAAAATCGAATTTTTACTTCGCTATTCAATATATAAAAATCGAATTTTTACTTCGCTATTCAATATATAAAAATCGAATTTTTATATCCTCTACTTCAATATGAAAATCATGCCTTTTCTAATCAAAAAAGATAATCTTTTCTAATAAAAATACAAGCTTTTCAGTTTTTATAGAACTAATTACTTTATATAAATATAAATGAAATAAAGAAATAAAAGTAAAGTAAATAAATAAAAGGAACTTACATAGAGATAGGAAGGAGGAGAGAAGCGTTCACTGTCGAATGCAGGTGGTGCGGAGGGGTTTGCTGGCCGGGGGGGGGTTTAGCGTGGCGGCGGCAGGAAAGGGGGGGAGGGGTTAGTTGCGATCGACAGAAGAGGAGGGGGGTTAGTTGCGATCGACAGAAGAGGGGGGGTTAGTCGCGATCGACAGAAGAGGGGGGGGAGGTTAGCGCGATCGATAAAAGAGGAGGGGGGGGGGGTTAGTGCGGTGACCGAAGAGGAGGGTTTTTTTATAAAAAAAAACTAATTTCGATTTGAACGAATGGTAGGGATCAACGGGTTTGGGGGAGTTAAGGGTTATGGCCCATTTTATTTTTAATTAATTTATTTTTATTTTTCCACCCAAAAGTTGACTTTTCATATGAACTCCAAACGAGGTCCAACGAATGTCGCCCCTAGCTAATTACCCCCATTCCGAACACAATGGGATATGTTTCGTAACTCAATTCGGCTGTTACGATCAGTTTCCGTTGAATTTAAAGTATAAATCTCTATATATTCAATTTGAACGCACATTTCAATTTACCGGGGCCACATACAGACACGAAAAATTCCACAAAAATTATTTCTAGCTTCGTATTGACGATACGGTCCTAAAAAAACTAGTTTCGTCGAATTCTGAGACCGTTGGAAAAATGGCCATTTTCTAGTCGATTAAAATCAACTAAAACTGGTCAAACGCTTTTTCCTTTGCCACGCTCACATATTGATTGGAAAATTATGAAATTTGAAATCTAGCAATAATTTGACATCACGGACCCAACAAAAGTGGTTTCGTCGAAATCCGAGGTCGTTTGCAAAATTCCCATTTTTAAGGGCCTGAATTCCATAGCGACTATTCAGAATTTTCAACTGGACATATCTTTTTATCCCCGCTATGAAATTTCAATTTTTTGGATTTGTTGGAAAGATATTCTCAAATAGATTCTAATATTTTTGGTTTCACTAAAATCCGGTTTATTTTTCACCCAGTACATTCATTTGAAGTTTGAAATCGAATTATCAAACTACCGCGCCATTTTCAATTCCTTTTATAATTATAAATAATTATTTATATTCTATCGCCGATTCAAACGAATATATACGTTCAAATTATATTCAAAATAATTTCTTGTCGATATTATTTAAAATAATTCATTTTAAATAATCAAAATTCACTAAAATTGCCAAAATAAATATTTTAAACTGGCACAGATTTCCGGGTTATTACAAATTTGAATTTAAATCCTAGGTGTTTGGAAAAATATTTTCTGAAGTATATTAGAACAATATAGCTTTGTTTTAAATGGATTTTGAATAGGATTTGAAAGTGATAAAGCACTGAACTCACTTCAGTCGCTGGGAAATAATTCTGATGATGACTGCAGCATCATTAGTGTTCATTTTCGAGTTCTAAGTGATGAATTGCTACCTTAGAAAAGTTTTAGTGGAAATTTGTTTCAAAGAAAACGAGTTGTTTTGGAAAATTCAAATGTTTAGAATTTGAAATGGTTATGAATATATGTGCATATATTTATATGATTTAAAAGGGATTTGAAATAAAAACCCGGGTATTTGAATTCTGAAATTTAAATTTAACTTAAGCAAGTTAAATGAATTGAAGTGGATAAATTGTTGAGAATCAATTTGAATGGAATATGAATTGGATGTGAAATATTAATTGGGAATCATTCAGATTAAATGAATGAAAGCATATATGATGTGCAATGTAAATGGAAAACTAAAGGTTTTGGTAGAGCTAAATTTTATAAATATGAAATGTTGAGCTACAACATAAGTGAGTGTTTGAAAAGTAATGAGTTTGTAGCATTTTTCTGCTTTAGTAATTTCGGGGATGAAATTCTTTTAAGGGGGGAAGAATGTAACGACCCGGATTTTCGAACAATTTATTTTATATATTTAATATGGTTTCAAATATTGAATTGATAATATAAATGAATTTTTATATTAAGTTATCGATTTAATAATCGAATATAATTTAATGTGGAATATATCGAATTATCGTTATTCGATATAATTAAATTCGAAGATTTAAACTGTATCGAAATTGATTCAAATAATCAGTGTAAATCCTAACTGAATAGAAATGATGATAATATTTATTTATTATCAAAGAATTAATTGTTCTGAATTTAATTTATATCGATTTAAATTAATATCTTCTCCAGAAGATCGAATAAGGCTTTGAAACATGTCCCGGTGGGCTCAGAATAGTGGTTTAACCCTAGGAAAGCCAGTTGTTGGAGTCAAATAGGAGTTGAATAAATGTGATAATTTAAGATTTAAGGGTACCAGTTTTAATTAAATTTAAAAATAAATTAGAAATAAAAATAATATTTTAAATCCGTTCCTTCCTCCTTAAGCTACCCTATGTACATTGCATTGACAAAAAAAAGCCTTAGTAACTAACTTTTCTTTAATTATAAGTATTGCAACTTAAACCCCTTTCCTCTCATTTTCGTTCCTCCGTAAATAAAGAGAATCCAAACCATCCTCTTCACAAAATAAAATGGCATTCCCTTTGAAAATCCAAACCCGGTTCCTCGAATTGAAACTGCAATCTGGAATAGCGAATCATTTAGGGCAGTTGAGTTCGAACTTCATGGCGATAGGGGGTTCGCGCAACAGTTTGGAGCTCGGATTTAGGGTTCACACAATTTGCGATTTGGGAAGGCGAGGTCTTTAACGCTTTTCTGGTATCGCGGGGATGAAGTTGATCGAGTGCGAAGGGGCATCAATCAAGTGGGAAGGCATGGCACGCATGGAGTAATCAAGGCTGGTATTGCTCTTATCGACATTTGTTTGAGCAAGGTGTGGGTTCCATAAGTTTTCGAGTTTGAGAAAGATGATGTCGAGTTCTGGAGGTACATGTTTCCATGAAGTTGAGATGTCGCGATGGTTTGTTGAGGGGTTGTAATGTTCGATGCGGTGAAGTCGCAAGCAAGGGAAAAAAATTGTGATGGTCTGAATCTTGACAGTGACATCTTGAGTGGATGGAGTTGTGTAGTTGAAATACAATATGGGGTCAGTTTTTTGTCTATAAAGTAGAGAAGAAGCTTAGAGAGAACGTGGGAGAAATAAGTTCTGTCATAGTGTATGAAAACCACAGACAAGTTGGAGAGAAGTTGTGTGAATGTATTACAGGGGGTGGGTGGTTTATGCTCGGAGTTTGAGGTCGGAACTGAATGCCGTGTGATGTTCAGTGATGAATTCAAGGCTTGGTTGTCAAAAATGGCTGTTATAGTGAAAGATGATAAACATATGATTCAGGTAAATTAAATTTTTATTTACAAGCTAACGATAATTTAATTTATATCGAAAGTATAATACTTGTTACTATTTATTTCGATGTCAGATTCGAGTGAGTTAGGTTGCATTGGAACTGTACCAACGATACCTACGCAGTACGGTCGAATCGGAATAATATGGAGCTAATCGAAAATAAACCGCCATTTCAACGAATAAAATCACGGTGAGTAAATCTCACTCATATTTTTATTTAGAATTATATTATTTGTTAAAATAATTGTTTGTTCGTTGTTTGGTTGCACTGAAATATTATTTGTGGCTATTAAATATATATTAGTTATTTAGGATTGGTGTTTATGGTTATTAAATATAGGTGGTTGGATAGTTCTCGCGGTACCATTAGCGGATGCCTACAGTATCATTAGCGGATGACCCTATGCGCGGCCACGCTATGATAGTGGATGACCTTCTATACCGCGATATCCTGCCTCGAAGCAGGAAGGGTATTATTTATGTTGGCTAACGTCTGTGGATGCAGGAAACAGGTTGGAGGGGTCTAATTGGATTCCTCAAAATTTATTATTGATTGTTTTCACATATATATTATCATATATGATGTGTTGTTTGGTAATTGGGTGGTTTGATTGTTTAAATATCACTCGGCCCAAAACGTTGACTTATAAAAATACCATGAAAAGGACATTTCGAGATTTAAAATGATAAATCTATTTTTCAAAAATAGAATCTGAATTTCAAATGGGCTATAAAGATATTTACTTGTTTTGAATAAATAAAACAAGTATTGAATTTATAAACGATGTTTATAAATTCAATAATATAGGAAACTGATTTGGTGAATTTATAAACGATGTTTATAATTTAAATAACGCAAGAAATAGAAGTAAATTTATAAACGGTGTTTATAAATAAAATGGATGTTGGATAATCAGGAAATTTAAATGAATTTATAAACGGTGTTTATAAATGAAGTGGAAAAATTATCAATTGAAAATTTGAATATTTAAATTCAAATGTGAATGTAAAAATAAAAACGAGGAATCGTTTTAAAGAAGTAAAAAATGAAAATTTATTCTAATGTTAAGAATGTAAATTGATAAATCCATATGGATTTATGATTTGAATTCGATTAAATCGAATTTGTTTAAATAAAATATTTTCAGAAATATATTAGGATTATATTAAATAGAAGTTTAAATTTAAATATGAAAATAGATTCTATGTTTATATAGATAAGTTATAGTAAATAGAATATTCCAAAATGGGATCTTGGCTTTAAATAGATTTTGAAATGGAACTTGTTGTAATTTATAAAACAAGTCAATTTATAAACAGTGTTAATAAATATAGTGAATAAATTATCTGGAGAAATTATGTAATTTTAAATTCAAGTATGATTTAAAAAATATTTTTTGAAATAATTTCGAAAAAGGAACGACGGGTTTATTTCTAGAATTCGGAATATAAACTGAGGAGATAAATCAGAAGGATTTATAATTTGAAATTCGACTATATCGAAATTCATAAATAATTTATTTATAAAGGAATTAGAAATTAATATAGAAGATTGAACTATAAATAAATTTATTACTGAGATACGAAATAATTGACGATCTGGGATAACCAGAATTATTAAGTTGAATTTGGAAAATTGGTTTAATATATATTAAAATATATTAAAATGAAGTTAGAATTTATATATAAACGAAGTTTAAAACGTTTATATATTAAATATAATTAAAACAAACTCGCCTCAGCAGGCAATTCGTGAATTGGCGTTTCGAACTTCAATTGAGTATATAGAACTCAATTTAAGTCGGAATTCTTTGAAACAAGAATCGTCAGAACCGATTAGATAATAGCTTTCTAATGGAAGAGAAAAATATGGATTTTGTCTTATAGATTTTGAGTTATGTCAAAATCAAATTTTTAGATAAACAACGTCAAGACCATTATAAAACCATAAAGGTTCATTTAAATAAATTAAAAGATTTTATGTAAGTAAAATCCTGATTTCCATTAGAAAAATCCAGACTGTAGATATAAAATAAATATGAACTCCAGTGAAGTAAGTGAAATGATTTTTGAGACAAAAAATTAGATTTTTAGTTATTGAATAGAACTAACTAATTTGAATAATAATTAGTTAATCGAAATTTAATATGAAATTGGACTTTGAATAAGTTAAGGTGATTTGAAAAATTATATTCAAAATTGAAAAGGGGACTTGAATCGAAAATGGAATTCAATTTGTTTATAAGCAAGTTGATATTATATTTGAACATTTTATGTTCAAGCAAAGAATTGAAATAGGCAAAATAGATAATTAGAAAATAAATTAGCGAATTGGGTTAAGATAAATGGATTGAGTTGAAACCAAATGGGAATATTTGGATATGTGTGAAGCAGGTTTGGAATGAAGTATATGAAGATATATATATATATATATATTGAAATGCCCAACCAAAAGGTACATATTTAATTTAATATGATATTTTATGCGCCGAATCGGCAAGCCGCTTGGTTTTTGATTTTTCTTTTTGAATGGAAAGGGCCCAGGGAGGCGTTTTGTAGTTGTACCGAGTGACCCGTACAAAGGAGGTTATGGCAAAATTTTCAGGAAATTTAAGGAGTTGGAATATTTTTAAGAAAAATTGATAACTGGAAATTTATCTATCGACATATATAGAATTCGATAAGGAAACGAATTTAAATTAGAATATTATAAACAAAAAGGAAATCTATAATTAAATCTAGTAAAAATAGAAAAGAGAAACATATACGGGATTAAAAATGAATAATTGTTTTTTATTATGTTGATTATTCGAAGTAAGTGGTCTTCTCCGTTTTGAAGTTAAGGATGTTTTCAGTCATGGTCTGAGAGGTAGTTATACCACAACTTGATTGATTTCATTTTCTAACTGATAAATAGCAAGATCCAGTTTCGAAGAGAAATATTTGAATAAGAGCTAGTTGAATGCAGTATTTTGGGTTGTTTGTAACTATGTTTTACACAACAATCGATTTAACCCAAGTAAGTGGAAATTTGGAAATATAAAGATAAATTTTCCTAAGTATTGAAATAAATGAATGGTCAGGGAAGAGATAAGTAATTGGAACGTTTTCCAATTGCAAATAGAATATATTTTCTAAGTATAGAAAATAAAAGAAGGTGATATATGGAAATGTTTTTCAAATAGCGTAAGAGGCCAAGATGATTATCGAAAATATCGTGTTAACGAATATGGATAAGGAAATAGAGAAGTGTTTTAATTAATTAAAAGGCCCAGTGATTTGTATAATGCTTTGAATGAATGTTTATTTTTCTTCGACAGTTAAATAACCGATTATCGAAGAGTTTGCCAATATCGTTGTCAATACGGAGAGACCGGTTGGATTATTATCCGAGAACCACTCCGCATTGGCAGTAGCGTTGCAAATCAGATTATATGAAGATAATCGGAGGCAGAGTAGAGTGCAAGGGCTTTTTCTATTAATGAAAATTTTGCCTTTAGTTTCTTTCATTCCTAGAACGAAGTGTATGGACAAATGTCCGACAGAATATTTCCAATGATCACATTTATTGGTCTGTATAAATATATATGGTGGCGCAGAATTTATTCTCTTAGCATAATATCCAGAATATATTTTTGCAAATCAATTAATGATTAATGGATCTAACAATGTGGCATTCAAAGTGATTGTGCTATAAATGAATGGTAAGTAAGCGTTACCTCAGGCCTTAACAACCGGGAAATGACAAAAATCGGGCAGGCAGCATGGCTAAGTGGGTAGTTTCCAATTAGGGTGTATTATCACCTATCTAGAGAAATTCACTTCATTCTTTATTCTATTCGATGTTGTCCCATTCGGGAAAATGGTTGCTGATCCCAATCGTTGGTGATATACATTTGATACACTGAAGCGAAATGAGTTGTTAGTCATGCGTGGCCGGGTTACAAAATGTTCTTGTTGAACCCAGTGTATTCTCCTTTAGAGATACACTATCGGAAGGTGGTTCCATATCTTGTCATAGTTAGAAATTCATTACCCAATAAGTGCTCGCGATTTTGATTGTATATTATGTATGTGGAGCGTAAGATGAAAGCGTTCCACTAGATTTCCATTTATTTGATTTAGACATTATTATAATATCAAAAGAGTTTTGATATAAAGATTATAGTTTCTTTCAAAAGTATTTTGAAAGTTAAATCAAGTGTTTTGGATTCTCATAAGGGAAAAACCCATTCCTTGTTATACGGGGCGGTCTTATGAGATATCGTTTATTATCTCAAACTATTTTAAATTGTTTACTCATACTAGTCCCATGACTGACCCAGAGTTTTATTTTGTTTTGTTTTACCTAAACTCTTGGGTGCCCAAATTTGTACGAGTAGTCAAGTAGTTCAGGATTTTACAGATCTATCTAAAGGAGCTTGGAGCAGGAGGCTTCAGTGTTAGCTATATAGAGTTTTGTTCCGCTATGTTGTAAGTGTTGTACTCTAATAATTATATGTATACAGTACATATTTTGTGTTTCAAAAGTTATGATACATTATATTTTGTTCCGTTGCGATGTGAGATTCTGTATTGTTATTTTTGTTCTTCTTCTACCTTGTCTTCTTTAAAAAAGATGATTCGTATTTCTGTGATATTTGGGTTAGACGTAGGGTGTATTTTGTCAACTCAGATAGTACGGATTTGTGGGCCATTACAATATTTGGGGTGCTTTTAGTTTTGGTGTCCGACAGTGTAAATCAGGGAATAAATAGTAGAATCCAACTTGTATATTGCTTTTGCATTCTAAAACATGTCTTTTCCACAGTATCAAATCTTATAGCAAGTAGGTGATAATCTTTAATACATATTAGGAATTATCATTCAGGAAAAGTCGTCTTCCTTTAGAATTGAAATATAGTCTAAGGGGAAAACGAATATCAATTTCAACTGTATTAGAGCAGAAGCAGTAATAATTGACCGATACAGATTGAGGAATTAACTTACGAAGAAGTAAGGGTTGAAAATATTAGTACCTTTCAGATAAATCTTTTAAATCAAGTGGTATGTGCTGCCGTCCTATGATGAAGTAGGTCGCAGTTCTACAGATTGGCAAATTGGGGTATTAAAAGTAGGGAGATTGGTTTCGGTGGTTGAAAAGGAGGGGATTAAGAATTTGCGGAGAAGGTGAATCGGTTGGTATTGTACAATAGGGGTTCTCGGTAATTGGAATCTGCTACCGTGATTTCAGAAGAGGAGGAAGGGAGAGAATGTTAAATGCATTTTGGAAGACGTGGTTTTGCAGGTTGTTTTTTTCACCAGAAGAAAAGGTACATGTGAATGCTCTTTATCTTGAAATCAAATTCAATGAAAGAAGTGATCGGTGGGAAATGGAATGGAAATGGAAGAAAAAAAATTCGAAGAAGAGAATGAGTGGAGCACGATTGTCGAGATAATGGTGTAGTGGCTGTTTAATTGAAACAGAGAGCGGTATTAGCATAGCTGATCAAATCCAACCATTCTTTATCCTGCCTTGTATTTAATCTGAACCGATCTTTTTCTCTTGTTTGTCTATCAAGGAATTTTATTATATAGATATAAATTCCATAGCAACTATTTCAAATTTAAACTGGACATAAATTTCAATTTATATTATGAAATCTAAAATTTTCACATTCGTTAGAAAGATATAGTTAAACAGATTCAAATCGAAGTTAGAACATATAAATTTATTTTAATTATAAAACGAACTTGAAATGGCGCGGCAGTTTGAAAATTCGATTTTAAATTTCAACTGAATGTATATAATTCAAAATAAATTAGATTTCAATAAAACCAGAAATGTTAGAATCTATTTAATTATATCCTTCTAACGAATGTGAAAATTTGAGATTTCATAATATAAATTTAAAATTATGTCCAGTTTAAAATTCAAAATAGTTGTTAAGGAATTTATATATATTTTGTATAATATATAGCCCTTAAAAATAGCCATTTTGCAAACGACCTCCGTTTTCGACGAAATCACTGTTATTGGATCCGAAATGTCAAATTATTGCTATATTCGAATTTTCATAATTTTTGGAATTGATATGTAAGCGTGTTGAATTTAAATATGTTTGGTCAATTCAGTTTGAATTTAATCAAATGGAAGATGACCATTTTTCAAACGGTCTCCAAAATAGCCACTTTTGCAAACGAACTCCGTTTTCAATGAAACTAATTTTGTTAGATCCAGAATATTAAACTATTGTTTGATTTCAATTTCTGTGATTTTTGGAGTCAGTATATGGCGATACGGAATTTAAATGTGAAAAATAGTCAATAATTTGACTTTAAAAATACGCTGTGTGAGCAAATGAAGTCGGAATTCGATGAAACCAGTTTCGTTGGGTCCGTAATGTCGAACTATAGCTGCACGGCCATTATCATGATTTTTGGATATCATATGTGATCACAGGAATTTTTTAATGATAAATACGAAGAGCGATAATTATATAAATTAATATAAAATTTATGTGAAGCTTCTGAGAGAAGCCAAGACATCCTATAAATATACCACTTTCACCGTAACCCTAGGTATTTCTTTTCCTTGGTCAACTTATTTCCACCGCTGCTTCTCTTCAGTAAAAAAAACGAGAGTAAATTCCGATAAATCACGAAAATCATGTATTCAGATTCATGCTTTGTTTCTCTTCGAATTGATATTAATTATATGTCATTCGAAGCCAGTTTTTGCAGTACTCGCGGGTAACAGTCGACCTAAGGTTGGTAATTTAAGGGATTTGAAGCATCGATTTGGGTTTCTTGTTTTGCAACTGGAATTGTGGGATTGATTTGAACTTTCGTACAATTTCTTGGAGGAGTTCGAACACAAAATGTTCGCTATCTTTGAACCATGCGTGAAACACTGCTGTTTGAGCTAGTGGAAAAGAAAGCATCGAGTTCGTCATGTTAGGTGCGAGCTGTTTCATTTGGTGATGAGTGAATGAAGTTTTCAAAATAAAGAATGATGGTGCAAACCTTTTGGAGAATCGTGATGGAAAGAGGAAGACGTGGAGTTCAAATATGTGATGGGGATGGGTTTATTGGAGCACGGAATTGTCTGGCGGGAAAAAGGAGTTGGAGAGTGCGGGATTGGGTGTTCACGAGTGGGTTTTATATGAGTGCTGGGTTGAATTTTATTGGTAAGGCCCAAGTGGTAATTCAACATAAGTTTAAGGAAGAAAAGAGTTTGAGTGGAAGAAGGCTTTACTGGAAGTGTGTATTTGAGAAGATGGTGAGCGGCATGTTGGATGCTGAAACGTGAGTTAAGTCTCCATTTAACATTGAGGAATTAATATATATATATATATATGTATATATATATCATCAGCAATAGTTAACGTGATGTATAAACTGAAGTATGATTCTGTTTGTGGAAGGTTAGGCTTTGAACTATACTAAGTAGAAGAGGGATGGATTAAAGTTGAAATACATGGCTGCCAACTTCCTTGCGTGATGTTTTGGAAAAGGCGCAGTGCGAACTGTCCATTTTTGGTGAGGAGTTAAGTTTGCAGTGTTGTATTGTCTTAGTAGTGTGTGTTTGGAATGTGTATTGAAGCTGAAACCTTAATAAGAAGAGGAAGTCACGAGTCACGGCATTCTAATTCAAGAAGAAGGGGAATTGTTGAGGACGGGTTTCAGGGTAGTGGGCCATAACTAAATGGGTAAGTCCCAGTAAATTTAATTAATTTAAGTTAGTTTTAATTTTAACAATGTATGGCACTTGTTAAATTAATATCTTGATCATACGTTATCCAAATCCAACAAAACAGGATCCGTTGGGATCGTATGGACGACGGCTACACGATGGAACGGATAATTTATAGCGAAATAAATTGTCTGTTTGAATCAACCGATAGTTAATCGTTATTTAATGATAACCATCCAATGTGAGTAAATTTCACTAACTCTATACAGTATATATTTTTACAAAATATAATCTAGTATTGATAAATGATGATTGATTGTTGTGTGTTGATTGTTTGGTTCCATTGATGATTTATTGATTTAAATTATAGATAATGATATATATATTTATAAATCGTTAGTCAAATATTGATTATGTTTATCATAATATTTCATATTGAAATGAAATCGATGTTATTTATATTGTTTAACATTTGTGGATGCAGGGAAACAGGTTGGAGGGATCCAACAGGATTCCTCAATATTTATATTACTGTTTTCTTTCATATATTATGATGTATGATGTGATCTATAATCTGTGATTGATAATGGGTGTGTAGATGATGTTGATCATGGTTATTTAGTATTTTAAATACCATAAGAAATACCGGAATGTGAAAATGGAATTTCTCAAAGTGTAAATTGAAAATGATATATTTATAAAACAAATTTTTTTACAAAAGAAAATATTTATAAAATCAATAGAAGTATAAAAGAAGATATTTACAAAATCAAAGAATTTTATAAAAGGAATATTTATATAGAAAATAAATAGAAGTATAAAAGGAATATTTATGTAGAAAGTAAATAGAATTATAAAAGGAATATTTGACGAGATACAAAAGAATTATGAGAAGATTTTTTAAAGTGGATATTAAAGAGAAATCTGTTTTAACAAATAGATTGAGAAGATTAATATATAAATAATATTTTATAAATTAAATAAAATATTTATCATTCGATAAATGGAATATATAAGACTGAATTTATATAGAGAAGTAAGAATCGGTTTTAACACCGATATTTTAAATAGAATTTGAGCAGCATTTATAAAGGTGATTATAAATGGTATTATAAGTGTTAGAAGAATAAAATGAGATTTTATATGAATAATTGTATAATTAGAAGTATAAATAGAAATTGGATTTGGGATATTATTTTCAAATACGAAATCAAACTGTTTTGATTGCAAAGAAGAAATATTATTCACATTTAATATGAATAAAGGATTTAAATATTTTGCAGATAAAAATAATTATAATGGAATTTGGTTTTTGAAATAGGAATTTAAATTGAATAACTGAAATTAGAAACTGATTGGAAGTTAGTTGGGTTGAATGGCTTTCTGGGTATCGATCTGACGTTGGTTTCAGCCTTCGGGGTTTATACTTGGGAAGTTGTTCTCTTACTAGTTTATAGTTAGAAACCGATAGAGGTTGGAAGATGTTGACGCGTGAATCAGAAATTGAAATGTTTTCCAAAGTTAATAACATATATTTTCTAATTTTTGAAAATAAGGAACTTATGAACATAGGGAAACGATAAATGGGAAATTGGAAAATGAAATGATGATTGATAGGTAAGATTTCCATTTGGGAATACGACTGTTGTTTGTACACATGTTTTCCTTTGACAGTTAAATCACCGACTATCAAAGATTTTGACAATTTCTGTTGTCAATACGGAGAGACCGGGATCGGATATAATATCTGAAAACCACTCCGTATGGCATTAGCGTTGCAAATCAAATATGATAAAGATAATTGAAGACAGAGTTATGCAAGGGATGTTCAGTAAATCTTAGGTAGAAATTGCCTAAGATGGATTTACAGAATAGTGCCTTCGGTTTGTCCAGTCCCAGGACAACCTGTATGGAAGAATGTTTGACAGAGTATATTTAATAGATCGCATAAGTTTATCTCTTCAAACGTATTTGCGTTTGGTGGCGGAGGAATTCGTTTCTCTTAGCTGTATACCCATGGTATGTTTGGAGAAATCAATTTGTGATTTGGTGGGTATGACGATGTGACATTCAAAGTGAATAAATGTGTGATCTGTCAGAGATAAGCATGGCCTCTAGCCTCACAACCAGGAAATTGTACAAAATCGGGTAGGTCGCATGGCTAAGTGGTTAGCTGCCAATTAGGGTGTATTGACTCCTGATCTAGAGAAATTCCATTTACTTTTATAATTTATTTCGATGTTGTCCCTTTCAGGAAACGGTTGTTGATCCCAACCGTTGGTGATAATACATTCGGTACACCCAAGCGAAAAGAGTGACCGGTCATGTTTAGCCTGGGTTACAAGATGTTCATGTTGAACTCGGTGTATTTCCATCTAGAGATACACTATCGTAAGGTGGTCCCATACCTTGCCAGTTGGAATTCGTTATCCAATATGCGCCTACGGTTTTTTATTATATATTATGTATGTGGAACGTGAGATGAAAGCGTTCTGCTAATGATTATTTTGTTGTGGTTGATAGACATTACTATAATATCAAAAGAGTTTTGATATGAAGATTATCGTTTCTTTTAAAAGGATTTTGAATGTTAAATTAAGTGTTTTGGATTCTCATAAGGGAAAACCCATTCCGTGTTATACGGCGTGGTCTTATGAGATATCGTTTATTTTCTCAAACTGTTTTAAATTGTTTACTCACACCAGTCCCATGACTGACCTGGAGTTTATTTTGCTTTGTTTTCCCTAAACTCTTGGGTGCCCAAATTTTTACGGGCAGTCAAGTAGTCAGGATTTACAGATATACTTGGAGAGCTGGAGCAGGAGGCTTCAGGATTAGTTATCTAGTGTTATTTTCCGCTGTGTTGTAGGTGTTGTACTCTGATAATGTTATTGTATATATACACTGTTTTATTTCATAGTTATGTTTTATTTTATTCGTTTCGCTATAAGATTCGTGTTACTCTGATGTCTTGTATGTTCTTCTGCTTCTTCTATTCTAATATTCTATCTTATCTATTCTCACCCTCTAACTTCTTTCATTAACTATTCGGTATTTCCAATGCTTGGATAATCGACATTGAGTTTATGTCGATAACTAGGATCGCGAAAACCCGGGTCGTTACAGTGGTATCAGAGCTGAAGGTTAAGTAATTATCTTGGCACTGTGGCATAACTCAGTAGAGATGGGGTTAGTAATGCCCTAGATTGAGTTGAGTGTATATATACGAGAGAGCGTATGTGTAGATTTTATAAATATTGTTTTATATTGTGGTGATTGATTGGTTGAGTTGTTTATGAGTTCTAGTCGATCAAACTATGAGTTCTGGTCGATCAGTTTGATCCACTGTATCGGTAGGAGTTTCTAAACACTTACATACGATAAACCAACATATTATGTTTTGAAAAGAGGGTAAACGAAATGATTTTACCCAAATTATATTTTGATATAAAGGATTTATATTGGAATGATTATAATATATTGGATATATTGGTTGTTATTATAACCGAGTAAGATTATAAATTAAATGGTTATATAAATAACCAATTAGAATTCATATAAGTGTAATGTATGAAATCAGATGAATTAAATCTGAATTTAAATCAGAGTTGGAATTAAAATTCCGAAAACATGAAAAGTGTTTGTAAATGGAATTGGATTAGATATATGAGAATTTTAAAATCCTGGGAGATTTTTAAATTGTTTTACAAGCATTTTGAATGGTATCTTGAAAGTGATTTCAAAATAAAGGTGTTTAAATATGATTTTGAAATTTGTTATAGTATTGAACTCACTTCGATAGCTGGAAAATAACCCTGATGATGATGGCCACATCATCAGTGTCATTTTCAAGTTGCTAAGTGACAGATTACTACCAAAGATTTTGTTTTTGAATTGTTTTGTGAAAAGCAAGTTGTTTTGAATCCTGAAAGGGATATCTGGTTTTAGAAAGACTAAAATGTTTAAAAATTCCCTAGGGGAGATTGTTTGGATTGAAATAAATTAAATTAGAATTTGTAAAAGCAAATAGAAATAGAATTGAAACCAATTAATGGGAAAATGTAGAAAATATCGAATTAGATTGGATTGGAGATAATCTGAAATGAAATTGGACTGGTAAGTTAAGAGTTGAAATTAAAAATGGAATCTGAGTTTAAAACAGAATATGGCTTGGGTATAATCGAATGATTGGGATGACATTGGTATATGCAGAATTGGTAATAGATGGAAAGGATGTATTGATATGCCCGACAAAAAGGTACCAGTTTATATTTATATTGGGTACGAGGTTTTAATGAGCCGAATTGGCAAGCCGCTTGGATGTTTTATTTTCTTTTGGGTTGGAGAAGGCCTAGAGAGGCGAGTTGTAGTTGTACCGATTGAGCCGTACAAAGGAGGTGCTGGCGAAATTTTCCGAAATTTTAGGGTGTTAGAAAATTTTCAGAATTTTTGAAAATTTTAGTTAGTCAGAATGAATTGATATTTAATTGAAATTAATTACTTAGGTTGGAATTGAAGATAATAAGTAAACAAGTAATTTTTAACCCAGTTAATAGGGTTTGTTTTCTACCTTAGTAATTTCGAGGACGAAATTATTTTAAGGGGGAAAGAATGTAACGTCCCGTATTTTTACGGTATAATAATTGATTAATTTAATTATTTAAATAGTGATTTAGAGAATTAAATGGTTGTTTAATTAAATAATATTTAATATTTAATCAATATAAATAATATATAATATATTTATTTTCGAAATAGTCGGAAATGGTGGAATTCACAATATTGTGTGAATTGGATTATTTATAATATATAATTCAGTTTAGAATTGAATTATATTAACGAATTTATTTATAAATGCCAGTTGAACGTATAATTTATATTATAATTATAACCGAGCTCAAAATGGTGTGGCAGTTCGTAATTTGGCAATTCGAACTTTTAATAAATATACATAATCCGTTTTAAATCGGATATATGTGAAACAACAAATGTTCGAATCTGTTGAACGATATTTTTCCAATGGAAGAGAAAAATCGAGATTTCGTTGTGTAGATTGTGAGTTGTGTCCAAATCAAATTTTCAAATAGTCGCTATGGAATTCCTTTATAATTAATAACGATTTAGTTATATTATAAATGGATTTTTAATATAAATTGAATACTGATTTAATCAGGATTTGAAATGCCGAGTTATAAATTCATATAGTAATATTTTGGAGCTGTATGATATTCTATTGTGAATATATACGATAATATTTATTTATAAATATTTAATTTAATTATTTTTAAATATATAAATATTTAAATAAGTTTATTTAGAGCTTTAAAAATAGCCACTTTTGCAAACGAACTCCGTTTTCGATGAAACTAATGTTGTTGGATCGGGAATATTAAATTATTGTTAGATTTCAATTTTCGTCATTTTTGGAGTCAGTATATGGCCATACGGAATTTATATGTGAAAAATAGTCAATAATTTGACTATAAAAATATGTTGTGTGAGCAAATAAAGTCGGAATTCGACGAAACCAGTTTCGTTGGGTCCATAATGTCGAACTATAGCTGCGTGTTAATTTTCATGATTTTGGATATCATATGTGATCACAGGAATTTTTAAATGATATATACAAATAGTGATAACTATATATATTAATATAAAATTTATACGAAGCTTTTGAGAGAAGCCAAGACATCCTATAAATATACCGCTTTCATCGTAACCCTAGGTATTTCATTTCCTTGGTCAACTTATTTCCGCAGCTGCTTCTCTTCAGTAACAAAAACGAGAGTAGATTCCGATAAATCACGAAAATCATGTATTCAGATTCATGCTTTGTTTCTCTTCGAATTGATATCAATTATATGTCATTCGACGCCGATTTTTGCAGTAATCGCGGGTAACAGTCGACCTAAATTTAAGGGATTTGAAGCATCGATTTGGGTTTCTGGTATTGCTATTGGATTTGTTGGATTGATTTGAACTTGCATACAATTTATGGGAGGAGTTCGAACACAAATTGTTTGCTGTCTTTGAACCATGCGTGAATCACTACTGTTTGAGTGGGTGGAAAAGAAAGCATCGAGTTCACCATGTTAGGTGTGAGCTGTTTCGTTTGGTGATGCGTGAATGAAGTTTTCAAAATAAAGAATGATGGTGCAAACCTTATGGAGAATCATGATGGAAAGAGGAAGACGTGGAGTTCAAATATGTGACGGGGATGGGCTTACTACAGCACGGAATTGTCTTGCGGGAAGAAGGAGTTGGAGAGTGCGGGCTCGGGTGTTCAAGAGTGGGTTTTATATGAATGTTGGGCTAAAGTTTATTGGTAAGGCCCAAGTGGTAATTCAACATAAGTTTAAGGAAGAAAAGAGTTTGAGTGGAAGAAGGCTTTACTGGAAGTGTGTATTTGAGTAGATGGTGAGCAGCATGTTGGATGTTGAAGCGTGAGTTAAGTCTTCATTCAAGATTAATGAATTATATATATATATATATATATCATCAGTAATAGTTAATGTGATGTATAAACTGAAGTATGATTCTGTTTGTGGAAGGTTAGGCTTTGAACTATCCTAAGTAGAAGAGGGACAAATTAGACTTGAAATACCTGGCTGCCAAGTTCCTTGCGTGATATTTTGGAAAAGGCGCAATGCAAACTCTTCATTTTTGGTGAGGAGTTAAGTTTGCAGTGTTGTATTGTCTTAGCAGTGTGTGTTTGGAATGTGTATCGAAGCTGAAACATTAATAAAGAAGAGGAAGCCATGAGTCACAGCATTCTAATTCAGGAAGAAGGGGCACTGTTGAGGACGGGTTTCAGGGTAGTGGGCCATAACTAAATGGTAAGGCCCAGTAAATTTAATTAATTTAAGTTAATTTTACTTTTAACAATGTATGGCACTTGTTAAATTAATATCTTGATCATACGTTGTCCAAATCCAACAAAATAGGATCTGTTGGGATCGTATGGACGACGGCTACACGATGGAACTGACTGGGAGTGAATTGGAGCTCGTTACAATTTATAGCGAAATAAATTGTCTGTCTGAATCAACCGATAGTTAATCGTTATTTAACGATAACCGTCCAATGTGAGTAAATCTCACTAACTCTGTACAGTATATATTTTTACAAAATATAATCTAGTATTGATAAATGATGATTGATTGTTGTGTGTTGATTGTTTGGTTGCATTGATGATTTATTGATTGGATTTAAAGATAACGATATATATATATATATATCGTTAATCAAATATTGATTCTGTTTGTCATAATATTTCATATTGAAATGAAATCGATGTTATTTATATTGTTTAACATATGTGGATGCAGGGAAACAGGTTGGAGGGATCCAACAGGATTCCTCAATATTTATAATACTGTTTGTTTTCAAATGTTGTGATATATGATGTGATATATAATCTGTGATTGATTATGGGTGTGTAGATGATGTTGATCATGGTTATTTGGTATTTTAAATACCGTAAGAAATACCGAAATCTAAAAAGGGAATTTTCAAAGTGTAAATTGAAAATAATATATTTATAAAATCAAAGAATTTTATAAAAGAAAATAATTACAAAATCAATAGAAGTATAAAAGGAGATATTTATAAAATCAAAGAATTTTATAAAAGGAATATTTATATAGAAAATAAGTAGAAGTATAAAAGGAATATTTATTTAGAAAGTAAATTGAACTATAAAAGGAATATTTGACGAGATACAAAAGAATTATGAGAAGATTGTTTAAAGTGGATATTAAATAGAAATCTATTTTAACAAATAGATTGAGAAGATTAATTTATAAATAATGTTTTATAAATTAAATAAAATATTTATCATTTGATAAACGGAATATATAGGACTGAATTTATATAGAGAAGTAAGAATTGGTTTTAACACCGATATTTAAATGGAATTTGAGCAGTGAATAACTCTATAATTAGAAGTATAAATAGAAATTGGATTTGGGATATTATTTTTAAATATGAAATCAGACTGTTTTGATTGCAAAGAAGAAACATTATTCACATTTAATGTGAATAAAGGATTTAAATATTTTGTAGATAAAAATATTTATAAAGGAATTTGGGTTTTGAAATAGGAATTTAAATGGAATTACTGAAATTATAAACTGACTGGAAATTAGTTGGGTTGAATGGCTTTCTGGGTATCAATCTGATGTTGGTTTCGGCCTTCGGGGTTTATACTTGGGAAGTGGTTCTCTTACTAGTTTACAGTTAGAGACTGATAGAGGTGGGAAGATATTGATTCATGAATCAGAAATGTAAATGTTTTCCAAACTTAATAACGTATATTTTCTAATTTTAGAAAATAAGGAACTTATGAATATATGGAAACGATAAATGGGAAATTGGGAAATGAAATGATGATCGATCGGTAAGATTTCCATTTGGGAAAAACGACCATTGTTCGTACACATGTTTTCCTTTGATAGTTAAATCACCAACTATCAAAGATTTTGACCATTTCCATTGTCAATACGGAGAGACCGGGAATAGATATATTATCTGAAAACCACTCCCTATGGCATTAGCGTTGTTAATCAAATATGATGAAGATAATTGAAGACGGAGTTATGCAAGGGTTGTTTAGTAAATCATAGGTAGAAATTGCCTAAGATGGATTTACAAAATAGTGCCTTCGGTTTGCCCAGTCCCGGGACAACCTGTATGGAAGAATAGCTGACAGAATGTACTTAATAGATCGCATAAGTTTATCTCTTCAAACGTATTTACGTTTGGTGGTGGAGGAATTCGTTTCTCTTAGCTGTATACCTGTGGTATGTTTGGAGAAATCAATTTGTGATTTGGCGAGTATGACGATGTGACATTCAAAGTGAATAAATGTGTGATCTGTCAGAGATAAGCGTGGCCTCTAGCCTCACAACCAAGGAATGGTATAAAATCGAGTAGACCGCATGGCAAAGTGGTTAGTTGCCAATTAAGGTGTATTGTCACTTGATCTAGAGAAATTCCATTTACTTCTATAATCTATTTCGATGTTGTCCCTTTGGGGTAACGGTTGTCGATCCCAACTGTTGGTAATAATACATTCGGTACACTCAAGCGAAATGAGTGACCGGTTATGTTTAGCCTGGGTTACAAGATGTTCTTGTTAAACCCGGTGTATTTCCCTCTTGAGATACACTGTCGGAAGGTGGTCCCATACCTTTCCAATTGGAATTCATTACCCAATAAGCGCCAACGGTTTTTGATTATATATTATGTATGTGGAACGTGAGATGAAAGCGTTCTACTAATGATTATTTAGTTGTGGTTGATAGACATTATTTTAATATCAAAAAAGTTTTAATGTAAAGATTATCATTTCTGTCAAAAGGATTTTGAATGTTAAATTAAGTGTTTTGGATTCTCAAAAGGGAAAAACCCATTCCGTGTTATACGGCGTGGTCTAACGAGATATCGTTTATTTTCTCAAACTGTTTTAATTTTTTTACTCACACCAGTCCCATGATTGACCCGGAGTTTATTTTTTTTGTTTTTCCAAAACTCTTGGGTGCCCAAATTTGTACGGGCAGTCAAGTAGTCAGGATTTACAGATATACTTGGAGAGCTGGAGCAGGAAGCTTCAGGATAAGTTATCTAATGTTATTTTCCACTGTGTTGTAAGTGTTGTACTCTAGTAATGTTATTGTATATATATACTATTTTATTTCAAAGTTATGTTATATTTTATTCGTTACGCCGTGAGATTCGTATTACTCTGTTGTCTTGTATGTTCTTCTCCTTCTTCTATTCTAATTTTCTATCTTATCTATTCTCACCCTCTAACTTCTTTCATTAACTATTTGGTATTTCCGATGCTTGGATAATCAACATTGAGTTTATGTCGATAACCAAGATAGCGAAAACCTGGGTCGTTATAGATTTGGAGTTCGAATTAAAATGTTACTTTTTGATATTAAGAATAATAAAAATATATATAAGTGAACCCTCCCTCCCTCTAACCTCTCTCTCCCCGTTGGTTTTATGGAAAAAAGAAAAAAAAACTGTTCCTTGTGATAACCCCAAACTTCCATGGGATGGAAGTAAGGAATAATCATTTGGAATACAACATAAATACAATAATACATATCACAGATACAACATAGCATAGGAAATTCATAGAGTAACAACATCATAGCAGCGGAAATATAATGTCATCAACCACAGAAAGTCCACAGTCATAGAATTCTAAATTATTACATCAAGTTTGTAGAAAGAGAAATAAGTTCCAACTCTAACTTAAACTACGTGAAATGAAACAAGTTTGATGTCTGGAATTAAAAAGAAAAAAATGCAATAGTAGCAAATGATAGATGTCTTCAAGCTCCAAGTCATCACCTCTCCATAAAAGCAAATCCAAGAAAGATAATAAGCTGCTCCAATGAAAAGACTCCAAGCAAAGAATGAACCTGTTTACTTGGTTGCCCATGTAGAAAAGAGGGCACCCGAGTTTGCAAAAAGGTGGAAACAAACAGCGGGTCAGTTGTGGGACTGGTGTGAGAATTCTTAACTAATTAATCACTATTAATAGGGCAAATCCAAAGACCACGCCGCTAACGCGGAACGGGTTTTCTCTAATGGACTGCCGTGCATAAAAGTGTCAAAACAAATAATAAGTAAATCGTACAACAACGTTATGCGTTTGAGAAAAATGGAATCACCATAAGACCCAGGTCCCATCACACAATGCAACACAAACCAAAGGATAGGGTTTTACCTTGTAGTGATTAAACATGCTAAATACGGCAAATACGAGTTTAATATTATTATTATTAGTATGTATGAAAAACATTTCAAAATAAATGTATCAATCCTAGGACACATAGATACCATAATACTATGCTTCCATACTAGTAATACAATCAAATTCGTAGGTTCGTATTGGAAGTTTGGATTTCCATCATGAGTCAAGGCTAGGGATGAGCTCCTTACCGATTCGAGACACTCTAGCTAGTGCCTCAGGATCCCCCGCAGTGAACCCTTGGATAGCTGCAGGGCCGGTCCACCATACGAGTTGCGGATTAGTTATTCCTGAACACACGTTTCCCAGTCCTATAGGACCTATCATCCGAGGCGCCTCATTCCATCATCCACATAAGTAAAATGTCGGGCCGTGTTAAAGCCCAATCACCACTTCTAGCTAGAAAGAAACGTGCTGCTCTCCCAGCGTTCCCTTCTCCCGTTTTAGACTCCGCCGGTGTGCGAGGCTCGCGAAGTCACGCTATACACAAAGCTATGCCTAAACAGGCTATGCTTTGATCGTCCCATAAGGCCTGCTTTTCAACAAAACCTTGATCATATGCATCTTAGCATGTTACATCATCACTCCATATCGCACTACCAATCCTTTGAAGAAATATATGAACGGGTGTTAAGCAAGAGAATAAATTCTCCGCCACCAAACATCCATACATTCGACAAAAGATCAATAACATGATATTAGATAGAGTACGATGTCAGACACACGATCCATTTATTAGCTTATGCTCTGAGTCTGAGCGAAAGCCAAGCCCGTAAAATCAACACGTACGTTTGGGCAATGACCATGACCCTTGAGTTGGGAGTAAGTCAAATCAGGGCCTCGATCGTTGTCCATTCGAGGGAAGATTTACGGTCTTCATACGCCATCTGTATACTTCCATTAACGTCGTTTGATTACTTGGAATGAGAGAACTCGGACTTCCCAAATAATCCTCGTATATATATATATGTATTTATATAAAATCCTTCGTATCACTTTATAATGATTACTCCGTATTTTAATTAGTTAAAACAATTAACTTTTATATAACGACGCCTTAAGTCAATGGGCGACTATGGCGCTGCATTCAACCAATTTTGATTTTTACATTACTCAGAATCTAACCGTTGGATCTTAACGTAATATATACCATTGGAAAGATTTTCCCAAGACGGTTCTAACGGTTTCAGTTTCAAGAAAATCCGACGGTCGGATCTTCTTGTATAGTCATTTAAAGGTATGATTTCAAAACGCGAACTACCGCGCTCCATTCATTTAATTTTAATTATATTTATATATATAATCATTTAATCGCAATAACGTTGCTTGATTCAAACAACGCTCTAACAGCTACCGATCCTTATTAAATTTTAATTCATTTGAAAATGAAGATCATATCACAACATCTTTCTTTACTTACATTAAAACGTAGATTCTGATACATTGCAAAATTCTACCTTTAAATTACATATAAAATGTAAAATTTAACCTTAATGTATTTTCCCATCTTAATTACATAATATTAAAAATGTAACTTATATTTGCATTGAGGATCATATTCTAAATTACATCTAAAAATGTAAATTAATTTATAATGCAAACTTTACTTCTTATTTACATTATAAAAAAAATACGATTTTTAATTACAATGTAAACTCTATTTCTAATTTATATCGTAAAAATATGATTTTTAATTACAATGCAGACCCTCATTCTAATGACATAGAAAAATGTAATTTCTAACATACGGTGTAATTCCCTATATAATTTACATATAAAAATGTAAACTTTAACATACGATGAAAATTCACATGTTAATTACATAGAAAAATGTAATTTTTAACATACGGTTTAATTCCCTATATAATTTACATATAAAAATGTAAACTTTAACATACGATGTAAATTCACATGTTAATTACATAGAAAAATGTAATTTTTAACATACGGTGTAATTCCCTATATAATTTACATATAAAAATGTAAACTTTAACATATGATGTAAATTCTCATCCTTTATTTACCTTATAAAATTGTAATTTTCTTTACTATGCAAAATCTACTTTATATTTACATCCTAAAAATGTAAATTTTATTTCATGTCAAATTTCTACATCTTATTTACATATAAAAATGAAAATTTATTCTTATGTCAAATTCTACTTTTTATTAACATTATAAAAAATGTAAATTTATTACATCGTAAATTCCTACTTTAATTCACATTAAAATGATGTAAATTTCATACGACGCAAATTCCTACTTTAATTCACATTAAAATGATGTGAATTTCATACGACGCAAATTCCTACTTTAATTCACATTAAAATGATGTAAATTTCATACGACGCAAATTCAATTCACATTAAAATGATGTAAATTTCATACGACGCAAATTCCTACTTTAATTCACATAAAAATGATGTAAATTTCATACGACGCAAATTCCTATTTAATTCACATTAAAATGATGTAAATTTCATACGATGCAAATTCCTACTTTAATTCACATTAAAATGATGTAAATTTTAACATACGATGTTAGAAAAATGTAATTTTTAACATACGGTGTAATTCCCTATATAATTTACATATAAAAATGTAAACTTTAACATACGATGTAAATTCTCATCCTTTATTTACCTTATAAAATTGTAATTTTCTTTACTATGCAAAATCTACTTTATATTTACATCCTAAAAATGTAAATTTTATTTCATGTCAAATTTCTACATCTTATTTACATATAAAAATGAAAATTTATTCTTATGTCAAATTCTACTTTATATTAACATTATAAAAAATGTAAATTTATTACATCGTAAATTCCTACTTTAATTCACATTAAAATGATGTAAATTTCATACGACGCAAATTCCTATTTTAATTCACATTAAAATGATGTAAATTTCATACGACGCAAATTCCTACTTTAATTCACATTAAAATGATGTAAATTTCATACGACGCAAATTCCTACTTTAATTCACATTAAAATGATGTAAATTTCATACGACGCAAATTCCTACTTTAATTCACATTAAAATGATGTAAATTTCATACAATGCAAATTCCTACTTTAATTCACATTAAAATGATGTAAATTTCATACGACGCAAATTCCTACTTTAATTCACATTAAAATGATGTAAATTTCATATGACGCAAATTCCTACTTTATTTCACATTAAAATGATGTAAATTTTAACATAGATGTAAATTCACATGTTAATTACATAGAAAAATGTAATTTTTAACATACGGTGTAATTCCCTATATAATTTACATATAAAAATGTAAACTTTAACATACGATGTAAATTCACATGTTAATTACATAGAAATATGGTGTAATTCCCTATATAATTTACTTATAAAAATGTAAACTTTAACATATGATGTAAATTCACATGTTAATTACATAGAAAAATGTAATTTTTAACATACGGTGTAATTCCCTATATAATTTACATATAAAAATGTAAACTTTAACATACGATGTAAATTCACATGTTAATTACATAGAAAAATGTAATTTTTATCCATAATGTAAATCAATCATCCTAATTACATAAAAAATGTAATTATTATTTAATGATGTAAATCTACTTTTCATTGCATAACAAAATGTAAATTAACATCAACTTTTATGTCCAATATTTCTTGTCCAATATTTCTTGTCCAATCCTACCACAACAATATTTTAAATAATACAGGGATCAATTAGAATTAATAACATATGGTTTGTGAATATCAACCAACAATGATTTACAAGATAAACAAATGAACCACCAAACTCAGATCTAACACTTAAACTTGCAGATCTAATATCATAATATTGCAAACAATTTAGATTCATTACTTAGAATGACAACAATCGCAGATCTATTTATTTTTATCCATTTAAACTTCACATAACGCAGAACAATAATTAAATGAATTGAATTCTCACCTTGATTGGATAAGATTTTAAAATGCCAAATAAATTCAGAATTCATTCCAATCAGTCTCAGCAAAGCCTATTCGTTGTCACGGTCCCGTCGGATCTGAAATTTTCAGATTCGGAGTCCGTATGAATTAGTTATCAATTTTTGAATAATACTGACTTTTAACAACTGTAACGATTAAAAGCGTCGCAAAGCTGAGTTGAATTTTACCTTTATAATTTCAGTTTTGTTCAGAATTTTGAATCTAAATATCTCGAGCTACGGTGAATGGATTGAGGCGCCGTTTGTCGGAGATGGAAGGCCTAGGGGAGGCGCATCCACACCGGGAGTAGGGGCGGTGCGGTGGCGACACATGGCGGCGGCGGGGCAAGGAAGGTCGCGGGTTCGGGAGCACGATTCGAGAGCTACAGGCCACGAGGGGAGGTGATTCTTATCGGAGATGGAAGAGCTCGCGAAGTACTTCGAAAAAGTCCAAAGAGGCATACACTAATTCTCCATGGATTGGGAGGAATCAAAACTCAAAGAATTGATATGTTTATGGGTTCGGCGGCGGAAACAAAATGAAGAGGAATAAGCACTGTTCATCCATTATTTATACGTGTATTGAGCGTATTTCTATTTTATTTATTTATTTAATTAATCCCAAAATTAGGGTTTTCCACACAATCACCAAACCGACCCCAACAACTGTCGAACAATAGGTTTTGACGTCTTCTGAACGCAATGGCGCTAGTGCCGAGGTCTAATTCTGAAGTTTACAGTATGCTTTCTTTATTTTCAAATTAATTCTTTTATTTTTAATTCGAACGTACTTTCTAATTTTACTGGGGTCACATACGAAGTCAAAAAAATCCAGAAAAATTATTTTTGGCTTTCTTATAACGATACGGTCCTAACAAAATTTATTTCGTCGAATTCTGAGACTGTTTGAAAAATGGCTATTTTTCAGTCAATTAATTTTGACCGAAATTGACAAAACGCGGTTTCTTATGCCACGCTCACATACTAGCTTCAAAAATCATGAAATTTGAAACCTAGCAATAATTTTGCATCCCGGACCCAACAAAAGTGGTTTCGTCGAATTCCAAGGTCGTATGCAAAATGTCGATTTTCAAGGGCGATATATTCTCTATAGCGACCTTTCTGAAAATTCATTTGGCCATAACTTTTGATTCCCGCTATGAAACTTAGATTTTTCAGATTCGTTAGGAAGATATTCATTAACAGATTTAAATATTTTGGTTTCACCACAATCCGGTTTATTCTGCATCCTGTGTAGTCAGTCAAAGTTCAGGTTTGACTTTTCAAACTACCGTCCTTTTTCTAATTCCTTTTATAATTAAATTAAATATATTTGTATTAAATCCAATCAAAATAAATTTCTAGACATTTTTATTTAAAATAATTCATTTCAACTATTTAAACACCTTTAAAATCTCTAAAATGAAAATTTTAAACTGGCCCCAAATTCCGGGTTGTTACAATCTCCCCTGCTTAAGAACTTTTCGTCCTCGGAAAGGGAAAAAGGGGAGAATAGAAGGGTAGGAACCAACATAGAGAATGGGAAATATTTTAAGCGTACCTCAAAATAAAACTAATCGGAGATATCCACTCTGCATTTGGGATGGGCTTGTTTGATACTCTCCTCGGTTTCCCAAGTGCAGTCTCTAGGATCACCGCTCCATTGCACCTTGACTAGGTTGATACTTTTATTTCTCAACTTCCTAGTCTCCTTGCCAACAATTTTCAGAGGTTCCCTTCTCACTGCAAGGCTTGGGGTGATCTCCAAATCTTGCTGTGCTGCTTCTTCCACAATCAAATCTGGATCATGGACATGCCTTCGAAGTTGAGATACATGGAATACATCGTGCACTCCAGGCAACCAGTCGGGCATCTGAATTCTGTAGGCTAGGGTGCCAATCTTTTCAAGAATAGGGAAGGGGCCAATGAATCTAGGTGCTAATTTTCCTGTCTTTCCGAAACAGATTACACCTCGCATTGGAGCAACTTTCAGATAGACATAGTCACCCACTTCAAAAGCTAGCTCTCTCCTTCTTACATCTGCATAGCTCTTTTGTCTACTTTGGGCAGCCAATAGTCGCTTCTTAATAAAGTCAACTTTGTCTGAAGCTTGTCGGATCATGTCTGGACCCAACACAAGTCGATTTCCTTTTTCAACCCAACACACTGGCGATCTACACGGCCTACCATATAAGGCCTCAAATGGAGACATTTTCAAACTTGCTTGATAGTTATTGTTATACGAGAATTCAACTAAATGCAAGTGATCCTACCAAGAACCTCCAAAATCGAGTATGCAAGCTCACAATAGATCTTCAAGAATGCGATTCACCCGCTCAGTTTGGCCGTCAGTCTGAGGGTGATATGCGGTACTGAGATTTAACTTCGTTCCCAACTCATTTTGGAGTGCTTCCCAAAATTTGCTAGCAAAGATAGGATCACGGTCGCTAACAATGCTACTAGGAACTCTATTTAAAATAAAAGATTACTATTTAATTTGACAAAGAGAATTTTCATTGAGATTATGATGAAAAGGAAAGATTTAGTTTTATTACCCATGTAGCCTGACGATTTCTTTGAAATAGATTTGCGCCAGACTTTGAGCAGTTCTAGTGGACTTGACAGGTATGAAATGAGCGGATTTTGTGAAGCGATCCACGATCACCCATATGGTGTCATTTCCTTTCCTAGTACGAGGCAGACCATCTATAAAATCCATGAAGATTTGGTCCCACTTCCAGTCCGGAACTTCCAATGGCTGTAACAACCCCGCAAGCTTTTGTTGATCACTTTTTACTTGTTGGCATGTGGGGCATCTACTCACATAAATGGATATATCCCTCTTCATAGATCTCCACCAAAATGTGCGCTTTAAGTCTTGATACATCTTGCTCACACCGGGGTTGATGCAAAGCTTTGATTTGTGACCCTCATCCAAAACTTCCCTTATGAGGTCTTTGATATATGGAACACAAATCCGCCCTTGAAATCTAAGAATTCCCTTGCCATCTATTTGGAAGTTCGTGTTTTCACCTGCTTCAATTCTCTTGATCATTCTCTGAATGAATTCATCATCCTTTTGAAGAGCAGAAATTTTATCAACCAAGGAAGGGGTAACGACGAGGCTTGCGACAATGACGTCCTTTCTGCTAAGCGTGTCTGCCACAACATTGGCTTTCCCCGGCGTATATAAGATGTCAAGATCGTATGCCGCCAGAAATTCTAGCCATCGTTGCTGCCTTAAATTCAGATCCTTTTGATCGAAGAGATATTTCAAAGATTGATGGTCTGTGAATAATTCAAATTTTTCGCCCAAAAGATAATGTCTCCAAAATTTTAAAGCAAAGACTACGGCCAACAACTCTAAGTCATGGACACGATAATTTTTCTCATGCAGCTTCCATTGACGACTTGCATATGCAACAACTTTGCCCCTTTGCATCAGTACCGCACCAAGACCACCACTTTGAGAAGCATCGGTGTAGACCTTTAAATCTTGGTTGCCATCGATGATGGTAAGTACGGGAGCAGTGGTCAAACTCACCTTTAGCTTTTGGAATGCCTCCTCACAATCCGATGTCCAATTGAACTTGGCATGCTTCTTGGTAAGCTTTGTTAATGGGCTAGATAGCTTGGCGAAATCTTTGATAAATTTCCTGTAATATCCGGCCAATCCTAGGAAGCTTCTTACTTCAATGGGTGTACTGGGCTGCTTCCAATCTCGAATGGCGGCAATTTTACTTGGGTCAACTGCAATTCCTTCTTTTGACACAACATGGCCCAAGAATTTTACTTCCTCTTGCCAAAATGTGCATTTGGAAAATTTTGCTTTTAAAACATTTCTTCGCAGAATTTCCAACACTTCCCTTAAATGCCCTTCATGCTCCTTCTTAGTTTTAGAATGGATTAGAATATCATCAATGAAGACTAGGATGAATTTATTTAGGACCTCTCGGAAGACCCTATTCATCAAGTCAACAAAGTAGGCTAGAGCATTGCATAAACCGAACGGCATCACTAACCATTCGTAGAATGTATCAGGACCTCTGAAGGCAGTCAAAGGTATGCATTCTTCAGCTATGCGGAGTTGGTGGAAACTTGTGGCTAGGTCCATCTTCGAGAACACCTTGGCTCCATTCAATTGGTCCATCAAATCATCTATGCGGGGCAAGGGGTATTTGTTCTTCAATGTTTGTTTGTTAAGATCGCGGTAATCAACACAGAGTCCTAGAGTACCGTTCGATTTGGGGACAAACACCACAGCTGCACCCCAATTAGAAAAGCTAGGCCGGATGAGTCCTTTCCGCAAGAGCTGCTTAGTTTGGGTTTGCAATTCTTCCTTTTATGTAGGAGTCATCCTTCTGATAACATGAACCACAGGTCTTGCATTTGGAATGAGATCAATCCTGAAATCGATTTCCCTTCGCGGGGGTAGGTTGTCTACTTCTTCAAATACATCCGCGTAATTATTGACCACGGGAATATTTTCTAATGAAATAGGAGTGATCTCCAGAGAAGACCAAAATGCCTTTCTATCAGATTTTGGCCCATGGCAAGGTATAGTAACAGTGTTTCCGAAACATGTTTTCACCTTAACCACTCTTTCTGAACATAACACTTCAGCGTCATATTTGGTTAGCCAATCAAGACGAGGATGATATCAAACTCGGAAAAATTCATAATGATCAAGTTAAATGGAAATTGGAAATAGGAGTAAGATACAGGCACTTTAAAAAATAAATCTAGAGTGGTAGAACCTCCTACAGGGTTATGAACATTTATTGGTTCTTTAAGACTTCTTTGGTTCAGTTTCAATTTCTGGACCGTATTGTTAGAAATAAAGCTTCTTGATGCACCCGTATCAAACAAGGCAGTAATGGAGATGTTTTTAACAGAAATGGTACCATCTAAAACATCAACCTTACCTGCTCCTTCAGAAGAAGTAGGAGCGGAAGAAGATGGTGCACTTGCCCCCTCATACACATGTGCAACCTGCGCTCCTTTCAACAGCGGACAGTTTGGCTTGATATGACCCTTCTTGTAGCAATTATAGCATTCCTTGGTGTCGTCGCTTCGGGCCTTCTTTGGATTTCTGCAGTCCTTGCTGTAGTGTCCAAACTTTTGGCAGTTGTAGCATTGCACCTTTGACTTATCGTAGGTTTTAGCAGCTCCAAAACTGCCTCCTTCAGTCTTCTTCTCGGATTGTTTCCTCTTATTGTTGGCCAAGCTCCTTTCCCTGTCTTGTTGGGAATTCTTCCGATCATTCTCCTCATATCAACAAGCAAACTCCACCAGCCTATTGAAAGAAAGGTCGATGTGGGCAGTGGCTCTATCAATATACTTCCTCGCAAGCCCATTTATGAACCTCTTGTTCTTCTGAAAGTCATCCTGAATCAATTCAGGGGCATAGCGGGAGAGGTCTTCAAATCTTCGTACATATTCTGAGATGGTCTTGTCGCCTTGCTTCAGATTGGCGAACTCGTCATGTAGTCTTTCTACCTCCTGCCTTGGAATGTATTTGTCATTGAAAAGCTCCTTAAACCTTGTCCAAGTCATATTATCTGCAATCCCTTCAACTGTGACTGTGTCCCACCAGTTTTGAGCTTCCTCTTGTAGCAGCCATGAAGCCACTAATCTTTTCCTATGATCCTCCAGCTCTAATCCTCCAAAAAAAATTTCACAGTTCCTCAGCTAAGCTTGAGCTTGTGTCACAGTTTCAATACCCTTGAATGGCACTCCTCCCAGGTTTTTGTACTTCTTTGCCACCTTATCCAAATCAAAGGGCTGCGGTGGTGGTGGTTGTTGGACAGTAGCCTCCTCAGTTCCAGAAGCATTTTGCCTCCTTGCTCTAGCTCTTGCGGCTCTAACGGCAGCGGTACTCATTTCTAGTTAGTTATGTACAATCAAGGAAAGAGTCAGAACAACTATAATGGTGATTTGAATAATTGATCAAGATAAAAGGACGGAAAAAGAGATAATGATAGAATGACTGACTATTATGTATTCACATGAAATGTTCGCCACAGAATATTGTGGTTCTATGTAAACGAATTACCATAAATATGTTATATTCCAAAGCTAAGTTTAACCAAAGCTCTGATACCAACTGTGATAACCCCAAACTTCCATGGGATGGAAGTAAGGAATAATCATTTGGAATACAACATAAATACAATAATACATATCACAGATACAACATAGCATAAGAAATTCATAGAGTAACAACATCATAGCAGCGGAAATATAATGTCATCAACCACAGAAAGTCCACAGTCACAGAATTCTAAATTATTACATCAAGTTTGTAGAAAGAGAAATAAGTTCCAACTCCAACTTAAACAACGTGAAATGAAACAAGTTTGATGTTTGGAATTAAAAAGAAAAAAATGCAATAGTAGCAAATGATAGATGTCTTCAAGCTCCAAGTCATCACCTCTCCACAAAAGCAAATCCAAGAAAGATAATAAGCAGCTCCAATGAAAAGACTCCAAGCAAAGAATGAACCTGTTTACTTGGCTGCCCATGTAGAAAAGAGGGCACCCGAGTTTGCAAAAAGGTGGAAACAAACAGCGGGTTAGTCGTGGGACTGGTGTGAGAATTCTTAACTAATTAATCACTATTAATAGGGCAAATCCAAAGACCACACCGCTAACGCGGAACGGGTTTTCTCTAATGGACTGCCGTGCATAAAAGTGTCAGAAAAAATAATAAGTAAATCGTACAACAACGTTATGCTTTTGAGAAAAATGGAATCGCCATAAGACCCAGGTCCCATCACACAATGCAACACAAACCAGAGGATAGGGTTTTACCTTATAGTGATTAAACATGCTAAATACGGCAAATACGAGTTAAATATTATTATTAGTATGTATGAAAAACATTTCAAAATAAATGTATCAATCCTAGGACACATAGATACCATAATACTATGCTTTCATACTAGTAATACAATCAAATTCGTAGGTTCGTATTGGAAGTTTGGATTTCCATCATGAGTCAAGGCTAGGGATGAGCTCCTTACCGATTCGAGACACTCTAGCTAGTGCCTCAGGATCCCCCGCAGTGAACCCTTGGATAGCTGCAGGGCCGGTCCACCATACGAGTTGCGGATTAGTTATTCCTGAACACATGTTTCCCAGTCCTATAGGACCTATCATCCGAGGCACCTCATTCCATCATCCACATAAGTAAAATGTCGGGCCGTGTTAAAGCCCAATCACCACTTCTAGCTAGAAAGAAACGTGCTGCTCTCCCAGCGTTCCCTTCTCCCGTTTTAGACTCCGCCGGTGTGTGGGGCTCGCGAAGTCACGCTATACACAAAGCTATGCCTAAACTGGTTATGCTTTGATCGTCCCACAAGGCCTACTTTTCAACAAAACCTTGATCATATGCATCTTAGCATGCCACATCATCACTCCATATCGCACTACCAATCCTTTGAAGAAATATATGAATGGGTGTTAAGCAAGAGAATAAATTCTCCGCCACCAAACATCCATACATTCGACAAAAGATCAATAACATGATATTTGATAGAGTACGATGCTGGACACACGATCCATTTATTAGCTTATGCTCTGGGTCTGATCAAAAGCCAAGCCCGTAAAATCAACACGTACGTTTGGGCAATGACCATGACCCTTGAGTTGGAAGCAAGTCAAATCAGGGCCTCGATCGTTGTCCATTCGAGGGAAGATTTACGGTCTTCATACGCCATCTTTATACTTCCATTAACGTCGTTTGATTGCTTGGAATGAGAGAACTCGGACTTCCCAAATAATACTCGTAAATATATATATATATATTTATATATATATATATTTAAAATCCTTCGTATCACTTTATAATGATTACTTCGTATTTTAATTAGTTAAAACAATTAACTTTTATATAACGACGCCTTAAGTCAATGGGCGACTATGGCGCTGCATTCAACCAATTTTGATTTTTACATTACTCAAAATCTAACCGTTGGATCTTAACGTAATATATACCGTTGGAAAGATTTTCCCAAGACGGTTCTAACGGTTTCAGTTTCAAGAAAATCCGACGGTCGGATCTTCTTGTATAGTCATTTAAAGGTACGATTTCAAAACGTGAACTACCACGCTCCGTTCGTTTAATTTTAATTATATTTATATATATATATATAATCATTAATTGCAATAACGTCGCTTGATTCAAACAACGCTCTAACAACTACCGATCCTTATTACATTTTAATTCATTTGAAAATGAAGATCATATCACAACATCATTCTTTACTTACATTAAAACGTAGATTTTGATACATTGCAAAATCCTACCTTTAAATTACATATAAAATGTAAAATTTAACCTTAATGTATTTTCCCATCTTAATTACATAATATTAAAAATGTAACTTATATTTGCATTGAGGATCATATTCCAAATTACATCTAAAAATGTAAATTAATTTACAATGCAAACTTTACTTCTTATTTACATTATAAAAAAAATACGATTTTTAATTACAATGTAAACTCTATTTCTAATTTACATCGTAAAAATATGATTTTTAATTACAATGCAGACCCTCATTCTAATGACATAGAAAAATGTAATTTTTAACATACGGTTTAATTCCCTATATAATTTACATATAAAAATGTAAACTTTAACATACGATGTAAATTCACATGTTAATTACATAGAAAAATGTAATTTTTAACATACGGTGTAATTCCCTATATAATTTACATATAAAAATGTAAACTTTAAAATACGATGTAAATTCTCATCCTTTATTTACCTTATAAAATTGTAATTTTCTTTACTATGCAAAATCTACTTTATATTTACATCCTAAAAATGTAAATTTTATTTCATGTCAAATTTCTACATCTTATTTACATATAAAAATGAAAATATATTCTTATGTCAAATTCTACTTTATATTAACATTATAAAAAATGTAAATTTATTACATCGTAAATTCCTACTTTAATTCACATTAAAATGATGTAAATTTCATACGACGCAAATTCCTACTTTAATTCACATTAAAATGATGTAAATTTCATACGACGCAAATTCCTACTTTAATTCACATTAAAATGATGTAAATTTCATACGACGCAAATTCCTACTTTAATTCACATTAAAATGATGTAAATTTCATACGACGCAAATTCCCACTTGAATTCACATTAAAATGATGTAAATTTCATACGACGCAAATTCCTACTATAATTCACATTGAAATGATGTAAATTTTAACATACGATGTAAATTCACATGTTAATTACATAGAAAAATGTAATTTTTAACATACGGTGTAATTCCCTATATAATTTACATATAAAAAATGTAAACTTTAACATACGATGTAAATTCTCATCCTTTATTTACCTTATAAAATTGTAATTTTCTTTACTATGCAAAATCTACATTATATTTACATCCTAAAATGTAAATTTTATTTCATGTCAAATTTCTACACCTTATTTACATATAAAAATGAAAATTTATTCATATGTCAAATTCTACTTTATATTAACATTATAAAAAATGTAAATTTATTACATCGTAAATTCCTACTTTAATTCACATTAAAATGATGTAAATTTCATACGACGCAAATTCCTACTTTAATTCACATTAAAATGATGTAAATTTCATACGACGCAAATTCCTACTTTAATTCACATTAAAATGATGTAAATTTCATACGACGCAAATTCCTACTTTAATTCACATTAAAATGATGTAAATTTCATACGACGCAAATTCCGACTTTAATTCACATTAAAATGATGTAAATTTTAACATACGATGTAAATTCACATGTTAATTACATAGAAAAATGTAATTTTTAACATACGGTGTAATTCCCTATATAATTTACATATAAAAATGTAAACTTTAACATACGATATAAATTCACATGTTAATTACATAGAAAAATGTAATTTTTAACATACGGTGTAATTCCCTACATAATTTACATATAAAAAATGTAAACTTTAACATACGATTTAAATTCACATGTTAATTACATAGAAAAATGTAACTTTTAACATACGGTGTAATTCCCTATATAATTTACATATAAAAATGTAAACTTTAACATACGATGTAAATTCACATGTTAATTACATAGAAAAAATGTAATTTTTATCCATAATGTAAATCAATCATCCTAATAACATAAAAAAATGTAATTATTATTTAATGATGTAAATCTACTTTTCATTGCATAATAAAATGTAAATTAACGTCAACTTTTATGTCCAATATTTCGTGTCCAATCCTACCACAACAATATTTAAAATAATACAGGGATCAATTAGAATTAATAACATATGGTTTGTGAATATCAACCAACCATGATTTACAAGATAAACAAATGAATCACCAAACTCAGATCTAACACTTAAACTTGCAGATCTAATATCATAACATCGCAAACAATTTAGATCCATTACTTAGAATGACAACAATCGCAGATCTATTTATTTTTATCCATTTAAACTTCACATAACGCAGAACAATAATTAAATGAATTGAATTCTCACTTTGATTGGATAAGATTTTAAAATGCCAAATAAATTCAGAATTCATTCCAATCAGTCTCAGCAAAGCCTATTCGTTGTCACGATCCCGTCGGATCTGAAATTTTCAGATTCGGAGTCCGTATGAATTAGTTATCAATTTTTGAACAATACTGACTTTTAACAACTGTCACTGTAACGATTAAAAGCATCGCAAAGCTGAATTGAATTTTACCTTTATAATTTCAGTTTTGTTCAGAATTTTGAATCTAAATATCTTGAGCTACGGTGAATGGATTGAGGCGCCGTTTGTCGGAGATGGAAGGCCTAGGGGAGGCGCATCCACGTCGGGAGTAGGGGGAGGTGCGGTGGCGACACGTGGCGATGGCGGGGCAAGGAAGGTCGCGGGTTCGGGAGCACGATTCGAGAGCTACAGGCCACGAGGGGAGGTGATTCTTGTCGGAGATGGAAGAGCTCGCGAAGTACTTCGAAAAAGTCCAAAGGGGCATACACTAATTCTCCATGCAATGGGAGGAATCAAAGCTCAAAGAATTGATATGTTTATGGGTTCGGCGGCGGAAACAAAACGAAGAGGAAGAAGCGTTGTTCATCCCGTATTTATACGTGTATTGAGCGTATTTCTATTTTATTTATTTATTTAATTAATCCCAAATTTCGGGTTTTTCCATACGATCACCAAACGGACCCCAACGACTGTCGAATAATAGGTTTTGACGTCTTCTGAACGCAATGGCGCTAGTGCCGAGGTCTAATTCTGAAGTTTACAGTATGTTTTCTTTATTTTCAAATTAATTCTTTTATTTTTAATTCGAACGTACTTTCTAATTTTACTGGGGTCACATACGAAGTCAGAAAAATCCAGAAAAATTATTTTTGGCTTTCTTTTGACGATACAGTCCTAACAAAATTTATTTCGTCGAATTCTGAGACTGTTTGAAAAATGGCTATTTTTCAGTCAATTAATTTTGACCGAAATTGACAAAATGCAGTTTCTTATGCCACGCTCACATACTAGCTTCAAAAATCATGAAATTTGAAACCTAGCAATAATTTTACATCCCGGACCCAACAAAAGTGGTTTTGTCGAATTCCGAGGTCGTATGCAAAATGTCGATTTTCAAGGGCGATATATTCTCTATAGCGACCTTTCTGAAAATTCATTTGGCCATAACTTTTGATTCCCGCTATGAAACTTCGATTTTTCAGATTCGTTAGAAAGATATTCATTAACAGATTTAAATATTTTTGGTTTCACCACAATCCGGTTTATTCTGCATCCTGTGTAGTCAGTCAAAGTTCAGGTTTGACTTTTCAAACTACCGTCCTTTTTCTAATTCCTTTTATAATTAAATTAAATATGTTTGTATTAAATCCAATCAAAATAAATTTCTAGTCATTTTTATTTAAAATAATTCATTTCAACTATTTAAACACCTTTAAAATCTCTAAAATGAAAATTTTAAACAGGCCCCAAATTCCGGGTTGTTACACTCCTCCTATCCATCGCCCCCTCCTCAGACCGCCGTCGCGTCGGAGTTGCCCCTCCCCAGGCCGCGTCGCCACCATCCTCATTCCTCTCCACCTCTTCTTCTTCCTCCTCTCTCTCCATTTCTTAATCCCTAAACCCCCAAATCAGCCCGACCCGCAAACCCTAACCACCACCACCGATGTCGCGACCCCCGCCGCTACCTATAGGCCCCACGCCCTCACCCCCTCAGCCCAATTCTGACCGTGGGTCCCCTCTGGCCAAAAATCCAATTTTTATAAATTCCATTATTTGCAAATAAGACCCCGACCTGTTTTAGCCAATATCTTCTAATCCGAGCACTTCTGGCCAAAACTCCACAATAGCAAAGTCGAAGAGCACGATTTTCTCTTCGATTTGAGTATATGGAAGTCATATTTTGGATTGCGGAGTTGTTCAGAAAACGCGTCCAAAGTCTGCTATCCAAATATTGTCTTTTCACGAATTCTGGCGAAATGGAGCATTTTCGGAAGAAAGTCCATTAGGCGAAGGTTGTCCGGAATGGCGCGTTTAAGCTAGCAAAAAAGACGGCGTGAAGATTGGAGCATGTTTGCAAATTTTGGAACTAGAACAACAATTCAGAGCATCAGAATATAACGGAGGAGTGGATCCCAATGTGAGAACACCTTCTCACTCAAATTATTTTACAGTTAAATATATTTTAGGTTGCTGATGGGGCTTAGTAGCCCCCGGCACTATTTATTGTACAAACCATGGTTGTTTTTGGATTGTATTGTGGTTATTGATTGTATTGTGGTTTTGTTCATTGAATTGAATATTGTGTATGGCGTGCGCCAGTACCAGGAGAGGGGTAATGCTAGACATTAATCCAGTTCTAATATCACGCCGTTATAATGCCGCAATTTTCTGAAATAAATATTTATTCATTAAAAATATAATTTTTAATGTGTATATGAACTTTATAAAATATTCATGTGTTGAATAAAATGTTTGAACAATAAAAATATCATTTTTATTGAATGAATGAACTATTAAAAATATTCATGTGTTGAAATAAATATTTTATCATTAAAAATATAATTTTTAACATATATATGAATGGCATAAAATTCTCTTGAAGTGAAAATGAATATTCATTTACAAATCAGACGATTTGTTTATATACACCTATTTATCTGATATTGATTGGGACGATAAACTTTACACATCGCCTAACTGCACAAATAATATTCAGTATTTCTTGGTTGAAACCCCACATGGGTATTGGGATGATATTTGACGTACACTAATCCCAATTGTTTAGCTATATGTCAATCAATTGGTTGACAGACTGTTGTAAGCGTTAATTATTGATATTTAATGCTTATGCAGCTGTGTAATGCACTCTGGATGATGGTTGACTGCGTATCATTATTGTTGTGTAAATGTGTGTATGAAATCCATATAAATAACATTATATGGTAATTGACTATGTATTATTTCAATTCAGAAAATAACGAATATTTTAAAATAATGAATATTTTAAAACAATATTCAGTAAAGAATTAAAATGTGAATTTGATATCCGATTTTGGGTGGACACGAAAATATTGAAATATCTGAAGCCGTGTTGATTAGATTTGCGTCATTTTAACGCGAGTGATATTTGTATCATTCATTTTTATAATGAATATAAAAAAGGAAATGATTTCAAAATCAGATATTTTGAAAATATTATCATTTAAATATTATAATGATAAGCGGTGTTCAATTTTGATTCAAAATTGAAATAGAAGTGGAAATCATTTTTAAGACAAATTTATAAAATACGTTTCGAACGAAACATATTATATATATATATTAAAGGCTTGAATAGAACACGCTGTGACAATTCGCGGATTTCAACCATTGACTTCGAATTGACATTACGGGAGATCCGACCGTCGGATTCCCCTAAAACCGAAACAGTTGGGTTCGTATCGAAAAGAGCTTTCCAATGAATATAAGAGATTTAAATTTGAATGGTTGGATTTGGAATTATGTCCAAATCAAATTTGGAAAAGGTCGCTATGAATGCGGTTCTGTGGCCGTTATTGGAAACCGACTGTACGGGCCTTGATAAAATTATTAAAAATGTTAATAATTTGTGAAAAATCATAATAAATGATTTGAAAAGAATTTGGATGAAAAATTCCACGCTTGTAAAGATAAAAATATATTTTTATCAAAATGAACTAGTAATTAACTAGAAAGATAATCCAATGTATTTAAATAAATAAATTGGATTTGTGAATGGTTTTAATCTAACCAGAATTTTCCAATATATTATTGGAATGGATTGGAATAGAAATCATCTTCGGGATATTTTGATATTGGATTCCGTAACTATATGGATATTGTGGAGGAATTTCGAAGATAGATATATATCGTTATTCCCCATATGATATGTGTTGGTTTCGGAATTTAATATTAAATATAAGCCGATATAATTTCTGTATGGAACCTTGTATTTAATATCAAATTGGATTTAGGTTTTTCGTGAATGGTGTCTTCAGTGACACTATTCTTAAACCCCGTAGTGAAAAGAATAAATCTTTTAATTAAGATTATTAGAGTTTCCAGTTATATTTAGTAATTGGAATAAAATGGAATGTGAATTGGGTTTATTGTGAAGTGTGTTTTTAACGACATTCGTTCTTTAACCCGATTAGCAATGAAATGTAATTTGGAATATATAAATCTTTTAATTAAGATTAATGGAATTTTCCAAAGTAAAGTTTTCTAATTTAATAAAATAAATTGGAATGGAGTGGAATTGGATTTAGTAATAATCGAAGTGAGCTTCGATGGACGAAGACTGTTAATATATATGGAATTTAAAAGGCTTTGTCGTTATTCAGTTTATATTATTAGTCGGATACGAAAATTGATATCGACTATATATATTGATCTGTTTTCCATGAAGATTCCATGGTTAATGGAATGTGATTTTGGGTTTATTATGAACTGTGTTTTAAATGACATTGGTTCTTTAACCCAGTTAAAGTCAGGATTACATGTCTAACATTGTATTTTGAACTGTATTGTTGATCTCTGCTAAATATATATCTATTTGGTGGTCGATAATTTATTCTCTTGCTTAACAACCTTCTCTGAGACGTATGAGCTTAGAGGTTATATATTGGTAGAAATCAGTGGTATGGTGTAGATTGTCGATGTGACATATTTGGGTTTCCAAAGTTAAATAATCATAAATCAATGATTGTTGGAAAATTAACACTAAGTGAAGTTTAAATCAATCTTTAATTAGATTGAAATGAAATGTGGTAATTTAAATTATCAAATTTGGGAAATGATCGACAATGGAGTACCACCAGTTTTACTCCAGGCGATTGTCAAATCTTTAATTAGATTTGAACGTGAAATGGTAATTAAATTTACCGATAACACTGTAGGTGTTAGATATGGGGTATTACCAGTTTTGCTCCATGGGATGAATAGGTTGGGGTTGGGATTAATAAATAAATGATTACTTCAGTAAGGCTCGATAATCCCGACTAGTTGTAAACCATAATTTGGTTTTGAAATTGATATCCAAAGGAAGATTAAAGAATAAATTTCAAAGAATTTATCTTTGATAAAATTAATGGGAACCTTTCCCTAAAAATGTGAATATTTGAATAAAAGAATATTCTAAATTGGAATGAGGCATATGATGTGTTTTTATAGCACTTGATTATTGATTATAAAATACGAAAGTTATTTGGAAAGACCGGGTTTATCCCATTCTAAATAACTGATACGACGACTATAAGTCGATGATGAAGACGGTGGTTGAAGACCGGATTTCTTCACATCGTTTGGATGATTATTGATGTCTCGATTGGGCCGTACACCCAAAACAAGGTATTAAGTGGTGATCGTCCAGACGTACTGGGAGATCGACCGGGTATGCGAGGACCTCTCTCTTGTATTAGACATATGGGACGAGGAATAAGGTGCCTTCGGTTTCGTTCAAACCCAGAACGGACTTGTAAATGGATGTGTGTCTGACATTGGATTTCATTCTATGTCGATTTATTTCTATTAAATATATATTTGTTTAGTGGTAGAGAATTTATTCTCTTGCTTAACACCCTTCTCTGAGACATACGAGCTTAGAGGTTATATATTGATAAACATCAGTTGTACGGCGTGAATTGTCAGTGTGGTATGCTAAGATGCAAATGATGAAGGCTTTTGTTGAAAAGAAAAATCTTGTGGTTGATGATCAAAGCACGGCATTAAATAGCATGGCTTTGTGTATAGCGTTAATTCGCGAGCCTCACACCTAGTATGAGTCAGAAACGGGATCGTGACTGCAGGGAGTGCATGCATTTCTTTCTAGCTAGAAGTGGTGTCGTGGTATGGAGCCCAGACATCTTTACTTATATGGATGATGGAATGCGAGGCACCTCGGTTTGATTCCCTAGTGGCTCTAAATATTGGTCGCTACTGGCCAAGTGATAAGTCCGTTAGGACTGGGAAACGTATTATTCAGGAATAAGTAATCCACTGAAGTATGTGTGGACCGGCCCTGAAGATCCAAGGGTTGCCCCGCGTTGTGTAAACCTGAGGCATTTGCTAGAATGTCTCGAATCGGTGAGGTGCCATCCCTGACCTCGACTCATAGATGAAATCTGATTTCCAATACGTGACATTTCGGTTTTAATTGCAAAACTAGTATGGTGACATAGTAGAATGGGGTGTTATGCCGTCTATGATTGATACATTTATATTTGAAGTTGTTTTTGACACTATACACTTATAGTAATATCAAAATGATTTGTTTTGAACGTACCAAGCATGTTTGACTATTATAAGGTAAAACTCTATCCTCCGGCTTGCGTTGCATTATGTAATGGGACCTGAGTCTTATAATAGCTTCATTTTTCCAAAAAGCATTGCGCTGTTTGTTTTATCCACTGGTATTCTTGGGAGAAAACCCGTCCCATGTTATACGGCGTGGTCCCTTGATTTACTCTATTTTAAAGTAAAGTTTTAAATAACTGTTTTAGTTTTCACGCTAGTCCCATGACTGATTCGGATTTTATTGTTTTAACCTAAACTCTGGGTGCCCCTATTTTTCACACGGGCAGCTAGTAGTTTTGGTTTTGCAGATTTCTATTTTACAGGATCCTGGTTTACAGCTGGAGCTATATTCGGAAAGCTGTGTATCTGTGTATTTCTTTTAGTTGTATTTGTTAATGTATTTCTACTATGCATTGTATTATTTTTCCGTTGCTATGTAATGTATTTTAATCTCTGATATTTTTCTGATGTATATTATTTATTCATACTCTGTTATACTCGTGTACTCTGATGTAAATTGTTGTAACAGCAATGAAGTGTTCTATTGTTTGTGTTCTGACGTGTCGTGTTTTCAACTCAATCCGGGCTTTCTCGAAAGGGAGAGTTTGGGTCATTTCACTTACCATTCTTGAAACTAAAGAAATTCAAAATATTTCTCATGCATTTGCAGTTTGAATTCTAATGAATGACAAATATATACACATATGGATATGCATGTATTAATTAGCAGATACCTAACTGATATTAAAAGTGGATCACTGATAGTAGCCAAAGTGGTTATGAAATAACTTTAAGGAACAAAGTAATATATTATATGCTCATAGATAAAAGATCGAATCGGTTGGAGATCATATGTAACAACCCGGAATTTGGGGCCAATTTAAAAATTTTATTTTAGAAATTTTAAGGGATTTTGAATATTTGAAATAAATTATTTTAAATAATAACGACTAGAAATTTATTTTAATCGAAGTTATACGAATATATTTAATTTAATTATAAAAGGAATTAGAAATAGTACGGTAGTTTGAAGACTCAAATTTGAACTTTGACTGACTGTGCAGGATGCAGAATAAATCGGATTTTGGTGAAACCAAAAATATTAGAATCTATTTAAAAATATCTTTCCAACTAATACGAAAAATCGAAATTTCATAGCAGGAATTAAAAGTTATGGCCAGTTGAAATTTCATATTAGTCGCTGTAAAATTTCTATATTAAAAATGGCCATTTTTCAAATGGTCTCCTAATTCGAAGAAATTTGTTTTATTGGGACCGTATCATCTAAACAAAGCCAGAAATAATTTTTCTGGATTTTTCTGAGTTCGTATGTGGCCCCGTAAAATTAAAAAGTACGTTCGAAGTTAATATTAAAGATTTATTTTAAAATAAAAGAAACATGTTGTAAACTTCAGAATTAGACTTCGGCACTAGCGCCATTGCGTTTATAAGGCGTCAAAACATATTGTTCGACAATTGTTGGGCTCCGTTCGGAGATCGGATGGAAAAACCCAAATTTTGAGATTAAATAAATAAATAAATAAAAGAAAATAGGCTTGATAATATAGTATAAATATACGGGCCACTGTTCATCGTCTCTTCCCCTTTTCTTTCAGCCGCCGAAATCCATTCCCATCAAATCTTCTTCCTTCGATTTCTCCTTCGTTTCTTAACGAAATTCTTCGCCGTAGTACAACTTTTCGAAGAGATTTTCGTGTTCTTCGACTCTAGACCGGAATCAAAGCCTCTCGTGGCCTGTAGCCGTCGCCCCAACCTCCCAAACCCGTCGCCGATCGCACCCTGCTGGGCCCACCACGACCGATCGCACCCCCCTTCCAGGCGCAAGCTCCCCTCTCCTAGCTCTCCAATGTCGCGCAATCCGTTCTGAAAACCGTTAAGTATATCTTCTACAAATCGGATCCAAAGTTTTGAACAAAACTGAATTATATAGGTATGAACATTTCAGATTTTGCGACGCTTTTATCTGTTACAGTAGCAGTTGTGAAAAGAATTTGATAATTTGTTCATATGAACTTCAAACCGAAAAATTTTAGATCCGAGAGAACCGTGACTTCGAACACGACTTTTAAAAAGCGATTGGGACAAATTATTATCCAATCAAGGTGAGATTCTATTTTAAATAATTTAATTAATTTAATTATTAATTTTCCTCTTTTATTTAAATAATTGAATGGTGAATGAAGTAGATCTGAGATGTGATAATATTCTGAATGATTGTTTGGTTCATCTGTGTGTATAATTTCAGATCTGCTAGTTAAAAATTTCAGATCTGTATGTGATGAAAATTTGAATAATCTTTTTGTTTAAATTTTGTTGAATCATGTTTTGTTGATATTTTATGAATCATGTATTTATAAAAATATCACCTTGTTCATGTCTTTGAATTGAACTAGAAAATTTCAATTCAACACCACCTTGTTGTTATTTGATTTGACTAGACCTTTTTAGTTCAAATATAATATTGACATGATGTTTGTAGGATTGAAATATGACGTTACGAAAGAAATTACATTTATATTTAATGTAATTAGGACATGAATTTTTCACCGCAATAAAAAAATGACATTTGTAGAATGTAAATAAAAAGATGAGATTTTTGCAATGTAAATAAAAAGATGAGATTTTTGCAATGTAAATAAAAAGATGAGATTTTTGCAATGTAAATAAAAAATGAGATTTTTGCAATGTAAATAAAATGATGAGATTTTTGCAATGTAAATTAAAAGATGAGATTTTTGCAATGTAAATAAAAATATGAGATATTTGCAATGTAAATAAAAAGATGAGATTTTTGCAATGTGAATAAAAAGATTAGATTTTTGCATTGTAAATAAAAAGATTAGATTTTTGCATTGTAAATAAAAAGATTAGATTTTTGCATTGTAAATAAAAAGATTAGATTTTTACATCGTAAATAAAAAGATTAGATTTTTACATTGTAAATAAAAAGATTGGATTTTTACAAAAGACATGAAATTTATAGCGCATAGAAAATTACATTTTTATATGTAATTAAAAGTCATGAAATTTATACTGCATAGAAAATTACATTTTTATATGTAATCAAACGACATGAAATTTATACCGCATAGAAAATTATATTTTTAAAAGTCATGAAATTTATGCCGCATAGAAAATTACGTTTTTATATGTAATTAAAGAAATAGAATTTACATGTAAAAATAAAATTACATTTTTATATGTAACTTAAGAATGAGAATTTGCATTGAAAATAAAATTACATTTCTATAGGTAATTAAAGAATAGGATTTTACACTATAAATCAAATAGCAAGATTTGACATGTAATTAAAAAGTAGAATTTGACGTTGTAAATAAAATTACGTTTTTAATGTAATTTGTAAAGATAGAATTTTTCACCGTGATATTAATTACATTTTTATGTAATTAAAAAGTAGAATTGGACATTGGAATCAAAATTACATTTTTATATAATTTAAAAAGAAAAGAATTTAATGTAATTAAAAAGAATAATTTTGCATGAAATGTTAATTACAATTTTAATGTAATTAAAAAGAGGATTTTACATCGTAAATTAAAAGATAGAAAATTTAACATGGAATGTTAATTACATTTTTAATGTAGTTAAAAAGGAGATTTCGCATTGTAGTTAAAAGGTAGGAATTTTACACTATCATGTTAATTACAATTTACATTGTAATTAAAGGGAAGATTTTATAGAGTAACTAAAAGAATGGAATTCAACATTGTAATATAATTACATTTCTATGTGAATATAAGAAATAAAGAATAAAGGGAGAAATTGGACTTTGAATTATAATTTACGTTCTTAATGTAAATAAAGGAATATATTTAAAGTGTTGAAATATTAACTTCATTTTTAAATAAATTAAAATTGAATGGAGATCGTTAGTTGTTTAGCTCGGGGTTAAACCGAACGACGTTATTAGGTTGAACGGTTTACATTTATATATTAATATATATATATATATATAATTAAATTTAAACGAATCGAGCGCGGTAGTTCACGTTTTGGAATCGTACCTTTAAATGACTATATCGAAAGATCCGACCGTCGTATTTTCCCAAAATGGAAACCGTTAGGACCGCTTTGGGAAGATCTTTTCAACGATATAAACTACGTTAAAATCCAACAGTTAGATGTTGAGAAGGGTGTAATTCAAAATTGGTTGAAAATAGCGTCAGGGTCGCTCTTTGACCCGAAGCATCGTTAAATAAAAGGTCAAATTATTTTAAATAATTAAAGGAAAAAAATTGTGACGGCCTGCCCCGCACCAACTGACATTTACTCCAAAAGTGCGCTGTACACATGTCCAGTTAGCATGGGACGGTCGTTATAAGGAAAGGAAAGAAGGAAATGAACTAATAAGGAACCTGTAAAATGTCTCACAACGCATGGTACAAAATATAATAACAACATGCTTGACATAAAACAGGTGAGACAGTGCATAAGCTGAAAACAAACCAACATAGGAGCGGAAAATCCAAGTACAGCTTATGATCCAAAGCTAACATTATAACAACTTTTCAAACTGTCTCAAAAAGCAAAAGCAAGATAAGGGAGGTACACTACTAATGCCCAAGTAGCGACCGCCAACGACACAGGGAGAATATCTATATATCATACGTGGAAGCCTCCTGCTCACCTCCGAATCAGCTACTCGCGCATCACCAGCTAACCTGTCTCTAGTCTGCTCGTGTGAGCACCCAGAGTAATAAGAAGAGACATAAAACTCTGGGTCAGACAAAAAGTCTGGTATGAGCTATAAGCATCTAAACAGAACAATAACAGGTATACTAAACCATACCTGAGCCTGGACCTGCAACCAAAGAGTTAGCACTACATACTGTACAACACTCTAAGGTGCCATTTCAAATGGTGTAAAGATAACGGGGGTGGGGTGTGTATATGTCATGGTGATGGCAAACAATCAAGCATAGCAACCATCCTCACATCTCTCACTCAGTGCGTAAAGCATACGATATTCACCACTTCGTTCACTTCAATACTTTGCTATGATCACCTTGCCCCATGAAGTCATAAATGGCTTCACTGAGCTAATACATAGCCACTAATCCTTCGCTATGTCCACTTTGCCCCATGGAGTCGCAATGACCCCACTGCACTGGCTCATAGCCTCGCTAATCCTTTACTACGTCCACTTTGCCCCATGGAGTCACAATGACCCCACTGCACTGGCTCATAGTCTTACTACGATCACTTTGCCCCTCGAGTCATAATGACTCTACTGCACTGATAACGTAGTCTTGCTACCATCACTTTGCCCCCTCGAGTCATAGTGACTCTACTGCACTAATAAGTAGCCCATCATTCATTTTCAGTGGTGAATCGAAGTTATGAACGTCGACAACCCCTTAGCACACATCCCGCAGCAAAGCCCAACTCTTGAAGTCAACCCGTTGGTTCCTAGCTGGATCCTGAGTCATAACCTCTCATTTGGACTACCTTTGCATATCGGGTTTTGGTTTCCTACTATTCGGGTCGGTCGGTCAAGCACATTTCATTCTGGTCGGTTTGTATCATCTCTACCCTGGTCGGTCGGTATTGCCTCCCCTGATCGGTCGAACACTTCACCATTCCTGGTCTGTCATACTTCATCATTGTATGGTGTAACGACCCGGATTTTCAGCGACTTTGGTTATCGACATAAGCTCGATGTCGATAACCAAAACATCGAAAAATCTTGGTAATTAGTGAAAGATAGAAACTTAGAATAGAAGAAGAAAAGAAGAACTTACACCATCAGAGTAACACGAATCTCACAGCGGAACGGATAAAATATAACATAACTTTGAAATATAACAGTTATGTATAAAATAGCACTTATCAGAGTACAGCACTTACAACAACAGCGGAAAAACAATAGCTATAAAATCTTGAAACCTCCTGCTCCAAGCTCTCCAAGTATATCTGTAAATTCCTGACTACTTGACTGCCCGTACAAATTTAGGCACCCAAGAGTTTAGGGAAAACAAAACAAAATAAACTCCAGGTCAGTCATGGGACTGGTGTGAGTAAAATAGTTTAACACAGTTTAACATATATATGATATCTCATAAGACCACGCCGTGAATACGGAACGGGTTTTTCCCTTATGAGAATCCAACATCTTTGACAAGCAATATCATTCTGATGTTATAATAATGTCTAAGTACAAATATATATCAATCTAGCAGAAACGCTTTCATCTCACGTTCTACATATATAGTATACAATCAAAATCGCAAGCACGTATTGGATAATGGATTTCCAACTATGACAAGGTATGGAACCACCTTCTACTAGTGTACCTCTAGAGAGGAATACACTGGGTTCAACAAGAACATCTTGCAACCCGGCCACACATGACCGACCACTCATTTCGCTTGAGTGTATCAAATGTATATCACCAACGGTTGGGATCAGCAGCCATTTCCCGAATGGGACAAGATCAACAATAGATTTGTAGAAATAAATGAAACTCTAGATCAGGTGATTATACACCCTAATAGGTGCGACCTACATAGCCATGCTACCTGCCCGATTTCTGTCATTTACCGGATGTGAGGCTAGAAGCTACGCTTATCTTCACATCAGATTCACTTTAAATGCCACATTATCAAATCCATCCAATCACCGATTGACGTCCTCAACGATACATTATGTGTTAGCTAAAAGAAGTTCCCTTCTCCGCTTCCACTCTTGGTACGGTTGGAGAAATCAATGTACGTGATCGTCTGGAAATACTCTGTCAGACATCCATCTTCATTCACTTAGAAATGTCACATCGTCATACCCGCAAAATCACAAATTGATTTCCTCAAAGATACAACGGGTATACAACTAAGAGAAACGAATTCCTCCGCCACCAACGCATATACGTTTGAAGGGATCAACTTACGCGATCCATTGGATATACTCTGTCAGACCTTCGTCCATACAAGTTGTCCTGGGACTGGACAAACCGAAGGCACTATTCAGTATATCCATCTTAGTCACTGTTATCTAAGACTTATACAACAGCCCTTGCATTTTACTCCGTCTTCAATTATCTTTGGCATATATGATTCGCAACGCTTATGCCAATACAGAGTGGTTCTTTGGATAATAATCCAACCGGTCTCTCCATATTAACAACGTTAAAATGGTCAAAACTTCGATAGTCGGTGATTTAACCATCAAAGAAAAACAAGTGTGCAAACAACGATATTATTTCCAGATGGAAATTATATCGGTAAATCATCAACATATATCTATATATATGTTCACATTGCCTTATTTTCTATGTTTAGGAAATATATGTTATTAACATTGGAAAACGTTTTCCATTTGCCTATTTACAAATCACTACTCTTCCCCAATTATCAGTCCCTGACTATGAACTAGTATGAGAACAATTCCCTAAGTATTAATCCCGAAGGCCGAAACCAACATCAGATTGACACTTAGAAAACCATTCAATTTACTAATCTCTAGTCAGTTCTAATTTTACTTAAATCTATTTGATTAACTCTGATTGATTAACTCTAACTGGTCAACCTTAATTAATTAACTCTAACTGGTTTTACTTGGTTTGACTAACTCCATTTATTAACTCGACTGACAAATTCAACTCGATTAACTGAACTAATCACTTTGATTAACTCGACAAATTCACTTTGGTTAAATTAACCAATTCACTTAGTTTAACTTAACTAATTCACTTTGATTAATTTAACTATTCACTTAACTCCTGTCGAATAAACTATATTCGATAACTCCTCTAACTCTACTCGAATAAACTATATTTGATTAACTCCTTTAATCTATTCGATTTGATAACTCCCCTTTTCGAATAACCAATATTCGATTAACTCACTTCGAATAACCAATATTCGACTACTCACTTCGAATAACTAATAATTGATAACTCCTTCGAATAAACTATATTCAATAATCTCCTCTCGAATAACTAGATTCGATTAACTTAACTTATTTAACTTAACTTGATTAACTCCTAACGAATGACTAGATTCGATTGACTTAACTTATTTAACTCATCTTGATTAACTCCTATCGAATAACTAGATTCGATTAACTTAACTTATTTAACTCATCTTGATTAACTCCTATCGAATAACTAGATTCGATTAACTTAACTTATTTAACTCATCTTGATTAACTCCTATCGAATAACTAGATTCGATTAACTTAACTTATTTAACTCATCTTGATTAACTCCTATCGAATAACTAGATTCGATTTAACTCCATTCGCTTGACTCTAGATCGCAACGATCACAATGGTTACGCCTGATTCCCTTAGGCAACATCCGACCGCCTTAGGATATTTACAGCCCTGCGAATTACGCTAGCAGTCGTACGAGATGGCAACTTACCCTGAATACTATGTTTGACTAACTCTGTCTCAAATAACTATATTTGATTAACTCTAGTTCGTTTTAACTCTAATCGATTAACTCTAACTGAGTAACTCTAACTCGATCAACTCGACTTGATTAACTCGACTTACTTAACTCACTGGTTAACTTGACTTGCTTAACTCACTGGTTAACTTGACTTACTTAATCCAACTGGTTAACTTGACTTACTTAACTCACTGGTTAACTTGACTTACTTAACCCAACTGGTTAACTTGACTTACTTAACCCAACTGGTTAACTCTACTGAACTGGTTAACTCTACTGAACTGGTTAACTCTACTGAACTAGTTAACTCTATTCAACTAACTCGACTCGACTAACCCCTTTCGAATAGCATATTCGTTTTACTAACTTTCGAATACCATATTCGATTTACTCCCTTCAAATACCATATTCGATTTAACTCCTTTCGAATACCATATTCGATTTACTTTATTCACTTTATAAAGATTTCCTTTTTAACAACGTTTTATTCATTTGAAAAGATTTACTTTTAAATAACGGTTCTACACTTTAAAAATGATTTCCTTTTTTTAACGTTTCCTTTTCAATTCTATTTGTAAATGGTTTACAAATATTTCCTTTTCAAATTTATTCTTGAAATATTCTAACTCCTTAAATTCTCTGAAAAATTCGCCATAACCTCCTTTGTAACGGGAGCATCGGGAAAATCCCCAAACCCGCCACACAGGCCTTTCCATTCAAAAAGAAAATGGTTTGTAATTATTTCCTTTTTGAATATCTCCTATTTATAAATATTCCAATTTATAAACATTTCTTATTTATAAATATTCTACTTTATAAATATCTCTTATTTATAAATATCCCATTTTATAAATATTCTATTTTCAATATCACTTTGAAAATCCCCTTACCAACATTTCGGTATGTTATGGTATTCAATCATATCAAATCACGATGTTCAATATCGTCCAAGTACATATAATCGCCCACAGATTTTATATCACATCATACAACAATATATGAAAAACAATAAAATAACTGTTGAGGAATCCTGTCGGATTCCTCCAACCTGTCTCCCTGCATCCACAAATGTTACACAATACGATTATCATCACTTTCAGTTCAATATAAATTATTCTGATAGCAGAATCAATATATAAATATTTAATGGTTTATATATATATATATAATTACATACATATATATATATATATAATTTTCACTAACTGACTATCAGTTCAATCAATCAACCAACACACAACAATCAACAGATGATTAACAGTTCTAAAAATACATTATAAAAATATAACTGTTCAGAGTTGGTGAGTTTTACTCACATTTGCAGTTCATCGTTAAAGAACGATAAACCGTTATTTGATTTGAATCAAACAAACTTATTTTGCCATAAATTCATACGAGCCCCAATCCACTTCCAGTCAGCTTCATTGTGAAGCTCTCGTCCATACGGTCCCAAAGCAACTCACGGTTCGTGATTCTGATTTCATATGTAAAAGTTATGGTATTTAGAAGTTCATACATTTATTAGATTTCTATTTAATTAAAAATAAAAACAAGTGGGCTTACTTCCCGGCCCATTCACCTAAGTATCAGCCCAACCCTCTTCTGAAAAGTCAACGTCTTCCTCAAACTGCCTCGTGAACTCCTGTACCACAACCGAACTCCATTTTTCCAGTTTCAACCCAAAATACCACATCACACCACCACTGATTTCAAAAATGAACTCACCATAAATCTCTCCATCCAATTCTCTTCATCTTCAACCCAGAAATACCCAGTTCGAACCCATCGTGTACTTCGCGACCTCGGTCCCTACGATGGACATCATCGACACTTAACTGAACGGAATCCCACCAACATCCAAAAGCCCAAACTACCAACCACCACCAACTCGAATCTGAAGTCCCTTTTGCATATAAACAAGTACAAATCCACAAAACCGAAACCCTTACTCACGCTGACAAAAACCCAGCGAACCAAGCATGAATCGAACCCATCAAAATGGTTATGAGCTTGAAGAGCACGTTGAGAGGAATCCAAATATATTTGATTGGAGATTTTAAGGAATTACTTTGATTTCCTATTGATTTTTCTTTGATCCCACTTTTTCTGTAAAAAGGGAAATGAGGAGCGGCGGATAAAACTGAATTAGGTCTTAAGGATTTGTTAAGGAGGGTATTTATACCCAAGAAAAATATCTAGATATTTTAAATATTAATATTTTATTTATTTAACTTAGCAAATATCTCATTTATTCGTCTTCTAAAAATCCGTGTGATCACACACGATACCAAAAAATCATGAAACTGGACATGCAGCTACAGTTCGACATTACGGTCCCAATGAAACTAGTTTCATTGAATTCCGACTCCATTTGCTCACACAGCGTATTTTTAACCGTCAAAATACTGACTGTTTTCACTCTAAAAATCCGTACGGCCACACAGTGACTCTAAAAATCACGGAAACTAACATCTAGCAATAATTTGATGTTGCAGGTCCAACAAAATTAGTTTCGTCGAATTCCGACTTCGTTTGCAAAACCGGCTATTTTTAAAGCTCTGGATGACCCATTTAAATATATAAATATATTTAAATATTATTAAATTAAATATAAATAAATTTATATTATCGTATATATGCACAGTGGAATACCATACAGCTCCAGGGCAATTATATACTTGATATTCCAAGTCCAGATTGAATCGATTATTCAATTTATATTGAAAAATCCCTTTATAACGTAAATAAAGCGTTACGAATTATAAAGGAATTTCACAGCGACTTTTCTGAAATTTGATTTGGACGTAAATCAAAATCTACACGATGAAATCCCGATTTTTCTCTTCCACTAGAAAGATATACTCCACCAGCTCCACACGTTTCTTATTTCACAGAAATCCGACTTAAAACGGCTTCTGTATATTCAGTTGAAGTTCAAATTGTCAAATCGCGAACTGCAGCGCCATTTCAAGCTCGATTTTAATTATATTATAATTATACGTTCAAACTGTCGTCGATTGAATATATTCGTCAATATAATTCAACTCTAAGCTGAATTAAATATAAGGGACGACCTCGTTCACAGAATATTGTGATTCCCAATATTTTTTATTATTTCTGAATTAAATATATTATTTAATTATTTAATTAAATTAATTATTCACTATAATTAAATTAACGACGATTTAATTCCCTAAATCACTATTTATATAATTAAATAAATTAATTATACCCCTGGAAAATGCGGGTCATTACATTCTTCCCCCCTAAAAATAATTTCGTCCTCGAAATTGCTAAGATAGAGGACGACCTTACCTATTGGAATTCCTAAGATTTGTTTACCCCTTATTTTTGATTTCAACTGAACCAATTAATATCGACTACAATATTTATTCATTCCGACTAACTAAAATTTTCAAAAATTCTGAAAAAAATTTAACACTTTAAATTTTCGAAAAATTTCGCCAGCACCTCCTATGTACTGGTCAATGGCTCAAACTCCAACTCGCCTCTTTGGGCCTTCTTCAACCCAAAAGAAAATCAAAACGCCAAACGGCTTGCCAATTCGGCTCATAAATTCCAAACTCATATAAAATATAAACTTGTACCTTTTTGTTGGGCATATCATTATATCACTACCATCTGTTATCAACTCGGCATATACAAATGCCATCCCAATCAACTCCAACCAAGTTATTCTTAACACAACCATTCACTTATTCAAGCCGAATTTAATTTCAAACTCGAGTTTCAAATTCCAAACTCTCAACTTATCATTTCAAATCCAGATTATTCTCTAATCACTTCAGTTTTTCTTAACCTATCATCTCAAGTTAAATTCTGGTTTATTATTTACTTTTACCATCCCATTCGAATTAACTTCACAAGTTAAATTTTAATTTCTAGAACTTAAATTCCCGATTTTATTTCAAATCAATTAGAAATCAAAATACCAATTCAAAACATTTGAATTTCTAAACAACTTGTTTCCTCAAAACAATTCAAATTAAAATCTTTGGTAGTAATCCACCACTTAGAAACTCGAAAATCACACCGATGATACTGCGCAGTCATCATCGGAATTATTTTCCAGCGACCCAAGTGATTTCAATACTATATCATTTCAAAACCCTTACTAAATACATCCATTTTGAAAACATCTCAAAATCTCCCAGGAACTTAAAATTTCTTTATTTTAATTCCAAATCTGATTTAAATTCATATTTAATTCATCTTATTTCACGTATTTCACTTATATGAATTCTGATTGGTTATATATAACCATTTCACATGTTGTAATCTTACTCGATTATAATCACAACCTATATATGATAATATATCACATATCCATACTGTGTCGGTCCATCATATTCAAGTGTTTATAAACTCCTACCGATACAGTGGATCAAACTGATCAACCAGAACTCATAAACAACTCAGCCAATGAATCTCCACAATATAAAACCATTTTTATATCAAATACAAATACGCACTCGTATATATACACTCAACTCAATCTAGGGTATTACTAACCCTATCTCTACTGAGTCACGCCACAGAGCCAAGGTAATTCGTAACTTAAGCTCTGATACCAACTGTAACGACCTGGATTTTCAGCGACTTTGGTTATCGACATAAGCTCGATGTCGATAACCAAAACATCAAAAAATCCTGGTAATTAGTGAAAGAAACTAGTGGGTGAGAATAGATAAGATAGAAACTTAGAATAGAAGAAGAAAAGAAGAACATACACCATCAGAGTAACACGAATCTCACAGCGGAACGGATAAAATATAACATATAACATAACTTTGAAATATAACAGTTATGTATACAATAGCACTTATCAGAGTACAGCACTTACAACAACAGCGGAAAAACAATAGCTATAAAATCTTGAAACCTCCTGCTCCAAGCTCTCCAAGTATATCTGTAAATTCCTGACTACTTGACTTCCCATACAAATTTAGGCACCCAAGAGTTTAGGGAAAACAAAACAAAATAAACTCGGGGTCAGTCATGGGACTGGTGTGAGTAAAATAGTTTAACACAGTTTAACATATATATGGTATCTCATAAGACCACGCCGTGAATACGGAACGGGTTTTTCCCTTATGAGAATCCAACATCTTTGACAAGCAATATCATTCTGATATTATAATAATGTCTAAGTACAAATATATATCAATCTAGCAGAAACGCTTTCATCTCACGTTCTACATATATAGTATACAATCAATATCGCAAGCACGTATTGGATAATGGATTTCCAACTATGACAAGGTATGGAACCACCTTTTGCTAGTGTACCTCTAGAGAGGAATACACTAGGTTCAACAAGAACATCTTGCAACCCGGCCACACATGACCGACCACTCATTTCGCTTGAGTGTATCGAATGTATATCACCAACGGTTGGGATCAGCAACCGTTCCCCGAATGGGACAGCATCAACAATAGATTTTTAGAAATAAATGAAACGCTAGATCAGGTGATTACACACCCTAATAGGTGCGACCTACATAGCCATGCTACCTGCCCGATTTCTGTCATTTACCGGATGTGAGGCTAGAAGCTACGCTTATCTTCACATCAGATTCACTTTAAATGCAACATCATCAAATCCATCCAATCACCGATTGACGTCCTCAACAATACATTATGTGTTAGCTAAAAGAAGTTTCCTTCTCCGCTTCCACTCTTGGTACGGTTGGAGAAATCAATGTACGTGATCGTCTTGAAATACTCTGTCAGACATCCATCTTCATTCACTTAGAAATGTCACATCGTCATACCCGCAAAATCACAAATTGATTTCCTCAAAGATAGAACGGGTATACAGCTAAGAGAAACGAATTCCTCCGCCACCAACGCATATACGTTTGAAGGGATCAACTTACGCGATCCATTGGATATACTCTGTCAGACCTTCGTCCATACAAGTTGTCCTGGGACTGGACAAACCGAAGGCACTATTCAGTATATCCATCTTAGTCACTGTTATCTAAGACTTATACAACAGCCCTTGCATTTTACTCCATCTTCAATTATCTTTGGCATATATGATTCGCAACGCTTATGCCAATACAGAGTGGTTCTTTGGATAATAATCCAACCGGTCTCTCCATATTAACAACGTTAAAATGGTCAAAACTTCGATAGTCGGTGATTTAACCATCAAAGAAAAACAAGTGTGCAAACAACGATATTATTTCCAGATGGAAATTATATCGGTAAATCATCAACATATATCTATATATATGTTCACATTGCCTTATTTTCTATGTTTAGGAAATATATGTTATTAACATTGGAAAACGTTTTCCATTTGCCTATTTACAAATCACTACTCTTCCCCAATTATCAGTCCCTGACTATGAACTAGTATGAGAACAATTCCCTAAGTATTAATCCCGAAGGCCGAAACCAACATCAGATTGACACTTAGAAAACCATTCAATTTACTAATCTCTAGTCAGTTCTAATTTTACTTAAATCTATTTGATTAACTCTGATTGATTAACTCTAACTGGTCAACCTTAATTAATTAACTCTAACTGGTTTTACTTGGTTTGACTAACTCCATTTATTAACTCGACTGACAAATTCAACTCGATTAACTGAACTAATCACTTTGATTAACTCGACAAATTCACTTTGGTTAAATTAACCAATTCACTTAGTTTAACTTAACTAATTCACTTTGATTAATTTAACTATTCACTTAACTCCTGTCGAATAAACTATATTCGATAACTCCTCTAACTCTACTCGAATAAACTATATTTGATTAACTCCTTTAATCTATTCGATTTGATAACTCCCCTTTTCGAATAACCAATATTCGATTAACTCACTTCGAATAACCAATATTCGACTACTCACTTCGAATAACTAATAATTGATAACTCCTTCGAATAAACTATATTCAATAATCTCCTCTCGAATAACTAGATTCGATTAACTTAACTTATTTAACTTAACTTGATTAACTCCTAACGAATGACTAGATTCGATTGACTTAACTTATTTAACTCATCTTGATTAACTCCTATCGAATAACTAGATTCGATTAACTTAACTTATTTAACTCATCTTGATTAACTCCTATCGAATAACTAGATTCGATTAACTTAACTTATTTAACTCATCTTGATTAACTCCTATCGAATAACTAGATTCGATTAACTTAACTTATTTAACTCATCTTGATTAACTCCTATCGAATAACTAGATTCGATTTAACTCCATTCGCTTGACTCTAGGTCGCAACGATCACAATGGTTACGCCTGATTCCCTTAGGCAACATCCGACCGCCTTAGGATATTTACAGCCCTGCGAATTACGCTAGCAGTCGTACGAGATGGCAACTTACCCTGAATACTATGTTTGACTAACTCTGTCTCAAATAACTATATTTGATTAACTCTAGTTCGTTTTAACTCTAATCGATTAACTCTAACTGAGTAACTCTAACTCGATCAACTCGACTTGATTAACTCGACTTACTTAACTCACTGGTTAACTTGACTTGCTTAACTCACTGGTTAACTTGACTTACTTAATCCAACTGGTTAACTTGACTTAGTTAACTCGCTGGTTAACTTGACTTACTTAACCCAACTGGTTAACTTGACTTACTTAACCCAACTGGTTAACTCTACTGAACTGGTTAACTCTACTGAACTGGTTAACTCTACTGAACTAGTTAACTCTATTCAACTAACTCGACTCGACTAACCCCTTTCGAATAGCATATTCGTTTTACTAACTTTCGAATACCATATTCGATTTACTCCCTTCAAATACCATATTCGATTTAACTCCTTTCGAATACCATATTCGATTTACTTTATTCACTTTATAAAGATTTCCTTTTTAACAACGTTTTATTCATTTGAAAAGATTTACTTTTAAATAACGGTTCTACACTTTAAAAATGATTTCCTTTTTTTAACGTTTCCTTTTCAATTCTATTTGTAAATGGTTTACAAATATTTCCTTTTCAAATTTATTCTTGAAATATTCTAACTCCTTAAATTCTCTGAAAAATTCGCCATAACCTCCTTTGTAACGGGAGCATCGGGAAAATCCCCAAACCCGCCACACAGGCCTTTCCATTCAAAAAGAAAATGGTTTGTAATTATTTCCTTTTTGAATATCTCCTATTTATAAATATTCCAATTTATAAACATTTCTTATTTATAAATATTCTACTTTATAAATATCTCTTATTTATAAATATCCCATTTTATAAATATTCTATTTTCAATATCACTTTGAAAATCCCCTTACCAACATTTCGGTATGTTATGGTATTCAATCATATCAAATCACGATGTTCAATATCGTCCAAGTACATATAATCGCCCACAGATTTTATATCACATCATACAACAATATATGAAAAACAATAAAATAACTGTTGAGGAATCCTGTCGGATTCCTCCAACCTGTCTCCCTGCATCCACAAATGTTACACAATACGATTATCATCACTTTCAGTTCAATATAAATTATTCTGATAGCAGAATCAATATATAAATATTTAATGGTTTATATATATATATATATAATTACATACATATATATATATATAATTTTCACTAACTGACTAGCAGTTCAATCAATCAACCAACACACAACAATCAACAGATGATTAACAGTTCTAAAAATACATTATAAAAATATAACTGTTTAGAGTTGGTGAGTTTTACTCACATTTGCAGTTCATCATTAAAGAACGATAAACCGTTATTTGATTTGAATCAAACAAAATTATTTTGCCATAAATTCATACGAGCCCCAATCCACTTCCAGTCAGCTTCATTGTGAAGCTCTCGTCCATACGGTCCCAAAGCAACTCACGGTTCGTGATTCTGATTTCATATGTAAAAGTTATGGTATTAAGAAGTTCATACATTTATTAGATTTCTATTTAATTAAAAATAAAAACAAGTGGGCTTACTTCCCGGCCCATTCACCTTAGTATCAGCCCAACCCTCTTCTGAAAAGTCAACGTCTTCCTCAAACTGCCTCGTGAACTCCTGTACCACAACCGAACTCCATTTTTCCAGTTTCAACCCAAAATACCACATCACACCACCACTGATTTCAAAAATGAACTCACCATAAATCTCTCCATCCAATTCTCTTCATCTTCAACCCAGAAATACCCAGTTCGAACCCATCGTGTACTTCGCGACCTCGGTCCCTGCGATGGACATCATCGACACTTAACTGAACGGAATCCCACCAACATCCAAAAGCCCAAACTACCAACCACCACCAACTCGAATCCGAAGTCCCTTTTGCATATAAACAAGTACAAATCCACAAAACCGAAACCCTTACTCACGCTGACAAAAACCCAGCGAACCAAGCATGAATCGAACCCATCAAAATGGTTATGAGCTTGAAGAGCACGTTGAGAGGAATCCAAATATATTTGATTGGAGATTTTAAGGAATTACTTTGATTTCCTATTGATTTTTCTTTGATCCCACTTTTTCTGTAAAAAGGGAAATGAGGAGCGGCGGATAAAACTAAATTTGGTCTTAAGGATTTGTTAAGGAGGGTATTTATACCCAAGAAAAATATCTAGATATTTTAAATATTAATATTTTATTTATTTAACTTAGCAAATATCTCATTTATTCGTCTTCTAAAAATCCGTGTGATCACACACGATACCAAAAAATCACGAAACTGGACATGCAGCTACAGTTCGACATTACGGTCCCAATGAAACTAGTTTCATTGAATTCCGACTCCATTTGCTCACACAGCGTATTTTTAACCGTCAAAATACTGACTGTTTTCACTCTAAAAATCCGTACGGCCACACAGTGACTCTAAAAATCACGGAAACTGACATCTAGCAATAATTTGATGTTGCGGGTCCAACAAAATTAGTTTCGTCGAATTCCGACTTCGTTTGCAAAACCGGCTATTTTTAAAGCTCTGGATGACCCATTTAAATATATAAATATATTTAAATATTATTAAATTAAATATAAATAAATTTATATTATCGTATATATGCACAGTGGAATACCATACAGCTCCAGGGTAATTATATACTTGATATTCCAAGTCCAGGTTGAATCGATTATTCAATTTATATTGAAAAATCCCTTTATAACGTAAATAAAGCGTTACGAATTATAAAGGAATTTCACAGCGACTTTTCTGAAATTTGATTTGGACGTAAATCAAAATCTACACGATGAAATCCCGATTTTTCTCTTGCACTAGAAAGATATACTCCACCAGCTCCACACGTTTCTTATTTCACAGAAATCCGACTTAAAACGGCTTCTGTATATTCAGTTGAAGTTCAAATCGTCAAATCGCGAATTGCAGCGCCATTTCAAGCTCGATTTTAATTATATTATAATTATACGTTCAAACTGTCGTCGATTGAATATATTCGTCAATATAATTCAACTCTAAGCTGAATTAAATATAAGGGACGACCCCGTTCACAGAATATTGTGATTCCCAATATTTTTGATTATTTCTGAATTAAATATATTATTTATTTATTTAATTAAATTAATTATTCACTATAATTAAATTAACGACGATTTAATTCCCTAAATCACTATTTATATAATTAAATAAATTAATTATACCCCTGGAAAATGCGGGTCATTACATTCTTCCCCGCTAAAAATAATTTCGTCCTCGAAATTGCTAAGATAGAGGACGACCCTACCTATTGGAATTCCTAAGATTTGTTTACCCCTTATTTTTGATTTCAACTGAACCAATTAATATCGACTACAATATTTATTCATTCCGACTAACTAAAATTTTCAAAAATTCTGAAAAAAATTTAACACTTTAAATTTTCGAAAAATTTCGCCAGCACCTCCTTTGTACTGGTCAATGGCTCAAACTCCAACTCGCCTCTCTGGGCCTTCTTCAACCCAAAAGAAAATCAAAACGCCAAACGGCTTGCCAATTCGGCTCATAAATTCCAAACTCATATAAAATATAAACTTGTACCTTTTTGTTGGGCATATCATTATATCACTACCATCTGTTATCAACTCGGCATATACAAATGCCATCCCAATCAACTCCAACCAAGTTATTCTTAACACAACCATTCACTTATTCAAGCCGAATTTAATTTCAAACTCGAGTTTCAAATTCCAAACTCTCAACTTATCATTTCAAATCCAGATTATTCTCTAATCACTTCAGTTTTTCTTAACCTATCATCTCAAGTTAAATTCTGGTTTATTATTTACTTTTACCATCCCATTCGAATTAACTTCACAAGTTAAATTTTAATTTCTAGAACTTAAATTCCCGAATTTATTTCAAATCAATTAGAAATCAAAATACCAATTCAAAACATTTGAATTTCTAAACAACTTGTTTCCTCAAAACAATTCAAATTAAAATCTTTGGTAGTAATCCACCACTTAGAAACTCGAAAATCACACCGATGATACTGCGCAGTCATCATCAGAATTATTTTCCAGCGACCCAAGTGATTTCAATACTATATCATTTCAAAACCCTTACTAAATACATCCATTTTGAAAACATCTCAAAATCTCCCAGGAACTTAAAATTTCTTTATTTTAATTCCAAATCTGATTTAAATTCATATTTAATTCATCTTATTTCACGTATTTCACTTATATGAATTCTGATTGGTTATATATAACCATTTCACATATTATAATCTTACTCGATTATAATCACAACCTATATATGATAATATATCACATATCCATACTGTGTCGGTCCATCATATTCAAGTGTTTATAAACTCCTACCGATACAGTGGATCAAACTGATCGACCAGAACTCATAAACAACTCAGCCAATGAATCTCCACAATATAAAACCATTTTTATATCAAATACAAATACGCACTCGTATATATACACTCAACTCAATCTAGGGTATTACTAACCCTAGCTCTACCGAGTCACGCCACAGAGCCAAGGTAATTCGTAACTTAAGCTCTGATACCAACTGTAACGACCCGGATTTTCAGCGACTTTGGTTATCGACATAAGCTCGATGTCGATAACCAAAACATCAAAAAATCCTGGTAATTAGTGAAAGAAACTAGAGGGTGAGAATAGATAAGATAGAAACTTAGAATAGAAGAAGAAAAGAAGAACATACACCATCAGAGTAACACGAATCTCACAGCGGAACGGATAAAATATAACATATAACATAACTTTGAAATATAACAGTTATGTATACAATAGCACTTATCAGAGTACAGCACTTACAACAACAGCGGAAAAACAATAGCTATAAAATCTTGAAACCTCCTGCTCCAAGCTCTCCAAGTATATCTGTAAATTCCTGACTACTTGACTTCCCATACAAATTTAGGCACCCAAGAGTTTAGGGAAAACAAAACAAAATAAACTCCGGGTCAGTCATGGGACTGGTGTGAGTAAAATAGTTTAACACAGTTTAACATATATATGGTATCTCATAAGACCACGCCGTGAATACGGAACGGGTTTTTCCCTTATGAGAATCCAACATCTTTGACAAGCAATATCATTCTGATACTATAATAATGTCTAAGTACAAATATATATCAATCTAGCAGAAACGCTTTCATCTCACGTTCTACATATATAGTATACAATCAATATCGCAAGCACGTATTGGATAATGGATTTCCAACTATGACAAGGTATGGAACCACCTTTTGCTAGTGTACCTCTAGAGAGGAATACACTAGGTTCAACAAGAACATCTTGCAACCCGGCCACACATGACCGACCACTCATTTCGCTTGAGTGTATCGAATGTATATCACCAACGGTTGGGATCAGCAACCGTTCCCCGAATGGGACAGCATCAACAATAGATTTTTAGAAATAAATGAAACGCTAGATCAGGTGATTACACACCCTAATAGGTGCGACCTACATAGCCATGCTACCTGCCCGATTTCTGTCATTTACCGGATGTGAGGCTAGAAGCTACGCTTATCTTCACATCAGATTCACTTTAAATGCAACATCATCAAATCCATCCAATCACCGATTGACGTCCTCAACAATACATTATGTGTTAGCTAAAAGAAGTTTCCTTCTCCGCTTCCACTCTTGGTACGGTTGGAGAAATCAATGTACGTGATCGTCTTGAAATACTCTGTCAGACATCCATCTTCATTCACTTAGAAATGTCACATCGTCATACCCGCAAAATCACAAATTGATTTCCTCAAAGATAGAACGGGTATACAGCTAAGAGAAACGAATTCCTCCGCCACCAACGCATATACGTTTGAAGGGATCAACTTACGCGATCCATTGGATATACTCTGTCAGACCTTCGTCCATACAAGTTGTCCTGGGACTGGACAAACCGAAGGCACTATTCAGTATATCCATCTTAGTCACTGTTATCTAAGACTTATACAACAGCCCTTGCATTTTACTCCATCTTCAATTATCTTTGGCATATATGATTCGCAACGCTTATGCCAATACAGAGTGGTTCTTTGGATAATAATCCAACCGGTCTCTCCATATTAACAACGTTAAAATGGTCAAAACTTCGATAGTCGGTGATTTAACCATCAAAGAAAAACAAGTGTGCAAACAACGATATTATTTCCAGATGGAAATTATATCGGTAAATCATCAACATATATCTATATATATGTTCACATTGCCTTATTTTCTATGTTTAGGAAATATATGTTATTAACATTGGAAAACGTTTTCCATTTGCCTATTTACAAATCACTACTCTTCCCCAATTATCAGTCCCTGACTATGAACTAGTATGAGAACAATTCCCTAAGTATTAATCCCGAAGGCCGAAACCAACATCAGATTGACACTTAGAAAACCATTCAATTTACTAATCTCTAGTCAGTTCTAATTTTACTTAAATCTATTTGATTAACTCTGATTGATTAACTCTAACTGGTCAACCTTAATTAATTAACTCTAACTGGTTTTACTTGGTTTGACTAACTCCATTTATTAACTCGACTGACAAATTCAACTCGATTAACTGAACTAATCACTTTGATTAACTCGACAAATTCACTTTGGTTAAATTAACCAATTCACTTAGTTTAACTTAACTAATTCACTTTGATTAATTTAACTATTCACTTAACTCCTGTCGAATAAACTATATTCGATAACTCCTCTAACTCTACTCGAATAAACTATATTTGATTAACTCCTTTAATCTATTCGATTTGATAACTCCCCTTTTCGAATAACCAATATTCGATTAACTCACTTCGAATAACCAATATTCGACTACTCACTTCGAATAACTAATAATTGATAACTCCTTCGAATAAACTATATTCAATAATCTCCTCTCGAATAACTAGATTCGATTAACTTAACTTATTTAACTTAACTTGATTAACTCCTAACGAATGACTAGATTCGATTAACTTAACTTATTTAACTCATCTTGATTAACTCCTATCGAATAACTAGATTCGATTAACTTAACTTATTTAACTCATCTTGATTAACTCCTATCGAATAACTAGATTCGATTAACTTAACTTATTTAACTCATCTTGATTAACTCCTATCGAATAACTAGATTCGATTAACTTAACTTATTTAACTCATCTTGATTAACTCCTATCGAATAACTAGATTCGATTTAACTCCATTCGCTTGACTCTAGATCGCAACGATCACAATGGTTACGCCTGATTCCCTTAGGCAACATCCGACCGCCTTAGGATATTTACAGCCCTGCGAATTACGCTAGCAGTCGTACGAGATGGCAACTTACCCTGAATACTATGTTTGACTAACTCTGTCTCAAATAACTATATTTGATTAACTCTAGTTCGTTTTAACTCTAATCGATTAACTCTAACTGAGTAACTCTAACTCGATCAACTCGACTTGATTAACTCGACTTACTTAACTCACTGGTTAACTTGACTTGCTTAACTCACTGGTTAACTTGACTTACTTAATCCAACTGGTTAACTTGACTTACTTAACTCACTGGTTAACTTGACTTACTTAACCCAACTGGTTAACTTGACTTACTTAACCCAACTGGTTAACTCTACTGAACTGGTTAACTCTACTGAACTGGTTAACTCTACTGAACTAGTTAACTCTATTCAACTAACTCGACTCGACTAACCCCTTTCGAATAGCATATTCGTTTTACTAACTTTCGAATACCATATTCGATTTACTCCCTTCAAATACCATATTCGATTTAACTCCTTTCGAATACCATATTCGATTTACTTTATTCACTTTATAAAGATTTCCTTTTTAACAACGTTTTATTCATTTGAAAAGATTTACTTTTAAATAACGGTTCTACACTTTAAAAATGATTTCCTTTTTTTAACGTTTCCTTTTCAATTCTATTTGTAAATGGTTTACAAATATTTCCTTTTCAAATTTATTCTTGAAATATTCTAACTCCTTAAATTCTCTGAAAAATTCGCCATAACCTCCTTTGTAACGGGAGCATCGGGAAAATCCCCAAACCCGCCACACAGGCCTTTCCATTCAAAAAGAAAATGGTTTGTAATTATTTCCTTTTTGAATATCTCCTATTTATAAATATTCCAATTTATAAACATTTCTTATTTATAAATATTCTACTTTATAAATATCTCTTATTTATAAATATCCCATTTTATAAATATTCTATTTTCAATATCACTTTGAAAATCCCCTTACCAACATTTCGGTATGTTATGGTATTCAATCATATCAAATCACGATGTTCAATATCGTCCAAGTACATATAATCGCCCACAGATTTTATATCACATCATACAACAATATATGAAAAACAATAAAATAACTGTTGAGGAATCCTGTCGGATTCCTCCAACCTGTCTCCCTGCATCCACAAATGTTACACAATACGATTATCATCACTTTCAGTTCAATATAAATTATTCTGATAGCAGAATCAATATATAAATATTTAATGGTTTATATATATATATATATAATTACATACATACATATATATATATAATTTTCACTAACTGACTATCAGTTCAATCAATCAACCAACACACAACAATCAACAGATGATTAACAGTTCTAAAAATACATTATAAAAATATAACTGTTCAGAGTTGGTGAGTTTTACTCACATTTGCAGTTCATCGTTAAAGAACGATAAACCGTTATTTGATTTGAATCAAACAAACTTATTTTGCCATAAATTCATACGAGCCCCAATCCACTTCCAGTCAGCTTCATTGTGAAGCTCTCGTCCATACGGTCCCAAAGCAACTCACGGTTCGTGATTCTGATTTCATATGTAAAAGTTATGGTATTTAGAAGTTCATACATTTATTAGATTTCTATTTAATTAAAAATAAAAACAAGTGGGCTTACTTCCCGGCCCATTCACCTAAGTATCAGCCCAACCCTCTTCTGAAAAGTCAACGTCTTCCTCAAACTGCCTCGTGAACTCCTGTACCACAACCGAACTCCATTTTTCCAGTTTCAACCCAAAATACCACATCACACCACCACTGATTTCAAAAATGAACTCACCATAAATCTCTCCATCCAATTCTCTTCATCTTCAACCCAGAAATACCCAGTTCGAACCCATCGTGTACTTCGCGACCTCGGTCCCTGCGATGGACATCATCGACACTTAACTGAACGGAATCCCACCAACATCCAAAAGCCCAAACTACCAACCACCACCAACTCGAATCCGAAGTCCCTTTTGCATATAAACAAGTACAAATCCACAAAACCGAAACCCTTACTCACGCTGACAAAAACCCAGCGAACCAAGCATGAATCGAACCCATCAAAATGGTTATGAGCTTGAAGAGCACGTTGAGAGGAATCCAAATATATTTGATTGGAGATTTTAAGGAATTACTTTGATTTCCTATTGATTTTTCTTTGATCCCACTTTTTCTGTAAAAAGGGAAATGAGGAGCGGCGGATAAAACTGAATTAGGTCTTAAGGATTTGTTAAGGAGGGTATTTATACCCAAGAAAAATATCTAGATATTTTAAATATTAATATTTTATTTATTTAACTTAGCAAATATCTCATTTATTCGTCTTCTAAAAATCCGTGTGATCACACACGATACCAAAAAATCATGAAACTGGACATGCAGCTACAGTTCGACATTACGGTCCCAATGAAACTAGTTTCATTGAATTCCGACTCCATTTGCTCACACAGCGTATTTTTAACCGTCAAAATACTGACTGTTTTCACTCTAAAAATCCGTACGGCCACACAGTGACTCTAAAAATCACGGAAACTAACATCTAGCAATAATTTGATGTTGCAGGTCCAACAAAATTAGTTTCGTCGAATTCCGACTTCGTTTGCAAAACCGGCTATTTTTAAAGCTCTGGATGACCCATTTAAATATATAAATATATTTAAATATTATTAAATTAAATATAAATAAATTTATATTATCGTATATATGCACAGTGGAATACCATACAGCTCCAGGGTAATTATATACTTGATATTCCAAGTCCAGGTTGAATCGATTATTCAATTTATATTGAAAAATCCCTTTATAACGTAAATAAAGCGTTACAAATTATAAAGGAATTTCACAGCGACTTTTCTGAAATTTGATTTGGACGTAAATCAAAATCTACACGATGAAATCCCAATTTTTCTCTTCCACTAGAAAGATATACTCCACCAGCTCCACACGTTTCTTATTTCACAGAAATCCGACTTAAAACGGCTTCTGTATATTCAGTTGAAGTTCAAATTGTCAAATCGCGAACTACAGCGCCATTTCAAGCTCGATTTTAATTATATTATAATTATACGTTCAAACTGTCGTCGATTGAATATATTCGTCAATATAATTCAACTCTAAGCTGAATTAAATATAAGGGACGACCTCGTTCACAGAATATTGTGATTCCCAATATTTTTTATTATTTCTGAATTAAATATATTATTTAATTATTTAATTAAATTAATTATTCACTATAATTAAATTAACGACGATTTAATTCCCTAAATCACTATTTATATAATTAAATAAATTAATTATACCCCTGGAAAATGCGGGTCATTACATTCTTCCCCACTAAAAATAATTTCGTCCTCGAAATTGCTAAGATAGAGGACGACCTTACCTATTGGAATTCCTAAGATTTGTTTACCCCTTATTTTTGATTTCAACTGAACCAATTAATATCGACTACAATATTTATTCATTCCGACTAACTAAAATTTTCAAAAATTCTGAAAAAAAATTAACACTTTAAATTTTCGAAAAATTTCGCCAGCACCTCCTTTGTACTGGTCAATGGCTCAAACTCCAACTCGCCTCTTTGGGCCTTCTTCAACCCAAAAGAAAATCAAAACGCCAAACGGCTTGCCAATTCGGCTCATAAATTCCAAACTCATATAAAATATAAACTTGTACCTTTTTGTTGGGCATATCATTATATCACTACCATCTGTTATCAACTCGGCATATACAAATGCCATCCCAATCAACTCCAACCAAGTTATTCTTAACACAACCATTCACTTATTCAAGCCGAATTTAATTTCAAACTCGAGTTTCAAATTCCAAACTCTCAACTTATCATTTCAAATCCAGATTATTCTCTAATCACTTCAGTTTTTCTTAACCTATCATCTCAAGTTAAATTCTGGTTTATTATTTACTTTTACCATCCCATTCGAATTAACTTCACAAGTTAAATTTTAATTTCTAGAACTTAAATTCCCGATTTTATTTCAAATCAATTAGAAATCAAAATACCAATTCAAAACATTTGAATTTCTAAATAACTTGTTTCCTCAAAACAATTCAAATTAAAATCTTTGGTAGTAATCCACCACTTAGAAACTCGAAAATCACACCGATGATACTGCGCAGTCATCATCGGAATTATTTTCCAGCGACCCAAGTGATTTCAATACTATATCATTTCAAAACCCTTACTAAATACATCCATTTTGAAAACATCTCAAAATCTCCCAGGAACTTAAAATTTGTTTATTTTAATTCCAAATCTGATTTAAATTCATATTTAATTCATCTTATTTCACGTATTTCACTTATATGAATTCTGATTGGTTATATATAACCATTTCACATGTTGTAATCTTACTCGATTATAATCACAACCTATATATGATAATATATCACATATCCATACTGTGTCGGTCCATCATATTCAAGTGTTTATAAACTCCTACCGATACAGTGGATCAAACTGATCAACCAGAACTCATAAACAACTCAGCCAATGAATCTCCACAATATAAAACCATTTTTATATCAAATACAAATACGCACTCGTATATATACACTCAACTCAATCTAGGGTATTACTAACCCTATCTCTACCGAGTCACGCCACAGAGCCAAGGTAATTCGTAACTTAAGCTCTGATACCAACTGTAACGACCTGGATTTTCAGCGACTTTGGTTATCGACATAAGCTCGATGTCGATAACCAAAACATCAAAAAATCCTGGTAATTAGTGAAATAAACTAGTGGGTGAGAATAGATAAGATAGAAACTTAGAATAGAAGAAGAAAAGAAGAACATACACCATCAGAGTAACACGAATCTCACAGCGGAACGGATAAAATATAACATATAACATAACTTTGAAATATAACAGTTATGTATACAATAGCACTTATCAGAGTACAGCACTTACAACAACAGCGTAAAAACAATAGCTATAAAATCTTGAAACCTCCTGCTCCAAGCTCTCCAAGTATATCTGTAAATTCCTGACTACTTGACTTCCCGTACAAATTTAGGCACCCAAGAGTTTAGGGAAAACAAAACAAAATAAACTCGGGGTCAGTCATGGGACTGGTGTGAGTAAAATAGTTTAACACAGTTTAACATATATATGGTATCTCATAAGACCACGCCGTGAATACGGAACGGGTTTTTCCCTTATGAGAATCCAACATCTTTGACAAGCAATATCATTCTGATATTATAATAATGTCTAAGTACAAATATATATCAATCTAGCCGAAATGCTTTCATCTCACGTTCTACATATATAGTATACAATCAATATCGCAAGAACGTATTGGATAATGGATTTCCAACTATGACAAGGTATGGAACCACCTTTTGCTAGTGTACCTCTAGAGAGGAATACACTATGTTCAACAAGAACATCTTGCAACCCGGCCACACATGACCGACCACTCATTTCGCTTGAGTGTATCGAATATATATCACCAACGGTTGGGATCAGCAACCGTTCCCCGAATAGGACAGCATCAACAATAGATTTTTAGAAATAAATGAAACTCTAGATTAGGTGATTATACACCCTAATAGGTGCGACCTACATAGCCATGCTACCTGCCCGATTTCTGTCATTTACCGGATGTGAGGCTAGAAGCTACGCTTATCTTCACATCAGATTCACTTTAAATGCCACATCATCAAATCCATCCAATCACCGATTGACGTCCTCAACGATACATTATGTGTTAGCTAAAAGAAGTTTCCTTCTCCGCTTCCACTCTTGGTACGGTTGGAGAAATCAATGTACGTGATCGTCTGGAAATACTCTGTCAGACATCCATCTTCATTCACTTAGAAATGTCACATCATCATACCCGCAAAATCACAAATTGATTTCCTCAAAGATACAACGGGTATACAACTAAGAGAAACGAATTCCTCCGCCACCAACGTATATACGTTTGAAGGGATCAACTTACGCGATCCATTGGATATACTCTGTCAGACCTTCGTCCATACAAGTTGTCCTGGGACTGGACAAACCGAAGGCACTATTCAGTATATCCATCTTAGTCACTGTTATCTAAGACTTATACAACAGCCCTTGCATTTTACTCCGTCTTCAATTATCTTTGGCATATATGATTCGCAACGCTTATGCCAATACAGAGTGGTTCTTTGGATAATAATCCAACCGGTCTCTCCATATTAACAACGTTAAAATGGTCAAAACTTCGATAGTCGGTGATTTAACCATCAAAGAAAAACAAGTGTGCAAACAACGATATTATTTCCAGATGGAAATTATATCGGTAAATCATCAACATATATCTATATATATGTTCACATTGCCTTATTTTCTATGTTTAGGAAATATATGTTATTAACATTGGAAAACGTTTTCCATTTGCCTATTTACAAATCACTACTCTTCCCCAATTATCAGTCCCTGACTATGAACTAGTATGAGAACAATTCCCTAAGTATTAATCCCGAAGGCCGAAACCAACATCAGATTGACACTTAGAAAACCATTCAATTTACTAATCTCTAGTCAGTTCTAATTTTACTTAAATCTATTTGATTAACTCTGATTGATTAACTCTAACTGGTCAACCTTAATTAATTAACTCTAACTGGTTTTACTTGGTTTGACTAACTCCATTTATTAACTCGACTGACAAATTCAACTCGATTAACTGAACTAATCACTTTGATTAACTCGACAAATTCACTTTGGTTAAATTAACCAATTCACTTAACTAATTCACTTAGTTTAACTTAACTAATTCACTTTGATTAATTTAACTATTCACTTAACTCCTGTCGAATAAACTATATTCGATAACTCCTCTAACTCTACTCGAATAAACTATATTTGATTAACTCCTTTAATCTATTCGATTTGATAACTCCCCTTTTCGAATAACCAATATTCGATTAACTCACTTCGAATAACCAATATTCGACTACTCACTTCGAATAACTAATAATTGATAACTCCTTCGAATAAACTATATTCAATAATCTCCTCTCGAATAACTAGATTCGATTAACTTAACTTATTTAACTTAACTTGATTAACTCCTAACGAATGACTAGATTCGATTAACTTAACTTATTTAACTCATCTTGATTAACTCCTATCGAATAACTAGATTCGATTAACTTAACTTATTTAACTCATCTTGATTAACTCCTATCGAATAACTAGATTCGATTAACTTAACTTATTTAACTCATCTTGATTAACTCCTATCGAATAACTAGATTCGATTAACTTAACTTATTTAACTCATCTTGATTAACTCCTATCGAATAACTAGATTCGATTTAACTCCATTCGCTTGACTCTAGATCGCAACGATCACAATGGTTACGCCTGATTCCCTTAGGCAACATCCGACCGCCTTAGGATATTTACAGCCCTGCGAATTACGCTAGCAGTCGTACGAGATGGCAACTTACCCTGAATACTATGTTTGACTAACTCTGTCTCAAATAACTATATTTGATTAACTCTAGTTCGTTTTAACTCTAATCGATTAACTCTAACTGAGTAACTCTAACTCGATCAACTCGACTTGATTAACTCGACTTACTTAACTCACTGGTTAACTTGACTTGCTTAACTCACTGGTTAACTTGACTTACTTAATCCAACTGGTTAACTTGACTTACTTAACTCACTGGTTAACTTGACTTACTTAACCCAACTGGTTAACTTGACTTACTTAACCCAACTGGTTAACTCTACTGAACTGGTTAACTCTACTGAACTGGTTAACTCTACTGAACTAGTTAACTCTATTCAACTAACTCGACTCGACTAACCCCTTTCGAATAGCATATTCGTTTTACTAACTTTCGAATACCATATTCGATTTACTCCCTTCAAATACCATATTCGATTTAACTCCTTTCGAATACCATATTCGATTTACTTTATTCACTTTATAAAGATTTCCTTTTTAACAACGTTTTATTCATTTGAAAAGATTTACTTTTAAATAACGGTTCTACACTTTAAAAATGATTTCCTTTTTTTAACGTTTCCTTTTCAATTCTATTTGTAAATGGTTTACAAATATTTCCTTTTCAAATTTATTCTTGAAATATTCTAACTCCTTAAATTCTCTGAAAAATTCGCCATAACCTCCTTTGTAACGGGAGCATCGGGAAAATCCCCAAACCCGCCACACAGGCCTTTCCATTCAAAAAGAAAATGGTTTGTAATTATTTCCTTTTTGAATATCTCCTATTTATAAATATTCCAATTTATAAACATTTCTTATTTATAAATATTCTACTTTATAAATATCTCTTATTTATAAATATCCCATTTTATAAATATTCTATTTTCAATATCACTTTGAAAATCCCCTTACCAACATTTCGGTATGTTATGGTATTCAATCATATCAAATCACGATGTTCAATATCGTCCAAGTACATATAATCGCCCACAGATTTTATATCACATCATACAACAATATATGAAAAACAATAAAATAACTGTTGAGGAATCCTGTCGGATTCCTCCAACCTGTCTCCCTGCATCCACAAATGTTACACAATACGATTATCATCACTTTCAGTTCAATATAAATTATTCTGATAGCAGAATCAATATATAAATATTTAATGGTTTATATATATATATATATATATATATATAATTACATACATATATATATATATAATTTTCACTAACTGACTAGCAGTTCAATCAATCAACCAACACACAACAATCAACAGATGATTAACAGTTCTAAAAATACATTATAAAAATATAACTGTTTAGAGTTGGTGAGTTTTACTCACATTTGCAGTTCATCATTAAAGAACGATAAACCGTTATTTGATTTGAATCAAACAAACTTATTTTGCCATAAATTCATACGAGCCCCAATCCACTTCCAGTCAGCTTCATTGTGAAGCTCTCGTCCATACGGTCCCAAAGCAACTCACGGTTCGTGATTCTGATTTCATATGTAAAAGTTATGGTATTAAGAAGTTCATACATTTATTAGATTTCTATTTAATTAAAAATAAAAACAAGTGGGCTTACTTCCCGGCCCATTCACCTTAGTATCAGCCCAACCCTCTTCTGAAAAGTCAACGTCTTCCTCAAACTGCCTCGTGAACTCCTGTACCACAACCGAACTCCATTTTTCCAGTTTCAACCCAAAATACCACATCACACCACCACTGATTTCAAAAATGAACTCACCATAAATCTCTCCATCCAATTCTCTTCATCTTCAACCCAGAAATACCCAGTTCGAACCCATCGTGTACTTCGCGACCTCGGTCCCTGCGATGGACATCATCGACACTTAACTGAACGGAATCCCACCAACATCCAAAAGCCCAAACTACCAACCACCACCAACTCGAATCCGAAGTCCCTTTTGCATATAAACAAGTACAAATCCACAAAACCGAAACCCTTACTCACGCTGACAAAAACCCAGCGAACCAAGCATGAATCGAACCCATCAAAATGGTTATGAGCTTGAAGAGCACGTTGAGAGGAATCCAAATATATTTGATTGGAGATTTTAAGGAATTACTTTGATTTCCTATTGATTTTTCTTTGATCCCACTTTTTCTGTAAAAAGGGAAATGAGGAGCGGCGGATAAAACTGAATTAGGTCTTAAGGATTTGTTAAGGAGGGTATTTATACCCAAGAAAAATATCTAGATATTTTAAATATTAATATTTTATTTATTTAACTTAGCAAATATCTCATTTATTCGTCTTCTAAAAATCCGTGTGATCACACACGATACCAAAAAATCACGAAACTGGACATGCAGCTACAGTTCGACATTACGGTCCCAATGAAACTAGTTTCATTGAATTCCGACTCCATTTGCTCACACAGCGTATTTTTAACCGTCAAAATACTGACTGTTTTCACTCTAAAAATCCGTACGGCCACACAGTGACTCTAAAAATCACGGAAACTGACATCTAGCAATAATTTGATGTTGCGGGTCCAACAAAATTAGTTTCGTCGAATTCCGACTTCGTTTGCAAAACCGGCTATTTTTAAAGCTCTGGATGACCCATTTAAATATATAAATATATTTAAATATTATTAAATTAAATATAAATAAATTTATATTATCGTATATATGCACAGTGGAATACCATACAGCTCCAGGGTAATTATATACTTGATATTCCAAGTCCAGGTTGAATCGATTATTCAATTTATATTGAAAAATCCCTTTATAACGTAAATAAAGCGTTACGAATTATAAAGGAATTTCACAGCGACTTTTCTGAAATTTGATTTGGACGTAAATCAAAATCTACACGATGAAATCCCGATTTTTCTCTTCCACTAGAAAGATATACTCCACCAGCTCCACACGTTTCTTATTTCACAGAAATCCGACTTAAAACGGCTTCTGTATATTCAGTTGAAGTTCAAATCGTCAAATCGCGAATTGCAGCGCCATTTCAAGCTCGATTTTAATTATATTATAATTATACGTTCAAACTGTCGTCGATTGAATATATTCGTCAATATAATTCAACTCTAAGCTGAATTAAATATAAGGGACGACCCCGTTCACAGAATATTGTGATTCCCAATATTTTTGATTATTTCTGAATTAAATATATTATTTATTTATTTAATTAAATTAATTATTCACTATAATTAAATTAACGACGATTTAATTCCCTAAATCACTATTTATATAATTAAATAAATTAATTATACCCCTGGAAAATGCGGGTCATTACATTCTTCCCCGCTAAAAATAATTTCGTCCTCGAAATTGCTAAGATAGAGGACGACCCTACCTATTGGAATTCCTAAGATTTGTTTACCCCTTATTTTTGATTTCAACTGAACCAATTAATATCGACTACAATATTTATTCATTCCGACTAACTAAAATTTTCAAAAATTCTGAAAAAAATTTAACACTTTAAATTTTCGAAAAATTTCGCCAGCACCTCCTTTGTACTGGTCAATGGCTCAAACTCCAACTCGCCTCTCTGGGCCTTCTTCAACCCAAAAGAAAATCAAAACGCCAAACGGCTTGCCAATTCGGCTCATAAATTCCAAACTCATATAAAATATAAACTTGTACCTTTTTGTTGGGCATATCATTATATCACTACCATCTGTTATCAACTCGGCATATACAAATGCCATCCCAATCAACTCCAACCAAGTTATTCTTAACACAACCATTCACTTATTCAAGCTGAATTTAATTTCAAACTCGAGTTTCAAATTCCAAACTCTCAACTTATCATTTCAAATCCAGATTATTCTCTAATCACTTCAGTTTTTCTTAACCTATCATCTCAAGTTAAATTCTGGTTTATTATTTACTTTTACCATCCCATTCGAATTAACTTCACAAGTTAAATTTTAATTTCTAGAACTTAAATTCCCGAATTTATTTCAAATCAATTAGAAATCAAAATACCAATTCAAAACATTTGAATTTCTAAACAACTTGTTTCCTCAAAACAATTCAAATTAAAATCTTTGGTAGTAATCCACCACTTAGAAACTCGAAAATCACACCGATGATACTGCGCAGTCATCATCAGAATTATTTTCCAGCGACCCAAGTGATTTCAATACTATATCATTTCAAAACCCTTACTAAATACATCCATTTTGAAAACATCTCAAAATCTCCCAGGAACTTAAAATTTCTTTATTTTAATTCCAAATCTGATTTAAATTCATATTTAATTCATCTTATTTCACGTATTTCACTTATATGAATTCTGATTGGTTATATATAACCATTTCACATATTATAATCTTACTCGATTATAATCACAACCTATATATGATAATATATCACATATCCATACTGTGTCGGTCCATCATATTCAAGTGTTTATAAACTCCTACCGATACAGTGGATCAAACTGATCGACCAGAACTCATAAACAACTCAGCCAATGAATCTCCACAATATAAAACCATTTTTATATCAAATACAAATACGCACTCGTATATATACACTCAACTCAATCTAGGGTATTACTAACCCTAGCTCTACCGAGTCACGCCACAGAGCCAAGGTAATTCGTAACTTAAGCTCTAATACCAACTGTAACGACCCGGATTTTCAGCGACTTTGGTTATCGACATAAGCTCGATGTCGATAACCAAAACATCAAAAAATCCTGGTAATTAGTGAAAGAAACTAGAGGGTGAGAATAGATAAGATAGAAACTTAGAATAGAAGAAGAAAAGAAGAACATACACCATCAGAGTAACACGAATCTCACAGCGGAACGGATAAAATATAACATATAACATAACTTTGAAATATAACAGTTATGTATACAATAGCACTTATCAGAGTACAGCACTTACAACAACAGCGGAAAAACAATAGCTATAAAATCTTGAAACCTCCTGCTCCAAGCTCTCCAAGTATATCTGTAAATTCCTGACTACTTGACTTCCCGTACAAATTTAGGCACCCAAGAGTTTAGGGAAAACAAAACAAAATAAACTCCGGGTCAGTCATGGGACTGGTGTGAGTAAAATAGTTTAACACAGTTTAACATATATATGGTATCTCATAAGACCACGCCGTGAATACGGAACGGGTTTTTCCCTTATGAGAATCCAACATCTTTGACAAGCAATATCATTCTGATACTATAATAATGTCTAAGTACAAATATATATCAATCTAGCAGAAACGCTTTCATCTCACGTTCTACATATATAGTATACAATCAATATCGCAAGCACGTATTGGATAATGGATTTCCAACTATGACAAGGTATGGAACCACCTTTTGCTAGTGTACCTCTAGAGAGGAATACACTAGGTTCAACAAGAACATCTTGCAACCCGGCCACACATGACCGACCACTCATTTCGCTTGAGTGTATCGAATGTATATCACCAACGGTTGGGATCAGCAACCGTTCCCCGAATGGGACAGCATCAACAATAGATTTTTAGAAATAAATGAAACGCTAGATCAGGTGATTACACACCCTAATAGGTGCGACCTACATAGCCATGCTACCTGCCCGATTTCTGTCATTTACCGGATGTGAGGCTAGAAGCTACGCTTATCTTCACATCAGATTCACTTTAAATGCAACATCATCAAATCCATCCAATCACCGATTGACGTCCTCAACAATACATTATGTGTTAGCTAAAAGAAGTTTCCTTCTCCGCTTCCACTCTTGGTACGGTTGGAGAAATCAATGTACGTGATCGTCTGGAAATACTCTGTCAGACATCCATCTTCATTCACTTAGAAATGTCACATCGTCATACCCGCAAAATCAAAAATTGATTTCCTCAAAGATAGAACGGGTATACAGCTAAGAGAAACGAATTCCTCCACCACCAACGCATATACGTTTGAAGGGATCAACTTACGCGATCCATTGGATATACTCTGTCAGACCTTCGTCCATACAAGTTGTCCTGGGACTGGACAAACCGAAGGCACTATTCAGTATATCCATCTTAGTCACTGTTATCTAAGACTTATACAACAGCCCTTGCATTTTACTCCGTCTTCAATTATCTTTGGCATATATGATTCGCAACGCTTATGCCAATACAGAGTGGTTCTTTGGATAATAATCCAACCGGTCTCTCCATATTAACAACGTTAAAATGGTCAAAACTTCGATAGTCGGTGATTTAACCATCAAAGAAAAACAAGTGTGCAAACAACGATATTATTTCCTGATGGAAATTATATCGGTAAATCATCAACATATATCTATATATATGTTCACATTGCCTTATTTTCTATGTTTAGGAAATATATGTTATTAACATTGGAAAACGTTTTCCATTTGCCTATTTACAAATCACTACTCTTCCCCAATTATCAGTCCCTGACTATGAACTAGTATGAGAACAATTCCCTAAGTATAAATCCCGAAGGCCGAAACCAACATCAAATAGACACTTAGAAAACCATTCAATTTACTAATCTCTAGTCAGTTCTAATTTTACTTAACTTTATTTGATTAACTCTGATTGATTAACTCTAACTGGTCAACCTTAATTAATTAACTCTAACTGGTTTTACTTGGTTTGACTAACTCCATTTATTAACTCGACTGACAAATTCAACTCGATTAACTGAACTAATCACTTCGATTAACTCGACAAATTCACTTTGGTTAACTTAACCAATTCACTTAACTAATTCACTTAGCTTAACTTAACTAATTCACTTTGATTAATCTAACTATTCACTTAACTCCTGTCGAATAATCTATATTCGATAACTCCTCTAACTCTACTCGAACAAACTATATTTGATTAACTCCTTTAATCTATTCGATTTGATAACTCCCCTTTTCGAATAACCAATATTCGATTAACTCACTTCGAATAACCAATATTCGACTACTCTCTTCGAACAACTAATAATTGATAACTCCTTCGAATAAACTATATTCGATAATCTCCTCTCGAATAACTAGATTCGATTAACTTAACTTATTTAACTTAACTTGATTAACTCCTATCGAATGACTAGATTCGATTAACTTAACTTATTTAACTCATCTTGATTAACTCCTATCGAATAATTAGATTCGATTAACTTAACTTATTTAACTCATCTTGATTAACTCCTATCGAATAACTAGATTCGATTAACTTAACTTATTTAACTCATCTTGATTAACTCCTATCGAATAACTAGATTCGATTAACTTAACTTATTTAACTCATCTTGATTAACTCTTATCAAATAACTAGATTCGATTTAACTCCATTCTCTTGATTCTAGATCGCAACGATCACAATGGTTACGCCTGATTCCCTTAGGCAACATCCGACCGCCTTAGGATATTTACAGCCCTGCGAATTACGCTAGCAGTCGTACGAGATGGCAACTTACCCTGAATACTATGTTTGACTAACTCTGTCTCAAATAACTATATTTGATTAACTCTAGTTCGTTTTAACTCTAATCGATTAACTCTAACTGAGTAACTCTAACTCGATCAACTCGACTTGATTAACTCGACTTACTTAACTCACTGGTTAACTCGACTTGCTTAACTCACTGGTTAACTTGACTTACTTAATCCAACTGGTTAACTTGACTTACTTAACTCACTGGTTAACTTGACTTTCTTAACCCAACCGGTTAACTTGACTTTCTTAACCCAACCGGTTAACTTGACTTACTTAACCCAACTGGTTAACTCTACTGAACTGGTTAACTCTACTGAACTGGTTAACTCTACTGAACTAGTTAACTCTATTCAACTAACTCGACTCGACTAACCCCTTTCGAATAGCATATTCATTTTACTAACTTTCGAATACCATATTCGATTTACTCCCTTCGAATACCATATTCGATTTAACTCCTTTCGAATACCATATTCGATTTACTTTATTCACTTTATAAAGATTTCCTTTTTAACAATGTTTTATTCATTTGAAAAGATTTACTTTTAAATAACGGTTCTACACTTTAAAAATGATTTCCTTTTTATAACGTTTCCTTTTCAATTCTATTTGTAAATGGTTTACAAATATTTCCTTTTCAAATTTATTCTTGAAATATTCTAACTACTTAAATTCTCTGAAAAATTCGCCATAACCTCCTTTGTAACGGGAGCATCGGGAAAATCCCCAAACCCGTCACACAGGCCTTTCCATTCAAAAAGAAAATGGTTTGTAATTATTTCCTTTTTGAATATCTCCTATTTATAAATATTCCAATTTATAAACATTTCTTATTTATAAATATTCCACTTTATAAATATCTCTTATTTATAAATATCCCATTTTATAAATATTCTATTTTCAATATCACTTTGAAAATCCCCTTGTCAACATTTCGGTATGTTATGGTATTCAATCATATCAAATCACAATGTTCAATATCGTCCAAGTACATATAATCGCCCACAGATTTTATATCACATCATATAACAATATATGAAAAACAATAAAATAACTGTTGAGGAATCCTGTCGGATTCCTCCAACCTGTCTCCCTGCATCCACAGATGTTACACAATATGATTATCATCACTTTCAGTTCAATATAAATTATTCTGATGCATAATCAATATATAAATATTTAACGGTTTATATATATATATATATAATTACATATATATATATATATTATTTTCAGTAACTGACTAGCTGTTCAATCAATCAACCAACACACAACAATCAACAGATGATTAACAGTTCTAAAAATACATTATAAAAATATAACTGTTCAGAGTTGGTGAGTTTTACTCACATTTGCAGATCATCGTTAAAGAACGATAAACCGTTATTTGATTTGAATAAAAAAAAATTATTTCGCCATAAATTCCTACGAGCCCCAATCCACTTCCAGTCAGCTTCATTGTGAAGCTCTCGTCCATACGGTCCCAACGCAACTCACGGTTCGTGATTCTGATTTCATATGTAAAAGTTATGGTATTTAGAAGTTCATACATTTATTAGATTTCTATTTAATTAAAAATAAAAACAAGTGGGCTTACTTCCCGGCCCATTCACCTAAGTATCAACCCAACCCTCTTCTGAAAAGTCAACGTCTTCCTCAAATTGCCTCGTGAACTCCTGTACCACAACCGAACTCCATTTTTCCAGTTTCAACCCAAAATACCACATCACACCACCACTGATTTCAAAAATGAACTCACCGTAAATCTCTCCATCCAATTCTCTTCGTCTTCAACCCAGAAATACCCAGTTCGAACCCATCGTGTACTTCGCGACATCGGTCCCTGCGATGGACATCATCGACACTTAACTGAACGGAATCCCACCAACATCCAAAAGCCCAAACTACCAACCACCACCAACTCGAATCCGAAGTCCCTTTTGCATATAAACAAGTACAAATCCACAAAACCGAAACCCTTACTCACGCTGACAAAAACCCAGCGAACCAAGCATGAATCGAACCCATCAAAATGGTTATGAGCTTGAAGAGCACGTTGAGAGGAATCCAAATATATTTGATTGGAGATTTTAAGGAATTACTTTGATTTTCTATTGATTTTTCTTTGATCCCACTTTTTCTGTAAAAAGGGAAATGAGGAGCGGCGGATAAAACTGAATTAGGTCTTATGGATTTGTTAAGGGGGGTATTTATACCCAAGAAAAATATCTAGATATTTTAAATATTAATATTTTATTTATTTAACTTAGCAAATATCTCATTTATTCGTCTTCTAAAAATCTGTGTGATCACACACGATACCCAAAAATCACGAAACTGGACATGCAGCTACAGTTCGACATTACGGTCCCAATGAAACTGGTTTCGTCGAATTCCGACTCCGTTTGCTCACACAGCGTATTTTTAACCGTCAAAATACTGACTGTTTTTCACTCTAAAAATCCGTACGGCCACACAGTGACTCTAAAAATCACGGAAACTGACATCTAGCAATAATTTGATGTTGCGGATCCAACAAAATTAGTTTCATCGAATTCCGACTTCGTTTGCAAAACCGGCTATTTTTAAAGCTCTGGATGACCCATTTAAATATATAAATATATTTAAATATTATTAAATTAAATAGAAATAAATTTATATTATCGTATATATGCACAGTGGAATACCATACAGCTCCAGGGTAATTATATACTTGATATTCCAAGTCCAGGTTGAATCGATTGTTCAATTTATATTGAAAAATCCCTTTATAACCTAAATAAAGCTTTACGAATTATAAAGGAATTTCACAGCGACTTTTCTGAAATTTGATTTGGACGTAAATCAAAATCTACACGACGAAATCCCGATTTTTCTCTTCCACTAGAAAGATATACTCCACCAGCTCCATACGTTTCTTGTTTCACAGAAATCCGACTTAAAACGGCTTCTGTATATTCAGTTGAAGTTCAAATCGCGAACTGCAGCGCCATTTCAAGCTCGATTTTAATTATATTATAATTATACATTCAAACTGTCGTCGATTGAATATATTCGTCAATATAATTCAACTCTAAGCTGAATTAAATATAAGGGACGACCCCGTTCACAGAATATTGCGATTTCCAATATTTTTGATTATTTCTGAATTAAATATATTATTTAATTATTTAATTAAATTAATTATTCACTATAATTAAATTAACGACGATTTAATTCCCTAAATCACTATTTATATGTAACAACCCGGAAAATCTGGGCCAGTTTAAAATTTTTATTTTGGCAATTTTAGCGAATTTTGATTATTTAAAATGAATTATTTTAAATAATATCGACGAGAAATTTATTTTGAATATAATTCGAACATATATAGTTATACACGTTGTCGTTAGAATATAAATAATTATATATATTTATAAAAGGAATTGAAAATGGCGCGGTAGTTCGAAAATTCGATTTCTAATTTCAAATGAATATACAGAATTCAATATAAGTCAGAACTGAACGAAACAAGAAATATTTGAATCTGTATAACTATATCTTTGTAACGAAGTTAACAAACTGGGATTTCGTCTTAGAAATGATAAGATATGTCCAGTTTAAAATTAGAAATAGTCGCTGTGGAATTTATATATATTTTTATATATATAAGGCCCTTAAAAATGGCCGTTTTGCAAACGACCTCGGATTTCGACGAAACCAGTTTTGTTGGGTCCGTGATGTAAAGTTATTGCTAGGTTTCAAATTTCATAATTTTTCGAATCAATATGTGAGCGTGGCAAAGGAAAACGCGTTTGACCAGTTTCAGTTGATTTTAATCGACTGGAAATTGGCCATTTTTCTAACGGTCTCAGATTTCGACGAAACTAGTTTTGTTAGGACCGTATCGTCAATACGAAGCTAGAAAATATTTTTCTAGAATTTTTAAAGTTCGTATGTGACCCCTGTAATTTGAAAAGTACGTTTAAAATTCAATATAGTGATTTAAATGTAAATTTAACGGAAACTGATTATAACAGCCGAATCAACTTGCGAAACATATCCCATTGTGTTCGGAATGGGGGTGAAACGCTATGGGCGACAGGCGGTGGACCTCGTTTCGAGGTCGTATGTAAAAGTCAACCTTTTTACAAATTAAATAAAAAAAAATAATATATATATATTATTTTAATTTCCCTCCCTCCCTCCTTATCTCCCGCTTGGCCCCCCCCCCCCCGTTCATTACCGATTTCATTTATACAGAAAGAAAAAAAAAAACGAAAACCTAAATCGCCAGCGCCGCCCCCCCCCCCCCCCCCCGATCCCTCGAGCGCCGACGAAGAGCCCCCTCCCCCCCTCCCTCATCTCGACGTCTGCGAAGCAGTCGCGACCCCCCCTAGAAGTCCTCGACCTCGCGACAGTCGTCGCCCACCCCCTTAACCGCCTAAGCCTAACCGCCCCCCCTCGCCGATCTCCTCCTCTGTCCCTCTTCTTTTTACCCGAAGCCCCCCTCTCTGTAAGTCTTCCTTTTTCTTTTTCTTTTTTTTTATTTTTATTATTTTATTTTGTTTATATAAACTGAAGAAAAAAAGGGAATAAAAACTGTTTTTATTTTAAGGAATTTTAAAAACTGAATTTTAAATAAGTAATTTAAAACTGTTTTTATTTTTAATTAGTAATTTAAAACTGTTTTGATTTTTCTATTAGCATTTAAAAACTGATTAAAGATTTAGATTTTAAAAAGAGAAAAGATTTAAACTTGAAAAGGTAAAAGAAAAGATTTGATCTTTAAAATGGAAAAGGCGGGATCTATATTTTTGTAAAAATATGATCTTTATATTTTTAAAGTATTAAAAATATGATTTTTATATTTTTAAAGTATTGAAAATATAATCTTTATAGGATAGAGAATATAAAGATATCATCTTTGTGTATGTAACGAAATAAAAATCTGATTTTTATTTTATATATGAAGCGACAGAGAAGATTGAACTTCGATAGAAAAATGGAATTTTTATATATTGAACTTCGATAGAAAAATATGATTTTTATATATTGAATAGCGAACTAAAAATATGATTTTTATATATTGAATAGCGAACTAAAAATTCGATTTTTATATATTGAATAGCGAACTAAAAATTCGATTTTTATATATTGAATAGCGAACTAAAAATTCGATTTTTATATATTGAATAGCGAACTAAAAATTCGATTTTTATATATTGAATAGCGAACTAAAAATTCGATTTTTATATATTGAATAGCGAACTAAAAATTCGATTTTTATATATTGAATAGCGAACTAAAAATTCGATTTTTATATATTGAATAGCGAACTAAAAATTCGATTTTTATATATTGAATAGCGAACTAAAAATTCGATTTTTATATATTGAATAGCGAACTAAAAATTCGATTTTTATATATTGAATAGCGAACTAAAAATTCGATTTTTATATATTGAATAGCGAACTAAAAATTCGATTTTTATATATTGAATAGCGAACTAAAAATTCGATTTTTATATATTGAATAGCGAACTAAAAATTCGATTTTTATATATTGAATAGCGAACTAAAAATTCGATTTTTATATATTGAATAGCGAACTAAAAATTCGATTTTTATATATTGAATAGCGAACTAAAAATTCGATTTTTATATATTGAATAGCGAACTAAAAATTCGATTTTTATATATTGAATAGCGAACTAAAAATTCGATTTTTATATATTGAATAGCGAACTAAAAATTCGATTTTTACATATGTAAAGGATCCGGGCAACGAAGGTGACAAAGATGCGATAGCGATGAAGATTTCTATCAATGAAGTGCCGTGGAGCTAGGATAGCTATATGTGAGAATTTCTCACCTTTCAATTTATTTTTCTAGTTATATATATATATACTAGGATGCAGACGGTGCTTAGTAGCACCCGACACAATCGTCCACAGACCATGGACTTGTTTGTTTGATTGTTTGGTGATTGATTGCGATATTGGTTTGAATGTGGTTTGTGATGTGAAAAATCGAATCGATAAATTGGTTAGGATTAGACGTGCGCCGTTATAAGGCGAAGGAGTAAGGCTAGGTTAGACTCTTACTCCAAATTTGGTGGTTTACATAACGAAAGTGAATTTGATTGATGTGTGAATGGCGTGGGCCTTCACTAGACCGGGGATAAGGCTAGGCCTTGTCCCGTTTCTAGTATCGTGCCGTTATGCCGCCGAAATTTTCTAAAATATGTTGGAAAATAAAAAAAATGTCATTTTATTGTGTAAATGAATTGAATAGAAATTCATAGGTTGAAATAAAATGTTTTATCGTTAAAAATATAATTTTTAACGTGAATGTGAATAAATAAATATTCATTTACAAACCAGACGGTTTGTTTATGTACACTTATTTGAATGACATTGATTGGGACGATAAATTTTACACATCGCCCAACTGCACAAATAAAATCTGTGTTTGTTTGTTTGAAACCCCACACGGGTGTTGGGATGAAATATGAATTTCACTCATCCTGATTGATTAAATATGTCGATCGATGGATTGACAGGCTGTTATAAGCGTTGAATATCTATATTTGATGCTTATACAGTGTAGTGCACTTTGGTTGATGGTTGATTATTTTTCAATGCTATTATATACATGTGTTGTATGGAAATCCATATAATTAATTTTATATGGTAATTGATTGGGCCTCATTCCAATTTGAAAAATAAAGAAAATTTGAAAATAGAAATTATGAAGCCGTGTTGATTAGATTGACGCCATTTTGACGTAAACGATATTTATATCGATTTTATTCATTTCGAAATGAATTGAATTGAAAACGAATTCAAAATGAATTGAATTGAAAACGAATTCAAAATGAATTGAATTGAAAACGAATTCAAAGTGAATTGAATTGAAAGTGATTTCTAAATGAATTGAATTGAAAACGAATTCAAAGTGAATCGAATTGAAAGTGATTTCGAAATGAATTGAATTGAAAACGATTTCGAAATGAATTGAATTGAAAACGAATTCAAAATGAATTGAATTGAAAACGAATTCAAAGTGAATTGAATTGAAAGTGATTTCTAAATGAATTGAATTGAAAACGAATTCAAAGTGAATCGAATTGAAAGTGATTTCGAAATGAATTGAATTGAAAACGATTTCGAAATGAATTGAATTGAAAACGAATTCAAAATGAATTGAAAGCAAATTGAAATGAATTCAAATTGAATTGAAATTTGAATTGAATAGAAATGAATTTTAAAACGAATTTATAGAGAAGAATTCAATTTTGCTTTGAATTGAGATGGAAGTTGAAATAGATTTTGAAACGAATTTTAAAACTATTTATATAATTCGTTTTAAATAGAAATCGACGAAGTATATATTATATATATTATATATATAATATAATGGCCTGAATAGAACGCGCCGCGCCGCGGCAGTTCGCGAATTTCGACCATTTATTTCAAACGGACATTACGGGAGATCCGACCGTCGGATTCTCCTAAAACCGGAACCGTTGGGTTCGTATCGAAAAGAGCTTTCTAACGAATATTAGAAATTTGAAATCTAACGGTTGGATTTGGAATTATGTCCAAATCAAATTCGAAAAAGGTCGCTGTAAGTGCAGTTCGATGGCCGTTGATGGAAATCGACTGTACGGGCCTTGATAAAATTATTAAAAATAGCAATAATTTGTGTAAAATCATAAGAAATGATTTGTGAAGATTTGGGATGAAAAACTCCATATTTGAAAAGATAAAAATGGATTTTTATCGAAATGAACTAGTTTTGAACTAGAAATATAATTCTATTTATTTTTAAATAAATAAATTGAATTTAAAAAGGGTTTTAAAAATAACCAAAATTTCCAATGATTGCATTGGAGTGGATTTGAATCGAAATTGTCTTCGGAATATTTCGATGTTGGAATTCGTGATTATACAGGTGTTGTTATGGAAATTTGAAAGATATATATATTTATATCGTTATTTCCAATACGACATTTGTTAGTCGTAGAATTTGATATTGAATATAAGCCGATATATTTTCTATTCAGAGCCTTGTATTGAATATCGAATGTGATTTGGGTTTGTCGTGAATGGTGTCTTTACTAACACTGTTCTTGAACCCAGTTGAGAAATGATTAAATCTTTTTATTTAGATTTAATGAAGTGTACCAATTAAATAATATTTAATTGGAATTGAATTGATATTGATTTTTGGGTTTATCGTGAACAGTGTTTTAAATAACACTTGTTCTTTAACCCGATAATTAATGAATGTGATTTGGGTTTGTCGTGAATGGTGTCTTTACTAACACTGTTCTTGAACCCAGTTGAGAAAAGATTAAATCTTTTGATTTAGATTTAATGAAGTGCACCAATTAAATAATATTTAATTGGAATTGAATGGATATTGATTTTTGGGTTTATCGTGAACAGTGTTTTAAATAACACTTGTTCTTTAACCCGATAATTAATGGGATGTGACTTTGGGTTTATCGTGAACCGTGTTTTAAATGACACTGATTCTTTAACCCAGTCACAGATTAAAACTAAGTGGAGTTTTAATGAATCTTTAATTAGATTGAAAAGATCGAGAATGGAGTATCACCAGTTTTGCTCCAGGCGATAGTTAAATCTTTAATTAGATTTGAACGTGAAATTTAGAAACTAACTGTCGGTTAGCTAAGTAGAATGGTTTTCTGGATATTGATCTGATGTTGGTTTCGGCCTTCGGGGTTAATATTTGGGGAATTATTCTCTTGATTAATTTACGGTTAATGACTAATGAGTTGGAATGAGGCGTATGTTGTGTTTGTGTAACACTTTTATAATATATACGCGAGTTATTTGGAAAGACCGGGTTTATCCCATTCTGAATAACTGATACGACGATAAGTCGAAGATGAAGACGATGGTCGAAGACCGGAGGTCTTCACGTCGTTTGGGTGATAACTGATGATCTTGATTGGGCTGTACACCCAAGAAGATGGAAACAGTTAGTGATCGTCCAGACGTACTTGGAGATCGATGGATATGCGGGGTACTAGGTGCCTCCGGTTTCGTTCAGACCCAGGACGGACTTGTAAATGGACTGTGTGTCTGACATCGGATTTCATTCTGTGTGACTGATATCGGTTGCATAGGATGGTTTGCCTGTGTGGCATGCTAAGATGCAAATGATCAAGGCTTCTGTTGAAAAGCAAAGTCTTGTGGTGATGATCAAAGCACGGCCTTTGTGGCGTAGCTTTGTGTAACGTTTACCTCGCGTGTTTCACACCAGGTATGAACCAAAAACGGGAGACGGACCTCAGGGAGGACTTGCGTTTCTTTCTAGTTAGAAGTGGCGTCAGTGGTTTTACACGCCCTGACGAGTTTGACTTATGTGGTTGTTGCTGTTGCGAGGCGCCTCGGTTATATCGGTTTCGGCCGATGCATTCTGGTCGGCTGACGGACCAGACTTACACCCCATAGGGTGGGGAAACGTAGTGTTCAGGCATTTTAATCCACATCGGTGGACCGGCCCTGACGATCCAAGGGTCGATGCGCTCTGACCCTGTGGCTCGGGCTAGAGAGTCACGAAAACGGTTGAGGACTATCTTTTGCCTCGGTTCATAGATGGAAATCCAATTTCCAAATACGTGACATTTGCGGTTTTAATTGTAATCCTATATATGGCGACATAGTGGGATGGGGCGCTTATGCCGCCTATGATTGATACTTATGATTTGAAGTTGTTTTATACACTATGCACTTATAATAGTATCAAATGATTTGTTTTAAACGTATCAAGCATTCTTTAGCTGTTATAAGGGAAAACCCTATCCTCGACTGCGTTGCATTGTGTGATGGGACCTGGGTCTTATAACAGCTTCATTTTTCTTTATTTAGCATTGCGCTGTTGGTTTTATGCACTGGTATTCTTGGGAGGAAACCCGTTCCGTGTTATACGGCGTGGTCCCTTGATTTACCTAATGATTTAAAATAAAGATTAATAACTGTTTTAGTTCTCACACCAGTCACATGACTGACCTGGAGTTTATTGTTTTAACCTAAACTCTGGGTGCCCCTATTTTGACACGGGCAGCTAGTAGTTTCGGTTTTGCAGATTTATATTCACAGGATCCTGGTTTACAGCTGGAACGATATCCGGAAAGCTTTGTATCCGTATATCTCTTTCTAGTTGTGTATTGTATTATTTTCCGCTGCTATGTATTTAAATGTAATTTAAATCTCTGATATTTCTGTGTAATATTCATTTATACTCTGTATATTCTTGTATTCTGGTGCATTGTTGTAATATACAATGAAATGTTCTTCTGATGCGTTCTGTTTTGTCCTGTTCTCAAACGATAAGGCGTTTTCGAACGGTCTGGGTCGGTTTAGCGACTGATTCGGATCGAGCGAAATTCCTTGCCGTCACATTATATAATTAAATAAATTAATTATACCCCTGGAAAATGCGGGTCATTACATATGGGGTCGGTCGAACATCGCATAGTGGTCGGTCTTGCCCAGCCTAGTCGGTCTCCCTAGTCGGTCGAACACTTCATACAGGGTCGGTCGTGATGTCCTCCTTCTATTCGGGTCGGTCGGTCAAAATCTTCCCCTGGTCGGTCTAACTCGACCCAAAGAAAACCTGCACCATTTCAACAAGCTATTTTCGCCTCTCGACGACGTTTTCAACCATTCTAACTTTAAAATGCAATCGTAGGTCATACCAAACAGTAGTAGCAACATGTATAATCAACCATAAACACCAAAACAACAATTTAAACATAACAATATGGATCAAATGTACCCAAAACCCATGTTTTCCCCTTAATCATGTTTAAGCATAATTAATGATAGGATTAGCAAAACTTAATCAAATTAACCCAAATTCATATCAAAGGTCTAAAACATCATTCTAAATTTTATAAATATTTATCCATAATTTTATCATGTTTAAATTCGCTAATTAACACAAATTACCCTTAATTAGCCATAATTAGTGAGGAACTATGCAAATCACTCACCTTAGCCATAAATAAGACTTAGATCTGAAATAAATCTCTGATTTGGCGCGAATACTTATGCTAAATAGCAGCTCTAATCTTGATTTGGTGAAGATCTCCCTTGATTTGATGTTGCTAAGCTTGATCCTTGATTAGAGAGTGATTTGGAGGTGATTTAGAGGTTGGAGGTCATTTTTAGGGTTTCTAAGAGGTAAGTGGAGGCTAGAAAACTGAAATAGAATGAAATCTTATCTCTTTTCAGCCTTCCCATAACCCTAATCCCGAAATGTGTTATGGACCCAGTTACTAATCACCTTATTTGGCCCGGTTAAGCAGTTTTTCACCTTCCAAACCTTATTTCAGCCATATCTCCCAAACGGTAAGTCCGTTTTTCACATGTGACCACTCTACGGAAAGGTAAACCATCAAAAGAATCTAATGGAAGTGGTTTCAGGGCAAAATTCCTTTCCAATCAAAAGTTATGGCCGAAACAAGATCAGCTAGGGGCAAAACGGTCATTTAAAAATCAGCAAAAATCATGAACATGGAAAATGACCCTAATGGTTGTTTCCCAAAGTTACATGACCATACGACTTCATATGGGAAATAAATAAATATTCTACGATCCTCCAATGCGTAGAATGCGGGTTGTTACATTCTCCCCCCCCCCCCCCTCCTTAAGAAATTTCGCCCCCGAAATTTCCTAACCAAAACACACAAAGGGTCACGCATGCATATCAATCATAAAACAACAATCAAACACGCAAAACAAGTCTATCCTAGCAAGTGGAATAACTAAATTACAAAGAAAATCTTACCAGACAAAGAGTTCTGGATACGTTTTCCTAGTGCTCTCCTATGTCTCCCAAGTACAATCATTCTCATTCTCGCCCCCACTGAACCTTGACTAGCTTCACCGCCTTCCTTCGAAGTTGCTTCGTATCGTGCTCGACAATACGACTCGGCTTGCGGTTCCCAACCGCCTCGGGTTCTACTTCGAAGTCCTCTAACTGATCAGGTGAAATAGTCGTATCTGAGTCGTGTACGAACTTCCTTAGCTGGGAAACATGAAATACGTTGTGAACTCCCGCCATCTTCTCTGGTAAGTCAACTCTATACGCCAAATTCCCGACTAGTTCAAGAACTGGGAATGGGACAACAAATGTTGGTGCCAACTTGCCTCTCCTGCCAAATCGTATCACGCTCTTCAACGGAGAAATCTTGACAAACATCAAGTCACCAACGGAGAATTTTAAGTCTCTTCTTCTCTTATCAGCATAACTCTTCTGCCTGTCTTGGGCAACTTTAATTCGTTGTTGAATGGTCTTAATCTTATCTGAAGTTTCCCTCACCACATCTGGTCCAAGCATAAACTTCTCACCGGTCTCTATCCAACATGATGGTGAGTTGCACGGTCTTCCGTACAAAGCTTCATATGGAGCCATATCGATACTAGATGCAAATGGTCATCCCATGATCCACCAAAATCCAATAAACATGCTCTCAAGAGATCTTCCAATATACGATTCACCCTCTTCGTCTGACCATCGGTCTGAGGATGATATGCGGTACTGAGATGTAATTCTGACCCTAGAGCCTCTTATAAGCTCTTCCAAAACCCACTAGTGAACAACGGGTCTCGGTCACTCACAATGCTTTTGGGTACTCCATGAAATCTCACTACCCACTTCATATACAATTCTGCTAACTTAGCCGTTGTTCTGGTCGATTTGACGGGTATAAATCTTGCACTCTTAGTCAATCGATCCACAATTACCCAAATGCTATCATATCCCGATCTAGTCCTCGGTAAACCATCAATGAAATCCATTGAGACTTGCTCCCATTTCCATTCGGGAATTTCTAATGGTTGCAACAAACCACTAGGCTTCTTTTGCTCGGCTTTAACTAGCTGGCAATTCATGCATTTGGATATAAACTTCCCAACGTCTCTTTTCATCCCTTCCCAATAGTAAGTCTGTTTCATGTCTCGGTACATCTTATCACCACCGGGATGTATAGTCGGTTTTGAGTGATGACATTCCCTAAGCACTTCATCTCTCAAACCATTCACGTTGGGTACAACTAGTCTTCCATTCTTTCGAAGCCATCCTTCTCGATCAAGCCCAAACAAATTCATCTCCTCACCGTCAATATTCATTTCCAACTTGGAGATTATTTCCAATAGATTAGGATCGTCCCTCTGACTGGAACCAATCCGCTCTATCAAAGTGGGTCTGATCACCAAACTAGCTAGCATTTCTGGATCCAATTCGCACTTTGGTCTGAAATCAAACCCTGCGATATACTCCAGTTGCTTCCGTTCAAGAAACATAGCTCCTAAACTGGCACGTCTCCTACTCAAGGCATCGGCTACCGCATTACCTTTCCCAGGTGTGTATGCAATATCAAAATCATACGAAGCCAAGAACTCTAGCCATCTCTGCTGGCGGAGATTCAGATCTTTCTGAGAGAAGAGATACTTTAACGATTTATGATCGGTAAACAACTCAAATCTCTCTCCCAAGAGATAATGTCTCCACATCTTCAGCGTAAACACGATCGCTGCTAGTTCCAAATCATGGGTAGGGTACCTTTTCTCATGTGGCTTTAGTTGCCGACTAGCATAAGCTACAACCCTACCACCTTGCATCAATACAGCACCTAGTCCGGTACCACAAGCATCTGTGTATACCGTCATCTCTTCATTCCCTTTAGGAATGACTAACACTGGCGCACGCGTCAACTTTTCCTTTAGACTCTTGAATGCATTCTCACACACTCCGTCCCAGACGAAGGCTTGATTTTTCTTAGTCAATTGAGTCAACGGTGTTGCTATCTTGGAGAAGTCCTGGATAAACTTATGATAATATCCCGCTAACCCCAAGAAACTTCTTACGTTTGTTGCATTCTTCGGCGTAAGCCAATCCTGTACCGTAGCCACCTTCGCAGGGTCCACGGCAATACCATTCTCTGAAACAACATGGCCCAAGAATCTCACTTCCCTTCTCCAGAAGTGACACTTAGAGAATTTCGCTTTCAATTGGTGTTTCCTCAACACCTCCATCACTATCCTCAAGTGTCCCTTGTGTTCCTCCTCTGTCCTCGAGTAAACAAGGATGTCGTCTACGAACACAAGAACAAACTTATTCAACTGATCTATGAATACTCGATTCATAAGATCCACAAAGTAGGCTGGTGCATTGTCAACCCAAATGGCATGACCAACCACTCATAGAATCCAGATGGCGTCCTAAATGCCGTTTTCGGAACACTCTCATCCGCTACTCGTAGCAGATGAAATCCTTTCGCGAGGTCCAACTGGGAGAACACTCTTGCTCCTTCCAGTTGATCAAATAAATCATCTATCCGTGGTAGAGGATACTTATTCTTCCTCGTTACCTTATTCAACTCGCGATAGTCCACACACAAACGAAGGGGACCATCTGTCTTAGTGGCAAACACAACTGGTGCTCTCCACTCGGAGACACTTCTTCTAATAAATCCCTTCTTCAAAAGATTGCTGACTTGCACCCCGAGCTCTCGCTACTCCCTTGGTGCCATACGACGAAGTGGCACCACTATAGGTCTGGCCTCTTTCATTAAATCAATACGGAACTTAATCTCTCGGTGTGGTGGAAGCCCGGTTACCTCCTCGAAGACGTCCGGATACAGGCCAACCACGGGCACATCTGACAACTCATCATGCAGGATGTCGAGGGAATTTATAAAACTAGCCATTACCCCATCACTAGGTAGACTACCAAACACTACCCTCCGCCCATCATCCGCCCTAACTGTCACCAAAAAGCCCTCACAGTCTACCCCCACCCCGTATCTTTGGAGCCAACTGACCCCCAATATAATGCCATACCCAGTAAAGCCCAAAACAAAGCAATCACAAACAAACATGCATCCATGACTCGATAAGACCAAATTTCGGCAAATCATACTAAGGTTAGTTGAACCACCAATCGGGTTCGTCACAACCAACGGTCTATCGACTATTTCGGGTTCCAGTCCCAACCTATCCACCAGGTTACTAAATATGAAGGAACGGGAAGCCCCAGTATCAAACAAAACTCGAACTGGTACATCATAAATAGAAAGCATACCTTGAATGACGACATTCTTTCCTTTCTCCGCCGCAGTTGGGGCATTCGACGAAGAAGGAACAGCATCGATAGCATATGCTTTCACAATCTTCTTCTCCTTAAGAGGTATTGGACACTTATCCTTATGATGTCCCACTTGGCCACAGTTGTAGCACTTCCTATCCGCTGGCTTGGCCCGACATTCTTTAGCATAATGGCCCTTCTTACTACAGCTGAAGCACTCGACATCTTTCTTGCTCTTTTTATGGCCATCCTTAGATTGGTTCTGCTTCCTCTAATTCTGAGAGTTATTCTTGCCTCCACCGCCTGCTTGTGGCTTCAGCCCTTCTGCAGATGCAGCCTCAGTCTTTGGCTTAGGGTAAAGACTCTCTGATCTCAAAGCTTTCTCCACAATCGATTCAAAAGTCTCATCGATGTGGTCGATAAGCCTTTCCCCCAAGTATCCATCCAATCCAGTAATGAACTTCTCATTCTTCTTCTCAGGAGCATCGATAAGAGATAGTCCATACTTCGACAAAATGTCAAACTCAGCAACATAGTCAGAGATTGCCCTACCATTCTGCTTGAGTTCCAAGATTCTCTTAAACAACACTGACTTCTGGGCAGATGGAATGAACTTCTCGCTAAAGCGAGCCCTGAACTGATCCCAAGTAACCTGATCTTTTGGAGTAGCTGTTCTAATGGCATTCCACCAATTCATCACTCGCCCTTGCAGCTGACGAGACGCTAGCCTTCTCTTCATCGCATCCTCGATACCTAATTCGTTGAAGATACAATCACAGCTATCCAACCAATCCTGAACATCTGTGGCCGACTCTGTTCCGTGGAACGGCTTCCCACCAAGGTTAGTGTAATCCTTGCACAACTTGGCGAAATTGACCCTAGGCGCCTGCACTACTGGACCACCACCATTTCCGGGATTTGGAACTGCCCCTTGAACATCCCTAAGCATCTCTCTCATGAAGTTAGTGAACATTGTCCTCATGTCCGAAGCATTCCCATTATTGGTCCCTCTACCAGCACCCCTCGTGTCTCGACTCATCATTCAATCTGTAAAGAGAAAACGATTAACGACCTCATAATGGTGCTAGTGCAGTACGACTTCATCCTTATACTACTAATAGTATATATATAGATAGCTTTTGAAAACCAAAGTAATCACAAATACGCGCTCTCATATACGTACTATCTCTCCCTAGTGTCTTTCCCTAGGTTAACTACGCAATCTAGAGCACTGATACCAAATGTGACGGCCCGGCCCGCCCCGCACCAACTGACATTTACTCCAAAAGTGCGTTGTACACATGTCCAGTTAGCACGGGACGGTCGTCAGAAGGAAAGGAAAGAAGGAAATGAACTAACAAGGAACCTGAAAAATGTCTCACAGCGCATGGTACAAAATATAATAACAACATACTTGACATAAAACAGGTGAGACAGTGTATAAGCTGAAAACAAACCAACATAGGAGCGGAAAATCCAAGTACAGCTTATGATCCAAAGATAACATTATTACAACTTTTCAAACTGTCTCAAAAAGCAAAAGCAAGATAAGGGAGGTACACTACTAATGCCCAAGTAGCGACCGCCAACGACACAGGGAGAATATCTATATATCATACGTGGAAGCCTCCTGCTCGCCTCCGAATCAGCTACTCGCGCATCACCAGCTAACTTGTCTCTAGTCTGCTCGTGTGAGCACCCAGAGTAATAAGAAGAGACATAAAACTCTGGGTCAGACAAAAAGTTTGGTATGAGCGATAAGCATCTAAACAGAACAATAACAGGTATACTAAACCATGCCTGAGCCTGGATCTGCAACCAAAGAGTTAGCACTACATACTGTACAACACTCTAAGGTGCCATTTCAAATAGTGTAAAGATAACGGGGGTAGGGTGTGTGTATGTCATGGTGATGGCAAACAATCAAGCATAGCAACCATCCTCACATCTCTCACTCAGTGCGTAAAGCATACGATATTCACCACTTCGATCACTTCAATACTTTGCTATGATCACCTTGCCCCATGAAGTCATAAATGGCTTCACTGCACTGATACATAACCACTAATCCTTCGCTATGTCCACTTTGCCCCATGGAGTCGCAATGACCCTACTGCACTGGCTCATAGCCTCACTATTCCTTTACTATGTCCACTCTGCCCCCATGGAGTCACAATGACCCCACTGCACTGGCTCATAGTCTTAATACGATCACTTTGCCCCTCGAGTCATAATGACTCTACTGCACTGATAACGTAGTCTTGCTACCATCACTTTGCCCCACGAGTCATAGTGACTCTACTGCACTAATAAGTAGCCCATCATTCATTTTCAGTGGTGAATCGAAGTTATGAACGTCGACAACTCCTTAGCACACGTCCCGCAGCAAAGCCCAACTCACGAAGTCAACTCGTTGGTTCCCAGCTGGATCCTGAGTCATAACCTCTCATCTGGACTACCTTTGCATCTCGGGTTTTGGTTTCCTACTATTCGGGTGTCGGTCAAGCACCTTTCATTCTGGTCGGTTTTCATCATCTCTACCCTGGTCGGTCGGTATTGCCCCTCTGGTCGGTCGAACACTTCACCATTCCTGGTCGGTTGTACTTCATCATCGTATGGGGTCGGTCGAACATCGCATAGTGGTTGGTCTTGCCCAGCCTGGTCGATCTCCCTAGTCGGTCGAAAACTTCATACAGGGTCGGTCATGATGTCCTCCTTCTATTCGGGTCGGTCGGTCAAAACCTTCCCCTGGTCGGTCTAACTCGACCCAAAGAAAACCTACACCATTTCAGCAAGCTATTTTCACCTCTCGACGGCGTTTTCAACCATTCTAACTTTATAATGCAATCATAGGTCATACCAAACAGTAGTAGCAACATGTATAATCAACCATAAACACCAAAACAACAATTTAATCATAACAATATGGATCAAATGTACCCAAAACCCATGTTTTCCCCTTAATCATGTTTAAGCATAATTAATGATAGGATTAGCAAAACTTAACCAAATTAACCGAAATTCATATCAAAGGTCTAAAACATGATTCTGAATTTTATAAATATTTTTCCAGAATTTTATCGTGTTTAAATTCACTAATTAACACTAATTACCCTTAATTAGCCATAATTAGTGAGGAACTATGCAAATCACTCACCTTAGCCACAAATAAGACTTAGATCTGAAATAAAGCTCTGATTTGGCGCGAATACTTATGCTAAACAGCAGCTCTAATCTTGATTTGGTGAAGATCTCCCTTGATTTGATGTTACTAAGCTTGATCCTTGATTAGAGAGTGATTTGGAGGTGATTTAGAGGTTGGAGGCCATTTTTAGGGTTTCTAAGAGGTAAGTGGAGGCTAAAAAACTGAAATAGAATGAAACCCTATCTCTTTTCAGCCTTCCCATAACCCTAATCCCGAAATGGGTTATGGGTCCAATTACTAATCACCTTATTTGGCCCGGTTAAGCAGTTTTTCACCTTCCAAACCTTATTTTAGCCATATCTTCCAAATGGTAAGTCCGTTTTTCACATGTGACCACTATATGGAAAGGTAAACCATCAAACGAATCTAATGGAAGTGGTTTCAGGTCAAAATTCCTTTCCAATCAAATGTTATGGCCGAAACAAGATCAGCTAGGGGCAAAACGGTCATTTAAAAATTGGCAAAAATCATGAACATGGAAAATGACCCTAATGGTTGTTACCCAAAGTTACATGACCATATGACTTTATATGGGAAAGAAATAAATATTCTACGATCCTCCAATGCGTAGAATGCGGGTTGTTACAAAAATTAATCGTGTTAAAATAATATAACAATATGGAAGGGTTTTTCTCAAATTATATATGCGAGAATTATTTGGGAAGTCCGAGTTTAAACTCATTCCAAATAATCAGACGACGTTTTAAGAATTGAAGTTTGAAGACAGCGATTGAAGATCGTCAATCTTCCCATCGAACGGACAACGATTGAGGCCCTAAATTGACTTGCTCCCAATTAAAGGGTCATGGTAGTTGTCCAAACGAACATGTTGATTGCACGGATATGCAGGTACCTCCTTTTTGTACTGAACAAATGGGACGAGAGTACCTCCAGTTTCGTTCAGACCCAGAACGGGCTTATAAATGGAATGTGTTCCGACATTGTACTCCTTTATATCGTATTTATTGATTTTTTTGCTGAGTGTATGAACGATTGGTGGCGGAGAATTTATTCTCTTGCTTAACACCCTTTTATATATTTGGAAAAGGATTGATAGTGTGATATGGAGTGATAGTGTTGCATACCAAGATGCAATGATCAAGGTTTCTTGTTGAAAAGCAGAACCTTGTGGTGACGATCAAATCACAGCTTGAATAAGCATAGCTTTGTGTATTATGTAGCTTCACGAGCCTCACAACCCGGTTGAGTCTAAAACGGAGCAAGGGAATGCAGGGAGAGCAGCACGTTTCTTTCTAGCTAGAAGTGGTGTTTGGGTTTTACATGGCCCGACATTTTACTTATGTGGATGATGGAATGAGGCGTCTCGGATGTTAGGTCCTATAGGACCGGGAAACGTGTGTTCAGGAATAACTAATCCACAAACCGCAAGTGTGGACCGGCCCTGCAGCTATCCAAGGGTCACTTGAGCTCTGATCCTGAGACATTAGCTAGAGTGTCTCGAATCGGTAAGGAAATCGTTACTAGCCTTGACTCATGATGGAAAACCAAATTCCCGATACGACCCTACAGACTTAATTGTATTACTAGTATGGAGGCATAGTATATGGTAGCTATGCTTCCTAGGATTGATACATTTATTTTGAAATGTTTATATGTATACTAATAATAATATCAAATTCGTTTTTATCGTACCAAGCAAGTTTAATCACCATATGGTAAAACACTATCCTCTGGTTTGCGCTGCATTGTGTGATGGTACTTGAGTCTTATGGTGATTCCATTTTTCCAAAAGCATTGCGTTGTTTTACGATTTATTTATTTATCTGTTCTGTAACCTTAAATTATGCACAGCAATCCATTTGAAATAAACCTGTTCCGCGTTAGCGGCGTGGTCTTTGGATTTGCCTTATTACTATTAGTTAAATTAGATAAGAATCCTTACACCAGTCCCATGACTGACTTGTAGTTTGTTTCACCTTTGCAAACTCGGGTGCCCTCTTTTCCACACGGGAAGCCAAGTAACAAGTTTCACTTTCTTTGGAGTTGTTGTCTTTGGAGCTTTCTTAGTGTTGCTTAGTTGAGGTGATGATTTGGAGCTATGAAGACTATCTATCGTTTATCTTTTGTTGCATTTTATCTTTAGACTTTGAGACATCTGAACTTATTCTATTTCCCGTTGTTCTATTTTGAAGTTTGAAACTTATTTCCTTTTGCTGAATTTGATGTAATAATTTAGAACTCTGTGACTGTGGAATTCTGTATTGTTGTATTTATGTTGTATTCCAAATGATTATTCCTTACTTTCGTTCCGTGGAAGTTTGGGGTTATCACATCATATAGAATTACGTCTAGATATTTTTGATGTCATTACGGCAAAAGATCCACTTCAAGCAATGATAATATATTTTATGGGGGAAGCTATATAAGGAAAAGTGTCAAAACACTTATAAATTCCACCACTTCGGAAATATCATTTATGGTTATTTATAAGACATCCAACTATGGAAAATAAGAATGAATTTTTGTGACAAGACTCCGGTTATTGATAAAGAATTGAAAAACCAAGTAATATCGTGATAGTAAAGAACATATTATTTTCCAATAAGGGAAGGGTGTAAAATATATTAATTCATAGAGCATAGTACGACAAACTCCATTGCGGCGGATCCGCTTACCAAAAGATTAACACCTAAGGTTTTTCATGAGCATGTAGCTTAATTGGTGTAACTTTTATGTAAGGATATTTTGGTATATGGAGATTTTGTATTTGGTATTGTAGTATGACTCGTTGCTCTATAATTCAGTTACAAAAATATGTATATCAAGTTCTTTTTTATCAGAAATAAAGTAGTAAATTTTTATTTGCACTCAAGTTGTTCAAATATTAGACATTTTGATCTCACTAAAGTAGGACTAGTTGGAAATAGAAATGTGTAGATCACATTTCATGTAATTTCCATGTTATGCATCCATGATTGATCTATGTCATTTGGTTGTATTAGTATATGTGACCATTGATGAGTTTAGTTACGATAAATGTAACGAATGTCGCTTTGATCCTTTGTCAACATAGTTAATGGACGAGATTGTTTTAGATACACCATATGTTAAAAAATAGAAAAATTTAGAGCTCATAAAGTTACACATTTTTTTTAAAGTTATTTCATATGTTGCCCGAGGGGAGAATGTTGGAAAATTTCGATAATTGGGTCACATATGCAAAATAAAAATGTGTTGTGCCATTTTGGTGTAAAGCCTAATTAAAGTGATCTAGTTTTAAATTAGAATTAAAAGGCATAAACTTATATTATCAAGGACCTAATGCGTAGATACCGGGGCATTTTAATTTGCTGAAGGGCCAAATTACAAAATGTCTGTCTTATAAATAAGTGGTTATGGTCCCTAAATTACACAAGCCTTAGAAACTCTCTAAGCTCTTCAACGGAGATCTAATTTAAGATCTAGGGTTTGTGTGATTTTGGAAGACCGAAACAAATTCATCTTCTTCTTAGCAAATAACTATGGATTCAGGTACGCTTCCGCTAATCTGTTTATCTATTTTATGATTTGTTCTCAATTAAATCAATATGGGTTACTCATTTGGGTTTAGGGTTTCAAGATTGGTTATTTTTCAAGTATATTGAAAACCTAACATTTTCAATCTTAAATATTCATATATTCGAAACTCATGTTAGTTCTTATTCTGCAATCTAATGATTATTCGTCAATTTTGTTTAATTGTTCATGTTTTTATGCGTACATTGTAAATTTGGTATGCATTATAATGTATCAATATTGGTTGGAATTTAGAGTTTGATTGTTAATAGCATAGAAGCGTGTATTTTAGTACCAGTATAAAGCATGGATACCACCAATAGGCATTAGCATTAGTGAGCAGTCCATAATTTTGTATTTTTGCATCATGACCAACTATGAAGTAAAGTTAGGACGATTAAGCAAAATGAAATTAATTAAGTCGGTTCTGATATAAAATACGTACAGTTCTTTGTATAAGTTTAGCATCCTTGTGTCGATAATTTTTTAATGTTAGATTGTAAATTTGGAATTTTGTGCCACTTCAGTATTTGACTTTATGAAAATTTGTGGTCAGCATAGCAAAGTTGAATTCTATGTTATACTGTGTTACTTTTTTAGTCTTGCATTATACTTACAACCATAATTGTATGACGGTTGCTGCTTGGCTTTATTTAGACAACACATTCTTTCAGTGAGGTGCATATGTATTTTAGCTTACCCTCAGTCATTGGCGGATTCAAGAAAAAAAATTAGTGGGGTCCATATTTAAACATAAAAGTAAAATTAAGTATGATAATAATCCAGAAAATATCATTTCGACACAAAATAGAAATATTTTACATTCTAAATTTGTTCCCTACCAGTTTTCATCTTTTGAAAATAATCTATTACAACTTCATTAGTAACATTGGCGAGTGCTTCTTTTTCTATAACTGAAATAAGGCAATCACTTAAAAATTCATCACCAATTTGGTTGTGCAAATCTGACTTCACAAGTTTCATTTTAAAAAAGCATCTCTCCGTTGTTCCAGTTGCAACCAGTAAAACCAATACAAGCTTTAGTAACCTATACACTAAAGGATAAGAAAGATTTTTTCTTGTTTGCACCATCACTCGAGCAAGATCATTAATACCATTCAAATGGGCAAATCTTTCATCTTCTTTCACATTATCAAAATAAATGATAAGCTCATACTCAATAACAGTCCTATCCATAGAACTAAAATCATCCGGATAAAATTCAACTAACCTCATTAGCTGTAATGAGTCAAATGAGCCATGTGGGCCCAAAGCAGCCATACGAATGAACAACTTAAAGTTCATCTCATTAAAATAACCATTAAACTCTGCAATTTGCATATCCATGACAATATTGAAACAATCAAAAGAGTAATAATATTCATATGTGATTCTTGTTTTTTGTCGTTGATTTTTTGGATTAATGTAAGGCATCGTCATGTCTAACTTTTCAATGTCATGCTTGTCACAAAAAGAAAAGATCTTCTTTAAAAGAGGATCCCATCCATCAAGTCTAAACTTCTGCAGTTGTCACTTTGTTGATTTCACAATGACATAACATTTAAGATATCTTGATCTTTTCTTTGTAAAGCTTTTGTAAGAGATTCAATAAGCCCAAAGATGCACAACATCAAGTGTAAATAAAAAAACAAAATCAAAAGATGTGCAACATCAAGTGCAAATAGAAAATAATATCAAAGATGTGAAATATATTTTAAGGCCATTTTGTAACGACCTGAACTTCCCTGTGAAGGAAAGCCCGGGTTGCCTTGAGGACAAGCCACATCGGGACACAAACAGAAGAACATTTCATTGCTTATTACAACAATTTCATCAGAATACAAGAATATACATAGTATGAATAAATATTACACATCAGAAAAATATTAGAGATTTAAATTACAATACATAGCAGCGAAAAATAATACAAAACACAACTGAAAGTAATACACGGCTACAGAGATTTTCGTTCCAGCTATAAACCAGGATCATGTGAATATAAATCTGCAAAACCAAAACTACTAGCTGCCCGCGTAGAAAATAGGGGCACCCAGAGTTTAGGTTAAAACAATAAACTCCAGGTCAGTCATGTGACTGATGTGAGAACCAAAACAGTTATTTAAAACTTTACTTCAAAATCAGATATATCAAGGGACCATGCCGTATAACACGGAATGGGTTTCCTCCCAAGAATACCAGTGCATATAACAAAACAGCGAAATGCTTTTTGGAAAAATGAAGCTATTATAAGACCTAGGTCCTATCACACAATGCAACGCAAGCTGGGGGACAGGGTTTTCCCTTATAATAGCCAAACAAGCTTGGTACGTTAAAAACAAATCATTTGATACTATTATAAGTGCATAGTGTATAAAACAACTTCAAATATAAATGTATCAATCCTAGACGGCATGGGTACCATATATCATGTCGCCAATACTAGGCTCTACAATCAAAACCGCAAACGTCACGTATTGGAAGTTGGATTTCCATCTGTGAACCAAGGCAAGGGATCGTCCTTACCGCTTTGAGACAATCTAGACCATGTCTCAGGAACAGCCGCAACAGCCCCATGGATCGTCAGGGCCGGTCCACCCGATGTGGATTATAATGCCTGAACACTGCGTTTCCCCACCCTATGGGGCGTAAATGAGCCAAATGACTCCATCGGTCCCAGATCGACCGATATAACCGAGACGCCTCGCTATCCATCATCCACATAAGTAAAATGCCCGGGCGTGTAAAAACCAAAAACACCACTCCTAGCTAGAAGGAAACGCATGCCCTCCCTGATGTCCTCTCCCATTTCTGGTTCACACCGGGGTGTGAGGCTCGCGAATCAACGCTACACAAAGCTAGGCTGTATTAAAGCCGGGCTTTGATCATTAACTACAAGACTCTGCATTTCAACAGAAGCCTTGATCATTTGCATCTCAGGATGCCGCACAGGCAATTCATGCCATGCGACTGATATCTATCGATATATAACCTCTGAGCTCGTACGTCTCAGAGAAGGGCATTAAACAAGAGAATAAATTCTCCGCCTCCAAACAGATATATATTTAATAGAAATCAATCAACACAGAATAAAATCCAATGTCGGACACCCATTTATTTACAAGTCCGTTCTAGGTCTGAACGAAACCGGAGGAACCTTATTCCTCGCATATCCATCGATCTCTAAGTACGTCTGGATGATCACCAACCGATTCCCTCCTCTTGGGTGTACAGCCCAATCAAGATCATCATTAATTATCCAAACGATGTGAAGACCTCCGGTCTTCAACCACCGTCTTCATCGTCGACTTCTCGTCGATTCAGTTATTCAGAATGGGTATAAACCCGGCCTTTCCAAATAACTCGCGTATATAATTAACAAGTGTTATAAAACACAACATACGCCTCATTCCAATCCAGAATATTCCTTTATTCAAATATTCTTATATTTTGGGAAAGGTTCCCATTAATTTTATCAAAGATAAATTCTTTAAAATTTAGTCTTTAATCTTCTTTTGAATATCAATTCAAACTAAATTATGGTTTATCCAAACTAACGAACCTTACCGAAGTAATCATTCGTTTTAATTTCCCAACCCAACCTATTCATCCCATGAAGTAAAACTGGTAATACTTCATATCTAACACCATGGTGTTATCAGTGAATTCAATTACCATTTCACGTTCAAATCTAATTAAAGACTTAACTATCGCTTGGAGTAAAACTGGTGATACTCCATTCTCGATCATCTCTTGAATTTGATAATTTTAGTTATCAAATTCACCTTTCAATCTATTTAAAGATTCATTAAAACTCTAATTCAGTTTTAATTTCCAAGAATCATTACTTAATGATTATTCAAATCCAGGAAATAAATCCTATCTTTAACTGGGTTAAAGAACTAATGTCATTTAAAACATAATTCACGATAAACCCAAAATCACATTCCATTAACAATGGAATCTTCACGGAAAACAGATCAATATATATAATCGATATGAACTCCCATATCCGACTAATAATATAAATGGAATAACGGCAAAGCCTTTTAAATTCCATATATATTAACAGTCTTCCTCAACAGAAGTTCACTTCGATCATTACCAAGTCGAATTCCATTCCATTCCAATTTATTTTATTAAATTGGAAAACTTTACTTTGGAAAATCTCCTTTAAATCTTAACAAAAAGATTTATAAATTCCAAATCCCATTTCATTGTGTATCGGGTTAAAGAACGAATGTCGTTAAAACACAGTTCACAACAAACCCAATTCACATCCCATTAATTATCGGGTTAAAGAACAAGTGTTATTTAAATCACCATTCACGATAAACCCAAAAATCAATTCCAATTCAATTCCAATTCAATTCCAATTAAATATTATTTAATTGGTATACTTCATTAAATCTAAATAAAAAGATTTAATCTTTTTCTCAACTGGGTTTAAGAACAATGTTAATGAAGACACCATTCACGACAAACCCAAGTTCCATTTGATATTAAATACAAGGCTCTGAATAGAAAATATATTGGCTTATATCAATATCAAATTCTACGACCAACAAATACCGTATTGGAAAAAACGATATAAATATATCTTTCAAATTTCAATAACTATACCTGTATAATCACAAAATCCAACATCGAAATACTCCGAAGACAATTTTGAATCAAATCCATTCCAATTTATATATTGGAAATTCTGGTTATTTTTAAAACCATTTTAAATCCAATTTATTTATTTTTAAAAATAAATGGATATAATTCTAGTTCAAAAACTAGTTCATTTCGATAAAAATCTATTTTTATCTTTCCAAATATGGAGTTTTTCATTCCAAGTCTTCCCAAATCATTTCTTATGATTTTACACAAATTATTGCTATTTTTAATAATTTTATCAAGGCCCGTACAGTCGATTTCCATCAACGGCCATCGAACTGCACTTACAGTGACCTTTTCCAAATTTGATTTGGACATAATTCCAAATCCAACCGTTAGATTTCAAATATTCGTTAGAAAGCTCTTTTCAATACGAACCCAACGGTTCCGGTTTTACGAGAATCTGACGGTCGGATCTCCCGTAATGTTCGTTCAAAGTCAATGGTCGAAATTCGCGAACTGCCGCAGCGCGGCGCGTTATATTCAGGCCATTGTGTATATATATATATATTATATATAATATATTATATATATAATATATTATATATTTCATCGATTCCCTTTTAAAACGTCTTTTATAAATCGTTTTAAATTCATTTTCAAAACGATTTCAACTTCCATCTCAAATTCAAATCAAAATTGAATTTTCCAATATAAATTTGTTTTTAAATTCATTTCAAACCGATTTCAATTCAAATCGATATCAGTTCAATTTCAATCCGTTTTAAATTCAATTCAAAACGATTTCGATTCTATTTCAATTTAATTCGAATTTCAAATTCAATTTCAATTTAATTCGACATTTAATTCTATTTCAATTTAATTCGAATTTCAAATTCAATTTCAATTTAATTCGACATTAAATTCTATTTCAATCTAATTCGAATTTCAATTCTATTTCAACTTCATATTCAATTTCAAATCAAAATTGAATATTCCATATCATCGACATAAAAATGATAATATTTTCAAAACAGTAGATTTTGAAATCAATTCCTTTTCGATATTCATTATAAAAATGAATAAAATCAATCTAAATATCGTTTATGTCAAAATGGTGTTACTCTAATCAACTCGACTTTATATATTTAAATATATTCGTGTCCATCCCAAATCGAACATCAAAATCATATTTTCATTCTTTTCTGAATATTATTTGAAAATATTCGTTATTTTAAAATAATCGTTATTTTAAAATATTCATTCTTTCTGAACTGGATTCAGACACAGTCAATTACCATATAATTTGATTATATGGATTTCAAACAACAAATGTGTATAAAAACAATGAAAACAGCAATCCATCATCTAGAGTGCATTCTACACTGTATAAGCATCAAATATAAATATTTAATGCTTATAACAGTCTGTCAATCTGTAATAACCCGGAAAATCTGGGCCAGTTTAAAAATTTTATTTTGGCAATTACAGCGAATTTTCTATATTTAAAATGAATTATTTTAAATAATATCGACGTAAAATTTATTTTGAATATAGAATCGACGTATATATTATATACGTCGTCGTTAGAATATAAATAATTATATATAATTATAAATAGAAATTGAAAATGGCGCGGTAGTTCGATAATTCGATTTCAAACTTCAATTGAATGTACCGGGTGCAAAACAAACCGGATTTTAGTGAAACCAAAAACATTAGGATCTAATGGATAATATCTTTCCAACGAAGTTGAGAAACTGAGATTTCACTTTATAAATGATGAGATATGTCCAGTTGAAAATTAGAAATAGTCGCTGTGGAATTTATATATATTTTAATATAATATATAGCCCTTAAAAATAGCCATTTTGCAAATGACCTCGGATTTCGACGAAACCAGTTTTGTTGGGTCCGTGATGTAAAGTAATTGCTAGGTTTTAAATTTCATAATTTTTCGAATCAATATGTGAGCGTGGCAAAGGAAAACGCGTTTGACCAGTTTCAGTTGATTTTAATCGACTGGAAATTGGCCATTTTTCCAACGGTCTCAGAATTCGACGAAACTAGTTTTGTTAGGACCGTATCGTCAATACGAAGCTAGAAAATATTTTTCTGCAATTTTTAGAGTTAGTATGTGACCCCGGTAATTTGAAAAGTACGTTTAAAATTCAATATAAGGATTTAAATGTAAATTCAAAAGGAAACTGATTGTAACGATCAAATCAGCTTGCGATACATATCCCATTGTGTTCGGAATGGGGGTGAAACGCTATGGACGACAGGCGGTGGACCTCATTTCGAGATCGTATGTAAAAGTCAACCCTGGTGCATAATTTAATAATTAAATAATAAAATAAAAAAAAAAAAAAAAAACAACCTTTTCCCTTTTCTTCTTCAATTGGCCCCCCCCGATCAGTTAATTATAAAACGAAATAAAAAAAAAAAAAAAGACAAAACCCTAAATACTCCGAAGCCGCCCTCCAGACTTCGAAGCCCAATCGCGCCGCCCCGACGCTCGAGACGCCGACGAAGAAGCCACCCCCCCCTCGAAGCAGCCCCTCCTGCCACCACCGATCGAAGACACAAGCCGCGCGCCCCCCCTTGAAGCCCTCGAAGCCTCAGAACCACCGACGCCGCCTGTGTGGAAGACCCCAACGCCAGTGACCTGCTCCGACGCCGCCTCTGACCCCTCTGAACCGACCACTCGACAGCGCCATCCCGGTAAGTTTTTTTTTTTTATTTATTGATTTTTATTTACTGTTGAAACTGCATTTTAAAAAAAAAGATGAATACTGCATTTTTTTAAAAAAAAAAAAAAAAAAGATGAATACTGCATTTTTTAAAAAGGGATGAAAACTGATTTGATTTTAAAACTGGTTTGTTTTTCTTAGATTTAAAAACTGGGTTTTTAAGATGAAAAAGAATGTTAAAACAGAATTTTTTTTAAAAAGAAAATAAAACTGAATTTTTATTTTAAGTTATAAAAACTGTTTTTTTTATATAAAGTTTTAAAACTGTTTTTTTTATGAAAGAGTTTTAAAAACAGAAATTTAAAAGAAAATAAAAACTGATTTTTCAAAAGGATTAAAACTGATTAGAAAAAAAAAGATTTGATTTTTAGTTAAAGAAAAATATGATTTTTATATTTTCAAAGTATTAAAAATATAATCTTTACTATATAGAAATATTAAAAATAGGATTTTTATATTTTTAAAGTATTAAAGATATAATCTTTATAGGATAGAGAATATAAAGATATCATCTTTGTGTATGTAACGAAATAAAAATCTGATTTTTATTTTATATACGTTGAGATAAAGTGGTAATTTTTATAAAGGCGAAATCTTTATGTGGAAAATAGCGTGATAAAAATATAATTTTTATCTATTTGACATAGCGATAGAAAAGTCAATTTTTATATATTGAACTTCGATAGAAAAATAGAATTTTTTTTATATATTGAACTTCGATAGAAAAATAGAATTTTTATATATTGAACTTCGATAGAAAAATAGAATTTTTATATATTGAACTTCGATAGAAAAATAGAATTTTTATATATTGAACTTCGAACTAAAAAATATGATTTTTATATATTGAACTTCGAACTAAAAAATAGAATTTTTATATATTGAACTTCGAACTAAAAATAGAATTTTTGTATATTGAACTTCGATAGAAAAATTCGATTTTTATATATTGAATAGCGAGGTAAAAATTCGATTTTTATATATGTAGTGGCTACGGACGACGAAGCTGACGAAGATGCGAAAACAATGAAGATTTCTATCAAAGAAGAGTCAAGATGTTTGGATAGCTATAAGTGAGAACTTCTCACCTTTCAATTTAATTTTTCTAGTTATATATATACTAGGATGCAGACGGTGCTTAGTAGCACCCGACACCCGTCCACATACCATGGACTTGTTTGTTTGGATGTTTGGTGATTGATTGAGATATTGGTTTGAATGTGGTTTGTGGTGTGAAAAATCGAATCGATAAATTGATTAGGATTAGACGTGCGCCGTTATAAGGCGAAGGAGTAAGGCTAGGTTAGACCCTTACTCCAAATTTTGTGGAATTGAATGGTTTGATTGATGTGTGAATGGCGTGGGCCTTCACTAGACCGGGGATAAGGCTGGACCTTGTCCCGTTTCTAGTATCGTGCCGTTATGCCGCCGAAATTTTCTAAAATATGTTAGAAAAATAAAAATATCATTTTATTTAAAGAATAAACTGAATAGATATTCATATGTTAAAATAAAATGTTTTATCGTTAAAAATATAATTTTTAACGTGAAGTGAATAAAATAAAATATTCATTTACAAACCGGACGGTTTGTTTATGCACACTGATTTGACTGACATGGATTGGGTCGATAAATTTTACACATCGCCCAACTGCACGAATAAAATCTATGTTTGATTGTTTGAAACCCTACACGGGTGTTGGGATGAAATTTAAAGTTCACTCATCCTGACTGATTAAATATGTCGATCGATTGATTGACAGGCTGTTATAAGCGTTAGATATCTATATTTGATGCTTATACAGTGTAGTGCACTTTGGTTGATGGTTGATTATTTTCAATGCTATTAAATACATGTGTTGTATGAAAATCCATATAATTAACGTTATATGGTGATTGATTGGGCCTCATTCCAATTTGAAAAATAAAGAATATATAAAATAAAGGTTCATGTGTTGACTATACTCATCCGTTGGGAATAGCCATGTGTTGAACGAATTATTTTTATAATAAAATTTACATCTTTATCAATATAAAATAAAGGTTCATGTGTTGACTATACTCATCCGTTGGGAATAGCCATGTGTTGAACGAATTATTTTTATAATAAAATTTACATCTTTATCAATATAAAATAAAGGTTCATGTGTTGACGGTACTCATTCGTTGAGATTAGTCATGTGTTGAACGAAATAATTTAACAAAAATAGTCACACATTGACGGTACTCATTCGTTGAGATTAGTCGTGTGTTGACAAAAAGAAATATTTGAAACAGAATATATAAAGCCGTGTTGAATAGTGATGCGCCATTTTGACGCGAACGATATTTATATCGATTTTAACGATTTCGAAATGAATTGAATATATAACGATTTCGAAATGAATTGAATATATAACGATTTCGATTTGAATTGAATATAAAACGATTTCGATTTGAATGGAATAGAAAACCAATTTGATTTCAAATTGAATATATAATGAACTTGATTCAAATAGAAACCGAAACGAATTTAATTTGAATAGAAAATGAATTTGAATCGAATAGAAAATCAATTTGAATTGAATTGAATTGAATTGAATTGAGAAACGAATTCGAATTGAATTTAAAATGAAGTGAAATGAATTCAAATTAAATTGAAATTTGAATTGAATAGAAATGAATTTTAAAACGAATTTATAAAGAAGAATTCAATTTTGATTTGAATTGAAATAGAAGTTGACTTTGCTTTTGAAACGAATTCAAAACTAAATATATAATTCGTTTTAAATAGAAATCGACGAAATATATATTATATATATTATATATATAATATAATGGCCTGAAATAGAACGCGCCGCGCCGCGGCAGTTCGTAAATTTCGACCATTTATTTCAAACGGACATTACGGGAGATCCGACCGTCGGATTCTCCTAAAACCGGAACCGTTGGGTTCGTATCGAAAAGAGCTTTCTAACGAATATTAGAAATTCAAAATCTAACGGTTGGATTTGGAGATACGTCCAAATAAAATTCGAAAAAGGTCGCTGTAAGTGCAGTTCGATGGCCATTGTTGGAAATCGACTGTACAGGCCTTGATAAAATTATTAAAAATATCAATAATTTGTGTAAAATCATAAGAAATGATTTGGGAAGAATTGGGATGAAAAATTCCATATTTGAAAAGATAAAAATAGATTTTTATCAAAATGAACTAGTTTTGAACTAAATTTAAAACCAATTTATTTTTAAATAAATGAACAAGATTTAAAAAGGGGTTTTAAATAATCGAATTTCTAATATATTTGATTGAGTTTGAAATGGGTTTATCGTGAACTGTGTTTTAAATAACACCTAGTTCTTTAACCCAGTAAAAGGAGTTTTAACGAATCTGCAATTAGATTGAAATGTGAATTCGTAATCTAAATTACCAAATTTAGAAATGAGCGGGAATGGAGTATTACCAGTTTTGCTCCAAAGCGATAGTTAAATCTTTAATTAGATTTGAACGTGAAATGGTAATTAGTTTTACCGGTAACACAGGGGTGTTAGATATGGAGTATTACCAGTTTTGCTTCATGGGATGAATAGGTTGGGATTGGGAAATAAAATAAATAATTACTTCGTTGTGGTTCGCTAATCTCGACTAGTTGGAAAAACCATAATTTGGTTTTAAATAACATCCAAAGGAAGATTTCAGGATAAATTTTAAAGAATTTATCTTGGATAAAATTAATGGGAACCTTTCCCTGAGAATGTGGAATTTAGGAACTAGCTGTAGGTTGGCTAAGAAGAATGGTTTCCTGGGTATTGATCTGATGTTGGTTTCGGCCTTCGGGGTTAATGTTTGGGAAATTGTTCTCTTGCTGATTTGCGATTAGTGACTAATGAATTGGAATGAGGCGTATGTTGTGTTTGTGTAACATTTGTTTTAATATACGCGGGTTGTTCGGAAAGTCCGGGTTTACACCCATTCTGAATAACCGATTCGACGATATGTCGAAGATGAAGACGGTGGTTGAAGACCGGAAGTCTTCACATCGTAGGGATAATTACTGACGATCCTGATTGGGCTGTACACCCAAGAGGATGGAAATAGTTGGTGGTTGTCCAGACGTACTTGGAGATGGATGGATATGCGAGGAAAGTGCCTCCGGTTTCGTTCAGACCCAGAACGGACTTGTAAATGGATTGTGTGTCTGACATTGGATTTTATTCTGTGTTGATTGATTTCTATTAAATATACATCTGTTTGGCGGCGGAGAATTTATTCTTTTGCTTAACGCCCTTCTCTGAGACGTACGAGCTCAGAGGTTGTATATCGATGGACATCAGTCGCATGGCATGAATTGCCTGTGTGGCATACGGAGATGCAATGATCAAGGCTTCCGTTGAAAAGCAAAGTCTTGTGGTTGATGATCAAAGCACAGCCTACGTGGCAGCTTTGTGTATAGCGTGTATTCGCGAGCCTCACACCTCGGTATGAGTTAAAAACGGGATACGGACCGCTGGGAGAGCGCACGTTTCTTTCTAGCTTTGGTGGTGTCAGTGACTTACCAGCCCTGACATATATATACTTTTCACCTTTGTGGTTGTTGGAATGAGGCGCCTCGATTATAGGTCTGTAAGGACCGGGAAACGTGTGTTCAGGCATAATTAATCCTCTAACGTAAGTGAGGACCGGCCCAGCCGCATCCAGGGGTTACCCAGTGTGCGTAATCCCGGGGACATTTGCTAGAGTGTCTCGAACGCGGAGAGGAGCTTGCCCCTTGCCTCGACTCATGACGGAAATCCAATTTCCAATACGTGTATTTCGGCTTTATTTGTAGAGCCTAGTATGGCGACATAGTAGCATGGGATACTATGCCGTCTATGATTTATATTTATGATTGAAATGTTTTGACACTATACACTTATTATAGTATCAAATGATTTGTTTTAAGCGTACCAAGCATGTTTGGCTATTATAAGGGAAAACCCTATCCCCCGGCTTGCGTTGCATTGTATGATAGGACCTGGGTCTTATAATAGCTTCATTTTTCGAAAAAGCATTGCGTTGTTTATTCTATGCACTGGTATTCTTGGGAGGAAACCCGTTCCGTGTTTTACGGCGTGGTCCCTTGAATTACTTTCTTTTAAAAGCAAAGTTTTAAATAACTGTTTTAGTTCTCACACCAGTCACATGACTGACCTGGAGTTTATTGTTTTAACCTAAACTCTGGGTGCCCCTATTTTCCGCACGGGCAGCTAGTAGTTTTGGTTTTGCAGATTTATATTCACAGGATCCTGGTTTACAGCTGGAATGATATCCGGAAAGCTCTGTATCCGTATATCACCTTCAGTTGTGCTTTATATTATTTTCCGCTGCTATGTAATTTATTGTAATCTTTGATATTTATCGAATGTAATTTATTCATTTATACTCTGTATATTCTTGTATCTGATGGAATTGTTGTAATAGCAATGAAATGTTCTTCTGTTTGTGTTCTGATTTGTCCTGTTCTCAACAGTCAGGGGTTTCGAACGGTCTAGATCGGTTTAACGACTGATTCAGATCGAGCGAAATTCCAGGCCGTCACATTTGGTATCAGAGCTTTGGTTTACAGAGCTCGAGAACAAGACACCTTAGAACCATATGAAAGAATTCATCAGATATTGGATTAGTAATATCCAATTAGAATGACTCGTTAGAGATAGGATCAGTAGTATCCTAGAACGAGTGTGAAGAGTATATTTTTCAAATGAAAACAATTTTGTTTGAAATTTAAACCATTTTAAACGTATTTGATTATTTATTTATTTATTTTGGATATGGACAATCGAGTATATAAAGGTTTTTGTATATACGCGTCATGAACGTATATTCGAAGTTTTAATATACTGGGTAGATATAGAATCACATTCTAGTCGCCCGGATATGATTCTGATGATTGACTAGTCGTCATTAGTATTCATGTTCGAGTAACGAAGGTGTGATATCGATATATTTCCATTAGACTGGTGTGAGAACCAAAACTTATTTAATTAGAACACATTGTTGTGAATTGGCATCAAAAACATGATTTTTTGTATATGTATCAAAATTATGAATTTGAAAATTCTAATCCACTAATTGATTGATGTTTGAGTTGCTTGTTTAATTGTTTGCTAATTTTAACCATTTATGCCTAATTGTATCGAATATTGAATTATATTGAAATTGGTCGCATTTGCTTGCATGTATATATACTTATATTGAACAGGTCATAGCAAAGAGGCTAGAGCCAGAGAATAAAATTTGTTTGCCCGACAAATAGGTACATGTTTATTACATAATTTCCTGTTTTGTTTGGGTGATGATGATTTTGTGAGCCTATTGGCTAGCCGCTTGGCTTTTTCTTTTTCTTTTTGAGATCTGAAGGACCGGGGAAGCTATTTGAAATTCCCCGATGCTCCCATTGCAGGGGAGGTTATGGCGAAATTTTTCAAAAATTTAGGGTGTTAGCCAAATTTTTGAAATTTTGGAAATTCTCAGAAACTAAAGAGTTGGAGAATGGAAGCCAGATCGAACGTAGAATTGAATAATCAAACCACTTTCGACTTTGTTCCTTTTCGGGGACGAAAAGTTTTAAGTGGGGGAGATTGTAATAACCCGGAAAATCTGGGCCAGTTTAAAATTTTTATTTTGGCAATTACAGCGAATTTTCTATATTTAAAATGAATTATTTTAAATAATATCGACGTAAAATTTATTTTGAATATAGAATCGACGTATATATTATATACGTCGTCGTTAGAATATAAATAATTATATATAATTATAAATAGAAATTGAAAATGGCGCGGTAGTTCGATAATTCGATTTCAAACTTCAATTGAATGTACCGGGTGCAAAACAAACCGGATTTTAGTGAAACCAAAAACATTAGGATCTAATGGATAATATCTTTCCAACGAAGTTGAGAAACTGAGATTTCACTTTATAAATGATGAGATATGTCCAGTTGAAAATTAGAAATAGTCGCTGTGGAATTTATATATATTTTAATATAATATATAGCCCTTAAAAATAGCCATTTTGCAAATGACCTCGGATTTCGACGAAACCAGTTTTGTTGGGTCCGTGATGTAAAGTAATTGCTAGGTTTTAAATTTCATAATTTTTCGAATCAATATGTGAGCGTGGCAAAGGAAAACGCGTTTGACCAGTTTCAGTTGATTTTAATCGACTGGAAATTGGCCATTTTTCCAACGGTCTCAGAATTCGACGAAACTAGTTTTGTTAGGACCGTATCGTCAATACGAAGCTAGAAAATATTTTTCTGCAATTTTTAGAGTTAGTATGTGACCCCGGTAATTTGAAAAGTACGTTTAAAATTCAATATAAGGATTTAAATGTAAATTCAAAAGGAAACTGATTGTAACGATCAAATCAGCTTGCGATACATATCCCATTGTGTTCGGAATGGGGGTGAAACGCTATGGACGACAGGCGGTGGACCTCATTTCGAGATCGTATGTAAAAGTCAACCCTGGTGCATAATTTAATAATTAAATAATAAAATAAAATAAAAAAAAAAAAAAAAAACTACCTTTCCCCCTTTTCTTCTTCAATTGGCCCCCCCCGATCAGTTAATTATAAAACGAAAAAAAAAAAAAAAAAAAGACAAAACCCTAAATACTCCGAAGCCGCCCTCCAGACTTCGAAGCCCAATCGCGCCGCCCCGACGCTCGAGACGCCGACGAAGAAGCCACCCCCCCCCCCTCGAAGCAGCCCCTCCTGCCACCACCGATCGAAGACACAAGCCGCGCGCCCCCCCTTGAAGCCCTCGAAGCCTCAGAACCACCGACGCCGCCTGTGTGGAAGACCCCAACGCCAGTGACCTGCTCCGACGCCGCCTCTGACCCCTCTGAACCGACCACTCGACAGCGCCATCCCGGTAAGTTTTTTTTTTTTATTTATTGATTTTTATTTACTGTTGAAACTGCATTTTAAAAAAAAAGATGAATACTGCATTTTTTAAAAAAAAAAAAAAAAAAAAGATGAATACTGCATTTTTTAAAAAGGGATGAAAACTGATTTGATTTTAAAACTGGTTTGTTTTTCTTAGATTTAAAAACTGGGTTTTTAAGATGAAAAAGAATGTTAAAACAGAATTTTTTTTAAAAAGAAAATAAAACTGAATTTTTATTTTAAGTTATAAAAACTGTTTTTTTTATATAAAGTTTTAAAACTGTTTTTTTTATGAAAGAGTTTTAAAAACAGAAATTTAAAAGAAAATAAAAACTGATTTTTCAAAAGGATTAAAACTGATTAGAAAAAAAAAGATTTGATTTTTAGTTAAAGAAAAATATGATTTTTATATTTTCAAAGTATTAAAAATATAATCTTTACTATATAGAAATATTAAAAATAGGATTTTTATATTTTTAAAGTATTAAAGATATAATCTTTATAGGATAGAGAATATAAAGATATCATCTTTGTGTATGTAACGAAATAAAAATCTGATTTTTATTTTATATACGTTGAGATAAAGTGGTAATTTTTATAAAGGCGAAATCTTTATGTGGAAAATAGCGTGATAAAAATATAATTTTTATCTATTTGACATAGCGATAGAAAAGTCAATTTTTATATATTGAACTTCGATAGAAAAATAGAATTTTTTTTATATATTGAACTTCGATAGAAAAATAGAATTTTTATATATTGAACTTCGATAGAAAAATAGAATTTTTATATATTGAACTTCGATAGAAAAATAGAATTTTTATATATTGAACTTCGAACTAAAAAATATGATTTTTATATATTGAACTTCGAACTAAAAAATAGAATTTTTATATATTGAACTTCGAACTAAAAATAGAATTTTTGTATATTGAACTTCGATAGAAAAATTCGATTTTTATATATTGAATAGCGAGGTAAAAATTCGATTTTTATATATGTAGTGGCTACGGACGACGAAGCTGACGAAGATGCGAAAACAATGAAGATTTCTATCAAAGAAGAGTCAAGATGTTTGGATAGCTATAAGTGAGAACTTCTCACCTTTCAATTTAATTTTTCTAGTTATATATATACTAGGATGCAGACGGTGCTTAGTAGCACCCGACACCCGTCCACATACCATGGACTTGTTTGTTTGGATGTTTGGTGATTGATTGAGATATTGGTTTGAATGTGGTTTGTGGTGTGAAAAATCGAATCGATAAATTGATTAGGATTAGACGTGCGCCGTTATAAGGCGAAGGAGTAAGGCTAGGTTAGACCCTTACTCCAAATTTTGTGGAATTGAATGGTTTGATTGATGTGTGAATGGCGTGGGCCTTCACTAGACCGGGGATAAGGCTGGACCTTGTCCCGTTTCTAGTATCGTGCCGTTATGCCGCCGAAATTTTCTAAAATATGTTAGAAAAATAAAAATATCATTTTATTTAAAGAATAAACTGAATAGATATTCATATGTTAAAATAAAATGTTTTATCGTTAAAAATATAATTTTTAACGTGAAGTGAATAAAATAAAATATTCATTTACAAACCGGACGGTTTGTTTATGCACACTGATTTGACTGACATGGATTGGGTCGATAAATTTTACACATCGCCCAACTGCACGAATAAAATCTATGTTTGATTGTTTGAAACCCTACACGGGTGTTGGGATGAAATTTAAAGTTCACTCATCCTGACTGATTAAATATGTCGATCGATTGATTGACAGGCTGTTATAAGCGTTAGATATCTATATTTGATGCTTATACAGTGTAGTGCACTTTGGTTGATGGTTGATTATTTTCAATGCTATTAAATACATGTGTTGTATGAAAATCCATATAATTAACGTTATATGGTGATTGATTGGGCCTCATTCCAATTTGAAAAATAAAGAATATATAAAATAAAGGTTCATGTGTTGACTATACTCATCCGTTGGGAATAGCCATGTGTTGAACGAATTATTTTTATAATAAAATTTACATCTTTATCAATATAAAATAAAGGTTCATGTGTTGACTATACTCATCCGTTGGGAATAGCCATGTGTTGAACGAATTATTTTTATAATAAAATTTACATCTTTATCAATATAAAATAAAGGTTCATGTGTTGACGGTACTCATTCGTTGAGATTAGTCATGTGTTGAACGAAATAATTTAACAAAAATAGTCACACATTGACGGTACTCATTCGTTGAGATTAGTCGTGTGTTGACAAAAAGAAATATTTGAAACAGAATATATAAAGCCGTGTTGAATAGTGATGCGCCATTTTGACGCGAACGATATTTATATCGATTTTAACGATTTCGAAATGAATTGAATATATAACGATTTCGAAATGAATTGAATATATAACGATTTCGATTTGAATTGAATATAAAACGATTTCGATTTGAATGGAATAGAAAACCAATTTGATTTCAAATTGAATATATAATGAACTTGATTCAAATAGAAACCGAAACGAATTTAATTTGAATAGAAAATGAATTTGAATCGAATAGAAAATCAATTTGAATTGAATTGAATTGAATTGAATTGAGAAACGAATTCGAATTGAATTTAAAATGAAGTGAAATGAATTCAAATTAAATTGAAATTTGAATTGAATAGAAATGAATTTTAAAACGAATTTATAAAGAAGAATTCAATTTTGATTTGAATTGAAATAGAAGTTGACTTTGCTTTTGAAACGAATTCAAAACTAAATATATAATTCGTTTTAAATAGAAATCGACGAAATATATATTATATATATTATATATATAATATAATGGCCTGAAATAGAACGCGCCGCGCCGCGGCAGTTCGTAAATTTCGACCATTTATTTCAAACGGACATTACGGGAGATCCGACCGTCGGATTCTCCTAAAACCGGAACCGTTGGGTTCGTATCGAAAAGAGCTTTCTAACGAATATTAGAAATTCAAAATCTAACGGTTGGATTTGGAGATACGTCCAAATAAAATTCGAAAAAGGTCGCTGTAAGTGCAGTTCGATGGCCATTGTTGGAAATCGACTGTACAGGCCTTGATAAAATTATTAAAAATATCAATAATTTGTGTAAAATCATAAGAAATGATTTGGGAAGAATTGGGATGAAAAATTCCATATTTGAAAAGATAAAAATAAATTTTTATCAAAATGAACTAGTTTTGAACTAAATTTAAAACCAATTTATTTTTAAATAAATGAACAAGATTTAAAAAGGGGTTTTAAATAATCGAATTTCTAATATATTTGATTGAGTTTGAAATGGGTTTATCGTGAACTGTGTTTTAAATAACACCTAGTTCTTTAACCCAGTAAAAGGAGTTTTAACGAATCTGCAATTAGATTGAAATGTGAATTCGTAATCTAAATTACCAAATTTAGAAATGAGCGGGAATGGAGTATTACCAGTTTTGCTCCAAAGCGATAGTTAAATCTTTAATTAGATTTGAACGTGAAATGGTAATTAGTTTTACCGGTAACACAGGGGTGTTAGATATGGAGTATTACCAGTTTTGCTTCATGGGATGAATAGGTTGGGATTGGGAAATAAAATAAATAATTACTTCGTTGTGGTTCGCTAATCTCGACTAGTTGGAAAAACCATAATTTGGTTTTAAATAACATCCAAAGGAAGATTTCAGGATAAATTTTAAAGAATTTATCTTGGATAAAATTAATGGGAACCTTTCCCTGAGAATGTGGAATTTAGGAACTAGCTGTAGGTTGGCTAAGAAGAATGGTTTCCTGGGTATTGATCTGATGTTGGTTTCGGCCTTCGGGGTTAATGTTTGGGAAATTGTTCTCTTGCTGATTTGCGATTAGTGACTAATGAATTGGAATGAGGCGTATGTTGTGTTTGTGTAACATTTGTTTTAATATACGCGGGTTGTTCGGAAAGTCCGGGTTTACACCCATTCTGAATAACCGATTCGACGATATGTCGAAGATGAAGACGGTGGTTGAAGACCGGAAGTCTTCACATCGTAGGGATAATTACTGACGATCCTGATTGGGCTGTACACCCAAGAGGATGGAAATAGTTGGTGGTTGTCCAGACGTACTTGGAGATGGATGGATATGCGAGGAAAGTGCCTCCGGTTTCGTTCAGACCCAGAACGGACTTGTAAATGGATTGTGTGTCTGACATTGGATTTTATTCTGTGTTGATTGATTTCTATTAAATATACATCTGTTTGGCGGCGGAGAATTTATTCTTTTGCTTAACGCCCTTCTCTGAGACGTACGAGCTCAGAGGTTGTATATCGATGGACATCAGTCGCATGGCATGAATTGCCTGTGTGGCATACGGAGATGCAATGATCAAGGCTTCCGTTGAAAAGCAAAGTCTTGTGGTTGATGATCAAAGCACAGCCTACGTGGCAGCTTTGTGTATAGCGTGTATTCGCGAGCCTCACACCTCGGTATGAGTTAAAAACGGGATACGGACCGCTGGGAGAGCGCACGTTTCTTTCTAGCTTTGGTGGTGTCAGTGACTTACCAGCCCTGACATATATATACTTTTCACCTTTGTGGTTGTTGGAATGAGGCGCCTCGATTATAGGTCTGTAAGGACCGGGAAACGTGTGTTCAGGCATAATTAATCCTCTAACGTAAGTGAGGACCGGCCCAGCCGCATCCAGGGGTTACCCAGTGTGCGTAATCCCGGGGACATTTGCTAGAGTGTCTCGAACGCGGAGAGGAGCTTGCCCCTTGCCTCGACTCATGACGGAAATCCAATTTCCAATACGTGTATTTCGGCTTTATTTGTAGAGCCTAGTATGGCGACATAGTAGCATGGGATACTATGCCGTCTATGATTTATATTTATGATTGAAATGTTTTGACACTATACACTTATTATAGTATCAAATGATTTGTTTTAAGCGTACCAAGCATGTTTGGCTATTATAAGGGAAAACCCTATCCCCCGGCTTGCGTTGCATTGTATGATAGGACCTGGGTCTTATAATAGCTTCATTTTTCGAAAAAGCATTGCGTTGTTTATTCTATGCACTGGTATTCTTGGGAGGAAACCCGTTCCGTGTTTTACGGCGTGGTCCCTTGAATTACTTTCTTTTAAAAGCAAAGTTTTAAATAACTGTTTTAGTTCTCACACCAGTCACATGACTGACCTGGAGTTTATTGTTTTAACCTAAACTCTGGGTGCCCCTATTTTCCGCACGGGCAGCTAGTAGTTTTGGTTTTGCAGATTTATATTCACAGGATCCTGGTTTACAGCTGGAATGATATCCGGAAAGCTCTGTATCCGTATATCACCTTCAGTTGTGCTTTATATTATTTTCCGCTGCTATGTAATTTATTGTAATCTTTGATATTTATCGAATGTAATTTATTCATTTATACTCTGTATATTCTTGTATCTGATGGAATTGTTGTAATAGCAATGAAATGTTCTTCTGTTTGTGTTCTGATTTGTCCTGTTCTCAACAGTCAGGGGTTTCGAACGGTCTAGATCGGTTTAACGACTGATTCAGATCGAGCGAAATTCCAGGCCGTCACACAATCAATCGATCGACATATAGCTAATTACTGGGATTAGTTTATGTCATATATCATCCCAATACCTGTGTGGGGTTTCAATCAACAAATAATGAATTTTATTTATGCAGTTGGGCGATGTGTAAAATTTATCGTCCCAATCAATATCAGTCAAATGTGTGTACATAAATAAATCGTTCGATCTGTTTATAAATATTTATTTTATATACATGTTAAAAATTATATTTTTTACTATAAAATATTTTAATCCATTCTACATCACACAATCAACTTTCACAACACATCAATCAAACAAACAAGTCATCCATGGTCTGTGGACGATGGGTGTCGGATGCTGCTAAGCACCGTCTGCATCCTAGTATATATTTCAACTAGAAAGTAAATTAAAAGTGAGGAGTTCTCACCTTTGGGTTCCACTCCGCCATTCTTTATTTCTGAAATTCAGAACAGTCTGGATTTGCCCGCAATTTCAACGCAGTCTTCTCTACGCTGTTCATAATAAAAATTATATTTTTATTGCTTCATTCTAATAAATAAAAATCATATTTTTATTTCTACTTCATATATTTTTATGATGCTTCTTTCTATATAAAAATTATATTTTTATATATCTACTTCTTATATAAAGATCGAATTTTTATTTCGACGCTATAAAAATCACATTTTTATTTCAACATATATATAATAAAAATCAGATTTTTATTTCGCTACATATATAAAAATTATATTTTTAGATTCTCTATTATATAAAAATTCTATTTTTAATCCGCTACTCATATAAAAATCGAATTTTTATTTCGCTACAACATATATAAAAATCATATTTTTTATATTCTCTATCTTATAAAAATCATATTTTTATAACTATACAAAAATCATATTTTTTTTATCTCTATAATATAAAAATCATATTTTTATTATCTCTATAATATAAAAATCGTATTTTTATTATCTCTATAATATAAAAATCATATTTTTATTTCGTTAATTGGAAAACCTCACTTTTAAAACTAGGTTATTTGCATTTTAAAAGAAACCGATATTTTTATTCCTATAACAATGGTATATTATTTTCACAAAAACAATGTCAATTTCATTTTTCTAAACAATGTTGATTTTTATAAACATCAGATTTAAAAACAATGTAATTTATTAAATGAATAAAATCACCTTTTTAATTCGATTTTCTAATGGAGGGGGCCCCAAGGCGGAGATGGCGGTCGTGGAGGGTCTGGTGGGATGGCAGGGCGTGGCGGTGGTCAGGTGCATCGGAGGTGGGATCCGATTGGAGCGGCGGTGGTTGTTTATGGGAACTGGGGGCGCTAGGACTTCGGGTCTGGTCTACTGAGAGAGGAGAGCGAGAGTAGGAGAGGTGGCGGCTCTGGCGTGGGCGGCGCCGGAGGCGCGGTGGCCCAGGTGGCCATGGCGGCGGCCATCCTCTCCCCCCCCCCCCCCCCGCAGTCGCGGTTTTCTTTCTTCCCTTTTTTTATTTTAAAAATCGATTTGATTTGAAGAACATGGGGGGTAGAACGGTATAAGGAGGAGAGAGGGAGGAGGTTTATTATTTTTATTTATTTTATAATTAATTACCCCAAAAAGCAACTTTTTATTTCGACCTCCAAACGAGACCCACCGACTATCGCCCATAACTAATTACCCCCATTCTGAACACAATGAGATATGTATCGTAAGCTGATTCAATCGTTTTGATCAGTTTCTGTCAAAATCAAAATATAAATCTATATATTGAATCAGAACGCACATTTCAATTTACTGGGCCTACATACGGACTCTAAAAATTCCCGAAAAATATTTTCTAGCTTCGTATTGACGATACGGTTCTAACAAAACTAATTTCGTCAAATTCCATGACCGTTTGAAAAATGGTCATTTTCCAGTTGATTAAATTTGACTAGAACTGACAAAACACGTTTTCCTTTGCCACACTCGCATATTGACTTCAAAAATTATGTACTTTGGAATCTAGCAATAACTTGACACCCTGGATCCAACAAAAGTGGTTTCGTCAAAAACAGATGTTGTTTGCAAAATTTCCAATTTAAGGGCCAAAATTCCACAGCGACTATTCTGAATTTTCATCTGGGCATAACTTTTCATCCCACTACGAAATTTCTATTTTTTGGATTCGTTGGAAAGATATTTTCGATTAGATTCGAATATTTTTGGTTTCGCTAAAATCCGATTTATTTTGAATCCTGTACATCCATTTGAAATTTGAAATCCAATTTTCAAACTACCGCGCCAATTTCAATTTCTTTTATAATTATAAATAAATATTTATATTCTAACGACGGTTCAAATAAATATATACGTTCTAATTCTATTCAAAACAAATTGCTCGTCGTTATTGTTTAAAATAAATCATTTTAAATATTCAAAATTCACTAAAATTGCCAAAATAAAATTTTTAAGTTGGTTCGGATTTTCCAGGTAATTACAATCTCCCCCACTTAAAATATTTTCGTCCCCGAAAAGGAACGAAGGCGGAAGTTGTTTTACAAACCAACTTAACTTTCATTATTTTCACGGCTTAAGTTTTTCAACTTTTCAGTTTCTAAGAACTTTTCAAATTTTTCAAAAATTTGGTCAACACCCTAAATTTTTGAAAATTTTCGCCATAACCTCCCCTACACGGGAGCACCGGGAAAATCCCGGAATTGCCATACAGGCCTCTCCAATCCAAAAAGAAACAGCCAAGCGGCTAGCCAATTAGCTCATAAAATCATCAAAAACCCGAAGAAATACAATAAACATGTACCTATTTGTTGGGAAAACAATTTTACTCCTCTGTTCTAGCCTCTTTGCAATGACATGTTCAATGGATACACATATATGTACACGCATGCATGCATGCAATTCCAAACAATTCCCAATACAATTCAATATTTGATCAATTTAGCTAAATGGTTCAAATTTTAATTAATCAACCAATAATCAAACAACACGATCAGCAATCAATTAGTTGATCAACGTTTCAAATTCATAATTTTGATATATAGTCAAAATCACATTTTTGATGCCAAATCACAACAATAGACCCTATATATTTTGGTTCTCACACCAGTCAATTGGAAATTATAGAAATCCCACTTCCGTCACTCGAAAATAAATACTGGTGATGGTATACTTCATCATCAGGACCATGTCCGGGAGACTAGAGTGTGATTCTATATCTACCTAGTATATTTGAGACTTCGTATACACGTGGATCAGACGTATATGTAAAATATTTATATAATCGATTGTCCAAATCAATATAAAAATAATACTCAAATACGATTAATTGATTTAAATTTCAAAACAAAACTTGCTTTAAATTTTATTTTAAAAACATCACTCTTCACACTCGTTCTAGGATACTACTAATCCCATCTCTAACGAGTCATTCTCATTGGATATTACTAATCCAATCTCTGATGAATTCTTTCGTTCGGTTCTAATATGTCTTGTTCTCGAGCTTTGTAAACCAAAGCTCTGATACTACCTGTAACGACCTGAACTTCACCGTGAAGGAAAGCCCGGTTTGCCTTGAGGACAAGCCACATCGGGACACAAACAGAAGAACATTTCATTGCTTATTACAACAATTTCACCAGAATACAAGAATATACATAGTATGAATAAATATTATACATCAGAAAAATATCAGAGATTTAAATTACAATACATAGCAAAGGAAAAATAATACAAAACACAACAGAAAGTAATACACGGATACAGAGCTTTCCGAGTATTGTTCCAGCTGTAAACCAGGATCCTGTGAATATAAATCTGCAAAACCAAAACTACTAGCTGCCCACGTAGAAAATAGGGGCACCAGAGTTTAGGTTAAAACAATAAACTCCAGGTCAGTCATGTGACTGGTGTGAGAACTAAAACAGTTATTTAAAACTTTACTTCAAAATCAGATATATCAAGGGACCACGCCGTATAACACGGAATGGGTTTCCTCCTAAGAGTACCAGTGCATATAACAAAATAACGCAATGCTTTTTGGAAAAATGAAGCTATTATAAGACCCAGGTCCTATCACACAATGCAATGCAAGCCGGGGGATAGGGTTTTCCCTTATAATTGCCAAACATGCTTGGTACGTTAAAGACAAATCATTTGATACTATTATAAGTGCATAGTGTATAAAACAACTTCAAATATAAATGTATCAATCCTAGACGGCATGGGTACCATATATCATGTCACCAATACTAGGCTCTACAATTAAAACCGCAAACATCACGTATTGGAAGTTGGATTTCCATCTATGAACCAAGGTAAGGGATCGTACTTACCGCTTCGAGACAATCTAGCCCATGTCTCATGAACAGCCACAACGGCCCCATGGATCGTCAGGGTCGGTCCACCCGATGTGGATTATAATGCCTGAACACTGCGTTTCCCCGCCCTATGGGGCGTTAATGAGCTAAATGCCTCCATCGGTCCCTAATCGACCGATATAACCGAGGCGCCTCGCTATCCATCATCCACATAAGTAAAATGCCCGGGCGTGTAAAACCCAAAACACCACTCCTAGCTAGAAGGAAATGCATGCCCTCCCTGATGTCCTCTCCCGTTTCTGGTTCACACCAGGGTGTGAGGCTCGCGAACTAACGCTACATAAAGCTACGTTGTATTAAAGCCGTGCTTTGATCATCAACCACGCGACTCTGCTTTTCAACAGAAGCCTTGATCATTTGCATCTCAGCATGCCACACAGGCAATTCATGCCATGCGACTGATATCTATCGATATATAACCTCTGAGCTCGTACGTCTCAGAGAAGGGCACTAAGCAAGAGAATAAATTCTCCGCCGCCAAACAGATAAAGATTTAATAGAAATCAATCAACATAGAATAAAATCCAATGTCAGACACCCATCCATTTAAAGTCCGTTCTGGGTTTGAACGAAACCAGAGGAACCTTATTCCACGCATATCCATCGATCTCCAAGTACGTCTGGACGATCACCAACTGATTTCCTCCTCTTGTGTGTACAGCCCAATCAAGATCATCAGTAATTTTCCAAATGATGTGAAGACCTCCGGTCTTCAACCACCGTCTTCATCGTCGACTTCTCGTCGATTCAGTTATTCAGAATGGGTATAAACCCGGACTTTCCGAATAACTCGCGTATATAATAAACAAGTGTTATAAAACACAACTACGCCTTATTCCAATCCAGAATATTCCTTTATTCAAATATTCTTATATTTTGGGAAAGGTTCCCATTAATTTTATCAAAGATAAATTCTTTAAAATTTAATCTTTAATCTTCGTTTGAATATCAATTCAAACCAAATTATGGTTTATCCAAATAGTCGGGATTAACGAACCTTACCGAAGTAATCATTTGTTTTAATTTCCCAACCCCAACCTATTCATCCTATGAAGTAAAACTGGTAATACTTCATATCTAACACAACCGTGTTATCGGTAAATTCAATTACCATTTCACATTCAAATCTACTTAAAGATTTAACTATCGCTTGGAGCAAAACTGGTGATACTCCATTCTCGATCATCTCTTGAATTTGATAATTTTAGTTTTCAAAATTCACCCTTCAATCTTAAAACTTTAACTCAGTTTTAATTTCCAAGAATCATTACTTAATGATTATTCAAATCTAGGAAATAAATCCTATCTTTAACTGGGTTAAAGAACTAATGTCATTTAAAACATAGCTCACGATAAACCCAAAATCACATTCCATTAACAATGGAATCTTCACGGAAAACAGATCAATATATATAATCGATATGAACTCCCATATTCGATTAATAACATAAATGGAATAACGGCAAAGCCTTTTAAATTCCATATATATTAACAGTCTTCCTCAACAGAAGTTCACTTCGATCATTACCAAATCGAATTCTATTCCATTCCAATTTATTTTATTAAATTGGAAAACTTTACTTTGGAAAATCTCCTTTAAATCTTATCAAAAAGATTTATAAATTCCAAATCCCATTTCACTGTGAATCGGGTTAAAGAACGAATGTCGTTAAAACACAGTTCACAGCAAACCCAATTCACATCCCATTAATTATCGGGTTAAAGAACAAGTGTTATTTAAATCACCATTCACGATAAACCCAAAAATCAATTCCAATTCAATTCCAGTTAAATATTATTTAATTGGTATACTTCATTAAATCTAAATAAAAAGATTTAATATTTTTCTCAACTGGGTTTAAGAACAATGTTAATGAAGATACCATTCACGACAAACCCAAATTCCATTTGATATTAAATACAAGGCTCTGAATAGAAAATATATCGGCTTATATTCAATATCAAATTCTACGACCAAAAAATATCGTATTGGAAATAACAATATAAATATATCTTTCAAATTTCCATAACGATATCTGTATAATCACGAAATCCAACATCGAAATACTCCGAAGACAATTTCGATTCAAATCCATTCCAATTTATATATTGGAAATTCTGGTTAATTTTAAAACCATTTCAAATCCAATTTATTTATTTTTAAAAATAAATGGATTATAATTCTAGTTCAAAAACTAGTTCATTTCTATAAAAATCTATTTTTATCTTTTCAAATATGGAGTTTTTCATCTCAATTCTTCCCAAATCACTTATTATGATTTTACACAAATTATTGCTATTTTTAATAATTTTATCAAGGCCCGTACAGTCGATTTCCATCAACGGCCATCGAGCTGCACTTACAGCGACATTTCCCTAATTTGATTTGGACATAATTCCAAATCCAACCATTAGATTTCTAATTTCTAATATTCGTTAGAAAGCTCTTTTCGATACGAACCCAACGGTTCCGATTTTAGGAGAATCCGATGGTCGGATCTCCCGTTATGTCCGTTCGAAGTCAATGGTCGAAATTCGCGAACTGCCGCAGCGCGGCGCATTCTATTCAGGCCATTATATATATATATTTGAAAATTATATATATATATTATATATATTTCATCGATTCCCTTTTAAAACATATTTTATAAATCGTTTTAAATTCATTTTCAAAACGATTTCAACTTCCATCTCAAATTCAAATCAAAATTGAATTTTCCAATATAAATTTGTTTTAAATTCATTTCAAATCGATTTCAATTCAATTTCAATCCGTTTTAAATTCAATTCAAAATGATTTCAATTCTATTTAAATTTAGTTCGAATTTCAAATTCAATTTCAATTTAATTCGACATTAAATTCTATTTCAATTTAATTCGAATTTCAAATTCAATTTCAATTTAATTCGACATTAAATTCTATTTCAATTTAATTCAAATTTCAGTTCTATTTCAACTTCGTATTCAATTTCAAATCAAAATTGAATATTCTATATCATCGATATATAAATGATAATATTTTGAAAATAGTATATTTTGAACTCAATTCCTATTCGATATTCATTATAGAATAAATAAAATCGATCTAAATATCATTCACGTCAAAATGGCATTACTCTAATCAACTCGACTTTATATAATTAAATATATTCGTTTCCATCCCAAATCGGACATCAAAATCATATTTTGATTCTTTTCTGAATATTATTTAAAAATATTCGTTATTTTAAAATAATCGTTATTTTTGAATATTCATTCTTTCTGAACTGGAATCAGACACAGTCAATTACCATATAATTTAATTATATGGATTTCACACAACAAATGTGTATAACAACAATGAAAACAACAATCCATCATCCATAGTGCATTCTACACTATATAAGCATCAAATATAAATATTCAATGCTTATAACAGCCTGTCAATCAATCGATCGATATACAGCTAATTACTGGGATTAGTGTATGTCATATATCATCCCAATACCCGTGTGGGGTTTCAATCAACAAATAATGAATTTTATTTGTGCAGTTGGGGGATGTGTAAAATTTATCGTCCCAATCAGTATCAGTCAAATGTGTGTACATAAACAAATCGTCCAATCTATTTATAAATATTTATTTTAAATACACGTTAAAAAATTATATTTTTAACTATCAAATTTTTTTACTCCATTCTACATCACAATCTCAACTTTCACAACACATCAATCAAACAAACAAGTCATCCATGGTCTGTGGACGACGGGTGTCGGGTGCTGCTAAGCACAGTCTGCATCCTAGTATATATTTCAACTAGAAAATAAATTAAAAGTGAGGAGTTCTCACCTTTGGGTTCCACTCCGCCATTCTTTATTTCTGAAATTCAGAACAGTCTGGATTTGCCCGCAATTTCAACGCAGTCTTCTCTACGCTGTTCATAATAAAAATTATATTTTTATTGCTTCATTCCAATAAATAAAAATCAGATTTTTATTTCTACTTCATATATTTTTATGATGCTTCTTTCTATATAAAAATTATATTTTTATATATCTACTTCTTATATAAAGATCAAATTTGTATTTCGATGATATAAAAATCACATTTTTATTCAACATATATATAATAAAAATCAGATTTTTATTTCTCTACATATATAAAAATTATATTTTTATATTCTCTATAATATAAAAATTCTATTTTCAATCCGCTACTCATATAAAAATCGAATTTTTATTTCGCTACAACATATATAAAAATCATACTTTATATTCTCTATCTTATAAAAATCATATTTTTATAATCTCTACTATATAAAAATCATACTTTTATTATCTCTATAATATAAAAATCATATTTTTATTATCTCTATAATATGAACATCATATTTTTATTTCGTTAATTGGAAAACCTCACTTTTAAAACTAGGTTATTTACATTTTAAAAGAAACCGATATTTTTATTCCTATAACAATGGTGTATTATTTTCACAAAAACAATGTCAATTTTAGTTTTCTAAACAATGTAAATTTTTATAAACATCAGATTTAAAAACAATGTAATTTATAATAAATGAATAAAATCACCTTTTTAATTCGGTTTTCTGATGGGGGGGCCCACAGCGGAGATGGCGGTCGTGGAGGGTCTGGTGGGATGGCAGGGCGCGGTGGTGTCAGGTGCATCGGAGGTGGGATCTGATTGGAGCGGCGGTGGCTGTTTTTGGGAAATGGGGGCGCTAGGACTTCGGGTCTGGTCAACTGAGAAAGGAGAGCGAGAGTAGGAGGGGTTGCGGCTCTGGCGTGGGCGACGCTGGAGGCGCGGTGGCCCGGGTGGCCACGGCGGTGGCCATCCCCCCTCCCCCGTCACGGTTTTCTTTCTTCCCTTTTTTATTTTAAAAATCGATTTGATTTGAAGAACGTTGGGGGGGGGGGCTGAACCATATAAGGAGGAGAGAGGGAGGGGGTTTATTATTTTATTTATTTTATAATTAATTACCCCAAAAAGCAACTTTTTATTTCGACCTCCAAACGAGACCCACCGACTATCGTCCATAACTAATTACCCCATTCCGAACACAATGGGGTATGTATCGTAAGCTTATTCGATCGTTTCGATCAGTTTCTATCAAAATCAAAAATAAATCTATATATTGAATCTGGACGCACATTTCAATTTACTGGGCCCACATACGGACTCTAAAAATTCCCGAAAAATATTTTCTAGCTTCGTATTAATGATACGGTTCTAACAAAACTAATTTCGTCAAACTCCGAGACTATTTGAAAAATGGCCATTTTCCAGTCGATTAAATTTGACTAAAACTGACAAAACACATTTTCCTTTGCCACACTCACATATTGACTTCAAAAATTATGAATTTTGGAATCTAGCAATAACTTGACACCCTGGATCCAACAAAAGTGGTTTCGTCAAAAACAGAGGTCATTTGCAAAATTTCCATTTTTAAGGGCCAAAATTCCACAGCGACTAAACTGAATTTTCATCTAGGCATAACTTTTTATCCCCGCTATGAAATTTCAATTTTTCGGATTCGTTTGAATGATATTTTCGATTAGATTTTAATATTTTTTGTTTCGCTAAAATCCGGTTTATTTTGAATCATGTACATCCATTTGAAATTTGAAATTGAATTTTCATACTACCGTGCCATTTTCAATTCCTTTTATAATTATAAATAAATATTTATATTCTAATGAAGATTCAAATAAATATATACGTTCTAATTCTATTCAAAACAAATTGCTCATCGTTATTATTTAAAATAAATCATTTTAAATATTCAAAATTCACTAAAAATGCCAAAATAAATTTTTTAAATTGGTTCGGATTTTCCGGGTTATTACACATTTGCTTGACGTTGTTGCAAACACTTTTCACCCTCCGTTTCAACAAAGTTAAGAGCATCCATAACAATTGGATACAAGTCAACCGAACGCATAAGGGTTTTGTAATGGGAACTCCAATGTGTATCTCCAGCTCTTATTAGAGAAAACTCTCGATTCAACACACTTCTAGCTTCTCTTTCACCATGACCTATATTTTTTAATGATCCCTCTTTTTTTATTATCCCTAATCATATTATATTCGTTTACAAGAACCACCATATTTAAACCATTATCATGTCAAAGAAATCTCCGACAAAAAAGTGTTTTTTGTAATCGCCATAACAACTAATTGAAGTTGCTAAGCAAAAAAATGTACATAATATAACGAGTTATTTTCTCTCATGATTAAAGCTTTTAACCTATTAAACTTACCACGCATATTTCTTGCACCATCATAACCCTGCCCTCTAATCTATTTCAGACTCAAACCACATTCAGTAAATAAGCTATCAATAGCAGTTTTAAGATTAAAGAAGATGTCTCTTTTACATGAACAAGGCTGCCAATTCTCTCCTTAACCATTCCATGTGTATCATCAACATATCTTAAAACAACAACCAATTGTTTCTTTTTAATATATCAAAGACTCATCTACTACCAAAGCAAACATGTCATCACCAAATTCTATAAGAATAGATTTGAGTATTTCTTGTGCAAAACAATGATAAATATCTTTCTGGATGCTTAGGGACACCATTTGACTATTTCCAAGAGCATTTTTTAATGTAACCTTATGGACACTTTCATTTTGATTTTGGGAGTATTTTATCATTTCCAAAAAATGTCCTTTATGAAATGAGTTTTCTGGCTTATCTTGACCACGAAAAGATAATGCGCCATTCAACAAATATCCAGAAACATCAATCAAAGCATTTAATCAAATTCGATACTCATTCTTTGTAATATCACTTTGCTTATGTAATACAGCAATAGATTGGCCTTGTCTCATTAGATCAATACATTTCTTAACACAAGTATTATGTAAAACTACTAAATTCACCAACATGAATTTTAAGTCTATCCATTTTATTCCAACAACAAAAACCTTCCATTGTAAATGCATCACCTCCCCCTTTTAATCCAATATGATCGCTAAATAAGAAACAATATATACAAAAGAATTTATCGGCTTTCACACTATACTCCAACCAACCACCATATTGATTAAACCATGTAGTGTTAAAGCGTCTTGACTTGCCCACTACCATTGTATAAGGAAATTTTTGCCCACGTGGTTGACAAGGTCCTCTAACCAAGTATGTACATCTTATTTCATCTCTTTGATTAGGATGATAATCTGAAATTCTTTTTCTTTTACATGGATCAAAAGGGAGTTCTTTCAAGTCAATTAGTTCAGGCATTGAAGAACCAGAACAAGATTGAGAAACATATTTTATTCTAAAGAATTTTTCCATTTTATAACTACCAATGTAAAATAATCATTTCATGTCAATAGTTAATTAAATAAGGTTCTCCTAAAACCCAAAAGTGCCTTGTCAATTCAGAGTACGGTTTTAGGATTATATCAGAAAATTTTGATTGTATAGGAATAATATAAAAATTAGGGCACGCTGGCAACCAATTACATTTCTACCAAACTACACAGAGGCTACAGGAGTTGAGGTGAGCGCCGGACGACACGAAGGCAGAGAAAGCGGTGACGGCGGAGGCGCGGAGCTAGTCTGAATCTGATAGAGAGCTTAGATTTTTTTTGGGTGCGATTGAGAAGTTGGGTATTGACTTTAATTTGTAAGATGGAAGTGAAATTGGGTGCTGACTTTATATTGGAAGTGAAAGCATGACTTTAATTTTATATTTCCACAAAGTTCAGTGGGGTCCTGGGACCCCACTCAAGTACATTTACATCCACCCCTGCCCTCAGTGCATATTCATACGTCTTGTAGTGACAATGTGATTCCACTACCTGTAGAATTCCCAAAAAATCAAGGAAGAACTATTTGCAAATCTACAATCATGACATGTGCTGGCATCTTCAAAATTTACAAAGATTTTGGAACTGATTTACTGGATAAGATAATACCACAAACTTTAAATTAACTAGTGTTTTCTATCGCTTCATTATGTACTGCAAACTTTAACGGTGTTCGGTTTCAGTTTCCACAATTGCTTCTGAAGTCTTCTCAAGGTAAGGGTTTTGTATATAAAGTAACTTTCAGGGTTTCTAACAATGATAACATGGGTTTCTCCTTGCTTGTTGTTGCCAAAATTGCCAACTTACCTCAAGCACAAGAATCCTAGAATTAGAGCAGACTTCTTTGTGTTTTAGCAGAAGTGTATCTCAACATGTGAGTTATCTTCCTTTTTTTGGTAAGAACGATCGGTTTTTAAATGAACCTTAACACTGTTTATTATATCAAAATAATAAATACATGGAAGACAGGAGATAAACAACATGCGTATCTACTAGAAACGCTAATAAACGATCTTTCACGGAGGGAAGTAGGACAAGAAACTAATTGTCCTGAATTACAATTCTTAGCATGACTAACCCAAAACTATAGAAACAAGCAACTGGGAAAATAACAAAAGAAAACTAAAACGGAAACAATACCATTGTAGACTATACTCGAATACCATGACCTCAAAGCCAGCTCAGCGCAAAAATAACCTAGCTGCTAATCATTACTGAAGAAAAGGCCTTTCAGCAATTTGTTTTGCTTGCTTCTTGTGATTGGTTCCTAGTTGAGCATAGCAGAAGACAGCGGAGAAGCTGCGGTATCATCTGTAGAAATAGGAGAAGGAGCCTAGGCTTCGGGCGGAATGAGATAAGCATAAGGATTAAGCTGCTTTACTTTGCTCTTTATCTTCATTGAGGTTGAAGGAGGAGGCTTCGAGATTACTGTTTGTAGATTCTTTGTTCGGTGGATATTGAATTTCCAGAATTACTGTAATATAATTGATGAACTTAATCAAATAGATTTGAGATGATTGCAAAGTTTGTAGAAGAGAATTTTATTGAATGAATGACTGAATACTATGTACATAGTTGACACATACATGTATAGTTGCCTAAATAGACGTCATGGAAACAACGCTAATATTAGGCTTAACAGGCCCATTAATACAAACCCAATAACGCAATATAAAGTATCTTTAATAGAAGGAAGCGGCACCGATTCACTTTACATTCTTATTTTCCCCTTCAAACCCTGGGTTAGCTGAAACCCTAAATTTGATATTTCGAATGAATCGATACCTCCATCTTTATGTACATTAAGTATCTTTCTATGAAATATATCAAACTCGAGCCAGGCTTCTTGTAACGGCCCTGATTTTTCAGAACATTCTAAATTTCCGAAATATCTGTCCGCTCTAAAACTACTAATGAAAACTACCTACTTGCTACACACTATATTTGATACCGCTAAATGTGTAGGATACAATTTTTGATTAACAAACTATCATAGATCTTTTAATAAACTAGGTGTGCTATATTACAAGAAAACTTAAATAAGTAAATCTACCGTTGTGCACTCTTATGAGATAGACAACAATAACCACTCCTGCAAACTCAACAAACAAGTCAAATGCAGAATAATATAGTAAGAAGAAAAGATATATCAATAATCGATAAATATCAAACAACAAACAGAGAAGGGTTATGTTATTTAAGAGGCTGCATCACTACCATTTGTGAATGCCTACGTACCTTTATCTAATTGGGTACCCAATTAGATACAGGATCAACCCAACGTAGTTCTCCTATTCACAAATAGAGCTCATGGAGCCTGCAATGCACAAATAGTAATGTAGTTCCCAACTACCCTTTAGGCTTAATCTTCAAATTTAGATTTATCGAATCTAATCAGCTTTGTTATTTTCAAAATCCATTCTTTTGAAAATAAACCCTTTGATCTTAAAATCCCGATTTCATTTCAAATCCTAGAAATAATATATTCCTTTTATATCAAATCATACTTCACTTCGGGATTTAAAAACAAATTACTTATGAAAATCTCAAATATCTATAATATAAGCATATCAACACATATGCCACCAGATCCAAAGGTTTCTCCCCCCAGTGACAAGGCCACTGGGTACTAGCCACCTCCATAAATAAATAATACCATCTTTCCAACATTCCAGAGAAGACTACCTTCCAGGGTCTTCTAAACCCCATACCCAGTTTTAAGTCATGGGTTACCCGAATCTCGGTAACATAACAAACCATTTTGTATCCCAAAGTGATAAATCATTTCACAATAATAATCACATATATCTTCAAATCGTAATTTTGTCTTTCTAAATCATTTTAAACAACGGGATTTAAGCCATCGAGGTTCTCTTTATTTATAAAACATCTTTTTATAAACCATTTATTTCCTCCAGATCTTGAATCAAAATTCCCTAAGACTAATTATTCTTTTTTTCTAAAGAGATTCAGGGAGGAAGAAGAATGGCTGCGTCTAGACAGTCTCTCAGAAAATATGAGATTTAGGTAGCCTATTTAAAGGTGTTAAAGAAAGTGGATAAGATCTTGTATACGCAACGCTTAGTCAGCAACGAATGTGGTTTGAAAAACAGTCCAGATTCGCCGAATGAACCTGCCCATATCAAGGGTGGGTCGATCCAGCCCCCTTGGGTTGACCCACAGGTCGACCCAGGCATAGTTTCGGCCGACCCATATGGGTCCAGGTTCCCTCTTTACTTACCCGCTTCATTCGTTTGAATTTATGGAATTATTTAAATATTAGGTTTACGTATAAACTCCTTATATGTATACAAAACTTCAAATGCCCATTTTACATGTATATATACATGCGCAATTTTTATTTCATTTTCAAAATTCAAACAGCATTATACCGTCATTTAATTCTTACATATTTTCATTGATTTTAGGTTTATTTTGAATTTCTCTTTTGTGTGTGTGTGTATATATATATATATATATATATATATTTGCACATATATATGCATTTATTTACATATGCATGTATACATTTTTGTACTTCCTTATATGTATAATTTTCTTTATATGTGCGTTTATACATATTTTCCCCTTAGAACATGTATTATTTTAGTTGTTTCTCTCAAATAAAAATATGGCGCCAATGGGGATCGAACTTGCGCCACTCTCTTTGAAGTCAAATATTCTTACCAACTGGACTACATAGGCTTTTGTTAACAAGGCTAAAAATAATGTTGGTCGTTGTTCTTTTCTTATAACTCCTTTTCATGTTTGTTGTAATATTTCATTTAAAGATATCTATTTCATCTTAAATCCGTTTTCCGCAATCCATAGGTGTAAATAACCAGAAAATCACCACGGACGTAATGACGCCAATCTCGTGACCAAATTCTAGAAGCTCTTCAAATTATATTTTATTATTTAATTAAAAATGTGGGGTGTTACAATAAAGGAGGATCCCAAAAACCTCCAGGAGGCCTTATCCTCACCAGATGCCAATTTTTGGCTAAAGGTTATAAATGATGAGATGGATTCTTTGGAATCCAATAAGACTTGGCACTTAGTTGATTTACCACCTAGTTGTAAATCTATAGGTTGTAAATGAGTGCTTAAAAAGAAATTAAAACCTGATGGCATTGTCGATAAATATAAAGCACGTCTAGTAGCTAAAGGTTTTAAACAAAAAAATGTAGATTTCTTCGACACTTTTCCACTTGTAATAAGAATTACATCCATTCGGGTATTAATCTCACTTGCTTTTATTCATAATTTAGTAATACACCAAATGGATGTCAGAACTGCATTTTTAAACGATGAATTAGATGAAGAAATTTATATGGACTAGCTTGAAGGATTTGTAGTACATGGTCAAGAACATAAAGTATGCAAATTAGATAAATCATTATACGGTTTAAAACAAGAATCAAAACAATGGCATGAAAAAATTGGTAACTTAATCATTTCACATGGTTTTAAAATTAATGAAAGTGACAAATGCATTTATTACAAATCTGAGAATCACATTTGTACTATTATATGTCTTTATGTAGACGACCTACTGATTTTTGGGTCAAATTCTCATGCCATAAACAATGTTAAATCTTTGCTAAGTGCCATCTTTGATATGAAAGATGTAGGTGAGGAAAGTGTAATCCTTAGCATTAAAATTGCTAGGTCCGAAAACGTACTTTCTTCGGATTAATCCCACTATATTAAGAAGAGTATAAAGAAATACAATTACTTTGACCGTAAACCTCCATGCACACCATATGATCCTAGTGTGAAGCTATTTAAAAACACTGGTGAAGGTGTAAGACAATCTGACTATGCGAGCATCATTGGTAGCCTTCGGTATGCCACTGATTGTACTTGACCCGACATTGCCTATGTCATGGGATTATTGCGCAGGTTTACCAGTAGACCTAGTATAGAGCACTGACATGCTATTGAGAGGGTCATGAGATACCTAAAACGGTCAATGAATCTAGAATTACAATATGAAAATTTTCCAGCGCTACTTGAAGGATATTCCAATGCAGACTGGAATACTTTATCTGATGATTCAAAAGCGACCAGTGGCTATCTATTTAGCATTTCTGGAGGAGCTATTTCTAGGTAATCTAAGAAACAAACTATTTTTCCTCAGTCTACTATAGAGTCTGAGATGATAGCACTAGCCACAGCTAGCGAAGAAGCGGAGTACTTGAGAAATTTGTTAGCCGAGATTCCCTTATGGGAAAAATTGATACCAACTGTGTTAATCCATTGCGTTAGTACCATAGCTATTGCAAAAGTTAAAAACCGTTATTGTAACAGTAAGACACTACATATATGTCGTAAGCATAGTAATTTTTAAGAGCTATTGTCTTCAAGTACTGCCAGAGTGGATTACGTACGGAGTGGTGAAAATTTGGCAGATCCTTTTACGAAAGGACTATCTAGAGAGAAAGTCCTTAATGCTTCTAAAATAATGGGACTATTTCCCTTAGATTTTTGAGTCACGCACAATGGTAACTCAACCTAATGACTGGAGATCCCAAGAACTAGGTTCAATGGGTAACAAAAAATTGTGTATTGATAGTAGTTGAACATGCTATTTTTTGTATATTAAGAAGTATGTTTTCCTGAAGTGATTAGAGGATGAGTTAAAAAGAAACTCTTAATAAGATCTATACTCTATTTGGAGTGGAGTACCTACCTTCAGGAGTGCTCTTGATAGACTCACCTATGTGAATATGGAAATGTGGTCGTTTATTATGAAGTTTTGGGCAAAACCTCTACAACATTCACTAAACCGGGAAAGACGTGCATGTCCATTAATGCACGGGCTCATTTGATTGCACTATAGAAAAGGTTGTGTGTATCTGATGTCATGAGCATAGTTCAAGACCATGTGTCACTCTAGTAAAAATGAATCTTATCTACTATGCAAAGGTTCAAGTTGGAAGACACCTTTGCTTATGCACAATCTTCAATTCTTTTTAGAAACTGCTCGAAAAATATTTTTTAAAAATTCAAGTGGGGATTGTTGGAAATGTTTTATATACATAATGAATTTATTTAAAATTAGCTGTAGTTACCAAAAAATTATTATTGAGCAATTAGTGCAATAGAGTCGTCGAAAGTTATAATGGTTTTTTTTTTTGGCAAGGTTGACCGGTTTTCATAGTGTTCCATAACACTCTTTATTATTAAAAAAGTAAATATAAGATTAACAGATAACATGCACCAGACATGCCAAACACAAAATCCATAGTTCCCACGCAAGGGATACCAAATAAGATGTGACTAGATTCACTTACAAAATATGCAAATACACATACCCAAGGACAAATTTTCAAAATAAGCTTGTTTATAAAACTAATAGCAGGTTTAGGCTAGTTTTGAAACTATTTGCAGAAATAGGCTTGTTTTTTGCAATAGTTGTTCAAAAACAAGCCTATTTCTGCAAATAGTTTCAAAACTAGCCTAAATCTGCTATTAGTTTTAAAAACAAGCTTATTTTGAAAATTTGTCCTTTATATTTTTATAAGGGGTGCACTTCACAAGTTCGCCCGCGTGTATTTTTTTTAAAATAACTAGCCACCTCAGCGCTGAGGTGGACAAAACAAGCCTATTTCTGCAATTAGTTTTATAACTAGCCTAAATCCGCTATTAGTTTTAAGAACAAGGCTATTTTGAAAATTTGTCCCATACCCAACTAATGTTTCGAACAAGTTCCATGTGCAACAAAAGTGCCCACCCTGCATCTCATTGGCATCTAGCTGTTATCTAGTTGTTCTCTCGTCAGTTCTCTCTTTCTGCACGAGTGAGAGGTGTCTTCGTTGCTTCTTCTCCAGGAGGAGCTGCACTCTGTGCAATAGCCAACACTAAAGGCTGGGGATGGGCCTTATAAACCACTGGGGGAGCAATGTGAGCATATATGCCACACTTTCGTACAGCTGCACTATCACAATTGGGAGTTTTCTTGTTCACGAAACCAAATTTAAAAGGTTGGGGAGAGAGGGATTTTGCATTCTTATGCTCGAGAGAAGAAGGAGCTTGCTTCCCTTTGAAAATAGCAGGTTTCAATTTCATGAAATTGTTGTAGTTCTGCATCAGTTCCATCAAATCGTGTTTTTAGTGTATAAGTCTCTACTTACCTTACCACTGGACAATCAACTCTCAGTTTTTCGATGATGTCAGGAACTGTTTCGCTCGATGGTTTTCCTCTTAGCCTTACCCACCGAGTCAGCTTCAATATTAAAGTCATCGCGAAGAAAGCCATGTAGATGATCAGGGGATTCTAAATCTTCATTCACATTTTCAGAAGCAAACCGGTTTACTACAGAAACCTCCCCAACCAAACTAGTGTCACAGACTTGCTTACTGTTAGAGGGATCTTTGGAGCCATCCTGTGTGTTGTATTCACTACCACCCATAACTCTATTTGCTTCAAAATTCATTACATCCTCCAGTAGGGATTTCATAGGGTTATGGTTTACTTGAGGGATTGTACATTGTGTCTCGTTAACATCTAACTTAGCAACAGAGATGTTTGCGAACAAATCAAACAATTGTAAGATCCGTTCGGCTTTCCTAAACAACAAGGATTGTTGTAGAGGGTGTCGAACTCTAGGACCAAAAATATTTTAATTAATAAATCCAATCAAGTTATTCCAGGATTTTGATTGATTGAAAACACAGAAAATAACAGTAATTAAATGAAAAGAGAGATTTATATAATAAGAGAAAGCAATTAGGGGATAATGGCATAGATTGGATTCACGCTCATCAATAGCCAACAAATAAATATAGATCTAATTCATGTTTCTGTCACACACATGAATCAACGATAATTAGGTTCTTAGAAACAAATAAGTAAATAACGACAAGCATAGCCTATGCAAGAGCTGAGCTCTTAAACAACCATAGACTATCAGGATAGATTCACTAATTAATTTCTAAAAACCCTAAAATTAGATCTAAATTTGATAATTGTTAGATCGAACACGAATATACCCTGTGAAGGAGCATAGCTCTTAAACGACATAGGATATGAAGGTTCAGATCTAACCCTTGATTCAGATCCAGATCTACATGTATAAAGTCCTCATCTATTGGCTATGTGATTCATGTTGAATCATATCAATTAGCGTCATCACCCCCTAATCAAAGGGGATTAGCTAGACATAGCTAAAGAAGAAGAGAAAAAGAAAATAACAGACATAAATAAAATATAACTAAAACTAAATAGAAAAGGGGAAGAAGAATGATTTTATTCCAAGAAGAGAATTACAGAATAAAACCCAACGTGTTTTTACATGAATAAGCCACAAGGTATTTATAGTTGTATTGGACAAGGCTAAGAGGCTCATTACACAATGTGGGACAAAATCCCTTTTCGAAAATAACACATAAACCAAATAGCTAAATGTGAACGCAACATGAATGGAAGGCCTTGCAAATGAGCTAATGTGAACGCAACATGAATGGATTTGCAATTGGCATAGATTGGAACATCAAATGACATCAAATTCAATTGTTTTGAGCATGAATAGGAACTCCATAACATCTGTGACAAGCTATCTTCATGAAAAGACATTGAATCATTAAAATATGTGGCAGAAGGTGGTTGAACAACAACATTTCTTCAAGCTTTAATCTAGCTCTCAAAATCAACACTCTTCATACACCAATTATTCAAGCTTTTCAACAATTAAGTGCATTAATCCATTCATTAAAAATAATCTGAAAACACAACTATAAATACACAGTATCAATTATTTTAAATATAAAATAAGATAAATAAGCGGATCAAATATACACATTTATGTGTATATCAAATACCCCCACACTTATATTTTTATTCATCCTCGAATAAACTAAACTAAGATATGTCACACTTTCGTAGGAAACACGATTGCATTTAGCATATGCAACAAGCCATTAAACCTCTGGGTGTCCCCAGTAGGACGAGTGTTGTCTCGTGAGGGTTTTCAGCGGATACTACCCACAAAATCCAAAGCGTCTTATGTACGCGGATTAATCAAACAATATATTTAAGGTCTTTCACATTCCAAGGGCTTTACCTAACTCCAATAATAACGGTTCAATCCCAAATTGTCCATCCCATTGTTGGTGCAAAAATGAATAAAAAATTTCAAGCTGAATCGTAATTCCTTTATAACACTGTAATTGTCTTGAAGGTTAAGAGCGTGGTGTCAACCAAAGTTTTACATATCGATAATGTGCACCCCAATCATTTATTTAACTTTTTTTTTTTTGAATAATTTTGCACCAGTGTATCTGTAATGTATTGGATGTGAGTTATGCATAGATGAAGGAGAATTTTGTAAGTTCTAAAAATATTTTAGATAAGAGGGCAAGTGTATTAGTTGAACTTCAAGCTACAAAAGATAAAGTAATACTAAGGCACAAATGGACGTTTTGTTTCCTTTTATCTCCTCTACTACAATCCTTCCTTCCAAGTACGGTATGATGGATGTGGATGGAATGGAAATGAATGCTTTATAGTCAAGAATGACGAATGACTATTTTTATTCTTAGAGATTTTCTCTTTATTTCATTTTTCTTCTTTTTTTTTGCATGATGAATGGTGAGTGGAGATGGGAAGGTATGATACCGTACATTATTTCATTTGATTCCTCCTATACTAAACCAACACTTCACGAAAGGAAAGTTTTGTGCCCTAGTTACTCTACTTCTATAACCCTAATTCAATATACAAGTCTGGATTGATGTTATATAAAAAGCTTAAAGGAGTGATAAGGAAAGTTTTGTAAGATTGATAACCCATATAAAATAAATGTGGTATATGGTTATCCTGCCTTAAAACAAGTACGGAGTGGATAGTGTAATATTGGTATAAAAAGTGACATTTCTGAACCTTTAAAAATAAATCAGTACAAGGTTCTTAAGTATACCAATATAAGAAAAACTTGTCAAATCATGAATGTAATTCGACTAAAACTTGGGTTTGAATAATGTGGTGTATCGAAGAAGAACGCTACATTGAGTCATTTCTCCTTAATTGGGCCAAGTGGATTTTAGAACTTACGAATTTGAAAATTTGAATGAGAAAAAATATTGTGCATAAAAACGAACTCAGAAAATCCAACAAATGTAGGTGCAAAAATCATTATTATTTAATGCTTTTTTTTGAACATTTTTAACATGTATAACAAAGGTTGACACACTTACTCCAGAACACGACTAACGTCTGCACAGTCTCAAGCTAGCATCTTAAAAAGACACATTACAATTCAATGAATAAATAATTTTCATTCCCATCACCCAAAAATTCAACTTATCAAACAAGAACCAAGGTGTTATTTATGAATTTAAGTTAATCCTTGTTCAATGAATGACCTAGTTCATAACAATTGATTGCTGATGTAATGTAAATTCCCCCCCACACTTAAGTGTGACTGTGTCCTCACAGTCGTTAATCAAACATATCTTAGTGAAAGGGAAAACCAAATAAGAGAATATTTACATATGTACAAAAGAGGGTTAGTGCATCTTACCGAATGTAATGTGGCTCATGGAGGACCATGCGCTTTTCCTCTTGGTTGGGTATTGGTTCCAAGTAAGGTTCAAGGCGTTGACCATTGACCTTATAGGATGATCCATCGGTTGGATTCTCAATTTCTACCATACCATACGAAAAAATAGTCCGTACAATGTAAGGTCCTGTCCATCTTGATTTTAACTTACCCGGAAATAAATGCAATCTTGAGTCATATAACAAAACCTTTTGACCTGGCATGAAAGTTTTACGTAAAATGGATTTATCATGAAAAACTTTCGTCTTATCCTTGTAAATTCGTTCATTTTCATAGGCATCATTCCGAATTTCATCAAGTTCATTAAGTTGAAGCTTCCTATGTTCGCCTGCTTGCTCTAAATCAAGATTCAAAGTTTTTATTGCCCATAACGCCCTATGTTCTAGTTCAACTGGCAAGTGACATGGCTTACCAAAAATCAACCGATAAGGGGACATACCTAAGTTTGTTTTGAAAGTGATGCGGTAAGCCCAAAGAGCGTCGGTTAACTTTTGGGACCAATCTTTGCGATTTCGATTCATAGTTTTCTCAAGGATTTGCTTAATCTGCTTATTCGATACTTCAACCTGCCCACAAATTTGAGGATGGTAAGGAGTGGATAACTTGTGGGTTATCGAATACTTTCTCATGAGGGCTTCGAAAGAACGATTACAAAGTGTGTCCCGTTGTCGCTGATTATTGTGCGAGGTGTGCCAAACCTAGAAAAGATGTTTTCTTTCAAGAAGCGCACAACAACCTTGTTATCGTTTGTTTTGCACGGAACAACTTCGACCCATTTAGAAACATAATCGACAGCCAAGAGAATGTAAAGGTTCCCAAAAGAATTAGGGAAGGGTCCCATGAAGTCAATACCCCAAACATCAAAAATTTCGACCTCTAGAATGGGGTTTAGGGGCATCATATTCTGTTTAGAAATTTTCCCTAAAAATTGACATCGATCACAAGTTTTGCAAAATTCATACGCGTCTTTGAAAAGGTTGGGCCGGTAGAAACCCGATTGGAGAACCTTTTCGGTTGTCTTTTTGGGACCAAAGTGACCATCGCAGGCTTGGTCATGACAGAAAGAGAGGACACTGTGAGTTTCAGTGTCGGGAACACACCTTCGAATGATTTGATTGGGACAATACTTGAAAAGATAGGGGTCGTCCCAGAAAAAATGTTTCACTTGGGAAAATAATTTGTGTTTATCCTGCTTGGACCAAAAAGAAGGGGTTTGCTTGGTAACTAAGTAGTTGACAATGTCAGCGAACCAAGGATCAGTGGACAATGAAAAGAGCTGTTCATCCGGGAAGTTCTCATTGATCGGAAGAGTAGAAGACGGGGCGTTTGGAAGACGAGACAAGTGGTCTGCAATAACATTGTCAGATCCTTTTTTATCCTTAATGGTAAGGTCAAATTCTTGAAGTAGAAGGATCTATTGAATGAGACGAGCCTTAGCATCCTTTTTATAGAAAAGGTACCTAAGTGCGGAATGGTCGGTATGAACATTGATGCGTGAGCCAACTAAATAGGGTCTGAATTTTTCTAGAGCGAAAACGACTGCCAAAAGTTCCTTTTCAGTGGTCGTATAATTGATTTGAGCGTCGTTCAAAGTCTTACTCGCGTAGTAGATGACATGAAGAATCTTATCGATAAGTTGTCCTAAGACAGCGCCAACAGCGAAATTCGAGGCGTCACACATGATTTCAAAAGGCAACTTCCAATTAGGAGAGCAGATGATCGGGGCAGAGACAAGTTCATTTTTTAGATGCTCAAACGATGAAATGCAATCAGAATTGAAGTCGAAAGGAACATCCTTACTAAGAAGACTGGTCAAAGGTCGAGTGATTTTGCTAAAATCCTTTATAAAGCGATGATAGAAGCCAGCATGACCTAAAAAGGATCGGATATCTTAACGGATTTGGAAATGGGAAGATTCGAGATAACCTCAATTTTGGCTTTGTCTACTTCAATTCCTTTATTAGAGATGACGTGTCCTAAAACAATGCCATGTTTGACCATGAAGTGACACTTTTCCCAATTGAGCGTTAAATGTTTATCCTTGCAATGGTTAAGAACAAGATCCAGGTGATGTAAACACTCAGTGTAAGATTCCCCGAAGATGGAAAAATCATCCATGAACACTTCCAAAAATCGCTTGATCATATCAGAAAAAATGCTAATCATGCACCTCTGAAAGGTTGCAGGTGCATTACAGAGACCAAAAGGCATACGACGGTACGCAAATGTACCAAATGGACAAGTGAAAGTGGTCTTCTCTTGGTCCTCAAGAGCGATAGGGATTTGATTGTAGCCCGAGTACCCATCAAGGAAACAACTTGTGACCGGCTAGTTGTTCTAACATTTGATCGATAAATGGCAGAGGGAAATGATCCTTACGTGTTGCAACGTTAAGTTTCCTATAGTCAATGCAGACACACCAACCGGTCTGGGTGCGGGTTGGGATAAGCTCATTAGCTTCATTTTGGATCACTGTAATCCCAGATTTCTTAGGTACGACATGAATCGGACTAACCCATTGACTATCGTAAATTGGGTAGATGATTCCATTGTCAAGACATTTAATGATATCATCACGAACTACTTCTTTCATTATGGGGTTTAGTTGACGCTGGGGATCACGAGTGGGTTTGTCATCATCTATAAGGTGGATTCGATGTTGGACTATCGAAGGACTAATCCCCTTAATATCAGCCATGGACCAACCAATTGCTTCCTTCTTTTTCTTAAGGATGGGTAGGAGCAATTGTTCCTGCTCTAAAGTAAGGTCAGAAGCGATAATGATAGGAAAAGTTTCATTGTCTCCTAAGTAAGCGTACTTAAGATGACTGGGAAGCACTTTGAGTTCAGATTTTGGGGACGACTCAATTAAAGAAACTGGTTGAGGGACAGACTTAATTGTGAGTGGCTCGACAGGAATCGAATCAGAGACATTTTCGGGAATATCTTGAAACAAGGTTTCGTAATTCGATTCAATTTCATTATTCAGATGATCGAGCTTGGGTTCATTGTCATGGACTGAATGAATTTCATAAAACTGATCCACGTAAGAGTTAGGAGAGTTTTCGGTTCTAAAGATGTTTAGCTCGACGGTCATGTTACCGAAAGAAAGTTTCATAGACCCATTTCTACAGTTGATAAGCGCATTAGAGGTTGCTAAGAAGGGTCGTCCTAGAATCAAAGGGATCTGGTTTGCAGGATTGCTTACCTGTTGAGTTTCTATGACAATGAAATCAACTGGAAAGATGAATTCACCTATTTTGATCAATACATCCTCGATTTCGCCCACAGGTTTCTTAATTGAACGGTCAGCAAGCTGAAGGGTAACCTTGGTGGGTTTCAGTTCTCCTAGGCCTAATTGGCGATAGACGGAATATGGAAGCAAGTTAACACTTGCACCCAAGTCTAGCAGGCATCTATCGATTTTCTTGTCCCCAATAGTACATGATATTGTGGGGGCAGCCAGGATCTTTGTATTTCACTGGCATTGATTGGGACAAGACTTTGCTTAGAGTTGACGCCAGAAACACTTTATTAGGTACATGTGTATGATGTTTTTGAGTGCACAAATCTTTTAGAAATTTTGCGCACTGTGGAATTTGTTGTATAATATCTAAAAGATGAATGTTCACTTTAACTTGCTTAAATATTTTAAGGATCTTTTCTAGTTGATCCGTCTTTTTCCTAGGTCGGAGTCTACGAGGAGATGGAGCAGACAACTCAGTAGGCTGGCTACTTGAGTTTGAGGATGGTCCTTGTCAGAAATTGGCTCAATGTTTTGATCTGAGTTGGTCGAATTTTCGATAGGGTTTGGAAGATCGTCCAGTAAAGCATTTGGGTTGACCACATGGTTGTTAATCTTTTTGCCGGATCTAAGAGTCGTGACAGCATTCAATTGACTAACGTTTGAATCTTGAATGATGTGAATTTGGTTAGAGTTTGAATTTTTTCCTCTAGGTTTTGGATGGGTTGACTTGGAAATGTACCCTTTTCCCTTCCACTTAATCTAGCGTTAAGTTGAGACATTTGTTTTTGAAGTTCACTCATTTGTTGATTCGTGTTTTGCATGTATGATTGCAAGGAGTTATCTAACTTGTTTTGATTTTCAACACTTTGCTTAGTCATTTGTGCTAATAGGTTGCTCACCTCAGATAAATTCCCCTCAATCGTAGAAAGGCATTTTTCATATTGGGGTGCAACCGTTTGATTGTTGAAAGGCGCCTGGTTCGAAGTGTACTGATTTTGCCTAAGAGGAGGGTTCACAACATTGTTCGGAAATGCTCGATTCGAAGGTCTGTTCATCAGAGGGTTATTCGGACCATAAGAAAGATTTGGGTGGTTGTTGGGTCTGTTGAAAGCGTTTACTTGCTCAAGGGACTGGGGATAGTCATCAGCCATGTGATTAGTGTCAAGACATATGTGACACATAGCTTGGGAAATGTTATTAGACTGAGTGTGTGTTCTAACAACGTTCAGGATGGCATCAACAAGAATATTAGAAGAAGAAGAAGAGGATTCGACAGAATTACTACTGGATCGCGAATAGAGAGATTTTTCATTGGTTCGTTCCCATTGTTTCGATTTTTATGCTAATTCGTCCAGAAATTCCCAAGTTTCTACGTCGGTCTTTTTTAGAAAATTGCCCTGACACATGGACCCTAACATTTGCCTAGAACTATTATCAACTCCATCATATACAGTTTGACATAACGACCATGTTTCATAACCATGATGGGGACAACTTAACAGCAGTTCTTTAAATCTTTCGAAGTATTGCCAAAAAGATTCACCCCCTTTTTGGTGGAAATTGGTGATTTCATTTCTGACTCTAGCTGTTTTTTCTGGGGGGTAGAACTTTTTAAGGAAAACTGCTGTAAATTCATCCTATTTTTTAATCGAATTTGGGGGCAAGCTGCGAAACCATTTTTCTGCGAAGTCAGTTAGTGCGAATTGAATCAAATGAAGTTTAATACCATCCTCACATAACTGTTGTAATTTAAAGGTTGCACAAGCATATTCAAATTTCGTTAAGAAACTATATGGTTCATCATGAGAAATTTTTTTGAATTTGGGAAGGATGTTTATCTGACTCGATCAGATTTCAAAGTGATTACCCACAGGATTGGGTAATTGAATGCAAGAAGGGACAAAAACTCTATCGGGAAGGATTCTGTCCATCAGGGTACGAGGTGCGGGTTCGTTACCTATTTCTAAGGGTTATTCGGGAAAATTGGTTGTTAAAGAAGGGGAAGGTGGTTTGATTCGAACTAAACGATGAGATTCTTGGTCACGGGTCCAAGTTTGCATGCACTAGAAAGAAGAAGAAAAGAGTTTGTCAAGGAAATTTAGACAATGGAGGAGTTCGGAAAGAGGTGAGAAGGAAAAAAGTTTTGAAAATGGGAGTTTTTTTTTGTGGAAAAGTACGACCTACAGACTAGCGAGATTTAAAAGAAAAAGAAAAAAAGTTCATTTTTTTTATTTGTTTTTGTTTTTCAAATTTTTATTTGTTTTTGAGGAATTTTGAATTTTTTTTCACAAAACAATCACACACAGAAATTAGCTACAATGAAATTTTCTGTCCTTAATGGCTTCTAAGCCAAAATTATATAGTGACACGTTTATTACTTAGATCAAAAGATTTCTCAGCCAGTTAACGGTCAGGAGTTATCGGTGCACCAGGAATCACCCTAATAATGCAGCCGAAGGTTTAAGTACCTTCAGAGTAACAACCGATATAATATTTACGAATCACCGTAATATTTATAAACAGTTATTTCTCTGTCGTAGTCTAGACACCAAGAAATAATTCGTTTCATATAAATCAACTATCAAAATACAATTAAGCCCTATATGAGCCCGTGACTCCCTTAAGTCCAATATCTAACTATTATTATTAGTCATATTCTACGATGAAATGCAATTTGTGGGCTAAGGAAAGGGTGATGAAATCCCTCACCTTATGTGAATTGGGTATTGCCCTTAACAGAATGAATAAGGATGCAGAAATAATAATCACAGAAATTAAAAGATTTTACAAGCAAGTCGTTGCCCCTGTAGAAGATTTTTACAAGCAATGTCTATTTTTTTATTTTTTGCAGCAGCAGTCCCTGTAGAGTTTAGAAAAAATCTCACCTAGATCCGCAGTCCGTCCAGTGCAATTGAAAAGCGCTAGCGCGTTCACACCCCACTTGGTGTGCAACCGCTCAAACCCTGAATTATTCGTCGCTTCCTATTGTTGTAGCCTCCTATTCATTTCCATTGTACCTGTTTTCAATTTTTTTTTAATTGGATGAAATCAGGACAAAAGAAAATCAAACCAAAGAGTTCAAAATGCAAACAAGAAATTTCAGAATGGCCCAAGAAACTGTGTGAGCCCAAACACTGTATTTTTTGCCAATTCCTCCTATTAAAGTCCAGACCGACTTCCTCTACACAAAAATTGCGACTTCCAGATGATCTCAGATAAAATCGCAAACCAACCCTCAACCCGAAATACTATTTCTCGGAAAAAAAAGAAGAAAATCAATTAAATCAAATAAGAAATCATGTCTCCTCTTAAGTTTTGGAAATCGATTAGGTCAAGATTTAAACTTTGTTGGTTTCGGATCGGTGTAGGAAGGATGGGTGTTCAAAGCACGGAGGGTTGTGAATCGATATGGGTTTCTGAGTAGGATTTGAAACTTGCGAGTTTCAGTTGAGGGTAATTTCACCGATGGTGTATTTTTTTTTTATTTGGAGGTTGACTTTGGTTTTTGTGGTCTGGATGTGACGAGGGAAGCAGTTCAGTGGTTTGCGGTTTAGGTTTCCAGGGTTGAACTTCAACTTGGGTTTCGAATTCGATTTGGGAATTCTGAATTGCGATTCGATTTGTGAGGTTTTTTTTTTTGGGATTTGGCGATGGTTCTTGGAGGGATTGGCTTCCGATTTCAGAATTCGATTTGGAGATGGGTTGACTTTTGGCGTTCGATATTGGAAAGGGTTGTGAAAGCAAGGAGGCTGAAGGCGTTTGGTTGTTGTAGCCGGTTGTAGGAAAAGGGATATTGTGTGAACTGAGTGCTCACGGCGATTGTTGCATGAGAGGCTGAAAGAACGATGGTAAAGTGGACTGGCGGTGTAGCGATTGCAGAACTATGAGGGGGTATGGAGGGTGGTATTTGAAAAAGGTGATGACAGAACTGGGTTTGGGTATTGAACATAAATAGGGGGTACGACACTGGATGTGATAGTGGTTTTTGATTGGGGTATGTTGAGGGTCAGGATCTTGTGGAAGTGGGAGTGAATGAAGGTGAAATAGTTGTAGATTGGCGGTTTTATGGTGGAAGGTGTATGGGTGGAATATGAATCCGGATTGTTGGAGTGGTGTTGCTACCTTATGGGGTTTTGCAGGCTGGTCAGAGGTTGGTAGTGAGAGTTGATTGTCTGAACGGATGATGGTTGAATGGTGGTATTGGTGTAAAACCAGGGTGTTTGCTATGATGGGAGGCGAGATAAGTTTTGTCGATGAAGGACTGAAGTTTGGACTGTATGGTTTTATGGTATTAATTGGAGATTGGTGGATTTAATGAACAGTTTGAAGGTGAAAATATGGGGATCGGAGGAGAGATGTCGTGGTTATGTAGAGAGAAAAATAACACACAGCAAGAAAAAGGAAGGAAATAAAAATTTGAAGAAGGATTTTTTTTAATTGTAAGAGTAGAGATATGAGAAATACGAAAGAAATTTGAAAGAAAACTATTGGAAAGAGATCACGAAAACTATTGGAAAGAAATTGAAAATTTGGACAACTATTTTTTTTCCTTATTTAGAAGATTACGGTATCATAGATCAAATAACAAATCAACTAACAAGATTTTTTTTAATCTATACTAGAAAACAAAAGCAAACAAAATAAATAATAAAAAAATATTTTTGTGTTTTTTTTATAATGGAAAAATAAGAAAATAAAAGAATTTTTTTTGTGTTGTTTTTTATATGAAGGAAAACTAAAGAAAAAAAATTTATAACTCAAAGGATTTAAAAATAAAGATTATTTTGGTTCCCGGCAATGGCGCCAAAATTTGTTTGTAAACAAATCAAACAATTGTAAACAATTGTAAGATCCGTTCGGCTTTCCTAAACAACAAGGATTGTTGTAGAGTGTGTCGAACTCTAGGACCAAAAATATTTTAATTAATAAATCCAATCAAGTTATTCCAGGATTTTAATTGATTGAAAACACAGAAAATAACAGTAATTAAATGAAAAGAGAGATTTATATAATAAGAGAAAGCAATTAGGGGATAATGACATAGATTGGATTCACACTCATCAATAGCCAACAAATAAATATAGATTTAATTCATGTTTCTGTCACACACATGAATCAACGATAATTAGGTTCTTAGAAACAAATAAGTAAATAACGACAAGCATAGCCTATGCAGGAGCTGAGCTCTTAAACAACCATAGTCTATCAAGACAGATTCACTAATTAATTTCTAAAAACCCTAAAATTAGATCTAAATATGATAATTGTTAGATCGAACACGAATATACCCAGGGAAGGAGCATAGCTCTTAAACGACACAAGATATGAAGGTTCAGATCTAACCCTTGATTCAGATCCAGATCTACATGTATAAAGTCCTCATCTATTGGTCATGTGATTCATGTTGAATCATATCTATTAACGTCATCACCCCCTAATCAAAGGGGATTAGCTAGACATAGCTAAAGAAGAAGAGAAAAAGAAAATAACAGACATAAATAAAATACAATTAAAACTGTAACAAACCGAATTTTAATAACATGTTGAAACTAGAAATCAGGGTATAATTAATTTTTAAAATAAGAATCAAGGGAAATGAGTTACGCCATTGCGTTCGTCTCGAAATTTTACATGAAATAGAGTCCGAGTTTTCGAAAATCGGAGTCCGGATGAAGAAGTTATGGTCTGTAGAAGATTCAGCAGATTTTGGGCAGCACAGGACCAGGCAGGTCGACCTGGGGGTCGACCTGGGGGCCAGGTCGACCATGTGGTCGACCCTAGGGTCGACCTACCCCCCAAGTCGACCATGTGGTCGACCTCCCCCCCTTACAGGTCGACCTGGTTGGCCTGTTTTGACCCATAACTCATTTTTGAAGCCTGAGACGTGTTTTGATGGTCCGGATTGATTCTAGGGTTAATCTAAGGGCATAAACTAGTTGCTACACCTATAAAAACACCCTTAGACCTAACCTAATTCATAACAAATCATTCTTACACCTAAATGCTGCTGGAATCCCTCTTGATCATGGTCGCCGCCTCTAATAAATTTCCTAAGCTTTCATACATAATCCAATTCAAAGATTAAGGCTTCTACAATGATTCAAGACAATAAATCAACAACGTCACTGCAACATTCTACAACAAATTCAGTTCTAAATTCATTAGCCATGCTCTGTAAGTGCTAGTTACTTTTAGATTTAAATATTTAATTATAATATGGCCATGAAATAAAGTGGAATTGGATCTAAGTATGCTTATCGATTCAGATCTATTTCTGTTGAATCTTGAGTTTTGAGACTTGTCTATCTTTATTCTCATGCCAAGTTTATGATTTATTCAGCAGTTTTCTTGATTCATAATGATGTTATCATCAAGTTGTAATCTTTATGCCTATCATGATGATTTATGCTGTTTTCTTTCTGATCTTGTTCTTATTGCAACTTCTACCTCCCCCTATTTATTTTCTTTTGATGAACCTTGGTCAATTTCGGACCTAGGCCTAAACCGCGATTTGCGTACGATTGAATACGGGGGAATATTAGGATAATACCTATTTGGATATATGTGTTTGGTGGAATTGATGGCATAACATAAAAATTGGATATTTGGGTATTATTACCATTAATATGAAATTGAATATTTGGGTATTGTCATTATAATAGTAATTGCAAGAATGGGGATTGGCATATATAATTTGACATGGATCTTGATATATGTAATATGACATGGATCTTGATATATGTAATTTGGCTAGAACTCGTTATGGGTAAATTGGTATAAACATGTTATACATGTAATTTTGGGTATAAAACTGGATCTATGTAAATTGAGCATAGCTTTGTAAACATGTAAATCATGAATCTTGACATATGTAAAACGGCATGAAACTTGGTATATGTGTAAATTGGCATAAAATTGGCATACATGTAAAACGACATGAATTGAACATATGTAAATTTGGTATGAATTGGGCATATGTAAAACTGACATATAACCTAGAACTTGGGCATATGTTAATTATGTAAAATTTGGAGTAGAAACATAAATGATAATTTATGACTTGGAGAAAGTTTAATATGAACGCGCCTAAGTTGGTTTTTGGGTAGTTGGTATGTATTGGAAATAGGAGGCTATAACTTGGCATAACTTTATAGTGAATTATGATAATAATTTGGGAATACGTTTTGGGGCAAAAACGTGAATTATGAACTGGGAAAATGGGCCATAACATTAAATTGTTAGCACACTTACATATAAAGAACAAATACGTAAATTTAGAAAAATACGAAATGCTTAACCCAAGGTTGGATTGAGTTGTGATGTAAACCCGCCCGGACCCGCCCAGCTGTCCAGTAATCACAACAATACCTATCCAATGTGGGAGGTTAAGGCATTGAGCCCAATGAGGACCCGAGGTTAGACTGAGTTGCGGTGTAAACCTGCCCGGACGACTGGTTGTCCAGTAACCGCAACAATACCTGTCTAATGTGAGTGGTTGGTGCTTTAATGAATAAGTTAAAGCTAAGTCAGGATTGATAGGGTTAAGTAACTAAGAATGCTTAACCAAGCATAACATGTTAACCAGTGGGTGGGTGGGTTAAGTAATATGACTAGGCTAATGATACTTAACCAATTTGACACGATGACTTGATAGGGTTAAGTCAGGAACCGCTTGAATATACTTAACCAATTTGACATGATGATTTGGTAGGGTTAAATCATGAACTGCTTGAATATATTTAACCAATTTGACACAATGATTTGGTAGGGTCAAGTCAGGAACCGCTTGAATATACTTAACCAATTTGACACGATGATTTGGTAAGGTTAAGTCATGAACCGCTTGAATATACTTAACCAATTTGACACGATGATTTGGTAGGGTTAAGTCATGAACCGCTTGAATATACTTAACCAATTTGACAAGATGATTCGTTAGGGTTAAGTCACGAACCGCTTGAATATACTTAACCAATTTGACACGTTGATTTGGTAGGGTTAAGTCATGAACCGCTTGAATATACTTAACCAATTTGACACGATGATTCGTTAGGGTTAAGTCATGAACCGCTTGAATACACTTAACCAATTTGACACGATGATTCGTTAGGGTTAAGTCACGAACCACTTGAATATACTTAACCAATTCGACACGATGATTTGGTAGGGATAAGTCATGAACCGCTTGAACATACTTAACCAACTTGACACATGATTCGTAGGGCTAAGTCATGAACTTGAACGACAACACTTAGCCAATTTGACATGACACGTAGACGGGTTAAGTCACGAACTTGAATGACCACACTTAACCAACTTGACATGCTAGACTGATGGGGTTAAGTCTCATATTTAAATGACAACACTTAACCTGCTGGACGGAAACCCTAGTTACGCGGTCCTTTTCAGCAGTAACCCACTAGATGTATCATGGTACCCTGGAACTAGACAGGATGTGGCACGATTACTGGGCTGATTGTAAGCGACCAGAACGACGACTGAGTTGGTGCTCCATTGTAGGTTCAGGCGGACTATGACCGTGCACGTAGTCCGGAGTTGAAAAAGCAGGCATTGGGCACCAATAGGTTTACACTGTGCGTGCTTGATTCGTGTCGGTGGTTGGCACCCTAGGGCTTGATACACCCTATGGTGGACCTAGCACAAGTAACTACATTCGTGATAGGGCCGTATGACATAGACAAATGAACGAGATAAGACTTGTAGGGAGCCGATCGATTAGTAGATCATTTCGTGAGACCAAGTAATGGGTCATTTCATGACGTTGGGCAAGGGATCATTTTATAGTCAACACATGGCACGAGTTGGGATACTAGTACGGGTGGTGCAGAGCAAATAGATATCATAGAAATATTTTAACGGTGAAGCAAAGAAATCTTGCGATCTTGCGAAATTATACTTAGTTCATCTTGAATGGGAACCTCGCAATGTTATGCATAACAAAAGTCATATGATGTTATTCTTAGTTATCATGCCTGTAGATTATCTTGTCATCATGCTTATGTTTATTTTCAGTTTATTCATGTCATGCTATCTTTACCTATTTTTATGCTGAAAGTCACTAGGACTTACTCAGTCTTTATGACTGACCCGTTTCGTTTCGCCTCTTTTTCTTCCGTCCCCCCCCCCAGGTTCACAGGGTGGGAATACAGGTTAGTTCGGATCTTACCAAGCTCCAAGGCTCTTTCATGTACGGCTTGGATTTCTCTTGGCTATGGCATGCTTTGCTTTATTGGGGAATACTATAGTTTATTTTTATGCTTCTTTGTTTTTGAGCAAGACAGATATTTTAGCTATGTAATTGGGTATTGGAAGTTGATGTGCTTTTTTGTAAACAATTATATTTAATAAGATTTGAAGTACTTATACTTTGCTTTCCATTGTTTTTATATATGTCTATCTTGTAATATTTCTGTTCCAGTACCCATAATGCTCCATTGAAGTTAAGACATTCCCTTTGTGAGTGACCTTAACGGATGTGGGGTGTTACAAAAACTAAATAGAACAGGGGAAGAAGAATGATTTTATTCCAAGAAGAGAATTACAGAATAAAACACAATGTGTTTTTACATGAATAAGATACAAGGTATTTATAGTTGTATTGGCCAAGGCTAAGAGGCTCATTACACAATGTGGGACAAAATCCCTTTTCGAAAATAACACATAAACCAAATAGCTAAGTGTGAACGCAACATGAATGAGAGGCCTTGCAAATGAGCTAATGTGAATGCAACATGAATGGATTTGCAATTGGCATAGCTTGCGGGCATCAAATGACATCAAATTCAATTGTTTTGAGCATGAATAGGAACTCCATAACATCTGCGACAAGCTATCTTCATGAAAAGGCATTGAATCATTAAAATATGTGGCAGAAGGTAGTTGAACAGCAACATTTCATCAAGCTTTAATCTAGCTCTCAAAATCAACACTCTTCATACACCAATTCTTCAAGCTTTTCAACAATTAAGTGCATTAATCCATTCATCATAAATAATCTGAAAACACAACTATAAATACACAGTATCAATTATTTTAAATATAAAATAAGATAAATAAGCGGATCAAATATACACATTTATGTGTATATCAAGAGACAATCTTGTCACTTCCATTAACATGAACGGACATGTTGACATTACCTTCGGCACTCACGTTTGTCTCGCTACTCTCCCCCGTTTGAGTGTTACCTTTAGACAACCCGTCAAGAGCCCCAAACATATTAGAGGCATGCAAATTGACTTTATTTTTTTACCATTCTAACTTGCATAGCTTCCCGCATACAGGCATTGTTATTTGAAATTGCTAGCTTATGTTTGCCTTTTCTCCTATTAATCATGGTCCATTCTGACTTTTCATTACCTACGTTAACAGTATTCCTTCCAGCTTGATAGTGCTGGATAGCCGCGTTTGCAATTTTGCCTCTACCAAAAGCGACATTGCCTTCTTTCCTCACCTCATTAAACTTGTCAGGTGGAAGGCCACCTCCATTCATACTGCATTTGGAGACATCGTGGTCGAACACTTTGCTAGGGGAGCAAGCTTCGGGTTTCCAAATATAGTGAACTTTAACCATGTACTCAGATCCGTCAGGATGAAGCAGAGGAAACTCATAAGATAACTCACTGTTAGGTGAGATTTCAACCATACATTTCGCGTCTTCTAGACGGTCAAGTCTCTTAGTGGAAGAATCAAGGCACGTATACTTCCCCACACGAGTTGCGAGCCAAGAAATACTTGGCAGCGACCATTCGAAAGGTGGTATATTGGACAGTTTGATCCAGACTGGAACCTTTGTAATGCTATTCGCAGAAGGATTGAAGGTAACTGTCCAAGGTTTAATGACGAAAAGATTGCTGCGAATAATGATCTGCCTCGATTATTCTTTTCCGATCTTCACAATCAAAGAGTAAGAAAAAGAATATCTTTCCGTTCGATTTTATTTTTAAAGATCCAGTTGGATTCCAGAGCTTTTTTAAGTGATTTGTGACAACTGTGTAACATAGCGGTTTGTCAAGGAAGTAGCCGACGAGGTAATCTCCCCAAACTTCTTCACCCGCGGAGACAATATCTTTGGTTGGAACCAGCTGTTTACCTTTGAATTTCAAGGTAAAGGAAGGCGGCGTGAAAACACCTACGTTTCTTGGTTTTGCTGCGAAAAGCGTGGACCATCTTCGGGGAGAAGTAGGAGCAGAGGCTAGGCTTTAATGTAAGGGTCCAAGTAATGGTGGGATCTATATCGGAAGAGGGTAAGAAGGTTGCGGAGGAGGCAGATCTAGAAGTAAGGACGATGGGAAAGTTGAGGAGCCTGGATTGGGAGGCAATGAAGGGCGATGGGACATATTGAGGAGGAGGAGGTTGTTGAAAATTGGGGTTGGTGTTGGGATTAACGAGAGGGATGGTACGGAGCTGAGAGGTCGGTTTTGATTTGCTCGAGAGGAGCGGACTTTTGTCTGCCATTTTACATGTAAATATATTTATGGGCCATTGTTGTGATGGAACAGTCACACTAGCACAACGGCCATATATGTATGTGACCTTTTATGGAGCTTTTATAAAAAATAAATGTTATTAAAATATTGCTATGAATGATAATCAATTAAGATTTATTATCATTCATCTATTTTGAAACATATGCAATTTACATATTAAAATTTGCAACTTTTTGTACGTTTCTTTCATTTAGTATGGTATTAATAGCGATCCGATTATCCTCCCCCTAACCTAGCTAATGTTACTCTTTTCTTCTGTCTATATAAGGAATAGGATAGACAAAGCATCATACACAACAATCTTTTTTTCTTTGCTCTCTTTCTCAAAAACTCTCTTGTCTTCATTGATTTTTTATTACAATACAAAAGGGTAGTACACTTTTTTTAACTTGACTGCAAAATTAGGCTCAATTCGTTGTACAAGCGAATTGATGTTATAAAAGAGGTTGTTTTATCCTAGAGACTATGGCGAAGGGTACGAACTGCTTTGCACCATTGAGCAGATCGCCGAAACGTCTTCAAGAGAGCGACTTTGTACGTGACTCAGCCATTAGTTTTTCAATAGAATATGATATATTGAAAATTTCCGATGTTTTCGTTTTACCGAAACTTGTTACAATTATCTTTCTTGTACATAAATATTTACTCATGCATGTTATGTTTAGCTTTTTATTTACGAAAAATTTACCCTATATACTTTAGTAAGTTTTTGTTATAATAAAGATATTACATTTGAACTTGAAAAAATGATGACCATTTTCTTGTAATATGTTTTGAAAAATAATTTATATTTTACTCTTATATCTGTTCTTAGTGGTATTGATCGAAAAACAAATCATTATCGTAACCTCAATCATATGCAAGTATATAATAAATTTTGTTGATAAAAAGAAATTTCATATTCAACATGCTTATTATAATCCTATGAATATTTTCTTTATTATTATGCAGTTACAAGAACTAATAAGAAACGCCTTTTCTGCCTAGCACTATGAATGCTAACATGTACCCATCGTAAAATGTATAATGCATGTAGAATTTTTAATGTTGCAAACTGTACTGTGTATTTTTGCCATAAACTGCATTAGTGTTATACAAATAATGTTTGTCTATATACACATTCATGGACAATTTTTACCATTTATATTAGTGTACAATATAATTTTTACCATTTTCATATTATACCAATTTTTGTCATCATACAAATAAAGGTGGAATGTTTTGCATAAATTATGAATTAATGTTTTAAGATATTTAGATTTATGCATTTTTCGTTGAACTTAGTTTGTACATGATATTTTAATAGAATCTCGTTTTCATTTTCAAAGATGCCGACTAAATTAGAAATGATATTTGTGTACTTCATTTGAATACAAGATTGTGTATTCTTGCTTCATTTCAATTTTTTTTAATAAGATACAATATTTAAATTCATTTAAACAAGTTTGAAATCAAATTTTTTAATGCTCTCTCAACAAAAAAGGCATACACTATGACGACCGTAGACATGAAATAGGTTAATTACATATCTAGACATTTATGTTTAAATTATTTCAATACAATGATAAACAAAGCATATGCTTAGCATGGATTTGCACCAATTTAAAAATAAAATTCATACTTTAATCCTAGTAAATGAATCTTTTAACTTCATCGTCTACGAAATCGTATAACCGAATGTAATGTTTTTCGAAAGCCCTGATATTATGTGTACTGTTATTGACACTCCAACTATTAGTAAGGTGGGGCCCTTTTTTAAAAACACTCAACTCCTTGAAAAATTGTTAAGCTGCTACACAAACATATTATTTCACACTATTCAATATTCACGGATTGCCCTTTCAAACTTGATTAAAAAAAAACTTTTCCAGAAAGGAAACCGAATTAAAATAAGCAGTTCGTCACTACTGCACCAAATGTAACACATAATCAATTATATATGTATTCAACAGTGATATGTCAAAAATTAATAATCATTTCGGTGCATTGCCTCCATAATTATAAAATTGGGCATATTTATGTCAAAAAAAATAAAAATAAATAGTTCCATCTTATTCCTTCAAAAACGCTTATCCTATGAGGTTTTAAAAAATCGATACATGCGTATCCAAAAAAAAAAAACCGGCCCTTGCAGTATTTGTTAAGGTAAAATTACCTTTATTTGTTAAGAGGCTAAATGGATAATAAGATAAATTAACATAATTTTTTAAGGGACTACTTTCCTTATTGATACTTCCCTTAACAAAATTTGAAAAAAAAAACATATTTGGTCTCCCTTAACAATAAATGCCCAATAGCCCAATAGCTGAACTATACATTTTCTCTCTTTTTTCCATCTTCCAACGTTACAAAAGCGTAATAATCGGGCACCGACGCCATTGGATCAGTGTCACTTTTCGAAGAACCGTATTACGCTTGTTGTTTTTTTTTTAAATAGAAATCACATTTCTCGACGAAATCAGAAGAGGAGTAAGAGGGAAAAAAAAAAAAAAAAAAAAAAAAAAAAAAACGAAGTGAAATCTGCGTCTGAATCCTGGATTCTTCAGTGCAGGTAAACTGCTGCTGCTTCTCCCTAGTCTCTTTTTTCTACTTTTTCATTTCCTCTTTTTAACAGAGATAGCGACGCCGAACCAAATCTCTGTCGCTTTGTTTAAGTTCAGTTCTTTAAAATTGAAATCGCGATTCAATACGAGGCTTCTATATTTTCATTCTGAAATGGGTCGGGTTGCGGTCCAGTTTACCTCTTTGATTGGAAAAACCGCGATTCTTTCCGATTCGCGTTTCGAACGTACAATCTTATGATATTTGCAATCTTTGGTCGTAATATTATGTCGAAAAACGTTCAAATTTGTGACTTTTATACTCGTTGTATCCTACCAATTTGTATGGAACGTGATTATGTGTGGTATATCATCAATAAATCAGGGAATTTAGGATAAATTTGACGCAAACCGGGGCATTGATTATTTTTCGTAGCTATTAAACAAAGATGTTATTTAAAAGAAATCAGCTATATCAAATTTGGTGCGAACAAGGATAGCAATTAATCTTTGTAGTGTTGTTGGAGAAGAAGATATATAGTAGGGATTAAATAAGACATAAGCTTTGCTAACTTGATCCGATATACATGATTAAGGAATGTGGTCGAGCCAACTTTCTTGTTCAGGTGGAACATGAAAATTATTGATGTGAACCTTATCTGAAATTCAGTATGATTTTCAAGAAATATATGTAACTCAATGTCTATTTCATTCACCTGCATGCATATTTCATGTTAAGATGATTGTCCTCTTTACCATTTCTAGTCACCCTAAGCCAAAATGAATGTGTATCGGTAACAATAGCAATGAAGGGGATGGGATGGCAAATAACTTTTAAAGTGTAGTTAGTTGATTTAGAACTACAATAACTTGGACTAAGCCATATCAACATATCAACGAAAATTTGTTTATAAACGGAGCTGGAATCAAGTATGCATTACCATATGCTATGATAAATTTACCAATCATTACAATGCAATTGATAATTGATATTGAACTATATCGGTATAATGTTGTTTTGTTATACCATTGTTATCAATGCAGCAATGGTAAATTTACCATTGTTGTAGTAAAAGTTAGCTGTAAATATATGTTAAAACCAACGATAATGACATATTTATCAATTTATTTTCTTTTTCACTATTTTACTAATAATAACGCGAACACTTGATGATATATTTTATGTTAGAAAGAAGATCATAATTTACCATGATATATTTTTCTCTATTTTGCTGACTTCAAAATCTACAAAATTATTCTTTATTATTCCAATAAATTATGATGGATTAAGAAAAATTTCAAATTAGTTAAAATGAATCAAAATGTTGGTATATGCATTAGCTTTAGTATCAACGGTAATGTAATTACCTTTTTCTTTATCAATGTGTTAACACCACGAAATTTTAATATATGTACATATTAATCAGTTAATAGTTTATTGATCTCTCATTTCATTAATGGTCATTTTACCAATGATATGTGTTAAGCGTGTAGTTATTTTTGATTTAGCATTAGTATATGCATTGTAACAATTTCTTACATTGGTAATTGTTACCATTACCACAACAACCCTATTTCACTGTTATGGTAATGACAATATGAAAATTAGTAACTGTATATATATTATTAACTAGTTACAAATAATTATAAATACTTTGTCAATACCATTTATAAATAGTTGATATACTGGCGTAAAGATAAAAACTAGTGAAGTAGAAAATTAACGTTATTGTAAATTTACCATTAATACTGGTTTTAACATTTCTTTATCTTTAGATTTACCATTAACCAATGATAAATTTAACGTTATCATACCAATTTCAAGAATATGCTATGCTAATGTACTTTAAAATCAATACCAATTGCTTGGTAATAATACAGTGATGGGAAACTACCCAACCTTAATCGTATACACTGCAATAACAAATATAGTCCAATTATTGGCAATCCCCTCTGGAGCACTCCCAACGAAAGGGTAAATTTAATATCATCATTTCAATTTCAATGATATGCTAATGTACATCAAAATTGATTATCATTTGCTTGCTAATAATATGATGGTAAATTTACACTAACCATAGCAATCTTAATCAAATGCAACTGCAATAATCCAATTATATAGGGTTGATGCCTCACAAAATCTCCACTATAGCGCAGAACATTGTTTGGTTGCTGAGCTATTTCCTTTTAGCGCTATGAAATATTAGATCCATATTTAAGCCTGTTATTTTCCTCTACACCTATTACTTTATAGTTTTTAGCATCCAGTTTAGCAACATTAATACAAATTTGTTGATTTAACCAATTCTTTTTAAAGCCAAATCAAGAATGTTGGGGTAAAGAATTTATTTGGGTCATATGTGTTCAGTACAAGTTCCGTTATATAAGATCAGACAATATTTATTGTCTCCATTACAAATTGTTGACCGCAAAAAATATCGTAACACCCAAAGATTCTTAATTACGTAAGACTATCGTTTCGCGTGGGAAAGTAGAGGGCAAAAAGCAATAAATAACACAGAGATTTATAGTGGTTCGGTCCGGAGGGGCCTAGGTCCACTTTGAAGGAGTTCACTGATATTTTATTCGCAACAATAAGTTACAAGCTTTGAACGTCATCTAGGCATTCAATCACAAGTTTATTCATGTATTTTTGAGTCATATGCTATTTTTTGGAAAAAGTGATTTGTGCTTCTTCTTCCTCAAGCATTAGGCTGACATTAACGAGTTCTAGGAGCTTGGACAGATGTCAAATCAGCAAAAATCCATCCCTTTTGAATGCCAAGCTTGGAGATATTTATAGTTGAAGGGTTAGATGGGGGCAGATATGATTTGGGGACCACACAACAGGAAATTGCATCATAAAAACATGCACACCAGAAAATTGCACGACACATTGTCGATAGGTAGAAAATCACATCCCCCATGTGGGATGCGTTGCACCGTCTCCCGGATCCATCACATCCTTTGGATGCGATGGCATCACATCCAGGGGATGCGATGGCCTCTCATCCGATTGATGCGACATTGTTGCATCCTGGTGGATGCAGTGTGGAGTGGTGATGCAAGGGGGAAGCAAGGCGTGTGATGCGATGGGGCCATGTGGCATGGTTTAAGGCGGTGCGATGGTTCCAAGTAGATGATGCAATGGAGGTTGGCGAGTGTGATGCGAGGTGTGCCGATGCGGTGTGGCATGAGGCGATGCGATGGAACCAGAGAAGGATGCGGGCTATCTGATGCGAGATGGAGTGATATAGGGTGATGAGATGTCATCGCTCAGAGGATTTGTGAGGCTAATGCTTGCTCGATTCCTTCTGGGCTCGAATCTCCAATGCTTTGGCGACACGTCGAGCTTTGGTGCCACACGACGGGACTGTCCGAGGTTCCAGATCGTCAACCTCAACCAGGGCGGTGTTGAAACGCTCCAGGTAGTTTTGAGGGTTTCTGTGGAGTCCTGGTAGAGATTGGAGAGAGTATGAATATTCTTCGGCATATGAACATGCGTTCTGAACTATCTGACCATTTCGGTTGCCAGCTGGTCAAGGTTACTGATAGATTGGAGCAGAAGACAGGTGAACCAGAGTAAGGCCGTGCTTTCCAAGAAAACCGGGAAGCATTTGCATTTAACGACGTCGATGGCCTTACTAGAGTCCATGTACCACTCGTAGCGGTTCAGAAAAGCGCAGAGGTCAGTCGTTCCTGCATAGAGCCCTAGCTGCGGCATGTTGAAGCGTCGAGGTCACTCGGCTTCGTGCACGACCCTGATGAAGGGGTTATGTCTAAAGTGGGTTTCCCACACGTCTTTGACGTTCTCTCGCATATTCCTCATGATCGTTTGACCATGTCGGGGAGATATGCCGGGTGAACACTCTGGCGGGATCCAGCGGCTGTTGTCCACCTCGGGGGTTCTGGGCCATGGACGTCATATAGAATGGACATCAGGCTCGTCCTCATCCATGTCATCATTATTGTTGACCTGATTCTGGTATGGTTGATGAGGTTGATGTAGATTCTGATTAGGTAGAACTTAGGCCTGTTGAGTTGCTGGACGCTCCAAGTTTAGAGCAACGACAGTTGAGTTCTATCGAGGAGGGGTCGGTTACTTATACCTAGTTCATCCTTGATAATCAACTGGGAGCGGTTGTGTTGACGCGTTCTCTCGCTGATGGTTATATTGGTCACATTAACGTTCTCATTGCCGTTGCCGTTGGTATGGACGTTAGTGTTGAGGGTGAACCTCCATTGGCTTCGGCCCCGAGTTTCGGAAGAGACTTTCTGATGAGTTGTACCGCGAGCGAGCGTTGTTCTGAGCAAGCTGGCGTTGACTTTCCTGAAGTTGAGGCAATAAAGTCGATGTTGGTTTTAAATGCATCGTTGAGCTCGAGAGATCTGTTTTCCAACCTTTTATCAAGCGCGTAAATCTACGCTTGAGCTGAGCATCGGGGTCCGTAGGAAGAAGGATGTCTGCTTCGGCCGGGTTTCTCGCCGATTGAAGTTGTTGAGAAGTAGCAGCGTCAGTTGCTGCTGAAGTTCCGACCGTTGAGTTCTTTGATCGCTTAACCATTGTAAGCGGACTCGAGCGGTAGGTTAGGAAGATACATGAGTAGCACGTCAAAGTCGAGATGGAAGTGTGCGACAAAGAAATTAGTCTAAGTTCTCAGTGAAAACACCAGAATATTGATGGCAAAAAATGTCGTAACACCCAAAGATTTTTAATTACTTAAGAATATCGTTTCGCGTGAGAAAGTAGAGTGTAGAAAGCAATAAATAACATGGAGATTTATATTGGTTCGGTCCGTGAGCGGCCTACGCTCACTTTTAAGGAATCCGCTGATATTTTATTCACAACAATAAGTTAGAAGCTTTGAACGTCACCTAGGCATTTGATTACAAGTCTATTCATGTATTTTGAGTTATAGTTGTCATATGCTAATTTTTGGGAAAGTGGTTTGTGCTTTTTCCTCAAGCTTTAAGCAACCATTAATGAGTTCTAGGAGCTTGGAGAGATGTCAAATCATGAAAAATCCTACCCTCTTGAATGCCAAGCCTGGGGTTATTAATAGTTGAAGGGTTAGGCGAGAGTAGGTAGGATTTGGTGACCACACAGTAGAAAATCGCACACCAGAAAATCGCATCACATATTGTCGGTAGGTAGAAAATTGCATCCCTCATGTGGCATGCAAATTTTTGTATCTAGGGGATGTGAAAATTCGCATCCCAGAGGGATGCGTTGCGCCGTCTCCCGGATCTATTGCATCCTTAGGATGCGATGTCGTCGCATCTTGGTGGATGCGGTGTGTAGTGATGCGTGGGGGGAGGCGAGGTGTGTGATGTGATATGGCCATATGGCATGGTTTAAAGCAGTGCGATGATTCCAGGGAGGTGATGCGATGGAGGTTGGTGAGTGTGATGCGTGGTGAGCCGATGCGGTGTGGCTTGAGGCGATGCGATGGAACCGGAGAGGGATGTGGGCTATCTGATGCGAGGTGGAGTGATATAGGGTGATGCGATGTCATCTCTCAAAGGAGTTGTGAAGCTAATGCCCGCTCGATTTCCTTTTGGGCTCGAATCTCCAATGCTTTGGCGACACGTCGAGCTTAGGTGCCACGTGACGGGTCGGGTCGAGTGGGTCTTTTGTACTCTTGGGAACCAGACTAAAATGCCGGTTAACACAAATGATGAGAGAATGCAAATAAATTAACTTTTATTAGTTTTACATATAATGAAGTTTTTTCCATCATCAATTTTAGCTACATTTCAGTTTTATTCCCATTGTATTTTTTTTATACCTCTACCACTGTAGAAATCGCTAAATGTTTCAGTTGCATATGTCTAACGGAGGAGAAGACTGTGAGGTTTTAAATCTCACCGGTTTCGTCGAGATAAAAATCTAGGATTTTACCCGCGATCTGAGATTTGACAGTGTTTTTACTTTTCAGTTATAAATGTTTTAAATCGCCCTTATTTTAACTGAGTTATAAACCTGAGATTTTCTCTGAATTCCGAGATTTGAAACCTCATAGCGATGAATGTGGTAGCTCCAGTTCTTCCAAAATGTCTAGGGATAATGGAATTGTAATATCCTTTAAGGGCGATTAGGAGTTGTTTTGGAAGATGCCTGTTGGATCCAAATAACTACCAAAACTCAGGACTGAACAAAAGATTTGATTGGTTTTTATGTTTTGCCTGATCATCATAAACAAGCATCATTAGATCACTATAAAACCTTCAGTGGGTGCAGAGGTGATGGAACTACGGGGTTGTGGAGTTGGTTGGGGTTGTTTTAAAAGACATCTCTTTGGATTCATGTAACTATCAAAACTTGGGGCTTGATAGAGATTTGATATATTTTCATGTTTTATTTGATCAACAAGTGAACGTTTCTACTCGTCGTGGTAAGTTAGATTTAACATATATGCAAACCGTTGGGCTTGATAGTGATTTAATATATTTCATGTTTTATTTGATCAACAAGTGCACGTTTCTACTCGTCGTGGTAAGTTAGAATTAACATATATGCACACCGTTATGGATCCAAATAACTATTAACTCAGGATTGAACAAAGATTTGGTTGGTTTTTATGTTTTGCATGATCATCATAAGCAAACATCACTAAATCACTATAAAACCTTAGTGGGTGTAGAGATGATGGAACTACGGGGTCGTGGAGGAGGTTGGGGTTGTTTTAAAAGACACCTCTTTGGATTCAGGTAACTATAAAAACTTGGGGCTTGATAGAGATTTGATATATTTTCATGTTTTATTTGATCAACAAGTGCACGTTGCTAATCGTCGTGGTAAGTTAGATTTAACATACATACACACCGTTATGGATTGAGTACGGTTATTATTTATTTTTAAGCATTAAACATTCGTGTTAATATAAATGATCATAAACAAAAATGACTAAATCAGTATAGAAGATCTGAAATTTGGTACTTTATTTAAACTGTCTTTTATGAAATGTATTGGTTTTTAGTTAGTTTGTGTTAATCCATAAAAAATATATGTCTCAAAGTCAGATCGTTTTCTATCACAAGGCTTTAGGTCGTTCAGACAACATCAGTTCTAAGGTCGTTTGGATACATATATCATCAGGTCGCGATGTGGCAAGTCATTCATCCCATAGATCGCTCGAACCGTGGATCGTTCGAGGCAAATCTCCACAAACCAGACCATTAAAGATTCATCCGAGGCGAGCCGTCTCTCTCAAGGTTGTAATCTTCTCCAGACCGTAGGTCGTTTCTTGGGGCATAAGACGATGCTAGGTCGTGGCCGACCTAAGAGTCAGGTCGTAACCGACCTAGGGGTCAGGTCGTTCGCTCATATCAACTCAATATGGGAGGCAGGTCGTCACACGATCTAGATGTTCAGACCGTTTCTTGGTGAGCACGACATATGTTAGACTGTAGGTCGTAACCAACCTAGACACCAGGTCGCTGAACGATCTAAGAACCTGCACATGCTATTTTCAGACCTCTCCACCTCATAACTACTTTTATAAATACCCCCACACTTTCGCCATTAAAGGGACCGAATCCCCCCCCCCCGATGTACTGCTAAAATCATTTTTAAACTCTAACTCATTCAAACCTCCATCAATTCTCCTCCAAGCTTAGATTCAACATCGCAACCATCATGGATTTTGCTAAAATCATCAAAGAGCTCAAGTTGTTGATGATCTACTCCAACAACCATTGCAATCTAAGAGATCTCATCATTTCTTTGGTGAATTCGAGTTAATCAAAAAAGAGAAGAAAGTAGAGAAGATTGTTGTAATAAAGAGAAGATGAGTGAAAAAGCAAAAATAATGTACCTTGTAAATTTGATGGTTATAATGAGAACTCGCTTCTAAGTGGACGTAGGCCAATTCTAAGCCGAATCACTATAAATCTCCTTGTTTTTACTTGTTTTTTTGTGTTTGTGGCTACCACTTTTCTAGATCTAACTTGTTTGTGAAGTGTAGAATTACACCTTGGGTGTTGTCCGTTTTTGACATCAACATTTTGGCGCCCACCGTGGGGCAACATCCACTTTCCAAGGTCAAGTGCTTTGTGGAGGCGTTGAAATTTGAAGCCTGATTCTACGATAGATTCTCTAAGATCCGGGCCGGTTGACGAATTCTCTTTGAAATATAGAAACTTGTCTGAGATAATGCCGCCAAAAAAGCCGGTTAGTAAGTCCGTAAGAGTTTCGGGCTTAGAGAATGTTGCTGATAATCCTATTACTCCGCAAACTAGTGTTCATGAAGTTGGCCAATCCTCGGCAGTATGAGTTGGCATAACTAGAAACGAATTGAATGAAGTCGTCGATGGTTTGACTTAGCATACAGATATCTCAAATAAGGTCATGATGGCAAAATTAGAAACTCTCTTTGCTCTTCAAGTCGCCACGGCGAAATTTAGTGCTAATGTCACCTGTGCAGAGGGTGCTAACTCTTCCTCCTCAAGTCCAAACCGTGATCGATCTGTTCAAGAGATCAATGATTCAGACAATGCTGGTCGTGAAGAATCTAAACCACATGCTAGGAACCATTCTGAAAGAGCCACTTCTCGAAAAGGGAATAGTTACGCCAAAGGGGCACCTCCCAATAAGGGAGACACAACGCAGAGACCCGGATCCCTAACCGCTACTGTTTGCTTAGGCGAACATCCGACGAAGGAGATGGCATCCGCCCCGCGGATCGGCACGATGAGGAATGTCTTGAAGAAATGGTCCGACAGATTATGAAGGAAAGTGTTGAGCGAAATGATAATGAGAAGAAGTGGGAGTTTGCTCCATTAAGACTCCGAAAGGATCAAAATGACCAAATTCTCAAGGAAGTTTAATCCGCCAACGATTTAAGCTTAAAATGGGACTGGTGATCCTAATTTGTTCTTGTATAAGTACGATCAACACATAAATGGTGCGCGAGCTACTGATGAGCTCAAGTTCTTATATTTCCCAGTATATTTGGAGGGACTCGCTTCGCTTTGGTTCACCAAGCTACCTCCAAGATCCGTGGATAATTTTTCTTCCTTGGCAAAGAAGTTCAGGGAGCAGTTTAGGCTGCAGACCACGAATGCTAAAGATGTAATGTTATAAAATGACATGGAACAAAAACCAGGTGAGTCGATCAAAGCCTTCCTTACACAATTTAATATTGCTGCAGCAGAAGCGGGGGATCCAGAACCTCTACTGGTATTGATGGCATTAAAGCGAGCTATAAATAAGAGATCGGAGTTCGGAAGGTGGAATAAAATGAAGAAGTCTGACACCTTGGAAAAGTTCTATACAAAAACGGAAGAATACATCAATGTGGATGATGATCCTTCTTTTGCTATGGATGTTGCTGAGGGTAGTTCGGTACCAAAGAAGAAAGATAATGGTGTTTAAAGTGGTCAGAAGAGCAATGGATGTCAAAAGCGAGAGAACGATGGAAAGGATAACTGAAACGGAAAGAAGTTTCGCTTCTTTAAAGCCGCTGAAATGATCCCATTAACGAAGACTCTGGAAAATATTTTTACTGCTACCAACGATACTGAAGACTATCCAAAACCAAAAACGCAGAAGGTGGATGATAACCAGACAAACTCCGGAAGGTTTTGCCGATTCCACAATCAACTAGGCCATAACACGGATGAATGCAATCATCTCAAAAATTTGATTGAGGAAATGATTAAAAAGAACCATGTGCAACAGTATGTGAAAAGGCTGCAGTCCGCCAATCCTCATCTAACTACCCAAGAGCAAAATGCATCTGGATCGGGAGACAAAATCCCGACACAAGTTAGTTAAAGGCATGTGATTAACACTATTTCTGGGAGTCCACATCCAGCTGAGGCAAGTTGGGGAGATATCGAAAGATATGCCAAGGCACTCAAGTATGTTTCAAAGAAAGAAAAGTGTTTGATTCTGAACAATGCTATGTCAGTAAAGCAACAAAAGACTTCCTTTGGAGATGTCATGTTCAATGGAAAAAATGAGGAAGTAGTAGTCACTCCAACTGAAGACCCTATGGTAGTAGCGGTTGGGATAAGCCCAACCACTGAAAATGGTACTAGTCGACTGTGGAGCCTCAGCGAATGTGCTATTCAAAATCACTTTCGATAAAATGAAGCTTTCTATGTCGGATGTGCGAGCCTGTCAGAAGAAAGTCCAAGGATTCACAGGGGAACCGAAGCAGCCCATTGGAGTTATTGACCTGCTTGTGGAGCTTAGAGATGGAGAAAGGAAAGTTGTTCTGAAACAATCTTTTGTTCTTGTAGATGAATTGTTTGCATACAACGTTTTTTTGGGAAGACCAGCTCCGGCAGGTTTCAGGATTATACTAGCCCCTGGTGCTTGACGATGAAGTTTCCAACAGATAAGGGCGTCAGTGTGGTTAAAGCGGACCAGGAAATTGCCGGAGAATGCTACATTAATGAGCCGAGGGAAGTAAGTAAAAAGGACAAAGGAAAGAATGTGGAGGTTCCTTTCCGTATTCGGGAAAATGCCTTATAGCAATTAAGGCACGACCACTATACTGGCGAGCATAGTGGTGCCCAAAAGGAGATGGATCCGCGAATACAGGGGAGGGGCGAGCAACGCCAACTAAGGTCACAATTTCAGTTCCAGTTCATGATAAAGATCTGGATAGAGTGTAAAAATAGGCTCTCGGCTAGGCCCGAAACTGCAGAAAGAGTTTATTGTGTTTCTGAAAGATAATCTGGATGTGTTCGCTTGGAGCCATTCCGACATGTGCGACATTTCTCCTGATGTGGCGGTTCATAAGCTGAATATTGATCCAAGCGTCTCACCAGTAAAGCAAAAACGACGGATTCAGGGATCCGAAAGATCCAGGGCTCTTAAAGAGGAAGTGTATAGGCTAATGGAGAAGGACTTCATACAGGAATCCTCATATCCAGATTGGGTCTCTAATCCAGTAGTTGTAAAGAAATCCAACGGGAAATGGAGAGTGTGTATTGATTTTTCAGACCTCAACAAAGCATGCCCCAAGGATGGTTTTCCGCTACCTAGAACCGATCAGCTAGTTGATGCAACGGCGGGCCATGAATTGCTGTCATTCATGGATGCTTACTCAGGGTATAATCAAATAATGATGCACATGCTAGACCAAGAGAACACAAGCTTCATAACAGATTTGGGATTATACTGTTACAGTGTTATGTCATTTGGATTGAAGAACGCATGAGCGACTTACCAGCGCCTCGTGTATGCAATGTTCAAATCACAAATCGGAAAAACATGAAGGTTTACGTCGATGATTTGCTGGTGAAGTCAAAAGGGTTGTTGATCATTTAAAAAATCTGGCTGAAATGTTTCATATTCTAAGGAAATATGAGATGAAGTTGAATCCGCTTAAATGCTCATTTGGGGTCGCATCACAAAAATTCCTCGGGTTTATGGTCAATGCCAGGGGCATTGAAGCTAACCCCGCTCAAGTCTCAACTTTGCGAGAGTTGTGTTCTCTTAGAACGAGGAAGGAACTTCAAAGCTTGAATGAGAAAGTAGCTGCATTGAGTCAATTCATTTCAAAGGCAAAAGATCGATGCATTTCGCTTTTTGATGCATTGAGATAAGGGAAGAACTTCCAATGGACTCCTGATTGTCAAGTAGCTTTCGAGGAGCTAATCAAGCATATGGAATCACCTCTAATGTTGTCAAAGCATAAGGATGAGGAAGAGTTATTTCTGTATTTGGCAGTTTCATCTCATGCTTTCGAGGAGGTAATCAAGCATATAGAATCACTGTTTCAAATCTCGCAAATATCGCTCGAGATCTCCTCCGAGATCTTGTTTTGGGCTCCTTCCGAAACGAAACAGCAAATATCACTCTAAATCTCCTTTCGAATATATCGCCCGAGATATTACAATATCGAACGATATATCAAACGAGACGAAATACTGGAATATCGTTCGAGATCTTAGTTTTTTTGGTTAAAATTTAAATTTGTGCCTGAACTAGAACTATAATTAAAAAACTCAAATCTAGCCATATCAATTTTTTGTTATTTTACATTTTGCATGTTAAGTGTCTATATTGTATGTTCGTATATGTTTTACAATGCTTATGATTTTCATATTCGTCTTTTTACATACATGTTACTTATGAAATTATGTATTTTATGATCTATTATGCTGAATTTTTTAATGTTTTGGATCCTTTTAATGTTTCATGTCTAACAGTATTCCTGTTTTAAGCATATTACGATTTAGAGTATGAATGATCTTTCGCAAAATAAAGAATAATCAAATTATTTGGCATTTTAAGTTTAAGTTACTATGTTTTTGATGGCATTCATAAAAATCATTTTGTTAAAATATCATTTTAAACATATCATGTACCCCGAGATTGTTCCGATATGAACTTTCAGACCTGAGACGACTATCCGAGACGAACTCCCGAGCTAGACTCATTTCGTCCGAGATCTCCCCCGATACGAGACCGAGTCTATAAAATTCCCGAGACGAAACGCGACCGATATCCGAGATTTAAAACCTTGTATAGAATCACCTCCAATGTTGTCAAAGCCCAATGATGGGGAAGAGTTATTTCTGTATTTTTCCAGTTTCATCTCATGCCTTAAGTGCAACGTAGGTTCGAGAAGATGCAAAGGTTTAACGACCGTTATACTACATTAGTAAAAGGCTTGTCGGGGCGGAGCTGAATTACCCCAAGTTGGAGAAGCTTGCCTATTGTTTGCTCGTCGCCTCGAAAAAGCTTAGGTCATATTTCCAAGCTCACTCTATCAAAGTTCTTATAGATCAACCCCTAAAGCAGGTTCTGTTCCACCCAGAAACTTCAGGAAGATTGTTAAAGTGGAATATTGAACTCAGTCAGTATGTCATCACCTATCATCCCCGAAGAGCTATTAATGGGCACGCTTTAGCGGGTTTCATTGCTGAATTCACAAATAGAGGGGAGGAGAAGGAGGAACCAACCGAGATAGTTGTTAGATGGAAGTTGTTCGTTGACGGGTCCATGAATAATTATTGCTCAGGAGCAGGAGTTGTTATAGAAACTCCTGAAGGACGCTCCGTATGCTATGCTTTGAGGTTAGATTTCCCGTCGACCAATAACGAAACCGAATATGAAGCGCTAATCGTAGGGCTAATGATTTCAAAGGAACTGAATTTGAAAACTCTGCAGATCTTCATTGACTCGCAGCTAGTGGTATGTCAAGTCCGAAGAGAGTTCCAAGCCAAGGGTCGAAATCACTATTTCAAATCTCGCAAATATCGCCTGAGATCTCCTCCGAGATCTCCTTTTGGGATCCTTTCGAAAAAAAAAACAACAAATATCACATAAAATCTCCTTTAGAATATATCGCTCGAGATATTGTAATATCGAACGATATATCGATCGAGACGAAATATTAGAATATCGTCCGAGATTTTAGTTTGTTTGGTTAAAATTTAAATTTGTGCTGAACTAGAATAATAATTATATAAGACTCAGATCTAACCGTGATAATCTTTTGTTAGTTTACGTTTTGCATGTTCAATGATCATATTATATGTTCATATATGTTCTACAATGCTTATAATTTTCATATTTGTTTTTTTACATGTTACCTGTAAAATTATGTATTTATGGCCTATTTATGCTGAATTTTTAAATGTTTTGGATCCTTTTAATGTTTTATTTCTAACAATATTTATTTTTTAAGCCTATAACGATTTAGAGTATGAATGATCTTTCGCAAAATAAATATTTTGCAATTCAAGTTTAAGTTACTATGTTTTTAATAACATTCATAAAAATCATTTTGTAAAAATATCATTCTTTAACATCCGAGATTGATCTGATACGAACTTTCGGACCCAAGATGGAAATCCGAGACGAACTCCCGAGTTAGACTCATCTCATGCGAGATCTCCCCCGATACAAGATTAAGTCTATGAAATCCTCAAAACGAAACACGACCGATATCGGAGATTTAAAACCTTGGTCGAAATCTTCCAGCTTGTCTATCTAAAACTTGAGAACTTCTTAATGACCTTTAACTACTACACAATAACCCATATCCCTAGAGAAGAGAATATGAAAGCAGATTCGCTCTTTAAATATGCAAGTTCAGGGGATGCTCAATTACTAGGATTAGTACCCGTCGAAGTCCTATCAAATCCTAGTACTGAAGATGTGGATGTTGATTGGATTATGGAGATCGTTGAAGAACCAGACTCGTGGATGACCCAGATCAAGGAGTATCTTCTGAACGGAACACTTCCCCAAGAATCGAAAAAGCGAAGGAATATTTTGAGTAAGGCTCCAGTGTATCTTATCCATGATGATAGACTATATAAGCGAGGCTTCTTTATGCCCCTGCTTCGATGTGTGACCAAAGAAGAATCTAAGGCAATTTTGGCGGAATTACACAAAGGTGAATGTGGAGGTCACACAGATGGACAGACATTGGCTTAGAAAGTTCCGCGATACGGTTATTTCTGACCTGATGTGAACCCGGATTCTACAACCTATACCAAGAAATGTGATAAATGCCAGAAATTTGTGAAGATTCCAAGAGCATCATCCACGGAATTGACTCAAATGATCAGCCCATGGTCATTTGTTGTCTGGGGCATTGGTCTAATTAGAGCACTTCCAACAGCAAAATCCAGCTTTAGAGATGCCATTGTAGTCAATCGATTACTTCACCAAGTGGGCTGAAGCAGAGCCATTAGCCACTATCACCTCAAAAAAATGATCAACTTCATGCTGAAGAATATTATTTGCAGGTTTGATGTGCCACAGAAGATAATCACAGACAATGGAACACAATTTGAGAGCGATGAATTCAAAAGCTTCTGTGCTAAGTACAAGATTCAGAAAAGTTTTGCTTCTGTGGCTCATCCGCTGGCCAGCGGGCAAGTCGAAGCAGTGATCAAGATCATAAAGTCAACCATGAAAAAACTTCTTGAGAGAACCAAAAGTGGTTGGGTAGACGAGGTTCCACTTGCACTATTGTAACACCCCACCTCCGCCAGGGTCACTCTTGCTAGTACACTGGCTTTGGAGGGGTGTTGGACAAGGTAAACATGCATGAAGATATCACAAGACATAACATATAAGTAAAACAGAGTAAATAAAGCAGCGGATAAAACTACTATTTCAAAACCATAGTCAAGTTACATCAAATTACTTAGTTATTATTTTCCAACTACTACAAGTCTAGAAACATAAACTGAAAACTGGAAATAACATAAAGTAAACTATCCCCAAAGTAGACGTGGTAAAGCCATAGCGAGCTCAAGTCCAAACCGTACATGAGCTATCCAGAAAGCAAGCTAAAGATCCAAGCTAGGTGCTAGTGTTCCCACCCTGAGAACCTGGGGGGGGGGGGGGGGAACGGAAGAAAAGAGACGAAAGAAAACAGGTCAGTCATAAAGACTGGTAAGTCCTACCTAATATTAGTATAAAAACTAATAAAGTTAACTGGACATGAGAAACTGAGATGAAACATAAGGATGGTAACTAAACTGGCATAGTAAATAGTTAACAATATAGATCAAGTGTGGCATCGCATATACAAGGTTAAGTTGCACCAGGTGTACTAGTATTCTAATCCATGTCAAGTATAAACAAGAAATGATCCCTTAGCCCAATATTGGCCCAAACTCATGAGATGACCTAAATCAAGGTCCAACTACTCGGTCTAGTCGATCGGTTCCCTATAAGCCTAACTCGTCGTGTATCGGTGTCATACGACTTAATCATGGAATGTAGTTAACTGTGCAAGGTCCACCCTAGGGTGTATCCAGTCCTATGGTGTAAACCACAGACACAAAACAAGCACGCACAGTCTAAACCTACCGGTGCCCATGTTCAACTCCGGACTTAATGTGCACGACCATGGTCCGCTTGAACTTAACTGGTGCACCATTCAGCCGTCTCTTTTGGTCTCTTTCAATCAGCCCAGTAATCGTGCCCCACCCTAGCCTAGTCCTAGGGTATCCATGATACTATATGTTGCTGTTGAAAAGGACCACGTAACTAGGATTTTCAAACGGGTTAAGTGTGGTTAACCCTATCCTAACCATGTATTGAGTTGGTCAAGTGTATCCAAGCAGTTCATGACTTAACCCTATTAATACATCGTGTTCAACTGGTCAAGTATATTCAAGTGGTCTATGACTTAACCCTACCAATCCATCGTGTTTAATTGGTTAAGTATTCAAGTAGTCCATGACTTAACCCTACCAATCCATCGTGTTTAATTGGTTAAGTATTCAAGTAGTCCATGACTTAACCCTACCATGTGGCATTAATTAACTTAATGCACCCCAACCTCTCACATTAGACCTTGTTGTGGTTACTAGTTAAGCCGGGCGGGTTCGGGTAGCTTTACACCACAACCTAGTCTAACCTCGGGTTTTAAGCGCGACATGACCAACTACTCACATTGGGTCCTATTGTTTGTAGCTACTAGTTAAGCCGGTCGGTTCCGGGTAGATTTATGCTACAAACTCAACCCAACATCGAGTTGGCCACTTTCATGTTTTCTACATGTCATGTCCACGTTCATGTTTTCAAGCATAATCACATGTCATATTTTCAAGTCATGTTTCATGTCATTTAAGTTTACCCATAACGTAACCCCATCGCACGTAAGTTCGCATCAACACAAATGAATCAAAAGGGGGAACATAAGAATATGACAAGATGGCAAAGTCTATCACAAGTTAAACATGGTGATATTTGAGGCAAAAGGGGTTCAACATACTAGCATACGGCCTCAACATGTATGATAGCATAAAAGGTGACTTGGCCCCGAACATATCAAATAGCATAAGGGTGCTTTGGCCTCAAGCATGCATAATAGCATAAGAGTGATTTGGCCACAAACATGTATGAATAGCATAATTAGCAAATATGGTGGTAACATGGTAATAGTTGACATAGGGTGACAATCCTAACTTGTGCATAGCAAATAGGTTCAATATCATTATATGCATGTTAAGGAACATGAGGGGTTATGGTTTGTTAACATGCATAAGCCATAATCCATTTCATAGCATTTTTCCCAAAGGTCAACATGAACGGTACTAGGTTCATGATAGGTCCACAATCATAGATCAAGAGAGACATGAATAGATCTATGCATACAATGATAGGTTCAAGACAAATATTGCACTTAGGTCCAATTCCAATCTACACATGCATGACATTAAACTTAGCAAATAGGGTGATAAACTTGTGATTAGTATATAGGTCCATCATGGCAAGTTAATATCAAGGTCATGAGGGGTTCTATGTTGCATTTATGCACAATCACCACATAAAGCTCATAGCTTTCCACCCAAAAGTCAACATAAATGGTACTAGATTCATGATAGGTAAACATTATGTCCACAAACATAGATCAAAAGGGTCATGAATGAATCTATGCATGAAATCCAAGGCAAGCATAACACAAAAGTCTCATTTCAACTTGCTACATGTCATATTAAGTTCATAGTTTAGATCTAAGAGTAGAGGAGGGCTTACAAAGCTTGGCTAAGAAGACTAGAACACAATTAAAACAAGATAGAGACTTGGTAGCAACACTAGAGATCTTCGAATGATAAGCTCCACTCCAAACCCTTGAGAAATAAGTGGAAGATCCTTGCTTTGATGAAGAAAGATGGCTCTTTTACTTTAGAACTAGCTTAGAACACTCAAGCTCTCATGAGCAAGAAGATGGAGGCCATGTTATGAAGATGGAGGCCATGATCAAGGAGCATTTTGGCACAACCTAGTTATTAGGTTGATTTGTGATGGTTTAGGCTAGACATTAGGGTGTTTTTATAGAAGTTTAGGTTAGTTTAGGCCATAGGATTAACCCTAGTTTAGATCTGAGCCATCAAATCTCGTCACAGGCCTCAAAACATGACTCAAAGGGGACAGCGGGTGCACCAGGCCAAACTGGCCCGACCACCCAGGTCGACAGGGGTGTCGACTGGGCAGTCGACACCCACTGGGGTGTGTCGACTCCCAAGTCGACTCCCCAGTCGACTTGGGGGCTGGGCGGGAAACTTTCCCGCCCAGTCTGTTTGGCTCCAGATTTGAAATTTGAACTGTTTTTGAACTTGAAATTTTCTGAAAACTTTGACGGGCCATAAATTGGTCATACGGACTCCGATTCTTGAAAACTTGTACTCTATTTCGCGTATTTTTCCGAGACGAACGCAATGGCACAACCCGTTTCCCTTGATTCAGATTTTAATATTTATTTCTGCCTTGATTAATGTTATAACATGTTATTCAAAATACGGGTTGTTACATTCTCCCCACCTTACAGGATTTCGTCTCCGAAATCTTCAAGTTAGGAAGAACGTATCCTACCATCCATCATCCATCTACTCAAAACATCATCCACGAGCAGTCATTGTCCTTAAAGGATTCTAAATGCTGTATGATCATATGCGAAAGGTGTGTGTATATGTACTTATCTAATGCGAAAATCAGGCGGTTACTGATTCAGTAAACCCCCTTAATGCAAAGTATGTTAGTGAAATGAGTCCATATGTATGCAAATTCCTAACGTAATTCATAATCTCTACATGAGTGCACATGACATTCATCCATATGCAACATCCACGTGATAGCATAACAAGTTTCATCTATGGATAAGTTTAAGCACTCATGCATATGCGATATGAAAGTGTGTGAGCCGATCTTAGTGCCTAATGTGTATCATGCATCCACGAGTATCCACTTGCAAACAATTGCAACCACTTGCAAACATCAAGCATAACATGTTTCAAATACATGTTTCATACAAAGGGTTTCTACCTAAGGTTCTCATGACAAGGTTAACGAGATAACAAGATAAACATGGATAGCAAAAGAAAGTTATGCTAACTAGGAAAAGAGATTGAGAATGTACCCTCAAAAAGGAATGGATAAAGCCCACGCATCTTCTCCTCGGTTTCCCAAGTTGCATCTTCATCGGCTTCACTCCACTGAATCTTGACTAACTTGACTTCTCGATTCCTAAGCTTCTTGATCTTCGTTCCCAAGACACGGATCGGAGCTCGCCTTAGGGTTGCCCCTTTCTCTACCTCCACATCTTCAAGAATGCTAGGCTCAGTCACCTCGGCTGACTCATGTAGGCACTTTCGGAGATGCGAGACATGAAAGACATTGTGCACTCCGGCCAGCTTCTCGAGCAATTCCACCTTATAAGTCATCTTCCCAATCCTCTCTATGGTAGGGAAGGGTCCTACGAATCTTGGTGCCAGCTTCCCAACTGCTCCAAAACGAACCACATTTCGCAAAGGAGAAACCTTCACAAAGACCATATCTCCAACTTCAAACTCTAAGTCTGTCCTTGGCTTGTCTGCATAGGATTTCTGTCTGTCTTGGGCCGTTTTCATCCGCCTTCGAATCAACTCAACCTTCTCGGATGCGTCCCTTATCATATTGGGCCCAAGTATAAGCTTATCCGTGGTCTCCCACCAACAAGTTGGTGACTAGCACTGTCTTCCATATAGAGCTTCAAATGGTATCATTCCTATGCTTGCTTGGTAGCTGTTATTGTAAGCAAACTCTACTAGAGGAAGGTGGTCTTCCCAAGTACCACCAAAGTCAAGAATGCATAGCCTCAACAAATCTTCTAGTACCCTATTCACCATTTCGGTCTGACCATCCGTCTGTGGGTGATAGGTCGTACTTAGATTCAATCGTGTACCCATCGCTTCTTGCAAACTATTCCAAAACTGGCTAGTGAAAATTGGGTCACGATCGCTAACTATGCTAGAAGGAACTCCATGCAATCGCACTATCTCTCGAAGATAAACAGATGCTAGCCATGATGCGGTCCTCTTGCTCTTCAACGGAACAAAGTGAGCACTCTTCGTAAGTCTATCAACTATGACCCATATCCCATAAAGCCCAAAAAGTTTGGTCAACTAAGTGGACACCTTCACCCCAACTATATATCACAAACAGACGAGTCATACTCCTTATGGGGTTTGCAACAGAACTAAGATTGAAAATAGGACCGAGAGGATATACTTAAAAGATAGCATGCGAGTAAGCTCTACAGGATAATATGGATCAAGGATATAGTCTTAAAAAGAGATATGATGCGCGTATCTAGTCTTCAATCTCCTAAGTCGCATTTTCTTGTGCTTAATCCCATCGTGCCTTGACCGTCTTTTAACTTCACAATTTCGTAGTTTCAAAATATGAGTTGGAACTCGTTTCACCGTTGCCTCTCGTTCCACTTCCACTTATTCTTTTCCTAAAAATACTTGGTTTAAACATAACTACGTGCTCATGGTTTCATGCAAGCTTTCCAAAATTCGTTAGTGAATCCTGGATCTCGTTTACATACTATACGGTATTCCACGCAGAAGAACTATCTCTTGAAAACAAATGCCAATCCACGTTGTCAAATGTACTTACTAGGGTGATTTCTATAACCCATGCTTAAGCGAAATGGACTATCCGCCTTAGTGGCGAACACCACTCGATCGGATTACAAATTTCCAATAAAGGTGCCAAGGGATTTTAGGTAACTAATCATGACGGAACCCTAAAGGTCACACGAGATTTCGAGGGTATTACCGAGGCGAGTCATGAGCCTCGCAACCCTATGTTTGAAATCAAGAATGGCTCCATAACTGGACAACCAATCCATGCCCAAAATCAACCCGTATCCCATACACCCGAGAACATAAGCATCACACATGAATTCTACACTCAAGATAGAAATCCTCAAATCCATACAAATCATAGATAGATGGGCGGAACTCCCAATTGGATTTGAAACACTAACGGGATCCTCAACTAGACTAGTACTTAGGTGCAAACTTTCAACAATATCAGAAGAAATAAAGGTATGCGATGCGCCAGAATCAAATAAAGTTCGAACAGGAAAACCAGAAATGTAAACAAGGCTTTCTACATAAATACTACCTCGGTCCGGAACTGGAGCAGTGTTGAGAGCATGCATCTGCCCTCCAGAAGGTCCTGCTTGCTGAGTCTGTCCTTGCCCCTGTCCTTGCTTCCTTGGGCAATTCTTACTGAAGTGTCCAGACTTTCCGCAATGAAAGCATTCTCCCAACTTCCTCTTCTTCTTCCTACAATCTTTGGCTATGTGTCCAGTGATCCCACAGAAGTTGCACTTCCTTGTCTCCCTGGTCTTGTTGTCATTGCGGTTGTTGTTGTCCTTGCCTCCTTTCTCAGAATCTACCTTCTTGCCTTGAGACTTATTCAACTTGACTTCCTTCTTACCACTCTTATCTTCCTCTTGAAGCAGGGCCATATTTACCAAACTCTCGAAGGTCGCCCCATGGGTATATGAGACATGGCCAAACCGTGCAATGGCTCGTTCAATGCTTGAGCAAAGTGTAGGGCCTTCTTCTGAGCTGTGTTCACCAAGTCTAAACCGAACCGAGCAAGCTGATTAAACTTATCCACGTATTCCCTAACGGTCATGTCCCCTTGCTTTAGTGATAGGAACCTCTCCATCTGAAGGTTCTCTTCTGTCGATGATAGAAACCTCAGTCCAAACCTTCTCCTAAAGTCATCCCAAGTCTCAATTGGCCTAGTAGTGGTGGTGACTACCCACCAATATGCAGCTTCCCCTTTCAACAGCCATACCGCTAACAGAACTTTCCTACGGTCTTCTATATCAAAGATAGCAAAGAGGTCTTCAGTTTCCTTTAACCAGTTTCTTGCCTCAACAAAAGTCTCCGTCCCAATAAAATTTTTGCCACCCATCGCCTTAAAGTCCTTGCAAATCTTCGCGAAATCCGCTTGTGGATGCTGAGGAGGAGGAGGAGGGACCTCAGCTACGGGAGGAGGAGGAATGTTAGCCACGGGGGAAGGAGGAGGAATGTCCGCGGGGCCGGCTTCATTCGCCCTTGCCTCCATGTACCTTCTAAACCAAATAGGTACTGATACGCCCTCCAGAATGGCAAAATTATCGGCCATACTGAAACAAAAAAGGATAGATTCAGAACGAGGAAACAAAGGATAGTGCTAATGGCTTTTGGGGAATAGCCTTTTAAAATAAACTAGACTTTTCTTGGAAAAATACTTCTTTGTAATCGGTTTTGAAAATAGTTTTTCAAAGGTTCTTCAAAGTTTTAAAAACCTTTTGTTCAATCTCGTAAACCTTATGCTCTGATACCAAATGTAACACCCCACCTCCGCCAGGGTCACTCTTGCAAGTACACTGGCTTTGGAGGGGTGTTGGACAAGGTAAACATGCATGAAGATATCACAAGACAGAACATATAAGTAAAACAGAGTAAATAAAGCAGCGGATAAAACTACTATTTCAAAACCATAGTCAAGTTACATCAAAGTACTTAGTTATTATTTTCCAACTACTACAAGTCTAGAAACATAAACTGAAAACTGGAAATAACATAAAGTAAACTATCCCCAAAGTAGACGTGGTAAAGCCATAGCGAGCTCAAGTCCAAACCGTACATGAGCTATCCAGAAAGCAAGCTAAAGATCCAAGCTAGGTGCTGGTGTTCCCACCCTGAGAACCTGGGAGGGGGGGGAGGGAGGAACGGAAGAAAAGAGGCGAAAGAAAACGGGTCAGTCATAAAGACTGGTAAGTCCTACCTACTATTAGTATAAAAACTAATAAAGTTAACTGGACATGAGAAACTGAGATGAAACATAAGGATGGTAACTAAACTGGCATAGTAAATAGTTAACAAGATAGATCAAGTGTGGCATCGCATATACAAGGTTAAGTTGCACCAGGTGTACTAGTATTCTAATCCATGTCAAGTATAAACAAGAAATGATCTCTTAGCCCAATATTGGCCCAAACTCATGAGATGACCAAAATCAAGGTCCAACTACTCGGTCTAGTCGATCGGCTCCTTATAAGCCTAACTCGTCGTGTATCGGTGTCATACGGCTTAATCATGGAATGTAGTTAACTGTGCAAGGTCCACCCTAGGGTGTAAACCACAGACACAAAACAAGCACGCACAGTCTAAACCTACCGGTGCCCATGTTCAACTCCGGACTTAATGTGCACGACCATGGTCCGCCTGAACTTAACTGGTGCACCATTCAGCCGTCTCTTTTGGTCTCTTACAATCAGCCCAGTAACCGTGCCCCACCCTAGCCTAGTCCTAGGGTATCCATGATACTATAGGTTACTGCTGAAAAGGACCACGTAACTAGGATTTTCAAACGGGTTAAGTGTGGTTAACCCTATCCTAACCATGTATTGAGTTGGTCAAGTGTATCCAAGCAGTTCATGACTTAACCCTATCAATACATCGTGTTCAGCTGGTCAAGTATATTCAAGTGTATGACTTAACCCTACCAATCCATCGTGTTTAATTGGTTAAGTATTCAAGTAGTCCATGACTTAACCCTACCAATCCATCGTGTTTAATTGGTTAAGTATTCAAGTAGTCCATGACTTAACCCTACCATGTGGCATTAATTAACTTAATGCACCCCAACCTCTCACATTAGACCTTGTTGTGGTTACTAGTTAAGCCGGGCGGGTCCGGATAGCTTTACACCACAACCTAGTCTAACCTCGGGTTTTAAGCGCGACATGACCAACTACTCACATTGGGTCCTATTGTTTGTAACTACTAGTTAAGCCGGTCGGTTCCGGGTAGATTTATGCTACAAACTCAACCCAACCTCGAGTTGGTCACTTTCATGTTTTCTACATGTCATGTCCACGTTCATGTTTTCAAGCATAATCACATGTCATATTTTCAAGTCATGTTTCATGTCATTTAAGTTTACCCATAACGTAACCCCATCGCACGTAAGTTCGCATCAACACAAATGGATCAAAAGGGGGAACATAAGAATATGACAAGATGGCAAAGTCTATCACAAGTTAAACATGGTGATATTTGAGGCAAAATGGGTTCAACATACTGGCATATGGCCTCAACATGTATGATAGCATAAAAGGTGACTTGGCCCCAAACATATCAAATAGCATAAGGGTGCTTTGGCCTCAAGTATGCATAATAGCATAAGGGTGATTTGGCCACAAACATGTATGAATAGCATAATTAGCAAATATGGTGGTAACATGGTAATAGTTGACATAGGGTGACAATCCTAACTTGTGCATAGCAAATAGGTTCAATATCATCATATGCATGTTAAGGAACATGAGGGGTTAATGTTTGTTAACATGCATAAGCCATAATCCATTTCATAGCATTTTTCCCAAAGGTCAACATGAACGGTACTAGGTTCATGATAAGTCCACAATCATAGATCAAGAGAGACATGAATAGATCTATGCATACAATGATAGGTTCAAGGCAAATATTGCACTTAGGTCTAATTCCAATCTGCACATGCATGACATTAAACTTAGCAAATAGGGTGATAAACTTGTGATTAGTATATAGGTCCATCATGGCAAGTTAATATCAAGGTCATGAGGGGTTCTATGTTGCATTTATGCACAATCACCACATAAAGCTCATAGCTTTCCACCCAAAAGTCAACATAAATGGTACTAGATTCATGATAGGTAAACATTAGGTCCACAAACATAGATCAAAAAGGTCATGAATGAATCTATGCATGAAATCCAAGGCAAGCATAACACAAAAGTCTCATTTCAACTTGCTACATGTCATATTAAGTTCATAGTTTAGATCTAAGAGTAGAGGAGGGCTTACAAAGCTTGGCTAAGAAGACTAGAACACAATTAAAACAAGATAGAGACTTGGTAGCAACACTAGAGATCTTCGAATGATAAGCTCCACTCCAAACCCTTGAGAAATAAGTGGAAGATCCTTGCTTTGATGAAGAAAGATGACTCTTTTACTTTAGAACTAGCTTAGAACACTCAAGCTCTCATGAGCAAGAAGATGGAGGCCATGTTATGAAGATGGAGGCCATGATCAAGGAGCATTTTGGCATAACCTAGTTATTAGGTTGATTTGTGATGGTTTAGGCTAGGCATTAGGGTGTTTTTATAGGAGTTTATGTTAGTTTAGGCCATAGGATTAACCCTAGTTTAGATCTGAGCCATCAAATCTCGTCACATGCCTCAAAACATGACTCAAAGGGGACAGCAGGTGCACCAGGCCAAACTGGCCCGACCACCCAGGTCGACAGGGGTGTCGACTGGGCAGTCGACACCCACTGGGGTGTGTCGACTCCCCAGTCGACTTGGGGGCTGGGCGGGAAACTTTCCCGCCCAGTCTGTTTGGCTCCAGATTTGAAATTTGAACTGTTTTTGAACTTGAAATTTTCTGAAAACTTTGACGGGCCATAACTTGGTCATACGGATTCCGATTCTTGAAAACTCGGACTCTATTTCGCGTATTTTTCCGAGACGAACGCAATGGCACAGCCCGTTTCCCTTGATTCAGATTTTAATATTTACTTATGCCTTGATTAATGTTATAACATGTTATTCAAAATACGGGTTGTTACAACTATGGGCGTATCGCACGACTCACAAATCTACGACTAGGCACACTTTTCTCCAGCATTGGGATCCGAAGCTATGATCCCGGTAAAGCTGAAAGTTCCCACTCACCGTAGGATTCATTTCGACCAAGAAGAGAATGAAAAGCTACAGCTTGCGTTTGACCAACTCGAAGAAAAGAGAAATGAAGCAGAGCTCAGAGTTATTGCTCATAAAAAAAGGATTGGCAGACATTTCAATTCCGAAGTCAAGCAAAGGACCTTTGAAGTTGGGGATCTGGTACTGAAGAACGTGATGACCAAAACTGGAGTTTTTGGGCCCAATTGGAAAGGACCCTACATCATAAACCATAAACTGCTAGATGGCACCTTCAAATTGAAGACGATGGATGTAATTCAAATCCTCAGAGCTTGGAACAGCAATCACCTCCGTCGTTATTTTACTTGATATTTCATTCATATTTCCTGTAAAAAAGTTGTAAATACTTTGCGAGCATTGTAATCGAACTTTGTACATATGAGTGCAGAAGAAAATTTTCTTGCTTGAATCATACACTTGCAAGCTCTTGTTTAACTCTTCAAAAGTTGCTAAAAAAAGTGATTTTTTATTGCAGGTCATTTGAAGATCTCTCGTCCACCTGCAACCTGATAAGACCTGGTGACCTTTATAGCACATCCCGATAGGGACAACTCAAGTAACGAGTGCCACAAGCATCATTCGCGACAAACTCGAAGGTGTTGAGCACCGCCTTACAAATAAAAAATAAAGGGCATCAGGAGTCAAAATGGTGATAAGGTGCAACGAGCAGATTAAAAACAAAAGTTGCAAGTTTCACCAAAGGGCATCTTCAGAAAAGAGAGATCCAGGACACTAGTCTTATTGCTAGGATAATTTGTTAAACCAAGCATCCGGTAAAGGAACCGGCGTTCGCCCGATGAAACTATGCAATAATAGAGCCTCTCACAGCGAAGCCTACAGAAGTCCCAGCCGTATGGAGCATGCATCCAATCGGCACTCCGAAGGGCTTGGATTACCAGGTTAGCGAGTCGCATGATTGGATTCATAGGAAAAACCAAAGACATCTCCATGGGCACCCGTTTGATCGTCAGTGCTAGGATGTACCTGACCCGATTACGACAAACAACGGGCTTTAAAAGACTTTTTCGGAGGCGTTCGATTAGTTTGTTAGTGTCTGATCATCTCAGAATCGGCGACCGGCGAGCTTCAAAAGACCTTTTCGGAGGCATTCGATTAATTCGTTAGTGTCCGATCATCCCAGACTCGGCGATCAACGGGCTTCAAAAGATCTCTTTGGAGACGTCCGATTAGTTCGTTAGTGTCTGATAATCTCAGACTCAGCGATCGGCGGGCTTTAAAAGACTTTTTCGGAGGCGTTTGATTAGTTCGTTAGTGTCTGATCATCTCAGACTCGGTGATCGGCGAGCTTCGATAGACCTTTTCGGAGGCGTCCATTAGTTCGGTTAGCGCTCGGGTATCTCGAGTTGCGACGATCGGTGGGCTTGAATGACCTCTTCGGAGGGGTCCAATTAATTCGGCTAGTACCTGGTTCATTCAGGCTACGACGATTGTTGGGCTTTAACCAAAAACTTCTCCGGGGGCACCCAGTGGAGTCGCCGATGCTAGAGTTAATCAGTCTAATTGCAGACAAGAGTCTCCAATGTCTGAAATAACTAGCTAAATGACAGATGAACATTAGGCCAGAAATATAAAACCTCCCAAGCATGGGCACGAAGATAAAAAAACGACTTCAACCAAAGGCATGAGTTCAGTCAACAAAACTGAATTTCATGGTTAATTGGCAAGCTGAGAAGTTCTAAGCACAATGGCAAAAAGCGAGAGACCTAACTAATAAAGCAAAAGCTTCCAATATTTTAGCCATAACCAAGGAAACCTAGTAAAATTGATCACATCCGGCCTAAGAAGTTCGTGACAACCTTTGGTATGGGGGCATCAACACTGCATTAAGACAGACTAATAATGCTTACAGTACATATCACAAACTCATCACTTCACACCAAACAAAAGACTTGTAATATGTGAAAAAGACAAGTGCATAGACAGAAAAGTACTAGAAATGCAATAACAAACTTCATAACAACAACATGAGTCTTAAATACGAATATGCATAAAGTAATAAGCGAGGACCGACGCTTGCATAAACATCCGGCCAAAGCAAATGACAAGTAATAAAACAACAAAAGGTAGAGCGAATAATTAAAAGTCCTAAGCGTTCTTCCCGCTGTTAGAAGCACTGCCAGATTTAAGTGTAGGCTTTGGAAGCTTGGGAGGAGAAGGTGTGGCTTCAGAATCACTCGCATCTTTGGCCTCTTCGTCATTCTTCGGTTCCTCAGGAGATGTTTGGGTAGGTCCTCCTTCGAAACAGTGCGCTTTCCTCCATGCCTTGAAGAGGAAGACTTTGTCTTTTTCTTCCGCTTGCCTTTGACTTTCTTCTCCGGGCTCTTGTCAGCATCATCAAGATCTTCTGCTTCGTCACTAGGAGTATAGTCGGCATCGTCCAAATCAACGATTGCACTAATATTTGCATCTTGTGACCCCGGTTGTGAAGCAGGAGTAGAAACAACAAGTAAAGATGCATCGCCCGGAAGGGGAATGGTAGTCAAAGCAGCAGTAGTCGACACCCGAGTAGAGGCGGTCATAATAGCTTCGGTCGTTGTTCCAACCACTACAGGAGGGGGCTGTGGCGACATCAAGCCTAATACAAATGAATAATGAGCATGGAATGCGATAGGCTCATGTGAAGTACAAAGATAGTCTAAGTCTGATACTGTTTGTTCAATCTCAGTTTTACCTGCAGTTGGAAGATTTCCGTGCTCAACTTCATAGTTATATGGGTTGTCCTCATCGCCCTCACCATCTCCTGTAGGTTCCTCAATAGTATGCTCATCAGTAGCTTTGCCCTTTTCCTCATGAGTCGCAGAAGGACCAGCAGGGGGCACAGTTAGAGTTTGAGAATTGGAAACCTCAAAATTAACAGGATCAGTAGGGGTGTTGGTAGCAGTTGCATCCAGAGCTTCCTCCTCGGAGGATTCAACTTCTTCACCTAGTAATCCTCGCTCCCTCATAAGCTTTTTCTTCCCCTTGGCTAAGGCCTTGCTGGAGCTCTCATCGAAAAGATTATGTAAGAGGTATTCCTCATCATAAGTACCTTCGACCTATGCAAGCATCGACTTCCAGACTAGAGCCAGAGTCATTGGAAAATTAGGTCCCAAATAATGCAAGCTGCCTCGACTCATGACGCTGAAGACATAAAATCTAAATAAAGTGGCATTGACATCCGTCTCAACATCAGTGAACGCATTTTCAGCAACTGTTTTACCAGCCAAAGCTTTATCTTTCTCCTGCTCGAGAATCTCTGCCCTAGCTGTCAGCGTAGAAATAACCAAATGTTGAGCGGTGTTCCTCTCATGAAGGTTGGCATTCTCTTGTTGATAAGTTGCACAAGCTTGCTTCTCCACGACCAGTTGGGTTTCAACAATCTGTTGAGTAGATTGAGCATCTTCAACTTGCGATATTAGCGCATTTTATCTCAGTTTGGTAGCAGCAAGCTCTTCTTTGAGCCTTTGATTCTCGGCCTTAACTCTTGCTAGCTCTGTATTTCTTTGCGTAAGAGATGCAATGGTGGCATCCCGAGACTCAAGAACCTTGACTCATTCAACCTTGTCATTCTCCAACGTAACAATTTGATCAAGATTGAGCCTGTTAAGTCTCTGGCGATCATCGACAAACTTGTACCATAAAGATAATTGCTTATCAGCTCGACTCCTAATTGCATATAGCTATGTCTCGAGCTGACCTTTGACAGTGCCCATCTGCTTAGTGATATTGCCCTGCAGGGCATTCAATTCTTTAAGTATGCCCTTCATGTCAGATGAGTGTATTTCTGAATCAAAAAACATTCCTTTCAGACACCAATTCTTGAATCGTTCAACAAGTGCGGTAGGTGTTGGTTTAGGGTTGTAGCGGGGCCTATGTATGATCATCTGAATATCAACAACAGGAGTAACTGACGGAGTAGCAAGGGGCAAATAGCCAGAAGTAGTCTGAGTAGCAGGGACATGAAGTTTATCTGATCTCGGGCGCTTTTGAGGATCATCCCTGCCCTGACCATCCCTGTCTCTCTTCCTCCTTCGACTCTCCTCTTCATCCCGTCTACTCCACTCCTGGCTATCATCATACCGGCTACGATCACCGTAAGAGCCTCGATTCCGCTCCTCCTTTTCTAGCTGATTCAGAGCCTGATTCCTTCGTTCTTCAGTTTCAATATAGCCATGAGTTTGTTGAGGTTGATAAGAATATTGCGAGTGTTGGGAATATTGAGATTGCTGGGAGTATTGCGAGCGCTGTGAACGATGAGGTTGTACGAGATGCCTTGGATTATAAGAGTCAGTTCGGTGCTTAAAGTTCTTCATAAATTGGCGACTCATATCTGAACATAAAATAAGGAAAATCAAGATTTCAGTACTTAAATCAGAAAGTACCGGGGCAGATTGTAAAGCATATGCAAAGAGGCAAAAGCTTAAAGCGCGTGTAATCTAACGCGCATCTAATTACGAACCGCTCTTAGGTGGTGAAGCTAACAGAGGCTCTATGCCCGAAAATGTTCTCTGTGACGGAAGAGTTTGAGCTACAGCTATATCAGTTCCTGTTTTTGTGACTTTGGGTGCAAGCTTTAAAGTCACAGTCTCACTTGGAAGGTCATTCACAATGCTGAGATCACTCAAGGTCCTAAAAATATCCGTGGAATTCTCCTCACGGGTGTCGGAAATAACGTAATCCACAACTTTCTCAATGTTTAAATCACTCCCAGGGGTGGCCTCACCCTCGTCAACTTGTTCAGTAGATGTCATGAGACCTTTGCCTTCACCATGTGTAAATTCTTCTTCTTCGATAGAAGGCAAGTGAGACTTAGAAGGTGTCTTGCTACCACTAGCAGGGTCCGAGCACTTCTTTAACAAGGGTTCAGTGGTTTGACTTTGTGATGCACCATCCCCTCCAGAAGCACCAGCATCTAATGCTATAAGTGTAGTCTTAGGTGTGGAAGGTCAAGGATATTTCCTTAAAATAATGGAGCAACCCTTATTTGCGAAGAAACTCTTCTTTTATTAAATATTTTCTGCCTTTATCTATTTCACCAACGGTTTTCAAAGCTTCGTAAATGGCTTTGTAAAGGGCAACATCTTTATCCTTGATTGGAGCCGAAACAACTGCAAATAGGAAAGTAAAGTTCAATAAGCGAGACTTAGGGAATTGGATAAGCATTGTTCTGTCCAAATATGCTCACCTCCTTCTTTCTAATTCCCACGAAAAGTCTTAGGGCAACGAACAAAGAAAAATTGAGTTAAGAATCCTGAAACACTCTCTGGCAAATCAAGTATGAGTTTAGGGTTACGGGCATCTTCGACATGTATGATAGATGAAGTGCCTTTGCTCCTTTCAAATGGGCATAAGTAGTGGATTTCCTGAAACGTAGGCTCATGCTTCTTCTCTTGCATAGAAAACATGTAAAGTTCTAACAAAATGATATAGCCATTTGGATGAAGTTGGAAACGGGCAATGACCATACGTTTTAGGATCCTCTCTAAGAAAGGATTAAAGGGAGGGATGACACCACTCACCAACATATGACGGTTAACGACTACGTATCCAGTCGGGGTTTGATCTACGAATACGTCCTCACCTGGTAATATCGCATTAGTAACATGGATATTATATTGATTGTACAACTGTTCGAACTGGTCCTGATTGATAGTGGTAGAATGTCTCTTTGAAGGCGGAGCAGTAAGAGGGCGAGGCACATGAAATGGTTGATTAGGTACCAATCTGGGGGCTGTAGTTGTTATAGCCTCGGGTTCAGTTGTAGAAGTGTTAACTTGAGCAGATGACGATGTCCCTTCAGTTTGAAGGCGAGATTGCTGCCTAGTAGTCATTCTACACAAATATACTTGTTTATAAATATATCAAAGGTGCGCATTCCTTAAATGAGAAATATCATACGGAATTTTGCAAGTTAAGTAAAAGCAGGGCTTGAAATCCTCAATTTGGCTTATGTCAGTTAGTCGATCTCAAGCACCGCTACTAAATCTAAAAATGTCGTGTGTGTACAAGCAAGAGTTGACATGTTATAAGCTGTTAAACGAAATAAGCTTGTATGTGTACGTCATTTAGTTTAAGTCTAAAAATCCATTGTAATATGATTTATTATCTAATCCATTATCAAATTGGGCAATCGATGGTGACGTATAAGTCCAAAGTATGCAAACTTTTGTTGTTGTTATAAGACAGAAAGCAGGGCACATGGGCATCCAGTTCTCAAGATATCATTGTGAATTGGTCAAAGTCCAAGATGTGTAATTGCATAGGTATCAAGGGGATGGTTCAAATCATGAAGGAACAAGCCATTCATGACCTAACAATTAGGTCGTTCATGACCTACCAGTCAATTCGTTCAGCGACCTAATAGTCAGATCGGTTCAGTGACCTATCTAATACGTCCACGATTCGATACTCAGGTCGCATAACGACCTAAAGCTTAGATCATTTTACTGCATCAAAAGCCTAGGTCGCCAACAATCTGAAAAAGTTGAGTCGTTCAACTTCTCCAAAGCCTTAGACGTGAGGATTCAGGTCATTTGAATCTTCAGAGCCTTAGGTCGTTCAAACCATTAAAGACTCTGGTCGTTGCAGCATCTTAAGCCCATGGGTCGTTCCAACAGTCTAAGATCTTAGGTCGTTTCAAGGGTCCAAAGCCTTAGACCGTTCCAGAGGTCTAAGCCTTAAGTCATCTTAACGGCCTTAATGCTTAGGTCGTTCTTTGGCTTAAGATTTCAGGTTGATCTACGGTCTAAAGTTTCAGGTCGTGCAAACGATCTAATATCATAGTTTGATTTCCGACCTGGTTTTAAAACTACTCGGAGGCATTCAAATACATTATGATCGTTCAAGCGACATGAATTCATTCAACTTCAAATTGAGACAGATCGGCCTTAGATGGGTTTGTAATCGAGTATTAGAGAACCCGATATTTCGATGATTGTTTGCGGCAAAGGGGTTTTGATCAGCGACACCGAGTTCAAGTAACGAGTGGAAAATTCAAATGAACTTATCAACAACAATCCGCCATTAAAAAAGCTTTCTTCGAATAAAGAAAATAAGTGGACAGTGACGTTTTAAAAAGAGTTATAAAACCTAAGTTAAAGTGCAATTGGGTCGAACTTGGTTCAATTCAAAGCCCAGGCGACCTAGTAAGATGAACGATCTAAGTTTATACGAGTTGAAAAGTTCTTTCGAAGAATGTAAGCAATGACCTAGCACCCAAGAAAGCATAGGCTCGTGTGGTTTGAAGCTCGTATTGTTTTCGACAAATACAGATTTCGAGGGGCAATTGTTAATCCATAGAAAAAATGTCTCAAAGTCAGATTGTTTTCTATCACAAGGCTTCAGGTCGTTCAGACCACATCAGTTCTAAAGTCGTTTGGACACATATATCATCAGATCGCGATGTGGCAAGTCGTTTATCCCATAGGTCGCTCGGAGCTTGGATCGTTCGAGGCAGATCTCCACAAACCAGACCGTTAAAGATTCATCCAAGGCGGGTCGTCTCTCTCAAGGTCGCAATCTTCTCCAGACCGTGGGTCGTTTCTTGGGGCATAAGACGGCGCTGGGTCGTGGCCGACCTAAGACTCAGGTCGTAACCGACCTAGGGGCCAGGTCGTTCGCTCATATCAACTCAATATTGGAAAGTAGGCCGTTATGCGGTCTGGATGTTCAGACCGTTTCTTGGAGAGCACGACAGAGGTTAGACCATAGGTCATAACCGACCTAGACACCGGGTCGTCGAACGACCTAAGAACCTGCACATGCTATTTTCAGACCTCTCCACCTCACAACCATTTCTATAAATACCCCCACACTTTCACCATTAAAGGGACCGAATTTTTCCTCCACGAAGTGCTGCCAAAATAGTTTTTAAACTCCTATAACTCGTTCAAACCTTCATCAATCCTCCTCCAAGCTTAAATTCAACATCTCAACCACCATTGGTTTGCTAAAATCATCGAAGAGCTCAAGTTGTTGAAAATCTACTACAACAACCATTGCAATCGAAGAGATCTCATCATTTCCTTGGTGAATTCGAGTGAATCAAAAGTAAAAAGAGAAGAAAGTAGAGAAGATCGTTGTAATAGAGAGAAGATGAGTGAAATAGCAAAAATCATATACCTTGTAAATTTGATGGTGATAATGAGAACTCTCTTCAAAGTGGATGTAAGCCCATTCTAGGCCGAACCACTATAAATCTCCTTGTTTTTACTTGTTTTTTTTGTGTTTGTGGCTACCACTTTTTTTAGATCTGACTTGTTTGTGAAGTGTAGAATTACACCTTGGGCGTTGTCCATTTTTAACATCGACAATTTGTCAAAGTATATTCAGTTTTGTTTTATGAATAAGTCAGACGAGAAATCCCGTGGGTCTTGTATCGATATTTTGTAGATATCAGAAGATACTTCATATCGACATATTATTGAATTTTAGGTGACATTGGATTTTAGTAATTTTGCGATATGTTGTTTATTGGTAAATAATTACATGTAATATCATAACGTATTTTGTTTAGTATTGCATATTTACCATTCCAGAAATATAGCTGATGTTAAAATCTAATGCGCAATTGTTTAATGCATTAGTTGCCTTATGATGGAAAACTTTCCATGCATTTAATTCTAGAAGATGAGTATAATTGTTAGAGATTTTGTTATATTTACCAATATTTCTCTTGAGTTACATCTTCCTCTATGTAAAGCTGTTTCGACGTACGCAACACAAATAGCCTAGTTATCTCTAAATCATGGTCCGAGTTGGATTGGTGAAGCATTTTTCTTACAATCCCCAGTGAAACTAATTTTAATCTTAGCACCCTTAATAAGCATGTGAGTATATGATTGCTAGGTAAAACAGACATCGAATTGTCATGTTTGTGAAACGGCTCGTTGCATGGTAAATGAAGATGTAATCCAATAGAAATGCTTTTAAGCATAACAAAATCAATAAAAGCAATAGCATCTTTGAAACGAGAAGTAAAGTGTGTGACATAAAAATTTAAGTTGACTGTATTCTTGGACTGGTGAACATGCAGTGTTAATTGAAATACATTATGGTTTTACGTTTAACTATTTATTAATAAATAACATACCAAAAAGGTCCTAAAACCAATGTAATTAAAAAATGCTACTAATATGTCGATCAATATTGAATTGTCAGGATCTCCCAATATAGATGGAATATCGTTGCAAGAGATTCACAAGTTTTCCATTCCTTGGCCTATTTCGAAAATTATTTTTGATCTTAATTAAATGGAACAGATGAAAAAGAATACATTTCATAATCTATAGCTTTAATAAATACTGTTAACTTGCCTTTCTGTAAGGCAGTGTAACACAACAGATTCGGCTAAATAGACTTCATATATTTCAAGGTAGCAAGCTCGACGAGATGACTACTAGGCTCGGAAAGCGAATACAAGTAAGATTATGAAACTATGATCAAGTGGACTCAAGCAAATGATATCCCGAAGTTTGCTAAGTATTGATTGGTGCCTCCCATAGGCATGTAGTCCGTATTTATCACTTCTCCTAGGCAGGGGATGAGTATCGAGACGAGCTCCCATAAGAAATCAATCGATATCCCCAAAACGTACTTAGACAACTTTCCAAAACAACTTAGAAACACCGCATGAACATCGAGACGAGCTACATAAGAAGTCACACGACCCCCTATGAGGAGTCCTAGGGATGCTTATCATTCTAAATGGATCAGTGTCGATTCCCAATGATTACTCCTATGGGGTCTGTACTTTTAGGATGGTCGGGTCTTGGTATTGAGGTCTTGTATGTGGATTTTTAGCTTGATATTTTGGCATCTTTGGCTAAATATATACATGATGCATGACTTATTACAAGGATCATTTCTTTTTCTATGTTGCCCACACTCGGCCATTTCTGTTATTTCACAGATTGTAACAGCAAGTAACATTATAAATATAAGGAAAATCTTTTGGAGTATACGCAGGTCGAAGTACGTCGATTCACAATTAAATATCGTGTTCATTTCTTTCTGTTCTCAATTTGTTTTATTCTATTTTCTTCTTTACTGCATTCTCTTTTGGGGTTGGTGCTATTTTTAACATAAATAATTACCAAATTCTAAATCTTATAAAGTGATTTAGTAATTCCTGTTTACGACATTTCATATTAACTATGATGTTTAATGCTTAATAAATAAATAAATAATGCATTAAATAAAAAATGATATGTTTATATGGTAAGTTCAACTTACAGCGATGTTGACATGGTAGAAACGTGCGCTTGTTGATCGGGTAAACTGCGAACATCCATTAACTTTTTGTTGGTTTCTAAGTTTTGTTCAATATCTTGATCCAAAACGGCGTAGTCTGAAACAATCTGCAAAGTCTTTTCCATGATATGTAGTTATATTGTCCTTATATCTTCTAAAAGCACCAGAACTAGCATCTTCATTACCATTTCCTCCACTACTCTAATATCTTGAGAGGACCCACCACTGTCCCAAACAACAGGTAATATGTCGTGTGTCAGGGTTAAAATTTTGAAAAGAGGAAGAATTTGTTGAAACAACATATGAAAAATAGAGTTGGTAATACAATTAGAAAATGAGAGCTTGAGTTAGGAAAACTGAGGTAGAAAATGCTAGCTAGGTAGAGAGCCAGGTATGTTATAATCTTTTACCCAGTATCAATAATGCCAGATGCAGATTGTAAGATAAGTGGTTTTGATCTAGTTACATTTTATGCAACATTATCAATGCTGAATTAATCTCTTTTTTTTTTTTTTTTTTTTTTTTTTTTTTTTTTTTTTTTTTGGGTTGCACTTATGTAGTTAAATCGCTTAGCGATTTTATAGCGGTGTAGATGCAAAAAGTTGTACCGCAAATAAAACGAGGAAATATCAATGATATAAAGGAGATGCAAAAAAGTTTATTAGATACAAAGCTAAATATTTAAAATTAATAATTGTCACACATATCATTTGTGAGAAGACACTAATATTAATTAATTTTGTACAACAAAATCAAAGGATATCATGATTATGCACACTAGATTTGAGGACTATAATAGATTCTATATTGGGCACCTGTGCTTTGAAATTAGCTCACTACACAAACTTTTTGATTCGTTTTAAAAAGAGAACTACTCACGTTAATCTTTGGATGGTAATATTGCTAAAACGAATGTTAAAAAGCTTTGAGTTAGCGGATGTAGTGGAAAATAGCGGGCTTAAAGCGAATTTACCTTTTACCGATGCTAAATTACAATAGCGTAACAGTCGAAGAGTGACATAGACTATAGCGAAGAATTTGTGGGATTTTAGCAAAACTTTTAACTGCATAGGTTGCACCAACGGTCGGTCAGTGAAACTAACCAATTTGTAGCCATTAACTACCCATAGTGTTGGAATCGCTTTGACCCACTTTTGGGAATGCTCTTACCATTACACGGTGGATTATGTTCTATCATATTATTTCATGTATCAATGGAGGGAGAGAATGAGAGTTGTTTGGATACCATTTATTTTTGGGTCCTTTTTGCTCTTAGTTCGTTGATTCCCAATGGGATATCCGTTCAGAATAGCAATAGCATTTTCCACATCAAAAGTTGTTAATCTGGCTTTGATACACGTATTGAATTCTATGTTTTGTGCATGTGTGGGCTTGCATATACGGGCCAACTACTTCCCGTCATGCACATTATTTCTGTATGTTCGATCCTAATTATGAGTCCTTACTATTGGGTTCTCCAAATGCCCCAGAGGCTAATGTTACAGACAAGCATTATTATATTTTGAATAGTCTATTTTCCTAATGAAAACTTAATTAAGCATCTATTTGGTTGATTCACCTGTCCTTGGGTGTTTGTTAATGAAACATCTAGTGCTAATAAGCTTGTCTATGGATATCCCATAATTCAAAAATTCATTCGCATTCGTATCAGGGAGGCGGATTACTATTCGATGTCCAGAAAAAAACGGTTATGAATGCGTATGCAGTTGCATCCACGACCGAAAATTATTCGTTTGGATTTTTTTAAAAATTATAGTTTATATTATGTGTATTTTAGTACAACGAATTATGTTTACATATTTTTTAATTAGGTTAATTGTTTATGTTTTTGAGAAGTATATCAAAATAAATTATGCTAAACTAAACTTTTTGTTTATTGTTTTTGATGTATTGATATCATATGTTCGTCTGTACTCGTGGAAGGGGAAATCCATTATTTAAAAATAATTTCGGATGTGGATGCAAATATGATATCATCTTCTTGCATCTTAAGTATTCGTTGACAGACTATATGCTAGACACTATTGTGTTCGAAGATACCATTATTCCTTATGGGGATTCTTGATTCCTCACACGTTGAAAACAAAATTTTGCATGTTTTGTAGCTTTATTGTTATTTACCAGCTTGCATTATTACTGTGCCCACACATGTGAACACAGAAGATTAAAGTAAATGGAAAAGAAAGAGAAACATGAAGATTCTGATAAAATTGAAGTAAATTGTCTATCAATTGAACCTCCGAAAATAGATGATGCTGGCCTTGAAGATTGTGCTTTACCTCAAGAATCAATAATGGAAGCTTTCTTCCTTGCTTTCAATTCGCGTGCGGCAGAAGGCAGCACCAGTGGTGAAACACCTGAACAACTGGCCGCTATCAAAGTTGCCACCTTGAAGGATAACGACAAACACACTTCTTGAATCCGTTGTATGTAGATCTGAACTTGTTTCTATTATGTTGCATGCACATAACGCGGTTGATGTTTTTATTTAAGTTGAGTCGGGCCATTATTTTGTTAGTGTTTGCCGAACTATTTGTGACGTCTCTTTAGGAAGCATGTAATGGTAATTATTGTTTTATGTTATTGAATTGAATGATACGAAGTTTGGAAAGGTGCTATGTTCATTTTTTTTACACTTGCATTATCATAAGGAGCTCCCTTTGATTTTAAGTGGTCTGCATTGAATGTTTGTAGATGAATGTATGCACCTGCATAAATGAAATCCTTCAGACTTTTCAACAACTGTTATGGTATGCATGTAATCTAATGTAGCAGTATGAAATATTATATAGTATCCACACCTCAAAAACAGTCTTGGTGGTCTAATGTAGCAGTATGAAATTCATTTAGCTATGCGAACAGCATCCAGCTAGGCCGTCTATAACAATATCACATAGACTACTAGAACCCCTGGTAAAAAATTGCAAAAACTAAAACGAAGTACTGATTTGATTAATGGAGCTTAAACTAAAACGCATACAAAAAGATAGAAACAGAGCGGAACGTACTTTAAAGCTTCAATAGAACAATGAACTGTATGATATAATATAGAACTTAAATTTATGTCTAAAAATATTTTGAATGATAACATTGCTGAACCAAGATGAAGTACTCAATTGATTAACAGGAAGATCGACTAAAATCCGTACAAAAAGGTAGAAATAGAGTGGAAAGTACTTGAAGCTTTACTAGAACAAAGAAGCTATAAAATCTAGTAGGAAAAGAAAAAGATTTTGACTAAAAATTCAAAATTTCAAGATGTTGCAGATGAGTATAGAGTCTTAGAATAATTGTTAAATTTTTAGTAGCATTTGATCTTTTTTCAAATGATTTTCAAAATAATTCTTCTAAAATATTTTCAAATAATCATAGTTTTTGAAATGATGAGTTTCTCGAAACATTCTTTTTGATTTCATACCTTTTATATTGTTTAATACTTTGGTTTTATTAAGTTTTATTATGATTGAAATATGTATAAACTATGTTTAAAGGATTTTACAAAGTTTCAGATTATTTTATAAAGTAATATATTTCCAAGTGAGTTAAATAAATTAAATTTTCAAGTTACACTAGGATATGTCGCCATATCCACCTATGTACGTCGACATAGTCGACGTATTTCTTTGCTAATAGACATATCTGTTGGTTTCCTATAAATCTCTGAAATGAATTTTCACTTCATCTTCTTTATTTTAAACTTCTCGTTTTCATTTTTCATTTTCTATGAAAATCTTAACTATACTCTGTCGACTTTCAACTAGATTCATGTATATGGGAGCAACTATTTAGACGTAAAAATTTGACACAAATTAAGGTACATAAAATCTCAGTAATTAGATCTATTTGTTCTTGTATGCGTAGAAATTGGTGAGCAATCCAATGATCGAGATTTTTTGTCGTTCAATTAATGGATAAAAATTGCGCCTATTTTAGACTTTCCACACACGCACATGCACACGCACACGCACACGCACACGCACACACACGCACACACACATATATATATATAGAGTTGTCTATCAAATTTGTAGCAATCTATCAATATAGCAACAATCATTTAACAAACAGTACCAATAAAGTATAGTTACTTTTTATTTAGCATTAGCATCAACATTGTGGCAATTTTTCTTATTGATAACAATTATCGTTATCGTTACAACTATAACATGCTGTTATGGTAGCGGTAACATAGAAAAATTGTTGCTATATCACTACTGACAAATTATAAATAATTACCGATACCGTTTGAAAATAATCATCGGTATATCAACATATGAGAAAAACTCATGAAGAAGGAAATTAATGTGATCTGTAAATTTATCATATTGCTAGTTTTGATATTTATTTATCCTTGTATGGTTAAAGTCTCTTTAAAGTCCCGCAAAATTCTCGCTGCGGGGCATGACACTCTTTAATCGCTAAGTTTTTTCAGCGTAAAGCTACTAAATAGTAAATTCGCTTTATGTCCCATTATTTTCCGTTAAATCCATTCGATCAAAATTTTTTAGTATTTGTTTTAGTAGTATTAATATAAAAATGTTGATATACTAGTTTTCGTTTAAAACAAACCTACAGAGTTAGGATAAAGGCCTTAACACTAAATACAAATTAGTAATGTATTTTGCTTTACAAATCAGGATTGCATAAAACATCAGATTCTTCGATGTTGTTATATAAAATTAAACAAAAATTATTTTTTCCGATATACATGATGTGAGAATGAAATAAATTATCTTAAAAAAATTGTTCTATATCCGGTGAAACCTTTTACACCTCTGTTATTTTCCGCTATATTCTTGCTTTATTCCTGCTATGGTTTTTTCATTTATATCATTATGGAACAATTAAACACTTTAACTGCATAGCATTACACTTAGATTTACCGTTAATAATGGTGAACTTAACATTATCATATCAGTTTCAATGATATACTAATATACTTCAAAATTGATTATCAGTTGCTTGTTAATACTACGGTGATGGTAAAATTACCATAATCATGGTAACATAATAGAACACACTTCAAGAATAATAGTCCTACCATTACTGGAAATTTCCTCGTGCTATGACCATCATATTACTTTTTTGCAAAGATGTTTTTCCCATATATATCTGGGTCCTTTTTGCTAGGGCTGCCAATGAGTACCCGGAAAATCTAATTCCGTCTGCATTTGTATCGGAAAATATGGACTATATCTGTTGTCCGTGACGCGGATATGGTTATCCGATATTCGAAAACTCATCCGAATACGAATATGATTATAATGGTATCCGGATACGAAAAACATCCATTCGATTTTCTGATGTGTGTGTGTCTCTCTCTCTCTCTCACACTCACTCTTTCTCTCTCTCTCTCTCTCTCTCTCTCTATATATATATATATATATATATATATATATAATGTTAATATACGTAAGGTTAAATTAATTTATAAATTTCTTTAAAATAGCTAAACTAATCTCAACTATTATATTATATACCCATACCGCAAAAAATGAATGTTGTATTTGTATTTGTATTTGTTGTTATGCAACCTTCTACGTCACGTGCTCATTTTATTTTATGGTATGGTTATAATTAAGACATGATTATGTATATGCTTTTGTGGTTTATGTTTTGTTTTATTCTAGTCTTAAGATTGTATTTTTCTTATTTTGAACACTTATCTCTTAAAATGTTTGTTGTATGAAATTTGTATGATTGTTGTCCTCGTTATAATTTTTAATTAGATGTATTCAGCTTTTTTTTTTAAAAAAAATATGAGTCAAATTTGCATGTGAATGATGTATTTGTAAATTTTTATTGTTTTATTTTCGGATATTTTTCGGTTAACCGCATTCAATGTACGTTTTTAAGTTTCGATTACGGATATTTTTTTGGTATTTTCGGATATTTGTATTCACTTAAGCAGATACAGATATTTTCAGATATCTGAAAATAACTACAGATACAAATAAGGATATTTTTGAACTGGTATCCGCTAATATCGGATACGGGTACAGATACGGATCCGGGTCCAGCACTATCCGTATACGACTGCATCGGTTTACAGGCTACTTGTTTCTCTCTATGCATTGATTCCTATTGGGAAATCCATCTAGAATAGCTGTAGCATTGCCGTTTTTGCTTTGACACATGAACTGGATCTGTGCATCCATTAGCCAGCACATAGGCCCGACCTATTTTCTCTCATGTACAAATTCAATTTATGTATGTTCAACCACTAGTTTTGAATCCTTGTTGCAGGGCATTTCCAGCAGCCCCAAGGCAGGTGAATACATATGTGCAATATCACAAATTGAATCTTTCAGTGTTTGCAACAAAAAGTTAAACTAGGTGTCTATTTGGTTGGTTGGTAACTCTTAGATGCGTGTTAAAGAATATCCCGAAATTTATCTATGTTCGTGTTTGAAAGGCGATTAATACTCGATATCTGAAAAAGGTACGACTGCAGATCAGATTGCATCCTCAATCGAAAATTATTCATTTTTTTAATTATAATTTATATTAACGTATTTTTAGTATAGTTAAGGATATGTAATTGTTTATGTCTTATGCAGTTAAAACACGCTAATTGTGCTAAACTATTTATTACCATCATATTTTCGTAATTGGTGACATTAGAATTTTCTATTATGTCAAATCAAATTTTTCTGTGTATGTTTTCTAATTTAATGATCCTCGATTAATATGAAAACTATATTTTGTATGTCTAGTAGCTTTATTGTTATATATTAACTTGCATAATTATTGTATGAAGATGTATAAATATAAAAGTAAGAGTAAAATAAATTGAAAATAAAGAGAAAATCAAAGTGGAAGACAACAACAAACGGAATGGATAAACACCTGAATATATAGTTGTTAAAGCTAACACCTTAAAGAATGATGATAAACACTTCTTAATTCTGTTGTGTGTTAAACTGAACTAGTTGCTATTATCCTAGATGCACAGAACATGTTTGATGTTTTTTCCCTAATATGAGCTATATCGTTATTTTGTTAGTATTTCACTGAAGTATCTATAAAGTTTTTCTAGGTCAATATTTCGTTAGTGTTTTACTGAACCGTCTACAATGTTTCTTTAGACATAATCTATAATTGTAGTTATTGTTTTATGTCATAGATTGAAACTAAAAGTTCAGCGATATTTGATATTTCTGTGTGCTTGTATCACCATGAGGCATGACAATATGATGGGCATTTAGAGCTAGTGTATGTTGAATTTCCATGCAATATGTCAACATATAAAATATCTCCTCGGGGTGGCGGTTTTTTTGAAAAGGGAGGGGGGGGGGGGGAATCGATAACATTTCAACAAAACAAGAGATAGAAAAGAAGAATTTTTGAATATTGCAATAAACATTTAAAAATAAATTGAAGCTAAGTATTAGCAAATACAACTTTAAAATGATAGGTGTAGCATAAAAACATAAATTATTTTATAAGGTTCTGCTCGGATAGTGTTGTTATAAATAAAATGGAATAAAAGGGTGAAGGGATGATGTATGCAAACTGGAGTTCAAATATGTTAATGGTATTGCAACACTCCACATAACAATTTAATTGTGAGAAACGCCACCAAGCCAGGGCAAGGTAGTAGCACGGTGGCCGAGCCTGGGGAGACGTTATCACATCCTGGCCCTGATGGTTTGTGGCATGTGTCAGGGATGATGGAACATGTTGATTTGGTGCTGCTCAAGCGTCATGATTGGGTGATTCAGAGGTGGCAGAGGCCGAGGTTGTGTGTAGTCTTAACGGTATGTTACCTCAATATGGCGATTGAAAGTGGCTCAAGGATGGTAGTATCTGGCATTGATGTTGGTTGCTACGGCAGTTGATTAGGCTGTTAAGGCAGTGTGATAGTAGAGAAATAGATCTAGAACAAAGCTAAAGCAGTTGTCATCGATTCGGTAAGTAAAGTTATTATTGTGTGTTTTGGTCGAGTCTAGTTATGCGTGTTTATTTTATTGGTTAAATTTTGATGATGATATTAGTCTAACACTCTACTTGAAATTTAGAAAAGAGGTAAATGGATTAAAAATTGAAGATTGAAATAAATAAATTATCTGGAAATATATAGTATGTCTTGAAGTGATAATATTGTAATTAATAGAAAATAATGATATGGAAATTCTACTTTAATTACCTTTACGCTTTTTTTTAGTGAAAAGAAGCGTCAGGTCCCTAAAACATTTCAAAATAGAACTCACGTCCCTCCCATGTTTTCCATTCAAACCCGCCCCCTATTTTTGAAACTTCCGCGTTTTTCGTTTTTTGGCCAAAAAAGGTGTTGACATAAAAAAAATATCTAAATTCTGGAAATATTCTCGGAAATCCACGCAAATTTAAAAAAACGTTGCATATATGTATGCAACTATTAACAATAATTGCATACATGTGTGCGACTGTTGCATAAGTTGCTTTGGCTTGAAAATCTAGACCGAAACTTGCATACATATGTGCAACTATTTGAAATACTTGCACACATGTATGCCTGTATTGCACGAAGAAAATTTAAGTGAAATTTAGCCTACGGATTGTTGCACACATGTGTGTTACTTTTCTGTTTTAGTGCACGCTTGAATGGAAATAAATGCGAATTGATTAGCACGACTGCGAATTATTGCACACTTTTATGTAAGAATTATGCAATACTTGCACAAATATATGCAAGAAAATCAATATAGATGTGTGATTGATATACTTGCACAGATGTATGAAGGAAAATTCAAATATACGCATACTATTATGCATTTAACTGCATTTTCGTTGTTTTGCTTTTTTTTCGTTTTTGATGCCTTGTTTAATGGTTTTTTATCTGAATTTTTTGTCGAGTGCATGTTTAATTTATATATGAATTTACAATTTTTTTTAATTTTTTTAGTGAATTTTCGAAAAATAGGGACTAAATTTACAATAAGTTTATGACCGGATGTAAGCCTAATTTTAAAATTTAATAGGGACCTATGCCAAACAGACCTTTTTTAATGTTATTTATTTATTTATAATTAATTCTACATTTTTTTGCAGAAGGCTTACAATAAAAAAAGGGGAGATCACATTACAAGCAATGGAGCCACGGTTGAAATGCACTTTCTTGCTTTCTATGGCTTAGTCTTTCAAAATATGTTTCAAATCATCTTCAGGCTGATGTCATCCATTTAATTTGAGCGTTCTTCATACCTAATTATTTTGCAACCAAAGTATCTAAACTCATTTTTTTTCCATGCACTAATGTACGACTTGGTGCGAAATTAATTAGCGTATATAGTAAAGTGATGTTCGAAACATTTCAAGTCTCTCCATATAAATTGTGAGTGTAAATCATTATTTATGTATGTTGTTCTTTCCTGTTCTATTTGTAAAACACGTCTTCTACTCATTACCTCATTGGTAAGGCATCCAGGATTTAGAGGCCTATCTATTAATCATATTTTCTGGCAAAATATACAATTAAACTAGTGAAAACAATTTCATTAATATCAGTTGGCCTGTACTAAAGTGTGTTTTGCAGTATAATTTATTCAACTCGAGGAGGACATAAGCATGGGAGCGCCTGCAAGTTTGTCGACTAGGATAAAAAAATGTTCATCCAACAAAGGTAATTTTGTGAGATTCCAGTGCAATCTATGGATGCTATTACGGAAGTGAATTTAATATTGTGCCAACGTTGTTTGTGGCTTGAGGCACATAGGTGATTAAAATGGTGTAAATTTGTATTATTAAATGGTATTAACGTATCTTAAGTCTTGGTTAATGTTTGTTGGTGAGATGTATGAATTTTGTTAGCTTCCAATGACACAGTAGTTATAGATAGTTCCCCGAATGGTTGGTCGGTAATGTGCACAAATATAGAAGAAATCCTCCAAAGAAGTTCAGAGAGTTAGATCAGTTATTTGGAGGTTGAATAACAAAGAACTCTATTTAGACACGAAGTGAGGACACAAAATTGCACATAATAAATCTCAACCATTGGATCCACCCATGAGTTGCACTCTCCACATAAAGCCAACAATCTAATGCTGGAGGCTTTGTGTCCAAATAGCCAGCCCCATATATATATATATATATATATATATATATATATATATATATATATATATATATATATATATATATGCTGAAGTGTTAAGCAAATAAATTTGATTTGATTTCTGTAACAACCCGCATTTTACGTATCAGAGGATCGTAAAATATTTTTATTTAATTCTCTGAGGGTTGGATCATTCTCATATTTTGATATGTTGTTTATGGAGATGTGAGACATGTCCATAATTTTTACCAATTCTATTTGTGACCATTTTGCCCCTGTCAGTCTTGTGCAAACCATAACTTTTAACTGGGATCAAACTAGGTGCTGAGATCGATTTCATTGGAAAAGAAATAATGTTTCCAATTCCGTAGAGTGGTCACATTAAAGATTTGGTTCAACGGTTTGGGAGGAATCGTTGTTTTAGGTCTGCATAATTTCTGTACAGGTTTAGCTAGTCATTAATGGGCTGATTTAGTGTGGCCCATTAGTGGGCTGGGTTGAGGCTATAAATAGGGGGTTAGAGGCATGGAGAATAGTTTACTTTCTTCATTCTCTTATTTGGTTGAACTCGTGATCCTCCTTGCTCAATCAAATATACATTTCCACCCTTAAAATCTAGATCTAAGAGAGAAGATTGAATATCTACATCAAACCAAGCTAGATCTACATCGAGTGAAGGAAGATCACATCAAATAAGTGTTTTTCGCTGTTCGAATTGGGAATTTTGTGATTTCGATTGAGTTTGAGGATTTGGTGAGTGACGAGCATCTCTCACTCGGATTCAATCAAGTATATGAGTTGTTTGATCTTATTTTCATCATTTTAAGTTGTTTTCACCAAGATCTACATCATGGTAAGTATATTTTCGTTGGAATCACCATAGGATCCAATCTAGTAACTTAAATCAGTAACTCTCATGTTAATTCATATGTTATGCAAGTTTAGATCCATTGTTTTAGTTTATTCATTGATTTTTCACGATTTAGTGAATTTTATATGATTGTTGATGAATAATTGTCATTTTAGCATTGTTGATGATTTCATGAAGTGTTGGTGGTTGAATCGGATGATTTGGATGAGTTGTTGAACCGATGTTGTCGTTCGGTGATGATTTGGTCAAGTTTGGATCTAGATTGGCCAGATCTGGAGTCAGGTCATTTTTGTTAGGCCGTGGATGATGTGGTATGGAGCTTGGGTCGTGGCTTGTTACTCAAGAAATGAAGGTTGGATCGCTGAAGGGCTTCAGGTCCCGTTGTGGAATTAGGCCGTTGGAACTCTGAAGGCGGGTCATTAGGAGCCTCAAAGAGGCGGGTCGGCTAGCACGGATCGTTGATGCTTGGGTCGGGTCAGCCTGAGTGGTATAATGACCAGGTCGCTGAGCTTCGTAAGGAAGCATGTCGTAATGTTCGATGTAGGTCAGGTCGTTGGAGCTTCACATGGTCAGGTCGTTGGAACTTCACAAGGTCAGGTCCTGCGTTCTTCAGGTCATTGGCTCTGGGAAGGTTGGGGTCGGGTCGCCGAGGGGGAGGTCGGGTGGTTAACGACCTAGGAAGGTCGGGTCGTTGGATGACTAGAACAACCTGGGGATGGGTCAAAGAGACCGACCCGATTATTGTGGACCATAATGTGTTGTTATTTTAGTTTGGAGATAAATGTGACTTTGAAGTAAATTCAAGTAGAAATGTTCAAAGTGTTGTGTTCGTTGATCGTCGTAATGCAAAGAATGTGAAAACGACTCAAGGTGGTGAGTTCGTGGGTAATGGGTGCTCGAGAAATGGCTTGAGCTTATGAATAGTCATCAGGATGGATGGCTAGAGATATCGAAGGACGAGGAATTATCATTGTCGTAGGTTCTAGCGGACTCAAAGGCGGGGTATAATATGGGCGCCTAAAAGACTAAAAGTGACTGGTAGAGTACCTTGGGCAGCTCGATGGGCCTAGATACGTTCTGTCGTATGGCGTATGGAATTTTGTTAGAACTGTTGTTTACCATTATCCCTTGATGGACGACAAGGTGTTTAGCTTGTTCGATGTGGAGTTAGGAGCTAAGCCGTTGGAACTCTGAAGACGGGTCGTTAAGAGCTTCAAAGAGGCAGGTCGGCTAGTACGGGTCGTTTATGCTTGGGTCGGGCCGGCCTAAGTGGTATAATAACTAGGTCGCTGAGCTTCGGAAGGAAGCAGGTTATCCTATTCGATATAGGTTAGGTCGTTGGAGCTTCACAAGGTCAGGTCGTAGGTTCTTCGGGTAGGAATGTTCAAAAGCGTTGTGTTCGTTGATCGTCGTAATACAAAGAATGTGAAGGCGACTCAAGCTGGTGAGTTCGTGGATAAGGGTTGCTCGAGAAGTGGCTTGAGCTTATGAACAATCATCGTGATGGATCGCTAAGATATAAAAGGCCGAGGAATTATCATTGTCGTAGGTTCTAACGGACTCAAAGAAGGCGTATAATAGGGACGCCTAAAAGACTAGAAGTGACTAGTCAAGTACCCTGGGCAGCTCGACGGGCTTGGATACGTTTCGTCGTATATGGAGTTTTTCTTGAACCAGGGTCTACCATTTGCTCTTGACGGACGACAAGGTATTTAGCCGGTCATACGTTGAACGAAGGTTTCAAAGCAGGATTGGCGGTGATAGCCAGAGCTATGGATGATGATTGTTTTGCTTGTATCGTCTTGAGTAGATTGTTCGACATCGAAGGAGATATCTCTTGGGTGCTTGTTTGATGTTGGTTTAGGCCTTCAGGGCTTGTGCTTAGGAGATGTCAATATCGATTAGAATGGTCTACGCTTGATAATTGATTGCCATGAATGTACTGTTATTTCTACTTGGGTGTTTGTAAAGGGTATCACTATTGGATGTGGGGAAGATGGGTGTGAGTTATTTTCTGGTGATGTTGGTAGATTAGTTGATTAATCTGCATATTCTCATACACTTTATTGATGATGTTTGTAAAGTGCCAAGATTTTAACGTTTATATATGGAATTTATTTGGATTTAGTAATTAAGAATTTGATATTTGTTTATAAGATTGAATTTAGTCTATTTTAATTTAGTCTTAGAATGATATTGATAGTGAAAATTTAAATTTTGATTTAATATTTGAACTTGAATGGCTGTTTAAATTAAATGTTAGTATTGTTTTAATCTAATTAAATCATACGGTTTGAGAAATTAAATTATTTTGATTTTTGGCACTTAACTTGATTTTGAGCTGATTTTATAAGTGCGAATTCAAAATCCAATTTTGGAATTTAAGAAAAATTATATTTGTTATAATTTAGGAATCTAGTCTATTTAAATTGATTCTGGAGTTGATTTTTTTTTTAAATATGAATTTAAATTTTAATATTTGAAATAGGAATTGTTTTTCTTAGCAATGGTAATATTTTAAAATTTGTTAAAATCTACTATTTGAGAAATCATGAATTTGTTTAAAATTTGAAACTTTGGTTTATTTATTTTATTTTAGATTTGAATTTGTGTTTAAAAATTTAATTAAGTCTTGTATGAGGTTATATACTAAGTATAATACAATGGTATACATATTAGAAGTTAATTGTTTAATAAATTATGACACTTGGAAAAAATATTTCTAATTTATTTACACCTATTCAAACCTTTCTGCAATTTTAACGCATGCCCTATCTTTATTTTCTTCACCGTGTTTAATCTACCCGTCCCCTCTTTTACGCCATTTCAGCCAAAACCAAAATTTAAATCATCCCCAAATCCTCAAAATCATGGCCTTTCACAACAAATCCGAAATTGGAGAAAAAGGCTGCTTCTTCCACCACGTGCTTCATCTCCTTCTGTCTTTCACCTCCATCGGCAGGCAACCTATCATGACCCATCGCGCGTGCCATCTCCGTCAATTCCATTCGCCGCTCCTCCACCAACGTCGAAGCCTCCCACCGCCAAGAATTGCCACATTCTTCGTACCATGCCTCCGAACAACTGTGCCTTCGTCCAACACCGGTCCACTTCTGTCCCGCTTCACCCTCGATTGACCTGCCTCCTTCAACCACCGCTTCGCCCCTCTTCGATCGACACCACCATGAACCCCTGACCCCTCGTCAATGCTAAGCGCAACCTAAAATCCGTCCAGTGAGAGGCCAGCCAAACTCCGCTATAGTCGCTCCAAGTCCGACCATAACCCTGCCGACCCTCTGCAGCTCCTTCACCTGCGTGCGAACTGGCCATCCTCCACCGCTACTTGTAACACCCCGTATTTCTGTTAACACTAAAGTTGCGAATATAATAATAAATGTGTAAAGGGGAGATGTATCTAATGTGTATACAAAAATAATAATAAATGTGTAAAGGGGAGATGTATCTAATGCATACGTATTTATATGGATTGACAAATAATAGTAAATGTACATTAAGAAAGAAATGGTGAACATAATTGGCTTCTCTTTACAACGGACGGCTCTGGTTAACCCTAGCTTCATCGACGGCTCAAATTAACTTGCAACTCTATAAAAAGACCCTAGGTCTCAAACTAAAAATTCACAAAAAAAAGAATAAGAATTGGAGCCACCATGCTGTCCGGTGAGAACTAGAGGGAGCATCCACTTGAAAGAGACGAACAACATAGCGAATACAAACTAAAAGATTAAAAAGCAACAACAAATTAGAATCAAAGCAACGTCTTCCCAAAGGAAAGCTTTGCAAATTCAGAATTTCAGAACTCAGAAAACAAGACCGTCCACGATTGTAAGTTTAGCTACATTTTTAGAATGCGAATTAATATGAATATCATGTGTTGCGATGAAATGATAATAGTACGATACTCGTTATGTTATTAATATACATTTGTGATTTGATTCTATTATCATGTTGAATTGAGAATTATTAAGTATGATGTTTATTATGTTTTATAATATTAATCTATGCCAGTGACTTGATTCTATTATCATGTTAAATTTGTGATTATTGGATTAGATTATTTGTATAAGCGTGGACTTGGATTGTAACATCTTATGAGAATTGTGTAGTTTATTATGCAAGTTTATGTAGTGAAGTTATGCGACCAATTGTCAAATCTATATGTTCATGTTTATGCAAAACTTATGCCATGTTCACACTTATCATATGTTGGGATTAATTTGCAAGTATGTTTAAATCTATGTTACTAATTAACACATGTGTATGTTGATTAGCCTATGTTGCTAACTCACATATACGTATGTTGATTTGCCTATGTTGCAAATTAACATATGTATATGGATTAGTTCACATTGCTAATTCTCATGTATGTTGTTAATAAGGCCTATGTTAAAAAACACATATATGTTGAGTTAGCCTATAAGTGCAAGTTCATACCTATGACTTTATAATGTTTATGTTAGTCTTTTTGCAAGTTTGTACCTATGACATTATAATGTTCATGTTAGTTATTTTGCAAGTTAACCCCTAAAATGTTCATGCTAGTTATTTTGCAAGTACACCCTATTATGTTCATATTGATTATGCCATCAATACCAAAGTTATACCCTTGTCATGTTTATGCTAATTTATGCCAATTTGCGTATATTAAATTAGGCTAAGTTTTTAGCCTAATACTTTACACCAAAAATCATGCGAACGTAAATTAGGCTGAGATGGTTAGCCTAATATTGGACGGGGTAACGTTGGGTTAAAATGATAATTTTAGAAAAACTTGCCATAAATTGGTCATTAATCACATAAGTGATTTATGGCATAAAAAAGCATTAACTACCTTAATTAATGAGATTAATTGGAAATGAATGTGACAGTAATTTGAATATTTTCTAATTTACATATTGGTCATTAATCACATAAGTGATTTATGGCATAAAAAGGCATTAATTACCTTAATTAATGAGATTAATCGGAAATGAATGTGATAGTAATTTGAATTTGAATAATTTACATAATTAAAATATAAATTAGAAAATACGAACGCGCTTAACCCGAGGTTGGATTGAGTTGTGACGTAAACCTGCCCGGACCCGCCCGGCTGTCCAGTTGTCACAACAATAGTTGTCCAATGTGAGAGGTTAAGGCATGGGGCCCAATAAAGACCCGAGGTTAAACTGAGTTGTTGCGTAAGACTGCCCGGACCCAACCAGCATACAGGCAGCCACAACAATATCTGTCTAATCTGAGAGGTTGGTGCTCTAATAAGACAATTAGAGCTGAGTTAGGACTGATAGGGTTAAGTCAATTTAATAAATACTTAACCAAATTCAACATGTTAAATAATTTGGATGGGTGGGGGTTAGGTTCATTCAGACACTTAACCACTTAACATGTTTGAGTAGAAAACCTAGTAACGGGGACCCGTTTCAGCAGTAACCCAATTAGGTATCATGATACCCTGAACTAGGCAGGGTGGGGCACGATTACTGGGCTGATTGTAAGCGGTCAAAAGCGACGGCGGTTGGTGCATAGTGTGGGTTCTAACAGAGTGCGGGCGTGCACACACTCTGGAGCAGACAAGTCAGGGCACTGGAGCATCAGTAGTATACCCTATGCATGCTAGAATTGTGTCGGGGGCCGCCACCATGGGACTTGATACACCCCATGGTGGGACCAGCATAGGTATCTACCGTATAGGGCCGTAGGACACATGTGAATATACGAGTAGGAGCCGATCTTTTAAAGAAAGAGAAAGGGATCACTTCACCCCAATCACAGGGTGCCTGTTGGTATAAGAATTAGTAGGTGCAGAGATAGAGATTTAAAATAGGGTGCGAAGGGATGTTCGTTTTAGTACACCTTATCTAGTTCTAGGATAGTCTATTATCCTGATATCGTCATGTTCTCACTTTATGCAAGTCATGATCTTTTTATTATTTACATTCTAGGAATATAGCTAGACTTACCAGACTTATGTCTGACCCATTTTCATTTCATCTTCTTTTCTTCCGCCCCCCCCATAGGTCCACAGGGAGGAAACACCGCAGCTTAGTCAGTTTTTCATCCAGCTTGAAGAGAGAGAATGTATTGCTTGGATTTCTTTCATTTGGACCATGGCTTTGGATATCATTTATGGGGATTATGCAGCTTTATTTATGTTTCATGCTTCTTTAACTTTTAAAATCAAGACAGTATTATGGTTGTAATAATTGGAAGTTTGTTTTGAGACAATGTTGGAAATGTTCTGTATGAACACGTATTTATGATAATAAAAGTCTATTGGTTTTTCCACTGCTTATTTATATGTGTTTATATCTGTCTTGTGTTTTATCTGTGTCTTTTACTTATAAACCTCCACCAAAATTAAGGCATTCCCTTTGTGAGTGAACTTAACGGAGGTGGGGTGTTTCACTTGGTATCAGAGCATAGGTTTACCAGACCAGATAAAAAGTTTTTGAAACTATATTAAAATTAAAATCTAAAGAAGCATTTTTCAAGAAAAAGAATTGTTTTATAGTTTTAGAAAGGCATAATCCCCCAAAGCCATGTGAATTATCTATCCTTCGTTTTGAATCTTTCCTTTTTCATTTCAGCATGTCGGGAGAATTTAACCTTCTAGAAGGTGTGACTGTACCTTGTTGGTTTAGAAGGTACTTGGAAGCTAGGGCCAATGAGGCAGGCCCAGCGAATCTTCCTCCCCCAGCTGCAGCAATTCCTCCTCCTCCCCCAGTTGCTGAAATTCCCCCTCCTCCTCCTCCCCCAGTTGCTGAAATTCCCCCTCCTCCTCCGAGAGGAAATGCTTTTGCCAAGACTTGTAGAGATTTTAAAGCTATGGGTGGGAAAGACTTTCATGGAACCGAGTCCTTCGTAGCAGCCAGGAACTGGTTGAAAGAGACCGAAGATCTTTTCGTTATCTTCGAGGTAGAAGATAGGCAGAAGGTAAGACTGGCAGTGTGGTTGCTCAAAGGAGAGGCTTCCTACTGGTGGGAAGTCACCAATGCAGAAAGACCAGTAGAAACGTGGGAAGATTTCAGATTTAGATTTGAGCTGAAGTTCCTTTCAGAAGCTGAGAGAAGTCTTCAAATGGAGAGGTTCCTATCCCTTAAGCAAGGAAGTATGACCGTCAAAGAGTACGTCAACCAGTTTGATCAGCTGGCTAGGTTCGGACTGGACCTAGTCAACACCCAACACAAGAAGGCTCTCCGCTTTGTCAAGGGACTGAATGAGCCGCTTCATAGCCTGGCCATGACCCATATACCTATGGGAGCTACATATGAAAGGCTGGTATAGATGGCGTTACTACATGAGGAGGATAAAGGCAAGAAGGAGGCAAAGGCGGAAGGGTCTCAGGGAAAGAAAGAAGCTTTACAGCCTAAGAAAACAGACTTTAAGAAGGGCGGGAAAAACAACAAAGCTCGCGAAACAAGAAAGTGTAATTTCTGTGGTATGGTTGGACATGTGGTGAAAGACTGCAGGAAGAAGAAGGCAAAGATGAATGGTGGTTGCTTTCATTGTGGAGAAACAGGACACATAGCTAAGGACTGCCCTAAGAGGCGAGGGCAGGCGCAGAAAGCTGCATCCACTTCGGGTGGACAAGTTCATGCACTGGAGGCACCTCCTCTGCAACAGCGAGGTAGAAATACTTCTGTAGAAAGTGTAGTTTATCTTTATGATCACCCAGTTCGCACTTTATTTGATTCTGGTGCATCACACTCCTTTATTTCATCTGCTTTAGTAGAATCTCTGCACCTAGAAACTAGTATGGTAGAGGATCCCTTGGTTGTCTCCAATCCAATTGGAGGCCCAGCTTATTTGTCAATGATCTGTATGAATTTGAAAATCTCTATTCTAAGTGTAGAATTTAGATGTAGTACCTTTGTTTTGGGCTTCTCGGGGTATGGATTGACTTTGGGCATGGACTGGCTATCCAGTAATGGTGCCATCCTTGATTGTGAGAAAAGAGTTGTTAGGCTCTTAACCCAACTCGGTAACACTCTGGAAATTACTTGTAATCCCTCGAATGTGGTTATGCTTAGTTATCTTGAATCGCTTGACGCTTCTGTTGAGAATTTGCAGTCAGTTAAGGTGGTCCGAGAATATTCGGATGTCTTTGATGAGGTGAAGGGCTTACCTCCGAAACGGGAAATAGACTTCCACATCTATCTTGTTGACAATGCGAAGCCCGTTTCTTTTCCTGTTAGGCACATGGCTCCTAGGGAAAGGAAAGAGCTCAGTAAGCAGATTAAAGAGCTTTTAGAAAAGGGGTTCATTAGGCGGAGCATTTCAGAATGGGGCGCTCCAGTGGTGTTCGCTAAAAAGGCGGATGGTTCACTCCTTCTATGTGTTGACTATAGGGAGCTAAACAAGCTGACTAAAAAGAATAGGCACCCTCTCCCCAGAATTGACGATTTGTTTGACCAGCTTGTAGGAGCGTCGGTTTTCTCCCAACTTGATTTGGCGACCGGATTTCATCAGCTAAGGGTAGCTAATGATAGCATCGATAAGACAGCTTTCAGAACCCCAGACGGATTCTTTGAGTGGCTTGTCATGCCTTTTGGATTGACAAACGCACCCGCTTATTTCGTGGACCTAATGAGTAGGGTGTTCAGAGATTTCCTCAATAAATTCGTGGTGGTCTTCGCAGACGATATTTTGATCTTCTCAAAAAATGAGGAAGAGCATACTCAGCACCTAAAGGCAATCATGGAGACTCTTAGAACACATCAGTTAAAAGCTAAATTCTCCAAGTGCCACTTTTGGAGAGAAGAAGTGAGATTTCTTGGTCATATAGTGTCCAAAGAGGGGTTAGCTGTAGACCCCGCAAAAGTAGTAGCGGTGCAAGATTGGAAGGCACCAAGGAATGCAACCGAGGTCCGAAGCTTCCTCGGGCTTGCAGGCTTTTATCGGAAGTTCATCAGAGATTTTGCAAAAATATCAGCTCCTCTTACAAGGCTAACAAAGAAGAATCTAGTTTTCTCTTGGGATTTGGATTGCGAGTTTGCTTTCCAACGCTTAAAAAGAGCTCTTACAACAACCCCAGTTCTGACCTTGCCGGATGGAAGAAAATTGTTTACAGTATACACGGATGCATACGGGACAGGACTAGGCGCTGTCCTAATGCAAGAAGGAAGGGTAGTAGCTTATGGTGGAAGACAGTTGAAAGTTCATGAAAGGAACTACCTAACCCACGACCTTGAGTTGGCCGCCATCGTCTTTGCGCTTAAGTCTTGGCGCCACTATCTCCTAGGTGAGAAATTTGAACTGTGTACTGACCATAAATCTTTGAAGTATATCTTCTCGCAGAAGGACCTTAACTTAAGGCAACAAAGGTGGATGGAGTTTCTTGCCTCTTATGATTTCGAGATTTCCTACACTCCTGGCAAGGGCAACGTAGTCGCAGATGCCTTGAGTAGAAAGAAGCTAACGTTGAGCCCGCTATTTGTTGAAAGGCGAAGCCTAGAGTTTATAGCCAGTTTTGACTTTAGGCCCTCCTCTGATTTTGTACCCGGTCTGTTAGCATCGCTAGAAGTGCGGCCCACTCTCTTAGACTCAATAGGGACCGCACAACGAGAAAACCCTCAGCTTGTAGAAGTGGTTGATAAGCTCGTTAGGGGTGAGACTTCTAGTCACCTCGATAGATACACCATCGACGACAAAGGGTGGTTAAGACGGGATGGAAGACTATGCATCCCACAGGCAAAGGAGTTGGTGAAGAAAGTTCTTGAGGAGGCACATCATTCCAAGATGACAATACATCCAGGCGGGGACAAAATGTACAAGGACTTAAAGAGAGTTTTCTTTTGGAGTGGCATGAAGAAGGACGTGGAAGATTTTGTTTCTAAGTGCATGATTTCCCAACAAGTCAAGGCGGAGCAGAAGAAGCCTGGCGGTCTGCTCCATCCTCTAGAGGTCCCACAGTGGAAGTGGGATAGCATTTCAATGGACTTCATTGATGGGATGCCTAGGTCTAGAAGAGGCAACACTAGCATTTGGGTAATAATGGATAGGCTTACTAAAAGAGCCCACTTTTTACCTGTCAAGAGTAGAAGGACTGCCTCGTCTCTAGCATCTCTTTATCTTAAGGAGATAGTTCGACTCCATGGAATACCTTCCAGCATTATTAGCGACAGAGATCCTATCTTCACAAGCGAGTTTTGGCGGAGTCTGCAAGAAGCTGTAGGCACACAGTTATGTTTGAGCACGGCCTATCACCCCCAAACCGATGGTCAGACGGAAAGGGTGAACAGGATTTTGGAAGACCTTTTGAGACTTTGCGTCCTTGACTTTGGAGGGACTTGGGAGGACCATCTTCCTTTGGTGGAATTTGCCTACAACAACAGCTACCAAGCCACCATCGGGATGGCGCCCTTCGAAGCTTTATATGGAAGACCGTGCCGATCGCCCACTTGTTGGTAGGAGTCTGCTGACAAGCTCATACTTGGACCAGATATGATCCAAGAGACTTCAGAGAAAGTAGACTTAATACGGAGAAGAATGAAGACAGCCCAAGACAGACAAAAATCCTACGCAGACAAGAGAAAGACCGACCTTGAATTTGAGGTTGGGGACAGGGTTTTCCTTAAGGTATCTCCTTTAAGGAACGTCGTTTGCTTTGGATCCACAGCGAAGCTAGCACCAAGATTTGTAGGGCCGTTTCCTATCATCGAGAAAATTGGGAAGATGACCTACAGGTTAGAGTTACCCGAGAGACTGGCCGGAGTTCACAACGTCTTTCATGTTTCTCACCTCCGGAAGTATCTACATGAGTCAGCGGAAGTGGTAGAGCCAAACATTCTAGAAGAAGCTGAAGTAGAACGCGAAGCAACTGTGAGGAAAGTTCCAACTCGCATCTTAGGAACTGAAGTGAAAAAGCTACGCAACCGCGAAGTCAAACTCGTCAAAGTTCAGTGGAGCGACGCCGAGGAAGACGCGACTTGGGAAACCGAGGATAGAATACGCGCAGCCTATCCTTTTCTTTTTGAGGGTACATTTTTTATCTCTCTTTTTCCTTAAAGTCATGTTAGTATCTATCTTTTTAGGTATATCTCCCCGAACTTACTCTTTTATCCTTAGGTGGAAACCCCTTTGGCTGTAAACATGTAATTGAAATATGTTATGGATGATGGTTGCAAGTGGTTGCAAATGTTTGCTAGTGGTTGCTCGTGGATGCATATACACACACAATCTAGGGTTTTAGATCGGCTTAGTCACTTCATATTGCATATGCATATATGTGATTATGTTTGTATATGGTTGAAGCTTAATATGTTGTCATATGGATGTTGCATTTGTTTGAATGATTGCGCACTCATGTAGAATTACGAATAGGAAAAAGTTTGCATACATAATGGGTTCATGACACTTACATAATTTGCATTAAGGAGGTATACTGAATCAGTAGACCGCCTGATTTTTGCATTAGATAAGGACATGTACACACACGATGCATATGATCATGAAGCATTAGAAGTCTTTTAAGGACAATGGACGCTCGTGTTTGATGATTGAGTAGATGGACATTTGGATGGTAGGATATATGTTCTCCTAGACTTGGAGATTTCAGGGACAAAATTCTTTACGGAGGGGAGAATGTAACACCCCGTATTTCTGTTAACACTAAAGTTGCTAATATAATAATAAATGTGTAAAGGGGAGATGTATCTAATGTGCATACAAAAATAATAATAAATGTGTAAAGGGGAGATGTATCTAATGCGTACGTATTTATATGGATTGACAAATAATAGTAAATGTACATTAAGAAAGAAATGGTGAACATAATTGGTTTCTCTTTACAACGGACGGCTCTGGTTAACCCTAGCTTCATCGACAGCTCAAATTAACTTGCAACTCTATAAAAAGACCCTAGGTCTCAAACTAAAAATTCACAAAAAAAAAGAATAAGAATTGGAGCCACCATGTTGTCCGCTGAGAACTAGAGGGAGCCTCCACTTGAAAGAGACGAACAACATAGCGAATACAAACTAAAAGATTAAAAAGCAACAACAAATTAGAATCAAAGTAACGTCTTCCCAAAGGAAAGCTTTGCAAATTCAGAATTTCAGAACTCAGAAAACAAGACCGTCTACGATTGTAAGTTTAGCTACATTTTTAGAATGCGAATTAATATGAATATCATGTGTAACGATGAAATGATAATAGTACGATACTCGTTATGTTATTAATATACATTTGTGATTTGATTCTATTATCATGTTGAATTGAGAATTATTAAGTATGATGTTTATTATGTTTTATAATATTAATCTATGCCAGTGACTAGATTCTATTATCATGTTAAATTTGGGATTATTGGATTAGATTATTTGTATAAGCATGGACTTGGATTGTAACATCTTATGAGAATTGTGTAGTGAAGTTATGCAAGTTTATGTAGTGAAGTTATGCGACCAATTGTCAAATCTATATGTTCATGTTTATGCAAAACTTATGCCATGTTCACACTTATCATATGTTGGGATTAATTTGCAAGTATGTTTAAATCTATGTTACTAATTAACACATGTGTATGTTGATTAGCCTATGTTGCTAACTCACATATACGTATGTTGATTTGCCTATGTTGCAAATTAACATATGTATATGGATTAGTTCATATTACTAATTCTCATGTATGTTGTTAATAAGGCCTATGTTAAAAAACACATATATGTTGAGTTAGCCTATAAGTGCAAGTTCATACCTATGACATTATAATGTTTATGTTAGTCTTTTTGCAAGTTTGTACCTATGACATTATAATGTTCATGTTAGTTATTTTGCAAGTTCACCCCTAAAATGTTCATGTTAGTTATTTTGCAAGTACACCCTATTATGTTCATATTGATTATGCCATCAATACCAAAGTTATACCCTTGTCATGTTTATGCTAATTTATGCCAATTTGCGTATATTAAATTAGGCTAAGTTTTTAGCCTAATACTTTACACCAAAAATCATGCGAACGTAAATTAGGCTGAGATGGTTAGCCTAATATTGGACGGGGTAATGTTGGGTTAAAATGATAATTTTAGGAAAACTTTCCATAAGTTGGTCATTAATCACATAAGTGATTTATGGCATAAAAAGGCATTAACTACCTTAATTAATGAGAATAATTGGAAATGAATGTGACAGTAATTTGAATATTTTCTAATTTACATATTGGTCATTAATCACATAAGTTATTTATGGCATAAAAAGGCATTAATTACCTTAATTAATGAGATTAATCGAAAATGAATGTGACAGTAATTTGAATTTGAATAATTTACATAATTAAAATATAAATTAAAAAATACAAACGCGCTTAACCCGAGGTTGGATTGAGTTGTGACGTAAACCTGCCCGGACCCGCCCGGCTGTCCAGTTGTCACAACAATAGCTATCCAATGTGAGAGGTTAAGGCATGGGGCCCAATAAAGACCCGAGGTTAAACTGAGTTGTGGCGTAAGACTGCCCGGACCCAACCGACATATAGGCAGCCACAACAATATCTGTCTAATCTGAGAGGTTGGTGCTCTAATAAGACAATTAGAGCTGAGTTAGGACTGATAGGGTTAAGTCAATTTAATAAATACTTAACCAAATTCAACATGTTAAATAATTTGGATGGGTGGGGGTTAGGTTCATTCAAACACTTAACCACTTAACATGTTTGACTAGAAAACCTAGTAACGGGGACCCGTTTCAGCAGTAACCCAATTCGGTATCATGGTACCCTGAACTAGGCAGGGTGGGGCACGATTACTGGGCTGATTGTAAGTGGTCAAAAGCGACGGCGGTTGGTGCACAGTGTGGGTTCTAACAGAGTGCGGGCGTGCACACACTCTGGAGCAGGCAAGTCAGGGCACTGGAGCATCAGTAGTATACCATATGCATGCTAGAATTGTGTCGGGGCCGCCACCATGGGACTTGATACATCCCATGGTGGGACCAGCATAGGTATCTACCATATAGGTCCGTAGGACACATGTGAATATACGAGTAGGAGCCGATCTTTTAAAGAAAGAGAAAGGGATCACTTCACCCCAATCACGGGGTGCCTGTTGGTATAAGAATTAGTAGGTGTAGAGATAGAGATTTAAAATAGGGTGCGAAGGGATGTTCGTTTTAGGACACCTTATCTAGTTCTAGGATAGTCTATTATCCTGATATCGTCCTGTTCTCACTTTATGCAAGTCATGATCTTTTTATTATTAACATTCTAGGAATATAGCTAGACTTACCAGAATTATGTCTGACCCATTTTCCTTTCGTCTTCTTTTCTTCCGCCCCCCCCCCACAGGTCCACAGGGAGGAAACACCGCAGCTTAGTCAGTTTTTCATCCAGCTTGAAGAGAGAGAATGTATTGCTTGGATTTCTTTCATTTGGACCATGGCTTTGGATATCATTTATGGGGATTATGCAGCTTTATTTATGTTTCATGCTTCTTTAACTTTTAAAATCAAGACAGTATTATGGTTGTAATAATTGGAAGTTTGTTTTGAGACAATGTTGGAAATGTTCTGCATGAACACGTATTTATGATAATAAAAGTCTGTTGGTTTTTCCATTGCTTATTTATATGTGTTTATATCTGTCTTGTGTTTTATCTGCGTCTTTTACTTATAAACCTCCACCAAAATTAAGGCATTCCCTTTGTGAGTAACCTTAACGGAGGTGGGGTGTTTCACTACTCGTCATCTTCCTGCTTCCCAGTCGTCAACAATGGTAAGTTCACCTTACGATTGGATTTGTTTTCAAGTCACTAAACTTCATCATACTACTAAGTATAAATAAGAATTTGGTTGAGTTAACTGTGTGTTGGTGAGGTTATTGCATCCTTTTCCTATGTTTGCCACTTGTTTGCTGTGTTATAATTCTTGCTTTGTCACCATTGGGCCGAACACACCAGTCCCTGCTAATGTGTTTTATTGTTCACATCTGCTTCATTGCTTGAATCCGTATTTTGCATGCTGTCTATACTGTATGTAGGACGGCTAGAACTTATATGGCATTTTTTCCCTTGCCTTGCGCCATTATTGAACTCTTAAACTAAACTGTTGCATGTATTTGTACAACTTAAGTTACCCCATGCGTGCCAGGCTGCCTTGATTGTATCTGGGATGTAATGCCTATTCATCTTATTGCATTGCTAAAGAAATAAGCATACATGTCTAAATTATATGGGAATGCTTATTGGGTTTGTGGACGTTTAAGAAGCTTGGTACATAGTAGCTTTATGGAAACCTGATGCTTTTATAATCCATTATATTCAAAGCTAGAAGGCTACCGTCTCTTCTTTTGATACTTTACTTTGTTTTGCTAGTATACTACTCAGGCATGCGTGTTATTTATTATGCATGCTGCACCTTGAATTATCATGCCACTCGTCACTTGTTGGCTCCACCTAAACAACTTATTTGGCACTTGCAAGTTACCTTGATCCGTTGTAGTATATGTCTTGGTAGTTTCATGGATTCGCTATCCTCGAATATATATATATATATACACATATACGTATATATATATATAAATTATATATGTATGTGCTATCGAAGTTTACTGGCTTGAAGTAAGTTTAATCCTGACTCGATTGTTTTGTATTTTTGCATGGAACACTGTTTTATTATTCTACCGTTGTATAATAAATTTTGTTTTGTATAACTCTGAAATTTTCATATAGTAAAATTCCATTGTAAGCTATTGTTATCTTTTCTGTGTTTATGATTCTTAATATTCTGTTAAACCTTGTAAGCTAATAACATGTAACGACCCACATTCTACGTATCGGAGGATCGTAGAATATTTATTTCATTTTCATACGAAGTCATATGGTCGTGTAACTTTGGGAAACAACAATTGGGGTCATTTTCCATGCTCACAATTTTCGCTGAATTTTAAATGACCATTTTGCCCCTTGCGAATCTTATTTCGCTTATAACTTTTGATTGGTAAGGATTTTTGACCTGAAATCACTTCCATTGGATTCGAATGATGGTTTACCATTCCATAGATGGTCACACTGATCAAACGGACTTACCGTTCGGGAGATATGGTTGAAATAAGGTTTGAAGATAGAAAAACAACTTAATTGGGCTTAATAGGTAACTAGCAGCTCGGCCCATAACCCATTTCGGGATTAGGGTTATGGGAGAGCTGGAAGGAGTTAGAGAATGATTTCTTTTCATTTTTGCAGCCACCACTTACGTTCATTGAACCCTAGTAATGGCCTCCATCTTCTAGATCACCCTTTAATCACTTTCTAATCACATATTAAGAAAATCAACATCAAATTAAGGTGGATTAGCATCAAAATCGAGATAGAGCTGCTGCAATACATAAGAATCTGTGCCAAATCAGTGGAGTTTTCAGATCTATAATTTATTTGTGGCTAAGGTGAGCGATTTGCATGTTTTTACACTAATTACAGCTAATCAGGGGTGATTTGTGATAATTAGCGAATAAATTGCTTAGAAAAATCTGAAAAAATATGTAGAAATTCCAAAATATTATTTTATTTCACTAATATAAATTTGGGTTAATTTGGATTAAGTTTGCTAATCCCAGAATTTAGGGGATTAAGGGTAAACCATGGATTTGAGTATGTTTGATCCTAAATAACACACATTATTGATGTTTTGATGTTTGTGATTGATTATACAAGTTATTAATACAGTTTGGCATGCTTTGAGATTGCATAGGAAAGTTAGAATGGTCGAAAACGCCGTCGTGTGGCGTAAATATCTTGATGTAAGAAGTGCAGGAAATGGGACTGGATCGGATCAGCCCCCACTCATGAAGCATTTATCACGAACCGACCTGGATCGGTCTATGCACCCACGAACCGATGACCTCGAGGCTTGACCACGAACCGGGGCACTCGAGCCGCTTGCACCACGAGACGATCCCCACAACCCGAACCGGAGTACCACCCGAACCGGAGTACCACTCGAACCGGAGCACCACGAACTGGAGATTGGTGTCACGAGCCACGAGCCGAACCGGTGGAGACCCGAACCGAAAATGAATCATGGACCGAACCGCCAGTTTCATTACTCATGAACCGAATGGAAGCTTGTTTTCTGAACCGAACCGGAGGAGACCAAAACCCAATATGCAAAGGAAGTCCAAATAAGAATTTAGAACTCAAGATCTAGACGAGGACCAACGAGTTAACTTCAAGAGTTGGGCTTTGCTGTGGGACGTATGCATAGGGGTTATCGATATTTCTAAAACTTTGGTTCACTATTGAGAGTGGACTATTGCAGTGGGGTCAGAGGTTGTATGGATTTGGACTCCATAAGTGCTCTAAAGGGCAAAGTGGTCGTAGTGATAGTTGTACGGAGTGGGACTCCGTCATAGCCCCAATGGTTCTGGTGATCAAAGCGGTGGATACCGTATGCTTTACGCACTAAGTGAGAGACGTGAGGATGATTACTATGTTTGATGTTTGCTATCACCATGACACGCCCATTCCCATCTTTACACTCTATGTTAGTGTTACCTTAGAGTATTGTACATCTTGTTGTGCTAACTATTTGGTTGCAGGTCCAGGTCAGGTATGGTTATTTATACCTGTTATTGTTTTATTTTACTGCTATCACTCATGCCAGACTTTTGTCTGACCCAGAGTCTTATGTCTCTTCCTATTACTCTGGGTGCTCCTAAACGAGCAGACTAGAGACAGGTTAGGTGGTTATGCATAAGTAGTTTTCCGGAGATGGGCAGGAGGCTTCCACGTACTTTATGCATATATTCTCCCTATGTCGTTGCTGGTCACTGCTTTGGGCACTAGCAGCGTACCTATTTTATTTCCATTTTAGAGACAGTATTTTGAAGTTGTAATAATGGTTTGGATTATAAGCTGTATTTTGGATTCCGCTACTTTGATGGATATGGTTTAGTTTTCAGCTTATGCACTGTCTCGTCTGTGTTATATCAAATTATGTTATTATTATATTTTATTCCATGAGTTGTGAGATATACTACATGTTCTTGGTGATTCATCGTTGAAAACCCTTTCTTTTGACGACCGTCCCGTGCTATTCGGGCCTTAGCACATCGCATTTCAGGGAAATGTCGGCTGGTTAGGGGTGGGCCGTCACATTTGGTATCAGAGCCTAGGTTGCGTAGTTTAACCTAGGGTCAGACATCAGGGAGAGATAGTATACGAATATGAGAGCGCGTATTTGTGATATTTTGGTTTTCAAAAGATATATATGTACTATTAGTGTATCTAAGGATGAAGTCGCACTGCACGGGCACCACTAAGGAGATGGTTAATCGTTTTCTCTTTATAGATTGGACGATGAGTTGAAATACGAAGAGTACGGGTTCAGGAGCCAACAATGGGAATGTCCCTGATATATGGACAATGTTTACTACCTTCATGCGAGAGGTACTTAGGGATGCTCAGGGAGAAGTTCCTAATGTTGCTAACGGTGGTGTAGCAGTAGTACAGGCGCCTAGAGCCGATTTTGCCAAGCTCAATAAGGATTATACTAATCTTAGTGGAAAGTCATTCCACGGAACGAAATCGGCTACGGAGGTTCAAGATTGGCTTGGTAGTTCTGAGCGCATCTTCGAGGATTTGGGGATCGATGATGCAATGAAGAGAAAGTTAGCATAGTGTCAGCTTCAAGGACGGGCTATGAATTGGTGGAATGCCATTAAAGCGGCTACTCCCGAGGATCAGATTACTTGGAATCAGTTTATGACTCTCTTTAGTGACAAGTTTATTCCAGCTGCTCAGAAGTCAGAATTGTTTGGGAAATTTTTGGAGCTTAAGCAGAATGGTAGGACAGTCTCGAAATATATTGCTGAATTTGATACCTTGTCAAAATATGGATTATCTCTTATCGATACTACCGAGGAGAAGAATGAGAAGTTCATAACTGGCTTAGATGGGTACTTGGGGGAAAGACTTGTAAACCATATCGATGAGACTTTCGAATCTATTGTGGGAAATGCATTGAGATCAGAGAGCCTTTACCCTAAGACGAAGACCGAAGTTGTTATTACATCTGCAGGAAAGCCAAAACTGCAGGCTAGCGGTGAAGGCAAGCAGAATTCCCAGAACAAAAGGAAACAAAACCAAACAAAGGATGGTCAGAAAAAGAAGGATAAGAAAAAAGTCGATTGCTATAGCTGTGGCAAGAAAGACCACTATGACAGTGATTGTCGAGCAAAGCCAGCGGACAAGAAGTGATTCAATTGCGGCCAAGTGGGACATCACAAGGATAAATGCCCACAACCCCTTAAGGAAAAGCAGATCGTGAAAGCATATGCTATCAACATTGTTCCTTCTTCGACGAATGCCCCAACTACGGCAGAGAAGGGAAAAGGTGTCTTTATTCAAGGTATGCTTTCTATTTGTGATGTTCTTGTTCGAGTACTGTTTGATACCGGGGCTTCCCATTCCTTCGTATCTACTGACCTGGTAGATAGGTTGGAATTGGAACCCGAGATTGTCGACAGACCTTTAGTTGTGAAGAACCCGATCGGTGGTTCGACTAGCCTTTGTACGATTTGTCGTAATTTGGTCTTATCGAGTTATGGATGTAAGTTTGCTTGCGATTGCTTTGTTTTGGGCTTTACTGGGTTTGACATTATTTTGGGAGTCGATTGGCTCCAAAGGTATGAGGTGGTGGTAGACTGTGAGGGGTCTTCGGTGACCATTAGAGCGGATGATAGGCGGAGGGTGGTATTGGGTTGCTTACCTAGTGATGGGGTGATGGCTAGTTTTCCAAATTCCCTCGACATCCCACATGATGAGTTATCTGATGTGCCTATTGCTGGCGAGTATCCGGACATCTTCGGGGAAGTGACCGGACTTCCACCACACCGAGAGATCGAGTTTCAGATTGATTTAGTGAAAGATGCCAGACCTATAGTGATGACTCTTCGTCGTATGGTACCAAGGGAGCAGCGAGAGCTCGAGGTGCAAGTAAGCGATCTTTTGAAGAAGGGATTTATCTGTAGAAGTGTTTCCAAGAGGGGAGCACCAGTTGTATTTGCTACTAAGGTCGATGGTTCCCTTCGCTTATGTGTGGACTACCACGAGTTGAACAAGGTGACTAGGAAGAATAAGTATCCTTTTCCATGGATAGATGATTTGTTTGACCAACTGAATGGAGCAAGAGTGTTTTCCCAGTTGGATCTCGCGACTAGATTTCATCAGCTCCAAGGAGTATCTGAGAGTATACCTAAACCGACATTTCAGACGCCTTTGGGATTCTATGAGTGGTTAGTCATGCCGTTCTGGTTGACCAATGCACCTGCATATTTTGTGGATCTTATGAATAGATTTTTCAGGGATCAACCGAATAAGTTTGTTCTTGGACAATATCTTGGTTTCTTGAGGATAGAGGAAGAACACAAGGAACATTTGAGGACAGTGATGGAGGTGTTGAGGAAACACCAATTAAAAGCAAAATTTTCTAAGTGTCACTTCTGGAGGGGGGAAGTGAGATTCTTGGACCATGTTCTTTCTGAGAATGGTATTGTTGTGGACCCAGCGAAGGTGGCTATAGTACAAGATTGGTCCACGCCGAAGAATGCAACGGACGTGAGAAGTTTCTTGGGGTTAGCTTGATATTATCATAGGTTTATTCAAGACTTCTCCAAGATAGCTACACCGTTAATTCAGTTGGCCAAGAAGAATCAAGCTTTCGTCTAGGACGGAAGGTGCGAGGATGCATTTAAGGGTCTAAAGGAGAAGTTGACGTGTGCACCAGTGTTAGTTAATCCTAAGGGGAACGAAGAGATGACGTTATACATGGATGCCTGTGCTACCGGACTATGTGCTGTACTGATGCAAGGAGGTAGGGTTGTAGCTTATGCTAGTCGGCAATTGAAGCCGCATGAGAAAAGATATCCTACCAATGATTTGGATTTGGCAGCGATCGTGTTCGTGTTGAAGATGCGGAGACACTATCTCTTAGGAGAAAGATTCGAGTTGTTTACCGATCACTAGTCATTAAAGTATCTTTTCTCTCAGAAGGATTTAAATCTTTGTCAGCAGAGATGGTTATAATTCTTGGCTTCATATGATTTCAATATCACACACACCCAGGAAGGGCAATGCGGTAGTTGATGCGTTGAGTAGGATACATGCCAATTCAGGGGCTATGTTTCTAGAATGGAAGCAGCTGGAGTATATCATAGGATATGATTTCAGACCTAAGTGCGAATTTGATCCAGAGATGTTAGCCAGTTTGATGATCAAACCAACTTTGATTGAACGGATTGCTTCAAGTCAGAGTGATGATCCTAACCTATTGGAAATCATCTCGGAGGTAAAGATTGATATCGATGTTGAGGAAATGAACAAGTTTGGACTTGATCGAGAAGAATGGCTTCGAAAGAATGGGAGGCTAGTTGTACCCAATGTTAATGGATTGAGAGATGAAGTGCTTAGAGAATGTCATCACTTGAAACTGAATGTACATCCCGATGGTAACAAAATGTACCGAGACATGAAGCAGACCTACTACTTGAACGGGATAAAGAGAGACATTGGGAAGTTTATAACCAAGTGTATGAACTGCCAGTTAGTTAAGTTGAGAAAAAGAAGGCTAGTGGCTTATTACAACCGTTAGAAATTCCCAAACGGAAATGGGAATAAGTCTCAATGGATTTCATCGATGGTTTACCAAGGACTAGATCGGGTCATGGTAGTATTTGGGTGATTGTGGATCGAATGACCAAAAATGCAAGGTTTATCCCGGTCAAGTCGAAGAGAACGACAGCCAAGTTAGCGGAACGGTATATGAAGTGGGTAGTGAGATTTCATGGAATACCTAAAGGTATTGTGAGTGACCGAGATCCATTATTTACTAGTGGGTTTTGAAAGAGCTTGCAAGAGGCTTTAGGGTCAGAATTACATCTCAGTACCGCATACCATCCCCAAACCGACGACCAAACGGAAAGAGTGAACTAGGTATTAGAGGATCTCTTGAGAGCTTGTATATTGGACTTTGGAGGGTCATGGTATGACCATTTGCATCTGGTTAAGTTCATATATAATAATAGTTATCAGTCCAATATTGGTATGACTCCATTTGAAGCTTTGTACGGAAGAGCGTGCCACTCACCATCATTTCGGTTGGAAACCAGTGAGAAATTTGTGCTTGGGCCAAATGTAATAAGAGAAACTTCAGATAAGATCAAGGTTATTCAACAACGAATGAAGGTTGCCCAAGATAGGCAGAAAAGTTATACTAATAAAAGGCGAAGAGATTTGAAATTCTCCATTGGCGACTTGGTATTCACCAAGATTTCTCCATTGAAGAGTGTGATTCGGTTTGGTAGGAGAGGTAAATTGGCACCAAGGTTTGTCGGTCCTTTCCAGTTCACGAACAAGTAGGGAATTTAGCATATAAAGTTGAGTTACCTGACAAGATGGCGGGAGTTCACAATGTATTTCATGTTTCTCGATTAAAGTAGTTCATATACGATTCTGATATGACTATTTCACCAAATCAGTTGGATGATATCGAGGTAGAATCCGAGGCAGTTGGGAGCCGCAGGACGGTTCGTATTGTCGAACACGATACGAAGCCACTCCGGAGGAAGACGGTGAAACTGGTTAAGGTCCAGTGGGGTGATAATGAGAATGACTGTACTTGGGAAACCGAGAAGAGAATAAGGAAGTCATATTCAGAACTCTTTATTTGGTAAGATTTTAATTGCAATAGTTATTTCCCTTGTTATAAACCGCATACTAGGATAGGCTTGTTGTGTTATTATGTATGTTTGATTGTTTGTAAATGGCTGATAGGCATGCGGGGCACCATTGTATGTTTTGCTTAAGGAATTTCGAGGGCGAAATTTCTTAAGGGGGAAAGAGTGTAACGACCCGCATTCTACGTATTGAAGGATCGTAGAATATTTATTTCATGTTCATACAAAGTCATACAGTCATGTAACTTTGGGAAACAATTATTGGGGTCATTTTCCATGTTCACAGTTTCTGCCAAATTTTAAATGACCATTTTGCCCCTGCGAATCTTATTTCGCTTATAACTTTTGATTGATAAAGAGTTTTGATCTGAAACCACTTCCATTGGATTCGGATGATGGTTTATCATTCCGTAGAGTGGTCACATTGATCAAACAGACTTACTTATTTGGCGATATGGCTGAAATAAGGTTTGAAGATGGAAAACAACTTAACTGGGCTTAATAGGGTAATTAGCAGCTAGGACCATAACCCATTTCGGGATTAGGGTTATGGGAGGGCTGAAAGGAGTTAGAGAATGATTTCTTTTCATTTTTTCAGCTGCTACTTACCTTCCTTGAACCATAGTAATGGCCTCCATCTTTTAAATCACCCTTTAATTACTTTCTAATCACATAGTAAGCAAATCAACATCAAATTAAGGAGGATTAGCATCAAAATCAAGATAGAGCCGCTGCAATACATAGGAATCCATGCCAAATCAGTGGAATTTTCGGATCTGTAATTTATTTGTGGCTAAGGTGAGTGATTTGCATGTTTTTACACTAATTACGGCTAATTAGGGGTGATTAGTGACAATTAGCGAATTAATGGCTCAGAAAATCTGGAAAAATATGTAGAAATTCTAAAATATTATTTTATGTCACTAATATAAATTTGGGTTAATTTGGATAAAGTTTGCTAATCCCAGAATTTAGGAGATTAAGGGGAAAACCAAGGATTTAGGTATGTTCGTTCCTAAATAATACACTTTATTGATGTTTTGATGTTTATGATTGATTACACATGTTTTTACTGCTGTTTGGTATGTTTTGAGATTGCATAGGAAAGTTAGAATGGTCGAAAATGTCGTCGTGTGGCGTAAATAGCTTGCTGTAAGAAGTGCAGAAACGGGACCGGATCAGATCAGCCCCCACTCGTGAAGCATTTATCACGAATCAACCCGGATCGGTCTATGCACCCACGAAACGACGACCTCGAGGCTTGACAACGAAGCGGAGCACTCGAGTCGCTTGCACCACGAGCCAATCCCCACCACCCGAACCGGAGTACCACTCGAACCGGAGCATCACAAACCAAAGACTAGGGTCACGAGCAACGAGCCGAACCGATGGAGACCCGAACCGAAAATGAATCACGGACCGAACTTCCTGTTTCACAACTCATGAACTGAATGGAAGCTTGTTTTCTGGACCGAACCAGAGGAGACCAAAACCCGAGATGCAAAGGAAGTCCAAATAATAATTTAGAACTCATGATCCAAACGAGAACCAATGAGTTAACTTCAAGAATTGGGCTTTGCTGCGGGACGTGTGCAAAGGGGTTATCGATATCTATAACTTTGGTTCACTATTGAGAGAGAGGGGGTATTAACTATGGACCAGTGCAGTGGGGTCATAGGTTGTATGGAGTTGGACTCCATCAAGGGATCCAAAGGGCAAAGTGGTCGTAGTGATAGTTTTACAGAGTGGGACTCCGTCATAGCCCCAATGGTTCTGGTGATCAAAGCGGTGGATATCGTATGCTTTACGCACTGAGTGAGAGACGTGAGGATGATTGCTATGTTTGATGTTTGCTATCACCATGACACGCACACTCCCATTTTTACACTCTATGTTAGTGTTACCTTAGAGTATTGTACATCTTATTGTGCTAACTCTTTGGTTGCAGGTCCAGGTCAAGTATGATTATTTATACATGTTATTGTTTTATTTTGCTGCTTTCACTCATACAAGACTTTTGTATGACCCAGAATTTTATGTCTCTTCTTATTACTCTAGGTGCTCCTAAATGAGCAGACTAGAGACAGGTCAGGTGGTTATACACGAGTAACTGTCCGAGACGAGCAGGAGGCTTCCACGTACTTTATACATATATTCTCCTAGTGTTGTTGCTGGTTACTGCTTTGGGCATTAGTAGTGTACCTCTTTTATTTCCTTTTTAAAGATAGTATCTTGAAGTTGTAATAATGGTTTGGATCATAAGCTGTATTTTGGATTCCGCTACTTTGATGGATATGGTTTAGTTTTCAGCTTATGCACTGTCTCGCCTGTGTTAAATCAAGTTATGTTATTATTATATTTTATTCCATGCGATGTGAGATATACTACAAGTTCTTGGTGATTCATCGTTTAAAACCCTTTCTTTTGACGACCGCCTCGTGCTAGGCGGGCATTAACACAGGTCACTTCGTGGAAATGTCGGCTGGTTTGGGGCAGGCCATCACATAACGAGTTGTCGTTTCGAATGTTCTGAGTTGGTTTAAATACTGACTTGGAGCGATCGAAGAGGCAGGTCGTTACAATGTGGTATCCGAGCTTTGTTTTGACCAAAGCGTAGCTTATTGGGTTTAAAAAGCTCATTAGAGATAGGGTAGCAATAACCTAGAATGAGTAGAATTATCACTAGAATTATTCTAGAGAGAGCATATTTTGAAAAATAAAATTGTTTGAAAATATAATTTGTTTTGAAGAATAGGGTATTTTAATTTTTAAAGTACTTTGAATATAAATTAATTTGAAAAAATATTATTTTGAAACTGAAATAAAGAATTTTGAAATTGATTTGAAGAAATAAATATTGTAAAATATAAATTTATTTGGAAATATAAAGTACTTTTGGAATATAAATTTTCTTGAACCAAATATTTATCAGAATATTATAGCAGAAGCGTAGTGATGTATAAAAGTAGTTGGAAACCAGAAGTAATTTGAAACATAAAGTATTTTGAAGCAAAAATAAAAAGTATTTGGGAATAAATCAATTTGGGAATATAAGGTGTGGAGATAAGGAGATTAAAACTGATGCTTAAAATGTAAATGATTAGAAATTGAATAAGGTATTTGGAAAATTTAAAATCTATAATATGTAATAGTTTGAAATTAATTTGAATAATAAATAAATACTATTCTGGGAATTTGAATGGAATCTAAATAGTAAGTATTGCTATATTTGTGAATTGCTTGGTAATACAAGTATATATACCATTAATAAATTCGATATTTGACTTGAAACGAGAAGAGTAAATTATTTTGAACATAATTTAATTTGGAATTGAAAATCATTTTGAAGTCCCCACTCTGCAAATCTGTATCTTTTATTGCCTCTATTCGATAGGGTTCTTCAACTCTCATCTTAAATCCACTTGGGATTTAAATTGGGAAAATGTTGAAGCTGTGAATTTGTAAAAATCGGTTTCCGTCTTCATTATTGTATACTTAAATATGTTAATGAATGACAACTAAAGATTGATAAGTAATTTGAAGACGCTAAAACAGTGAGGAAATATGAAATGTGCATTGATCGATATTGACTTGGTTATGACCAAAATAATTGTTTGACTACAACTAGAGAATTTGATTTCGGAAATTTTGAAAATTGATTTCAAATATTTTGGAAATAAAAAGATAGAAAGTGATTAATACACTAGTTTATATAACTATTTTCGAATAAAAATATGTCGAGTGATTTTGAAGATTATCAATACTCGAATAGTTGTAAAACCAATTTAATTTGATCTTGAAATGGAGATTTTGAAGATTATCAATATATGAATATTTTGATATGAAATTCGAAACTTATATACAAATTATATAAGCATGAGATTTGAAAACTATTGATTTGGAAGGTAATTGATTTGAATGAAATCTTATATAATGGAATTTATATAGGAAGGCAAATTCTATTTGAACCCCACAATATGCTTAGTAGTTCCCCCCCCCCAAAAATATGAAATAACTGGTATACCCCAATTTTGCTGAGTAGCCCCCCATTAATTTAAAAAAAAACCTAAAATGCCCTCCCAGGGGAAATGCATGGTTTATGAGTGTACCTCGTAGGAGCCCTACATGGTTACTTAGTGTACCTCGTAGCTGCTCTATGTGGTTCTTTCAGAGACCACATAGGGATGCTATGAGGTACACTGATAAACCACGCAAGGGAACTACGAGGTGTTCAGAAAACTAGAAGAAAAAAATATAATACAGAAAGGGAATTTTCATTCTCGTATTTTTTTAATAAAATGGGGTGCTACTTAGCATATTTTCGGGTTCAAATAGAATTTGCCATATAGGAATGATATGTTTTAAAAAAAAGAATTGGATATGGAAAAAAATCTTATGTAAATTTGTATTTGTATAAGTGTGGTATGTGCGAGATGAAATGAAGTACTATATGTATATAGTATTTTATGTCTTTAAAATCGAAGATATGAGGAAGTACCTTACAGTGCATGCCTACTAGGTAGGTAACGTTTGGGACTTCGGGTCCATTGAAAACCACAATCGTGTTGGAGTTCCAATGTTTTGAAACTCCATCGAAATCGGTGCTCGTGCGATAGAGACATGTATTATATATTATGATTGATTTTTCTAGTGTAATTCGTGGGGCGCGATGCCTACGGTTACAAGCGATTCCACTGGGATAGTAGCGCAACCGCCGCGTAACTACGATCTAGACGCAATAGCGAAATTCGATGGGGGCGCAATGTCTTTAGTACAAACGACTCTACTGGGATAGTAGCGTAACCGCCGTGTAACTACGATCTATAACAAAAAACCACTACAAAGTTCGAGGGGTGTGAAACCCACGGGCACAAGCGATTTTACTAGGATAGTAGAGTAACCACCGCGATTCTGCGATCTATAAGGGAAGTGAAGTACTTTCCATATTTGCTTTACTAAAAGATTTTAAAGTATTTTCAGTGGAAGTTAAAACAAGTATATTTAAGTACTTGGAGATTTTAGTCATTCGTCTGGTCAGCGTATGTCTAACGTCTATAAGAACAACAATAACTTGTTAAATTTCGAGTTATCAAGTATTTTCAAACTTTAAATAACAAATCAATAAGGTAAAATTAAAACTTATGTAACTTCAACAAATAAACTAAGGAACAGGGTTTTGAAGGTTTTATAAGTACACAGCTTTGGAATATGACAAATTACCTTTCTCTAAATTTCCAACACGAGAATTGCAAGTTTAAATTTATGTTGTGTTATAATTGAATTGAAGTTTTAATAAAACAAGAGTTGTGACATTCAAATAAATTTTTGGAAAGTTAACAAACAAAATTTAATAACAAACGAGTATTGTAAAATTTATATAACCAAGTGAACATGAAAAAGAAAAAAATCATTTACTAACGAATTCAGCATTAAATGGAAAACATGAATTATGGTTTGAAACTAATGTAAGTGAATTTCAATGAGATCAATCCAGATGAAAAAAAAATTGAATTTAAGTGGTAAATGGATGTGATAAGGCGATGTAGGAAGGTATGAATTTGATGAGTGTGAATCCATTAAGCGACTAAGTAAATAAAAATTCTAACTTGGTAAGTGAAAATGCACTAAAATGGAATGAAAAAGATTAAACTTGATTGATAAAAATCATGAATCGAGTAAATTTAAGAAAATTTGGAAAATACGTTTGGAAGTGAATATAAGTTAATCAAATAAATGAATGAAACTGATAGAATGGGGTTTGCATCGACAATAATGAAGCACTGACGACTAAATGGAAGAATAAGAATATGTATGTGTAGTAGATCAATGTTAAGTGAATTTAATGAGAATGAGCCAACAAATAAATATTTTGTGTGACAATCTATTTTGATGTAAGCGAATTTAATGTGAATAACAAGTATATGGAATGATTATGTTAGAAATGGTAATGTGTATTAAATTGGAATGAATATTGTTAATATGAATATTGTAAGAACGAAAGGGGGTTGTATTCACTTAGGGACACCAGCATTATAAATAAGGTCACTTCATGTACATCAATATTTACATATCATGCTTTCCTGTGCTTTATGTCTTAAATTTTGTTATATATATACACCAGTATAAAGGCACGTCCGTTGGACATGTGCGTAGACAATCTGGTATAAAGCTGGTTGCGAGCAGAAATGGATGAAAAGTTATAAGCAGAAAATAATTCTAGTGTAAAAAAACAGAAAAGCAGTCTTTGTTTCTTGCGGTATGAGTGCATCGTTTGATGTAAAGTAAGCACGTGTAGTAACTGTACTACACGTAAGCTGAAGTAGTAAAAATCCGAATTGTACACAAATAGAAACATACAACATTGGGAACAAAATAGTTTCAGCAATTTGTAGGTACGCTAGCTGATAGTCCATATATGTTTCATGTCTGTACAGCATGTTTGTCACGATGCGAAAGCATGCACAGAATAGTTGTGTGCACGTAGAAGGCTACACTGTAAACCTGTATCACACAATACAAAAAACGTAAGAAATGTAAACTACATTTAATACATTAACCAAAGCATTCAAAGTATATTATTCTCCACTTCACTCAGTCCCACTCCATGAGTATTTTTATAACAGTATTTGTATAAAAATTTAATTGATTTCATACTTAAATTTCGGTAATGGTTTATGCAAGATTTGTCATCTCATGTAGTTAGAACAATTCAATGCAAACATCCTGTTATCCAATTTTCGGCTACGTATAACATGTGTGGTCCAACAGAAAAAAAATGAAATCCATTACAATACAAAGTACAATGGCTTTGTTCAAAACTGGTTATAGTTTTGGCTGAAAATAAAATAATATTAAAATGTAGGTGTAAAAATACATGTTGAGGGGAATTCACGAATAAGAAACATTATTGCATATATGATATATGATTTGTATTACGTATAAGAAACATTATCGCATACATGTTGAGGTGGAGCTTCCTGAAAATTTAGTGCATGATAGCATGATCTTTTAAATATTTCTTCACCCTCAAGTAAACATTATTTATTTTGCATATATTACTATAATTTTGCTGTAGATACAAATTACGCTATCATATTTCATATATTTCATGCGCTATTTAAATAGAAGAAATGTAAGATTAAATGGGAAGAAGAGAAACATACCTTATGCGAACCCTTTGCCCCTATTCTTCAGCCTAGTTGCAGAAAAACATCAACCCAGGCTCATTATATTGATATTAAATTGCATCACAGTTTTTTGTATGGAGATGCATGTTTCGACCTAAACAGTTCTTTTGTTAATTTATTTCCTTGTTTCAATCTATACTTACAGAAAAAGAAATGCATAAACCATTGACAAAACAAATTGAAATCACATTAGTTTCTTGACACACTGGCAGCAACATTTGCTTGCACAAACATTAACTAATCTTGAAACAATAAATTCTAGTACCTTCTAGGCTCATATGAACTCAATGCTTGGTATGATCAGCTAAAGATTTAGAAAAAAAGTTACTTGATTCATCAAATGCTACCTCTTGGTAACATGCTTCATGTCGATTTCACACTCAGTGATATGCCTTGAACTCTGTCCTACACCAAATATTGTTGAAGGACCTGCTTGCACCTATCCAAAAAGAACAATTCAATGTATAATATGTAAACCCCAAAAAATAGAAAACAAATTCCACGCTTAGAAAACTGAATGACTAAGTTTAAAATTGATCGCTAAAATTTGGCTTGAAAATACACCAATTATTGTTGAAGGCCCTATTTATCCCTATCGCAAATATGGTTGCTATCACGAACTAAATAAGTACCTTTACTGACAGCAGCATGGAAAAAATTGAAGTCGTCTGCGGGGATTACAACTTTGTTAGAAACATGAGTTGTTCATAGCGAACAATTTCCCTACTAATGTAGAAGCTTCTAATTCTACTTTCTGTCTTTCTCTCCATCTAAAGCAAAACAGATCTTATTTAATATATTACAATCAGAAATTAATTTATAGAATTATTGACAAAACGTACGAACTAATGACAATTAACAAAAACTTACATGGTTGGTCAAAAAGTTGGTAGTTCAATAAGCGTACAACTACCATGTGAATCACCGGAAAAAGAAAAAAAAAATTGATGAGCCAACAAACTAAAGTGAGAAAAACTCTAGTGAGTCGCCATTCCAACAATCAATGTATCAATAACTTAAACGCAGTTGTAGAATAAATTCTAAGTTGTTGTGCAATCTAAACTCTGAACCTTAATTTTTGTAATAAATCAAAGCTATATGAATTTCCAGGCAAACCATGATAAATATTTATGTAACTTCATATAAGACACAATATCATAAATAAGTGCAGCAAATTGACTAAAAAAAATTATAAAGAAGAAAAAAAACACTACACGTAATTACACAGTAGTCAATAAGAAACTAAGAATCAAAGGATTTCTAGTCCAAAGTGCATTTTTACTATCACATTCATGTAGATCTGACGACATGAGCTAAATTGGCAGCTCAAAGTGCATTTTATCATGAGTTTATGCTGACAGCACACGTAATCGCAGTAATTCTCATGTTATGAAAACCGCCTTCAAAATGAGTTATAAAGGAATTTGAGGTTGGACAATATGTATTGCACAATACAACCTTATCTGAGTTCACACGTAGGCATGCTACTTACAGCACCATAATAATTTAGCTATTATTAAATCAACCAATATGATTTAGAGATTTTGTATTGGGTATATTCATTTCGCATCAGAGTGTAGTCTTAAAACTTTAGCCAAAAATAATAACTAATGAAAATTCAACTCCAGAGATGTAAGACAATAAGTTGACTCAAAGAATAGATAGGTACATGGCAATACGGGAATTTTTTTTTGAAGGTATTAAGTATAAAAGATTTTAAAATCTTACAGGATTAATGATGATCCCAATTCAATTGGATGGCCACAACTGTCTGGCTAACTTTCCTTCTCGTGGCCTGTCAGTTGAAATAATTAAAGCACTTCATATTTGGTTGCATGAAGTCATGTAACCAAAGTTGAAGTGAAGTAAAGCGAAGGTTCGTTACTGCATAACTACTAAATATTACAGGGAATGGAAAAGCAAAACATCAGAAACATACCTGTGTAACTGTGCAGTCTCTTTCCTGATTCAGTTCCTCAAAGTACAACAAAAATCTTGTTTTCATACGTTATATATAGTAGTTTTTTAAGAAACCAAAAGGCTAAGAACAGCGGTAGCAAAGACAAAAAAGAAATAGTTACAGAGCGTATTGTTCGTACTGTGGTCAGAAGGCTCACTCCTTCGGTAATGAACATTATGGAGTCCGAGTTTGTTGACACACTTTTCATGTGTGTCACCGTGACTTCGGGCTGTGATTGGTGGAAATCAGGGGGGCCCATATGGGTCCTCCTTATTTCCACCAATCACATTGGGGAGTCACCATGACACACAAGAAAAGTGTGTCAACAAACTCGTAGTGAACATTATGCATTTACATTGACGACATTATTGTTGCTGCTGATGCAACTTTTTTTGTTTCCCACTTGACTAAGAAAGCTGTAGAAACATAAGATTTTTCATAAATATTTGATATACGAAATCCTGATAAATTCAGTGAGCTGCTACTGATAATTAACATAATTATCCTTGATAAATAATATTTAAAGCACCCAAATATATCATGCTATAAACGGTAATGCCCGTTTATCATATAGAATAAGCCAAAAAAAATTAATATACATAATGTCGATAAATTGAATGGGTTGCTACTAATAAATAGTACTTAAAACACACTAACATATCATGCCAACCTAAAGTTTATGTATATTTGTGTGTAAGATACAATACATGAATTAGAGTGTTATATACATCATTGTTGGGAATAAAAAGATGGGTAATAGGAAACCTTACAGCAGAATTTTGTGAACAACATGATTGTCCCTTATCACCCATGTCACACGCAGGTCCTCAACTATCTACATGATAAAAATACATCAGTCATGAAAAAAGGTAAGAATTTTACACATAAAAAAAAACTCGACAAAGTAGTAAGTAAACGAACCTTTTGTCCCTTATTTACTACCGTAGCAACAAATGGCTCAGTGGCCCTTTTTACAAGACTATAAAGAGGGATGCCTCCCATCTGATATATCAAAATTATCATCAAATTTAATTCCCACATCACTTACAAAATTATACATAAACTTGCACAGTCCATTCTATGGAATACAAATGAAGCACATAGTACAATTTTGGTTTTCATTGAGCAGCAGTATAATAATAGAATCCAATAAATTTTCACCCACTGTCCCTTTAGAATTGCTGGAAAAAAAAATCCACTTTTCCAAAAAAATGAAGCAGAGAAGCATACCTTTCGAACCGAAATCAACTCGCCATACTTCATCGCACCGTATGCTTATCGATCTAGTCTTCTTCTGATCAATCTAGTAATACCATGCCTTTTTGAACGTTGTCTGCCATTAGGAAAACAACAGAAGGAATATTGAATAAATAAAACCATAATCAAATACAGCTTAAAGGAATACCTGTAGGAAATCCAACCAATCGCCAAACTGATGAATTGAAGGAATTGGAAATCAACAGGTGTGAAATTGACATGGCATCTTGAGGTAGACCATTAGTTGTGACGGAAATCTAGAAAAGGGATTGGTCTTGGCGGTTATTTTGTACGTGGAGGTGAAATCGACATGGCTTCTTGAAGTAAACTCTCGGTTGTGAATTGTGATGCAGATCTGGTAGAAGGGATTAGTGCCGACGGTTTTTTTGGATGTGGAATATGAAATCTCGAGCTTCCATGCCTTTTTGCCAAAGCGGTTTTTTTTTGAGAAAGTAGGTGAAAACGTGGAGATGGGATATTCCAACTACGCCTAATAAAAATTACGAAGTTGCCCTTGGTGTAAATGGAACAGTTGGTTGGTCAACAAAGGGCTTTTTTGAAAATCCAAAAAAGTTTCACCATGCCTTAAGTATTCATATTATTATAAACATATATATGATTCTCATTATTGGTTAAGTGTGTTAGTAGGAAGCCATGGCGTGCGCTTCGCATGAGAGCTCGCTTTTGCGCTATACGTTAAAATAAAGCAACATGCTTATAAACGCTAATATAAGGCACACATCTCGGATTTAATACCATACTTAGGTTTTTTTTTTGTGTTGTTTACCTATTTAGGGATGCCTCATCGTATAGATGAGATGTATATTCTGTGTCTTTGTTGTTTTGTGTAAGGGAAATTTTTTCCCGATCGAACCGTGCAAAGGAGATGCTGTCGAAATTTTTCATAAATTCGGGCATTAGAAAAAGTTTGAAGTCCTAAAATACTTATTTTTGTTCTAATAAGTTGTAATAAGGAGTAATTTGAATAAAATTGAAATAGAACAACTGCTTGAAAATAATTTTTGTCCCTTCACCTGTTGACGCGTTTAGTTTTCCTCTGTCCTAGCGTCACCTTTCGCCTATCATTTGATCTATTCGTACTTGAATTGTTAACTATCCAGTTTGTATCCCTAAATATTTCTTTTACCTTACATCGATCAATCTGAGGGCAAGTTATATTAATAACATAGTTTCGGATTTGCAAACAAGTATTTTGAATTATAATTAACTTTGAATTTTGCAAATGGTTGACAAATGAATTTCAAGGATGTTTCAAAATGATTCGAAATTATTTTTACGAAAGCTTGATGTGGTTTTGAAGCCTATGGTTTGGATATTTGCAAAGTTTGAACTTGTACGATACTTGATTGAAGTTAAATTGTATTGTAAATTAAAAGAAATTGATTTTTCAATTATTTGGAATGTGAAAAATGGTTTGTAAAATGTTTTTAAACAGAGAATTTTCGATGACCTGGAATCTCGATATTTTGAAGTGTTTGAAAAACGATAATAATACGATTTGAAAGTATTTATAAATTATTATTGTTACAGAATAAATTAAAACTTCGGGATATGAAATGAAATGATTTGTAATAAGACCTGAGTAACCCATGACTAAAGAAAGGGTGTGTGAATAAGGTATATAACAGCGTCCGAGCTTGGATGAAAATCGGGACATGTAATTCGCGATATGTATCTAGTGTCCGAGTCTGGATGAAAACTGGGATATATATTTCGCAGATCTGTATTCGGTGTCTGAGTCTGGAGTTATCCGGGAGATACCGAGCTCGTGTAATTGATGATGGTCTGCTTTAGGGGTCCGTGGCGACATCATTTATCTATATTATTTCGTGCGACAGGTCATCCCTAGTGACCTTGTCATAGGGGGAAAACTTCTCGAGGAGGTGGAACATATATGTTATTGATTTACCGTAATATGTTTGAAAATTTCGAAATGATTTTGGTTTTGAAGTCCCGAAGGAAGTATGATTTGATATGAAAATAATATAGTGTTTTAATGATTTGAAAACAAAAGGGGGATCTCAAGTCGAAGAAATTATTACATACTTTGATTTCATTTTAGAATCTCTCCTTTTCGAGGACGAAAAGCTTTAAGGGGGGAGGATTGTAATGAGCCAAGATTTTAACGTTTAAATATGGAATTTATTTGGATTTAGTAATTAAGAATTTGATATTCGTTTATAAGATTGAAATTTAGTCTTAGATTGATTTTGTAAGTGAAAATTTAAATTTTGATTCAATATTTGAACTTGAATGGCTATTTAAATTAGATGTTAGTAGTGTTTCAATCTAATTAAATTATATGGTTTTAGAAATTAAAATTTTTAATTTTTGGCACTTAACTTAATTTTAAGCTGGTTTTTTAAGTGCAGATTTAAAATTCAATATTGGAATTTAAGAAAAATTATATTTGTTATAATATAGGAATCGATTATATTTAAATTGATTTTGGAGTTGATTTTTTTTAAATGTGAATTTAAATTTTAATATTTGAAATAGGAATTGTTTTACTTAAAGATGGTAATATTTTAAAATTTATTGAAATCTATTATTTGAGAAATCATGAATTTGTTTAAAATTTAAAACTTGAGTTTAGTTATTTTATTTCAGATTTGAATTTGGATTTATAAATTTAATTAAGACTTGTATGAGGTTATATACTAAGTATAATACAGTGGTATACACATTAGAAACTAATTGTTTAATAAGTTATGACACTTGGAAAAAATATTTCTAATTTATTTACAACTGTTCAAACCATTCTACCATTTTAGCGCGTGTCCTCTCTTCATTTTCTTCACAGTATTTAATCTATCTGTCCCCTCTTTTACTCCATTTCATCCAAACCAAAATTTAAATCTTCTCTAAATCCTCAAAATCATGGCCTTCGACCGCAAATCCCAAATTGGAGAAAAAGGTTGCTTCCTCCATCGTGTGCTTTGCCTCCTCCGGTCCTTTACCTCCATCGGCAGGCAACCTATCCTGGCCCATCGCGCGTGCCATCTCCCTCAATTCAATTCGCCACTCCTCTACCAACGTCCAAACCTCCCACCGCCAAGAATTGCTACAGTCTCCGTGACACGCCTCCGAACAACTGTGCCTCCATCCAAAACCGGTCCACTTCTGTCCCGCTTCACCCTCGATTGACCTGCCTCCTTTAACCACCGCTTAGCCCATCTTCGATCGACTCCATCATGAACCCTTGCCCCCCTCGCCAACTGTAACAACCCGAATTTCGACATACCGATTTTTTTTCAAAATTCTAAGCTATCGAAACTCGTGTTGGTCTGTCTGGTACCCTACAGAAAAGAAAGAGATATAAAATATATCAGAGCTCAAAAACATCTCACAACGGAATGGATAAAATATAATGTAATAAAAAATATAGCCTCACCCAGATAATAATACTACCTAACCAGTACCCAAAGCTATCATATCTTTGCCACAAATCTAACCTACGAGTATGTTATAAGGAGGGGGTTAGAACACAAGTTCTGATGACTGGATTTAAACTACACATTTTCGATAACCCTACACATACCGTTCAGTTACATTTTCTTGTTTATTAGGCTACTTGGGTTAACATCACTCAAGGCTTACACGCACGTCGTACCTATCTACTTCCCAGTGGATTAACCTAATACATGATATACGTAGCAACCCCTAATATTAAGGTACACCCCATGGTACCCCACTCGCATAGTCTCCGCCATAACACTACAGAAATATACGCAATCCCTCATCCTACACCGGAGTTGTAACACCTCGTATTTTCTATGAATATTGAAATTAACAAATATAAGAACACTTAATTTTAAATGTGGAAATTAAGTAAAACCGATTGCGCCATTGCGTTCGTCTTGGAATTCTGCTTGAGATAGAGTCCGAGTTTGCGTGAATTGGACTACGTATGGAGAAGTTATGGAGGTTAGAAGATTTCAAGTTTAAACAGAAATAAATATAAATAATAATTAAAATAAAAAACCAGTTCAAAATTCAAAATTCGGATAGAACAGGCTGAGCGGGAAATTTCCCGCTCAGGGTGTCGACCCCCCTATAGGGGAGTCGACATAGGTGTCGACCCAACCCATGTATGGAGTCGACCCCTTTTGAGATCCAGACCCAGTGACGAATTTTTATAACCCTGCGCTGATGTGGCCTTCCCTGATTTGCTGATGACTAATTTCTGAGGTATTAGGGCTTATGTGTCATGCTACGGTTGGCTGGATGACACATCTCTTTTGTTTGACGGCTCTGATTTCCCCTTGACTAATCTAAAGGCTAGAATTAGTCCTAGACATCTATATATACGTGGCTAAACCTAAACATTAACCTCATAACCCTAAAACTATGGTGCCGTCATGCTGTTCGTCTACAAGCTAGCCGAGCCTCCCTCATCTTATCTAAACTAGAAAATCAAATCCAAACTAGAAATCGATTAAAAGAACTCCAAATCAAACGTCTACATCAAAGGAGAGCTTAACAAATTCAGAAATCAAATCCTAGAACACAAGATCCGTCCTTTTTCTGTAAGGTCGGTTATTATTTAGATTTAAACATCTAATATAAATCATGACTATAGTAATTGTATCTAGAGCGATGCCTAATTTTGATTCATGCCTATCCTTCTGTCAAATCTAAATTTCTTATGCCTATGAGACTATTTTGATCGATGTAATGACACCTATTATGCCTGTGAGACTGTTGGACTGACATAATAGAACCTATCATGCTTATGAGACTGTTGGATTGACATAATGGAACCTATCATGCCTATGAGATAATTGTAATTTATATGATGGAACCTATCATGTTGTACATCCTTTGCCAATGAGACTATTGTGATTGATATAGTGGGACTTGTCATATTGTACATAAAAATTAGTGATTCTCTTAAGTCCAATTCTATCTAATCTTTATGCCTATGGTGTAAATTGCTTAGCTTGTCTACACATATTGTTAATGTACAACTTTGAAACATAATTCTGAATTGGGTGCATCTTTACATGCATATTTTCCTTATGTCAAATTCTTATGCTCCTTCTCTATTTTTTCCTTTTTACTTGCTTTTGTGGATACTAAGTTCATTCGGAACTTAGATTTTAATCTCTTTGTACGTGCGATTATAAACGCGGGAAAAAATTGGGTATAATTTAAATTGAGTAAATTTTGGGCATAGCATGTTAATGTGGCATAAACTTGTATTGGTTAGACTTGTGGAAAAATTTGACCCATAGATTTGGACACATATGACAAATATATAAAAATTGGCTAAAGATGAACATGCCTAACCCGAGGTTAGATTGAGTTGCGGTGTAAGACTGCCCGGAACCGCCCAGCATATCCAGCTACCGCAACAATATAGATCTAATGTGAGAGGTTAGCGCATTAAGCCCAAAACCCCAAGGTTAGATTGAGTTGCGGTGTAAGACTGCCCGCAACCACTAGTCACATCCAGCAACCGCAACAATATAGATCTAATGTGAGATGTTGGTACGTTAATGAATGAATTAAAGCTAAGGAACAAACAAGATAAGAATGGTAGGGTTAGGTTAATCAAGGTAATACTTAACCAGTACAACATGTTAATTAAACAGATGGGTGGCGTTAGGTAAATTTGAGAACACTTAACCATTATAACATGTTGATTAGGAAACCCTAGTAACGGGGATCCATTTCAGCAGTAACCCACATGGATGTATCACGGTACCCTGAACTAGGAAAGGTGGGGCACGATTACTGGGCAGATTATAAGCGGTCAAAATAGCGGCAGGTGGTGCAGCAGTGCAGTTCCGATGGAGTATGGGCGTGCACGTACTCCAGAGTGGAAAAGCAGACACTATGCAGCAGTAGTATTCACTATGTATCTAGAATTTATGTCGAGTTTCCATCATGGGAATTGATACACCCCATGATGGGGTCAGCACAGGTATCTACATACGAGCAGAGCCGAAAGACACAAGTAAGAAATGCATGCGAGTAGGAGCAGATCGGAAAGGGGATCACTTTGTTATGAACACATGATTGTAGTGAAACATTCGTTAGTAGGTGGAGAGAAATGGAAATGAGTGCGATAGTATATTCAGTCTATCTTTCTTTATCTTATGCTATCTTATTTCTATGGTATTGTCCTATATCCAGTTATTTCATGACATGATCCTTTTACCTGTTTACATGCTGAATAATCACTGGACTTACCAGACTTATGTCTGACCCGTTTTCTTTTGCCTTCTTTTCTTCCGTTCCCCCCCGGTCCGCAAGGAGGGAATACTTCAGCTTAGTGCAGACCTTTTCCAGCTTGAAGGGAATAGATGTATTGCTTGGATTCTCTTTTCTTGGGCTATTGCTCTGGTTACACTCTTATTGGGGATTCATCCTGCTTTACTACTGTTTTATGCTTCTTTATGTACTTGTAGTTTTGAATCAAGACAGATGTTCTATTGTAATAATTTAGAAGTTGGTTTTGAGACAATGCTTGTAACGTTTTGACTGAACCACGCTATTTATGAAATGATTTTATTTTTCCGCTGTTTATATGTCTATCTTGTAAATTATCTGTTCCTTTTACCTAAAATGCTTCACCAAAGTTAATGCGTTCCCTTTGTGAGTGACCTTAACGGAGGTGGGCTGTTTCACTTGGTATCAGAGCGATGGTTTACCGGATCAGATAAAAGTTTTTGAAACTATTTTTCAGAAAGAAATTTAAAGAAGCATTTTCAAGAAAAGTGTTGTTTTATTTTAAAGGCATAATCCCCAAAGCCATATGCACTATCTTTCTATCCTTTGTTCTGAACCTTTTCTTTTCGGTTCAGCATGTCTGGGGATCTTAATCTTACCGAGGGCGTATCGATACTTGGCTGGTTCATAAGGTATCTGGAGGCTAGGGCTAATGACGCAGGCCCGGCACACGTTCCTTCTCCCCCAGCTATAGTTGTTCCTCCTCCTCCTCCTCCACGCATGAATGCTTTCTCGAAGATATGTAGAGACTTTCGAGCTATGGGTGGAAAGAACTTTAATGGGACTGAGCCATTTGTGGAAGCAAGAAACTGGCTCAAGGAAACAGAAGATTTGTTTGTTATCTTCGAAGTGGACGATAGGCAGAAGATACAATTGGCTGTATGGTTACTTAAGGACGAAGCCTCTTACTGGTGGGAAGTTACTATTGCTGAGAGACCAGTTGAAACTTGGGAGGATTTCAGAAGGAGATTTGAAATGAAGTTCCTCTCGCAAGCTGAACGAAGACTACAGATGGAGAAGTTCCTAGCACTCAGACAGGGAAGCCTATCGGTTAAGGAATACGTCAACCAATTCAACCAGCTGGCTAGATTCGGACTGGATTTGGTAAACACTCCACATAAAAAGGCTCTCCGTTTCGTGAAAGAGTTGAATGAGCCACTACACAGCCTAGCTATGTCCCATATCCTATGGGTGCGACTTTTGAGAGACTGGTGGACATGGCACTGTTACAGGAGGAAGACAATGGTGGTAAGAAAGAGACAAAGGTGTAAGAACCTCTAGACAAGAAACTGGAGGGATCGCAGAATAAGAAAACATATTCCAAGAAAGGCGGTAAGAATAACAAACCCTGTGACAAGAGGAAGTGCAAATTTTGTGGCATACCTGGACATCTAATTAAAGACTGCAGAAAGAAGAAGAGAAAGATGGGTGGTTGCTTTCAATGCGGAGAGACAGGACATATAGCTGAGGATTGCCCAAAAAGGCAAGGGCAAGTGCAGAGGACTAGATCTACTTCTGGAGGGCAGGTTCACGCTCTCATGGCACCTTCCCAAGAAAGAGGTAGAAATATTTCCGTTGGGAGTTTAATTTATCTTTCTGATCATCCAGTTCGTACTCTTTTTGATTCTGGCGCATCGCACTCTTTTATATCTACTGCTTTATTTGAACCTCTGCACCTAAATACCAGTATAGTAGAGGATCCCATGGTTGTTTCAAATCCAATTGGGGGCTCGGCTTATTTGTCCATGATTTTTTTGGATTTGGAAATTTCTATACTAAGCGTTGGGTTTAAATGTAATGCTTATGTTTTGGGCTTCTTGGGCTATTGGTTGATTCTAGGCATGGATTGGTTATCCAGTAATGGTGCCATCCTCGATTGTGAAAAGAGAGTGGTTAGACTTATGACTCGCCTCGGTAACACTCTCGAAATCTCTTGTAATCCCATGAATTCTGTTATGGTTAGCTACCTAGAATCTCTTGATGCGTATGTTAAAAACTTGCAATCTGTTAGAGTAGTCCGTGAATACTCGGATATCTTTGAAGAGGTGAAAGGCTTGCCTCCGAAGCGAGAGACGGACTTCCGCATATACCTTGTTGACAATGCAAAACCTGTTGCTTTACCCGTTAGACACATTGCTCCAAGGGAAAGGAAAGAGCTCATCAAGCAAGTTAAAGAGTTGCTGGAAAAGGGGTTCATCAGGTGGAGTATTTCTGAATGGGGTGCTCCAGTAGTGTTTGCAACCAAAGCAGATGGTTCACTTCGTCTGCGCGTGGACTATAGGGAGCTAAACAAGCTGACCAAGAAGAATAGGCACCCACTTCCTAGAATAGACGACTAGTTCGACCAGCTCGTAGATGCCTCGGCTAAATTTGGCTACCGGATTTCATCAACTAAGAGTGGCTGAGGACAGCATAGATAAGACCACGTTCAGGACCCCAGATGGTTTCTTCGAATGGCTTGACATGCCTTTCGGCTTGACAAACGCACCTGCCTACTTCGTAGACTTGGTGTGTAGGGTGTTCAGGGAGTTCCTTAATAAATTTGTAGTGGTCTTCGTGGATGACATTTTGATTTTCTAAAGAAGTGAGGAAGAACATGCTTTGCATTTAAGGGAAGTTATGGATACTCTTTATGCACATCAGCTTAAAGCAAAATTCTCCAAATGCCATTGTTGAAGGAATGAAGCATGGTATCTTTGACATGTGGTGTCCAAAGAATGGATAGTTGTGGATCCCGCAAAAGTAGTTGCGGCGCAAGATCGGAAGATCCCATGGAATGCAACCGAAGTTCGAAGTTTTCTCGGGCTAGCGTGCTTTAACATAAAGTTCATTAAGGACTTTGCGAAGATCTCAGCCCCACTTTCTAGGTTGACGAAGAAGAACTAACCTTTGCCTGGGATTTGGATCGTGATGTTGCTTTCCAATGACTGAAAAGAGCTTTAACAACAACCCCATCTCTGACATTGCCTGATGGGAGTAAGAAGTTTACAATATACACAGATGCATGCGGTACAGAATTGGGTGCTGTCTTGATGCAAGAAGGAAAAGTAGTTTGTTATGGAGGAAGGCAGTTGAAGGTACATGAGAAGAACTACCCAACTCATGATTTAGAACTAGTTGCCATTGTTTTCGCTCTTAAGTCATGGCGTCATTACCTGCTAGGAGAAAGGTTTGAATTATTTACTGACCATAAATTGTTAAAGTACCTTTTCTCACAGAAAGTTCTTAACTTAAGACAACAAAGGTGGATGGAATTTCTTGCCTCATATGACCTTGAGATTGCTTATACACCTGGCAAGGGCAATGCGGTAGCAGATGCCTTGAGTAGGAAAAAGCTGACCTTAAGTCCTCTCTTTGTAGAAAGGCAAAGCTTGGAGTACATATAAACTTTGACTTTAGACACTCCTTTGAATTTGTACCTAGTTTGTTAGCATTGCAAGAGGTGCGGCCTACTCTTTTGGACTCAATAGGAACCGCAGAACGTGAAGACCCTCAGCTAGTTGACGTGATGGATAAGCTAATTAGAGGTGAAACTTCTAGTCACCTCAATAGATACTCCATCGATGACAAGGGTTGGTTGAGACGGGATGGAAGACTATGCGTCCTGCAAGCAAGGGATTTGGTGAAGACCGTTCTCGAGGAAGCACACCATTCTAAGTTGACCTTACACCTAGGTAGGGACAAGATGTATAAAAACATAAAAGGGTTTTCTTCTGGAATGACATGAAGAAGGATGTGGCTGAGTTTATCTCTAAGTGCTTGATATGCCAACAAGTCAAGGCGGAGCAAAAGAAGCTTGGTGGTCTCCTTCATCCTCTAGAGGTCCCACAGTGGAAATGGGATAGCATTTCGATGGACTTTATTGATGGGTTGCCTAGATCAAGAAGAGGCAATTCCAGTATTTGGGTAATAGTGGACAGGCTCACTAAAAGCGCTGACTTTATACTTGTTAAGAGTAGAAGGACTACCTCATCATTAGCATCCATTTATCTTAAAGAGGTAGTTCGACTCCATGGAATACCCTCCAGCATAGTAAGTGATCGAGATCCTATCTTTATGAGCGAGTTTTGGAAGAGTTTGCAAGAGGCTATAGGCACAAAACTATGCTTAAGCACTGTCTGTCACCCTCAAACCGATGGTCAGATGAAAAGGGTGAACAGAGTATTAGAGGATCTTTTGAGATTGTGCATTCTTGATTTTGGAGGAACACGGGAGGATCATATTCCTTTGGTAGAGTTCTCCTACAACAATAGCTACCATGCCACCATAGGCATAGCACCCTTTGAGGCTTTATATGGAAGACCATGCCGATCACCAAGTTGTTGGTGGAAGTCTACAGACAAGCTTGTACTTGGGCCTGACATGATCAGAGAAACTTCAGAGAAGGTGGACTTGATACGAAGACGAATGAAGACCGCACAAGATAGACAGAAGTCCTACGCTGATAAAAGAAGGACGGACCTAGAGTTTTAGGTTAGGGACAGAGTTTTTCTCAAAGTATCTCCTTTGAGGAATGTCGTTCGCTTTGGGTCCGTCGGAAAATTGGCACAAAGATTTGTAGGGCCATTTCCTATCATTTAGAGGATTGGGAAGATGGCTTATAAAGTCGAGCTGCCCGAAAGATTGGCTGGAGTACATAATGTCTTTCATGTCTCTCATCTACGAAAGTGCTTACATGAGTCTGCGGAAGTTGTGGAACCAAGCATACTAGAGGAAATAGAAGTGGAACGAGAAGAAACGGTGAGAAGAGTTCCAACTCGTATCTTGGGTACAGAAGTTAAAAGGCTACGCAATCGTGAAGTTAAGCTAGTTAAAGTACAATGGAGTTATGCTGAGGAAGACGTGACTTGGGAGACTGAGGACAAGATACGCGCAGCATACCCTTATCTTTTTGAGGGCACTTCCTCAATCTCTTTTTCCATAAGTTTATGAATGCCTTTATCTATCTCTTAAGTATATTTCCTCGGTCCTATTCTTGATCCTTAGGTAGAAACTAATGGATGTAAACATGTATTTGAAACATGTCATGATTAATGGTTGCAAGTGGTTGCTCGTGGATGCATATACACACAAACTAGATACTAGATCGGCTTAGTCACTTTCACATTGCATATGCATATATGTATTTATATATGGATTGAAACTTGATGTGTTATCATGTGGACGTTGCATTTGTATGAATGATTGCGCACTCATGTAGAAGTTACAAAATACGATTAGGAATAATTGCATACATGATGGACTCATAACACTGACATGATTCGCATTAAGGAGGTCAACTGAATCAGTAGACCGCCTGATTTTGCATTAGATAAGGACATATACACACACTATGCATATGATCATGAAAGAATTAGAAATATTTTTAAGGAAAATGGATGCCTATGATTGATGGTTGAGTAGATGGATGTTGGATGTTAGGATACATTCTTCTTAACTTGGAGATTTCGGGGACAAAATCCCTTAAGGAGGGGAGAATGTAACACCCCGTATTTTCTATGAATATTAAAATTAACAAATATAAGAAAAATTAATTCTAAGTGTTGAAATTAAGTAAAACAGGTTGCTCCATTGCGTTCGTCTCAGAATTCTGCTTGAGATAGAGTCCGAGTTCGCGTGAATCGGACTTTGTATGGAGAAGTTATGGAGGTTAGAAGATTTCAAGTTTAAACAGAAATAAATATAAATAATAATTAAAATCAAAAACCAGTTCAAAATTCAAAATTCGGACAGAACAGGCTGAGCGGGAAATTTCCCGCTCAGGGTGTCGACCCCCCAAGGGGAGCCGACATGGGTATCAACCCCCTTATAGGGGAGTCGACATTGGTGCCGACCCCCCTGTGGGGAGTCGACCCCTTTTGAGATCCAGACCCAGTGACGAATTTTTATAACCCTGAGCTGATGTGGCCTTCCCCGATTTGCTGATGACTAATTTCTGAGGTATTATGGCTTATGTGTCGTGCTACGGTTGGCTGGATGACACATCTCTTTGGTTTGATGGCTTTGATTTCCCTTAAACTAATCTAAAGGCTAGAATTAATCCTAGACATCTATATATATGTGGCTAAACCTAAACCCTAACCTCGTAACCCTGAAACTATGGTGCCGTCATGCTGTTCGTTTACAAGCTAGCCAAGCCTCCCTCATCTTATCCAAACTAGAAAATCAAATCCAAACTAGAAATCGATTAAAAGAACTCAAAATCAAACGTCTACATCAAAGGAGAGCTTAACAAATTCAGAAATCAGATCCCAGAACACAAGATCCGTCCTTTTTCTGTAAGTTCGGTTATTATTTAGATTTAAACATCTAATATAAATCATGACTGTAATAATTGGATCTAGAACGATGCCTAATTCTGATTCGTGCCTATCCTTTTGTCAAATCTAAATTGCTTATGCCTATGAGACTATTTTGATCGATGTAATGAGACCTATCATGCCCATGAGACTATTGGACTGACATAATAGAACCTATCATGCTTATGTGACTGTTGGATTGACATAATGGGACCTATCATTCCTATGAGACTGTCGTGATTTATATGATGGAACCTATCATGTTGTACATCCTTTGCCTATGAGACTATTGTGATTGATATAGTGGGACATATCATGTTGTACATAAAAATTAGTGATTCTCTTAAGTCCAATTCTATCTATTCTTTATACCTATTGTGTAAATTGCTTAGCTTATCTACACATATTGTTAATGTACAACATTGAAACATGATTCTGAATTGGGTACATCTTTACATGCCTATTTTGCTCATGTCAAATTCTTATGCTCCTTCTCTAAGTTTCCCTTTTTACTTGCTTTTGTGGATACTAAGCTTATTCGGAACTTAGATTTGAATCACGTTGTACGTGCAATTATAAACACGGGGAAAAATTGGGTATAATTTAAATTGAGTAAATTTTGGGCATAGCATGCGAATGTGGCATAAACTTGTATTGGCTAGACTTGTGGAAAAATTTAACACAAAGATTTGGACACATATGACAAATATGTAAAAATTGGCTAAAGATGAACATGCCTAACCCAAGGTTAGATTGAGTTGCGGTGTAAGACTTCCCGGAACCGCCCGGCATATCCAGCTACCGCAACAATATAGATCTAATGTGAGAGGTTAGCGCATTAAGCCCAAAAACCCGAGGTTAGATTGAGTTGCGGTGTAAGACTTCCCGGAACCGCCCGACATATCCTGCAACCGCAACAATATACATATAACGTGAGAGGTTGGTTCTTTAATGAATGAATTAAAGCTAAGGAACAGACAGGCTATGAATGGTAGGGATAAGTTAATCAAGGTAACACTTAGCCAATACAACATGTTAATTAAACAGATGGGTGAGGTTAGGTAAATTTGAGAACGCTTAACCATTATAACATGTTGATTAGGAAACCCTTATTACGGGGACCATTTCACCAGTAACCCACATGGATGTATCACGGTACCCTGAACTAGGCAGGGCGGGGCACGATTACTGAGCTGATTATAAGCGGTCAAAATAGCGGCAGGTGGTGCAGCAGTGTAGTTCCGACGGAATATGGACGTGCACGTACTTCGGAGTGGAAAAGCAGGCACTGGGCATCAATAGTATACATTGTGCATCTAGAATTTGTGTCGAGTTGCCATCATGGGAATTGATACACTCCATGATAGGGCCAGCATAGGTATCTACATACAAGCGGGGACGAAAGACACAAGTAAGAAATGCATGCGAGTAGGAGCTGATCGGAAAGGGGATCACTTTGTTATGAATACATGATGGTAGTGAAACATTCGTTAGTAGGTGTAGAGAAATGGAAATGCGTGCAATAGTATATTCAGTCTATCTTTCCTTATCTTATGCTATCTTATTTCTATGGTATTGTCCTATATCCAATTTTTTCATGACATGATCCTTTTACCTATTTACATGCCGAATAATCACTGGACTTACCAGACTTATGTCTGACCCGTTTTCTTTCGCCTTCTTTTCTTCTGTTTCCCTCCACCCAGGTCCGCAAGGAGGGAATACTTCAGCTTAGTGTAGACCTTTTCGAGCTTGAAGAGAATAGATGTATTGCCTGGATTATCTTTTCTTGGGCTATGGCTGTGGTTACACTCTTATTGGGGATTTATGCTGCTTTGCTACTGTTTTATGCTTCTTTATGTACTTGGAGTTCTAAATCAAGACAGATGTTCTATTGTAATAATTTAGTAATTGGGTTTTGAGACAATGCTTGTAACGTTTTGACTAAACCACGCTATTTATGAAATGATTTTATTTTTCCGCTGTTTATATGTCTGTCTTGTAAATTATCTGTGCCTTTTACCTAAAATGTTTCACCAAAGTTAATGCATTCCCTTTGTGAGTGACCTTAACGGAGGTGGGGTGTTTCAGGAGTGACATATGGATCTCTATATAACAACGCTACGTTTCACATAGATCTGCCATCACCATGCTATGTAAGCATATGGACTGCTACCTTCGATCGAATCAGATTCCATCACAGGGTAGTGCCCTAGAGTCTATGATACACCACCCAAAGCAGACATGCATGTGTCTAGACTTTTCTACGCACGTATCACCAATCGTATTTGATGCCTTAACCATACATATCCTCTATTGTGCACCAAGTTCCGTGGCAGTGCTGTATAGGAAACACGGAACTCAGTCGGGAGCTTTTCCATATATGTACAGGCCTTAAGGACCTCAAAATACAGATATTCAGTATGGTCTGCTTTTCTCGGTGGCTATGGCCCTACCCAGGCCCCTCCATCAACTAGTAAAGACTACATGAGCTAAGCGACTCACCCCTAATCAAACAACCTAAACATCCATTTGGCATCCCCCTCAACCACCTAGCCTCAATAGTGAAAGGACAACAGTTTCTTGGGTTAGCTCTAGTCTTTTCGCATCCAACTTGCTGCCGATGAATGGTACCCGACAATCTACTATCTTGTGTTGGTCCTGACCTAGCCTCACGTTGAGGCGATCGCAGAATCACCCTAGTGTCATCTCGTCATAGCCTTCTGACTACAAAGCTACTTTTGTAGTCAAGGCATACTCACTGGGTAGTAACGTGTAGACCCAACCTCTGTGAGCATAGCCTAAACACTTCCACTGTGCAGAGGACAACCAGAAGTACCCTCCACGTCCAAGGAAGCCGTATGCTGCTCCTTCCAGTCCTTCGGAGCCAGCAGAATATCAGCAGAATCAGATGGATGTGCCCCTCGTGCTTCACGACACCTCGATGATCTACCCCATTGGGTTATTCACCCTCAAACGTACGGACTAGTCCAAGCGCCTCATTTTCATATGTTATTAGACCCTATGTCTAAACATTCAATTATGCGCTTGCTCTACCTCATCAGGTTTCCAGTAAACTTGGTTATTTCCAATTATATTAACTTATTATTCAAGTTACCAAGTTCTTTCCGAGCCCCTTATATCTTTAAGGAATGGACCCATCTTGCTTATTAATTTTGGTTACAAAATTTAACCCGTTTTCGTTCATTAATAAGCCCATAACATGTTATTCTCTAGAATAAGGTCTGTAATCTACAATCTCTTTATATTATTCATTGTCTGATTCCATAGTTACAATAACATGTTCTACTTAATATGTAGTAAAGTTTATCTCAATTCACATGTTTTATATTTAACATTTCATTTATTATATATGATTAAATATAACATATTTCATCTCATATATTCTCCTTGTTCTTTCTTATTTAATCATAATTCCATCTTACACTGTCACTAGAACTTATCGTTGTTTACTCAATAACTTAGTTCTCTTAACTAAGGTTTAGTAATAAGTTTCCATTCCATTAGTATAACTTACTTTATTCTTATCAATGGATTTCAAATTCTCGATTTTTCGGATAACTTAATTTAAAATTAAGTACAACTTATCTCATTATATAAGTTATCCTATTTTCTTTATCGTTTATTATAACCTAAGTTATAATTTCCACCTGTCCCTATGACAAGCCTACCTATTATATAACGTTCTCATTAACGTGACTAACTATAATATGTTATTGTCATTCCCCATTCATTTCCATTAATCATAGTACCATTTATTTATATCCTTATATATATACATATATATATATTTATTTATTTATGCACTAGACCTCTCACATTAAGCCGACCACTTGTGGATGCTGGATTTGCCGGGCGGTTCCCGACAGACTTCTACCACAAGTTGGACTTAACCTTATGTCTTAGCACCATTACATGTATATTTACACACTAGACCCCTCACATTAAATTAACAACTTGTGGGCGCTGGATTTGCCAGGTGGTTCCGGGTAGACTTCTACCACAAGTTGAATTTAACCTCATGTCAAAGTGAGGTTTTAACTTTCCATTAACTGTAAATTTAGGCATGTTCATTCTTCCAAATTTTACTTTAATCTATTATTAAGTGTCATATTTAATATCATATTAAGTCCATTATCTGATTATCATGTTGCATGTTTTTCCTAACATGTAATTAACTTCATTTTAATAGAATAGCACGTAATCGTCAATCATGTAATTATTCCAATCTAACATATTAACATGCAGTTATCCCAATTCTTATAGTTAAGGGTTCAAGTACATAATATGCAACAGATTAACATGTAATTCAGACATGTACGTATACAATAATAATCGTTTCCACATATTTCAACAGGTTTATACACTTCAATAGGGCAATGTTTCAACATAGTAATGTTCCAACATATTTACATTTCAACATATTAACATTTCAGTAGATTAATCATTCTAGCATATTTACGTTGCATATTAACGGGGATGTCAAACGATAAATATATCATTATCAAAAAGGTATAAATTAAATCCACTCAGCTAATTGCTTTCCAAATCATGAATCTGGTCCAGATCTAGTATTTCATGGTTCTCCTAACTGAATTTATAGGCATGGATCCACAGTTTTCAGCTAAAAGAAAAGGGAAGAAAGAGGAGAAAATTAAAGTTACTAGATTCGAGAATTTACCTTACTTCGAACAAAATTCTGAACACCTTCTTTTATAATTATACATTCTTTTCCTCCAGATCTTGAATCAGAATTTTCCTACACTAATTATCCTATTTTTCTAAAGAGATTTAAGGAGGAAGAAGAATGGTAGAGCTTAGGCGGCTTCTCAGAAAATGTGAGATTTAGGCTAGGCTCTGCTAGCCTATTTGTAGGTGTTTAGAATCTTATCATACACGCAGCGCTAAGTCAGCAACGAACATGGTTAAGAAAATAGTCTATATTCATTGATGAATCTAGCCATATCTAGGGTGGGTCGACCCCCTTGTATGTGTGTCGACCCTAGGTTCGACACCCCTATGTGTGTGTGTCGACCCCATGGTGGACCCCTTAGGTCCCGAGAGCGTTTTTAGGTAGATGTTTGTCCATTTTGAAGTTTTTGATTTTAAACATTTGATTAGTATTACGTTATACTTTCTTTGATTTATTTTAAATAGCCTACTTACATATAATCATCATATATGTATACAAAACTTCAAATGCCCATTTTATATGTATATATATGCACACAACTTTTATTTCATTTTCAAAATTCAAACAGTGTTATGTCGTTATTTAATTCTTACCGTATTTATTTGATTGCAACCTTATTTTGAACTTTTCTCTTGTATATATATATATATACACACATGTTAGAGTTTATGCCCTAGAGGCAATCCATTTGATGTGATTAATAACGTTATTGTTATATTTGGAATAAAAATATTCTGTTATATTATATTTACTGCGTAATATAAATAATAATTTAATAGAAGTCCTTAGAATAATAATACGGAATTATATAGTTCGAGTAAGACTGAACTTGAGATTATTTAATGTGATAAGTATTATAATTCTTAAATGTCCCTAGTCGAGTTTTATTGTTTATATAGGACAACAATAAAGCGTTGAGACTAGTATATTGATTGACTGATGATCAGATCTCATTGATCATTAATATACGTGATATTAAAAGTCAAGATATAAATACGTATTGGAGAATAGCGTATTGGGCTGACCCACCGTAAGATAACTACATGGAATATAATCAACAGTATCATAAGTTGTTCTCATAGTGACAGTGATGTAATGGTCCTTAGACCTGAAATCATTATAATTTTATTCGAGGATATTTGTGTTTTGATATCATCTAAAGTTATTTCGTAACAGAGTAATGATAACGGTGATTATTGGATATATCTCGAATCGAATGAAAATTATGAATGATCTAGATGAAATTTAACCCTACGATATATTCGTAGTGATATCCATGGGCCTCTTGATTGAGTGAGACTGTGAAATGCATGGCCGTGCTCAAATATTGATTTGTTTTAAACAGTTTACTCATCGATCAAGAAATACGGATTAAATTATAAGGAGGATGATATGATCCATGCCTCTGGTTTAATCCTGGATATATCGGTTAAAAGGATTATATTGCATTGATACACTGGTCACGGAAAGGTTGTATCGAATCGATAATTTTATTATAACTTGGGTAGCAGCGATGCATTGCTAGATGCCAATCACTATTTATGGTTTTTAAATACGATTTAAAAACCATTGCCAACGTTGTAATAACCTATAGGGTCACACAATTTAATGTTACGAAGGAGAAACTATTTTCTAGATAAATTAAACATCAATTTGTTGATATTTTATTTGGAGTTTGAATCGGTATTTGGATGATTCATATTCTTTGGTCAAAGCCTAAATTTAAAGGGGATATTTTGATTTCCCTTTTAATTCTTATCACTAGGCAATACCATATATAAGGATATAGGGATCAAAAGAAAGATGGACCGACCAAAAATAAAAATAAAAAAATATATCAGATATTATTCCTTAACCCTAGAAAATCACTCATGGCGGCTGGCGACGCATTTCCTTCTTTCTTCTTCAATTCAGATCGAAGAAGTAAACATTCAAGTGGATACATATAGAGGCGCGGCAAATCGTTGTGCTATATGGTTCGATTCAACACAGATTCGTCTATGAATCTGGAAGCTTAAAACCCTAGGTATGATTCGGTTCTTGATTTATTGTTTCTCGTAATAGATCCATTTAGGTTTTTTTTTGTAATCCGCTGCAAAATCCTCTTTTGAAACCCTAGATTTACTAACAATGGTATCAGAGCAGAGGATTTACGAGATTAATAGATTGAGTTTAATTGGAATTATGGGTGAATCACTTGATTATTGAATCTGGATTGGTGATTTAGGATTTTCGATTTAAACCAAAATCTAAGTATTGATTGCAGATTTATTTTGTGATTCTGTGCATATTCATTGGACTTTCAAATTCTGATTTTGGTTTGTACTTGTTTGAATACCCGATTAATCGATTGTATTGCATATAAAATTTGTGAATTAGATTCTTTGATGTTTGATTAAGTCAGATGGATGAAATTATTTATGAAATAAAAGGATTTCATTCAAATCTGAATCAATATCAGATATTAATTCTATTCGAAGAATACTGGATTTCAGATTATTGAATCTTGAATACATGGATTTGACATAAAACTCTGTATTAATCCGTTTATATGATAAACAGTATTGAATTCGTAATCAAAATGTTTGATTGGTAAATATATTTGAACTTAGATCTGGAACAATGATTTAGTTGCTTTACTTAATTATGTTTTATGAAGGACTATGTGTTGAGAACACTGATACTATCAATTAAAGATTTGAAAACATATTTTGTTCTGATGTAAATTGTTTCAAACAGAACAAGATCTTTGTGTTTGATTTAAATTCGAAAGCAATTTAAAATTTAATATTGGATATCAATGTTGACTCTAATTTGCATTCTTTTAATCCAATCAATTGGATTAATTATAATGATAAGAATGAAATTCTGGGTTTGCTTCCGAATCGAAACTCATGTTGAAGGCAATCGTAACAGTTCATGTTATAGTTCAGATATCAATGAGTTCAATTTTGTCAAATTGTTATTTAGGATTGATTATACAGATTAGAAAGGTATTTTTTTTTAAAAGGTTGAATCCTTTTATTACGTACAATCATTAAGATATGCCTAGTTCTATTTAATCCATTAAATAGATCTTTAGGATTGAACATCCACGCTGACTAAATGTGTTAGTTCGTATTTATATTAAACTTGACCTTGGTTAATAAGCTGAGTCAATATATGAATTCATTTTGGTTTTATTACCGATGTTTATATTGATAAACTGATTGTTTAAAGTATTTTACATCATGAAAAAGGTCATATTGTTAATGTGTAACAGTTAAGATCATTATGGGAATTCAAGCAACAGTTGAATTTCCGTAAACATCCTTTCTCTTTTAAATTGATACTGATCAATTTATGCTTCATGATGGTGATGCTGTTATAAATGAATTGACTCATGAATCATTTCAATTGTTTTTATCAGAAAATCTTATGTTATGCTAGTTTAAGCAATGTTATATTTAAAATTCAGATTTCATATTGATCAATTTTGTTAAAACTGTCAAGGGTTGGCTACATATAAGTCTATTTGCTTAAAGTATTTTGATGTTTGAAATTCATATGTATTCCCCATGATTTTATACTAACATATATAACATGATTTGTAGAATCTGTAACATATCTGATATGTTTTTTATCTGACTACATATATATGGGGCATATGTGTATTAACACAGATGTTATTAACCTGTCATCTAAAACAGCCTTTTAGGCTTAATATACTGAATATATATATATATATATATATGATTTATAATGATAAAATTTATGATATATTCAGGTTTCTAATATTATAGGCAATGCGATTCCCTATTCATTTTCAACCTTATAATACTGGTGTAAATAATTCAATCCTCTATTATATAACTGATCACAAATGATTTGTGATACCAATGGTTATTTTACTTTTGGTTGCATGTCTTAGATAAAACTGCAGACCATTTATATGTATATATTTTGAGATATACGTATATACAGTTTTTTTTCCAGCTTATATACATAAAGACAGATATATATGTATATAAATAGAAGTCAATCCTCGTATTATGTTAAATATGATTTATTGATGAATATGATTCATCAAAATGGTGTATATCTGAAAGATAAGTCTCTTGAACATTTGGTTGTATCATTAACACCTTAGCTAAAACATGTTTTGGTGAAATCATGTAAAGTCATATGTGCATATGATCCAACACAGTTCTCGATTAGTTTAAAGAAAGTAATTGTTCTTGTTAGAAACTGATTACTTACAAATACATGTTTGAATAATTAGTTATTTTTGACTAGCTTTAAACATTATTAATCTTATATCAGCAATAGTTTGTTCATATAAGATTATTACTGTAACTTGAATTTTGATCAAGTTTGACTACATTTGCATAAGATGCAATGATTAATATATATATGTGGCCTCTTATTCAAATAGCAGAGAAGTCTGGTTTGTTTCACTCTACATTATATATATATATGCGTATAGATATATGTAGATAAATTCACACCTTCACATGTTCAAAAGTCCACATCATTTTAAAGAATTGTTATGTTATAAACTGGATAGATATTATGATAAGATCTGGATAGTTTAGTCACTCACCAGATCTGGTTATCATGTATAAATATCACCTTAACAGATTATAGCATCCAGTTAGATACATCATGAATACTATAAAAGGGGAATATTGATTCCTGAATGAACATACACCAGACAGGAAACATTAATTGTCCACAACAATACAAATCTGTTTGTATCATTACTCACATACATATACATTTGATATATATGTTTGAATATTGCAGATCCAACCTTTGATGCTGGGCTCAGTGAGACTGAACCTGTAAGCAAATGGGTGGACACACTGATGCAATATAACAATGACTTCCTGAAGCATGTATAGTTTTGAATCTTAGCAGTTTGATTGCATTTTATAGTAATAAAATTGTGTTTACATGTTTTGATGAATTTGAATGATTGTACATGTATGCATACTGTATATACTGTTTGCACGTTTATCTGGATAACTGGATACTGATCTATTTTGTATTGCTTATATGTATATGTATTACTGAGATGTCAGTATATTAAAATGCCTGTAGTTGTAACAAACATTATTTATCTGCATTTGAAATATGGTCTGACCATATACAAGTCCAGAATATGTTCTATTTGTAATGCATCAATTTGTAATGTTGTAATTCAATCCCTATATTTTATTGCCTGCCAAATGTATGCTCATTTAGTTTTGAATTCATATTATGATTCATGATACAAACATGTACATATGACCATGTTTACTAAGAGCTGCATGTATAGATACAAGTCCCTGTGTATATATATATATATTAATCTGAGTATATATATTTAGTTCTGAATGCACAAATCGGAAGCATTGTATAATTTGAGAACATATTTATGGAATGAGTATTGGTTAATTAATTTTATCTTAAGTTTGAATGTAGTCTCTGATTGTAAAGAAAAATTAAAGGGGTTTTGAAATGTTCAAAAGAAAATATGTAGGTATAATATCTATATATTATTGAATTTAAATATATATAAATATATATATAATTCATATTTTATTTAAATTCAATTAATATGATGAATATAAAATACATATATTTTGATATTTGTAAATAACTCTAATATAGGTTTCCATTACGAGTTATAAATTCCCTCTAAAAGCAAATTTTGTTATATTAAATCATGGCGATGTCTTCCAATAATATACTCATCACTGTCCAAAATCACTGGATGTAACTAACGCCAAAGCGTTGTGCACCTTTTATTTTGGTTATATGCGATGGAGTAAAATGTGGTGCTCCAACCTATTATTGGGTCTGACTTAACTAGGCTACATAATAAGATTATGGCCTTAGAGACAAAAGCATGAATTATTCTACATTTTGAGCAAATGAATAATACTGAACAAAATGTTCAACATGCGATCCAAGAGTTATATATAGAAAATATAATTGACATAAGATGTCTACCTAAAAGGTTGTGTTTTGAGTTTAGCCAAAGCTGGGTCAAGGCATGACTAGATATGGATCTTGGAACACCATTATATGTATATAATGATTTACATATATAAACAGAGGGATGTTAATTTGAGTGGGAGCGTATTTTAGTTTAAAAATTATACATTTATGTTAATATAAATTTTGATTGTCGAAATTTGTATTAAATAAATATTATAGAATCAGTTATTATTATCTACTGTAGATATTAAATAATAAATAACTCCGATAATTTAAATTAATCCTCAAGAAGGATAAATTTAATTAAATCAAATTTCTTGACTGACATTGAAATTTGAGGATTGTCCTCAAGCCAAATTAAAAGTGTAATTGTTCTAACAAATATAGAGGATCTAAAATAAAAGTTAAAGTGTGACTTCAACTGAATAAAATATAAATGTTATAATAATCTACTTGTACGTTTCTAGTATTAGATACTAGATATAAATCACATAAATGTATGTTGATTTATAGAAATTGCAAAATAAGCAGAAATTTAATAAAAAGGAACAAGTGGACTTACGATTGGAAATAAAGCAAATGTTGTTGGATTATCCATAGGAAGTTGATTCTTGTTCAATATATACTGGCTTAATTTAATGAAATAATTGTTATTATGAAATTCCATGTAAAATAAATGTTATTATGAATCTTGTTCAGACAAGTTTGAATTTCATTTATAATAAAAGAACAATTGTTATTCATTTTATTTAAATGAAATAATTAATGGAATTTCGCGAATAGTTAATGAATTTTATAAATCGTTAACTATAATGTACTTGACATAATTAAAGAGTGGATTAAATTTTATGACTTGAATCCAGCATACCTTTAGCGTTACCAGTTAGAATATATAAATAAGAAAGTATATTAAAAATCCATAATGATGGAATTTTAAAAATCATTTGATTTTGAATCATATGAAAATGCAAATCTTGTTTATTAGGCAAAATAGCTGAATTGCCATTCACTTGACACAGCGAATGAGTGATAAGTATTGGGTCTCGTACATAATGATGTATATGGAGCAATGAATCCACAAGCTAGAGGCAAGTTTTGTTACTTCATTATTTTTACTGATGATATCAGTAGATACAAATATGTGTATCTTATGAAACACATATCAGAATCCTTTGAAAAGTTCAAAGAATTCAAAGTGGAGATAGAAACCAATTTTAATAGAAAATAAATACTTTTCGAACAGATCGAAAAGAATATTTAAGCCAACTATTTAATGACTGTCCATATGAGTTTGAAATTGTTTCATAATTCACTCCATCTAGAACACCATATTGGAATGGTGTATCTGAAAGGAGAAATCACACCTTATAAGATGTAGTACGATTAATGATAAGTCATATAAATCTTCTAATAAATTGAAATAGAACAATTGCATTTAATCCCACTAAAACGATTTAAAGACGCCATATAAGATATGGACTAGGAAATGTCCCAGTGTGTCTAATACTATGATTTGGGATGTAAGGCGTTTGTTAAACGTTCTTCCTCTGATAAGATCAGACCCAAATCAGATAACTATTTTGTGTAATATCCACAAGAAACAAATGGATATTAATTTTATAATTCCTCTAATAATAAAATGTTTATTGCTCGAATTGGTATTCATTTAAAGGAGAGTCAGTCTCTAAGATACCGATGGGAATGAAATAAAATTCGAAATGTCTCGGGAAACCACAAAATGCCATTAAATCTTGTATAGACAAGAAGTTCAGTGGGAGTGAGACAATAATTCTAATGTTATTTGATAACACATTGATTATTGTAAATAATGTTAGTTTCAAAACAAGAAATAAATACTGATTCTAAGAAAGAAAATGTTTGGATTAAAAGTTCATAAGTTGAACTTAATTCATTGTTGATCCAATGATTTATATTGAGATAACAATGTGGCTATTGCCTAGGCCTAAAACGTTAAACTCGTAATCGATCCAAACGTATATTTATGAAATATGATTCTTATGTGAAATTGTTCACAGAGGATATGAACATATCTGCAAAGTTACAAAAGCTGTAATGTTGCAGACCTACTGAATTAAACACTGTCGCAGCAGAAGTTTAATAGTCACACTAGTTTCATGGGTATATGATACATGAATGATTGACTCTAGTGCAAGTGGGAGATTGTTAGAGTTTATGCCCTAGAGGCAATCCATTTGATGTGATTAATAACGTTATTGTTTTATTTGGAATACAAATATTCTGTTATATTATATTTACTGCGTAATATAAATAATAATTTAATAGAAGTCCTTAGAATAATAATACGGAATTATATAGTTCGAGTAAGACTGAACTTGAGATTATATAATGTGATAAGTATTATAATTCTTAAATGTCCCTAGTCGAGTTTTATTGTTTATATAGGACAACAATAAAGCGTTAAGACTAGTATATTGATTGACTGATGATCAGATCTCATTTATCATTAATATACGTGATATTAAAGTCAAGATATAAATAAGTATTGGAGAATAGCGTATTGCGCTGACCCACCATAAGATAACTACATGGAATATAATCAACAGTATCATAAGTTGTTCTCATAGTGACAGTGATGTAATGGTCCTTAGACCTGAAATCATTATAATTTTATTCGAGGATATTTGTGTTTTGATATCATCTAAAGTTATTTCGTAACAGAGTAATGATAACGGTGATTATTGGATATATCTCGAATCGAATGCAAATTATGAATGATCTAGATGGAATTTAACCCTATGATATATTCGTAGTGATATCCATGGGTCTCTTGATTGAGTGAGACTGTTAAATGCATGGCCGTGCTCAAATATTGATTTGTTTTAAACAGTTTACTCATCGATCAAGAAATACGGATTAAATTATAAGGAGGATGATATGATCCATGCCTCTGGTTTAATCCTGGATATATCGGTTAAAAGGATTATATTGCATTGATACACTGGTCACGGAAAGGTTGTATCGAATCGATAATTTTATTATAACTTGGGTAGCAGCGACGCATTGCTAGATGCCAATCACTGTTTATGGTTTTTAAATACGATTTAAAAACCATTGCCAACGTTGTAATAACCTGTAAGGTCACACAATTGAATGTTACGAGGGAGAAACTATTTTCTAGATAAATTAAACATCAATTTGTTGATATTTTATTTGGAGTTTGAATCGGTATTTGGATGATTCATATTCTTTGGTCAAAGCCTAGATTTAAAGGGGATATTTTGATTTCCCTTTTAATTCTTATCACTAGGCAATACCATATATAAGGATATAGGGATCAAAAGAAAGATGGACCGACCAAAAAAATATATATCAGATATTATTCCTTAACCCTAGAAAATCACTCATGGCGGCTGGCGACGCATCTCCTTATATGTATAATTTTCCTTATATGTGCGTTTATACCAATTTTCTCTTTAGAACATGTGTTATTTTATCCGTTCCATTAAAATAAAAATATGGCGCCTACAGGGATGGAACCTGCGCCACTCTCATGAAAGCCACATGTTCTAACCAACTGGACTACTTAGGCTTTTGTTAACAAGGCTTAGAACAATGGTCGTCATTGTTCTTTTCTTATTCCTTTTTTTCATGTTTGTTACACTATTTCTTTTAGCGCATGCATTTCATTGTTATTTACATCAATCTTTTCTTCTTTTTCAATGCATGTATTAATTACATGCAATCATATATTATCATTATTTTATTCTTATTTTAAATATTTATATCTATGCATATATATATACACATATGCACTATTTAAATATTTAATTGTCATAAAATGCGGGGTGTTACATCAATGCTAACCGCAACCTAAAACCCATCCACCGAGAGGCCAGCCAAACTCCGCTACAGTCGCTCCAAGTTTGGCCATAAACCTACTGACCCTCTGCAGCTCCTTCACATGCATGCGAACTGACCATCCTCCACCGCTTCTCGTCATCTTCCTCCTACGCAGTCATCAACAATGGTAAGTTCACCTTACGATTGTATTTGTTTTCAAGTCACTAAACTTCAGCGTAGTATTAAGTATAAATAAGAATTTGGTTGAGTTAACTGTGAGTTGGTGAGGTTATTGCATCCTTTTCCTATGTTTGCCACTGGTTTACTGTGTTATAATTCTTGCTTTATCACCATTTCACCAGCCCTTACTTATGTTTTATTATTCACCCTGCTTCATGGCTTGAATCCTCATTTTGCATGTTATTTATGCTGTATGTAGGACGACTAGAACTTATATGTCATTTTCCCCTTGCCTTGCACTATTATTGAACCCTTAAACTAAACTGTTACATGTATTTGTATTACTTAAGTTACCCCATCCGTGCCAGGATGCCTTGATTTGTATTTAAGATGTAAATGCATATTCATCTTATTGCATTGTTAAAGAAATAACCATACATGTTTAAATTATGTAGGAATGTTTACTGGGTTTGTAGATGTTTAAGAAGCTAGGTACATAGTAGCTTTATTGATATCTGATGCGTTTACTATCCATTATATTCAAAGCTTGAAGGATGCTGTGTCTTCTTTTGATACTTTACTTTTTTTTGCTACTATACTACTCAGGCATGCGTGTTATTTAATATGCATGCTGCACCTTGAATTATCATGTTACTCGTTACTTGCTGGCTCCACCTAAACAACTTATTTGGCACATGCAAGTTACCTTGATCCGTTGTAGTATATGTCCTGGCAATTTCATGGGTTCGATATCCTCGAATATATATATATATATACATATATTTATATATATACACACATGTATAAATTATATACGTATGTGTTATTGAAGTTTACCGACTTGAAATAAGTTTAATCCTGACTCGAGTGTTTTTGGTTTTTGCATGGAACGCTCGGGTCAGGCCCTTAGTGTTTCAGGTTTAAGGATTTCGGTTCGCCAAACTGGAGAGGAATGTGAAGACGCATATGCGCACGCAAGGCTCGACTGAAATGTAAATTTTATTTAAAAACTTATTCATGTATTTTATTATTCTTCCGCTGTATAATAAATTTTATTTTTTTATAACTCTGATGTTTTCGTATAATAAAATTCCGTTGTGAGCTATTGTTATGTTTTTTGTGTCTGTGATTCTGTGTGATATTCTTTTAAACCCCGTAAGCTAATAACGAGCTATCGTTCTGAACGTTCTGAGTTTGTTTAAATACTGACTTGGAGAAATCAAAGAGGTAGGTCGTTACAATGTTAGGTAGTTGTTTACTCGCTCATCAAGACTGCTGTCTGACTCAAGGTTTTATGTCTCCCTCTTATTACCTTGGGTTGTTCATGCAGTTGTGGATGGGAAGACTAGGTAACATGTGACATGTAATAGATCTTGAAGAGGATGATGCTACCGAGCGGCGCCGAGCAGAAGGCAGGTATATTATTTTCTACTATCTAGTATTTGTTGTTTTCCACTATTTGATGTATTCTCTGAGTGCTTGTAGCGAGGCTTATTGTACAGACTCTTATGGTGTAGTCCAAGGCTGTATGGACATTTCATGGTGATATGAAAGAGTTTAAGATTCTGCTCAATTCTTCTCCACTATTATTGCCTGTTGTATACATTATATTACACTTTATCCTTGCGTTGTGAGTTATACAACAAGTTCCTCTTGTGTTATTCTACCCTGATGATCGTCCACAACATACTGGCACAACTTTCAGCGCATTATTTTCCTTGTCAAGTGCAAGTGTTGTGGGCGGTCGTCACATTTGGTATCAGAGCTCTGATTATCGAATTTAGCCAAAGTTTAAGGACATTATGTAACAGCCCACATTTTACGTATCGGAAGATCGAAAAATATTTTTATTTTATTTCCCGAGGGTTGGATCGTTCTCATCTTTTAATATGTTGCTTATGGGGATGTGAGACATATATATATTTTTTACCGATTTTTTTTGACCATTTTGCCCCTATTGGTCTTGAACAGAACATAACTTTTGATTTATGTCGAATCAAAGGGTGAGACCTATGCCATTGGGAAGGAAATGATGTTTGCCTTTCCATAGAGTGGTTACATTAAAGATTTGGCTCAGCAGTTTGGAAGAAATCGCTGTTTTAAAGTTTTTCACTTAGCTGTCCAGGTTTTGGGAGCCTAATAGGCTGATTTGGGAGAAGCCCATTAATGGGCTGGTGGAAACTATAAATAGAGGGTGAGAGGTGTGGGAAATAGTTTACTTCCTCATTCTCGCATTTGGTGGCCTTGTGCTCCTCCTTCCTCTAACACCTTTCCACCATTAAAAATAAAAATCCAAGGTGGGAAATCATAGATCTACACCATTGGAGGCTAGACCTACATCAATTGAAGCAAGGATTTATCAGATCAAGGGGTTTAGTGCGAGGTGCTTGCTGGCTGGTTTCTTATTTCCATCATTTTAACTTGTTTTGGAGAATCAGTGAGTGATATGCTTCTCTCACATGGATTCAATGAAGTATATGAGTGTTTGTTCATGTTTTTCATCAATTTTAAGTGTTTTTCCATATATCTATGTGGTATATCCCTTTTCATATAAATCAACCCATGATCTGATTTAGCAAGTTTAGAAAGGTAATTTCTATGTTTTTCCATATGATTATGCAAGTTAAATCTATACTTTTGTTCATATTTACATATACGGTGATTTTGGTGAATTCTACATAAGTATTGATGGAAATGTCATATTGGTGATTTTATTGGTTTCATAACATGCTTGTGGTTTTATTGAATGAATCAGTTGAGTTGCTTTCGTCGAATGTATCGATTTGGTGAAGTTTTGGTCAAAATTGGAGTTGCATTGGAGGATGCAGTTTTTGGGGCACATGGATGGGTCGGTCATGCATCATAGTGAAAATTTCTTGGGGAACAAGACAGGAACGGTCGAGCGAGCGAGCGAGCCCAGGGAAGTAAGGTCGATCATGCATGCGTAAAATATTTGTTGTAAAGTTTGGAATGGTAAAGCAGGGGGTCGGTCATACACTCCAGTCACCCCTTGCTCTGGTCGGTCGAGTAGGTGGATGTGCAAGGAGGGTTTGGTTTTACTCCAATAAGGTTCGGTTGGTCGGTCTTGGTGGACTTGTGCCAACAGGGTTGGTTGGTTAGATTATTAAGGTGATTCCAGAGGAGTTGGTAGGTCATTCAGTTTCTGGTCGGTAGCTCCAACCTGGATTGGACGAAAGGTGGTCGGTTCAAGGAGGGGACGGTCAGGTGGGTCGGTCAATCCAAGGTAGTGGGTCATTCGAGTCTTGGCAGCGCTTTTAAATGCTGTAGTTGATGGCCTATGTGCTATGGTTAATTTTTGTAGCTAGTGTGTAAGAATGTTGTGGACTATATTGAACCTTATATTGATGTTGTTTGGTTCGATGGTGATGATGGCTTTGACGAGAGTTAGATGAGGATGTTCGAAGTGATGTGATGTGTTGGTTGATCGGTGAAAAGCAACAAATGTGCAGACAACTGAAAAGGTGTTGGGTTATGGATAATGGTCACTTGAGAGGGACATGAGTTTTGATTGGTCGTCAGTGATGACGACTACAAATGCGAAGGATGAGAGATTATCATTATCGTAAGTTCTAGCTGACTCAAAGCAGAGGTACTTTGGGCAATCGTGAAGGGCCTCGTACCTTGGGCAGTCTGAAGGGCCTAATTGTCAAGGTGTGGAAAGAAAAACATACGAGTCATGAGGGCGTATGAAGTTGTTCTAGAACTGGGGTTACCATTAGCCCTTGACATATGGCAATCATGATGAGCCATCATACGATTAAAGATGGTTTCAAAGCAAGATTGGCTGTGATAGCTAGAGTCTGTCATGGATGTTTGAATGTCTGGATGTTTTATTATCCCATCTCACGTGGATTATCCAACATCGAGGGAGATGTTTCTCGAGTGCTTGACCGATAATTGTTTAGGCCTCTGGGGAGAGTGCTTGAGGGATATTAAACTCAATCAGGATTGTCTACGTGAGACCTATGTAATCTGGATGCTATGAATGTTACCAATGGTTGTTTTAATTGCTATGGACGAATTGTTGTTACCTTGGATGTTATGGATTGTAAAGGCTATCACTATCGGATGTGGGGGAAGAGGAGTGTGAGTTCTTCTCTGGTGTTGGGTAATGGTTGGTAAATCTACCGATCCTTATATACTTTATTGATGAAGTTTGTTAGATGTTTTATTTATTATGCACTAAGACTGTTGTCTGACTCATGAGGACCAAGTAGCATGTGACAGGTGATGCTTTAGTGAGAACGATGATACTGATCGATGGCGAGCAGGAGGCTTACGTACCAATTTTATTACTATCTAGTATTTTCTGTTTTCGTTGATACTATATACTCTGAGGGATGTAGTGAGGACCATTAATAGAAATATTATCCTAAGTTGTATGGATCTTTCGACGGGTTTTGTTAAGAGTTTTTAGTTTCTGTGCAATTGGATTTCACTATTATTAACTGTTGTATATGTTCTATTATTTTTTATCCTTGCACTGTGAGATTTATGATAGGTTTAGATGGTGCTTACCTATTTTGATGATCGTCCATAGCTGCCCGGCACACCGTTTAGTGCATTATTCCTCTTGTTTAGTGTGGGAGCTGTAGCCGATCGTCGCACGTTATTACGCATGAGAGATGTATTTGTAGATTTCTGATGGATGTATACTATATATGAGTGCATAGTATAATAGCTTTTGAACTCCATTTAAATTTTTTCTCGTACATGGACTAATCATTCTATATTACTGAATTAGAATGGGTTGTCGACCATCGAGACACGCTGCTAGGGAGGAGACTGTTCCTGTATGGAGTAATGGAGGTATGCCATATTACCAAGCTATGTTCGAGGCCATGATGGAAGCGATCACAAGGAGGGAACCTGCTCAGAAGACAACCACAGTAGATGTAGGGGTCGAAGTGTAGGTTCCTAGGGCGGTGGACTTCGCAGAGCTGTGCAAAGACTTCACCACTCTATGAGGGAAGCAGTTTAAAGGGACGGAGTCGATTAATGAGATTAAAGGGTGGCTTGATATTTGCATTAGGATCTTTGAAGACTTGGGAATTGATGATGTGACTAAGAGGAAGCTTGCATCGAGACAGCTACAGTGCAGAGCTATGGATTGGTGGAACTCTGTCACTCTAGAAACTCCAGAAGATAATACTTAATAGGAGAAGTTCCAAGTCAAGTTTGAAACGTAGTTTATTTCTACCATTTAGAAGTCTATTCTATTTAAGATGTTTGTTGAGCTTAAGAAGAATGGCCGATCAGTGTTGGAGTATGTTTTTGACTTCGAAGCTTTGTCAAAGTATGCTCGTCCATATGTCGATACTCCTTATCAGAAGAATGAGAAGTTTGTCATGGGCTTGGACAAGTACCTTGGGAACCAGTTGGTGGATCATCTAAATGACCATACGAGAAGATTGTGGAAAAATATCTAAGGCATGAGAGTTTGTTTCCCAAGCAAGAGACTGTTGTCGCCACTAAGGAAGAACCGAAACCACAGCAGGGTGGTAATAACAAAAGGCGTAATCAACAAAAAGGGAAAGACGGTCGCAAAAAGTAGAAGGGCGAAGTGACTTTCTTTAACTGCTAGTAGAAGCGCCATTATTACAAGGATTGTAAGAATCCAAAGGCTGAAAAGAAGTGCTTTGAGTGTGGAAATCCTGGGCATGACTAGAAGGACTGTCCAGAATTTGCTAAGGGTAAGCAGGTTGTGAACACGTATGTTGTGGAAGGTGTACCATCATCTTCAATGGCTCCTGCGACAGAGGATAAAGGGAAGAATGTCGTCGTTCAAGGTATTCTTTCCGTTAAAGATGTTTCGGTTCATGTGTTGTTTGATACTGGAGCATCACATTCATTCATTTGTAATGAGCTTGTGTGTCGCTTGGGTTTGGAACCCGAGATTTGTGATAGACCTTTTGCTGTGACTAATCTAGTTGGGGGTTCGTCCAACTTATGTATGATTTTTCATGGTCTAGTGTTGTCGAGTCATGATTGCTCCTTTGTGTGTGATTGCTTTGTTTTGAACTTCGCTGGGTTTGGGATTATTTTGGGTATGGACTGGCTCAAGAGGTAAGCAGCGAAAGTGGATTCCGAGAAGCTGGAGGTGACAGTCATGAACGTGGAAGGGAAAATGGTTGAGATTTGATGTAAGCCCGAAGATGGTGTCTTCATGAGCTATTTATATTCGTTTATGATTCCACGGGAAGACTTGCCATCGGTGCTGATTGCAAATGAGTTTAAAGATGTCTTTGACGAGGTCAAAGGATTGCCACTGCATTGTGAGATTGAGTTCAGAATCGATTTGGTCGAAGGTGCTAGTCCTATTGTCATGCCTCTTAGGAAGACGGCTCTTAAGAAACGACAAAAGTTAGAGATGCGAGTATGTGACTTTATGGGATAAGGATTTATTTGGAGAAGTGTACCCGAATGGGGTGCACCAATTATGTTTGCAACCAAGACTGATGGGTCGTTGAGATTGTTTGTGGACTATCGTGAGTTGAACAAGGTGATCAAGAAGAACAAGTATTCGTTGCTGAGGATAGATGACTTGTTCGATCTGCTTCACGAGACCAAAGTGTTTTCTTAGATGGATTTGGCAACGAGATCTACCAATTGAGGGTGGAAAAAGATAGTGTACCAAAGACCGCTTTTAGGACACCATCTGGTTTCTTCGAATGGTTGATAATGCCATTTAGGTTGACTAACGTGCCAGCATATTTCTTGGATCTTATGAATCGTGTTTTCAAAGATTAGTTGAAAATGTTCGTGCTTGTGATCATGGATGGTATTCTGGTTTACTTCCGGAATGGGGAAGAGCATAAGACACACTTGCGAGTTGTTTTGGAAATCTTGCGAAAGCATTAGCCGAGAGCTAAGTTTTCGAAGTTTCACTTCTGGAAGAGCGAAGTGAGGTTCTTAGGAAATGTTGTTTCTGGAAATGGATAACGGTTGACCACACTAAGGTGGCAGTAATCCAGGACTGGGATATGCATAAGAATGCGATGGATGTGCGGAATTACCATGGGTTGGCAGTATATTATTGTCATTTTATCAAGGATTTCTCCAAGATAGCTGCACAGGACTTAGAAGAACCAGGTGTTCAGATGGGATGTGAAGTGTAAGCAAGCTTTTGAAATCCCAAAAGAGAGACCAACTGATGCATGCAGTACTGGACTTAGAGCAGTGCTAATGCAGAAGGACAAGGATGTGGCCTACACTAGTCGACAGTTAAAGACTCACAAGAAGAATTATCCAACTCATGATTTGGAGTTGGCATCGATTGTGTTTGCTCTGAAGATGCAAAGACATTACCTGTTGGGAGTTTGATTCGAGCTGTTAACGGATCACAAGTCGTTGTTGTATCTTTTCTTCCAAAAGTATTTGAATCTTCGGCAATAAAGGTGGTTTGAGTTTCTTCCATCATATGATTTTGTTATAACCTATACTCTTGGTAAAGGTAACGCAGTTGCTGATGCGTTGAGTCAAAGACACGCAAGTTTAGGAGAGCTGTTTTCGGAATGGAAGCACATCGAGTACTTGACGGAATTTGATTTCAGACCACGATGTGAGTTGTAACCTAAAATGTTGGCAAGCTTGTCGATAAGACCTACTCTCATCGAAAGGATTGGCGAGAGCCAAATGCGGGATGCAAAGCTTGTCGAGATTATCTAGAAGTTGGAACCATAGGATAAAGAATTCGAGGTCGATCGAGAGGGTTGGCTTCGAATGAAAGGACGATTGGTTGTTCCTGCGATAGATGGATTGAGAGATGAGTTTCTGAAAGAATGTCATCACTCAAAGTTGACGATTCATCCCGGTGGTAACAAGAAGTATCAGGACATGAGGCGAGCCTACTATTGGGAAGTAATGAAAATGGATGTTGGAAAATTCATTTCCAAGTGTATGAACTATCACTTAGTGAAAGATAAACAAAAGAAGTCGAGTAGATTGCTTCAGCCAATGGAAGTTCCTATGTGGAAGTGGGAGAAGATATCGATGGATTTCGTTGATGGACTACCTAGAACCAGGCCAGGAAACGAAGGAATTTGGGTCACAGTGGATCGCTTAACCAAGAATGCAAGATTTATTCCTGCCAGATCGACTATGATAGCATTAAAGTTGGCTAAGCTTTATATAAAATGGATAGTTCGATTCCATGGTATCTCAAAGAGCATAGTGAGTGATCGAGATCCATTGTTCACGAGTGGATTTTGGAAGAGTTTACAAGAGACTTTGGGAACCGAGTTGTGTTTGAGTACGACTTATCATCCCCAAATTGATGGTCAAACTGAGAGGGTTAATTGAGTATTGGAAGATCTCCTGAGAGATTTTGTATTAGACTTCGGAGGATCGTGGGAAGATCATCTACATTAAGTTGAGTTTGCGTATAACAATAGCTACTATTCAAGCATTAGGATGGATCCACACGAACCGTTGTATGGTAGACCGTGTAATTCTCCAGCATGTTATTTAGAAACTAGAGATAAGTTGATGCTTGGGACTGAGATGATTATAGAGACGTTGGATTGCATCTAGATCATTGGATAACGAATGAATGCAGCCCAAGATCGTCAGAAGAGTTTTACCAATAAACGTCGAAAAGCTTTGGAAGTCGACGTTGGCGATATGGTTTTCGTGAAGATTTCACCGTTGAAGAATGTTGTTCGATTCAGAAGCAAAGGAAAATTTGCTCCAAGGTTTGTCGGACCATTCCCGATAATCGAGCGGATTGGAAAACTCACATATAGATCGGAGTTACCTAAGAAGATGTCGAGTGTGCACAATGTTTTCCGTGTGTCGTTTCTACGGAAGTGTATTCATGATTTGAATGTGGTGGTATCTCCGGAGCAATACGAAGAACTAGAAGTTGAGACCATAGTTACAAAACCGTGTGAGCCGCTTAGAGTTATGGGAAATGACACGGAACAACTTAGGAGGAAGATGGTTAAGTTAGTCAAGGTACAGTGGAGTGAAGATGATGACGAATGTATGTGGGAGAAAGAAGAGTGTATGAAGATGACCCATCCAGAACTCTTTGTCGGTATGACCCATTGATGTCTTGTCACCTTACATCATTGTAACTTGTTCTATTTTGTTATAATCCCGCGTGCTAGGATAAGGCTATGGATGCACAGCTTGATGGATGCTAGTTTGGGTGGTAAAATTGGCTTATCTTGGATGTACGCGTGCAGAATGGTTTTTGGTTGCTTGCGTTTGCTTGGGATTTCGAGGGAGAAATTCCTAAGAGCGGGGGGGGGGGGGAGGAGGAGGAATGTAACAGCCCGCATTTTACGTATTGAAAGATCGTAAAATATTTTTATTTAATTCCCTTAGGGTTGGATCATTCTCATATTTTGATATGTTGTTTATAGGGATGTGAGACATGTCCCTAATTTTTACCAATTTTATTTGTGGCCGTTTTCCCCTGTCGATCTTGTACATGGCATAACATTTGTCTGGGATCAAATCAGGTGCTGGGATCGATTTCATTGGAAAGGAAATGATGTTTCCAATTACATAGAGTAGTCCCATTAGTGATTTGGTTCAGCGGTTTGTAAGAAATCGATGTTTTAGTGCTGCACAATTTCTGTATAGGTTTGGCTAGTCATTGATGGGCCGATTTAGTGTGGCCCATTAGTGGGCTGGGTTGAGGCTATAAATAGGGGGTTGGTGGCATGGGGAGTACTTTACTTTCTGCATTCTCTCATTTGGTTAAGCTCATGATCCTCCATGCTCAATCAAATACACCCCACCATTAAAATCTAGATCTAAGCGAATGATTGAAGATCTACATCAAACCAAGCTAGATCTACATCGAGTGAAGGAAGATCACATCAAATTGAGAGGTTTGAGAAGTGTTCTTCGATGTCCGAATTGGGAATTTAGTGATTTCGAGTTAGTTTGCGATTTAGTGAGTGACAAGCATCTCTCACTCGGATTCAATAAAGTATATGAGTTGTTTGATCATGTTTTCATCATTTTAAGTTGTTTGCACCAAGATCTACATCATGGTAAGTAAATTTTCATTGGAATCACCATAGGATCTAATCTAGTAACTTAAATCGATAATTCTCATGTTAATTCGTATGTTTGCAAGTTTAGATCCATTATTTTAGTTTATTCATTGACTTATCACGATTTAGTGAATTCTATATGACTGTCGATGAATAATTGTCATTTTAGTATTAATGATGATTTTTTGAAGTGTTGGTGGTTAAATTAGATGATTTGGTTGAGTTGTTTGAACCGATGTTGTCGTTTGGTGATGATTTGGTCAATTTTGGATCTAGATTAGCCAGAATCACGGATGATAATTGTTTTTCTTGTATCGTCTTGAGTAGATTATTCGACATCGAAGGAGATATCTCTTGGGTGCTTGTCTGATGTTGGCTTAGGCCTTCGGGGCTTGTGCTTGGGAGATGTCGTTATCGATTAGAATGGTCTACGATTGATAACTTATTGCCATGAATGTATTGTTATTTCTACTTGGGTGTTTGTAAAGGCTATCATTGTCGGATGTGGGGAAGACGGATGTGAGTTCTTCTCTGGTGATGTTGGTAGATTAGTTGATTAATCTTCATATTCTCATATAATTTATTGATGATGTAATATAGTTGTTTTATCACATACTAAGACTGTTGTCTGATTCAATGTTTATTGTCTCCCTCTTATTACCATGGGTTGTTCATCCGGTTGCGGAAGGGCAGACTAGGTAGCAAGTGATAGATTTTGAAGAGGACGATGCTGTTGAGCGGCGAAGAGGAGGAGGCTAACATATTATTTTCAACAACCTAGTATTTGTTGTTTTCCGCTGTTTGATGTACTCTCTTAGTGATTGCAGTGAGGGTTTTTGTATAGACTTATATGGCATAGTCCAAGGTTGTATGGATATTTCATGCTGGTATGAAAGAGTTTAAGATTCTGCTCGATTCTGCTTCACTATTATTTCCTGTTGGGTATGTTCTATTATACTTTATCCTTGTGTTACTACCAAAATTTAACCCCGAAATAGGCCGTCGGTGAAGGGGTAATCAGATGAGCACAGTCACTAGAAGGAACCAAGAACGGAAAGGAATGATCCAAAAGCTGCATAGAATAACACCTTCCTAGGTGAAGAGAGCTCAAAGTCTACAGAATGCCGACATAGTCTATCCGGAAGGGCACATGTAACACCCCGAAATTTCAACGACACTAAAAATGATGAATTAAAGAATAATAAATTCAATATTCGGAACTAAGGGAAATGTACTGCGCCATTTCGTTCGTCTCGAAATTCTGGTCAAGATAGACACCTGGATTGCGTAAAACGGACTTCGTATGAAGAAGTTATTAAGGTTTGAAATTTGTATAAATATGAGGAGCTTATATGCATATATATATATATATATATATATTAAGTAAATATATCTAGAAAATTCGAAAAACAGTTCAAAATCTAAATTCGCAAGGTGGGAGTTTGGGCGGGAATTTTGCCCATTGGGTGTCGACCCACCAACAGGGGGGTCGACCCACCTGAAGTGGGGTCGACCTAGGGGTCGACCACCTGTGGCTCTGGAAACTTCTTTCTGAACCTGGACGATTTTGGAGCCATATTCATGAACCCTAGGCTATATAAAGGGCCCTAGAAATAGGTTTTATTTATCTAAATACTGATGGCGAAGCTTTGCTGCAATGAAAATTAAAATGACCTTTCTTCTTCTAAATGAATTCAAATAAGATTATACATATTCAAAGATTGCTACAAATTCAGCGATGGCAACAACAACTTATTCAACATGTTCTTCGCAATAAACTGGATCCATTTCCTTAGATCTATTCACTGTGAGTTCATGTTATTTTTAGATCTGAATATTTAAATAGTAATCTTGATAAGTATATAAAAATTGGATCTTGAATCGGTGCCTAATCAGTTCTACTATGACATAATTATCAGATATGCTTTTATATGTTCATATTGCCACCATGTTAAATCTTGTCAGAGTATGCCTATTTCTATTAGCTTATAATTGATTCGTTATTATGCCTATTCTCGATTCTCTTCTCTCCCACTTTTCCCTTTTCATTATATATATAACCAGGCTACCTTCGAGCCTAGGCCTAACGCTGAAAAATGGGAACATGCTAAATTAGGAATTATTGGGAAAGACATTATTTGGGGCATAATTGATACTGGAAAATATGGATCTCAATTTGGGCATAAATTTGGAAATATACGAATATGGGTTTGGGGACATATGTCTTGTTGGATAATATGAATTTAGGCACGCATTGGAATAAATGTAAATATGGAATTGGGTATAAAACAGGACATGTCTAAATACTGATTTTGGACATAAATTGGGATGTTTGTGAATATGAATTTTAGGCATACATTAGAAAATGTGCGAATATGGATTTGGGTATAACTTGTATTGAAATGGGTGAATATGGACTAGGGACATAAATTGGAAGATATGTAGATTTGGGTTTGTGCATAACACACATACACATGTATATATGTATATGCCTTGACTTATAACTTGGGGAAAAGAGCATGTGGTGCATAATTAAAAGGTTTATTGAAAAGGGACATAAAAGTCTATAATTTGAACAGTGAATTGGGCATATAATTAAATATGGGGAAAAGAGAAATAATCATTAATAATGACATAGGTAGATTTGGATAAAAATGGAATATTTAGCAATTACAATTAGTAATTGTAATTGTACTTATGACACGAGGTTAGGTTGCATTAGTGGCAGAAGTATGCCCGGACCTGACCGGCATATCCACCTGCCACTATTGATGAACCTAATGTGAGAGGTTTAAATGTGCAAATACGAATCGGGCTAAGACACGAGGTTACACCAAACTATGGAATAAGACTACCCGAACCCGATCGGCATATCCAGCATTCGCACGTTGTAGGCCTATTGTCGGAGGTCCAACCCATTATAACCATAATTGGACATGGAAATGAATTGGACTACTTAACCTAATTTAGTCCGTATGGATTGTATGATTATGAACTTAAGTTAGGGTTAAGTAAAATTGGATGGGTAGTGGGAGGGTTAAGTAAAATAGTGGGTGGGTGGGTAATATTTACATATAGGCCCACGAGCTTAACCCAATAAGGTTATGTAATTAAAGACACCTAGCTGTATACATAATCGGTGGAAAATATAACAAGTTATGTAATTATAGACAACCTTGTAAGGTAAGCATAACTTGCAGAAATGATAGAATTATATATGCGTAATAATCTGCTAAGTAAACAACGATAAGTTGTAGTGACGGTGTAAATTGAATTTACGATTAAATGTGAAAGAATGAGGAAAACTTATAAAATAAATAAGTTATATTTAATCATAAATGGTAAGTGACATGTTAATTAGGAAACATGTGAATTGAGATATACTTAACAACGTATTAAGGAGAACATGTTATCGTAATGATGTAACCAAGCATGAATATAAGATAGATTGTGTATTACAGACCTTGGGCCACGATCTAGAGAATAACATGTTGTGGGCTTATTAATAAACTTAAATGGATTAAGTTTTATGATTGAAATTAATAAGCAAGAGAAACTTGGTAAACTGGAATAAGATTTCAATATGAATGGGGAATAACCAAGTTAAATGGAAACCCGGTGAGGTAAGGCAAGCGCGTAAAAGAATGTTTAGACATAAGGTCTAACAACATATTAAAGAAAGGCGCTTGGACCAGTCTGCATGTTTGAGGGTGAATAACCCAACGGGGTAGATCATCGAGGTGTTATAAGACACGAGGGGAGCGCACATTCATATGATTGTTATGATGACTCCAAAGGATTGGAAGGGAAAGCACGTGGCTTCCTGAAGTACGTAAGGTGCTCCTAGTAGTCCTTTGTGTGGTGACATATGTCTTAGGCTGTACTCACAGAGGTTGGGTCTGCGTGTAACTGTTAGGTGGGTGGGCCTTGACAGCAGATGTAGCTATGCAGTCAGAATGCTGTGACGATGTGAATCCAGGGTGATTCAACGGTTTCCACACGAGGAGGTAGAGATGGTCACGACCAACAAGGATAGTAGAACGTCAGATTTTCGTCATCGACAGCCAGCGGGATGCGAAAAGACTAGAGCTAAACCCAAGATATCATTTCAGCTTTCACTATCGAGGTGCGGGGTTGAGGGTAGACGCCACATGGATGTTTAGATTGGTTGTATTGGGGGTGGTCGCTTAGCTCTATAGTCTTTACTAGTTGAGAGAGCGGCCGAGGTGGGGCCATAGCCACCATAGAAAACAGACCCGAGGAATATCTGTATTTGAAGGCACTTAAAGGCGGCCTGTACAGGTATGGAAAGCTCCCAACCAAGTTCCGTGTTTCTAGTTTAGCCTTTCCACAAAACTCGGTGCACATTAGAGGACGTGCGATTGAGGCATCGAGCTACAATTATAGTACATACGTGGGAAAGTCTAGATACATGCGTATCTGCTATGGATGGTGTATCGTAGACTAGAGGGAATTATTCTGGTATGGAATCTGATTCGATCGATGGTGGCTGTCCATACGCTTACATAGCATAGTAATGATAGATATATGCGGAATGTAACATTTTATATAGAGATCCGTACGTCACTCCAGCGTAGGATGAGGGACTGCGTTCATTACGGTGGAGACCGTGCGAGTGGGGTACCATGGGGGTATATCTCAATATTTAGAGATAGCTACATATATTGTATTAGGTGAATCCATGGGAAAGTAAACGGGTACGATGCACGTATATGTCTTGAGTGCTATTAACCCAAGTAACCTAATATCCAAGAAAATGTAATGGAACAATATTAGTAGGGTTCATTCTATTTCTGATATACTAGTATCTGCGCGGTGCATAGAAATGTATTTAAGAAGCACAATATATCATGTTCATCTTATCTTGGTCAGTTAACACTTATTATTGTTACTGTTATCTTGTTCTTCCAGTTTTATATACCTGCCATGATACTTCTATTTATTTATATTTAAAAGTAACTGGACTCGCCAAACTTCACGTCTAACCCTTTTTGTTTCCACCTCTCTCTTCTGCTCCCCCCACCCCCTAGGTTCTCAGGGTGGATGTGCTTAGAGTTGATTTGGATTCTTTCAGCTTAGCTTGGATTTTGGATATAGATGTACCACTTTGACCTCTAGTTAACTCTTCATGGCTTCACACAAGAAATATGGTTTTATGCTTTTGTACTCCGACATTTTTGGCAAGACAGATTATTAATGTAGTTAGTTACTTATGATGAAAACTCAGTATTTGGGACCATGATGTTTTGATTTAAATAAAGTTTTTAATTCCGCTGCTATTTTACATGTTTGTCTTAGTATTTGGGGCCATGATGAAAACTCAGTATTTGGGACCATGCTATTATGTTCTTATTTACATATAACACTTCACGAAACTTAATGCTTTCCCTTAGTGAGTGATGTTAACGGACGTGGGGTGTTATATTTGGTATCAGAGCATATGGTTATAAGATCGGATAAAATATTTTGGAAATGGTTTTAAAAAAGGTCTCAAAAACAAAGTATTTTAAAATAAAAAGTCTGTTTTTGAAAAGCATATTTCCCAAAGCCATAAATATCTCTCATTTCTCTACTTGATTCTTTTTCCTTTTTGTTCGGGGAACTGTTTATTCCCGAAAGGGTATCCCTATTTTTGGCATGGTTCCGTAGGCATGTTAAAACTACGGTACATGTCGAAGGGCAAAGAAGTGCTTAACCTCCATCTTTAGTCGCAGTGGTTTCACCTGTGTCTTATTTTCTCTCAAGCCTTTTAAGGATTTCCGTGCGATAGAGGAAGCTTTCAAGATACTTGTTAGCATGTTGCACAAGGATGGTAAAAAGGAGAATAAGGGAGTTAGGGCTAAGAATCACAGCCTAAAGAAAAAAAGAGGAAATACCATAATTTTGGAATGGTGGATTACCTGGAAAAGGATTGCAGAAAGAGAAAAGGCGTTTGTTACCACCTTGGTAAGGAAGGACACCTCATTAGGGAGTCCCCGAAAGAGACAAAGACAAGGCTAGAGGGCAGGAAATTCTGGGGACAAGCTAATGTTCCATAGCTGGTGGACAGGATAGGGGTAGGAAAGTCTCCATCGAAGGATTGATTTCTATTTCTGATCATCCTATTAGGATTCTTTTTCTGGCGCTTCACATTCTTTTATATCAGATTATTTAGTTGAGTCTCTGCACCTAGATTCTAGTATGGTTTGGATCCCGTTATTGTCTCAAACCCGAGTGGGGGAACGACTCATTTATCGATGATTCGTCAGGGTTTGAGAATCTTTGTGTTAAGTGTCAATTTTGGTTGCGACACATATGTTCTTGATTTCATAAGATACAGTTTGATTCTAGGATGGATGGGTTAACCATATATGGAGCCATTCTAGATTGTGAGAGGAGAGCCGTTAGACTTCCGACTTACCATAGAAAGACTCTCGAGATTTCTTATGACCCTAAAAGTGTCTGCCATTCTTAGTCTCCTAGAATCTCTTGATATATCTATCGATGATTTGCGATTTGTACCAATAGTTGTGAGTATCCTGACGTTTTGATGAGGTTCGGGTTTTACTCCCGAGACACGAGATTGATTTCCCCATACACTTGGTAGACAATGCAGAGCCAGTTGGATTGCCTGTGCAACATATGACTCCTAAAAGAAAAGAGGGAACTTTGTAAGTAAGCAGGGGAGCTATTTGAGAGGAGGTTTGATAGGTAAATTATATTGTAATGGGAAACCTATTGAAGACAGTCCTTGAGAAAGCCCGTCATTGTAAGATGACTATTCATTTAAGAGGAGATAAAATGAATAGAGTTCGAGGTAGTGAAGCCAAACTTGCGAGAGGAAGTGGAAGTATAGAAGGAAGCAACGATAAGACGAGTTCCGACTAGCATACTTGGATCAGAGGTTAAGAAATTCTGCAACAAATAGTGAAGCTAGTAAGAGTGCAATGGGGAAAGGGCCGCGAGGACGCTACTTAGGCGGCTGAAGACAAGATTCGCGCTTCATATCCTTTCCTTTTTAAGAATATGTTCTTAACTTCTTTTCCAAGCTTTGAATTAATACTTGTATCTATCATTTGAATATCTCCTATCGATCAAGTCTTTAGGTAGAAAACTAATGAATGTAAACATGTGTTTAAGACAAGTTATGTTTGATGGATGCAAGTGGTTGCTAGTGATTGCTCGTGGATGCATACACACACATAATAGGCACTAGATCGTCTCAATCACTTACATATTGCATATTGATGTGTGTACATTTTAAATTTTTATGGATTATTATTACATTGATGTTGCATTTGGATGGATGATTGTGCACACATACAGAACTTACATGGATTAGGATGATTTGCATACATTTTGGTTGCATGGCACAAACAAACATTGCATTAAGGAGGTCAACTAAATCAGTAGACTGCCTGGTCTTTCGCATTAGTTTGCAGACATATACACACATTATTGCGTATGTTCATAAAAGAATTAGAAATTCCTTAAGGACAATGGATGCCTGTAATTGATAGATGGATGTATGATTGTTGGATGTTGGGATATACGTTCTTCTTAACTTAGAGATTTCGGGGACGAATTCCTTTGAGTACGGGAGAATGTAACACCCCAAAATTTTAACGACACTAAAAACGATGAATTAAAGAATAATTATTTCAATATTCGTAATTAAGGGAAACATACTGCACCATTGCGTCCGTCTCGAAACTCTGGTCAAGATAGACACCTGGTTTGCGTAAAAAAGACTTCGTATGAAGAAGTTATTAAGGTTTGAAGTTAGTATACATATAAGGAGCTTATATGTATATATATATTAAATAAATGTATCCAGAAAATTCGAAAATGAGTTCAAATATCAAACTTCGCAAGGCGGGAGTTTGGGCGGGAATTTTCCCCGTTAGGGGTCGACTTAGGGGTCAACCCACCAACTGGGGTGTCGACCCACCTGAAGGGGTGTCGACCCACCCATGGCTCTGGAAACTTCTTTCTGGACCTGGATGATTTTGGAAGCCAGATTCATGAACCCTAGGCTATATAAAGGACCCTAGACCTAGGTTTTATTTGTATAAATACTGACGGCGAAGCCATGCTGCAATGAAAATTAAAATGGCCTTTCTTCTTCTAAATCAATTCAAAGATGATTATACATATTCAAAGATTGCTATAACAAATTCAGCGATGGCAACAACAACTTATTCAACATGTTCTTCGCAGTAAATTGTATCATTTTCCTTAGATCTATTCACTGTGAGTTCATGTTACTTTTAGATCTATGTATTTAAATAGTATCTTGATACATATATAAAAATTGGATCTTGAATCGGTGCCTAATCAGTTCTATTATGACATAATTATCAGATCTGCTTTTATATGTTCATATCGCCACCATGTTAAATTTTGGCATAATATGCCTATTCAGTTTATGCCTATTTCCATCAGCTTATTATTGATTCATTATTATGCCTATTCTTGATTCTCTTCTATCCTTCTTTTTCCTTTTTATTTTTTATATAGCCAGGCTACCTTCGAGCCTAGGCCTAACGCTGAAAAATGCGAACATGCGAAATTGGAAATGATTGGGAAAGACATAATTTGGGGTATAATTGATATTGGAAAATATGGATCTAAATTTAGGCATAAATTTGGAAATATACGAATATGGGTTCGGGGGCATATGTATTGTTGGATAATGAAACACCCCACCTCCGTTAAGGTCACTCACAAAGGGAATGCATTAACTTCGGTGAAACATTATAGGTAAAAGATACAGATAATTTACAAGGCAGACACACAAATAGCGGGAAAAACATGAATTATTTCATAAGCAGCGTGGTTTAGTCAAAACATTACAATCATTGTCTCAAAACCCAACTTCCAAGTCATTACATTAAAACCTCTGTCTTGATTAGAAACTCCTAATGCATAAAGAAGCATAAAATAGTAGTAAGCGACATAAATCCCCAATAAAAGTGTAACCACAGCCATAGCCCAAGAAAAGGGAATCCAAGAAATACATCTACTCTCTTCAAGCTGGAAAAGGTCTGAACTAAGCTGAAATATTCCCTCCCTACGGACCGGGGGGGGGGGGGGGGGTGAGGGGGAAACAGAAGAAAAGAAGATGAAAGAAAACATGTCAGACATAAGCCTGGTAAGCCCAGTGATTTTCAGCATGTAAACAAGAAAAAGGATCATGACATGAATAAACTGAATATAAGACAATACCATTGTAATAAGATAACATAAGACAAGGTAAGGCAAGATAAACTGAATATGTTATCGCTCTCATTTCTATTTCTCTACACCTACTAACAATTGTTTCAACTAGCCTCATGTGTTCATAATAAAATGATCCCTTTATCGATCGGCTTCTACTCGCATGTATTTATTACTTGTGTCATTCGGCCCCACTTGTTTGTAGATACCTGTGCTCGTCCCACCATGGTGTGTATCAATCCCTATTATGGCAACTCGACAAAATTCGAGATGCACAGTGTATAACTATTGATGCCCAGTGCCTGATTTTCCCACTCCAGAGTACGTGCACGCCCGTACTCCATCGGAACCTACACTGACTCACCACCTACCGCTATTTTGACCGCTTATAATCAGCCCAGTAATCGTGTCCCACCCTGCCTAGTTCACCATGATACATCTATGTGGGTTACTGCTGCAATAGGTCCCCGTTACTAGGGTTTCCTAATCAACATGTTATAACGGTTAAGTGTTCTCAATTTAACCTAACCCCACCCAATTTTTTAATTAACATGTTGTATTGGTTAAGTGTCGCTTATTCATATGTTACATAACCTTACCATTCTTAGCATGTCTGTTCATTAGCATTAATTCATTCATTAATGCACCTCTCACATTAGAACTATTGTTTGCGGTTGCTGGATCTGCAGGGCAGTTCTGGGCAGACTTCTACCGCAAACTCATTCTAACCTCGGGTTTTTGGGCATAATGCGCTAACGTCTAACATTAAATTTGTTGTTGTGGTCGCTGGATGTGCCGGGTGGTTCCGGGCCGCCTTACACTGCAACTCAATCTAACCTCGGATTAGGCATGTTCATCTTTTAGCCAATTTACATATTTACCATACATGTCCAAATCTAGATTTTTGTATGCTAATTATCCACAATTGTAGTTATGTCTCATTTACTTGTTATGTCCAAAATTAATAAACTATACCCAATTCCCCGCATTACAATTGTAAGTACAACAAGATTCAAACTAGGTTTCCAATGAATCTAGTATTCATAAAATAAAACAAAAAGGGGAGTAGAGAAGAAACGCAAGAATTGACAAAACAGAATAACCATGTAAAGGTGTACCAAACACAAGAATCATGGTTCTAATAGATTTGTTGTACATTAACAATAAACATGAGCAAACTGAGCAAGTTACATCATAGGCACAAAGATTCAATAGAACTGAACATAAAAGAATCACCAATTTGATGTACAACAAGATAGATTCAATTATATCACTAGTAACAGTCTCATAGGCATAGGTAATCTCAGATTTGAGAAATGAATAAGAATGAATCATACTTGGTTATCATTACAATTAGGCATAGTTCTAGATTCGATTTATTACAGTCTTGATTCCTATTATGTGTTTAAATCTGAATAATAACTGAACTTACAGCGATAGGATTAGAAAAAGAGAATTATTTGACGTTGTAGCGATTCTAATCTCTCTTTGTTGATTGAAGCGGAAAACCTTTACTTTAATTTGAAGCTCTCCAATTTGATTTCTAGTTTGGAGAAGAAGAAGGATGCTAGGCTAGTTTAGAGATGGACAACATGGTGACATCATAGAATAGGGTTATGAGGTTAGGGTTAAGTGTTGATATGTATTTATAGATGTACAGGATTAATTATAGCCTTTAGATCAACATAGGATCCATCCAAACCATCTAGTCCAAGAAAACGCGTCATCCAGCCAATCAGAGAATGCCACGTATGCCCTAAAACACAAGAATTTGTCACATGCCATTCTTGGCCGATGGGACCGACTCCAAACACCCTGAGTCGACCCTGGTTCGACCCAGTGGGTCTTGGGTCGACCCAAAAAATAGGTCGGTTAGGCATTTTGCCTTCCCACTTCCACTGTTTTGAATTTTTTTCTTCAATTTTAGGTTGATTTTATTTTATTAATTTATATATACATACGTTTCCCTTATATGTATACAAACTTCCAAGGTCCATAACTTTCTCATACATTTTCCGTTTAGCGCAAACTTTAGGTCCATCTTGACCAGAATTTTGAGACGAACGCAATGGTATAGTTTGTTTTACTTAATTCTTCTTCTAAAAATTAAGTATTATTAATTTTTCCAAATTTAATATTCATAGAAAATACGGGGTGTTACATTCTCCCCTCCTTAAAGGATTTCGTCCTCGAAATCTCTGAGTTAAGAAGAATGTACCCTAACATCCAACATCCATCTACTCAACCATCAATCACAAGCATCCACTGTCCTTCAAAAGATTTCTAATGCTTTCATGATTATATGCATAGTGTGTGTATATGTCCTTATCTAATGCAAAATCAGGCGGTCTACTGATTCAGTTGACCTCCTTAATGCGAATTATGTCAGTGCTATGAGTCCATCATGTATGCAATTATTCCTAATCGTACTTTATAAATTCTGCATAAGTGCACAATTATTCATACAAATGAAACATCCACATGATAACACATCAAGTTTTAATCCATATACAAATACATATATGCATATGCAATATGAAAGTGACTGAGCCGATCTAGTACCTAATGTGTGTGTGTGTATGCATCCACGAGCAACCACTAGCAACCACTTGCAACCATCAATCATAACGTGTTTCAAATACATGTTTACATTCATTGGTTTCTACTTAAGGATCAAGAATAGGACTGAGGAGATATACTTAAAAGATAGATACAAGCATGCATAAACTTATGGAAAAAGAGATCAAGGATGTACCCTCAAAAAGAAAAGGGTAGGCTGCGTGTATCTTGCTTACATTCTCCCAAGTCGCGTCTCCTTCAGCGTCACTCCATTGTACTTTAACTAGCTTGACCTCATAATTGCATAGCTTTTTAACTTCTGTTCCTAAGATACGAGTTGGAACTCTTCTCACCGTCGCTTCTCGTTCCACTTCCACTTCCTCTAGTATGCTCGGCTCCACAACTTCCGTAGACTCATGTAAGCACTTTCGTAGATGAGAAACATGAAAAACATTATGAACTACAGCCTATCTTTCGAGCAACTCTAATCTATAAGCCATCGTCCCAATCCTTTCAATGATAGGGAATGGCCCTACAAATTTTCGCGCCAATTTTCCTATGGATCCAAAGAGAATGACATTTCTCAAAGGGGATACTTTAAGGGAAACGCTGTCTCCAACCTCAAACTCAAGGCCGGTCCTTCTTTTATCCGCGTAGGACTTCTGTCTATCTTGTGCGTTCTTCATTCATCTTCGTATCAAGTCCACCTTCTCTGAAGTTTCTCTGATTATGTCGGGCCCGAGTACGAGCTTGTCTGTAGATTCCCACCAACAAGTTGGTGATTGGCATGGTCTTCCATATAAAGCCTCAAAGGGTGCCTTGCCTATAGTGTCTTGGTAGCTATTGTTGTAGGCGAACTCCACCAAAAGAAGATGATCTTCCCACGTTCCTCCAAAATCAAGAATGCATAATCTCAAAAGATCTTCTAATACGTTGTTCACCCTTTCAGTCTGACCATCAGTTTGAGGGTGATAGGCAGCTTAAGCGTAGCTGTGTGCCTACAGCCTCTTGCAAACTCTTCCAAAACTCGCTCGTAAAGATAGGATCTCGATCACTTACTATGCTAGAGGGTATCTGTAACGACCCGTATTCTACACATCATAGGATCGTAGAATATTTATTTTTTCCCCATGTGAAGTCATATGGTCATGTAACTTTGGGAAACATCTATTAGAGTCATTTCCCATGTTCATGATTTTTGTCGATTTTTAAATGACCATTTTACCCCTAGTTGGCACTGTTTTGGACATAACTTTTGATTGGAAAGGAATTTTGACCTGAAACCACTTCCATTGGATTCGTTTGATGGTTTACCTTTCCGTAGAGTGGTCATAATAGCCAAACGGACTTACCGTTTGGGAGATATGGCTGAAATAAGGTTTGGAGGGTGAAAAACTGCTTAACCGGGCCAAATCGGGTGATTAGTGAGTAGGCCCATAACCCATTTCGGGATTGGGGTTATGGGAAGGCTGAAATGAGATGGAGAATCATTCCATTTCAGTTTTCTAGCCTCCACTTATCACCAAGAAACCCTAAAAATGGCCTCCAACCTCTAAATCACCTCCAAATCATCTTTTGGTCAAGGATTAAGCTTAGCAACATCTAATCAAGGGAGATCTACACCAAATCAACATTGGAGCGGCTGTTTAGTATTGGGATTTGCATCAAATCAGAGATTTATTTCAGATCTTAGTTTATTTGTGGCTAAGGTGAGTGATTTGCATAGTTTTGCACTAATTATGGCTAATTAAGGGTAATTAGTGTTAATTAGCGAATTTAAACGTGATAAAATTCGGGAAAAATGTTCATAAATTCCTAAATGATGTTTTAGACCTCTGATATGAATTTGGGTTAATTTGGTTAAGTTTTGCTAATCCTATCATTAGTTTCACCTAAACATGCTTAAGGGGAAAATATGGGGTTTTGGGTATGTTTGATCCATTTTAACCTATCATATTGATGTTTTGATGTTTGTGGTTGATTATGCATGTTGCTATGATTGTATGATATGCTTTGTGATTGATTTCAATAGTTAGAATGGTCGAAAACGTCGTCGAATGGCGTAAACACTTGCTGGAACAGTTTCAGAAAGCAGTGCAGGTTTCGGATCGGATCGGATAAGGGGCTCGGATCGGATATGTTGAACTGGGAAAGGGATTCGATCGGATCGGAACCTGACACTTGAGAAAAGTGGAAAAAAGGAAGGCCACGCTAACTGAACTGGGATCAGATCGGATAGAGAAGGAGGGATCGGATCGGAGCACGTGAAGAACGAGGGAGCGAATCAGAGCGAAGGCACGAACTAGATGGGAGATGACACCCGACCCGACCCGAAGGGAAACACCCGACCCGACCCGAAGGGGGACACCCGACCCGAACCGTACCAGAGGAAGACTCGAACCAACGCGATGCAGGGGACCCGACCCGAACCGATGGCTTGAAGGGAATCCGACCCGACCCAGTATTGACCAATAACCCGAGATGCAAAGGTAGTCCAATATGGGAAGTTAGAGCTCAGGATCCAGTTGGGAACCAATGAGTTCACTTCATGATTGGGCTTTGCTGCGGGACGTGTGCTAAGGAGTTGTCGACGTTCGCAACTTCGATCCACCACTAAAAATGAATGATGGGCTACTTATCAGTGCAGTAGAGTCATTATGACTCGAGGGGCAAGGTGATGGTAGCAAGACTACGTTATTAGTGCTGTAGAGACATTACGACTCGAGGGGCAAGGTGATGCGTAGTAAGACTATGAGCCCGCGCAGATGGGGTGAATAACTCCATGGGGCAAGTGGACATAGTAAGGATTGGTAAGGCTATGAGCCAGCGCAAATGGGGTGAATAACTCCATGGGGCAAGTGGACATAGCAAAGGATTAGTGGCTACGTCATCAGTGCAGTGAAGCCATTTATAACTTCATGGGGCAAAGTTATCGTAGCAAGGGTGGGTGATCGAAGTGGTGAATATCGTAGGCTTTACGCACTGAGTGAGAGATGTGAGGATGGATGCTATGTTTGATTGTTTGCCATTACTATGACATGTACACCTCCCCCACCTCCGTATGTTTACACCATTTGATATGGCACCTTAGAGTGTTGTACAGTATGTAGTGCTAACTCTTTGGTTGCAGGTCCAGGTTCAGGTATGTTTTAGTCTACCTGTTATTGTTCACTTTAGATGCTTATCGCTCATACCAGGCTTTATGTCTGACCCAGAGTTTTATGTCTCCTCTTATTACTCTGAGTGCTCACACGAGCAGACTAGAGACAGGTTAGCTGGTGATGCGCGAGTGGCTGATTCGGAGGCGGGCATGAGGCTTTCACGTATGATATACATATGCACATTCTCCCTGTGTCGTTGGTGGTCGCTACTTGGGCATCAGTAGTGTACCTCCTTTATCTTGCTTTTGCTTTGAGACAGTTGAAAAGTTGTAATAAGCTATATTTTGGATTTCCGCTGCTATGATGCTTAGTTCTGGTTTTTAGCTTATGCACTGTCTCTCCTGTTTTATGTCAAGTATGTTATTATTATATTTGTTCTATGCGCTGTGAGACATTCTACAGGTTCTTTGTATGTTCATTTCCTTCTTCCCTTTCCTTCTGACGACCCGTTCCGTGCTAACTGGACATGTGTACAGCGCACCTTTGGAGTAAATGTCGGTTGGTGCGTGGCGGGCCGTCACACTTGGTATCAGAGCTCTAGGTTGCGTAGTTAACCTAGGGAAAGACACTAGGGAGAGATAGTACGTATATGAGAGCGCGTATTTGTGATTACTTTGGTTTTCAAAAGCTATATATATATACTATTGGTAGTATAAGAATGAAGTCGTACTGCACTAGCACCACTATGGGGTCGTTAATCGTTTCCCTTTTTCAGATTGACGATGAGCCGGTATGCTAGAGGTGCCGAAAGGGGAGCCCATAATGGGAATGCTGCTGACATGAGGGCGATGTTTACTGACCTCATGAGAGAGATGCTTAGAGAAGTGCAAGGGGCAGCTCCCAATCCCGGAGTTGGTGCTGGCCCAGTAGTGCAGGCGCCTAGGGTCGATTTCGCCAAGTTGTGCAAGGATTACACTAACCTTGGTGGAAAGCCGTTCCATGGGACGGAGTCTGCCACAGATGTTCAAGACTGGATGGATAGCTGTGATCGTATCTTTGATGACTTGGGTCTTGAGGATGCGATGAAGAGAAGGCTAGCATCTCGTCAGCTGCAAGGGCGAGCGATGAATTGGTGGAATGCCATTAGAACAGCTACTCCAGAGGATCAGGTTACTTGGGTTCAGTTCAAGGCTCGCTTTAGCGAGAAGTTTATTCCAGCTGCCCAGAAGTCAGTATTGTTCAAGAGGTTCTTGGAACTCAAGCAGAATGGGAGGGCAGTTTCTGACTATATTTCTGAGTTCGACACTTTGTCGAAGTATGGACTGTCTCTCATTGACACTCCTGAGAAGAAGAATGAGAAGTTCATTACTGGTTTGGATGGATACTTGGGGGAAAGGCTTATCAATCACATCGATGAAACTTTTGAATCGATTGTGGGGAAAGCTTTGAGATCAGAGAGTTTTTACCCTAAGTCAAAGACTGAGGCTGCATCTGCAGAAGGGCCAAAGCCGCAAGTAGGTGGTGGAGGCAAGAATAACTCTCAGAATAAGAGGAAGCATGACCAATCTAAAGGTTGTCAGAAAAAGAGCAAGAAGGATGTTGAGTGCTTCAGCTGTGGTAAGAAGGGCCATTTTGCTAAAGATTGTCGGGCCAAGCCAGCGGATAAGAAGTGCTTCAACCGTGGTCAAGTGGGACATTTCAAGGATAAGTGTCCGCAACCTCTTAAGGAGAAGCATATGCTATTGATGCTGTTCCTTCTTCGTCGAATGCCCCAACTGCGGCGGAGAAAGGAAAGAATGTTGTTATTCAAGGTATGCTTTCTATTTATGATGTACCAGTTCGAGTTTTGTTTGATACTGGGGCTTCCCGTTCCTTCATATCTAGTGACCTGGTAGATAGGTTGGGACTGGAACCCGAGATAGTCGATAGACCACTGGTTGTGACGAACCCGATTGGTGGTTCGACTAGCCTTAGTATGATTTGCAGAAATTTGGTCTTATCGAGTCATGGATGTATGTTTGTATGTGATTGCTTTGTTTTGGGCTTTACTGGGTATGGCATTATATTGGGAGTCGATTGGCTCTAAAGATACGGGGTGGTGGTAGACTGTGAGGGCTTTTTTGTGACAGTGAGGGCGGATGATGGGCGGAGGGTAGTGTTTGGTAGTCTACCTAGTGATGGGGTTATGGCTAGTTCTGTAAATTCCCTCGACATCCCGCAGGATGAGTTGTCAGATGTGCCCGTGGTTGGCCAGTATCCGGACGTCTTCGAGGAGGTGACCGGGCTCCCACCACACCGAGAGATTGAGTTCCGTATTGATTTAGTGAAAGATGCTAGACCTATAGTGATGCCACTTCGTCGCATGGCACCAAGGGAGCAGCGAGAGATCGGGGTGCAAGTCAGCAATCTTTTGAAGAAGGGACTTATTAGAAGGAGTGTCTCCGAGTGGGGAGCACCAGTTGTGTTTGCCACTAAGGCAGATGGTTCCCTTCGTTTGTGTGTGGACTATCGCGAGTTGAATAAGGTGACGAGGAAGAATAAGTATCCTCTACCGCGGATAGATGATTTGTTTGATCAACTAGAAGGAGCAAGAGTGTTCTCCCAGTTGGACCTCGCGACATGATTTCATCAGCTACGAGTAGCGGATGAGAGTGTTCCGAAAACGACATTTAGGACGCCGTCTGGATTTTATGAGTGGTTGGTCATGCCATTTGGGTAGACCAATGCACCAGCCTATTTTGTGGATCTTATGAATCGAGTATTCAGAGATCAGTTGAATAAGTTTGTTCTTGTGTTCGTGGACGATATCCTTGTTTACTCAAGGACAGAGGAGGAACACAAGGGACACTTGAGGATAGTGATGGAGGTGTTGAGGAAACACCAATTGAAAGCGAAATTCTCTAAGTGTCATTTTTGGAGAAGGGAAGTGAGATTCTTGGGTCATGTTGTTTCCGAGAGTGGTATTGCCGTGGACCCTGCGAAGGTGGCTACGGTACAGGATTGGCCTACACCCAAGAATGCGACAGATGTAAGAAGTTTCTTGGGATTAGCTGGATATTATCGTAAGTTTATCCAGGACTTCTCCAAGATAGCAGCACCGTTGACTCAGTTGACTAAGAAGAATCAGTCCTTCGTCTGGGACGGAGTGTGTGAGAATGCATTCAAGAGTCTAAAAGAGAAGTTGACGCATGCGCCAGTGTTAGTCATTCCTAAGGGGAATGAAGAGATGATGGTATACATGGATGCTTGTGGTACCAGACTGGGTGCTGTATTGATGCAAGGAGGTAGGGTTGTAGCTTATGCTAGTCGACAGCTAAAGCCGCATGAGAAGAAGTATCCTACCCATGATTTGGAATTAGCAGTGATCGTGTTTGCGCTGAAGATGTAGAGACACTATCTCTTGGGAGAAAGATTTGAGTTATTTACTGATCATAAATCGTTAAAGTATCTCTTCTCCCAGAAGGATCTGAATCTCCGTCAGCAGAGATGGTTGGAGTTCTTGGCTTCGTATGATTTTGATATCGCATACACACCTGGGAAAGGTAATGCGGTAGCCGATGCCTTGAGTAGGAGACACGCCAGTTTAGGGGCTATGTTTCTTGAGTGGAAGCAACTAGAGTATATCGCGGGGTTTGATTTCAGACCAAAGTGCGAATTGGATCCAGTCATACTAGCTAGTTTGGCGATCGGACCCACTTTGATAGAGCGGATTGGTTCCAGCCAGAGGGACGATCCTAATCTATTGGAAATCATCTCCAAGTTAGAGATGAACATCGACGGTGAGGAGATGAATGTGTATGGGCTTGATCGAGATGGATGGCTTCGGAAGAATGGAAGACTAGTTGTGTCCAACGTGAATGGTTTGAGGGATGAAGTGCTTAGAGAATGTCATCACTCAAAACTGACTATACATCCCGGTGGTAATAAGATGTATCGAGACATGAACCAGACTTACTACTGGGAAGGGATGAAAAGAGACGTTGGGAAGTTTATATCCAAATGCATGAATTGCCAGCTAGTTAAAGCCGAGCAAAAGAAGCCTAGTGGGTTATTGCAACCATTAGAAATTCCCGAATGGAAATGGGAGCAAGTCTCGATGGATTTCATCGATGGTTTACCAAGGACTAGATCGGGATATGATAGCATTTGGGTAATTGTGGATCGATTGACTAAAAGTGCAAGATTTATACCAGTCAAATCGACCATAACGGCAGCTAAGTTAGCGGAATTGTATATGAAGTGGGTAGTGAGATTTCATGGAGTACCCAAAAGCATTGCGAGTGACCGAGACCCGTTGTTCACTAGTGGGTTTTGGAAGAGCTTACAAGAGGCTCTAGGGTCAGGATTACATCTCAGTACCGCATATCATCCTCAGACCGACGGTCAGACGGAGAGGGTGAATCGTATATTGGAAGATCTCTTGAGAGCTTGTATATTGGATTTTGGTGGATCATGGGATGACCATTTGCATCTAGTAGAGTTTGCATATAATAATAGCTACCAATCCAGTATCGGTATGGCTCCATTTGAAGCTTTGTACGGAAGACCGTGCAACTCACCATCATATTGGATAGAGACTGGCGAGAAGTTTGTGCTTGGACTAGATGTGGTGAGCGAAACTTCCGATAAGATCAAGATCATTCAACAACGAATGAAAGCTGCCCAAGATAGGCAGAAGAGTTATGCTGATAAGAGGAGAAGAGATTTAAAATTCTCCGTTGGTGACTTGGTGTTTGTCAAGATCTCTCCGTTGAAGAGCGTGATACGATTTGGTAGGAGAGGCAAGTTGGCACCAAGATTTGTTGGCCCATTCCCTGTTCTTGAATTAGTCGGGAATTTGGCATATAGAGTTGGCTTACCAGAGAAGATGGCGGGAGTTCACAATGTATTTCATGTTTCCCAACTAAGGAAGTTCGTTCACGACTTAGATATGACTATTTCACCTGATCAGTTAGAGGACTTCGAAGTAGAACCCGAGGCGGTTGGGAACCGCAAGCCGATTCGTATTGTGGGGCATGATACGAAGCAACTTCGAAGGAAGGCGGTGAAGCTAGTCAAGGTCCAGTGGGGCGAGAACGAGAGTGATTGTACTTGGGAGACAGAGGAGAGCATTAGGAAGGCATATCCAGAACTCTTTGCCTGGTAAGATTTACTTTGCGATTTAGTTATTCCGCATGCTAGGATAGACTTATTTTACTTGTTTTGCATGTTTTATGGTTGATAGGCATGCGGGAACCTTTGTGTGTGTTTTGATTAGGAAATTTCGGGGGCGAAATTTCTTAAGGGGGGGAGAGTGTAACGACCCGTATTCTACACATCATAGGATCGTAGAATATTTTTTTTCCCATGTGAAGTCGTATGGTCATGTAACTTTGGGAAACATCTATTAGAGTCATTTCCCATGTTCATGATTTTTGTCGATTTTTAAATGACCATTTTGCCCTTAGTTGGCACTGTTTTGGCCATAACTTTTGATTGGAAAGGAATTTTGACTGAAACCACTTCCATTGGATTCGTTTGATGGTTTACCTTTCCGTAGAGTGGTCATAATAGCCAAACGGACTTACCGTTTGGGAGATATGGCTGAAATAAGGTTTGGAGGGTGAAAAACTGCTTAACCGGGCCAAATCGGGTGATTAGTGAGTAGGCCCATAACCCATTTCGGGATTGGGGTTATGGGAAGGCTGAAATGAGATGGAGAATCATTCCATTTCAGATTTCTAGCCTCCACTTATCACCAAGAAACCCTAAAAATGGTCTCCAACATCTAAATCACCTCCAAATCATCTTTTGGTCAAGGATTAAGCTTAGCAACATCTAATCAAGGGAGATCTACACCAAATCAACATTGGAGCTGCTGTTTAGTATTGGGATTTGCATCAAATCAGATATTTATTTCAGATCTTAGTTTATTTGTGGCTAAGGTGAGTGATTTGCATAGTTTTGCACTAATTATGGCTAATTAAGGGTAATTAGTGTTAATTAGCGAATTTAAACGTGATAAAATTCGGGAAAAATGTTCATAAATTCCTAAATGATGTTTTAGACCTCTGATATGAATTTGGGTTAATTTGGTTAAGTTTTGCTAATCCTATCATTAGTTTCACCTAAACATGCTTAAGGGGAAAATATGGGGTTTTGGGTATGTTTGATCCATTTTAACCTATCATATTGATGTTTTGATGTTTGTGGTTGATTATGCATGTTGCTATGACTGTATGATATGCTTTGTGATTGATTTCAATAGTTAGAATGGTCGAAAACGTCGTCGAATGGCGTAAACACTTGCTGGAACAGTTTCAGAAAGCAGTGCAGGTTCCGGATCGGATCGGATAAGGGGGCTCGGATCGGATATGTTGAACTGGGCAAGGGATTCGATCGGATCGGAACCTGACACTTGAGAAAAGTGGCAAAAAGGAAGGCCACGCTAACTGAACTGGGATCGGATCAGATAGAGAAGGAGGGATCGGATTGGAGCATGTGAAGAACGAGGGAGCGAATCAGAGCGAAGGCACGAACTAGATGGGAGATGACACCCGACCCGAAGGGAAACACCCGACCCGACCCGAAGGGGGACACCCGACCCGAACCGTACCAGAGGAAGACTCGAACCAACGCGATGCAGGGGACCCGGCCCGAACCGATGGCTTGAAGGGAATCCGACCCGACCCAGTATTGACCAATAACCCGAGATGCAAAGGTAGTCCAATATGGGAAGTTAGAGCTCAGGATCCAGTTGGGAACCAATGAGTTCACTTCATGATTGGGCTTTGCTGCGGGACGTGTGCTAAGGAGTTGTCGACGTTCGCAACTTCGATCCACCACTAAAAATGAATGATGGGCTACTTATCAGTGCAGTAGAGTCATTATGACTCGAGGGGCAAGGTGATGGTAGCAAGACTACGTTATTAGTGCTGTAGAGACATTACGACTCGAGGGGCAAGGTGATGCGTAGTAAGACTATGAGCCCGCGCAGATGGGGTGAATAACTCCATGGGGCAAGTGGACATAGTAAGGATTGGTAAGGCTATGAGCCAGCGCAAATGGGGTGAATAACTCCATGGGGCAAGTGGACATAGCAAAGGATTAGTGGCTACGTCATCAGTGCAGTGAAGCCATTTATAACTTCATGGGGCAAAGTTATCGTAGCAAGGGTGGGTGATCGAAGTGGTGAATATCGTAGGCTTTACGCACTGAGTGAGAGATGTGAGGATGGATGCTATGTTTGATTGTTTGCCATTACTATGACATGTACACCTCCCCCACCTCCGTATGTTTACACCATTTGATATGGCACCTTAGAGTGTTGTACAGTATGTAGTGCTAACTCTTTGGTTGCAGGTCCAGGTTCAGGTATGTTTTAGTCTACCTGTTATTGTTCACTTTAGATGCTTATCGCTCATACCAGGCTTTATGTCTGACCCAGAGTTTTATGTCTCCTCTTATTACTCTGAGTGCTCACACGAGCAGACTAGAGACAGGTTAGCTGGTGATGCGCGAGTGGCTGATTCGGAGGCGGGCAGGAGGCTTCCACGTATGATATACATATGCACATTCTCCCTGTGTCGTTGGTGGTCGCTTCTTGGGCATCAGTAGTGTACCTCCTTTATCTTGCTTTTGCTTTGAGACAGTTGAAAAGTTGTAATAAGCTATATTTTGGATTTCCGCTGCTATGATGCTTAGTTCTGGTTTTTAGCTTATGCACTGTCTCTCCTGTTTTATGTCAAGTATGTTATTATTATATTTGTTCTATGCGCTGTGAGACATTCTACAGGTTCTTTGTATGTTCATTTCCTTCTTCCCTTTCCTTCTGACGACCCGTTCCGTGCTAACTGGACATGTGTACAGCGCACCTTTGGAGTAAATGTCGGTTGGTGCGTGGCGGGCCATCACAGTATCCCATGCAGTCGAACTACCTCTTTAAGATAAATGGATGCTAACGATGAGACAGTCCTCCTACTCTTAGCAGGTATTAAGTGAGCTCTTTTAGTGAGACTGTCAACTATTACCCAAATACTGGTATTGCCACTTCTTGACCTAGGCAACCCATCTTTAAAGTCCATCGAAATGCTGTCCCATTTCCACTGTGGGACCTCTCGAGGATGAAGCATACCACCAGGCTTCTTCTGCTCCGCCTTACCTTGCTGGCACATCAAGCATTTCGAGACAAATTCAGCTACATCCTTCTTTATGCCACTCGAAAAGAAAACCCTTTTTATGTCTTTATACATCTTGTCTCCACCTGGGTGTATGGTCAACTTAGAATGGTGTGCTTCTTCAAGAACTGTCTTCACGAAATCCCTTGCTTGTGGGACACATAGTTTTCCACCCTGTCTCAACCAACCCTTGTCATCTATGGAGTATCTATTGAGGTGACTAGAAGTCTCACCTCTAATTAACTTATCCATCATATCAACTATCTGATGGTCTTCACGTTGCGCAGTTCCTATCGAGTAAAAAAGCATAGGCCGCACCTCTAGCGTTGCCAACAAACCAGGTACAAACTCAAAAGAGGGTCTAAAGTAAAAGGTTGCTATGTACTACAAGTTTTGCCTTTCCATAAAGAGAGGACCTAGTGTCAACTTTTTCCTACTTAAGGCATCTGCTACCACATTGCCCTTACCAGGGGTATAAGCAGTCTCAAAATCGTATGAGGCAAGAAATTCCACCCACATTTGTTGTCTTAAGTGAAGATCTTTTTGTGAGAAAAGGTACTTTAATGATTTATGGTCAGTAAACAATTCAAACCTTTTTCCTAGTAGGTAATGACGCCATGACTTAAGAGCGAAAACAATGGCAACTAGTTCTAAATCATGAGTTGGGTAGTTCTTCTCATGTACCTTCAACTGCTTTCCTCCATAACAAATTACCTTGCCTTCTTGCATCAAGACAGCGCCTAATCCTGTACTGCATGCGTCTGTGTATACTGTAAACATATTACTCCCATCAAGCAATGCCAGGGCTGGGGCTGTTGTTAGAGCCCTTTTCAATCGTTGGAAAGAAACATGACAATCCAAATCCCATGCGAAAGTTAGGTTCTTCTTCGTCAATCTTGTAAGTGGGGCTGAGATCTTCGAAAAGTCTTTAATGAACTTTCTGTAATAGCCCGCTAGTCCAAGAAAACTTCATACTTCGGTTGTATTCCGTGGAATCTTCCAATCTTGCTCCGCAACTACTTTTGCGGGATCTGCAGCTATTCCCTCTTTGGACACCACATGTCCAAGAAACCTTACTTCTTCTCTCCAAAAATGGCATTTGGAGAATTTTGCTTTCAGCCGATGTGCTCGAAGAGTATCCATAACTTCCCTTAAATGCAAATCATGTTCTTCCTCACTTTTTGAGAAAATCAAAATATCATCCCCGAAGACCACTACAAACTTATTAAGGAACTCCCTAAACACCCTACTCATCAAGTCTACGAAATAGGCGAGTGCATTTGTCAAGCCAAAATGCATGACAAGCCATTCGAAGAAACCATACGGGGTCCAGAACGCGGTCTTATCAATGTTGTCTTCAGTCACTCTTAGCTGATGAAATCCGGTGGACAGATCTAGTTGGGAGAAAACTATGCACTTACGTGCTGGTCGAACAAATCATCTATTCTTGGAAGGGGGTGCATATTCTTCTTGGTCAGCTTGTTTAGCTTATTTAGCTCCCTATAATCCACGCATAGGCGAAGTGAACCATCCTCTTTGGTTGCGAACACTACTGGAGCACCCCATTCAGAAATACTCCGCCTTATGAATCCCTTTTCAAGCAACTCTTTAACTTTCTTGCCGAGCTCCTTCCTTTCCCTTGGAGCCATGTGTCTAATAGGTAAAGCAACTGGTTTTGCATTATCAACTAGGCATATGTGGAAATCTATCTCTCGCTTTGGAGGTAAACCCTTCACTTCTTCAAAGACATCCGAGTACTCATGGACTACTCTAACAGATTGCAAATTATCAACAGACGCATAAAGAGATTCTAGGTAGCTAAGCATAACAGAATTCATAGGATTACAAGAGATTTCGAGAGTATTATCGAGGCGAGTTATAAGTCTAACCACTCTATTTCCACAATCAAGGATGGCACCATTACTGGATAACCAATCCATGCCTAGAATCAACCGATAGCCCATGAAACCCAAAACATAAGCATTGCATCTAAACCCAACGCTTAGTATAGAAATTTCCAAATTCAAACAAATCATCGATAAATAAGCTGAGCCCCCAATTGGATTTGAAACAACCATGGGATCCTCTAAAATACTGGTACCTAGGTGCAGAGATTCAATTAAAGCAGTAGATATAAAAGAGTGCGAAGCGCCAGAATCAAAAAGAGTATGAACAAGATGATCAGAAAGATAAACTAAACTATCAACAGAAATGTTTCTACCTCTTTCCTGCGTAGGTGCTGTGAGAGCGTGAATCTGCCCTCTAGAAGTAGATCTAGTCCTCTGCCCTTGCCCTTACCTTCTTGGGCAGTCCTTTTCCATATGTCATGTCTCGCCGCATTGAAAACAACCACCCATCTTCCTCTTCTTCTTCTTGCAGTCCTTAACTAGATGTCCAGGTATGCCACAAAAATTACACTTCCTCTTGTCACGGGGCTTGTTATTATTCCCCGCCTTCTTGGAATCTGTCTTCTTATTCTGCGATCCCTCCACTTTCTTGTCTAATGGTTCTTCCATCTTTGCCTCTTTCTTACCATCCTTGTCTTCCTCCTGTAACAGTGCCATGTCCACCAATCTCTCATAGGTCGCGCCCATAGGTATATGGGACATAGCTAGGCGTGCAGTGGCTCATTTAACCCTTTAGCAAAATGAGAGCTTTTTTTTTGTGGAGTGTTTACCAACTCCAGTCCGAATCCAGCCAGCTAGTTGAACTTGTTGATGTATTCCTTAACCAATAGGCTTCCATGTTTGAGTGCGAAGAACTTCTCCATCTGTAGGCTTTGTTCAGCTTGTGAGAGGAACTTCATTTCAAACTCATTATGAAATCCTCCCAAGTCTCAACTGGTCTCTCAGCATTTGTAACTTCCCACCAGAAAAGGCTTCGTCCTAAAGTAACCATATAGCCCCAACTGTATCTTCTGCCTATCGTCCACTTCGAAGATAACAAACAAATCATCTGTTTCCTTGAGCCAGTTTCTTGCTTCCACGAATGATTCAGTCCCATTAAAGTTCTTTCCACCCATAGCTCGAAAGTCTCTACATATCTTCGAGAAAGCATTCACAGGAGGAGAAGGAGGAGGAACGATGGGTACAACTGGAGGGACGTCTCCTTGGCCTTCGGCGCGTGCTATGGCCTCCAAATACCTACAGAACCATCCGGGTATTGTGACTCCCTCTGGAAGATTAATATCCCCAGACATGCTAAAACGAAAAGAAAAGATTCAAAACAAAGGATAGAAAGATAGTGCAAATGGCTTTGGGGATTATGCCTTTAAAATAAAACAACACTTTTCTTGAAAATGCTTCTTTAAAACTTCTTTTTGAAAAATAGTTTTCAAAAACTTTTATCCGATCTGGTGAACCATCAGCTTTGATACCATGTGAAACACCCCACCTCCGTTAAATTCACTCAAAAAGGGAATGCATTAACTTCGGTGAAGCATTATAGGTAAAAGATACAGATAATTTACAAGACAGACATACAAACAACGGGAAAAACTGGAATTATTTCATAAGCAGCGTGGTTTAGTCAAAACATTTCAACCATTGTCTCAAAACCCAACTTCCAAGTCATTACAATAAAACCTCTGTCTTGATTAAAAACTCCAAATATATAAAGAAGCATAAAACAGTAGTAAGCGGCATAAATCCCCAAAAAAGGTTTAACCACAGCCCAAGAAAAGAGAATCCAAGCAATACATCTACTCTCTTCAAGCTGGAAAAGGTCTGAACTAATCAGAAGTATTCCCTCCCTGCGGTCCGGGGGAAGGGGAGAGGGGAGGGGAACAGAAGAAAAGAAGATGAAAGAAAACGGGTCAGACATAATCCTGGTAAGCCCAGTGATTTTTAACATGTGAACAAGAAAAAGGATCATGACATGAATAAACTAAATATAAGAAAATACCATAGTAGCAAGATAACATAAGACAAGGTAAGGCAAGATAAAATGAATATGCTATCGCACTCATTTCTATTTCTCTGCACCTACTAAAAATTGTTTCAACTAGCCTCATGTGTTCATAATAAATTGATCTCTTTATCGATCTGCTTCTACTCACATGTATTTATTACTTGTGTTATTCAGCCCCGCTTGTTTGTAGATACCTGTGCTGGTCCCACCATAGGGTGTATCAATCCCTATTATGGCAACCCGACACAATTCGAGATGCACAGTGTATAACTACTGATGCCTAGTGCCTTATTTTCCCACTCCGGAGTACGTGCACGCTTGTACTCCGTCGGAACCTACACTGACACACCACCTGCCGCTATTTTGACCGCTTATAATCATCCCAGTAATCATGCCCCACCCTGCCTAGTTCAGGGTACCATGATGCATCTATGTGGGTTACTGTTGAAATGTATCCCTATTGCTATGGTTTCCTAATCAACATGTTATAACGGTTATGTGTTCTCAACTTAACCTAACCCCACCCATTTGTTTAATTAATATGTTGATTGGTTAAGTGTCGCCTATTCATGTGTTACTTAACCTTACCATTCTTAGCATGTCTGTTCATTAGCATTAATTCATTCATTAATGCACCAACCTCTCACATTAGAACTATTGTTTACGGTTGCTGGATGTGTCGGGCGTTTCCGGGTAGACTTCTACCGCAAACTCATTCTAACCTCAGGTTTTTGGGCTTAATGCGCTAAACTCTCACATTAGATCTGTTTTTGCGGTTGCTAGATGTGCTGGGCGGTTCCGGACTGCCTTACACCGCAACTCATTCTAACCTCGGGTTAGGCATGTTCATCTTTTAGCCAATTTACATATTTACCATACATGTCCAAGTCTAGATTTTTGTATGCCAATTATCCACAATTGTAGTCAATTAAAGTTATGTCTCATTTACTTGTTATGTCCAAAATTACTCCAATAAGTTATACCCAATTCCCCGCATTACAATTGTACGTACAACAAGATTCAAACTAGGGTTCCAATTGAACCTAGTATTCATAAAATAAAACAAAAAGGGGAATAGAGAAGAAACACAAGAATTGACAAAAGAGAATAACCATGTAAAGGTGTACCAAACACAAGAATCATTGTTCCAATAGATTTATTGTACATTAACAATAAACATGAGCAAACTGAGCAAGTTACATCATAGGCACAAAGATTCGATAGAACTGAACATAAAATAATCACCAATTTGATGTACAACAAGATAGATTCAATTATGTCACTAGTAACAGTCTCACAGGCATAGGTAATCTCAGATTTGACAAAAGAATAGGAATGAATCAGAATTGGTTATCACTATAATTAGGCATAGTTCTAGATTCGATTCATTGCAGTCATGATTCCTATTATGTGTTCAAATCTGAATAATAACTAAACTTACAACGATAGAATTAGAAAAAGAGAATTATTTGACGTTGCAGCAATTCTAATCTCTCTTTGTTGATTGAAGCGGAAAACCTTTACTTTAATATTAAGCTCTCCAATTTGATTTCTAGTTTGGAGAAGAAGGAGGCTAGGCTAGTTTAGAGATGGACAACATGGTGGTATCATAGAATTGGGTTATGAGGTTAGGGTTAAGTTTAGATATGTATTTATAGACGTGTAGTATTAATTAGAGCCTTTAGGTCAACATTGGATCCATCAAAACCATCTACTCAAAGAAAATGCGTCATTAGGCCAATCAGAGAATGCCATGTATGCCCTAAAACACAATAATTCTTCATAGGCCATTCTGGGCCGATGGGACCGACTCCAAACACCCTGAGTCGACCCCGGGTCGACCTAGCAGGTCGACCCCAAAAAATAGGTCGGTTCGGCGTTTTGCCTTCCTGCTTCCGCTGTATTGATTTTTTTTCTTGAATTTTAGGTTGATTTTATTTTATTAATTTATATATATTTATATATATTTATATATACATACATTTCCCTTGTATGTATTCAAACTTCCAAGGTCCATAACATTCTCATACATTATCCGTTAGCGCAAACTTTTGGTCCATCTTGACCAGAATTTTGAGACGAACACAATGGTATAGTCTGTTTTACTTAATTCTTCTTCTAAAAATTAAGTATTCTTCATTTTGCCAAATTTAATATTCATAGAAAATACAGGGTGTTACAAGTAGTATGAATTTAGGCATGCATTGGAATAAATTTAAATATGGAATTGGGTATAAAACGGGACATGTCTAAATACTGATTTTGGACATTGTGATGGTTCGCCCCGCACTAGCCGGCATTTCCTCTGAAAGTGCGCTGTACACATGCCCGACTAGCACAGAACGGTCGCTAAAGAAAGGAAAGAAGAGAATGAACTAATCGAAAACCTGTAGAATGTCTCACAGCGCATGGAACAAAATATAATAATAATATACTTGACATAAAACAGGCGAGACAATGCATAAGCTGATAATTAAAACCAACATTAACATCATCATCAGAGTAGCGGAAATCCAAATACAGCTTATTACAACTTTCGAAATTACTATCTCTAAACAAAAGAAAGAAAGGTACACCACTAAGGCAAAAAGTAGTGACTGCAGCAACACAAGGAATATATATATATATATCATATGTGGAAGCCTCCTACTCGTCTCCTGTACAGCTACTCGTGCATACCACCTAACCTGTCTCTAGTCTGCTCATGAGAGCACCTTGAGTAATAAGAAGAGACATAAAACTCGGGGTTAGACAAAAAGTCTGGTATGAGCGACAAGCGGCAAAACAGAATAATAATAGTTATACTAAACCATTCCTGAACCTGGACCTGCAACCTAAGAGTTAGCACTACATACCGTACAATACTCTAAGGTGCCACTAAACAGATGGTGTAAAGATAATGGGGGAGGGGATGTGCATGTCATAATGAAGGCAAACAACCAAACGTAGCAACCATCCTCACATCTCTCACTCAGTGTGTAAAGCATACGATATCCACCACTTTGATCACTAGACCCATCGAGGTAATGACGGAGTTCGACTTATACAACTACTGCTACCACCAAGCTTATCCCATGGGATCATGACCAAACCCTTTCAAATGACCCCACTTCATTGGTCTATAGCCCACTAGTCGTACCTAGGCCACTGTGGCCCTGAATCCATCCACGTACCTCCCAAACATAGTGATCCAAAGTCATAGACATCGACAACCCCTTAGCACACGTCCTGCAGCAAAGCCCAATCATGAAGTTCACTCGTTGGTTCCCATCTGGATCCAGAGTATAAACTTCTCATTAGGACTACCTTTGCATCTCGGGTTTGGTCTTCTCCGGATCGTTTCAGTCCTTCCTTCTATCTTCAGTTCGGTTCGGTTCGGTGCATCATCAGTTCGCGCTCAGCATCTCAGTTCGTGACAAGCTCCTTCGGGTCGGATCGGGTCGCGCTCCTTCCATCGGGCCGGTCTTGGTCATCCCATCAGATCGTGGTCTTCGTTCGTGGTGCAAGCAGCTCGAGTCTTCCTCTCCACTCCGGGTCGGATCGGAGACGCATAAGTGGTTCGGGTCGGAGGTCTTCTAGCTGATCGGGTCAGGTCATATGTCCATCCTTCGGATCGAATCGAGCTCCCTCCATCGGATCGGCCGTGGATGCATAGTCGCGGCGGCTCATGAAGATGGTGTCACGACCGGGTCGGGTTCGGAAAGGGCGATCCGATCCGGTTGCTGGCCAATTTCCTGCAATTCTTCCAGCGACTGATTTACGCCATACGACGGTGTTTTCGACCATTCTAACTTTTCTAGTCAATCACAAAGCATACCATACAGTCATAGCAACATATAGAACTGACCACAAACACCAAAACAACAATTTGATACGTTAGAACAGATCAAACATAGCCAAAACCCCATATTTTCCCTTAAGCATGTTCAAGCAAATCTAATGATACGATTAGCAAAACTTAACTAAATTAACCCAAACTTTTAACAAAGTTCTAAAACATTGTTTCGAATTTTATAAATATTTTTCCAGAATTTATTAATGTATAGATTCGCTAATCAACACTAATTACCCCTAATTAACCGTAATTAGTGAGAAACTTTGCAAATCACTCACGTTTGCCACAAATAAACTTTAGATCTGAAATGATTCTCTGTTTTGGCGCTGTTCCCAAGGCAACACAGCAGCTCTGTCTCAATCTCTTTGCTAATCCGCCTCAATTTGATGTAGATTAGGCCAATACTTGATTAAACGGTGATTAGAAGGTGTTTTAAATGTCAGAGGCCATGGCTAGGTTGAGAGGAATGAATAGTGACGGCTGAAAAATGAGAAAAAGGTATTCTCTAAACCCTAGCAGCCCTTTTAAAATCCTAATCCCGAAATTCCCCTTTGGGCCTAGCTGTTAATCACCCGATTAAGCCCAATTAAGCTGTTTCTCATCATCTGAAACTTGTTCCAGCCATATCTTCCAAACGGTGAGTCCATTTGGCTAATGTGACCACTCTACGGAAAGGTAAACCATCATCCAGATCCAATGGAAGTGATTTCAGGTCAAAATTCCTTTTCAGTCAAAAGTTATGGTCAAAACAAGATCAGCTAGGGGCAAAACGGTCATTTAAAAATCGGGAAAAATCATGAACATGGGAAATGACCCCAATAGTCGTCTTCCAAAGTTACATGACCATACGACTCTCTATGACGATGAAATAAATATTCTATGATCCTATGATGCGTAGAATGCGGGTCGTTACACTCTCCCCCCTTCAGAAATTTCGTCCTCGAAATTCCTTAACCCAAAACATACAAAGGATCCTGCATGCCTACCAGCCATATACAACAATCAATCATGCAAAACAAACAAAACAAACCTGTCCTAGTATGCGAAAAGACTAAATTGATACTATAATCTTACCAGGCGAAGAGTTCTGGATACGTCTTTCTAATGCTCTCCTCTGTCTCCCAAGTACAATCATTTTCATTCTCGGCCCACTGAACTTTGACTAAATTCACTACTTTCCTTCGAAGTTGCTTCGTATCGTCCCCAACAATACGCATAGGCCTGTGGTTCCCAACCGCCTCGGGTTCAACCTCGATATCATCCAACTGATCAAGTGAAATAGTCACATCGGGGTCATGCACGAATTTCCTTAACTGAGAAACGTGAAACACATTATGAACTCCTGCCATCTTCTCTGGTAATTCAATTTTATATGCCAAATTCCCAATTTGTTCTAGAACTGGGAATGGACCAATGAATCTTGGTGCTAACTTGCCTCTCCTGCCAAATCGTATCATGCTCTTCAACGGAGATATCTTAACAAACTCCAAGTCGCTAATGGAGAACTTTAAATCTCTTCTCCTCTTATCGGCATAACTCTTCTGCCTATCCTGGGCAGCCTTCATTCGATGTTGGATAACCTTAATCTTGTCTGATGTTTCTCTTACTACTTCTGGTCCAAGCACATATTTCTCACCGGTCTCTAACCAACAGGACAGTGAGTTGCATGGTCTTCCGTACAAAGCTTCAAATGGAGCCATACCAATACTGGATTGATAACTATTATTATATGCAAACTCTACTAGATGTAAATGGTCATCCGATGATCCACCAAAGTCTAATGCGCAAGCTCTCAAGAGATCTTCTAATACTCGATTCATCCTCTCTGTTTGACCGTCGGTTTGAGGATGATAAGCGGTACTGAGATGTAATTCTGATCCTAACACCTCTTGTAAGCTTTTCCAAAATCCACTAGTGAACAACGGATCTCGTTCACTTACAATGCCTTTGGGTATTCCATGAAATCTCACTACCCACTTTACATATAGTTCAGCTAACTTAGCTGCTGTTCTGTTTGACTTGACGGGTATAAACCTTGCACTCTTAGTCAATCGGTCCACAATCACCCAAATGCTATCATGGCCCGACCTAGTTCTTGGTAACCCATCAATGAAATCCATTGAGACTTGTTCCCATTTCCATTTTGTAACTTCTAATGGTTGCAACAAACCACTAGGCTTCTTTTTCTCATCTTTAACTAACTGGCAATTCATGCATTTGGATATAAACTTCCAAACGTCTCTTTTCATCCCTTCCCAGTAGTAGGTCTGCTTCATGTCTCAATACATCTTGTTACCACCAGGGTGTATAGTTAGTTTTGAGTGATGACATTCTCTAAGCACTTCATCTCTCAATCCATTGACATTGGGTACAACTAATCTTCCATTCTTTCTAAGCCATCCATTTCGATCAAGCCCATACTTGCTCATCTCTTCATCAATTCCCATCTCTAACTTTGAGAATGATTTCCAATAGGTTAGGATTGTCCCTCTGACTGGAACCAATCCGCTCAATCAAAGTGGGTCTGATCGTCAAACTTGCTAACATTTCTGGATCCAATTCGCACTTTGGTCTGAAATCATACCCAGCGATGTACTCTAGTTGCTTCCATTCTAGAAACATAGCCCATAAACTGGCTACTCAATGCATCAGCTACCGCATTGCCCTTTCCTGGTGTGTATGCGATATCGAAATCATAGGAAGCCAAGAATTCTAACAATCTTTGCTGTCAGAGATTTAGATCCTTCTAAGAGAAGAGATACACTAACGATTTATGATCGGTAAACAACTCAAATCTTTCTCCCAAGAGGTAATGCCCCCACATCTTCAATGTGAACACGATCGCTGCTAATTCCAAGTCATGGGTAGGGTATCTTTTCTCGTGCGGTTTCAGTTGCCGATTTGCATAAGCTACAACCCTACCTCCTTGCATCAATACAACACCTAGTCCGGTACCACATGCATCCGTATATACTGTCATCTCTTCATTCCCCTTAGGAATGACTAACACTGGTGCACATGTCAACTTTTCCTTTATACTCTTGAATGCATTCACACTTTTCGTCCCAGACGAAAGCTTGATTCTTCTTGGTCAACTGAGTCAATGGTGCTGCTATCTTGGAAAAGTCTTGGATAAACTTACGATAATATCCAGCTAATCCCAAGAAACTTCTTATGTCCGTTGCATTCTTGGGCATAGACCAATCTTGTACCGTAGCCACCTTCGTAGGGTCCATGGCAATACCAGTCTCTGAAACAACATGGCCCAAGAATCTCACTTCCCTCCTCCAAAAGTGACACTTAGAAAACTTTTCTTTCAATTGGTGTTTTCTCAACACCTCCATCACTATTCTTAAATGTTCCTTGTGTTCTTCCTCTGTCCTCGAGTAAACCAAAATATCATACATGAACACAAGAACAAACTTATTCAATTGATCCCCGAATACTCTATTAATAAGATCCACAAAATATGCTGGGGGCATTGGTCAACCCAAATGGCATGACCAACCACTCATAAAATCCAGACGGCGTCCGAAATGCCGTTTTAGCTGTACTCTCAGCTTCCACTCTAAGCCGATGAAAACCTGTCGCGAGATCCAACTGAGAGAATACTCTCGCGCCACTCAACTGATCAAACAAATCATCTATCCGTGGTAGAGGATACTTGTTCTTCCTTGTCACCTTATTCAACTCGCGGTAGTCTACACACAATCGAAGGGAACCATCGGCCTTGGTAGCAAACACAACTGGTGCTCCCCATTCAGAAACACTCCTTCTGATAAATCCCTTCTTCAAAAGATCGCTGACTTGCACCCTGAGCTCTCGCTGCTCCCTTGGTGCCATACGACGAAGTGGCATCACTATAGGTCTGACATATTTCACTAAATCAATACGGAACTCAATCTCTCGGTGTGGTGGAAGCCCGGTCACTTCTTCGAAGACGTCCGGATACTGGCCAACCACAGGCGCATATGACAACTCATCATGCAGGATGTCGAGGGAATTTAGAAAACTAGCCATTACCCCCTCGCTGGGTAGACCACCAAACACTACCCTCCGCCTATCATCCGCTCTAACTGTTACCAAAAAGCCCTCACAGTCTACCACCACCCAGTATCTTTGGAGCCATTCGACTCCCAAAATAATGCCAAACCCAGTAAAGCGCAAAACAAAGCAATCACAAACAAACATGCATCCATGACTCGATAAGACCGCATTACGACAAATCATGCTAAGGTTTGTCGAACCACCAATCGGGTTCTTCACTACTAAAGGTCTATCGACAATCTTGGGCTCCAATCCTAACCTATCTATCGGGTCACTAGTTATGAAAGAACTGGAAGCTCCGGTATCAAACAATACTCGAACAGAAACATCATAAATAGAAAGCATACCTTGAATAACGACATTCTTTCCCTTCTCCGCCACAGTTGGGGCATTCGACGAAGAAGGAATAACATTAAAGGCGTATGCTTTCACCATCTGCTTTTCTTTAGGGGGTTGCGGACACTTGTCCTTGTGATGTCCCACTTGGCCACATTTGAAGCACTTCCTGTCTGCCGGCTTCACTCAACAATTACTAGCATAGTGACCCTTCTTGCCACATCTAAAGCACTCAACATCTTTCTTCTTCTTCTGGCTATCCTTACTCTGGTTCTGCTTCCTCTTATTCTGAGAACCACTCTTGCCTCCACCGCTTGCTTGCGGTTTTGGCTCCTCTGCAGATGCGGCCTCGGTCTTTGACTTAGGCTAAAGACTTTCCAATCTTAAAACTTTCCCCATAATCGATTCAAACGTCTCATCGATGTGGTTAATAAGCCTTTCCCCCAAGTATCCATCCAAGCCAGTTATGAACTTCTCGTTCTTCTTCTCGGCAGTATCTATTAGGGATAACCCATATTTCGACAAAGTGTCGAATTCAGCAATATACTCCGAGACAACTCTGCCATTCTGCTTGAGTTCCAGGAATTTCTTAAACAACACTGACTTTTGAGCAGCTGGAATGAACTTATTCCTAAAGCGAACCTTAAACTGATCCCAAGTAATCTGATCTTCGGGGGTAGCTGCCTTTATAGCATTCCACCAATTCATTGTCCATCCTTGCAGCTGACGGGATGCTGGACTTCTCTTCTTCGCATCCTCGATACCCAAGTCTTCGAAGATACACTCGCAGCTATCCTACCAATTCTGAACATTCGTAGCCGACTCCGTTCCATGGAACGGCTTCCCACCGAGACTAGTATAATCCTTATTCAGCTTGGCGAAATCGGCCCTAGGCGCCTGCACTATTGGACCACCTCCACTACCAGCATTGGGAGCTGCCCTCTGCACATCCCTAAGCATCTCCCTCATGAGGTCAGTAAACATCGTCCCCATCTCAGCAGCATTCCCATTATTGGCTCCCCTACCGGTACCCCTTGCGTATCGGCTCATCGTTCAATCTGCACAGAGAAAATGATTAACCATCTCCATAGTGGTGCCAGTGCAGTGCGACTTCATCCTTAGATATACTAATAGTATATACATATATATAGCTTTTAAAAACCAAAATAATCACAAATACGCGCTCTCATATACGTATACTATCTCTTCCAGATGACTTCCCTAGGTTAACTACACAACCAGAGCTCTGATACCAAGTGTGATGGCTGGCCCCGCACCAGCCAGCATTTCCTCCAAAAGTGCGCTGTACACATGCCCGACTAGCAAGGAACGGTCGCCAAAGAAAGAAAAGAAGAGAATGAACTAATCAAAAACCTGTAGAATGTCTTATAGCGCATGGAACAAAATATAGTAATAATATACTTCACATAAAACAGGCGAGACAGTGCATAAGCTGATAATTAAAACCAACATCAACATCATCATCAGAGTAGCGGAAATCCAAATACAGCTTATTACAACTTACCAAATTACTATCTCTAAACAAAATAAATAAAGGTGCTCCACTAATGCCCAAAGCAGTGACCGCAGCAACACACGGAGAATATATATATATATATATATATATATATATATATATATATATATATATCATACGTGGAAGCCTCCTGCTCGTCTCCTGTACAGCTACTCGTGCATACCACCTAACATGTCTCTAGTCTGCTCGTGAGAGCACCCAGAGTAATAAGAAGAGACATAAAACTCTGGGTCAGACAAAAAGTTTGGTATGAGCGATAAGCAGCAAAACAGAACAATAACAGGTATACTAAACCATAACTGAACCTGGACCTGCAACCAAAGAGTTAGCACTACATACCGTACAATACTCTAAGGTGCCACTAAACAGATGGTGTAAATATAACGGGGGAGGGGGTGTGCATGTCATAATGAAGGCAAACAAACAAACATAGAAACCATCCTCACATCTCTCACTCAGTGCGTAAAGCGTACGATATCCACCACTTTGATCACTAGACCCATCGAGGTAATGACGGAGTTCGACTTGTACAACTACTGCTACCACCAAGCTTATCCCATGGGATCATGACCAAACCCTTTCAAATGACCCCACTTCATTGGCCTATAGCCCACTAGTCGTACCTAGGCCACTGTGGCCCTGAATCCATCCACGTACCTCCCATACATAGTGATCCAAAGTCATAGACATCGACAACCCCTTAGCACACGTCCCGCAGCAAAGCCCAATCATGAAGTTCACTCGTTGGTTCCCATCTGGATCCAGAGTATAAACTTCTCATTAGGACTACCTTTGCATCTCGGGTTTGGTCTTCTTCGGATAGGTTCAGTCCTTCCTTCTATCTTCAGTTCGGTTCGGTTCGGTGCATCCTCAGTTTGTGCTCAACATCTCAGTTCGTGACAAGCTCCTTCGGGTCGGATCGGGTCGCGCTCCTTCCACCGGGTCGGTCTTTGTCATCCCATCGGATCGTGGTCCCCGTTCGTGGTGCAAGCATCCCGAGTCTTCCTCTCCACTCCTGGTCGGATCGGAGATGCATAAGTGGTTCAGGTCGGAGGTGTTCTGGCTGATCGGGTCAGGTCTTTTGTCCTTCCATCGGATCGGGTCGAGCTTCCTCCATCGGATCGGTCATGGATGCATACTCGAGGCGGCTCGTGAAGATGGTGTCATGACCGGGTTGGGTTCGGAAAGGGCGATCCGATCCGGTTGCCGGCCAATTTCCTGTAGTTCTTTCAGCAACTGTTTTACGCCATACGAAAAGGGCGATCTGATCCGGTTGCCGGCCAATTTCCTGCAGTTCTTCCAGCAACTGTTTTACGCCATACGACGACGTTTTCGACCATTCTAACTTTTCTAATCAGTCACAAAGCATACCATACAGTCATAGCAACATATAGAACTGACCAAAAACACCAAAACAACAATTTGATAGGTTAAAACGGATCAAACATAGCCAAAACCCCATATATTCCCTTAAGCATGTTTAAGCAAATCTAATGATATGATTAGCAAAACTTAACCAAATTAACCCAAACTTCTAACAGAGGTCTAAAACATCATTTCGAATTTTATAAATATTTTTCCAGAATTTATTAATGTTTAGATTCGCTAATCAACACTAACTACCCCTAATTAACCGTAATTAGTGAGAAACTTTGTAAGTCACTCACCTTTGCCACAAACAAACTTTAGATCTGAAATGATTCTCTGTTTTGGCACTATTCCCAAGGCAACACGGTAGCTCTATCTCAATCTCTTTGCTAATCCGCCTCAATTTGATGTAGATTAGGCCAATACTTGATTAAACGGTGATTAGAAGGTGTTTTAGATGTTGGAGGCCATGGCTAGGTTGAGAGGAATGAATAGTGAAGGTTGAAAAATGAGAAAAAGGTATTCTCTAAACCCTAACAGCCCTTTTAAACTCCTAATCCCGAAATTCCCCTTTGGGCCTAGCTGTTAATCACCAGGTTAAGCCTAATTAAGCTGTTTTTCATCATCTGAAACTTGTTCCAGCCATATCTCCCAAAAGGTGAGTCCGTTTGGCTAATGTGACCACTCTACGGAAAGGTAAACCATCATTTAGATCCAACGGAAGTGGCTTCAGGTCAAAATTCCTTTACAGTAAAAAGTTATGGTCAAAACAAGATCAGCTAGGAGCAAAACGGTCATTTAAAAATCGGGAAAAATCATGAACATGGGAAATGACCCCAATAGTCGTCTCCTAAAGTTACATGACCATACAACTCTCTATGACGATGAAATAAATATTTTACGATCCTTTGATGCATAGAATGCGGCTCGTTACAGACATAAATTGGGACGTATGCGAATATGAATTTTAGGCATACATTGGAAAATATGCGAATATGGATTTGGGTATAACTTGTATTGAAATGGGTGAATATGGACTAGAGATATAAATTAGAAAATATGTAGATTTGAGTTTGTGCATAACACACACACAAACACACACACACACACACACACACACACACACATATATATATGTATATGCCTTGACTTATAACTTGGGGAAAAGAGCATGTGGTGCATAATTAAACGGTTAATTGAAAAGGGACATAAAAGTCTATAATATGAATAGTGAATTGGGCATATAATTAAATATGAGGAAAAGAGAAATAATCACCTATAATGATATAGTAGATTTGGATAAAAATGGAATATTTAGTAATTACAATTAGGAATTGTAATTGTACTTATGACACGAGGTTAGATTGTATTAGTGGTGGACGTTTGCCCAGACCCAACCAGCATATCCAGCAGCCACTAATGCTGAACCTAATGTGAGAGGTCTAAGTGTGCAAATACGAATCAGGCTAAGACACGAGGTTAGACCCACTGTGGAATAAGACTGCCCGGACCCGACCGGCATATCCAAGATCCACACGTTGTTGGCCTAATGTAGGAGGTCTAGCCCATTATAATCATAATTGGACATGGTAATGAATTGGACTACTTAACCTAATTTAATCTATAAGGATTGTATGATTATGAACTTTTAGGGTTAAGTAAAATTGGATGGGTAGTGGGAGGGTCAAGTAAAATAGAGGGAGGGTGGGTAATATTTACATATAGGCCCACGAACTTAACCCAATAAGGTTATGTAATTAAAGACACCTAGCGTTATACATAAACGATGGTAAATATAATAAAGTTATGCAATTAAAGACACCCTTGTAGGGTAAGCATAACTTGTAGAAATGATAGAATTATATATGCATAATAATTTGCTAAGTAAACAACGATAAGTTGTAGTGACGGTGTAAATTGAATTTACGATTAAATGAGAAAGAATGAGGAAAACTTATATAATAAATAAGTTATATTTAATCGTAAATGGTAAGTGACATGTTAATTAGGAAACATGTGAATTGAGATACACTTAACAACGTATTAAGGAGAACTTGTTATTGTAATGATGTAACCAAGCAAGAATATAAGATAGATTGTGTATTACAGACCTTGGGCCACGATCTAGAGAATAACATGTTGTGGGCTTATTAATAAACTTAAATGGATTAAGTTTTATGATTGAAATTAATAAGCAAGAGAAACTTGGTAGATTGGAATAAGATTTCAATATGAATGGGGAATAACCAAGTTAAATGGAAACCCGGTGAGGTAAGGCAAGAGCGTAAAAGAATGTTTAGACATAGGGTCTAACAACATATTAAAGAAAGGCGCTTGGACCAGTCCGTATGTTTGAGGGCGAATAACCCAACGGGGTAAATCATCGAGGTGTTATAAGACACGAGGGGAGCGCACGTTCATCTGATTGTTATGACGACTCCAAAGGATTGGAAGGGGAAGCACACAACTTCCTGAAGTACGTAAGGTGCTCCTAGTAGTCCTCTGTGCGGTGATAGATGTCTTAGGCTGTGCGCGTTACTACTAGGTGGGCCTTGACTGCAGATGTAGCTATGCAATCAGAATGCTGTGACGAGGTGAATCCAGGGTGATTCAACAGTTTCCTCACGAGGAGGTAGAGAGGGTCATGACCAACAAGGATAGTAAAACGTCAGATATTCGTCATCGACATCCAGCGGGATGCGAAAAGACTAGAGCTAAACCCAAGATATCTTTTCTCCTTTCACTATCGAGGTACGAGGTTGAGGGTAGACCCCACATGGATGTTCAGATTGGTGATATTAAGGGCGGTCGCTTAGCTCTATAGTCTTTACTAGTTGAGGGAGGGGATGAGGTGGGGCCATAGCCACCATGGAAAACATACCCGAGGAATATCTGTAATTGAAGGCACTTAAAGGCGGCCTGTATAGGTATGGAAAAGCTCCCGACCGAGTTCCGTGTTTCTAGTTTAGCCCTGCCACGGAACTCGGTGCACATTAGAGGACGTGCGATTGAGGTATCGAGCTACAATTACAGTACATACGTGGGACAGTCTAGATACATGCATATCTGCTCTGGTTGGTGTATCGTAGACTAGAGGGCATTGTTCCGATATGGAATCTGATTCGGTCGATGGTGGCAGTCCATACACTTACGTAGCATAGTAGTGATAGACATATGCATAACGTAACATTTTATATAGGGATCCGTACATCACTCCGGTGTAGGATGACGGACTGCGTTCATTACGGCGGAGACCACACGAGTGGGGTACCATGGTGTGTATCTCAATATTGAGAGATAGCTACATATATTGTATTAGGTGAATCCATGGGAAAGTAAATGGGTACGATGCGCGTATAAGTCTTGAGTGCTATTAATCCAAGCAACCTAATAACCCATAAAACGTGATGGAACGGTATTAGTAGGTATCATTCTATTTCTGATATACTAGTATCTGCGCAGTGCAGAGAAATGTATTTAAGAAGCGCAATATATCATGTTCATCTTATTTACTCAGTTAACACTCGTTATTGTTACTGTTAGCTTGTTCTTCTAGTTTTATAAACCTGCCATGATACTTTTATTTATTTATATTTAAAAGTAACTGGACTCACCAGACTTTATGTCTGACCCTTTTTGTTTCCTCTTCTCTCTCTTCCGTTCCCCCCAGGTTCTCAGGGTGGAAGTGCTTAGAGTTGATTTGGATTCCTTCAGCTTAGCTTGGATTTTAGATATAGATGTACCGCTTTAACTTCTGGTCAACTCTCTTATGGCTTCACATGGGAAATATGGTTTTATGCTTTTGTACTCTGATATTTTTGTCAAGACAAATTATTAATGTAATTAGTTACTTATGCTGAAAACTCAGTATTTGGGACCATGATATTTTGATTTAAATAAAGTTTTTAATTCCACAACTATTTTACATGTCTGTCTTGTGCTATTATTTTCTTATTTATCTATAACGCTTCACGAAACTTAATGCATTCCCTTAGTGAGTGACATTAACGGACGTGGGGTGTTAAAGCACACCCCACAAGGGTTCTATAGCAAAGGGTCATCTAAGTCAGAAGCTTAGAAAGAAAGAGGCAAGAGCCCCATTAACAAAAAACCGGAAGGGCAAAAGGGTTGTCAGTATTAACCTGGTTAATACCGATACACCAGGAGGCAAAGACATTAAATGTATCATGCCAAAGGTTTATAAAGATTAGCCAGAACAGCTTCCGAAACGTCTACTGTATTAACACCGAAAGGTCATATTGATAAACAACAGGCAGGTCACGCGGAGCTACCTTTCATAAGATTACACTACACTCGGAGATTCCACCGAAAGGCCAACTGGAACCCTAGCAAGGATACATGATATCCATAATAATCTACTTACTATAAACACCGATAGTTGTTCCGAACCGGCACCGATCTACTTACATCATGAGGACATGCTCCTCTAAGTATTAATGAGAAAACTGGAAGCCTACATCCGGAAGCTTATAACTAAGAGAAGACAACCGGAGGCTCAAATACCTTCCAGAAAGCTATGACACCGCCAAGCTCATATAAAAATCAAAGAAACCTCAACTGTCTGGGACCCTCCTTACGGAAGCTATATCAGCACCACAAAGCGGCCGGGAGCTAAAACAATCGAAACCAAAGGGAAAAGCAGTCGACAAAGTTACCTGTAGTCCCAGCGGCCAACTGTAGAAGGGGCCCCAAATTCTCTTTAAATAAGACCCTAGGGGTCACATTTTCGGAACGGATTTTATCATTCTTATTCTTATACTCTCTCTCTAGAGTAAACCCTAATTCTTAAATCGATTTGGGGATTTCTTCTATTATGCTAATGTATTCTAAATCAAAGATCAATAAAAAGTGAATTGATACTTATGATTTTTTTCTTATGAAATTACCGTGCAATTTCTTAGTTATCGCTGCTACAACTTACTGTTTGCTTCTCATATGGGAATAAGTCCTTACACAAACCTTTCCATGAATCAAGTGAAATACCCCGTCCTACAAGCTTAGACCCTTCCTATAAGATTAGACCCTTCCTACAAGATTAAACCCTTCCTACAAGCTTAGGCCTTCTAGCGAGCTTGGTGCATAATCCCTTTCTACCATCCGTTAAGTCCTTTATCAAAGGTTGTATTTAGTAATCATTTTCCCCAAGGTAAATGTTGGCTCTTGAATCGCTTAAGCATGATACTCGCCCCATCGTAGGAAGTGTAGCTATTTTTTTGGATTCTAGGCCTTGATACCTAGAAATGGTGAACTGACCCAAACTTGCGAAGGCTAAACAACCTATTTTTCCATTAAGTCCGTTCCCATTGACCTATCTACGATGTTGACGAAAAATATCGTTAACATTTTGGTGCTAGAAGGAGGGCCTTGAACCTCCGATCCTTTGGTTAACCTTCCCACATTTCTATATATATGTTGTTTCGCCCCGGATAGGAATAAAGCTTTGAAGAAGCGAGTACTATGAATAACAGGTTTTTACCAGTCAGTAATGGGTTTTCCATGGTTGTCAAAATATTAGCGAGCCGTGGGCAATCAAAAGGTTTAAATTAGAAACCCTACATATCCATGACAAAGAGAAGGATATAGGCCTGACGATCCTGATCGATGGAGCATTAACCCCTTCCATTTGGGACCAACTCCTATCTTTACCCCAAATTATTCATCGACAAAAAGATATAACCCCTTTCTTTTTATCAAAAAGGCTGTCCAAACACGAGCTAGGGGAACCATATTCGAACGGAAGGTTGAGAAGGCATCCACTCCTCTTGCTATAAAAAGGTCCGAGAGGGATATACCCCCATGTTGAAAGGCGGTCAAGAGAAAGTGTGGAAACTAAGAGGGAATAACAAAATTAAGTAGTAAAAGGGTCAAACTGCAACAACGAAAGAAGACTTTTGAGTCAAGATTGCCAAAAGGTTGTAAGCTCACAACATCAATTGAGGGTATCTACTTCTTAACTAGACATGAGTTAAACTTTTGGCCATCATTAAAGAAGAAACCCAAAAAAGAAGTTAAGTTGGAAGGGCTATATTGCTACTACCATATGGTAAAAGACACGAAACAAACCACTGCAGAGTTTTAGAGGGAATGGTCATCAACTTCTTAAGCCAAGGAAAACTACAAAAATATGTAAAGAAGACATAGAAAGTTACGCCGATAAGGTCTTTAAGAAAGGAAAAAGGCTATCTACATGATCGAAATTGAGAAAATCCCCACAAGCTTGAGATGACAAAGGACAGGTCAACCCACAAATGGATAAAAGAAAAGAAAATCCCTTGCCATCACCAAAATGTCAGGGAAAGGCATCCCTCGGAGGGGGGTGGTGTGTTAGTCTTTTTCCATGCCTAAATCAGAGGGGGCTAGGATAAAGCTTCAAAAGCGCAAGCCGCCGTTTCACACCAGAAATGGTCGTGGCGGTGCATCTAAAAATTAGCACGCCCTGCCTCTACTCACAGAAGAGTACGTCCTATCTCTGCTAGAACTAAGCACGTCATACCTCTTCTCGTAGAGGAGCACGTCCTACCTATTCTTATGTTCCGCGTTACCCGTAGAAGGGAACGCAAACCCCTATCATCGCCTACGATGATCAGGATAAGGCACCCCTTGGAGGGGGGTGATGTGTAAGCCTCTATCTGTACCTACGATGGTTAGTTCAGAGCATCAAAAGAGTAAACCTTAGTTATGTGTCTACAATGGCCCAATCTAAGTTTCTAAGACCTTATCATCACCTACGATAGTCAGGATAAGGCGCCTCCTGGAGGGAGGTCGGCTAAGTCCTTGGGCCTTACTTGTGGATAAGCTAGTTAAGCGCACTAGATACACATGCCTAAAGAGTGGCCAACAAAGTACGTACATTTGCTGCTTTGATATCAAAAGCCTAGAGAGTGGCTCAGGAAGCACGTACAACCTCTGCTTCACAAATTAGATAACTGAATCTGGGTTAGTTCAGGACTTCCTTCAAGTGCACAAACCTGAAATAGTTTGTAAGCTCTATTGAAGCATCAGAAGCTAATTCCATATAACAACCCACATACCGCTCTTTTTTCAAAGTTCCGATCTATCGAAACTCGGATTGGTTTGCTCTGGATTCCTGCAGAAAAGGCAGAGACATAAAATATGTAAAAGTTCAAAAAATATCCTATAGTGGAATGGATAAAATATAATATTCTCAAAGTATAGATTTACCGTATTAATAATACTGCCTAACCAGTATCCATAGATATCATGTCTCTGCAACAAACCTAACCTGCGAATATGTTATGAGGAGGGGGTCATAACACAAGTTCTGGTGACTGGATTTAAATTATACACTTTGGATAATCCTACATATACCGTTCAATCATATTTAATATTTATTAGGTTACTCGGGTCAACAGCACCCAAGGCTTACACAAATGTCGCACCTATTTACTTCCCAGTGGATTAACCTAATATAGTATATATGTTACTACCCCTCAATACTGAGGTACACCCCATGGTACCCCACTCGCATGGTCTCTACCGTAATGCCATGGAAATGAACGCAGTCCCTCATCCTATGTCAGAGTGACGTACAGATCTCTACATAACAATGTTACGTTCCGCATATATCTGTCATTACTACGCTATGTAAGCCTATGGACTGCCATCGTCGATCGAATCAGATTTCATACCAGAGTAATGCCCTCAAGTCTACGGTACACCACCCAGAGCCAACATGCATGTATCTAGACTGTCCCACATACGTATTGTCAATTTTAACTCGATGCCTTAACCGTACGTCCTCTAATGTGCAGAGAGTTCCGTGGCAGGGCGATACAAGAAACGTAGAATGCGATCGGGAGCTTTTCCATATCTGTATAGGCTCGTCTTTGAGAGCCTCTATATACAGATAATCCTAGGGTCTATTTTCGTGGTGGATATGGCCCCACCTCGGCCCCTCCCTCAACTAGTAAAGACTACAAGAGTTGAACGACTGCCCCTAAAAAACAACGTAAACATCCATTTGGCGTCTTCCCTCAACCACCGTACCCCGATAGTGAAAGGTGAATGACCTATTGGTTTTAGTTCTAGTCTTTTTGCATCCCACTGGCTGCCGATGACAGGTATCCGATGATCTACTTGTAATGACCCGGGATTTTGTCGACTTTGGTTATCGCCATAAACTCAATGATGACTAATCAAACGTAAAAAAATACCGGTCATTAGTGTAAGACATTAGAGGGTGAGGAAAGATAAGATAGAAACTTAGAATAGAAGAAGAAGAAGAACACAACATCAGAGTAACACGAATCTCACAGCGGAACGAAACAATATATAATAGATAACATAACTTTGAAATATAACTTTGTACTTGAATATACATCATTTTCAAAGTACAGCACTTACAACACAGCGGAAATAAACTATAGCTATATGATCCTGAAGCCTCCTGCTACAAGCTCTTCAAGTATATCTGTAAATCCTGATTACTTGACTGCCCGTACAAAATTGGGCACCCAAGAGTTTAGGGAAAACAACAAAATAAACTCCGGGTCAGTCATGGGACTGGTATGAGTAAAACAATTTAAAACAGTTTGAACAAGTAAACGATATCTCATAAGACCACGCCGTATAACGGAACGGGTTTTCCCTTATGAGAATCCAAAATATCTTTATATCAAAAACCTTTTGATATTATAATAATGTCTATCAACCACAATATAATAACCATCTAGCAGAAACGCTTTCATTTCACGTTCTACATATATAGTATACAATCAAAACCGCAAGCACGTATTGGGTAATGGATTTCCAACTATGACAAGGTATGGAACCACCTTTCGCTAGTGTACCTCTAGAGAGGAATACACTGGGTTCAACAAGAATATCTTGCAACCCGGCCACACATGACCGACCACTCATTTCGCTTGAGTGTATCGAATGTATATCACCAACGGTTGGGACCAGCAACCGTTCCCCGAATGGGACAGCATCAACAATAGATTTTTAGAAATAAATGAAACTCTAGATCAGGTGATTATACACCCTACTTCAGTGCGACCGACTTAGCCATGCTGCCTGCCCGATTTATGTCATTTACCGGATGTGAGGCTAGAAGCTACGCTTTATCATCACACCAGATTCACTTTGAATGCCACATCGTCAAATCCATCAAATCACCGATTGACGTCCTCAACCATACATTATGTGTTAGCTAAAAGAAGTTTCCTTCTCCGCTTCCACTCTTGGTACGGTTGGAGAAATCAATATACGTGATCGTCTGGAAATACTCTGTCAGACATCCGTCCATACAAGTCATCCAGGAACAGGATGAACCGAAGGCACTATTCTGTAAACAGGATAGACCTTGCATAACTCCGTCTTCAATTTCCTATGGCATATATGATTCACAACGCTTATGCCAATACAGAGTGGTTCTTTGGATAATAATCCAACCGGTCTCTCCATATTAACAACGTTAAAATGGACAAAACTTCGATAGTCTGTGATTTAACTATCGAAGACAAACAGGTGTGCAAACAACGATTTTATTTCCAAATGGAAATTTATATCGATCAAACATCATTCAACATTTATCTCTTTATTTCATTAATTTACTTATCTCCTGTTTCCCTATATTCAATATTTCTTATTTGGAAAATATATGTTATTACCATTGGAAAACATTTCCATTTCTTGTTTTCTTTATTAGAAAACATTTCTGGTTTCTTATTTGGAAAACATTTCCAAAGCTTCTTCATTGGACTTAGACAGATGTTTAAACAAACCATCGCGATGCCAACTCAAACCATTTCCTTTAATTACTAAATTCACTTAACCATCCTTTACTATCGAACCTTAACCATTCCTTAGTTAAAAATGAAGTCAATCAAGTTGGGGTAATACTACCTCTCAGACCTTAACTGAACAACGTTTCTAACCTTGAAATAGACAAAGTTCACCGTTCTAATTCTTTAACAAACTTCCTTACGTAACTCTCTTTCAAATCTTTTCTATTCGATAATTCTTTCCTTCGATAAGGTATATTCGATAACTCTATTCAATTTATTCTATTCACTTAACTCTTTTGATTTAACTTTAACTCTATTCACTTAACTCCTATCGAATAAACTATATTCGATAACTCTTTTAATTCTATTTGAATAAACTATATATTCGATTAACTCCTTTTACTCAATTCGAATAAACTATATATTCGATTAACTCCTTTATTCTATTCGAATATACTATATATTCGATTAACTCCTTTTACTCTATTTGAATAAACTATATTCGATTAACTCCTTTTACTTTCTATTCGAATAAACTATATTCGATTAACTCATTTGCTTTAACTCTAATCGATTAAACTAGCATCGATTAACTCCTTTCGATTAAACTAACATCGATTAACTCCTTTCGATTAAACTAACATCGATTAACTCCTTTTAACTCGATTATACTATTCATTTATAAAGATTTACTTTTAGTAACGGTTCTTCACTTTACAAATTATTTCCCTCTTTTTAAATTCTATTCGTAAATGGTTTTACAAATATCCCCTATTCAATCTCATTTGTAAATGGTTTTACAAACATTTCTCTTTCTGATTGATTTGTAAATGGTTTACAAACCTATCTCGTTCTAATCTATTTGCTAATGGTTTTACACTATTTCCTTTTCAATCCTATTTGTAAATGGTTTACAAATATTTCCTTGTATATCTTTATTTATTCTACTCTAGTTATTTCCTTTTTTCTATTCTATTTGTTTTATCAACATTTTTCCCTTTTATAAAACTCTATTCGTTTTATAAACATTTCCTCTTTTATTTACTTTCGAAATATTTCCTTTTATAAAATCTATTGATTTTATAAAATCCCTTTTTTTCAATATACATTGAAATAATTCTTTTTACATCCCAGGGTCTTTTATGATATTTAAAGTATCGAATAACAAGGATCAGTATCATTCCAATATACATAATCCATAACAGATTATATAACACACCATATATCACAATATATGAAAAACAGTAAAATAAATGTTGAGGAATCCAGTCGGATTCCTCCAACCTGTCTCCCTGCATCACAGATGTTAAACAATATAGATAACATCACTTTCAGTTCCATATAATATATTCTGTTAAACAAAATCAATATAGAAATTCAACTAACTGACTAGCCGTTCAATCAAACAGTCAACACACAGTCAATCAACCAACATTTAACAATTCTAAAAATACAACATGAAATTATAAACTATTCAGAGTTAGTGAGATTTACTCACATTTGCAGTTCAACGTTAAAGAACGATAAACTGTTGTTTGATTTGAATCAAACAGTTTATTTCGCAACAACTTCATACGAGCCCCAATCCACTTCCAGTCAGTGTCATTGTGTTGCTCCCGTCTATACGATCCTAACGTGACTTACGGTTCGTCAATATGATATCGTATGAGTACGATATACCATTTATAAGTTAGTATATGATTTTAAATTAAAATAAACTTAGCCTTATATATATTGGGCCTCACCCTTTTCCTGAAATCAGCCCATTACCCAACCAGCCCACTATATTCTCTCCTCCCCCTTCTACAGCAAGAATCCACGCTTCCTCCTTTTTACCCAGCCATTACCGCTCAATCGTTCTCCCCATTCTCCCTCTCCGGACCACCATTCAACGAACGACCTCCACCAGCGATCATCTCTCACCAACCCCTTCTACTTCGTGTACCCGTCATCTAACCCGCACTTCTGGACTCAACAGCGTCGAGCTGCGTCTTCCACCGTATGCAGTTTCCAGGTGCGACATTTTTTTGTGCGAACTCCAACCTTACTTCTCCTACAAGCTCGAATTACTCGCCTAAACCCAAAACCGATTATGGATTCAAGCATCAACCCCCCTCAAATCCTCAAACATTGAACCCTAACCCACAAAGACTGTCGCTGTTCACCTTCGATGCCCAGTCAGTGAACGTGCACCCTCCCATTTGTACACCAGATCGAAGCTAATTCCTATATGAATCCAAAGAAACCAACTTTCAATTTATTCGATTTTATTTGTATTTGTTATTGAATTATGAAGTGAGAAATTTGCTGTGAAGAAGAAAATATTGACGGCGGGTATGATTTGAGGAAGTGAATTAGGTTAAAAGTGTTAAGGGGGTTTATATAGGGAATTTAGATATTTTTAGATATTTTATTTTTAAATCATTTTATATCCGTTTCTGCACTCTAAAAATTCCTACGAACACACACGATATCTAAAAATCATGAAAGTGTGCTTGTAGCTAGATTTTGACATCACGGACCCAACGAAACTAGTTTCGTCGAATTCCGACTTCGTATGCTCACACAGCGTATTTTTAACTGTCGAAATACTGACTGTTTCTCACTCTAAAAATCCGTACGACTACGCAGTGACTCTAAAAATCACGAAAACTGACGTCTAGCAACTATTTGACATTGCGGATCTAACAAAATTAGTTTCGTCGAATTCTGACTTCGTTTGCAAAAGTGGCTATTTTTAAAGCCCTAAATAGCCTATTTAAATATATAAATATAATTAAATTTAATATAAATAAATTTATATTATCGTATATATTCACAGTGGAATACCATCTAGCTCTAGAATATTCCTATATGAATTTCTAACTCGATATTCACTTCTGGGTCAACCTGATATTCGATTTATATTGAAATTCCGTTTTAAAATATAAATAATTCCTTTATAAATTATAAAGGAATTCCACAGCGACTTTTCTGAAATTTGATTTGGACGTGAATCAAAATCTAAACGACGAAATCCCGATTTTTCTCTTCCACTAGAAAGATATATTCCACCAGCTCCTAACGTTTCTTGTTTCATAGAAATCCGGCTTAAAACGAATCCTGTAAATTCAGTTGAAGTTTGAATCACCAATTTACGAACTACAGCACCATTTCGAGCTCGATTTTAATTATAATATAATTATACGTTCAAACTATCGTTCAAATAATATATTCATTATCCTAATTCAATTCTAAACTGAATTAAATATCACAGATGATCCGGTTCACACCATATCGCCATTTCAGCCAATTCTATTTAATTTATTATTTTATAAATATAAACGATTCTGGCGCTGTTTTTCTTCAGATTTGAATTAAACATTCCGAAACCGCAACCGTTGAGTTCGCCTTGGAAATATCTTTCGAACGGCTCCAACTTTGTAAAAATCCAACGGTTGGATTGTTTGGAATGTTTAATTCAAATCTGAAGAAAAACAGCGCCAAAATCGATAATTAAATATTCATCATTATTTAATTCAACGACCATTAAATTCACTATATCACTATTAATATAATTAAATAAATTAATCATAATACCTCTGCCAATGCGGGTCATTACAATCTTCCCCACTTAAAATAATTTCGTCCTCGAAATTGCTAAAAGGTAGAGAACGACCCTATCGACTGGTTAGAACATATATGTTCACTTCTCAACTTCAGTTTCAACTGAACCAATTTAATTTCAATTAAATATTAATTAATTCTTATCAACGAAAATTTTCAAAAATCTTGAAAATTTTCTAACACCATACTTTTCGAACAATTTCGCCAGCACCTCCTTCGTACTGGTCAATCGGTCAAACTCCAACTCGCCTCTCTGGGCCATCTCCAACCCAGAAGAAAACCAAACAGCCAAGCGGCTTGCCAATTCGGCTTATAAATCTTATATCCAATAGAAATTTAAACTTGTACATTTTTGTCGGTATATCATTATATCCTTTCCACCAGTTATCAATTCAGCGGATACAAGGGTCATCCCAATTAAATTCCAGTCTGCTTTTATCCACAACACAACCATTCGCTTATATCCGAGCCAAATATCATTTCAACTCGAGTTTCTTCTCGATTCCCAACTCTTAACTTGATTATCACATTACACTTCAAATTTGAATCTCGCAATCCAATTTGTCTCGATATTATTCTAATTCAAACTCAGTTACCACTTTACTGGCTTTACTTTCAATTCAATTTTGCTTTCACAAATTTCTGTTAAATTTGTTTTTAATTGAAACAGTCTTTTTCCCTAGGAGTTTTTAAACAGTTTACTCTTTTCAAAAATCAAATTTTCCTTTTTGACATGTCACTGAGCCCTTAATTAATATTCCATTAGTTAAATCACTTCTCTATTTCTTTATCAATATTTGTTAACCAAATATTTTCAATAACCATATTGGCCTTTTATGTTATTTGGAAAACATTTCCGAATATCGCCTTCCTTTATTTTCTAATTTTTAGAAAATATATGCTATTTATAATTGGAAAATATTCCAATTACTTATCTCTTTTCCGATCTCGTTTATTTCTATACTTAGGAAATATTCTTTATTATATTTCCAAGCTTACACTTATTTGGGTTAAAACGGATGTTGTGTAAAACATCGTTACGACAGCCCAAATACTATATTCAACTAACTCTTATTCAACATTGATCTTCGAGCCTGAAATCTTACTTTTAGTTTGTTAATAATGTAATCAATCAAGTTGGGGTATAACTACCTCTCAGACCTTGACTGAATAACATTTATAACGTCAAAACAGATATGACTACTTACTCGAATAATCAATACCATACAACTACTTATTCACTTTTAAACACGTATACGCTTCCTCTTTCTATTCTTACTAGATTTTATTCTTAGTCTTCCTTCTTGATTTTACTATTCTATTTCTAAGTTCGTTTCCTTATCGACTTCTATATATATATATCGATACGTTGATTTCTAACTATCAAATTATCTTAAAAATATTCTAACTCCTTAAATTCCCGGAAAAATTCGCCATAACCTCCTTTGTACCAAGAGCATCGAGATATTTCAAATAGCCTCCCATGAACCTCACCAATCCAAAAGAAAAAGAAAAAGCCAAGCGGCTAGCCGATACGGCGCATAAAATCTCATATATGAATTAAATACATACCTTTTCGTTGAGCATTTTATTTATATACCTTCATACCTTATCCATACCTATCTCATGTATATTTATACCTGCCCAATCTATTTTAACTATACCTGATCGTTTTAACTCAATTCGTTAATTAATTTGTTAATTTACTCTTTAGTCTATTTCACTTTTATATTTGAACATAACATGTTCAAGTATATTTTAACTTGCTTATTAACTAATTTGAATCCAAATTTCAAATTTAAGTTCTATATTCGATTTCGAATATCCATTTACAAATCTAATTCACCTTCCAAAGTTCAATTTCAAATTCAACACTCGATTAACTAATTCCTCTTTGAAATTCATTTCAAAATATAATTCACACTGCTTGTAAAGCAATTTAAAATCTCCCAGGATCTTAAATTTTCCTTATTTTTAATCCAAATCCATTTACAAACACTTATCCAATTTTCCAGAATTTTAATTCAATTTCTGGCTTAGATTTCAGATTTAACTCATCTGATTTCACGTATTTCACTTATATGAATTCTGATTGGTTATTTACATAACCATTTTCACTTTATAATCTTACTCGATTATAATAACAACCAATGTATCCAATATATTATAATCATGATATATATATATATATATCTTCTCTATATAAAGATATACCTTGGGTAAACTTATTTTAATTTACCATCTTTTCAAAACATATCGTGTCGACCTATCGTATTCGAGTGTTTAATAACTCCTACTGATACAGTGGATCAAACTGATCGACCAGAACCCATAAACAGCTCAACCAATAAATCACCACAATATAAAACAATTTTTATATCAACAACAAATACGCTCACTCGTATATATACACTCAACTCAATCTTGGGTATTACTAACCCTATCTCTACTGAGTCACGCCATAAAGCCAAGATAATTCATTTAACCTTAAGCTCTGATACCAAATGTAATGACCCGGGATTTTGTTTCAAGTAGGCTTTGCAACCATCCTCTTCACATCCACCCAAAGCAGCAAGGTAATACCCCACGGTGGCTGACATTGGTACCCCAACACCACGTTTTACGGCCAGCCTTTCGATTTCACAACCAACCCTCATTTTCGGGACATGTAGGGGTAAGAGTCTCCCGTTCGCCACCTAACAAAAAGAGAGAACCCCCAATCATGCGACACATGCCCCAAGCACGCAACATGGACTGGTATGAGTAAAACAGTTTGAACAAGTAAACGATATCTCATAAGACCACGCCGTATAACGGAACGGGTTTTCCCTTATGAGAATCCAAAATATCTTTATATCAAAAACCTTTTGATATTATAATAATGTCTATCAACTACAATATAATAACCATCTAGCAGAAACGCTTTCATCTCACGTTCTACATATATAGTATACAATTAAAACCGCAAGCACATATTGGGTAATGGATTTCCAACTATGATAAGGTATGGAACCACCTTTCGCTAGTGTACCTCTAGAGAGGAATACACTGGGTTCAACAAGAATATCTTGCAACCCGGCCACACATGACCGACCACTCATTTCGCTTGAGTGTATCGAATGTATATCACCAACGGTTGGGAACAGCAACCGTTCCCCGAATGGGACAGCATCAACAATAGATTTTTAGAAATAAATGAAACTCTAGATTAGGTGATTATACACCCTACTTCGGTGCGACCGACTTAGCCATGCTGCCTGCCCGATTTCTGTCATTTACCGGATGTGAGGCTAGATGCTACGCTTTATCATCACACCAGATTCACTTTGAATGCCACATCGTCAAATCCATCAAATCACCGATTGACATCCTCAACCATACATTATGTGTTAGCTAAAAGAAGTTTCCTTCTCCGCTTCCACTCTTGGTACGGTTGGAGAAATCAATATACGTGATCGTCTGGAAATACTCTGTCAGACATCCGTCCATACAAGTCATCCAGGAACAGGATGAACCGAAGGCACTATTCTGTAAACAGGATTGCCCTTGTTTAACTCCGTCTTCAATTTCCTTTGGCATATATGATTCGCAACGCTTATGCCAATACAGAGTGGTTCTTTGGATAATAATCCAACCGGTCTCTCCATATTAACAACGTTAAAATTGTCAAAACTTCGATAGTCTGTGATTTAACTATCGAAGATAAACAGGTGTGCAAACAACGATATTATTTCCAAATGGAAATTTATATCGATCAAACATCATTCAATATTTATCTCTTTACTTCATTAATTTACTTATCTCCTGTTTCCCTATATTCAATATTTCTTATTTGGAAAATATATGTTATTACCATTGGAAAACATTTCCATTTCTTGTTTTCTTTATTAGAAAACATTTCTGGTTTCTTATTTGGAAAACATTTCCAAAGCTTCTTCATTGGACTTAGACAGATGTTTAAACAAACCATCGCGATGCCAACTCAAACCATTTCCTTTAATTACTAAATTCACTTAACCATCCTTTACAATTGAACCTTAACCATTCCTCAGTTAAAAATGAAGTCAATCAAGTTGGGATAATACTACCTTTCAGACCTTAACTGAACAACGTTTCTAATCTTGTAATAGACAAAGTTCACCCTTCTAATTCTTTAACAAACTTCCTTACGTAACTCTCTTTCAAATCTTTTCTATTCGATAATTCTTTCCATCGATAAGGTATATTCGATAACTCTATTCAATTTATTCTATTCACTTAACTCTTTTGATTTAACTTTAACTCTATTCACTTAACTCCTATCGAATAAACTATATTCGATAACTCTTTTAATTCTATTTGAATAAACTATATATTCGATTAACTCCTTTTTCTCTATTCGAATAAACTATATATTCGATTAACTCCTTTATTCTATTTGAATAAACTATATATTCGATTAACTCCTTTATTCTATTGGAATAAACTATATATTCGATTAACTCCTTTTACTCTATTCGAATAAACTATATTCGATTAACTCCTTTTACTTTCTATTCGAATAAACTATATTCGATTAACTCATTTGCTTTAACTCTAATTGATTAAACTAACATCGATTAACTCCTTTCGATTAAACTAACATCGATTAACTCCTTTCGATTAAACTAACATCGATTAACTCCTTTTAACTCGATTATACTATTCATTTATAAAGATTTACTTTTAGTAACGGTTCTTTACTTTACAAATGATTTCCCTTTTTTTTTAATTCTATTCGTAAATGGTTTTACAAATATCCCATATTCAATCTCATTTGTAAACGGTTTTACAAACATTTCTCTTTCTGATTGATTTGTAAATGGTTTACAAACCTATCTCGTTCTAATCTATTTGCTAATGGTTTTACACTATTTCCTTTTCAATCCTATTTGTAAATGGTTTACAAATATTTCCTTGTATATCTTTATTTATTCTACTCTAGTTATTTCCTTTTTTCTATTCTATTCGTTTTATCAAAAAATTTCCCTTTTATGAAACTCTATTCGTTTTATAAACATTTCCCCTTTTATTTACTTTCGAAATATTTCCTTTTATAAAATCTATTGATTTTATAAAATCCTTTTTTTAATATACATTGAAATAATTCTTTTTACATCCCAGGGTCTTTTATGATATTTAAAGTATCGAATAACAAGGATCAATATCATTCCAACACACATAATCCATAACAGATTATATAACACACCATATATCACAATATATGAAAAACAGTAAAATAAATGTTGAGGAATCCAGTCGGATTCCTCCAACCTGTCTCCCTGCATCACAGATGTTAAACAATATAGATAACATCACTTTCAGTTCCATATAATATATTCTGTTAAACAGAATCAATATAGAAATTCAACTAACTGACTAGCAGTTCAATCAAACAGTCAACACATAGTCAATCAACCAACATTTAACAGTTCTAAAAATACAACATGAAATTATAAACTGTTCAGAGTTAGTAAGATTTAATCACACTTGCAATTCATCGTTAAAGAATGATAAACTGTTGTTTGATTTGAATCAAACAGTTTATTTTGCCACAACTTCATACGAGCCCCAATCCACTTCCAGTCAGTGTCATTGTGTTGCTCCCGTCCATACGATCCTAACGTGACTTACGGTTCGTCAATCAGATATCGTATGAGTACGATATACCATTTATAAATTAGTATATGATTTTAAATTAAAATAAACTTAGCCTTATATATACTGGGCCTCACCCTTTTCCTGAAATCAACCCATTACCCAACCAACCCACTATATTCTCTCCTCCCCCTTCTACAGCAAGAATCCACGCTTCCTCCTTTTTACCCAGCCATTACCGCTCAATCGTTCTCCCCATTCTCCCTCTCCGGACCACCATTAAACGAACGACCTCCACCAGCGATCATCTCTCACCAACCCCTTCTACTTCGTGTACCCGTCATCTAACCCGCACTCCTGGACTCAACAGCGTCGAGCTGCGTCTTCCACCGTATGCAGTTTCTAGGTGCGAACTCCAACCTTACTTCTCCTACAAGCTCGAATTACTCGCCTAAACCCAAAACCGATTATGGATTCAAGCATCAACCCCCCTCAAATCCTCAAACATTGAACCCTAACCCACAAAGACTGTCGCTGTTCACCTTCGATGCCTAGTCAGTGAACGTGCACCCTCCCATTTGTACACCAGATCGAAGCTAATTCCTATATGAATCCAAAGAAACCAACTTTCAATTTATTCGATTTTATTTGTATTTGTTATTGAATTATGAAGTGAGAAATTTGCTGTGAAGAAGAAAATATTGACGGCGGGTATGATTTGAGGAAGTGAATTAGGTTAAAAGTGTTAAGGGGGTTTATATAGGGAATTTAGATATTTTTAGATATTTTATTTTTAAATCATTTTATATCCGTTTCTGCACTCTAAAAATTCCTACGAACACACACGATATCTAAAAATCATGAAAGTGTGCTTGTAGCTAGATTTTGACATCACGGACCCAACGAAACTAGTTTCGTCGAATTCCGACTTCGTATGCTCACACAGCGTATTTTTAACTGTCGAAATACTGACTGTTTCTCACTCTAAAAATCCGTACGACTACGCAGTGACTCTAAAAATCACGAAAACTGACGTCTAGCAACTATTTGACATTGCGGATCTAACAAAATTAGTTTCGTCGAATTCTGACTTCGTTTGCAAAAGTGGCTATTTTTAAAGCCCTAAATAGCCTATTTAAATATATAAATATATTTAAATATAATTAAATTTAATATAAATAAATTTATATTATCGTATATATTCACAGTGGAATACCATCCAGCTCTAGAATATTCCTATATGAATTTCTAACTCGATATTCACTTCTGGGTCAACCCGATATTCGATTTATATTGAAATTCCTTTTTAAAATATAAATAATTCCTTTATAAATTGTAAAGGAATTCCACAGCGACTTTTCTGAAATTTGATTTGGACGTGAATCAAAATCTACATGACGAAATCCCGATTTTTCTCTTCCACTAGAAAGATATACTCCACCAGCTCCTAACGTTTCTTGTTTCACAGAAATCCGGCTTAAAACGAATCCTGTATATTCAGTTGAAGTTTGAATCGCCAATTTACGAACTGCAGCGCCATTTCGAGCTCGATTTTAATTATAATATAATTATACGTTCAAACTGTCGTTCAAATAATATATTCGTTATTCTAATTCAATTCTAAACTGAATTAAATATCACAGATGATCCGGTTCACACCATATCGCCATTTCAGCCAATTCTGATTTATTTCAGAATTAAATATACTATTTAATTTATTATTTTAATTAAATATTCATCATTATTTAATTCCACGACCATTAAATTCACTATATCACTATTAATATAATTAAATAAATTAATCATAATACCTCTGCCAATGCGGGTCATTACACTGTTATCCTTGTTGGTCGTGACACTTTGCCTCCCCGTTGAGGCGACCGTCGAATCACCTTAGTGTCAACGCGTCACAACATTGTAATTGCATAGCTTCTTTTGCAGTCAAGGCCCACCCACCTAGCAGTTCCGCTCAACCTCTGCGAGCACAGCCTAAACATATGCCACCACACAGAGGACTACCAGGAGCACCTTACGTGTTTCAGGAAGCCATGTGCTTCCCCTTCCAGTCCTTCGGAGCTGACAAAATAATCAGATAAATGTGCGCTCCCCTCGTGCCTTATAACACCAGATGATCTACCCCGTTGGGTTATTCATCCTCAAACTTGCGGATTGGTCCAAGCGCCTCACTTTAATATGTTGTTAGACCCTATATCTAAGCATTCTTTTATGCGCTTGCCTTACCTCATCAGGTTTCCATTTAACTTAGTTATTCCCATTCATATTGAATTCTTAATCAAGTTACCAAGTTCTTCTTGCTTATTATTTCAATTATATAACTTAACCCATTTAAGTTCATTAATAAGCTCATAACATGTTATTCTCTAGATTGTGGCCCAAGGTTTGCAACCCACAGTCTCTTTTATATTCTTGCTTGATTTCATCATTATAATAACATGTTCTACTTAATATGTAATGAAGTATATCTCAATCACATGTTTCTGGTTAACATGTAAGTCATTATTTATGATTAAATATAAGTTATTTCATAAGTTTTCCTCATTCTTTCTCGTTTAATCATAAACTCAACTTATACCGTCACTAAAACTTGTCTTTGTTTACTTATTAATTTAGCTCTCCTAACTAAGGCCTATTAATAAGTTTCTCTGCCCAGTTATTATAACCTATGTTATAATATCCTCTTGTCCCTACGAAAAGTCTAAACATGTTAATCTTATCTGCAGGTCTCAGACTTCCAAGTTTACAGATTACTTAATTTAAAACTAAGTACAACTTCTTATATTTCACAAATTATCCCCCTTTTCTCAACTCATTTTAGTTTATCCCCATTTACTGATTACTTAATTTTACAATTAAGTGTCCCTTATCTCATTTCACCAGCTATCCCATTTCCATATTAGTTTATTGTAACCTAAGTTATAATCTTCACTTGTCCCTATAACAAGCCTATCTATTAGACAACATTCTCGTTAATGTTATTTTTTTCATTAATAGGTTATTATCATTCCTCGTTTAAACCATTTACTGTTGTAATCCATTATTCTTCATTTACTGTAATATCTATTCCTTATTTTATTAAGGAAAACACTTCATGCACCTTATCAGTTTGATTTATATAAGGAATCGGTGATTTGTTTTCATAACGTATTCCCACCTAAATTCGTGCTGGCAAGTAATTTCTTTCCTCTTTCTTACTTTAGTCACTGTGGCTTACTTGCAACCACATTCTCAGAAATAGGTCATTTAGGGAAATACATCACTTTTCCTTCGCATCACACTTACTCAGCCCATTACATCCCTTCCTTTCTTATTTTCTGGGCAAGACATTTAATTACCATCATTGCCATTTATTCATATCTTGTTATATATATGTGTGTGTGTATATATATATATGCACTAGACCTCTCACATTAAGCCTACACTTGTGGACATTGGATTTGTTGGGAGAGTCCGAGCAGACTTCTACCACATGTTGACTTAACCTCGTGTCTTAGTATCGTTGCATGTTTTAATTATGCACTTAGACCCCTCACATTAGATTTACCGCTTGTGAATGCTGGATATGTCGGTTGATTCCGGGAAGACTTCTATCACAAGTGCAATCCAGTCTCATGCCTAAGAGCGTTATAGTGTCAAACTACTGTGAATCTAGGCATGTTCATTCTTTAACAGTTATTCCTATTTCATGTAAATTTTTGGGCATATTGTACTTTTCATATGTTTACTGTAATCCAATTTACATGTCATCAAATTATGCTTATATTTTGTCGCATGTCCTCTCTAACATGTGTTTAATTCTATTTTGAGATGTAAATATTTAATCGTGTAATTGTTCAAATCCAACAAGTTAAACATGTCATTTACTCAATAATATACAACAAGTGAATCATGTGATTATAACAACAGTAGTAACTACCCATTTTCTAACAAGTTCGTTTTCAACATGTAATCATTCCAACACTTTAACTGGTTCAACGTATGAATTATTCATATTAACATCTCAACTTTTTATAACATTAATTCTTAATTATTCTGGCAAATTCAATTATACAAAAAGACGAATGGTAAACGATAATATATTATTATCTGAAATGCTGTAGTTAAACCCACTCACCTCGTATGCTTTCCCAATTCTGGATTTGATCCAGCTTTAGCATCCATGGTTTTACCCCTTAATCAGATTCACAACCTAATGACTATTGATTTATTATTTTCATTAAAAGGGAGAGGAAAGAAAGAGGAAGGAATTTGAATAGATCGGATCTAGAAAGTTACCTTACTTCGTTTAGGGATCTAAACACCTATTTACAAGCATATGTTCCTTTCCTCCAGATTTAGATTCAAAATTTTTCCTAACTAATAATTTATATTTTCTTAAGAGATCTTTAAGGGAGGAGAAACAACAGAGCTTCAGCGTAGCCTCAGAAATATGAGGTTTAGGGTTAGATCTAGGGTTTTATTTATAGGTGTTCAACAACGTATTTGGTCAAGAAACGAATCCACATTCACCAAAACGAATTATGCCCGGATCTGTATGGGGATCGACCCCCCCTTTGTGTGTCGATCCCAAAGAGCCTGGGTCGACCTCCAAAATGGGGCGGTTTGGCTATAGGGGCTTCCGTTTGGTGGCTTTGATTTTTTTTGATTTTTTTATTTTTTTATTTGTTTGTATATATAACTCTCTTGCACATATACAAACTTCTATGCTTAATAACTTCTTTATACGATATCTGTTTTACGCAAACCAGGTGTCTATCTTGATCCGAATTTGGAGACGGACGCAATGGCGCAGTCCGTTTTACTTAATTCGAAATATTTAATTAAGTTATTTTTATTTTATTAAAAATACGGGGTGTTACATTTTCCCACTCTTAGGAAATTTCGCCCCCGACATTTGATAGAGGTAAAAATAAATTAACCCTCACATAATATGCATCCATCATGTGTGCATCCAATTTTTGAAAACATTGTGCACTTGTGCAAAGTGAAGTACAACATAATAATGCATGAATGCCTAAGTGGTACCTCCTATGTGTATGCAAAATTTTCAAAAATCCTTTTAAAAACATGATGCTCATATCCTAAATATACTGGCAGTTCTGTATGAATGCAATATTTTGAAAATCAAAATACATTTTCATCCAAATTTTCCCACACTCTTAGTAAGTAAGAACGTAGTTCATCCAATTGTTGCATCCATACTCCTACTAACCAACTTTATTTTTTCGAATTTCAAAAAAATCTAATTTTTCTAAATTCAATTTCTTATGTTACAAAAAGGTGGAAAACGGAAAGTTTCACATCTTCTGTTTTTCTTTTATGTAACCTTTTTCAACTGTACTTTGATTTTATGCAACTATTTATAAAGATTCCCTATTTTCCTATCCTAGCATAGCCCACATAAGAAAATTTCTTTTGTTACTAATTTTCTTTTCATCTTATCTTGGAAATTTTTATCTTTATCCAACTTTTCTTATAACTTATCATGTTTATTGCTTTACCGAATTTGTTGTTTCCTTTTTATTTGCACCTTTTCTCTTTTCTTAACTTATTTAATTATATGATCTAAGTTAAAATTTAAATAAGCCTTCTAGTCCTTCAACTAAAACAGGAGAACAAAACCCCTACACGGCTACTACTAAGGGCCATGAATATCGGGACTATGTCCCCCTCAGATAAAAAAGTCCAAACCATGGGATCCACGACAAGTTTAGGAGTTACCCTAACTATCCAACGAGAACAAAATAATGGAACGATACCATTAGAAATGTAGTACGGAGTTTTACCCCTAACATGGAAATTGGCCATAGAATCTAAATGCTTACTTGCCGTTTACTATGTAGTAGTCACTACTAATTCTAGTTGTGTACCAACAATTGTTTTAAGCAACACCCTAGGCTTTTCAATGTTTACGCATTCCTCGGGAACTTATTATTATTCCAAGATATATAATTCTCGCTATCTGCTTCATAGCTTTAAAACTCTTCCCGTCCTCCCTAGGCACTAATCCTAACCTACTCCATACTTTTAAAACATGGTTGGCCTTTTTTTCATTTAAACTTTCTTCGAAAAATTTAAAAATCCCGAAATCAAAACTTGCTTTTGCCAAACAATTAAAAAACATGTCATTTTAAAAAAAATGTAAATCATTTTTTTTCAAATCACAAAAACTGGAGTAGATGAGGACAACTATTTTCCCAATCGGGCTTATGACTAGTTCTTACCTATAAGGTTAGTTTAGTCTCTTACTACAAGGTGCAAACATCCACTCTATTCTTAATTTTTACACTTATTTTGTCTACCCAACAAAATTCTCTTTTAAACAATTTATCAAAAATGATTGTCAAAATAATAGAGACTTCAAAACTTTCTTTATTAAATTTTTTTGTATGAAATATAATAAGAAAACTAGCAAGCTGTATATATGCTCTATATTATGCACCTTTTACTGAGAATTTTTTTTAGACAAAGTTTTCTAAAGAAATCACCATGTGTAAAATATATCCAGTTTTACTTCAAAACCCAATATGTACTTCTTTACACACTTTAAAGCTATAACTTTTAAGATTAAAACTTGAAAAAACCATAAAGCCATTTTCCCAAAACTTTTTTTCAAGTTCTTAGAAGTTATCAATGGGGTTAGACTCAAAGCAGGTTTCCAATTTTTCTAGGCTTTCCTAGACACTCCCCAAGGTCAATTCTCTCAATTATATATATTTCTAATCCATTTTCTCTTTTTAACCTTTTCCAATTCTACAAGGTTTTCAAGCCCACTAACCCAAAATACTAATCATATGGGATTCACTTTCCTTCCATACAAAGTACATTGTACACTCCCCACCCAAATTACCTATGGGTCTCGGATTTCCATATTCATTCCTTTAGTGTACAAAACTAACATCCCATTCCTTACCATATTATACTCTTTCTTTTTAGTGGGTTCCTCTATGGATCTAGGTATACATATAATACATTTATATTTTTAAAAATACAATTACGTTCACTCACTATTTATATAGGAATCCTAAACCTAAGCTCTGATACCAGATGTAACAACCCGAATCTCGTAAAACATATTTTTTTTCTTCAAAATTCCAATCTATCGATACTCGGATTGGTTTTCTCTGGTATCCTGCAGAAAAATAAAGACATAAAATATGTTAGAGCTCAGAAAATATATCATAGCGGAATGGATAAAATATAATATACTCAAAGTATATCCTTACCGTATTAATAATACTACCTAACAAGTAATCAAAGCTATCATGTCTCTGTCACAAGCCTAACATGCAAATATGTTATGAGGAGGGGGTCAGAACACAAGTTCTGGTGACAGGATTTAAATTATACACTTTGGATAATCCTGCATATACCATTCAATTATATTTTTTTATTTATTAGGTTACCCAGGTCAACAACACTCAAGGCTTACATACATGTCATAACCATTTACTTCCTAGTGGATTAACCTAATATAGCATATAAGTTGCTACCCCTCAATACTGAGGTACACCCCATGGTACCCCACTCGCATGGTCTCCACTGTAATCCCGCGGAAATGAATGCAGTCCCTCATCTTATGCCGGGGTGACCTACGGATCTCTACATAACAATGTTACATTCCGCATATATCAGTCATTACTACGCTACGTAAGCGTACAGACTGCCATCGTCGATCGAATCAGATTTCATACCGGAGTAATGCCCTAAAGTCTACGATACATACCCAGAGCCAACATGTATGTATCTAGACTGTACCACATACGTATCGTCAATTGTAGCTCGATGCCTTAACCGCATGTCCTCTAATGTGCACCGAGTTCCGTGGCAGGGTGATACAAGAAACACGGAACTCGGTCGGGAGCTTTTCCGTATCTGTACAAGCTCGTCTTTAAGAGCCTCTATATACATATAATCCTAGGGTATGTTTTCATGGTGGCTATGGCCCCACCTCGATCCCTCCCTCAACTAGTAAAGACTACAAGAGCTAAATGACTGCCCCTAAAAAAACAATGTAAACATCCATTTGGCATCATCCCTCAACCACCGTACCCCAATAGTGAAAGGTGAATGGTCTATTGGTTTTAGATCTAGTCTTTCCGCATCCCACTGGCTACCGATGACGGGTATCCGACGATCTACTATACTTGTTGGTTGTGACCCTTCGCCTCCCTGTTGAAGCAAACACCGAATCACCCTGGTGTCACCCCACATCACAAAATTCTAACTGCATAGCTACTTTTGCAATCAAGGCCCACCCACCTAGTAGTTACGCGCAGAACCAACCACTGCGAGCACTGCCTAAACATCTGCCACCATGCAGAGGACTACTAGGAGCGCCTTATGTATCTCAAGAAGCCGCGTGCTTCCCCTTCCAGTCCTTAGGAGCCGACAGAATAATCAGATAAATGTGCGCCCCCCTCATGCCTTACAACATCATGATGATCTACCTAGTAGGTTATTTACCCTCAAACGTGCAGACGGCTCCAGATGCCACACTTTAATATGTTGTTCGACCATATGTCTGAACATTCATTTATGCGCTTGCCTTACCTAATCAGGTTTCCATTTAACTTGGTAATTCTCATTCGTATTGAATTCTTAATCAAGTTACCATGTTCAACATGCTTATTAATTTCAGTTATATAACTTAACCCATTTAAGTTCGTTAATAAGCGCATAACAGGTTATTCTATAGATTATGGCCCAAGGTCCATAATCCTCAGTCTCTTTTATGTTCTTTCTTGATTTCATCATTACAATAACATGTTCTACTTAGTATGTAATTAAGTATATCACAATTCACATGTGTACTGGTTAGCATGTCAGTCATTATTTATTAATGAATATAACTTATTTCATAAGTTTTCCTCATTCTTTCTCGTTTAATCATAAATTCAATTTATACTGTCACTACAACTTATCGTTGTTTACTTATTAACTTAGCTCTCTTAACTAAGGCCCATTAATAAGTTTCTCTACCTATTTATTATAACCTACGTTATAATTTCATCTTGTCCCTAGAAAAGTCTAAACATGTTATTACTATCAACGGGTCTCAGACATCCAAGTTTAAAGATTACTTAATTTAAAATTAAGTACAACTTTTTATATTTCACAAATTTCCCTCTTTTCTCAACTCGTTTTAGTTTATCACCATTTACTGATTACTTAATTTTACAATTAATTGTCTCTTGTCTCATTTCACCAGTTATCCCATTTCCATATTAGTTTATTATAACCTAAGTTATGATCTTCACTTGTCCTTAGGACAAGTCTACCTATTACATAGCATTTTCATTAATGTTATTTTTTTATAATTGGTTATTATCATTCCTCGTTTAAACTGTTTACTGTTGTTATCCATTATTCTTCATTCACTGTAGTATCTATTCCCTATTTTATTAAGGAAAATACTTCATGCATCTTATCAGTTTGATTTATAGAAGGAATCAGTGATTTATTTTCATAACGTATTCCTATCTAAATTCGTGGTGGCAAGTAATTTTTTTCCTCTTTCTTACTTTAGTCACTGTAGCTTACTTGCAACCACATTCTCAGAAATAAGTCATTTAGGGAAATACATCATTTTTCCTTCGCATCACACTAGCTCAACCCATTACATCCCTTCCTTTCTTATTTTCTGAGTTAGAAATTTAATTACCATCATTGCCATTTATTCACATCTTGTTATATATATATATATATTTATATATATGCACTAGACCACTGACATTAGGCCTACACTTATGGACGCTGGATTTGCTTTATGGGTCCGAGCAGACTTCTACCACAAGTTGACTTAACCTCGTGTCTTAGTACCATTGCATGTTTTAATTATGCACTTAGACCCCTCAAATTAGATTTACCCCTTGTGAATGTTGGATATGCCGGGCGGTTCCGGGCAGACTTCTATCGCAAGTGCAATCTAACCTCGTGTCTAAGAGCGTTACAGTGTTAAATTACTGTGAATTTGGGCATGTTCGTTCCTTAACAATTAATCCTATTTCATGTAAATTTTTAGGCATATTGTCCTTTTCATATGTTTACGGTAATCCAATTTACATGTCATCAAATTATGCCTATATTTTGTCGCATGTCCTTTTTAACATGTGTTTAATTCTATTTTGACATGTAAATATTTAATCGGGTAATTGTTCAAATCCAACAAGTTAAACATGTCATTCACTCAATAATATACCACAAGTGAATCGTGTGATTATAACAACAGCAGTAACTACCCATTTTCTAACAAGTTTGTTTTCAAAGTGTAATCATTCCAACACTTTAACCGATTCAACATATGAATTATTTATATTAACATCTCAACTTGTTATAACAGTAATTCTTAATTATTCTGGGAAATTTAGCTATAAAAAACGAGGAATGGTAAATGATAACATATTATTATCTAAAATGCTACAGCTTAAACCCACTCAACTCATACGCTTTCCCAATTCTGGATCTGATCCAGTTTTAACATCCATGGTTTTCCCCTTAATCTGATTCACAACTTAACGACCACAGAATTATTATTTTCATTAAAAGAGAAAGGAAAGAAAGAGAAAGGAATTTGAATAGATCGGATCTAGAAAGTTACCTTACTTCGTTTAGAGATCTGAACACCTCTTTACAAGCATATGTTCCTTTCCTCCAGATTTGGATTCAGAATTTTTCCTAGCTAATAATTTATATTTTCTGAAGAGATCTTTAAGGGAGTAGAAACAACAGAGCTTCAGCATAGCCTCATAAATATGAGATTTAGGGTTAGCTCTAAGGTCTTATTTATAGGTGATCAACAATGTATTTGGTCAAGAAACGAATCGAAATTCACAAAACCTAATTCTGCCCAGATCTGTATGGGGGTCGACCCCCATTTGGGTGTCAACCTCGGGGTCGACCCCAAAGAGCATGGGTCGACCACCCGAAATAGGGGGGTTCGGCTATAGGGGCTTCCGTTTGCTAGTTTTGAAATTTTTTTATTTCTTTATTTTTTCACCTTTTTGTCTATATATAACTCTTTTGCGCGTATACAACTTCTAGGCTTAATAACTTCTTTATACGATGTCCGTTTTACGCAAACCAGTTGTCTATCTTGACCAGAATTTCGAGACGGGCGCAATGGCGCAGTCCGTTTTACTCAATTATGGATATTTAATTAAGTTATTCTTATTTTATTATCTTAAAAATATGGGGTGTTACATTCCCGGTCCTTTACCAGACAATCCCAGCCTGGGATGAATCCGAAAGCTTATAATTCACTAACAGAAGAATCCCGAGGTGATTACATCAAAAAAATTTGAATTAGAATAGCCAGATATATGCTTTCAGGAGAGGGACTGTCATCAAAACAACTCCAGATAAAATGGTCACCTCCTTTCCTTATTCAGGGAAATCTCTTAAATCATTTATGTACACACATTTATTATTTTCATTTTATATCAACAACTATTTATATGGTAGACAATGTCAATACACAAGTTCATTCACCAAAGTTACATTCTCAATAACCCAAATATGGGTATAATTACATGTCACTATTACAAAATGTCACTAAATATCTAGGTCCTCTCCTTCCTCAAACAAAGGGGCGATAATGGTGTGATGGAGTGCGATACCTAATACCTTATTAAGCTTTCACACTATTCTACTCGTTCCAACAAGATGATCCGAAGGTTTAATCTAAGGTTTCAAGGCTCTGTTATAAGCTACACACATTGCCCTAAGAGACTTGTTTTCTTTCTCTAACTCGAAAACATTTATACACAAGTCTTGCCTTTTTCCTTGTAAATGTCTTATTTGATCAACATACCGGACAACACGGCCATGAGAATCCTTAATTAACTTAGTATCATAGGTCCCCTTTATTTCGGCTACCACTCTTTTACACCACTCAAAAATAACTGATTCCTTTAACCTAGGAGAAGGATTTTTCCAATAAAAGTACTTTTGAAGGGCGGGGTCTTCCGCGTAGTCACAACACCAGGAGTGAAGAACGCGTCATGATAGGAATAATTTTGAAGCAATATACCCACGTCTCGCAATTTGTATTGACATTGTTTAAATCAATTTCCAAGTCAACGATACGTTGGCATAAAGCCCTTAATTCATCATCAAACTTGATAGAGGGTTTAGTCTTTATGTATGTCTTCAATTCGAGAATAGTTTTATGTATTTCTTCTAGCTAGACTTTTAAAGCATTCATTCTCTCGTTCAAATGTTTAATGGATAAACTCTGGAGTATGCTCTTCCTTTCTTGAGATATAGAAGAAACCTCTTTCGCTAGTAATGCTTCGCTCCAGGATGGGAAGGTCTCATAACGAACTACCTACTCACAAGAACAAATAAAAATAGCTATGGTTATATTTTTCTTTTTGATTTACAAAAATGATGCTCTATTCTTACATAAATGCTTTGTGCCAGTTAAATCTGAAACCAATCTGCTGTGACATACAGATAAAAAAGTGTTACAAAGGATCACATTCACTTGATTAATACATCTATTGTTTACATAACATCTCGACATGTTTAACCCTTAAACTCTTTAGAATTTCTTCACGGTCTTCACTTAGAAAGTTAAAAGAGACCTGAAGGAATGCAATATAAACACTTCTAAGCTTCTCAAAAAAACATTTTTCCTGATATCATGAATTGATGTTGTTAAAAACTCCCTTCTTAGTCTACAAGTCACACGTAATGTATCTTCGTAGTAAACAAAGTTCTGTCATAATGCAAATAAGAGTATTAGCAGACACATGTAGTAAATGGGACTTTGTAAAAGTTTTACATAGATTGTAGGATTAAGTTTACAAGTATTCTTCTTGTTTTACATAAGAATGATTTAATTCCTTCTGTTTGCCATCTAATTTTGTTTAAGGCAGGAAACAACTTTTCTTTTTTCTACTAAATATAAGAGCAGAAAATTAGCCGTGGTTAAATACTTGGAAAAAGAAACAACGTCGCCAGAACAAGAAATATACCCGAGAAAAAGGTGCTTCAAGTCCCACGGCTTTCTCCCCTCCCGAAAGGCCAGGAGGGCCACCTTCTTTAAACAAAGGAGATTCAAGATCAAAGGCAACACAGGAAGCTCCTACCCTCGGATTATGCCTAACATAGTCATAGGGCGCTTTAGCTCCCAAAAGATGATCGTTTCTGTTCCTATCATGTTTTTCCTGGCGGCCCCTACTTCTGAAGCCATCGCCGTCATTATCCCCATCGTTATCAACAAAGGTAGAAGCCTCTTCTCCTACTCAGAATCATAAAAAGGCTATCAATATATCTCGACTTTAGATTCACCCTTTTATGGATTCCTAACGCCTCGTTTGCCCAACTTAATCCTTTCCATAACTCGATCCCTGATGAAAGGAGGAACTTTCGTGATTCGGATCTCGGGAAGACCCTGAAGGTTATCGGAGAGGAGGTGAAATAAAGCATCTTTATAACATTTAGTATTAATCTACGAAAGATGAACTTGCAAAAAATCGGAAATCCTTCCTTCAACTGCATAAATTATCTGCATAGCGTGGGAAAGCTTCTCATCCTTCTCTAAAGACGCCTCAGCATGTTCAAGGGAAGCTTTCAACCTCTCACATTCATCAATTAAAGCTTCATTTGCCTCTCGAAGCCTAAAAATTTTGGAGGTGGGGGAAGAAGGGATTGATTTAAACAAGAGCCATCTTTTGGAATCCTAGACAGACAAAAGCATTCAGTACACAACCACAACAGATTAAAAGTCAAGATTAAAAAGAATAAAAGAAAATTTTGTACCTGAAGCTGTCGGATGATCAAGTGTTGGTAGAAATCCTCCATAGCTGAAGAAGAAGGTAACGAAATATCAGAAGATTCTGGACAAGAAAGAGCATGCTTCACAAAATCAACTAAATCTATTGAAGGATTAGGGGGCCTCAAAGGCTTTATGGACTGGGAAGTTGGAATTTGCGACATAACATGTGCACCCGCTCCTGATGAACTTGGAAGGGATGACGACATGATACAACCCCCGCTTTCCCCACTGGAAGTATCCTCGGAAATTGCAGAAGTAGAAAAATCAAGTTTTAGCTTCTTAGTTGGCGGCTTGATAGGAATACGAAGCTTGAATATTAAAGAGACTTCAATAATGAAATTATCGAATTAGCAAAGCATACTGGGAGACAAGGGGGTAGAGGAAAACGTCTGAGCCTAACAATAAATGCTTAGAGCCTGGAAAACAAATAGATGGACGCCTCAAAACCTTTTGTCCATCAAGAAGAAGATCATATTGACGCAATTTGTCCTTGGTTAACAGAACATATCGATCCTACGACTCTTCGAGTAGCTTCAAAATGAGCTTAAACAAATGAGACTCACTTTCGGTTATGGGATCTCTCTTAGAAGAAGGATCCAAAGAAAAACGACTGAAGTTAAGTCATAGACGAGAAAAGAAGTCGCTCACAAAGGGTTAGAGGATTCACCATAATCAGAAAATTTGCCTGAAATACCAATAGGGCATCTGATGAAGAAGAACTGGTCTTCACAAGATATAGCCTTACCCACACTGTGACACCCCACATCCGTTAATGTCACTCGTTAAGAGAATGCATTAAGTTTTGTGAAGTGTTATAGGTAAACCGAAACAGAAACATTACAAGACAGATATAAAATAACAGCGGAATAAAAATAAATTTATTAATCATAAAGAATCGTGGTTTAAAACATCATATGTATGGAAATACATAAACCCAGTACATCATCAAAATTTGTCCTGTACTTAAAACATCAGAGTACAAAATAAAAGAAGCATAAACCCCAAATAAAGCCTGTAACACCCCGAATTTTAGTTAATACTAATATTCACTAATTACAGAATAAATAATCTCAGATGTGGGAATTGGGGGAAACGGGCTGCGTCATTGCGTTCGTCTCGGAAAAATACGCGAAATAGAGTCCGAGTTTTCGAGAATCGGAGTCCGTATGACCCGATTAAGGCCCAATGAAGTTTTCTGAAAATTCAAAGTTCAAAACAGATTTAAAAATTCAGGTTCAAATTTCAAAAACATGCAGAAATGGGGCCAGGCGGGAAAACTCCCGCCCAGCCTGGTCGACATGGCTGTCGACAGGGCTGTCGACTTGCCTGTCGACATGCCTGTCGACTTGGCTGTCGACAGGGCTGTCGACTTGCCCTGTCGGCTGATGCTGGCCTGGTGCACCTAGTTGAGTTTGGGTTAGGCTTTGGGGCTGGTTTCTGGAAACTTCCTAAAATCTGACGGACCTAATCTAACCTAGGGTTAATCCTATGGTCTAAAACACACCCTAATCCTATAAATACACCCTAATGCAAGCCTAATCCCTACTAAAAATAGAAATGATGCCATCATGCCGCCAAAATCAAACCTGAGAGGAGCCTCCACTAGTTTATGAAGAAAGTTGCAAGCTAATCAACCTCTAATCATCATCTTCCTCTTGTATAGCAACTAGTTCTACTACATAAGTTTGCTAATCTTGGTTTTGGTGAGTTCCTATAGCTTTAATAATCAATTGTTAAATTGATTATGGTAGGATGTGATAAGACATGGCTATGTTTGTGGATAAATGTGTTTATGCAAGTTTGTATGATATGTGATTTGCAAGTTTTATGCTATATGCAAGATTAATGCCATGTTTTATGATGCAAAACACTATGTTGAACATTTATGCATATGTAACATGTTATGCAAACTATATGTGAGAGTATATGCAAGTTATATGTAACATGATATGCAAGTTATGCATGTGGTTTTATGCATGCTAAGTGTTTGGTTTTATGCATGCTAAGTATTTGATTTTATGCATGCTAAGTATTTGATTTTATGCATGCTAAGTGTTTGGTTTTATGCATGCTAAGTATTTGATGTTATGTAAGTTATGTATTTGGTGTTATGCATGCTAAGTATTTGATTTTATGCATGCTAAGTATTTGATTGTATGCATGCTAAGTATTTGGTTTTATGCATGCTAAGTGTTTGGTTTTATGCAAGTTTGTCTCTTTTTATGATATGCATAATATATGCAAGTTTGTCTCTAAGTATGGCATGTTATGCAAGTTCATATGCAAGTTATGATACATATTCATATGCAAGTTATGATGCAAGTTCATATGCAAGTTATGATGCAAGTTTATATGCAAGTTATGATATAAGTTCATATGCAAGTTATGATGCAAGTTCATATGCAAGTTATGATACATATTCATATGCAAGTTATGATGCAAGTTCATATGCAAGTTATGATACATATTCATATGCAAGTTATGATGCAAGTTCATATGCAAGTTATGATGCAAGTTTATATGCAAGTTATGATATAAGTTCATATGCAAGTTATGATGCAAGTTATGATACATATTCATATGCAAGTTATGATGCAAGTTCATATGCAAGTTATGATACATATTCATATGCAAGTTATGATGCAAGTTCATATGCAAGTTATGATGCAAGTTCATATGCAAGTTATGATGCAAGTTCATATGCAAGTTTATGTGCAAGTACATATGCAAGTTGTCTCTTTTATGATATGCATAATGCAAGTTTGGGTTAATTACTAGTTGGGTTTAATGTATGTTCATATATGCAAGTTGACACCTTTTGAACCCATGATAAAGTTACATGCTATGTTGGCTAAACCCATGACATTTGTGATGAATCTTCCCTTTTATTATGTCACGTTACGAGAACGAATTACGTGGGGAACGATGGGGTTAATATGCATGTTAATAAAATGATGTGGAATGGGTATGCTTAAGAGTAACATAAATTAAATGGACATAATTGGGAATTTACCTATTGAGTTAGGTCTACCCATATTATGGAGTTGGGAATTTACCTATTGAGTTAGGTCTACCCATACTACGGAGTTGGGAATTTACCTATTGAGTTAGGTCTACCCATATTCTGGAAAACATGATTAATTAATTAGGGATAATTAATATAAATTAGGAGGGTGATTAATTAGGTGTAATTAATCGACTAAGACACGAGGTTGGACTCAGTTGTAGCGTAAAACTGCCCGGACCCAACCGGCTTAGCCAGTTGCTACAAATATTAGCCCAATGTGAGAGGTCTTAGGCACAAATTAAATATGTGATTAAAGTAAAGACACGAGGTTAGACCCTTTTTATGACGTAAGGCTGCCCGGACCCAACCGGCATATCCAGCAGTCATAAAAGACGGTCTAATGTGAGAGGTCTTTATGAGGTCATGATCTTAATTAATTAATTAAGAAACACTTAACCATATTAGCATGTAGAGGGACATGAGGGGTTAAGTGGGTGCCTTGGGTGGCATGAGGAATCTAGTGGGTTGCCTTGGGTGGCAATAGAAAATACGATTAGAATACTTAACCAAAGAGGAACATGTAATTAAACATGGGTAAAGGGTTAAGTAAGTGCTTTGGGTGGCATGTGGAAATCTAGTGGGTGCCTTAAGTGGCAATTGATATATGATTAGATGACTTAACCAAACCTTAACATGTAGGTGGGCATGATTATAACAGGGGTTAAGTGGGATACACTAGATAAAATAACAAGCTTAGGTGGTAGCTTGTGGGGGCCCATTTCAACCAATATCCCAAACGTATCTTAGTGGACTCGACTCTAGTCGAGTGACGGGACACGCATATTGGGCTTGACTATAAGAGGCCAAAATGGGTTAGCGGTGGCAACGCATGACCAACGGGTTTCATATGCGTGTGTGGACCCGGGCTGGTAAATAAGACGTTGTTGCATCGTGTAGATATAAGCCGTGCACTGTTAGTTTTATCAGGTTGCCACGCTGGGGAATGGTACACCCCACGGTGGGGCCAGCACGGGTATCTACGTTAGGGAGCCGATCGAATGGGGAGTAGTGTGTACACCTAGTGGATTGTAGGGCCCCGAGGCGTCTACTTAGTCACCTAGGGGTACGCGAGAACTATTAAGTAAATTTTATAAGTCCATAGGTGGGATCAACCTTTAAGTTAGGAATGACTGGTGTGGTGCAGTGTAGGAATTACCCTTGGGTGGGTAGATCTGGGGTGGTGTAATCCAGTAATTATCTTTGGGTGGATAAATGCGTCTTTTCGGTTATCTTAGTATATCCTGTGTTTAGTTGGCTACTTAGTGTAGTCATTATCCCCAGAGGTACCGTACCTTGTTTATATCATACCCTAATTACTTTAATGATTGTATTGTTAGGGTTATAGGACTCACTCAGACTTATGTCTGACCCCGTTGTTTTTATCTTTTTCCCAACCCTCAGGTTATCAGAGTGGGCCCAGTACGAGTGGGCTTAGATCAGGCTGCTTTATTCTCTTTTGGAGCTTGGACCATAGACGTAGAGCTCAGCTTACCCTTTCTTTTATGGCTATCAGTTCATGTATTGGGATTATGTACTTTTTCAGGATGGATATTTTGTACTTGACTCTTATTATGGTTTTGGTGATGTAACCAAACATGTTTTACTTTCCGCTGCAATGAAATGATGTTTTAAAATTTTCAAGTATTACTTATATCTGTCTTGTTGTAATTTTTCTGTTCTATATTCACTTAAAATACTCCACCGATGTTATGGCATTCCCTTAGCGAGTGACCATAGCGGGTGTGGGGTGTTACACGTGGTATCAGAGCTTAAGGTTACCAGAACAGATAAAAATTTTAGAAAAACTATTTTCTAAGAATATTTTTGAAAGGAGTATTTTCAAAAACATATCTTTTAAGAGAAAAGTTTTTGAAAGAAAAGCATAATCCCCAATAGCCATATCTATATCTTTCGAATTCTCCGTTTTGAATTTCTTCCTCTCTCGTTTTGAGTTTCCCCTCCGCGTATAGATGACCTTTCTAAGATAGATAAGAACGGAAAACCACTTTAAGGGACTTAGACGTTAGTCAGATTAGAAGTTGGTTCAAGAAGGAGGAGGACTGGTAGGTATCTATTGGATAGACGAAGGGAGGAAGGCTCAAATAATTGTTTGGTTAATGAAGGATGAAACCTCATTGGTGGGAGGTTACGAGTGGAGAATGGGAAGAAGAAGGCGAGTAGTTATCCTTTTGGAGGAATGGGACACCGTATTAGGATTGTCCAAAGGGGCATGGGCAAGGTATGGAATCTCCTGGAGGGTAGTTGTATTCCCTCGCGGCTAGTGTACCAAATGGGGATAAACCGTTTAGGTTGGAATTAGGATTTCTTTATTTTACGGTTCGAACTTTATTAGATTCTGACGCATCGAGTTCGTTTATCTCATCATTGTTAGTTGAGTCACTGCACTTAGACACCAGTTTGGTAGATGATCCCTTAGTTGTTTCAAACCCAATTGGGGCTCCATGAAGTGTTTGGGTTTGAAAGTTTCTATACTTAGCGTTGAGTTTAGATGTGATGCTTTTTGGGCTTCACGAGTTATGGGTTAGTTTGGGCATGGACTGGTTATCCAGTAGGGGTGCCGTTCTTGATTTTGAAGGGAGAGTTGTTAGACTTATGACCCGCTGGGGTAACACTCTCGAGATCTCTTGTAATCCCATGGAATCTGTTATGCTAAGTTAACTAGAATCGCTTGACACGTCGGTCGAGAGTTTGCGATCTGTTAGAATGGTCCGGGAATACTCGGATGTGTTTGAGGAGGTGAAGGGCTTACCTCCGGAGCGGGAGATTGACTTCCGAATATATCTGGTAGACAATGCCAAACCTGTATCTTTACCAGTGCGCCACATGGCTCCTCGCGAGAGGAGGGAACTCCATAAGCAAGTAGGCGATTTGCTTGAGAAGGGGTCCATAAGACAAAGTATATCGGAGTGTGGTGCTCCAGTAGTTTTTGCTACAAAGGCGGATGGGTCCCTCAGACTTTGTGTAGGCTAAAGAGAACTAAATAAACTCATAGAGAAGAATAGACACCCATTGCCGAGGATTGATGATCTCTTTGATCAGTTGGTTGGCGCCTCAGTATTTTCGCAGTTGGACTCTGCCAAGGGGTTTCGTCAGTTGAGAGTGGCTGAGGATAGTATAGAGAAGATTGCCTTTAGGACTCTGGATGGTTTTATGAGTGGCTGGTGATGCCATTTGGTTAGACGAACGCCTCCGCATACTTTGTTGATTTGATGAGAAGGGTGTTCAGGGAGTACCTAAATAAGTTCGTGATGATCTTGGTGGATGACATCTTGGTCTTTTCTAGGAGCGAAATAAGTTTTCGTATGTGCTCAATAGGTTGAGCAAAGCCCGTTATGGGATAAACGGTGGTTTTGGAGCGAGACTGGCAAGGACATCCAGAGTTGGACAAGGACTTAATTAGTTAGCCGTTTTTACTAGTATCATCTCACGTAGGTCGTCTGAATTCGAAGGAGGTATCCCTTGGGTGTTTGTCTGATATTGGTTTAGGCCTTTGGGGCTTGCATTTGGGGGATGTCGAGTTCGACTAGGGTGGTCTGCGTGAGAGATGGATAGTTGTGACGATTTTGCATGGGAGAATATCCTGATTTTCTCTAGAAGTGGAGAAAGCATGCCCTACATCTTAGGGAAGTGTTGGAGACTCTTTGAGCGCATTGTCTTAAGACAACAAAGGTGGATGGAATTCTTAGCATCCTATGAGTTTGAGATAGCGTATACCCCTAGCAAGGGTAACGTGGTGGCAGACGCCTTAAGCAGAAAAAGGCTGTCTTTGAGTCCATTGTTCGTGGAATGGCGAAGCTTGGAGTTTAATTCTATGTTAGACTTTAGACCTTCCGTTGACTTTGTACCCGGTTTGCTAGCCTCCTTGGAGGTTAGGCCTACTCTTTTGGGGCGGATTGGCGAGGCATAGCGAGACGACCCACAGTTGGTTGAGTTAGTAGAGAAGCTCATAAGGAGGGAGTCGTCCATCCATTTGAGTAGGTACACCCTAGATGGTAAGGGGTGGATGCGTAGAGACGGTAGACTTTGTGTACCGCAAGATGAGGGTTTGAAGAAGGCTATACTTGATGATGCACATCGGTCGAAGATGACCATTCATCCTGGTAGGGACAAGATGTACCAAGACATGAAGCGAGTTTTCTTTTTGGGCCGGTATGGAGAAAGATGTGGCCGAGTATGTCGCTAGATGCTTAGTGTGCCAACAAGTTAAAACGGAGCAAAGGAAACCCGGTGGGTTGTTACACCCATTGGAAGTTCCGCTATGGAAGTGGGATAGTGTCTCGATGGATTACCGAGATCGAGGAAGGGCAATACGGGAATTTGGGTTGTGGTAGACAGACTTACCAAGAGTGCCCATTTTATACCCGTGAAGAGTAAGAGGACCGCCCCATGGCTTGCTTCAGTCTATGTTAGTGAGATTGTTAGATTGCATGGCGTACCATCCAGCATTGTGAGTGATCGAGATCCTATCTTCACTAGTGAGTTTTGGAGAAGTTTGCAAGAGGCGGTAGGGACTCAGTTGTGTTTGAGCACCGCATATCATCCTCAGACGGACGGTCAGACCGAGAGGGTGAACCGTATCTTAGAAGATCTTTTGAGGCTTTGTATCTTGGATTTTGGAGGTACATGGGAAGAACATCTTCCTTTGGTGGGGTTCGCATACAATAACAGCTTTCAGTCTAGTATTGGCATGGCTCCTTTTGAAGCTCTTTATGGAAGGCCTTATCGATCTCCTACATGTTGGTGGGAATCTACGGATAAGATCTTGCTTGGGCCGGATATGGTTAGAGAGACTTCAGAGAAGATTGATTTGATTCGAAGAAGGATGAAGGCAGCGCAAGATAGACAGAAATCTTATGCGGATCGGAGAAAGACGGATCTTGAGTTTGAGGTTGGGGACATGGTTTTTGTCAAAGTATCTCCGTTGAGAAATGTTGTTCGCTTTGGGTCCGTTGGGAAGTTAGCACCGAGGTTTGTTGGGCCGTTTCCTATTAAGGAAAGGATTGGACGGATGGCATATAGGGTGGAGTTGCCCGACAGACTTAGTGGTATTCATGATGTATTCCATGTATCACATTTGAGGAAGTGCTTACATGAGACCGCAGAGGTGGTAGAGCCGAGCTTGCTTAGAGATGTAGAGGTAGAGCGTGATGCGACGATTCGACGAGCTCCTACTCGCATCCTTGGGTCAGAAACTAGGAAGTTGAGGAACAGAGAAGTTCAGCTAGTTAAAGTGCAATGGGGAGAAGACGAGGGCAATGCTACTTGGGAGACGGAAGCGAAGATGCGTTCTTTGTACCCATTTCTTTTTGAGAGTATGTCTTTTAACTTCTCCTTTATCGCTTGTCTAGTACTTATCTTATCTTTAGTATATCCTCTCATTAGTACCTTTGACCTTTAGATAGGGTAAACCTATGGTTGAAACATGTGTTTGAGACATGTTATGTTTGATGGATGCATGTGGATGCAAGTGGTTGCCAGTGGTTGCTCGTGGATGCATGTATACACACATTAGGCACTAGATCGGCTCAATCACTTCATATTGCATATTGCATAAAATTGTGTGTAGGAAGCTATATTTATGGATGTATAATGATTGTGTTATCATATGGATGATGCATTTTGGTGAATGATTGTGCACTCATGTAGATATTGTATGTGTCGATAGGGTTCTCTCGCATACATAATGGATGCATGGCACTATCATGGTTTGCATATGTTCATACATTAGATAGGGAACATATACACACACTTTTTGCATATGCTCATACATCATTAGAAACTGTTTTAAGGACAATGGATGCCCGTGTTTGATGGATTGAGTAGATGGTTGTTTGGATGGTAGGATATGCATTCTCCTTAGCTTAGAGATTTCGGGGACGAAATCCTTTAAGAAGGGGAGAATGTAACACCCCGAATTTTAGTTAATACTAATATTCACTAATTACAGAATAAATAATCTCAGATGTGGGAATTGGGGGAAACGGGCTGCGTCATTGCGTTCGTCTCGGAAAAATACGCGAAATAGAGTCCGAGTTTTCGAGAATCGGAGTCCGTATGACCCGATTAAGGCCCAATGAAGTTTTCTGAAAATTCAAAGTTCAAAACAGATTTAAAAATTCAGATTCAAATTTCAAAAACATGCAGAAATGGGGCCAGGCGGGAAAACTCCCGCCCAGCCTGGTCGACAGGGCTGTCGACTTGCCTGTCGACATGCCTGTCGACTTGGCTGTCGACAGGGCTGTCGACTTGCCCTGTCGGCTGATGCTGGCCTGGTGCACCTAGTTGAGTTTGGGTTAGGCTTTGGGGCTGGTTTCTGGAAACTTCCTAAAATCTGACGGACCTAATCTAACCTAGGGTTAATCCTATGGTCTAAAACACACCCTAATCCTATAAATACACCCTAATGCAAGCCTAATCCCTACTAAAAATAGAAATGATGCCATCATGCCGCCAAAATCAAACTTGAGAGGAGCCTCCACTAGTTTATGAAGAAAGTTGCAAGCTAATCAACCTCTAATCATCATCTTCCTCTTGTATAGCAACTAGTTCTACTACATAAGTTTGCTAATCTTGGTTTTGGTGAGTTCCTATAGCTTTAATAATCAATTGTTAAATTGATTATGGTAGGATGTGATAAGACATGGCTATGTTTGTGGATAAATGTGTTTATGCAAGTTTGTATGATATGTGATTTGCAAGTTTTATGCTATATGCAAGATTAATGCCATGTTTTATGATGCAAAACACTATGTTGAACATTTATGCATATGTAACATGTTATGCAAACTATATGTGAGAGTATATGCAAGTTATATGTAACATGATATGCAAGTTATGCATGTGGTTTTATGCATGCTAAGTGTTTGGTTTTATGCATGCTAAGTATTTGATTTTATGCATGCTAAGTATTTGATTTTATGCATGCTAAGTGTTTGGTTTTATGCATGCTAAGTATTTGATGTTATGTAAGTTATGTATTTGGTGTTATGCATGCTAAGTATTTGATTTTATGCATGCTAAGTATTTGATTGTATGCATGCTAAGTATTTGGTTTTATGCATGCTAAGTGTTTGGTTTTATGCAAGTTTGTCTCTTTTTATGATATGCATAATATATGCAAGTTTGTCTCTAAGTATGGCATGTTATGCAAGTTCATATGCAAGTTATGATACATATTCATATGCAAGTTATGATGCAAGTTCATATGCAAGTTATGATGCAAGTTTATATGCAAGTTATGATATAAGTTCATATGCAAGTTATGATGCAAGTTCATATGCAAGTTATGATACATATTCATATGCAAGTTATGATGCAAGTTCATATGCAAGTTATGATACATATTCATATGCAAGTTATGATGCAAGTTCATATGCAAGTTATGATGCAAGTTTATATGCAAGTTATGATATAAGTTCATATGCAAGTTATGATGCAAGTTATGATACATATTCATATGCAAGTTATGATGCAAGTTCATATGTAAGTTATGATACATATTCATATGCAAGTTATGATGCAAGTTCATATGCAAGTTATGATGCAAGTTCATATGCAAGTTATGATGCAAGTTCATATGCAAGTTTATGTGCAAGTACATATGCAAGTTGTCTCTTTTATGATATGCATAATGCAAGTTTGGGTTAATTACTAGTTGGGTTTAATGTATGTTCATATATGCAAGTTGACACCTTTTGAACCCATGATAAAGTTACATGCTATGTTGGCTAAACCCATGACATTTGTGATGAATCTTCCCTTTTATTATGTCACGTTACGAGAACGAATTACGTGGGGAACGATGGGGTTAATATGCATGTTAATAAAATGATGTGGAATGGGTATGCTTAAGAGTAACATAAATTAAATGGACATAATTGGGAATTTACCTATTGAGTTAGGTCTACCCATATTATGGAGTTGGGAATTTACCTATTGAGTTAGGTCTACCCATACTACGGAGTTGGGAATTTACCTATTGAGTTAGGTCTACCCATATTCTGGAAAACATGATTAATTAATTAGGGATAATTAATATAAATTAGGAGGGTGATTAATTAGGTGTAATTAATCGACTAAGACACGAGGTTGGACTCAGTTGTAGCGTAAAACTGCCCGGACCCAACCGGCTTAGCCAGTTGCTACAAATATTAGCCCAATGTGAGAGGTCTTAGGCACAAATTAAATACGTGATTAAAGTAAAGACACGAGGTTAGACCCTTTTTATGACGTAAGGCTGCCCGGACCCAACCGGCATATCCAGCAGTCATAAAAGACGGTCTAATGTGAGAGGTCTTTATGAGGTCATGATCTTAATTAATTAATTAAGAAACACTTAACCATATTAGCATGTAGAGGGACATGAGGGGTTAAGTGGGTGCCTTGGGTGGCATGAGGAATCTAGTGGGTTGCCTTGGGTGGCAATAGAAAATACGATTAGAATACTTAACCAAAGAGGAACATGTAATTAAACATGGGTAAAGGGTTAAGTAAGTGCTTTGGGTGGCATGTGGAAATCTAGTGGGTGCCTTAAGTGGCAATTGATATATGATTAGATGACTTAACCAAACCTTAACATGTAGGTGGGCATGATTATAACAGGGGTTAAGTGGGATACACTAGATAAAATAACAAGCTTAGGTGGTAGCTTGTGGGGGCCCATTTCAACCAATATCCCAAACGTATCTTAGTGGACTCGACTCTAGTCGAGTGACGGGACACGCATATTGGGCTTGACTATAAGAGGCCAAAATGGGTTAGCGGTGGCAACGCATGACCAACGGGTTTCATATGCGTGTGTGGACCCGGGCTGGTAAATAAGACGTTGTTGCATCGTGTAGATATAAGCCGTGCACTGTTAGTTTTATCAGGTTGCCACGCTGGGGAATGGTACACCCCACGGTGGGGCCAGCACGGGTATCTACGTTAGGGACCCGATCGAATGGGGAGTAGTGTGTACACCTAGTGGATTGTAGGGCCCCGAGGCGTCTACTTAGTCACCTAGGGGTACGCGAGAACTATTAAGTAAATTTTATAAGTCCATAGGTGGGATCAACCTTTAAGTTAGGAATGACTGGTGTGGTGCAGTGTAGGAATTACCCTTGGGTGGGTAGATCTGGGGTGGTGTAATCCAGTAATTATCCTTGGGTGGATAAATGCGTCTTTTCGGTTATCTTAGTATATCCTGTGTTTAGTTGGCTACTTAGTGTAGTCATTATCCCCAGAGGTACCGTACCTTGTTTATATCATACCCTAATTACTTTAATGATTGTATTGTTAGGGTTATAGGACTCACTCAGACTTATGTCTGACCCCGTTGTTTTTATCTTTTTCCCAACCCTCAGGTAATCAGAGTGGGCCCAGTACGAGTGGGCTTAGATCAGGCTGCTTTATTCTCTTTTGGAGCTTGGACCATAGACGTAGAGCTCAGCTTACCCTTTCTTTTATGGCTATCAGTTCATGTATTGGGATTATGTACTTTTTCAGGATGGATATTTTGTACTTGACTCTTATTATGGTTTTGGTGATGTAACCAAACATGTTTTACTTTCCGCTGCAATGAAATGATGTTTTAAAATTTTCAAGTATTACTTATATCTGTCTTGTTGTAATTTTTCTGTTCTATATTCACTTAAAATACTCCACCGATGTTATGGCATTCCCTTAGCGAGTGACCATAGCGGGTGTGGGGTGTTACAAAGCCATAGCAATAGTAGGAAAGATAGGAGCTTGAGAAAAACATCTAAGCAACTCCAGCAAAACGATAGCAGAATCCTGGTCAACCTTGAGTTCTCCCTCCCTGAGAACCTGGGGATGGGGGAATGGAAGAAAGAAGAGGAAACGAAAGGGTCAGACATAAAGTCTGGCAAGTCCAGTTACTTGTAGCAAGTAAATAAGTAAAAGTATCACGACAGGCATATAAAGTGGATGAGAAGGATAACATCACAAAAAGGCAGGTATGACAAGGTAAAGATGATAGCGTGTATATGCTTCTCTAATGATTACTCCCCACCAATACTAGAATGAGATGATCCCAACAACTATACGATGGTAGACTTAGCCGTACTTCTGGTGAGAGTTTTTAACCCCATACAATCAACTGGCAGCCCAACCTAATAGGCTCCTAAATTTTTTACCAGAGTCTACGTGTACCCTAACTACTACCCAAATCGATCGGCTCCCTACTCCATAGATACCCTATGCCGGTCCTATAGTAGGGTGTATCACTTGCTAAAGTGGCAACCCATCATTGATGTGCACAACCATATCTACAGTTGTCATTGTCGTCTTATCCCCTCTGACCGGGCCATGCATGCACATGGCCTTGGTCGGTTTGCGCTTCCCACACCGTCCTCCACATTTTGATCTCTTACAATCATCCCATTAAGCATGTCTCGACTCCGACCTAGGGCGGAGTACTTGTTTGATACCGTTATATGGGTTACTGATTGAAACGGTTCCCCCATACAAGATGATGTAATTCTCCTCTTTGTCTTGCATCCCTATTAGGATTTCCAAAGGTTAAGCTTACCTAACGGTGTATCTAATTACATAACCCCAACCGGTTAAGGTTGTAGGCCTATATATAAATATTACCCACCCGACCCCGATACACTTAACCCTCCCACTGCTTCCACCAAGTTTACTTAACCCCTATTCAAATTCATGTCCATAAAATCCTTATGGATTCAACTAGGTTAAGTATTCAACTTTGTTACCATATTCAGTTATGGTTACAATGTACTAGACCGCCCACATTAAACCTACGACTTGCGGATGCTGGTTATGCCCGTCGGCTCCGGGTAGAATTTTTCCGCAAGTCGGGTTTAACCTCATGTCATAACATGTCTCAAATTTGTACACCTAGACCCATTACATTAGATTCACGACTAGTTGTCACTGGATATGCCGGGCGGTTCCGGCCAGACTTCTACCACAAGCGTAATCTAATCTCATGTCTAGGCGCAGTTACAGTTTCTAATTACTGTAATCCTAGGCATTTTGTTATTATCCAATCTTACCTATGTCGTTATATGTTTTCATGCCCCTTTTCCCCAATTATGTTCATAATGAATTATATACCCTAAATTCATATTCATAAAAATTATTCAAGTTATACCTAATTCCCCAATTACAAGTTATGCCCAATTTCAATGTTTTTCCCTTCATTCCCTATATAATGCGTTCGCATATTTCAGCGGCATGCCTAGGCTCGAAAGTAGCCTGGCTATATAAAATAAAAGGGAAAGGATGAATGGAAGATGATAGAAATGATTATACTAACAAGATTGACATAAAAACATAGTGGCATATTGATAAGATATGCATATAAAAACAGATCTGGTGAACATGAGATAATAGAACTAATTCTAACATAAAAGGTATGTCATAATAGGCTTGATAAGATCTAAACAATAATTTAGATGTCCAACTAATAACAGATCCAATTTAACCACAACAATGATAGGTACAAGATGATCTAAACAGTGAATTAGATCTATAATCAAAGGTAGATCTGACATGACAAAGGTTAAGATCCAAGTCATAATTATGTCAAAAAATCGTAGATTCACAAGTATAACGGATCAGATATGATTCAAGCAGTCACAGGTATAGTTCCAAATTACAGTCATATCATGTTTTACTTTTTAATTATTTAAATCTAAAGGTAACTTAAACTCATAGTGTCTAGATCTAGAAATATAGAAGGAGAATAGCAGATGTTGAATCATAGATCTACACTTGATTAACTTGATTACAAAAGAAGAAAAAGGTTTAGTTCAATCCCAGCAGCGACAGCAGCTAGTCCTCCATTGTTTGCAATGTGAAGAAACTTGATAAATAAGGCCATATTTATAGACAAAACCGCCGAAAACCTAATCTGCCCAGTATGCCATAGGGGGGGGGTCGACCCACCCCTTAGAGGGTCGACCCAGGAGTCGATACCCCTTCGGAGGGTCAACCCAAGAGTCGACACCCCCCTTAAGGAGTAGACACCCCTGGGCAGAATATTTTCATTTTGAATTTTAAACTGATTTCGGGATAAGTTTGAACTATTATGTATATATATATAATTATCTTGCACGTATACAAACTTCAAACCTTAATAACATCTTCATAATGTGTTCATTTTACGTAAACCAACTGTCTATATTGACCAGAATTTCGAGACGGACGCAATGGCATAGTCCATTTCCCTTAATTCTGAATATTAAATTAAATATTCTTTAATTTGTCCTATTAAATGTTATTAAAAATATGGGGTGTTACATTCTACCCTACTCAAAGGATTTTGTCCCCGAAATTTCCATGTTAAGAAGAATGTATATCCTACCATCCACATTTATCTACTCATCCACCGATCAGAGGCATCCATTGTCCTTAAAGATTTCTACTGCTTACATGAACATATGCAAAGGTGTGTGTATATGTCCCAACACTGATGCGAAGATCAGGCGGTCTTCTGATTCAGTCGACCTCCTTAATGCAATGTGTGTTAGTATTATGAATCCAACATGTATGAAACAATCCTATTATAACATGTAAGTTCTATATGTGCGCACATCATCCGTCCAAATGCAACATCCATATGACGATACATCCATTTCCATCCATTAAAAGAAGAAAAATGCACACACTTCCATATGCAGTATAAGAGTGATTGAGCCGATCTAGTGCCCAATGTGTGTGTATATGCATCCACGCGCAAACACTTGCATTCACTTGCATACATCAAACATAACATGCCTCAAATGCATGATTACGTCCATGGGATTCCTACCTAAAGGTTGGAGATTCGATCGATAGGACATACTTAAATGATAGAAACAAGCATAAATAAAAGCTTTGGAAAGGAAGTTAAGAACATACCCTCAAAAAGAAAAGGGTACAAAGCACGAATATTGTCTTCGGTCTCCCCAGTAGCATCCTCTGGGTTATCTCCCCACTGAGCTTTCATCAACTTGAATTCTCTATTGCATAGTTTCTTAACTTCTGATCCAAGAATATGGGAAGGAACTCGGCTGACTGTAGCCTCCCGTTCCACCTCCACTTCCTCCAATATACTCGGCTCAGCTATTTCTGCAGTATCATGCGAGCCCTTCTGCAAATGAGAAATGCGGAAAACATCATGAACGCTGGATAGTCTCTCAGGTTGCTTTATTCTATAGGCCATTTGGTCATTCCCTTCTGTTATGTGAAATTGTCCTACGAATCTTGGTGCTAGTTTCCCTACAGATCCAAAATGAACCACATTTCTTAATGGTGATACCTTTATGAAAACCATGTCTCCCACTTCAAATTCAATGTCAGACCTTCTCTTATCTGCATAGGACTTCTGCCTATCTTGAGCTGTCTTCATTCGTCGTTTAATAAGATCAATCTTCTTGGACATTTCACTAACCATATCGGGTCCAAGTAGTAATCTTTCTGTAGATTCCCGCTAACAAGTCGGTGATCTACAAGGTCGTCCGTATAATTCTTCATAGGGTACCATGCCAATGCTAGCTTGATAACTATTGTTGTAGGCAAAATCTACTAAGGGAAGGTTCTCTTGCCAAGTACCTTCGAAGTTTAGGATACACAGCCTCAAAAGATCCTCTAGAACTCTATTCACCCTCTCCGTCTGTCCAATAGTCTGAGGATGATAGGCGGTGCTCAAACATAACTGTGTACCTAATGCTTCTTGCAAGCTCCTCCAAAATTCACCGGTGAAAATGAGGTCACGATCACTTACAATGCCTGCAGGTATTCCATGAAGATTGACTATCTCACGAACATAAACTGCGGCCTACCATGTTGTCGTCCGGTTGTTCTTGACTGGAATGAAATGAGCGCTCTTAGCACCACAACCCAAATACCGGTGTTGCCTTTCTTTGATCTAGACAAACCATCTATGAAATCCGTAGGGACGCTCTCCCACTTCCACAGTGGAACCTCCAATGAATGAAGTAAACTGCCGAGCTTCTTTTGCTCAGCTTTAACTTGCTGACAAACCAAACATTGAGAAACAAACTCTGCCAAATCTTTCTTCATCCTAGCCCAAAAGAAAACCCTCATCATGTCCCTATACATCTTATCACTGCGTGGATGAATAATCATCTTAGAATGATGGGCTTCTTCTAGGACTGTCTTTAACAAACTTCCAGTTTGGGGAACGCAAAGCCTTCCATCTCATTGCAACCACCCTTTATAACATATGGAATATATATTGAGGTGAGTAGATGCCTCCGTTCATTGAGCCTATCCAAGACATCCAAAATCTGTGGATCATCTCACTGTGAAGCTCCTATTTGATCCATAAGAGTAGGTCATTTCTCTAGCGATGCAAACAAACTAGGCATAAACTCGGGGGAGGGTCTAAAGTCAAAAGCTGATATGAATTCCAAACTTTTCCTTTCCATAAATAGAAGACTTAAGGTCATCCTCTGCCTACTCGCTGTTTCTGCCACGACATTACCCTTGCCAGGGGTATAAGTGATCTCGAAGTTATATGATGCTAGGAAGTCCATCCACCTTTGTTGCCTTAAATTAAGATCCTTCTGCGAGAACAAGTACTTGAGAGATTTATGATCGGTGTACAACTCAAACTTCTCTCCAAGCAAATAATGGCGCCATGTCTTAAGCGTGAATACTATGGCAGCTAGCTCTAAATCATGGGTAAGGTAGTTCTTCTTCTCATGAACCCTTAGCTGTCACTCTCATAACATACTACCTTTCCCTCTTGCATCAGAACTTCACCATGCCCTGTACCACATGCATCGGTGTATACGGCAAATACTTTTTTCCCATCGGGAAAGGTCAAGACTAGGGCTATTGGCAGAGCCCTCTTCAATCTTTGGAAAGCAATGTCACAATCTATATCCAATGAAAACGTCAGATTTTTCTTTGTTAGCCTGTTGAGTGGGGCTGATATCTTTGCGAAGTCCTTAACGAACTTCCGATAATAGCCTTCCAGTCCAAGAAAACTTCTCACTTTTGTTGCATTCTTCGGAATTTGCCAGTCTTGAATTGCAACTTCCTCTGCAGGATCTATTGCTATCCCATCTTTAAAAACCACATGCCATAGAAATCTCACCTCTTTTCTCTAAAAATGGCATTTGGAGAAATTTTCCATTGTTGATGTGCACGGAGAGTTTTCAAAACTTCTCATAAATGTTGGGCATGCTCTTCTTCACTCTTTGAAAAGATCAAGATATCATCAACAAATACCACGGCAAATTTATTTAGAAACTCCAAAAACACCCTTCTCATCAGATCAATAAAATAGGCAGGTGCGTTCGTCAACCCAAAAGGCACAACGAGCCATTCAAAGAAACCATCTGGAGTCCTAAAAGCGGTCTTGTCTATACTGTCCTCAGCCACCCTCAACTGATGAAACCCTATGGCCAACTCTAACTGGGAGAATACTGATGCACCAACAAGCTGGTCAAACAAGTCATCTATCCTTGGGAGTGGGTGCTTGTTCTTCTTTGTGAGTTTATTCAACTCCCTATATTCTATACACAAGCGAAGCGAACCATCAGCCTTAGTCGCAAATACTACTGGAGCACCCCATTCAGATATGCTTCGCCTAGTAAATCCTTCCTCAATTCGCTCCCCTACTTGCTTGCTAAGCTCCCTTCTTTCCCTTGGAGCCATATGGCGCACAGGTAATGCAACTGGCTTTGCATTGTCCACCAAATATATACGAAAATTGATCTCACGCCTTGGAGGTAAGCCCCGTACCTTATCAAAAACATCTGGATATTCTTGGACTATTGGAACGGATCGTAGATCATCGATAGATGCATCAAGAGACTCTAGGAAACTAAGCATAACAGACCCTTCCGGGTCACAAGAAATCTCGACGGTCCTCCTATAATAAGTCAGAAGCCTAACAACCCTCCTCTCACAATCTAGAATGGCATCATACATGGCTAGCTAATCAAACCCGAGCACATATGCGTTTCATGCAAATTCGGAGCCTAAGATAGATATTCTCAAACCCCGACAAATCATGGACAAATGAGCTGAACCACCAATGGGGATTGAGACAATAACGGGATCCACTACCATATAAGTATTTAAGTGTAGGGACTCAACCACATATTAGATATAAATGAATGTGAAGTGTCAGAATAAAAAAGATTTCTAATAGGATGACTGGAAAGAGAAATAAAACCTTCCACGGAAATTTTCTTACCTCTATCTGGAGCACTACCCGCAAGAGCATGCACTTGCCCTGCAGAAGCTCTTGCCCTTTGACCTTGTCCCTGTTTCTTTGGGCACTCCTTAGCAAAGTGTCTGATCTCTCTACAATTGAAGAAAGTATTCTTCCTTCTTTTGCAGTCCTTGGCCAAGTGACCCTCACGTCCCCAACTGTGACACTTCCTCTTATCCTTTGCCTTATCATTTTTTCCACCCATCTTCAATTATTGTTGTTGTCCTTTCTTGGGCCATACCTTCTTGTTTTGCATTGTTTCCTCAGCCTTAAATTCCTTCTTTTCTCCTTTGTCTTCCTCATGCATCAAGGCTATATCAATGAGCCTTTCAAAAGTAGCTCCCATTGGAATATGGGACATAGCTAACCCATAAAGGGGTTCATTCTGCCCTTTAACAAGCCACAAAGCTTTCTTATGCAGAGTATCTACTAGTTCCAATCCAAACCTTGCTATTTGGTTGAGTTTGTTAACATATTCTTTAAAAGTCATGCTTCCTTGCTTGAGCGCCAAGAATCTTTCCATTTGCATGCTTTTCTCAGCTTGAGAAAGAAACTTCATTTCAAACCTCATTCTAAAATCATCCCATTTCTCCATCGGACATCTAGCTTGGGAAACTTCCCACCAGATCGAAGCTTCGTCTTTGAGTAGCCAGGCGACTAGCTGAACCTTTCTACAGTCATCCATATCGAAAATTCCACTTGAGCCAATTCCTTGCCTCTATGAACGTCTCGGTTCCATGGAATGGCCTTCCTCCTGTAGCATTGAAATCTTTGTAGATCTTAGAGAAGTTGTCTGCACGCGGAGAAGGAGGAGGAACAATGGGTTCAGCTGGGGAAAGAAAGTCAGCTTGACCACCGGTAGGCGCCGTGGCTTCTAGATACCTACGGAATCAGCCTGGTATCGTAACGCCCTCTGGAATACTAAGTTCCCCGGACATGCTAAAAAGAAAAGGAAGGGATTCAGATAAAGGATCGAAAGATATTACATATGGCTTTGGGAAATATGTTTTCAAAACAGGCTTTTCTTTTTTAAAATGCTTTCTTTTAAAACATTTTTAAAAATAATTTTCAAAAACTTTTATCTAATCTGTAACCTTCAGCTCTAATACCAACTGTGACACCCCACGTCCGTTAATGTCGCTCATTAAGAGAATGCATTTAGATTCATAAAGCGTTATAGGTAAACAGAAACAACAACATTACAAGATAGATATAAAATAACAGCGGAATAAAAATAACTATATTAATCATAAAGCATCATGGTTCAAAACATCGTATTTCTGAAAATACATAAACCCAGTTCATCATCAAAATTTCTGTCTTGCACTTAAAACATCAGAGTACAAAATAAAAGAAGCATAATCCCCAAATAAAAACATAGCCATAGTAGAAAACATATGAGCTTGAGCAATATGTCTAAGCAACTCCAGCAAAATAATAGCAGAATCCTAGTCAAGATTGAGTATTCCCACCCTGAGAACCTTGGGGGTAAACGAAAGAAAGAAGGGGAAAAAGGGTCAGACATAAAGTCTGGCAAGTCCAGTTACTTTTAGCAAGTAAATAAGTAAAATTACCATTACAGGCATATAAAGTGGATGAGAAGGATAATGTCACAAAAAGGCAGGTATGACAAGGTAAAGATGATAGAGTGTATACGCTTCTCTAATGATTACTCTGCACTAATACTAGTATAACTAGAATGAGATGATCCCAACAACTATAAGATGGTAGACTTAGGCATACTTCTGGTGAGAGGTTTTAACCTCATACAATCAACAGGCTACCCAACCTAATAGGCTCCTAAACTTTTTACCAGAGTTTAGATGTACCCTAACAACTACCCTAATCGATCAGCTCCCTACTCCGTAGATACCCTGTGCCGGCCTCACGGTAGGATGTATCACTTTATAAAGTGGAAACCCTTCGTTGATGTGCACAACCATATCTACAGGTGTCACGGTCGTCTTATCCTTCTCTGCCCAGACCATGCACACACATGGCCTCGGTCGGGTTGCGGTCCCCACGCCGTCATCCATGTTTGGATCTCTTACTACCAGCCCAGTAAGCGTGTCCCAATTCCGAGCTAGGGAGGAGTACTCTTTTGATACTGTTATAAGGGTTACTGACTGAAACGGATCCCCCACATAAGATGATGCAAGCTCTCCCCTTTGTCTTGCATCCCCACTAGGATTTGCATAGGTTATGCTTACCTAACGGTGTCTTTAATTACATAACCCCAACCGGTTAATTTTGTTGGCCTATATATAAATATTACCCACCCAACCCAGATACACTTAACCCTCCCACTGTTTCAACCAAGTTTACTTAACCACTATTCAAATTCATGTTCTTACAATCCCTATGGATTCAACTAGGTTAAGTATTCAACTTTATTACCATATTCAGTTACGGTTACATAGTATTAGACCTCCCATATTAATCCTATGACTTGCAGAAGCTGGTTATGACGGGAGGCTCTGGGAAGACTTCTTCCACAAGTCGGGTTTAACCTCATGTCATATCACATCTCGTATTTGCACAACTAGACCCCTCACATTAGAATCACCACTTGTGGTCGCCGGATATGCTGGGCGGTTCCGGGCATACATCCACTACAAGTGTAATCTAACCTCCAATCTGGGCGCAGTTACAGTTTCTAGTTACTATAATCCTTGGCATTTCATTATTAACCAAAAAATTTCTTATGTCATTATTGATGTCAAAGGTTGGTCACTAGTGACGTTCAACCCCCAATCGTGTGAAGAGCACACGAATACTGATTATAAAATACAGAAAAAATAAAGGAAACGGGGAAAACACATACTATTTTTATAGTGGTTCGACAAAGACTATGCCTACGTCCGCTTTATATATTACTTCTTCTTTAGATTACCAGTACAATGCTTTTTCTGTTTGAAGAAAAGAAAGAAGGTGACTTTTTTCTCTTCTAGATAATGCCTTCCTGGGAAGAAGTAGTATGAGCCGAAAAAGATCAGGTCCCCTTCCTCTTTAAGCTTTGTGGTATTTATAGGTAGAGATGGCAGCTTGGGCTATTGTGACGTGGCCCAGCCTTTCTGGGAAGACTTGGACGCGTGAAGCTCACCCCTTGTATAGAATAGTAGGTGGAAGACTGGTTCCACTATTCATAAATAGTGTCCTCGGAAGTTGCGGCTTACGTGGCATCCATAGTGAGGTGTATCAAAAGTAGAGATTTGTTTGGATGTTGTTGACCGCCCTTTCTTCCTTGAGAGTCAGGCCAAGTATTTGAACAGCTCAGCTGGATATTTCATGTAGACCCAAAATACTCGGTCGATACTCCCTGTGCGAGAGCAGTTCTCTCGGTCGACTGGAAGAGCGGGTCTTCCAGAGTGAGATATTGGCTTGATTAGCCCGATACTTGGCTACTTCGGGCGGAGCTTTTGCTGGGCTTCCTAGAATGCGATCTATCTAACTTGATTGGTTGCGCGTTTGGGCTTCGAAATGGCCTGTTGCGTATTTTACCAAAAAGAAGACTAACATTTTGCCCTTCAGAATGCATCTTCTTTGACAGATGGAGGTGTGTTCTAAAATGTGAATCGAAACACAATTGTTCGAGCAGCTATGGTCGCATCAGACTATATTAAGGAAAGAAATCCGATGGCTCCTGTGACACCCACGGGATTCGAACCACCGATCTCTCGTAAAGCAACACCACACACCTAAAAGATCTTTGTGTTAGCTTTTCGAGAGGGGTGTTACAGACTACCCCCTTAAAGAGCCCAACGTCCTCGTTGGCACATATCACTCATCACCCTGGTGTTGTGCATGTAACCCGCATCAGTACCACACCAACCGATATTCGTAGCATTATACACACAATTCTGGCTGGGTATAGGCTCCGATACCAAATCTAACACCCACGGGATTCGAACCACCGACCTCCCGAAAAGCAACACCACGCACTAACCACTGTGCTAAAAGATCTTTGTGTTAGCTTTTCAAGAGGGGTGTTACTGCTCCGATGTTGTATTAAGGCTAGAAAACCGATGATAGAATTGGGTCGTATTAAGGTCGGAAAACTGACAACTATCAGGAACTGTATTAAGGCCGAGATGTTGATCGTCTTTATGAGAGTTAGTTCCTGCAAAGAAAAAATAAACCATTCTCAGCTTGGAGAATACTGAGGGTCAAGCATTTTAGTTCACTTGGCTTTGAGGGATGGCGAGTATCAACCATACTTGGCTTAGTGGCGACTATTAACCATACTCGGCTTGGTGGTAAGTATTAACCATACTTGGCTTAGTGGAGAGTATTAACCATACTCAGCTTAGGGCAAGTGTTTTTCATGCTCGACTCATGTTTGATTAGTGTGTCCAGTGAGCGGTAAAAGCTTGTGGTTTAGAAAAAGAAGGGACAAGTATCATCCATACTCGGCTTAAAGAAATATACCACACTTGGCTCGGGGAGTAGGTGTTAAGATATGGTAGTAGGCTTTCATGCTGACCACATTAAAAGAGGGGGCAAGCATTATCCATGCTCAACTTTAGAGTTTCCCAAACATTATCTATATTTGTAAAAGAACATTCATAACAACTAATGAATTATTACAAAGAAATTCTAGGAGGACATCGATTGATTCCAAAGCATGCTTAGGAGCTAAATCCTAACCCTATACATATGTACATCAAGGTGTCCTTTTTATTGAAAGAAATTCATCAAAAAAATCTAATTAATGATAATGTCGTGAGTGCTTGTCTCAGGGTCCTTTCCGTTTCTAGGAGCTCATGGATCGACTTGAGGAGCTTGGTAGAAGATCGTGGCGGCAAGGCCTAGGCATGATTTTTGACATATTCGGGAAGCTCTCCTTTTCTGACTCGATCCTTGATGCGATCACGCAGACGTTGGCATTCATTGGTGATATAACCAGCTATGTTGTGGAATATGCAATGTTTTCCGGAATCGAGCTCTATCTGTGTTGGCTCTCGTCGAGGTGGTCTCAAAGTGGGCAGGGACCCTCGTATGTCAAGGTAGATATCGAGCAGAGAGGAATTTAGTTCAGTGTACTGATCGCACTTACTTTCAATCCGGGGTCGCACATGATGCTTGCTCTTTTTCGGGTCCTTTCCCCTTCCTTTATTCTGGTCGTTGCTGTGGGATGAACCTTGTTGTTTGGAAGCTAAGACCTCTAGGCTTTCCATCTCGATGCTGGAATTCTTTTCGGAGGAATCGCTCGGCCTCAGAATAGAAATCATCTATATCCTTGGGGGGATCTCTGGTTAAAGAGATTGAGAATTCCGATCGATTATGAACTCCCGCAATGGCGGCCATAAGCACCGTCGATGGCTCAGGCTGATCGAGTGACGCTACAGCTGCATTGAATCTTTGAAGGAAGGATCTAAGAATTTCTCCTAATGGCTACTTGATGGTGGATAAGAACATAACGCTCTTTGGTCGAGAGATATGTACTCTGAATTGTTTGGTGAAGCGGGTGACCAGAGTGTTCCAGCTGCTGATTGACTCGTTGTCAGCTTTCAAAACCACATTCCGGCTATGTCTATAAGAAAGAGTGGGAAGCACTTAGCCATGACGTTGGTCGGTGAGTCAAGTACTTCAGTATGTCACATGTATCGCATGAGGTGGATGGTTGGGTCAATGCGGCCATTGTATGGCTCGATAGCTGGAAACTTGAAGTTTGGAGGGTTTCAGTAGTTTCTGATTTCCCTGGTGAAAGGGCTACAATTGAAAATATCTATGTCTTGCTACGAGGAAGTGCCCAGAGTAAAGCGTCGGATGATGCTTTCAAGCTGGCTTCCATCTCCGAGGAGTCGTTGCCATGAATTTAGCTTAGCATCTGGGAGAACTTAGGTACGAGGATCTGGCAAAAGCATGCCCGGAAGGGCGGCCGTTGGCTGGGCCCGTCTTCCGAGAGTTAAGTGAAGGTGTGATGGAAGGCGAGCCACAGTAGGTGGTTCCGGGGAGAATGACCCCTCTTGAACCTGATGAGTAGTGGATTGAACTGTACCCGTAACAAAGGTCCTAGGCTGATACAGCATAAATGTGATGTTCGGAGCTCGGAGGTGCCTCTGGTGGGAGCGAGGTTAGTAAGGTCTATGGTAGACTTTTCTTCTGCCACTGTGAGGACCGGTATAACGGGGTGGCTTCCCTGGTTCGAAGGGAAGGCCGCATCAGCTCTATGTTGAAGGGGAAGAGTGGTTAGACTGGTCTGTGGTAAAATTCCAGGTTGTAATGGAAATGGTATTGATTCTGATAGACCCGGTGGTTGCTCAACTGGTTCGATAGGTCGAGATGTTACCAAGAGAGGAGGCAAAGTGTTCGACCGATCTTGATCATGATCGCGAGCCTCCTGAGGTTCTGCTGCTGCAGCTGCGCTGGAAGCGATACCCCTTGTTGTGATCGATCGGTTGGTGGGACCAAACCAGGATGAAATAAAGGTGTAGCCTAATCAGTGGCCTGTGCAGACCAAAGACTAGTTGTTGCCCCAGTCCTGACCGGTGGAGGAATTGATGTTGAAGCGTTCAATCCTATCTCCAGTTGACCGAGAAGGTGATTCATCAACTGCTGCTTTCGTTTGAGGACTTTATCCTGAGATATCATATGGTCTATGAACTCGACTATGATTTCATCCATGTTGTCCCGGGTAAGAAATCGAGACATATCTTCATGAGAGGAAATCTCATGGCTTGCTTCTGCAACATTAGTATCGGCTGCATTGGCATTTGCGGGATGAGGGGATGTTGTATCTTTCTTTCGTTTGTTCTCCATGGACTAAGGCAAGCTTCCCCTACCTTGTGTGCCAAAGTGTTGACATCAAAAGTTGGTCACCAGTGACGTTCAACCCCCAATCATGTGAAAAGCACACGAATATTGATTATAAAATATAGAAAAAGTAAAGGAAACGGGGAAAGCACACAGTTTTTTATAATAGTTTCTGGGAAGAAGAAGTATGAGCCGAAAAAGATCAGGTCTCCTTCCTTTTTAAGCTTTGAGGTATTCGTAGATGGAGATGGCGGCTTGGGCTGTTGTGACATGGCCCGGGCTTTCTTGGAAGTCTTGGACGCGTGGAGCTCACCACTTGGATAGAATAGCGGCTGGAAGACTGGTTCCACTATTCATAAATAGTATCCTCGGAAGTTGCGGCTTACGTGGCATCCATAGTGAGGTGTATCAAAAGTAGAGCTTTGTCTGGATGTGGTTGACCGTCTTTTCTTTCTTGAGAGTCGGGCCAAGTATTTGAACAGCTCAGCTGGATATTTCATGTAAACCCGAAATACTCGGTCGATACTCCCTGTGCGAGAGCAATTTTTCGATCGACAGGGAGAGCGAGTCTTCCGAAGTGAGTTATTGGCTTGATTGGCTGGATACTTGGTTACTTCGGGCCGAGCTTTTGCTGGGCTTCCTGGAAAGCGATCTGTATAACTTGATTAGTTGCGCGTTTGGGCTTCGATTTGGCGCATTGCGTCTTTTACCAAAAAGATGGCTAACAGTCATTATAGGTTTCATGTCCCTTTTTCACAATTATGTTTGTAATGAATTATATGCCCTAAATTCATATACATAAGCATTATTCAAGTTATGCCAAATTCCCCATTTACAAATTATGCCCAATTTCAATGTTTTTCCCTCGTTCCCCGTTTAATTCTTTCTCATATTTTAGCAGCATGCCTAGGCTCGAAAGTAGCTTGGCTATATCAAATAAAAAGGGAAAGATGAAGGGAAGATGACAGAAATGATTATAGTAACAAAATTTGACATAAACATATAGTTGCATATTGATAAGATAGGCATATAAGAACAGATCTGGTGAACAGATCCAATTTAGATTCACAACATAGTAGGGATGTCATAATAGGCATGATAAGATCCAAAACAATAATTTAGATGTCCAATTAGTAACAGATCCAATTTAACCACAAGCATAATACGTACAAGGTGATCTAAATAATGAATTAGATCTATAATCAAAGGTAGATCTGACATGATAAAGGTTAAGATCCAAGTCATAGTTATGTCAGAAAATCATAGATTCACAAGTTATAACAGATCTAACATTGTCCAAGCAGTCACAGGCATTGATCCTAATTACAGTTATATCATGTTTTACTTTTTAATTATTTAAATCTAAAAGCAACTTAAACTCACAATATCGGGATCTAGAAAAATAGAAGGAGAATAGCAAATGTTGAATCGCAGATCTACACTTGAATAACTCTAAACTTGATTAACTTTATTGCAGAAGAAGAAAAAGGTTTGATTCAATCCGGGCAACGACAATATCTAGTCCTCCATTATTCTTGGTGTGAAGAAACTAGAGAAATGAGGCCATATTTATAGCCAAAAACCCTCGAAACCCTAATCTGCCCAGTCTACCATAGGGGGTCGACCCACCCCTTAGGGGCAACCAATGGGCCAACACCCCCGTTGCGGTGTGACACCCCTGGGGGGATATTTGCATTTTGAATTTAAATTGATTTATGGATTGGTTTGAACTGTTATGTATATATATAATTATCTTGCACGTATACAAACATCAAACCTAAATAACTTCTTCATACGGTGTATGTTTTATGCCAACCAAGTGTCTGTCTTGGCCAGAATTTCGAGATGGACTCAATGGCGCAGTCCATTTCCCTTAATTCTGAACATTAAATTAAATATTCTTTAATTTGTCCTCTTAAGTGTTGTTAAAAATATAGGGTGCTACATGCACTGTCACTAACAATCTTCCGCAAAGGGGTAGCATGGAATATAGGGAAGTCTGCTCCTCTTGAAAAACGCACCAGGTGTTGAATGAGATTAGGAGTAAGAGAAGGCATACCCGACTCAAGAGCAATTATTTCAAGGCATAGAAGCAGTGTGTAAGTGCTTGGTGGGAGTTGGATAGGTGCAACCTCTAAATCCCGTAGAAGTCGAAATATGAAGGATGGAAAAGTAAAGAAGCCCTCATGCCAGATATGCGTAGCTGAATGGACAAAATATCCTTCGGGAGGTTTCATAATATTATCACAATAGGTAGCATGAATAATCTCCACCTTATCCATTCCAAAGCTGATGAAAATCGAGTTTACTTCATCTTGTGAAATAGTCAAAGATTTCTTCAAGGTGAAAGATTTTCTCTTCCGAGAAAAGACATGAGCACTGTTTGTGATGGGCTCAGACTCCTTTTATTAGACATGGTGCTACCAGGTGATATAATTCCATAAATATGTACATTCATATCATATTCATTAGTATACTGTGGAGTGATAACACATAAGCCTACCAGTAATAAATGATCAAGATAGTTCATATTAAAATAATTCCACATACTAGTTTAGATAAAACACACAACTAATGTCACATTTGATGAGAAACAATTCATCCCTTAGTAATAACAGGTTCATTTTTTCTTAAGGATAATGCTAGGAAGGCTCAAGGGAAAAGGTAACGATTGAACCAGAACCAGGCAACCATAAGTCAGCACCGAAGACCTAGTTGGTTCTCGGCACCAGCAAAATCGATGGTGCCAGTAGCACCATTTCCGTTACTTTATTGTAAAAAGAGACTCTTTCATATCTTAAACCCTAAAAATTAATATTAGGGGAGAAAGCACATGTGTAGCTCACCATGAATTATAATCCAGATCATGGACATTCGAATGATTTATATCCAACACCCAAAAACCCTAATTAGTCTAGATAGAGCAATTTAATTCCTATTTAGATTTCAAAGTAGAAATATTTACCAGAGGTTCAGTCGAGAAATTCTTGAAACAAGCTTTCAGTCCTCAATGAACAAATAATCTGGTTCGAGTAATTTATGCTGCAGGTAATAAGTGAAAAAGAAGCGATGGTAATTATGCAGAGAATTACCTCTAATCTACACCGTACAAATGAAGATCAATCTACATTTCTAATCAAGGAAGACCCAAAGACGTAGAGAAGATACTCAGGAAAAGACAAAAGTTTGAGTTGGAAAGTCGAAAACACCCCTTCGCTGGGGGATGGGGGTAAATGTTACTACCAAAATTAAACCCCGAAATAGACCATTGGTGTAGGGGTAATCAGATGAACACAATCACTAGATGGAACCAAGAATGGGAAGGAATGGTCCAAAAGCTTCATAAACCGACACCTTTCTAGGAGAAGAGAGCTTAAAGTCTACAGAATGCTGACATAGTCCATCTGCGTGGGCACACACGGCAGGGCACACCCGGTAGGGGGTCCTATAGTGAAAGGTCATCTAAGTTAGAAGCTAAGAAAGAAAGAGGCAAGAGCTCCATTAACAGAAACCCGGAAGGGCGGAAGGTTTGTAGATATTTACCTACTTAATATCGATACACCAGGAGGTAAATACATCAAGAGTATCAAGCCAAAGGTTCATAAAGATTATACGGACTAGCTTCCGAAACATCTACTACATAAACACCGAAAGGTTATATTGATAAACAATAGGCAGGTCACCCGGAGATACCTTCCAAAAGATTAGGCTATACCCGGAGATTCCACCGAAAGGCCAACCAGAACCTAGCAAGGATGCAGGCTATCCATACTAATATACTAGTACAGACACCGATAGTGATTCCGAACTGACAGCTATCTACTTACTTCATGAGGACATGCTACTCTAAGTATTCATAGGAAAACCAGAAGCTTACATCCAGAAGCTTATAACTGAGAAAAAACAACTGGTGGCTCAAATATCTTCCGGAAAGCTATTACACCTCCAAGTTCATATCAATCTCAAAGAAACATCAACTGACCTGGTCCCTCCTTCCAGAAGCTATAATCATCACTGCAAAGCGGTCGAGAGCTAAAACAACTAAAACCAAAAGGAAAATCGGCCAACAAAGGTACTTGCAGGCCCAACTGCCCAACAGCATAAGGGGCCCCAAATTCTCTATAAATAAGACCCGAATGGTCACATTTTCAAGATGGATTTTCTCATTCTTATTCTTGTATTCATCTAGAGTAAACCCTAATTCTTAGATCGATTTGGGGATTTCTTCTATTCTACTAATGTATTCCAAATCAAAGATCAATGAAGAGTGAATTGATACTTATGATGTTTTTTATGAAACTATCATGTTATTTCTTAGTTATCGCTGCTATAGCTTACCCTTTGCTTCTCATATATGCATGAGTCCTTACCCAAACCTTTCCAAGATTCAGGTGAAATACCCCTTTCTACAAGCTTAGACCCTTCCTACAAGCTTAGACCCTTCCTACAAGCTTAAACCCATTTTAGAAGCTTAGGTCTTGCAGTGAGCTTGGTGCAGAACACCTTTCTACCATCCGTTATGTTCTTGATCAAGGGTTGTATTTAGTGGTCCTTCTACCCAAGGTAACTGTTGGCTCTTGAATCTCTTAAGCGTGATACTCATTCTATCATGGGAAGAGTAACTATTCTTTTAGATTCTAGGCCTTGACACCTAGGAACGGTGAACTAATCTAAACTTGAAAAGGCTGAACAACCTATTTTCCCCTCGGGTCCATTCTCATTGACCTATTTATTGTGTTGACGAAGAATATCGTTAACACCTTGCATTGTGAGTTATACGATAGGTTCCCCTGGTCTTATTCTAACCTTATTATTGCCCATAACTGCCTGACACGTCTTTAATGCATTATTTCCCTTGTCAAGTGCAGGAGTTGTGGGCAGTCGTAACATTTTCCTTGCTCCATCTTGGTTATTAAACCAAAGAAAATGTGATGACCGCCCACAACTCTTGCACTTAATTAAGACGGAGCAAGGAAAATGTGATCTTAGTTATTAAGACCACAATATGATAAATCATACTAAGGCAAGTCAGGGTCCAGTGGGGTGATAATGAGAGTGATTGTACTTGGGAAACAGAGGAGGACATAAGGAAGTCACATCCAGAACTCTTTCCCTGGTAAGATTCTAAAAGTGATAGTTATTCCTTTATTAGTAAACCGCGTGCTAGGATAGGCTTGTTGTGTTGTTATTTATGTTTGATTTCTTGTAAATGGTTGATAGGCATGCATGACACCTTTGTATGTTTTGGTTAAGGAATTTCGGGGGAGAAATTTCTTAAGGAGGGAGAATGTAACGACCCGCATTCTACGCATCGGAGGATTGTATAATATTTACTTCATTTTTGTATGAGGTCATATGGTCGTGTAATTTGGGGAATGACTATTGGGATCATTTCCCATGTTCATGATTTTTGCCAATTTTTAAATGACCATTTTGCCCCTGGCGAATCTTGTTTTGCCCATAACTTTTGATTGATAAGGAGTTTTGACCTAAAGCCACTTCATTAGATCCGGATGATGGTTTATCTTTCCGTAGAGTAGTCACATTGATCAAACGGACTTATCATTTGGGAGATACGGCTGAAACAAGGTTTAGAAGGTGAAAAACAGCTTAATCGAGCTTCATTATGGTGATTAACAGCTATGCCCATTAGGTATTTCGGGACTAGGGTTGCATAAGGGCTGATAGGGGCTAGAGAAACCCTCCTTTGTCATTTTCCAGCCACCATAAACTTTCTCTTCAACCCTAAAAATGGTCTCCACCTTCTAAATCTCTTCTAAACATCTCATAATCGCTTTCTAATCAAGGATTAAGCTAAGCTACATCAAATCAAGACAAATCAACACCAAATTAGAGTTGGAGCTGCTGTGTTGCATAGGAATTCGACACAAAATAGTAGTAAAGTTCAGATCTATAATTCATTTATGGCTAAGGTGAGTGATTTGCATTGTTTTTCACTAATTACGGCTAATTAGGGATGATTAGTGATAATTAGCGAAATTACACATCATAAAAATCTGAAAAAATATGCATAAATTCAGAAATATTATTTTATGTTACTGGTTAAAAAATTAGTTAATTTGGATTATGTTTGCTAATCCTATTGTTAAAACATGGTTAAGCGGACTAAGGGGAAAATCATGCTTTTTGGGTATGTTTGATCTAAAATAGCCTATATGCTTAATGTTTTGACCTTGTTGATGGATCCTATATGTTACTACTACTGTTTGGAATGTTCTATGATTGATTAGTAAAGTTACAATGGTTGAAAACGCAATCGTATGGCGAGAATGGACAAAAATTAGCTTGTAGGAAATGCTACAGAGATCCGGATCGGATCGGCTACCGAACCGAACTGCAACTTGGCATATTCTGGAGCATACAAATGAAAGAGGCAACAAGGAAGGCCGGATCGGATCGGATTGGAGTAGGGTTAGAGTTTGAATGGAGCACTGAGCTGGAGTAGCACCGAACCGAACCGACCTTAGCATGATGGCACAACCCGACCTGGGGGAATAAGTACAAACCAGTACGAACCACTCTGGAAGCATGGCCCGACCCGAACCGCTGGGTAGTCCATGCACCGTGCTTGCACACCCGAACCGACTCGATGCTTTGGAGTAAGCATCACGAACCGAACCGACCTGGAGAGGAACTCACGACCCGGCCCGAATGTGGTTTATGACCATGGACTGAACGAGGAGAAGAGGACTAACCCGAACAGAAGCTTGTTTCCGAACCGATCCGGAGGAGACCAGAACCCGAGATGCAAAGGTAGTCCAAATAGGAGGTTGTAACTCAGGATCCAGATGTGAACCAATGAGTTAACTTCATGAGTTGGACTTTGCTGCGGGACGTGTACAAAGGGGTTATCGATGTCTATAGCATTGACTCACCACTGAGGAACAGATTATTGGCTATGAATCAGTGCAGTGAAGATAGTGATTGTAGCAAAGCTATGAGCCAGTGTAGTGGAGTTGTCATGACTCCATGGGGCAGAATGGACACAGTAAAGGATTAGTGGCTTTGGATCAGTGCAGTGGAGTTATCATGACTCCATGGGGCAAAGTGATCACAACAAAGGATTGGGTGATCAAAGTGGTAGATATTGTATGCTCGACGCACTAAGGGAAAGATGTGAGGATGATTGCTATGTTGATGTTTGCTATCACCATGTCATGCACACCCCCTCCCCATTATTTTCACACCATGTGTTAGTGTCACCTTAGAGTATTGTACATCCTGTTGTGCTAACTCTTTGGTTGCAGGTTCAGGTACGGTTATGTATACCTGTTATTGTTCTGTTTTTGTTGCTTATCGCTGATACCAGACTTTTGTCTAACCCATAGTTTTGTGTCTCTTCTTATTACTCTGGGTGCTCCTAAACGAGTAGACTAGAGACATGTTAGCTAGTTATACACAAGTAGCTGTCCGGAGACAAGCATGAGGCTTACACGTAGCAATTTCCATATATCCTCCCTGTGTTGTTGCTGGTCACTTCTTTGGGCATTAGTAGTGTACCTTCCTATTTTACTTTATAAACAGTTTTAAAACTTGTAATTAAGATGGTTGGGATCATAAGCTGTATTTTGAATTTTCCGCTACTACGATGATTTAGTTCTCAGCTTATGCACTGTCTTTCCTGCTTTATATCAAGTTATGCTATTATTATATTTTGTTCCATGCGTTGTGAGATATACTACAGGTTCTTTGATGATTCATCATTTTCTTTCTTTTCGTTTGACGACCGTCCCGTCTTGGTTGGGCATCGACACAACGCGTTTCATTGGAAATGTAGGCTGGTGCGGGGCGGGCCGTCACACTTGGTATCAGAGCTCTAGGTTGCGTAGTTGACCTAGGAAAAGACACTAGGGAGAGATAATACGTATATGAGAGCTTGTATTTGCTATATTTTGGGTTTCCAAAAGTTATATATATATACTATTAGTATATCTAGAGAAAGACACTATGGAGATAGTCAATCGTTTTCCCTTTACGGATTGAACGATGAGCCGATATACGAGGGGTACAAGTTCAGGGTCCAGTAATAGGAATGCTCCTGATATGAGGACAATGTTTATTACCTTCATGCGAGAGATGTTGAGAGATGCTTAGGGAGCAGCTCCTAATGCTGCAAATGGTGGTGGTGCAGCGGTGCAGGCGCCTAAGGCCGATTTCTCCAAGCTCTATAAGGACTGCACTAGTCTTGGTGGGAAGCCGTTCCATGGACAGAATCAGCTACAGAAGTTCAAGATTGGGTTGATAGTTGCGAGCGCATCTTCGAGGATCTCGAAATCGAAGACGCAATGTAGAGAAAGCTAGCATCCCGCCAGCTACAAGGACGGGCAATGAATTGGTGAATGCTATTAAGGCAGCTACCCCTGAGGATCAAGTTACTTGGGATCAGTTTAATACCCGATTCGGTGATAAGTTTATCCCAGCTGTACAGAAGTCAGAATTGTTTAGGAAGTTCTTGGAGCTTAAGCGGAATGGTAGGGCAGTCTCAGAGTATATTGCTGAGTTCGATACTTTATCAAAGTATGGATTATCCCTTATTGACACTGCCGAGAAGAGGAACATGAAGTTCATAACTGGCTTAGATGGGTACTTAGGGGAAAGGCTTATAAACCATATCGATGATACGTTTGAATCCATTGTTGGATAAGCATTGAGTTCAGAGAGCCTTTATCCTAATCCCAAGACTGAAGTCGCTGTTACATCTACAGAGGGGCCAAAGCCGCAGGAAAGCGATGGAGGCAAGAATAATTCTCAGAATAAAAGGAAGCAGAATCAGACCAAGGGTGGTCATAAAAAGAAAGACAGGAAAGATGTAGAGTACTTTAGTTGTGGAAAAAATGGATATTATGCTAAAGAATGCTGAGCAAAGCCGGCGGACCGGAAGTGCTTCAATTGAGACAAAGTGGGATATCATGAGGATAAGTGTCCACAACCTCTGAAAGAGAAACAGATTGTGAAAGCATATGCTATTAATGATGTTCCTTCTTCGTCGAATGCCCTAACTACAGCAGAGAAAGGAAAGAATGTCGTCATTCAAGGTATGCTTTCTATTTATGATGTTCCTGTTCGAGTATTGTTTGATACTGAGGCTTCCCATTCCTTCATATCAAGTGACCTGGTAGATAGGTTGGGATTGGAACCCGAGATTGTCAATAGACCTTTAGTGGTGACGAACCCGATTGGTGGTTTGACTAGCCTTAGTATGATTTGTCGTAATGTGGTCTTAACGAGTCATGGATGCATGTTTGCTTGTTATTGCTTTGTTTTGGGCGTTAATGGGTATGGCATTATTTTGGAGTCGATTGGCTCCAAAGGGACGGGGTGGTAGTAGACTGTGAGGGATTTTATGTGACTATTAGGGCGGATGACGGGCGGAGGGTGGTGTTTGGTGGCCTACCTAGTGATGAGGTGATGGCTAGTTTTCTAAATTCCCTTGACATTCCACAGGACAAGTTATTAGGGGTTTCCATTGCTGGCCAGTATCTGGATATCTTTGAGGAAGTGACCGGACATCCACCACACTGAGAGATTAAGCTCCGTATTGATTTAGTGAAAGATGTCGGACCTATAGTGATGCCACTTTGTCATATGGCACCAAGAGAGCAGCGAGAGCTCGGGGGTTCAAGCAAGTGATCTTTTGAAGAAGGGGTTTATCCGAAGAAGTGTCTCCAAGTGGGGAACACTAGTTGTATTTGCTACCAAGGCAGATGGTTCCCTTCATTTATGTGTGGACTATCATGAGTTGAATAAAGTGACTAGGAAAAATAAGTATCATCTTCCACGGATAGATGATTTGTTTGATCAACTAGAAGGAGCAAGAGTGTTCTCCCAATTGGACCTCGCGACAGGATTTCATCAGCTCCGAGTGGTAGCTGAGAGTATTCCAAAAACGGCATTTTGGACGCTGTCTGGATTCTATGAGTGGTTGGTCATGCCATTCGGGTTGACCAATGCATCGGCAGATTTCATGGATCTTATGAATATAGTTTCAGAGATTAATTGAATAAATTTGTTCTTGTGTTCGTGGACGATATCTTGTTTTACTCGAGGACAGAGGAAGAACATAAAGAACATTTGAGGATAGTGATGGAGGTGTCGAGGAAACACCAACTGAAAGTGAAATTTTCTAAGTGTTACTTTTGGAGGAGGGAAGTGAGATTCTTGGGCCATGTTGTTTCAGAGAATGGTATTGTCGTGGATCTTGCGAAGGTGGCTACGGTGCAAGATTGGCCTACGCCCAAGAATGCAACAGACATAAGAAGTTTCTTGGGGTCAGCTGGATATTATTGTAAGTTTATCCAAGACTTCTCCAAGATAGCGGCACCGTTGATTCAGTTGACCAAAAAGAATCAAGCTTTTGTTTGGGACGAAAGGTGTGAGAATGCATTCAAGAGTCTAAAGGAAAAGTTGACGTGTGCACCAGTGTTAGTTATTCCTAAAGGGAACGAAGAGATGACAGTATACACGGATGCATGTGGTACTGGACTAGGTGTTGTATTGACGCAAGGAGGTAGGGTCGTAGCTTATGCTAGTCGACAACTGAAACCGCATGAGAAAAGATACCCTACCAATGATTTGGATTTGGCAGCGATTGTGTTCGCAATGAAGATGTGGAAACATTATCTCTTGGGAGAAAGATTCGATTTGTTTATTGATCATAAATAGTTAAAGAATTTTTCTCTCAGAAGGATCTAAATCTTCATCAGCAGAGATGGTTAGAATTCTTGGCTTCCTATGATTTTGATATCGCACATACACTAGGAAAGGGCAATGCAGTAGCTGATGCATTGATTAAGAGACATGCCAGTTTAGGGGCTATGTTTATTGAATGGTAGCAACTGGAGTATATCACAGGGTACGATTTTAGACCAAAGTGAGAATTGGATCCAGAGATGTTAGCAAGTTTGACGATCAGACCCACTTTGATTGAGCGGATTGGTTAAAGTCAAAGGGACAATCCTAATCTTTTGGAAATCATCTCCAAGTTAGAGATGGGTATCGACAGTGAGGAGATGAACAAGTGTGGGCTTGATCAAGATGGATGGCTTAGAAAGAATGGCAAACTAGTTGTGCCCAGTATCAATAAATTGAGAGATGAAGTGCTTAAAGAATGTCATCACTCAAAATTGACTATACATCCCGGTGGTAACAAAATGTATCGAGACATAAAGCAGACCTACTAGTGGGAAGGGATGAAAAGAGACGTTGGGAAGTTTATATCCAAATGCATGAATTGCCAGCTAGTTAAAGCCGAGCAAAAGAAGCCAAGTGGTTGGCTGCAACCATTGGAAATTCCAGAATAGAAATGGGAACAAGTCTCAATGGATTTCATTGATGGGTTACCAAGGACTAGATCAAGTCATGATAGCATTTGGGTGATTATGGACCGATTGACTAAGAGGGCAATGTTTGTACCCATCAAGTTGAATAAAACAACAGCCACGTTAGCAGAACTATATATGAAGTGGGTAGTGAGATTTCATGGAGTACCCAAAGGCATTGTGAGTGACCGAGATCCGTTGTTTACTAGTGGATTTTGGAAGAGCTTAAAAGAGGCTTTAGGGTCAGAATTACATCTCAGTACCGCGTACCATCCACAAACCGACAGTCAAACAGAGTGGGTGAATCGAGTATTAGAAGATCTCTTGAGAGCTTGCATATTAGATTTTGGAGGGTTATGGGATGACCATTTACATCTGGTTGAATTCGCATATAATAATAGTTATCAGTCCAGTATTGTTATGGCTCCATTTGAAGTTTATACAGAAGAACGTGTAACTCAACTCACCATCGTGTTGGTTAGAAACCGGTGAGAAATTTGCGCTTGGACCAGATGTGATAAGGGAAACCTCATACAAGATCAAGGTTATCCAACAGCGAATGAAGGCTGCCCAAGATAGGCAGAAGAGTTATGCTGATAAGATACGAAGAGAATTGAAATTCTCTGTTGGTGAGTTGGTGTTTATCAAGATTTCTCCGTTACAGAGCATGATTTGATTTGGTAGAAGAGGCAAGCTAGCACCAAGGTTTGTTGGTCCATTCCCAATTCTCGAGCAAGTTGGGAATTTAGCCTATAAAGTTGGATTACCTGACAAGGTGGCAGGAGTTCACAATGTATTTAATGTTTCCCAGTTAAGGAAATTCGTGCACGACCCCGATATGACTATCCCACCAGATCAGTTGGATGGCATTGAAATAGAACCCAAGGTGGTTGGGAACCGCAGGTCGATTCGTATTGTCGAGTACGAAACGAAGCAACTTTGAAGGAAGACGGTGAAACTAGTCAAGGTCCAGTGGGGCGATAATTAGAGTGATTGTACTTGGGAAATAATGGAGGACATATGGATGACGCATCCTGAACTCTTTGCCTGGTAAGATATTAATAGTGATAGTTATTCCCTTATTAGTAAACCACATGCTAGGATAGACTTGTTGTGTTATTATGTATGTTTGATTGCTTGTAAATGGTTTATAGGCATGTGGGACACCTTTGTATGTTTTGGTTAAGGAATTTCGGGAGCGAAATTTCTTAAGGGGGAGAATGTAACGACCTGCATTCTACGCATCGGAGGATCGTAGAATATTTATTTCATTTTCGTATGAGGTCGTATGGTCATGTAACTTTGGGGAACAACTATTGGGGTCGTTTCCCATGTTCATGATTTTTGCCAATTTTTAAATGACCATTTTGTCCCTTATGAATCTTGTTTTGCCCATAACTTTTGATTGGTAAGGAGTTTTGACCTGAAACCACTTTCATTAGATCCGAATGATGGTTTACTTTTCCGTAGAGTGATCACATTGATCAAACGGGCTTACCGTTTGGGAGATATGGCTGAAACAAGGTTTAGAAGGTGAAAAACAGCTTAACCGGGCCTAATTAGGGTGATTAGCAGCTAGCCCCAATAGGTATTTCGGCATTAGGGTTGCATAAGGGCTGATAGAGGCTAGAGAAACCCTCTTTTGTCATTTTCAAGCTGCCATAAACTTTCTCTTCAACCCTAACAATGGCCTCCACCTTCTAAATCTCTTCTAGACATCTCTAATCGCTTACTAATTAAGGATTAAGCTAAGCTACATCAAATCAAGACAAATCAACACAAATCAGAGTTGGAGCCGCTGTGCTGCATAGGAATTCGACCCAATATAGTAGTAATGTTTAGATCTATAATTCATTTATGGCAAGGTGAGTGGTTTGCATTGTTTTTCACTAAATACGGCTAATTAGGGGTGATTAGTGATAATTAGCGAAATTACACATCATAAAAATCTGGAAAAATATGCACAAATTCTGAAATATTATTTTATGTTACTGGTTAAAAATTTGGTTAAGTTGGATTTAGTTTTTTAATCCTATTGTTAAAACATGGTTAAGGGGATTAAGGGGAAAATCATGCTTTTTAGGTATGTTTGATCTAAAATAACTTATATGCTTGATGTTTGACCTTGTTGATGGATCTTATATGTTACTACTACTGTTTGGAATGTTTTATGAATGATTTGTAAAGTTAGAATGATTGAAAACGCCGTCCTATGGTGAGAATGGATGAAAATTAGATTGCTGGAATGCTGCAGAGATCTGGATCGGATCGGATCGGCTACCAAACCGAATCGGAACTTGGCATCTTCTGGGGCGTACAAATGAAAGAGGCAACAAGGAAGGCCAGATCGGATCGGATTGGAGTTTGAATGGAGCACTGAGCTGGAGTAGCACCGAACCGAACCGACCTTGGCATGGTGGCACAACCCGACCTGGTGGAAGAAGTATGAACCGATTTGGACCACTTCGGGGAGCATGGCCCGACCCTAATCGCTTGGTAGTCCACACACCGTGCTTGTACACCCGAATCGACTCGATGCTTTGGAGTAAGCTTCACGAACCGAACCGACCTGGAGAGGAACTCACGACCCGACCCGAATGAGGTTGATGACCATGGACTGAGCGAGGAGAAGAGGACTAATTGGAACGGTAGCTTGTTTCCAAACCGATTCGGAGGAGACCAAAACCCGAGATGCAATGGTAGTCCAAATAGGAGGTTGTAACTTAGGATCCAAATGGGAACCAATGAGTTAACTTCATGAGTTGGACTTTGCTGCGGGACGTGTGCAAAGGGGTTGTCGATGTCTATAGCTTTGACTCGCCACTGAGGAACGAATTATTGTCTATGAATCAGTGCAGTGCAGTTGTCATGACTTCATGGGGCAGAGTGATCATAGCATGGCTATGAGCCAGTGCATTGGAGTTGTCATGAATCCATGGGGCAGAGTGGACATACTAAAGGATTAGTGGCTATGGATCAGTGCAGTGGAGTTATCGTGACTCCATGGGGAAAAGTGATCGTAGCAAATGATTGGGTGATCAAAGTGTTCGATATTGTATGCTTTATGCACTGACTGAGAGATATGAGGATGGATTCTATGTTGATGTTTGCAATCACCACGTCATGCACACCCCCTCCCCATTATTTTCACACCATGTGTTAGTGTCGCCTTAGAGTATTGTACACCCTGTTGTGCTAACTCTTTGGTTGCAGGTCCGGGTTCAGGTATGGTTATGTATACCTGTTATTGTTCTGTTTTTGCTGCTTATCGCTCATACCTTCCTATTTGTAGTGTACCTTCCAATTTTTCTTTAGAGAGAGTTTTAAAGCTTGTAATAAAGAAGGTTTGGTTCATAAGCTGTATTTTGAATTTTCCGTTGCTACGATGATTTAGTTTTCAGTTTATGCACCATCTTGCCTGCTTTATATCAAGTTATGTTATTGTTATATTTTGTTCCATGCGCTGTGAGATATACTACATGTTCTTTGATGATTCATCGTTTTCTTTATTTTCTTTTGACGACCGTCTCGTGCTGGTTGGGCATCGACACCGCGCGTTTCATTGGAAATGTCGGTTGGTGTGGGGCGGGCAGTAACAGTTTCACTTATATCATTATTTGGCAAGTGCATATGCACACTGGTACAAACATGTACACCGACTTTCCCGTCTTTCCCTATAACTTATATCAACCAAACTTTTTCCATCTTGTCTTCCATAACACTTCCATGCCCAGCTTCACTATCTGGTGATCTTTTCGTTAGAATTTGATGAACCTGCATATTGTGCCAATTTCCATTCTTTTTGCCATGCATACATAGGGCTAGCATAGTAGGATTGGTACACCTCCCTACCCCATCAAGAATGACCATGTATTAATGTATAATGTAAGGAATCTTCGAATCAATAGCCAATAGTTCTTTCACATGGCTTCATCTTCGGATCTGTTCTTCCATTTAATTAGTATTCTCATCACTGCCTTTCCATCCCTAGGAACCGTTCTCCTATCTATCATTCTTTGCAGTTGCAACACCTTTTCTTGTTCAAAACTACAGAGATCTTATTTAATTACCACATTATCTCCTATTTCTTTTCTTCAATTGCGAAACATGGAAAACCTGGTGTATTTTTACATTCTCCAGTTTGTAGGCTATCGAACCTATTTTCTCTCTCCACTTGACATTGTCCTTAATATTTAGGTGAAAGCATATGTGTTCTCTGATTCCTAGAAATTATTTATCAATATAGTTGAAGCTTCAAATACACCCAATCACCTGCCTGGAATTACCACTTAGACTTTTTCAACTCAGCAAACCTTTTCGTTGATTTTAAGAATTCTAATACAACATCTGATCGACTTGTTCTACCTTTGCTATGATAGGGACATAGGGTAGTAAATATGGGGGCCCAACTCCATGCACTGCCTTGTATGATGTGGTGTTTGAGCAGGTCTTCCCTGAAGTATTGTACTAATATTTAGCTAATGGAAACCACTCAATCGATTCATGTGGCTTGTGACTCACAAAACACCTCAAGTTTCCATCCAAAATTTATTAACAATTCAGTTTTCCTATCACTTTGGGCTGGTATGTTGAACTTGCTTTAGGCTACAACTTCATAATTTAAACAATTTTTACCAAAAATTTCTTATGAACAATGCATCTCGGTCACTTACTATTGACTTTGGCATCCCATGTAATTTGAACACTCCATTGAAAAAAAAATCCACTTCCTTTGCAGTGCACAGATGATTTGGAGGGAAAATATGTACATATTTGCTTAGCCTATCAACGATTTCATAAATGAATGTCTTGTTATGGCTTCTTGGCATGGTTGTAATGAAATCCATTGATATCAAGTCATATTTTATTAGGTATTGGAGTGTATTGACTAATCTACGCAGCATTATATTTTTAGATTTATTCATTTGACAAGTATCACAACCTTTAACATAACTTTCCACTTTTTTCTTCATATGCTTCCAATAAAAAAATTGCCTTACTTTTTTTTGAAGTTCCTTTAATGCCTAAGTGTCCTTCCAAAGGAATTGAGTAATACTTCTCAATTATGATTTTACCAATGTAGAAAGTCGGGGATCAATCAGAATTTTCTTATTATAAGAAGAATATATATCAGAATATCTACAATTTGGTACTTGTTATCTTTAGTCTCCTTGGTCTTAATTTTCTGCATATGTTGTTGAAACCATTTAGAAGTCATTAGTGTCTTCTTTAGTTCTTGTAACCATGGAGTCTAAACTGTGGATGCTGCATAAGCCTGGAGTTTATCATCAAACTGTTATTTTCTTGAAAGAGAATCTGCCACTATGTTCTCTTTCCTTTTTTCGTATTCAACTTGATAATCAAATCTATGTAATTTGGCTAACCATATGTTTTGCAAGATAATGTGTAAACTTTGAGTAAGTACTTTGTACTCTGATGATCAGTTCTAGTTATAAACTCTTCCCATAAATTACTGTCCCCGCTACTTTGTAGCAATGATAATGACCATCAACTCTTTTTCATCTGTAGAAAGGCTGTATCCTTACCATGAAAAGATTTACTCAAAAATGCAATGGGTCTTCTATTTTGAGATAGAACAACTCCAATTCACTGACCACTGGCATCACCTTAAAGGGTGAAAGGTCTAGCGAGGTCAGATGTAACAAACAGGAAATTAGACGCGCGAATTTCAATACTAACACATCCTCTGAATTCACGTGCATAAACTCAGTACCGAAAAACCTAGAAATTTAAAAGAAAGAAGTTAGAGGGAAAGAAGAAAGAAAGAAGGGTTATAATAGAAGAAGAATACAACACATCGGAATTAGAAAAGATCGGAATATCACAGCGGAATGAATAAAACATAATATAACAATAATATTTACATAAGAAAAAAAACTGTATATACACATGCCTCAGTAATCAGAGTACACTCCTAGATCGACATATACAGTCATAACAATTTATCTGTACAACGGAAGATTAATACAACACACATAGCAGAAATAAATTAACACAGTAAATACAAGAATACATCTCGACCCTAGCTTCTCTCCTGTAGCTCCAAATTAATCCAAAACAAATCTAAAAAATATAAGATGTCTGACCCGAGCACAATTTGAGAGAAAACAAAAACACTTGGATTTATCTAGAATACTTAACAATCACATCAAAATAACTTGCTTAATTTTAGAAAATATTTTAAAAGAATGGAACTCTCATAAGACATGATCACACATAAACATGGCACATGTTTTTCCTTAACAATAACCAAAACAATTTCTACAAAATCCCATGATATTAAAATAATGTCTAAAATACAAATACTTATCAATCTAGCTGAAATAATTACATTATTTAAATTCCATCATACTAGGTATAAAATAAAAACCGTAAAAGGCTCATACTGGAATTTGGATTTCCATACAACGAGTAGGTACTGGGGTACCACCCATCACGGTACCTCTCTAGATAAGTGTTCCGAGGATCTCGCCAAGATTCCCTGCTAACACAAAACCGACCTTCCATTAACTTGATAGTATCGAATGCGTTATCACCATTGTTGGGATCAACAATCATGCCAAAGAATATATAATAGGTAAGTCAGTCTAGATTTGGTGATAAACATACCCTAATGGGTGCGACCCGCATAGCTCCGTTGCATCTCCCTTGATTATAGTCATTATCGGCTGATGAGGCCAGAGGCTACATTTTTACCTTTTACACATGAAACATTTCACCTTAGAATGTTCATCCCCATCCAGTGGAAATGTATTGATAACGTTCATCCATACCTGTTGTTTAGGAATAGAACGAACCGATGACATTACCTCTATTACATCCATAGGATTTGTAGCAAGAAACTCTTGCACCCTCAATATTTTATCTCTGCATATGCGTACCTGCAAATTCTAGTTCGAACGCAAAGTCGATTCGAAGTGGGTTGGATCCATTTCCAATCCTGGTTCGTCAAGCTAACATGTTATAAGTTAAAAGGGAATTTACAAATAGTTAGATTTTTAACTATCAATCCATGGTTGTACATGTAACATCCCACTTATTGGTCAGGTTCGAACCGATAATTAAACTGGCTACAACCGTTCTAAAATGTGGATTGTTAGAGGTACTTAAACATTGGAACAAACATACGGAACTTTCATTAATATCATTACAATATTACATCAGAGCACATCGCAATTATCAAAGGAAAAATAAAAACACAACGAAAATATAAAACTCTCAGTGGAAGACTACGAAATGATCTAGAGTATAACTCTAGCCATAATCCAGAATCCGACTCTAAAAAATGAGTCCAAGCCAAATCTGCAAAACAAAACTACCAGGCTGCTCGTGTGGAAAATATGGGCACCCAGACTTTAGGTGGGAAAACAATAAACTCCGAGTCAGTCATAGGACTGGTTTGAGAAATAAAAACATTTACTTTCATTTTTAAAGTAAGGTAAATCATAGGATCATGCCGTATAACATGGAATGGGTTTTCCTCATAAAAATACCAGTGCATAAAAATTCGAATGCTCTTTAGAAAAAGAAGCTACCATAAGGTCTCGCACAACATACACAATGCAAATAGACACTTGGGCGGGTTTTCCCTTATAATAACAAAAATATGTTTGATACATAAAAATTCTCTTTTATTATTATTAGTGCATAGTGTGAAATTTTCTTTCGCAAATAAATGTATCAATCTTAGTCAGCATAGGTACCATAATATTATACCGACCTCCTACGCATTACGCAGGATCTACAATAGAAAGTCTTATAGGCACATAGCGGATTATCCGGATTCAGAATTGTATACCAACCTAAACCGTTCACAAAAATGGGTTTCCAACAAATGACCAAGGCTAAAGAACTTATTTACCGAATGAGCATGCCTCAAGAAGGACGTCCCGAGAAGTAAACCCTTCTCTGCCAACACAAGGTCGTCAGTGCTGCTCAAAGCCATGTCGCACGAGTATGCCATTTCCTAGTCATTACCGTCCTTTTACTACGGGTACCCGAATTTCCAAGAAAACCACAATAGTACAGTGCCTGGGCTCCATACCATAGCACTATCGACATAATAGCCACATAGCAAACACCTGGGGTCTATACTATAATGAAGCTTCAAACATCTAGAAGAAACTGGTCATCCTATTTTTAAGTTGCGAACCCCATAACCTTGCTGCATCTTTCCCGTTTCGGTCATTTCGGGTATATGAGGCTATCAAAGTTTCGTTACACAAAGAAACGCTTAACCAAGCCCTGCTTTGATCATCAATATCTTATCACTTAGCAGCCGTATTGTCAATTCACAACATATAATTGGTATCTATTAATATATAACTGTCTGAGTGCATAAGTCTCAAAGGAGGGTGTTAAGTTGAGAGAATAAATTCTCTGCCACCAACTGATATAACATCATTAGAAACCAATCGGTTATGTCATAAATTACAACGTCAGATGTGACGACCGCCCATAACCCCTGCACTATACTAGAGAAATGACGCGCTGAAAGATGTGCAAGGCTGTCAAGGACGATCATTATAGTAGAAAACAAAAGCAGAACCTACCGTAAAACTCACAGTGCAAAGATAAAATATAATAGAACATATACAACAGGTAATAATAGTGAAGCAGAAACACTGGACTTCCAGATTATTAGCTTGTAGTAAAACTGGTACGTGAGCCCCCTGCGCACCATCAATCAGCACAGTCGTCCTCACTAAGCATTACCTGTCACCTGTTACTTAGTCTGCCCATCAACAATCGGATGAACAACCCAAGAAAATAAGATGATACATAAAACCTTGAGTCAGACAACAGTCTTAGTGAGCAATAAAATAGCTAACAAATTTCAAAAATAAAGTGTATGAAAGGGGATAGATAAACATACTAATCTACCACGACACCAGAGAAGAACTCAACCTTATCTTCCCTACATCGGACAGTGATAGCCTTTACAATCCATTCAACCAAAGGAATAACAATTCATACATGGAAACCAGAACAACCATTCAATCATGGAAAACACACATAACATCCAGATTATATAAGTCTCACACAGACAGCCCTAATCAAGTTTAATATTCCCTAAGTACTCTTCCCAGAGGCCTAAACCAATATCAGTTAAGCACTCAAAGAACATCTCTCTCGACTTTGGATAATCTATGTGAGGTAGTACAAACAGAACAACCAATCATCCATGACTGACTCCGGCTATCACCGCCAATCCTGCTTTGAAACCATTGTTAATCGTATGATGTCCAACCTTGCCATATGTCAAGGGCTAATGTTAACCCCGGTTCTAGCATAAACTCCATGTGTCCAACCTTGACAATGTCCAACCTTGACAACTAGGCCTTTCAAAGTTACCCAAGGTACTCGACCAGCAACCTTCCCGTCTATTGGGTGCCCCCATCGTACCCCTGCTTTGAGCCTGCTAGGACTTACAACAATGATAATCTCTCGGCCTTAAATATCTCTAGTCGTCCATCCTTGACGGATATTTACTGCTCAAGCGACCTTCTGGAGCGACCATTATCCACCAACTCACAACCTTTGAGTTGTTACTTCATTCGGTGTTCTACTCCGATCAATGAACACCTTTCAACACTTCGAATCTTCCTACTTGAATTTACTTCGAAGTCACACTATCACCGAGCTAATTACATTACTGCGTTGCGGCTAGGGTTCGGGGGGTTGCCCCCGAAAAATATTTTTTCAGACCTTTTCTCCAAATCTGAGTCGTACTCGAAAAACGTACTATTTCAGAAAATGGCCCTACTGAAAACAAATTATAGCATCATCACTATCAACCACAGCGTTTAAAAGCACTGTTTAAAACATGACCGATCCGCCTCCTTTCAAACCGACCCGAACCACCTCTGACCGACCCGATCCAGCAAACTTCTAGCTTTAGAACTCGACCGATCCACCAAAATGACCGACCCGATCCACCCCAGACTGATCCGTTTCACATCTGACCGATCCACTGTGGTCCGATCCAATCCATACAACAACCAGCCGACCCGATCAAGTTACAACCTCCCGATCCAATCCATGATGGCCGATCCAATCCCCTAAATGACCGATACGATCCAAGATGATCGATCTGATCCAATTCAGGCCGAACCATCTTCTGATCGAGCCCATTTCTGGCCGATTCAACCTATGGCCAAGCCAATTTCTGCATATTGTAATTCAACTCCGATTTCAATCAAAACTTCGCAAAACGACGAATCCGATGAAACCAACTCAACCAAAATCATCAAACAATTTCATAAGCATCTCATAACGTTACTAACCACATGAATATGACGATTACCACAAAAATGATGTAAATCTCACCAAAACCATTAAAATGGACATATGATCAAAATGAGAGATCTAACTAACATAAACATGTAAAATGACATGAAATTAACGAGTAAAACTTGTTAGATTAGATCATAGAGTGATGCATATGAAAATGAACTTGTAATGGTGTAAATCTATGGCAAAACATCCCAATTTGATGACAAACATGCACAAACACCCATATACTTCATTGCATTCATGTGAGAGATGTAAATCACTCACCGATTTGCCGAAACAATTTAAAACGATAGAAATAAGAATCCGGACAGCGAGCACCCCGAATCAAACCCCTCGTTCCGATGAATTCGCCTTTGAAATGATGTATCTTGCCTTGGAAGGTGTAGATCTTCGATTTCCTCCCTTAGATTTGGATTTTTAATGGTGGAAAGATGTTAGAGGAAGAAGGAGATCAAATGCCTTCAAATGAGAGAATGGGAAAAAGTAAACCTTTTCCCTCCACTTTCACCCCCTATTTATAGGATTCCACTAAGGCTCCAAAACCTGAATAGCCAACTGAAAAACCTTAAAACAGCGATTTCTCCCAAACCACTGAGCCAAATCCTTGATGTAACCACTCTACGGAAAGACAATCATCAATTCCTTTCCAACGGCACAGGTCTCACCCTCTGATTCGACCTGAGTCAAAAGTAATGCCTTGTACAAGGTTGATAGGAGTAAAATGGTCACAAACAAAATCGGTAAAAATTATGGACATGTCTCACATCCCTATAAGCAACATATTAAAAGATGAGAACGATCCAACCCTCGGAGAATAAAATAAAAATATTTTTCGATCTTCCGATACGTAAAATGCGGACAGTTACATTCTTCCCCTTTAAGAATTTTGCCCTAGAAATTCCAAACATGCATAAGTAATCACAACAATTCCGCATGCCTATCATCCATGAAAAGCCAATTCTAGCAACCATCAAGCCATGCATCATAGCCTTATCCTAGCACGGGGAATTCTAACAATCAACAATAAGATACAACGATATAACGAAGATACGATATCAAAGGGAACTACCGACGAAGAGTTCTGGATGAGTCGCTCTCATACTCTCTTCCGTATCTCACGTACTATCGTCTCCATCCGCACTCCATTGTATATTGACTAGCTTAACCGTCTTCCATCTAAGTTGTTTCATGTCATTCCCCACAACATGAAGTGGCTTACGACGTCTCGAAACAACAGTCTCTAAGTCTTCATACTGCTCTGGAGATACCACTATATTCGAATCTGGCACGAATTTCCGTAGATACGACACATGGAACAAATTATGCACACTCGACATCTTCTCGGGTAACTCCAATCTATATGCGAGCTTTCCAATTCGCTCGACTATTGGAAATGGTCCAACAAACCATGGAGCTAACTTTCTTTTCTTACCAAATCTAACCATGTGCTTCAACGGCGAAGCTTTCACGAAAACCATATCGCCCACGTCGAATTCCAAGTCCTTACGATGCTTGTCGGCGTAACTCTTCTAGATGATCCTGGGTTGCCTTCATTCGTTTCTCGATACAATCCGAGGTTTCTCTAATCATCTCAGGCCCAAGTACCAACTTATCTCCAGTTTCTAGCCAACATGCTGGAGAATTGCACGGCCTTCCATACAACGCCTCGTATGGTGCCATCCCAATGCTAGATTGGTAGCTATTATTATACGCAAACTCAACTGGATGTAGATGGTCTTCCCATGATCCTTCGAAGTCTAACACACAAGCCCTCAGGCTATCTTCCAAAACTCGGTTGACTATCTCGGTCTGACCATCAGTTTGGGGATGATATGTCGTACTCAGGCACAACTCAGTTCCCAAAGCTTCTTGCAAACTTTTCCAAAATCCACTCGTGAATAATGGGTCTTGGTCACTCACTATATTATTTGGGACACCATGGAATCGAACTATCCATTTCACATAAAGTTCAGCCAATTTCGATGTCATCCTAGTCGACTTGACTGGAATGAATCTCACACTTTTGGTCAAACGATCCATGATGACCCAAATCCCTTCGTTTCCTGCACTGGTTCTAGGTAGTCCATCAATAAAATCCGTCGATAATTGCTCCCACTTCCACGTAGGAACTTCCAATGGCTGAAGCAAACCACTCGGCTTCTTCTGTTCAGCTTTCACTAATTGACAGTTCATACACTTGGAAATGAACTTTCCAATATCTCTTTTCATCCCTTCCCAGTAGTAGACTCTCCTAATGTCCTGATACATCTTATTTCCACCGGGATGAATCATCAACTTCAAGTGATGACATTCTCTCAGAACCTCATCCCTCAATCCATCAATATCCGGAACAACTAATCGCCCTTTCTTTCGAAGCCAACCCTCTCGATCGATCTCGAACTCTCTATCTTCTGGTTCAAGTTTCTGAATGAACTCGACATGCTTCGCATTCTTCTTTTGGCTCCCGCCAATCCTTTCGATAAGAGTAGGTCTTATCGACAAGCTCGCCAACATTTTAGGTTCCAACTCACACCTTGGCTTGAAATCGAACCTTGCCAAGTATTGGAGGCTCTTCCATTCTGAAAACATCGCTCCCAAACTTGTGTGTCTTCGACTTAACGCATCTGCAACTGCGTTACCCTTGCCCGAAGTATAGGCTATGTCAAAATCATATGACACCAGAAACTCTAACCATCTTTGCTGCCGAAGATTCAAATCCTTTTGGGAGAAAAGATACGTCAATGACTTATGATCCATAAACAATTTGACTCGAACTCCCAGCAGGTAATGTCTCCATATCTTCAGAGCAAATACAATCGCCGCCAACTCAAAATCATGAGTTGGGTAATTCTTCTCATGCGGCTTTAGCTGTCGACTTGCGTAGGCCACAACCTTATCCTTCTGCATTAGTACTGCTCCAAGTCCAGTACCACATGCATTGGTATACACCACCATCTCTTCATTCCCACTTGGAATGTTCAACATAGGTGCACTCGTCAAGCTCTCCTTCAGGATTCCAAACGCTTGTTCACACTTTGCATCCCATGTGAACACTTGGAAAACTTAGCTATCAGCTGATGCTTTCGCAAGATCTCTAGCACAACTCTCAAGTGCATCTTGTTTTCTTCCTCATTTCTGGAGTAAATCAGAATATCATCCATGAACACAAGCACAAACTTGCTCAACTGGTCTCTGAATACTCTATTCATAAGATCCACAAAATACGTTGGCGCGTTAGTCAACCCGAATGGCATCACCAACCATTCGAAGAAACCAGACGGTGTCCTAAAAGCTGTCTTTGGCACACTATCCTTAGCCACCCTCAACTGATGAAATCCCGTTGCCAAATCCATCTGAGAAAAAACTTTGGCTTCGTGAAGCTAATCGAACAAGTCATCTATCCTTGGCAACGGATACTTGTTTTTCTTTGTCACCTTGTTCATCTCACGATAGTCCACACACGATCTTAACGAGCCATCCGCCTTGGTTGCAAATACGATTGGTGCACCCCACTCGAAAACACTCCTCTGAATGGACCCTTTTCCCAAAAGGTAACTCTCGATGTTCCCTAGGCGCCATCTGCCTAAGTGGCATAACGATTGGTCTAGCACCTTCGACCAAATCGATCCTAAACTCAATCTCATGATGCGGCGGCAACCCTTTAACCTCGTCAAAGACAACTACATACTCATTTGCGATCAGCACTGATGACAGGTCTTCTTGTGGAATACCAAGCGAATATAGATAACTTACGAAGACCCTGTCTTCGCGCTTACAGCTAATCAACACCTTTCGCCCTTCCACATCCCCTACCCTCACCTCTAGCTTCTCGCAATAAACCCTTGTCGCATACCTCTTGAGCCAATTCATGCCCAAGATGATCCCATACCCATCGAAGTTAAGAACAAAGTAATCACACACAAAAGAGAAACCATGACTCGAAAACACTAGACCACGACAAATCATGCATAAACTGGACGAACCCCCAATTGGATTAGTCACGATCAATGGTCTATCACAAATCTCAGGCTCCAAACCCAAATGACACACAAGCTCATTGCAAATGAAGGAATGTGATGCTCTAGTATCGAAAAGCACACGAATTGAAACACCATTAACTGAAAGAGTACCTTGCACCACGACACCCTTTCCCTTCTCCTCTGCAGTAAGAGCCCTTGAAGAAGTTGGCACAACATCCAAAGCGTATGCCCTCACAACCTGCTTGCCCTTAGCTAATTCTGGACAATATTTCTTCTCATGCCCAGTCTTCCCACATTTGAAGCACATCTTCTCTGCTTTGGGATTCTTGCACTCATTAGCAAAATGACCTTTCTGCTAGCAGTTAAAGCAAACCACCTCACTCTTGGGTTTCTTTAGGCCATCTTTTCCCTTTTGTTGTTACTGCTTCCTCTTCTTATTATTACCACCTTGTTGTGGTTTCTGAGCCTCTTTGGTGGCAGCGACAACATTTGCTTCATTAGGAAACAAGTTCTCATGACGAATAGCTTTTTGCACAATCATCTCAAATGAATCGTCAAGATGGTCCACTAACGGCTTTCCGATATAAGCATCTAGACCCAAGACAAACTTCTCGTTCTTCTGATATGGTGTATCAATGTATGAACGAGCATATCTAGACAAGGCTTCGAAATAGAAATATAGTCAAGCACAGAACGACCATTCTGTTTTAGCTCTAAGAACTTCTTGAATAGAGCAGATTTTTGAGTTGTGGATGTAAACTTTGCTTCAAACTTAGCTTGGAATGTCCCCCATGAAATTTCTTCTTTTGGAGTCTCGAGTGTAATAGAATTCCACCATTCCATGGCCCTGTCCTGCAGTTGCCTTGATGCAAGCTTTCTCTTTATGGCATCCTCAATACCCAAGTCTCCAAAGATTCGGACACATGAGTCCATCCACCTCTGAAACTCTTCAACTGGTTCAGCTCCCTTGAATGGTTCTCCCCCTAGAGATGTGAAGTCCTTGCACAGCTTTGCAAAATCTACTACTTTAGGAACTCACACACCAACATCTACTGTTGCCGCCACTGGAGCGGGTACCCTTCGCGTAACTGCTTCTGTCATGGCTTCAAACATGGACGGGTAATTAGGTTCAACACCATTTCCCCCTCTAATATTGGCTCCCCTAGCAGCGCGTCTTGTTTCTCGTCACTCATTCTAAATCTGCAATTTAGAATAATTAGCGACCTTCAAGAAAAAAATTCTAAAGGAAAACAACCGCTACTACTATATTTGCTAATATATATAGTAAGCATCCAATTGAAATCTACAAGTACGTCCCTCATACGTGATTACATCCTTGAACTTTGGCCAAAAATCGTTGACCAGAGCTCTGATACCAAATGTGACGACCGCCCATAACCCCCGCACTATACAAGAGAAATGATGCGCTGAAAGATGTGCAAGGCTGTCATGGACGATCATCAGAGTAGGAAAACACAAGCAGAAACTATCGTAAAACTCACAGCGCAAAGATAAAATATAATAGAACATATACAACAGGTAATAATAGTGAAGCAGAAACACTGGACTTCCATACAACTAGAAAGTAAGATCCACAAACTTGGAAATAGTGTTTATACAAAGTTGCCTCACTATATCACTCAGAAAAGCAAACAGCAGAAATCCAATTATTGACTAGTAGTTAAACTAGTACGTGAACCCCCTTCTTGCCATCGATCTGCACCGTCGTCCTCACTAAGCATTACCTGTCACATGTCACTTAGTCTGCCCATCCACAATCGGATGAACAACCCAAGGTAATAAGAGGATACATAAAACCTTGAGTCAGACAATAGTCTTAGTGAGCGATAAAACAGCTAACAAACTTCAACAATAAAGTGTATGAGAGGGGATAGATAAACATACTAATCTACCCATGACACCAGAGAAGAACTCAACCTTATCTTCCCCACATCGGACAGTGATAGCCTTTACAATCCATTCAACCAAAGGAATAACAATTCATACATGGAAACCAGAACAACCATTCAATCATGGAAAACACACATAACATCCAGATTATATAAGTCTCACACAGACAACCCTAATCGAGTTTAATATTCCCTAAGTACTCTTCCCAGAGGCCTAAACCAAAATCAGTTGAGCACTCAAAGAACATCTCTCTCGACTTTGGATAATCTATGTGAGGTAAAACAAACAGAACAACCAATCATCCTTGACTGACTCTGGCTATCATCTCCAATTCTGCTTTGAAACCATCGTCAATCATATGATGGCCAACCTTGCCATATGTCAAGGGCTAATGGTAACCCCAGTTCTAGCATAAACTCCATATGTCCAACCTTGACAATGTCCAACCTTGACAACTAGGCCTTTCAAGGATACCCAAGGTACTCGACCAGAAACCTTCCGGTCTATTAGGTGCCCCCATCGTACCCCTGCTTTGAGCCTGCTAGAACTTACGACAACGATAATCTCTCAGCCTTCAATATCTCTAGTCATCCAACCTTGACAGCTATTTACTACTCAAGTGACTTTCTCGAGCAACCATTATCCACCAACTCACAACCTTTGAGTTGTTACTTCATTCGGTGTTCTACTCCGATCAACGAACAACTTTCAACACTTCAAACCTTCCTACTTGAATTTATTTCGAAGTCACACCATCACTGAGCTAATTACATTACTGCACTGCGGCTAGGATTCGGGGGGTTGCCCCCGAAAAATATTTTTTCAGACCTTTTCTCCAAATCTGAGTCATAAACGAAAAAACTTACTTTTTTAGAAAATGACCCTAAAACAAATTATAGCATCATCACTATCAACCACAGCGTTTAAAAGCGCTTTTAAAAACATGACCGATCTGCCTCCTTTATCCAAACTTGGCGGACCCGAACCACCTCTGACCGACCCGATCCAGCAACCTTCTGGCTTCAGAACTCAACCGATCCACCAAAATGACCGACCCGCTCCACCACTGACCGATCTGTTCCATGTCTGACCAATCCATTATGGTCTGATCCAATCCATACAACAACCAACCGACCCGATCAAGTTACAACCTCCCGATACAATCCATGATGGCAGATCCAATCCCCTAAATGACCGAACCGATCCAATTCAGGCCGAACCATCTTCTGATCGAGCCCATTTCTGGCCGATTCAACGTATGGCCGAGCCAATTTCTGCATATTGTAATTCAACTCTGATTTCAACCAAAACTTCGCAAAACGACGAATCCGTTGAAACCAACTCAACCAAAATCATCAAACACAATCATAAGCATCTCATAACATTACTAGCCACATGAATATGTCGATTACCACAAAAATGATGTAAATCTCACCAAAATCATTAAAATGAACATATGATCAAAATGAGAGATGTAACTAACATAAACATGTAAAATGACATGAAATTAACAAGTAAAACATGTTAGATTAGATAATAGAGTGATGCATATGAAAATGAACTTGTAATGGTGTAAATCTATGGCAAAACATCCCAATTTGATGAGAAACATGCACAAATACTCATATACTTCATTGCATTCATGTGAGAGATGTAAATCACTCACCGATTTGCCGAAACAATCTAAAACGATATAAATAAGAATCAAGACAGCGAGCACTCCGAATCAAACCCCTCGATCTGATGAATTCGCCTTTGAAATGATGTAGATCTTGCCTTGGATGGTGTAGATCTTCGATTTCCTCCCTTAGATTTGGATTTTTAATGGTGGAAAGGTGTTAGAGGAAGAAGCAGATCAAATGCCTTCAAATGAGAGAATGGGAAAAAGTATACATTTTCCCTCCACTCTCACCCCCTATTTATATGATTCCACTAAGGCTCCAAAACCTGAATTGCCAACTGAAAAACCTTAAAATAGCGATTTCTCCCAAACCGCTGAGCCAAATCCTTAATGTAACCACTCTATGGAAAGGCAATCATCAATTCCTTTCCAACGGCACCGGTCTCACCCTATGATTCGACCTGAATCAAAAGTTATGCCCTGTACAAGGCTGATAGGGGTAAAATGGTCACAAACAAAATCGGTGAAAATTATGGACATGTCACACATCCCCATAAGCAACATATTAAAAGATGAGAACGATCCAACCCTCAGAGAATAAAAAAAAATACGATATGTAAAATGCGGGCTGTTACATCAGACACGCATCCATTTACAAGTCCGTTCTAGGTCTGAACGAAACCGAAGGCACCTTATTCCTCAACCAACTAAGGAGTGAGGCCCTAGCAGTCCAAAAATGTTTTGCTAATATGAATCCAGTAATATTGGTCCCATCAAATTCGAAAACCAATTGAAAAATGACCTTATTTCTAACTTTTATTGATTCTAACTTGTTTTTCAACACACGTTTATATTACTCACGCTCACATATTAAATCCGAATGATTTGAAATTCGAAACCTTACCATAGTTTAACGTTATGGATCCAATAAATTGGTTTCATCGAATTCCAAGGTCATTTGAAAAATGTCAATTTTTTAGGTACTAAAGTAATATCAAATTATTTAATTTTAATATATTTAATTTTAAGTCAATTCTAAAAGTTCCATAATCTTATTTTAACTCCAGTAAAAAATATAAGACAAAGTTAGAATCCATTTTCCCAAAATTTTCAAATCCAAATTCATTATTTGAACTTATAAATCCACTAAATAAATTAAAAATTCATATTTTAAGTTGACTAAAAATATGGGTCGTTACAGTACAGTTAAGTACATTAGCAGCACATACCCTTTTGACTAAATCATTAATTAAACATTTCATCAAATCTTAAAAATTGATTTCATATACTATCTCAATTAGATAAGTATGTTCACAAATCTCTTGTTTTCATTACTTCGAAAACCCAGAGCAACACACTTATTTCCTGGAATAAGTGTATTCACAAAACAATACTATTTTCACTACTTAAAAAATAGTAATTTATACTTAACCAAAAAGTTATAAGTATAGTTACAAATTATACACAGCTAAACAATGTCAGGTGATACGTTGTTTATTACAAAACCCAAACAGTTTTATTTAACTTTTAAACTTTGCAAATTAAAGTTTATACCATCACTTATGGAAATGATAATTTAATTTCCAACATCTACCTTTGTTTTCAAACCAGTCTCATCTCCTGGATAATAGTGAAATTCTTTAAGTTGCGGTATTTTATTTACCTCTCAGACTTTTAGTTGAAAACATTCTTATCTTCAAGATAAGTAGTAGTTTGTTAACGCAAAACTCAATTTTCAGTAAATGTCACAATAAGTTTTGTTTACTATTCAATTCAGATACAGTTTAAAAACTATTCTTGCAATTAATTTTTTTTCCCTATTCACTGATTATGTAAGATCATGCTAAAATATATCTTTTGGCTTAAATTCTCTCTTTATAAAACTTGCTTTCAAAACTTGGATTTATTAAGAAAATAACCTTTTCAATTTCCTTTATAAAAATTCATTTAAAATCTCATAATAAAACTCCAATTTTATATATTTATAAAAATTTATATCTGATCAAGACTCATTTGATTATAAATCAAACCTTTCATAAATTATCTCAAAATCAGATTAAATCATTATAAGCTCTTTATTAATATCTAACTTTCCATAAATTTCTATTTAAAATCTACTATCCTTTATGCGTCGTTTTACAGGTTCAACAAACTATTTATTAAACATGTTCAAAATAGCTTATTATTACTTAAACCTCATTTATAAAACTTGGTTTTATAAATTCATAAAGCTTAATTACGAAACTTAATTAAGTTTTAACACTCGAAATATCTAATATTAAATTTATTTATAGAATAGGAATTTCGCTACATAAATCATTTTATAATTTCTCTATAAAATCCTACAAATATTGATTTATTTATAGAAATTCTATTCTATATAACTTACATAAAATTTTCTTCAAAATATTACTTTTGTTATAAAAATAAAATTAATAACTTCAAATAGTCAATTCTCCTTGCGGCGAGTCAACGCCTCTAAAAAATTATAGGTCCTTGGTTGCCAACCATTTACCAATAATGTTTATTGATTAATAATACATCAATATAGAATTTAATTCGACAATCGTCATCCAAATCAGATTTTTCATGTTACTTATGTTAGACAGTTCATATGTGAATAATACGAAAGTAAGTAACATCCAAAACATAGAGGAATCTGGTTGGATCCCTTCAATATGTCCCCCTGCATCACAGCTCATATATCAGTTTATATATGCATATAAATGAGATAATCTAATCCAATTCATTTAACATGAATCTTCATCTTAAAAGCAGATAACGTCTAAAGTCAACACGTGTTTAAAATCTAGTTCATTTTAGATGAATCTTCCGCTTAAAATGTAGTTCACAAACGGAATTGTATATCGATAACCCCCAAAAAAGCAATAAATCATCCAAATCATCCAAAAGCACAATTTAAAATACTAATAATAATGAACATTGTTGTACGAAATAATAACATTCAAAATATTCCAGAATGTGTGAGAGTTAACTTTCCATCCATTCCATTGATGATTTCATGTTGTTTTATCTAATTTCAACACCCGTTTAGAATTTGATTAAAAAAATCCAAACTTCTCACAAAACAATCAATCCACTGCATACACGTAGTATTTGATGACAAGAACCAAACACAATTGACGGTGTGTCAATAGGATCTCATACGAGCTAGATATCACGTTTGTAAGTTAATACCAGATTAAACGTAATTAAACTCAAGTTGTAATTACTTTAAATCCCCTCACCCATTTTACACGTGCTCCCTCATCACATTTCCCAGTTTCTAGTCCAAAAAAACCTCATATGCAATGTCATTCATGCATTCACTATTTATAGTGATGCTATCATCCAGTCCTCAATTCCCGACTTCGCAAGCGGAATTCTCACCACAAACCCGACCTGCTGGCCAACGCCACCTCACCTCCGACATCACTATACAAATTGTGACCCAGACCACTCCTCAGCTGCTGCTACAGGTGTTGCGACCCGTTTTATCCCCAAATGTCACTGAACTTTGTCAATCTACTCACCCAGCTTCTGTGAATTCAACAGACACCATGATTCCATCTCCAGCCTTCCATGTTGCACCCGCGACCTTGCCTTAGCTTCGTTGGGTTAAACCTGGGCCCTAGTCAAATTCGATCACACCAAATTCTAAAGCTACTGCTGCAAATCTCTTGAGAATACAGTTACAACGGATCAAGAATGGTTTGGTTTCATTAAGTAATTATTTTTATATAGTTTCTAGAAGTGTTAAAGGAGGTGGCGACCCCTTTATTTGAGTTTATAGAACAAAAAAGAGATAGGATTAGGTTTTGTAAGTGTTATTTATAGGAAATTATTTTTAGATAATCTGTATATAATGTTCAATTATATCTACATGTATTTGCAACAATTGTTTTACACTCGCAAGACCACACTGATCGTTTGATTGCTAAGAAATTCAAAACCCAACAAAAGTTTATTACTCTAGATCCGATGAAATTGGTTTTGTCGAAATCCGAGATCGTTTGCAATAAAGATAATTTCAACGTGCTAACAGAAATCGATTAATAATTATTCGATTTCAAAAAAAAAATTCTCTGGTAATAACTTATTAGTATCGTTTATATTCAAATAGAATTTCACAAACTTCAATATAAATTTATTTTAACTTTAAACTCAAGATTTTCCATCTCAAGATAATTTAACGTTCCAATTCTCGCTTTATATTAATTTCAAGTCCTAAACTCTTAAAATTAATCTATTTTAATATTTAAATTAATTAAATTTTCATTTTTAAAAGTCCGGGTAGTTACATTCTTCCCTCTTTAAAAGGATGTTGTCCCCGGAATCACAAGTTAAAAAGATTATTACAAACTGATTAATTTTACTCCGAAAATATTACTTACCAAAATTTATTAAATTTTTCTAATACTTGAAATTTTGGAAATTTTGGCAATACCTCCTTTGCACGACCTATTTGAAAATTTTCACAATCGCAATATATTACACTATACATCTCATCTCAGTGAGGAGACATCCAAAGCCATGGCGAAAACAATATAAAAGACTCACATATGGTACGTAATCCGAAATCTGTACCATTTTCTCGAGTAAACAAATATTTACCATGAGACCAAAATTTATAAGCAAGCTTTTGTTTCCATCTACCTATATATACTTAAATAACCCAAAAGAGAGTGAAGAAAAATAGTGGAGTAACATAATAACAACTAATATGTGCTCAGACAACATACCCATCAAATGCAATCACCAAACATGATGCAACTGAAAATAATAATGCAAATCAACAAACAACACAAATGTTACTTAACGTTGCGTTCAACCAAAATCAATTAACAAACATAAATATCAAATAGTGATACAAACACAAATAATTTAAGCTTGAGGTTTAATCAGAATATAAACCTCATCATCGGACCAAGATGATAAAAAACTTGTTAAGCATCACCATTCGTTCAACAGCCTCATGTTATTACTTAACAATTCATTCATGCTACCTTAAGCAACTCAAAAATTCATATCCCAAGGCCACCACATGTCAATGTACCAAGCAAATATATTTTATTAATGGAAGTTTCTATTTCATATTCTTAAAAATCTTCCATTTTATTAAACTAATCATTTTAGTTTATAAACTATCATACCGTGATTTTTTTGAAAATTTGATTTTGGCGTAACTCAAAATCTACAAGATAAAATCTTGATTTTTCTCTTCCATTAGAAAATTTTAATCCAATAGATTCTTGTTTCAAAGAATTCTAACTTATATTGGATCCTATACACTTAATTAACGTTCAAATAATAAAATTATGAATCATCACTACGCGACGAGCTCGTTTTCATTTAATTTTTATTAAACATTCAAACTTAGTTTTATTTAATAAATTATAACAATACATTCTTATGTTTTCATATAAACTTAGCTAAGTTTTCAACTTCATCAAAATCTCAAATTTCTTAAATTTAAAACAGAAGCATCTTCAACTCCGCCTGTGTAGTTTTCTACGCAGCCTGTCCCAAGCCAGGGTAAAGAAGGAGGGTTGTGATAGGCTTGGCGAGCCAACGTAAAAGCTTAGCCTCTCTTATAAATATGGAAACTTATGATATTTCGTTGGGGCGTAACCCTCTTAGCGATGCGCTATATCGAGGCTCGGATATGGTGTTAAATGCAAGGGCTAGGCCGCCATTCTCTTAGTGGCGTGCTACACCGACGCCCCGGTGTAGTGATAAGTGGGCAAGGGTCCTCGCATTTTTCTCAGCGGATGCGAGGGGCAAGGAAGCTAGTCGACGATAGTAGGGTTCAGTTAGGTAGTTGGAATGTAGAGTCCTTAACAAGAAAATTAAGAGAGATAGTGGATACAATGATTAGGAGACGGGTTAACATCTTGTGCGTTCAAGAGACTAAATGGGTATGGCAGAAGGTGTAACAACCCGGAATTTGGGGCCAATTTAAAATTTTCATTTTAGGGATTTTAAAGGTGTTTAAATAGTTGAAATGAATTATTTTAAATAAAAATGACTAGAAATTTATTTTGACTGAATTTAATGCGAATATATTTTATTTAAATACTAAAGGAATTAGAAAAGGACGGTAGTTTGAAAACTCAAACCTGAACTTTGACTGACCACACAGAATGCAGAATAAATCGGATTTTGGTGAAACCAAAAATATTTAAATCTGTTAATGAATATATTTCTAACGAATCTGAAAAATCGAAGTTTCATAGCGGGAATCAAAAGTTATGACCAAATGAATTTTCAGAAGGGTCGCTATAGAGAATATATCGCCCTTGAAAATCGACATTGTGCATACGACCTCGGAATTTGACGAAACCACTTTTATTGGATCCGGGATGTAAAATTATTGCTAAGTTTCAAATTTCATGATTTTTGAAGCTAGCATGTGAGCGTGGCAAAAGAAACTGCGTTTTGTCAATTTTGGTCAAAATTAATTGACTGAAAAATAGCCATTTTTCAAGCAGTCTCAGAATTCGATGAAATAAATTTTGTTAGGACCGTATCATCATTAGAAAGCCAAAAATAATTTTTCTGGATTTTTCTGAGTTCGTACGTGGCCCCGGAAAAATTATTTGTACGGTAGAATTGAAAATAAAGGACTTGAATTTTAAAACTGAAAAACAGGGGTCAAAATGACCATTTGGGCTAACGGGACAGGTCCAGATGAGTCTGGAACGGGGGCTAATGGGTAGGAACGGCAGCCGTTGGGCCTAATTCTGAGTTTCTAGCCAAATGGACTTTTATTGGGCTAATTAAATAATTAATAAATTAAACCTAATATAATAATATATAAAGACCCGCTACAGTATCTTCTTCCCCGATTGAATGAACCCGTAGCCCCCCCCCCCTTGATTTTTCATCTCCATTTTCCCACTAATCCACACATAATTAGACTTAGCCATAGTTGAACTTTTTGAAGCTCTTCCCTTCCTCTCCAATCTCCGGCAAGTTTCACTCGATTTAATAGCCTGTAGCTCTCGAATTTCGAGCCCGAACCCGCGTCGAATAAGCCGCCGCCGCACCTCCACCGTGCCGCCGCACCCCCCACCGTGCCAGGCGCACGTGCGCCTCTCCTTCCCGCTCAACCTCCAACAAACCTCACCTGAAACCGTTAACTACATCTTCCGAAAATCGGATTCAAAGTTTTGAACTTTCTGAAGTTCAAGGTAAATTTCGATTTCAGTTTTGTCACGCTTTTAAGTGTCGCAGTGACACTTGTTAAAAGTGTTTTCTAATTTATACCTATGAACTTCAAATTGAAATATTTCAGATCTGAAATCGCCGTGACTTCGAACACGAGATCTGATCGAGTTTGGACCTTCATTTCAGTCTCGAGCAAGGTGAGAATTTATTTTTAATTAAATTTAATTAATTTAATAATTATTATTGCATTATGTGAAGTTGAAAGTCAAATACAAATAGATCTGCGATGGATGTTACCATAGGTTATGAATCCGAATTGGTTGTGATGTTATGATTTTAGATTCGTTATTGTCAATCATGGATCTGTTAATTAAAATTATAGATCGGTAGGAAAAAATTAGTTTTGTACCTTTTTTAAATTGGTTGAAGTATGCCTTGTGGATGTGAATCATGTATAAATTTATCATCTGTGCATTGTATGGAATTTACATTATTTTAATGTGAATTAAAGTAGAAATTTACATCGTATGGAATTTACATTATTTTAATGTGAATTAAAGTAGAAATTTACATCGTATGATTATTTTAATGTGAATTAAAGTAGAAATTTATATCGTATGGAATTTACATTATTTTAATGTGAATTAAAGTAGAAAATTACATCGTATGGAATTTACATTATAATGTGAATTAAAATAGGAATTTACGATGTAATGAATTTACATTTTTATAATGTTAATATAAAGTAGAGCTTGCATGTAAATTAAATTTACATTTTTATATGTAAATAAGATGTAGAAATTGGACATGAAATAAATTTTACATTTTTATGATGTAAATATAAAGTAGATTTTGCATAGTACAAAAATTACATTTTTCTATGTAATTAAAATGTGAATTTACATCGTATGTTAAAATATACATTTTTATATGTAAATTATATAGGGAATTACACCGTATGTTAAAAATTACATTTTTATATGTAATTAAAATGTGAATTTACATCGTATGTTCAAATTTACATTTTTATATGTAAATTATATAGGGAATTACACCGTATGTTAAAAATTACATTTTTCTATGTAATTAAATTGTGAATTTACATCGTATGTTCAAATTTACATTTTTATATGTAAATTATATAGGGAATTACACCGTATGTTAAAAATTACATTTTTCTATGTAATTAAAATGTGAATTTACATCGTATGTTCAAATTTACATTTTTATATGTAAATTATATAGGGAATTACACCGTATGTTAAAAATTACATTTTTCTATGTAATTAAAATGTGAATTTACATCGTATGTTCAAATTTACATTTTTATATGTAAATTATATAGGAATTACACCGTATGTTAAAAATTACATTTTTCTATGTAATTAAAATGTGAATTTACATCGTATGTTCAAATTTACATTTTTATATGTAAATTATATAGGGAATTACACCGTATGTTAAAAATTACACTTTTCTATGTAATTAAAAGATGAATTTACATCGTATGTTAAAATTTACATTTTTATATGTAAATTATATAGGAATCTACGCCGTATGTTAAAAATTACATTTTTCTATGTAATTAAAATGTGAATTTACATCGTATGTTAAAATTTACATTTTTATATGTTAATTGTATAGAAATCTACGCCGTATGTTAAAAATTACATTTTTCTATGTAATTAAAATGTGAATTTACACCGTAGGATTAAAATTACATTTTTACAATGTAAATAAGAAGTAGAGTTTGCATTGTAATTAAAAATCATATTTTTATAATGTAAATAAGAAGTAGAGTTTACATTGTAATTAAAAATCATATTTTTAAAATGTAAGTAAGAAGTAGAGTTTGCATTGAAATAAAAGTCATATTTTTTACAATGTAAATAAGAAGTAGAGTTTGCATTGAAATAAAAATCATATTTTTATAATGTAAATAAGAAGTAAAGTTGCATTGTAAATAAATTTACATTTTTAGCTGTAATGATTCTCAATGCAAATATAAGTTACATTTTTATTATTATGTAATTAAGATGAGAAAATACATTGAGGTTAAATTTTACATTTTATATGTAATTTAAAGATATGATTTTGCAATGTATCAAAATTTACATTTTTAATATAAGTAATGAATGAATTTAGGATGTTGTGATATGATCTTCATTTTCAAATGAATTAAAATTCAACAAGGATCGGTAGCTGTTAGAGCGTTGTTTAAATCAAAACAACGTTATTACGATTAAACGATTATACATATATAAATATAATTAAAATTAAACGAATGGAGCACGGTAGTTCGCGTTTTGAAACCGTACCTTTAAATGACTTTACAAGAAGATTCGACCATCGGGTTTTCTTGAAACTGAAACCGTTAGAGCCGTCTTGGAAAAATCTTTCCAACGATATATATTACGTTAAGATCCAACGGTTAGATTCTGAAAAATGTAAAAATCAAAATTGGTTGAATGCAGCGCCATAGTCGCCCATTGACTTAAGGCGTCGTTATATAAAAGTTTGATTATTTTAAATAATTAAAATACGAAGTAATCATCATAAAGTGGTACGAAGGATTTTAAATATATAAAAAATATATATATATACGAGGATTATTTGGAAAGTCCGAGTTCTCTCATTCCAAATAATCAAACGACGTTAACGGAAGTATAAAGATGGCGTATGAAGACCGTAAATCTTCCCTCGAATGGACAACGATCGAGGCTCTGATTTGACTTGCTCCCAACTCAAGGGTCATGGTCATTGCCCAAACGTATGTGTTGATTTCACGGGTTTGGCTTTCGCTCAGACCCAGAGCATAAGCTAATAAATGGAATGTGTGTCTGACATCATACTCTATCAAATATCATGTCATTGATCTTCTGTCGAATGTATTGATGTTTGGTGGCGGAGAATTTATTCTCTTGCTTAACACCCGTTCATATATTTCGGCAAAAGATTGGTAGTGCGATATGGAGTGATGATGTGGCATGCTAAGATACATATGATCAAGGCTTTGTTGAAAAGCAGGCCTTGTGGGATGATCAAAGCATAGCATGTTTAGGCATAGCTTTGTGTATAGCGTGACTTCGCGAGCCGCACACACCGGCGGAGTCCACACCGGCGGAGTCTAAAACGGAAGAAGGGAATGCAGGGAGAGCAGCACGTTTCTTTCTAGCTAGAAGTGGTGATTGGACTTTAACACGACCCGACATTTTACTTATGTGGATGATGGAATGAGGCGCCTCAGATGATAGGTCCTATAGGACTGTGAAACGTGTGTTCAGGAATAACTAATCCGCAACTCGTATGGTGGACCGGCCCTGCAGCTATCCAAGGGTTCACTACGGGGGATCCTGAGGCACTAGCTAGAGTGTCTCAAATCGGTAAGGAGCTCCTCCTTAGCCTTGACTCATGGTGGAAATCCAAACTTCCAATACGAACCTACGGATTTGATTGTATTACTAGTTTGGAAGCATAGTATTATGGTATCTAATTGTCCTAGGATTGATACATTTATTTTGAAATGTTTTGATATATACTAATAATAATATTAAACTCGTATATGCCGTATTTAGCATGTTTAATAACCATAAGGTAAAACCCTATCCTCTGGTTTGTGTTGCATTGTGTGATGGGACATGGGTCTTATGGTGATTCCATTTTTCTCAAAAGCATAACGTTGTTGTACGATTTACTTATTATTTGTTCTGACACTTTTATACACGGCAATCCATTATAGTAAACCCGTTCCGCGTTAGCGGCGTGGTCTTTGGATTTGCCCTATTAATAGTGATTAATTAGTTAAGAATTCTCACACCAGTCCCACGACTGACCTGTTGTTTTGTTTCCACCTTTTTGCAAACTCGGGTTCCCTTCTCTCCACACGGCCAGCCAAGTAAACAGGTTCATTCTTTGCTTGGAGTTTTTCTTTGGAGCTGCTTATTATCTTCTTGGATTTGCTTTTGTGGAGAGGTGATGACTTGGAGCTTGAAGACATCTATCATTCGCTACTATTGCATTTTTCTCTTTTTAATTCCAGACATTAAACTTGTTTCATTTCACGTTGTTTAAGTTGGAGTTGGAACTTATTTCTTTTTCAGCAAACTTGATGTAATAATTTAGAATTCTGTGACTGTGGACTTTCTGTGGTTGATGACATTATATTTCCGCTGCTATGATGTTGTTACTCTATGAATTTCCTATGCTATGTTGTATCTGTGATATGTATTATTGTATTTATGTTGTATTCCAAATGATTATTCCTTACTTTCATTTCGTGGAAGTTTGGGGTTATCACAGTTGGTATCAGAGCTTTGGTTAAACTTAGCTTTGGAATAAAACATATTTATGATAATTCATTTACATAGAATCACAATATTCTATGGCGAACATTTCATGTGAATACATAATAGTCAGTCATTCTATCATTATCTTTTATCCGTCCTTTTATCTTGATCAATTCTTCAATCACCATTTAGTTGTTCTGACTCTTTCCTTGATCGTGCAGAACTAACTAGAAATGAGTACCGCTGCCGCTAGGGCCGCTAGAGCTAGAGCAAGGAGACAAAATGCTGCTGGAACTGAGGAGGCTATTGTCCAACAACCACCACCACCGCAGCCCTTTGATTTGGATAAGGTGGCAAAGAAGTACAAAAACCTGGGAGGAGTGCCATTCAAGGGTACTGAAACTGTGACACAAGCTCAAGCTTGGCTGAGGAACTGTGAAAAGATTTTTGGAGGATTAGAGCTGGAGGATCATAGGAAAAGATTAGTGGCTTCATGGCTGCTACAAGAGGAAGCTCAAAACTGGTGGGACACAGTCACGGTTCGAGGGATTGCATATAATATGACTTGGACAAGGTTTAAGGAGCTTTTTAATGACAAATACATTCCAAGGCAGGAGGTAGAAAGACTACATGATGAGTTCGCCAATCTGAAGCAAGGCGACAAGACCATTTCAGAATTTGTACGAATATTTGAAGACCTCTCCCGCTATGCCCCTGAGTTGATTCAGGATGACTTCCAGAAGAACAAGAGGTTCATAAATGGGCTTGCGAGGAAGTATATTGATAGAGTCACTGCCCACATCGACCTTTCTTTCAATAGGTTGGTGGAGTTTGCTTGTCGATATGAGGAGAATGATAAGAAGAATTCCCAACAAGACAGAGAAAGGAGCTTGGCCAACAATAAAAGGAAGCAAACGGAGAAGAAGACTGAAGGAAGCAATTCGGGAGCTACTAAGACATATGATAAGTCTAAGGTGCAATGCTACAACTGCCAAAAGTTTGGGCACTACAGCAAGGACTGCAGAAATCCAAAGAAGGCCCGAAGCGACGACACCAAGGAATGCTATAACTGCCACAAGAAGGGTCATATCAAGCCAAATTGTCCACTGTTGAAAGGAGCGCAGGTGGCACATGTGTATGAGGGGGTAAGTGCACCATCTTCTTCCGCTCCTACTTCTTCCGAAGGAGCAGGTAAGCCTGATGTTTTAGATGGTACCATTTCTGTTAAAAACATCCATGTTACTGCCTTGTTTGATACGGGCGCATCAAGAAGCTTTATTTCTAGCTATACGGTCCAGAAATTGAAACTGAAGCAAAGAAGTTTTAAAGAACCAATAAATGTTCATAACCCTGTAGGAGGTTCTACCACTCTAGATTTATTTTGTAAAGTGCCTGTATCTTACTCCTATTTCCAATTTCCATTTAACTTGATCATTATGAATTTTTCCGAGTTTGATATCATCCTCGGTCTTGATTGGCTAACCAAATATGACGCTGAAGTGCTATGTTCAGAAAGAGTGGTTAAGGTGAAAACAGGTTTCAGAAACACTGTTACCATACCTTGCCATGGGCCAAAATCTGATAGAAAGGCATTTTGGTCTTCCCTGGAGATCACTCCTATTTCTTTAGAAAATATTCCCGTGGTCAAAGATTACGCGGAGGTATTTGAAGAAGTAGACAGCCTACCCCCGCGAAGGGAAATCGATTTCAGGATTGATCTCGTTCCAAATGCAAGACCTGTAGTTCATGCTATCAGAAGGACGACTCCTAAAGAAAAGGAGGAATTGCAAACCCAAACTAAGCAGCTCTTGTGGAAAGGACTCATCCAACCTAGCTTTTCTAATGGGGGTGCAGCTGTGGTGTTTGTCCCCAAATCGGACGGTACTCTAAGACTCTGTGTAGATTACCGCGATCTTAACAAACAAACATTGAAGAAAAAATACCCCTTGCCCCGCATAGATGATTTGATGGACCAATTGAATGGAGCCAAGGTGTTTTCGAAGATGGACCTAGCCACAGGTTTCCACCAACTCCGCACAGCCGAAGAATGTATACCTTTGACCGCCTTCAGAGGTCCTGACATATTCTATGAATGGTTAGTGATGCCGTTCGGTCTATGCAATGCTCCAGCCTACTTTGTTGACTTGATGAATAGGGTCTTCCGAGAGGTCCTAAATAAATTCGTCCTGGTCTTCATTGATAATATTCTAATCTATTCTAAAACTAAGGAAGAGCATGAAGGGCATTTAAGGGAAGTGTTGGAAATTCTGCGAAGAAATGTTTTAAAAGCAAAGTTTTCCAAATGCACATTTTGGCAAGAGGAAGTAAAATTCTTGGGCCATGTTGTGTCAAAAGAAGGAATTGCAGTTGACCCAAGTAAAATTGCCGCCATTCGAGATTGGAAGTAGCCCAGTACACCTACTGAAGTAAGAAGCTTCCTAGGATTGGCCGAATATTACAGGAAATTTGTCAAAGATTTTGCCAAGTTGTCTAGCCCATTAACAAAGCTCACCAAGAAGCATGCCAAGTTCAATTGGACATCGGATTGTGAGGAAGCATTCCAAAAGCTAAAGGTGAGTTTGACCACTGCTCCCGTACTTACCATCATCGATGGCAACCAAGATTTAAAGGTCTACACCGATGCTTCTCAAAATGGTTGTCTTGGTGCGGTACTGATGCAAAGAGGCAAAGTTGTTGCATATGCAAGTCGTCAATTAAAGCCGCATGAGAAAAACTATCGTGTCCATGACTTAGAGTTGTTGGCCGTAGTCTTTTCTTTAAAAATTTGGTGACATTATCTTTTGGGCAAAAAATTTGAATTATTCACAGACCATCAATCTTTGAAATATCTCTTCGATCAAAAGGATCTGAATTTAAGGCAGCAACGATGGCTAGACTTTCTAGCGGCATACGATCTTGACATCTTGTATACGCCGGGGAAAGCCAATGTTGTGGCAGACGCGCTTAGTAGAAAGGACGTCATTGTCGCAAGCCTCATAGTTACCCCTTCTTTGATTGATAAAATTTCTGCTCTCCAAAAGGATGATGAATTCATTCAGAGAATGATCAAGAGAATTGAAGCAGGTGAAAACACGAACTTTCAAATTGATGGCAAGGGAATTCTCAGATTTCAAGGACGAATTTGTGTTCCATATATCAAAGACCTTATAAGGGAAGTTTTGGATGAAGGTCACAAATCAAAGCTTTGCATCCACCCCGGTGTGAGCAAAATGTATCAAGACTTAAAGCACACATTTTGGTGGAGATCTATGAAGAGGGATATATCCATTTATGTCAGTAGATGTCCTACTTGCCAACAAGTAAAAAGTGATCAACAAAAGCTTGTGGGGCTGTTGCAGCCATTGGAAGTTCCAGATTGGAAGTGGGACCAAATCTCCATGGATTTTATAGATGGTCTGCCTCGTACTAGGAAAGGAAATGACAGCATATGGGTGATCGTGGATCGCTTCACAAAATCCGCTCATTTGATACCTGTCAAGTCCACTAGAACTGCTCAAAGTCTGGCGCAAATCTATTTCAAAGAAATCGTCAGGCTACATGGAGTTCCTAGTAGCATCGTTAGCGACCGTGATCCTATATTTGCTAGCAAATTTTGGGAAGCACTCCAAAATGAGTTGGGAACGAAGTTAAATCTCAGTACCGCATATCACCCTCAGACTGACGGCCAAACTGAGCGGGTGAATCGCATTCTTGAAGATCTATTGCAAGCTTGCATACTGGATTTTGGAGGTTCTTGGGAGGATCACTTGCATTTAGTTGAATTCTCGTATAACAATAGTTATCAAGCAAGTTTGAAAATGTCTCCATTTGAAGCCTTATATGGTAGGCCGTGTAGATCGCCAGCGTGTTGGGTCCAGACATGATCCGAGAAGCTTCAGACAAAGTTGACTTTATTAAGAAGCAACTATTGGCTGCCCAAAGTAGACAAAAGAGCTATGCAGATGTAAGAAGGAGAGAGTTAGCTTTTGAAGTGGGTGACTATGTCTATCTGAAAGTTGCCCCAATGCGAGGTGTAATCCGTTTTGGAAAGACAGGAAAATTAGCACCTAGATTCATTGGCCCCTTCCCTATTCTTGAAAAGGTTGGCACCCTAGCCTACAGAATTCAGATGCCCGACTGGTTGCCTGGAGTGCACGATGTATTCCATGTATCTCAACTTCGAAGGCATGTCCATGATCCCGATCTGATTGTGGAAGAAGTAGCACAGCAAGATTTGGAGATTACACCAAGCCTTGCAGTGAGAAGGGAACCACTGAAAATTATTGGCAAGGAAACTAGGAAGCTGAGAAATAAAAGTATCAACCTAGTCAAGGTGCAATGGAGCGGTGATCCTTGAGACTGCACTTGGGAAACCGAGGAGAGTATCAAACAAGCCTATCCCAAATGCAGAGTGGATATCTCCGATTAGTTTTATTTTGAGGTACGCTTAAAATATTTTCCATTCTTTATGTTGGTTCCTACCCTTCTATTCTTCCCTTTTCCTTTTCGAGGACGAAAAGTTCTTAAGGGGGGAGATTGTAACAACCCGGAATTTGGGGCCAATTTAAAATGTTCATTTTAGGGATTTTAAAGGTGTTTAAATAGTTGAAATGAATTATTTTAAATAAAAATGACTAGAAATTTATTTTGACTAAATTTAATGCGAATATATTTTGTTTAAATACAAAAGGAATTAGAAAAGGACAGTAGTTTGAAAAGTCAAACCTGAACTTTGACTGACCACACAGAATGCAGAATAAATCGAATTTTGGTGAAACCAAAAATATTTAAATTTTTAATGAATATCTTTCTAACGAATCTGAAAAATCGAAGTTTCATAGCGGGAATCAAAAGTTATGACCAAATGAATTTTCAGAAGGGTCGCTATAAAGAATATATCGCCCTTGAAAATCGACATTTTGCATACGACCTCGGAATTCAACGAAACCACTTTTGTTGGATCCGGGATGTAAAATTATTGCTAAGTTTCAAAATTCATGATTTTTGAAGCTAGAATGTGAGCGTGGCAAAAGAAACTGCGTTTTGTCAATTTCGGTCAAAATTAATTGACTGAAAAATAGCCATTTTTCAAGCAGTCTCAGAATTCGACGAAATAAATTTTGTTAGGACCGTATCGTCATAAGAAAGCCAAAAATAATTTTTTTGGTAGAATTGAAAATAAAGGACTTGAATTTTAAAACTGAAAAACAGGGGTCAAAATGACCATTTGGGCTAACGGGACAGGTCCAGATGAGTCTGGAACGGGGGCTAATGGGTAGGAACGGCAGCCGTTGGGCCTAATTCTGAGTTTCTAGCCAAATGGACTTTTATTGGGCTAATTAAATAATTAATAAATTAAAACTAATATAATAATATATAAAGACCCGCTACAGTATCTTCTTCCCCGATTGAATGAACCCGTAGCCCCCCCCCTTGATTTTTCATCTCCATTTTCCCACTAATCCACACATAATTAGACTTATCCATAGTTGAACTTTTTGAAGCTCTTCCCTTCCTCTCCAATCTCCGGCAAGTTTCACTCGATTTAATAGCCTGTAGCTCTCGAATTTCGAGCCCGAACCCGCGTCGAATAAGCCGCCGCCGCACCTCCACCGTGCCGCCGCACCCCCCACCGTGCCAGGCGCACGTGCGCCTCTCCTTCCCGGTCAACCTCCAACAAACCTCACCTGAAACCGTTAACTACATCTTCCGAAAATCGGATTCAAAGTTTTGAACTTTCTGAAGTTCAAGGTAAATTTCGATTTCAGTTTTGTCACGCTTTTAAGTGTCGCAGTGACACTTGTTAAAAGTGTTTTCTAATTTATACCTATGAACTTCAAATTGAAATATTTCAGATCTGAAATCGCCGTGACTTCGAACACGAGATCTGATCGAGTTTGGACCTTCATTTCAGTCTCGAGCAAGGTAAGAATTTATTTTTAATTAAATTTAATTAATTTAATAATTATTATTGCATTATGTGAAGTTGAAAGTCAAATACAAATAGATCTGCGATGGATGTTACCATAGGTTATGAATCCGAATTGGTTGTGATGTTATGATTTTAGATTCGTTATTGTCAATCATGGATCTGTTAATTAAAATTATAGATCGGTAGGAAAAAATTAGTTTTGTACCTTTTTTAAATTGGTTGAAGTATGCCTTGTGGATGTGAATCATGTATAAATTTATCATCTGTGCATCGTATGGAATTTACATTATTTTAATGTGAATTAAAGTAGAAATTTACATCGTATGGAATTTACATTATTTTAATGTGAATTAAAGTAGAAATTTACATCGTATGATTATTTTAATGTGAATTAAAGTAGAAATTTACATCGTATGGAATTTACATTATTTTAATGTGAATTAAAGTAGAAATTTACATCGTATGGAATTCACATTATTCTAATGTGAATTAAAATAGGAATTTACGATGTAATGAATTTACATTTTTATAATGTTAATATAAAGTAGAGCTTGCATGTAAATTAAATTTACATTTTTATATGTAAATAAGATGTAGAAATTGGACATGAAATAAATTTAACATTTTTAGGATGTAAATATAAAGTAGATTTTGCATAGTACAAAAATTACATTTTTCTATGTAATTAAAATGTGAATTTACATCGTATGTTAAAATTTACATTTTTATATGTAAATTATATAGGGAATTACACCGTATGTTAAAAATTACATTTTTCTATGTAATTAAAATGTGAATTTACATCGTATGTTCAAATTTACATTTTTATATGTAAATTATATAGGAATTACACCGTATGTTAAAAATTACATTTTTCTATGTAATTAAAATGTGACTTTACATCGTATGTTCAAATTTACATTTTTATATGTAAATTGTATAGGGAATTACACCGTATGTTAAAAATTACATTTTTCTATGTAATTAAAAGGTGAATTTACATCGTATGTTAAAATTTACATTTTTATATGTAAATTATATAGGAATCTACGCCGTATGTTAAAAATTACATTTTTCTATGTAACTAAAATGTGAATTTACATCGTATGTTAAAATTTACATTTTTATATGTAAATTATATAGGAATCTATGCCGTATGTTAAAAATTACATTTTTTTATGTAATTAAAATGTGAATTTACACCGTAGGATTAAAATTACATTTTTACAATGTAAATAAGAAGTAGAGTTTGCATTGTAATTAAAAATCATATTTTTATAATGTAAATAAGAAGTAGAGTTTGCATTGTAATTAAAAAACATATTTTTATAATGTAAATAAGAAGTAAAGTTTGCATTGTTATTAAAAATCATAATTTTACAATGTAACTAAGAAGTAGAGTTTGCATTGAAATAAAAATCATATTTTTACAATGTAAATAAGAAGTAGAGTTTGCATTGAAATAAAAATCATATTTTTATAATGTAAATAAGAAGTAAAGTTGCAGTGTAAATAAATTTACATTTTTAGCTGTAATGATTCTCAATGCAAATATAAGTTACATTTTTATTATTATGTAATTAAGATGAGAAAATACATTGAGGTTAAATTTTACATTTTATATGTAATTTAAAGATAGGATTTTGCAATGTATCAAAGTTTGCATTTTTAATATAAGTAAAGAATGAATTTAGGATGTTGTGATATGATCGTCATTTTCAAATGAATTAAAATTCAACAAGGATCGGTAGTTGTTAGAGCGTTGTTTAAATCAAAACAACGTTATTACGATTATATATATATATATATATAAATATAATTAAAATTAAACGAATGGAGCACAGTAGTTCGCGTTTTGAAACCTTACCTTTAAATGACTTTACAAGAAGATTCGACCGTCGGATTTTCTTGAAACTGAAACCGTTAGAACCGTCTTGGAAAAATCTTTCCAACGATATATATTACGTTAAGATCCAACGGTTAGATTCTGAAAAATGTAAAAATCAAAATTGGTTGAATGCAACGCCATAGTCGCCCATTGACTTAAGGCGTCGTTATATAAAAGTTTAATTATTTTAAATAATTAAAATACGAAGTAACCATCATAAAGTGATATGAAGGATTTTAAATATATAAAATATATATATATATATACGAGGATTATTTAAAAAGTCCGAGTTCTCTCATTCCAAATAATCAAACGACGTTAACGGAAGTATGAAGATGGCATATGAAGACCGTAAATCTTCCCTCGAATGGACAACGATCGAGGCCCTGATTTGACTTGCTCCTAACTCAAGGGTCATGGTCATTGCCCAAACGTATGTGTTGATTTCACAAGTTTGGCTTTCGCTCAGACCCAGAGCTTAAGCTAATAAATGGATTGTGTGTCTGACATCATACTCTATCAAATATCATGTCATTGATCTTCTGTCGAATGTATGGATGTTTGGTGGCGGAGAATTTATTCTCTTGCTTAACACCCGTTCATATATTTCGGCAAAGGATTGGTAGTGCGATATGGAGTGATGATGTGGCATGCTAAGATACATATGATTAAGGCTTTGTTGAAAAGCAGGCCTTGTGGGATGATCAAAGCATAGCCTGTTTAGGCATAGCTTTGTGTATAGCGTGACTTCGCGAGCCTCACACACCGGCGGAGTCTAAAACGGTAGAAGGGAACGCAGGGAGAGCAGCACGTTTCTTTCTAGCTAGAAGTGGTGATTGGGCTTTAACACGGCCCAACATTTTACTTATGTGGATGATGGAATGAGGCGCCTCGGATGATAGGTCCTATAGGACTGGGAAACGTGTGTTCAGGAATAACTAATCCGCAACTCGTATGGTGGACCGGCCCTACAGCTATCCAAGGGTTCACTGCGGGGGATCCTGAGGCACTAGCTAGAGTGTCTCAAATCGGTAAGGAGCTCCTCCCTAGCCTTGACTCATGGTGGAAATCCAAACTTCCAATACGAACCTACGAATTTGATTGTATTACTAGTATGGAAGCATAGTATTGTGGTATCTATGTGTCCTAGGATTGATACATTTATTTTGAAATGTTTTGATATATACTAATAATAATATTAAACTCGTATATGCCATATTTAGCATGTTTAATCACCATAAGGTAAAACCCTATCCTCTGGTTTGTGTTGCATTGTGTGATGGGACATGGGTCTTATGGTGATTCCATTTTTCTCAAAAGCATAACGTTGTTGTACAATTTACTTATTATTTGTTCTGACACTTTTATACACGACAATCCATTATAGTAAACCCGTTCCGTGTTAGCGGCGTGGTCTTTGGATTTGCCCTATTAATAGTGATTAATTAGTTAAGAATTCTCACACCAGTCCCACGACTGACCCGTTGTTTTGTTTCCACCTTTTCGCAAACTCGGGCGCCCTTCTCTCCACACGGGCAGCCAAGTAAACAGGTTCATTCTTTGCTTGGAGTTTTTCTTTGGAGCTGCTTATTATCTTCTTGGATTTGCTTTTGTGGAGAGGTGATGACTTGAAGCTTGAAGACATCTATCATTCACTACTATTGCATTTTTCTCTTTTTAATTCCAGACATTAAACTTGTTTCATTTCACGTTGTTTAAGTTGGAGTTGGAACTTATTTCTTTTTCAGCAAACTTGATGTAATAATTTAGAATTATGTGACTGTGGATTTTCTTTGGTTGATGAGATTATATTTCCGCTGCTATGATGTTGTTACTCTATGAATTTCCTATGCTATGTTGTATTTGTGATATGTATTATTGTATTTATGTTGTATTCCAAATGATTATTCCTTACTTTCATTCCATGGAAGTTTGGGGTTATCACAGAAGGCAAAGGAGGTGGAGAACACTGGCTTCAAACTGTGGTACACGGGGGAAGTACGTAACAAGAACGGGGTAGGCATATTGATCGATAAGAACCTTCAGAACAAGGTGGTCGACGTTAGAAGACGAGGGGATAGGATCATCCTAGTTAAGCTAGTAGTTGCTGAGGCGGTTTTGAATGTCATTAGTGCATATGCCCCACAGGTAGGTCTAAGTGAAGAAGCTAAGAGGAAATTCTGGGAGGACTTGGAAGTCATGGTTAGAAATGTGGATAGTAGCGAGAAACCTTTTATAGGAGGAGGCTTCAATGGCCATGTTGGCTCATCTAGCGAGGGTTTTGAGCGAGTGCATGGTGGCTATGGTTTTGGTAGTAGGAACCAAGAGGGCGAAGACATATTGAATTTTGCTCTCTCTTTTGATCTCATGATTGCTAATACTTTCTTTAGAAAGAGGAAATCACATATGATCACCTTCAGTAGTGGCCAACATGCTAGCCAGATTGACTTTGTCCTAACTAGAAGAGACAGTAAGCGAGATTGTGTTGATTGCAAGGTCATACCTGGAGAATGTGTCGTCTCACAACACCATCTCTTGGTATGTATGTTTCGTCTTCGGGTGGTCAAGGATAAGAGAGCGAAGATTAGCAGGACGAAATGGTGGAAACTCAAAGGAGATACTTCATGTGTGTTTAAAGATAGAGTGATGGGAGAAGGGGCTTGGAATGTAGAAGGAGAAGCAAATGTCATGTGGAATGCGATGGCATCTTGCATTCGAGGTGTCGCTACTGAGGTATTTGGGATAACAAGAGGAAGCAAGCGAGAACCAAAGGATTCGTGGTGGTGGAATGACGATGTGCAAAAGGCTATCAAAGAGAAGAAGGAATGCTACAAATGCATGCACCACCATAGAAGCGAAGAGAACATAAACAGGTACAAAGTGGCAAAGAAGACTGCAAAGAAAGCAGTGAGTGAAGTAAGGGGACGAGCGTACGAAGATTTGTATCAAAGGCTAAGTACAAAGGAGGGTGAAAAAGACGTTTACAAAATAGCTAGGATACGCGAGAAGAGGACAAGGGACTTCAATCAGGTTAAATGCATTAAGGATGAGAATGATAGACTTTTGGTGAAGGATGATGAGATAAAGAATAGGTGGAGAGAATACTTTGATATGCTTTTCAACGAAGAAAGCGATAGCTCTTCGATCAAGTTGGAAGACTTTGCCGACAACACCAATAGACATTTTGTGCGGAGATTTCAAGAAGTTGAGGTAAAGGGGGCGTTGAAGCAGATGAAATCAGGCAAGTCGGTAGGGCCTGATGACATTCCTATTGAGGTGTGGAGTTGCTTTGGAGATGCAGGGATAACATGGCTAACTAAGTTGTTTAATAATATTTTCAAATCAAATAAAATGCCAGATGAATGGAGGAGAAGCATTGTAGTTCCAATCTTCAAGAATAAAGGAGATATTCAAAGTTGCACAAACTATAGAGGAATTAAGCTTATGAGTCATACAATGAAGCTTTGGGAGAGAGTTTGCGAGCAGTGTTTGAGGAGGTTGACAAGTGTCTCTAGGAACCAATTTGGCTTTATGCCTAGAAGGTCAACCACTGAGGCGCTTTTCTTGTTTAGACAACTTATGGAGAGATACAAGGAGCATAAGAAAGATCTCCATATGGTTTTTATTGACTTGGAGAAAGCTTATGACATAGTCCCAAGGAGGATTATGTGGTGGGCGCTAGAAAGGAAGAGAGTGCCATCAAAGTATATTACCCTTATCAAGGATATGTATGAGGGGGTTGTGACTAGTGTCAGAGCATGCGATGGTGAGACCAGAGACTTTCCAATTAACATAGGTTTACATCAAGGTTTGCCTTTGAGCCCCTATATTTTTGCATTAGTGTTGGACGAAATCACAAAAGATATACAAAGGGAGATTCCTTGGTGTATGCTCTTTGCCGATGATGTTGTGCTGATTGATGAGAGTAGAATAGGAGTTAATCGACAACTGGAGTTGTGGAGGGAGACCTTGGAATCAAAGGGTTTTAGGCTTAGTAGAACTAAAACAGAGTATATGAAGTGTGAGTTTAGTGGTGTCAGGTCAGATGACGGAGAGGTCACCCTGGCCGATAGAGTAGTACCCAAGAAGGAGTTGTTTCGATACTTAGGATCTATGTTGCAGTTTGATGGGGAGATTGATAAGGATGTTAGTTTTAGAATTCAAGCATGATGGGTGAAATGGCGACTAGCATCTGGCATTCTCTGTGATAGGAAGATTCCTCAGAAGCTTAAAGGAAAGTTTTATAGGACAACAATCAGACCCGCAATGTTATATGGTGCAGAATGTTGGCCTACTAAGAGGCAACACGTCCAGAAGATAAGCGTAGCAGAGATGCGGATGCTGCGCTGGAGTTGTGGGCATACCAGACGAGATCGGATTAGAAATGAGGATATTCGGGAAAAACTTGGAGTTGCACCTATTGAAGAGAAGTTAACCCAACACCGCTTGAGATGGTTTGGACATATCCAACGTAGACCATACGATGCAGCTGTGCGTGTTGGAATTATAGGCCGCACAGAAGGCCCAAAGAGAGGTAGAGGTCGACCTAAAATGACATGGGAGGAGATAATAAAGAGAGATTTACGTAATTGGAGTATCTCTGTAGAGCTGGTAGTGGATAGGAGGGCATGGAAGTTGGCAATCCATGTACCAGAACCTTAGGTTTTTTTTTAAGACTTTATTTCACTTTTGTTAAACCTTTTTACTTTTTTTTCATTACTATTTTAGACTTTATTTTACTTTTATTGAACCTTTTATCTGTTTTGTTATTTTAAACCTTTATATATATATATATATATTATCATTATTATTTCTTTTATTTTTATTTTATTTTTGGGTTCCATATCTAGCAAACCCCAACTTGTTTGGGATATATGGCTTTGTTGTTGTTAAAACAGAAACATATTTGTTTACACAACCCAAGTGTTCTAACAAATTTAAGTTAGGCTTCAATAAATAACATTTAGCTTATTCTTAATATTCAACTTGGATATCTCAACTATCCAAAATCATCAAATATTCCATTACATTTAAAACCAAACCTATGAAACAATATATCAAGAGAAATGCACAAATCAGTTAACTATAATACTTAGAATATACATGCATCCATATTAAATTTTACTTCAAAATTTTAGAATCAAACTTTCGGATTTCAAAGCACAAATCTTGGTTTCAAAAAAAAAATCATTTTAACCAAACAATTCCTTGGTAGTAATTTCTTACTTAGAAACTAGAAAATGAACACTGACGATGTTGTAGTCATCATCAGAACTATTTTCAAGCGATCGAAGTAAGATTAATGCATTTAAAAATCTTTTAAAATCCATTTATTTTCATAAACATTTTAAAACTAATCACAATATCCCTTTTAAAACTTGAAAACTATATTTCTTCTTCTTCAAATTTACCGGAAATTTAGATCCTTCAATTTTCAGCTCAAACTTATTTCCTATTTATAAACCTCGTTTATAAATTACACTTTTATAATTTTAGTTCTATATAAGATTACTTCATCTAAGTTCTCTTTTTGTTTAAATTCATATTTAACAAGTTTCTTAGGTTAAATTCTTATCAATTAGCGCCATCGAATGTCATATAGTCAAACCATGAAACTAAATTCACATGATATATGTTTCAAAGGTTTTTTTTCTAATCATAAATAAGTTCAGTCCACGCAAAATAATGACAAGATTGCTCTTATCCTAAATAATGTAGATATTACCTATAAAGAAGCCGGGTACAACTACAAATGAATCAACACTAGTTAGTGCTCTAAAGTGAGAATGACAAATAAACCATAAATGATAGTAACTAAGTATCATCATTTCCTTTCAAACTAATTATCCATAAAGCTAACTTAATTTGAAATTTTCTTTATATATAAAAGTATATAAAAATTTTGAAAAACTATTTCATTTACCAACTCTTTAACAAGTTGCTTAGCTTAATTTTTTTGTAAAACTATTTCATTTACCAACTCTTTAAAACAAAACTATATTGATTTGCTTTGTTGAAATGTTTATAAATTCCTGTCGACAACATCGGTCAAACGCATCATTTCCCAACTCAACTGATAAACAAATATAAAATTAAACATTTTATAACACTTGTAAATACTCCCTCATATATATACACTCAAACTCATAATAAGGCATTCCATTACCTTATCTCTGATTGAGTTACACCACAGAGCCAAAGTTATCACTTAACCCCACTATGATACCAACTATAACAAAAGGAAATCTCAACGCCCAAATTTCGACACTAACACATCCTCTGTAATAGCATACCTAAAATCAAGTACTGAAAAACCCAGAAAGTTAAAAGAAAGAAGTTAGAAGGTGAGAAAGAAGAAATAAAGAACTGTTAGAATAAAAGAAGAAGAACACAACACATCAAAATCATAAAAGACCGAAATCTCGCAGCGAAATGAATAAAATATTACCTACCAATAATCTTCACAAGAGAAAAATTGTATTATATATGCCTCAATAATCAGAGTACACAAGTAGATCAACATATACAGTCATAACACTCTGTCTGTACAATGGTAGATTAATACAATACACACAAAGGAAATAAATTAATACAGTAAATAGGAGTATACATCTCGACTCCAACTCCTCTCCTGCATCTCCATACAAACCCAAAGCAAACCTAAAAAATATATGCGGTTTAACACGAGCATATATTGAGAGAAATAAATAACACTCGGATTAGTTGGAATATGTAATGGTGAGAAAATCCACATCATTACAACTTGCTTAATTTTTAAAAATATGTTGGAATAATGAAACTCTCGTAAGACATGACCACACATAAACATAACATCTGTTTTTCCCTTATGATAACCAAAACACTTTATAAAAAATCCCATGATATTATAATAATGTCTAAAATACAAATACTTATCAATCTAGCTGAAATTGTTACATTAATTAAATTACAACATACTAGGTATACAACTAAAATCGTAAAAGGATAATATTGGAAATTGGATTTCCATACTATGACCGACACTGAGGTACCACCCATCACAGTACCTCTCTAAATAAGCCTACCAAGGACCTCGCTAAGGTTCCCTACTAAGACAGGATAAGCCTTCCTCTAACTTGATAGTACCGAATACATTATCACCATAGTTGGGATCAAAAACCATACCATAGAATATATAATAGGGTCAACCGCTCTAGATTTGGTGATTAACATACGCTAATGGGTGCAACCCACAAAGCCCTTATGCATCTCCCCTGAATTTAGTCATTAAGGGATGATGAGGCTAAAGTCTACGTTTTTACCTTTCACACATAACACATTTCATCTTTTAATGTTCATCGCCCTTCAGTGGAAATGTACTAATAACATTCATCCATACAAGGATTTGTGGAACATAACTAACTGAAGGCATTACTTTACGTCCATGGGATTAGTAGCAAGTAATCCTTGCATTCTCAGTACTTTGTATTTGCGCAAGCATACCTACAAATTCTAGCTTGAACGCAAAGTTAATTCGAAGTGGTTTGGATCTAGTTATAATCCGGTTCCTCGGGCCAACACGTTATAAGTTAAAAAGGAATTTGTTGATAGTCGGTTCTTAAACTATCAATCTACAGTTATATAGTTAAGTACATTAGCAGCACGAAACCTTTTGATTAAATCATTCATTAAACATTTCATTGATCCTTAAAAGTCAATTTAATGTCCTATCTCAATGGGATAAGTATATTCACAAATCTCTTTTTTCATTACTTTGAGAACCCATAGTCATACACTTATTTCCTGGAATAACTGTATTCACAAAACCATACTATTTTCAGTACTTAGAAAATAACAATATACATTTAACCAATAAGGTATAAGTATAGTTACAAATTATACATGGCTAAACAGTGTCAGGTAATATGTTGTTTACTACAAAACCAATATGTTCTATTTAACTTTTGAAATTTGCAAACTAAAGTTTATAACATCACTTATGAAAATGATAATTTAATTTACAATATCCACTTTCATTTTCAAACCAAAATCATCTCTTGGATAATAATGAAGTCGTTCAGGTTGGGGTATTGTTAATTACCTCTCAGGCTTTGACTCGACAACATTCTTGTCTTCAAGATAAATAGAAGTTTGTTAACAGAAAACATAATATTTAGTTATTGTCCCAATAAGTTCCATTTCGTATTCAATTCAAATAAGGTTTAGAAACTATTCTCACAATTGAAAATCTTTCCCTTACTTAATTCATTAATTAAGTAAGCTCCTGCTAAAATATACCTTTTAGCTTAAATTCTCTCTACATAAATCTCTCTTTTGAAATTTAAATTTATCAATAAAATACCCTTTTTAAATTCCTTTATAAAAACTCATTTAAATCTCATCATAAAACTCCAATTTTTGTCTTTATAAAACTTTAAATCTGATTAAGACTCATTTGATTATAAATCAAATCTATCATAACTTATCTAAAAATCAAATTAAATCGTTTAAAAGCTCTTTATTGATATCTAAATTTCCATAAATTTCTATTTAAAATCCATTATCCTTTCGGCATCGTTTTACAAGTTCAAGAAGCTATTTATTAAACCTATTCAAAACAGTTTATTATCACTTAAACCTCATCCATTTAGAAAACTTGGTTTTATAACTTCATAAAACTAAGTTAAGTTTTAACACTAGAAATCTCTAATATAAAACTTATTTATAAAACAAGAATTTCGCTACACAAATCCTTTTATAATTTCTTTGTAAAATCCAACTCTAAATATTGATTAATTTATAGAACTTCTATTTTATGTAACTTATATTAAAATTCCTTCAACTTCTTACTTATGTTATAAGAATAAACTTTATAACTTCAACTAGTCAATTTGCCTTGCGGCGAGTTAAAGCCTCTAAAAATTATAGGCCCTCTACTGCGAACCACTTTATAAATATTGTTTATTGATTAATAATACATCAATGTTGAATTTAATTCAATAATCATCATCCAAAATTTTCATGTTACTTATGTTAGACCATTCATATATGAATAATATGTAATAAAGTAATATCCAATGCATTGAGGAATCCTGTTGGATCCTGTTAACGATATTTCTCATCAACATCGAAGATAGGTCAATGGGGATGGACCTAAAGGAAAATAGGTTGTTTGGCCTTTGCAGGTTTGGGTCAGATAACTATCCCTAGATATCAAAGCCTTGGGGGAGAAGGATCACTAAACTCAATCCTTGGTACAACACCTAACATAGGGTAGATTGGAGTTCTGCACCAAACATACTTGAAAGATCTGAGCTCGCAAGGAAGGTTTGAGCTTACAAGTAGGGCTTGAGCATCTAGGAAGAGGGATGTTTCACCCGATCTATGGCAAGTTTTGGACAAAGATCCATGCATGTGTAGGAAATAAACAGTAAATTGTAGCAACAACAACTAAAAAACAGCATGATAAACTCACATGAAAATACTATAAGTGTAGATCTGCTCTTTATTAATTTTCCATTTTGAGTGCATGAACAGAATAGAAGAAATCCTCTAATTGATCTAATCATTAGGGTTTATTCTAGAGAAAAGAGAGTATAAGAATCGGAAAAACGAGAGACAATTCTTAATGTGGCCCATGGGGTCTTATTTCTAGGGAATTCATGGTCCTTTCTACTATTGGGCTAGTGGGCCTGTAGGAGCTTCAGTCTGACACTTTTCTCCTTGGTCTCGAATGTTTGGATTTCAACCGCTTTGTGGTACGGATTATATCTTCCAAGGGAAAGGTCCCGATTGGTTGAGGCTTCTTTGAGATTGAGATGAGCTTGTTGGCTGGTGGCTTTCTGTAACACCCTGCATTTTTAAGTATAATTAAAAATGAAATAAAATATATGAAAATATGCTTATGATAGGTAAATAATGGTGATGCATAAGAAGAATTAATTAATACATGAAAGAGAAGAAAAATTAGTTCGATAACGGTGTGTGTAACGGAAAAGATAGTAAAATGTGGGTAATTAATTTAAGAATCAGGAATTAGGTAAAATGGACATCACCATTGCGTTCCTCTCGAAATTTTACATGAAATAGAGTCCGAGTTTTCGAAAATCGGAGTCCGGATGAAGAAGTTATGGCCTGTAGAAGATTCAGAAGGTTTCGGTCAGCATAGAACTGGGCAGGTCGACCTGGGGGCCAGGTCGACCTGGGAGTCGACCTCCCCCATGGGGGTCGACTATAGTGTCGACCTCCCCCCTACAGGTCGACCTGGTCGGCCTGTTTCGGTCCAGAACACGTTTTTGAAGCCCAGGGACGATTTTTGATGGTCCAGATTGGTTTTAGGGTTAATCTGATGGCTGAAATGAATTGCTACACCTATAAAAACAACCTAAGACCTAGCCTTCTCTACACACAATTCTATTCTGCTTCTTCTCTGCCTCTGTTCTAAATAAAAATAAAAATGGCGTCGCTACTCTGCTGGAATCAAAACTAGAAGCTAATCAACATCAACCTAAGCAACTCAATTCAAATTAGAGATTAAAGCTTCTGCAACGATTCTACAACAATTAAAGTTCTTTCTTTAATCCAACCAAGGCAAGTGCAGTTATTTTCCGATATAAACTTTAATCATAATTGTGACGTGATTGTAAATCTGAATTTGAGATTGTGTATGTTCTGTTCTGATCTATTTTATTCTGTATCTCTTCTTCTTTCTGTTCTATAGCCAGGCTACTACGAGCCTGCGCCAATCTCCTAAGAGATTAACGCACGAACGCTAAAATGTTTGGGACAAATAATGAATGTGGAATAATTGGACATGGTTAATCTGTGACTGATTTAAGAAAAAGGACATAGGTCGTAAACTAGATTTAGATCTATGCATATTCTGTGAATTGGAAGAAGAGGAACCATGGTATGTTAACATATGACTTGAGACAAAGAAAATATGGCTTAGGTATAAAGATTTACGTTAAGGTAGGACATCTATTAAATGTAAATAAACACCTAAGTAAGCGATCTTTGGGATATATGACATGCATAGTAATCGATGGTTAAATTTGGTATATGATCATAGTGTGAATCATGACAATTATTTAGGCATGCTTAGGCCAAATATAAAATTAGGCAAGATATGTTTGTGAAACTTTAAGGAATGATTAAATCTGTTATATTTGCTTAATCTGCTAGTTCTGCTCTACTGCCTAGTCTGCTAGATTTGTTCATCTGCCAAATCTGTCATCTGCTAAGTCTGTTGAAAATGCTAGATCTGCTAGTTTGCTTAATCTGCTAAATTCGTTAAGTCGCCTAATCTGAAAAATCTGTTATCTGCAATATCTGTTGAGTTGATATAATTAGTCCGCTATTGACATAATCTGAATTGGCTATAGTTATGAATAATTGCCATGTATATTAGGCGTGGGTATAAATGGTAAATCATTAATTAATTGGCCACAAAGATAAACATGGCTAACTCGAGGTTAGAATGAGTTTGCGGCGTAATTCTGCCCGGAACCGCCCGGCATAATCCAGTGGTCGCAAAAAATAGGTTCTAATGTGAGAAGTTAGTCATAACGTGCTTGAAACCCGAGGTTAGACTCAGTTTGTGACAGAAACCTGCCCGGAACCAACCGGCCTAACCAGTAGTCGCAAACTGTCAGTCTAATGTGAGAGGTTTGGGCATTAATATTTAATTAATGAAAAATCTGGGATAATTATGATGTCTAAAACGTGTTGGGTAAGGTTAAACCAATTGGACCAATGAATCTGATAAACCCGTTTCGTGAATCCGTAGGCCCAATACAAAGTTAGATAATCTGTAACCAGTTAATCTGTAAGTCTGTTAATCTGTAACCAGATAATCTGTAAGCCTGTTAATCCGAACATCTGATCCGTTAGTCTGAAAACCTGTTAACTTGATTGTATGATCTGTGAACTAGTTAATATAAATTTTGTATGTCTGAAACTTGTAGAAATCTGTTAGTCTGGGGACACAAGGTTAGGAGGGGAATCACTTGTGTCATCTGTTGTTTGGGACCCATATTAGTCAGTAACCCTTTCTGGTATCAAAACTTTGACCCAACAGTAAGTAGGGTCCGGGCACGCTTACTGAACTAATTATAAGCGGTTCATTCTGATAATGGCGAGGGGTGTTGATGGTGCGTTCCAACCGGGTCATGTGCGTGCATGGATCCCGGTCTGCCTCTGAGGATGTAAGACGCCGTGACATCTGTAAATAGGTCTGTGCCAATTGGTTGTCACTTTAGGGAGTGATACACCCTACTGTGGGGCCGACAAAGGATATTTATGTATTAGGGAGCCGATCGCTTGGGGTAGGGTTTTAGGGTACACTTAGTTCTGTCTGTTTCTGTTGGTACCGTCTGTTTCTGTTGGGTGGTAACACCTGTCTGTTTCTGCGTGGTACCGTCTGTTCGGGTGGTAAAGGCCCATTACTAGTGTACACCTAATTCTACATTCTGTTTCCATAGGGATTAATCTGTTTCTGCTTCTGTCTGTTTCTGATCGGGTAGTAAAGGCCCATTATTAGCATTCTGTTTTTGTTAAATTATTCTGTACCCGTTTCTGTTTCAGTTTAGACATAAGGGTGACACCTAATTCTGTTATACTAGTATTGGTGCAGAGAAGTTTAAAGCAATAGCTTATATCATTTTGTTCTTCTGTTATATCTGCTACACCTGTTACAGTTATCTCTCACCCAGTTTTATGTTCATGTCATGTTATTATTATCTGTTCATAACTGAAAATCACTGGACTTGCCAGACTTTTTGTCTGACCCTTGTTGTTTCACCTCCTTTCTTCCGTTTCCCCCCAGGTTATCCAAGGAGGGAATACTTTAGCTTGATCCGGATTTCTCTCTGCTTGAAGTGCTTAAAGTATGGCTAGGCTCTGTATAGCTTTCGTTCTATGTGGATTATGATTTTAAGCCATGCATTTTGAAGGCTTTTGTAGAAGACTGATATTTTGTACTTGAATTCTGAGATTCCAAAGGATGTAACCATATTGATTTCTGTTTCCACTATAATAAAGTTAAAAATTTTCAAGTACTGTTTTTATCTGTCTTGTAAGTTTCTGTTCTGCTTACTAAAATGCTCCACCAAAGTTAAGGCATTCCCTTTGTGAGTGTCCTTAACGGAGGTGGGGTGTTACATTTGGTATCAGAGCTGAAGGTTACCAGATTGGGTAAGGTTTTTGAAAACTATTTTCAAAAAGGTTTTGAAAAGGAAGTATTTTCAAAAATAAAGCTTATTTTGGAAAACATGATCCCCAAGAGCCATATATCTTTCCTTCAGTCCTTTTTGTATTGAATCTTTCCTTTTTTCGTTTCAGCATGTCTGAAGCATCTGAGATACCAGAGGGTGTTCATGTACCCGGTTGGTTTCGTCAATATCTTGAGGCTAGGACCGCCGCCGCAGGTCCAGCAAATGATCCTCCACCCCTCCTCATGCAATTGCTTTCTCAAAGATCTGTAGAGATTTTAGGGCCATGGGTGGAAAGGATTTCAAGGGAACTGAATCATTCGTCGAAGCGAGGTACTGGCTCAAAGAAACTGAGGATCTATTCGTTATCTTCGAGGTGGACGATAGGCAGAAGGTACAGTTGGCGGTATGGCTGCTCAAAGACGAAGCTTCCTACTGGTGGGAAGTCACTAACGCCGAGAGGCCGGTTGAGACATGGATGGATTTCAGAACAAGGTTTGAGACAAAATTTCTCTCGCAAGCTGAACGGAGTTTACAACTGGAAAAGTTCTTATCTCTTAAGCAAGGAAGTATGACGGTCAAGGAATACATCAACCAGTTCAACCAACTAGCTAGGTTCGGATTGGATTTAGTCAACACTCAGCATAAAAAGGCTCTCCGCTTTGTTAAAGGATTGAACGAGCCACTGCACAGCCTAGCCATGACCCATGGGAGCGACTTACGAGAAATTGGTGGACATGGCACTACTGCACGAGGAAGACAAGTGCCCGAAAGAGACAAAGAAGGAAGAACCACAGAATAAGAAAGCATGGCCCAAAAAGGAAACACAAAAGAAGGATGAGAAGACTGAAGATAAGAAGGGGAAAAAGTGCTTTACTTGTGGGAGCTCGACTCATCTGAACAAGGATTGCAGAAAAGGGTAGGTCACTTGCTTCAACTGTGGAGAGATGGGACACTTCACTAGGGACTGCCCGAAGAGACGAGGGCAAGGAGGGCAGGCGAACACTCTTGAGGCTAGTGGCTAGGATAGAAATAGGAAAATTTCTATAGTAGGTTTAATTTCTTTACCTGATTATGGAGTTAAGACTTTTTCTGATTCTGGTATTTTGATTTTGTAATCGATAATCTGCACTTTAATACTAGTATTATTTCTGAATTCTGCTGTAGCCTCAGACCCATAAGGGTTATGGCTCATCTATTTGAGATTGGGGTTTGAGGGATATCTGTGTTAGGCATCAAGTATTACGCATACATTCTGAGTTTTCGTGGGGTATGATTTTATCATGCTTAGCTTCCTAAGAATCATTAGGGAACCTGATCTGTACCAGTTGTCTGTAAATATCTGAATACTTCTGATAAGATTTCCAGTTTTGACATTGTCTAAAGAAGGTAATCCTCTGGGCGTCAATTTGATGTTGGTTTCGGTCTTTGGGGCCGATACTTAGGACCCATGTCTAATGGGAACCAAGTTTTTGTTCTATCTGTACTCGCTTCCATCTTCAACTGTATCCTATCGATCGAATCTTCGAACTTTAGGTAGAAACTCATGGGTGTAAACATGTGTTTGAGACATGTTATGTTTGATGGTTGCAAGTGGATGCAAGTGGTTGCTAGTGGTTGCCCGTGGATGCATAAACACACACTAGGCACTAGATCGGCTCGAAAACACTCTCATACTGCATATGGATGTGTGAGCATTTTCAATTTTTGTGGATGCAAAATGATTGACTCAGCACATGGATGTTGCATATGACTGAATGGTTGTGCACTCATATAGAAATGATATGTATCGAGTAGGAAAATTGCATACATGTTGGACTCATGACACTGGCATAACTCGCATTAAGGAGGTCAACTGAATCAGTGGACCGCCTGATCTTTGCATTAGACAAGGAACATATACACACGCTTCTAGCATATGTTCATACAGCATTAGAAATCTCTTAAGGACAATGAATGCCTGTGATTGGTAATTGAGTAGATGGATGATTGGATGGTAGGACACATTCTTCTTAACTTGAAGATTTCGGGGACGAAATCCTTTAAGGAGGGGAGAATGTAACAACCCGCATTTTTAAGTATAATTAAAAATGAAATAAAATATATGAAAATATGCTTATGATAGGTAAATAATGGTGATGGATAAGAAGAATTAATTAATACATGAAAGAGAAGAAAAATTAGTTCGATAACGGTGTGTGTAACGGAAAAGATAGTAAAATGAGGATAATTAATTTAAGAATCAGGAATTAGGTAAAATGGACATCACCATTGCATTCCTCTCGAAATTTTACATGAAATAGAGTCCGAGTTTTCGAAAATCGGAGTCCGGATGAAGAAGTTATGGCCTGTAGAAGATTCAGAAGGTTTCGGTCAGCACAGAACTGGGCAGGTCGACCTGGGGGCCAGGTCGACCAGGGGGTCGACATGGGAGTCGACCTCCCCCATGGGGGTCGACTATAGTGTCGACCTCCCCCCCTACAGGTCGACCTGGTCGGCCTGTTTCGGTCCAGAACACGTTTTTGAAGCCCAGGGACGATTTTTGATGGTCCGGATTGGTTTTAGGGTTAATCTAATGGCTGAAATGAATTGCTACACCTATAAAAACAACCTAAGACCTAGCCTTCTCTACACACAATTCTATTCTGCTTCTTCTCTGCCTCTGTTCTAAATAAAAATAAAAATGGCGTCGCTACTCTGCTGGAATCAAAACTAGAAGCTAATCAACATCAACCTAAGTAACTCAATTCAAATTAGAGATTAAAGCTTCTGCAATGATTCTACAACAATTAAAGTTCTTTCTTTAATCCAACCAAGGCAAGTGCAGTTATTTTCCGATATAAACTTTAATCATTATTGTGACATGATTGTAAATCTGAATTTGAGATTGTGTATGTTCTGTTCTGATCTATTTTATTCTGTATCTCTTCTTCTTTCTGTTCTATAGCCAGGCTACTACGAGCCTGCGCCAATCTCCTAAGAGATTAACGCACGAACGCTAAAATGTTTGGGACAAATAATGAATGTGGAATAATTGGACATGGTTAATCTGTGACTGATTTAAGAAAAAGGACATAGGTTGTAAACTAGATTTAGATCTATGCATTTTCTGTGAATTGGAAGAAGAGGAACCATGGTATGTTAACATATGACTTGAGACAAAGAAAATATGGCATAAAGATTTACGTTAAGGTAGGACATCTATTAAATGTAAATAAACACCTAAGTAAGGGATCTTTGGGATATATGACATGCATAGTAATCGATGGTTAAATTTGGTATATGATCATAGTGTGAATCATGACAATTATTTAGGCATGCTTAGGCCAAATATAAAATTAGGCAAGATATGTTTGTGAAACTTTAAGGAATGATTAAATCTGTTATATTTGCTTAATCTGCTAGTTCTGCTCTACTGCCTAGTCTGCTAGATTTGTTCATCTGCCAAATCTGTCATCTGCTAAGTCTGTTGAAAATGCTAGATCTGCTAGTTTGCTTAATCTGCTAAATTCGTTAAGTCGCCTAATCTGAAAAATCTGTTATCTGCAATATCTGTTGAGTTGATATAATTAGTCCGCTATTGACATAATCTGAATTGGCTATAGTTATGAATAATTGCCATGTATATTAGGCGTGGGTATAAATGGTAAATCATTAATTAATTGGCCGCAAAGATAAACATGGCTAACTCGAGGTTAGAATGAGTTTGCGGCGTAATTCTGCCCGGAACCGCCCGACATAATCCAGTGGTCGCAAACAATAGGTTCTAATGTGAGAAGTTAGTCATAACGTGCTTGAAACCCGAGGTTAGACTCAGTTTGCGATAGAAACCTGCCCGGAACCAACCGACCTAACCAGTAGCCGCAAACTGTCAGTCTAATGTGAGAGGTTTGGGCATTAATATTTAATTAATGAAAAATCAGGGATAATTATGATGTCTAAAACGTGTTGGGTAAGGTTAAACCAATTGGACCAATGAATCTGATAAACTCGTTTTGTGAATCCGTAGGCCCAATACCAAGTTAGATAATCTGTAACCAGTTAATCTGTAAGTCTGTTAATCTGTAACCAGATAATCTGTAAGCCTGTTAATCCGAACATCTGATCCGTTAGTCTGAAAACCTGTTAACTTGATTGTCTGATCTGTGAACTAGTTAATATAAATTTTGTATGTCTGAAACTTGTAGAAATCTGTTAGTCTGGGGACACAAGGTTAGGAGGGGAATCACTTGTGTCATCTGTTGTTTGGGACCCATATTAGTCAGTAACCCTTTCTGGTATCAAAACTTTGACCCAACAGTAAGTAGGGTCCGGGCACGCTTACTAAACTAATTATAAGCGGTTCATTCTGATAATGGCGAGGGGTGTTGATGGTGCGTTCCAACCGGGTCATGTGCGTGCATGGATCCCGGTCTGCCTCTGAGGATGTAAGACGCCGTGACATCTGTAAATAGGTATGTGCCAATTGGTTGTCACTTTAGGGAGTGATACACCCTACTGTGGGGCCGACAAAGGATATTTATGTATTAGGGAGCCGATCGCTTGGGGTAGGGTTTTAGGGTACACTTAGTTCTGTCTGTTTCTGTTGGTACCGTCTGTTTCTGTTGGGTGGTAACACCTGTCTGTTTCTGCGTGGTACCGTCTGTTCGGGTGGTAAAGGCCCATTACTAGTGTACACCTAATTCTATATTCTGTTTCCGTAGGGATTAATCTGTTTCTGCTTCTGTCTGTTTCTGATCGGGTAGTAAAGGCCCATTATTAGCATTCTATTTTTGTTAAATTATTCTGTACCTGTTTCTATTTCAGTTTAGACATTAGGGTGACACCTAATTCTGTTATACTAGTTTTGGTGCAGAGAAGTTTAAAGCAATAGCTTATATCATTTTGTTCTTCTGTTATATCTGCTACACCTGTTACAGTTATCTCTCACCCAGTTTTATGTTCATGTCATGTTATTATTATCTGTTCATAACTGAAAATCATTGGACTTGCCAGACTTTTTGTCTGACCCTTGTTGTTTCGCCTCCTTTCTTCCGTTTCCCCCCAGGTTATCCAAGGAGGGAATACTTTAGCTTGATCCGGATTTCTCTCTGCTTGAAGTGCTTAAAGTATGGCTTGGCTCTGTATAGCTTTCGTTCTATGTGGATTATGATTTTAAGCCATGCATTTTGAAGGCTTTTGTACAAGACTGATATTTTGTACTTGAATTCTGAGATTCCAAAGGATGTAACCATATTGATTTCTGTTTCCGCTGTAATAAAGTTAAAAAATTTCAAGTACTGTTTTTATCTGTCTTGTAAGTTTCTGTTCTGCTTACTAAAATGCTCCACCAAAGTTAAGGCATTCCCTTTGTGAGTGTCCTTAACGGAGGTGGGGTGTTACATTTGGTATCAGAGCTGAAGGTTACCAGATTGGGTAAGGTTTTTGAAAACTATTTTCAAAAAGGTTTTGAAAAGGAAGTATTTTCAAAAATAAAGCTTATTTTGAAAACCATGATCCCCAAGAGCCATATATCTTTCCTTCAGTCCTTTTTGTATTGAATCTTTCCTTTTTTCGTTTCAGCATGTCTGAAGCATCTGAGATACCAGAGGGTGTTCATGTACCCGGTTGGTTTCGTCAATATCTTGAGGCTAGGACCGCCGCCGCATGTCCAGCAAATGATCCTCCGCCCCCTCCTCGTGCAATTGCTTTCTCAAAGATCTGTAGAGATTTTAGGGCCATGGGTGGAAAGGATTTCAAGGGAACTGAATCATTCGTCGAAGCGAGGTACTGGCTCAAAGAAACTGAGGATCTATTCGTTATCTTCGAGGTGGACGATAGGCAGAAGGTACAGTTGGCGGTATGGCTGCTCAAAGACGAAGCTTCCTACTGGTGGGAAGTCACTAACGCCGAGAGGCCGGTTGAGACATGGATGGATTTCAGAACAAGGTTTGAGACAAAATTTCTCTCGCAAGCTGAACGGAGTTTACAACTGGAAAAGTTCTTATCTCTTAAGCAAGGAAGTATGACGGTCAAGGAATACATCAACCAGTTCAACCAACTAGCTAGGTTCGGATTGGATTTAGTCAACACTCAGCATAAAAAGGCTCTCCGCTTTGTTAAAGGATTGAACGAGCCACTGCACAGCCTAGCCATGACCCATGGGAGCGACTTACGAGAAATTGGTGGACATGGCACTACTGCACGAGGAAGACAAGTGCCCGAAAGAGACAAAGAAGGAAGAACCACAGAATAAGAAAGCATGGCCCAAAAAGGAAACACAAAAGAAGGATGAGAAGACTGAAGATAAGAAGGGGAAAAAGTGCTTTACTTGTGGGAGCTCGACTCATCTGAACAAGGATTGCAGAAAAGGGAAGGGCACTTGCTTCAACTATGGAGAGATGGGACACTTCACTAGGGACTGCCCGAAGAGACGAGGGCAAGGAGGGCAGGCGAACACTCTTGAGGCTAGTGGCTAGGATAGAAATAGGAAAATTTCTATAGTAGGTTTAATTTCTTTATCTGATTATGGAGTTAAGACTTTTTCTGATTCTGGTATTTTGATTTTGTAATCGATAATCTGCACTTTAATACTAGTATTATTTCTGAATTCCGCTGTAGACTCAGACCCATAAGGGTTATGGCTCATCTATTTGAGATTGGGGTTTGAGGGATATCTGTGTTAGGCGTCAAGTATGACGCATACATTCTGAGTTTTCGTGGGGTATGATTTTATCATGCTTAGCTTCCTAAGAATCATTAGGGAACCTGATCTGTACCAGTAGTCTGTAAATATCTGAATACTTCTGATAAGATTTCCAGTTTTGACATTGTCTAAAGAAGGTAATCCTCTGGGCGTCAATTTGATGTTGGTTTCGGTCTTTGGGGCCGATACTTAGGACCCATGTCTAATGGGAACCAAGTTTTTGTTCTATCTGTACTCGCTTCCATCTTCAACTGTATCCTATCGATCGAATCTTCGAACTTTAGGTAGAAACTCATGGGTGTAAACATGTGTTTGAGACATGTTATGTTTGATGGTTGCAAGTGGATGCAAGTGGTTGCTAGTGGTTGCCCGTGGATGCATAAACACACACTAGGCACTAGATCGGCTCGAAAACACTCTCATACTGCATATGGATGTGTGAGCATTTTCAATTTTTGTGGATGCAAAATGATTGACTCAGCACATGGATGTTGCATATGACTGAATGGTTGTGCACTCATATAGAAATGATATGTATCGAGTAGGAAAATTGCATACATGTTGGACTCCTGGCACTGGTATAATTCGCATTGAGGAGGTCAACTGAATCAGTGGACCGCCTGATCTTTGCATTAGACAAGGAACATATACACACACTTCTAGCATATGTTCATACAGCATTTGAAATCTCTTAAGGACAATGAATTCCTATGATTGGTGATTGAGTAGATGGATGATTGGATGGTAGGACACATTCTTCTTAACTTGAAGATTTCGGGGACGAAATCCTTTAAGGAGGGGAGAATGTAACAACCCGCATTTTTAAGTATAATTAAAAATGAAATAAAATATATGAAAATATGCTTATGATAGGTAAATAATGGTGATGCATAAGAAGAATTAATTAATACATGAAAGAGAAGAAAAATTAATTCGATAACGGTGTGTGTAACGGAAAAGATAGTAAAATGAGGATAATTAATTTAAGAATCTGGAATTAGGTAAAATGGACATCACCATTGCATTCCTCTCGAAATTTTACATGAAATAGAGTCCGAGTTTTCGAAAATCGGAGTCCGGATGAAGAAGTTATGGCCTGTAGAAGATTCAGAAGGTTTCGGTCAGCACAGAACTGGGCAGGTCGACCTGGGGGCCAGGTCGACCAGGGGGTCAACCTGGGAGTCGACCTCCCCCATGGGGGTCGACTATAGTGTCGACCTCCCCCCCCTACAGGTCGACCTGGTCGGCCTTTTTCGGTCCAGAACACGTTTTTGAAGCCCAGGGACGATTTTTGATGGTCCGGATTGGTTTTAGGGTTAATCTGATGGCTGAAATGAATTGCTACACCTATAAAAACAACCTAAGACCTAGCCTTCTCTACACACAATTCTATTCTGCTTCTTCTCTGCCTCTGTTCTAAATAAAAATAAAAATGGCGTCGCTACTCTGCTGGAATCAAAACTAGAAGCTAATCAACATCAACCTAAGTAACTCAATTCAAATTAGAGATTAAAGCTTCTGCAACGATTCTACAACAATTAAAGTTCTTTCTTTAATCCAACCAAGGCAAGTGCAGTTATTTTCCGATATAAACTTTAATCATAATTGTGACATGATTATAAATCTGAATTTGAGATTGTGTATGTTCTGTTCTGATCTATTTTATTCTGTATCTCTTCTTCTTTCTGTTCTATAGCCAGGCTACTACGAGCCTGCGCCAATCTCCTAAGAGATTAACGCACGAACGCTAAAATGTTTGGGACAAATAATGAATGTGGAATAATTGGACATGGTTAATCTGTGACTGATTTAAGAAAAAGGACATAGGTTGTAAACTAGATTTAGATCTATGCATATTCTGTGAATTGGAAGAAGAGGAACCATGGTATGTTAACATATGACTTGAGACAAAGAAAATATGGCATAAAGATTTACGTTAAGGTAGGACATCTATTAAATGTAAATAAACACCTAAGTAAGGGATCTTTGGGATATATGACATGCATAGTAATCGATGATTAAATTTGGTATATGATCATAGTGTGAATCATGACAATTATTTAGGCATGCTTAGGCCAAATATAAAATTAGGCAAGATATGTTTGTGAAACTTTAAGGAATGATTAAATCTGTTATATTTGCTTAATCTGCTAGTTCTGCTCTACTGCCTAGTCTGCTAGATTTGTTCATCTGCCAAATCTGTCATGTGCTAAGTCTGTTGAAAATGCTAGATCTGCTAGTTTGCTTAATCTGCTAAATTCGTTAAGTCGCCTAATCTGAAAAATCTGTTATCTGCAATATCTGTTGAGTTGATATAATTAGTCCGCTATTGACATAATCTGAATTGGCTATAGTTATGAATAATTGACATGTATATTAGGCGTGGGTATAAATGGTAAATCATTAATTAATTGGCCGCAAAGATAAACATGGCTAACTCGAGGTTAGAATGAGTTTGCGGCGTAATTCTGCCCGGAACCGCCCGGCATAATCCAGTGGTCGCAAACAATAGGTTCTAATGTGAGAAGTTAGTCATAACGTGCTTGAAACCCGAGGTTAGACTCAGTTTGCGACAGAAACCTGCCCGGAACCAACCGGCCTAACCAGTAGCCGCAAACTGTCAGTCTAATGTGAGAGGTTTGGGCATTAATATTTAATTAATGAAAAATCTGGGATAATTATGATGTCTAAAACGTGTTGGGTAAGGTTAAACCAATTGGACCAATGAATCTGATAAACTCGTTTTGTGAATCCGTAGGCCCAATACAAAGTTAGATAATCTGTAACCAGTTAATCTGTAAGTCTGTTAATCTGTAACCAGATAATCTGTAAGCCTGTTAATCCGAACATCTGATCCGTTAGTCTGAAAACCTGTTAACTTGATTGTCTGATCTGTGAACTAGTTAATATAAATTTTGTATGTCTGAAACTTGTAGAAATCTGTTAGTCTGGGGACACAAGGTTAGGAGGGGAATCACTTGTGTCATATGTTGTTTGGGACCCATATTAGTCAGTAACCCTTTCTGGTATCAGAACTTTGACCCAACAGTAAGTAGGGTCCGGGCACGCTTACTGAACTAATTATAAGCGGTTCATTCTGATAATGGCGAGGGGTGTTGATGGTGCGTTCCAACCGGGTCATGTGCGTGCATGGATCCCGGTCTGCCTCTGAGGATGTAAGACGCCGTGACATCTGTAAATAGGTCTGTGCCAATTGGTTGTCACTTTAGGGAGTGATACACCCTACTGTGGGGCCGACACAGGATATTTATGTATTAGGGAGCCGATCGCTTGGGGTAGGGTTTTAGGGTACACTTAGTTCTGTCTGTTTCTGTTGGTACCGTCTGTTTCTGTTGGGTGGTAACACCTGTCTTTTTCTGCGTGGTACCGTCTGTTCGGGTGGTAAAGGCCCATTACTAGTGTACACCTAATTCTACATTCTGTTTCCGTAGGGATTAATTTGTTTCTGCTTCTGTCTGTTTCTGATCGGGTAGTAAAGGCCCATTATTAGCATTCTGTTTTTGTTAAATTATTCTGTACCCGTTTCTGTTTCAGTTTAGACATTAGGGTGACACCTAATTCTGTTATACTTGTATTGGTGCAGAGAAGTTTAAAGCAATAGCTTATATCATTCTGTTCTTCTGTTATATCTGCTACACCTATTACAGTTATCTCTCACCCAGTTTTATGTTCATGTCATGTTATTATTATCTGTTCATAACTGAAAATCACTGGACTTGCCAGACTTTTTGTCTGACCCTTGTTGTTTCGCCTCCTTTCTTCCGTTTCCCCCCAGGTTATCCAAGGAGGGAATACTTTAGCTTGATCCGGATTTCTCTCTGCTTGAAGTGCTTAAAGTATGGCTTGGCTCTGTATAGCTTCTGTTCAATGGGATTATGATTTTAAACCATGCATTTTGAAGGCTTTTGTACAAGACTGATATTTTGTACTTGAATTCTGAGATTCCAAAGGATGTAACCATATTGATTTCTGTTTCCGCTGTAATAAAGTTAAAAAATTTCAAGTATTGTTTTTATCTGTCTTGTAAGTTTCTGTTCTGCTTACTAAAATACTCCACCCAAGTTAAGGCATTCCCTTTGTGAGTGTCCTTAACGGAGGTGGGGTGTTACACTTTCGGATGGTATTGGAACTTCCGGTAGTAACTCTCGGGTGTAGGCTTTCAGACGCAAGCTGTAACACCCCGTTATTTTGAAACATTTCATAAGAGATAATTAAATAATAATTAATTTGTAAGAGAAGAATTAGGTGAAACGGGTTATGCCATTGCACTCGTGGCTATTTTCTAGTCAATTTAGACCTATGGTTTGCAGAAAACAGATTTAGGATGAAAACGATATCTTTTACTTAAGTATTGCAACAAAACATGAAAAAAAAATAGGAATGAGAAAAAAATAATGGATACCATTATCCAAAGTCTTGTTAACAAAAGACTAAGTAGCCCTGTCGGTTAGAGCATGTGACTTGCATACAAGAGGTGTAGAGTTCAATCCCCGCCAGCGCCATATTTTTGTTTTAGGGGAATGACTAAAAAGTTGCTTAGTGTGAACACAGTTCAATTAAAAAGCGGTTTAGTGTGAAAAGGGTTAATTGGAGGATTAATTGGAAAAATGGTTAAAAAGAAAATAAATAAATAAATATGACGTATGGGTATCAACACCCTGCTGTTGCGCATCATGTTGCACGTATGGCGCATTTTTATTGGTTAATGATTGTTTTTTCGCAACATGGCTATTTTCTATTTGCCAGATGATGTGGACGATTCCCATGGCTCTTATATAATCTAATAGCCCTAATTAACTCACTACACCTATATAAACCCAACTAGACCTAAACCTAATTTCACTACACTAATTTATAGTGCCTCCATACTGCCTCAACCTAAACTAGTCCTTCTTCTTCAACAAATCAAAGTAAAGAAATTCTGTAAAGGGGATCGAATCTACAACAACTACAATGCCTAATTCTCTTCCTTAATCCAATCTTTGTGAGTTCATTGACTTAGATTAAAATAATGCTAAAGCAATTCTGACATGTTGTTATTTGGATTTGGAAATTATATATGATATAAGATTGAATCTCACCAATTCTATCTTAGCCTATAACATCAGAATCATGATTCTTATATGCCCATGTTGATATTATCATCAGTTTTATCAGTTTTATATTATCTTTATGATTAGTTCATACTTATGCCTATTATTATTATGCATGTTCTTTATTATGCCTTACCCCTTCCCTTTTTGGTTTTTATAGTCGGGCTACTTCGAGCCTAGGCCAAATCTCATAGAGATGAACGTACGAATGGTAATTTAGGGATCGATGGGAAATTTGGAATAATCTACGTTGGGTTGGTTTGGGCATGACAAATGTTAAATTTAGCATAATATATGTTAATTGTTGGGCATGATATAAAATTGGGAATTTTGGGTAATTGACATAATTAGCCTAAAATTGGCATAAACTACAAATGAATAAATTGGCTAAGATAAGCATGATGAGACACGAGGTTAGACTCCGTTTGCGGTAGAAGCCTGCCCGAAACCAGCCAGCCTAACCAGCAACCGCAAACGGCCAGTCTAATGTGAGAGGTCATAGGCATAACTAAAAGATGCTTAGACACGAGGTTAAGTCTGGCTTGTGGCAGAAGTCTTCCCGGAACCACCCGGCACATCTAACGGCCACAAGCCATCGACTTAATGTGAGAGGTCTGTGCATTAATAACTAATTAATGCTGATCAAAGATGAATATGATACCTAAAACATGTTAGGTGGGTGGGGTTAATTTAACCTGTGTAAGATGTCAACTTAATTAATAATACATGAACAAAGTGGATAGGTTAAGGCAAGCATAACTAATAATGCATATTGATTAGATAAGTGGATGTGGTTAAGTCAACTGGTTTGATAGAAAACACTTAACCAATATAAGTTTGGGTTAGGATAAACCCTGGGGAAAACCTAGTAGCGATATGGACCAATTTCAGACAGTAACCCACTTAGTGGTATCGGGAACCCTTAGCTAGGCAGGGATGGGATACGCTTACCGGGCTGATTATAAGCGGTCAAACAAGAGCAAGGGTGTAGTAGTGTAAGTTCCAATGGGTTCTTAAGCGTGCACAAGGTGTTCCCGGCATTGGAAGATTTAGCCACTGTACAACAGTTGGTATAAAGTTGTGCACCCACGGGTTGCCACTTGTGGAGTGATACATCCTAAGCTGGGACTCGCACAAATATCTACAAGTTAGGGAGTCGATCGATTAGGGGTAGTGTGGGGACATCTAGTATCTATTATGGGCAAGTGGACTTTCAAGGATTGTATGGGGCGGATACCTCTTACCAGATGTTATGCCTGAGTGCCACCAATTGCCGGGTTGGGATCATTTCGTTAAGAATTACTAGTAGGTGGTGCAAAGAATTAAATTAAGTTAGAAATCTAGGAAGCGCACTAGACATTCCTTTATATTAATCCTGTTATCCAGCTTTACCTTATGTCATGATTATACTTTCCATCCTGCTTATTCCTGTCATATTGTTTTACTTATTTTCATGCTAAAAGTAGCTGGACCCGCTAGGCTTTATGTCTAACCTTTTTGTTTTCGCCTCTTTTTCTTCCATCCCTCCCCCCAGGTTCTCAGGGAAGAAACATTGAAGCTTGACCTGGATTTCTTTCTTCTCAAAGAGCTTGGAAGTGTTGAGAGTAATGCTCAGCTTTATCTCTTTTCATTATGGCTATTTGGAGTGGGATTATGATTTTATTTTATGTACTCTAATAATAATTTTGTTCAAGATGGATATTTATGTACTTGATTCTAGTATGTGGTTTTGATGTTGTAACCAAACATGTTTTGCTTTTCCGCTGCAATGAATAAAGTTTGAATTTTCTTAAGTACCATCTATATATCTGTCTTGTGATATTCTGTTCTGTACTCTTATAATACTCCATGGAAGTTAATGCATTCCCTTAGTGAGTGACGTTAATGGACGTGGAGTGTTACACATGTATCAGAGATGAAGGTTACCAGAACAGATAAAAGATTTTGAAAACCGTTTTCAAAAGGTATTTTTAGAAGGAAATATTTTCAAAAACATGTTTCAAAGAGGGTATATTCAAGATAAAAGTTTATTATGAAAAACATAATCCCCAAAAGCCATATATATATATCTTTTGATTCACTGTTCTAAATCTCTTCCTTTTTCCTTTCAGCATGTCTGGAGAACCCGATATACCTGAGGGTGTACCGACACCAGGCTGGTTCAGAAGGTATCTAGAGGCTAGGGCTACTGCCGCTGGTTGAGCCAACATTCTTCCTCCCCCAGCTGCAGCTCCTCCTCCTCCTCCGCATGTAGATTCTTTTTCTAAGATATGCAAAGACTTCCGTGCGATGGGTGGAAAACCATTTCATGGGACCGAGACATTTGTTGAGGCTCGGAATTGGCTCAAGGAAGTGGGGGACTTGTTTGGTATCTTTGAGATAGACGATGGTAGAAAGTTCAGCTAGCTGCTTGGTTGATGATGTACGAAGCTTCCTTTTGGTGGGAAGTAACTAATGGATGACGTCCAGTGGAGACGTGGATAGACTTTAGATGAAGGTTCGAGTTGAAATTTCTTTCAAAAGCGGAGGAGAGTTTACACATGGAGAAGTTCTTGGCTTTGAAACAAAGGAATTTATCTGTGAAGGAATACGTCAACAAGTTTAACAAGTTAGCAAGATTTGGTATGGAATTAGTTAATACACCACATAAGAAGGCTTTAAGATTTGCCAAGGGTCTGAATGAACCATTACACGGGTTGGCTATGTCCCACATTCCTATGGGGGGCTACTTTTGAGAAACTTGTTGATATGGCGCTGATGCATGAAGAGGAGAAAGGTGCTAAGGTAGATAAGGCACAGGACAATAAAGTGGATCCTAAGAAGGGTGGGAAATCCCGAGATAAAAGGAAGTGCCATTTCTATGGTATACCAGGTCATATAGCTAAAGATTGTAGAAAGAAGAAGGCAAGAAAGGCTGGGCGCTTACAATGTGGTGAGGTTGGACATGTGATTAAAGACTGCCAAGAAGGCAAGGGCAAGGACAAGGGTAAGGGCAGAGGACCTTCTGGAGGGCATGTTCATGCTCTTATGGCACCTATGAAAGAGAGAGGTAGAAACATTTCTGTTGAAAGTTTGATTTTCCTCTTTGATCATCCTGTTCGAACTTTGTTTGATTCTGGCGCTTCACATTCGTTTATATCTGCTTCTGTTATTGAATCTCTGCACCTAGACACTAGTCTAGTTATGGATCCCATTGTAGTCTCAAATCCTATTGGGGGTACAACCCATCTTTCTATGTTATGTCGGGATTTGAGAATATTTGTGCATGGCATTGAGTTCGAATGCAACGCTTATGTACTTGGTTTCACGGGCTATGTGTTGATTCTAGGAATGGATTGGCTAGCCAGATATGGTGCCATTCTCGACTGTGAAAAGAGGGTAGTCATATTGTTGACTAGTTTGGGTAATACTCTTGATATCTCTTGCGACCCAAAGGGTTCTATTATGCTTAGCTACCTAGAATCTCTTGACACATCTATTGATGATTTGCAATATGTTCTAGTATTCCGTGAGTATGCAAATGTCTTTGAGGAGGTCAGGGGCTTACCTCCAAAACGGGAGATACATTTCCATATATACTTGGTAGATAATGCAAAGCCAGTTGCATTGCTTGTGTGCCACATGGCTTCAAGAGAAAGGAGGGAGCTTAGTAAAGAAGTGAAAGAGTTTATTGAGAAAGGGTTTGTGGCGGCCCGCCCCGCACCAACCGACATTTTCTCCAAAAGTGCGCTGTACACATGTCCAGTTAGCACAGAACGGGTCATCAGAAAGAAAAAGGGAAGAAGGAAATGAACTAACAAGGAACCTGTAGAATGTCTCACAGCGCATAGAACAAAATATAATAATAACATACTTGACATAAAACAGGAGAGACAGTGCATAAGCTGAAAACCAAAACTAAGCATCATAGCAGCGGAAATCCAAAATACAACTTATTACAAATTTTCAAACTGTCTCAAAGCAAAAGTAAGCTAAAGGAGGAACACTACTAATGCCCAAGTAGCGACCACCAACGACACAGGGAGAATATTTATATATCATACGTGGAAGCCTCCTGCCCGCCTCTGAATCAGCTACTCGCGCATCACCAGCTAACCTGTCTCTAGTCTGCTCGTGTGAGCACCCAGAGTAATAAGAGGAGACATAAAACTCTGGGTCAGACATAAAGCCTAGTATGAGCGATAAGCATCTAAAGTGAACAATAACAGGTAGACTAAAACATACCTGAACCTGGACCTGCAACCAAAGAGTTAGCACTACATACTGTACAACACTCTAAGGTGCCATATCAAAAGGTGTAAAGATATGGAGGTGAGGGTGTGCATGTCATAGTGATGGCAAACAATCAAACATAGCATCCATCCTCACATCTCTCACTCAGTGCGTAAAGCATACGATATTCACCACTTCGATCACCCATCCTTGCTACGATCACTTTGCCCCATGAAGTCATAAATGGCTTCACTGCACTGATAACGTAGCCACTGATCCTTTGCTATGTCCACTTGCCCCATGGAGTTATTCACCCCATCTGCGCTGGCTCATAGCCTTACCAATCCTTACTATGTCCACTTGCCCCATGGAGTTATTCACCCCATCTGCGCTGGCTCATAGTCTTACCAATCCTTACTATGTCCACTTGCCCCATGGAGTTATTCACCCCATCTGCGCTGGCTCATAGTCTTACTACGCATCACCCTGCCCCTCGAGTCGAAATGACTCTACTGCACTGATAACGTAGTCTTGCTACCATTACCTTGCCCCTCGAGTCATAATGACTCTACTGCACTGATAAGTAGCCCATCATTCATTTTTAGTGGTGAATCCAAGTTATGAACGTCGACAACTCCTTAGCACACGTCCCGCAGCAAAGTCCAACCATGAAGTGAACTCATCGGTTCCCAACTGGATCCTGAGCTCTAACTTCCCATATTGGACTACCTTTGCATCTCGGGTCATTGGTCAATACTGGGTCGGATCAGGTTCCTCTTCAAGCCATCGGTTCGGGTCGGGTGTCTTCGCTGAGTCGGTTCGGTGCGCTGTCTTCCCCTGTAGCGGTTCGGTTAGGGTTCGCAGTGTTGCATCGGTTCGGGTCGGGTGTCCTCCTTCGGGTCGGGTCGGGTGCCATCTCCCATCCAGTTCGTGCTTCCGCTCCGATCCGTTCCCTCGTTCTTCACGTGCTCCAATCCGATCCCTCCTTCTTTATCCGATCCGATCCCAGTTCAATTAGCGTGGCCTTCCTTTTTTCCAGTTTTCTCAAGTGTTAGGTTTTGATCCGATCGAATCCCTTGCCCAGTTCAACTTATCTGATCCGAGCCACCACATCCGATCCGATCCGAAACCTGCACTGTTTCCTGAAGCTTTTCCAGCAAGTGTTTACGCCATTCGACGACGTTTTCGACCATTCTAACTATTAAAATCGATTACAAAGCATATCGTACAGTCATAGCAACATGCATAATCAACCACAAACATCAAAACATCAACATGATAGGTTAAAATGGATCAAACATACCAAAAACCCCATATTTCCCCTTAAGCATGTTTAGGTGAAACTAATGATAGGATTAGCAAAACTTAACCAAATTAACCCAAATTCATATCAAAGGTCTAAAATATCATTTAAGATTTTATAAACATTTTTCCCGAATTTTATCATGTTTAAATTCGCTAATTAACACTAATTACCCTTAATTAGCCATAATTAGTGCAAAACTATGCAAATCACTCACCTTAGCCACAAATAAACTAAAATCTGAAATAAATCTCTGATTTGATGCAAATCCCAATGCTAAACAGCAGCCCAAATGTTGATTTGGTGTAGATCTCCCTTGATTAGATGTTGCTAAGCTTAATCTTTGATCAAAAGATGATTTGGAGGTAATTTAGAGGTTGGGGGCCATTTTTAGGGTTCCTTGGTGATAAGTGGAGGCTAGAAAACTGAAATGGAATGATTCTCTACTTCATTTCAGCCTCCCCATAACCCTAATCCCGAAATGGGTTATGAGCCTTTCCACTAATCACCCTATTTGGCCCGGTTAAGCAGTTTTTCACCCTCCAAACCTTAATTCAGCCATATCTCCCAAACGATAAGTCCGTTTGGCTATTGTGACCACTCTACGGAAAGGTAAACCATCAAACGAATCTAATGGAAGTGGTTTCAGGTCAAAATTCCTTTCCAATCAAAAGTTATGGCCAAAACAAGATCAGCTAGGGTCAAAATGGTCATTTAAAAATCGACAAAATTCATGAACATGGGAAATGACCCTAATGGTTGTTTCCCAAAGTTACATGACCATACAACTTAATATGGGAAAGAAATAAATATCCTACGATCCTCCGATGCGTAGAATGCGGTTTGTTACATTCTCCCCCCCTTAAAAAATTTCGCCCCCGAAATTCCCTAACCAAGACACACAAAAGGGTCCCGCATGCCTATCAATCATAAAACAACAATCAAACATGCAAACAAGCAAAACAAGTCTATCCTAGCATGCGGAATAACTAAATTACAAAGTAAATCTTACCAGGCAAAGAGTTCTGGATACGCCTTCCTAATGCTCTCCTCTGTCTCCCAAGTACAATCATTCTCGTTCTCGCCCCACTGAACCTTGACTAGTTTCACCGCCTTCCTTCGAAGTTGCTTCGTATCGTGCCCCACAATACGAATCGGCTTGCGGTTCCCAACTGCCTCGGGTTCTACTTCGAAGTCCTCTAACTGATCAGGTGAAATAGTCATATCTGAGTCGTGAACGAATTTCCTTATTTGGGAAACATGAAATACATTGTGAACTCCCGCCATCTTTTCTGGTAAGCCAACTCTATATGCCAAATTCCCGACTAGTTCAAGAACAGGGAATGGGCCAACAAATCTTGGTGCTAACTTGCCTCTCCTGCCAAATCGTATCACGTTTTTCAACGGAGAAATCTTGACAAACACCAAGTCTCCCACGGAGAATTTTATGTCTCTTCTCCTCTTATCAGCATAACTCTTCTGCCTATCTTGGGCAGCTTTCATTCGTTGCTGAATGATCTTAATCTTATCTGAAGTTTCCCTCACCACATCTGGTCCAAGCATAAACTTCTCGCTAGTCTCTATCCAACATGATGGTGAGTTGCACGGTCTTCCGTACAAAGCTTCATATGGAGCCATACCGATACTGGATTGGTAGCTATTATTATATGCAAACTCTACTAGATGCAGATGGTCATTCCATGATACACCAAAATCCAATATACAAGCTCTCAAGAGATCTTCCAATATACGATTCACCCTCTCCGTCTGACCGTCGGTCTGAGGATGATATGCGGTACTGAGATGTAATCCTGACCCTAGAGCCTCTTGTAAGCTCTTCCAAAACCCACTAGTGAACAACGGGTCTCGGTCACTCACAATGCTTTTAGGTATTCCATGAAATCTCACTACCCACTTCATATATAAATCTGCCAACTTGGCTGCCGTTCTGGTCGATTTGACTGGTATAAATCTTGCGCTCTTAGTCAATCGATCCACAATTACCCAAATGCTATCGTATCCCGATCTAGTCCTTGGTAAACCATCGATGAAATCCATCGAGACTTGCTCCCATTTCCATTCGGGAATTTCTAATGGTTGCAACAACCCACTAGGCTTCTTTTGCTCGGCTTTAACTAGCTGGCAATTCATGCATTTGGATATAAACTTCCCAACGTCTCTTTTCATCCCTTCCCAGTAGTAAGTCTGTCTCATGTCTCGATACATCTTATTACCACCGGGATGTATAGTTAGTTTTGAGTGATGACATTCTCTAAGCACTTCATCTCTCAAACCATTCACGTTGGGTACAACTAGTCTTCCATTCTTTCGAAGCCATCCATCTTGATCAAGCCCATACACATTCATCTCCTCACCGTCGATGTCCATCTCTAACTAGGAGATGATTTCCAATATATTAGGATCGTCGCTCTGGCTGGAACCAATCCGCTCTATCAAAGTGGGTCTGATCGCCAAACTAGCTAGCATGACTGGATCCAATTCGCACTTTGGTCTGAAATCAAACCCCGCGATATACTCCAGTTGCTTCCATTCAAGAAACATTGCCCCTAAACTGGCATGTCTCCTACTCAAGGCATCGGCTACCGCATTACCTTTCCCAGGTGTGTATGCGATATCAAAATCATACGAAGCCAAGAACTCTAACCATCTCTGCTGACGGAGATTCAGATCTTTCTGAGAGAAAAGATACTTTAACGATTTATGATCGGTAAACAACTCAAATCTTTCTCCCAAGAGATAGTGTCTCCACATCTTCAATGCGAACACAATCGCTGCCAATTCCAAATCATGGGTAGGATACTTCTTCTCATGCGGCTTTAGCTGTCGACTAGCATAAGCTACAACCCTACCACCTTGCATTAATACAGCACCCAGTCCGGTACCACAAGCATCCGTGTATACCGTCATCTCTTCATTCCCCTTAGGAATGACTAACACTGGCGCACGCGTCAACTTCTCTTTTAGACTCTTGAATGCATTCTCACACACTCCGTCCCAGACGAAGGGCTGATTCTTCTTAGTCAACTGAGTCAACGGTGCCGCTATCTTGGAGAAGTCCTGGATAAACTTACGATAATATCCAGCTAATCCCAAGAAACTTCTTACATCTGTTGCACTCTTGGGCGTAGGCCAATCCTGTACCGTAGCCACCTTCGCAGGGTCCACGGCAATACCACTCTCTGAAACAACATGACCCAAGAATCTCACTTCCCTTCTCCAAAAGTGACACTTAGAGAATTTCGCTTTCAATTGGTGTTTCCTCAACACCTCCATCACTATCCTAAAGTGTCCCTTGTGCTCCTCCTCTGTCCTTGAGTAAACAAGGATATCATACACGAACACAAGAACAAACTTATTCAACTGATCTCTGAATACTCGATTCATAAGATCCACAAAGTAGGCTGGTGCATTGGTCAACCCAAATGGCATGACCAACCACTCATAAAATCCAGACGGCGTCCTAAATGCCGTTTTCGGAACACTCTCATCCGCTACTCATAGCTGATGAAATCCTGTCGCGAGGTCCAACTGGGAGAACACTCTTGCTCCTTCCAGTTGATCAAACAAATCATCTATCCACGGTAGAGGATACTTATTCTTCCTCGTCACCTTATTCAACTCGCGATAGTCCACACACAAACGAAGGGAACCATCTGCCTTAGTGGCAAACACAACTGGTGCTCCCCACTCGGAGACACTCCTTCTAATAAGTCCTAACTTCAAAAGATTGCTAACTTGCACCCCTTGATTAGATGTTGCTAAGCTTAATCTTTGATCAAAAGATGATTTGGAGGTAATTTAGAGGTTGGAGGCCATTTTTAGGGTTCCTTGGTGATAAGTGGAGGCTAGAAAACTGAAATGGAATGATTCTCTACTTCATTTCAGCCTCCCCATAACCCTAATCCCGAAATGGGTTATGAGCCTTTCCACTAATCACCCTATTTGGCCCGGTTAAGCAGTTTTTCACCCTCCAAACCTTAATTCAGCCATATCTCCCAAACGGTAAGTCCGTTTGGCTATTGTGACCACTCTACGGAAAGGTAAACCATCAAACGAATCTAATGGAAGTGGTTTCAGGTCAAAATTCCTTTCCAATCAAAAGTTATGGCCAAAACAAGATCAGCTAGGGGCAAAATGGTCATTTAAAAATCGACAAAAATCATGAACATGGGAAATGACCCTAATGGTTGTTTCCCAAAGTTACATGACCATACAACTTCATATGGGAAAGAAATAAATATCCTACGATCCTCCGATGCGTAGAATGCGGGTTGTTACAGGGTCCATAAGAAGAAGTATCTCGGAGTGGGGTGCTCTTGTTGTTTTTCCACGAAGGCTGATGGTTCACTTAGATTATGCGTGGACTATAGGGAGCTGAATAAACTCACGAAAAAGAACAGACAACCATTGCCGAGGATAGATGATTTGTTCGATCAGTTGGTTGGTGCTTCGGTTTTGTCGCAATTGGACTTAGCTACAGGATTTCATCAGTTGAGGGTAGCTGAGGATAGTATAGATAAGACTGCTTTTAGGACTCCCGGCAGTTTCTTTTAGTGGCTCATCATGCCTTTTGGTTTGACGAATGCACTCGCATATTTCTTAGACTTGATGAGTAGGGTGTTTAGTGAGTTTCTAAACAAGTTCGTGGTAGTCATTGTGGATGATATCTGGATATTCTCTAGAAGCGAGGAAGTGCATGCCCAACATCTTAGGGAAGTTTTAGAGACCCTTCGAGCACATCAAATCAAAGCTAAGTTCTCCAAATGTCATTTTTCGAGCAAGGAGGTGAGATTCTTAGAGCACGTGGTCTCTAAGGAAGGGATAGCAGTGGATCCCGCGAAGGTGGTGGCAATCCAAGATTGGAAGGTTCCTAAGAATGCAATAGAAGTAAGAAGTTTTCTTGGTTTGGTAGGCTATTATAGATAGTTCATCAAGGAATTTGCTAAGATATCAGCACCACTTACACGGTTGATGAAAAAGAATTTGAGCTTTGCTTGGGATGTTGACTATGACGATGCTTTCCAGCGTTTGAAGAGGGCATTGACGATAGCTCTAGTTTTAGATTTTCTTGATGGGGGTAAATTGTTCACAGTGTATACCGATGCTTCTGGGATAGGGCTTGGCGCAGTTTTGGTGCAAGAGGGATAGGTGATATGCTATGGTGGAAGGTAGTTGAAAGTCCATGAGAAGAATTACCCTACCCACGACTTAGAGTTAGCTGTCATAGTTTTTGCACTTAAGTCTTAGCGCCATTACTTGCTTGGTGAGTGGTTTGAGTTGAATACAGACCATAAGTCACTAAAATACTTGTTCTCCCAAAAAGATTTAAACATAAGGCAACAGAGGTGGATTGAGTTCTTAGCATCCTACGAATTTGAGATTGCATGAAACACCCCACCTCTGTTAAGGTCACTCACAAATGGAATGCCTTAATTTCGATGAAGCATTTTAGGTAAAAGATGTAGATAAATTACAAGAAAAGACAAATAAAGCAGCGGAAACTAAAGTCATTTTATAAACAATGTAGCTCGGTCAAGCTTTTACAACAGTTGTCTTAGAAACAATACATAGTACTTCTGTCTTGATTCGAAAACTTCCAAGTATAAAAGAAGCATAAAAATAACAATGATTTATTCCCCAATAGAGTAAAGCAAGCCATAGCTGAAATGAGACTGAATCCAAAGCAATACATGATGAACTTGAAGCAACAAGTAATCCAAGCTAAGTAGAAGTGTTTCCTCCCTGAGAACCTAGAGGGGGGAACGGAAGAAAAGAGGCGAAACAAAACTAGGTCAGACATAAGTCTGGTAAGTCCAGCTACTTTCAGCATATGAACAAGCAAGAACAACATGACATGAATTAAAATGAATAAAGACATAAGCATGATGATAAGGAACATAGGATACACAGGATAAGCAACAGGCAAGATAAACTAAGTATAACATCGCATGTTAACTATTTTCTGCTTCGCTACTACCCTGTTATTCTGATTTCTATATCTCTGCACCACCTAGCGGGTGTCCCAACGAGTAATCTGTATAAAGGATAATATTTCAACGTGATCCCAATCCCCGCAATTGTGGTAGCCTTCAGGTGTACATCTATTATGAGGATTCTACCTCAATCAGCCTAATTGCCATGAAGATGTTAGATGTACGCTTACTACCCTATCGATCGGCTCCCTACTTGTACAAATGTTCCATGTGTCTGTGTCAATCGACCCCCTCTTGCATGTAGATATTTTTCGCTGGTCCCACCATAAGGTTTATCAATCCTTATGATAGCGACCTGACACGAATCAAGATGCACAGTGTATAACTAATGGTACCCAGTGCCTGCTTTTTCCCACTCCGGAGTACGTGCACGCCCGTAAACCATCGGAACCTACACTGACGTACCACCTGCCGTTGTTTTGACCGCTTATAATCAGCCCAGTAATCGTGCCCCACCATGCCTAGCTTAGGGTACCGTGATACATCTATGTGGGTTATTGCTGAAATGGGTCCCTGTTACTAGGGTTTCCTATTGGTTAAGTTTGTGGGCCTATATTTACTAATATTACCCACAAACCCTATATGTACTTAACCCTCCCACCGATTCAAGCATGTTTATTTAATGGTTAAGTTTTGTGGGCCTATATTTACTAATATTACCCACCAACCCGAAGTATACTTAACCTTTCCACGGATTCAAGCATGGTTATATAATGGTTAAGTTTTGTGGGACTATATTTACTAATATTACCCACCAACCCGACGTATACTTAACCTTCCCACAGATTCAAGCATTTTTATATAATGGTTAAGTTTTGTGGGCCTATATTTACTAATATTACCCACCACCCCGACGTGTACTTAACCCTCATACTCATCATGCCATGTTGGTTAAGTGGTTCTTATTAACTTAACCTTTCTCCCTTACCATGTTGGATTGGTTAAGTGTGATTTATTAACTTAACCCTATTCATTCATCAGGTTATATTGGTTAAGTATTTCCCATTTAACTTAACCCCATTCATTCATCAAGTTATATTGGACAAGTGTCATTAATCAATTCAAGTTAACTTAACCCACCCACTCGTATTGTCATGTTGGTTAAGTGTTTCCTTCTGGTATTAACTTGACCCTACCTCAAATCATGTTATATTGGTTAAGTGTTGCCCTCTTGTGTTAACTTAACCCTTCCCATACATCGTGTTATATAATTGGTTAAGTGTTTTCCGCTTGTATTACTTAACCCCACCACATGTCATTATATATTGGTTAAGTGTATCCTCTTGTGTTACTTAACCCTACCACAAGTCATTATATATTTTGGTTAAGTGTTACTTTAGTTAACTTAACCCTATCATCTGTTTAGTTAACATGTTATAACGGTTAAGTGCTCCCTTAGTTAACTTAACCCTACCCTATATCATGTCTTGTTGGTTAGGTGTCCTTTGTCCAGTCATGTTTAACTTAACCCACCCATATGTCATATTGGTTAAGTATCAATTAACCCAACCCTCCCATACTTAGCATGTGTCAATATCATTAATTCATTCATTAAAGCACCAACCACTGACATTAGACAGGTATTGTTGCGGTCATTGGATGTGCCGGTCGGTTCCGGGCAGTTATACACCGCAACTTAGTCTAACCTCGGATTCTTATTGGGCTCAATGCCTTAACCTCCCACATTAGATATGTATTGTTGTGGTTACTGGACAGCCGGGCGGTTCCAGGCAGTTTTACACCACAACTCAATCTAACCTCGGGTTAGGCATGTTCATATTTCCTACAACTTATATATTTATTATTTATGACAAATTCCATAAGTAAATTATTCCCAATTTAATTATGCCATAATTATCCTTTTAATTATGCTCACAATTAATGGTATACTAAATATACCATTTCATAAACCAATCTATGCCATGTAATTTTCATGTTTATCCTTCATATTTATATGTAAATTATAAATCAATTATTGTCATGGCCCGCTTTCCTTCTAAATCATGTTCATAATCTTTGATATATAAATTATACCATTGCATGCCATAAACCATTTACATGGTTATGAGCCAAATATGTCAATTATATGAAATTTCAAGTTATTATTCAAAATAGGCTATACCCCGTCTTCCCAAACTTGCAATAATAGTCATTCCCAAAATCACTATGTCATATATTTGGCGTTCCAAATCAATAGTTAAGCCCAATCTAGTTTTAATATTCTAGTTTACAGTGTATGGCCAAAACTTGGTTTACAAGCCAACTAACCCAAACTTGCAGTTATAATGATAACAATGCCCCAATGTCAATTACATGTTTTGCCCAACCATTTCACCAAATATGTTATGTTCAGTTACTTTCCCCAATTATGTTATGCCAATATCGTCAATCTCATGTTTTTGCCCCAATAACCCAAACCTTCCCCGTATTCCCATCGTACGTATATCGCGATTCAACCTAGATTATAGGTCAATCTAGATTCACAATTAAAAAGGAACAAATAGGAATAATATGACAATGATAGGCATAAGAATTGGCACAAGATGATAGTCCCAAAACACAAGAATTACAGATCTAATAGAATTACAGCATAACTGAATAAACTGATTTAGAATCATTGTAGGCATATAGATCTGATTATGAACAATATTATGGACATGAAAGGCTTGAATAATAAACTAGGTTCGATAACTTGTATAGGTTCGATTGGATCGATAAGAAGCAACCCAAAGTCATAGATTCACAAAGGCTGAGAGCAGATCCGAACAGAAAATCAAGCATAGGTCCAAATTCATTTTATTCCATGTCCATACTATAATTGGTTTTCTAAATCTGAAAGTAATCGTGAACTTACAAAACAAAGGAAAGTCTTGTTTTTTGGAATCTGTATTCTAAAACTGAATTGCTCGCCTTTGATGTAGACTAATTGTTCTTTTAATCCTATTCAGAGTGGAAGAAGATGAGGTAATAGTTCTAGCTTAGGTTTCAGCAGAGTAGCGACGCCATTGATTTATTTTTAGAGAAGGAAAGAGAATGGAGGATATAGAATAATGTAAGAGATTTAGGTTATGGCTTAGGGATGCATTTATAGGAGAACAGAAGTGTTTAGGGCCTTAGATATCAACCTAGAACCAATCCAGACCATCAGAACAGACAAAACCACGTCACAAGCCAAAGAAAATCGGATCTGGGCCAAAACAGGTCGACCTGTAAGGGGGGAGGTTAACCCCCTGATCGACCTATGACGTAGGTCGACCCCCAGGTCAACCTCCCTAGGCAGGTCGACCCTCAGTTCGGCCCTCAGGTTGACCTGTCTAGGTATTTTTCAATGTAAATACTGAATTTTTGTTGAATCTTCCAAAGGCCATAACTTCTTCATACGAAGTCTGATTTACGCAAACTTGGACTCTATTCCAAGCAGAATTCTAAGACGAATGCAATGGCATAACCTGTTTCACCTGTTTCTTCTTTTTCAAATTAATTATTCTTTAATTTTTTATTTTAATATTCTCATAAAATACGGGGTGTTACATTCTCCCCGCCTTAAAGGATTTCATCCCCGAAATCTTCAAGTTAAGAAGAATGTATATCCTACCATCCAATCATACATCTACTCAAACATCAAACACAAGCATCCATTGTCCTTAAAAAGATTTCCAATGCCTTCATGATCATATGCACAGTGTGTGTACATGTCCTTATCTAATGCAAAATCAGGCAGTCTACTGATTTAGTTGACCTCCTCATTGCAAATTATGTCAGTGCTATGAGTCCATCATGTATGCAATTATTCCTAATCGTACTTTATAACTTCTACATGAGTGCACGATCATTCATACAAATGCAACATCCATATGATAACACATCAAGTTTCAGTTCATATATATATAAACTCACTTATGCATATGCAATATGAAAGTGACTGTGCCGATCTAGTGCCTAATGTGTGTATATGCATCTACGAGAAACCACTAGAAACCACTTGCAACCACTTACATCCACCAAACATAACATGTCTCGAACACATGTTTACATCCATTGGCTTCTACCTAAGGATCGAGGATAGGTCCGAGAGGATATACTTAAAAGATAAAGACTAGCATGCAAATAAACTTTAGAGAAAAAGAGGAATCATGGATATACCTTCAAAAAGGGTATGATGCGTGTATCTAGTCTTCAGTCTTCTAAGTCCCATCTTCTTGAGCTTCACTCCACTATACCTTATCTAATTTAACTTCACGATTGCGAAGCTTCTTGACCTCCATTTCCAAAACCCACTAGTAAAGATAGGACCTCAATCACTTACTATGCTAGAGGGTATCCAATGTTGTCAAACTATCTTTCCAAGATAAACAGATGTTGACCATGATACCAAGTGTATATACTAAGATGATTAGAGGACTCTCCTCTACTTAGCTTATCCATCATGTCACAAATCTGAGGGTCTAAAGCTAAAGGTTGCTATGTACTCTTTACCTCTCTTAAGGTCAGTCTTACTTTAGGGAGCCTGCCACAACCATTTATTTCTCATGAAAAACCATCCTAGTCGAACTCGACATCCCTCAAGTACAAGCCCCAAAATCCTAAACCAATATCAGATAAGCACCCAAGGAATACCCCCTCTGAATTTGGATGATTTATGTGAGATGATACTAGCAAAACAACCAAACAATTGAGCACTTAATCGACTCTGGCTATCCTCGCCAATCTTGCTCCAAAACTATCGTTGATCGCATAACTGGCTTTGCATTGTCAACTAGATATATGTGGAAGTCTATCTCGAGTTTTAGGGGGAAAATCCCTAACCTAATCAAAATCGTTGATAGACGCATCAAGTGATTCTAGGTAGCTAAGCCTGACTGATCCCTTAGGATCGCACGAAATCTCGATGGTATTCCCGAGGCAAGTCAAAAGTCTAGCTAACCAATCCATGCCTAGAACCAACCAACAACCCATGAAATCGAAAACATAAGCATTTCATTTTAAACTCAATACTTAATATAGCTATTCTCAAATCCTTACAAACCAAAGACAAATGAGCCGAACCACCAATTGGATTTGAGACAATAATGGAATCTTCTACTATACAAGTACTAAGGTGCAGAGACTCAACTATGGAAGCAGATATAAACGAATGTGAAGTGCTAAAATCAAAAAGAGTACTAACAGGATGATCAAAAGAAAAACTAAACTTTTTCAACAGAAACTTTAATACCTCTCTCTTAGGTACGCTGGCGGTGAGATCATGCACTTGCCCTCCTGAAAATCCTGTCCTTATTCTTGCCGTTGTCCTTAATTATATGACTCGTTACACTACGATAAAGACACTTCCTCTTGTCTTGGTTTTACTATTCTTTCCTCCTTTGCGAACCAAGTCCATATCCATGAGTTTCTCATCCTTGGGTTGTGCTCCTTAGCCAAACTCCCTCATTCTCATCTTTACCATCCTTATGTAACATGTTGACAAGTCTCTCGAAAGTTGCATCCATCGCGCGGAAAATCCTACAAAGCTTGAAAGAAAATTAGCCGTAGGTGAAACTACGATGGCTATAGATGGAAGTTGGGCACTTCTTCACCCTTTGAAAGGTGTTGTAGTCTCATCAAGCCAACGAAACCATGCCGCGATTAGGTTACCTCCCAGAAAGCCAGGAGCCCCGGAGACTCAGGAAAGAAGGAAACAAGGATACAAACAGAGGATCAAAAGATAGTGCATACGGCTTTGGGGAATATGCCTTTAGAACAAAATTTTCTTTTGAAAATTCTTCTATTAAAACCGTTTTGAAAATAATTTTTCAAATCTTTTATCTGATCCGTTAACCTTCAGCTCTGATACCAAGTGAAACACCCCACCTCTGTTAAGGTCACTCACAAAGGGAATGCCTTAATTTCGATGGAGCATTTTAGGTAAAAGATGCAGATAAATTACAAGACAGACAAATAAAGCAGCGGAAAATAAAGTCATTTTATAAACAATGTGGCTCGATCAAGCTTTTACAATAGTTGTCTTAGAAACAATGCATAGTGCTTCTATCTTGATTCAAAAACTTCCAAGTATAAAAGAAGCATAAAAATAACAATGATTTATTCCCCAATAGAGTAAAGCAAGCCATATCTGAAATGAGACTGAATCCAAAGCAATACATGATGATCTTGAAGCAACAAGTAATCCAAGCTAAGCAGAAGTGTTTCCTCCCTGAGAACCTGGGGGGAAATGGAAGAAAAGAGGCGAAACAAAACTAGGTCAGACATAAGTCTGGTAAGTCCAGCTACTTTCAGCATATGAACAAGCAAGAACAACATGACATGAATTAAACTGAATAAAGACATAAGCATGATGACAAGGAACATATGATACACAGGATAGGCAATAGGCAAGATAAACTAAGTATAACATCGCATGTTAACTATTCTCTGCATCGCTACTACCATGTTATTCTGATTTCTATATCTCTGCACCACCTAACGAGTATCCCAACTTCTAATCTCTATAAAGGATAATATTACAATGTGGTCCTAATCCCTACAATTGTGGTAGCCTTCAGGTGTACATCTATTATGAGGATTCCACCTCAATTAGCCTAATTGCCATGAAGATGTTAGATGTACCTTTACTACCCTATCGGCCGACTCCTTACTTGTAAAAATGTTATATGTGTCTGTGTCAATCGGCGCCCTCTTGCGTGTAGATACCTTGCGCTGGTCCCACCATAAGGTGTATCAATCCTTATGATAACGACCCGAGACGAATCAAGATGCACAGTGTATAACAACTGGTACCCAGTGCCTGCATTTTACCACTCCGGAGTACGTGCACGCCTGTAAACTGTCGGAACCTACACTGACGTACCCCCGCCGTTGTTTTGACAGCTTATAATCAGCCCAGTAATCGTGCCCCACCCTGCCTAGCTCAGGGTACCGTGATACATCTATGTGGGTTACTGCTGAAATGGGTCCCCTTTACTAGGGTTTCCTACTGGTTAAGTTTGTGGACCTATATTTAATAATATTACCCACCAACCCGATATGTACTTAACCCTCCCACCGATTCAAGCATGTTTATATAATGGTCAAGTTTTTTGGACCTATATTTACTAATATTACCCACCAACCCGACGTATACTTAACTTACCACGGATTCAAGCATTTTTATATAATGGTTAAGTTTTGTGAGCCTATATTTACTAATATTACCCACCAAACTAACGTATACTTAACCTTCCCACAGATTCAAGCATGTTCACATAACGGTTAAGTTTTGTGGGCCTATATTTACTAATATTACCCACCAATCCGACGTGTACTTAACCCTCCTACTCGTCATGCCGTGTTAGTTAAGTGGTTCTTATTAACTTAACCTTTCTCCCTTATCATGTTGGATTGGTTAAGTGTGATTTATTAACTTAACCCTATTCATTCATCAGGTTATATTGGTTAAGTATTTCCCATTTAACTTAACCCCATTCGTTCATCAAGTTATATTGGTCAAGTGTCATTAATCAATTCAAGTTAACTTAACCCACCCACTCGTCTAGTCATGTTGGTTAAGTGTTTCCTTCTGGTGTTAACTTGACCCTACCTCAAATCATGTTATATTGGTTAAGTGTTGCACTCTCGTGTTAACTTAACCCTTCCCATACATCATATTATATAATTGGTTAAGTGTTTTCCTCTTGTATTACTTAACCCAACCACATGTCATTATATATTGGTTAAGTGTATCCTCTTGTGTTACTTAACCCTACCACAAGTCATTATATATTTTGGTTAAGTGTTACTTTAGTTAACTTAACCCTATCATCTGTTTAGTTAACATGTTATAATGGTTAAGTGTTCCCTTAGTTAACTTAACCCTACCCTATATCATGTCTTGTTGGTTAGGTGTCCTTTGTCCATTCATGTTTAACTTAAACCACCCATATGTCATATTGGTTAAGTATCAATTAACCTAACCCTCCCATACTTAGCATGTGTTAATAGAATTAATTTATTCATTAAAGCACCAACCACTCACATTAGACAGGTATTGTTGCGGTCACTGGATGTGCCGGTCGGTTCCGGGCAGTTTTACACCGCAACTCTGTCTAACCTCGGGTTCTTATTGGGCTCAATTCCCTAACCTCCCACATTAGATATGTATTGTTGTGGTTACTGGACAATCGGGCGGTTCCGGGAATTTTTACACCACAACTCAATCTAACCTCGAGTTAGGCATATTCATCTTTCCTACAATTTATATATTTCTTATTTATGACAAATTCCACATGTAAATTATTCCCAATTTAATTATGGCATAATTATCCTTTTAATTATGCTCACAATTAATGGTATACTGTATATACCATTTCATGAACCAATCTATGCCATGTAATTTTCATGTTTATCCTTCATATTTATATGTAAATTATAAATCAATTATTTTCATGGCCCACTTTTCATAATCTTTGGTACATAAATTATACCATTACATGCCATAAACCATTTACATGGTTATGTGCCAAATATGTCAATTACATGAAATTTCAAGTTATTAATCAAAATAGGCTATACCCCGTCTTCCCAAACTTGCAATAGTAGTCATTCCCAAAATCACTATGTCATATATTTGGTGCTCCAAATCAATAGTTAAGCCCAATCTAGTTTTAATATTCAGTTTACAGTGTATGGCCAAAACTTGGTTTACAAGCCAACTAACCCAAACTTGCAGTTATAATGATAACAATGCCCCAATGTCAATTACATGTTTTGCCCAAACATTTCACCAAATATGTTATGTTCAGTTACTTTCCCCAATTATGTTATGCCAATATTGTCAATCTCATTTTTATGCCCCAATATCCCAAACCTTCCCCGTATTCCCATCGTACGTATATCGCGATTCAACCTAGATTATAGGTCAATCTAGATTCACAAATAAAAAGGAACAAATAGGAATAATATGACAATGATAGGCATAAGAACTGGCACAAGATGATAGCCCAAAACACAAGAATTACAGATCTAATAGAATTACAGCATAACTGAATAACTGATTTAGAATCATTGCAGGCATATAGATCTGATAATGAACGACATTATGGACATGAAAGGCTTGAATAATAAACTAGGTTCGACAACTTGTATAGGTTCGGTTGGATCGATAAGAAGCAGCCCAAAGTCATAGATTCACAAAGGATAAGAATAGATCCAAATAGAAAATCAAGCATAGGTCCAAATTCATTTTATTCCATGTCCATACTATAATTGGTTGTCTAAATTTGAAAGTAATCGTGAACTTACAAACCAAAGGCAAGTCTTGTTTTCTGGAATCAATATTCTGAAACTGAATTGCTTGCCTTTGATGTAGACTAATTATTCTTTTAATCCTATTCAGATTGGAAGAAGAAGAAGAAGTACTAGTTCTGGCTTAGGTTTCAGCAGAGTAGCGACGCCATTGATTTGTTTCTAGAGAAGGAGAGGGCAATGGAGGCTAGAGAATACCGTAAGAGATTTAGATTTTGGCTTATGGATGCATTTATAGGAGAACAGAAGTGTTCAGGGCCTTAGATATCAACCTAGAACCAATCTGGACCATCAGAACAGCCAAAACCATGTCACAAGCCAAAGAAAATCGGATCTGGGCCAAAACAGGTCGACCTGTAAGGGGGGAGTCGACCCCCCGGTCGACCTATGGCCTAGGTCGACCTCCAGGTCGATCTCCCTGGGTAGGTCGACCTGTTTGGGTATTTTTCTATGTAAATTCTGAATTTTTGTTGAATCTTCCGAAGGCCATAACTTCTTCATATGAAGTCCGATTTACGCAAACTTGGACTCTTTTCCAAGCAGAATTTCAAGACAAATGCAATGGCATAACCAATTTCACCTATTTTTTCTTTTTCAAATTAATTATTCTTTGATTTGTTATTTTAATATTCTTAGAAAATACGGAGTGTTACATTGCATATACCCGTGGCAAGGGTAACGTTGTAGCAGACGCCTTAAGTAGAAAGAAGTTGACTTTCAGTCCTTTGTTTGTTGAGCAACAGAGTTTAGAGTATATCTCTACCTTTGACTTTAGACCCTCAATCGATTATGTACCTGGTTTGTAGGCATCGTTAGAGGTACGACCTACGCTTTTGGAATAGATAGGTGCGGCACAGCGAGATGACCCACAGTTGATAGAGATAGTGGATGAGCTCATCAGAGGGGAGTCTTCGAGCCATCTTGGTAGGCATACTATCAATGAAAAAGGTTGGTTGCGCAGGGATGGGAGACTTTGCGTATCTCGAGACGAGGGATTGAGGAGGACAATCCTTGAAGAAGCACATCGTTCTAAGCTGACCATACGTCCTGGTGGAGACAAGATGTATAGGGACATGAAGCGAGTTTTCTTTTGGCCAGAATGAAGAAGGATGTGGTTGAGTTCGTTTCTAGATTCTTAGTGTGCCAGCAAGTCAAGGCTGAGCAAAAGAAGCCTAGTGGTTTACTTCACCCTTTAGAGGTTCCACAGTGGAAATTGGAAAGTGTTTCCTTGGATTTCGTCGATGGGTTGCCGAGGTCAAGGAAGGGTAATACAGGGATTTGGGTAGTAGTAGATAGACTTACCAAGAGCGTCCATTTCATTCTCGTTAAGAGTAAAAGAACAACAGCATGGTTAGCATCTGTTTTTCTCCGAGAGATAGTTCGTCTACTTGGCGTACCTTCTAGTATTGTAAGCGATCGAGATCCCATTTTCACTAGTGAGTTTTGGAAGAGCTTGCAAATGGCGGTAGGAACGCAATTGTGTTTGAGCACCACTTATCACCCTCAGATGGATGGCCAAAAAGAAAAAGTGAATTGGATTCTAGAAGATCTTTTGAGGTTATGCATCTTGGACTTTGGAGGGACGTGGAAGGAACATCTTCCATTGGTAGAGTTCGCCTACAACAACAGCTATTAGACAAAGTACTCGCATGACACCTTTTGAAGCTCTATATGGACGACCTTGCCGATCACCGACTTGTTAGTGGGAGTCTACGTATAAGATTTTGCTTAGGCCCGATATGATCGGGGAAACTTCAGAGAAGATAAATTTGATTCGAAGACGTATGAAGACGGCACAGGATCGACAGAAGTCATATGCTGATAAGAGAAGGACCGATCTTGAGTTTAGTGTTGGAGACATGGTCTTTGTTAAAGTGCACCACTTAGGAATGTAGTTCGCTTTGGATCTATAAGGAAATTGGCAACAAGGCTCGTAGGAGCATTCCCCATTACGGAAAGAATTGGACGGATGGCCTACAGAGTGAAGCTGCCCGAGAAGCTAGGTGGTGTTCATGACGTATTTCATGTGTCGCATTTGCAGAAGTGGTTAAATGATACTGTGGAAGTATTAGAGCCGAGCATGCTTAGATAAGTGGAAGTGGAGCGAGATGCCACGATTAGACGAGCTCCTACATGCATCCTTGGATCGGAGTTCAAGAAATTACGCAGCCGAGAGGTCAAGTTGGTTAAAGTCCAATGCGGAGATGATCAAGGAGACGCGACTTGGGAGACTGAAGACAAGATACGCACGTCATACCCTTTCCTTTTTGAGGGTATGTCCTTAACTTCTCCTTTTTCTACCGCTTTGTTTATACTTGTTCTATCGTTTAGTGTACACTCTCGATTATATCTTCGATCTTTAGGTAGAAAACCCTATGGTTGTAAACATGTATTTGATACATGTTATGATTGATGATTGCAAGTGGATGCAAGTGATTGCTAGTGATTGCTCGTGGATGCATTTACACACACATTAGGCACTAGATCGGCTCAATCACTTTCATATCACATATGAATGAGTGTGCATACTTAAATTAATAGATGTATATTGAATGTATTATCACATTGATGATGCATTTGAATGAATGGTTGTGCACTCATATAGAAATGATATGTATCATTAGGATTCTTTTGCATGCATAAAGGACGCATGGCACTATTATATTTTGCATTAAAGAGGTCAACTGAATCAGTAGACCCGCCTGATCTTTGCATTAGATAAGGAACACATATAAACACTTTTGCATATGTTCATATAGCATTGGAAATCTTTTTAAGGACAATGGATGCTTGTGGATGATGGATGATTGGATGGTAGGATACATTCTTCTTAACTGGAAGATTTTTGGGACAAAATACTTTAAGGAGGGGAGAATGTAACACCCCGTTATTTTGAAACATGTCATAAGAGATAATTAAAGAATAATTAATGTTTAAGATAAGAAATAGGTGAAACGGGTTACGTCATTGCATTTGTGGCTATTTTCTAGTCAATTTAGACCTATGGTTTGCAGAAAACTGATTTAGGATGAAAAGGATATCTTTTAATTAAATATTGCAACAAAACATAAAAAAAAAGAGTAATGAAAAAAATAATGGATAACACTGTCCTTAGTTTTGTTAACAAAAGACTAAGTAGCCCAGTTGGTTAGAGCATGTGACTTGCGTACAAGAGGTACAGAGTTCGATCCCTGCCAACGCCATATTTTTGTTTTAGGGGAATGGCTAAAAAGTGGCTTATTGTGAACGCAGTTCAATTAAAAAGCGGTTTAGTGTGAAAAGGGTTAATTGGAAAAATGGTTAAAAAGAAAATATATAAATATATATATATAATATATATAGATATATGTGTGACGTGTGGGTGTCAACACCCTGCTGATGCGCATCATGTTGCACACATGGCGGATTTTTATTGGTTCATGATCATTTTTTTCGCAACATAGCTATTTTCTATTGGTCGGATGACGTGGACGTTTCCTATGGCTCATGATCTAATCTAATGGCCCTAATTTACTCACTACACCTATATAAACACACCTAGACCTAAACCTAATTTCACTACACTAATTCATGCCGCCTCCATACTGCCTTAACCTAAACTAGTCCTTCTTCAAAAAATCAAAGTAAAGGAATTCTGTAAAGGGGATTGAATCTACAACAACTACAATGCCTAATACTCTTCCTTAATCCAATCTTTGTGAGTTCATTGATTATTTTTAGATTAAAATAATGCTAAAGAAAATCTGACACGTTGTAAATTGGATTTAGAAATTATACATGATAATAAGATTGAATCTCATCAATTCTATCTTAGCCTATAACATCAGATTCATGATTCTTATATGCCCATGTTGATATTATCATCAGTTTTATCAGTTTTATCATATCTTTATGATCAGTTCATACTTATGCCTATTGTTATTATAATGCTTGTTCTTTAACTTAACCCATCCCCCTTCCCTTTTTGGTTTTTATAGCCGGGCTACTTCGAGCCAAGGCCAAATCTCATAGAGATGAACGTACGAACGGTAATTTAGGGAACAACGGGAAATTTGGCATAATATACATTGGGTTGGTTTGGGCAAGACAAATGTTAAATTTAGCATAATATATGTTAATTGTTGGGCATGATATGAAATTGGGAATATTGGGTAATTGACATAATTAGCCAAAAATTGGCATAAACTGCAATGAATAATTGGCTAAGATAAGCATGCTAAGACACGAGGTTAGACTCCGTTTGCGGTAGAAGCTTGCTCTGAACCAACCGGCCTAACCAGCAACCAGAAACGGCCAGTCTAATGTGAGAGGTCGTAGATATAACTAAAAGATGCTTAGACACGAGGTTAAGTCTGGCTTGTGGCAGAAATCTGCCCGGAACCGCCCGGCACATCCAGCGGCCACAAGCCATTGACTTAATGTGAGAGGTCTGTGCATTAATAACTAATTAATGCTGATCAAATATGAATATGATACCTAAAACATATTAGGTGGGTAGGGTTAAGTTAACCTGTGTAAGATTACAACATAACCGATAATAGATGAACAAAGTGGATAGAGTTAAGGCAAGCTTAACCAATAATGCATATTGATTAGATAAGTGGATGGGGTTATGTCAACTGAGTAGATAGACAACACTTAACCAATATAAGTTTAGGTTAGGATAAACCCTAGGGAAAAACCTAGTAGCTGTAGGGACCCATTTCAGACAGTAACCCATTTAGTGGTATCAGGAAACCTGAGCTATACAGGGTTGGCGCACGCTTATTGGGCTGATTATAAGCGGTCAAATAAGAGCGAGGATGTAGTAGTGCAGGTTCCGACGGGTTCGTTAAGCGTGCACAAGGTGTTCCCGGCATTGTAAGATTTAGCCACTGTACATTAGTAGGTATAAAGCTGTGCACCCACGGGTTGCCACTTAGGGAGTGATACACCCTAAGTTGGGACCCACACAGATATCTACAAGTTAGGGAGCCAATCGATTAGGGGTAGTGTAGGGACATCTAGTATCAATTATGGACAAGTAGACTTTCAAGGATTGTATGGGGTGGATACCTCTTACTAGATGTTATGCCTGAGTGTTACCAATTGTGGGGTTGGGATCATTTCGTTAAGAATTACTAGTAGGTGGTGCAGAGAATTAAATTAAGTAAGAAATCTGGGAAGCGCACTAGACATTAATTTATATTCATCCTATTATCTAGCTTTACCTTATGTCATGGTTATACTTTCCATCCTGTTTATTCCTGTCATATTGCTTTACTTATTTTTAGGCTAAAATTAGCCGGACTCGCCAGGCTTTATGTCTGACCTTTTTATTTTTGCCTCCTTTTCTTCCGCCCCCCCTCCCCGGGTTCTCAGGGAGGAAACACTGAAGCTTGAATTGGATTTCCTTCTTCTTGAAGCGCTTGGAAGTGTTGAGAATAATGCTCAGCTTTATCTCTTTTCATTATGGCTATTTGGAGTGAGATTATGATTTTACTTTTATGTACTCTGATAATAATTTTGTTCAAGATGGATATTTATGTACTTGATTTTATTATGTGGTTTTGATGTTGTAACCAAACATGTCTTGCTTTTCCGCTGCAATGAATAAAAATTGAATTTCTTAAGTACCATCTATATATGTCTTGTGATATTCTGTTCTATACTGTTATAATACTCCATGGAAGTTAATGCATTCGCTTAGTGAGTGACGTTAATGGACGTGGGGTGTTACACAAGCTTTCAGATGTAGGCCCCCTGCTTTCTCACGTATACTTAGAGGAACTTGTCCTCCCGATGTATGTGGATAGCTGCTGGTTCAAAACCTCTGTCGGTGTCTATACTAAGTAAATTAGTATGGATAGCCTATATCTCTGCTAGGGTTCCGGGTGGCCTTCCAGTGGAGCTTTCGGGAAGGTCCAGTCTTACAAAAAGTAACTCCTGGTGATGTGTTGTTATTTATCAATGTGACCTTTCAGCATTTATGTAGCAGATGTTTCGGAAGCAGGTTCGGGATCTCTATATACTTCTGATGTGAGACTTTCGATGTCTTCGTCTCTTGATGTATCGGAATTGAGTGAGTTAATACCAATGGCCCTTCAAGGTTTCAATAAGCAAAGCACTTATCTCCCTCTTTCTTGGTTTTCTGTCTACACAGGCTTTCGTCATGGCATTTCCTACCGAACATATCCTGTCGAATGAACCCTATCAGATGAACCCTATCAGATAAGCCATGCCAGATAGACTTTGCTAGCACTTTGAAGACTTTCAGCTCCTTTCTCCCTGGAGGGTCTTGGTCGGTTTATGCTACTCTCGGATCATTCTTTACTGCTTTCAATTCTTCCTATTATTTGGCTTTTTTCTTTCGGAAGGTTCTTCTATGCTTGTATTCCTCCGAAACCCCTTTACAGTTAGCTGGTTTCGGAGTTAATTTTGATAGTAACATTTTCCCTCTAGTGAAGGGGTGTTTTCGATTTTCAAGTCCATCTTTTTATTTTTTCCGAAGTGTCATTTCTGTGTCTTTTGATCTTCTTTCAACCTGGAGCGTTTATCGGCCTCTTCTTGTATGGTCCGGATTGCCCTCGAATTCTAAATACGAGTTCTTCTTCTTTACTTTTTACCTCTAGCAAACGTTTCTGCTTTCTCAGCATAAATCCCATTCGTTAATCCGATTTTAGATGTGCAGATGAGAGGAAAAGCGAACTTTTTGCCAAACAGGAATATTCTTTTTCTCTCTCCTCCTTTTTCCTGCGTAACATTTTACTCAAGCAAGATTACTGTTCATCAAAATTTGTCACACTGTTTATCAGGATTTCAGATCTGACTAATCGTAAGTTTTCTTGTTCAAACCTCGACTATTGATTTGGATTATGCTTTGAATTAGGGTCTGATGGTCCTAGTGTAGACTAAATTCTCAACAATTATCCGAGATGACGATTAATGGTGACCTTTAATAAGTTGTGTCCGCCCCCACCCATTATTAGGGTGCTGGGAAGCAAGATTTGTACAAATAAACGTCTCGCAATAGGGGGTAATTTTAACTTGTTGACATTGATTTTTGTAGTCAATATCGTTGCCTAATGGGTTGGCAAACTACTATGTTGCTTGCCTGCCTGTGCGTTGTCTGTGAGCAATTATCAAATAGAAATTGACTAAAACATATGTTTATGCTACGATATCACCTGGAAGGACTATGTTTGAAATTCCACAATCGGGCAACTCCAGGTTGAGCAAGTCTTCTAGCTTTTTTTTTTTCAAAAGGGAGAAGCTTGGAGCGAAGGAGCTTCAAGTTGTTGATGCATTGGGTGAAGTACCTTTTCTCTTGCGTTCGACGTTTCTTGGGGATGGTTCAGTTTATCTCCCACTGCCTCTACCCTTCTTCAGTTTTTATCTAAAAAGAGAACAGCCTTGAGTACCAGCAGTGGTTCTACCAAGAGACACAAGGGAGCAAATACAATCTCTTGCCTTTTTGGTGATGAGACCATTGAATTGCCTAGGTGTCGACCATTATCTTTCCCCCTCAACCCTTTTCTTGGATACTCCCCCAATATGTGTCCTTCTTCAGTGGGTACCGCAAGGAGCAGTTTTGTTGCTGGCCTTCTAAGATCCGATTCTCAAGGAATTTCGTATTTGAGAGAATGCTAACCACTTTCCCCTTCTTGTCGACAATGTGACCTTGTAAATCCTCTCTTAATGATTTCGGGCTTTGATAGTACCATCAGATCTTTCTTACCTTCCGTTGATGGGTCCGATATTTCAGGGTTCGCTTTCACAGATTGGTCTGGTTTTTGTCTTCATCTTATTAAACAACAACTCCTAGTTCATACTCTCATTCTTCGTAATTCTTTATTTGTTTACTTTACGCAAGTATTGACACCACATCATTCCTTTCTAGATATCCAAAGGTTGGTACATCAACGGGGCAATGGCGACTTCGTTATCTCGTGAGACAAGAGAGCTTAACGGAGTGAAGTCTGCATTAGATCATAAAATTCATGACTTAACTTCAGCAAAGAGCCATAACAAGGAAGCTTGGTAGTCAATTGAGAGTGTTTCTTAAGAGGGAAAAGACTGGCAACCAAATCTTAGCCGCCAAGGTTTCATCTCTTAAGCACGAGCAGTCAAACATGTTGGCAGAGCATGCAAGGGAACTGAGAGTAATGGAGGCAACCCTTTCCAATGTTAAACGGACAATTTATGAAACCCAGGACAGAATTTTCTTGTTCTTGAGGGTACGTCTTCCAGATATAGCGGCCGGATGTTATGAAAAGGCCCTCTCTTTTGTCTACCTTGATAATCATGGCAAATTTCTGAATATGAATTTTCCTTCTCTCCCTTCATATCTTCGAAGAAGAATCTTGGAGCGAACTAGGTCGTCTAGTCAGGATGTCAAAGTTTCAAAAGGGGTCAAGGAGAGGGTTGAGGATCTTTTATTTGGTAAGGAGCTACCTAACTATCCAACGCCTAGAAATGGCAAGAATCCTGCTTCATTCATTGGTAGTGATGATGTAGGTGGTCACGATTAACCTACAGTGCGGGCATGATAAGGACGACAGGAATGGGGCTATGTTCTCTGTGTTTATAGGTGACAACGTGGGCTTCTCGAGTGCTAATTCATCCCATGTTTCAGTTACTTCATGCAGATATCGTGGATTTGCTAAAGAGGTTGATTTTCCAAAACCTGGTGAGAAAGATCAGACAATACGCACAGTTCCTCCTATCCCTCAGGTATGAACCTTCATCCTTCTTCTTCACCTGTGGGCCTCTACCCTTAATGATTCATTTTTATGGTGACGAAGATTCTATTTCTATTAATTATTCTATTTCCAGGGATGATATGTACTCAATCTCTAGGTTGCGAAGGGAATTCCTCACAAAACATCCCTATAAATCCGACAGAGAATGTTTTTTGAGAGAGCTCAAGCACATTTATATGAAGTACCCTCAGTTATCTTTCAATTACTTGGGGAATGATAGAGAGGTGATATTAAATAATATCAAGGCTTACCATGCTAAACTAATATGTAATATGAAGGAAAGGAGTATCGGAGAGAAAATTTAATTTGTTACACGCTATGTAGTTGATGTTAATTTGCATGGATATGACTTGTGCTTGTGTTCATTTTTTTTTCTTCGTAGGTCGTTATGTGGTTTAAATATGGATGTTCATTATCTGAAAATTGATCTAGAAGTGGTAGCTTATTTGTTTACACAAATAGGAATGTTTTCTTAGAGACACTTCTTTCTTCATAGATGAGGGAGTCGAATTACTCCACTCCCTGTAGACTTTCTTGGGGGCTTTCTTAGCGGTACTGATGACAGATTTGCCCCATTCGGGGAATTACTTGTACAATGCTTGAAAGAGAAAATAGGTATATTAGAGGCTCAGATAAAGCAAAAGCACAAGGACATCCTTGAAGTGAAGAGGGACACAAAGACAAATCCTCCTATCGATTTTAATGGGGAAAATGATGAACTCCAACGTCAAGCCGTTGACTTGAAGTTAGGATGTGAATATGTATTGACAAAATGTAAAGAATGGGAATCTATCTTTGGATGTACTCTTGAAATTTCCACTCCTGGAGTCTTGTAGGTTTAGATGGGGTCTGAATCTTCTGGGCTTGAGATAATGGATTTTCCCCTAGGAGTGGATTATTCCCTTGCCGCTAGGTGGCATAGACTGGTTAAGGCTAACTTGAAAGGTTTTTATGATAGGAAAAGCATTGAGGACAACTTTCGTTATGCTGATTTCTGCACTTCCAAAATTAAGCAATTACAAAATGAGAAACAATCTTTACACAAAGATGCTTTTGACTTGAAGAAGGAAAACAAAAACCTTCATGAAATGGGCAAGGCTTTAAACAGTGCTTTAAAATGGCAGCCTAAAACCTCAGATGATTCATGCCTGGTCATAGAAAAGATGAGAAAGGATGATGGACTTTTACGTACTGCTATTCATCATTCTGTAACATCTTCCTTGTCTAATAAATAAGAAACTTTTCATTAGGAGCTAGGATACTGTTTATACCGAAGCTTTAGTATCGGGATATAGGTGTTCTCCCTAAAGGAGATGCGTTTGTCTCGCAACCTTTCTTGTAAATAAATGTGTAAGATACGAAATGTCTAGTATACCATCTGTTGCATGTAATGTTTTATAATGATGGTGTTTATGAATAGAGTCAGGACTTACAATGATATTATTTAACTCATGATCACACATTTTAGTGTAAACGTTTTCTCTTTCATTATTGTCATGACAGGGTGCATGTCTTCGATATACTTCGTTAAGAGTTTGTCTTATAGGCCTTCTCAGAATGCCATTTGCTTTCAGTAGTGTTGATAGTATAGAGATGCAAAAGGTGCGAAACATCTATAGTTATTACTTACATGGTGTGTGCTAGTGCAAACATTTGATATACTTGGGTAATGAATCGATGAAAGCACAAGTTTAAGATACTTCCCTGAGCAAGTGGGAAAGCCATGAGTTTACACCTGGTGATAGCGGAAATGCAATTCCAAGCCAGATTCAAATTGGAGAGGGGGTTAATTAACTCCTTCTTATTCAGCTTTGAAAATATAAAGATATCCAGATCTGGATGTTTTACAATCAGACCAAAACCTTATATCTTGTTGTGGTTTACACCTGAGTCGACCCAGATTCAGGGAACTAAGATGGAAGGCCGAGAGTCCACTTCTGGCTTTTGTTGAAAATTGAACCAACCCGGATTCGGTATTGAGATAAGACCAATTTTTCCTGGCCAGTATTTGTGAAGACCTGAACCAACCCAGATTCGGGTTATTTAAAGTAAGAGACCGAAAAATCACTTCCAGTGTTTGTAAGAAACTAATTCATCCCAGATTCGGGTATTGACATAGATTCAGGTTGGACTTGAACTCATAAAGGAAAAATGGTTGCTCGTTGATCTTGGAGATGAAATGAACAGGGAGATGACTCATGTTGGACTTGAGTTTGTGCTCGAGTTTGTGGGTAATGGATACTTGAGCCTGGGTCTGAGTATGTGGGTAGCTATTTGATGAGAGTACCAAGAAATAGTCGATCGTTGGAGTGTTCTAGGCGGACTCGAAGCAGGTGTATCTGGGGTCGCCCGTTACCTTGGATCCGTTGGACGTGATCTAGTTATCCTTGTAGGATAAACGTGTGTTGGACATGCGGTAGTTCGTTTGGGACCGGGACCTCCATTAGCCTTTGGGATCGGTTGGACCAGTCAGGTGGGCGTCGACGTATTTATTGCTTTAGCAGGTGATAGATAGGACATGGTTTATGGATGCTATGGTTGCTATGTTTGTTCCTATTTTTATTCCCTTGAGTAGACTATCACCTGTAGGATGCTGGTAATAGAGAATGAAGAGATGTCGGTATACATGGATGCATGTGGTACCAGACTAGGTGTTGTACTGATGCATTGAGTTGGAGACATGCCAGTTTATATGTTATGTTTCTTGAATGAAAGTAATTGGAGTATATTGTGGGATATGATTTCAGACCTAAGTATGGATTGGATCCAGAAATGTTAGCAAGTTTGACGTTTAGACCAATTTTGATTGAGTGGATTGGTTCCATTTAGAGGGATGATCCTAACCTAATGGAAATCATCTCCACGGTAGGGATGAATATCGATGGTGAGAAAATGAACAAGTATGGACTTGATAGAAAAGGATGGCTTCGAAAGAATGGGAGACTAGTTATATCCAACGTTATGGATCGAGAGATGAAGTGCTTAGAGAATGTCATTACTCAAAATTGACTATACATCCCAGTGGTAACAAAATTTATTGAGACATGAAGCAAACCTATCACTGGGAAGGGATGAAGAGGGACGTTGGGAAGTTTATCTCCAAGAGTATGAATTGCCAGTTGGTTAAAGATGAGAAAAATAAGCCTAGTGGTTTGTTACCACCGTTGGAAATTCCCGAATGGAATTGGGAAGAAGTCTCAATGGACTTCATCGATGGTTTTCCAAGGACTAGATCAGACCATGATAATATTTGGGTAATTGTGGATTGATTGACCAAAAGTTGGATTACCTGACAAGGTGGTGGGAGTTCACAACATATTTCATCTTTCCTAGTTAAGGAAGTTTGTACACGACCCTAATGTGGCCATTTAACCAGATCAGTTGGATGATATCGATATAGAACCCGAGGCGGTTGGGAACCGTGGACCTATTCGTATTGTCAAGAACGATACGAAGTAGCTTCGAAGGAAGACGGTGCAAACTAGTCAAAGTCCAGTGGGGTGATAATGAGAGAGAATGTACTTGGGAAACAGAGGAGAACATAAGGAAGACGTATCCAGAGCTCTTTGCCTGGTAAGGTTCTAATATCGATATAGTGTTTGTAAACCGCATGATACGATAGTCTTGTTGTGTTGTTATGTATGTTTGATTGTTGCAAATGATTGATAGGCATGCGGGATCCTTTGTATGTTTTGGTTAAGGAATTTCGGGGGCGAAATTTCTTAAGAGGGGGTGAATGTAACGACCCGCATTTTCCGCATCGGAGGATCGTAGAATATTTATTTCTTTTTATTATGAAGTCGTATGGTCATGTAACTTTGGGGAACGACTATTGGGGTCATTTCCAATGTTCATGATTTTTTCCGATTTTTAAATGACCATTTTGCCCTTAGCGAATCTTGTTTTGCCCATAACTTTTGATTGGTAAGGAGTTTTGACATAAAACCAATTCCATTGGATTTGGATGATGGTTTACCTTTCTGTAGAGTGGTCACATTGATCAAACGGACTTACCGTTTGGGAGGTATGGCTGAAATAAGGTTTAGAAGGTGAAAAACAGCCTAAATGGGCTTAATTGGGTAATTAGCAGCTAGGTCTATTAGGAATTTCGAGATTAGGGGTATTTAAGGGCTAATAAGGGCTAGAGAAATCCTCCTTTGTCATTTTCCCGCCGCCATTTTCATTTTCCTAACCCTAGTATTGGCCTCCACTCTCAAATTCTTCATTTAAACACCTCCTATTCGCTTTCTAATCGAGGATTATGCTAAGTTACATCAAATCAAGGAAAATCAACATCAAATCATAGTGGGAGCTACTGTGTTGGATAGGAATTTAACCCAAACAGTAGAGAAGTTTAAGATCTAAGATTATTTGTGGCTAAGGTGAGTGATTTGTTTTGTTTTTCACTAATTACGGCTAAATAAGGGTGATTAGTGTTAATTAACGAAATTGTGCATGTTAAAATTCTAGAAAAATATGTAAAAATTCTTGAATATTATTTTAGGGCTCTGATGGAAATTTGGGTCAATTTGGATATGTTTTGCTAATTGTATGCTTATATCATGATTAAGGGGATTAAGGGGAAAAACCATAGATTTTAGGCATGCTTGGTCCAAAATAACTCATATGATTGATGTTTGGATGTTTATGGTTGATTCTATTTGTTGCTATTACTGTTTGGAATGTTAAGTAATCTTGTAGGAAAGTTAGAATGGTTGAAAACGTCGTCGTATGGCGAAAATGGACAATATATACTCATTGGAAAATGTGCAGGGTTTCAGATCGGATCGGATCATAGGGCTCGGATCGGATTGGAGGACCGCGTAGGGAGATTCGAAATGGATCGGAACTTGGCATAAGAAGAGGCTCGGCAAGAAGGAAGGCCATTTACATAGAGTTGGAGCTGGGATCGGATCGGAACGACAGGAGGGCGTGGGATCGGGTTTATATGGATCGAATCGAAGTAAAAGGGATAGAGCATGAACCAAAAGGAGGGGCTTGGATACTATATACCGAACCAAACCGGAAGCAATATACAAACCGAACCGATTGTGATAAGGCGGAGCTTGAAGGGGTCGAACTATGAAGTACCCGAACCGAACCGAGTTGCTTTAACCGAACCGAAGCGAACCGAGTTGCTTCATCTGAACCGAACCGAGTTAGAGCCTCTACTACTATTACACAACGATTCTTCTGAAGACCAACTCCAATTCGACCAAAACCCGAGATGTAAAGGAAGTCCAAATGGGAGTTTATTACTAAAGATTCAAATGGGGACAATGAGTTGACTTCATGATTGGACTTTGTTGTGGGACGTGTGCAAAGGGGTTATCGATACCTATAACTTTGGTTCACCACTAAGAGATGGATTAGGGGCTCGTAGTGATAGTTGTACGGGGTTGGACTCCATCATGGCCTAAAGATTAGGTGACCAAAGTAGTGGATATCGTATGTTTTACGCACTGAGTGAGAGATGTGAGGATGATTGCTATGTTTGATGTTTTGCTATCACCATGACATGCACACCCCCATCTTACTTTTACACTTTATGTTAGTGTTACCTTAGAGTACTGTACATCTTGTTGTGCTAACTTTTTGGTTGCAAGTCTAGGTTTAGGTATGATTGGATTATACCTGTTATTGTTCTATTTTATTGCTTATCGCTCATACCAGACTTTTGTCTGACCCAGAGTTTTTGTCTTTTCTTATTACCTTGGGTGCTCCTCAACGGGCAGAATAGAGACAGGTTAGGTGGTAATGCGCAAGTAGCTGTCCGGAGATGAGCAGGAGGCTTCCATGTATGATATACATATATACTCCCTGTGTTGTTGCTGGTCACTACTTTGGGCATTAGTAGTGTACCTTCCTATTTTGCTTTAGAGGCAGTTTTAAAAAGTTGTAATAATGATGATCTGGATCATAATCTGTATTTGGATTTTCCGCTGCTTTGATGGTTTAGTTTTCAGCTTATGCACTGTCTCGCCTGTTTTATATGAAGTTATGTTATTATTATATTTTGTTCCATCCGCTGTGAGATATTATACAGGTTCCTTGTTAGTTCAATTTCCTTTCTTTTCCTTTCTTTAGCGACCGTCTCTTGCTAGTCGGGCATTGGCACAACGCACTTTCATTAGGAATGTCGGCTGGTGCGGGGCGGGCCGTCACAAACATAGAGTGTAAAATGGAAGTGTGTGCGTCATAGTGATCGCAAATATCAATCATTAAAATCATCCTCACATATCTCACTCAGTGCGTAAAGCATACGATATCCACCGCTTTGATCACCAAATCCAGTGTGGTCATGACGGGTCCATACCCATCCGCATAAATAGTGCTATAACCATGCCCTTTTGGTCTATAGTCAATATCCTTAATAAATCCACAATTCCCTGGCTCTGGTTCGTCTACATGCCCCCTCTCTCAATGGTGAACCAAAGTTATAGATATCGATAACTCCCTTTGCACACGTCCCGCAGCAAAGCCCAACTCTAGAAGTTAACACGTTGGTTCTTATGTGGATCCTGAGCGATAACTTTCCATTTGGACTTCCTTTGCATCTCGGGTTTTGGTCGAATTGGAGTCGTCTTTAGAAGAGTCGCCGCATAGAAGTAGAAGCACACATCCCTATTCGGTTCGTTTATATAAGTCCCCTGTCTGGTTCGGTTCGGTCCTCCTATTCAGTTCGGTTCGGTTTGGTCCTCCTGTTCGGTTCGGTTCGGTACTCCTGTTCGATCTATTCCCTCGCCTTGGCTTGTTTTATTAAATCTGATCCCATGCTCCACTCCTTCCTATGCCAGTTCGATCCAACTCCAACTCGACCCACACAGGCCTTCCTTGTTGCCCTGCTCTTTCCTATGCCAAGCTCTAGTTCGGTTCAACTAGTTCCATCTTATTCGAACCGGAATCCTGGCATTATCCAATGAGCTTCCAAATCCCATTTTTTGCCAAACGACAGTGTTTCCAATCATTCTACCTTTACTAACCAATCATAAAACATCCCAAGCAACAGTAAAACATATAGGTTCAATCAAAAAGATAAAAACTTTAATCACATAGGCTATTTTAGATCAAACATATCCAATTCCATGATTTCCCCATTAATCACCTAAATTTCGGGATTAGCAAACTTAATCCAATTCAACCCAAATTCATATATGTGACATAAAACATGATTCTGGAATTTTTACATAATTTTTGGATGTATAATTTCACTAATTATCACTAATCACTCCTAATTATCCATAATTAGTGTATAGACATGCAAATCACTCACCTTAACCAAAAATAATTGTTAGATCTGAAACTTTTACTGAATTGGCTCGGACTCCAATGTGGTGCTGTAGCTCTAACTCTAATTTAGCGCTAATTCGGCTTGATTTGTTGTAGATTTGATCAATTAGTGATTAGAAAGTGATTAGAGAGAGATTTGGAAGATGGAAGCCATGATTACGGTTAGAGAAATGTTTGTGGCGGCAAGTAAAATGGAAGGAGATGATTCTCCAACTCCTTTCGTCCCTTCCATAACCCTAACCCCGAAATGGGTTATGGGCCTAAGTATGGGCCTAAGTGCTAATCACTTAATTAAGCCCAATTAGGCTGCTTTTTCCATCTTCAAATCTTATTTCAGCCATATCTCTCAACCGATAAGTCTGTTTGATTACTGTGACCACTTTACGAAAGGGGAAAACACCATACAAATCCAATGGAAGTGGTTTCAGGTCAAAAATCCTTACTAGTCAAAGGTTATAGGCGAAACAAGATTCACCTGGGCAAAATGGTCATTTAAAATTCGGCAAAAATCATGAATGTGGGAAATGCCCCCAATAGTCATCTCCCAAAGTTACATGACTATATGACTTCGTATGAAAATAAAATAAATATTCTTCGATCCTTCGATAGTATATTGCGGGTCGTTACAGACAACCACCAATAAATCAATATCATCCAAACATACAATCTAAAATACTAACAACAATGAATATTGTTATACGAATTAATATCATTCACAATATTCTAGAAGGTGCGATAGTTAATTCACCATCCATTCCATTGACGGTTTCATGTCATTTTATCTAATTTCAACACGCGTTTGAAATCAAATAAAAATCCAAACTTCTCACTATGCTACTAATCCACTACACATGTAGTATTTGATGACACGAACCCAATGCAACTGTCGGAGTGTCAATCAGATATCATACAAGCTAGATATCACGTTCGCAAGTTAAAACCAAATTTAACATTATTAAAATCAAACTATTATTGCTTTAAATCCCCTCACCCATTTTACATGTGCTCCCTCTTCATCTTCCCCAATTTCGAATCCATGGAAAACTGCCTATGCAAAGTTATTGACATGTGCACTATTTATAGCGAAACCAACATCAAGTCCTCAATTCTACAAACCGACTTCACCAGTAAATTTCTCGCCTCAACCCCGACCTATTGGCCACCACTATATCACCCTCGACCCCACAATGCAAATCGCGACCCTGCCACAACTTCTAGCATAGGTATTGCAACCTTTTTAATCCACAAATGTCACCTAACATTGCCAATCTACTCGCCTAGCTTCCCTGAAGTCAACGGACACCATGATTCCACTTCCAGCCTTTCTTATTACACAGGCGACCTTACCCTAGCTTCGTTGGGTAAAAGTCAGATCCCCTGTCAAAGTGGATCACACCCAATACTGAAGCTGCTACTACAAAGCTCTTGAGCATATCGTTTCAACAGATCAAGAATTGTCTGGTTTCATTAAGTTTTTATTTTTATATATTTTTTAGAAGTGTTAATGGAAGTGGCGGCTTCGTTATTTGAATTTATAAGAAGAAGAAAGAGATAGGATTAGGTTTTATAATGGGTTGTTTATAGGAAATTATTTTTATATATTTTGTATATAATATTTAATCATATTCACATGTTTTTAAAACAAACTTTTTACACTTGCACGGCAACCCAGATCGTCAAATTGCTACGAAATTCAAAATCCAACAAGTTTATTATTCTGGATCCGATGAAACTGGTTTAATCAAAATCCAAGATCGCTTGCATAAAAGATAATTTCTACATGTTAAAGAAAATCAATTAATAATTATTCGATTTCAAAACACACATATTCTTTGATATTAATTTATAATTATCATTTATATTTAAATAATTTTTTACATAGCTTCAATATAAATTTAATTGGGCTATAAACTTAATATTCTCAATCTCAAATTAATTTAACATTCGAATTCTCACTTAATATTAATTTCAAGCCGTAAGCTCTTAAATTAATCGTTTCAAATATTTAAATTAATTAAATATTCATTTTTTGAAAATCTGGGTTGTTATGTTAGATATTACCAAGATTGGGGGTTTAACTAGGCATTATTTAATTTGCTCAAATGCTTGCTTTGACATTTTCATTCCCTTTGAAAGAATTTTGGGCATAGGTTTAGCAATGAGGTAATAATTCTTTATAAATTTTCTGTATTATCTGGTAAGTCTTATAATTTCTCTTAATGATTTCAAGGTTGTTGGGATGGGCCACTGCATAATTGCATCTTGTTTGGTTTCAATTCCTTATGTAGAGATGAAATGCCCTAAGTATTCAACATTTTTTGTGCAAAGATACAATTTGACAGTTTGATAACCAGCTTGTTTTCTTTTAACACCGAAAATGTAATTGTAAGGCCATCTAAAAGCTCAAACCATGTCTTTCAAAAAAATTATACTCGGCCTCGTCGTTGGTTCGAGACTCGAGTTGACTTGAAGAGGGAATACTAGTCCACAAGGTTTGAGACTTAGTAAAGACTGGGGTGGTGGATCTGTTCTAGGCTCTGAGGTGCCAATCCAGTATCATGCACTCGTTCATGCATGTTGATTATAATAAAAGCTTTAACATACTACACAGAGAGTAACACACCGAGAAAATGCAGATCTGATTTTTTTTACTGATAAACCGTTGGTAGTAACAGCCTTTTCTTTACAATGCCTTGAATTGGAAATAAAACATTTGTGGAAAGTTGTAAATTTGCATAGTTAGCCGATGAAGTTGAGGCGAAGATGCTCATTGTTCCAAGCCCTTGGTAGTTCGGTGTCATCAATAATCGTTAGCTTGAAAGTACCATCTCCAAGCCCCCGTAGATTTACATACCCAGACTTTCCTAGTGAAGAACAAGTTCGGTTGGTGCGGGAACGATCCGCTTAAGGACGAGTTCACCGATGTTGAATTGTTTTAGATGAACTTTGGTGTTATAATATTGGGTGACCCATGGGCAGTATGCATCTAACTGAGTTCGGACTCATCCTTTTTTTCTTCGATAAGTCAGGAGATTCCAAATGGAGTTCTCTTTTGGTCCTTTGATCATTGTAAGTGACTCGATGAGATTGTAATTTAAGCTCGATCGTAATTATGGCTTCGGATCGATATGAGAAAGCGAATGATGTATCGTCGATCGTTGACTTATAGGTGCTCCGGTAAGCCCAAAAGACTATAGGGATTTCATCTACCTACATGTCTCTAGGCATTTTCAAATGCTTCTTGATGATGGACTTGATGACTTGTTAATAGCTTCGACTTGTCTATTAGCTTGAGGACGAGCTACTGCCGAGAATCGTTTTTCAATATGATGAGGACAACAGAATTCTTTGTACTCAGAACTCTAAAATTGGTCACCATTATCTGAAATAATAGTCTTGGGAACTCCAAAATGACATATTATATTACAGATGATGAAGTTGATTCCCTTCTTGGTAGTGTTTGTCGTGATCCTCGGCTTCGGCTCATTTAGTGAATTAGTCAAGTGCTACGATGGCATACCGAGCACTGCCTTTTTCCATTAGAAGGATACCAATAATATCGATTCCCTGTATTGCGAATGGTAATGAACTGACCATTTGCATAAGTTCTATAGGTGGGTCTTGAGGAATCTTGGAGAACATCTGACACTTGTCGCATTTGCGGGTGTAGTCTATTGCATCCCACACGAGATTTAGCCAAAAGTAAACGTATCGGAGTATCTTCTTTACCCGAGTTTGCCCCTCAGTGTGGTTTTCGCACTTGCCTTTGTGTACATCTAGTAGTACATGATTCACGTCATTGTGGGCTATGGGACGGAGTAGGAGAACAGAGAATCCTCTTCGGTATAGCACTCCTTCTTTATTGATGTATCACAATGCCTTACAAAGAAGAGCTCGCTTTTCGTTGCGAGTATCTGGGAAGATTCCATATTGCAAATAGCCTTTGATTGGAGTCATCCAAGACTAAGGTTCGATCTCGATCTCCTTTATTTATATCATATCAATGTCCATCTGATTGATACTCGAAGAGTTGAGCACTTCGATAGGGACATGTCCCAAAAGTTGTGCATCCCCGGAACCTGCTAAATTGTTCAGTGAATCATCTTTATCGTTTTGTTTTTGAGAGATGTGAGTAGTGGCATAGTGGTCGAAGTAAGTAAGCAGTTCGTGAACTAGAGCTTAGTAAGCGGCGATTCATGGCCCTTTTGCTTAATATTCCCTGCGGACTTGGAAGACGATGAGTTGTGAATATTAGAAGATTTGAAGAGCCCAGATGTTGAGTTCGATTGCAATTCAAAGACCATCGATCAAGGCTTTATATTCTGCATCATTGCTAGTTATAGGAAAATCAAGCTTTAAAGCATAAATAACCGAGCATTCCTGAGCAGTAACAAGTACAACTCCAATTTTGGAACACTGATTGTTTGATGAACTATCCACGTATTGCTTCGTTGGATGTTGGAAGGCTCACTATCTTCCAGTGGGTACTTAGGAGTACTGAACTCTATGATGAAATATGCAAGGGCTTGTCTAAGGATGGCTTGACAATGATTAAAGGTGAGCTCAAATTGACTTTACTCGATGTTCCACTTCAAAAGTCGCCTACACGCCTCAATTCATTGGAGGACTTGTTGTAGCGGATGGTTAGTGTAGAATATTATTGGATGAGAATGAATGTAAGGTCGAAGCTTCCGAGAAGAGACTAACTGGTAGTAAGCGGGATTTTCAAGTTTCGAATAGTTCTTCTCGGCTCTTTTCAATTTCTTGCTGATGTAATAGACTTACCTTTGGAAATGATCCTCTTAGAGCATAAGCATCAGGCTAATTGCTTGTGCTAAAACAACCAATAACATATATATGTCCTCATGGTCAACATTTTCAATAGGACATGCGGTCGTTCTAAGTGACTCAAAAGGTCCTAGAATGCGACAACACATTCCAGTGTCCATGCGAAGTTGTGCTTCCCTTTCCTAATCAAATTGAAGAAAGGAATGCATTTAACGATTGCTATTGAAATGAATCAATTAGGGCGGCCACAACCCCATTTAATCTTTGAACATTCTTGATGTTCTTTTGAGCTTGGATGCAACAAATAGCTTTGATCTTCCCTGAATTTGCTTCGATTCCTCGTGGATTTACGATGAAATCCAAAAAAAATCCCGATGCAATTCCAAAAGAGAATTTCAATGGAATGAGTTTCATGCCATATTTACGGAGAACACTGAACATCAATGCTAGAGCGTTGATGTGGTGGTTCGATGGTTTCATTTTCACGTGCTTGTTGTCCACACAAAATTCCATGGATCTTCCAATTTAGTATCTGAACATTCGGTTGACTAGTCACTGATTGGTTGATCCAACATTATTGAGATCGAAGGGAATGATGACGTAGTAATATAGCCCGGGGTTGGTGATAAATGAAGTGTGCTCCTGATTTGGAATATACATCGGAATTTGATGATACCGAAGTATGCATCCATGAAGGAGGGAAGATGGTGATCGGAATTTGAATCAATGAGTCGATATGTGACGACCCGGAATCTCAGCCTTCGAAAATCGGCATTTGACACAATTAAAGTGTCAAATGTCGGATTCCTGATTATATCTAGGGTTATAACACATTAGAAACGATGACAATAAAACAAAATAGCTTCTAATTAACAAAATATGAGATACAACAGAGTTACATCATCAACATCAGAGTAATGTACATATCCAAATACATAAACTACTGGATACAAATGTAATATCAGAAAATAAAGTACCGAGAGTGAATACAAAACATGCTCTATCTTTAACCCAAAGGTCCAAAAGATACTCCACAGAAGCTAAGCTGCTCCATGAAAAAGATGCTCCACAAACAAATCCAAAATACTAGCTCCAGAATACTAGTATAACCTGACTCTTAGGCTGCCTGTGTAGAAAACATTGGCACCTAGAGTATAAAGGAAAAATGATAAACCCTAGGTCAGTGCAATAAACATCGCAATACTTTTTGAAAATGAAGCTACCATATGGTCTCTTGGCGCACATACCACGCAAATGTAGAATTGGGAAAGGATTCTTCTTATGATGGCCAAACTTGCTTATGATACGCGAAAATTATTTGATACTATTATTAATGTCTAAAAGTGAAAATTTCTTTCACATATAAATGTATCGATCCTAGCCGGCATAGGCACCGTATATTTTGTTGATATATAGGTTTACAACTAAAACCGTACGAACTCATAGTGGAGAATGGATTTCCGACAAATGATCAGGCTAAGGAACTTCCTTACCAATTCGTAAACCTCTAGAGGGATGTCTAGAGAATCAACACAAGTTCTCTGCCAACACAAAATCAGGGTCTCCTTACCTGAATCACACCAGAGTATATCATCTCCTGGTCATTACCAACCTTAAACCGGGGCCCCACAGGATCAACAACCAAAAAAGTAGAAGTCCTCACTAAAGTAATACATGGGCTATAAACCATGGTACACTTTTTTATCTAGAAAGAGATGATAACTCATGACCTTGTCGCAACTTTTCTGTTTTGGTCATTTACCGGGGTGTAAGGCTTATAGAAGTCTCATTACACAAAGCTACACTCTCCAATCCATGTTTTGATCATCAATAGCACATCACTTAGTATTCCACATTGTCATTTCATAGCATACAATTGATAATCACTATCCATATTGACTTTGAGCTCGTACATCTCAAAGAAGGGTGTTAAGCTAAGAGATTAAATTTCGGCTTCCACCAGAAAAATGTTTAGCAAAGACCAATTATAAAATATGATATCAGACACACATCCATGCAAGTCTATTCTGGGTCAGAACAAAACTAAAGGCACCGTATTCCTCCCCCTATAAAGGAGAGGGGTCCTTCTAAATCCGGAAATTCTCCAAATACGTTCGGATGTGCCTCTATAATTAGCATTTTAAAACTGGAGCAAACCGCTGAAGAGAAAACCGGCAAGCCGATCCTTTTGATGTGAAGGTTCCCCATCTTCAACACCATCTTCAAATATCTTCTATTATGTCGTATTCTTATTTCAAATGGTCTTCGGACATAATTCTGATCCTGGACTTCCCAAATAACAACCGTTATTTAAAAAATATGGATATATATGGTTTTTAATTTAGTATCAGCTTAAACTCCAATTAAAATACTTCATTATTCATTTGAAATCATTTCTCAAGGTTTTTTAAAAGATAATTATTGAGTTTAAACCTTTTAAAACTCCATATTGGACAACAACATTTAAAAGTGTTACTAACGGGTATTAAAAAACAACCAATTTTACTAATTTTGTTCAAAAAACATTAAATCTTCATAATTTTGATCAAAAAATACTTTAAAACTACTTATCAATTTTTCCCTATTTTTAAATAGTTGTTTTAATCGATTTTTAAATTTGGCCACTAAATTGCACTTATATCGACTTTTCTAAAAATAGTTTTATACATAACTTGAAATCTATATATTCAATTTTGAAAATTCCGTTTTCATTTGAAAACTGTTATCTTTGGAAAGAAAACATTTTTCATTTCGAAGAAATCTGATTTAAATTGCTCCTGTTACAAGCATTTAAAGTTTATAGTTGGAATTCGCGAACTACCACAACGCGACTAGTCTTATTCAGATCATATTATAATTTTTTATAGGGTTTAATCAGATTTATCTTGAAATAGTTTATAATTCTTTTAAAATGTATTTATACTTTTTTGAAAGCAATATTTAAAAATTCGATTACTAATATTAATTGAATATTATTATTATTATTTTATTATTAAAATAATATTATTTTTCAAAATTTATCCTTTTAAGCCTAAACTTTCCTGAAACCCATTTAAATATTATATGAGATAGTTTAAACAATAAATTTTAAGTATTCGTCATCATTTATATATCAAACTAAACTTCACTTTTTGTGTTTACTATTTACAATTTATTTTAAATTTAAACATGTCATTTATACTTGGAATAATTTTCAAATAAAGTTCCACCTTTCCAAAAAAATAAAATACCTTAATTTCATTTCCAAACCATTTTTGATTAAAAATTCCAACTTTTATTTTTACCCATTATTTAAATGAATATAATATTTATTTATATTATCTGAGACTTATACAATACCCATATATTTCTCTATATGTGCGTGTAACTCATGTAGTGTACATATTACCACCACTAATAACCATATATCAATGGCAATATCCGTATATTCATAACATTCATTCATTAATCATAATATATATATTTCACAACAATATATGTATATAAGCATTTTGTCAGTAACACTAATACAATAATTAATAGCTAATTAACAGCACATTCACAACCATTAACATAACATCTAATATTAACAAATATGAATGTCGAGTTCCTCACCTTTGGGTTCCACTCCTCCAAACTTTCACTGAAGGACCTATAGCCTACTGAAATTATCTTGGACTAACTGTTTCTTCAAGTACTATTTATATATAATTCAAAAATTGGATTTCTGTTATATTTGTATATGGAGGAGGAGGCCATGGGGGTTTAGGAGGTGCTAGGGGGAGGGGGAGATCGTGAGGTAAATAAGGGAACATGAAGTATGGGTAAGGGGTGTTAGGTTGTGAGCAAAGGGAGGAGTGGGGTGCAAAGGGGGGGGCTAGAGGAGGAGGAAGAGGTGTCTAAGGAAGCCAAAAGAAGGAGAAGGAAGAAGGAGGAGCTAGAAGGCCATGACTACTAAGATAAAGCTGAAGTATAAACAAAAGAAATTAGATGTAATGGATGAAAGTGGAGGAAATGACCTTTTATAGGAAAATGGGGCTAAGGAGATAGTAACATATAGGTAGACATATGTCTTGCATTCCTTGAAACAACCCAAAACCATGTGCTTAGACACGTTATTTTGTTGAAAGCAGAAGTGTTTATGCTTTAGGATATTCCTAAGGAATTTGTTATAAATTTTGTCACACTTTTCCTAAGTGTTGCAAAGGCTATGCTGCTAATTTATGATATGTTACAAAATCAAATCAAGTTTTGATGATTCCGATCAAACAACAAATGGTGCTAACGACTTCTAAGTTTATTATTTTTCGATTAAACCATACTATCTTCAATTTAAACTCAAGTTCAATTTTATTTTAAAATTTAATCTGAACTCGACATTTTAAATAGAAATCTTGGTTTTCAACTTGGCAAAAAATTTGAAAAAATTGATAAAAGATCTTTTAAGAAATTTGACAAAATTTTTGGGTTGTAACACGATCGATCTTCGAAAGCAGGAAGTTATCCTTCAAGCACGCTTTATTCAAATTAGAATAATTGATGCATGTCCACCATTTCTCACTTGATTTCTTAACTTAGGTCGCGTTAGAGACTCATTCAGGATAAATGGAATTCCTTATAAAGCTGTTGTCAGGTATATCCACCTCCACTCTGAGTGTCGTTCATCTTTCGGATCCCGAGATTCGGCATTTTTGTTTGACTTGAAGATGCTTTGGGTCAATACAAAGCATGTGACAAGCGATTCTTGGGTCGACGCCACACATATCGGAGTGTATGCAAGCGAATACATCCAAGTTGGTCTATAAGAAGCCCAAGGGTTCTTCCTTGATCGCTACGTGAAGCCGCAATCCAACTTTCAAAACTCGAGACGGGTTGATTGGATAGATCTTGACATTCACTCGTACTCGAGCTCTTCATCCTTTCGAGGATTAAAGTGCTGAGAGAGACAGCTGTGATGCTTGAATCAGGACTCAAACTTCGATGGCTGCTATGCGTGGAGAGTTTTGGTTTAGAGTGTCGTCTTCACTTTTTTTCCATTTCACTTTGTTGATAGCGACTTTTCACTCAAGAAGGTAGTAAATGCCGACTCCTCGGATAAACACGGCTGTGTTTTCTTTTGAGAACCTCATGAGAAGGCACCAAAGCTCCATGAGTATGTGGAACTCGGCAAGGAAGGGTCACCCAAGAAAGGCATTGCAGTGTGAGGGGACGTAAATATTGACAAAGGTGCGGATCTTGACTCGGCTTCATTCCCCATCCACAAGTCGCATTAGCGTCTCTACAAGACTGACGGCCTAGTTGGAAGCGTCGTTAAGTCCATTAACGATAGCTTATTATGGCTTTCAATCTTCGTCCTCATGCTTCATTTAATCGTAGCCCAATTTGAAGATAATGTTGATAGAACTCCCCATGTCGATGATGAGTTTCTTAACATATGTCGAAGCTATGTAAATTGAGTTGACAAGCAGATATGTGGTGAGAATGTTGATTCCCATAGCATCCTTATATAGGAATACTATGTCATCCTTCATAGTCCTTTGCAGCTTCACGGGACAGATTTCTCTATAGCGACGGAGCACACTTCCTGGTCGGCGTGTTTAATAGAGTTGGCATACACCGGAAACTTTCATTCGTAGGGTGAGGCCTACTGAAAATAATATTGATCATGATACCCCTTTAGGGAGGTCTTGAATTGAACGGCCCAAGGAGACTTGGTTCTGAGGTGGAGCGGGCATTGAAGGGTCTGTGGATGCTTTTTTCGGAGCAGGATTATGGATGTATTGTTTGAGTCCTTTTTCATAGATGAGTTTCTCAATAGCTTCCCTAAGATGCCAGAAATCATTTGTATTGTGGAAGTACATATCGTGCAACCTTCATTACTTGCCGGAATTCTTCTCTCGGTCGGCGGATTCTCTCGACGTTGGCCTTTTGTACTACATGGTGTTGTAGATATCTAAATAGATTATCTCCATCTAGGAATTGAGTGGAGTGTAGACCTGGAAAGTTGGAAAGAGACTGCACTTCTTGGAGTCTTCTTTCAGATTGTTGCAACTCCTTCGCTTGCCATTGTTTGGCTTGGGATTGATTCGAGCTTTGCTCATATTGGAGTCTTATCGGACTTGCTTGCCTTTGACATTATATCATGCGAAAGGCTGGTAAGGTTTGTTGGGGTGCCCAACTCGAGCAGCCATGTTCCTGTGCACCTCTTCCTAGTATAGGAATTGATTTTCTATTTCATGGAAAGCTTTGAGAGACTTTGGTTGCTTCCTATCGATCCAAGTTTCAAACTCAGAATCAGGTAGTATGCCCTTGGCAAGTTGAACAAGAACGGTGTGGTGTTCGGGGTCTTAGACCTCGAGTAAGGCATTATTGATGAGTTCAAGGCAGCTCTTAAGCATTTCCCTGATTCTTTATTATATGTTGGAGAGAGACGAAGTGTCCTTCGGCCTAGTGACATTCATTCATAACTGTTTTACCAATTCGGTAACCAGTTGGTCGAAGGTTGAGATGGTTCTCGGCGGGATTCGAGAGAACCAATGCAGGGCCATGCCTTCGAGGAAGATGAGAAAACACTTTCACTTGACGGCGTCAGTAGCATGGCTCAAATCCGTGTGCCATTCGTAGTGGTTAAGGAAATTTTGGGAATCGGTCTTCCCCAAGTATGTTGTCAGTTGCGGCATATTGAAGCATGTAGCCACTTGGAACTGAGGATTGTCGAGTAAAGGGGTTACGCCTTGTATTAGATTCCATACATCGGTGATGTGCCCCACGTTTCTCTCACATTCCTATGAACCATGTCTACGAGAACCAAAGACTTGACCTTGGCTAGATTCCAACGGTCGTTGCCCACCTCGGCAGTTTGCGGCCTTGGGTTCCATCTCGGATGAACATTAGCGTCATCCTTTGGTACCCGTCAACCTCGATTACCTGGTCCTATGGAGGTTCATTAAGAGGATCCTTAGCTTATTGTGTCGCTGGCTGATACAATGCCAAGTTCACAATGACGTTAGGCAAAGGCAGCCTTGTCGAGGGCTGGGAGCAGTTCTGGGATCAAAACTAGAACCTAACTGGGAGCAGTCGGAACAATGAGCTCCCTTTCTAATTGTTAAAGTTGCATCGTTTCTGTTAATTTTTCAATGTTGGCTACGGTTGTTGTGGTAGGTATCAGAAGAGAAGATTTCCAAAAGGTATTGAGCGGACAGGGGTGCCATATTGGTTTGAAGGCGCATGAAATCCCTATAGTTATTCTGGTGTAGTCTTTGTGTCAAGTCAATATTTTTCTTAGTATGCTCGTTAAGCTGTCATTGAGTTTTCTCCAACTTTTTGGTTAGTTCAAAGTTTTGTGCTTGCATAGCTAGTGCATCAGGGTTGGAGGAAGTCGCTATGTCCATAGCGGTCGAGCCTTCGGAAATTTGATGTTACGAAGAGGCTTCCGGTCCACCAGCTGAAGGTCCGATAAGAAGGTTTTTTCCTTTCTTCATCATTATGAGCAAACTTGGGTAGTAAGTCTAAGGAGATTTAACTACCACTCCAAGTTTTGGACGAAGACAGTAGGAAAGACAAAGTATTTCTCTCAATGAAAGCACAAGAATGTTTATGTGAAAAAATTGGCAACAACACCTAATGAGTTCCGAGATAAAAAAATGCACTTCAGAAATGGAAAATATGCAAGAAAGTAAAAAACACAGTATTTATAGTGGTTCGGTCTGCCAGAACCTATGTCCACTTTGAAGGCTTTGCTAGTTTTATTCACTTTAGTCAAGTGCAATGGTTGGCACCATAGCCACAAAGGAAATGGTGGAAAATAAGTTCTAGTAAGTCCAAAAACGAAGCCTGGGTTCTTCTTCTCGAGTTGCCTAACCAGCCCAAAAAGTCTAAGTCCTTAAGAAGGAGGCAAATTCCTCTTCTTAAGCTTCAAGGTGAACAACGGTAGTCAAAGGTCAAAATTTCCTAGCCAAAGTGTCAAATCAGAAAAAAGCTATCCCTTTTAATGAATAGGAAAGGGGTATATATAGGTAATGGAGCAAGTGGGAGTAGGTAGGGAATGGGGCCCACTCCCTACGTTTCGTACCTCGTGATCGGTATTGTCCTGGGGTGTTGATTCTTCTTTCTTCTGCTTTTCTTAGAATTCTTGAGCTCTTCGTGTTGCCTCCTTTCATATCTGGTGCTTTCGTATCCCCGTATACCGATCTAGGGACTTAGTGGTTTTTGGGGATTCGATGGACCGGGATACGAATTTGGTGTTGGTGAACTTTAGGGGAGTCGTGAGGCCAGGATACAAAATTCCACTAGGGAGCGTGGGTTACGAAATATGAAAAGTAGTTTTGGGATGCAAAACCGAAAAGGCAAGACCAGATATGAAAAGTGGAAGGTTTGGAGGAAATAAGGAGTTGAGGAGGTTGGATATGAAATTCTTTGGACTAAGGCTAATTTGAGCAATTTAACGAGCCGTAACGGCCACACATATGCGGCTCCATATGGGTTTCACTCCTAGGTATCTTGGCGAATTTTCTGGGCCATTTCACCATGCAATAGGGCTAGTCATGTGGGCTTGGATTGCTTTTGGTGACTGGCCAAAAGGCCGGTTGACAAGTGCTATTACCTTCTCATGTACTCCTTGTTATTTGAAAATTTTACTTTTTCAATTCTACCTTAATTTTAGCAAATAAATTTTATATTCGTCCCTTTCGAATGAGTAAATTTATTCCGTTTATCATACCTATATATGTTTTCTTTTCTTTCTCCTTTTATTCCTCACTAAACATCAAATTTATTGTCATAATTGGTACAACATTTCGAAGAAAAGAATCTTTTCAAATTCGTTTGTTTCAAGTGCAACTTAATATGTGAAATATGGTAAAACAAAACTTGGAACCTCTTTCTCGTATTTAGACGGTTAATAGTTTCCTCTTTATGGCGATAATTTATTCATCTACTTACCTCCCACTAGAAGAAATTCGATACATACCTATCAATATATATGGGTAGGTAAAGACAACTTTTATCTACCAATATTTAATGTTAAGATTTAATGGTAGGTGAATATTATCGGTATTTTGACATTTTGCAAGAACGACTATCTACCAATAAATATGAGCAAGTAAAAAAGTCTTACCTATGCATACAATGATGGCAAAGTTTTTTTATACTTGGCGCATATATTTCCCTTCTATCATTTTAACTTTTCATTAAAAATAACATTGAGTTGTGTGATGTTATGTCAAAATAGACCTATTCTAGCAGTTTTTTTTTTGGAATGAAGATTTCATTTGAATATCCTAGAAATGTTCCTTGTAAAATAACTTATTTTAAAATAAGAATTAATTAGAAATTAATATTTAGTTAACAATAAATAAATTTTAAATAATTAAGATTAAATAACCAATGATAATTTGTGTAACACCCCACGTCCATTAATGTCACTCGCAAAGGGAATGCATTAACTTCCATGGAGCATTTTAAGTGAATATAGAACAGAAAATCACAACAAGACAGATATAAAGCAGTACTTGAAAATTTGAAACTTTATTTATTGCAGTAGAAGGTAAATATGTTTGGTTACATCATCAAAAACCATAAACCAAAGTCAAGTACATAATATCTATCTTGATAAAACAAAGTACATAATCCCACTACTACAAATAGCCATAAAGAAAATGATAGGCTGAACTTTACTTCAGCAATCCAAATCTAAGTGCTCCCAAAGAGATCCCAATCAAGCTCCACTAGTACTAGTCCCACCCTTAGAACCTGGGGGGGGAAAGGAAGAAAAGAGGTGGAAACAAAGGGGGTCAGACATAAAGTCTGGCGAGTCCGATAACTCTAACAACATAATTATTAAAGCAATATGATAAGATATAAGCTGGAGAATAAGGTAATAACTGTGTGAACCACATGGGTTTGGCAAGGCAATCAAGAGAAACAGAGATAACGTTAATGGCGCTTCCTAATCAATATAGGATAATTACTATACTCAACCGTACTATATCGTACTGTACTGCACTAGCACTAACTGCACCCCTACTAGTCACTCTAGAAATTTGATCCCTCTTGGCTAAATAGAACGATGATAGCTTCGTGTACTACTAGATGTACCCACTATCCTCCATGTTTGACTGTATATCTCTAGTTGCTATCATAGGTACCCAGCGTGTACCTATCCCCACTAGATGCACCCCTTCAATAAGTAATAATGGTAATTCCATGTACTCCTAGCTGACGTCATAGGTGCCGCCTGCTCCTATCTCCACTAGGTGTACCCCCTTAATAATTATTAATAATAGTGGTAGCTTTGTGTACCCCTAGCTGACTACATAGGTGCCGTCTGCTCCTATCTCCACTAGGTGTACCCACTACCCTGCCCCATTCGATCGGCTCCCTAACTCGTAGATACCCGTGCAGGTCCCACAATGGGGTGTATCACTCCCCAATATGACAACCTTATACCATGCAAGGACTGCACGGCTTATAACTACACGATGCAACAACGTCTTACCTACCAGCCCAGACCCATGAACGCACGTGACCCCGTTGGACTTGCGTTGCCACCGCTAACCCGTTTTGGCCTCTAACAATCAGACCCAGTAGGCGTGTCCCGTCCTCGACTTGGGTCGAGCTCACAAAGATACTTAATGGGCTACTGGACTGAAAAGGGCCCCCTATGCTTGACACAAGTTTTCCACCTAGACTTGGTGCCCTCTAGTACATCCCACTTAACCCCCTTCATGTTCACTTACATGTTTTGAATTTGGTTAAGGGTTTCTATTAGTAATTCCACATGCCACCCAAGGCACCCACTTAACCCCTATGTCCCACTTACATGTTTTACCTTGGTTAAGTGTTACTAATCGTATTTCCTCATGCCACCCAAGGCACCCACTTAACCACCATGTCCCACCACATGTTTTACTTTGGTTAAGTGTTTCTTAATTTATAACTACCGTAACCCCTGTAGGACCACTCACATTAGACTGGCATTTGTGTCTGCTGGATTTGTCAGGCAGGTCCGGGCAGTTTTACACCACAAACGAGCCTAACCTCGTGTCCATACAATTGTTACGCATTTAGTGTGGGCCTTTGACCTCTCACATTGGGCTACCATTTGTGGCTGTTGGATTTGCCGGGCGGGTCTGGGCAGTCTTACACCACAAATGAGTCCAACCTCGTGTCTTAGGCAATTAATTATACATAATTAATTTTCCCCAAATTTGAATTATTTTCCCTATTCAGATTTCCATTTTTATTTATGTCCATAATTTATCACCTAAATTATGCTCATCTATTTACGGTATATAAATTATACCAATTTCATCACTAATTAATTTTATTCCTTAAAATTAATTACATGCCTTTTTAGGCCATTACATGCCAAATTCACAATATGTGTGTATCCACTATTATCCCCATTGTACCCCCGTCATTCGTTCGCTTAACATGACATATACATATTAGACTAGCAAATAGTCTAATACTTAAAAAAAAGGGAATAAACGTCACGTAGTCACATACACACAATAATAGATCTAATTTGCATCTAACTTGCAATTAAGAATTACAACATAATTGCATAGTCTTTGTATTATTAAGGATCCAAAAATCATAGATCTAAAAGGTGTGAATTTGCATGTATAAACATAGTTTTACACCAAACTAGCATAGGTAATTATCACAAACTTACATAAACTATGTATGTCGTCAACCTAAACATAAAGGTGTCATCTTGCATAACTATGGACCCAATAAAAGGTGTTAACCTGATAAACTATGGATCCGCATAAAAGTGTAAACTTGCATAACTATGCATGTCATAGTTTCAACATAAAAATGTCAACTTGAATATGGATCTAAACTTTAAAGGTGTGAACTTGTATATATGTGAATCCAATTATCACATAAACTTGCATATGAACATAATACTTATACGAACTAGCATATGTTCCACATCCATATTCGCATAAAAACTGATGTTATAAACCTAGGTGATTGGATTATAAAAAGGGATTCATTGACACAAGTTAACATCATGAACTACTAGCATATATTTTAGATCCAAACTTACATAACATCATATAACTCACATACAACTTGCGTGATCCTATTAACTTGCATAACATCATATGTACAACTTGCATAATCATATTAACTTGCATATCATCATAAATGAAACTTGCATAATCATATTAACTTGCATAACATCATATATGAAACTTGCATAATCATATTAACTTGCATAATCATATTAATCTTGCATAACATCATACATGAAACTTGCATAACATCATATATAAAACTTGCATAACATCATATAATATGAATCAAGTTAACATACATGATTAAACATATGAATTAGATTCACAACCACAACTTATAATCCAACGTATATCACATCATAATTAATTTAGCAATTATTTTGTTAAAGTGATCAAACTCACCATTCAATGAAGTTCTGGAATTTATTAGCGTCCCTTTGTTTTAGTTGAATTTGTTGTTGGATTGAATTGAGTTGCTTTCATCTTCTTTAATTGGTGGCGGCTACTCTAGGGTTCAAGACGACAACATGACGGCCATAGTTTTAGTTTTAATTCTGATTTAGGGTTCGTGTCTATGGGTCTTTTTATAGAGCTTTGAATTAATTTAAGCCGTCGGATCACTCTAGGATCCATCTAGGCCTTAGAAACCAAGAAATGATGTCAACAGACCAACCAGAAATCGCCACCTAAGCCCTAAAACATAAAATTTCGGCATAGACCATTTAGGGCCGACGAGACCAATTCCAAACCTCCTGAGTCGACCCTGGGGTCGACCCAACGGGTCTCGGGTCGACCCATAAAATAGGTCGGTTTGGTGTTTTGCATTCCTGCTTCCGCTGTTTTGAATTCTTTTTCTTAAATTTTAGGTTGAGTTTTATTTTATTTTTATAAATATATCTATATATATTTCTATCTTCCTAATTAACCATTTTCACACTAAACTACTTCTTGAACCGCGTTCACACTAAGTCGCTTTTTAGCCATTCCCCTAAAACAAAAATATGGCATTGGCGGGGATCGAACTCTGTATCTCTTGTATGCAAGTCACATGTTCCAACCAAATGAGCTACTAAGTATTTTGCTTACAAACCTTAGAACAATGCTAAACATTTATTCTTTAATTTAGTTAATTCGATTATTCAAAAATCCGGGGTGTTACATTCTCCCCTCCTTAAAGGATTTCGCCCTCGAAATCTCAAAGTTAAGGAGAATGCATATCCTAACAACCAAACAACCATCTACTCAACCATCAAACACAGGCATCCATTGTCCTTATATAATTTCTAATGTTGTATGAACATATGCAAAAAGTGCGTGTATATGTTCCTTATCTAATGCAAAATCAGGCGGTCTACTGATTCAGTTGACCTCCTTAATGCAAACCATGATAGTGTCATGCGTCCATTATGTATTCGAAAGAACCCTATCGATACATATTATTTCTACATGTGTGCACAACCATTCACCAAAATGCAACATCCATATGATAGCACAACCATTATACATCCATTAGCTTAAATATGCACACAAATTTATATGCAATATGCAATATGAAGTGACTGAGCCGATCTAGTGCCTAAAGTGTGTGTATATGCATCCACGAGCAACCACTAGCAAACACTTGCATCCACATGCATCCGTCATACATAACATGTCTCAAACACATGTTTCAATCATTGGACTACCCTATCTAAAGGTCAAAGGTACTAACGAGAGGACATACTAAAGATAAGATAAGTATAAGGTAAGCGATAAAGGAGAAACTAAAATACATACCCTCGAAAAGAAAAGGGTATAATGAACGCATCTTCTCTTCCGTCTCCCAAGTAGCATTGCTCTCATCATCTCCCCATTGCACTTTGACTAGCTTGACCTCTCGATTCCTCAACTTCTTAACCTTCGACCCAAGAATGCACGTAGGAGCTCGCCGAATCGTCGCATCACACTCTATCTCCACCTCTCTAAGCAAGCTCGGCTCTACCACTTCCGTGGTCTCGTGCAAGCACTTCCTCAAATGTGACACATGGAATACATCGTGTACGCTACTAAGTCTCTCGGGCAACTCCACTCTATACGCCATCTGCCCAATCCTCTCCTTAATAGGAAACGACCCTATGAACCTTGGTGCTAACTTCCCAATGGACCCAAAGCGAACAACGTTCCATAACGGAGACACCTTGACAAAGACCATGTCCCCAATATCAAACTCAAGATCTATCCTCCTCTTGTCCGCATAAGATTTCTGCCTATCTTGCGTCGTCTTCATCCTCCTTCGAATCAAATCGATCTTTTCCGAAGTCTCTCTAATCATATCGGGCCCAAGTAAGATCTTATCTGTAGACTCCCACCAACATGTAAGCGAACGACACGGCCGTCCATAAAGAGCCTCGAATGGTGCCATGCCAATGCTAGACTGAAAGCTGTTATTATATGCGAACTCCACCAACGGAAGATGTTCCTCCCATGTACCTCCGAAATCTAAGACACACAACCTCAATAGGTCCTCTAGAATACGATTCACCCTCTCGGTCTAGCCATCCGTCTGAGGATGATATGCGGTGCTCAAACATAACTGAGTCCCTACCGCCTCTTGCAAGCTCTTCCAAAATTCGCTAGTAAAGATAGGATCGCGGTCGCTCACTATGCTAGAAGGAACATCGTGCAAACGAACTATTTCTCGAATGTATACGGAGGCTAACCATGGTGCAGTCCTCTTACTCTTCACGGGAATGAAATGGGCGCTCTTTAGTAAGTCTGTCTACCACAACCCAAATCCCCGTATTACCCTTCCTCGATCTCGGCAATCCATTGACAAAATCCATCGACACACTATCCCACTTCCATTGTGGAACCTCCAATGGGTGAAGCAACCCACCGGGTTTCTTTTGCTCCGCTTTTACTTGTTGGCACACCAAGCATCTAGCGACATACTCGGCCACATCCCTCTTCATACCTGGCCCAAAAGAAAACTCGCTTCATGTCTTTGTACATCTTGTCTCCACCGGGATGAATGGTCATCTTCGAACGATGTGCATCATCAAGAATAGCCTTCCTCAAGCTCTCATCCCGTGATACACAAAGTCTATTGTCCCTACGCAACCAACCCTTATCATCTAGGGTTTACCTACTTAGGTGGCTTGATGACTCCCCTCTTATGAGCTTCTCTACTAACTCCATCAACTGTGGGTCATCACGCTTTGCCTCTCCAACCCGTCACAAAAGCGTAGGTCTGACCTCAAGGACGCTAGCAAACTGGGTACAAAATCAATGGATGGTCTAAAGTCAAAGGTAGGGATAAACTCTAAGCTATGTCTCTCGACAAACGAAGGACTCAATATCAACTTTTTCCTACTCAAGGCATCCGCCACAACGTTACCCTTGTTAGGGGTATATGCTATCTCGAAATCGTAGGACGCCAAGAACTCCATCCACCTTTGTTGCCTCAGGTTTAGATCTTTCTGAGAGAACAAGTACTTTAGTGACTTATGGTCTGCAAGCAACTCAAACTTCTCACCAAGCAAATAATGACGTCAAGACTTGAGCGCAAAAACTATGGCAGCCAATTCTGAGTCGTGGGTAGGGTAATTCTTCTCATGGACTTTCGACTGTCTTCCACCACATATCACCCTTCCCTAGAGACCACATGCCCTAAAATCCTCACTTCTTTCCTCCAAAATTGGTATTTTGGAGAACTTAGCTTTAAGCAGGTGCGCTTGTAGGGTCCCTAAGCTTTCCCTAAGATGTAGGGCATGCTCTTCTCTGCTTCTAGAGAAAACCAGGATATTATCCCATGCAAAATCATCACAACTATCTATCTCTCACACAGACCATCCTAGTCGAACTCGACATCCCCCAAGTGCAAGCCCCAAAGGCCTAAAACAATATCATACAAATACCCAAGGGATACCTCCTTCGAATTCAGACGACCTACGTGAGATGATACTAGTAAGACGGCCAACCAATTGTGCACTTGACCGACCCTGGCTGTCCTTGCCAGTCTTGCTCCAAAACCACCGCTGATCACATAACTGGCTTTGCTTAATCTATTAAGCACATACGAAAACTTATTTCGCGCCTCTGGGTAAACCCCGCACTTTATCAAAGACGTCTCCATACTCACGGACCACACAAACAGACTCCCAATCATCGTTGGATGCGTCAGAAGATTCTAGGCAGCTAAGCATCACTGAACCCCTAGGGTAACAATAAATATGAGGGTGTTTCAATAACGAGTCAATAGTCTAACTACCCTCCTTTCACAACCTAGGATGGCACCCCGCCTGGCTAGCCAATCCACCCCTAGAATCAAACTATAGCCCGTGAAACCAAGGACGAAGGCGTTACATTCAAATCCAACGCCCAAGATAGACACTCTCAAATCCCGACAAACCATTGAAGGATGTGCCGAACCACCAATAGGATTTGAGACTAAGATGGGATCCTTAACTAGACTAGTATTTAGGTGCAGTGTTTCAACTAACGAAGCAGATACTAACGAGTATGAAGTGCCAGAATCAAACAAAGTTCAAACAGAATGATAAAGAAAACCAAATTTCAACCTAGACGGTCCAACCCCCATCAGGTATACCAGCCTGAGGGAATACAACTTCCCTCCAGAAGATCCTGTACTTTGTCCTTGCCTCTTTGGACAATCCTAAGGTGTCCTATTTCTCCAAAACAACTAGCCTTCTTCTTCACATTCTCCATTCGTGACCTCCCACCAAGATGAGGTTTCATCCTTTGTTAACCAAACAGCTATTTGAACCTTCCTCCCATCGTCTATCTTAAAGGTACCAACAAGCCCTCCACTTCCTTGGACTAACTTCTAGCCCGATAAACGTCTAAGTCCCTTGAAGTGGTTTTCCATCCTTCGGACAGAAGTCCTTATTTATCTTAGAAAAAGCATCTATATGCAGAGGGGGGGGGAACTCAAAAAGAGAAAGAGGAAGAGATTCAAAACGGAGAATCGAAGGAAGGATGTATGGCTCTTGGGGATTATGTTCTTAAAATAAACCTTTCTTTCAAAAATACTCTTCTACAAACATATTTTTTGAAAGTATTCTTTATAAAATTGCTTTTGAAAAATAGTTTTTCAAAATATCTTATCTGTTCTGGTAACCTTCAGCTCTGATACCACGTGTAACACCCCACGTCCATTAATGTCACTCGCAAAGGGAATGCATTAACTTCCATGGAGCATTTTAAGTGAATATAGAACAGAAAATCACAACAAGACAGATATAAAGCAGTACTTGAAAATTTGAAACTTTATTTATTGCAGCAGAAGGTAAATATGTTTGGTTACATCATCAAAAGCCCTAAACCAAAGTCAAGTACATAATATCCATCTTGATAAAACAAAGTACATAATCCCACTACTACAAATAGCCATGAAGAAAATGATAGGCTGAACTTTACTTCAGCCACCCAAATCTAAGTGCTCCCAAAGAGATCCCAATCAAGCTCCACTAGTACTAGTCTCACCCTTATAACCTGGGGGGGAAAGGAAGAAAAGAGGTGGAAACAAAGGGGGTCAGACATAAAGTCTGGCGAGTTCGATAACTCTAACAACATAATTATTAAAGCAATATGATAAGATATAAGCTGGAGAATAAGGTAATGACTGTGTGAACCACATGGGTATGGCAAGACAATCAAGAGAAACAGAGATAACGTTACTGGCGCTTCCTAATCAATATAGGATAATTACTATACTCTACCGTACTGTATCGTATTGTACTGTACTAACACTAACTGCACCCCTACTAGTCACTCTAGAAATTTGATCCCTCTTGGCTAAATAGAACAATGATAGCTTCGTGTACTACTAGATGTACCCACTATCCTCCATGTTTGACTGTATATCTCTAGTTGCTATCATAGGTACCCAGCGTGTACCTATCCCCACTAGATGTACCCCTTCAATAAGTAATAATGGTAATTCCATGTACTTCTAGCTACGTCATAGGTGCCGCCTGCTCCTATCTCCACTAGGTGTACCCCCTTAATAATTATTAATAATAGTGGTAGCTTCGTGTACCCCTAGCTGACTACATAGGTGTCGTCTGCTCATATCTCCACTAGGTGTACCCACTACCCTACCCCATTCGATCGGCTCCCTAACTCGTAGAAACCCGTGCAGGTCCCACAATGGGGCGTATCACTCCCCAATATGGCAACCTTATACCACGCAAGGAATGCACGGCTTATAACTACACGATGCAACAATGTCTTACCTACCAGCCTGGACCAACGCACGCACGTGACCCCGTTGGACTTGCGTTGCCACCACTAACCCGTTTTGGTCTCTAACAATCAGACCCAGTAGGCGTGTCCCGTCCTCGACTTAGATTGAGCTCACAAAGATACTTAATGGGCTACTGGACTGAAAAGGCCCCCCCGTGCTTGACACAAGCTTTCCACCTAGGCTTGTTCCCCTCTAGTACATCCCACTTAACCCCCTTCATGTCCACTTACATGTATTAAATTTGGTTAAGGGTTTCTGTTAGTAATTCCACATGCCACCCAAGGCACCCACTTAACCCCTATGTCCCACTTACATGTTTTACCTTGGTTTAGTGTTAGTGTTACTAATCGTATTTCCTCATGCCACCCAAGGCACCCACTTAACCCCCATGTCCCACCACATGTTTTACTTTGGTTAAGTGTTTCTTAATTTATTACTACCGTAACCCCTGTAGGACCTCTCACATTAGATTGGCATTTGTGGCTGCTGGATTTGTCGGGCGGGTCCGGGCAGTCTTACACCACAAACGAGCCTAACCTCGTGTCCATACAATTGTTACGCATTTAGTTTGGGCCTTTGACCTCTCACATTGGGCTACCATTTGTGGCTGCTGGATTTGCCGGGCGGGTCCGGGCAATCTTACACCACAAATGAGTCCAACCTCGTGTCTTAGGCAATTAATTATACATAATTAATTTTCCCCAAATTTGAATTACTTTCCCTGTTCAAATTTCCATATTTATTTATGTCCATAATTTATCACCTAAATTATGCTCGTCTATTTATGGTATATAAATTATACCAATTTCATCAATAATTAATTTTATTCCTAAAATTAATTACATGCCTTTTTAGGCCATTACATGCCAAATTCACAATATGTGTGTATCCACTATTATCCCCATCGTACCCCCGTCATTCGTTCGCTTAACATGACATATACATATTAGACTAGCAAATAGTCTAATGCTTAAAAAAAGGGAATAAACGTCACAAAGTCACATACACACAATAATAGATCTAATTTGCATCTAATTTGCAACTAAGAATTACAACATACTTGCATAGTCTTTGTATTATCAAGGATCCAAAAATCATAGATCTAAAAGGTGTGAACTTGCATGTATGAACATAGTTTTACACCCAACTAGCCTAGGTAATTATCACAAACTTACATAAACTATGTATGTCGTCAACCTAAACATAAAGGTGTCATCTTGCATAACTATGGATCCAATAAAAGGTGTTAACCTGCGTAAACTATGGATCCACATAAAGGTGTAAACTTGCATAACCATGCATGTCACAGTTTCAACATAAAAATGTAAACTTGAATACGGATCTGAACTTTAAAGGTGTGAACTTGTATATATGTGAATCCAATTATCACTTAAACTTGCATATGAACATAATACTTATACGAACTAGCATATGTTCCACATCCATATTCGCATAAAAACTGATGTTATAAACCTAGGTGATTGGATTATAAAAAAGGATTCATTGACATAAGTTAACATCATGAACTACTAGCATATATTTTAGATCCAAACTTACATAACATCATATAACTCGCATACAACTTGCGTGATCCTATTAACTTGCATAACATCATATGTACAACTTGCATAATCATATTAACTTGCATAACATCATATATGAAACTTGCATAATCATATTAACTTGCATAACATCATATATGAAACTCGCATAATCATATTAACTTGCATAATCATATTAATCTTGCATAACATCATACATGAAACTTGCATAACATCATATATAAAACTTGCATAACATCATATAATATGAATCAAGTTAACATACATGATTAAACATATGAATTAGATTCACAACCATAACTTATAATCAAACGTATATCACATCATAATTAATTTAGAAATTATTTTGTTAAAGTGATCAAACTCACCATTCAATGAAGTTCTAGAATTTTGTAGCGTCCGTTTGTTGTAGTTGAATTTGCTGTTGGATTGAATTGAGTTGCTTTCATCTTCTTCTAATTAGTGGCGGCTACTCTAGGGTTCAAGACGACAGCATGACGGTCATAGTTTTAGTTTTAATTCTGATTTAGGGTTTGAGTCTATGGGTCTTTTTATAGAGCTTTGAATTAATTTAAGCCGTCAGATCACTTTAGGATCCATCTAGGCCTTAGGAACCAAGAAATGATGTCAACAGACCAACCAGAAATCGCCACCTAAGCCCTAAAACATAAAATTTCATCATAGACCATTTAGGGCCGACGGGACCAATTCCAAACCTCCTGTGTCGATCCTAGGGTCGACCCAGCGGGACTCGGGTCGACCCATAAAATAGGTCGGTTTGGTGTTTTGCCTTCCCGCTTCCGCTGTTTTGAAAATTTTTTTTTCTTAAATTTTAGGTTGAATTTTATTTTATTTTTATAAATATATCTATATATATTTCTATCTTCCTAATTAACCATTTTCACAATAAACTACTTTTTGAACCACGTTCACACTAAGCCGCTTTTTAGCCATTCCCCTAAAACAAAAATATGGCGTTGGCGGGGATTGAACTCTGTACCTCTTCTATGCAAGTCACATGTTCCAACCAAATGAGCTACTAAGTCTTTTGCTTACAAACCTTAGAACAATGCTAAACATTTATTCTTTAATTTAGTTAATTCGATTATTCAAAAATCCGGGGTGTTATAATTTGTTAATAACATTTCCTATATTGTCATTTTTTAAAATAAATGACTATTAGAATCTAAGTGTTACAATTTTTTTTAAAAAATTATAATTTAATACCAGTATGTCATTATTCAAAATGGCTAAAATATATACTTCCCATTTCATTAGAGAAATATAATCAACGCCTTTCTCTCAAACCACAAATCTAGGCATTTATTTTAAATCAAATCCAGTGGTATAAATCTAAATCCGTAAGGGTATAAAATATATAAAACCGACACCAAAAGAGTAATGAGATTAAAGCATGAAATAGATAACGGAACGATGAAGGCGCCAGATAATCCTGCTAAATACCAAAGGATTAAGGAAATAGGTACAAAGCCTAAGGCTCAAAAGAGGAAGCATAAGTTCCATATCCTAAGAGAAAACAACAAGAATGAAGACAAATAATCAAGAATCAATGTTGTGAGATCGATACCCGGATGCTTAAAAAGGAGGCACGGTACCAAAGCCAAACTCATAAAGGGAAGTATAAAAGGGTAGTCAGAGTCAAAAGCATAAAGCCTTAGAAGGGTGAAAGCTGATACTAAGACAAGTAAAGCTATCAACACAAATATAAGAATCACATTGCTTGGTGCTGATATCGAGACAAGAAGGAAAGGAAGCATAAAATTGATACCAACATGTTGTGAACAGTTAGCTTGGTATCAATACTAAAGGATAGAAATAGTTGATGTGGTTTCAATGCTAAAGGAAGGAAAGTTAAAGCCAAAGTCAATACCAAGGGAGCAGGGTTAAATCATAGAGGCATTACCAAAAGCTAATGCATTAAATAAAGGAGTAGAACCAAGCAACGAAAGCAAATATCGGCATTAGTAAAAGTAACTTCACATAGGAAGGATGGGGGATGCAATACCGATACCATAATAGATGTATTAAGCTACTAAAAAGATAAGAGAGCAAGGAAGAGTTCCATCGATAACGACGGGCGTGGTATCGATACCATCGCTTAAGATGAAACAAAGTTATAAAGGAAAAACATCATAGAATCAGTACCGAAATTTAACAACACGAATTCCGATAGACCAATTTTTTTTTCAAAATTCTAATATATCGAAACTTGTGTTGGTTTGCTCTGGTATCCTACAGAAAAGACAGAGATATAAAATATATCGGAGCTCAGAAAAACATCTCAAAGCGGAATGGATAAAATATAATGTAATCAAATTATAGCCTTACCATAGTAATAATACTGCCTAACTAGTATCCAAAGCTGCCATATCTCTGCCACAAATCTATTCTGCGGGTATGTTATGAGGAGGGGGTCAGAACACAAGTTTTGGTGATTGGATTTAAACTATACATTTTGGATAACCCTACATATACCATTCAGTAACATTTTCTTGTTTATCAGGTTACTTGGGTTAACAGCACTCAAGGCTTACACACACATCGTACCCATTTACTCCCCAGTGGATTAGCCTAATAAATTATATATGTAGCTATCTCTAATATCAAGGTACACCCCATGATACCTCACTCACACGATCTTCGCAGTAAAGCCAAGAAATATATGTAGTTCCTCATCCAACGTTGGAGTGACGTACGGACCTCTATATAACAACGCTACATTCTTCATAAAACCGCCATTGCTATTCTACGTAAGTGTACGGACTGCCCTCTTTGATTGAATCAGATCGCAGAGTAATGCCCTCTAGCCTACGATACACCACCCAAAGAAAACATGCATGTATCTAGACTTTCCCATGTACGTATTGTCAATCGTACTCGATGCCTTAACCGCACATAAACTCTAATGTGCACCAAGTTCCGTGGCAGGGTTGTACAAGAAACACGGAACTCGATTGGGAGCTTTTCCATATCTATACATGCCCGCCTTTAAGAGCCTCAAAATACATATATCCTTCAGGTTTGTTTTTCATGGTGGCTATGGCCCTACCTCGGACCCTCCCTCAACTAGTAAAGACTTCAAGAGCTAAGAGACTTTCTCCTAACAAACAATATAAACATCCAGTAGGCATCTTCCCTCAACCATCGTGCCTCAATAGTGAAAGGTGGATGGCGTATTGGGTTCAGCTCTAGTCTTTTCGCATCCCACTGGCTGCCGATGACGGGTACCCTACGATCTACTATCCTTGTTGGTCGTGACCCCTACCTCCCTGTTGAGGTGATCGCCGAGTCACCCTACTGTCACCTCGTCACAGCTATCTAACTGCAAAGCTACTTTTGCAGTCAAGGCTACTCACCGGGTAGTTACGCGTAGACCCAACCTCTGTGAGCACATCCGAAACACTACTCCACCATAGAGGACTACTAGGGGAACCTTCCACACCTCAGGAAGCCGCGTGCTTCCCCTTCCAGTCCTTCGGAGCTAACAGAATAATCAGATGAACGTGTGCTCCCCTCCCGTCTCATGACACCACGATGATCTACCCCGTTGGTTTATTCGCCCTCAAACATATGGACTGGTCCAAGCCCCTCATTTTAATATGTCATTAGACCCTATGTCTAGACATTCTTTATGCGCTTGCTTTACCTCATTAGGTTTCATTTAACTTGGTTATTCCCATTCACATTGACTTCTTATTTAAGTTACCAAGTTCCTCTTGCATATTAATTTCGGTCATATAACTTAACCCATTTAAGCCTATTAATAAGCCCACAACATGTTATTCTCTAGATTGTGATCCAAGGTATGTAATCCACAATCCCTTTCTATTCTTGTTTGATTTCATAGTTACAATAACATGTTCTACTTAATATGTAATTAAGTATATCTCAATTCACATGTTTTCTGTTTAACATGTGACTTATTATTTATGATTAAATATAACTTATTTCATTTCATAAGTTTGCCTCAATCTTTCCTATTTAATCATAATTCCATCTGACACTGTCACTACAACTTATCGTTGTTTACTTATTAACTTTAAATAAGGTTCACTAATAAGTCCCCTTTACGTTTATTATAACCTATGTTATAATTTCCACCAGTCCCTTGGACAAGACTAAACATGTTATTCTTATCAGCCGATTTCAGATTTCCATGTTTATAGATTACTTAATTTATAATTAAGTACAACTTCTTACATTTCATAAACTTCCTCCCTGTTCTCTACATATTACAAACAACTGGTTTCAGGTTTCCCCCTTTACTGATTACTTAATTTACAATTAAGTACCAGTTATCTCATTACACAAGTTATCTCGTTTTCTTACCAGTTTATTATAACCTAAGTTATAATCTCCACTTGTCCCTAGGATTAGTCTACCTACTATATAACATTCTCATTAATGTAATTAATTATAATAGGTTATTATCATTCCCCGTTCATTTCCTTATTCATTTCCATAATCAAAAGTAGTGTCATTTATCTCTATCCTTTTATATTCGTATATTTATATATATATATATATATATATATATGCTTATGTACTAGACCTCTCACATTAAGCCTACCACTTGTGCATGCTAGATTTTCCGGGTGGTTCCGGGCAGACTTCTTCCACAAGTTGACTTAACCTTGCGTCTTAGCACTGTTACATGTTTTATTTACGCGCTAGACCCCTCACATTAAATTAACACCTTGTGGATGCTGGATTTGTCAGGCGGTTCCAGGCAGACATCTACCACAAGTTGAATTTAACCTTGTGTCTAAATACAGTAACATTTTTCTATTTACTGTAAATTTTCTACATAATTTAGCATGTCCATTCTTTCAAATTAATCTATTTTTTTACATGTCATAATATTAAGCCCATTTTATGTTGCATGTTCTTCCTAACATGTGACCGATTCTATTCTAACATGTAATCATTTAATCATGTAATTGTACTAATCTAACAAATTAACATTAAATTTTCTCAATTCAATAGTTAATAATTCAAGTACATAATATGGCACAAGTTAATCATGTAGTATGTATACAACAGTAATTGCTACACATATTTTAACAAAATTACATTTCAACATATGAACATTTCAGCATATTAAACATTTCAACATATGAGTTTTCCATCATATTAATATTTTAACATACTAATATTTTAACATGTCATTTTAGCATTTCATCACTTTACTCATTCTATCAGATTTACATTACATGCTAATGGGGAATGTCAAACGATAATATACCATTATCAAAAATGATATAACTTAAAATCCACTCACCTAATTTGCTTTCCAAATCCTGAATCTGGTCGAAATCTAGTATTCCATGGTCCTCTTAACTGAATTTAGAACCTAACAACCATAGATCCACAATTCTTACTAAAATAAAAAGGGAAGAAAGAGGAGAAAATCTAAATAGACCGATCTAAGAATTTACCTTACTTTGAATGTGATTCTGAACACCTTCTTATTAATATTCATTCTTTTCCTCCAGATTTTGAATCGGAATTTTCCTAAAATAATTATTCTATATTTTTTTCTCTGAAGAGATTTGAGAAGGAGGAAGAATGACAGAACTTAGATGTTGTCATAGAGAGTATGAGATTTAGGCTAGGCTATGCTAGCCTATTTATATGTGTTCAGGATCTTATCGTACACGCAACGCTAAGGCAACATTGAACCCATTTAAGAAAATAGTCCAGGTTCACAGATGAATCTAGCCAGATCCAAGGGGTGTCGACCCTAGTTTCGATCCCCTAAAGGGGTGTCGACCCCGGTGTCGACCCCTCTTCCGGGATGTCGACCCCCTTATGGGTCCCACGAGCTATTTTGGTGCAAAAATTTCATTTTCGAATGTTTGAATTTCGGGAATTTATTTAACTGTTATATTCACATATAATCTTCTTATACGTATTTAAATCTTATAATGACCATTTTACGCATATATATATATACATACAACTTTTATTTCGTTTTCAAAATTCCAACGGTGTTGTACCGTTATTTAATTCTTGCCATATTCTTTGATTGCAGCCTTATCTTGAACTTTATCTCTTGTATATATATATATATGTATGTATGTATGTATGTATGTATGTATATAAATCTACATATATATATATATTTATGCGTATATTTACATATACATGTATACATATATTAATTAGCACTTCCTTATGCGTATACTTTTCCTTATATATGCGTTTATACATATTTTCTCTTCAGAACAAGTGTAAATTAAGTCGTTCCCTTAAAACAAAAATATGACCCCGGTGTCGACCCCCCTTCACGGATGTTGACCCCCCTATGGGTCCCTTGAGCTATTTTGGTACAGAAATTTGATTTTCGAATGTTTGAATTTCGGGAGTTTATTTAACTATTATATTCACATATATCTTCTTATACGTATTCAAATCTTATAATGACCATTTTACGCATATATATATATATATACATACAACTTTTATTTCGTTTTCAAAATTCCAACGGTGTTGTACCGTTATTCAATTCTTGCCATATTCTTTGACTGCAGACTTATCTTGAACTTTATCTCTTGTACATATATATATATATGTATATGTATATATATATCTACACACATATATATATGCGTATATTTACATGTACATGTACACATATTGATTAGCACTTCCTTATACGCATACTTTCCTTATATGTTCGTTTTACATATTTTCTCTTTAGAGCATGTGTTAATTTAGCCGTTCCCTTAAAATAAAAATATGACGCCGGTGGGGATCGAAATCTGTACCTCTTGTATGCAAGCCGCATTCTCTAACCAACTAGACTACTAAGGCTATTGTTAATAAGGGTTTGAACAATGGTTATTATTGTTCTCTTCTTACTTCTCTTTTTCATGTTTGTTATAATATTTTATTTAACCCATTGAATGAACCTTTTTCTTTTATTTCTCTTTTCTTAATAATTCATAATATTTGTAAATCAGTGCATGCAACATATTTACACTACATGCAACCAATCCTTTCTTTCTTTTAATGCATGCATTACATTTTTATTTGCATTAATCTTTTCATCTTTTAAGTGTTTATGTCTATGCATATAGATACACATATGCATTATTTAATTGTAACAAAATGCGTGGTGTTATATTCTCCCACCCTTAGGAAATTATGTCCCTGAAATTTGATATGGGTAAAAATCAATTAACCCCTCGCATAATATACATCGATCATGTCTGCAGCCAATATGCAAATATTATGCACTTGTGCAAAGTAACATAATAATACATGTATGCCTAAGCTGTACATTCTATGTGTATGCAATTTTTTCAAAAATCCTTTTAAAATATGATGCTCACATCCAAAATATACTGGAAGTTCTACATGAATGCAATATTTTGAAAAGGAAAATACATTTTCATCCAAATTTTCCCACACTCTTGCATAGCAAGAGCGCAGTTCATCCAATTTTTGCATCCAAAATTCTACCAACCAACTTCATTTTTCAAATTTCAGAAAAATCTAATTTTCTAAATTTGATTTCTTATGTTACAAAAAGGTAGAAATAAAAAATTTCACATCTTCCGTTTTTCTTTTATGTACCTTTTTCCAATCGTACATGGATTTTATGTAAATATTTATAGAGATTCCCTATTTTCCTCTCCAAGCACAGCTCATATAAGAAAATTTTCTTTGTTACTGATTTTCTTTTTCATCTTATCTTGGAAATTTTTTCTCCTATTCATCTTTCTCATAATTTTCCACCTTTCTTTAACTGTCATGTTTGATGCTTTACTGAATTTTTTGTTCCCTTTTTAGTTATGTCATTACTCTTTTCTTAGCTTATTTAACTTAGTCCTTTGATCTAAGTTTAGTTTTCAAATAAGCCTTCTAGTCCTTCAACTAAAACAGGAAAACAGACACCCTACATAGCTACTATAAGGGCCAAGAATCTCAGGACTATATTCCCCTCGGACATCATGCTTGAACCACGGGATCAATGATAGGTTTATGTGTTACCTTAAGTGCCCAACAGGAACAAAATAACAGAATGATCCCAATAGAAATGCAATAACGGGTTGTACCCCTAGCATGAAAATTAGCAAAAAGATCTAAATATTTACTTGCCCTTTACTTCTAGTAGTCACCATTAGTCCTAACTGTGTACCAACAATTATCTCAAGCAACACCCTAGGCTTTTCAATGCTTACGCATTCTACGGGAACTTACCATTATTCCAAGATAATTCTCGCTAATTACTTTATATCCTCAAAACTTTTCCCATCTTCCCTAGGCAGTAATCCTTACTTACTCCATACTTTTAAAACATCATTTGGCCATTTCATTTAAATTTTCTTCCAAAAATTTAGAAGTGTCAAAACTTTATTTTCCTCATGAAAACTTACTTTCGCCAAACCATAAAGCATGTCATTTTATATAAAAAATGTAAATCAATTTTTTTTTTCAAATAACAAAAACTGGAGTAGATAAGGACAACTATTTCTCAATCGGGTTTATAATTTGTTCTTACCTATAAGGTCAGTTAAATTACTTCCTATAAGGTGCAAACATCTACTCTATTCTTAATTTTTACAACTTATTTTGTCCAACCAACATAATTTTCTGTTTTAAAACAATTTATCAAAAATGATTATCAAAAGAAAAGAGATTTCAAAACTTTTTTTTACTGAGAATTTTAATAAAACGTAATACTTTATAAGTTTTTCTTTTAAATCCTTTTATGCAATATAACAAGAAAACTAGTGAACTATACATGCTCTATAATACGCACCTTTTACTAAGAGAATTTTACTTTAGACAAAGTTTTTGCAAGAAACCACTATTTAAAAAATATACCCCATTTTACTTCGAAACCCAATATGTACTTCTTTACATAATTTAAAACCATAACTTCTAAGATTAATACTTGAAAACACCATAAACTATCTTCCAAAAACTTTTACAATTTCAAGTTCTTGAAAGTTAGAAATGGGGTTGAACCTAAAGCAGGTTTCTAACTTTCTAGGCTTTCCTAGACACTCCTACAAGGTCAATTCTTTCAACTATATATATATATATATATTCCTAATCCATTTTTTCTCTTTTTAACCTTTTCCAATTTATAAGGTTTTGCTTCCAAACCCACTAATATGAAATATTAACATATGGGATCCTCCTTTCTCTATTTTAAAATATATTGTACACTTCCCACCCAAATTTCCTAAGGGTCTCAAATTTCCATATTCATTCCTTTAGTGTACAAAACAGTCATCCCAATTCTTTCCATATTGTACTCTTTCTATTTAGTGGGTTCCTCTATAGATCTAGGAGTGTGTGTGTATATATATATATAATATATTTATATTTTAAAAAAAAATACAAATATGTTTACTCACTATCTATATAGGAAACCTAAACCTAAGCTCTAATACCAGATGTAACAACCCGAATTCCGACATACCAATTTTTTTTTGAAATTCTTATCTATCGAAACTCATGTTGGTTCGCTCTGGTATCCTGCAGAAAAGATAGAGATATAAAATATATCCGAGCTTAGAAAAACATCTCACAACGGAATGAATAAAATATAATGCAATCGAAATATAGCTTTACCGTAGTAATAATACTGCCTAACCAGTATCCAAATCTACAATATCTCTGCCAAAAATCTAACCTGCGAGTAAGTTATGAGGAGAGGGTCAGAACACAAGTTCTGGTGACTAGATTAAGACTATACATTTTGGATAATCCTACATATACCATTCGGTTACAATTTCTTGTTTATTAGGTTACTTGGGTTAACAGCACTCAAGGCTTACACACACGCCATTCCCATTTACTCCCCAGTGGATTAGTCTAATAAAGTATATATGTAGCTACACCCAATATCAAGGTGCACCCCATGGTACCCTGCTCGCACGATTTCCGCGGTAACGCCAAGAAATTACGTAGTCTCTCATCCTACATTGGAGTGACATACGGACCTCTATATAACAATGCTACGTTCCGCATAGAACTGCCATCGCCATGCTATGTAAGCATATGGACTGCCACCTTTGATCGAATCAGATCGCAGAGTAATGCCCTCGAGCCTATGACACACCACCGAGAGCAGACATGCATGTATCTAGACTTCCCCATATACGTATTGTCAATCATACTCTATGCATTAACCATACATAACCGCTAATGTGCACCGAGTTCCGTGGCAGGGATGTACAAGAAATACAGAACTCAGTCGAGAGCTTTTCCATATCTGTATAGGCCAGCCTTTGAGAGCCTCAAAATACAGATATCCTTCAGGTATGTTTTTCATGGTAGTTATGGCCCCACCTCGGCCCCTCCCTCAACTAGTAAAGACTTCAAGAACTAAGTGACTCGCCCTTAACAAACAATCTAAACATCCAATTGTCGTCTTCCCTCAACCACCGTGCCTCGATAGTGAAAGGTGGATGACATCTTGGGTTTAGCTGTAGTCTTTTCGCATCCCACTGGCTGTCGATGACGGGTACCCGACGATATACAATCCTTGTTGGTCATGACCCCTACCTCCCGGTTGAGGCGATCGCCGAATCACCCTAGTTTCACCTCGTCACAGTTTTCTGACTACAAAGCTACTTTTTCAGTCAAGGCTATTCAATGGGTAGTTATGCGCATACCCAAACTCTTTGAGCACAGCCCAAACACTGCACCACCACAGAGGACAATCAGGGGCACATTCCACATTTCAGGAGGACGCGTGCTTCCCCTTCCTGTCCTTTGGAGTCGACAGAATAATTAGATGAACATGCGCTCCTCTCGTGCCTCATGACACCATGATGATCTACCCCGTTGGGTTATTCACCCTTAAACGTGCTGACTGGTCCAAGCGCCTCATTTTAATATGTCATTAGACCTTATGTCTAAACATTCTTTTATGCGCTTGCTTTACCTCATCAGGTTTCCATTTAGCTTGGTTATTCCCATTTATATTGACTTCTTATTCAAGTTAGCAAGTTCCTCTTGCATATTAATTTCAGTCATATAATTTAACCCATTTAAGCCTATTAATAAGCCCACAACATGTTTTTCTCTAGATTGTGATCCAAAGTCTGTAATCCACGATCCCTTTCTATTCTAGTTTGATTTCATAGTTACGATAACATGTTCTACTTAATATGTAATTAAGTATATATCAATTCACATGTTCTCTATTTAACATGTCACTTATTATTTACGATTAAATATAACTTATTTCATTTCATAAGTTTACCTCATTCTTTCCTATTTAATCATAATTCCATCTTACAGTGTCACTACAACTTATCGTTGTCTACTTATTAACTTAGTTCTATTAACTAATGTTCACTAATAAGTCTCCTTTCCATTTATTATAACCTATGTTATAATCTCCACTTGTGCCTAGGACAAGCCTTAACAAGTTATTCTTATCAGTCGATTTCAGATTTCCAAGTTTACAGATTACTTAATTTATAATTAAGTACAGCTTTTTACATTTCATAAACTTCCCCCTTTTTTCAAGTTATTACAAACAACTGGTTTCAGGTTTCCCCATTTATTGACTGCTTAATTTACAATTAAGTACCTCTTATCTCATTACACAAGTTATCTCATTTTCTTACCAGTTTATTATAACCTAAATTATATTCTCTATATGTCCCTAGGACAAGTCTACCTATTATGTAACATTTTCATTAATGTAATTAATTATAATAAGTTATTATCATTCCCTGTTCATTTTCTTGTTCATTACTATAATCACAATTAGTGCGATTTATATCTACCCTTTTATATTCATATATTTATATATATATGCTTGTGTACTAGACCTCTCACATTAAGCCTACCACTTGTGGATGCTGGATTTGTCGGGTGGTTCCGAGCAGGCTTCTTCCACAAGTTGACATAACCTCGGGTCTTAGCACCATTACATGTTTTATTTACGCACTAGACCCCTCATATTTAAATCAACAACTTGTGGATGTTGGATTACCCGGGCGATTCCAAGCAGACTTCTACCACAAGTTGAATTTAACCTCGTGTCCAAGTGCAGTTACAGATTTTTATTTACTATAAATTTTCTACATAATTTAGGCGTGTCCATTCTTTCAAATTAATATATATTTTACATGCCATCATATTAAGCCCATTTTATGCCGTATGTTCTTCCTAACATGTAATTGCTTCTATTCTAACATGTAATCATTTAATCATGTAATTGTTCAAATCTAACAAATTAACATGCAATTTTCTCAATTCTACAGTTAATAATTCAAGTACATAATATGCCACAAGTTAATCATGTAGTATGTATACAACAGTAATTGCTACACATATTTTAACAAATTTACATTTCAACATATGAACATTTCATCATATTAAACATTTCAACATATGAGTATTCCAACATATTAATATTTTAATATATTAATATTTTAACATGACATATTAGCATTTCATCACTTTAATCATTCTATCATGTTTACATTACATGTTAACGGAGAATGTCAAATGATAATATACCATTATCAAAAATGATATAACCTAAATCCACTCACCTAATTTGCTTTCCAAATCCTGAATCTGGTCCAGATCTAGTATTCCATGGTCCTCCTAACTGAATTCAGAACCTTGCAACCATGGATCCACAATTCTTACTAAAAGAAAAAGGGAAGAAAGAGGAGAAAATTGAAATAGACCAGACCTAAGAAATTACCTTACTTTGAATGTGATTTTGAGCACCTTCTTATTAATATTCTTTCTATCCCTCCAGATGTTGAATCAGAGTTTTCCTAAACTAATTATTCTATATATTTTTTCTAAAGAGATTTGAGGAGGAGGAAGAATGGCCGAGCTTAGATGTTGCCTCTAAGAATATGAGATTTAGGCTAGGATCTGCTAGCCTATTTATAGGTGTTCAGGATCTTATCGTACACTCAGCGCTGAGTCAGCATTGAACCAAGTTAAGAAAATATTCCAGATTCGAAGATGAATCTAGTCGGAGTGGGGGTGTTGACCCCCATACAGGAGTGTCTACCACCTACAGGGGTGTCGACCCTCCTATGGGTCCAGCGAGCTGTTTTGGCGTAGAAATATGATTTTCGAATGTTTGAATTTCTGGAATTTATTTAAGTGTTATATTCACACATAATCCTCATATAAGTTTACAAATCTTCTAATGACCACTTTATGTGTATACATATACGCACAACTTTTATTTCATTTTCAAAATTCAAACGGTGTTGTACCGTTATTTATTTCTTGCCAAATTCTTTGATTGTAGCCTTATCTTGAATTTTATCTCTTATGTGTGTGTATATATATATATATTTCTACACATATATACGTGTATATTTACATATACATGTATACATATATTTTTCTACAATTCCTTATACATATACTTTTCCTTATATGTGTGTTTATACATATTTTCTCTTTAGAACATGTGTTAATTTAGTCATTACTTTGAAACAAAAATATGACGCCGGTGGTGATTGAACTCTGTACCTCTTGTATGTAAGCTACATGCTCAAACAAACTGGCCTACTAAGGCTATTGTTTATATGGCTTAGAACAATAGTAATTATTGTTATCTTCTTACTTCTCTTTTTCATGTTTGTTACAATATTTCATTTAACCCATTGCATGGATATTTTTCTTTTATTTCTCTTTTATTATTAATGCATAATATTTGTAAATCAGTGCATGCAACATATTTACACTGCATGCAACCAATCATTTCTTTCTTTTAATGAATGCATTACATTTTTATTTGCATTAATCTTTTCTTCTTTTAAATATTTATGTCTATGCATATATATACACATATGCTTTATTTAATTTTTACAAAACGCGGAGTTTTACACAAAACCAAAGACCTTCGAATTGGGGTGAACACTGAGAAAGCATTAAATAAGCCAAAGACGAACACTGAAGCCAAGCAAGCGGACTCTAAAACATAAAGGTGCATCGATACCTATGCTGAATAGCTATCGCCGAAGCCGGAAGCTCCTGGAAGCAAGCTTTCTACTGAATCACAAACAAAGGGGGCCCAAATTGCCTATAAATAAGACTTCAGGGGTCTCATTTGAGGGGACTTTCCTCATTCTCAAATCTTGTATCCCTTTCTTAGAGAGAAATCCCTAGTTTGTAAATAAATTTAGGATTTTACTTGCAATTATCCATGTTCTCACACAAGTGATCAATAAAGAGAAAATTAACACTTGTAATCTATTTGCTCATTTTCTGTATTACAATCCCATGACAAAGCCTACTACACAAGAAAAATTTGCGAAATAACCCTAATGAACCATCTAACTTCCTACTTGTGTTGAGCTTGCAGTGCCCTATCCCAAGATAAATGTTGACACTTAAGTCTCGCAATTGTGATACTCAGTACCCCTTGCGGAAGAGTAGCTAATCTTCGGGCTTTCGGTATCTTGATATCTAAGGAATGGCAAGTTAAATCACACTTTTAGAGGCTAGATCACACTTAGATTCCCCTAGGTTAACAACCTTACCCTATATTCTGGTATTGACAAAAAGTAACATTAACATTTTGGCGCTAGAAGGAGGGCCTGAACCTCTGTTCCTTTGGATAACCTACCATATCCTTAGTTGTTTCAACCCATTGGTCAGACATTGAAGAGATAGATCATGGATGAAAGGTCTTCGCTAGGGTCTTATAAACCTTGAATACTATTTCAAATATAGCTAATTCAAAATCTAGTTGAAGGGTAATGCAACGAGATACACTAAGGACCGACTAAAGATGGATAAACCAAGAGAAAATTGTGAATGGGATTCAAATGAGTTTCCCACTCCAAGAAACAACATCATTCAAAAGTTCAACTTAACAAAATTGTAAATTGGAGGGCCTTTGATGTAACACCCCATAAAAACATAATTATTAACAGTAAATAAATAATTAAAAATAAGCAATTAAATAATAAGGCTGGAAAGTGAGATTTTGCCACTTTAGGAATTTGGGTGCAAAAATTCTTTTATTTGAATTCATGGCGAAATTCCAAATTGTTACATATATAATATGCTGAAAATGGTCAATGTATAAAGAAGTTTTGAACAAATGATTTTGGATAGTAAACATAGAAAAAAGAAATATATAGTTAAATGGATAGTATATATGCATCCAAAATATATTAAAAATAAAGATGGAAAATTTGAATTTTGAAATAAGGATAAGATCTTGGGGATAATGGATATTGTATATAAGGAATAAGATTAAGAGATTAAGGAACATATTAAATAAAATAAACACCGCAGCACCAGTCCTAATATTTTCAAAAGACCATAAAGAGCATGAAGATCACTTGAGGCAAGGGTAAGGGATATTAAGAAAGAATTAACCGAAAGAAAAATTTTCAAAGTGCCATTTCTGGAGGGAAGAAGTAAGATTTTTAGGACATATTGTGTCAAGTGAAGGCTTGGTTGTAGATCCTGCAAAGGTCGAGGAAATCAAAGGATGGAAGATACCTCGAAATGCTATGGAAGTGAGAAGCTTCCTTGGATTGGCCGGATATTATAGAAAATTCATAAAAGACTTTGCAAAGATTTCTACTCCTTTAAACCAATTAACGAAGAAGAATTTGGTGTTTTCTTGGAGTGATAAATGTGATATAGCCTTTAAGAAAATAAAGGAGGCATTAACTAGCGCACCAGTCCTAATTGTACCCGAAGGTTCAAAATTGTTTACCATTTACACTGTTGCATGAGAGCTCGGTTTAGGAGCAGTCCTTATGCCAGAAGGAAGAGTAATTGCTTACGCTAGTAGACAGCTCAAGCATCTAGAGACGAGATACCCCATCCATGAACTTGAGTTAGCCGCAGTAGTGTTTTCCCTTAAAATATGGAGGCATTATCTTTTAGGGGAGAAATTTGAACTTTTTACCAACCATATAGCCCTTAAGTATTTATTTTCTCAATGTGACTTAAACTTGAGACAATGAAGGTGGATGGAATATATTGCCTCATCTGACTTCACGATTCAGTATATCCCGAGCAAGGGGAATGTACTGGCAGATGCTTTAATTAGGAAACATGCAACATTGGACACGATGACAGAATGGAAGCAATTAGAATTCCTCTCTAACTTTGATCTGCAAACCTCACCAACCACTTCTAATGGTTTTTTGAGGGTTATGATAGTAAGACCTACCCTAAGAGAGAGGATCCAAAGCGCACAAGACCTTGACCAACAATTAAGAAGCACAAAGGAGAAAGTGGGGAAGAAGGAGACATTTCCCCAATCGGTTAGGTATTCAATTGGCGATGATATAGTAACAATTAATAAATTAAACTACTTTGTTAAGTATATCTTCAATATAGAAATTGAAATTTGAAATTGAAGGATTCAAATCCCAACAAGTTTGAAATAAAATAAATAACACTTTTTATATTACATTACAAGGGAAAAATCGTTCATATTATCTTTCCTGGGATAGACGACTTTACATCCCTAAGAATTAAGGGTTGAGGAAAGAAATTCTATAGGAGTGCCATAGGTCAAAACTAATCATACATCCCGGTGGGGATAAAATGCACAAGGACACGAAGAGAAATCTTCATTGGGAAGGAATGAAGAGAGATGTAGCCGAATTTGTGGCCAAATGCTTAACGTGCCAAAATGTAAAAGCAGAGCTAGGGAAGCCCGAAGGATTGTTGTCACCTTTAGAGATCCCCACGTGGAAGTGTGAGCATATTTCCATGGACTTTATAAATGGACTTCCTAGAAGCCAAAAGGGGAATGAGGACATTTGGTTTATGGTAGATTATTTAACCAAAAGCGCCCACTACAACAAAATGACCCTATTACAACGGTGGAAAGCCGCTGTAATATACATTTTACAACGGTGGGCTTACCGTCGTGGACTAAGAAGTTGTAATAGACTAAAGTCTTTTACAACTTTTTTGCACCATTGTAATATGTCTATTTTACAATTTTTTCCCGCCGTTGTAATAAACTTTATTACAATAGTTATGCACCATTGTGGTTGACAGTTGCATTTAAAAAAAAAAAAACATCTTTTGCAGCTGAAATGAACAATGCACTAAATATAGCAATACTCCATAAGCAAAACAAATATTAAAGTTATTTGCAAATTAATTTATTTAAATACTCAAATTTTCAATATTACAAACAATAATTTTTAGAAAATATTTTGCATATTATTACATGATCATACACCAACTTGCGTGCTTGACATCAAACAACAATGACACAGAAAAAACACTTCCGGACATACAGGCCTGGAAGCATGACATGAGAGACTCACTTGCAACACCATAAAGTTGAGTTCCTTGACTTGCAACTAAGAGGAGGCCAGCTGCCAATCGAAGTTGATGCATCAAGAAATCCAAAAGATAATTACTTCATCTCAAGTCACCCCAATAGCATAAGAACCACAGCTTCAACAAAGCAACACTAAAGACCAATACACATCAACCAGAGAAACACTTGGCCTCAAACAAGCCAACATAACAAGCATAGGAGAAAACGCAGCAACACTACAAAGTTACAAACACTGTAATAAGCTCATGTGCCATACTTGAAAATTTTAATTAAAAGAAGAAACAAGAACTGATATCTTTACAAAGAAATAGGCGAGATAAATATCAAGGGTTGGTCAATTTTTCTCCTAACTGAATTTAGAACCTCGCAAACACGGGTCTACAATTCTTACTAAAAGAAAAAGGGAAGGAAGAGGAGAAAATTGAAATAGACCAGACCTAAGAAATTACCTTACTTTGAATGTGATTCTGAGCACCTTCTTATTAATATTCTTTCTTTTCCTCCAGATCTTGAATCAAAGTTTTCCAAAACTAATTATTCTATATTTTTTTTCTAAAGAGATTTGAGCAGGAGGAAGAATGGCAGAGATTAGACGTTGCCTCTAAGAATATGAGATTTAGGCTAGGATCTACTAGCCTATTTATAGATGTTCAGGATCTTATCGTACACTCAGCGCTGAGTCAGCATTGAACCCAATTAAGAAAATATTTCAGATTCGCAAATGAATCTAGTCGGAGTTGGGGGTGTCGACCCCCCTACAGGAGTGTCTACCCCCTACTGGGTGTCAACCCTCTTATGGGTCCAACGAGCTGTTTTGGCGTAGAAATTTGATTTTCGAATGTTTGAATTTATGGAATTTATTTAATTGTTATATTCACATATAATCTTCATATACGTTTACAAATCTTCTAATGACCACTTTATGTGTATACATATACGTACTACTTTTATTTCATTTTCAAAATTCAAACGGTGTTGTACCGTTATTTATTTCTTGCCATATTCTTTGATTGTAGCCTTATCTTGAACTTTATCTCTTGTGTGTGTGTATATATATATATATTTTTCTACAAATATATACGTGTATATTTACATATACATGTATCCATATTTTTTTTGATTCCTTATACATATACTTTTCCTTATATGTGCGTTTATACATATTTTCTTTTTAGAACATGTGTTAATTTAATCGTTACCTTAAAACTAAAATATGACGCCGGTGGGATTGAACTCTGTACCTCTTGTATGCAAGCCACATGCTCTAACCAACTGGACAACTAAGGCTATTGTTTACATGTAGTGACCCGAAAATCCGGTCCAATTTGAGCTGACCAAATAACACAAGTCCAACCCCAAATTGCACTGGAAATTCAAGAAACTAATAGAAAGAAGATAGAGGGTGAGGATAGATAAGGTAGAACTAATAGAATAGAAGAAGAAGAAGAACATCATCATCAGAGTAAACACGAATCTCACAGCGGAACGAATAAAATATAACATAACTTTTGAAATACAAACAGTTATATATACAATAGCACTTATCAGAGTACAACACTTACAACAACAGCGGAAATAATAATAGCTATAGAATCCTGAAGCCTCCTGCTCCAAGCTCTCCATGTGTATCTGTAAAATCCCGACTACTTGACTGCCCGTACAAATTTAGGCACCCAAGAGTTTAGGGAAAACAACAAAGTAAACTCCGGGTCAGTCATGGGACTGGTGTGAATAAAACTCCAAACACTTAGTTTAAATAAAGGATATATCATAAGACCACGCCGTGAAAACGGAACGGGTTTTCCCTTATGAAAATCCAAACAACTTTGTAAAGCAATATCATTGTGATATTATAATAATGCCTAAGTACAAATAGATATCAATCTAGCAGGAACGCTTTCATCTCACGTTCTACTATATAGTATACAATCAAAACCGCAAGCACGTATTGGTTAATGGATTTCCAACTATGACAAGGTATGGAACCACCTTCCGATCAGTGTACTCTAGGAACGATACACTGGAGTTCAACAAGAACATCTTGTAACTCAGCCACACATGACCGACCACTCATTTCGCTTGAGTGTATCGAATGTACATCACCAACGGTTGGGATCAGCAACCGTTTCCCGTATATATATGGGACAGCATTGATAGATTAAAAGAAGCAAATGAATATTCTCTAGATAGGTGATTATACACCCTACTTCGGTGCGACCGACTTAGCCATGTTGCCTGCCCGATTTCTGTCATTTACCGGATGTGAGGCTAGAAGCTACGCTTACTTTCCATTCATTTATAACACGATCACTTTGAATGCCACATTATCAGATCCATAAATCATTAGTTGGTTTATACAAATATCCTGGATGTTATGCTAAGGGATAAATCCGTTGCAACCATATATATTTATACAGACCAACCTATTCGATCATTGGAAATACTTTGTCAGACATTCGTCCATTTATGTTCGTTCTGGGACTGAACGAAACCGAAGGCACTATTCAGTATATCCATCTTAGTCCATTGTTATCTAAGATTTATACAACAACCCTTGCACTTTACTCCGTCTTCAATATATTCAGCATATATGATTCGCAACGCTTATGCCAATACAGAGTGGTTCTTTGGATAATAATCCAACCGGTCTCCCCATATTAACAACGTTAAAATGGTCAAAACATTGATAGTCTGTGATTTAACTATCAAAGAAAACTCGTGTGCAAACAACGATATTATTTCCAGATGGAAATTATATCAATCAATCATCATTTAACATATATCTCTTTAGTTCATTAATTTACTTATCTCCTGTTTCCATATATGCATATTTCTTATTTTCTAATTTTAGAAAATATACTTTATTAACAATGGAAAACATTTCCATTTCCTGTTTTCTATATTAGAAAACATTTCTGATTTCTTATTTGGAAAACATTTCCAAAGTTCCTTCATTGGATTTAATCAGATGTTTAAATAAAACATCGTTATGCCAACTCAAACCATTTACTGAATTCACTTAACCATCATTCACTATCAAAACCTTACCATTCCTTAGTTAAGAAGGAAGTCAATCAAGTTGGGGTATAATTACCTCTCAGACCTTAACTGAACAACGTTATAACTTCGAAATAGTAACAGTTTATCTTTTAAACCTTTAACAACTTCTTTAAGTAACTCTCGGATTCAATTTACGAATCCACTTCTTTATTGAAAACATTGATTATAACGATAACGTTATAATCCCTACTTTCGAAATATCTAACTTCAATTATAACCTTTATTCTTTAATTCGAATAATTAAACCTAACCCTAATTTATTAGTGTATACTTTTGATTTAAAAACCGAAAAGTAAATATTACTTTCCCGAATTCGATATAATTGAATTCGACGTATATTTCTCTTCCGAGTAATCTCTATTTGATTAACTCTTCTTCGAATAACCTATATTCGATTTTCTCTCTTCGAATCACTTATATTCGAAATCTCTCTCTTTCGAATAAACTATATTCGGTCTCTTTCTTTCGAATATGCTATATTCGATAATCTCCTTTCGATTAAACTAATCGATACTCCTTTCGATTAAACTATAATCGATAACTCCCTTCGATTAAACTATAATCGAGAACTCCTTTCCTTTAACTATATTCGAATAAACTATATTCGACTCACTCTATTTAACTCCGTTTAACTCTATTCGAATAACTAATATTCGATAACTCTATTTAACTCCGTTTAACTCTATTCGAATAACTAATATTCGATAACTCTATTTAACTCCGTTTAACTCTATTCGAATAGCTAATATTCGATAACTCTATTTAACTATGTTTAACTCTATTCGAATAACTAATATTCGATAATCTCCTTTGGATTAACTCATCTTGACTAACTTAACTTAATTAACTCAACTCGATAACTTAACTCGATTATCTTAACTCCATTATCTTAACTCCTATCGAATAATTAATATTCGATTAACTCCATTCGCTTGACTCTAGATCGCAGCGATCACAATGGTTACGCCTGATTCCCTCAGGAAACATCCGACCGCCTTAGGCTATCTGCAGCCCTGCGAATTACGCTAGCAGTCGTGCTAAATGGCATATTATTTGGATTAACTCTAACTGATTAACTCTATTGGTTTAACTCTAACTGATTACTCTAACTAGTTAACTCAAATCGATTAACTCTATTTGACTAACTCGACTCGACTAACCCCTTTCGAATAACATATTCGATTAACTAACTTCGAATACCATATTTGATTTACTAACTTCGAATACCATATTCGATTTACTAACTTCGAATACCCTATTCGATTTACTAACTTCGAATACCATATTTGATTAACTAACATCGAATACCATATTCGATTAACTAACATCGAATACCATATTCAATTAACTAACATCGAACACCATATTCGATTAACTAACATCGAATACCATATTCGATTAACTCCTTCGAATACCATATTCGATTTACTAACATCGAATACCATATTCGATTAACTAATCTTCGACTAACTAATAGTCGATTAACTCTTATTTGCTTAACTAACATTCGACTAACTAATAGTCGATTAACTTACTTCGACTAATTCGATTAACTTTATTTGATTATCTCTAATTGAATAACTAATATTCAATTAACTCTTTTCAAATAACTAAATTCGATTAGCTCCTTCGAATACTAAATTCGATTTTAACTCTATTCGATTATCTCTTTTATATCTCGTCAATTTCCTTTTTATAACGTTTATTTTCCGTTACAACTATCACCTTTTTATAACTTCTAATTACCGTTACAAATATTTCCTATTTATAACTTCTAATTACCGTTACAAATTTTTCCTATTTATTCCTATTTATAACTTCTAATTACCGTTACAAATTTTTCCTATTTATAACTTCTAATTACCGTTACAAATTTTTCCTATTTATTCCTATTTATAACTTCTAATTACCGTTACAAATTTTTCCTATTTATAAATTCTATTTACCGTTACAAATATTTCCTATTTATAACGTTTTATTTATCTTCTAAATAAATATTCCTTTATTCTATTTATTTTCTAAATAAATATCCCTTTTATAAAACTCTATTTGTTTTACAAATACTTCCTTTTATAAAACCGTGTTCGATTTATAAATAATTTCCTTTATTTCAATATACATTGAAATATTCCTTTTTACAACTCAGGGTTTCTTATGATATTCAAAATATCAAACAACGATGATCAATATCGTTCTAACATCCATAATCAATAACAGAATATAAATCACACATATATCACAATATATGAAAACAGTAAAATAATTGTTGAGGAACCCAGTCGGATTCCTCCAACCTGTCACCCTGCATCCACAGATGTTACACAGTATAATATACATCAATTTCATCGCAACATGAAATATACTGATACAGAATCAAATATTGATTGTCGATATTTATCTATAACTAGATCTACGTTTTCAATCAATTCTATTTAACAGTCCAGTTTAACAATCAATATACAGCAGTCAATAAATAAAGTACAATTTATATAAAAATATAAATTGAGGAGAGTTGGTGAGTTTTACTCACTTTGTCGGTGTATCGTTAAACAACGACAACCGTTTAGCAGTCCTGTTCTGACGATATTTTCCTGTCATATTTTCCAATAAATCTCTGAATCATTCCAACTGATCTCATGTTGTAGCCCCCCGTCCGTGTGATCCTGTCGGATCCCGTTCGGTCGGATTCTGATAACGTTTGAGCATGTTATGATAACTACAAGTTTTATATACATTTAAAAATCAATTAAAACTTGGAATTATATTTGCTAATGGGCCCTTACCCTTTTGAATTCTCTCTGGCCCATTACTAAAAATCCAAACTCGCAAGTGTCATTGCTTCCCCGTTGAACCAATGCTTCCCCCTTCAGTAAAACGTTATGTTTTCCCTGTGCACTCTTTCTTTCATCCCTTTTCTTTTTGATTCTTATATGGGTTCGTCCCCTCTTCACATCTTAAAGCCCAACCTTAATCTCCTTCCACACCATCTTCAACGTACCCAGACCCAACTGCTAACAGTGCCGCCCCCTACAAACTGCCATACTCCATCCTATTTTGATCACAGCATCTCCGTTAAACCCAGAAATCATGTGCTTACTAACCCCCATTATCACATATACACACTGCAGTTATTTGCAGTCTCCCCATCCCTTAAACTCGCATTTGCCTGTACTCCATCGCGGTTCTTCCTGTCACCCAAGAAAAAGCACGACAGATTTTCCTCCTCAACATATATCATACGCTAACTCCAGTATTCAGACAACCAGGCCACCACCGATTTCAATCTCCTACCCAAAACAAAAACACGTAAGTCTCCTGTACTAAATGCAGTCTCCTGTACTAAATGCACATACGCACCCAGATCTTGGAACAGCCGTACTGATGAACCCGTCACAGCCAACTTCACCTCGTCCAACCGTAACTGACTCCGCCTCATAGACCAACGCCTCGGCACTGGAGACCACCCTGAGCTCTTCCCCACACGAGCTGCCTACAGAAATCACCAACGTTGCTGACAGGGGCCAGTCCTTCAACTTCTGATCCCATACATACTGCCATGAACTATTCTTCCTTCCTATTTGAGCTTCCTCTTTGCTGGCGTAACCGATGGTCGGAGATGACCCTCCCTCAACTAGCTCGCGGTTCAGGAAGTCCAACGAACAAAAACCAAGATCGAACATGCTGGAACCTACATCGATTTGAAGAGAACCCTTGAGGATTCCAAAAATGTGTATTTCGTGATTTATGGGGATTGATTTTAATTCATATGGATTTTTGAAGACCGATCATTTACTGGAGAAAGAAAAGGAAGTGGCGGTCGATTCTTTCTAGTTTTGCTGAAGACAAATGAGGTTAGGTCTTAAGGAAAGGAGACTTAAGGATGTTTTATAGTGTAGATATTTTGTGGGGAGATATTTGTGAAGATATTTATAAATCTTATATTCGTTTATATCCTTGTCACGCGTTATAATCTCCTACGACTTCATATCAAACCCAATCAACATGAAATTTGATATTCTGCTACACCAAAATATTCCGGACTCGATGACGCTGGTTTCGTCAAATTCCGACTTCGTTTGCAAAACCGGCTATTTTTAAAGCTCTAAATAGCCTATTTAAATATATAAATATATTTAAATATAATTAAATTTAATATTTTAAAAATAAATATTATCGTCTATATTCATAGTGGAATACCATACAGATCCAATTGGGTTTATAGTTCGATATTCAAATCCCGGTTGAACCGATATTCAATTTATATTGAATATCCATTTATAATATAAATAAATATATTAATAAATTTCAAAGGAAATCCATAGCGACTTTTCTAAAATTTGATTTGGACATATCTCAAAATCTACACGACGAAATCCAGATTTTTCTCTTCCACTAGAAAGATATACTCCACCAGCTCTACGCGTTTCTTGTTTCACAGAAATCCGGCTTAAAACGAATTCTGTACATTCAGTTAAAGTTCAAATCGCCAAACAGCGAACTGCAGCGCCATTTCGAGCTCGATTATAATTATAATTATAAATTATACGTTCTGACGCCACATATTAAATATATTCGTTATTTAAATAGTTAAATAACTTCATTATTACGTTGCTAAAATTCCGGGTCATTACATTCTTTCCCCCTTAAAATAATTTCGTCCTCGAAATTGCTAAGGTAGTGGACGACCCTATCTACTGGGTAAAAGTATATCAGTTTACCTCTTATCTCCGGTTTCAACTGAACCAATTAATATCGACTAAAATATTAATTTTTTTTTTTCCGACTAACTAAATTTTCAAAAATTCTGAAAATTTCTAACACCTTAACTTTTCGAAAAATTTCGCCAGCACCTCCTTTGTACTGGTCAATAACTCAAACTCCCACTCGCCTCTCTAGGCCATCTCCAACCCAAAAGAAAATCAAACAGCCAAGCGGCTTGCCAATTCGGCTCAAAAATCTCATATCCATATAAAATATAAACTGGTACCTTTTTGTCGGGCATATCCACTCTATCACTTCCATATGCTATCAACTCAGCATATACCAGTGTTATCTCAATCAAATTCCAATCAGTTCATAACTTCAAATCCAAATCGAATTTCATTCGAACCCCAATATCAAATTCCAAATTATTGACTTATCAATTTGGTTCCATTCTAGATTTTCTCAAATCCAATTCAATTTTATTTTTACCATCTCATTTTATTTAACTTCATTAGTTAAATTTAAATTCCAGAATTTAAATTCCAGGGTTTCTTTCAAATCAATTTTAAACCATAATACCAATTCAAAACCTTTGAATTTCTAAACACTTGTTTTCCTTAAACAATTCAAAAACACAACCTTTGGTAGTAATCCGTCACTTAGAACTCGAAAATGAACACTGATGATGTCGCGATTCATCATCAGAATCTATTTTCCAGCTATCGAAGTGAGTTCAATACTATATCACTTTCAATTTGAAAAATGTTTTCAAAATCTCCCAGGAACTTAAAATTTCCTTATTTTAATTCCAAATCTGATTTAAATTCAGATTTTCTTCATCTTATTTCATATACTTTACTTATATGAATTCTGATTCGTTACTTATAATCATTTCACTTTTATAATCTTACTCAATTATATTACCAACCAACACAACCAATTATACTATGTTAATTTCAAACATATCATGTTGGTTCATCGTATTCGAGTGTTTAGTAACCCCTATCAATACAGTGGATCAGACTGATTGACCAGAATTCATAAACAACTCAACCAATAAAACTCCATAATATAAAATCATTTTATATTGAATAACATATACGCACTCATATATATACACTCAAACTCAGTCTAGGATATTACTAATCCCATCTCCACTGAATCACGCCACAGAGCCAAGGTAATACTTAACCAATGCTCTGATACCAACTGTAGTGACCCGAAAATCCGGTCCAATTTGAGCTGACCAAATAACACAAGTCCAACCCCAAATTGCACTGGAAATTCAAGAAACTAATAGAAAGAAGATAGAGGGTGAGGATAGATAAGGTAGAACTAATAGAATAGAAGAAGAAGAAGAACATCATCATCAGAGTAAACACGAATCTCACATCGGAACGAATAAAATATAACATAACTTTTGAAATACAAACAGTTATATATACAATAGCACTTATCAGAGTACAACACTTACAACAACAGCGGAAATAATAATAGCTATAGAATCCTGAAGCCTCCTGCTCCAAGCTCTCCATGTGTATCTGTAAAATCCCGACTACTTGACTGCCCGTACAAATTTAGGCACCCAAGAGTTTAGGGAAAACAACAAAGTAAACTCCGGGTCAGTCATGGGACTGGTGTGAATAAAACTCCAAACACTTAGTTTAAATAAAGGATATATCATAAGACCACGCCGTGAAAACGGAACGGGTTTTCCCTTATGAAAATCCAAACAACTTTGTAAAGCAATATCATTGTGATATTATAATAATGCCTAAGTACAAATAGATATCAATCTAGCAGGAACGCTTTCATCTCACGTTCTACTATATAGTATACAATCAAAACCGCAAGCACGTATTGGGTAATGGATTTCCAACTATGACAAGGTATGGAACCACCTTCCGATCAGTGTACTCTAGGAACGATACACTGGAGTTCAACAAGAACATCTTGTAACTCAGCCACACATGACCGACCACTCATTTCGCTTGAGTGTATCGAATGTACATCACCAACGGTTGGGATCAGCAACCGTTTCCCGTATATATATGGGACAGCATTGATAGATTAAAAGAAGCAAATGAATATTCTCTAGATAGGTGATTATACACCCTACTTCGGTGCGACCGACTTAGCCATGTTGCCTGCCCGATTTCTGTCATTTACCGGATGTGAGGCTAGAAGCTACGCTTACTTTCCATTCATTTATAACACGATCACTTTGAATGCCACATTATCAGATCCATAAATCATTAGTTGGTTTATACAAATATCCTGGATGTTATGCTAAGGGATAAATTCGTTGCAACCATATATATTTATACAGACCAACCCATTCGATCATTGGAAATACTTTGTCAGACATTCGTCCATTTATGTTCGTTCTGGGACTGAACGAAACCGAAGGCACTATTCAGTATATCCATCTTAGTCCATTGTTATCTAAGATTTATACAACAACCCTTGCACTTTACTCCGTCTTCAATATATACAGCATATATGATTCGCAACGCTTATGCCAATACAGAGTGGTTCTTTGGATAATAATCCAACCGGTCTCCCCATATTAACAACGTTAAAATGGTCAAAACATTGATAGTCTGTGATTTAACTATCAAAGAAAACTCGTGTGCAAACAACGATATTATTTCCAGATGGAAATTATATCAATCAATCATCATTTAACATATATCTCTTTAGTTCATTAATTTACTTATCTCCTGTTTCCATATATGCACATTTCTTATTTTCTAATTTTAGAAAATATACTTTATTAACAATGGAAAACATTTCCATTTCCTGTTTTCTATATTAGAAAACATTTCTGATTTCTTATTTGGAAAACATTTCCAAAGTTCCTTCATTGGATTTAATCAGATGTTTAAATAAAACATCGCTATGCCAACTCAAACCATTTACTGAATTCACTTAACCATCATTCACTAACAAAACCTTACCATTCCTTAGTTAAGAAGGAAGTCAATCAAGTTGGGGTATAATTACCTCTCAGACCTTAACTGAACAACGTTATAACTTCGAAATAGTAACAGTTTATCTTTTAAACCTTTAACAACTTCTTTAAGTAACTATCGGATTCAATTTACGAATCCACTTCTTTATTGAAAACATTGATTATAACGATAACGTTATAATCCCTACTTTCGAAATATCTAACTTCAATTAAAACCTTTATTCTTTAATTCGAATAATTAAACCTAACCCTAATTTATTAGTGTATACTTTTGATTTAAAAACCGAAAAGTAAATATTACTTTCCCGAATTCGATATAATTGAATTCGACGTATATTTCTCTTTCGAGTAATCTCTATTTGATTAACTCTTCTTCGAATAACCTATATTTGATTTTCTCTCTTCGAATCACTTATATTCGAAATCTCTCTCTTTCGAATAAACTATATTCGGTCTCTTTCTTTCGAATATGCTATATTCGATAATCTCCTTTCGATTAAACTAATCGATACTCCTTTCGATTAAACTATAATCGATAACTCCCTTCGATTAAACTATAATCGAGAACTCCTTTCCTTTAACTATATTCGAATAAACTATATTCGACTCACTCTATTTAACTCCGTTTAACTCTATTCGAATAACTAATATTCGATAACTCTATTTAACTCCGTTTAACTCTATTCGAATAACTAATATTCGATAACTCTATTTAACTCCGTTTAACTCTATTCGAATAGCTAATATTCGATAACTCTATTTAACTATGTTTAACTCTATTCGAATAACTAATATTCGATAATCTCCTTTGGATTAACTCATCTTGACTAACTTAACTTAATTAACTCAACTCGATAACTTAACTCGATTATCTTAACTCCATTATCTTAACTCCTATCGAATAATTAATATTCGATTAACTCCATTCGCTTGACTCTAGATCGCAGCGATCACAATGGTTACGCCTGATTCCCTCAGGAAACATCCGACCGCCTTAGGCTATCTGCAGCCCTGCGAATTACGCTAGCAGTCGTGCTAAATGGCATATTATTTGGATTAACTCTAACTGATTAACTCTATTGGTTTAACTCTAACTGATTACTCTAACTAGTTAACTCAAATCGATTAACTCTATTTGACTAACTCGACTCGACTAACCCCTTTCGAATAACATATTCGATTAACTAACTTCGAATACCATATTTGATTTACTAACTTCGAATACCATATTCGATTTACTAACTTCGAATACCCTATTCGATTTACTAACTTCGAATACCATATTTGATTAACTAACATCGAATACCATATTCGATTAACTAACATCGAATACCATATTCGATTAACTAACATCGAACACCATATTCGATTAACTAACATCGAATACCATATTCGATTAACTCCTTCGAATACCATATTCGATTTACTAACATCGAATACCATATTCGATTAACTAATCTTCGACTAACTAATAGTCGATTAACTCTTATTTGCTTAACTAACATTCGACTAACTAATAGTCGATTAACTTACTTCGACTAATTCGATTAACTTTATTTGATTATCTCTAATTGAATAACTAATATTCAATTAACTCTTTTCAAATAACTAAATTCGATTAGCTCCTTCGAATACTAAATTCGATTTTAACTCTATTCGATTATCTCTTTTATATCTCGTCAATTTCCTTTTTATAACGTTTATTTTCCGTTACAACTATCACCTTTTTATAACTTCTAATTACCGTTACAAATATTTCCTATTTATAACTTCTAATTACCGTTACAAATTTTTCCTATTTATTCCTATTTATAACTTCTAATTACCGTTACAAATTTTTCCTATTTATAACTTCTAATTACCGTTACAAATTTTTCCTATTTATTCCTATTTATAACTTCTAATTACCATTACAAATTTTTCATATTTATAACTTCTATTTACCGTTACAAATATTTCCTATTTATAACGTTTTATTTATCTTCTAAATAAATATTCCTTTATTCTATTTATTTTCTAAATAAATATCCTTTTTATAAAACTCTATTTGTTTTACAAATACTTCCTTTTATAAAATTGTGTTCGATTTATAAATAATTTCCTTTATTTCAATATACATTGAAATATTCCTTTTTACAACTCAGGGTTTCTTATGATATTCAAAATATCAAACAACGATGATCAATATCGTTCTAACATCCATAATCAATAACAGAATATAAATCACACATATATCACAATATATGAAAACAGTAAAATAATTGTTGAGGAACCCAGTCGGATTCCTCCAACCTGTCTCCCTGCATCCACAGATGTTACACAGTATAATATACATCAATTTCATCGCAACATGAAATATACTGATACAGAATCAAATATTGATTGTCGATATTTATCTATAACTAGATCTACGTTTTCAATCAATTCTATTTAACAGTCCAGTTTAACAATCAATATACAGCAGTCAATAAATAAAGTACAATTTATATAAAAATATAAATTGAGGAGAGTTGGTGAGTTTTACTCACTTTGTCGGTGTATCGTTAAACAACGACAACCGTTTAGCAGTCCTGTTCTGACGATATTTTCCCGTCATATTTTCCAATAAATCTCTGAATCATTCCAACTGATCTCATGTTGTAGCCCCCCGTCCGTGTGATCCTGTCGGATCCCGTTCGGTCGGATTCTGATAACGTTTGAGCATGTTATGATAACTACAAGTTTTATATACATTTAAAAATCAATTAAAACTTGGAATTATATTTGCTAATGGGCCCTTACCCTTTTGAATTCTCTCTGGCCCATTACTAAAAATCCAAACTCGCAAGTGTCATTGCTTCCCCGTTGAACCAATGCTTCCCCCTTCAGTAAAACGTTATGTTTTCCCTGTGCACTCTTTCTTTCATCCCTTTTCTTTTTGATTCTTATATGGGTTCGTCCCCTCTTCACATCTTAAAGCCCAACCTTAATCTCCTTCCACACCATCTTCAACGTACCCAGACCCAACTGCTAACAGTGCCGGCCCCTACAAACTGCCATACTCCATCCTATTTTGATCACAGCATCTCCGTTAAACCCAGAAATCATGTGCTTACTAACCCCCATTATCACATATACACACTGCAGTTATTTGCAGTCTCCCCATCCCTTAAACTCGCATTTGCCTGTACTCCATCGCGGTTCTTCCTGTCACCCAAGAAAAAGCACGACAGATTTTCCTCCTCAACATATATCATACGCTAACTCCAGTATTCAGACAACCAGGCCACCACCGATTTCAATCTCCTACCCAAAACAAAAACACGTAAGTCTCCTGTACTAAATGCAGTCTCCTGTACTAAATGCACATACGCACCCAGATCTTGGAACAGCCGTACTGATGAACCCGTCACAGCCAACTTCACCTCGTCCAACCGTAACTGACTCCGCCTCATAGACCAACGCCTCGGCACTGGAGACCGCCCTGAGCTCTTCCCCACACGAGCTGCCTACAGAAATCACCAACGTTGCTGACAGGGGCCAGTCCTTCAACTTCTGATCCCATACATACTGCCATGAACTATTCTTCCTTCCTATTTGAGCTTCCTCTTTGCTGGCGTAACCGATGGTCGGAGATGACCCTCCCTCAACTAGCTCGCGGTTCAGGAAGTCCAACGAACAAAAACCAAGATCGAACATGCTGGAACCTACATCGATTTGAAGAGAACCCTTGAGGATCCCAAAAATGTGTATTTCGTGATTTATGGGGATTGATTTTAATTCATATGGATTTTTGAAGACCGATCATTTACTGGAGAAAGAAAAGGAAGTGGCAGCCGATTCTTTCTAGTTTTGCTGAAGACAAATGAGGTTAGGTCTTAAGGAAAGGAGACTTAAGGATGTTTTATAGTGTAGATATTTTGTGGGGAGATATTTGTGAAGATATTTATAAATCTTATATTCGTTTATATCCTTGTCACGCGTTATAAGCTCCTACGACTTCATATCAAACCCAATCAACATGAAATTTGATATTCTGCTACACCAATATATTCCGGACTCGATGACGCTGGTTTCGTCAAATTCCGACTTCGTTTGCAAAACCGGCTATTTTTAAAGCTCTAAATAGCCTATTTAAATATATAAATATATTTAAATATAATTAAATTTAATATTTTAAAAATAAATATTATCGTCTATATTCATAGTGGATTACCATACAGATCCAATTGGGTTTATAGTTCGATATTCAAATCCCGGTTGAACCGATATTCAATTTATATTGAATATCCATTTATAATATAAATAAATATATTAATAAATTTCAAAGGAATTCCATAGCGACTTTTCTAAAATTTGATTTGGACATATCTCAAAATCTACACGACGAAATCCAGATTTTTCTCTTCCACTAGAAAGATATACTCCACCAGCTCTACGCGTTTCTTGTTTCACAGAAATCCGGCTTAAAACGAATTCTGTACATTCAGTTAAAGTTCAAATCGCCAAACAGCGAACTGCAGCGCCATTTCGAGCTCGATTATAATTATAATTATAAATTATACGTTCTGATGCCACATATTAAATATATTCGTTATTTATATACTTAAATAACTTCATTATTACGTTGCTAAAATTCCGGGTCATTACATTACAAGGCTTAGAACAATGGTAATTATTGTTCTCTTCTTACTTCTCATTTTCATGTTTGTTACAATATTTCATTTAACCCATTGCATGGATATTTTTCTTTTATTTCTCTTTTATTATTAATGCATAATATTTGTAAATCAGTGCGTGCAACATATTTACACTGCATGCAACCAATCGTTTCTTTCTTTTAATGCATGCGTTACATTTTTATTTGCATTAATCTTTTCTTCTTTTAAATTTTTGTGTCTATGCATATATATACGCATATGCATTATTTAATTTTTACAAAATGCGGAGTTTTACACGAAACCAAAGACCTTCGAATTGGGGTGAACACTGAGAAAGCATTAAATAAGCCAAAGACGAACACTGAAGACAAGCAAGGCGGACTCTAGAACATAATGGCGCGTCGATACCTATGTTGAATAGTTATCGCCGAAGCCGGAAGCTCCTGGAATCAAGCTTTCTACTGAATCATAAACAAAGGGAGCCCAAATTGCCTATAAATAAGACCCCAGGGGTCTCATTTGAGGGGACTTTCCTCATTCTCAAATCTTGTATCCATTTCTTAGAGAGAAATCCCTAGTTTGTAAATCTATTTAGGGATTTTACTTGCAATTATCCATGTACTCACACAAGTGATCAATAAAGAGAAAATTAACACTTGTAATCAATTTTCTCATTTTCCTTGTTGCAATCCCATGACAAAGCCTACCACACAAGCAAAATTACCGAAATAACCCTAATGAACCATCTAACTTCCTACTTGTGTTGAGCTTGCAGTGCCCTATCCCGAGATAAATGTTGACACTTAAGTCTCGTAAGTGTGATACTCAGTACCCCTTGCGGAAGAGTAGCTAATCTTCGGGCTTTCGGTATCTTGATATCTAAGGAATGGCAAGTTAAATCGCACTTTTAGAGTCTAGATCACACTTAGATTCCCCTACGTCCACAACCATACCCTATATTCTGGTATTGACTAAAAATAACATTAACATTTTGGCGCTAGAAGGAGGGCCTGAAACTCCGTTCCTTTGGATAACCTACCACATCCTTAGTTGTTTCAACCCATTGGTCAGACATTGAAGAGATAGATCGTGGATGAAAGGTCTTCGCTAGGGTCTTATAAACCTTGAATACTATTTCAGATATAGCTGATTCAAAATCCATTTGAAGGGTAATGCAATGAGATACACTAAGGACCGACTAAAGATGGATAAACCAAGAGAAAATTGTGAATGGGATTCAAATGAGTTTCCCACTCCAAGAAACAACATGATTCCAAACTTCAACTTAACAAAATTGTAAATTGGAGGGCCTTTGATGTAACACACCAGAAAAACATAATTATTAGCAGTAAATAAATAATTAAAAATAAGCAATTAAATAGTAAGGCTGGAAAATGAGATTTTTCCACTTTAGGAATTTGGCTACAAAAATTCTTTTATTTGTATTCGTGGCGAAACTCCAAATCATTTCATAAATAATATGCTGAAAACGGTCAATGTATAGAGAAGTTATGAACAAATGAATTTGGGCAGTAAATGCAGAAAAAAGAAATATACAGTTGAATGGATAATATATATGCGTCCAAAATATATTAAAAATAAAGATGGAAAATTTGAATTTTGAAATAAGGATAAGATCTTGGGGACAATGGATATTGTATATAAGGAATAAGATTAAGAGATTAAGGAACATATTAAATAAAATAAACACCTCAGCACCAGTCCTAATATTTTCAAAAGACCATAAAGAGCATGAAGATCACTTGAGGCATGGGTTAGGGATATTAAGAAAGAATCAATTGAAAGAAAAAATTTCAAAGTGCCATTTCTGGAGGGGAGAAGTAAGATTTTTAGGACATATTATGTCAAGTGAAGGCTTGGCCGTGTATCCTGCAAAGATCGAGGAAATCTAAGGATGGAAGATACCTCGAAATGCTATGGAAGTGAGAAGCTTCCTTGGACTGGCCGGATATTATAGAAAATTCATAAAAGACTTTGCAAAGATTTCTACTACTTTAAACCAATTAACGAAGAAGAATTTGGTGTTTTCTTGGAGTGATAAATGTGATATAGCCTTTAAGAAAATAAAGGAGGCATTAACTAGTGCACCAGTCCTAATTGTACCCGAAGGTTCAAAATTGTTTACCATTTACACTGATGCATGAGAGCTCGGTTTAGGAGCAGTACTTATGCAAGAAGGAAGAGTAGTTGCTTACACTAGTAGACAACTCAAGGATCTAGAGACGAGATACCCCATCCATGACCTTGAGTTAGCCGCAGTAGTGTTTTCCCTTAAAATATGGAGGCATTATCTTTTAGGGGATAAAATTGAATTTTTTACCAACCATAAATCCCTTAAGTATTTATTTTCTCAATGTCACTTAAACTTGAGACAATGAAGGTGGATGGAATATATTGCATCATTTGACTTCATGATTCAGTATATCCCGGGCAAGGGGAACATAGTGGCAGATGCTTTAAGTAGGAAACATGTGACATTGAACACGATGATAGAATGGAAGCAATTAGAGTTCCTCTCTAACTTTAATTTGCAAACCTCACCAACCACTTCTAATGGTTTATTGGGGATTATGATAGTAAGACCTACCCTAAGAGAGAGGATCCAAAGCGCACAAGACTTTGACTAGGAATTAAGAAGCAAAAAGGAGAAAGTGGGGAAGAAGGAGACCTTTCCCCAATCGGTTAGGTATTCAATTGGCGATGATAGAAGTTTACTTTGGGATAGACGACTTTACATCCCTAAGAATTAAGGGTTGAGGAAAGAAATTCTATAGGAGTGTCGTAGGTCAAAACTAACCATACATCCCGGTGGGGATAAAATGTACAAGGATATGAAGAGAAATCTTCATTGGGAAGGAATCAAGAGAGATGTAGCCGAATTCGTGGCCAAATGCTTAACGTGCCAAAATGTAAAAGAAGAGCAAGGGAAGCCCGAAGGATTGTTGTCACCTTTAGAGATCCCCACATGGAAGTGTGAGCATATTTCCATGGACTTTATAAATAGACTTCCTAGAAGCCAAAAGGGGAATGAGGACATTTGGTTTATGGTAGATTATTTAGCCAAAAGCGCTCACTACAACAAAATGACCCTATTACAACGATGGAAAACCGTTGTAATATACATTTTACAATGGTGGGCTTACCGTTGTGTATTAAGGAGTTGTAATAGACTAAAATCTTTTACAACTTTTTTGCACCGTTGTAATATGTCTATTTTACAATTTTTTTCCTCCGTTGTAATAAACTTTATTACAATAGTTATGCAACATTGTGATTGATAGTTGCATTTTAAAAAAAAATAAACATCTTTTGCAGCTGAAATGAACAATACACTAAATATAGCAATACTCCATAAGCAAAACAAATATTATAGTTATTTGCAAACTAATTTATTTAAATACTCAAATTTTCAATATTAGAAACAATAATTTTTAGAAAATATTTCGCATATTATTACATGATCATACACCAACTTGCATGCTTGACATCAAACAACAATGACACAGAAAAAACACTTCCGAAAAAACAGGCCTAGAAACATGACATGAGAGACTCACTTGCAATACCATTAAGTTGAGTTCCTTGACTTGCAACTAAGATGAGGCCAGCTGCCAATCGAAGCTGATGCATCAAGAAATCCAAAAGATAATTACTTCATCTCAAGTCACCCCAATAGCATAAGAACCATAGCTTCAACAAAGCAACACTAAAGACCAGTACACATCAACCAGAGAAACACCTGGCCTCAAACAAGCCGACATAACAAGCATAGGAGGAAACGCAGCAACACTACAAAGTTACAAACACTGTAATAAGCTCATGTGCCATACTTGAAAATTTTAATTAAAAGAAGAAACAAGAACTGTTGTCTTTACAAATAAATAGGCGAGATAAATATCAAGGGTTGGTCAATTTTGCTTTAATCTTCTAATAACATTGTTTACAGACAAATACCTTCAAAATAATGAAACTATAAAATTGCATTCCTTTTTTTTCTTGTGTATCCAAGCTGTGTAAAAGAGGTTTGGAACCAAAATACATTTAAAATATTGAGGAAGTTAAAAGTTCAAAGATCAAATAATATCACTAACTTTTCAGATTTTCTAGTTCAGCGCAAATCATCGTCGGCTCTATCCATTTTTCACGCTTTTTTCATCGAATATCTTGCAACGACACTTAGAAACGTTGTATTGTTGATTTTCGAAGTGCTAACAAGAAAGACTTGTTTAAGCTTGATAGCCTTAAGATCTGTAAATATAATATCGCTAAATCGCTAAGAGGACCCATATATTAAGATGACATAGAATACTAATTTCAACTCTAACATGAAAGTTTGATATTACGATGTTGTTGTATGTTTAACTAAACAAGTAACATGGAAGAAAGGACATTTCAACCACCAAACTAGTGATATTGAGATGAAAAAAATGTACGTACAGAATGTATATGCCATTTTGGTCATTTTAACCTGCCATGAACTTGCTAACGACAATGAGGATATATTATAAATAGGCTGAATAGAGTTATGAACTATTATTTGACTGATTTGATTTGAGAAGGGATCAGTTAAACAATTTGAAATGGGATGAAGTGAATGTGCATCTACTATAGGTCCCCTGTCTCTTCATTAAACAGATAACCATTCAAAAAACTTTGTGAAAGGAATTACAAAACAACTTGATATATATTGGTGCTATAATAATTGAGTGCTGAGATTTTCATATTCTAATGTAGGATTTGGCTTCTCGGTTACTACTTAAACATGATAGAAGCTTAATTAGAAATATCAATGATCATTATTTGTATTGTCTTTTTACATTCAGTTGCATTGCTAGTATAAACTTCTGATACAATAAATATCACACGTACAACTTTTGAGGTTTCTAAAGTTCCTTATTACGTGTCTGCTCAATGTGCAGTATAATTTTCACCAAATGTAAAACCAGACCAGATGACCAATGTTGCAAGCTTTTTGGTTAAACTTACCTCCATTAAAAAGGAAATAAAGGGATTAGTTGATGGCGGCTGAGAAAAATAAGCTTGGTGCAGAATAGATAATGCAATCAACCTTTCACTGGATTTGAGCATTTTTTCCTGACAATGATAATCAAGAATCGAACAAGTTAATATTTCAAGGGAATCAATAACAATACTGCATCATGGGTTTTCCAATAAACTTCACTGCTTTAACAATAAAACAGTGAATGTGCTTATAACTTAAGTGATTCTATCAAAGTAAAACTAGAGAAAGAGCGGTAGATAAATAAACACAGCTAACCATACAAGCTGTGACAAACTGAAAACTATCAACATGATAATTATTTAGACATTTCAGTTTATATTGCCCTCAATTAAATGAGCAACACAAAATTCCCTTTGTCTCAGCCAAGCGCCTCTATTTAATGTTAAAGCAAATGCCTCGCAAAATATTTCAGTTTTTCGTTAACAATATTAACAACCAAACTTTTAAAGGTAGCAACCCAACCAAACAGAAGCTAGTTCACCATAGTACCCACATAAATTTGATCAAGAACTCGATTTCGTATTAGACCCTAGCAAAACCAAAGCGCCAAAAGTGCAATAACCAAGGTAGTGAAATATTTACAGAAGGCGGTTGGAAACTGAGTTCCACATGGAATTCTTGCTTGCAAGAGTAGAGCAGTTGCACAGCAGATCCTGAAGTGTGTTTCATGATCAAAAGCAGAGAAGAATTCTTTGTATATTTCATTGAATGAGCGAGACTCGAACGTGAAGAGGGAAGTATGAGAAACGGCAGCGGAAAATTAGAAGACGGAAAACTTAAAAACAAAAAAGAGAAAACAATAACAGGATGGAGGAAAATAGAATAAATAATAGAGGAAGAAAATTGGGTGAAAAGATTCGAAAAGCTCCTCACCGAAGCTCCTCAATTCAACAAGCTCCTCCTACCATCATGCAATTTATCCGAAGCCAAGTATTCCTCAAATCTGCGATTAGATCTAAACTAATAACGAGCATTGAAGCCCAAAAGGCGAGATGAGGAAGGTAAGACCAGATTGGAGATTTGCTAGGGGAAATCGCAATCGACTTAAGGCTTGACATCTTACAATCAATTTCATCCTATTTAGGATATTCGGCCATTCGGGAAATTGGTTTAAAGTAGGAGGATGAGAGCCAGGGTTGTATTAGTGTTCTGGAAATATCGTCTCTTTCTGTTTACATTCAAAATTTTCGCGATGGAACAAAAAAAAATAGGTTTAGAGCCACTTTTTCGGAAATCAGAAAAGAAACCTGCGAAAAGGACCATGCAGTAAAATTTTAAATGTATATGAAAATAGCTATTCATGTAATACATAAAGTTGCAGTAATTTTTGTCTACACAAGCTTTTTTATTTTAGATACTTTTAAATTTTACGGAGCTTATATATTATCTAAAATTTGGGATTATTTGAAGATGTGTATCTTTTTATTTTTCAAATTTTATGAATATTAATTACTAATTTAACTTCAATTAACTAAAACCGTTAATAATTTTTGAACTAATTAATTTAGAACTCTTATTATTAATAATTTCACTATTTTTGAACTAAGTTAATTATTCTTAAATATTAATATTACTAATTATTAAATATAAGTTGTTATTAATATCTAATAGGTTTCTAATACAAGAAATAGAAAAAAAGAGTTATTAGAAATAAGTTTAAACAACTTTCTAATTTAACAGTTAATTATCAGAAATTAATTAGTATATATTAGTTATTACAACAGACAAAAAAGAAAAGTTGTGATATATATGTTTATTACAACAGTGATTTTTTCACTGTTGTAAAAAAACATTTATTACAATAGTGCGTTTTGCACAGTTGTGAAAAAAGTACTTATTACAACTGTGCTTTTCACACAGTTGTAAAATTAAAGTTGTAATATGGTGTTTTTGTTGTAGTGGCCCATTTTATATTAGTCAAGAAGACAAGGACTGCAGCCTCATTAGCTAAATTATATGTCAGTGAGATAGTCAGATTACATGGTATCCCATCAAGTATTGCTAATGATAGAGACCCCTTGTTCACAAGCGAAATTTGGAAAGCCTACAAACAGCATTGGGAACGAACCTCAATCTAAGCACAACCTATCATCCACAAACTGATGGACATACGGAAAGATTAAACAAAATCGTGGAAGACTTACTCAGAGCTTACATCATCGACTTTGGAGGAGTTTGGGAGTAGCACATACCACTGATGGAGTTCACCTACAACAATAATTTTCAAACGACGATTGGTATGGCACCTTTTGAAGAGCTTTATGGGAGCCCATGAAAATCGCCAACTTGTTGGTGGGAAACTACCGAGAAGGTTATACTCGGACCAGACTTTGTACGTGAATCCACGGAGAAGATATCTTTGATTAGGCAGAGAAAGAAGGCAGCACAAGACTGTCAGAAATCATATGTCGATAAGCGAAGGAGGGAACTTGAGTTTGATGTTGGAGACTTAGTATTGGAAAAAGTATCCCCTCTTAAGAAGACTGTTCAATTCGGGAAGATTGCGAAGTTGGGTCCCAGATTTGTTGGCCCTTTTCGTGTCATCAAAAAGATAGGATCTTTAGCTTATCGAGTGGATCTCCCAGAGCATCTATCGAGAATCCATAATGTTTTTCATGTTTCTCATCTAAGGAAATGTCTTCATGATTTTGCTATCAGACTCGAGCTTGACGAAATTAGGGATATAGAAAAACTCGATTTGGAGTCCAGGGTGCCCCGTGCCACTGCAAGGATTGTAGAGCACGCAATCAAGGGACTCCATAACAAAATTGTTTCCCTTGTCCGAGTACAATGGGGAAATGATCCTACGGAAAGAACATGGGAGACCGAGGATAAGATGAGACAGACTCACCCAGAGCTTTTCTCGGGTAATGTTTCCTCAAAATAATGTTTATAGATGCAATGTGATTGATAGATTGGATGTTAGAAGATGGATGCAACACCACTGCACCAAGCACTAATTTAGAAATATAAGCATATTTTGGTTATTTCATACATGTTACGTCACTTATTACACTTACATGCTAGGGTAGAGCTCACCTTAGTGGGTCGGTAGTTCATAATCACTGTGAGTCATGGATGTTTATGGATGAATTAAAAATAACATGGATGTGCAACATGGATGTGTTCGAGCGAGTAGTGTTTTTTGCCCTTTAAACAGATTTCGGGACGAAAAATATTTTAAGGGGGGAGAATGTAACACCCTGTAAAATACATAAGTATTAATAATGAATAATTAATTAAAAATAAGTAATTAAATAGTAAAACTGGAAAATGAGTTTTTTCAGCTTTAGGAATTTGATTACTAAATTCTTTTATTTGAATTTGTGGTGAAATTGTGAATCGTTTTCATGCAAAATGTGCTGAAAATAGGCAATGTATGGAGAAGTTATGAACAAATGAATTTGGACATAAGTGCAGAAAATATATGCCTATATATATACATATAGTTAAATGGATAATATATATATGTGTCCAAAATATATTCAAAATAAAGAGGAAGAATTTGCATTTTGAAATACGGATAAGATCTCGGGGACAAAAGATATTGTATATAAGGAATAAAATTAAGAGATTAAGGAACATACTAATTAAAATAAACACCTCAACACCACATTGTTATTGGGTGTTCCAGCCCCTAGGGGATCGACTGCCCCCTCATGAGGGTGTCGACCGTCGGTCGACTGCTCAAGTCAACCGCCTGGCAGTTGGACAACCCAATAAATCTACATGGTTAGGTTTTTTAGTGAGGATATATATAAATAAAAGGCCTGGATTAAATTAACTAATCCAACGATCTACGCTCACACGGGAAACTATATATAGCCCCTCATATCACACATTAGAACCCTAACCATTCTCTATCCCTGCCTTCATGCCGACTCTCTGCCAATAATAAATTCCAGAGAAAAATAAAAGAAAAAGTTTAAGGATTTCTTTTCTTCCTCTTACACTATTTTTAACTTCTCTCTATTCTAATTCATATAGGTTTAGTGTTTTGGAATTTGGTATAAATATGTGTATATAAGATTCTAGTACATGTTTCTTATATATATATATATATATATATATATATATATATATATATATTAGGAGGGTTATTGGAGCACATTGTCGCAAAGAATTACTATAGATTTCTCTTTGTTCTTCTCTAGATCTGTGAGTGGAATATCATTTACCTAGGCATATTCACTTTTTATTAGATTATCATGTTGATAGATATGACTAAGAGGATTTAGAAACTGATAACTAAAATACCAAAACCTCCAAATCCTCTATTTTATACTTGCGTATAAATTATCATGATTATTTGGGTTTTGTGGATTGTTGATTTTAATATTGGGTTAAAGATGGAAAAAGGGGTGTTGCTACTATTGTTTCTATTTTATATAATTCACCTTTATCAAACATTTGACTGTGACCTAAAAAGGCTTAGATTTGGGTATTTCATGATTTGATTAGGTTTGGATTCTATTTTGAACCCAAACGTATTCATACTTGAAATATATCAAATGAAATTTTTTTTATGTGCATAATACCAAAAAGTGGTGAATTCGATAAAGTGGAAATTATAAACAAACGTATAAATGTCTGTAATACTCTTATTTTAATCCAGTATTGAAATCATTCCAACAAGCCCGGATGTAAGTTGCAATTTGTATGTATGCATATTTTCCATTCACTGTTATTTGTTGTGAAGTTATTGCAGTAAAAGTATGGAAAAACTACTTGCATACCTTGACTTAAACAAATTTTACAATTACCATCTAGTTAGAACGTTTCCTCGTTTATACAGATATTTATGTTATTTAGGCATTATAAATATTTTACTTATATAAATGTAATCAATGTAATTAATGTTTTATTAACTATTAGGATAGAATTCTAATTTGAATTGTCCCCATATATTAAATAAAACATTGATTTCTTGTGTGTGCGTATGAAAAACACGTAATTTTATAACACATTCGAATAATAAACTAAGGAATACTTAGTTAAATATTGGGAATTAAGTGAAACGGAGTTTGCCAATCCGTTCATCTTGGAATTTTGCTTAAGATAGACACCAAGTTTGCATAAAACAGACACCATATGAAGAAGATATTAAGGTTTGAAGTTTATAAATATATAAGCCACTTATATATGAATAAAATAAATCCAAAATTCAAATAAATTCAAAATAGAACAGCAGAAAGGGGAGTGGGAAAATTCTCACCCATGCGTGTCGACATAGGTCGACCCCATCAATAGGGTGTCGACCCCTGGGTCGACACAATAAGGGGGGTCGACCCCCATATGGATCTGGGCAGATACTTCCTTCCAAATGTGGACTAATTTCTGTTCAAGATTCATCTAAATCAATGGCAATGGTGAGATGCTGCTCCAACTCAGATTAAATTAGCCTTTTCTTCAGCAATGGCGATTCATATGTATTCAAAGATCGTTGATCCAACATCAACATGCATTTCTCATTTTTCTTAGATCCATTCTCTTTGAATCTATGTTATTTTTAGATAAAAATAATTAAAATGAATTATGACATGCCTATAAGTTTGGATCTAAGCCTATGACTATCTATCATATCGGATCTGCCATTATTTGTATATCTAATTCAATGATTAGATCTCATTATGCATGTTTATGATCATGTCACTATGCCTAATCAGTTCTATTATCACTTGTTCACCAGATCTGATCTTATATGCCCAATTCTGTTTCTATATGCTTATTCAGTTTCTATGCATATTTTTGCCATCATATGTCTATCTTGTTATTATGCTTATTTTTGTTCTCTTCCCTTCTTCTTTTCCCTTTTTATTTTATAGCCAGGCTACCTTTAAGCCTAGGCATACCGCTGAAATATGTGAACGCGTGAAATTAGGGATGCGGGGAAAACGTTAAAATTGGGGCACAACTTGTATTGGGAAATTTGGGCATAACTTGAATTAAAAAAAACATGAATATGGATTTGGGGCATAAATCAAATTGCGATTAAAGATCCTAAATTAGGGCACATGGTACATGATGAATATGACTTGGGAAAGGGGCATGGAAACCAATAATGAAATAGGAATAATTGTTAAATAATGAAAGTGCCTAGAATTACAGTAATTAGAAACTGTAACCGCGCTTAGAAACGAGGTTAGATTACACTTGTGGTAGAAGTCTTCCCAGACCCGCCCGGCATATCCAGCAACCACAAGTGATGAATCTAATGTGAGGGGTCTAAGTGCATAAACATGTAACGTGCTAAGACATAAGGTTAAGCCTGACTAATGGAAGAAGTCTGCCTGGACCCGCCCGACATATCCAACATCCACAAGTTGTAGGCTTAATGTGTAAGGTCTAGCGCACTATAACCATAAATGAATATATGGTAATGAACTTGTAATACTTAACCTGGTTGAATCCATAGGGATTAAATGAACATGTTGATTTGAGTAGGGGTCAAGTAAACTTGCTTGAAAGAGTGGTTGGGTTAAGTATATCTTGGGGTGGTGGGCAATATTTATATATAAGCCCACAAACTTAACCTGTGGGGTTATGCAATCTTTTTACAGTGGTATGGCATAACCATGGAAATCCTAGTAGTGGGGATGCAAGCCTAGAGGGAAGCTTGTATCATCTTGCTTGTAGGACCCGTTTCAGTCAGTAACCCATATATAGGTATCAAACGAGTACTCCGAACTAGGTCGGAGACGGGGCACGCTTACTAGGCTGATTGTAAGAGATCCAGAAGAGGGGACAGTTTAGGGGGCGCATTCCGACGGGGTCATGTGCGTGCATGGGTCCGGACAAGAGGAGGCTAAGACGCCGTGACATCGGTAGATATGGTTGTGCACATTTTAAAAACGAAGGGTTGCCACTTTAGGAAGTGATACATCCTACTGTGGGGCCAGCACAGACTATCTACGTAGTAGGGAGTTGATCAATTGGGGTAGTAATTAGGGTGCATCTAGTACCGTTTGTTTAGGAACCCATTATTATCCTTAGGGGTAACACTTGTATGTTCAGTTGGGCCACCTGTTATTTTATGGGGTAAAACCTCTCACTAGAAGCACACCTAAGTCTACCATCTTATACTTGTTGGGGATCATCTGGTTCATATGATACCAGTATTGGTGCAAAGAAATAAAAGTATTAGGAAGAGCTATACATATTGATTCTATACTGTTCATCCTGTTCACCCTGTCCTACCTGCCTTATATGTTGTTATCCCTCTTATTTAGTTTATGTGCATGTCATGATGCTTTTACTCATTTATATGCTAAAAGTAACTGGACTCGCCTGACTTATGTATGATCTGTTTTGTTTCCTCTTCTTTCTCTTCCATTCCCCCTCAGGTTCTCAGGGTGGGAATACTCAAGCATGATCAGGATTCTTCTTTCCTTCTGCTTGGAGCTGCTTAGATGTACTACTTGATTTCATATCTTCCTACTATGGCTATGTTTTGGGGATTATACTCATTTCAAGTATATTGTACTTTGCTGATTTTAGTACAAGACAGAAGTTTTGTAATACCCCACGTCCGTTAATGTCACTCACTAAGGGAATGCATTAACTTTCATGGAGCAATATAAGTAAACAGAACATAATATTACAAGACAGATACTTAAAGTAGTACTTGAAAATTTTTATAATTTTGTTGCAGCAGAAACAGAAATAAGTTTGGTTACATCTTTCAAAACCACAATACCAAAACTCAAGTACATAAATATCAGTCTTATACAAAAGCCTTCAGAGTACATAATTTTAAAGCCATAATCCCCAACAGAAAATGCCATAAATAAGAAGAATCAAAGCCGAGCAATACATCTTTCAACTTCAAGCTGGAAGAAAGAGATATCTGAACTAAGCTTGAGTATTTCCTCCCTGAGAACCTACGGGGGAACGAAAGAAAAGAGGCGAAACAAACCAGGTCAGACGTAAGTCTAGTGAGTCCAGTGACTTTCAGCATATAAACAGATAACAGTATCATGACATGTAAATAAAACTGGATGAGAGATAACCGTAATAGGAGTAGCAGGTTAACAGAAGAAACAGAATGATATAGGCTAAGCTAAGCTTCTTACTTGGTTTTCACTTCTCTGCACTAATACTAGTATAACAGGATTAGGTGTTACCCTAATGTCTAAACTGAAATAGAAACGAAAACAGAATGATCTCTACAAAAACAGAATGCTAGTAATGGCCTTTACCACCCCAACAGAGACAGACGGTACAGAAACAGAAGCAAGAACGGAATCAGAGATGAAATGGAATAATCCTATGGAGACAGAATGTTAGAATTAGGTGTACACTAGTGATGGGCCTTTACCATCCCAACAGACGGTACCACGTAGAAACAGATAGGTGTTACCACTCCAATAGAAATAGATGGTACCCCAACAGAAATAGACAGAACTAGGTGTACTCTAAATTATACCCTAAGCGATCGACTCCCTAATACATAAATACCCTGTGTCGGCCCCACAGAAGGTTGTATCATTCCCTAAAGTGGCAACCTATAGAAAGACACAGACCTATTTGCAGATGTCTCGGCGTCTTACATCCTCAGAGCAGAGCGGATCCATGCACGCACATGACCCGGTTGGAATGCACCGTCAACACCCCTCGCCATTATCAGAATGTACCTCTTATAATTAGTACAGTAAGAACCCATACCTAGTGTTGGGTCATAGTTTTGATACCAGAAAGGGTTATTGACTAATATGGGTCCCACACAACAGATGACACAAGTAATTTCCCCTCCTAACCTTGTGTCCCCAGGCTAATAGATTTCAGATTTCAGATTAACAAGTTTTCAGATCATACATACAAATTAATATGTTTCACTTAACCTTGCGTTAAGCCTATAGATTTACGAAACGGGTTTATCAGATTCATTTGCCCAGTTGACTTAACGTTATCTACTTATCAAGTATTATTGGTTAAGCTTGCCTTAACCCTATCCACTTGTTCATGTAATATTGGTTAAGTTGTCATCTTACTCAGGTTAACTTAACCCCACCTACCTAACACGTTTTAGGTATCATATTCATCTTTGATCAGCATTAATTAGTTATTAATGCACAGACCTCTCACATTAAGTCGATAGCTTGTGGCCGCTGGATGTGTCGGGCGGTTCCGGGCAGACTTCTGCCACAAGCCAAACTTAACCTCGTGTCTAAGCATCTTTTAGTTATGCCTACGACCTCCCACATTAGACTGACAGTTTGCGGTTACTAGTTAAGCCGGTTGGTTCCGGGCAGGTTTTTACCACAAACGGAGTCTAACCTCGTGTCTCGGCATGCTTACTTTAGCCAATTTATTCATTTACAGATTATGCAAATTTCAGGCCAATTATATCAATTTAACAGATTAAACTTCTTTACAAGTTATAGCAGATTACTCAAAGTTCCATTATCATGTTCTGCTCAATCTTAGATTTAGCCTACGGATTTACATACCCAATTTGCAATATTCAGTTTCAACAGATTTAGCAGATTAGGCAATCTAACAGATTAAACATCTCTTAAGGTTCCATTAAATATCTCGCTTAATCATACATTAAGCCTACAAATTTACATGCCCAAATCATTGTCATAATTCACAATATAACATATGCCCCAAGTTTTAGCTAAATTGCACAGTACAGAAAATTCTCCAAAAACCCAATCGTTATTCATAATATAAACTATGCCAAATTATAGCCTTTGATTACAGTGTATGCTAATTACCCAAAACCCCAATTTAGGCGTGTTCACATTTAACAGTTATCCCTATCACAATATAGGTTTTAATACCTAAGTCATAAATCATTATACACAATAATCCTCTTCTTCCAAGTCATAAACCATCATATATAATATGCTTCAAATTTATGTTTTAATTACAACATGTGTTGTGTCTTCAAATCAGTTACAAATCAGTTATGCCTGATTATACATCAGTCAATATTTCACCAAATTTAGCGTTCGTACGTTCATCTCTTATGAGATTTGGCTCAGGCTCGTGGTAGCCTGGCAATAACAACAGAAAGGGGAGAAGGAAGGAAGAAACAGAGAGCAGGCAAAATAAAATAGATCTAATAGATCTAATAAGCATAAAAGGACAGATCTTGATAAACAGAAATAGGCATAATCTCAAATTCAGATTTATTATCATGTCAGGATCACAATTAAATTTCATTTCTGAAAATAACATGAACTCACCTTGGTCAGATCTAAAAGAAATAGGTTTTGCAGTTGTAGATCTATTCTCTTTTAATCCTATTCTAACTTGAAGAAGAAGAAGCACTAGTTCTATTTTAGGTTTCAGCAACATATGGATCCTATTGATTTGTGTGTAGAAAATAATAGGCTTAGGGGTGTTTATATAGGAGTACAGGGAGAATTTAAGCCTTTAGATTAACCTAGAAACCATCAGAACCATACAGCAAAAAGACAAGTCACATAGCATATCAGAGAAGGACACGTCGTCAGAACTCTCCAGAATCCTGTGCAGGTTTCTGGCTCGGCATGGGGGCACTTCCCAAGTGCGCCAGTACATCTTTGCATGGGTGCACTTCCCAAGTGCGCCAGTGCAATTTTGTTCTGGCGCACTTCCCAAGTGCGCCAGTGCATTCTGGCCCATTTTCTGATCATTCTGCCAATTTCTATCGTCTGTCACTTCTTCATACGGTATCCGTTTTACGCAAACTCGGACTCTATGTCAAGCAGAATTATGAGAGGAACACAATGGCATAACCCATTACAGCCAATTTTTCTTTTACAAATTAATTACTCTTTAATTTCTATTTTAATATTCTCAGAAAATACGGGGTGTTATATTCTCCCCTCCTTAAAGGATTTCGTCCCCAAAATCTCTAAGTTAAGAATAATGTATCCTTCCATCCATCATCCATCTACTCATCCATCATCCACAAGCATTCATTTTCCTTAAAAGTTTTCTAATGCCATATGAACGTATGCAAAAGTGTGTGTACATGTCCCCTATCGAATGCAAAAGATCTGGCGGTCTACTGATTCAGATGGCTGCCTTAATGCGAATTATGTAAGTGCCATGAGTCCAATCATGTATGCAAACAATCCTATTTGATACATATCATTTCTATATGAGTGCACAACCATTCATCCAAATGCAACATCCATGTGATGAGTCAACCATTTTGCATCCATAAAAATTGAAAATGCACATACATCCATATGCAGTATGAGAGTGTTTTTTTTTTTGAGCTGATCTAGTGCCTAGTGCCTAGTGTGTGTATATGCATCCACGGGCAACCACTAGCAGCCACTTGCAACCATCAAACATAACATGCCTCAAACACATGTTTACACCCATTAGTTTCTACCTAAAGGTCGAAGACTCGATCGGTAGGATACAGTCGAGTGATAGAAGCAAGTACAAATAAAAGAATAACTTTTTTCCCACGAGGCATTGTCAAAACTTGAAATCTATCTCATGCCTCAAGGTAAGCCCCTAACCTTTTCAAGAACATCCGAACACGTACAGACTACGGATACTAATCGCAAATTATCAAATGATTTTAGGAAACTAAGCATGATAGTCCCTTTTGGGTTATAAGAAATCCCTTCCTAAAACACTACCATATCCCACGAAACTCGGAACGTAAGCATCACGGTCAACTCGACGCTTAACACAGACACCCTCAAACCCCAACCTATCACAAACAGATGAGCCGTAACCCTTATGGGGTTTGAGACTATAACGGGATCAGAAACAAGACTAGTATTATGGTGTAGAGACTCGACTACAGAATCAAAATGCCATAATCAAATAGAGCTCTAACTCAATAATCAGATAAGGAAATTAAACCTTCTACAGAAATTTTTCCTACTTCTATCCTGTCAACCAGCCATGAGAGCATTCACCTTCCCTCCAGAAAATCCTGCCCTTTTCCCTTGTCCTCGTTTCTTCGGGCAGTCCCTAGTGAAGTGTCCCATTTTACCATAGTTGAAGCAAGCGCCCTTCCTCTTTCTGCAATCCATGTTCAAATGACTATAGCTTCCACAAGTAAAGCACTTTTTCTCCTTCTTATTCTCAGGCTTTTCATCCTTCTTTTGTGTTTCCTCCCTGGGCCACACTTTCTTGTTCTGTGGTTCTTCGAGCTTCTCCTCTTTCTTCTCACCTTTGGCTTCCTCTTGACACGGGGTTTATTATTCTTTCCACCCTTCTTAGGTTCTACTTTCTTATTTTGTGATTTTTCCACTTTCACCTCTTTCTCTTCACCTTTACCTTCTTCATGGATTAATGCCATATCAACAAGTTTCTCATCCTTGGGTTGTGCTCGTTAGCCTAAACTCCCTCATTCTCATTTTTTTCCCATCATGTTAACAAGTCTCTCGAAAGCGGCCTCCATCGCATAGAAAGCCCCACGAAGCTTGAAAGAAGATTAGCCGCAAATGAAACTACCACGGCTACATATGGAGGTTGGGCACTTCTTTGCCCTCCGACATGTGTCTAGTTTTAACATGCCTACGGAACTATGGCGAAAAGAAAGGAAAAAGAGATTCAAGTAGAGAATCGAAAGAAAGATATATGGCTTTTGGGGATTATGCTTTTCAAAATATACTTTCCTTTTGAAAATGCTTCCTTTTTAAAACCCCTTTTTTTTAAATACTTTCCGAAAACTTCTATCTAATCTGGCAACCTTCAGCTCTGATACCAAGTGTAACACCCCACGTCCATTAATGTCACTCACTAAGGGAATGCGTTAACTTTCGTGGAGAGATATAATTAAACAGAACAGAATATTACAAGATAGATACTTAAAGTAGTACTTGAAAAATTTTATAACTTTATTGCAGTGGAAATAGAAATAAGTTTGGTTACATCTTTCAAAACCACAATACAAAAACCCAAGTACATAAATATCAGTCTTGTACAAAAACCTTCAGAGTACATAATTTAAAATCCATAATCCCCAACAGAAAATGCCAATCAAAGCCAAGCAATACATCTTTCAACTTCAAGCTGGAAGAAAGAGATATCTGAACTAAGCTTGAGTATTTCCTCCCTGAGAACCTGGGGGAAACGGAAGAAAAGAGGCGAAACAAACTAGGTCAGACAAAAGTATGGTGAGTCCAGTGACTTTCAGCATATAAACAAATAACAGTATCATGACATGTAAATAAAACTGGATGAGAGATAACCGTAACGGGAGTAGCAGATTAACAGAAGAAACAGAATGATATAGGCTAAGCTAAGCTTCATACTTAGTTTTTACTTCTCTGCACTAATACTATTATAACAGGATTAGGTGTTACCCTAATGTCTAAACTGAAACAGAAACAGAAACATAATGATCTCTACAGAAACAAAATGCTAGTAATGGGCCGTTACCACCCCAACAGAGACAGACGGTACAGAAACAAAAGAAGGAACGGAATCAAAGACGGAAACAGAATAATCCCTACGGAGACAGAATGTTAGAATTAGGTGTACACTAGTGAAGGGCCTTTACCACCCCAACAGATGGTACCATACAGAAACAGACAGGTGTTACCACTCCAACAGAAATAGACAGTACCCCAATAGAAACAGACAGAACTAGGTGTACCCTAAATTCTACCCCAAGCAATCGGCTCCCTAATACATAAAGACCCTGTACTGGCTCTACAGAAGAGTGTATCATTCCCTAAAGTGGCAACCTATAGGAAGACACAGACCTATTTACAGATGTCACGGCGTCTTACATCCTCAGAGCAGACCGGATCCATGCACGCACATGACCCGATTGGAATGCACCATCAACACCCCTCGCCGTTATCAGAATGAACCTCTTATATTTAGTTCAGTAAGCGTGCCCTGGACCACTACCTAGTGTTGGGTCATAGTTTTGATACTAGAAAGTTTTATTGACTAATATGGGTCCCACACAACAGATGACACAAGTAATTTCCCCTCCTAACCTTGTGCCCTCAGGCTAACAGATTTCAGATTTCAGATTTCAGATTAACAAGTTTTTAGATAAAACATACAGATTAATATGTTTCACTCACTACAACAAAAACACCATATTACAACTTTAATTTTACAACTGTGCGAAAATCACAGTTGTAATAAATGGTTTTTTACAACTATGCAAAAAGCACAGTAGTAATAAATGTTTTTTACAACTGTCGGTTGTCTAAAGTTGTAATAAACATATATATAACAACTTTTCATTTTATTAGTTGTAATAGATGCCTATTACAAACTTCATGTTTATAATATCTATATTTAATAATTAATTATATTAATATATAATAATAATAATTAATAATAAACTCGGGAATCAATAATATCTATCAATTATTATTGAATAATTAACAGTTAACAAATAGTAATTTATTTTTAATAGTTAATGTATGTTAACTACTTATTAATAGTAACATAAGCTTTTAATAAGTATTATTCTCGATTATAATTAACTAAGAAAAAATAAGTAAAAGTTAATTAATAACTATTATTAATAAGTAATATTTGATTTGGTATTAACTATTTCAGCAGTTTTAATAAATATACCGGAATTACTGTATTTAATGACACTGATTTTTATGACGGAATTTTGCATCATTGAATTACAACGAATTTTCCATCATTGAATTGCAACGATTTAGCACATGTAAAGGTGTATCTTATTTGTTTTTTATTTTAAAATAAACAAATATTTAATAGTTAGTAATATTAACATTTAAGAATAATAAACAATTAATACTCAGTAATAGTTTTATAAATTAATACTAATTATTATTAATAGCTATTAGATAATTAATAAATGGTAGTTATTTTTTAATATTTACTGTTAAATATTTAATAGTAAATATTCAGTAACATGTAAAATATTTAATAGTAAATAATCAGTAACATGTACTAGTAATTAACTTTTAATATTTAGTAATATTCTTATATTTTTTTTGGTAGAAAAGAGAAAACATTTTTATGCAAAATGGTGGAAAAATGGTTGTCTATATTAATGCAAAACGATGAAAGGCAGTAAAACTGAAATTTTGGATCCAAAATAATCGCGTCTTGTATTTCTACTTTACTATTGTATTCCGTAGGCCGACCGCTCCAGTTCTCTGTCGTATGTCAAAATCGGTCCCCAAATTCTCTTCCTCAAAAAAAACTTACGACTCAACAAACTACAATTGCTACTGCTGATCCACTGATTTGATGGCGATGGAGTGGATCCATGATTTGATTTGCTTTCGCTTACCTCCGGTCGCTTACCTTTTTCCTGGAATTGCCATCCGCCTCTACATTTGCTTTCACCTTCTTCCTTCATTTTATCCCAAAAGCATTCAAAAAAAGGTAATTTCAATGGTTTATCGATTGCTTCAAACATAGGTCACACGCGAATGATAATAATCAGGGTTTTTGTGAATATGATGATTAGGGTTCCAGCTTATTTTCTACTCCTCGCGTTGGTCGGAGACAGTCCTAGGTTCTCAGATGATGCCTTGTCGCCGCCCCTTATCCTCACCGCTCGATGCCTCTAGCTGTTTCCACTTGGCCTAAAGAGGTTTTGAAAGGTTAGTTTTGTTTTTGGTTAGAATTGTATACGAATACATTTCTACAGGGAAATATATGTTTAAGTGCCAAAATGCAAATGAACCAAGCAATCCCAATACTTGGTTGAAATAAGGAGATATTAAAGCCATGAATGTTGTTGAAATCACATGTAGAGTCCGATAGAACAATCTTACAAGGTTCAGTTCATAATCTGGTAAAAATGGAAGTATAATGGTGTAAAATTTGTTCACATATTTGTTGTCTGGGAATATCTTTGCGAACCATTTGTCTAAAAATTGGTGTAATGGTTGGGCCATTACTTGTAATATGACAACAAAATTGCTTAAGAATGTCAATATTGTTAAAATGTTAATAATGCGTACATGCATCGTATGAATATGTTATATATTCACCTGATAACCTCCCAATAAGTGGATAAAAATGCAAATATAAGCGATATCGATGAGGCAATAAGGCTCGTAAAATCCAAAACCTGTAAGAAGATTTCCATGTGTATCATCTCCAAATGCAACATAGCCAAAACATCCACAGCCAAGGTAGAATATCGTTGTTATGGAAGTGGAAATCATTGATGCTTTCTTCATTGTTGCGCTCTCAGATGGCGTTGACTTCAGTGTATCCTACGTTAATTTGATTACATAATCATTTTACATGTATGGTTCTATAATAAAGTGATGTGCACAACCATACCTGTATTGGCAGTAGAATTATTGAGTATGAAAAGGAATATGCAGTGTCTCCAAGAGCTTAAGCAGTCCTTAACGTTTTACCATACATTGATGGCATAGAAACTCCCCCTATGTTTCCTTTAATTGTTCCATTAGCAGTTTTTGGAATTTTCATCGATAATTAACATAATTGGATAACCATTTAAAAGAAACAAACATTTACATACAACTTTGGCAAAAACAAGAGAAAATCTGATGAAGGAATAAAAGGACATGGCAGCAGAGAGAATTGAGAGCCATTCCAGGTCATGTATATCTAATATAAGCGACAAAACACAAAAATAATAGAGTAGGAAAACGCACATGCACTCGCACATGCAATGCACATGTGCGCATGCACACACACACATTCGGGCTTCAATTAAAATGCAGAAATGTCAGCTAGCAAATAAAAAATCAAGTGTATCTCTAAGACTCTAACTAATAATGCATTTGTTAAGATTTTAAATAATAATTCAAATGTTTGCTAGATTTTTAACTAATAATTCAAATATTTGCTGAAGTTTACCTATTATGGTCTTAAATCAGAGTAGGTGATCCTAGGATGAATATAATAGTACCTAAGTTGTACTTAACAGCATCGAGATAGGTTTGGTTTCGAATAGGTCCGTACTCAGGGTTGGGAGACCTGTAACAGTCGGAGAGTAAACGGTTCTGGATCATAGTGACTGCAGCAAAAAAAACAGTATGCTAGCAGGGCCCGCGATCTAGCCCAGTTGCGCTACACTCCATGCTAAGGATAAAACGCCTGATCCTATCACTGCTGTTATCATGTGTGTTACTGTCCATAAGCTGTACTTGACAACATCGAGATAGGTTTGGTTTTTTGCTGTTATTATGTGTTTTTGTTTAGACATAACAGTTCATGGATTACTCCCTCTCTGATACTGTTTTTTTCTACTGTTCAAAAGTTTTTTTTCTACTGTTCAAAATTTATTTTGTTTAAATGTTACTCAGAATAGCTTGGCAGTCAAGGTGCCAGAACAGCTTTAAGTGTTACTCAGATGCTCCTTTTGCTGCTGCTATTGTTGCCTGTGTGTTGACTTCTATAGTTTCCCCGAATAGATATGATACCGAAATTGATGATGAACACAATACCAATGGACCTATTGATTCTGATGATGCCAGGTTTGCTGTTATAGGAATCATTAGCCTCATTTCAAACTTTAATTGGATGGTGAGACCTTTTTTTATTTTTCCAATCATTTTTTTTTGGAATGAGAAAATTTGGTTTTGCCCATGTAGAGTTGGGTATTTTCTTCGCTTGACATTGGTAAGCAACGATATCTAATTTATGTTGTGTTGTATATTGCTCCATATTTGAGGTTTGTGGTTTTGTTTATGTGATGCGTGCATGTTATTATTCTTTTTACCTCAACAATGTGTAATGTTGTGGTGTTCTTTGTACTATTGTTATTATTATTATTCAAGTAGCATTCTCTCTTTGAGTTTTAAACATCCACGTTCTTAACCATTGTGAAGTCTCTCATCATTGTCATGTTATCTCTTTCCTATGTTGTCTGGAACTCCTGATAGCTTTGATGACTATGCTATTAAAAGTGGTTTAAGCGAAATTCGGTACTTTGGCATCTAACTTTGTTTTTCAGCTAAAAAAGAAAAATTAGTGCTTGATGGCACTAAGTGATGCTTAATGGCATTTAAGGCATCTAGTTTCACTTAGTGTTATGATTCCGTATGCTAAGTAGGGTATTCACTTTTTATTTGTTGTATGTTTGTCCCACGAGAAATGATACATCGTTCCACTTGTAACATGTGTCTTTACAAAGAAAGCTCCAACAAGTCAAAGCTTGAGAAATACAATTATAGAAGACAGTTTAGAGAGGAATTTGGATTTTGAACTAATGAATATATCAACACACATCTTATTGACTGAGTTGCTTGAATGTTTGGGTTGTATAATGGAAAAAAATGTATTGTGCACTCAGTAACTAAGCATTTTTTATTTTTTATTGAAGACAACTAATTAATTGAATCTTTTCTAATCTAATAATTAGACATATGCAGCTATTTGTGAGTATGGTTGTTTGGTTTTCTACTTTCTCCAGTTCATTTGATTGCTTGGCTTAGGTATCTCTTGGTAATAGCTGTGCTAGCGTGGTTGTACTGCATGGTTCAGGCGGGGTGCCAAGTGTATGCATTGTTTTGTGATAAGTTTCTTTTGCCTAAGATAATTATGGGTTTACTTAGCTTTGGTGACGATCAGGTGGGATTATTTATATACATTTCATAGCGTTTTCTTTCCATGCATGTATATACTATTTGAGTCATGCGTTTTCTTTCCATCCAGGTGATGATTTGATTCTTGAAAATGATAAGCATAGCTTGTTCCACCTGGAGTGTTTTCGGGATGCGATGGGTGCTTGGTGCTCGGCCAAAAGCACCAGTTGGTACACCGGTCAGTGTTCTGAATGGGGGGTGTTAATGTTATCAATGTTCCACATAGAACAACACGACGAGACAGAGGATCAAAGTGTTGTAACCGGAGACCGGATGATTTCCGCATATGCAGTAAAGATTCGAAGATAATGGATGTATCCGGATCACATTCAGAGTTCGATATCAAATAGGCACACTTTTCTTTGTAGCTATCAAGGGTGTCGATGTCGTTGCAGCCTTCGGTACGGCTGATAGATGATTTGACATTGAATGAAGGGGAAGAATTGAAATCTTATGTAACAGTAGAAGGAAAACAGGAAACAGAATGAAATAACGAGAAATGTATGGAAGATTTAGTTGGTGATGTACAATCTGTATGTTGATCGAATATAATGTTAATTAATAAATATGAATGATCCATATAGTTATATTTGTTGCATTAAAATATGAATCATATTATTATTAATATATATGAATTCTTTATATTAGTAAGGTGTATATAAGTTACAACAAAAAAAAAGTTGTAATAAAACATTTTACAACAGTGAGAAAGAGTTGTAATATTCTAAAAGTCACAACGGTGATCACCAGTTGTCATACATATGCTTTGACGTTACAACATAATATACATCAACGGGGAAAAAGTTGTAATAAAAATTATTACAACGGTGAGTAACAGTTGTAAAATATCCTAATTCACAACTGTGTTGCAACGGTGCAGAAATGTTGTAAAAGATATAAGCATATTACAACTTCTTAATACACGACGGTGGCTCCACCGTTGCAAAAACTTTTTACAACGTTTTTGCACCGTTGTAATATGGTATATTTGTTGTAGCGACTTAACCTTGCGTTAAGCCTACAGATTTACGAAACGGGTTTATCAGATTCATCCGCCCAGTTGACTTAACCCTATCTACTTATCAAGTATTATTGGTTAAGCTTGCCTTAACCCTATCCACTTGTTCACGTAATATTGGTTAAGTTTTCATCTTACTCAGGTTAACTTAACCCCACCCACCTAACATGTTTTAGGTATCATATTCATGTTTGATCAGCATTAATTAGTTATTAATGCACAGACCTCTCACATTAAGTCGATAGCTTGTGGCCGCTGGATGTGCTGAGCGGTTCCGGGCAGACTTCTGCCACAAGCCAAACTTAACCTCGTGTTTAAGCATCTTTTAGTTATGCCTACGACGCCCCCACATTAGACTGACATTTTGCGGTTACTAGTTAAGCCGGTTGGTTCCGGGAAGGTTTCTACAGCAAACGGAGTCTAACCTCGTGTCTCAGCATGCTTACTTTAGCCAATTTATTCATTTACAGATTATGCCAATTTCAGGCAAACTATATCAATTTAACAGATTAAACTTCTTTACAAGTTATAGCAGATTACTCAAAGTTCCATTATCATGTTCTGCTCAATCTTAGATTTAGCCTACGGATTTACATACCCAATTTACATTATCCTGTTTCAACAGATTAGGCAATGTAACAGATTAAACATCTCTTAAGGTTCCATTAACATATCTCGCTTAATCATACATTAAGCCTATAAATTTACATGCCCAAATCATTGTCATAATTCACAATATAACATATGCCCCAAGTTTTAGCTAAATTGCACAGTATAGAATATTCTCCAAAAACTCCAATCATGATTCACAATATAAACTATGCCAAATTGTAGCCTTTGATTACAGTGTATGCTAATTACCTTAAACCCCAATTTTGGCATGTTCACATTTAACAGTTGTCCCTATCACAATATAGGTTTTCATACCTAAGTCATATACCATTATACACAATAATCCTCTTCTTCCAATCCATAAACCATCATGTAAAATATGCTTCAAATTTATGTTTTAAATTACAACATGTGTTGTGTGTTCTCAAATCAGTTACAAATCAGGTATGCCCAATTATACATCAATCAATATTTCCCCAAATTTAGCTTTCGTACGTTCATCTCTTATGAGATTTGGCTCAGGCTCGTGGTAGCCTGGCTATAACAACAGAAAGGGGAAAAGGAGGGAAGAAACAGAGAACAGGCAAGATAAAATAGATCTAATAGATCTAATAAGCATAAAAGGACAGATCTTGATAAACAGAAATAGGCATAATCTCAAATTCAGATTTATTACCATGTCAGGATCATAATTAAATTTCATTTATGAAAATAACATGAACTCACCATGGTTGGATCTAAAAGAAATAAGTGTTATAGTTGTAGATCTATTCTCTTTTAATCCTATTCTGACTTGAAGAACAAGAAGCACTAGTTCTATTTTATGTTTCAGCAGCATATGGACGACATTGATTTGCGTGTAGAAAACAATAGGCTCAGGGGTGTTTATATAGGAGTATAGAGAGAATTTAAGCCTTTATATTAACCTAGAAACTATCAAAACCATTTGGCTAAAAGACACGTCACCCAGCAAATCAGAGAAGGACATGTCATCAGAACTCTCCAGAATCCTGTGCAGGTTTCTGGCTCGGCACGGGCACACTTCCCAAGTGCGCCAGTGCATCTTTGCATGGGCGCACTTCCAAAGTGCGCCAGTGCAATTTTGTTCTAGCGCACTTCCCAAGTGCGCCAGTGCATTCTGGCCCATTTTCTGATTGTTTTGCCAACTTCTATCATCCGTAACTTCTTCATATGGTAAACATTTTACGCAAACTCAGACTCTATCTCAAGCAGAATTCTGAGAGGAATGCAATGGCGTAACCCGTTTCAGCTAATTTTTCTTTTACAAATTAATTATTCTTTAATTTGTTATTTTAATATTCTCAGAAAATACGAGGTGTTACAAGTTTTAAGATGATGTATTAGGTTTTATATATTTCAGACTCATGATGTAACCATGTTTTGAACCACGATGTTTTCTGCTTGAATAAAGTTTTAAATTCCGCTGTTATTTTATATCTGTCTTATAATATTTATGTTTATGTTTACCAATAATGCTTCACGAAACTTAATGCATTCTCTTAACGAGTGACATTAACGGATATGGGGTGCCACAACATATATAGAATGGTTTTATATATATTAATAGTGACACATAGACACGAGGTTAGTAGCCATTTGTGATAGAAGTCTGCCCGGAACCGACAGACAAATTCGGCAACCACAAGTAGGTCCAACTAATGTGATATGTCTAGGTGCCATGGACCATTCAAAAACGTACATTAGACACAAGGTTAAACCACCCTATAGTAGAAACCTCTCCGGAACCGACCGTAGCATCCACAGGTATACAGTTTAATATAAGAGGTCTAGTGTGTGTGTTTATACATATATATATATATATATATATATATGTATATGTATATATATAAGTCAATTGTGTGTGAAAATAGGTAGGTTTACTACACCTTAATAAGGTCTTAAGTAACTGACTCTCTTTTATCTAGTTTGGGTCTTAAGTGGTTAGGACTAGGATCCCCTCCGAAGGTTTACTCCTTAGAAAGGAGTTAAAGTCATAGGACATACCCTTATTAGATTTAAAGTAAGTCTTTGGGTCCTCCTTCTCTAAAAGTGGTTTGGTATAAACGGTAATGGAATAAGGTTTTTCACAGGGGATGTCCACTTCCTCGAGAAGCTTATAAGGGAAATATAAAAGATATGTGGTCATTGCATGATAACCAACTATATAAGGGAAGTCTTAAGTGACATAGGTATCCAATCGTAATATCAGTTAACTAGTAACGTTCGCAATACTATTTCTCATATTACAATATAGAGTATAGACTTTAAGAACGTTGGCATATTAGGACGGGGTCTTAAGGGGCTAGGGGTCTGCCTCAGGGTCATAAGAGATTATAAGAATCCACCTTTAATAGGGCTATAAGTGACCAAGGATGTCCAACTCGTTTTGTCTTTACCCTAAAACACTAATGAGCGATTGACTTGGATATCCATCTCACTGGTTATATATTTGGTGTTAGCATAAATCTTGTGTGCTGTGTACACATACCTTGACTTATGTAACCCGCTAAAAATATAGGGTATGGACATTAAGTAACACCATATTTCGGTCACATAGAACTTTAAGTTCTGACTCCTTTCCTTAACATATCCAATAGGTCAGTAGATAGGGTAAAAGCCGTAGACGAAGTCATGATTGGAGCCGGAGAAGAAGACAAAGTTATTTTGCTATTATTAGTGGTTATCGCTTTACTTCATTTGGAAACTTGGGAGAATGAACTACTTAATGTACCTATTGAACAGATGTAACTTTGATTGTTGTATTTCTATGGTTTTTTTGTAAGTGGTACATCTTATTTCAGTGTTATATTTTCTCTTTCCGCTGTGTGAGAATTCCATTCGAAATATATGTTATTATTATCTATGCAAATGTAATCCTTACAGAAACCAACGACCCATTTAGAATGGCTCTAAATTTCGATTGGCCTTTTCTAGGTCGAAGTTTAGGCCCATACCAGGAGGGTTGTTACATTCGATCTTAGTGGAAGAAGCAAATAAAAAATTGGAAATCCTATGTTTGGCTATGCAGATTGATATCACTAGAAGAATAATTGAAGCGTACTTAGCCCGAATGTCCACTAGGTTAAAACCCTATAAGGTAAAATCAAAGATAACGACATCTTGAGGGCTCAATGACTGAATTAGATCCCTATAAATCTTCATGACAGTATAGTTTTGCTACGAAATTATTAACCATTAAGAATTGTGGTTAATTCAGAAGAGAGTGAAAATTTAATGTCAGCAGAAGGTAGGAAATTACAGGGAATCTCCTTCTCTAAGATGATAATGATGATTAAAGTACCACATGGTATAGAAATGCCATAGTTCACATGTAACTGGATTACAAACCCTGAACATCACCTCACCATTTTTGAGAGCTATATGGATTTGTATAACGCTTCTGAATAACTTCGATGCAATGTATTCCTGACAACTCTACGTAAAGAAGCTATCAAATGGCAAAGACATTATCATGGCCCGGGCATCACAATTTGGAGACAATTATCCACTATATTCAACACATGATTTCATGAACCAAAAGACTCAGCAATCAGGATTTATGATTGAATCAATGGACCAAAAGAGTCACTTGATAGTAATCTAAAGAGATTTCGTACTAAGTCACTCAAAGTAAAAGGGGTGACGGATAGAGAGAAGCTAATAGCCATGCAATTAGGATTATCTATAACAACCTATTTTTGGAAAGAACATGCCCTCAGAGAATGTGAGAGCTTGGACTATTTTTATTCTAGAGCCAACATATTCATTAGTATGGAAGAAATACTTAACACGAAGAAAAGCTTGAAACAAGATCAGAAGGAAGAAAAGCTTAATACCAATTCCTTTGCGGAGGGGTTTTCGAAATCAAATAAAGGAAAAGGTTATTGTTCCTATCATAGGACGGAGGGGCAAAAAACCAGTCGATGTCGTGGTTTGATGAAAAAGAAACTAACCTAAGAACAAGGAAAGCTTATTTGGAAGGGTTGAAAGATGGCCAGTGGAAAACAATCAGAGACACTGCAACAGGGGATTATATTTAAAAGATAAGCTATCTGTCTCAAATAATCACTTTCATTAGTAATCTAACCTTGTCCTTTTACCTAAAATCGAACAAATATTAATATAAATACAAGTGTCATTACAAGTAAAAGGAAAACACGGTGAAAAGGTGAATCAAATAAAGCTCTCAAGAAGAGTGACTACATATTTTCATATCCCCTAAGTGGTGCTAGTACTTATGATAATATTTACACCTCTGATGAAGGGAGTACCCCCTAATAAATGCATTTTCCCATATAAAGGGATTAGTGTCACTCTTTAAGAGAGTAATCACTCATTTGCATATCGTCATTCGTTCGCGTATCATCATTTATTTGCATATCATGTTAGTTAGGTATGAAGCCAGACATTAGCAACCCGATAGACGAATAATTGAGCAAAATTATTTGGATGAATGAATGGACGGTTGAATGACCTATCAAACCACTTTGATGAATAATATGACAATTGAGTTGTTGGACAACTCTCATGGAAGATTACCATGTAAATGGAATATAACCTACCAATAAACAAGATGTTAGAATGATTAACCATTAAGCCCTTACCTTTTTTATTATAATCAAGGATACTTGATGAGGAAGGATATTCATTTTTCTACCTAGAAAGTATAAACCTAAAAGATGAGCCTGAATTCTGAAAAGGAAACACATGAAGGGTTCCATGGAAACCACTCTAGTGGAATTAAGTTAGCAAAAATGGGCCATGCGACAAAGTTTCTATTGGCTGCAAAGGGTTAATCAAGCAATAGAGTATGACAAGAAATATGGAAAATGCCATGGATACTCTAGGGTTCCTCGATTACCTCCAAGTGACTTAACCACCACCTCAAGGGCATAGCCTTTTTTAATGATTGGAGAACATATTTAATTGAACCCCTACATATATCTAAGAAGGAGCTAAGTATACAGTGAGAGAAGCTAATTACTTTACCAAATGGGTAAAGATGAAACCACTCTTATTCAACACATTTGAAAAGGTGCTCAGATTCGTGGTAAATAATATCAGCACTAAATTCGGAATATCCCATAAAATCATATTTGACAATGGAACACGGTTTGAAGGTGAAAATTTCATACGGTTTAGCAGCAAAAGTGGAATCATAAAGAGTTTTCCTTCTATAACACACCCAAGGGAAAACGATGCCATCGAGGTTGCAAACCAAACCATAAAGACAATTTTAAAGAAATGGTTAAGCTAAGCTAAAGGAAATTGGGAAGATGAGTTGCCATTAGTAATTTGGGCATATAGAACCTCCTCCAAGACTGCGACAAGGCACACTCCATATTCACTAACATACAGATATGTGGCTATGCTTCCACTCGAAGATGAGATTCCCTTTACACAAAACAATAACTTATGCATTCGATCCAAGTCAAAAAATTGAAGAAAGAATTTTAGACCTATTCCAAGAGTTATGGAATAAAGCTACAATAAAAGCGGCCGAACATAAAAGGAGAATTGCTAAGTAGTACAATTTGAAAGTAAGAACAATAACATGACAAAAAGAAGACTCGGCCTTACGAGAAGGAATGGTAAATACTAAAGATTCAAACTGGGGAGAACCATCAATCATTCATCCAGGACTCATACCTGGTACATATCGACTCTACAAACTAAATAGTGATCTAGTACCAGAACATGGAATGAATAAAGTCTAAATCTTGCTTTTCAATGGTAAATGGATGAAAGGGGTATTCTTAAGAATGTCCACATGATTAGGAGAATGGAAACTCCTCAAAATCTAGAATGGGTGAAACAACCTACGATGGTAAAAAAACCTCTTGTCATCGGCAAGATGGCAAGGTTAAGGCACCTCTCGGGGGGAGTGATGTGTAAGCCTTTAGTCTCGTCCAAATCAGAAAAGGCAAGGTTAAAGCATCAAAAGCGTAATCCTCTGATCCATGCCAGAAATGGTCGGGACAGAGCATTTAAATAAGCAGCTCTGCCTTTGCTATGGACGATCATGCCTTGCCTCTGCTTCGACTAAGCACATCCTGCCTCTACTCTGTAGATTAGCGTGCCCTACCTATGCTTATGTCTTCGTCCTGTAGAAGGGAACAAATTTTCTATAGGAGCATAATAAGAACACCCTTCCTATGCTCATAAACGAGCACGCTCGGCCTCTGCTTTGACTAAGCATGTCTTGCCTCTGCTCTAAGAATGAGCAAACTCTAACTCTGCTTATGTCTCGTCCCGCGGAAGGGAAAGAAGGCTTAAAGGGGGCACTTTAAGCATGTAAAACCTCTGCTTAAAGAACAAGACAGAAACGACCTATCAAAACCTAAGGGAGTGGCTCATCAAATTTAATCAAAGCCCAAGGGAGTGGCTCATCAAATTCAATCAAAGCCTAAGGGAGTGGCTCATCAAATTCAATCAAAGCCCAAGGGAGTGGCACGAAGATCAAAACAAAGCTCAAAATAAATGACCCTCGAATTAATAACAGCCTAGGGTGTGGCTTGCAAGATTGAAAAAGGAAGCTCGAACAAACACCATTTAATTCTGGGTTATGATTCGGGACTTCCATTATTAACAGATATGGATTTCTGGTCTTCTATCAAATATCTGAATCTAGGTTACGATTCAGAACTTTTATTATTACAGATTTGGATTTTTGGTCTTTTGTCCAATACCCAAATCTGGGTTACGATTTGTGAGTTCTATTATTATAAAGTATGGATTACTAGACTTTTGTCAAATACCTGAGTCTAGGTTTCGGTTTAGGACTTTTGTTATCACCAGATATGGATTTCTAGTCTACTACTACAAATGCCAGAAAACGGGTCTCAAAGCTATGGCTTGTAGATTTCTAGGGGAGGATTTCTGGACTTCTTCTCTAATACCCTAATCCTGGTCTTGATATTGTAATACCCATTTCCTAAGGAATGAGTTACTAGATTTCTAGTGCACAAACTCAAATTAAAGTTTTGAACTATTTTCTCTTATTAGCAAATAGATATTTGGGGCTTATAATACTTTTAGAAATGAATTATTATATTTCCCTTATCATAATACCTAAATCAGTATTATGAATTTTCCATTCACCTTCCTAGAATGTGGTTTCTTGATTTCCATTTTCATGCCCAAGTACGAAATTTGGGCCTACAACCTAAATCCCGAAAAGGGGATTTTTAGATCAATATCAGGTCTCATATTCGAAAAGTTCTAATGAAAGTTGTGATTTCTTCAGTACCTCACATAGGTAGGTTTTCCAAACTTATATGCACATAGTTCTTATTCATTATTCTGACAAAGATATAAAATATGAATGATCATATTATTATATCGCAGGTGTTACCTATTGCCTGGTTATAATCCAGATGGAGACACACATAAGATAAGCAAATCATTGTATGGATCTTATCCTATGCAAAATACTAACACGAGGATATTATATGAGAATGTTATAAAAGAAAAATCCTAGATGCAGGCACTCAAAACATAAATAAGGACAATACATCAGGTGATACTTACAAAATTCACAGATTTATTCGCAAAATTATTCTATATATAGTTAAGCCTAAGAGTTAGATCTTAATACTACTCTTATTTCACTCACTATGCAAACTTGGCTAAAACAACACTTGACACAATGTGAGCAAAATATTAAATGCTCTGTAAGAGTATAATGTAGGAAATGTTAGTTGTTGTGATTTATGCTGAAAAGAACAAAGAAAATTAGCTTAAATATTGAAATAATTTTATCAGGATTTATATTATCTCTAGAAGCGGAATTCTTGTCTCCTATTATAAATGCCATGAATCTAGACTTCGGGAATTCTGCTATTCCAGAAATGGATCTATGGTCTTCTCTCTAAACTACTCAAATATAAGTTTCTGTCTCCCTATTTATATTACTAGAAGTGGATTTTTTTAACAATCATTACAATTGTCCAGGTCTGGATCTTAGATATACTATCCCATTATATCAAGAATGGGTCCTTGAGAATAAATACCTGAATTAGAATTTCAGATTTCCTATAATAATATAAGAAGGTCCTAACTTTGTGAAGTTTGATCACAAAAAATCTAAGTAGGTATGCTACTAGATTCGCATATTACATATTTGAGCTCATGAAAATTCCATAATTTAGGGTTTAAGCTCCAATACTTCCATCTGAGAAAGCTTAATGTTCTATCTTATATCATTATTTTGGGTTATATAAAAATGATAAAAAAAAAAATCTCTAATGCTTCTTTAGTTACAAAAAGGAAAAGGAGGAATCATTGGATTTTTGTCCTAAAGAACAGAAACCACTTATACTAGAGGGGGTAAATGTGAATACCAAATTTGCGTTGACTTAATGGAAAGGGTTGGAAGCTCCAAGACCATAAAACAACAATGAGAACAGGCAAGAAGAGGTGTATCGACACCAAAAGCAAAAGACGTAAGCTACGCAAGTGATATCGATGCCAAAAGATGTAAAGAAAAGGCCAGGAAGATCGACCCCAAAGTAAAAGCTAAGGAAGAGCCAAAGCCAGTACGATGGTAAATGATTCAAAAGGAAGCCAATGGAATCGGCGCCGACGACTAAGGGAATAACAACAACAATGCCGGAATAGCAACAAAAGAAGATGATGAAAGTAAAATGCAATAAGCAAATAGCTTGGAGCCAACACCAAAACAGGGAGGCGACACCAAAAGAGTAATGAGATTAAAGCATGAAACTGATACAGGAACGATGAAGGCGCTGGATATTCCTCCAAATTACCAAATGTAACAACCCGGAAAATCAGAACCAATTTAAATTTTTTATTTTAGCTATTTTAATGTATTTTGAACATTTAAAATGATTTATTTTAAATAATAATGACTTAAAATTTATTTAAATCAAAGTTAGAACGAATAAATTTATTTTAATTATATAACAAGCCTGAAATGGCGCGGTAGTTTGAAAATTCGATTTCAAATTTCAAATGAATGTGTAGGATTCAAAACAAATTGAATTTCGGTAAAACCAGAAATATTTGAATCTATTTGAAAATATTTTTCCAATGAATGTGAAAAATCCGGATTTCACAATGGGAATAAAAAGTTATATCCAGTAGAAAATTCAGTACAAAATATATCCCTGAAAATAGCCGTTTTGCAAACGACCTCCGTTTTCGACAAGACCACTTTTGCTGAATCCAGAATATCAAATTATTGCTAGATTCCAATTTTCAGAATTTTTGGAATCAATATGTGAGCGTGGTGAATTTAAAGGTGTTTGGTAATTTCAGTTTGAATTTTATCGACTGGAAAATGACCATTTTTCAAACGGCCTCCAAATTCGACGAAATTAGTTTTGTTAGGACCGTATCATTAAAACATTGCTAGATTTATTTTTTGGAATTTTTGAAGTCAGATGTGGCCGGGGATATTAAAATGTGCGTTCAAATTCAATATATATTGAATTATATTTTAAATTAAATGAAAACTGATCGTAACAGCCGAATTGGGTTACGAAACATATCCCATTATGTCCGAAATGGGGGTAATTAGCAAGGGGCAATAGTTGTTGGGCCTCGTTTGGAGTTTAAATAAAAAGTCACCTGTTTTTGGAAAATTAAAATAAAATAAATTAATTATATAATATCCTTCGCCCCTCCTCTCTCTCAGATAGAAATTAAAAAATGAAAAACTGAAAACCCCGCTCATCCCTTCTGCCCTAGCCCACGCCCACGTCGTCTCTTGCTCCACCGCCACCACCAGATCCGCCGCCACCCTCCTCCATAGCAGTCGCGGCCTCCTCCCCCTTCCCCATTGCTCCTTTCTCCGTTTCATCAACTCAACTCCCCCAAATCAAACGAAAAACCACCGCCTCCACCTCCTAAGGCCCACTGCCACCTCCCCGACGGCATGCGCCACCTCCTGCCACCACAACCAAGCCCCTCCGCCCCTAGCAACTCTCCTCCAACTGAAAACTGTGAGTTTTTATTAATGTTGATTTTAATTTTCCACCGCCTCCACCTCCTAAGGCCCACTGCCACCTCCCTGACGGCATGCACCACCTCCTGCCACCACAACCAAGCCCCTCCGCCCCTAGCAACTCTCCTCCAACTGAAAACTGTGAGTTTTTATTAATGTTGATTTTAATTTTCAGTTTTAACATACAATAGCATTTTAAAATCTGATTATTTATACAATAGCATTGTATTTAAAGATATGATTTTTATTTATTTAAAGGTATGATTTTTATTTATTTAAAGATATGATTTTTATTTATTTAAAGATATGATTTTTATTTATTTAAAGATATGATTTTTTTATTTAAATATGATTTTTATTTATTTAAAAGAAGTGATTTTTATATGGATGGTATGAATATCAAAATATGATTTTTATAAATGTAGCGATTTTTATATGAAATCTTTTCGTATAAAAACATGATTTTTATTATATGAATATCGAATAAAAATAGGATTTTTATTTATATAATAGCGTGATAAAAAATCGATTTTTATATATGTAATAACGAGATAAAAATATGATTTTCATCATATAAAAGGATATATTTTTAGTTAGATAAAAATTCAATTTTAGTTAGATAAAAATTTGATTTTTAGTTAGATAAAAATTCAATTTTTATTTATATAAAAATATGATTTTTATTATATATATACAGCGATATAAAGATGCGATTTTAAAATAATATAAACATCATATTAAAAATGTGATTTTTACTATGAACAGCGTGAAAAAGATTGCGTTGGAATTTCGGGCAAATCCAAATGGTTCAGAAATTCAGAAATAAAATTGGAGGAGTGGATCCTAAAGATGGGAAATACTCACTCTAATTTTATTTTCTAGCTAAAAATATATACTAGGATGCAGGTGGTGCTTAGTAGCACCCGACATCTTTGTTTGGAACCATGATTATTTGGTTGTTTGCTTTGATTGTTTTGTTTGTTTGAATTTGGTTTGTGATGTGAATTAAGTTGATTAGAATTGGTATGTGTATGGCGCGAGCCAGTATTAGGCGAGGGATGAGGCTATACCTTATTCCAGTTCTAGTATCGCGCCGTTAAGCTACCGAAATTTTCAGAAAAATGTTAGAACAATAAAAATATCATTTTTATTGTGTAAGTGAACTGTATAAAATATTCATATGTTGAAATAAATATTTTATCGTTAAAAATATAATTTTTAACGAATATATAAATGAAAATAAATATTCATTTACAAATCGAAAGATTTGTTTATGTACACACATTTGACTGATATTGATTGGGACGACATATTTTACACATCGCCCAACTGCACAAATAAAATCGGTGTGTGTTAGTAGAAACCCCACACGGGTATTGGGATGATATTGGACATACACTAATCCCAATATTTAGTTGCATGTCAATCGATTGGTTGACAGGCTGTTGTAAGCATTAATTATTTATATTTTACGCTTATGCAGTTGAGTGATGCACTCTGGACGATGGTTGACTGTGTTTGATTATTGTTGTGTACATGTGTGTATGAAATCCATATAAATAAAATTATATAGTAATTGACTGTGTCTGACTCCAATTCGGAAATAATGAATATTTTAAAATAACTAATATTTTAAAATAATATTCAGTAATGGATCAAAATATGATTTTGATGTCCGATTTGGGACGGACACAAAAATATTGAAATATATATGAAGCCGTGTTGATTATATGTGCGCCATTTGGACGCTAACGATAATTATATCGATTTTATTCGTTCTTATAATGAATATCAAAATGGAAGTGATTTCAAAATCTGATATTTTGAAAATATTATCATTTATATATTAATGATATGGAATATTCAATTTTGATTTAAAATTAAATATGAAGTTGAAATCGTTTTTAAAACGAATTTAAAATGATTTATGAAATACGTTTCAAATGGAAATCGATGAAATATATATAATATATGTATTATATATATTAAATGGCCTAAATAGAACGCGTCGCGCCGTGGCAGTTCGCAAATTTCGACCATTGACTTCGAATTGACATTACGGGAAATACGACCGTCGGATTCTCATAAAACCGGAACCATTGGGTTCGTATCGAAAAGAGATTTCCAAAGAATATAAGAGATTTGAAATCTAATGGCTGTATTTGGAATTATGTCCAAATCAAATTAGGAAAAGGTTGTTGTAAGTGCAGTTCGATGACCTTTTGTGGAAATCGACTGAAAGGGCCTTAATAAAATTATTAAAAATATCGATAATTTGTGTAAAATCATAATAAATGATTAGGAAAGAATTAGGATGAAAAATTCCACGTTTGTAAAGATAAAAATATATTTTTATCAAAATGAACTGGTTATTAACTAGATTTGAAACCCAATAATTTCTAAATAAAATAAATTGGATATGTGAATGGTTTTAATATAACCAGAAATTTCCAACAAACAAATTGAAATGAAATTGGAATGGATTTGGAATGGAAATAATCTTCGAAATATTTCGATATTGGATTTCGTGAATATACGGATATTGTTATGAAAATTTGAAAGATATATTTTATATCGTTATTTCCAATATGATATTTGTTGATTTCAGAATTTGGTATTGAATATAAGCATATATAATTTCTATTTAGAGCCTTGTATTTAATATCAAATTGGATTTTGGGTTTGTTGTGAACGGTGTCTTCATTAACATTGTTCTTAAATCCTGTTGAGAAAAAGAATAAGTCTTTTAATTAAGATTTAATGAAGTTTTCCAATTAATTAATATTTAATTGGAATAGAATAAAATAATTGAATTTTGGGTTTGTCGTGAATGGTGTTTTCAATAACACTGTTCTTGAACCCCATGTGAAAAGAATAAATCTTTTAATTAAGATTATTAGAGTTTCCAATTATATTTAATAATTGAAATAAAATGGAATGTGAATTAGGTTTATTGTGATCTGTGTTTTTAACGACATTCATTCTTTAACCTGATTTACAATGGAATGTGATTTGGAATTTATAAATCTTTTTTATTAAGATTTAACGGGAATTTTCCAAAGTAAAGTTTTCCAATTTAATATATTAAATTTGAATTAAATGGAATTCGATTTGGTAATAATCGAAGTGAGCTTCTGTGGAGGAAGACTGTTAAGATATATGGAATTTAAAAGGCTTTATAATTATTCCATTTGTATTATTGGTCGGATATGGAAATTGATATCGATTATATATTGATCTGTTTTCCGTGAAGATTCCATAATTAATGGAATTTGATTTGGGTTTATCGTGAACTGTGTTTTCAATGACATTAGTTCTTTAACCCAGTTAAAGATATTACATTTCTAACATTGTATTTCGAACATTAGGGTTGATCTCTGCTAAATATATATCTGTTTGGTGGTGGAGAATTTATTCTCTTGCTTAACACCCTTCTCTAAGACGTACAAGCTTAGAGGTTAATATCGGCAGAAATCAATAGTAGGGTGTAAATTGTCGATGCGGCATGTTTGTGTTTCCAAAGTTAAATAATCATTAATATTGATTTTTAGGAAGATTAAAACTAAGTGGAGTTTTAATGAATCTTTAATTAGATTGAAATGCGAATGTGGTAATTTAAATTATCAAATTTGGGAAATGATCGAGAGTGGAGTATCACCAGTTTTGCTCCATACAATAGTTAAATCTTTAATTAGATTTGAATGAGAAATGGTAATTAAATTTTACCGATAACATCGTGGTGTTAGATATGTAGTATTACCAGTTTTTCTCCATGGGATGGATAGGTTGGGATTGGGAAGTTAAAAAAATGATTACATCGATATGGTTCGCTAACCCCGACTAGTTTGGATAAACCTTAATTTTATTTGAATTGATATCCAAAGGAAGATTAAAGAATAAATTTAAAAGAACTTATCTTTGATAAAATTAATGGGAACCTTTCCCTAATGATGTGAATATTTGAATAAAAGAATATTCTAAATTGGAATGAAGCGTACGTTGTGTTTGTGTAGCACTTGTTTATTATATACGCGAGTTATCCGAAAAGGACGGGTTAATACTCATTCTGAATAACTGATTCGACGATAAGTCGACGATGAAGATGGTGATTGAAGACCAGAGGTCTTCACGTCGTTTGGATGATTATTGATGTCTTGATTGGGTTGTGCACCCAAGACAAGGTAATAAGCGGTGATTGTCTAGACGTACTTGGAGATCGACCGGATATGCGAGGACCTCTCCTATATTGGACATATGGGACGAGGAATAAGGTGCCTCCGGTTTCATTCAGACCCAGAGCGAACTATTAAATGGATGTGTGTCTGACATTCGATTTTATTCTGTATTGATTGATCTTTATTAAATATATATCTGTTCGGTGGCGGAGAATTTATTCTCTTGCTTAACACCCTTCTCTGGGACGTACGAGCTCAGAGGTTATATATCAATAGACATCAGTTGCATGGCATGAATTGCCAATGTGGCATGTTGAGATGCAGATGATCAAGGCTTTTGTTGAAAAGCAGAGTCTTGTGGTTGATGATCAAAGCACGGCCTTGAAGTGCATAGCTTTGTGTATAGCGTTAATTCGCGATACCTCAGTGTGAGTAAAAAGGGGCCCAAGGAGGACATGGCGTTTCTTTCTAGCTATGGGTGGCGTCAAGGTACGGAGCCCAGACATTGATTATATTTTTACCTATGTGGATGATGGATTGCGAGGTGCCTCGGATATATCAGTTACTATGGAGCCGATGGATATAAGTCCTATAGGACCGGGAAACGTGTGTTCAGGAATAATTAATCCTCAAACGTAACGGAGGAGACCTTGGAGGATCCAGAGGTTGTCCAGAGTGTGTAGTCCCGAGGCATTTGCTAGTGTGTCTCAAAGCGGTTAGGAGTACATCCCTTGCCTCGACTCATGACGGAAATCCAATTTCTAATACGTGACGTTAGATTTTATTTGTAGAGCCTAGTATAGCGACATAGTAGCATGGGATACTATGCCGTCTATGATTGACACATTTATATTTGAAGTTGTTTTGACACTATACACCTATTATAGTATCAAATGATTTGTTTTAAACATGCCAAGAATGTTTGGCTATTATAAAGGAAAACTCTATCCTCCGGCTTGCGTTGCATTGTGTGATGGGACGAGTCTTATAATAGCTTCATTTTTCCAAAAAGCATTGCGTTGTTTGTTATATGCACTGGTATTCTTGGGAGGAAACCCGTAACGTGTTATACGGCGTGGTCCCTTGATTTACCTTATTTCTAAAGTAAAGTTTTAAATAACTGTTTTAGTTCTCACACCAGTCACATTACTAATCTGGAGTTTATTGTTTTAACCTAAACTCTGGGTGCCCCTATTTTCCACATGGGCAACTAGTAGTTTTGGTTTTGCAAATTATTTCATTTTCAGGATCCTAGATTTACAACTGAGCTATATTCGGAATGCTCTGTATCCGTGTATTTCTTTCAGTTGTTTTATGTATTATTTTTCCGCTGCATTGTAATTTGTAAATTTTTGATATTTATCAAATATATATTATTTTTTCATACTCTGTATATTCTTGTACTTTGATGTAAATTGTTGTAATAATAATGAAATGTTCTTCTGTTTGTGTTCTGATTTGTCGTGTTCTTAACTCAATCCGGGCTTTTCCTTAAGGGAAAGTTTGGGTCACTTCACCAAAGGAATAAAGAAATGGATACAAAGCCCAAGGCACAAAGGAGGAGAAAGCATGAGTTCGATATACCAAGAGAAAGCAAAATAACAAAGAAAAATAATGAAGAATCAATGTTGTGAGACTGATACCCAAATGCTTAAAAAGCAGGCACGATACCAAAGGCAAAATCATAAAGGGAAGTATAAAAGGGTGTCAGAGTCAAAAGCATAAAGCCTCAGAAAGGTGAAAGCCGATACTAAGATAAGTAATGCTATCAGCGCCAACATCCGGATCACATTGCTTGGTGCCAATACTAAGACAAGAAGGGAAGGAAGCATATAATCGACACCAGCATGTTGTGAACAGTTAGTTTGGTAATGATATTAAAGGATTGAAATGGTTGACCTGGTTTTGGTGCCAAAGGAAGGAAAGTAGAAGCCAAAGTTGATACCAAGGGAGCAGGGTTAAAGCATCGAGGCGATACTTAAACAAAATGCATCTAATAAATGAGCAGAAGCAAGTATCAACATCAGTAGAAGCAATTTCACACAGAAAGAATGAGAACACAATATCGATACCATAATAGATGTATGAAGGAAACAACAGGATAGGGGAGCAAGCAAGAGCACTATCGTTATCAACAGGCTTGGTATCGATACTATCGCTTAAGACGAGACAAAGTTATAAAGGAAGAAACATCAAAGAATTGGTACAGGAATCAAAGACCTTCGAAGCGGGGTCCACACCGAGAAAGCATTAAGCAAGCCAAAGTTACCACAGAAGCCAAGCAGGCCGACTCCTATAACGTCCCAGATTTTTTGACCATTTTAATTTGAGTATTTAAATCGGTTTAAGTATCGATTTGGTAATATTAATGAATTTTATCGATATATTATAGGCCTTAAAACTGTTTTATTTTCAAACGACCACTGTTTCTGATGAAACGAATTTATTGGAATGCGCACAATTAAATATGGCTATATTTCCATTTGGGGTCAATCGGAGTTGTTTTATCGGTGGGCGATATTTAAAGGCGAACCGATAAATAAAAATATCATCGTTGTGCAAACAAAGTCCTTTTTAGCGAAATTAATTTCATTGGGACCGAAATATCAAGACATAGCAGTATGACCATTGTTCGTAACAATTGGAGTTCGTATATATGGTCATAAATATAAAACGTCCAACGACCTATAATGGAAAAAAAGAAAGTAAGAAACTGTGTATAGGATGATCGCACCAAAACCATATAAAAAAATACAAACCGCACCCTATTTATGCTACCTTGTGTATTCTAATTCCCAACATGTCCTAACCATGCAAACTAAAAATCAAAATGGTGTCAAGTCTTTGTCAATTTAAAGTGGCACGTACCCTATAAGTCTATAACAATCACGCACCAGCCTATGAAAAAAATATATTCGTAATTATATATTAGTAAATTCAATTCCTTTCCTTCTAAGCTTCCCAGCTTTTCCGTGGTAGTCATGCTTCCCAATTCTTTTACTTGCACGCCACAGTAAAATTCCTTCCTCTCCACGCTTCCCATCCATATATGTATCTGCTTCCACTCTCTTCTTTTTCTTCAAACTGAAACCATTACATGAAGCCGAATTTCTTCATAATAAAAACTCATTTAAATTTTTCTAGTAGACTACTACTATCATTTTTACTTCTCTCCAACATGAAAATCCTATTTAAAAACAAGACTTCCCTTATATATATTGAATCGAGTACATCACTTCGCTTTGTATTTTCTCATACGCGATAAAAGGATGGGTTTTTGAAGCCGCTGATCATCCGTGAGGAAGAAAAAAATAATTATTAAAGTAGGCCTGGGGAAGTTTTGAAGACATCGAGCACATATTTGGATTTGGAGCTGTCGGTCGGAGTTGGAGTCTTGCTGTCAGGTTGGGTGGCAATGATTTGGTGACGATGAAGTCCTGCGCGTGAGAGAAAATGTTGGTGCATAGGAGTGTTTGGTGAGTGAAAGGGGAGATGTTGGGTAAACCAACGCAGTACAAAAATAAAAAGGAGGGTGACGTAAATTTTCGGGTTCAAAGCAGGAATGTTATAACGACCCGAACTCCCCCGTGAAGGAAAGCCCGGATTGAGATGAGAACAAAACACATCGGAACGCAGACAGAAGAACATTTCATTGTTATTACAACAATTCCATCAGATACAAGAATATACAGAGTATAAATGAATAAAACACATTCGATGAACATCAGAGATTACAATAAATTACATAGCAGTGGAAAAATATACAAAACACAACTGAAAGTGATACAGGGATACAGAGCTTTCCGAGCATCGTTCCAGCTGTAAACCAGGTTCCTGTGAATATAAATCTGCAAAACCAAAACTACTAGCTGCCCGTGTAGAAAATAGGGGCACCCAGAGTTTAGGTTAAAACAATAAACTCCAGGTCAGTCATGGGACTGGTGTGAGAACTAAAACAGTTATTAATCTTTATTTTAAAGTTTGGTAAATCAAGGGACCACGCCGTATAACACGGAACGGGTTTCCTCCCAAGAACACTAGTGCATATATCAAAACAACGCAATGCTCTTTGGAAAAATGAAGCTATTATAAGACCCTGGTCCTATCACACAATGCAACGCAAGCCGGAGGATAGGGTTTTCCCTTATAATAGCCAAACATGCTTGGTACGTTTAAAACAAATCACTTGATACTATAATAAGTGTATAGTGTCAAAACAATTCAATCATAAATATCAATCATAGGCGGCATGGGTACCATCTATCATGTCGCCATACTAGTTCTTTAATTAAAACCGCAATATCACGTATTGGAAATTGGATTTCCGTCATGAGTCGAGGCAAGGGGCAAGCTCCTCTCCGATTCGAGACACTCTAGCAAATGTCTCAGGACCCCACTCTGATCCTTGGATCTTCAGGGCCGGTCCTCACCTAACTTTGGAGGATTAGTTATTCCTGAGCACACGTTCCCCGGTCCTTACAGACCTATATCCGAGGCGCCTCGCATTCCAACAACCACACAAGTGAAAAGTATATAAATGTCAGGGCTGGTAGGTCACTGACACCACCCTAGCTAGAAAGAAACGTCGTGCTCTCCCTGCAGTCACTATCCCATTTTTGACTCATACCGATGTGTGAGGCTCGCGAATTCACGTTATACACAAAGCTACGTCACACAGACCATGCTTTGATCATCAACCACAAGACTTTGCTTTTCAATAGAAGCCTTGATCAATTGCCACTTACACGTGCCACACTGGCAATTCACTCCATGCGACTGATGTCTATCGATATACAACCTCTGAGCTCGTACATCTCAGAGAAGGGCGTTAAGCAAGAGAATAAATTCTCTGCCGCCAAACAGATGTATATTTAATAGAGATCAATCAACACGGAATAAAATCCAATGTCAGACACACAATCCATTTACAAGTTCGTTCTGGGTCTGAACGAAACCGGAGGCACTTTCCTCGCATATCCATCGATCTCCAAGTACGTCTGGACGATCACCAACTGTTTCCCTCATCTTGGGTGTACAGCCCAATCGAGATCATCAGTAATCACCCAAACGATGTGAAGACTTCCGGTCTTCAACCACCGTCTTCATCTTCGACATCTCGTCGAATCGGTTATTCAGAATGGGTATAAACCCGGCCTTTCTGAATAACCCGCTTATATAATAAACACGTGTTACACAAACACAACATACGCCTCATTCCAATTCAGAATATTCTTTTATTCACAAAATCACATTCTTAGGGAATAGGTTCCCTTAAATTTTATCAAAGATAAATTCTTCTAAATTTATTCTTTAATCTTCCTTTGGATATCATTTCAAACAAGTCGGGATTAGCGAACCATACCGAAGTAATTATTTATTTTATTTCCCAATCCCAATCTATTCATCCCCTGGAGCAAAACTGGTAATACTCCATATCTAAGACCACAGTGTTATCGGTAAAATTAATTACCATTTCACGTTCAAATCTAATTAAAAATTTGACTATCGCTTTCGAGCAAAACTGGTGGTACTCCATTCTCGATCACCTTTCAGATTTGATAATTTAAATTATCTTTTCACATTTCAATCAAATTAAAGATTCATTAAAACTCCATTTAGTTTTAATCTCTTCAAAAATCAACATCCTGTCTTTAATTGGGTTAAAGAACCAATGTCATTTAAAACACGATTCACGATAAACCCAAAATCACATTCTATTGTTAATCGGGTTAAAGAACAGGTGTTGTTCAAAACACCGCTCACGATAAACCCAAAAACCAATTCAAATTCAATTAAAAATAAATATTATTTAATTGACACACTTCATTAAATCTAAATAGAAAGATTTAATCTTTTTCTCTATTGGGCTTAAGAACAGTGTTAATGAAGACACCATTCACGACAAACCCAAATCACATTTGATATTAAATACAAGGCTCTGAATAGAAAATATACCGGCTTATATTCAATATCAAATCCTGAAACCAAAAAATATCGTATTGGAAATAACGATATAAAATATATCTTTCAAATTCCCTTAACAATATCTGTATAGTCACGAAATTCAACATCGAAATATTCCGAAGATAATTTCGATTCAACTCCAGTCTAATTCACGTATTGGGAATATTGATTATTTTTAAAATCACCTTCAAATTCAATTTATTTATTTCAAAAATAAATTGATTTTAATTCTAGTTCAAAACTGGTTCATTTCAACAAAAATCTATTTTTATCATTTCAAATATGGAGTTTTTCATCCCAGTTCTTTCCAATTCACATATTATGATTTTACACAAATTATTAATATTTTTAATAATTTTATCAAGGCCCGTACAGTCGATTTCCAACAACGGCCATCGAACTGCACTTACAGCGACCTTTTCTGAATTTGATTTGGACATAATTCCAAATCCAACCGTTAGATTTCAAATTTCTAATATTCATTGGAAAGCTCTTTTCGATACGAACCCAACGGTTCTGGGTTTAGGAAAATCCGACGGTCGGATCTCCCGCAACGTCAATTTGAAGTCAATGGTCGAAATTCACGAACTGCCGTGGCGCGGCGCGTTCTATTCAGGCCATTATATATATAATATATATATATATTATATATTTCGTTGATTTCCTTTTTAAAACGTATTTTATAAATCGTTTTAACTTCGTTTTCAAAACCATTTCAACACTATTTCAATTTCTAATCAAAATTGAATATTTCATATCATTATTATATAAATGATAATATTTTCAAAACGTTATATTTTGAATTCACTTCTTTTCTATATTCATTATAAAAACGAATATAATCGATATAACTATCGTTCACGTCAAAATGGCGCAACTCTAATCAACACGGCTTTCTATATATATTTCAATAAATTCGTTATTCTGTTCAACAAATGAATATGTGTTCCATTCAACACATGAATCTATATTTCTTTCAACACATGACTAATCTCAACACATGAATACTGTCAACACACAACTATTTTTGTTATGTAAAATATTTTATAAAATTTTGGTATCTATCGTTTGATTTTCAATCAGACTCCACCGTGAAGTAGTTCTAATTTTAAATATGATAAAGATGTAAATTTTATTGTTAAAATATTTCACCCAACACATGAATAGTTTCAACACATGAATATTTTTATATTCTAATATTCATTATTTTCCCAATTGGAATGAGGCCCAATCAATCACCATATAACGTTAATTATATGGATTCCATACAACACATGTATATAATAGCAACGATAAACAATCAACCATCATCCAAAGTGCACCACACAACTGCATAAGCATCAAATATAAATAATCAACGCTTACACAGCCTGTCGACCAATCGATCGGTATACAATTAAATAATTGGGATTAGTGTACGTCAAATATCATCCCAACACCCGTGTGGGGTTTCAAATCAACAAACACAGATTTTTATTTGTGTAGTTGGGCGATGTGTAAAATTTATCGACCCAATCAATATCGGTCAAATCAGTGTATATAAACAAATCGGCCGATTTATAAATATTTATATATTCACTTTCACGTTAAAATTATATTTTTAACGATAATAAATTTATTTCAACCATCTACATTTTATTATCGATTTCACATCAACAACACAAACAAATTTCACCACACATCAAACAAGCATACAAGCCGTCCATGGTCTGTGGACGACGGGTGTCGGGTGCTGATAAGCACCGTCTGCATCCTAGTATATATATATAACTAGAAAAAGAGAGTGAAGAGTGAGAAATTGTCACCAAAGCTATCCCAACTCCACGACACTTCCAATGTAGGGAATCATCACTGTTCTCGCCTTTTGTCACTTTCGTTTCCCGTAGCCACTACATATATAAAAATCACATTTTTATATAGTTGATATGTATATAAAAATCATGTTTTTATAATCACTCCATATAGATGAAAATTCTATTTTTACATCGCTACTATATAGATAAAAATTCTATTTTTACATTGGTGTTCATATAATAAAGATTATATTTTTATCACGCCATTCTCTATATAAAGACTTCGCCTTTTTAAATATAAAGATTTCGCCTTTTCAAATATAAAGATTTCGCTTTTTCAAATATAAAGATTTCGCCTTTTCAAATATAAAGATTTTGCCTTTTCAAATATAAAGATTTCGCCTTTTCTATTTCATCACTATAAAAATCACATTTTTATTTTGCTACATATATAAAGATGATATTTTTACTATCTATAAAATATAAAAATTATATTTTTATCATCTCTACTACATAAAGATAATATTTTTAGCTTTTCTATAATATAAAAATTATATTTTTATTATATTTACTATATAAAAATCGTATTTTTATAAATTTAAAAATCACTTATTTTCCAACATAAAAATCGATTCTTTTACAATTTAAAAATCATATCTTTTATTTGATTAAAAATCACTACTTTCATATGATAAAAATCATTACTTCTATAAGGTAAAAATCGTCACTTCTATACCTAATATATTTAAAAACTGATTTTAAATAATACCTTATAAATAGGAAAAACCGATTTTAATCTATATATATAAAAGAAAACACTGTAAAGGAAATTAAATAAATGAATAAATAAAAGCTCACTGTTCTTGCGCGAAGGAGCAAACGGAGGAGGTGGAGTTGACGGAGGGCGGTGGTGACTTCGGCTGAAATGGAGAAGGAAGAGAGGGGTATGGAGGAGGGCGAGGCGCGAGGTGTTGGATCTCGCTATATGGCGTTTTGATTATGACAACTATACATGTACATATATATTATTATCGACTAAACTTTGTCTTGCAGGAAGATACTCAACAACAGATTCAAGAGCTATAATTGAAGATTAAATATGTTATAAAGGTCTGTTAGTCTTAGATATTAATGTAAAAGTCTTCCTTGATGATTACACACACACGTTTTATATACATATAGTTTTCTAATTTAAATAAGACAAGGAATAGGCAAGAAACAGAAAACAGACGTCTGGTCTGAAAAATTCAGACGTCTGTTTGCTGAAACAGAATATTTTTAAATACAATATTCAGACGTCTGGTTGATATATTTCAGACGTCTGAAATGCCCCCGAAATACACTATTTCCTTGCTGATTTGATTTTTAAAATAAACAGACATCTGAATTTTATTTTCAGACGTCTGATTCTGAAAAGATGCGACTTCTACAAAAAGATACATCCATTTACTTTATAACTCTTGAGCAAAACTTTTCATGATTAGTTGCATCTTTCTACATACTATAAATAGAGGGAAGATTAACTATTCCAATAACCGATTTTGATTCTAATTCTCTCTATCTTATACAAAAGCTCTCTAAATTCTAAAGTGATCTATTTTCATACTCGAGACTTATAAACTTCCATAATCCTTCACATACTTCACGATTATTATCAAGGAAAGGCTATAGGAAGGGTGTACTTAACATTCGACAATCCGTGTTATCAAGAACACAAAAGAGTCAACAATTATTCTGTATTAGTGAAGACCTCTTCAGTGGTTGAGGCAAGAAATCCCGTTCGGCTGTTCGGGTAATTGTGAACCTATTCCTCCGGGTGAAGTGAGGGTTGTTGCGTTAGTGAAATTCCAGAAAGGAGTCTGGGACTGGACGTAGGACGGTGATCCGAACCAGTATAAATCGACTGTGTGATTTACTGCTTACTACTGCTACTTTAGTATTCTACTTATACTCCATTCTATACGATCCTACCGCTGCATAGCCTCTTTCAATTGGTATCGGAGCTTGGTATTCTAGAGATCGTAACAACATCCTAGAATAAATGGCAATAAAGAAATCTAGTAAAGGCATTAGAAAGTGGAAGAACAACAAAGCAGAAACGACGGAGCAAGAGAGCAGATGTTTAATGGCTAAAGTGAGATCACAATCGGTATGTGAGGATTCATTATATAAAGATCTTTTATTAGACCACGAAAAATTATTAAAAGATTTTAAAAGTTTGGGTAAACTTAATGCAATTATTTTAGCCAAGTCTAAAAATTGTGAGCAAGAAAATTCCAAATTAAAAGAAGAAAACAATTTTTTAGTCAAACAAGCCAAATGTTTTGAAAATACCTTAGAAGAGCTTGTTTTTCAAAAAGATTTCCTTCAAAAAGAAAATGAGCGACTAGAAGATAAAAACAATGTTCTTTTAAAGGAAATCGATCTCTTGAAAAATAGAAATGAATCATTAAAAGATTCTTTAAATAATTCTAATTCTTTAGTTTCGTCTCTTGAAATAGAGAATGGAGCTTTAACTGAAAAGAATTTAGAATTATCTAAAGAATATGAGTTTTTAAAAGTTAATAATAATACTTTGCAAAATGAAATGTCTGATTCGACAGAAAATTTTGAAAAATTACACTCTTCTTTTAATAATTCAGGATCTCAAATTTGTCGTCTCGAAAATGAGAATAGTACTTTAAAAAGGGAGAATTCTGAATTAAATAAGAAAATTGGTTTAAAAGATTGCAAGACTTCTTTTGAAAATTTCAATCACGGCTTTGGAATCAAATTTGAAAAATGTACAAATAAGTTCACAAAATTTAATAAAGGTCAAAATGATTTAAATGATATTTTATCTTGCTCTAGACCTTTACACGATAAAAGTGGCTTAGGTTATAATAAAACTAATCATAGAACTAGTACTAGATATGCTTTCATGTATAACAAAAGTTTAACTGCTAGTACTAAAGCACGTGTAACTCGAAGATCAAATTTCTATAGAAATTCAAATGCTTCTATGACTAGAAACATTTATAATAGAAGTACAAAAAGAAATATTAATAGAAATTATCTAAGTATTTGGGTTCCTGTAAATTGGAAAAATCGAGAAAAATACATTGATGATTATTTTGATTCAGTAGTTAAAAATAAAAACTTTATTTTCAAAGGTACCATTAAACCCTTGTGGGTATGGTTACCTCCTCTCTAACCCCTGGACCCTAACAGAGAAAGTGGGTACCAAAGTATATATATAATATTTGTTGCAGGTACACCACAACAACAAAAAGGAGGGTATTTCAGTATCTCTAATATCTTTAAAAACTGAGCTTAAAGTTAAATCAGGGAATCTGGAAATATAATAATCACATACTCAGAGGGAGAAATTTTCATATATCACACATTCAGGGGAAGAAAATAAAGAGAAGACAACGATATTTATTACATTCCCTCATTCTTTTTTATAATGACAAAGGGGGAGAAATTCAGGTGTATATTGATAGAGGGAGATATTATAAGAGGAAGATGTTATAGAAAGAATATATTTTTAAATTGTATAGTTGTCATCATCAAAAAGAGGGAGAATGTTAGAAACTCTATTGTTGGATTTTGATGACAACAACTACACAATTATACCAAAAAAAACCTCTAAGCTAACCTGTAGGTACATGGATATCAAAAAGAGAAATATATGATAATATATGCATATTGACATATTGACAGGGGGAGTTACATATACAGTTGTCATTATCAAAAAAGGGGAGAATGTTGGATCTCGCTATATGGCGTTTTGATTATGACAACTATACATGTACATATATATTATTATCGACTAACTTTGTCTTGCAGGAAGATACTCAACAACAGATTCAAGAGCTACAATTGAAGATTAAATATGTTGTAAGAGTCTGTTAATGTTAAAGTCTTCCTTGATGATCACACACACACATTTTATATGTATATAGCTTCTCTTATATAAATTAAGCAAGGAATAGTCTGATAACAGAAAACAGACGTCTGGTCTGAAATTTTCAGACGTCTGTTTGCTGAAACAGAATATTTTTAAATACAATATTCAGACGTCTGGTTGATATATTTCAGACGTCTGAAATGCCCCCGAAATACACTATTTCCTTGCTGATTTGATTTTTAAAATAAACAGACATCTGAATTTTATTTTCAGACGTCTGATTCTGAAAAGATGCGACTTCTACAAAAAGATACATCCATTTACTTTATAACTCTTGAGTAAAACTTTTCATGATTAGTTGCATCTTTCTACATACTATAAATAGAGGGAAGATTAACTATTCCAATAACCGATTTTGATTCTAATTCTCTCTATCTTATACAAAAGCTCTCTAAATTCTAAAGTGATCTATTTTCATACTCGAGACTTATAAACTTCCATAATCCTTCACATACTTCACGATTATTATCAAGGAAAGGCTATAGGAAGGGTGTACTTAACATTCGACAATCCGTGTTATCAAGAACACAAAAGAGTCAACAATTATTCTGTATTAGTGAAGACCTCTTCAGTGGTTGAGGCAAGAAATCCCGTTCGGCTGTTCGGGTAATTGTGAACCTATTCCTCCGGGTGAAGTGAGGGTTGTTGCGTTAGTGAAATTCCAGAAAGGAGTCTGGGACTGGACGTAGGACGGTGATTCGAACCAGTATAAATCGACTGTGTGATTTACTGCTTACTACTGCTACTTTAGTATTCTACTTATACTCCATTCTATACGATCCTACCGCTGCATAGCCTCTTTCACGAGGTAGGCGGAGCAAAAGGGGAGAAGGGTGGCGTCGGAGGATGGCTTGGCGGAGGTTGCGCAGGGGTTTCAGGAGGGGATTTTTCACGTCGAGGGGGGGTTTGGGGTAGAAAAGGCAGCGGAGGAGAAGAAGAAGGGGAGGGGAAGGAAGTGCGGCGGCCGATGGAGGTGGCGCCCCTCTGGTGGCGGCGGCGGAACTATCGGGGAGGGGGCGGCAGGGGATCGCGATCCCTCCACCCCCCCTTTTTTATATAATCCCCGAATGAATGAAGAACAAAGGGGGGCAGAGTGATAAAGGGGTTTTATTTTAATTATTTTTAATTATTTAATTTACAAAAAGTTGACTTTTTATTTGATCTCAAAACGAGGCCCACCGCTTGTCGTCTATAGCTAATTACCCCCATTCCGAACATAATGGGATATGTATCTTAAGCTGATTCGGCTGTTACAATCAGTTTTCATTTAAATCAAAGTATAATTCTTTGTATATTCAATTTAAACATACATTTCAAATTACCGAGGCCACATACAGTCTCTAAAAATTACAGAAAAATATTTTCTAGCTTAGTATTGATGATACAGTCCTAATAAAACTTGTTTCGTCGAATTCTGAGACCATTTGAAAAATGGCCATTTTCCAGTCGATTAAAATCAACTAAAACTGGTCAAACGTGTTTTCCTTTGCCACGCTCACATATTGATTCGAAAAATTATGAAATTTGGAATCTAGCAATAACTTGACATCACGGATCCAACAAAAGTGGTTTCGTCGAAATCCGAGGTCGTTTGCAAAATTTCCATTTTTAAGGGCCTGAATTCCATAGCGAATATTAAGAATTTTCAACTGGACATATCTTTTGATTCCCGCTATGAAATTTTGATTTTTCGGATTCGTTGGAAAGATATCCTCAATTAGATCCTATTACTTTTGGTTTCACTAAAAACTGATTTATTTTGCACCCGGTACATTCAATTGAAGTTTGAAATCGAATTATCGAACTACCGCGCCATTTTCAATTCCTTTTATAATTATATATAATTATTTGTATTCTAACGACGACGTATATAAATATATACGTTCGATTCTATTCAAAATAAATTTCTCGTCGATATTATTTAAAATAATCCATTTTAAATGTTCAAAATTCATTAAAATTGCCAAAACAAAAATTTTAAATTGGCTCGCATTTCCGGGTTGTTACAATCTCCCCCACTTAAAACTTTTCGTCCCCAAAAAGGAACAAAGTCGAAAATGGTTTGATCAATCAACTCTACGTTCGATCTGGCTTCCATTCTCCAACTTTTCAGTTTCTGAGAATTTTCAAATTCTTCATAAATTTGGCTAACACCCGGAATTTTCGAAAAATTTCGCCATAACCACCTTTGTACGGGGAGAGGTTTGGAAATTTATTGGGCCGTATTAGGTACCCAATAAATCCTAATAAGCATACACATATTTATAGTGATATATTCTGGTGTTTACAGGGGAGCGTGTATTGATAATAACTCCAGAGAATAAATTCTCGTCACCCTGTCAAAGCCTGAGGGAGTGTGTATTTTAAATGCTCCAGAGGATAAATTGTAACACCCCGTATGTTGAATAACTTGCTATAATATAAAACAGGGCAGAATTAAATTTAAAAATCTGAATCAGGGGAAACGGGCTATGCCATTGCGTTCGTCTCGGAAAAATACGCGAAATAGAGTCCGAGTTTTCGAAAATCGGAGTCTGTATGACCCAGATAAGGCCCAAAGAAGTTTTCAGAAATTTAAAAACAGATTTAAAAACAAAAATTTCAATTTTCAGAAGTGGCGGGAAAAATCCCGCCAGACCCAGGGGGTCGACCTGGGGGTCGACTGGGGAGTCGACTTGCCCACCAGGTCGACTGGGGAGTCGACCCTAGTGTCGACCTGGGGGTCGACCTCCCTGGTCGAGCCCAGGTGACCTGGGTGCATCAGTTTGGCTTTTGGGCTGTGTCTGGTGGCTTGTGACGAGACCTGACGGCTCTAACCTAATCTAGGGTTAATCTAAGGGCCTAAACTACATCCTAATTCTATAAATACACCCTAAGACTACCCTAATTCATACTAAAATTGGAGACAACGTCGTTATGCCGTCAAAATGCAACTAGGAGGAGCCACCAACAAATTAAAGAGGAGGAAAGCTTCTCAAATCAACTTCTAATCAACTCTAGCAACTTAATCTTCTTCATTTAAGTGCTAATCAACAAGTGGTGAGTTTTCTATATCCTTAATAACCAATTGTTGAAATGATTATGATAGGATATAATGAGGTTATGGCTATGAATGTGGATCAATGCAAGATTATGTTATCATATGCTATATGTTTGTGATGTTATGCAAGTTATGTGCTATATGTTCATGAAGTTATGCAAGTTATGAAAGTCATATGATACATGTTCATGATGTTATGCAAGTTATGCAAGTCATATGCTATGTGATTATGATGTTATGCAAGTTATGCAAGTCATATGCTATGTGATTATGATGTTATGCAAGTTATGCAAGTCATATGCTATGTGTTTGTGGTGTTATGCAAGTTATGCAAGTCATATGCTATGTGTTTATGATGTTATGCAAGATATGCAAGTCATATGAGAAACATTGATCCATTATGACACCATGATATGCAAGTTTGGAGTATGATTATATGCTAGTTCATACATGATATGTTATGCAAGTTTGGTGTATGATTATATGCAAGTTCATATATGACATGTTATGCAAGTTTGGTGTTTGATTGTATGCAAGTAACATGTGCAAGTTTACACCTTAGTATGATATGCATACATATGCAAGTTAACCCCTTTGTATGTTATACATACATATGCAAGTTTACCCCTTTGTATGACATAAATAACTTATGCAAGTTAACCTCTTTATGACATATGTGATTCATGCAAGTTTGGGTTGATTATTTATGCTAGTTGGGTTTGATGCTATATGCATGTTGACACCTTTAAAACCCATGTTGATGCTAATGTTATGCAAGTTGAACCCATTGTATTTGTGATGAATCTTCCCTTTTATGTCATGTTCGCGAATTACGTGGGGAACGATGGGGTTAATATACATGTTAATGAAATGGTGTGAAGTTGGTATGATTATGCATACCATAAAGTTGATGGGCATAATTGAGTCAATTATGTACATCGTTAAAATTGGAATTAATTAGGGAAAATTAATTCGAAATATGGGGGTGATTAATTAGGTGTAATTAATCGACTAAGACACGAGGTTGGACCCTTTTGTAGCATAAGACTGCCCGGAACCGACCGGCAAATCCAGCGGCTACAAATGATTGGCCCAATGTGACAGGTCTTAGGCACAAACTAAATACGTGACAAGTGTATAGACACGAGGTTAGACTCGGTTATGGTGTAAGGCTGCCCGGACCCAACCGGCAAATCCAGCTGCCATAAAAGATAGTCTAATGTGAGAGGTCTTTACAACGGTTACGTTCTTAATCAATTAAGAAACACTTAACCAGATAAGCATGTAGTGGGGCATGAAGGGTTAAGTGGGTGCCTTGGGTGGCATGAGGAGATTTAGTAAGTGCCTTGGGTGGCATGAGAAAATCTAGTGGTTGCCTTGGGTGGCAATAGAAAATACGATTAGAATACTTAACCAAAGTGGAACATGTAATTAAACATGATTAAAGGGTTAAGTCGGTGCCTTGGGTGGCATGTGGAAAAATCTAGTGGGTTGCCTTGGGTGGCAATAGAGAATATGACTAGAATACTTAACCAAAGTGGAACATGTAACTAAACATGATTAAAGGGTTAAGTGGGTGCCTTGGGTGGCATGTGGAAATCAAGTGGGTGCCTTGGGTGGCATGTAGAAATCTAGTGGGTTGCCTTGGGTGGCAACAGAGAATATGACTAGAATACTTAACCAAAGTGGAACATGTAACTAAACATGATTAAAGGGTTAAGTGGGTGCCTTGGGTGGCATGTGGAAATCAAGTGGGTGCCTTGGGTGGCATGTAGAAATCTAGTGGGTGCCTTGAGTGGCAATTGAAATATGATTAGATGACTTAACCAAACCTTAACATGTAAGTGGGCATGATTATGAAAAAGGGGTTAAGTGGGATGCACTAGATAAAATGACAAGCTTAAGTAGTAGCTTGTGGGTGCCTTGAGTGGCAATTGAAATATGATTAGATGACTTAACCAAACCTTAACATGTAAGTGGGCATGATTATGAAAAAGGGGTTAAGTGGGATGCACTAGATAAAATGACAAGCTTAAGTAGTAGCTTGTGGGGGCCCATTTCAACCAGTAACCCATATGTATCTTATTGGGCTCGACCCATGTCGAGGACGGGACACGCGTACTGGGCTTTACTATAAGAGGCCAAAACGGGGTAGCGGTGGCAACGCGAGTCCAACGGGTTTCATATGCATGTGTGGACCCGGGCTGGTTGGTAAGACGTTGTTGCATCGTGTAGATATAAGCCGTGCACCATTGATATTATCGGGTTGCCACTTTGGGGAGTGATACACCCCACTGTGGGACCAGCACGGGTATCTACGGTAGGGAGCCGATCGCTTGGGGAGTAGTGGGTACACCTAGTGGAGATAGGGGCAGACGGCACCTATGTAGACAGCTAGGGGTACACGAGACTACTAATAAAATTACTAAGTTGTGGGTACACCTAGTGGAGATAGGGGCAGACGGCACCTATGTAGTCAGCTAGGGGTACACGAAACTACTATTAAAAATTACTAAGTACACTTAGTGGGATCAACCTTTAAGTAGGAATTACCCTTGGGTGGGTAGAACTGGTGTGGTGCAGTGTAGGAATTACCCTTAGGTGGGTAGATCTGGGGTGGTGCAGTGTAGTATTTATCCTTGGGTGGATAGGCGCGTCTTTACCGTTATCTTAGTTTATCCTAAGTCTAGTTGGCTACTTAGTGTAGTCATTTATCCCCAGTCGTACCGTACCAGGTTTATATCATACCCTAATTACTTTAATGATTGTATTGTTAAGGTTATAGGGCTCACTCAGACTTATGTCTGACCCCGTTGTTTTTATCTTTTTTTCCCCAACCCTCAGGTTCTCAGAGTGGGCATAGCACTAGTGGGCTTTGATCAGATTGCTTTATCTATCTTTTGGAGCTTGGACTCTTGAAGAAGAGATCAGTTATCTTTTCTATTATGGCTATTGGTATGTAGTGGGATTATGTACTTATGTTTTAACGAGATAGATATTTTGTACTTGACTCTTGTTGGTTTTTGAGATGTAACCAAACATGTTTGCCTTCTGCTGCAATGAAATGATGTTTTTAAATTTCAAGTATTACTTATATCTGTCTTGTTGTAATTTTTCAGTTCTATATTCACTTAAATACTCCACCGAAGCTAAGGCATTCCCTTTGTGAGTGACCTTAGCGGGTGTGGGGTGTTACACGTGGTATTAGAGCTTAAGGTTACCAGAACAGATAAAACTTTTAGAAAATTATTTTTCTAAAAACATTTTTGGAAGAAGTATTTTCAAAAACATGTCTTTTAAGAGAAAAGTTTTTGAAAGAAAAGCATAATCCCCAATAGCCATATCTTTATCCTTCGGATTCTCCGTTTTGAATCTCTTCCTCTTTCTCTTTTTGAATTCCCCCTCCGCGTATAGAAGTCTTTTTAAGATAAATAAGGACTTCCGTATGAAGGACGGAAGAACCACTTCAAGGGATTAAGACGTTTGCCGGGCTAAGAAGTTAGTCCAAGGAGGTGGAAGGCTTATGGGTACCTTTAAGATGGACGAGAGAGGAAGGTTCAAATAGCTATTAGGTAAATAAGGGACGAAACCTCATCGTGGTAAGAAGGCCACGAAAGGAGAATGTGAAGGGGAAGGCTAGTTGTTTTGGAGAGATAGGACACCTTGGGGTTGTCCAAAGTGGTAAGGACGAAGTACAGGATCTTTTGGAGCGTAGATGTATTCCCTCACGACGGGTATACCTGATGAGGGTAGGACCGTCTAAGTTGAAATTTGGTTCTCTCGATCATCCTGTTCGAACTTTATTCGACTCTGGCGCACCACATTCGTTTATCTCATTAGTTGAGTCACTGCAGCTAGACACCAGTTTAGTAGATGATCCTGTGGTTGTTTCAAACCCAATTGGGGGCTCCACTTATTTGTCCATGATATGTTTGGGTTTGAAGATTTCCATACTTAGCGTTGAGTTTTGAGGTGATGCTTTTGTTTGGGCTTCACGGGCTATGGGTTGATTTTGGGCATGGACTGGTTATCCAGTAATGGTGTCGTTCTTGATTGCGAAAGGAGAGTTGTTAGGCTCATGACCCACTTGGGTAACACTCTCGAGATCTCTTGTAATCCCATAGATTCTGTTATGCTAAGTTATCTTGAATCGCTTGACGCTTCGGTCGAGAGTTTGCGATCTGTTAGAGTGGTCCGGGAATACTCGGATGAGTTTGAGGAGGTGAAGGGCTTACCTCCGAAGCGGGAGATAGACCTCCGAATATATCTGGTAGACGATGCTAAACCAGTATCTTGGTCAGTGCGCAGCATGGCTCCTCGTGAGAGGAGGGAACTCCATAAGCAAGTAGGGGAGTTGCTTGAGAAGGGGGTTCATAAGACGAAGTATATCGGAGTGGGGTGCTCCAGTAGTTTTTGCCACGAAGGCGGATGGGTCCCTCAGACTTTGTGTAGACTATAGAGAACTCAACAAGCTCACAAAGAAGAATAGACACCCATTGCCAAGGATTGATGATCTCTTTGATCAGTTGGTTGGCACCTCAATGTTTTCGCAGTGGGACTTGGCCACGGAGTTTCATCAGTTGGAAGTGACTGAGGATAGTATAGAGAAGACCGCCTTTAGGACTCCTGATGGTTTCTAAGAGTGGCTTGTGATGCCATTGGGTTTGACGAACGCCCCCGCATACTTTGTTGATTTGATGAGTGGAGTGTTCAGGGAGTACCTAAATAACTTCGTAGTGGTCTTTGTGGATGACATCTTGGTCTTTTCTAAAGAGCGAAATAAGTTTTCGTGTGTGCATAATGGGTTAAGCAAAGCCAGTTATTTGATCAACGGTGGTTTTGGAGCAAGATTGGCAAGGACATCCAAAGTTAGACAAGGGCTTAATTATTTAGCCGTTTTTACTAGTATCATCTCACGTAGGTCGTCTGAATTCGAAGGAGGTGTCCCTTGGGTGTTTGTCTGATATTGGTTTAGGCCTTTGGGGCTTGCACTTGGGGGATGTCGAGTTCGACTAGGATGGTCTGCGTGAGAGATGGATAGTTGTGACGATTTTTGCATGGGAGAATATCCTGGTTTTCTCTAGAAGTGAAGAAATGCATGCCCTACATCTTAGGGAAGTGTTGGGGACTCTACGAGCGCATAGTCTTAAGACAACAAAGGTGGATGGAATTCTTAGCATCCTATGATTTCGAGATAGCGTATACCCCTGGCAAGGGTAACGTGGTGGCGGACGCCTTGAGCGGAAAAAGGTTGTCCTTGAGTCCATTGTTCGTGGAACGACGAAGCTTGGGATTTATCTCGATGTTTGATTTCAGACCTTCCGTTGACTTTGTACCCGATTTGCTAGCATCTTTAGAGGTCAGACCTACTCTTTTGGGACGGATTTGCGAGGCACAGCGGGACGACCCACAGTTGGTTGAGAGGCTCATAAGGGGGAAAGTCGTCCAGCCATTTGAGTAGGTACACCCTAGACGATAGGGGTGCTTGCGTAGAGACGGTAGACTTTGTATACCGCAAGACGAGGGTTTGAGGAAGGCTATACTTGATGATGCACATCGTTCGAAGATGACCATTCATCCCGGTGGGGACAAGATGTACCAAGACATGAAGCGAGTTTTCTTTTAGGCCGGTATGAAGAAAGATGTGGCCGAGTATGTCGCTAGATGCTTGGTGTGCCAACAAGTGAAAGCAGAGCAAAAGAAACCAGGTGGGTTGCTTCACCCATTGGAAGTTCCACAATGGAAGTGGGATATCGTCTCGATGGATTTTATTGATGGGTTACCGAGATCGAGAAAGGGTAATACGGGAATTTGGGTTGTGGTAGACAGACTTACTAAGAGCGCCCATTTCATACCCGTGAAGAGCAAGAGGACTGCTCCATGGCATATAGAGTGGATTTACCCGAGAGACTTAGTGGGGAACATGGCGTATTCCATGTGTCACATTTGAGGAAGTGCCTACATGAGACCGTAGAGGTGGTAGAGCCGAGCTTGCTTAAAGAAGTGGAGGCAGAGCGTGATACGACTATTCGATGAGCTCCTACCCGCATCCTTGGGTCAGAGATTAGGAAGTTGAGAAACAGAGAGGTTCGACTAGTCAAAGTGACAAGGGGAGAAGATGAGAGTAATGCTACTTGGGAGACAGAAGCGAAGATGTGTTCATTGTACCCATTCCTTTTTGAGGGTATGTCTTTTAACTTCTCCTTTATCGTTTGTCTAGTGCTCATCTTATCTTTAGTATGTCCTCTCATTAGTACCTTTGAACTTTAGATAGGGAAAACCTATGGTTGAAACATGTGTTTGAGACATGTTATGATTGATGGATGCGTGTGGATGCAAGTGGTTGCTCGTGGATGCATATACACACACTTTAGGCACTAGATCGGCTCAATCACTTCATATTGCATATTGCATAAAATTGTGTGTAGGTAGCTATATTAATGGATGTATAATGGTTGTGTTATCACATGGATGATGCATTTTGGTGAATGATTGTGCACTCATGTAGAGATAGTATGTGTCGATAAGGTTCTTTCGCATACATATTGGATGCATGGCACTATCATGGTTTGCATTAAGGAGGTCAACTAAATCAGTAGACCGCCTAATTTTGCATTAGACAGGGAACATATACACACACTCTTTGCATATGTTCATACAGCATTAGAAACTTTAAGGACAATGGATGCCAGTGTTTGATGGCTTGAGTAGATGGTTGTTTGGATGGTAGGATACGTTCTTCTTGACTTAGAGATTTCGGGGACGAAATCCTTTAAGTAGGGGAGAATGTAACACCCCGTATGTTGAATAACTTGCTATAATATAAAACAGGGCAGAATTAAATTTAAAAATCTGAATCAGGGGAAATGGGCTATGCCATTGCGTTCATCTCGGAAAAATACGCGAAATAGAGTCCGAGTTTTCGAAAATCGGAGTCCGTATGACCCAGATAAGGCCCAAAGAAGTTTTCAGAAATTTAAAAACAGATTTAAAAACAAAAATTTCAATTTTCAGAAGTGGCGGGAAAAATCCCGCCAGACCCAGGGGGTCGACCTGGGGGTCGACTGGGGAGTCGACCTGCCCACCAGGTCGACTGGGAAGTCGACCCTAGTGTCGACCTGGGGGTCGAGCCCAGGTGACCTGGGTGCATCAGTTTGGCTTTTGGGCTGTGTCTGGTGGCTTGTGACGAGATCTGACGGCTCTAACCTAATCTAGGGTTAATCTAAGGGCCTAAACTACATCCTAATTCTATAAATACACCCTAAGACTACCCTAATTCATACTAAAATTGGAGACAACGTCGTTATGCCGTCAAAATGCAACTAGGAGGAGCCACCAACAAATTAAAGAGGAGGAAAGCTTCTCAAATCAACTTCTAATCAACTCTAGCAACTTAATCTTCTTCATTTAAGTGCTAATCAACAAGTGGTGAGTTTTCTATAGCCTTAATAACCAATTGTTGAAATGATTATGATAGGATATAATGAAGTTATGGCTATGAATGTGGATCAATGCAAGATTATGTTATCATATGCTATATGTTTGTGATGTTATGCAAGTTATGCAAGTTATGTGCTATATGTTCATGAAGTTATGCAAGTTATGCAAGTCATATGATACATGTTCATGATGTTATGCAAGTTATGCAAGTCATATGCTATGTGATTATGATGTTATGCAAGTCATATGCTATGTGATTATGATGTTATGCAAATTATGCAAGTCATATGCTATGTGTTTGTGGTGTTATGCAAGTTATGCAAGTCATATGCTATGTGTTTATGATGTTATGCAAGATATGCAAGTCATATGAGAAACATTGATCCATTATGACACCATGATATGCAAGTTTGGAGTATGATTATATGCTAGTTCATACATGATATGTTATGCAAGTTTGGTGTATGATTATATGCAAGTTCATATATGACATGTTATGCAAGTTTGGTGTTTGATTGTATGCAAGTAACATGTGCAAGTTTACACCTTAGTATGATATGCATACATATGCAAGTTAACCCCTTTGTATGTCATACATACATATGCAAGTTTACCCCTTTGTATGACATAAATAACTTATGCAAGTTAACCTCTTTATGACATATGTGATTCATGCAAGTTTGGGTTGATTATTTATGCTAGTTGGGTTTGATGCTATATGCATGTTGACACCTTTAAAACCCATGTTGATGCTAATGTTATGCAAGTTGAACCCATTGTATTTGTGATAAATCTTCCCTTTTATGTCATGTTCGCGAATTACGTGGGGAACGATGGGGTTAATATACATGTTAATGAAATGGTGTGAAGTTGGTATGATTTAAGCATACCATAAAGTTGATGGGCATAATTGAGTCAATTATGTACATCGTTAAAATTGGAATTAATTAGGGAAAATTAATTCGAAATATGGGGGTGATTAATTAGGTGTAATTAATCGACTAAGACACGAGGTTGGACCCTTTTGTAGCATAAGACTGCCCGGAACCGACCGGCAAATCCAGCGGCTACAAATGATTGGCCCAATGTGAGAGGTCTTAGGCACAAACTAAATACGTGACAAGTGTATAGACACGAGGTTAGACTCGGTTATGGTGTAAGGCTGCCCGGACCCAACCAGCAAATCCAGCTGCCATAAAAGATAGTCTAATGTGAGAGGTCTTTACAACGGTTACGTTCTTAATCAATTAAGAAACACTTAACCAGATAAGCATGTAGTGGGGCATGAAGGGTTAAGTGGGTGCCTTGGGTGGCATGAGGAGATTTAGTAAGTGCCTTGGGTGGCATGAGAAAATATAGTGGTTGCCTTGGGTGGCAATAGAAAATACGATTAGAATACTTAACCAAAGTGGAACATGTAATTAAACATGATTAAAGGGTTAAGTGGGTGCCTTGGGTGGCATGTGGAAAAATCTAGTGGGTTGCCTTGGGTGGCAATAGAGAATATGACTAGAATACTTAACCAAAGTGGAACATGTAACTAAACATGATTAAAGGGTTAAGTGGGTGCCTTGGGTGGCATGTAGAAATTTAGTGGGTTGCCTTGGGTGGCAATAGAGAATATGACTAGAATACTTAACCAAAGTGGAACATGTAACTAAACATGATTAAAGGGTTAAGTGGGTGCCTTGGGTGGCATGTGGAAATCAAGTAGGTGCCTTGGGTGGCATGTAGAAATATAGTGGGTTCCTTGAGTGGCAATTGAAATATGATTAGATGACTTAACCAAACCTTAACATGTAAGTGGGCATGATTATGAAAAAGGGGTTAAGTGGGATGCACTAGATAAAATGACAAGCTTAAGTAGTAGCTTGTGGGTGCCTTGAGTGGCAATTGAAATATGATTAGATGACTTAACCAAACCTTAACATGTAAGTGGGCATGATTATGAAAAAGGGGTTAAGTGGGATGCACTAGATAAAATGACAAGCTTAAGTAGTAGCTTGTGGGGGCCCATTTCAACCAGTAACCCATATGTATCTTATTGGGCTCGACCCATGTCGAGGACGGGACACGCGTATTGGGCTTGACTATAAGAGGCCAAAACGGGGTAGCGGTGGCAACGCGAGTCCAACGGGTTTCATATGCGTGTGTGGACCCGGGCTGGTAGGTAAGACGTTGTTGCATCGTGTAGATATAAGCCGTGCACCATTGATATTATCGGGTTGCCACTTTGGGGAGTGATACACCCCACTGTGGGACCAGCACGGGTATCTACGGTAGGGAGCCGATCGCTTGGGGAGTAGTGGGTACACCTAGTGGAGATAGGGGCAGACGGCACCTATGTAGACAGCTAGGGGTACACGAGACTACTAATAAAATTACTAAGTTGTGGGTACACCTAGTGGAGATAGGGGCAGACGGCACCTATGTAGTCAGCTAGGGGTACACGAAACTACTATTAAAAATTACTAAGTACACTTAGTGGGATCAACCTTTAAGTAGGAATTACCCTTGGGTGGGTAGAACTGGTGTGGTGCAGTGTAGGAATTACCCTTAGGTGGGTAGATCTGGGGTGGTGCAGTGTAGTATTTATCCTTGGGTGGATAGGCGCGTCTTTACCGTTATCTTAGTTTATCCTAAGTCTAGTTGGCTACTTCGTGTAGTCATTTATCCCCAGTCGTACCGTACCAGGTTTATATCATACCCTAATTACTTTAATGATTGTATTGTTAAGGTTATAGGGCTCACTCAGACTTATGTCTGACCCCGTTGTTTTTATCTTTTTTTCCACAACCCTCAGGTTCTCAGAGTGGGCCTATCATTAGTGGGCTTTGATCAGATTGCTTTATCTATCTTTTGGAGCTTGGACTCTTGAAGAAGAGCTCAGTTATCTTTTCTATTATGGCTATTGGTATGTAGTGGGATTATGTACTTATGTTTTAACGAGATAGATATTTTGTACTTGACTCTTGTTGGTTTTTGAGATGTAACCAAACATGTTTGCCTTCTGCTGCAATGAAATGATGTTTTTAAATTTCAAGTATTACTTATATCTGTCTTGTTGTAATTTTTCAGTTCTATATTCACTTAAATACTCCACCGAAGCTAAGGCATTCCCTTTGTGAGTGACCTTAGCGGGTGTGGGGTGTTACATAAATCCTCGTCACCTCGTCCCGTGTGGGAAATAAATAGTCCATGTGCCGTATCTAATAACTAGAGAGACATGATTATTGTCAACTCTAGACCCGTGTGGGGTTTTTATTAATCTAGCAATTTTATCGTTACAATTTAAATAGTCCATATCAGTCATCAGTTTAACCTGTAAAATATAGTCATCACCATACAAGCCTCTCGCTCGTATGGTAAATCTTCCACCTCGTCACACAAGCTCCAAATGCTTATGTGGTATATGATGAAGTATGCCTATCTTCCAGAAGTATGCCATGTAATGTAGTTCAAAATTAATTGTTGCTATCCTATGGCGATGTTTATTATTTCACACAGAATAACCAGCACTCCGCATCCAATGGCATTCACAGGAGTTGATATAATAATATTTCGCATCCAACTCATTAAGGTTTACCTATTTGTCGGGCACGCAAATAAAATCTTTACTCAACAGCTATCCAATTTCCTGTTCAAACATATATAATGCACAAGTATATATTTCTAACTATTTTCTAATCAGTTCAATGTGTGATTTGATTGAATAAATTTGTTCTGGTTTTTATTGATGATATTCTAATCTTCTCTAAATCAATGGCTGAAAAGGAACACAACAATGGAAGCCGAAAAGGAACGAAGCCGAAAGTTGTTTAACAAATCAACTCAACTTCCATTATTTTGACTACGGCTTAAGTTCTTCAACCTTTCAGTTTCTAAGAACTTTTCAAATTTTTCAAAAATTTGGCTAACACCCTAAATTTTCGAAAAATTTCGCCATAACCTCCCCTGCACCGGGAGCAACGGGAAAATCCCGAAATTGCCATACAAGCCCTCTGATCTCAAAAAGAAAAAGAAAAAGAAAAAGCCAAGCGGCTAGCCAATCGGCTCATAAAATCATCATCACCCAAACAAAACAGTAAATTATAGTAAATATGTACCTATTTGTCGGGCAAACAAATATTATTCTCTGCTCTAGCCTCCTTGCAATGACCTGTTCAATGTAAGTACATGTATATGCAAGCAAATGCGACTAATTTCAATACAATTCAATATTTGATTCTATTAGGCTAAATTGTTCAAAATTATCAAACAAATAAAAAAACAACACAACCATCAATCAATTAGTGAATTAGAGTTTCAAATTCATAATTTTGATACATATATACAGAGAATCATGTTTTGATGCCAAATCACAACAAATAAATCTATCTAGTTTTGGTTCTCACACCAGTCTAATGGAAATATATAGATATCACACCTTCGAAATACGAACATAAATACTGATGATGTGGCCACATCATCAGAATTATCCTCGGGTGTCTAGAATGTGATTCTATATCTATCCAGTATATTAAAACTTCGACTATACGTTCATGACGCGTATATGCAAAACCTTTATATACTAGATTGTCCAAATCAATATAAATAAATTATTCAAATACGTATAAAACGATTTAAATTTCAAAACAAAATTGCTTTCATTTGAAAAATATACTCTTCACACTCGTTCTAGGATACTACTGATCCTATCTCTAACGAGTCATTCTAATTGGATATTACTAATCCAATATCTGATGAATTCTTTCGTATGGTTCTAATGTGTCTTGTTCTCGAGCTCTGTAAACCAAAGCTCTGATACCACTCTATAACGACCCGAACTCCTCCGTGAAGGAAAGCCCGGATTGAGATGAAAACAACACACATCGGAACGCAAACAGAAGAACATTTCATTGTTATTACAACAATTCCATCAGATACAAGAATATACAGAGTACAAATGAATAAAATACATTCGATGAACATCAGAGATTACAATAAATTACATAGCAGCGGAAAAATATACAAAACACAACTGAAAGTGATACACGGATACAGAGCTTTCCGAGCATCGTTCCAGCTGTAAACCAGGTTCCTGTGAATATAAATCTGCAAAACCAAAACTACTAGCTGCCCGTGTAGAAAATAGGGGCACCCAGAGTTTAGGTTAAAACAATAAACTCCAGGTCAGTCATGGGACTGGTGTGAGAACTAAAACAGTTATTAATCTTTATTTTAAAGTTTGGTAAATCAAGGGACCACACCGTATAAAACGGAACGGGTTTCCTCCCAAGAACACTAGTGCATATATCAAAACAGCGCAATGCTCTTTGGAAAAATGAAGCTATTATAAGACCCAGGTCCCATCACACAATGCAACGCAAGCCGGAGGATAGGGTTTTCCCTTATAATAGCCAAACATGCTTGGTACGTTTAAAACAAATCACTTGATACTATAATAAATGTATAGTGTCAAAACAATTCAATCATAAATATCAATCATAGGCGGCATGGGTACCATCTATCATGTCGCCATACTAGTTCTACAATTAAAACTGCAATATCACGTATTGGAAATTGGATTTCCGTCATGAGCCGAGGCAAGGGGCAAGCTCCTCTCCGATTCGAGACACTCTAGAAAATGTCTCAGGACCCCACTCTGATCCTTGGATCTTCAGGGCCGGTCCTCAGCTAACTTTGGAGGATTAGTTATTCCTGAGCACACGTTTCCCGGTCCTTACAGACCTATATCCGAGGCGCCTCGCATTCCAACAACCACACAGGTGAAAAGTATATAAATGTCAGGGTTGGTAGGTCACTGACACCACCCTAGCTAGAAAGAAACGTCGTGCTCTCCCTGCAGTCACTATCCCTTTTTTGACTCATACCGAGGTGTGAGGCTCGCGAATTCACGTTATACACAAAGCTATGTCACACAGACCATGCTTTGATCATCAACCACAAGACTTTGCTTTTCAACAGAAGCCTTGATCAATTGCCACTTACGCGTACCACACTGGCAATTCACTCCATGCGACTGATGTCTATCGATATACAACCTCTGAGCTCGTACGTCTCAGAGAAGGGCGTTAAGCAAGAGAATAAATTCTCTGCCGCCAAACAGATGTATATTTAATAGAGATCAATCAACACAGAATAAAATCCAATGTCAGACACACAATCCTTTTACAAGTTCGTTCTGGGTCTGAACGAAACCGGAGGCACTTTCCTCGCATATCCATCGATCTCCAAGTACGTCTGGATGATCACCAGCTGTTTCCCTCATCTTGGGTGTACAGCCCAATCGAGATCATCAGTAATCACGCAAACGATGTGACTACTTCCGGTCTTCAACCACCGTCTTCATCTTCGACATCTCGTCGAATCGGTTATTCAGAATGGGTATAAACCCGGCCTTTCTGAATAACCCGCGTATATAATAAACACGTGTTACACAAACACAACATACGCCTCATTCCAATTCAGAATATTCTTTTATTCACAAAATCACATTCTTAGGTAATAGGTTCCCATAAATTTTGTCAAAGATAAATTCTTCTAAATTTATTCTTTAATCTTCCTTTGGATATCATTTCAAACTAGTCGGGCTTAGCGAACCATACCGAAGTAATTATTTATTTTATTTCCCAATCCCAACCTATTCATACCATGGAGCAAAACTGGTAATAATCCATATCTAACACCATGGTGTTATCGGTAAAATTAATTACCATTTCACGTTCAAATCTAATTAAAGATTTGACTATCGCTTTGGAGGAAAACTGGTGGTATTCCATTCTCGATCACCTTTCAGATTTGATAATTTAAATTATCTTTTCACATTTCAATCAAATTAAAGATTAATTAAAACTCCATTTAGTTTTAATCTTTTCAAAAATCAATATCCTGTCTTTAATTGGGTTAAAGAACCAATGTCATTTAAAACACGATTCACGATAAACCCAAAATCACATTCTATTGTTAATCGAGTTAAAGAACAGGTGTTGTTCAAAACACTGCTCACGATAAACCCAAAAACCAATTCAAATTCAATTCCAATTAAATATTATTTAATTGATACACTTCATTAAATCTAAATAGAAAGATTTAATCTTTTTCTCTATTGGGCTTAAGAACAGTGTTAATGAAGACACAACAAACCCAAATCACATTTGATATTAAATACAAGGCTCTGAATAGAAAATATACCGGCTTATATTCAATATCAAATCCTGAAACCAACAAATATCGTATTGGAAATAACGATATAAACTTTCAAATTCCCTTAACAATATCTATATAGTCATGAAATCCAACATCGAAATATTCCGAAGATAATTTCGATTCAACTCCAGTCCAATTCACGTATTGGGAATATTGATTATTTTTAAAATCACCTTCAAATTCAATTTATTTATTTCAAAAATAAATTGATTTTAATTCTAGTTCAAAACTGGTTCATTTCGACAAAAATCTATTTTTATCATTTCAAATGTGGAGTTTTTCATCCCAGTTCTTTCCAATTCACATATTATGATTTTACACAAATTATTAATATTTTTAATAATTTTATCAAGGCCCGTACAGTCGATTCCCAACAACGGCCATCGAACTGCACTTACAGCGAACTTTTCTGAATTTGATTTGGACATAATTCCAAATCCAACTATTAGATTTCAAATTTCTAATATTCATTGGAAAGCTCTTTTCGATACGAACCCAACGGTTCCGGTTTTAGGAAAATCCGACGGTCGGATCTCCCGCAACGTCAATTTGAAGTCAATGGTCGAAATTCACGAACTGCCGTGGCGCGGCGCGTTCTATTCAGGCCATTATATATATAATATATATATATATATTATATTTCATCGATTTCCTTTTTAAAACGTATTTTATAAATCGTTTTAACTTCGTTTTCAAAACCATTTCAACACTATTTAAATTTCTAATCAAAATTGAATATTTCATATCATTACTATATAAATGATAATATTTTCAAAACGTTATATTTTGAATTCACTTCTTTTCTATATTCATTATAAAAACGAATATAATCGATATAACTATCGTTCACGTCAAAATGGCGCAACTCTAATCAACACGGCTTTATATATATTTCAATAAATTCGTTATTCTATTCAACAAATGAATATGTATTTCATTCAACACATGAATCCATATTTCTTTCAACACACGACTAATCTCAACACATGAATACTGTCAACACACAACTATTTTTGTTATGTAAAATATTTTATAAAATTTTGGTATCTATCGTTTGATTTTCAATCAGACTCCACCGTGAAGTAGTTCTAATTTTAAATATGATAAAGATGTAAATTTTATTGTTAAAATATTTCACCCAACACATGAATAGTTTCAACACATGAATATTTTTATATTCTAATATTCATTATTTTCCCAATTGGAATGAGGCCCAATCAATCACCATATAACGTTAATTATATGGATTCCATACAACACATGTATATAATAGCAACGATAAACAATGAACCATCATCCAAAGTGCACCACACAACTGCATAAGCATCAAATATAAATAATCAACGCTTACACAGCCTGTCGACCAATCGATCGGTATACAATTAAATAATTGGGATTAGTGTACGTCAAATATCATCCCAACACCCGTGTGGGGTTTCAAATCAACAAACACAGATTTTTATTTGTGTAGTTGGGCGATGTGTAAAATTTATCGACCCAATCAATATCGGTCAAATCAGTGTATATAAACAAATCGGCCGATTTGTTTATAAATATTTATATATTCACTTTCACGTTAAAAATTATATTTTTAACGATAATTAATTTATTTCAACCATCTACATTTTATTATCGATTTCACATCAACAACACAAACAAATTTCACCACACATCAAACAAGCATACAAGTCGTCCATGGTCTGTGGACGACGGGTGTCGGGTGGTGCTAAGCACCGTCTGCATCCTAGTATATATATATAACTAGAAAAAGAGAGTGAAGAGTGAGAAATTGTCACCAAAGCTATCCCAACTCCACGACACTTCCAATGTAGGGAATCATCACTGTTCTCGCCTTTTGTCACTTTCGTTGCCCGTAGCCACTACATATATGAAAATGACATTTTTATATTGTTTCTATGTATATAAAAATCATGTTTTTATAATCACTCCATATAGATGAAAATTCTATTTTTACATCGCTACTATATAGATAAAAATTCTATTTTTACATTGGTGTTCATATAATAAAGATTATATTTTTATCACGCCATTCTCTATATAAAGACTTCGCCTTTTTAAATATAAAGATTTCGCCTTTTCAAATATAAAGATTTCGCCTTTTCAAATATAAAGATTTCGCATTTTCAAATATAAAGATTTCGCCTTTTCTATTTCATCACTATAAAAATCACATTTTCATTTTGCTACATATATAAAGATGATATTTTTACTATCTATAAAATATAAAAATTATATTTTTATCATCTCTACTACATAAAGATAATATTTTTAGCTTTTCTATAATATAAAAATTATATTTTTATTATATTTACTATATAAAAATCGTATTTTTATAAATTTAAAAATCACTTCTTTTCCAACATAAAAATCGATTCTTTTACAATTTAAAAATCGTATCTTTTATTGATTAAAAATCACTACTTTCATATGATAAAAATCGTTACTTCTATAAGGTAAAAATCGTCACTTCTATACCTAATATATTTAAAAACTGATTTTAAATAATACTTTATAAATAGGAAAAACCGATTTTTATCTATATATATAAAAGAAAACACTGTAAAGGAAATTAAATAAATGAATAAATAAAAGCTCACTGTTCTTGCGCGAAGGAGCAAACGGAGGAGGTGGAGTTGACGGAGGGCGGTGGAGGCTTCGGCTGAAATGGAGAAGGAAGAGAGGGGTATGGAGGAGAGCGAGGCGCGAGGTAGGCGGAGCAGAAGGGGAGAAGGGTGGCGTCGGAGGATGGCTTGGCGGAGTTTGCGCGGGGGTTTCAGGAGGGGCTTTTTCACGTCGAGGGGGGGTTTGGGGTAGAAAAGGCAGCGGAGGAGAAGAAGAAGGGGAGGGGATGGAAGTGCGGCGGCCGATGGAGGTCGCGCCCCTCTGGTGGCGGCGGCGGAACTATCGGGGAGGGGGCGGCAAGGGATCGCGATCCCTCCCCCCCTTTTTTTTTATAATCCTCGAATGAATGAAGAACAAAGGGGGGGCCAGAGTGATAAAGGGGTTTTATTTTAATTATTTTTAATTATTTAATTTACAAAAAGTTGACTTTTTATTCGATCTCAAAACGAGGCCCACCGCCTGTCGTCCATAGCTAATTACCCCCATTCTGAACACAATGGAATATGTATCTTAAGCTGATTCTGCTGTTACAATCAGTTTTCATTTAAATCAAAGTATAATTCTTTGTATATTCAATTTAAACATACATTTCAAATTACCGAGGCCACATACAGTCTCTAAAAATTACAGAAAAATATTTTCTAGCTTCGTATTGACAATATGATCCTAACAAAACTAGTTTCGTCGAATTCTGAGACCATTTGAAAAATGGCCATTTTCCAGTCGATTAAAATCAACTGAAACTGGTCAAACGCGTTTTCCTTTGCCACGCTCACATATTGATTCTAAAAATTATGAAATTTGGAATCTAGCAATAACTTGACATCACGGATCGAACAAAAGTGGTTTCGTCGAAATCCGAGGTCGTTTGCAAAATTTCCATTTTAAGGGCCTGAATTCCATAGCGACTATTCAGAATTTTCAACTGGACAGATCTTTTGATTCCCGCTATGAAATTTTGATTTTTCGGATTCGTTGGAAATATATCCTCAGTTAGATCCCATTACTTTTGGTTTCACTAAAATCCGGTTTATTTTGCACCTGGTACATTCAATTGAAGTTTTAAATCGAATTATCGAACTACCGCGCCATTTTCAATTCCTTTTATAATTATATATAATTATTTATATTCTAACGACGACGTATATAAATATATACATTCGATTCTATTCAAAATAAATTTCTCGTCGATATTATTTAAAATAATCCATTTTAAATGTTCAAAATTCATTAAAATTGCCAAAACAAAAATTTTAAACTGGCTCGCATTTCCGGGTTGTTACAAATGTGGCGTGAGTGCATGGCCTTTGAGAATGTGAGTTCATCAGCGTGAGTTTGTTTTGAGAATGGTGGCGCAGGGCGTGTGTATGGCTTTGAACGGTGCCATGTCGGGTTGGAAACTAAGAGCATGAAACAAAAGTGGAGAGTCCGGTGCAAGCATGGACGGTGAGAAGTATGAGTGTTGGTTGGTTTCAGGTTAACAGCGGCAATGATAGGAGATGGTGCGTATACACTTTGGGTCCTTGGTTGATGTACGGTGAGGTGCAAACAGAAATGGGAGGACGTGGCGGACATGTTTGAGTTCACGAATGCATGAAGAGGTACTGGTTTTGTATCACAGTGGAACATGGGATGGATGATTTGTGCGTGGGGGAGTGCCGGAGGATCGGACAACAGTCCGATGGAGCGGGGAGTGTGAGCATCGGCGAGTTGAGATGGCGGAGTGAGTGATCTAAGGAGAAGCGAAGGTGAGATGGAGTTGTCGGAGAGATCAAGGGTCGGGAGGAGTTGATGAACGTGGAACACAGCGGGTATTGAAATGAAGAAGAGAAGGGGCATGATGAGAAGAAGAGCACGGTATAAGGAAGGGTAACGCAAGAATGGGGAGTCCTGGAAACATGAAGAAGATGAACAGTTTCTCGTTTGGCCTTGGTATGCTAATTTTTCTAATTATCATAGCCGACTTTCACATATATTTAGCAAATAAGATTTAATTTTTAATATATATAAAGTTGGAATGGTTTTAACTGACCCGGAGGAATTATTTCATTGCCTAACCCAAACTATTACATTATCACGTGAATTACGATTTGGGATATGCAATGCGCCTAATTGGACAACTTTTAATAACATAGCCTAAGTATATCACTAAGGTACACGCCAATTTCGAAAATACCCCATCAAGTCATGGATGGTGCCTAATCGGTTTTGTATTGGGCTAAATCGTAGTTAATTACGTAAACAGTAATTTGTTAAATAAAAGTTATTCATTACCATTAAATAGTACAAAACGTGGCCAATGTCGTATAATTAACTTATGTTAGTTAAAATATAGTTAAGGGTTTAGTTGGTTTTAATTTAAACTGTGACTGTATTAATTGTGTAACGTGTTCGTTAATTATCAGAATTCAACAAAATCAATCGCATTGGAACTATGCTGACGAACACGACATGATGAAGCTAGTTTGGTCAGAGTTGGCAACTATCAGGATTTTTAATTAAATTAAACCTATTTAATTTAATCAAAACGGACTATTTCAGCGACGAATGGAAAACAAATCAAGGTGAGTTCAACTCACTCAGTTTACCCCGTTTATATTTTATATAATCCGGGTTTTTATTTTTGTGCAATGTTTTGCTGGTGGTTGATAATGTGATGACTGATTGCATAAGTGTTGAATATTTTTAATATTTAGCGATTAAATTAAACGTTTGTTTAATTTAATCGATTTACATCGTTATTTTTAACGATTAGATTCCAATGAGGTAACTTACCTTATGGGTTACTTTTATAAAAATATAAACGTATTACATAAGTAATTTGATGCTTGAATGGACGTTATAAAATGATTGTTGACTGTTATTAATTAAACTATTTATTTCTATTTTCCACGATAATTATATTATCGTATTGAATTTGAGGTAACCCATTTTAATGCAGGGAAGGACAGGTTGGAGGGATCCAATTAGATTCCTCAAATATGTTGTTTATGTAAAATGTTAATCAATTTGATTGATTGTTGAACAAAAATTCATCATTTGTTTGATATTAACCAATGGGGTATATTGGTTGAGTAATTCTCGGCAGATGGCCTGTAAATGAATCGTTTTATATAAATTGATTTACCGTCAGGTAAATCAATGGAAAGAAAGTTATAAAATTTGTTTCCTAACTAAGGATAGATATGAAATCTATTTTATATAGATAAATTTTTAAGTAAAGTTAATAAATTAAATAAATAAATATGTCTTTACTTTGTAATTACAAAGATGAGTATATAAAGCAAGATTTGTGGGATAATGAGTTATCTAAACAAGTGGGTAGAAATTAACCAAATGGTTATTGGTTGAATTAATTATTTTCAAATAAACAATTTAATGCGGTTGTTAGCCCACTTTGTGAACTGGGCAACACAAAGTCAAGATGTGAAACATTGAAGAACTTGGGAAGCACTGAAGCGGGTCGGATCGGAGCAATGTAGCGGTTCGGATCGGATAAATTTTGCTGTTCGGATCGGTGAACTATTGCTGTTGGAATCAGAGAGGCACAGCTGTTCGGATCGGAGAGCAACCTACTTCCAGTTGGATCGGAAAGCTACCCGCTACGAAGACAGATCGGAACGGAGTGAAAGGGAACGAAGATTTAGCCTTGGGACAAAACCGGATCGGATCGGATGCCCCGATCCGAACCCCTCCTGTACACTCTTCCGATCCGAACCCATATTCCACGTCATTCTCCTGCATGATCGCCTGGTTATTCGGAGCGGCTATGACCAGTTCCTACCCACAACGTCCACTGCTCTGATGCGCTGTCAACACAGAAATCCATCCGAACCCGAGGCTAATGGGATGGATGACACGTGGCTCCGAACCGGATCGGGTTCTGAGCAAATTTTCACCTATAAATACCCTGTCTGGAGACAATGAAAAGGATCTTTTTCTGGCACTTTGAGAGTTCAACCACCTTCATAACCCGAATTCCAGCACTCCCGGAAAATCCAAATCTTCTTTCATTATTTGTTTTTAGACAATTGAGTGAATGTAAGTGAGTTGTGAGAGAAATTAAGTGAATATTTCATTGTAATTGCAACTGCATCATTGAAAATAGTGAAAGACAAGTGGACGTAGGCATTTCTTCGCCGAACCACTATAAATCCTGTGTGTTCATTTTACTTTTAATCTTATTTCATTCTGCTTTTAGTCAATTTGGGTGTTAGAGCCACTTTTTGGTCTAACATTTTGGTGCTTTTCACTGAGAATCATCTGAATTCTCCGTTTTTCGGGATTATCGTTCTACTTTTTGGACCGTTGAGTTCAAAGAAGTTAATCCTCAAGTTTCGACGCTCTTGGATATTTGTTGAATTGATTGTTGAAGAACCATGGCCAAAGGAAAAGGCAAAGAAGTTCAATCTAGTCGAGGAAATGGAGTTGGCGAAGATCAGCAAAATGCGGTCGTGACAAGGTCTCGTGGGCAGAGCTCAGCAGCAGGCCGAACCGATACAGGAAACCCGAACCGCCTTCAGGGGGAGAGCTCCGATCCGATCCGGGTAGGAGATTCTGAAGCAGTACATTCCCCCAACCTGAACCGACCCGAGCAATTTGCCCTACACCGACCCGACCAGGCTTCCCAGCTCCGACCCGACCCGATTTCCCATCTCCGAACCGACCCGTCACTTGGTAATGTTGGAACCTCTACTCGAGCCCCTACAAATGCTCCAATTCCAGCCACCAGGGTCAATGATCAGGTCAATCCATCCGCGCCCATTACTCAAGGAGATTTCTCGCGCCTACTTGACATGCTTGAGAGTACTAGGGAGGCTATGAAGATCCACGAGCGCACCAATCTCATGATGCAAGAAAATATGAGACTCATGAGCAGGGAAATTAGCGAACTCCGTAGACAGAGAACCCCATCCCCGGTTCGTCACACACCAGTGGATCGGTCTTCTTCTTCCGAGGAAGAGCGGCCCCGTGAACGAAGGCCGCTCGAACGACCTCAGAATTTGGAGCAGCTGACATTCGGATCTTTGGGGTCTCACGAGGATATTGCACGAGCACTAGGAAACAATGATCCCACTCAGGGGCAAAGGCTCCAGTCCCCTCCTCCCGAGATCGACCGGGAGCGTAGGGAACGGAGTAGAGCAGAAGCAGCTCAAAGAAGAAGGGCGTCTCCTGAACGAGAGCCCAGAAGGAACCCGGATACCAGGGCCAGGGAACCTGAACGGCCCCTAACTAATGCTGATGTACAGGCAATGGTGCGCCAGATTATGTCCGAGAGCCGGAACTATACCAATGAAGATTATGGCATTGAGCGGAGCCATACTCCTTTCACTGACGACATCCTCGACTTTCAGTTTCCTCGGCGCTTTAACCTGCCACAGATGGACAAGTACAATGGGAGAACTGATCCAGGGCAGCATTTGATGCGATATTCGTGGCTCATGAATGCTGCTGCTGCTCCTGATGCAGTGAAGTGTTAGGCATTCCCGATCTATTTAGAAGATGTGGCGCTGTTCTGGTTTACCCGACTTCCCCCTCGTTCGGTATCGAATTATAGGGAATTGAGCGAACGTTTTATGAATCAGTTCCGACTCCATACCCGAAAGTCCAAAAGTGTTATTGGGTTATCAAGAATTAAGCAGGCGCCAGGAGAGTCTTTGAGGTCATATCTTGACCGTTTTAACTTAGCTGTGACTGAAGTTAGTGACCCGCATGAGCCAACCATCTTGATGGCATTAAAGGAAGGAGTCGATCCTGAATCCGAGTTTGGAGATTACCTTTCTGGGAAGACACCCTCCACGAGAGAGATATTCTATGAAAAGGCCGATATTTATTTAAGACGAGAGGAGGCCAGGGCAAACCGAAAGAGAAAGTCTGAAGCGGCTTCAAAAGAAAATGTTCAGAGTAACGTCGCCGTGAAGCAGTCTGGGGAAAGTTCCGGAAAAGTCGAAGTGAATGTGGGAAACAAGAGTGGAAACGACAATTCTGGAAACGGGGGCAACAACAATGACCGTAATGCGAACGGTAACAGAAGAAATAGAAATAGAGGAAGTGATCCTAGCAAAAGGCCCCGATTCCAGACTTATGAGAATTATACACCGTTGAACGACACTCTGGAGAACATTTACCTGGATACATACAACGTTTTGCAATATAAAAGACCGCCACCTCGTGACTCGACAGAGAAAGAAATGGCAACTGGGAAGTTTTGTTTGTTTCATGGAACTCATGGGCATTCAACCAATGAATGCCGGCATTTGAGAGATGTGATTGAGAAGCTGCTGCGCGAAGGGAAACTGGATGAATATAAGGTTGCCCCGAGGGACAGGGGGCAAGGAGAGCAGGCTCCAAAACAGATTCAATCTGCTCCCAAGCCTACAGCGCAGCAGAAAGGCAAGGGAATTGTTATCAACTCCATAGTGGGTGGACCTCACCCAGCAATCCGTAGTTTTAGAGCAATGGATCAATATGTAAATGCTGCCAAGCACGTAGATGTGAATGAAGGTGATGATTTGGAAGATATCGCCCCCATAAAACAACAGAAGACAATGTTTGACGACGTGGTATTCCGCAGCAGAGATAATACTGGGATCCAATCACCCACTGATGATCCGTTGGTCATTACTACCACCATTGGGCCGGCCTTGGTTCATAAGGTGTTAGTAGACAACGGAAGTTCTGTTAATATTTTATTTAAAAAGTCATTCGATCAGATGAAGCTTGAATCTGAAGATTTGAAGCCATGTGAAGGATGGATCAGAGGCTTCAACGGGGCGTCAACAGCTCCTATGGGGTACATAGAATTGCCCGTGACCTTGGGGCAAGGAGAACGCCGAAGAGTGCGGATGCTTCAGTTTGTAGTGTTGGACGTAGATTCGCCTTATAATGCATTTTTGGGGAGGCCTGCCCTTGCTGAGTTCAGAGCTTGCATCGCCCCTTGGTGTTTATTGCTTAAGTTCCCAACTGAAGCCGGAACTGGAGTAATGAGAGGGGATCAAGTTTCCGGACGAGCCTGCTATGTTGCCGAATTGAAGATGTTGATGAAAGGACTTAACATCGAGAGTAAAGATGCCTCGCCTCCCCCAAAGGGGGGCTCGGCATAGCAATTAGAGAGATCAACCCCGAAGGAGTTGCCCAAAGGAACGCCTGAAGACCTAGATCCCAGAAAAGACGAGGAACCAGAGACTAGAAATGCAACTCCTAATGAAGCGACAGTGGAAATTTCCATTGATGAAGCTGATCCAACAAGAGTCTTGAAGATTGGATCTCAATTGGATCCACGTCGGGCTAAAGAACTAACGGACTTCTTGAAGGCGAACTTGGACGTGTACGCCTGGACCCACGCTGACATGTGTGGGATATCGCCATCCATCATAAGTCACACACTAAATGTAAACCCGAAACATCCGACTGTGAAGCAAAAGAGACGTATGCTGGGCCCAGAGAGGTCGGCTGCTCTCAAAGAAGAAGTGGTTAAGCTGAAACAGAACGGATTTATTCGAGATTCGACATATCCCGACTGTATATTGAATCCTGTCTTAGTAAAGAAGCCGAATGGAAAGTGGCGGAATTGCATTGATTTTTCAGATTTGAACAAAGCTTGCCCAAAAGATAGTTTCCCACTTCCCAGGATTGACCAGCTTGTAGATTCGACAGCGGGTCATGAACTTCTCTCTTTCATGGACGCATATTCTGGGTACAACCAAATTCCTATGCACGTGCCAGATCAAGAATATACGAGCTTCATTACAAATTTGGGATTATATTGTTATGTTGTAATGCCATTCGGATTGAAAAACGCCGGAGCCACTTATCAGCGCTTGGTGAACAGAATGTTTTATAATCAAATAGGGAAGACTATGGAAGTTTACGTGGATGATATGCTTGTCAAATCGAAACAGTCCTCCAGCCATACGCAAGACTTGGCAGAAATGTTTGGTATCCTGCGTAAGTATCGGATGAAGTTGAATCCTTTGAAATGTTCATTTGGATTGGCATCGGGAAAATTTCTAGGTTTCATTGTGAGTTCCCGAGGAATTGAAATCAATCCTAGCCAAATAGCAGCAATTAGAAACATTGAAGAGCCGAGGAGAATTAAAGACGTCCAAAGTCTTGCGGGGAAAGTAGCTGCGTTGAGTAGGTTTATCTCCAAAGCCACGGACAAATGCGTCCCGTTTTTTGATTTGATTAAAAGGGGAAAGAAGAACTTCGAGTGGACTCCGGACTATGTTGAGGCATTTCGAAATTTATTGGAACTACTAGAAAAACCGCCGATCTTGTCAAAGCCAGTGGATCACGAAGAATTGTTTGTTTACTTGGCAGTCTCGGCTCACGCCGTTAGCACAGCCCTGGTTTGAGAAGAAGACAAAGTGCAAAGGCCAGTATATTATGTAAGCAAGAAATTAGCGGCGGCAGAGCGTAACTACCCAAAGATTGAGAAGCTCGCTTACAGCCTCCTAATCGCATCCCGAAAACTTCGTCACTATTTCCAAGCTCATCCAATAACCATATACACTGACCAGCCCTTGAGGCAGGTGTTGCAGAGACCCGAAGCATCGGGAAGGTTGATCAAATGGAATATAGAATTAAGTCAATTTGATTTAAATTTTCAACCACGAAGGTCGATCAGGGGGCAAGCTCTGGCAGACTTTATAGCAGAGTTCACCATCCCAGAGGAAGAAGTAATCGATGACAGAGTGGTTAAGTCCGAGGATGAGTTAAAGATAGATCCATGGAAGCTATACACAGATGGAGCCAAGAACGACCGAAAGTCCGGAGCTGGAATCGTCTTAGTCACTCCTGAAGGATGGTCGTTATATTACGCTCTACGATTAGAATTTTCGGCAACTAACAATGACTCTGAATACGAAGCCCTGATTGCCGGGCTGAAGCTTGCTAAAGACCTTAGAGTAAAAATGTTGGACATATTCTGTGACTCCAAGATCGTTGTTTGCCAAGTGCGAGAGGAATTTGCGGCTCGGGGACCTCGACTTATCGCCTACCTCGGGAAAGTGTGAGAGCTATTGAGCAACTTGGAGCGGTACAATATAACACATATCCCAAGAGCCGAAAACCAGAAGGCGGACAGGCTGGCAAAGCTAGCTAGTTCCGACAATCCAGAAGAGACTGAAATAATCCCAATTGAAACGTTGGAATCGCCAAGCTTTGAGTCGATGGAAATTGAGTTCGTTTTCGAAGCGGAACCGGAGAAGGAGTCGTGGATGACCCCAATTAAGTACTTCCTTAAGAATGGGACACTCCCATCAAAGAAGAGTGAGAAAAGGGCTATAGTTCGCAAGGCTACCAGATATGTCATACAAGATGATACTCTTTATAGGCAAGGATTTTCTATGCCCCTGTTACGATGTATAGCACACGACGACATCAAACGTGTACTAAGAGAAGTGCACGAAGGTGAGTGTGGGGACCATACAGGAGGTCAGACTTTAGCGAAAAAGATATTGCGATATGGATACTTCTGGCCCACAATTAATAAAGATGCAGCTGATTATTCACGACGCTGCGATAGGTGCCAGAGATTCGCCAAAATCCCCAGAGCACCATCGACCCAACTCAAATCAATGGTGAGTCCTTGGCCATTTGCCATGTGGGGAATTGATATCATTGGAGTTCTACCGATTGCTAAAGGAGGAGCGAAATATGCAATAGTCGTTGTGGACTATTTTACGAAGTGGGTGGAAGCTGAGCCCTTAACCAAAATCACGGCAAGAAAGGTGATAAGTTTCGTGGTTAGAAATATTATATGCCGATTCGGGATCCCCAGGACCATTATAACTGACAACGGAACCCAGTTCGATGGTACTGAATTCAGAAATTTCTGCCAGAAGTATAAGATCGACAAGCGATACACTGCGGTTGCTTATCCGCAGTCGAACGGGCAAGTTGAAGCAATAAACAAAGTAATAAAATCCATCCTCAAGAAACGGTTAGAGCGTGCAAAGGCAAAATGGGTTGACGAATTGCCCTTAGCTTTGTGGGCATATCGGACAACATTTAAGACGGCTACTGGTCATACCCCTTTCTCTCTCTCTTTTGGCTCAGAAGCGGTAATTCCAGTAGAGCTTGAAGTCCCATCCCACCGAGTGACGTATTATGATCCGATGACGAATCGGGCACTCTTACTCGAGTCTCTTGATGAAATCGAAGAAAAAAGGGATGAAGCGGATTTTCGTGCGGCAAGACATCGACGTCAGATGGCACGCTATTACGACAAAAAAGTTCGCCTTAGGACTTTTGAACCAGGAGATTTGGTGCTAAAGAGAGTCTTTCCATCCCTTCCTCACCTCGGTCCAAAGTGGGAAGGACCCTTTGTCATCCAACGGAAACTTGAAAAAGGAACCTTCAAGTTAACGACCGTAGATGGCGAAGAAGTCCCTAGGGCATGGAATTCCCAACACTTGATGCGATATTTGGATTAGAAATGTTGTACTCTTTGTTATTTTTCTTATGAACTTTGTAATAAGGCACGACTTGCCTTAGGAAAATCTGATGATATGAATAAAGGACTATAAAGTGGATGTAGGCTACGACTTAGCCGAACCACTATAAAAATATCGTGTGTTATTTACTTTTATGCATTATATATATATATATATTCATCGACTATTCTGTTGTGATTATGGAATATAAGATGATTCAAAACCTGAAAAGGTTGAAAGCGGTTTAAACATAAGAAAAAGCACAACGACTATTTGTGCGACAAGACATAAAAGAATGAGAAAACGACATTCTTAACTCTAACTCTCCAGAGAGAGAGAGTATAAAAGCGTCTCCGACTGAGCGCTGAGAAAGAGATCCTTCCCCGCTGAAAGACCGGGGGGTGAATAGATTGCTGAGCTCGAACTCTAACTCTCCAGAGAGAGAGAGAGTATAAAAGGACGGGAAGACGACGTCATCTGAGGCGTGAAGGTGCACCCAGACAAGAGGCCGCCTCAGTAAGAACTCTAACCTGAGTATAAGACAGGAGAGTATAAAAGAAATGCCAGAAAAAACGACAGGCATTGACGACATAGAAAATGCTATCTCGTCAGAGAATCGGGAGCATTCAGATTGCTTGATTAAGCCTTAAATAATTTTTGAGAATTGACTGGGGGCATATATGTATACACATATTTCCACCCTCCGTAACTTCATTTCATAACTATAGTATGACAGGCATTTTTACATAAGTGCAGAACTACTGACAAACAAATATTGCAGAAAACGAATTATTTTTTATTTACGAATGAATTTGTACAGGAAAACATCCAAAAAGAAGGTGCAAGAGCTACCCTTACAGCAGCAATTATTGATCTACCAAATACTAAAACAATGCAAGACAACCCACTATTTAGATTTCGAGTGAGTCTTGGACTTCTTGGCGGCTTTCTCCGCATCCTTTGCCTCTTTCTCGGCTTCAGTCAAGATGCGCTTTGATTTTTTCTTTCCTGAAGATGCGGTGCTGGAACCGGTTGACTTCTTCCCGGAGGGCAGAGCGCTGGAATCAAGAGAAGATTTTTTAGCGAGTTCCTCTGTAATAGATCTAGTTGAGAGCTTAACAACTAACCTTGATCCCGCATCCACAACTGCGAGAGGCTTGAGGGCTTCAGGGTCTAAGTCTTCAGCTTTTAACTGCAAGCGTTTATCTTGATCATCTTTCATTGCAGCCAAAGTAACATCATCTGCACTTTTCGACTCCCCGACTATTGCCACCTCTGGATCTTCCTCATGTCCTCCGTCACCGCCATCGTCCTTTAAGGCTGCTATCATTTCTTCATCATGGGGAATGTCAGCCTTAGACGGCTCGCTTCCTTCTCCCAAATCTATAGGAGCAGCCTTGTCCTTCCCTTCTTTTGCCTTCTCCGTAGGTTCTGCCCCAGGCGCGGCTCCCTGAGTCACCTCTGTCTTTCCGGATGGCTCAATACCTACAGAGTGAGAAGCAACAGTTATCAACTCAGGAGAAGATAATGGATTTTTCATCGATTGCTCAATCACGTGGCGAAAGGTAGAAATAGCCTTGACGAATTGAGGAGAAAAGGTAGGGATACCTTCCGAAGACTTCTCGGCAGGGGTAACTGTTGTCTCTGATGCCGTTTCGAGGATAGGGGATAGCAGAGTTGTTCGAGGGATTCCCGGGTGTTCAGGATCATACCCCTCTACTTCAGGAGTTGTGGGGGCAGTAGAAGAGGAACCAGCCTCGGGAATGTTCTTCTGTTTAGTCCTCCGCCTCTCTTCTTCCATAGCATCAGCAATGAGGCGGCGCCCTTCAGCTAGGCGTTCTGGCTCATCATCCCTCAAGTATTTCTCTATCAGCTTGTCTTCATCGATGGAATCAACCTTGAGCTCCTCTTTTTCCCACTCAACGATTTGACTCCATACTTGGACTAGAGTAGATGGATAATCCTCAATCCAAGAAATGTTCCGGCGACGGATGATATGTGCGAAGAATTCAATCATTAATTCGCCGAAACCCTGAATCTCTGCCTCCGCCTCTGACAATTGTTTGCGGGCCTCCTCTGCAGATTTGATAGCACACTCAACGTTGCCCTCCGCCAGGGCAGCTCTGTTCTCTGCCTCCAGTAGCTTTGAAGCCAAGTCAGCATTTTTCTTTTCTAGCTCAGCATTCTTCCTTGCCAACTCAGCGTTTTTCCGTTCAAGATCAGTGTAAGCAAGGCGCGTCTTAGCGGCTTCTGACTTAGCATCATCAGCTTGCTTTTTTAATTCAGAACGCTCTTGAGTGTGAGATTCAAGCAAATCATGATAAAGTTTTTGCATGTCTTCAAATTGTTGTTTGAAATTAGAAGCGTCCCTTTGAGCAACAGCGAGCTGGGCCTGTGTGTCCTCTAAATCTTTTCCTAGATTCTTTAAGGCCTTTGCATCTTCCTCCGCGGTTTTTTGCATTGAATCAGCATTCGTAATTAGAGTACGAATAATTCTGGAAAGGTTGCGTGAATATTTGAACATTTCAGAATACTGTTTTCAACCGCGTCTATCTTTGCTTTGGCCTCATCTGCCCACCTGGAAGAAATAGGTTCGAGGGCAGGTAAAAAAGTCAAAGTCTCGAAGTAATGTTCGGGAAATTGCTCCTCCAAATACGCCCGCTTGATTGCAGCTTCCGCATCTAGTGGTGGAGGAGCGGGGATTGTCAATTCAGTGTCCCTGTGTGTGGAGGATTCAATAGTTTCTTTATCTGTCCTAGGCCGTTTAGTAGCAGGGACCTTGCGTTTACTTCGAGACTCAGTATCTTTTGGAGGACTTATCTCTCTGCTGCGTTTTTCGTGGGAAGAGGTGGAGTCTTTCGATTGTGGCATGTCCTCTTCCCTACGACTTTGATAACCTTTATATTTCTCTTGGTCCGATCAAACGGGAGAGCGAGAGCGTGAGGTTCGAGAGCGATAGGGTTCATAAGGCCTTCTCTCCTCCCTACCGCGATCGTCGCGGCGATCATACTCGATATCCTGAGGTGGATTAGACATGCTGCGACGAAGCTTCCTGATATCATAGTAAGATTGGGACATCGTGCCTGCACAATAAGACAAATGAAATTCAGAATCAATAGTTTCACAGAGAGAGAGGTGCAATGAATGCTAATGCTATTGTATAAAGTGTGTCCTAAGTGGTGTGTTTCCCCCCAACCAACCCGAGTCTGAAGCTAGACTAGTACGGGCAGGCTCTTTGGCCTTAGCAGGAGTGGTCTCTTCAGAAGAGGTGAAGACTAAAGGATCCTTCCTAAAATCCTCTGAAGTGTATATAGTTTCAGGTAAGGGGAGATCCCCCAAACCCTGAAATAATGGGTCATCGGTACTAGGGACATCTCCCTCGGAAGCATTAAGTGGCGACTCTTTGGAGGATGTTGACTTTTCCGGAGAAGTAGCCTCCTCAGGGGCAGTATACCCTTCACGATGTTTTTCGGCCAAGTTAGCCAATTCATCATCTTGGGTAGAAGATGGAGAAGGTGAAGTTTGAAGAGGCACTGCAGGAGCTCCCGAACCTTCTCCTGTCTCTGGGACTACATCCACTGGAGGAATATATACGTATGGAGCCGTCCCATGACCGATACTACGAAAATCGGATAGTAGCCCATGAAAATGAAGATATTCGTCCTTAAGGACTTCATCAATAGTCAGGAATTTCTAGTCGCCATTAAGAAGCTGGTGCATCCGGTCAAAGAACACCTGATCTGATATTTGTTTTGGGTTGTCGACTGCAAGCAAAAAGAAAAACAAGTTAAGGCGATGACTCGAGTGTATAGAACCTAGATTTAGAAAATCAATGCTTTACTTGATTTCGTCCACCTCCTGGCACACCCAGATTGTCGTTTCACATAAAACCATTCCAGTCTGGAATCTCCAGCTTTACTGCTGAATGGCGCTGAAATTATCTTCCTCTTAGGGACAGACTCAAAATAGCAGAAAGAAGGAGTCTCTCGAGTCCGATGCTTGAAGTTATAGAAGAAATGAACGTCATCGAAAGTGAGCTCTATGCCTAAGATCTCACGGTATGCTATATATAAAGTGTGTAAGTAGGCATAAGAATTGGGATGCAGCTGCATGGGGGCAATCCGCATTTGTCTTAGAAAATCTACGATGAAGGGAGAAAATGGAGGGATAGCACCGACCATGCACATCAGCCGAGTGATTGTCATGTATCCTTCTGGAGGGTTATGGGGACGGTCAGATCTCGAAGGCACTAGAGTGTCCTTTTTCATTATCCCGTATTTTAAACAAATTCGAATAAGCCGGTCATTGTCGATTGTTGATTCAACAGAATCTTGGGGTGATTCCAATATGACAGCCGACTCAAACTCATCAGGAGCCCGGTCGTCACCTATCCCTCCTTCCTCTTCAAAACCTAGAGAAACTTCATTCCCCGAAGACACCTCATCACTTTCGCGATTTCCAACTTCGTAGTCTGAACCCTCATTGTTCCATTCTGGATCCGACGGAGAAGATATGTCCTCGAGAGTAATTTTGTTGGAAGTTTCCGGGGCTTCTTTCTTCTCGGCTAGTCTGGAAGAGCGTCTGGGTCTCATTGTCATAAAACTATTGAAGAAGCAATAGCACAAATTAGAGCAAATTAGCCCGTATCCCCCCGTGCATGTGTGCAAACTAAAGTGTAAACAATGTATGCGGAAAGTGCAAAGTAAATGTTTAAAAGTGCGACGAAAAAATTTGGCAAAATATAAAGAGTTGAGGTAGTTCTTGATGTCCAGTTACGTTTGCAAGGCACTATCCTAACTGTCCATTAGGTTGAAGATTATGCCAAAAGTTGATTGGGCCAGTTAGACAAGTTTTCATGCATTAAGGTGAATTGTTCTTCGGTTCGGTTCGGGCGCGTTTATGGGGATCGGATCGGAGGTGCGGCCTCGACTTGAGCTCGAATAAACTGTGGAACTCAGAAATCAAAATCGGATCGGTTCGGAGGTAGAGTCCCCTGACGGTTCGGATCGGATCACATAGTCATACTTCTCCTCCTTTTATCTTACGGTCCGACCCGATCCGATTAGGTAAGCTCCCTTTCCCCCTTCTTTAAATACTTGCTCCGACCCGATCCGATCTCCTGGATTTCTTTTCTTTTTCCTTTCTTTACTTGCCCCGACCCGGTCCGACTTCCTGAACTTCCTTCCTTTTTCCCTTATTTTTTCACCTTCCATATCCCTCCGAACTGAACCGATTCCCTACTATCTTCTTCTTCTCCTCCATCCTCTTTCTTCCCTAACCAACGCCAAGGCCAGTTTCGTGCCAATCGCCCAAATCAAAGCCAAGCAATTATGCGCTGGCACGCTCTACAACGGATTCTAACCCCCTCTGTTACTACCTCGAGATGACGACGAGTCTACTGACGACGATGACGAGGGGGGTCATGGTGGCAAGGTCATCCAAATTCCATGCTCAAATCGTCCTAATTATCTACGAATTCGATTCGAAATCAATTAAAAAAGGAATTATCTAAAGTTTTATAACCTACCGATGTAATTACTTCGAGAATTAAAAGGAATTTAGATGCTTTAGGAGTTAGGTTTTTTTCGTTTTGCAGAGCTTGGGGAGCGGTAAAACAATAAAAATGAGAGAAGGAAGAAGACTCAGTTTATATAGAGGAGTAGAGTGTCTATTCGTCTCCCCATTCGGATCGGACCGACAGCCCAGTAACAGAACCCCCGTTCGGATCGGATAGATAGTCCAGAAGCAAAGCTTGGCCCAATAGTCCAATGAAAGATAGAAAGAAGAAGGGGTCTGTTCGGATCGGAATCCGAACCGAACCGAATTCTTTAGCTCAGCAGCGAATTAAATTGAAGTTCGAAGAAGAAGATGGAAACGCAAGGAAAATCAAAGGAAAAATTATCTCGAAGAGTGCTGAGTAATGATAGTCAAAGCATGCTCCGTCTCCAACAGAAGCATCCTTTGAGGGGGCAAAATGTTAGCCCACTTTGTGAACTGGGCAACACAAAGTCAAGATGTGAAACATTGAAGAACTTGGGAAGCACTGAAGCGGGTCGGATCGGAGCAATGTAGCGGTTCGGATCGGATAAATTTTGCTGTTCGGATCGGTGAACTATTGCTGTTGGAATCAGAGAGGCACAGCTGTTCAGATCGGAGAGCAACCTACTTCCAGTTGGATCGGAAAACTACCCGCTACGAAGACAGATCGGAACGGAGTGAAAGGGAACGAAGATTTAGCCTTGGGACAAAACCGGATCGGATCGGATGCCCCGATCCGAACCCCTCCTGTACACTCTTCCGATCCGAACCCATATTCCACGTCATTCTCCTGCATGATCGCCTGGTTATTCGGAGCGGCTATGACCAGTTCCTACCCACAACGTCCACTGCTCTGATGCGCTGTCAACACAGAAATCCATCCGAACCCGAGGCTAATGGGATGGATGACACGTGGCTCCGAACCGGATCGGGTTCTGAGCAAATTTTCACCTATAAATACCCTGTCTGGAGATAATGAAAAGGATCTTTTTCTGGCACTTTGAGAGTTCAACCACCTTCATAACCCGAATTCCAGCACTCCCGGAAAATCCAAATCTTCTTTCATTATTTGTTTTTAGACAATTGAGTGAATGTAAGTGAGTTGTGAGAGAAATTAAGTGAATATTTCATTGTAATTGCAACTGCATCATTGAAAATAGTGAAAGACAAGTGGACGTAGGCATTTCTTCGCCGAACCACAATAAATCCTGTGTGTTCATTTTACTTTTAATCTTATTTCATTCTGCTTTTAGTCAATTTGGGTGTTAGAGCCACTTTTTGGTCTAACAGCGGTTATTTAACTTGATCATATTATAATTAAATTAAACTTAATTATTCAAATTAAGAAAGGACTAATGGAATTAGTTAATGGGTTGACCTTGTTTTGAAATGATTAAATCAATTGTTTGAATGAGAATTAATTATTAGATTATTAAAGTTAATTGGTTATTTTAAAATAAACTTTTAAGGAAAATTACCTATTTTATTAATAGTTAATGATAAAGTAAACTTTTAAATGAAAAGGAGTTGAAGTAAGTTATTTAACCACACCAAGGAAATGATCTGGTAACCCGAACTCGTTCAATAGAATCAAATACGGTATTAAGACCTTGTATATAATTAAAAGGGATTTTTAATGAGTTTACTCATGTTTATGAGTTAGATTTTGAATTTATTTCCATAAAAGGAATTCTATAAAAAGGAAGATTTTAAAATAAGTATTCAATTCGAATTGAGATCGAGCAGAAGTAAGTAAATTGATTTTGATTAGAAGAGCGCTAATGATAAAATCTAGATGCAAATGTTTTAAGTTATGAAATGGAGTTTATTGAAAACAAACAAAGTAAAGCGGTTTTAAAAGAGAATAAATGATAAGTGGAATTTTGGAATAGTTATTAGAATTTGGGGATTCATTGATAAACTTCTATTTATTTCAAAGGTAAGATTGTGGTCGTCTCAAGGTCTGAGAGGTAAATAAAATACCCCAACTTGTAACGACTTCATGATTATCCAAGGATAATATTAGTTTAGAAACGAGGGTAGTTGAGGGAGTTAAAATTAGTTTTCCATGAAGGGTATAATAAACTATAATTCAAATGAATATAAGTTGAACGAATTAATTTGGAAATAAGAAGTGAAAGGGCGGTATTTCGAATGATGGAAATTTAATTAACAACCATTTTAACTAAAGAGGCCATGTGAAGTTGTATATTGAACCAGTGAATCCATGTTATTTTCTATGGATGATGATTGTTTATTTTGATAGTTAAAACACCAACTATCACAATCTGGCCAAACCGATTGTTGGTATGGAAAGACTGGATCGAATTTATATTCGAAATCCATTCCGACCAGACAAATACGTAAACGTTGAAGATGTTCAAGAGCTGATCGAGATGGTGCAATTGAAGACCATAGATCTTCATAAGAGGAAGGATTATTTGTCGAATATTATTTGGTCTAAAGCTAGAGGAATTTTGACGTGATTCAGTCATGAGTGAGATTTTTCAGATTGCAAAGACTCCTTGCTACTGATCCTTTGGATGTGGTAGGAGGGTACCTTTGGTTCATCCTGTCCCTAGATGACTTGTATGGACGAGTGTCTGACAGAGTATTTCCAGATGGTCACGTACATTGATTTCTTCAAATGTACCCAGCGTATTTTTGAGGTCATCAATTAGTGATTAAACGGATCTGACGATGTGGCATTCAAAGTGGATGATGGCCAGATGTTCCAAAAGTCGATTATAACCTCTAGCCTTACAACCGGGAAATAACAAAAATCGGGCAGGCAGCATGGCTATGTGGGTCGCTCCCATTAGAGTGTATAATCACCAACCTAGAGAAATTCCTTTACTTCTTTAATCTATCAATGTTGTCCCTTTCGGGAAACGGTGGTTTGAGCCCAACCGTCGGTTATATACATTCGATAAACTGAAGCGAAATAAGTAGTCGGTCATGTATGGCCGGATTGCAAGACGTTCTGGTTGAACCCAGTGTATTCCCCTCTAGGGATACACAATCGGCAGGTAGTTCCATACCTTGTCATAGTCGAAATACAATCTCCAATCAGTCCCGCGGTTTTGATTGTATACTATATATGTGGAGCGTGAGATGCAAGCATTCCTCTAGATTGCTATTTATTTGCATTTAGACACTATTATAATATCAGATGATATATATGATTTCAAAATGTTTTGGGTTATAGTAAGGTAAAAATCGTCCGTATTTATGTGTGGATTTGGTCTTACTATTATCCTTTTCTTTCGAAAAGATTTTGAACTTTAAAATCAAGTCTGATGATTCCCTTTAAACTGTGCGAGTTTTTCTCACTTTGGTTCACTAGACTGACCCAGTATTTGTAATGCTCAGGTCAGACCGGGTTGTACAGGTTCAGGTCATTGGATAATACGAAGTTCAGAAGATATGCTGGAGAAGTTCAAATGTATGGTTTTATCAAGTATATTCCGTTATGTGCTGTATTTGAGGACAGGTTGTTATAAATGTCCAGATGTGTACTCTGATGTATGTTAGTGTAATACTTCAAGCTTTCAATAAAGTTATTTATGTATCATATTTTGTTCCGCTACGATGTGAGACTCTGTATTGTGTTGGTTCTTCTTCTTCTATTCTAATATTTCTTTCTTTCTTACCTCACCCTCTAATTTCTTTCTACGGACACCTGGGTTTCTAGTACAATTTGGGTTGGATTAGTGTTGTTTGATCAGCTCTAAAGGTACCAGAAATTTGGGTCGTCACAGTTGGTATCAAAGCTATTGGTTGAGTAGTAACCTTGGCTCTGTGGTGTAGCTCGATAGAGATGGGGTTAGTAACAACTAGATTGAGTTTGAGTGTATATACAAAAGAATGTATTTGTAAAATTTATAGTAAATGTTTTTTATTGTGTTGATTAATCGTTTCAAATGTTGGGAAACCATATTGAACTAGCAAATGGATACGATATTGTTTTATAAAGAGGTTAAATGAAATAATTTTGCCCAAATTATATTTTTATAGAAAAATGAAATAATTTTCTATAGTATAGTAATAATGGTTGGTTGATTGTTTGCTTGATTTGATTGCAATTCAAAACGAATTATGAAGTGAAATTGAACTGATTGAGGAAAATTGATTAGTCAATTGAATTGGATAATTGGATAATTGAATAGAACTAAATTGGTTATAAACCAATTGGTTAATTCAATATGGAGATAAGAATTAACCTGGAAATGAAATTGAATAATAAAAAATTTGAGAAATGGGAAATCGACGAAATATATTATATATTTAAATGGTTTGAATAGAACGTATCGCGCAGCGACCGTTCGCGAATTTCGGCCATTGACTGTGAATGGACGTAACGGGAGATCCGACTGTCGGATTCTCCTAAAACTAGAACCGTTAGGTTCGTATCAGAAAGGGCTTTCAAACGATATTAAGAGATTTGAAATCTAATGGTTAGATTTTAAGATATATCCAAACCAGTTTTTAAAAAGGTCGCTATGGATGCAGTCTGGTGGACAATATCGAAAACCGACTATAAGGACCTTATTAAAATTATTAAAAATATGAATAAATTATGTAAAATCATAATAAATGATTTGAAATGATTTTGGATAAAATATTCGAAGTTTGTATAGATAAAGGATATTTTTATCATAATAATTTGTTACCAACTTGAGTCAAGAATTGAAATGGTTTAATATAACTAAGGAGATTTTAATATAAAATTATCAAATGAGAATTTTAATTTGGAATTAAAATAAAGTCAGAAGTTGGATTCTGGAATAAAAGTAAATTGATTAGAAAGGATCAATTAGTCGGTTAAATTGGGTATGAATAATGAAACTTGACCTGATTAAATAGAATTAACTTGAGAAATAAAATCATATGAAATAATTTGGGATGTGAAAATTGAATGGATAATTATATAAATCAACCATTAATCAATTGACATTAAACCAAAGTAAATGAAAATTAGAAAATATCAATATTGGATATTAATTGAACTTAACCAAACTAGTTGTAGTTAATAAGAAAATGTATGAATTGGAAGCAAGGAAATAAAAACCAAGTATAACAAACTGGGAATAAAATCGGGTATGAAATGAAACTGGATTATTTTACCCTGTAATTGTTATTTGCATTGTAAATTGAGATCAGAGCAGATTTCAGGCGGCTATGGAGTTGATATGATTACACAGATTGGAAGATGAAGAGCAGTTAGTTGATTTACTTCAGAACTGGAATTATGTTGCCCGACAAATAGGTAAACCTTGATAAATTGATTGGAGTGATGTATTTTTATACCCCTGAGTTAGGTTAGCCACTTGGCTTTTGTTTTCGTTTGATCGATGTAAGGCCCGGAGTGGCATTTGTAGTTATTTGGATCAAGCCGTGTGGAGGAGTTGCTGGCGAAATTTTCGAAAATTTAAAAGGAGTTTAAATTTATTTTATTGATAATTCAAAAACAATTATTTTGAAACTAATTGTGTTTGGAGCATTCTTCTTGCCTTGTAATTTCGGGGACAAAATTCTTTTAAGGGGGATGAATGTTACGTCCCAAATTTTTCGACCATTTTAATTTGAATATTTAAATCGGTTTAAATATCGATTTGGTAATATTAATGATTTTTATCGATATATTATAGGCCTTAAAACTGTTTTTTTTAATGACCTCTGTTTCCGACGAAATGAATTTTATTGGAATGCGTACAATTAATTATTGTTATATTTCCAGTTTGGGGTCATTCGGAGTTGTTTTATCGGTCGGCGATATTTAGAGGTAAACTGATAAATAAAAATACCATCATTGTGCAAATGAAGTCGTTTATAGCGAAATTAATTTCATTGGGACCGGGATATCAAGACGTAGCGGTACGACCATTTTTCGTAACAATTGGAGTTCATATATGTGGTCATAAATATAAAACGTCCAATGACCTTTAATGGGGAAAAAAGAAAGGAAAAAACCGTGTATAGGATGACCGCACCAAAACCATATAAAAACAAATACAAACCACACCCTATTTAAGCTACCTTGTGTATTCTAATTCCCAACACGTCCTAACCATGCTAATTAAAAATCAAAACGGTGTCAAGTCCTAGTCAATTTAAAGTAACATGTACCCTGTAAGTCTATAACCATCACGCACCAGCCTACGATATATATATATACGTAATTATATATTGGTAAAGTCAATTCCTTTCCTTCTAAGAGCACTTCCAGCACTATGTGGATTCAAAGCGGTGATCTGCAATATTTGAGCGTGAGTTTGCCCCCATTCTTCCAGCAGTGAGTGGGGAAACAACGCTTCTATTAAAAAAATCACTAAACGGCAAATAGAACGCCGTTTAGTGAATTATTTTTTTTCCCAGTTAAACGGGGTTCAGAAACCCATTTATACGTTAAACGGTTTTCCGAACCCCGTTTAACGATCACCACTCCAAAATAAAAGCGTCGTCAAACCCCACTTTCTCCTCTCCCTCACGCTTGAATTCACTCTGTTGGAGTGCGAGGAGGAGAGAAAAAGCGTGAATCCTCCCTGTTTTCCCCCGAACTCACACTACTGGGTATGCCCTAAGCTTCCCAGTTTTTCCGTGGTAGTCACGCTTCCCTATTCCTTTACTTGCACGCCACAACAAAATTCCTTCCTCTCCACGCTTCCCATCCATATATATATATATATCTGCTTCCACTCTCTGCTTTTTCTTCAAACTAAAACCATTACATGAAGCTGAATTTCTTCATAATAAAAACTAGGCCTGGCAATCGTGTCGTTTCGTGTACTTTCGTTTCGTGTACTTTCGTGTTTTCGTGTACTCGGAGCTAAAACCGAAAACGACCCGAAATCATTTCGTGTACCTGTTTATCCGATCCGAACACGAAACGAAATAATTCGTGTAAACACGAAACGACACGAAAAGTACACGAAATTAATTTCGTGTACTTTCGTGTACTTCCTGTTCGTGTACTTTCGTATACTTTCGTGTACTTTCGTGTACTTCCTGTTCGTGTACTTTCGTATACTTTCGTGTACTTTCGTGTATTTTTGTGTACACGAAAAGTACACGAAATTAATATAATATATGATATATAAAAAATAAAAATTATATATAAAATATTTCGTGTACTTTCGTGTACTTTCGTGTATTGAAAGTGAAAACCCATATCCGACCCGAAATTTATCGTGTAATTTCGTGTTCGTGTACTTTCGTGTTTCGTATACCAAAAATCAAAACCCATAACCGTTTATTTCGTGTCGTTTCGTTTCGTGTTAGCGTGTCACGTGTCAAATTGGCAGGCCTAATAAAAACCCATTTAAATTTTTTTCAGCTGACTACTACTGTCATTTTTACTTCTCTCCAACATGAAAATCCTATTTAAAAACAAGACTTCCCTTATATATATTGAATTGAGTACATCACTTCGCTCTGTATTTTCTCATATGCGATAGAAGGATGGGTTGTTGAAGCCGCTGATCATCCGTGAGGAAGAAAAAAAAATTATTAAAGTAGGTCTGGGGAAGTTTTGAAGACATCGGGCACATATTTGGATTTGGAGTTGTCGGTCGGAGTTGGAGTCTTGCTGTCAGGTTGGGTTGCAATGATTTGGTGACGATGAAGTCCTGCGCGTGGGGGAAAATGTTGGTGCATGGGAGTGTTTGGTGAGTGAAAGGGGAGATGTTGTGTAAACCAACGCAGTACAAAAATAAAAAGGAGGGTGACGCATATTTTTGGGTTCAAAGCAGGAATGTGGCATGAGTGCATGGCCTTTGAGGACGTGAGTTCATCAGCATGAGTTTGTTTTGAGAATGGTGGCGCATGGCGTGAGTAGGGCTTTGAACGGTGCCATGTCGGGTTGGAAACTAAGAGCATGAAACAAAAGTGGAGAGTCTGGTGCAAGCATGGACGGTGAGAAGTATGAGTGTCGGTTGGTTTCAGGTTAACAGCGGCAATGATAGGAGATGGTGCGGATACACTTTGGGTCCTTGGTTGATGTACGGTGAGGTGCAAACAGAAATGGGGGGACGTGGCGGACATGTTTGAGTTCACGAATGCATGAAGGGGTACTGGTTTTGTATCACAGTGGAGCATGGGATGGCTGATCTGTGCGTGGGGGAGTGTTGGAGGATCGGATAGCAGTCCGGTGGAGCGGGGAGTGCGAGCGTCGACGAGTTGAGACGGTAGAGGGAGTGATCTAAGGAGATGCGAAGGTGAAATGGAGCTGTCGGAGAGATCAAGGGCCGGGACGAGTTGATGAACGTGGAACACAGCGGGTATTGAAAAGAAGAAGAGAAGGGGCGTGATGAGAAGAAGAGCACGGTATAAGGAAGGGTAACGCAAGAATGGGAAGTCCTGGAAAGTAGAAGAACCGTGTTCTCGTTTGGCCTTGGTATACATTTCTCAGGTCTCTAGTTAATGTTTAATGAACCTAAGTAACTTCGCAGATTAATTATATATATGCTAATTTTTCTGATTGACGTAGCCGACTTTCACATATATTTAGCAAATAAGATTTAGTTTTTAATATATATAAATTTAGAAAGGTTTTAACGGACCTGGAAGAATTATTTCATTGCCTAACCCAAACTATTACATTATCACGTGAATTAGGATTTGGGATACGCAATGCGCCTAATTGGACTAGTTTTAATAACATAGCCTGAGTATATTTCTAACTGGGCACACTCCAATTTTGAAAATACCCCATCAAGTCATGGATGGTGCCTAATCGGTTTTGTATTGGGCTAAATCGTAGTTAATTACGTAAACACTAATTTGTTAAATAAAAGTTATTCATTACTGTTAAATAGTATAAAATGTGGCCAATGTCGTATAATTAACTTACGTTAGTTAAAATATAGTTAAGGGTTTAGTTACTTTAATTTAAACTATGACCGTATTAATTGTGTAACGTCTTCGTTAATTATTAGAATTCAACAAAATCAATCACATTGGAACTATGCTGACAAACACGACGTGATGAAGCTGGTTTGGTCAAAGTTGGCAACTATCAGGATTTTTAATTAAATTAAACCCCATTAAATTTAATCAAAACGGAGTATTTCAGCGACGAATGGAAAACAAATCAAGGTGAGTTCAACTCACTCAGTTTACCCCGTTTATATTTTATATAATCCGGATTTTTATTTTTGTGCAATGTTTTGCTGATGGTTGATAATGTGATGACTGATTGCATAAATGTTGAATATTTTTAATATTCAGTAATTAAATTAAACGTTTGTTTAATTTAATCGAATTACATCGTTATTTTTAACGATTAGATTCCAACGAGGTAACTTACCTTATGGGTTACGTTTATAAAAATATAAACATATTACATAAGTAATTTGATGCTTGAATGGACGTTATAAAATGATTCCACGATAAATATATTATCGTATTGAATTTGAGGTAACCCAATTTAATGCAGGGAAGTACAGGTTGGAGGGATCCAACCGGATTCCTCAAATATGTTGTTTATATAAAATGTTAATCAATTTGACTTATTGTTGATTGTTGAACAAAAATTCATCATTTGTTTGATATTAACCAATGGGGTATATTGGTTGAGTAAGTCTCGGCGGATGGCCTGTAAATGAATCGTTTTATAGAAATTGATTTACCGTCAGGTAAATTAATGGGAAGAAAGTTATAAAATTTGTTTCATAACTAAGGATAGATTTGAAATCTATTTTATATAGATATATTTTTAAGTAAAGTTAATAAAGGAAATAAATAATTATGTTTTTACTTTGTAATTATAAAGACGAGTATATAAAGCAAGATTTGTGGGATAATGAGTTATCTAAAAAAGTGGGCAGAAATTAACCAAATGGTTAATGGTTGAATTAATTGTTTTCAAATAGACAATTTAATTTGGTTATATAATTTAATCAGATTATAATTAAATAAAACTGAATTATTTAAATTAAGAACGACTAATGGAATTAGTTAACGGGTTGACCTTGTTTTGAAATGATTAAATTGATTGTTTGAATGAGAATTAATTATTGGATTATAAAAGTTAATTAGTTATTTTAAAATAAACTTTAAAGGAAAATTACCTATTTTATTAATAGTTAATGATAAAGTAAACTTTTAAATGAAAAGGAGTTGAAGTAAATTATTTAACCGCACCAAGGAAATGATCGGGTAACCAGAACTCGTACAATAGAATTGGTATTAAAACCTTGTTTATAATCTAAAGGGATTTTTAATGAGTTTACTCATGTTTATGAGTTAGGTTTTTGATTTATTTCCATAAAAGGAATTCTATAAAAAGGAAGATTTTAAAACAAGTATTCAATTTGAATTGAGATCGAGCAGAAGTAAGTAAATTGATTTTAATTATAAGAGCGCTAACGATAAAATCTAGAGGCAAACATTTTAAGTCATGAAATGAAGTTTATTGAAAAAAAACTAAGTAAAGTGGTTTTAAAAGAGATTATATGATAAGTGGAATTTTGGAATATTTATTGGAATTTGGGGGCTTGTTGATAAACTTTTATTTATTTCAAAGGTAAGATTATGGTCGTCTCAAGGTCTGAGAGGTAAATAAAATACCCCAACTTGGAACGACTTCATGATTATCCAAGGATAATACTAGTTTAGAAGCGAGGGTAGTTGAGGGAGTTAAAATTAGTTTTTCCATGAAGGGTATAATAAACTATAATTCAAACAAATATAAGTTGAACAAATTAATTTGGAAATAAGATGTGAAAGGGAGGTATTCCGAATGTTGGAAATTTAATTAACAATTGTTTTATCTAAGGAGGCCAAGTCATGTTGCATACTGAACCAGTGAATCCATGTTATTTTCTATGGTTGACGATTGTTTATTTTGATAGTTAAATCACTGACAATCAAAATATGGCCAAACCGATTGTTGGTATGGAAAGACCGGGATCGAATTTAAATTCGAAATCCATTCCGACCAGAAAATACGTAAATGTTGAAGATGTTCAAGAGCTGATCGAGATGGAGCAATTGAAGACCGTAGATCTTCATAAGTGGAAGGATCATTTGTCAAATATTCTCTGGTATGTAGCTAGAGGTATTCTGACGTGATTCGGTCGTGAGTGAGATTTTTCGAATTGCAAGGACTTCTTGCTACTGATCCTTTGGATGTGGTAGGAGGGTGCTTTCGGTTCATCCTGTCCCTGGATGACTTGTATGGACGAGTGTCTGACAGAGTATTTCCAGATGGTCACGTACATTGATTTCTTCAAACGTGCCCAGTGTATTTTTGAGGTCGTCAATTAGTGATTAAACGGATCTGACGATGTGGCATTCAAAGTGAACGATGGCCAAATGTTCCAAAAGTCGATTATAACCTCAAGCCTTACAACCAGGAAATGACAAAAATCGGGTAGGTAGCATGGCTATGTGGGTCGCTCCAATTAGGTTGTATAATCACCTATCTAGAGAAATTCCTTTTGCTTGTTTAATCTATCGATGCTGTCTCTTTCGGGAAACGGTGGTTTGAGCCCAACCGTTGGTGATACACATTCGATACACTTAAACGAAATGAGTGGTCCATCATGTGTGGCCGGGTTGTAAGACGTTCTTGTTGAACCCGGTGTATTCCCTTCTAGAGATACACGATCGGCAGGTGGTTCCATACTTTGTCATAGTCGGAATACTATCTCCAATAAGTGCCGCGGTTTTGACGGTATACTATATATGTGGAGCGTGAGACGCAAGTGTTCCGCTAAATTGCTATTTATTTGTATTTAGACACTATTATAATATCAGATGATATATATGATTTCAAAATGTTTTGGGTTATAGTAAGGTCAAAATCGTCCGTATTTATGTGTGGATTTGGTCTTATTATTATCCTTTTCTTTCGAAAAGATTTTGAACTTTAAAATCAAGTTGGATGATTCCCTTTAAACTGTGCGAGTTTTTCTCACTTTGGTTCACTAGACTGACCCAGTATTTGTAATGCTCAGGTTAGACCGGGTTGTACAGGTTCAGGTCATTAGATAATACGAAGTTCAGAATATATGCTGGAGAAATTTAGACGTATGATTTTATCTAGTATACTCCGCTGTGTGCTATATTTAATGATAGGTTGTTATAACTATCTAGATGTGTACTCTGATGTATGTGAGTATATTACTTCAAGCTTTCAATAAAGTTATTTATGTATTATATTTTGTTCCGCTGCGATGTGAGACTCTGTATTGTGTTGGTTCTTCTTCTTCTATTCTAATATTTATTTCTTTCTTACCTCACCCTCTAATTTCTTTCTACTGACACCTGGGTTTCCAGTACAATTTCTGGTGGATCAGTGTTGTTTGATAATCTCTAAAGGTACCAGAAATTTGGGTCGTTACAACTCCAGAACACAAAGGGGGGTCAACACCGATGTTGAATAGCTACCGCTAAGCCGGAAGCTCCAGAAATCGGGATTTCTACTTAACTACAACCAAAGGGGTTCCAAATTGCCTATAAATAAGACCCCAGGGGTCTTATTTGAGGGGACTGTCCTCATTCTCAAATCTTGTATCCATTTCTTTGAGAGAAAACCCTGGTTTGAAAATAAATTTGGGGATTTTACTTTCAACTATCTATGTACTCACTTAAGTGATCAATAAAGAGAGAATTAACACTTGTCATCAATTTTGCTCATTTTCCTTATTGCAATCCTTGACAAAGCCTACTACATGAACATAATTACTGAAATAACTCTAATGAACCATCTAGCTTCCTACTCGTGTTGAGCTTACAGTGCCCTATCCCAAGATAACTATTGACCCTTAAGTCTCACAAGTGCGATGCTAGCCCCTTGGAGAAGAGTGACTAATATTCGGGCTTTGGGGATCTTGATATCTAAGGATCGACAAGTTAAATCACAATTTTAGAGGCTAGATCACACCTAGATTCCCCTAGGTCCACAACCATGTTCGATATTATGGTGTTGACGAAAAATAATGTTAACAGAGAGGAATTTGAGCGATTTGCTATTTTTAATGTTTTCTCAGAAATCACAAATCCTCATAGGCATACAGATCCAAATCAATACTACTAAATAAAAGAATATCAAACATAAGATATTTCCACTCACAATGATTTAACGGTATGGAAAATGAAAAAGATTTGATGATGTTTTCCCTATTAGATCTGAAAACCCTGCAAGAACGAACATGATTGTGCATTCAAATCTCTTAGAAATCTATTTTAACGATTAAATAGTTAAAATTCCTATATATATATATATATATATTATGACTCCAGATTCTGATTCTATATTAAATCCTAAAAGAAAAGAGATTAGAAAAGAATATAGGTTAAGAGATTTGGAGAAGAAAACCTACTATATATTTCTCTGGAATCAATGGTAGAATGGATTTAGGGAGGAGGGGAAGATTAAGTTTTGTGTAACACCCCACGTCCGTTAATGTCACTCACAAAGGGAATGCATTAAGTTTTGTGAAGCATTTAGGTAAACCGACATAGAATATTACAAGAGAGATATAAAAAATTTTGCAACGGAAATAAACAACTTTATTAAATCACCAAAATACCTTGTTTCACAATACCATGAGTCATAAAACCATTACAACAAAATACTTCTGTCTTGCATAATCAGAGTACATAGGAATTAGAAGAAAACATTATTCCCCAGTTAAAAGAGTAAGCCATAGTAGAGACAGAGATTCTAGCCATAGTTCAGAAGTAGCTCCTAGCAAGTTGATATCCGAATCCTGACTAAGCTTGGGTGTTTCCTCCCTGAGAACCTGGGGGGACGGAAGAGAGAAGGAAAAAACAGGGTCAGACAAAAAGTGTAGCGAGTCTAGTTTTGTATGGGTTTTGATATTTAAAACAATTTATTTTAAATATTAATGATTAAAAATTTATTTAAATCTAATTTAGGATGAATAATTTAATTTTAATAATATAAGGAGTTAGAAATAGCGCGGTAGTTTGAAAAGTCAAACTTGAACTTTGACTGACCGTACAGGATGCAAAATTTAACGGATTTTAGTGAAACCAAAAATATTAGAATCTATTTAAAAATATCTTTCCAACGAATCCGAAAAATTGAAATTTCATAGCAGGAATCAAAATTTATGCCCAGTTAAAAATTTAGAAAGGTCGCTATGAAATTTATATATAATATAAAGGTCAAAATGGCTACTTTTTGCATACGAAGGAATTTGGACTCGAAACCACTTCCATTGAATTCAGAATGATGTTTCTGCATTTAAAAAGTATAAACACTTATATATTTCGAGTTTCGAAAATTATTTGTTTAAAAATGTATTTTTAATATGTAATATATACACCTTGAAAATTGCCATTTTTCAAACGACCTCCGTTTTTCGACGAAACCACTTTTGTTGGAACCGGAATGTCAAATTATTGCTAAGTTTAATTTTCCAGAATTTTTAAAGTTAATATGTGAGCGTGGTAAAGGAGAAGGTGTTTTGTTAGTTTCAGTCAAATTTAATCGACTGGATAATAGCCATTTTTCTAACGGTCTCAGAATTCGACAAAATTAGTCTTGTTAGAACCGTATCGTCAAAACAAGCCAGAAATAATTTTTCCGGATTTTTCTGAGGTCGTATGTGGCCCTGGTAAAATTAAAAAGTACGTTCGTATTTAATATTAAAGATTTATTTTAAAAATAAAAGAAACATGCTGTAGACTTCGTAATTGGGCTGCGGCACTAGCGCCATTGTGTTCAGAAGGTGTCAAAACATATTGTTCGACAGTCGTTGGGCTTCGTTTGGGGATCGGATGGAAAAACCCTAATTTTGGATTTAATTAAATAAATTAAAAATAGAAAATACCCTAAAATACACGTATAAATACGCATGCTACAGTACTCCGTCTTTGTAACACCCCACACCCGCTAAGGTCACTCACTAAGGGAATGCCTTAACTTCGGTGGAGTATTTTATGTGAATATAGAACAGAAAAATTACAACAAGACAGATACAAGTAATGCTTGAAATTTAAAACATCATTTCATTGCAGCAGAAGGTAAACATGTTTGGTTACATATCAAAAACCAATAAGAGTCAAGTACAAAATATCCATCTCGTTAAAACATAAGTACATAATCCCACTACATACTAATAGCCATAATAGAAAAGATAACCGAGCTTTACTTCAAGAGTCCAAGCTCCAAAAGATAGATAAAGCAATCTGATCAAAGCCCACTAGTACTAGGCCCACTCTGATAACCTGAGGGTTGGGAAAAAGATAAAAACAACGGGGTCAGACATAAGTCTGAGTGAGCCCTATAACTTTAACAATACAATCATTAAAGTAATTAGGGTATGATATAAACCTGGTACGGTACAACTGGGGATAAATGACTACACTAAGCAGCCAACTAGACTTAGGATGACTAAGATAACGGTAAAGACGCGCCTATCCACCCAAGGATAAATACTACACTGCACCACACCAGATCTACCCACCCAAGGGTAATTCCTACACTGCACCACACCAGATCTACCCACCCAAGGGTAATTCCTAACTTAAAGATTGATCCCACTAAGTGTACTTAGTAATCTTAATAGTAGTCTCGTGTACCCCTAGCTGACTACATAGGTGCCGTCTGCCCCTATCTCCACTAGGTGTACCCAAGATAATGGTAAAGACGCATCTACCCACCCAAGGGTAAATACTACACTGCACCACACCGGATCTACCCACCCAAGGGTAATTCCTACTTAAAGGTTGATCCCACCCAAGGACTTAGAAAATTTAACTAGTAGTTTCGTGTACCCCTAGCTGACTACATAGGTGTCGTCTGCCCCTATCTCCACTAGGTGTACCCACTACTCCCCAAGCGATCGGCTCCCTACCGTAGATACCCGTGCTGGCCCCACAGTGGGGTGTATCACTCCCCAAAGTGGCAACCCGATACTATCAATGGTGCACGGCTTATACCTACACGATGCAACAACGTTTTACCTACCAGCCCGGGTCCACACACGCATATGAAACCCGTTGGACTTGCGTTGCCACCGCTAACCCGTTTTGGCCTCTTATAGTCAAGCCCAGTACGCGTGTCCCGTCCTCGACATGGGTCGAGCCCAATAAGATACATATGGGTTACTGGTTGAAATGGGCCCCCACAAGCTACCCACCTAAGCTTGTCTCTTTTTCTAGTGTATCCCACTTAACCCTTTTGAATAATCATGTCCACTTACATGTTTAAAGTTTGGTTAAGTCATCTAATCATATTTCAATTGCCACTCAAGGCACCCACTAGATTTCCCATGCCACCCAAGGCACCTACTTGATTTCCACATGCCACCCAAGGCACTTACTTAACCCTTTAATCATGTTTAATTACATGTTCCACTTTGGTTAAGTATTCTAATCGTATTTTCTATTGCCACCCAAGGCAACCCACTAGATTTCCACATGCCACCCAAGGCACTTACTTAACCCTTTAATCATGTTTAATTACATGTTTATCTGGTTAAGTGTTTCTTAATTGATTAAGAACATAACCGTTGTAAAGACCTCTCACATTAGACTATCTTTTATGGCAGCTGGACTTGCCGGTCGGGTCCGGGCAGCCTTACGCCATAACCGAGTCTAACCTCGTGTCTTTACACTTGTCACGTATTTAGTTTGTGCCTAAGACCTCTCACATTGGGCCAATCATTTGTAGCCACTGGATTTGCCGGTCGGTTCCGGGCAGTCTTATGCTACAAAAGGGTCCAACCTCGTGTCTTAGTCGATTAATTACACCTAATTAATCACCCCCATAATTTGTATTAATTATCCCTAATTAATTACAAATTTAACGATGTACATAATTGACTCAATTATGGCCATCCACTTTATGGTATGCATAATCATACCAACATCACACCATTTCATTAACATGAATATTAACCCCATCGTTCCCCACGTAATTCGCTAACATGACATACTTAAAAGGGAAGATTCATCACACATACAATGGGTTCAACTTGCATAACATTAGCATCAACATGGGTTTAAAAGGTGTCAACATGCATATAGCATCAAACCCAACTAGCATAAATAATCAACCCAAACTTGCATGAATCACATATGTCATAAAGAGGTTAACTTGCATAAGTTACTTATGTCATACAAAGGGGTAAACTTGCATATGTATGTATGACATACAAAGGGGTTAACTTGCATATGTATGCATATCATACAAAGGTGTATAATTGCACATGTTACTAGCATATAATCAAACACCAAACTTGCATAACATGTCATATATGAACTTGCATATAATCATACACCAAACTTGCATAACATATCATATATGAACTTGCATATAATCAAACACCAAACTTGCATAACATGTCATATATGAACTTGCATATAATCAAACACCAAACTTGCATAACATGGTGTCATAATGGATCAATGTTTATCATAGCGATTTGCATAACTAGCATCATGAACACATAGCCTAAAACTTGCATAACTTGCATAACATCATGATCACCTAGCATATGACTTGCATAACTTGCATAACATCATGATCACATAGCATATGACTTGCATAACTTGCATAACATCATGATCACATAGCATATGACTTGCATAACTTGCATAACATCATGAACACATAGCATATAACTTGCATAACATCATGAACATATAGCATATAACTTGCATAACTTGCATAACATCATGAACATATAGCATATAACTTGCATAACTTGCATAACATCATGAACATATAGCATATAACTTGCATAACTTGCATAGATCCACATTCATAGCCATAACCTCATTATATCCTATCATAATCATTTCAACAATTGGTCATTAAGGCTATAGAAACTCACAACTTGTTGATTAGCACTTCAATGAAGAAGATTAAGTTGCTAGAGTTGATTAGAAGTTGATTTGAGAAGCTATCTTCCTCTTTAATTTGTTGGTGGCTCCTTCTAGTTGCATTTTGACGGCATAACGACGTTGTCTCCAATTTTAGTATGAATTAGGGTAGTCTTAGGGTGTATTTATAGATTAGTTAAGTGTTTTATGCCATTAGATTAACCCTAAATCAGATTAGAGCCGTCAGATCTCGTCACTAGCCACCAACCCTAGCCCAAACCCCTTCAGGTTGCACCCAGGTCACACAGACCGACAGGGGGGGTCGACCCCTAGGGAGGGGGTCGACACCCATGTCGACCCTAGGGTCGACACCCTCTGCCTGGCGGGAATTTTCCCGCCTCTTCTGAATTGTGAATTTTTTTTATATTTAAATCTGATTTTTAAATTTTCTGAAAACTTCTTCGGGCCTTAACTGGGTCATACGGACTCCGATTTTCGAAAACTCGGACTTTATTTCGCGTATTTTTCCGAGACGAACGCAATGGCATAGCCCGTTTCCCCTGATTCAGATTTTAAAGTTTAATTCTGCCCTGTTTTATATTATAGCAAGTTATTCAACATACGGGGTGTTACATTCTCCCCTACTTAAAGGATTTCGTCCCCGAAATCTCTACGTCAAGAAGAACGTATCCTACCAACCAAACAACCATCTACTCAAACCATCAAACACTGGCATCCATTGTCCTTAAAGTTTCTAATGTTGTATGAACATATGCGAAGAGTGTGTGTATATGTTCCCTATCTAATGCAAAATCAGGCGGTCTACTGATTCCGTTGACCTCCTTAATGCAAACCATGATAGTGCCATGCATCTAATATGTATGCGAAAGAATCCTAACGACACATACTATTACTACATGTGTGCTCAACCATACACCAAAATGCATCATCCATATGATAACACAACCATTATTCATCCATTAATAAAGCTACCTACACACAATTTATATGCAATATGCAATATGAAGTGACTGAGCCGATCTAGTGCCTAAAGTGTGTGTATATGCATCCACGAGCAACCACTAGCAAACACTTGCATCCACACGCATCCATCAAACATAACATGTCTCAAACACATGTTTCTACCATAGGTTTACCCTATCTAAAGGTCAAAGGTACTAATGAGAGGACATACTAAAGATAAGATAAGTACTAGACAAACGATAAAGGAGAAGTTAAAAGACATACCCTCAAAAAGGAATGGGTACAATGAACGCATCTTCGCTTCTGTCTCCCCAGTAGCATTGCTCTAATCTTCTCCCCATTGCACTTTGACTAGTCGAACCTCTCTGTTCCTCAACTTCCTAATCTCTGACCCAAGGATGCGGGTAGGAGCTCGTCGAATAGTCGGATCACGCTCTACCTCCACCTTTCTAAGCAAGCTCGGCTCTACCACCTCCGCGGTCTCATGTAGGCACTTCCCCAAATGTGACACATGGAATACGTCATGTACCCCACTAAGCCTCTCGGGTAAATCTACTCTATATGCCATGGAGCAGTCCTCTTACTAGTCACGGGTATGAAATGGGCACTCTTAGTAAGTCTGTCTACCACAACCCAAATTCCCGTATTACCCTTCCTCGATCTCGGTAACCCATCAATAAAATCCATCGAGACGCTATCCCACTTCCATTGCGGAACTTCCAATGGGTGAAGCAACCCACCGGGTTTCTTTTGCTCCGCTTTCACTTGTTGGCACACCAAGCATCTAGCGACATACTCGGCCACATCTTTCTTCATACCGGCCCAAAAGAAAACTCGCTTCATGTCTTGGTACATCTTGTCCCCACCGGGATGAATAGTCATCTTTGAACGATGCGCATCATCAAGTATAGCCTTCCTCAAACCCTCGTCTTGCGGTACACAAAGTCTACCGTCTCTACGCAAGCACCCCCTATCGTCTAGGGTGTACCTACTCAAATGGTTGGACGACTCCCCCCCTTATGAGCCTCTCTACTAACTCAACCAACTGTGGGTCGTCCCGCTGTGCCTCGCCAAGCCGTCCCAAAAGAGTAGGTCTGACCTCTAAGGATGCTAGCAAACCGGGTACAAAGTTAACGGAAGGTCTAAAATCAAACATCGAGATAAATTCCAAGCTTCGTCGTTCCACGAACAATGGACTCAAGGACAACCTTTTTCTGCTTAAGGCGTCCGCCGCCACGTTACCCTTGCCAGGGGTATACGCTATCTCGAAATCATAGGATGCTAAGAATTCCATCCACCTTTGTTGTCTTAAGACTATGCGCTCGAAGAGTCTCCAACACTTCCCTAAGATGCTTTTCTCCACTTCTAGAGAAAACCAGGATATTCTCCCATGCAAAATCGTCACAACTATACATCTCTCACGCAGACCATCCTAGTCGAACTCGACATCCCCCAAGTGCAAGCCCCAAAGGCCTAAACCAATATCAGACAAACACCCAAGGGATACCTCCTTCGAATTCAGACGTCCTACGTGAGATGATACTAGTAAAAACGGCTAAATAATTAAGCACTTGTCCAACTCTGGATGTCCTTGCCAGTCTCGCTCCAAAACCACCGTTGATCAAATAACTGGCTTTGCTTAACCTATTAAGCACATACGAAAACTTATTTCGCTCTTAGAAAAGACCAAGATGTCATCCACAAAGACCACTACGAAGTTATTTAGGTACTCCCTGAACACCCTACTCATCAAATCAACAAAGTATGCGGTGGCGTTCGTCAAACCAAATGGCATCACAAGCCACTCATAGAAACCATCCGGAGTCCTAAAGGCAGTCTTCTCTATACTATCCTCAGCCACTCCCAACTGATGAAACCCCGTGGCCAAGTCCAACTGCGAAAACACTGAGGCGCCAACCAACTGATCAAAGAGATCATCACTCCTCGGCAATGGGTGTCTATTCTTCTTTGTAAGCTTGTTGAGTTCTCTATAGTCTACACAAAGTCTGAGGGACCCATCCGCCTTCGTGGCAAAAACTACTGGAGCACCCCACTCCGATATACTTCGTCTTATGAACCCCTTCTCAAGCAACTCCCCTACTTGCTTATGGAGTTCCCTCCTCTCACGAGGAGCCATGTGGTGCACTGGCAAAGATACTGGTTTAGCATTGTCCACCAGATATATTCGGAAGTCTATCTCCCGCCTCGGAGGTAAGCCCTTCACCTCCTCAAACACATCCGAGTATTCCCAGACCACTCTAACAGATCGCAAACTCTCGACCGAAGCGTCAAGCGATTCCAGATAACTTAGCATAACAGAATCCATGGGATTACAAGAGATCTCGAGAGTGTTACCCAAGCGGGTCATAAGCCTAACAACTCTCCTTTCGCAATCAAGAATGGCACCATTACTGGATAACCAGTCCATGCCCAAAATCAACCCATAGCCCGTGAAGCCCAAAACAAAAGCATCACATCTAAACTCAACGCTAAGTATCCTCAAACCCAAACATATCATGGACAAATAAGTGGAGCCCCCAATTGGGTTTGAGACAACCAAGGGATCATCTATTAAACTGGTGTCTAAGTGCAGTGACTCAACTAATGATGATGAGATAAACGAATGCGATGCGCCAGAGTCGAATAAAGTTTGAACAGGATGCTCGAGAGAACCAAATTTCAACCTAGACGGTCCTACCCCCATCAGGTATACCAGCCGTAAGGGAATACATCTACGCTCCAGAAGATCCTGTACTTTGTCCTTACCTCTTTGGACAATCCTAATAAGGTGTCCTATTTCTCCAAAACAACTAGCCTTCTCCTTCACATTCTCCCTTCGTGACCTTCTCACCACGATGAGGTTTCGTCCTTTATTTACCTAATAGCTATTTGAACCTTCCTCCCTCGTCCATCTTAAAGGTACCGACAAGCCCTCCACCTCCTTGGACTAACTTCTTAGCCCGATAACCGTCTTAGTCCCTTGAAGTGGTTCTTCCGTCCTTCATACGGAAGTCCTTGTTTATCTTAAAAAGATATCTATACGCGGAGGGGAAATTCAAAGAGAAAGAGGAAGAGATTCAAAACGGAGAATCGAAGGAAGGATATATGGCTCTTGGGGATTATGTTCTTTTCTTTCAAAAACTTTTCTCTCAAAAGACATGTTTTTTGAAAATACTTCTTCCAAAAATGTTTTTAGAAAAATAGTTTTCTAAAAATTTTATCTGTTCCGGTAACCTTCAGCTCTGATACCACGTGTAACACCCCACACCCGCTAAGGTCACTCACTAAGGGAATGCCTTAACTTCGGTGGAGTATTTTATGTGAATATAGAACAGAAAAATTACAACAAGACAGATACAAGTAATGCTTGAAATTTAAAACATCATTTCATTGCAGCAGAAGGTAAACATGTTTGGTTACATATCAAAAACCAATAAGAGTCAAGTACAAAATATCCATCTCGTTAAAACATAAGTACATAATCCCACTACATACTAATAGCCATAATAGAAAAGATAACCGAGCTCTACTTCAAGAGTCCAAGCTCCAAAAGATAGATAAAGCAATCTGATCAAAGCCCACTAGTACTAGGCCCACTCTGATAACCTGAGGGTTGGGAAAAAGATAAAAACAACGGGGTCAGACATAAGTCTGAGTGAGCCCTATAACTTTAACAATACAATCATTAAAGTAATTAGGGTATGATATAAACCTGGTACGGTACAACTGGGGATAAATGACTACACTAAGCAGCCAACTAGACTTAGGATGACTAAGATAACGGTAAAGAAGCGCCTATCCACCCAAGGATAAATACTACACTGCACCACACCAGATCTACCCACCCAAGGGTAATTCCTACACTGCACCACACCAGATCTATCCACCCAAGGGTAATTCCTAACTTAAAGATTGATCCCACTAAGTGTACTTAGTAATCTTAATAGTAGTCTCGTGTACCCCTAGCTGACTACATAGGTGCCGTCTGCCCCTATCTCCACTAGGTGTACCCAAGATAACGGTAAAGACGCATCTACCCACCCAAGGGTAAATACTACACTGCACCACACCAGATCTACCCACCCAAGGGTAATTCCTACTTAAAGGTTGATCCCACCCAAGGACTTAGAAAATTTAACTAGTAGTTTCGTGTACCCCTAGCTGACTACATAGGTGCCGTCTGCCCCTATCTCCACTAGGTGTACCCACTACTCCCCAAGCGATCGGCTCCCTACCGTAGATACCCGTGCTGGCCCCACAGTGGGGTGTATCACTCCCCAAAGTGGCAACCCGATACTATCAATGGTGCACGGCTTATACCTACACGATGCAACAACGTCTTACCTACCAGCCCGGGTCCACACACGCATATGATACCCGTTGGACTTGCGTTGCCACCGCTAACCCGTTTTGGCCTCTTATAGTCAAGCCCAGTACGCGTGTCCCGTCCTCGACATGGGTCGAGCCCAATAAGATACATATGGGTTACTGGTTGAAATGGGCCCCCACAAGCTACCCACCTAAGCTTGTCTCTTTTTCTAGTGTATCCCACTTAACCCTTTTGAATAATCATGTCCACTTACATGTTTAAAGTTTGGTTAAGTCATCTAATCATATTTCAATTGCCACTCAAGGCACCCACTAGATTTCCCATGCCACCCAAGGCACCTACTTGATTTCCACATGCCACCCAAGGCACTTACTTAACCCTTTAATCATGTTTAATTACATGTTCCACTTTGGTTAAGTATTCTAATCGTATTTTCTATTGCCACCCAAGGCAACCCACTAGATTTCCACATGCCACCCAAGGCACTTACTTAACCCTTTAATCATGTTTAATTACATGTTTATCTGGTTAAGTGTTTCTTAATTGATTAAGAACGTAACCGTTGTAAAGACCTCTCACATTAGACTATCTTTTATGGCAGCTGGATTTGCCGGTCGGGTCCGGGCAGCCTTACGCCATAACCGAGTCTAACCTCGTGTCTTTACAGTTGTCACGTATTTAGTTTGTGCCTAAGACCTCTCACATTGGGCCAATCATTTGTAGCCGCTGGATTTGCCGGTCGGTTCCGGGCAGTCTTATGCTACAAAAGGGTCCAACCTCGTGTCTTAGTCGATTAATTACACCTAATTAATCACCCCCATAATTTGTATTAATTATCCCTAATTAATTACAAATTTAACGATGTACATAATTGACTCAATTATGTCCATCCACTTTATGGTATGCATAATCATACCAACATCACACCATTTCATTAACATGAATATTAACCCCATCGTTCCCCACGTAATTCGCTAACATGACATACTTAAAAGGGAAGATTCATCACACATACAATGGGTTCAACTTGCATAACATTAGCATCAACATGGGTTTAAAAGGTGTCAACATGCATATAGCATCAAACCCAACTAGCATAAATAATCAACCCAAACTTGCATGAATCACATATGTCATAAAGAGGTTAACTTGCATAAGTTACTTATGTCATACAAAGGGGTAAACTTGCATATGTATGTATGACATACAAAGGGGTTAACTTGCATATGTATGCATATCATACAAAGGTGTATACTTGCACATGTTACTAGCATATAATCAAACACCAAACTTGCATAACATGTCATATATGAACTTGCATATAATCATACACCAAACTTGCATAACATATCATATATGAACTTGCATATAATCAAACACCAAACTTGCATAACATGTCATATATGAACTTGCATATAATCATACACCAAACTTGCATAACATATCATATATGAACTTGCATATAATCAAACACCAAACTTGCATAACATGGTGTCATAATGGATCAATGTTTATCATAGCGATTTGCATAACTAGCATCATGAACACATAGCCTAAAACTTGCATAACTTGCATAACATCATGATCACCTAGCATATGACTTGCATAACTTGCATAACATCATGATCACATAGCATATGACATGCATAACTTGCATAACATCATGATCACATAGCATATGACTTGCATAACTTGCATAACATCATGAACACATAGCATATAACTTGCATAACATCATGAACATATAGCATATAACTTGCATAACTTGCATAACATCATGAACATATAGCATATAACTTGCATAACTTGCATAACATCATGAACATATAGCATATAACTTGCATAACTTGCATAGATCCACATTCATAGCCATAACCTCATTATATCCTATCATAATCATTTCAACAATTGGTCATTAAGGCTATAGAAACTCACAACTTGTTGATTAGCACTTCAATGAAGAAGATTAAGTTGCTAGAGTTGATTAGAAGTTGATTTGAGAAGCTATCTTCCTCTTTAATTTGTTGGTGGCTCCTTCTAGTTGCATTTTGACGGCATAACGACGTTGTCTCCAATTTTAGTATGAATTAGGGTAGTCTTAGGGTGTATTTATAGATTAGTTAAGTGTTTTAGGCCATTAGATTAACCCTAAATCAGATTAGAGCCGTCAGATCTCGTCACTAGCCACCAACCCTAGCCCAAACCCCTTCAGGTTGCACCCAGGTCACACAGACCGACAGGGGGGTCGACCCCTGGGTCGACCCCTAGGGAGGGGGTCGACACCCATGTCGACCCTAGGGTCGACACCCTCTGCCTGGCGGGAATTTTCCCGCCTCTTCTGAATTGTGAATTTTTTTTATATTTAAATCTGTTTTTGAATTTTCTGAAAACTTCTTCGGGCCTTAACTGGGTCATAAGGACTCCGATTTTCGAAAACTCGGACTCTATTTCGCGTATTTTTCCGAGACGAACGCAATGGCATAGCCCGTTTCCCCTGATTCAGATTTTAAAGTTTAATTCTGCCCTGTTTTATATTATAGCAAGTTATTAAACATACGGGGTGTTACAGTCTTCTTCCTTCTCATTTCACGCTGCCGAACCCATAGGCCTTCAAAACTTCAAGCTTCGATTCCTCCTTCGTTTCTCAACGAAATCCTTCGCCATAGTACAACTTTTCGAAGAGATTTTCATGCTCTTCGATCCTACACCAAAATTGGATCCTCCCGTACCCTGTAGCCGCCGCCCCACCCCCCTAAACCCGTCGCCGTCGCACCCTCCTCCCCCTCCCCCCAAGCCCCTGCACATGCCGCCGCAACCCCCCATCTTCCCGACGATCATTCCCCTCTCCGAGCTCTCCAATCTCCAACAAACCTCACCTAAAACCATTGATCCAATCTCGAGTTATTTTGATTCAAAGTTCTGAACCAAATTCTAAAAATAAAGGTATGAACATTTCAGATTTTGTGACGTTTTTATCTGTTAAAGCAGCAGTTGTGAAAAGTAATTGTTAATTAAAAATTGATAATTAATTTATACGATCTCCGAATCCAAAAATTTCAGATCCGTGTGAATCGTGACAGCAAATACTTCAACTTAGAACTGATTGGAACAAATTTCTGGACCTTTTTGAATTCAAGATCTGACTGAAAAGCAAGGTGAGATTCTATTTTAAATAATTAAATCTAGTTAATTATTATTCTATGGTTATTTGAAGCAGTTGAATTGTAAATATATTAGATCTGCGACGTGATAAGATTACTGATGTTGTTTGTTTGATTTGGCATGTTTTGGTTTAGATCTATGGTTGTGTATATGGATCTGTATAGATCTAATAATTATCATCATGTTGTAAAAATTGGATTAAACTGAATTGTAATCCAATTAAAAAAATACCTCTTGTCTGAGAATTGGATGAGATTAGAATTTTAAATCCATTCAAAATATCATATGTGTTGTGATTCTTTTATTGACATGGTGTCGTCAAGATTATCATTTGGGTATAGTTGTTGAATTAAAATAATTTGTCCCTTCCAAATAGATTATCAGATTCTCATGCTTATTATATGATATTTAATTATAGTCAAAAACACAATTTTGATTTGTAAATAAAAAGACGATATTTTTACATTGTAAATAAAAAGACGATATTTTTACATTGTAGATTAAAAGACGATATTTTTACATTGTAGATTAAAAGATGATATTTTTACAATGTAAATTTAAAGATGAGATTTTTGCACTGTAAATAAAATTACATTTTTTATGTAATTAAAGAGTAGGATCTACATTGTAAATTAAAAGTACATTTTATATGTAATTAAAGGATAAGAATCTGCATTGTAAATGAAACTACAGTTTTAAATGGAATTAAAGAATAAGATTTTACCATTGCAATTAAAGTTACATTTTCAATGTGATTCATAAGGATAAGAATTCACTGTTTATAAAATTACATTTTTAATGTAATTAAAAAGAGAAATTGGACAATGTAGACAAAATTGCATTTTCAATGTGGTTCATAAGGATAGAATTTTTCACCATTAATGTAATTACATTTTTCATGTAATTAAAAAGTATGAATTTACATTGCAAATTAAAAAGGACATTTTTGGTTATGTAAATAAAGATGAGAATTTACATTGTGAATTAAAAGACAAGATTTGACGTGTAATATTAATTATATTTTTAATGTAATTAAAAAGTATGATTTTATATTGTAAATTAAGAGGCAAATTAAAAGATAGGAATTTTACATTATTATGTTAATTACATTTTTAATGTAATGAATAAAAAAAGGTAGAATTTGGCGTTGTAAATAAAATTACATTTTTAATGTAATTTGTAAAGATAAAAAATTTCACCGCTATGTTAATTACACTCTTATGAGATTAAAAAGAAAGGTTGGGCATTGAAATCAAAATTACATTTTTGTATAATTTAAAAAGGGTAAAATTTACATGTGATTAAAAAGAATAATTTTGCATTGGAATGCAAATTACATTTTTGCATGGTAAATTAAAAGACAGAAAATTTAACATGGAATGTTAATTACATGTTTTATGTAATTACAGAAAGAACTTTACAGTGTAATTGAAAGAATGGAATTTGCATTTTTAATGTAAATAAAAGAATAAAGCATGGAATTCAACATTGTAATATATTTTACAATCCTATGAAAATATAAGAACTAAAGAATAGGGGAGAAATTGGACCTTGAATTATAATTTACATTTTTAATGTAAATAAAGGAAAAAAAAGGAATGTATTTAAAATGTTGAAATATTGTCTTCATTTTAAATGAATTAAAATCAAATGGAGATTGGTAGTTGTTTAGCTCATTGTTAAATTGAACGACGTTATTATGGTTAAAGGGTTTATATTTATATATTTTATATATAAGTATAATTAAAATTAAACGAATCGAGCACGATAGTTCTCGTTTTGGAATCGTACCTTTAAACGACTATACCAAAAGATCCAAGCGTCGGATTTTCCCAAAACTGGAACCGTTAGGACCGTCCGGGGAAGATCTTTCTAACGATATAAACTACGTTAAGATCCAATGGTTAGATTTTGAGAAATGTGTAAATCAAAATTTGTTGAAAACAACGCCTGGTCGCTCCTTTGACCTGAAGCGTCGTTAATTAAGGATTTAATTATTTCAAATAACTAAGGTAAAAATTAATCGTTATAACATAATATAATGACATGAAATGGGTTTTCTAAAATTAAATATGCGAGAATTATTTGGAAAGTCCGAGTTTATCTCATTCCAAATAATCAGACGACGTTAAGAATTGAAGTTGAAGACGGCGAATGAAGACCATAAATATTCCCTCGAATGGACAACGATCATGACCCTGAATTGACTTGCTCCCAATTCAAAGGTCGGGGTAGTTGCCCAAACGTACGTGTTGATTTCACGGATATGCGGGTACCTCGTTTCCGTACTGGACATACGGGACGAGGTATCTCCAGTTTCGTTCAGACCCAGAACGGGCTTATAAATGGAATGTGTGTCCGACATTGTGCTCCTTTATATTGTATTTATTAATTTCCTGTCGAATGTATGAATGATTGGTAGCGGAGAATTCATTCTCTTGCTTAACACCCTTTTGTATATTTTGGCAAAAGACTAATAGAATGATATGGATCGACAGTGTGGCATACCAAGATGCAATGATCAAGGTTTCTTGTTGAAAAGCAGAACCTTGTGGTGACGATAAAACACAGCTTAAATAAGCATAGCTTTGTGTATTACGTAGCTTCACGAGCCTCACAACCCGGTTGAGTCTAAAACGGGAGAAGGGAACGCAGGGAGAGCAGCACGTTTCTTTCTAGCTAGGGGTAGTGTCAGTGCTTAAACTGATTGATATTTTACTTATGTGGATGATGGAATGAGGCGCGCCTCGGATGATAGGTCCTATAGGATCGGGAAACGTGTGTTTAGGAATAACTTATCCACGAAGTTGTATGTATGGATCGGCCCTGCAGCTTTCCAATGGTTCACTGCGGGGGATCTTGAGGCATTAGCTAGAGTGTCTCGAATCGGTAAGGAGCTCCTCCCTAGCCTTGACTCATGATGGAAAACCAAATTCCCAATATGACCCTACGAATTTGATTGTATTACTAGTATGGAGGCATAGTATATGGTAGCTATGCTTCCTAGGATTGATTCATTTACTTTGAAATGTTTTTGTAACATATATACACTAATAATAATATCAAATTCGTTTTTATCGTACCAATCATGTTTAATCACCATCAGGTAAAACTCTATCCTCTGGTTTGCGTTGCATTGTGTGATGGGACTTGAGTCTTATGGTGATTCCATTTCTTCAAAAGCATTGCATTGTTTTACGATTTACTTATTGTTTGTTCTGTCACTTTAAATTATGCACGATAATCCATTGGAATAAACCCGTTCCGCGTTAGTGGCGTGATCCTTGGATTTGCCTTATTACTATTAGTTAAATTAGTTAATAATTCTCACACCAGTCCCATGACTGACCGATTGTTTGTTTCCGCCTTTGCAAACTCGGGTGCCTATTATTTTCCATACGGGCAGTCGAGTCGTTTGTCTATAGGTCTTCATCTCGAGCAGGATTCTGGATTGAAACTTAAAGCTGTGTCCAGAGTATAGTTCTCTTCCGTTGCCTTAGTTATTTTATTTCCGCTGCACTGTATTGTATTTGTTGTAATTTAAATCTTTAGCTATATTTTATTCGATGTACTCTGATATTCTGTACTCTGATGTAACATTATATGATGAAATAAAAGTTTGTTGTTGTTCTGATGTGTTGTAGCCCAAAGTAAGCGTATCCGGCGATTTCCCGCAAAGGCGATTTTCGGGTTGTCACATTTGGTATCAGAGCTCTGGTTAGCTCAAATCTTTGGGGTACAACTCGTTAGAACTGAACAAAAGACTCATCAGAGATTGGATTAATAATATCCAATAAGAATACTCATTAGAGATAGGATCAGCAGTATCCTAGAATGAGGAAACTCATTAGAGATGGGGTTAGTAATGCCCTAGAATGAGTTGAGAGTGCCCAGTTTATAATTAACGTATTCGTGATTATATATAATCTGATATTTGAAAATATGATTTTTGAATATATAAAGTTATATACTTCAAAAGTTAATCAACAAATAAAATTATTTAAGATAGGATACTTAAACAACTTTTTAGCTTCGTTCCTTTTCGAGGACGAAAAGTTTTTAAGTGGAGGAGACTGTAAAAACCTTGAATTTTGGGGTAAATTTAAAAATTTATTTTAACTAATTTTTATGGGTTTTGATATTTAAAATAATTTATTTTAAATATTATTGATTAAAAATTTATTTAAATCGAAGTTAGGATGAATAATTTAATTTTAATTATAAAAGGAGTTAGAAATAGCGCGGTAGTTTGAAAAGTCAAACTTGAACTTTGACTGACCGTACAGGATGCAAAATTTAACGGATTTTAGTGAAACCAAAAATATTAGAATCTATTTAAAAATATCTTTCCAACGAATCCGAAAAATTGAAATTTCATAGCAGGAATCAAATGTTATGCCCAGTTTAAAATTTAGAAAGGTCGCTATGAAATTTATATATAATATAAAGGTCAAAATGGCTACTTTTTGCATACGAAGGAATTTGGACTTGAAACCATTTCCATTGAATCCAGAATGATGTTTCTGCATTTAAAAAGTATAAACACTTATATATTTCGAGTTTTGGAAATTATTTGTTTAAAAATGTATTTTTAATATGTAATATATACGCCTTGAAAATTGCCATTTTTCAGACGAACTCTGTTTTTGACGAAACCACTTTTCTTGGAACAGGAATGTCAAATTATTGCTAAGTTTAATTTTCTAGAATTTTTAAAGTTAATATGTGAGCATGGTAAAGGAGAACGTGTTTTGTCAGTTTCAGTCAAATTTAATCAACTGGAAAATAGCCATTTTTCTAACGGTCTCAGAATTCGACGAAATTAGTCTTGTTAGAACCGTATCGTCAAAGCAAAGCCAGAAATAATTTTTCTGGATTTTTCTGAGGTCGTATGTGGCCCCGGAAAAAATTAAAAGTACGCTCGTATTTAATATTAAAGATTTATTTTAAAAATAAAAGAAACATGTTGTAAACTCCAGAATTGAGCTGCGGCATTATCGCCATTGCGTTCAGAAGGCGTCAAAACATATTGTTCGACAGCATTGGGCTCCGTTTGGGGATCGGATGGAAAAACCCTAATTTTTGATTTAATTAAATAAGTTAAAAATAGAAAATACCATAAAATACATGTATAAATACGCACGCTACAGTGCTCCGTCTTCTTCCTTCTCATTTCACGCCGCTGAACCCATAGGCCTTCAAAACTTCAAGCTTCGATTCCTCCTTCGTTTCTCAACGAAATCCTTCGCCGTAGTACAACTTTTCGAAGAGATTTTCGTGCTCTTCGATCCTACACCAAAATCGGATCCTCCCGTACCATGTAGCCGCCGCCCCACCCCCCTAAACCCGCCGCCGTCGCACCCCCCCCCCCCAGCCCCTCCACACGCCGCCGCAACCCCCATCTTCCCGGCGATCATTCCCCGCTCCGAGCTCTCCAATCTCCAACAAACCTCACCTAAAACCATTGATCCAATCTCGAGTTATTTTGATTCAAAGTTCTGAACCAATTTCTGAAAATAAAGGTATGAACATTTCAGATTTTGCGACGCTTTTATCTGTTACTGCAGCAGTTGTGAAAAGTAATTTTTTATTAGAAATTGATAATTAATTCATACGATCTCCGAATCCAAAAATTTCAGACCCTTGTGAATCGTGACAGCAAATACTTCAAATTAGAACTGATCGGAACAAATTTCTGGACATTTTTGAATTCTAGATCTGACTGAAAAGCAAGGTGAGATTCTATTTTAAGTAATTAAATCTAGTTAATTATTATTCTATGGTTATTTGAATCAGTTGAATTGTAAATATATTAGATCTGCGACGTGATAAGATTATTGATGTTGTTTGTTTGATTTGGCATGTTTTGGTTTAGATCTATGGTTGTGTATATGGATCTGTATAGATCTAATAATTATCATCATGTTGTAAAAATTAGATTAAACTGAATTGTAATCCAATTAAAATAAAAAAATAACATCTTGTCTGAGAATTGGATGAGATTAGAATTTTAAATCCATTCAAAATATCATATGTGTTGTGATTCTTTTATTGACATGGTGTCGTCAAGATTATCATTTGGGTATAGTTGTTGAATTAAAATAATCTGTCCCTTCCAAACAGATTATCATATTCTCATGCTTATTATATGATATTTAATTATAGTAAAAAATACATTTTTGATTTGTAAATAAAAAGACGATATTTTTACATTGTAAATAAAAGACGATATTTTTACATTGTAGATTAAAAGACGATATTTTTACATTGTAGATTAAAAGATGATCTTTTTGCAATGTAAATTTAAAGATGAGATTTTTGCACTGTAAATAAAATTACATTTTTTTTATGTAATTAAAGAGTAGGATCTACATTGTAAATTAAAAGTACATTTTATATGTAATTAAAGGATAAGAATCTGCATTGTAAATGAAACTACAGTTTTAAATGGAATTAAAGAATAAGATTTTACCATTGCAATTAAAGTTTCAATTTCAATTTGATTCATAAGGATAAGAATTCACTGTTTATGAAATTACATTTTTAATGCAATTATTGGACAATGTAGACAAAATTGCATTTTCAATGTGGTTCATAAGGATAGAATTTTTCACCGTTAATGTAATTACATTTTTCATGTAATTAAAAAGTATGAATTTACATTGCAAATTAAAATGGACATTTTTGGTTATGTTAATAAAGATGAGAATTTACATTGCGAATTAAAAGACAAGATTTGATGTGTAAGTAATATTAATTACATTTTTAATGTAATTAAAAAGTACGATTTTATATTGTAAATTAAGAGGCAAATTAAAAGATAGAAATTTTACATTATTATGTTAATTACATTGTTAATCTAATGAATAAAAAAAAAGGTAGAATTTGGCGTTGTAAATAAAATTACATTTTTATGTAATTTGTAAAGATAAAAAAATTCACCGCTATGTTAATTACACTCTTATGAAATTAAAAATAAAGGTTGGGCGTTGAAATCAAAATTACATTTTTGTATAATTTAAAAAGGGTCAAATTTACATGTGATTAAAAAGAATAATTTTGCATTGGAATGTAAATTACATTTTTGCATGGTAAATTAAAAGATAGAAAAATTAACATGGAATGTTAATTACATTTTTCATGTAATTACAGAAAGAACTTTACAGTGTAATTGAAAGAATGGAATTTACATTTTTAATGTAAATAAAAGAATAAATGATGGAATTCAACATTGTAATATAATTTACAATCCTATGTAAATATAAGAACAAAAGAATAAGGGAGAAATTGGACCTTGAATTATAATTTACATTTTTAATGTAAATAAAGGAAAAAAAAAAGGAATGCATTTAAAATGTTGAAATATTGTCTTCATTTTAAATGAAATAAAATCAAATGGATATTGGTAGTTGTTTAGCTCATCATTAAATTGAACGACGTTGTTATGGTAAAATGGTTTATATTTATATATTTTATATATAAATATAATTAAAATTAAACGAATCGAGCACGGTAGTTCGCGTTTTGGAATCGTACCTTTAAACGACTATATCAAAAGATCTGACCGTCGGATTTTCCCAAAATTAGAACCGTTAGGACCGTCTTGGGAAGATATTTCTAACGATATAAACTACGTTAAGATCCAACGATTAGATTTTGAGAAATGTGTAAATCAAAATTTGTTGAAAACAGCACCTGGTCGCTCCTTTGACCCAAAGCGTCGTTAATTAAGGATTTAATTATCTTAAATAATTAAGGTAAAAATTAATCGTTATAAAATAATATAACGACATGAAATGGGTTTTCTCAAATTATATATGCGAAAATTATTTGGAAAGTCCGAGTTAATCTCATTCCAAATAATCAGACGACGTTAAGAATTGAAGTTGAAGACGGCGAATGAAGACCGTAAATCTTCCCTCGAATGGACAACGATCAGGACCCTGAATTGAATTGCTCCTAATTCAAGGGTCGGGGTAATTGCCCAAACGTACGTGTTGATTTCACGGATATGCCGGTACCTCCTTTCCGTACTGGACATACGGGACGAGGTATCTCCAGTTTCGTCCAGGCCCAGAACGGGCTTATAAATGGAATGTGTGTCCGACATTGTGCTCCTTTATATTGTATTTATTTATTTTCTGTCGAATGTATGAACGATTGGTGGCGGAGAATTCATTCTCTTGCTTAACACCCTTTTGTATATTTTGGCAAAAGATTGATAGTATGATATAGATCGACATTGTGGCATACCAAGATGCAATGATCAAGGTTTCTTGTTGAAAAGCAGAACCTTGTGGTGACGATCAAAGCACAGCTTAAATAAGCATAGCTTTGTGTATTACGTAGCTTCACGAGCCTCACAACCCGGTTGAGTCTAAAACGGGAGAAGGGAACGCAGGGAGAGCAGCATGTTTCTTTCTAGCTAGGGGTAGTGTCAGTGCTTAAACTGGCTGATATTTTACTTATGTGGATGATGGAATGAGGCGCGCCTCGGATGATAGGTCTTATAGGATCGGGAAACGTGTGTTCAGGAATAACTAATCCACGAAGCTGTATGTGTGGACCGGCCCTGCAGGTTTCTAAGGGTTCACTGCGGGGGACCTGAGACATTAGCTAGAGTGTCTCGAATCGGTAAGGAGCTCCTCCCTATCCTTGACTCATGATGGAAAACCAAATTCCCAATACGACCCTACGAATTTGATTGTATTACTAGTATGGAGGCATAGTATATGGTAGCTATGCTTCCTAGGATTGATACATTTACTTTGAAATGTTTTTGTAACATATATACACTAATAATAATATCAAATTCGTTTTTATCGTACCAAGCATGTTTAATCACCATAAGGTAAAACTCTATCCTCTGGTTTGCGTACACTTCAGAGATTCTAGCCATAATATCAAAGAGTAAGCCATAGTAGAACAGAGATTCTAGCCATACTTCAGAAGTAGCTCCTAGCAAGTTGATATCTGAATCCTAACTAAGCTTGGGTGTTTCCTCCCTGATAACCTGGGGGGGATGGAAGAGAGAAGGAAAAAAGGGGTCAGACATAAAGTCTGGCGACTCTAGTAACTTTTAGCCAGTAAATAAGTAAAGGTAAACATGACAGGCATATAAAGTGGATAAGAGGGTTCTCTGTACAGACAGCAGGTGCGACAAGGCAGATAACGTAAGGTGTATATATGCTTCACAAAAAGTACTCTGAACTATTACTAGCAAAAACAAGATGAGATGATCCCTTCCACTATGAGCTGGTAGACTTAATGCATACGTCCGAGTATACCCTAACCACTACCCTAATCGATCGTGCTCCCTACTCTGTAGATGTCCTGTGCTGGCCCCACAATAGGGGGTATCACTTCCCTAAAGTGGCAACCCAAGATGTACACAGGCCTATCTACTGGTGTCACGATCATCTTGCCCTCCTCTGCCCGGCCCATGCACGCACATGTCCCCGGTCGGTTTGCGCCATTCCCACCATCCGTCTCGTTTGGATCGCTTATAATCAATCAGTAAGCATGCCCCTTCTCCTCCTGGTACAGAGTTCTCTACTCTGATACCAACTACGGGTTACTAACTGAAATGGGTCCCACACAATGTGATACAAGCTGTCCCTTTGTCTTGTATCCCCACTAGGTTTTCCACTGACTATGTATACCCAAAAAGGGTGATCTTTAATTACATAGTCCTATACAAGTTATGTATATCATAAAGGGTGATCTTTAATTACATAACTCCCACACAATATGATACAAGCTCTCCCCTTTGTCTTGTATCCCCAATAGGCTTTCTATTGACTATGTATACCCAAAAAGGGTGATCTTTAATTTCATAGCCCTATACTAGTTATGTATACCCTAAAGGGTGATCTTTAATTACATAACTCTATAATGGTTAAGTTTGTGGGCATATATATATAAGTATTACCCACCAACCCTAGATGTACTTAACCCTCCCACTGATTCAAGCATGTTTATTTAATGGTTAAGTTTGTGGGCCTATATATATACACACACACACACACACTAATATTACCCACCTACCCGAGATTTACTTAACCCTCCCTTTTTACTAAATCAAGTTAACTTAACCTCAACTTAAGTCTAAGTTCACACGATCCCTATGGATTATATTTGGTTAAGTAGTCCAACTCATTACCATGTCCATTTATGGTTATATTGGGCTAGACCTCCCACATTAGGCCTACAACGTTAGATGTTGGATATGCCGGTTGGGTCCGGGCAGTCTTATTCCACAGTTGGGTCTAATCTCGTGTCTTAGCCCAGGTTGTATTCACACACTTAGACCTCTGACATTAGGTTCAACATTAGTGGTTGCTGGATATGCCAGTCGGGTCCGGGCAGACTTCAACCACTAATGCAACCTAACCTCGTGTCATAAGTGTTAATTTAATTACAAATTTTAATTGCTAAACATTCCACTTTTGATTAATTAATTTTAACTAACTAATCCTTTCCTTTTATAGGTGTCAATACCTATTTTATTAACAATTTGTGTTACACATCAATTCATATAAAGATTTACATGCCAATTATAAACCCCTTTTCCCCGTTTCCTATCTAACGTATTCGCACGCATTTTGACGGCATCTAGGCTATGAAATAGACTAGCTACAAAAATAAAAAGGGAATATGATAATCATGACAATCTCAACTTATATTGACATAAACATACTGGCATGGTAACCAAGTGGAAGGACATGTAATTATCATAATGGTGCGGATATTCAAAACTGATAACTTATGCAATCCAATGTCAAATCAAGCATGATGAGATCTAAATGTCTCCTAATTGGATTGAGCATAATTAAGGTGGCATAAAGGTGGATTCACATGTCAAGTTCATAGCAGATTCATATTAACGTTAGGTGCACAATTACTTAGATCTAGCATAGTAAGGGTGACATTGCAACATATTTTGATTCAAAAGCTAGATTAACGTAATGGTCTAGATCCAAATAATAATTCTTATGTCCCATAATAACAGATCTCAATAAATCAAAATATGATGTTCTAGATCCAAATAAAGGTTCAATTATCTAGAAAATGGTAATCTCAAATCAACCACAAACTTAGGGAAAAGGTAAGATCCGCATATGTAACATAATGAACTAACCCCAAAAGGATTAGATCTAAAAAAAGTAGATCTAACATATACAAGTTAAGATCCCAAAGATTCCATAGATTTTGGATTTACAATAGATCTATTTATGATGAACATTAAGATGTAAGCCGTAGAATATTTTAGATCCACAAAGTATGATAAATCCAAGTTGTCTTAAATTACAAGAGCATATCCAATTCATATTCATAACATGATTACTTTTAAATCTCTAAACCTAAAAATAATTATACTCATAGCGTTGATTTTAGAGAAATTGACGTAACATACTTGCATAAAGGATTAGATCTATTACATATACCCAAATCACAGTCTTTCATAATCCACATTCATTTATTTAAACCTAAAAGTGACTAGAACTCACAGAAAAAGGATGGGTCTGGAATTCTGGGATCTGATTTCTGAATTTGTTAAGTTATCCCTTGATGTAGACGTTTGATTTAAAGTTCTTATAATCGATTTCTAGTTTGGATTTGATTTTCTAGTTTGGAGAATATAAAGGAGGCTAGGTAGCATGACGGCACCATAGTTTTAGGGTTATGAGGTTAGGGTTTAGGTTTAGCTACGTATATATAGATGTCTAGGATTAATTCTAGCCTTTAGATTAGTCTAGGAGTAACCAGAGCCACACAGCTCGAAGACAGGTCATCCAGCAAATTAGAAAAAGACATTTCATCACAGAACACTCCAGAATGTTGTGCTGGACTGCCCTCTGTATGGGCGCACTTGGCAGGTGCGCCAGTCCATTTTTGTACTGGCGCACTTCACAAGTGCGCCAGTGTATTCTGGCATGTTTCCAGTTTTTTTCTACCTAACTTCGTTCGTACATTTCTCCTTCATACGGTATCCGTTTTACGCAAACTCGGACTCTATCTCAAGCAGAATTCCGAGAGGAACGCAATAGTGTAATCCGTTTCACCTAATTTTTCTTTTTAATAATTAACTATTCTTTATTTCTCTCTTATGTCCCATTTTAAAATTACGGGGTGTTACAATAGGGTTATTCAGATTTAATCTCGACTGTTAAATATGTAAATAAACTATCGGAAACCTGTCGCAAACAAGGATTACCGAGCATTAGCCAACCCAAGCGGTCGACCCCCCCTCTAGGAGGGCGGTCGGCCCCTTGGTGTTAAATTCGGCCAGTGGCCCTACATGATGGCCGGAAAGATTTTATTATTAAAACATTTTGGTTTATATTGGTTCCTTTCCTTTTATTACATATTCTTGTCATCTCTTATCTGCATATATATACACACAAATTTGAATTTGATGGAATATTCCACTAAGTCATTAATTATACGTTTATATTTTATATGTTCATATTTTTAATTCAGATTTGAAACTTCTGTTTATATATTATTTACGCACAACACAATTAAAGGTGAATTCTTCATACATATTCTGTATTCGGCATATTATGTATGAAAACCAATCAGAATCTCGTCACGAATACAACTATGATATTTTCGTGGATACATTTCCTAATCAAACATAATTTCATTTTCTAGCTTGATAATATTTTAATGTTTAATTCAACTTATTATTTTTTATTAGTTGTCTTGTCTAATTAATTTATTTTTATGGGGTGTTACATTCACCTCCCATAAATTAGATTTCTTCCAGAAATCTGCTTGAAGGGGGTGAAAACAAAACTCGCTCTAAACAGCCATGTTATACACTTATGTTATTTTAAAAAACCATGAAACGACCATGACTCATAGTGATTATGTACTGCAGACTTGCTAAAGTGAGCTCAGTCCTAGCGTGTATGTGTAATAAGTAATGTAGTATGTATGAAACGTCCTAATATGCATATATTTCTATACGAATGCATTGTGCAATTGTGTTGCAATCACTTCCTACCATCCAATATAGCATCCAAAGTGCAACCAAAAACGAAATTTTTAGAGGAAATAATTACCCAAGAAAATCTCTCGATGCGTTTATCTTATCCTTTCTTCGGTCTCCCAAGTGCTTTCCACTGGATTATCTCCCTATTGTACTCGAATGAGGCAAATTGTCTTATTGCGGAGTCCCCTAATTCCATTCTCCACTATCCTTGCGGTGGAATGGAGCGCCTTAGACATCATCTCGAGCCTTCCATGTCCCCAATCTCTTCAAGCTCGAGTCTAACAAAAGAACCATGAAGGCATTTTCTCAAATGAGAAACCTGAAAAACATTGTGGACTCCTGATAGGCGTTCTTGCAGATCCACATGATAAGCCATCCCCCCAATATTTTCGACGATCTTGAAAGGCCTAATGAGTCTAGGAGCCAACTTCCCAGTCTTACCGAACTAAATAGTCTTTTGAAGCGGAGAAACTTTCATGAAGACCAAGTCAACCGCACAGAACACTAATTCCCTTCTCCTTCTATCTGCATATGATTTTTGACGGTCTTGGGATGCCTTCTTCCTCTGCCTAATCAATGCGATTTTCTCCATGGAATCGCGGATATGGTCTGGTCCAAGTAGAATCTTGTCATTAGTTTCACACCAACAAGTATGCGATTTGCATGGTTGCCCATACAGCGCTTTAAAAGGGGCCATACCAATCGTTGCTTAATAACTGCTATTATACGAAAACTCTACTAACATCAAATGTTGCTCCCAAGCTCCCCCAAAATCGATGATGCAGGCTCTAGGTAAATCCTCAAGAATTCAGATGACTCTCTCTGTCCATCCGTCTGCGGGTGATATGCTATACTCAAACCTAATGTCGTCCCTAGAGTTGTTTGTAGGTTTCTCCAGAATTCACTTATAAATAGAGGATCTCGATCACTGACTATACTTGGTGGAACACCATGTAACTTAACAATCTCCTTGATGTATGTACAGCTGGGCTAACAAAGTCGTGCTACTATTCTTCTTGATTGTAATAAAGTGAGCGCCCTTCGTAAGGCGATCTACGACGACCAAAATGGCTTTGTTTCCCTACTGATTCCTAGGAAGCCCATTAATGAAATCCATAGAAATATGCTCCCATTTCCACATGGAAACCACTAAAGGCAACAATAGTCCTCCGGGTCTTCGTTGTTTCACTTTCACCTTTTGGCACGTCAAGCACATACCCACGAATTCTGTTATATCTCTCTTCACTCCTTCCCGGTGGAAACACCTCTTCATATCACGATACATCTTATCCCCACCAAGATGTATGCTCATTCTTGACTTATAGCCTTCCTCCAAAATTTCCTTTCTTAACTCTTCATTCTTAGGGACGTAAAGTCATCCATCCCTATGCAAACTACCATCACCACTGATAGAGTATCTATCCAAATAAGGAAATGATTCCATCCTACTAACTTTTTCCCTTAAGCTTCTCAATTCATCATCGAGATCTTGCACACTTCTAGTTATTTCCATCAAAGCGTGTCTAACCCATAAGAATACCAAGAAATCCACTAGATGCTTCAATCGACAGTGGAAAATTAAAATTTAAAAAAAAACTCCAACTGCTTCCATTCACAAATAACATTCAAGGTAGCATGTTTTCTAGTTAAGGCATCAACCACAACATTACTCTTCCCAGGGCTATACTGGATAGTGAAGTCAAAAGAGGCAATGTACTTCATCCAACGCTGTTGTCACAAATTCAAATCACATTGCGAGAACAATTACTTCAAAAACTTATGATTCATGACAAGCTTAAACTTCTCTCCTAGAAGATAATGCCCCCCCCCCCCCCGTCTTCAAGGCGAATACCATTGCAGCCAACTCAAAATCTTGAACAGGATATCTCTTCTCGGGATCCTTCAGTTGTCTATTAGCGTATGCAACTACCCTACATTCTTGCAAGAGTACCGCACCTAGCCTGGTCAGTGAAAACTGTGAACATCTTCAATCCATCGGGAATGATAAGAACATGAGCATTGGTTAAATATTCCTTCAACTTTCTAAATGCAATATCACATTTCTCGCTCAAAACGAATTCCAAATTCTTCTTCGTTAATTGGGTTAGAGGGGTAGCTATCTTCGCAAAATTCTTAAAAAAATTTGATAACAACCTGCAAACCTAAGAAAGCTTCTAACATCTTTGGAATTTCTGGGTACCCTCCATTCTTTGACGGCTTCGACCTTGGTAGGGTCAACTGCTAATCCTTTCCCCAAAAAGATATGACCAAGAAATCTAACCTCTTTTCTCCAATAATAACATTTCGAGAACTTAGCCTTCAATTGGTTCTCTCTTAGAATTTCTACGGCATTTCTTGAATGATCTTCATATTCTTTATGGTTCTTGTAAAATATAAGGATATCATCCACAAATACAACTACAATCTTATACAGAATGCTCATAAAAACTCTACTAATATGGCCAATAAAGAAAGTAGGCGCAGGGCTTAACCTCCCATTGGAATAGTCCACTAGGCTTCCTAAACGCAGTCTTATCCTTACTTTCTTCAGAAATCCTCAACTGATGAAATCCAGTCGCGAGGTTCAATTGAGAAAATATTTGGGTGCATCCCAAGTGGTCAAAAAAATCATCGATCCTTGGTAAAGGATACTATTCTTCTTGGTAAGCTTATTTAGTTCCTTATAATCCACACACAACCTTAGGGATCCATCAACCTTAGTGGCAAATGTTGTATATAACAATTCTATGATTTTTGTTTGATGATAACAAACATATATATATATATATATATATCATAAATGTGTTTGTAATTGTATTATTCTACTGTATCACATATAGAATAAAATATTTATATTTAAATGGAATGATATTGCAAGAGAATTTAAATATTCAAACAGCGTTTTATTTAAATATAATATTTTATTTCTACATTTGAATACTACAGATTTATAACTCCACTATTCGTACATTTCATTGAAATACAGTACATTCAATTTCAATTTCATTTGTTACATTGCTGCTCACAAAAACACTCGGCCACTCAGTCACATTTCACTCAGTTGTACAAATAGACTCATGTATAACAACTCACTCTTAGTCACTCATACATTCATTTACACACACACTGACACTTTCACACTTGTCTTCTGTCTATCTTCTTCATCAGTCCAGTCTTCTGCTTACCTATCACAGGAACACACACAGAGTAAACTGGAACAAAAATATTTTAAATTCTAGCAAATATAATTTTTATTTTAAAAATTTATTTGCCTTAGAATTTTGGTGTGTTTCTCATCATATTTCATGACTTGATCTGATTTATGTATTCATCCTTATGTGTCTAGACTACTTGTGACATTCATTTAGGCTGTTATGGTAACGGTAAATTTACCATTACCATTACCAGTCGATTGGTAACCACTTTTGTTTGAAATTGGTATATCAGTTAAAACGGTATGGTAACGGTAAATTTACCATTTTTAACGGTAAATTATCGGTAACCTTTCTTTAATGCCAGCGGTAACGGTAATTTTACCAGTTAATTCAAAACATGAATATACTCATCTGATATGTTTTATTACATGCATTTAGAACCAAATAAATGACTATATTTAGTTCAATAATCAGGTGAAATAATTCCAGGTGCACTTATTTTCTTTCTCATTTATGTTTTTTATAAACTGACACTGCATATATATCATAATAAAGATGCATTGTGTACAAAAAATATGTCAAAGTATAAACTTTGATGGATGAATGGTAATTTTCCACTACCAGTGTAACGGTTACCAGATTATCGGTATACCAGTCTTTGGTATACCAGTCGATCAGTAATGGTAAGCAATTCTAGCTTACCAATAAAAATGGTACAATAACGTTATTTGCCAAATGGTAATGGTAACTGTTACCATAACAGCCCTAATATTCATAATGATTCACTATAAATACCACAAGGTAGACATCGTATGTAGTTCTCACATATATATATTCTGCATGTGCATCATACATGCATACACAATCATGTGTATTTATATACACATATTTCTATGCATGGCAATATGGTCAAATCAGTGAATGGGCATGAACCAAGAAATCCAGTACATATGCAGACACAAACACACACATATCTATATATACACACACACATCTATGCATATATGTATATATATATATATATATGTACATGCATAGTAGGAACAATGGTTCAAAACGATCAAAACGGCCACAAAGACTCATATGCAAGCACATGCCAAGGGACATCTCATGGGATCTAGTCAAATCAAGTGTTCAACATGGCTCAACCATAAATATACAGGCAAAGTAAATGTACTCAAGAATGTGGAAAGCCCGGTTCAACTAATAATGCAAGCCAGTGTACATATGCAAGCTCGACATAGAAGTCAACAATATGGGGCAACAACAAGATGCACACATCAAGGAGCAGCATGCAATACAAAATTGGTCAAAAGCATGGAACTGGATGCAACATAGCTCGACAATAAGCAAAAATGGTACAACAAAAGTTTTCTAGTACATATGATACAAAGGACAGGACAATACAAATTCAACATGATAGATTACATATAACTGCATGTATATGCTTGCTCGTGTATACACAAAGTCTGTGTGTACATTGTGGTCAAACAGATGTCAGATGTTCACACAATCGAACATGAATGATGAAGCACTTTTGTGACAATAGTTAATGGACAAGATTTTTTCTAGAAAATCTTATATTTCCATACGTGAATGGTTTGAGTATGACAAACATTTCTTTTTAAAAATTGTTTTAAACTGACAAGATTTGTTTCTCAGAAAAATACTCAATACATTTTTGGCAAGAGCAATATTGGTTCACATCCGCAAAATCAACTCATAGGTAATTATGCATAGCAAAACAAAGCAGAACAGACAAGTGAACAAACCCAAGTGTGCAACATGCAAATGAACAAGTGCATACTCAAATAAACAAGGTTCAAGTCAGTTTCAAAGAGATGCAGCAAGGCTCAGCTGTGCATAGGAATCATATGTATAACAATGAAGAAAATCCGGTTGTAAGCATTCAAGCACAATCAGTTCAAAACAAATCAGTACACATGGTGATAGGCCAAACAAACAAGATAACAAAATGGACATGGCAAATATTCAAAGGTGTACACAAATTCAACCATGCACTGAAACAACTTCTTTTTCCAGAATGGTCATAAATTCTTCCAGTTTTCAAACAAGAAAATTTGGCATGCATTTCCTTCTTTACAAATCAGTGTGTATATGTAAGATTGTTTTTTCCTATGTACAAAATGGTTTCTCAATCCAGAATACATAATAATGCTTTACAAATTCAAGAAGTGTTTATTTTCAGAAATAAACAATCATGCAGACACAATAGTTTTGGAATGAGTTCAAAATTGGCAAGTCTTTTATTGTATCCAGAAATCAGTGGATTCATCAATAAACTCAAAAACCGAACTTTTGGCAAGAGATCATTTTCTATCTGATTCCAGAAATATATATATAATACATGAATCCATTTCTAGAACATACAGGATGGAATCAATTATTTATTTCCTGGAATTCAAGGATATATTCACGACTTTAAATGTTTCCAGTTTTGTTTCAAATGCTCATATATGGAATCGGATTCATTTTTAGGTCCAAAATCAATTCAGCATATAGTAATATATAGGCAAATTATTCAAGAATACTTGTTTTTAGACATGTGATTTTTGGCATCATAAATCACGCAAGAATCACCAAACCAAATTTGGCAAGAAATCTTAAATCAGTTTCCAGAAAACCACAAATATTTAGGCAAAAAAATCTTTCCAGTATTCAATATATGACTCATCACAACAAATCATTTTAAATCAAGAATCAATCTTCATTACCGTGGAAAATCATTCGAAAATCAAGGCAATCATAGTCACGCAAACATGTATTCACGGATGATTTAATCAAGGAAACGAAAAGGGAAACACATACAAATAAAATCAAGCAATACATGAAATCATAGAATGATCTAAGGGCTTGAATACCCTATATATTTGACACCAATTCATCATAGGAAAATATCGAAACCGAAATTTTCAGACGAGAATAAAGGAATCAAAATCAGTGTTAAACTTATATGCATTTCGATCTCAGAGAGCTCAAATCGATCGACAAGCAATCCACAATCTTGGAGCATCAGATAAACTCAGAAGCAATTAATTCGAAGTCAAGATTTGGGAATTTTGGAAAACCCTAGTTTGTTTTTCCATCGGTTGACATCGTTTTTTTTAAGGACAAAGCTTAGCAAAGTAATAAAAAAAGAGGTCAGCCTTCTTTATATTAGAAAAGGGTTTTTTCATTATTATTATTTTGTTTGTATTTTATTTTGTAATCAATTTAGGTTTTACTAGTTTTTCTGTAAAAATTAGGGTTTACTAGCTTCGGGTTTGTAGCTATGGGAAAATCTGGTTTCGGGGACAAAAATCAGTTCAGGGTTTTGGGCGTAGGATTAGAACAACAGCAGGTTTTGCGAGTGTACAAAACTGTATAGGCGATTAGCGAGGGATTCATGAGTTTATAGTTTTTTGTATGCAGGTGTCTGTTTAATTCTAAAAACCTTAGGGAATGTAGCAGTAGGAAGGGTTTGCCGAAGCTGGATAAAATCTGTGTTATTTACTTTCTGCATTTATTTTCTCTGCTGCAATATGTTTTCTGATATTTTTAATATTCTTGTAAAAATCCAATAAACCCTATTCATCCCCCTCTAGGGTTAATCTAGATCCAACAAGTGGTATCAAAGCTTGGTATTTTCATTAACTCTGGAGTAATGGTGTTCCCTAGTTGTCATATTAGCGAGAGTCAGTCTAGTGATATTTCAATTATTTCCAATGGGATAGTTTTTTTTAACTTTCGAAATCAAAAATCAAAATCTATCTAAAATCTGTTAATTATAACTATTGGAATATTATTGTAAATATGGGTAATATGCTAGATAAGAAAAATAAAGTTACAAATGCTCGTGTTATGCATGTTCTCTATTCTTATCTTAATAACAATCGTCCTAATCTTATCTTCCATTTTTTAAATGCGCAGGAAATCTAAAATACTCTCGATACGGAGTATGGAAGAATTGACATCTGTTCAAATCCCCAAAATGTCAAATCAAACTCAGATTTGTGTTTAACAAGAGTTACTGATGGAGATTCAGATAGATCAAACATTGGAGAATCAACAGATGATGAGACAGGAAATTGCTTATGTGAAGATTTAGTTTGTATGTGCGTTGATTTAACTAAATCGATTGATAAATTCCAGCAGAAAAATAAAACTCTAAAAATCTAAAAATCTTGATGTGACTAGCAAAAATAATAGTTTGGAATCAAAGCTTGAAAACGGCAAGAAATTTGAAAATTCTGATTGCAAAAAATGTTTGAAGTTAGAAAACAATCCTTTTCTTCTCAATAAAAATATTCAAAAGCTTGAGAATGAAATTCTGATCTTAAAAGAGAACGAGATTGTGTTATTAAGTTTGAACAATTTTCTGCAAAAGGAATTGGATATTTTTAAGACATCTGAAAATTCCGAACTTGAAATTTTTGAGAAGGAAAATTTGCTGAAATTTTAATCTATTTTGAAAGAGCTTGAAAGTCAAACTGAGAAATTCAAGAATTTTGAAAAACATGGGTTTGAAAAGCAAAAAGATTTTGAATTTGAAATCTCTGAGTCCCAAGCTAAAATTAAATTACGTGAAAATGAAAATTTTGCTTTGAAACAATATGATGCTGAATGGAAGATCACTAATAATCATTGTTATGATTTAATAAAATAAAATGGTAATCTCAAATCCAAAATTCTATGACTAGAATCAACTTTGGATAAATTTTCTAATGGGGAAAAATCGTTGAATATGCTTTTGCAAAACCAAATTTCTGTTGAAAACAAATATGGTCTTGGAATGGGAAAATAAATGTTTATGAAAAACGTGAATTCAAATGATTTTAAAAATCCTTCAAACTGCTTTGAAAAGAATCGATTTGAAAATTTGAACTTTGATAATTTCAAAGGATTTGTAAATCATAAACGAGATATATACTTGTTTTGTAACAAACCGCTTAAACATTTTTGGATCCCAAAAGGAAATAAAATGAATTCAGTTAAATTCAAATAGATTTGGGTTCCTAAAGGTACAAAGATAAATTTAAATGGATTGTTATACATACAAGTTTGGGTACCAAAAGTCATGAACACATTTCAGAGTGGTTCTACAAATTTTGTTAGGCCACTCGATCCCTTAAACTATTAGGTACTGTAGGAGGCTGAGGATCTACTTTAGAAAAGAGAAATTGAATTTAAGTTGTTCCACATCTTTGAGTTATTCATAGTTTCTTAGCCAAGTTTGTTGAGTTAGAGATTCATTGGTTCATATTGATTACAGGTATAATCTATAAACTCATCTATGTTTTTATTCCTCTTTGTTTATTCCTTCTTTCACTACTTCTATTCATTTTATTTTGATTATTCTGATTTGACTTGACATTGCCATATATATTTTTTTCCTTTCTTGAGCTTTCTTAAATTCAAATTACAGAATTCATGATTTTTTGAAAATTTACTTCATTTGTATAAAACTCTCATGTTTTAATAATTTCCAGATCTTGAATTCAAAATTGTAAATTTCTGCAATTATTTTGAAGTTTATTTTTGTTTATTGATTTCTAAATTCCCAACAGTGCTGAAGCATTCTTATATTATCCTGAACAGTGCTGATTCGAATTTAATTTTTTTCTGAAATACTATTGAAATTCGCGCACCTTTGTTGTTTTGAGTTTCTTCAAATTCATTTTGAAAATTATACTCATTATAGCACACTTCTTTTTTTCAGTTGTGATAATTTCTTCGGTTTTTGGATTGGCTGGGATATTTTTGCAGTGAAAATTAATTTGGCCTTGAACCTTTGTGTTGAATATTGAATATCATCTTTGAATGGATTGTGGTGTTATATCTTCAAATTCACTTTTAATTCATGATCATTTGACTTATGTATTTTATTGTTCGAAATCATTTGAAATTTTGGTATCTTGAATCTCACACACATCTTGAATTTGAAATTAATAAACTTGTGTGAACGATTCATTCTATCTTGAAATCAACACATCTCTTCAAGTTATTTTAAATGAACAGATTATTTAATCTTGGGTCATGAATTATCTCTTTTGTGCTTGTTAGAAATAATTTTGAAAAAAATCTCTTGTAAGTCTTGCTCTGAAATTTGCTGACTGCTGCTCTGATAAAAGGTTCAAAATTGTTTTTTGATTGGCTTAACTATTTTGAATTGAAAATCTTTTGTCATAGATTCTTGTGCTACATTCTGAAATCATGATCATTTAGTTGGATATTGTTTTGTTTGAAATTGTTTGAATTTTTGTTTGATATCTTGAATCTCACACACTTCTTGGATTCAAAATTAATGATCTTGTGTGATCGACTTATTAAATCTTGAAGTCTTCACATCCCTTCAAGTGATTTCAAATAAACTGTTTTCTTTAAATCTTGGATTATGATTTTTCTTCTTGGACTTGCTGTAATTTATCTGAAAACTCTCTTTTGAAACGTGTTTTGAGATTGAAGTTGTTTCTCTGATAAAAAGGAATCATTTTGAAAATGTTTTGATGACTGCTTGTTTTGGTAAACATTGATTGCTGCTTTGATAAATGGAATTTGTTTGCTTGTTTTACTTGCTTGGGCTTAGTGATTGGATATTGTTGTCTAAGATACCTTTGTTAGCCACCGGGGTGGTATCAAAATCCTTGTAGAGACAACTAGTGGTATCAGCCTTAAATGCTTTAAATTTTCCTCACTCTTCTGTTTTGATTCTTTAAACTGATTTTCAAACTGTAAAGATCTTTCAACTCCCTCTTGGAATTTATTTTCAATTTTAAAATCATTTATTGATTATTTATTCAGAAATTGAAATCAATAACCAAATTAAACTGTATTTAGAACTCATCAAAATTATTATTAGAATTTTGAAATTGCAATGGGTAGTGACTATAATATACTTCACAACAAGAGGAGATTTTGTTTAAATTTTCATGATGATTGAACAGTTTTTATAATATCTTTGAATTGGGACTTATTTCATGAACATCTTCTTAGTCTATCAACATTTTGTCATCCATCATGATTTTATATTAATGAGGAGAGTTTAATATATTTTTTAAAATCTTAAATATACAGTGCCAATATCTACGATGGAATTGTGATTATATTATTTTTCATAAATAGAGATAATTGAAAATTTCCAAAGATCCCAGTACAGTTGAGCATATTTAATAATATGATTAATTTAAAATTTTATTTTACAATCATTTCTTTACCTACCATATTTCTATCATCCATATTGATTTTATATACCAAGTAGTTTTTTTGTAAAAAGAAAATTGATTAATATATAATATACATAAATGTTTCTCTAACCTTATTTAAAAATCTAAGCTCTAGTCATGCATGGTTAAGAGATTACTTATAACTTAAGCTGCAAATGACCTCATTTAAAAATCCAAGATCTGGTTATGCGTGGCCAGTGTGCTTTTGAATAAAAAGAAAAGAAAATAAAAAGGAAATAAATAAAAATTTATATGAAATCCTCCTTAGTGTGTAGATACCAACCTATCAATTCATTTTCAAATTTGTGAAATGTGTTAATATTTTATGATATATTATGATTTGTTTATTGATAACTATTGGGATTTGACATTATTTGATTTTGTCACTTAAATTGAATTTATAATCGTAGTACAAATCCGTAACTAATTTGTGCTCAATTTTAAAAATTTATTTGAAAATAACTTGAATCCATAATTTTTTTAACCCTCTCCATTTTTATAAATTTCATCGTAAATCTGTCATTCTACAATGTGAAATTGGCCACTAGTTCTTAGAATATTATGAATTTTGTTTGATTGATTGAGATTTATGATGATTATTCGCTCTCTTAAACTAATTATATATTTCGAGTCAATTTTTCATCATTGTTTTAATTTCTGTATCCTTTTGATGATAAAAAGGGGGAGAATGGGTCAAGATTTTGATTTATAGTGCGTATTTTATAAATATTTTAATATTGAAATTTCATTTGATTAATTCTTTTCACTCATGCACATATCTAGTGGGAGTTTTGTTGTAGGGGGAGCATACATGTAGGGGGAGTTCAAACATTCGTTGTTAAACACATTTATTACATTCAAAGTCTTATCATATGTTTTTCATCATCAAAAGTGGGAGTTGTTGTATATAACAATTTAATGATTTTTGTTTGATGAACAACAAGCATATACACACACACACATCATATAGTATTATAAATGTGTTTATTATTGTAATATTCTACTATATCACATACAAAATAAAATATTTATTTTTAAATAAAATACTACTGCACAAGAATTTAAATATTCAAACAGTATTTTATTTAAATATAATATTTTATTTCTATATTTGAATAGTACAGATTTATAACTCTGCTATTTGTGCATTTCACTGAAATACTGTACATTTAATTTCAATTTCATTTGTTACGTTTCTCCTCACTACAACACTCAGTTACATTTCACTTAGTTGTACAAATATACTCATATGCAGTAACTCACTCTCAGTCACTCTTACATTCATTGACACTGTCACACTTGTCTTATGTCTGTCTTCTTCATCAGCCCAGTCTTCTGCTTACCTGTCATAGGAACACACACAGAGTAAACTGGAACAAAATATTTTAAATTATAGCAGATATAATTTTTATTGTAAAAAGTTATTTGCCTCGGAATTTTGGTGTATTTCTTATCATATTTCTTGACTTGATCTTATTTATATATCCATCCATCCGTGTCTAGACTGCTTGTGATATTCATAGTGATTCACTATAAATACCACAATGTAGACATCGTATGTAGTACTCACATATATATTTTCTGCACATGCATCATACATGTGTATGTGTATACACATACATATGTGTATGTATACACATATTTCTGTACAGGGGCAATATGGTCAAATCAGTGAATGGGCATGAACCAAGAAATCCATTACATATGCAGACATAAACGAGCAAACACACACATACATATATATACATACACACACACATTTGTGCATATACATATGTGTGTGTGTGTATTTATATTTATATTTATATTTATATTTATATATGTATGTATGTATGTATGTATGTATTTATGTGTATACATAGTAGGATCAATGGTTTAGCAAGATCAAAATGGCTACAAAGAGCTCATATGCAAGTACATGCCCAGGTGTACAACTCATGTGATCAAGTCAAGTCAAGTGCTCAACATGGCTCAGCCACAAATATACAGGGTCAAAGTAAATGTACTCAAGAATATGGCAAGCCAGGTTCAACTAATAATTCAAGCTAGTGTGCATATTCAAGCTCGGAACAGAAGTCAACAATATGGGGAGGCAACAAGATGCACGCATCAAGGAGCAACATATAATACAAAATTGGGCAAAAGCATGGAACTGGATGAAACACAACTCGATAGTGAGAAAAAAATGGTACAGCAAAAGTTTTCTAGCACTATGATGGACAGAACAATACAAATTCAACTTGACAGACTACATATAACTACATGTATATGTTTGCTCATGTATACACAAAGTTTGTGTGTACATTGTGATCAAACAGATGTTAGAAGTTCAAACAACCAAACATGAATGGTGAAGCACTTTTGTGACAATAGTTAATGGACAAGAATTTTCCATAAAATCTTATATTTCCAGATGTGAATGGTTTGTGTATGACAAACATTTATTTTTTAAAAATGTTTTAAACTAACAAGATTTGTTTCCATAAAAATACTCAATACATTTTGGCAAGAGAAATATTGGTTCACATCAGTAAAATCAACTCAAATGTCATTATGCACAGCAAAACAAAGCAGAATAGACAAATGAACAAGCCCAAGTGTGTAACATGCATATGAACAAGTGCATACTCAAATAAACAAGTTTCAAGTCAATTTCAGGGAGATGCAGCAAGGCTCATCTGTGCATAGGAATCATATGCATAAACAATGAAGAAAATCAGCTTGCAAGCATTCAAGCACAATCAGCTCAAAACAAGTCAACACACAAGGTGACAGGTCAAAGAAACAAGACAACAAAATGGACATGGCAAATATTCAAAGGTGTACACAAATTCAACTACACACTGAAACTGCTTCTTTTCCAGAATGGTCAGAAATTCTTACATTATTCAAACAAGCAAAGTTGGCATGCATTTCCTTCTTTACAAATCAGTGTGTGTATGCAAGATTGTTTTTTCACGTGTACAAAATGGTTTCATCAATCTAAAAATAAACAATCATGCAGACACAAAAATTTTGGGATGTGTTCAAATTTGGAAAGTCTTTTATTGTGTCCAGAAATCAGTGGATTCGTCAACAAACTCAAAAACCAAACTTTTGGCAAGAGATCATTTTCTATCTGATTCCATAAATATATATATATATAAGACATGATCCATTTCTGGAATATATGGCATGGAATTATTTATTTATTTCCTGGAATTCAAGGATATATTTACACCTTCAAGCGTGTCCAGTTTTTTTTTCAAATGTTCATATATGGAATCAGATTCATTTTTAAGTTCGAAATCAATTCAGCATGAAATAATATACATGCAAGTTATTTAATTTTTTTTGGGACATGTGATTATTGCCATTAGAAATCACTCAAGAATCACCAAATCATACGTGGCAAGAAATCTTCAATCAGTTTCCAGAAAACCGCAAATTATTTAGGAAGAAAGTCTTTCCAGTATTCAATCTATGACTCACGAAAGCAAATCATTTTACATCAAGAATCGATCTTCATTGCCATGGAAATTCATTCAAAAATCAAGGCACCCATAATCACGCAAACATGTACTCACGGTTGATCTAGTCAAGGAAAGAAAAAGGGAAACACACACAAATCAAATCAATCCATATATGAAATATGAGAATAAGCTAAGGGTTTGAATACCCTATATATTTGTCACCAATTCGTCATAGTAAAATATCGAAACCAAACAAAATCATTCGAGAATAAGGAAATCAAAATCAGTGTTAAACTCACAAGCGTTTCAATCTCAGAGAGCTCAAATCGATCAACAAGCAACCCACGATCTTGGAACATCAGATAAACTCAAAAGCAATCAAATCGAAGTCGAGATTTGGGAATTTTGAAAAACCCTAGTTTGTTTTTCCATCGCTGACATTGTTCTTTTTTAAAGACAAAGCTTAGCAAAGAAATAAACAGAGGGGCCATCCTTCTTTATATTAGAAAAGGTATTTTCATTTGTTTAATTTATTCGTATTTTATTTTGTAATCAATTTAGGGTTTACTAGTTTTCATGTAAAAATTAGGGTTTATTAGCTAGGGTTTGTAGCTAGGGGAAAATCTGGTTTCGGGGACAGAAATCAGTTTAGGGTTTTGAGCGTAGAATTAGGACAGCAAACAGGTTTTGCGAATGTACAAAACTTTTTACGTGGTTAGCGAGGGGTTCGCGAGTTTATAGTTTTTTTGTATGCTGGTGTCTGTTTAATTCTAGAAAAAACCTTAGGGAATGCAGCAGTAGGCAGGGTTTGCTGAATCTGGTTAAAATCTTTATTATTTACTTTCTGCATTTATTTTCTCTACTGCAATCTGTGTTCTGATATTTTTAATATTCTTGTAAAAATTCAGTAAATCCTATTCACCCTCCCCCCCCTCCTCTATGGTTAATCTAAATCTAGTAGCAAATACTACTGGACCTCCCTATTCATGCGTACTACAACGGATAAAGGCTTTCTGCAACAATTCTGTTATTTGATTATCCAACTCTCTCCTTTCCTTAGGAACCATGTGCCTCAAACACTACAACAAAAAACACTTTTCGCAACAGGCGATATCTGTTGCAGTAGACCTATTGCAACAGGCCTGCGCCTGTTGGTATAGTCGATGTTGCAAAAAGTCTGCAACATTTTCTGCCTGTTGCAATAAGATGTTGCGGTATCCTTTTTTGCAACAGGCTTTTGCTGTTGCAACAGATCATTTTGCAACAGTATATGCCTGTTGCAATAGATCCACAAATCCGTAAAAAAAAATACAGCTTATATATATTACATATTAAATGTATTCGTTTTAGTAATAGTGTATATCACAAAATAAAATAAACAAATAAAATTTTTATTTTCACAAAGTTTTAATACTACAAACAATTACAACAAAAATTTCTATAATTTTCATACACCACTCATGTATAACAATTTCTCTCATACAACACATTTTTTTTGAATAGAATATTTTCTAATCATATTTCTACTCTATCATCTAGTGTATATCTGAGACATCAGCAAAAGGCTCTCAGCTTGTTTCACCGTACTGGCTAGGTCCATACTAGTGTTTAGGCTGCTCTTTGAGTAATCTCCTGACATTTTTCTCCCTGCAACATGTGACGCATAAATAACGTCATTCATTTGAAATGAATTAATGCAGTTTTTTGTTAAACCAACCAAAGAAAAAAAGGTTAAAGAAATGAAATAAAAGATGATTAAAACCTCTATCAGGGTTAAATAGCACACAGCTCGCATGACTGTCACATTGATTCCACAATTATATTTAGTTATGTTGTGAATTATGGAACTCTATGTCTTTGTCAAACTGTATTTTGTAGGACTATAAAAATTGAGGTGGTCGAAAAGGTTGGTGGAGAAGAATTCAGCAAGCTAACATGGTATATAATTTTATAGTTGAACTTGGACATGGTGATTGTATTCAAGGGAAACTGTAAATAATAAAAGAACATGATCATTTTATAGTTGAACCAAACCAAAAAACTGTACATCTATAAGCTGACATATCCTACCAGAAGAGGGGAAACATTGAACATACCCAGCATGCTTTTTTTGCTTTATCAGAGCATAAGAAAATCAAATGAAGCAGAAAAATCATAAATTAAAACTCAACATCGAAAAGGGAAATAAAACCTTGAGTAACCCGCATACGGAGAATGCGGTTAATCGAACAACAATCAACCAAACAACGGTCAGAATAAAGGCCAGAGAATGGTGACGAAAAGAGGTGAACTTGGATAGATAAATGTGCATAATCTAACATGGTATATAATTTGAGTTTAAACAAATAAATATGATTAAAAATGAGTTGTAAATGGTAGAAGTGCTAGTGATATTTGATTAGAAATAGGAGTACCTTTAATCCAACTGCTGATATAGTTTCTGTCACAAGCTCCTCCATCTGGCTACCTGACATCTTGGAATTTTCGTACCTAAGAAGAGACATATAGTTTTTTTTCCTTAAAAAAAGTTCAAATTTATGAATTCAGAATAAAATAATCACCCATGCAGGCACCACCTAATAATTACAATAGATATATTTACAATTATTTCTGCTGGCAAACAAACAGGAAGAGGATGGCATTGCATTTAATTGATGGTTGTGCACATGTTTGGGAAATGATTAGGTGCGCAATAATAGCAGGGCTGCTAGAAATTTGATGTGGCGTACTGGACTTCTTAGTGAAGAATTCTGATGCTTCAAAAACCAGTCCAATATGGCTATATATATTATTTGTATAGTGTTGAGGCAACTGAATTATTATTTAGTTTTATGATGTTTCAAGCCTTACTGTTCAGTGTCCACAAATGATATAGTACAAAAAATAGTTGGTAGACTATGCTTCCCTACTTGAATAACAAGTGAGATGCAACTGGTGCATAGTATGTACTTCAGATGTTTGCACCAGAAAATAGATGTTGTAGCATGATAATAGAATTTGATAATAGAATTTCAAAGTGTAGCAATATTTGACTTTATTTTAAATATTCATGTTTTTAAGTCTTTAATTGTCTCCATTTGTTATTACAATATTTAATGCCCATTAGTTCAAATAGTCAAAATAATGCTAGCACTCACTCATTTATTTTGCTAAGCCTTTAGCTAATTGCCTTTGGAATAATTATTAAGACAAGATTCATTATAGGCTTATCTGCTACCTCATCCGGTATCTTTCCTCCCGCAATACAAATTGCTACACCATCATTTTCTTTGGTTGAGATAGTACTAGTTCTCTCCTTGTAACTCCACATCTTCAATTGCACATCATATATTTGGACTACTTTGTTTTGTTTATTTAACTTATAATTCCTGGACCGTTAGAATATCAAAGAGTGCTACACTTTGAAATACCTGTATTGGTAAAATAAATTTTGGTAAGGCCTGATAACTTATAATTCCCGGTTACCAACAACTGGAGGTATAGGCATTATGTTTATTATTTTCTGAAACTAATGACAAAAAAAATTAAAGGCCAACATATAAATAATTATCATAAAAGTTGTATTACAATTTCGAAATGTTAAAAGACGAACAATGTCAACTTATTAGAAGGAATTGTTCACAACTTGAAAATAAACAAGCTAACGCAGGTCAAGTTTTGCGATCAAGCGGTTTTCTAGCAATCTAAGAGACAATAAAATAAAGTCATAAAGAAGAGTGGGCCTATTAACTATAACTACGTTACTATTTTTTATAGATAAAGTTATATAAATAATTATAGCATGATATGAATAGGCTTAATAACTATAACTATGTTACTATTTTTTAAATGAAGGGGCAACGAAAACATAAAATATATACCTAGCCAGAGCATATACATTCAGGAAGGCCTTGTATGGGCATATTAACTACATACAGACTCAAGTTCGTAGAGGAAGATTAAGGAGATGGGCATTGAGACAAAAATTCTAGCATCGTTTACAAACAAACTCTTATACCATGCCCATACAGTTGCTCTCTTAGTTAATGGCTAGCATAGTTCTTACAGCTAGCTCAGAAGAAAAAAAAGTGACATGAGCTGTCAGTGATAGAAAATTTTATCTAGTGAGATATGTATGTCACATAATTTGTAACACCCCACCTCCACTAGGGTCACTCACAAAGGGAATGCACTAGTTTTGGAGGAGCATTATCGAGGTAAACAAACACAGAAACATTACAAGACAGAACATAGATAAAACAGTGGAAGAATCAAAAGATAAATTTCATTATTTTCAAAAAGAGTCAAAACCTTTTACATCAAATAGCCAAGGTCGTTATTTTCCGTTACAATAAATTCTGTCTTACATAAATAATGAAGCATAAACTTGAAACAACAAAAGGAGCTTAATTCCCCAAAGGTAGCAGAAATGCAGCCATAGCATAGCTCAAGATCAAACCATACATGAGCTGAACCGAAAGCAAGTGAAATCCAATCTAAGTGCTAGAGTTTCCTCCCTGAGAACCTGGGGGAGGGGAACGGAAGAAAAAGAGGCAAAAGAAAACGGGTCAGTCATAAAGACTGGTAAGTCCTAGTGACTTTCAGTATAAAAACAAATAAAGGTAACACGACATGTATAAACTGAAAGTAAACATAAGTATGATGTCAAGATGGGTAAGATAGACTAAGATAACATGATAAATCAAGTATAGATCAAGTATAGATCAAGTATAGCATCGCATATTCAAGGTTCGCTGCACCAACTGTACTAGTATCCCAGCCCATGTCAAGTATTAACCATGAAAGGATCCCTTGGCCCAATATCGTGAATGACCCATTTCTAGGTCCAACGGAACGATTCACTAGTCGATCGGCTCCCTACAAGTTCTAGCTCGTTGTGTTTCTGTGTCATTCGGCCCTATCACGAATGTAGTCACCTGTGCTAGGTCCACCACTGGGTGTATCAAGCCCTATGGTGCCAACCACCAACATGAATCAAGCATGCACAGATAAACCTACTGATGCCCAATGCCCGCTTTTTCAACTCCGGACCACGTGCACGACCATAGCCCGCCTGAACCTACACTGTCGCACCCACACAACCGTCGTTCTGGTCGCTAAAATCAGCCCAGTAATCGTGCCCCACCCTGCCTAGTTCCAGGGTACCATGATACATCTAGTGGGTTACTGCTGAAATGGACCGCGTAACTAGGGTTTCCGTCTAGTAGGTTAAGTGTTGTCATTTAAATTCGAGACTTAACCCCATCAGTCTAGCATATCAAGTTGGCTAAGTGTTGTCATTTAAGTTCGTAACTTAGCCCTACCATTCACGTGTTAAGTTGGTTAGGTGTTGTCGTTCAAGTTCATGACCTAACCCTACCAATCATATTTCAAGTTGGTTAAGTGTTGTCTTTCATGTTCATGACTTAACCCTATCATGTGGCATTAATTCATTAATGCACACTAACCTCTCACATCAGACCTGTTGTTGTGGTCACTGGATATGCCGGGCGGTTCCGGGCAGATTTACACCATAACTCAGTCTGACCTCGGGTTTCAAGCGCGATATGACCAACTACCCACATTGGATCCTATTGTTTGCAGTAACTAGATTTGCCGGGCGGTTCCGGGCAGATTTACACTGCAAACTCAACCCAACCTCGAGTTGGCCAAATTCAAGTTCATTCTAGTGTCATGTCCATGTTCAAGTTTCATGTCAAGTTCGTGTCAAGTTTCATGTCATGTTTCAACTTATGCCTATTATCAAGTTCCTGATTCATGTTTATAACCAGTTCATGTTTTGCCTAATCTACCCAAATCGTATTCCCATCGCATGCAAACGTTAATCGATCTAAATTACAAGTAAATCTAAATCTAGAGATAAAGGGAATAACATCAAAACTATGATAGGCAGAAGGGACAAGCATAAAGCGATAAAAGAGATCACAAGACTGGCATGATATAACTTGAGATAATCGGTTACAACATCACTGGCATAAATTTTCAAATCTAGCAAAATAAGGTGATAGTCTTGATAAAAACTTGACATAAAAGAATAGGCATGCAAAAGCAAGCCAAATCCAAGGATAATGAGTCAATGGTTTTTGGTGTACATAGTAGCGAATAAACTAAGCAAGTCACACCCTAGGTATGGGATCCAACTAAATGCCAATTCGGTGTTCAACATGGTTTTCAACTATAGTGTTATGAGCAATCAACTATAATAGTCAATTAACCACAATAGTTATACAATAGTCATGGATAGTTATCCAGAAGAGTTCTAGGCAACTACCCTAATAGTCATAGGCAATTAACTATAATAGTTTCAAAGTCATGGTCATAGACAATAGTCTTATGTTCATAATCATAGGCAATAATTCATAGTCATGAGTCATAGGTGATTAGCCATAATTGTCCTTGTCATAGTCATAGGCAATGGTCTTATGTCCTCAGTCATAGGCATAGGCATAGTCTTATGTTCACGGTTATAGTACTTGGCCATAGTTTCAATGTCATAGGCATGATAATATTTGATTTACAACGCGAATAGGCCCAAACTGATTTCAAAGCAATATTCCAAATGTCAAGATCCAAGAAGAACAAGAATAGATATGAATCGATTATCATGCTTAATTCAAATTTCACTTTATCTCATGTCCAAATTACAATTAACAAGTTTAGATCTCAAAGTAACTAGAACTTACAGTGCGTGGATCGAGAATTAGAAAGCAGAATTTGATTGTTGAATCTCTATTTGATTGATCGTGTTCTAATTGAAATCCCCCAATTTGCAAATCTCTAAGCGTAGTCTTGATGGAGAAGAAGCAGTCCTTTTTCTTCCTTTTTATCTTATTATTTTGATTATCTCAGAAGCAGCATAAGGACAGAATGAAATGGTGTAGAGAGAATGAGGCTAGGGGTGAGTTTATATAGGATTAGAGTCAAGAATATGGTCAGAAAATAGGTCTAGATTCAGAAAATACAAAAAGACTCGGTTCTGGAAAAAGGGGCCAGGTCGACCCCCAGGTCGACTCCCCAGTCGACCTGGTCATGGGGAGATTGACACCCCAGTCGACCTGGCGGGGGGGGGGGTCGACTCCCTAGTCGACCTGGGTATATAGGCGGGAATTTTCCCGCCAACCTTCTCTGGGTTTGAATTTCGAATTTCTTGCTTTATTTTCGAGCTGTTTTATTTTATTTAAATTCCTGAAACTTCGGAGGGTCATATCTTGGTCATACGGACTCCGATTTTCGAAAACTCGGACTCGATTTCATGAAAAATTCCGAGACAAACGCAATGGCGCAACCCGTTTCCCTTGATTCTGATTTTAAAATTTAATTTTGCCTTGATTTCTTGTTTTAACATGTTATAAAAATACGGGTTGTTACATTCTCCCCTCCTTAAAGGATTTCGTTCCCGAAATCTCTAAGTTAGGAAGAATGCATCCTATCATCCAATCAGCCATCTACTCAACCATCATCCACAAGCAACCATTGTCCTTAAACGATTTCTAATGCTTTATGAACATATGCAGAAAGTGTGTGTATATGTTCCTTATCTAATGCAAATGATCAGGCCTGATTGATCTTCTTAATGCAAAATATGTTTAGTGCCATGAATCCAACATGTATGCAAATAGTCCTAGTCACATAAACACTATATGTGTGCACAAACATTCATCCATATGCAACATTCACATGATAACACATTCAATTTCATCCATAAACAAGTATAAAACTCATGCATATGCAATATGAAAATGTGTCTGAGCCGATCTAGTTCCTAATGTGTGTTATGCAACCACGAGCAACCACTTGCGACCACTTGCAACCATTCGCAAACATCAACCATAACATGTTTCAAATACATGTTTACATCCATAGGGTTCTACCTAAGGTTCTCAAGATAGGATCGAAAAGATATACAAGATAAAACAGAGCATCAAGGAGAAGAAGTTAAAGATATACCCCCAGAAGGTCCTGCTTGCGGGGCTTGTCATTGCTTCTTAGGGCAGTTCTTGCTGATATGTCCAGTCTCTCCACAGTAAAAGCATTCACCCAACTTTTTCTTCTTCCTTCTACAATCTTTAGCTAGATGTCCCGTAATGCAAGATGCACTTCCTTGTCTCACGTGGTTTGTTAGTATTGTTGTTGTTGTTCTTGTCATTCTTGTTGCCTCCCTTCTTGAAGTCAACCTTCTTATTCTGAGACTCGTCCGCCTTAAGTTTTTTTCTTATCATTCATACCTTTCCTATGTAACCTGTTAACAAGCCTCACGAAAACTATCTCCATCGAACGGAAAACCCTCTACGAAGCTAGAAAGAAGATTAGCTGCAGGTAAAACTACTACGACTACAGATGGAGAAAAGAAAGGAAAAGAGGTTCAAACAAGGAAACAAAGGATAGTGCTAATGGCTTTTGGGGAATAGCCTTAAAAACAAAACTTTTCTTGATAAATGCTTCTTTGTAAACAGATTTTTGAAAATAGTTTTGGTAGGTTTTTAAAACTTTTTCCCAGTCTGGCAACCTTCTGCTCTGATACCAAATGTAACACCCCACCTCCGCTAGGGTCACTCACAAAGGGAATGTACTTGTTTTGGAGGAGCGTTATCGAGGTAAACAAACACAGAAACATTACAAGACAGAACATAGATAAAACAGCGAAAGAATCAAAAGATAAATTTCATTATTTTCAAAAAGAGTCAAAATCTTTTACATCAAATAGCCAAGGTCATTATTTTCCATTATAATAAATTCTGTCTTGCATAAATAAAGAAGCATAAACTTGAAACAACAAAAGGAGCTTAATTCCTCAAAGGTAGCAGAAATGCAGCCATAGCATCGCTCAAGATCAAACCATACATGAGCTGAACCGAAAGCAAGTGAAATCCAATTTAAGTGCAAAAGTTTCCTCCCTGAGAACCTGGGGGGGAATGAAAGAAAAAGAGGCGAAAGAAAACGGGTCAGTCATAAAGACTGGTAAGTCCTAGTGATTTTCAGTATAAAAACAAGTAAAGGTAACACGACATGTATAAACTGAAAGTAAACATAAGTATGATGTCAAGATGGGTAAGATGGACAAAGATAACATGATAAATCAAGTATAGATCAAGTATAGCATCGCATATTCAAGGTTCGCTGCACCAACTGTACTAGTATCCCAGCCCATGTCAAGTATTAACCATGAAAGGATCCCTTGGCCCAATATCGTGAATGACCCATTTCTAGGTCCAACGGAACGATTCACTAGTCGATCGGCTCCCTACAAGTTCTAGCTCGTTGTGTTTCTGTGTCATTCGGCCCTATCACGAATGTAGTCACCTGTGCTAGGTCCACCACTGGGTGTATCAAGCCCTATGGTGCCAACCACCAACATGAATCAAGCATGCACAGATAAACCTACAGATGCCCAATGCCTGCTTTTTCAACTTCGGACCACATGCATGACCATAGCCCGCCTGAACCTACACTGGCGCACCCACACAGCCGTCGTTCTGGTCGCTAAAATCAGCCCAGTAATCGTGCCCCACCCTGCCTAGTTCCAGGGTACCATGATACATCTAGTGGGTTACTGCTGAAATGGACCGCACAACTAGGGTTTCCGTCTAGTAGGTTAAGTGTTGTCGTTTAAATTCGAGACTTAACCCCATCAGTCTAGCATATCAAGTTGGCTAAGTGTTGTCATTTAAGTTCGTGACTTAGCCCTACCATTCACGTGTTAAATTGGTTAGGCGTTGTCGTTCAAGTTCATGACCTAACCCTACCAATCATATTTCAAGTTGGTTAAGTGTTGTCTTTCATGTTCATGACTTAACCCTATCATGTGGCATTAATTCATTAATGCACCCTAACCTCTCACATTAGACCTGTTGTTGTTGTCACTGGATATGCCGGGCGGTTCCGGGCAGATTTACACCACAACTCAGTCTGACCTCGGGTTTCAAGCGCGATATGACCAACTACCCACATTGGATCCTATTGTTTGCAGTAATTGGATTTGCCGGGCGGTTCCGGGAAGATTTACACTGCAAACTCAACCCAACCTCGAGTTGGCCAAATTCAAGTTCATTCTAGTGTCATGTCCATGTTCAAATTTCATGTCAAGTTCGTGTCAAGTTTCATGTCATGTTTCAACTTATTCCTATTATCAAGTTCCTGATTCATGTTTATAACCAGTTCATGTTTTTCCTAATCTACCCAAATCGTATTCCCATCGCATGCAAACGTTAATCGATCTAAATTACAAGTAAATCTAAATCTAGAGATAAAGGGAATAACATCAAAACTATGATAGGCAGAAGGGACAAGCATAAAGCGATAAAAGAGATTACAAGACTGGCATGATATAACTTGAGATAATCGGTTACAACATCACTGGAATAAATTTTCAAATCTAGCAAAATAAGGTGATAGTCCTGATAAAAACTTGACATAAAAGAATAGGGATGCAAAAGCAAGCCAAATACAAGGATAATGGGTTAATGGTTTTTGGTGTACATAGTAGCGAATAAACTAAGCAAGTCACGCCCTAGGTATGGGATCCAACTAAATGCCAATTCGGTGTTCAACATGGTTTTCAACTATAGTGTTATGAGCAATCAACTATAATAGTCAATTAACCACATTAGTTATACAATAGTCATGGATAATTATCCAGAAGAATTCTAGGCAACTACCCTAATAGTCATAGGCAATTAACTGTATTAGTTTCAAAGTCATGGTCATAGACAATAGTCTTATGTTCATAATCATAGGCAATAATTCATAGTCATGAGTCATAGGTGATTAGCCACAATTGTCCTTGTCATAGTCATAGGCAATGGTCTTATGTCCTCAGTCATAGGCATAGGCATAGTCTTATGTTCACGGTTATAGAACTTGGCCATAGTTTCAATGTCATAGGCACGATAATATTTGATTTACAACGCGAATAGGCCCAAACTGATTTCAAAGCAATATTCCAAATGTCAAGATCCAAGAAGAACAAGAATAGATATGAATCGATTATCATGCTTAAGTCAAATTTCACTTTATCTCATGTCCAAATTACAATTAACAAGTTTAGATCTCAAAGTAACTAGAACTTACAGTGCGTGGATCGAGAATTAGAAAGCAGAATTTGATTTTTGAATCTCTATTTGATTGATCGTGTTCTAATTGAAATCCCCCAATTTGCAAATCTCTAAGCGTAGTCTTGATGGAGAAGAAGCAGTCCTTTTTATTCCTTTTTATCTTATTATTTTGATTATCTCAGAAGCAGCATAAGGACATAATGAAATGGTGTGGAGAGAATGAGGCTAGGGGTGAGTTTATATAGGATTAGAGTCACGAATATGGTCAGAAAATAGGTCTAGATTCAGAAAAATACAAAAAGACTCGGTTCTGGAAAAAGGGGCCAGGTCGACCCCCAGGTCGACTCCCTAGTCGACCTGGTCATGCGGAGATCGACACCCCAGTCGACCTGGTTGGGGGGAGGGGGGAGTCGACTCCCCAGTCGACCTGGGTATATAGGCGGGAATTTTCCCGCCAGCCTTCTCTGGGTTTGAATTTCGAATTTATGGCTTTATTTTCGAGCTGTTTTATTTTATTTAAATTCCTGAAACTTCGGAGGGTCATATCTTGGTCATACGGACTCCGATTTTCGAAAACTCGGACTCGGTTTCATGCAGAATTCTAAGACGAACGCAATGGCGCAACCCGTTTCCCTTTATTCTGATTTTAAAATTTAATTCTGCCTTGATTTCTTGTTTTAACATGTTATAAAAATACGGGTTGTTACATAATTTTTATGACGTTCATGTTGTTATAAACGGACGCTTTTCTCATAAAAAAGGTCAAGCTTGCGAACTGCATTCAAATATCAAACTTGTCTGCAAATTCATATATCTCAAACTGATTTGAACCCAATAAAAATCATCCATAATATAGTAACCTTCAGTCAAAAATTGTAATAGAAAAACAACATTTAAGTTGCTTAAATTCTAGACCTTCCATTCACCTTTCTATTTCAGTTTTCTAGCAACTCCAGGGAAGATCTGTTTTCGCCCCTTTTCCATGTCCCCATGAATTCTCAAGATGTAAATAAATGTATCTAATAGCCCCTTGTTATTCAGATTTCTATCGGTTAATAATACCATTTGGGCATCAAAATTAGTGGGTAAGGCAGTATCAAATTCAGAATAGCTATATGAAAGAAGACGAGGGAGTCTTTCTGCCAGGGCAAGCTAAATATCAAAGCTAGGGCATGGGTTCTTTCTTGATTTGAGAGATTTATTCTTCTATTTCTCTTTGATTTTTCTTGGACTCTTCTCGATTAATTATTTCTCTTTTATTCCTAAATGCTTTTAGTTTCAAAATCAATTTTTTAGCTCTGTTTTGGACTGTTCAAGAACGACACTGATGAGAAACAACCAAAATTCCAGTGTACCAGACAATATCTTGAACCTTGCTCAATACACATGGCCATGATCATCATTATATTACCTAAGGCCCAGGCAAGTCAATCTATGTTATTGCTACCGGTGATGATCAGATCCATTCAAATAGATCATAGGAAATTAAATTAACCATTTCAAAATCGAAACAAAAACTTAACTGAAAGGAAAAACAAACCTAAGTCAGCAATTTCAGCCAATCAATAATAGTTAGATAATTCAATCATCACGAAAAAATAGTAGATTAACGAAAATTCATGGAATCGAATTGAAAGAAGAAACTGACACAAAACCCTAATTTGAAACTAAAATTAGACGAACGGATGTTTTGAAAATCAAAAAAAGGAAAGCAGAAAAGATGTTACCGAAAGTAATCAAGAATGATGGAATTCAAATCATCGCCAGTGACCTGATGAGAAGATCTGAACGGACCTTTTCTCGCAAGCAAAGAAATGAGGAAGGAGGGAGTTGAGTAGATCTGAATGAAATTTTCTTCGTACACAAGGAAAAATGAAAAAAGCGGCGGAAGCTCTGAGGCAGTAAGAAAATAGGGTTGAAATAGGGACCATTGGTTCAATAGGTTATCTAACGGTTGAGAAACAAATGAATCGCAAATGTGGATTGCTGATGGATGCAAGAGCCATTGTTTTGTACTTAGTATTTCCGTATAAATATTAAATAAACAATCAAATATAGTTAATTCGAAAACAGAATTACACTTTTTGGTAAACCATTACACATAAGTAGTTTTGAGCAATAAATAATATTAAATACAAAAAAAAAATTATAAGTAACCTTAAACTAAATTATAGTTCTTTTTTTTTTTAGTTTTTGCCGCTATTCTTACTAAAATTATTTAAATAAAAAACCTATGAACGTTCTTCTGTCAATGATTTTTTTTGAATATTTTGAAATCATTGGGAAAACCGGATTAGAATAAATATTGAGATTTGCAGCGTAATGTTTATTTGTTTTATTATTTTTTAAATGTCGATTATAATTATTTGTTAATCAGTAATTATTATTATTTAATTATCAGTTATAAGTATCACTTTATAATACTTAAATTTTATTATTAATTAATAGTTATTAAATATTAATCTTAATTATTATATAATTACTAGTAGTTAATCATTTATTAGTAACAATTTAAAATTAATTAGTAAAAGTTAATCATTAAAAGTTGATACTGATTTTTAATAGTAAGTTTTTCGCAATTAGCTTTACCAGTTGTAAAAAAGTACAGCTATTGCAAGTGGCGAAAACAGTTGCTAAAGATATTTATTTGCAACTGACTTAGAACCGCAGTTGCAAATAATATATTTGTTGCAACTGTTATAAAAGCACAGTTGCTAAAAATATGTTTCTGCAACAGGAAGGGAAGCGGAGTTGCTAAAAATAAGCTTTTCGCAACAGGAAAAAAAGCCTGTTGCTAAATCTCATCTATTGCAATTGCTATAATATGTATGTTGCTAAATATCATTTACTGCAACTGTCATTTGCCGCCTGTTGCAAATAGCTAGTTACAATAGGGTATTTTTCTTGTAGTGAAAGGAAAAGCTACAGATCTTGCATCTTTCTCTAGGTCAATCCTGAAATAATTCTCTCTATGCGAGGGAAGTCCTGTGACTTCCTCAAAAACATCCAGGAAGTCACATACACCAGGGCTGAAGTCGGTCCTTCTTAACTAGCAAATAAGAAACATAATAGGGTCATAACCCTATTAACAGTCCTATACGGAACTACCAGATGACGGCCTCCATGGCTTCTTAAGTGAATTATCCTCTTGTTGCAATCAATGATGGGCCCATAAAATGATAGCTAATCCATACCCAAAATAAGACCATACCCCACAAAATCCAACACATATGCATCACAAAATAAATCGACACCGTTGATTTTCAATACTGGGGAATTACAAATACGAACGAGATGATTAGCTCCTCTGATTTGGTTGGTGACCTCTATCGGACTACTAGCAATGGATATAGGAGGGTTTAGGGATTCAACTATTCTCTTAGCAATAAAGGAGTGGATCGCTACAGAGTCAAATAGAGTACGCACTAAATTTCCTAAAATAGAAATTATACCTTCCAATGCATGTTGTCCTTGATATCTGGGTGGAATACTCTAAAGTGGTGTTGCTTCCAATGCATAGTTTTGGTTACTCTGTCCAACCATTAGCTTTGTTCAGTCCTTAGACATATGGACTTCCACATAGCAGTTGAAAGATATCCCATTAAACTCCTTCTTTGCCAAGCTAACTCTACAATCTTTGGCCTCTTGGCCCTTACGGTTGCATCTAGCGCAAACTTTAGCTTACTTCTTGAACTTTCCACCCTTCTTCTTGTTCTTTCGGTATTGTTTCATCTTATACTTAGCAGAGATGGAACCACCTTCACCTTTGTCTCCATTTTTGTTTTCCTTCCCCCCTTTGACCGAACATAGAATAGTCGTTTCCACCAGCATTTCAAATGTTGCTCCAAAAATGACTTGTGCCAATAGTGTTTCCTTCATTGGGGAATTCAACCCCTTAACGAACCTTAAAGCCTTATTCATCGGGGTATCCACTAACACCCTTCCACACTTAGACAATTCCGTGAATTTGGCTATATAATCACTCAAACTTATATTTCCTTGCTTTAAGTGGATAAACTTTTCTGGTTGTATAGTCATCTCAGCATTCGGCAAGAACTTCGTCTCAAAGGGGCCTTAAAATTCTTCCCATGTGAATATATGGCCCACATTTTCCTTAGAAACTACATTCCACCATTCCAGAGCTTGTCCTTTTAAGTGTCAGGCCTCTACCCTCCATTTGGTTTGATCATCCCACTATGTGTCTTCAAAGATATGTTCGCAGTTCCAAGCCTGGGCTTCAAGGAAGCTCTCAGCGCCCAAGAACGGTTTTTCTTGTAAGTGGATAAATCTTTTGCAGAGGCGGGGAAAATCGAATGCCTCGGCAGTGGGCTTGGCTTCTGCTGGTGCCGTTGGGTCAGAATTCGCGACAGGGTTTTGTTCCACAATTCTGAGATACTACTGGAACCATTCGGGCAAGTATCTGGGCCTTGCCTGGTTTCCCAGTTCGTTTGGGTTATCGGCTATTTTACTTTCTGAAAAAGGAAAACCCCTTCAGTGGACATTCCTAAGATAGTATTCAAGTCAAAAGATTAGGATTTGCCTAGTATAATTGTGTATGTATTTTGGAGTATAGTAAATAAATATGTATAGTTTGAAAACCTTTTTGAAACAATAAATATATCTCTCATACGTATATTCCCTTAATCGGGTAACCTAAGCTCTGATGCCAAATGTAACATCCCGCCCGAACTGGGCCTAAATGTGAACTCAGAAAAGGTCGATCGAAAATTAGAGTCACTCTAAACGGGTCGTTGGTTCCTATAAGGAATTACGTTTGCACATAATAACAGAGCAATATGACAAGATGGGATCTCACACAACGGAAAAGATAAAATATAATAAGAAGAAAATAAATCAACCATTTAAATTAAAAACCAATAATGTAGCTTACAACCATTGTTCAGACAGTTACATCAGGTACATCAATTAATATCCCAAATAAATAACAACGATGATACTGCTAATAATAAATAAAACATAAATAGATAAGTTCCTCCATCGTCGGGCTCCCACCAATTCATCTCTCAGCATAAAGTCCAACCTACTGTCCTGTAAGTATGTTAAGACGAGGGAGGTCAGAACATAAAGTCCTGGTGAATGATAACCACGTATGTTTGAAGGGTAACTATTCTTATATTTGGCAGGATAGGTGTTTCACGATATGTCAATGTGAACAAGCATACACACAAGACAATCAATCTAATTAATGAGGTGGACATTCATACAGTCACTTAAGACCTTCATTAACACTTTAGGGAGGATCCTCGATCACTTAAGACCCAAAGAGGTGTACATTCTCAGTCACTTAAAGTCATACTACTATATTAAATTTAGGGTGGATTCCTACAATCAATTAAGACCCTATGGCGGAGCCTAACCACTTAAGACCTCGTCTTAAACCGTCAATCATTAAAATATATACTCTCGTTCGTAATACCAAAAGTAATAACTCACCACTTAATATATATTTAGGTAGATTTAGTTTTCCATTTAAAACCCCTCTGGTGGACTCCTATGTTACTACTTAACTGATATCACGGGTGAACTCCTATGCCACTTAAGATTTCCCATGGATAGGCGGTTAATTATAGTTGCATGCAGCGTAGGGTACCTATCTTATCCCTAGGTTAGCCCTCTTACAGCTCCTAGAGGAAGTAGACAACTTCCGTAGAACTACCCCACTCAACAATACCGTTATATTTAGTCCACTTTAGAGAAGGAGGACCCCAAAGACCACTTAGAACGTAATAAGGGAGGGTCTTATAACTTTGGCCTAAACCAAGGAGTGAACCATAGGAACATGCCTAGTCCTAACCACTTATGACCTTATCAAGGCAGGCATACCTACTCATACACACACATATATATAATATATATACACCAGGCCTCTCACATTAAATCGTCTACTTGTAGATGTTGGATTTGCTAGACGGTTCCGGTAGGCTTCTATTACAAGTGGGCTTAACCTCGTTCCTTTGTTTAATTATTATAATGGCCCATGACACCTAGACCTCTCACATTAACCAGGCTTACTTGTAGATGTTGGATATGTCGCTTGGTTCCGAGCGGGCTTCTACTACAAGTAATGGTTAACCTCGTGTCTTTGTGCCATTAATTACTATTTATAAAACCATTAAGGAACACACATACAAACAAATTCCTAAGGGGACATTTGAAATTCAAATTACTACTTTCCTAAATTAATCATATTTATTACGCATTTATTACGCATTTTTTATATGTTAATTATGTTATTTAATCTATATGGAAATAATAAATATCCTAAATTAACCGTATAGCGTATACTAAACGTTTGAATATAACATTTCTCAACTGTTGAAATGTCAATCTCTAACCAAAGAAAGGCATACAAGTTAATTTCCCACATTTCACCAATCAAGTGTAGACATGTATGTGAACATATATCTAAATGGAAAACAAAAAATAACATATAAAACTTGTATCCTAGGCTTGACTGATTTCTACAACAATAAAAGATAAAAATTGTGAAATGCATCCAGACATATATCTATAATTATTATTTTATGATCCAAATTCACTTTTGAATATGTTTGTGTGTAAACATTAATATTTGAACATTGTACAAAAAAATACGTTCAAATAATCTATTTATAAAAATAATTATTTAAAGCTATTTTGATTCACATAAAAATCCAAATCCTTAATGGTTGACAATAAACAATACATGACTCAACATATGAAATATGAATTTGACCAAAATAGTAATTATACAACACAACTATGCCATCTTCTTCATTGCTTTAACAACCACAAATTTACATAGACTGCTCATTTCCGCAAATAAACATAAAAGAGAGGAATTTGGGTGATTTGGTATTTTTAATGTTTTCGTAGAAATCCCAAATCCTCATAGGCATACAGATCTAAATCAATACTACTAAATAAAAGAATAGCAAACATAAGAGATTTCCACTTACATTGATTTAACTATATGGAAATTACATGGATTCAATTATGTTTTCCCTATTAGATATGAAAACCTTGCAAGAACGAAACAGACGTGCAGTTCAATCTCTTAGAAATATATATATATATATATATATATAAGAATTACACAGCTAGAATTCACATATATATATATATATATATATGTGTGTGTGTGTGTGTGTGTCCTTTAATTCCAGATTCAGATTCTATATTAAATCCCAAAAGAAAAGGATTAGGAAAGAATATAGGTAGAGAGAATTGGAGTAGAAAACCTAACATATATTCCTCCAGAATCAATGGAAGAATGGAGGCTAGGGAGGAGGAGAAGATTAGGTTTAGGGTTGAGGCTTGGAGTGTCATTTATAGTTGTGTAAGTGAATAATAGTCGTAGGATTATTCAGATTTAATTTCGGGTGTTAAATATATAAATAAACACTCAAAAACCTAGACCAAACCAGGTTTACTGGGCACTGGCTGACCCAAGCAGTCTATACCCCCTCTAGGAGGGCGGTCGACCCCTAAGGGTCGGCCCTTTGGTGTTAAATTCGGCTAGTGGCCCTGCTTGATGGGTGGAAAGATTTTATTATTAAAACGTTCCTATTTATATTAATTCCTTTCCTTTTATTACATATTCTTGTCCCCTCTTATATGCATATATACACACACAAATTTGAATTTGATGGAATATTCCAATCAGTCATTAATTATACATTCATATTCCATATGTTTAAATTTTTAATTCAAATTCAAAACATTTGTGTATATATATATTATATACGCACAACACAATTAAAGGTGAATTCTTCGTATGGGCTTCATTTTCTACATATTATATATGAAAACGGATCAAAATCTCGCCACGAATACAACTATGATATTTTCGTCGCCAAATTCCTAATTCTACAAAATTCCACTTTTTAGCTTGAAAATATTTTAATGTTTAATTTAACTTATTATTATAGATTATCTTGTCTAATAATTTATTTTTACGGGTGTTACATACCATATCTTCCTTCCCATCCTCTGGTGCATCGACCTCCTTTGCATTAGACCCTGATCTTGTCTCTTAGCTCCTGGGTCTTCACTTCCAAGCATCACGGTTTAAGTCATAGGAGATGACACATCATTCATCCATCCTTAGCTTATCCATCAACACCAAGCTACAGCGCATCTCCTTGAATCATGCTCTAGTCTCCCACATGGGTCATAGATCCATGGCACATTTTGCATGACTTGGTGCTGAGTCACATAATTAGCTCCAATCTCGATGCAATTTCAAAGCTCCTTCCATCTTTACTCCGCAGTCCATCATCTAAGTTCGAGAATGTTCCGACAAACTTAGCTTCTGATATATTCGATTATTTGATCTAATGATCTGAGCAAACACAACAGTAGTAAACAATTCAAGCATTCATCCAATTCAAACGCAGCGACAATTCAACAAATTCAGATTATACAATTTCTTACAATTCAAACGCTCAAAACATTCAGTTCAACCAACAATTACTATTTAAGCATAGATCTACTTAAACACATGGACTTAAATGCACTTAAGATGTAAAGTCCAGCAATACATAAAAAAATGCATAATTAAATTAAATTAGGATTTATTCCAGAATTACCAGTAAGGTGTAATCAATTTAGTGTATTATTTTACAAGTTAGACGTACAATCACCAAATTCTACCATCTAATACTTCATAGACTAGTAAGAGATCATAATCAGTTGACAATTCTTCAAATTCAAGTATTGTAATGGAAAATCAATCCAGGCAGTGACAAATCAGATTTGAATGCAACCAAAATGATGAGATCAAGTTTTTATATTTAGATCCTCTATTTTGCAATTAAAGACGATTTAAGATGAAATCTAGTGAAATTAAATGAAGAGTTCAGGGGATCTAGGGTTTGGAGCATATTAGATATAAGAGGGAAAATTTTAAAGTCTCTGTCCTATTCGTAGTTTGTCAGTTGGACTAATGGATTATCTAATTAAGTCCGCTAAGAAAGAATTGTAATTATATAATTCCCTATATTTTCACATAATAATTCTAGCCAATGGTTCTAAAAACTTAAAATTACCATGATTTTCTAACAACTTATCAGATTTTCCTATATGACCATCACAAAATGGGAAACCAAGACCTTGAAGCTAGGAAACATGTCAGTATATTTAAATCGCCTTCTATCACAAGTTTTAGCTAAAATAAAATTTCAAATGCAAAATGATCACACAGAAATTTAGGAAAAATTACAAACTTCTAAGAATCATATCTCAAAATTTTAGAATCATACAACCGAATTACATAAAATAATTTTACGATCATCCATTGCGTAAAGCACAACTCGTTACATATCGTATATTCATCGCATAATAAAATGTACCTTTAATAAAAAAAGTAAAAATATTCTTAACAACAATATCACATGTAACGCAGGTGTGAATTGTTGTTAATAGTTATCAAGAGTAAATAAAGTATCCGCTTTGAACCAAAATTAAACCCATGCTAATAAAAGAAAAACCTACATTTTGGGTTTCTAATTAAAAAGGATCATGCTAGAACGACCGGGGGGAAAAACGGTGAAAAAAGCAGGATCTGAGAATGAACGGGGAGAAATTTAGGGGAGAGTCCGAAATTCATGGAAGGATTTGTCATCCAACGACTCTAATCAATTCGGTGAAAATGACTCCCACGTTTCCCGGTTGAAATAGCATAATCGAATTAAAAATCACTCTTCAGCAGATATGCGTTCACCTATTCAAATTGAGAATGCACATTCCCTTTCAATTAAACAAAATGAAAGCACCAACAAAACTCAAACTCAAAGCAATAGACAATCCGTAAAAAGATGGTCCTTGGACAAACCTGAAAGCGAAAAAATGCAATAAAAGAACTGTTAATTGAACGACATAACACATGAGCCATATTCCACATTTTCATTACCTAACGTGCACCCCTCGGAAAACAGTTAGTAAAGTTGCCGACCAACAAAGTACAACAATTGTTCACAAATCATCTAACGTCTATAACACATAACCAAGCCAGCATAAACATTGAATTTTTTTTAAAAAAAAAAAAAAAAAAAAAAAAGGAAAAAAAGAATAAATAGTTACAAGCATTATACAGCCCCGTGAATCGTCAACCGTTGCTCTGAAGTGAGAAGACAGTAGTATATACATAGTAACATATGTCATATTCGAAATTTGGAGCACAAGCCCGAAAGAATAGTGTCATGTTTGGATTTCAACTCTTTTAGGATTAGGCCCAAGATTAGATTCCAGTTTAGCTTTCTCTTTAGTTAACTTCTGAGCATTAACCGGCCTCTTTGACATGCTCTTGATAGATCGATTACCTAAAATGAACAGATGATACATTGCAGGGTACAGAAATGATCATTTGGCATTGTTAAAGAGACTACGGTTTTAAATGAAGTGTAATTTTAAAAGGATCTAGTCCTAAAATAAAATCGATGTGGAAGGAATGCGATAAATAAATAAAATCAAGCAGTTCACCGTTTTACACCCGTTCAAAGAAAATTTGACAACACCTTGCGTAAAAAATGAAAAGAAAAATGATGAATCCGTTCACCGAAAACCAAATTGGGAGTTAATTTAAAAGAAAATTATAAAAAAAAGATGATCACCCGAATCCGAATGAGCTGCATATCGAGGAAATAACGTTTATTATTTTAATTTTTTGAGAAAAACGAGTGATCGTCAAAGGGAGGAGAACACTCAAAAAATTTAGGTAATAACGAACTTGCATTCGATTTCGTTATGATGAGGTCAATTTTTTGAGAAATTCTATTTAAACCACCGAAAACGCTGAGTCCCCCCCCAATATTAGTTAAAAATTTCAATCACGAGATTGCCCTTTTCATGCTTTTTTTTTTTTTTTCATGTCCTCAGCTTACCTCGCAGTCCAACTGCGTGGTTCCTTCACGTACCACGCAGTGGGACTACGTGGTACCCTAAGTAACCTCGTAGAGCCTCTACGATGTTACATAGGGTACCACGTAGTCCCACTGTGTGGTACGTGAAGGAACCACGTAGTTGAACTGCATGGAAGGGTATTTTTGACATTTTTTTTAAAAACCAGAAGGGGGGACTGAGTAAAACTAGGGGGAAATTATGTTTTTCAAAATTACGGGGATAACTCAGTGTTTTCGGTGGTTTAAATAGAATTTACCCAATTATTTTAGTACCCTTCATAACAACTTTAATAATATTAAAAAAAATGGATGATAACCCCGTATGCATAAGAAATTTTCGAAAAAAAATGAGGGCTAATTCTATTGATATAACAATAATTTCTTAACATACACCAAAATTTACAAAGACTGACATACACCGCAAATTACATTTTATACATCAACTTTTTTACAGACTATCCTCGTTTTCATCTCATCAATTTTTCCTCTTTAAAATTCATAATTCATTTCTGCAAAATTAGAAATCACTATCACAAACTTAAATTAAAATTCAGCAAAATGAACTTTGATGTTTACAACTAATATTGTAACTTCATATTTAAAAAAACTTAGTTCTTTCAAAATAAACCATAATTTTAAGGGGGGGGGGGGGGGGGGGAGATGCTTCTAAATTAGAGGACGTGGTTGTTTTAATTAATATTTGTTTCATTAGCTTCATAAAAAATGTATAAATTTGATCAAATACCATTAAATTTTAATGTCGTAATTTGATGGGTTAATGGGTTTTAAAAAAAAGGACAAAAAATTGTTACTAAGAAGAAGGCTAACTTAGTCATACATTTTCTAAACAAAACAATGGTATATGTTATGCGATTTTTGACGTATGAATACAATTTGACAATTTTGAGGTTTACCGGTCCCTTGCAGAGAGAGTCTTTTTTTTGCTTGTGAATCCACCTGCACTGGTCGCTCTTTTGGAGTACTATTTGATCTGGGATAAGTGCTTGCTAGATTTCCAGAGGTTGCTTCTCCACTTATTGCCTCTGCCTTTGCTTTTGCCTTGCCAGATGAAGAGCCGCTGACTTCAGATTGAGGAGGAACATTCTTTTGGTTCTGTGCATTTGGCATGTTTGGAACAAGTGAAGGAGCAGGTCTTTTACTGCTATATCTAAACTGTGTTCGGACTTCGTTTTCTGAAGCTACATTACCGTCTCTTATTGTGTTATTAATGTCGAGGAACCTGTTTTCCCAGGGTCGAACTGCCATCCATCGCTCTAACCAGTTCCATCCCCAGTTATTTTTGTCTGGTTGGAATCCTTCGGGTATGGATGCTTGCTTATTTCCAGCCTGCCACTGTGGTATGGATACAAGGGAAGGTAATGCTTAAGTCACATTGCAAAAATCGCTAGGCTATGAGGAAATACTCTAATCAAAATTAAACATATCTAATAAATGAATTATTTTGGCAAATTTACGTAATATAAGCATGATTATATTCGCAATTTTAAATTTATCATTGTTGAAATTATATTGTTCAGGTTTTAAGAAAGACCTACATGCGATACTCCATTTTCTAACGAACATTTCTGTTATTTAGCATTTATTCTTGGCTACTATATGAATGATGAAATATAAGTGCGTACACACACACACACGTGCACACACACACACACACGCACACACACAAAACAAACAAACAAACACACACACACACACACAAATTATGATGATAAATTGTTCCTAAATACTAATGCAAACAATTGCAAATGCAGTTTGATCATGTTAAAAAAGTGACAAAATTTAAATTAGAAGTTTTATAGCTTGAACAGAGCAAAATAGATGAATCCAGACAACTCCGGGAAGACACGGATCCAAACAGGCGTAGGTGGGCTTAGGTGGATGTCAAACGGATTAGGCATACCGAAAACGGCCTAGGCGGCCTGAACCCCAAGAACAGCCTCCTAAGCTCCAAGATGAATCAACTAACACAGCCTAGCCTAATTTGCATATGTATTCTTAAGTTACCTTATAACTGGAAATTATGTAGGGAACTTCTATAAAACATTCTCAAGTTTCAAAAAAATGTTATGGTCATAGAAACATGTGACAAAGTTTAGATGTGCTCATCAAAGGAAAACCTAAAAAAAAAAAAAGTTACCGAAAATAAAAATAGGGATGTAATGTAAAAAAATGTTTTTGATGAGCATTTTCCGTAGATCAAACTCGAAAATAAGAGACTGATCCAAATTTCCACAACTACACGCGCATGCTATGTTTTTGAACGTGCATGTTGAGAATGAATTGGCTACACTCTTTATCCTACCTGCATCAAAGCAGACCTTCCTATTTTTTTAGATTTACACAACCCGAAACAAAAACAAATTATGAAGATGTTTTTTTTCCCATATCATTCAAGATCATCTTGACAAAAAGTTGGTTCATTTTGATAATCCTATAATTTTCAAAAACTGTTATTTCAAAAATGAACGGATACTATTAAATTACATTTTGAATATACTACAATTTACTAAACGATGTTAATATTACAGAAAAATGTGAGTATACCTGATGAGAAAGAGCATACGCCATGGCTCTCTCTCTTTTGGCTGCAGCTTCTTGCCTTTTTAGTAACTTGGACTGAATATCTTCTACAGATCCAACACTGTCACACCAACCTTCCTGCAATTCAGATATTAGGATCAACTGTATATAACCAGAATTAGCTTGCATAGGCTTGGTAAGTGTGAGCAGAACTGATCTTAATGAGTATTTACATTCCATTTCCTTTTACACAAGAGCTAAAAGTTATCGTATACGATCAACTATTGTCAAGGCAAATGGCAAACTAAGAGCTCTCCATCTCAAGGCATAAACAGTGTGTACGAACATATCTATCCAGGAAATTATAGCATGGAAGAATAGTGAGAATAATGATGCAATGATATATACTGCTTGATAGCAGAAAGACGGTAAATAACTAATCAGTAAAATCTGCAAGTATTCACCATATGTCACTGTAAAGGAAGAATATCAAATCACTTGATCTAAAACTACGTTAAAATGTGATGAAGTACAATACAGTATACTGTGTTTAACAATCACCTCTATCTCTCGGACACGGGTTTCGTGAACAAGTTGTTGCTGAACCTGTTGCTCTCCTATTTGATTTTCCAATGCATGTCTCACCCGCCTTGCTCTAACTCGCGCCTGAATCCTAACCAAAGCTTGCATACATCGAAGAGTTGTTGCTGCTTGTTTCCGTACAACATGTCCTCTCACCAGGGCTTGTAGCCTAACCAAGCCTTTCAAGGCCCTCAAGGCCCGCCTAGCCTGAAGGAATTAATACATTGCACTATATATATTAAAGGGTAAAGCAATGTAATAAACATGGGAAACCTTATAACAAATGTTACATATGCACAAAAAATGATGCATTTTTCATTTTAAACGCACATATACTGACATGTGAATGAAATTTGGTCAGATGTTGAGGTGTATGTAACATAGGGATACTAAAAAAACATAAATATAACTACCAAGAATGCTCGAAATGAAGATTGGATAACTGTGGCAGCGTACTCTTCTTTCAGATTTTGCTCAGTCTGGTACGAGACCTGCACATGCAATGAAGACGTAGAATTTGAACTCAAATGTGGATCATTTTCTTCTGTTGAAGGAGCAGCATTGACAAAGAAGTTTTCATCTTTAATTTCATAATCAAGGTCCTGTGATTGTCTCCTCCGATGCCAGAATCGACCAGCTCCTTTCTTCTGCAGTAAAGCATATAAGACAAGTTACCAGGCCAACGTATTTGTAGTGTTCTATAGTTATAGTACCGAAGTGAGATTGTTCCACATGCTATGACTATCATGTGGAAAAAAAAAATACAACGGTATTTTAAAGGCTTAAGGGATATATTCAAACCAAGAAAAAAAAAAAAAGAAGGAGATTTACTCACGTTTCCATCGTCCTCAAAAACTGGGAATTTATCTTGCTTCTTGAGTCCAACTAAAGATTTAAGCCACTTCGAAGGTTTGCCCATGGCGTTGTGAATGAAGGCTTTAAGCGATTATATCCTGATACCATTGTATATAGTTGAGAATAACACTGATAACTGTAGTTTCATATGTAAGTAACTAATCCGATTAAATTTATACAGTGCATTAAAAGTTAATGCTAAGCAAAAACTACTTGTTCGAAAAAAGGAAATGAAATGAGATTAAAGCGTTTAGCACATGATATCAATAATGTTGTTGATGTATATAACAAACTGGAGTTCAGTGTTCACTATAAAAGATAGGTAACAGTAATTACTTAAAGGTAATGCAATTTTGCCAACCAAAGTTAACGTATTAAACTACTACATTTGCTGAGCTTCCAATAAGAAATAAACAAGAATACCTTAAGAAAATAGAATATCACGTTTCCACCAACTATCTTCAAATCTTCTATAATTTACCAACCAAACAACTTTCCATAAATAAAGCACGGCTTGGCTCATAAGTATTGACTATCTCGCTGCAAAATTACAAAATACTGAAGTTCACACTCAACCCTAGCATCAATCATTCATTTTGTAAAACGCATAATTCGGGAAGTAGAACAAAATAAAATTAAAATGATGAAAATGCATGTAACCCCACTTAAAATTTTCTAAATTGATTAACTGATGCTGAACAGAAAAAAAAAATCACGAAATTAAGATACAACAAACATAGTGTACCGAGTACAGAAGCAAGCAGCAAGATCCAAATCCAAAATCCAAAACTTGAAGCTCAGATCTAACTCGAAAGCAGAAGAAAATTAAAGAAATTGAAGATGAAGAGATCTGGCATTGGTTAGAAAGAAGGAGAGCCGTTCGTGCTGCAAAAGCAAACAAACTAGGAAAAAGAATCTTGAACTTGAATAGAGACGAATGTCATCTTTCACTTGTCCTTTTCTCCCAACTACTATTTTGCGTCTTTCCACTTTTAATGAAGTTTAATTAACTAGTAATTGTTAGATTCGTTTCCTCCCCTCACCGTAGGTCCGTCCGTATACTGTTATCCATTCAATTTGACTGGAGATACTGCTGAGAAGACAACCAAATTCTTGATTAATAATTATTGAGAACCTGTAGTAATTGTCTTTCGCACTATTTCGGCTATTCGACAAAAAGGCGTAGGTTTCACTATCGTTGCATTATATCAGTAAATATATAATCAATCAATAACCATGAATATTTAGTTAAAAAGGGAAAAAACTATTAATAGCTAAACTAATATAAACACACAAAATTTACGTAAACAAAAATTACTTTCTATCCAATTAGACTAATGCAAACTCACCCTCATTTAAAATGTGATATATGCCATAATTTAAGTTGTGAATATGGCATAATTTAAAATGTGATATAAATAACATAAAACTCACCTTGATTCATATATGGTTATTGATATACATAAAAGTTCCAATGCTAGTCAACATATGAAAAAAATTACACTTTTTTTATTTAGTGTAAGATTAAATTATAGTAATTTTTTAATTTATGTTTAAATGGTGGAGAATAAAATACAATTAACTACAGTCAATTATAATTGATTTATATACTTCTTGCTTGATTTCTAATTGAAATTAGAGAAACAACTATGTAGTGGCTCTATAATTAAAACTATTTTATGCTAATTAAGTGAATTAATACCACTTATGGGCATACTTATTTCAGTAACAATTATCGAGTTAATATTAAAAATAAATATATATTATAATAATATGCATTTATTACATCATCAATACTCAAGACAAGAATATATTACCAAAAATTTAAATAACTAATTAGACATCTTATATATTAAATTTGTAAAACATATTCCTTAATTAATATGCGTCAAATATTTACATAGCTACTTACACCTAAAATTACCTAGGAAGTAAAAGTTTAGGTATGAAGTTTAACACTATCAAACAAACAACAACAAAGCCATATATCCCAAACAAGTTGTGGTTGACTAGATATGGAACCCAAAATTAAAATAAAGTAAAATTAATAATGATGATAATAATATATATATATAAAGGGTCTAAAATAACCAAACAAAGAAAAAGTCGTCTAATAAAGTTTTTTTTAAAATAATAATAATAATAATAATAATAATAAGTAAAAAGGTTCAATGAAAGTAAAATAAAACCTAAAATAGTAACAAAAAGTAAAATGGTTCAATAAACGTGAAATAAAGTCTAAAATAATTAAACAGATTAAAAAAAAAACCTTAGGTTCTGGTACATGGATTGCCAACTTCAATGCACTCCTATCAACTACCAGCTCTTCAGATAAACTCCAATTACTTAAATCTCTCTTTATTATCTTCTCCCATGTCATTTTAGGTCGATCTCTACCTCTATTTGGGCCTTCAGCGCGGCCTATAATTCCAACGCGTACAGGTGCATTGTATGGTCTACGTTGAATATGTCCAAACCATCTCAAACGGTATTGGACTAACTTCTCTTCAATAGGTGCAACTCCAAGTTTTTCCCGAATATCCTAATTTCTAATCTGATCTCGTCTGATATGCCCACAGCTCCACCGCAACATCTACATCTCTATTACGCTTATCTTCTAGACGTGTTGTCTCTTAGTAGGCCAACATTCTGCACCATATAACATTGCAGGCCTGATTGATGTCCTATAGAACTTTCCTTTAAGCTTCTGAGGAATCTTCCTATCATAGAGAATGCCAGATGCTAATCGCCATTTCACTCATCCTGCAATCTCCCCATCGAACTGTAACATAGATCCTAAGTGTCGAAACGATTCCTTCTTGGGTACTACCCTACCGGCTATGGTAACCTCTCTGTCATCTGACCTGACACTGCTGAACTCACACTTCATATACTCTTTTTTAGTTCTGTTAAGCCTGAAACACTTTGATTCCAAGGTCTCCCTCCACAACTCCAGTTGTCTATTAACCCATATTCTACTTTCATCAATCAGCATACCATCATCGGCAAAGAGCATACACCAAGGAATCTCCATTTACATATCTTTTGTGATTTCATTCATCACAAATGCAAAAATATAGGGGTTCAAAGCCGAACCTTGATGTAACCCTATGTTATTTGGAATGTCTCTGGTCTCACCATCGCATGCCCTGACGCTAGTCACAACCCCCCGTACATATCCTTGATAATAAGGGTAATATACTTTGATGACACTCTCTTCCTTTCTAGCGTCCACCACATAATCCTCCTCGGCACTCTATCATAAGCTTTCTCCAAGTCAATAAAAACTATGTGGAGATCTTTCTTTTGCTCCATGTATCTCTCCATAAGTTGCCTAACCAAGAAAATCGCCTCAGTGGTTGACCTTCCAAGCATAGAAACAAATTGATTCCTAGAGACACTTGTCAACCTCCTCAAACGCTGCTCGCAAACTCTCTCCCAAAGCTTCATTGTGTGACTCATAAGCTTAATTCCTCTATAGTTTGTGCAACTTTGAATATCTCATTTATTCTTGAAGATTGGAACTGAAATGTTTCTCCTCCACTCATAAGTTTAACACTATCCCAATAAAAAAATTGAAATTTTTAAATATTTGCAAGGTCGTACATGTAACATATTAGAAAATACCTATCATATAATATCTACACTAAATAAAGCCATTTATTGAAACACGCAAATTATAATATTTTTCTACATCCATTTCTAAGAGACACGTATTTTTTTTAAAAAAAATTGAAATGTAAAACACAAATCACCTTTAAATTTAAAAATTCAAGACGCTACATAACTGAAAACGTAAGAATACGGAAAAAAATATATCGAGGATACGAGTTTTAGTCAAAAATGAAAATTTCAAAAATTAAAATTTGAGAAATGATTATAGAAAATTCAGTTTTTCTTTCCAATATAAAGTGGATTTAGATCTTTTTTTAAGTAAACAAAATCCTTACTCCGAATAGTATAATTAGATAATATTATTATCCACCACATAGACTCCTCTTTTTGGCCAACCCAGCAAGAAACATCAATCCCCACACGATTAGTAGGTATTAAGGGGATAACCGCTCCAAGCCTTGAGGGAGAGCATAAGGTAGGATGGTAGGGCTCGAACCCGTGACTTTCAGGAACTTCGTTCCATAATCGCTAAATGGCTCCAACCAACTGGGATGAGCTTTTTAGTTATAGGTAAGAGATGCATACAACATTAATTTCTGGATTAATATCAAAATCCTGTGTAGTAATGAGATGTTAAAGGTCGTTAAAAGTATAATTAATTCTTAAATTGAGGATAATAAAGTATGTATGCTGAGTAGAATAAGGAAATTTGATAAACTAATGTGAATTCATGCTATACATATGGATCGCTGCTGTATTTTTTGCAAATCTAGTTGAGTATATTAAAAAAAAATCAACTAAAAAGAATCCATTTTTTCCAACTTATATTCTACATTTAAAAATTCTTACAACTACATTTACACACCATACAACAAGGACTAAATAATCACGTAATGAGCCAATAAGTAATTATGCAGATGCACACATCAAATTTTAAGATATAAGACCAAAATATTGATTTGAGATATCAGTGTTACACAATGACTCAATTTAAGTAATAATGTGCACATACAAAAAGTGTAAAAACAAATTGTATCATGCATATGCTACCACTGTGCAATAGTGGTTAAAATTATAAGTTAGTTTAAAGGTCATTTATAGAGATAAATTAGTAGAGGTAAATGAAATTTGGGCTATAAAAGTTATTACAGCAAAACTACTTAGAAATGTCCAATGAAAATACACAATTAGCCAGATTACTCTACCCAACATTGTTCCATATCTTGCCATTTTAGTTAGTAAGAAAATTATTATTTCTAGTAAGCAAAACCATACTAAAGTACGTAGGTTAATGCTACAATATAAAGTGTTGAAACCACCAAAATACGAAGGAACAAATAAATGTGTAATAACAATGAAACTTTTTAAATACGTGAATTGAATCTCTTTATCATTTATCTATTATTACTTCTGTTGAATTTATTGATTCAAGTATTTTTTGAAGAGGAAAGTAATTAATTAATTGATTTGATCAATCAATTAATTTGATTTGTATGAGAGGAAGGTTGCTAATTATATTGTCAATCAATAAATTAATCAGTGAGATATAAACTAGGAATGATATCCATTTTTAATTGACTGATTTTATAATTGAAAGAAATTAAAAAAATGGAGATTTTTTAGGTTCAATTAGAGTATTTAATTAGGTCTTTTATTTATCAGCTTTTAAGTTTGGATTATTTGTACTGTAAATGGGAGAAGATTATTTCTTTTATTTAGGATTGAGATATCTTCTCAATTTTTTAGGTTTACTTTTGTAATCAATTGATGGGTTAATAAAGGTTTTGTTGAAAGAAATTTATTTATTATTTTTCTTCTTGTCTCTTCTAAAATCTAATTATGTACAGATCCTAAGGAAACCCTAACAATTGGTATCATAGCCTTTTATTTTACACAAATTTTTTGAAGAGGGTTTGAATATGGAGAAAATGATTGTTGAAAAGCATAATGGGAGGAATTGGGGATTGTAGAAAGCAAAGATGGAAGATTTTTTTTATCTTAATGATCTTCACTAAGCGCATTAGAGAACAATGGGGAGAAACCTAGCAACTGATCTGAAGCGAAATGGAAGACTTTGGATAAGAAGACTGCTGCGTATATTGGGTGCTTTTTGGATAATTCAGTGTTTCACATTGTTGCTAATGAAATATCTGCTTATGCAATATAGAAGAAATTGGAAGTAGTTTATGCAGAGAACTCCGCAACAAATAAGGCTCTTCTTATGAGAAGATTGGTGAATTTGAAGCTTAAGGAAGATGGGTTAAATGGAGAGCACTTAATGATTTTCAGAAAATTGTAAATCAATTGGTTGCCTTGAATTTCAAGGTGGATGATGAAACACAAGCTTTAATGTTGATAAGTTCATTACTGAAGAGTTGAGAAACACTTGTTGTTGCATCGAATAACTCAACTTTGAATGGAGTCATTTCAATGGAGTCTGTGGTTAGCAACGAGATGCGCAGAATGACCCTTATGTAAGGAAAAGATAAGGAAGCAACGGAAATTGGAACTCCAATTGAAAATGCTTATATTGCAAGGAGGGTTAATCATCGAAATATGAAAAGACATTCAAATAGACCAGACATTAAAAAGAAATACATTTGATTTTGCTGCGACAAACCTGGTCATCAGCTGAGAATTTGTCATAAGCTTAAAAGAGACAAGGAGAAGATGAAGACATCGAAAGAAGAGTCTGATGAACAAAATAAAAATGACGATTAGGTGAATTTTGATGAGGAACTTAAAGGCAATGTTTTATGTGTTAATAAAGGCAAAAGTAAAAGTTGGGTTTTTGATTCTTGTGCATGCTCCACATATACAATCAAAAGAATTCATTCATTGAATACAAAGAGTAAGATGCTAATGTGGAAAGCTAGTGGTGATAAATTATGTGTTAAAGAGATAGGTTCTGTTTGATTGAAGATACATTATGGAAGGGTGATAAAACTCGTGAAAGTTAGGTATATTGTATACACTACAAAGAATCTTGTTTCTGTAGGGTTATTGGAAGCAAAAGGCTACAAAATTTCAACTCAAGGTGGAGTCATAAGGGTTTGGAAAGATAATATGGAGGTGCTGCGCTGTGAGAGATAGCAACAATATTTACAAAATACTTGGAAAGACAGTGGAGAATGAAGAAAGTTCTCATTTTATGGATAAAGGGAGATTTTTTTTTTTGAATTAAGGTGGAGACAGAAACGTAAAGCCACAAAGCCTGCATGGAAGCCATTGTGGTATTATAAATATTTTTTAGATCATTTTTTTGTGGTACATCTCACGATTGAGATGCATCATTTGCAAGCGGTGGTTATGTTTGTAATGTGGTTTTGTTTTGAGATTGGTGACTGTTAAAGATATCTGATATTTGAATCAAGGTGGAGTGTTAATTTGTTGATTTAAATAATTTTGAAGAGGAAAGTAAGCAATTAATTGATTTGATCAATTAATTAATTTGATTTCTATGGGAGGAAGGATACTAATTATGTTATCAATCAATCAATTAATCGATGAGGTGTAAAAGAGAAAAGATATCCATTTTTAATGATTGATTTTATAATGCAATGAAATTAAAAAAATATTTTGGATATTTTTTAGATTCAATTAGGATATTTAATTAGGTCTTCTATCTGTCTATATAAGCAGCTTTTAGGTTTTGGATTATTTGTACTGTAAGAGAGAAAAAGTTATTTTTTTTTTGTTGGGATTGAGATATCTTCTCAATTTTTTAGGTTTTCTTTTGTAATCAATTGGTGGGTCAATAAAGGTTTTGTTGAAGTAAATTTATTTGTTATTTTTCTTCTTCTCTCTTCTAAAATCTAATTATGTACTAAGGAAATTCCAACAACTTCTTACTTTCTTTAGTATCAAATAACACCAATAGAATCTGAAATAAAAAATAAACAAATCAAGTGAAGCTGGTATAAGGTTATGTAGTATTAAAAATGTATGCACTTCATTATGATCTTGTAGGAAAGTCTACAATAAAAAGTATATAAGTAATAAATTTGGTTTATAAAGATATTTGAGGAATTCCCATGTCTAGTAAACATTAACATGGATATAATATATATTATAATATAAAAGATTTCGATTTATTTAGTGGTTTAATTTTCGTTAAGGTTCTATGCATAAAATGAATTCCATTAGCTAAGCAAGGCATTGTTTATGAATTTGTTATTATTTTTGTAATCATTAATTCATGAGGAATGTTATCTTGTAATTATTCAATTTAAATTTGAAAAATATTAATTTTTACTGTAGCAAATAATCATTCTAATAAATTTCAGGTTTCTTAATTATCTAGAAAATTTTGTTTTAATAAATGACTAACACATTTATAATTGTAAAATTATTCTTGTTCCTAAAGTTTTAAATTATAAAACATTTAATTGATAATATTTATAATGATTTTGGAGTATTTGGTAAGAATTTAGAATATAAATAGTTTATTTCAAAAAAAATCAATGAGTAGACTTAGCAAACATTCCGATTTTTATTTGAAACTTGATGTAAATGAAAAAATTGAGAGAAAATTAGAAGGGGAAAAGTGACTTTAAAAGTAAGTTTAAATACATGTATATTGGTCTTAATGTAGAAAAAAATCAAGTGATTTTGTGTATACACACACGTATACTACCAATGTAAAAGGTATTTTAAAAATGATTAAACTAATTTTCTATAGCATTATAGAAATCAAGCTAGTTGAACCAACTTTTACAAAAAAAAATATCAAGCATTTTTCACTTTTCCGACGCACAAAGTATGTCTTTTACCTTGGTTAATTGTTTATTAATGGTACTTTGTAAAATATCAAGTTAAATCAAAATAATTAGGGACGTAAATGTTTTAACTCCAATTTCCTCATTAATTACCTATCGATTGCATTTAGTAAAGAAGTTATTGATTGCATTGATGCCTTAAATTTTATTTGATTAGTTACAACTTATGCTAAATCAGTTTTAGATCAAATATTAAAGATCCTACCTATTTTTCTTAAGCAAATAACCCTTTTTACATTATGTTTTCTTCCATATAATCTTATGCTAGAAATGGAATACTATCAAAAAACAATAAGGGTAAAATACAAATCCTTTCCTTTTCTTTTAGAAAAAATAAGTTCCAATTATTATAATTCATCTCTTAACTCAGCCTCACTAACAAATCAATTCCTTTTGACGACCGCCCATAACTCCTACACTTAACAAGGTAAATAATGCAATGAAATACATGCCAGGCAGCTATGGACGATCATCAAGGTAGAATAATACAAGTGGAACACGTGTTATAACTCACAATGCAAGGATAAAACATAATAGAACATACACAACAGGCAATAATAATGAAGCGGAATTGAGCACAATTTTTAAACTTTCGTATCATTATGAAGTATCTGAAACATCAAACTGGATACAACATCAAATTGTGTACACCACTACAGTCACTCAGGGAATACATCAAACCGCGCAAAACATAAATACACTACAACAAAATCTCCGATTGGTTACCTCATATCGTTGCGTTGGATGAGTGACAACAATTATTGATGTAAGGGTGCGTTCTTAACCAACGCGAGTGGGGTATTTGAGCGTGACATTTGAGCGGGGTATTTGAGCATGGTACTTTAGTGAATGCAGAATGTGTTTTTAGCTGCGAACGGGGTGTTTGAGCGTGGTGTTTGAGCAGAGTATTTAATTGTTAAATTATTGGTTTTGATTTAATTAAATACTAATTTCGTAAAACAAAACGACTATATTTTATTACACAAAGAAAATACAAACATAAATACGACATAAAAACAATAACACGATGACATGAACCTCTTACTTGTTGGTATTTATCAGATAAGTTTGGTATTCTTTTGCGTGACGTTTGTCTGCAAGTCCTCTTATCAACCAGCTTTTCACTATCTCACCCGGAAGAGCAGTGAACATATCATTTATTTTGGGGTCCAAAATAAATAATAGTGTATCTACAACATCAAACTCCCCCGTTGCCCCAAGACGTTGCATGCGAGCTACCATATTTGCATAATTTGTAGAACTTCCCGTTGATTCCACGCTAGTACCCATACTAGGACTATCAGAATGCATGCGAGATTTTTTCATCTGTCTCTCGTGCATTATGTCAATGAGCATAGCCATCTTATCATCACTTTCACCACGTCGTCTTCTTAAATTTTGATATGCAGTTGGTTGAGTAGGTGGATTCATTGGATTTACGGTTGACAGAGGGATTATTGGAGCTTCATAAATTGGTGGCTTCATTGAAGTTTGTTGCAATGGAGGATTTGATGGCGAATTCAAATTTGGAATATGATTATTTTGCGTTTCATTCAATGGATTAAAAAACCAATCGAAAGCTCATGTTCTGTCAAACGTGCTCTGTGTTGATGGCGGTGTGTCAGTCTGCGATGGTTGTACGGTAGCAGCAGGAGTGTACGACAATTGACCAGTTGCATTCGTCCCACAAAATAATTGTTGCATCATCTCTAAGTTTTCTAGTGGACGTTTCTTATATTTCAAGACACTCATTCCAAATTCCTAAATGTAAGAAATAAACTATAAGAAACTATCTATAAATGAACGGTAACAAAATAAATTTACAGACTTAACACGATCTTCCTACCATTCATCGCTTCCAGAGACTGTTCCTTTTTAAGCATCTCAGCCCCCGCCAGTCTTGTTCATCAGTGCATCCCATTTCATCCAATCTCGTCGAAGACTATCATAATTGTTTTGGATCTTGCTTTCGTCAATCGGTTCGATGTCTGAAAAGGTTTGTATGACATCATTGAACTTCTCTGCAATCACTTTATGAACACATTTTTTGTTGCTGCCACAAGAACCATATGCATTAACGGAACATTGCAGCATAATCTGGTTTGCAGTAAACGACTAGTGATGTGCAGATTTTCGATTGACCATACTGAAAAATGAAAAACAATATATATTAGAAATAAATTTAAAAAAATAAGGGAAAAGATAGGTTGAATAATAGAAAATAATATGAACACCAAACTGTAAAAAACCTGATTGCTGCTCGAATTCGGTTGAAAATAAATAGAAGAGGATTGGGTTGATGTAGTGTGGATGAAGAGGTTGGTGAAGGTGATGTTTTATAGGGGGAAAAGAAGAACATTGGAAATCAAACCGTTGGCGTCGGACACGTCGGACGCCAATGACTTGATTTCCAACGTCCAAATATCGTTCCATCTGGAAAAGGAAAAAGTGATTGGCGGCCGACGCGTCGGACGCCAACAAAAACTTGAGCGATCCAATTTAATGCACCCTAAGAGAAATCATGACTGCTAAATGCAATAAAATTTAATGCACCCTAAGAAATACAGAAATTAGAAACATCAACGCAGCTGTTTTAGCCCGCCAACATTTTCGGCCAATGTTTTACTTTAGTGTGCTGCTATTCACACCCCAATTTTCTCTTCTGGCCACCAAAACTAAAGGTCACCATAAAGAATATCATTTTCTTCTTTCAGCTACCGTACGTTAAAAATATTAATATGAACAGGCACCCCACTACGGAACGAAAGCTTCGGTTTCTTCCTGCCGAATTTACAATCATATTTCGGTTGGTAATAGCCGTACGGTTGCTTCCTGCCGAATTCATATTGTTAATTCGGTTGATTATGGCCGAACGAAGAAAAATGATGTGGTGGCCAGAAGTGTAAAAAATATAATCAAGTTTATTAAATTTTGTGTGGTGGCCAGAAGAGTAAATTGGGGTGCGAATAGCAGCACACTTACTTTATGCGCTTTCCCTATTCATCTGTTTCATTCTCTCTCTTCAGGAAAAATCACCCAAACCCTAAATTAATTTCTCCCAATACGAAACAATAACAATTCTTTCTCTCGATTTCATGGGCATGGATTCAAAGCTTAATTATAAAGATCTACATCATTTAGATTTAAATTCGTGCGATCAAATTCATGGGATGGAAGCGCGAAGGGGAGAATTTCGAGATTTAATTTCACATCGACTAGAAACTACTGTGAATCATCTGGAAATAAGGTCATAAGATGCAATACTTATGCTCAATTTTTACGTTAATGTTAGCTACTCACAATCTTTTCTAACATATTGTGGTTACCATTTGAGTTTAGGGTCGAATGTGCCAGACATGGATGAAATAGAGGATGTGCTGACTGTGGAACCTGAGAACGGACAATTTAACCAAGGTGAAATGAAGTAATGAATATCTTGTGATGATGAAGATACACTATAAAGAAAGGTAAAACCGTTTTATTTTATTCAATAGTTTATGGTATCTTTTTTCAACTTCAACGAAATTTTTACCTATATAGACTTTTCAATGGGTAGGGGAGATGAGGGTAAGGTTGGCGTTAGAAGCTGATTTTATCATGAGGACATTTATGCGTTTTATTGCCTTAGGGAGGGGAAGGGTTGTTAGGATTGAATGGGGACAGGGGAATTTATGCTGTGGAGATTAGCATTTAGGGAGAGTTTTTACAAGTTTTTGATGGCTTGAGGTAGAGTTGAATGGTTATACCATTGAAATCTAATTGGAAAATAGTTTGATAATGGAAGCTTTTGGTCACTTGAGAAAGATGGAAAATCATAGGTTGGTTATACCAATTACCAACACACTTTGTTAACAAGTAATTTATTTTAGTTTCAAAACTTACTATACATTTCTGTATATAGAGTCATTTTTTTTCTCTCCACATAGAACTGGACAATATTGAAAGTGGTTCTACATTTTATTCTTTCATTAAAATAAAACAATGCATGATTTCCACTGTGCTTCTTTTAAGGGAAACTCTTGGTGATGTGTACTGCTTTTCATGCTTCACTTTAGTGACTTCACTTGGCACATTGTTTATCTGAACTTTCTTCCATCCTGTTGTTACATTATTTTATCTTTGATTTATTCATTAAAATCTAAGCACTCCTTATACATTTGAAATTATCTTAGTTTCGTTTTTTGAAAAGTTTAATGCCCTTGCAATGCTTTCGACACTATTAGTACTACAATTTTAATATACATAATGTTAAGGCACTCCCATATTAAACGTCTCCACGAAGTGAATGGAGTTGAAATTGAATATTTTGAGCATATTCAATAAGAAAATATATTATTCTCAGTCGTGTTAGTGTTAGAGAAATAGTTGTACTATGTTTTAAACTTTGCTTCACACCTTGAGTCATTGCAATATTTGATTGGGACTAACATTTAATACAATATTTTTTATATATATATATATATACATACATACATACATATATGCATGGAACTACTCAATTTTCACAACAAAATAATAATAATATGCATCTATTTTCCTGAATTTAGTCATTACCTACTGATTTGATGGAGTTAGGTTTTGGCACAAAAGTTGTTTTTGGTACAAACTCAGTTTTAATAGAAATGTTGAATCGTAAATACTGATTACATCTTTGAATAAATGAAAAGTTTTATTTTTTAGTTTTAAAGATGACCCACATTCTCTTCAATTCGTATATAGTTGCTTGAAAGTATATTTAAGTTATTTTGGTTGAAAATCTAGGCTTGTAGGTTTTTCTCAATTATACTTTGTTAAGCCATGCTGTGAACTGAAAAGAATAATGAGTGAAGATGTTGTTCACATGGGATGACTTGATAATCACATAAACATATGCCACTTTGATTTAGATTAATCTCTTTACATGTTCTTCCCGGGGATTTTGTTTACACGGAGAGACTGGATCGGCGGGGGTTTAAGGGCGTTAGGACTACTTTTTGAGGTAATTAGCTTTGTAATATTTGAGGTTCTGATAACTATTTAGCTTTTAATTAATTTATTTTTACTTTTGTCCAAAATTATAATTTGTTCTTATGTCTTCACCAGCAAATTACTTAAAATTGAATAACAACTTGACCATTCTGTTAATCCATTTTGTCAAAGTTTTATTTCTGTTCTCTGCATGATGTAATAGTATTTAAAATGTCTACAGCTTTATTTTACATGCTGATTAGATATATTTACAAGTTTTGAGTTGTATGATTGTTCAATACAATAATTTTTACAGTTTTCTAACAAGAAAAAATAGTATCATATCTCATGATATACGGTTTCCATTTCCTGATGATCAAAATGATCATTTCCTTTTGTGTTGCATTTGAGTATTTGCTATTTAATTGCCTAAGCAGAGCTAAAATTCTTCTTGATTGCATTTTTTTTGACCTCTGAAAAAACAGGTAACGAACAGATAAGGTTTGAGTTGACAAGAAAATCCTTAACCTAAGTTTACTCGGTGACACTCCAGGCTACAACAACATAATGATAGAAAAATAATATTTGCTGAAAGACATACAAAATGATAGAAAGATTTCAACTAAATAAATAGAAAAGAGTAAAAATTTAAGATCTGGGCTTCTCCTTCTTTTCCTTGAAAAGAGCAAGAAGAGAGACGCCGGAAACCTTGACAACCTTGAAACGAACACCAGGAATATCACCAAAAGTGTCCCTTACGACCAAACCCTGCGATCAACACTTCATCATTCTCTTCAATGTAGTTTAAGCAACCATCATTTGGCACAAACACCGCAATCTTCTTCCCATTTTTGATCAGTTGCACTCTCGCACACTTACGAATGGCAGAGTTCGGCTGTTTTGCCTCAATACCTATTTATTCCAAGACAATGCTCTTACCATGAGAGGATCCAACAAATGGCTTCTTCCACTCATTACCAAGATGGCTCTTCTTGTAAGATTTATCTGCCCATCTCTGATTTCTTCTGTGCGTCTTCAGCTTACGGCCAGCTCCCATACCTCGAGTTTTCCCCATGGTTGCTTTTGATCGAAGAACACGAAACGATGATCCGGTGTAGAGAGAAAAAGTGCCGCCTGCCCACTTTCTTAATTGCATTTCTTTAGAATACCTTGGTAAAAAATCCTACATTCTTCTGGGAGATGTGATCTTTGTATTTAAATCTGTCATGAACCTATATGCATGTTAGAATGCTATTACAGTCATATACATTTTTCTTATCATAAAGCCTAGAAAAACCATAAAATTTTGCGTTCCTTTTTACACCCTATGAATGCTCTCTTTCAAACAATCGTCATATAACAGCACATGTTTATATTGTAGTTGTCTGTTTCATTGTACTTTATGTTAGTTCATCTCCATAATCAAATTGTATGCTTTCATTTAGTGAATCTTACATAAAGTTAATTACGGATTTGTTAATTATAAAATGTTAGTCATTTGTGATATTTTGTTTATTTGTTACTCACAAAATGAATTCAATTTGATCAATCGATGAGTGGTTGTGAGTTTTGCTTTATACGAACTTTTACACAGATAAGTTGTTCTTATGTCTCTGCTTCAAAGATGAATAATAGTTCCCACAATTCATATATACTATAAAGGACTTAAAATTTGATAAAACCTTGCATATGAATTAACGCTGACCTTTTGGTGCTCTATTTTACTGATGTCACGGGTATGCAAAGCATAAGCTCAAGGGCACTGCAACAAAACGAGAGTATTACCAGTGAGTCTTAAAAAACTGCACTCTAGAGCCAAGATATTTTATATCAGAGCCTTACTAGATTAATAATCATATTTAAAGTTAAAATTTGATAAAACCTTGCATATGAATTAACGCTGACCTTTTGGTGCTCTATTTTACTGATGTCACGGGTATGCAAAGCATAAGCTCAAGGGCACTGCAACAAAACGAGAGTATTACCAGTGAGTCTTAAAAAACTGCACTCTAGAGCCAAGATATTTTATATCAGAGCCTTACTAGATTAATAATCATATTTAAAGTTACCTTGCACATCGAGTTAACTTTGAACTCAACTTAATAGTTGTAGGGTTAACCATGGAATGTCAACAGAGTATAGCCGTAGCCAGTGATGACACAGTTCAAGTTCTTTTTCTCATGTAGCTTGGTGAAATAAAGAGTTAATAACCTGTGGCCACATCCCCATAAGTCATCCTCCACCCAGGGGTACCAAGAAATAAAGAGGCAAGTGCTAACCGACAAACGGTATATTTCCTTTATCCTAATTTTGCGTCTCCTTTTGGGCAATTCATTATATAGTTTTTTTCCTTCCTTTTTTCATATTTATTTTCATTATCTTGTGTTCTCAATTTAGCAGCAATCTCAAGATTGTTTTTATCACTCTTGAGTTCGTCTATCTATACATGTAAAAAGTCGCCTTTCCTTTACAAAAAGGTGTATATATTTTTTTGCATACCTTAGTATGGAGTTATGTTAAAATTATGCTTGATAACCTTTTTTTAGTGGGAAAGCCTTATGGTTATAGTCAAACACTACTTTAATTATTTGCAGTCACTCATATCCATTATGTAATCAGTATCAAACTAATTTTAGCCACTCTGTAATCAGAATCAAACTAATTCATGACAGCATGGCAACAAACTTCATGAATGGGAACTTTGACCACAGCGCCTTTAGCAAGCATGGGGAGTTCAGATTTTCGAAGGAGTTGGGAAGCACGTGCTTGTACCCGGCGGTGAGGATGACATCGAATGCGAATGCCTTGACGATCACGAACAGGTTCTGATCCTTTTTTCCCTTTTTGTTGAATGTGCATTACTTGCTATTTGCTAGAAATTTTATGTTAACTAGTGAATTCTAAGATCAAGAAGTGCATATTTAGTTAAAAATAAACGATACACAACATGTTATATCATTCATTTGTTATGCATTGATATAGTCATTCAGTGTGCATTTGATATAGGTTTCCAAATGTTCTACTCTGCTTTGTTAACGAAGATCAATTTCAGTTTCAGTATGAACTTTGTTGTTTATAAAGCATGCTTGAAAAATCATTATTAGTATGTAAATGCTAAATGATATGGCTGCTGCATGCATAATATAGCTGTAGTAGGAAAAAAAAAATGGAACACATCATTGAGCAGTAATGACAGTATGCATGGTAAATATAAAAACCAATGATATTTACATCAATGCATGCGTAAATATAAGATTTCCTATTACTGTCAGGATGGCACGGTTTTATACAAATCCAATGCCGTTTAGATTCGATTCAATTTTTTAAATGAACATTTATGTTATTTATTTACTATTTTGCTTTTTTTACATGTGATAATTTTGTGTATTTTTGTTATGAATTAGATTATTTCATCACTCAATTTGTATGTCAACAATTTCTTATTTATGAATTTTTGTAATTTTAAAGTAAATGTTATGAGCGTGACATATGCATTTTACTTGTATGAACTTGAAAAGCCTGACCAATCGGATAAATTATAGTTAACTTATATGTGTTTAAATAATACATTAAATCTCACTTGGATAAACTATAGCTAAAAAGCCAAGTGGTAGGCTGCAGTTGGCACATGATCGGTGTAAAGCTAAGGCAACAATTGTCACCCAAAATTATTTGTATTGAACAAAAAGTTATGGCAGGAGAAAAGAATATGAATATGAGTGGATAAGCGTTCTTAATCAAATCTGATGTTTTATCCTCATCACTAAACGTCGTGGATAAGTGTTCACCCGAAAGAGGAACATATACAAAGTAAAGGTTTTTAGAATAAATTTCTAACAACAATACGTGATAAGGATCCGATTATAAGATCCAATGATGTGTTCTTTTCTAGGACCAGTATGTTGTGATGCCTATCTTTACAGATCACCAAGTCTAAGCAGATCAGATTGCATTCATGTGACTGTTAAATTGTCAATTGAACAAGTTGGCTGATTTTATATGCCCTGCTTATAATCTCATACCACTATGATGCATGCAGCAATAAATTTAATTTATATTTACGTGCAAGCTGGTAAATGATCAGTGCAAGCAAAATGAAGTGTTCCATATTAGAAATATTATTGGATACCATGGCCAGGTCGGTTGTTGTCCGCCCCATTACACCAACTGCTTTAATTTTTAAGATCCAACACTATAGTAATAACTAAGTTCAGACTGTACTTTCTTCTGTTGTGTTCCATTTAATTAAGTTGGTAAATGATCAGTGCATGCGTAATATAGCTGTAATAGGAAAAATCATTATTAGTATAAATGCTAAATTGTACCATACTTTCTTCTGATGCAGTGGCAGTATGCATTGAGCAATAAATTAGTTTATAAACTGATGGCACTAAAAATAACGAAATCAATATTTACTGGAGGCCTTTCTATTTGTAATTTTTTTCCTTAGCTGATTGTTAAACTTTCAATATTATAGGTTTTAGGTACCTCAACTAGTGAAGAGATTAAATGCATGAATCCTAATTACACAGCATTCAGACTTCGATAGGTCAAGACTCATTTATGGAATGAGGTAAAAGTAAATGAGAGCAGAAGATATTATATTTCTTTTCTTACATAATTTTGGAGATAAGAAAGATGGTACTTGAAGCAGCTGTTAGAAGCAACTTGAAACCAGTGACTTTGGAGCTAGGAGGAAAATCTCTTATCATAGTTTTGGACAATGTCGATGTTAATCTAACTGTAGAACTTGCTCTTTTTGCACTGTTTTTTTAATCTAGTCTGGCGTGAACAAGACTTTTTGTATTATAGTATTATTTTAATTGTACTAGTTTGTAGACTTGTTTGTAAATGGTTATGGTATGTGGATTCGTCTGTTTTGGCGAAATATTATCATTGATATGATTATGGATGTTACACTTAATTATGCGATTAATGTGTTTTTCAAATTATTTAAACATGGTAACTATTGATGTTGATTTGAAAATGATAATTATGTGATTGATTAATTGTTTTAATATTACTATTATATATTATTTGAAATAAAACACAATAAAAAAACATATTAATTTGCTTTGGTAGGGTTTTGAAACCCTACAGAAAATATTATAGTAGAATAGAAAAAACGCTATAGAATATAAGAAAAGAAGGGTGAAAGTACCACTTTAGTTGCATTTTTAAGACGCTACCAAAAAAACTTTTGGTAGGGTTTATAAAACACACAAATATGTTCGTTTTTGGTTGCATTTACTATACTGCAACTAAAACTTTTGGACTTTTAGTTGCATGTCGTGTCGCAGTGTTTATCGAAATGCTACGACAAGTTTCAGCAGTGTTTTTACAACGCTGCGAAAGGCCTATTCTTGTGTAGTGATAGTAAATAGTAGAAAATAATACGTCAGTCTCCTGCTCGACAGCGCACAGTAGCATCGTCCTCATCAAACCTGTCACCTGCTACTCAGTCGGCTCATTCACAACCGGATGAGCAGCCCAAGGTAATAAGAGGAAACATAAAATCTTGAGTCAGACAACAGTCTTAATGAACAATAAAACAACTATCTAACATCATCAATAAAGTATATGAGAGTAGGCAGATTAATCAACTAATCTACCAAAATCAACAGAGAAGAACCCAAATCGTCTTCCCCACATCAGATAGTGATAGCCTTTACAACAAGCATTTAGAAACAACAGTACATTCACGACAATCAATCATCAATCGTAGATCATTTTACTCAATACCGACATCTCCTAAGCATAAGCCTCAAAGGCCTAAACCAAAATCAGACAAGCACCCAAGAAATATCTCTTTCCACGTCGAAAAATTTACCAAAGACGATACAGGCAAAACAATCATCATCCATGACTATGGCTATCGCCGCCAATCCTACTTCGAAACCATCGTTAATCATACGACCAGCTAAACACCTTGCCGTCGTCTGTCAAGGGCTAATGGTAAACCCCGGTTCTAGCAAAACTCCATACACCATACAACGAAATGTATCTAGGCCCATCAAGTTGCCTAGGGTACTCGACCATTCAACTGATCTTTTAGGCATCCCTGTTATACCTCTGCTTTGAGTCCGCTAGAACCTACGACAACGATAATTCCTTGGCCACCATAACTCTAGTCATCATCACTGACGACTATCCATAAGCTCAAAACATATTTGAGCATCAATTATCAACAACTCAACACCCCTGAGTCGTCTTCATATTTGTTGCATTACGACGACCAACGAACACTTAACGATGCTGCAGATATTCCTCCTTGAATTCTTGGCCAAGCTAGAACCATCGTCGACTAAAAAACAAGCTTCATTTGGTTGATACTACATTTCATAGCATTTCCAACTTTTTCGCTATGAAAAACTGGCCACGGCGTCAAAACAGCCTTTTGCAACGTTTCTAAATTGCTATCATATCTCCTGCTTCAATTCTGAAACTCTGGCACTTAGTACTCTGAAAACAGTGTAAATCCCCAACGCGTCCCTTGGCAAATCACTAATTTCACCATGCGCAGCACGTTCAGGCACTTGGTACTTGCAAAATTCCCAAATCTGGTACTTGCCACGTTAGGAAACCATGCGGTATGCATGGATAAACCACCCCTTTTGCTTGTTACGCATGTGGCAAATCACCACATTATTTAGCCCGATCCATAGGAAACAATAGCGTTTCCAAACGCTATGAATACTGATTTTTCCCAATCCATACAATGGTGAAAATCCCCTGATGCGCACCCATGCAAATACCATTTTTCCACGTGTGCAGGCCTGTGTTGGCACTTCCCGATCCATGCGCAGTAGTTTTTCCTGATCCATGCTTATCATAGCATTTCTAAACGCTATAAAAGCCAGAAATTTATTTTTTGGCTGATTCTTCCACTTAATTTTTCCCGATCCATTGACCACTTTTCTGTCCGACTTAGCCCGATCCATCAGTTGAAATTGCCAAAACTTCGACTATTCTTCATGCTTGCGCACAAATCGATCCTATACTCGAAAACTAATACAACTCCAACTTTTTCAATAATGATTCAATCAATATAACTACAACAAATCACATAATCATCAACTACATTAGAACAACGATTTAATCAATATAACAACAATAAATCACACAATAATCAACGAACATTAAAATAATGATTCAACAGTTAATCAAATTATTAAATGGATCTAAACATAGAACTAATATATGATTTTACCATTTATAATTGCTAGATTTGATCCTATGGTGATTTGAATTAGAATCATAATTACATCTGTAACACCCTGAATTTTCTGTGAATATTAAAATTAAAAATCCGAAGAATACTTAATTGTTAAAGTGAGAATTAAGGGAAATGGGTTACGCCATTACGTTCGTCTCGAAATTCTTCTTGGAATAGAGTCCAAGTTTTCGTAAATCGGACTTCGTATGAGGAAGTTATGGGCCTTGGAAGTTTCAGCAAATTTATATAAATTAAAACAGTTCAGAATAATATTCAAAATTCGAACAGGGGAGCAGGCTGGGCGGGCATTATCCCGCCCAAGGCCAGGTCGACCAGGGGGTCGACCTACCCTATGCAGGTCGACCAGGGGGTCGACCTACCCCCCTCGAGCAGATCTGAGATGTGATGATTTCTGACTCTTTGCTGAGTCATTAGAGCTGATGTGGCTGTTCTAGATAACTCTATCTAGTCTGGATTGTTGGGATTGCTCCTATGATAATCCAACGGCTTAGGTTGATTCAAACTTCTATAAAAGAGTGCCCAGACTCAAACCCTAAACCAAAACAAAATTTGTCTCTTGGCCACCATGCTGCTGCTAGGATAATTCTCCTTCGTAAAGCTTAGGGATTAGCAAGTCAGAATTCTAATTCAAAAGACGAAAAAATCATTCTCTTCTCTAACCTATCTTTGTGAGTACTATTTCTTTCACAATATAATTAATAAATTAATTATGATGAGTTATAATTGGATTATGAGAACATGTCTGTTGAATCACGTGATGTTGTTTAACTTTGTTATCTTATGTTTGTAGATCTATTTCATATGTCCAATTATATATGTTTAACTTGATTCATTTTATGCAAGTTTGGGATGTAAATCATACGCTAGTTCGTATGTGAAACTTTATGCAAGTTTGGGATGTAAATCATATGCTAGTTCGTATGTGAAACCTTATGCAAGTTTGGGATGTTAAATCATATGCTAATTCGTATGTGAATTTTATGCAAGTTTGGGATGTTAAATCGTATGCTAGTTTGAATATAAATCTTATGCAAGTCTATATGTGAATTGTACACAAGTTTATATGTGAATCAAGTATATACATATGCTAGTTTATATGCAAAAACATGTGATAAATTCATATGCAAGTTGTAGAAATCCATATGCAAGTTTAGGTGAAAACTATATTCACATTTTTAGGTGAAAATTATATTCATATATGCAAGTTTAGGTGGGACCCATAATTCATATATGCAAGTTCATAATTTCATGTTTAGATCGATATTTAAATCCATGGTAGTTTATGCAAATATATGATTCTATATGACCATTGTCTATGCAAATTATTGGCTATACAAATTTATGTTATAATTCCTATTTGCAAGCTAGATCTATTTTTATGTGTTATGCAAGTTGTGATGTTTCTTTTTTTATAAGTTAGACTATTTGCGAGTCTAACATATTTCATATTTGAACGTACGAATAGCGTGGGGACAATGGGGAAATATTAATTATGTAAATTGTGAATTGGCATAAAATGACTTTAAAAGCATATAATTAAATTGAGACATTAATTCGTATAATTTTTATACCTAAAAAAAAGCATGGACATAATTTAGGTGACAATTATGGACATAATTAATTTGGAAATTATTGACAATTTGAATAGGGATAATTAATTCAAATTGGGGTGAAATAATTTGTAATAATAAACGCCTAAGACACGAGGTTAGACTCGGTTGTGGTATAAGACTGCACAGACCTGCCCGGCAAATCCAGCAACCACAAACGGTAGTCTAATGTGAGAGGTCGAAGGCATAAATTAAATGCATAACAATTGTAAAGACACGAGGTTAGACACGTTTACAGTATAAGACTACCCGGACCCGCCCGGCAAATCCAGCAACCGCAAACGGTAGTCTAATGTGAGAGGTCTTACAAGGTTACGGTTATAACGAATTAAGTAACACTTAACCAAAATAAACATGTGGTGGGATATGGGGGGTTAAGTGGGTGACATGGGTGACATGTGAAATACAATTAGAAACACTTAACCAAATTTAAACATGTAAGAAGACATGAATAAGAAGGGGTTAAGTGGAAAATTCTAGTGGGGACCAAGCATAGGTGGAAGAATTGTGTCAAACATGGGGGACCCTTTTCAAACCAGTAACCCATTAAGTATCTTTGTGAGCTCGAGTTAGATCGAGGACGGGACACGCTTACTGGGTTTGATTGTAAGAGGTCAAAACGGGTTTACGGTGGCAACACAAGTCCAACAGGGTCATGTGTGTTCGTAGGCCCGGGCTGGTAGGTAAGACGTTGTTGCATCGTGTAGATATAAGCCGTGCATCTTTAGTGGTATCGGGTTGCCACTTTGGGAAGTGATACACCCCACTGTGGGACCAGCACGGGTATCTACGAGTTAGGGAGCCGATCACATGGGGGTAGTGGGTACAACTAGTGGAGATTGGGGCAGGCGACACCTATGGAGACAGCTAGGGGTACACGAAACTACCATTATGATTATTATGTTCATTAGGGGGGATTAACTTTTAGGGTGACTAGTAGTGGTGCGGTATAGTAATTATCCTATAGTGATTAGGAGCGAGATTAACGCCAGAATATTCCTCTTGTTTGTTTTGTCTTGCCCACTTGTTTCATAGTCATTCCTTGTTTTACCAGTTTATGCCTTATCCTAATTACTTTAATAATTATATCGTTAAAGTTATGGTACTCGCCAGACTTTATGTCTGACCCCCTTTGTTTTCTCCTCTTTTCTTCCTTTCCTCCCAGGTTCTCAGGGTAGGACTAGTGCTAGTGGAACTTAATTCGGATCTTTCTCTCTTTTTGGAAGTGCTTGGATTGCTTAAAGTAAAGTTCAGCTCATCTCTTTTATGACTACATATGTTAGGGTTATGCTTTTTATTTTATGTACTCAGAAAACAATTTGTCAAGATGGATATTAAGTGTACTTGGTTTTACTGTTGGTTTATGATGCTGTTGTAATCAAACTATTTCTCCGCTGTAATAAAAGTTGTTTTAAAATTCTTCAAGTACCAATATATGTATCTGTCTTGTTATATCCTATTCTATACACCAATAATACTTCATGGAAGTTAACGCATTCCCTTTGAGAGTGACATTAATGGACGTGGGGTGTTACACGTGGTATCAGTGCTGAAGGTTAACAGAACAGATAAGAGATTTTGAAAAACTGTTTTTCAAAAGCATTTTATAAAGAAGCACTTTCAAAAGTATGTTTTAAGGAGAGTATTTTCAAGAGAAAAGTTTGTTTTATAAACATAACCCCCAGAGCCATATATCTTTCTTTCGAATTCTCCGTTTTGAATCTCTTCATATATTTTTTCAGCGTGTCTGGGTTACCCAAGATACCCGAGGGAATACCGATACCAACCTGGTTCAAAAGGTATCTGGAGGCTAGGGCCACCGCCACAGGCCCACCAGACATCCCTTCTCCCCCAACTGTAGCCTCTCCTCCTCCTCCCCCTCCTCATATTGATATTTTTTCAAAGATATGCAAAGAATTTCAAGCAATGGGTGGAAAACCTTTTCACGGATCAGAGACGTTTGTTGAAGCTCGAAATTGGCTTCAGGAGGTAGAAGATTTGTTTGGTATCTTCGAGATAGAAGATGGAAGGAAGGTCCAATTGGCTGCTTGGTTAATGAAGGACGAAGCCTCGTTTTGGTGGGAGGTCACGAATGGAGAGCGTCCAGTGGAGATATGGATGGATTTCAAACATAGGTTCGAGATGAAATTCCTCTCATGAGCAGAAGAGAATTTATACATGGAAAGGTTCTTGGCATTGAAGCAGGGGAATTTATCAGTAAAGGAGTATGTCAACAAGTTCAATCAGTTGGCGAGGTTTGGCTTAGACTTGGTAAACACACCTGAAAAGAAGGCCCTGAGATTCGTTAAAGCTTTGAATGAGCCGCTACATGGGTTAGCTATGACCCAAATTCCTATGGGGGCAACCTTTGAGAAACTGGTTGACATGGTGCTTATGCATGAAGAGGAGAAAGGCGCTAATGCTAATAAGGCACTAGAAAAGAAAGGGGATCAAAAGAAGTCACAACAGCAACCTAAGAAAGGTGGTAAGGACAACAATAGCAAAGGAAAGAAAAGATGCTTTAATTGTGGGACATGTAACACCCCGTATTTTCTGAGAATAATTAATTACAAATTTGAGAAATAGGTGAAACGGGTTGTGCCATTGCGTTCGTCTTGAAATTCTGCTTGGAATAGAGTCCAAGTTTTCGAAAATCGGACTTCGTATGAAGAAGTTATGACCCTCAGAACTTTCATAAATTTATATAAAACAATTCAGAAAATTAAATACCAGGGCAGGTCGACCTACCCCAGGCCAGGTCGACCAGGGGGTCGCCCTCCTTATATATAGGTCGACCTGGGGGTCGACCTCCTTATATACAGGTCGACCAGGGGGTCGACCTCCCCCTTGAGTCAGATATGAAATCTGATGTTTTTCTTTGTGTTACGATCTGCTGTGTCATTAGGGCTTGTGTGGCAAGTTATGATTGGTTCTCTTAGGTTTGAATGGCTTTGATTTGCTTTAGGTTAATCTGACGGCTCCTATTAAATCAAACTTCTATATAAGTAACCTAAATCTAAACCCTAAGCCACATAAAAATATTCCTAAGACCGTCATGCTGTCAGTACTTAGCCTAGAGTAGCCGCCATTCTCCTTTAACTTGAAAGCAAGTTAGGAATTACAAATCAAAATATAATTCAACTAAGAGAATTCAACGTATACAACAAAGGAGAGCTATTCAATTTCAGAATTTCTATGTATTACTTTTAAGTATGATTGAGACAATTGTTGTAAAAGCTTGACTGAATTAAGTTGTTAATAAAATGACTTTATTTTCTGCTGCTTTATTTGTATGTCTTGTAATTTATCTGCATCTTTTACCTATAATGCTCCACCAAAGTTAAGGCATTCCCTTTGTGAGTGACCTTAATGGAGGCAGGGTGTTTCACTTGGTATCAGAGCTAAAGGTTATCGGATCAGATAAAAGATTTGAAAAATTGTTTTCAAAACGATTTTAAAAGAAGCATTTTCAAAGGAAAGTTTTTTTAAAGGCATATTCCCCAAAGCCATATGCATTATCTTTTGATCCTATATTTGAATCCTTGTTTTCTTTCTTTACCGAGTCTCCGGGGCTTGTGGCTTTCAAGGAGGTAACCTCATCGCAGCATGGTTCCGTAGGCTTGATGAGACTACGATACCTATCAAAGGGCGAAGAAGTGTCCAACTTCCATCTATAGTCGTTGTAGTTTCAACTACGGCTAATTTTCTTTCGAGATTTGTAGGATTTTCCGTGCGATGGAGGCAGCTTTCAAGAGACCTGTCAACAAGTTACACAAGGATGGCAAAGATGAGAATGAGGGAGTTTAGCTAAGGAGCACAACCTAAGGATGAAGAACTCATGGATATAGACTTGGTTCACAAAGGAGGGGAGGAAAGAATAATAAAACCTAAAACAAGAGGAAGTATCTTTATTATGGTATAACAGGTCGTATAATTAAGGGCAAGAGCAAGAACAAATGACAGGATTTTCAGGAGGGCAAATGCATGCTCTCACTGCCAGCGTACCTGAGAGAGAGATAGTAAGGTTTCTGTTGAAAGAGTTTAGTTTTTTTTTCCTTTTTGATCATCCTGTTTGTACTCTTTTGATTTTAGCACTTCACATTCATTTATATCTGCTTCCGTAGTTGAGTCTCTGCACCTTAGTACTAGTATAATAAGAAGATCCCATTATTGTCTCAAATCCGGTTGGTGGTTCGGCTCATTTATCTTTGGTTTGTAAGGATTTGAGAATAGCTATGTTAAGTGTTATACTTACGTTTTCGGGTTTCATGGGCTATGGGTTGATTCTAGGCTTGGATTGATTAGCTAGTAATTGAGAAAGGAGGGTAGTTAGACTTTCGACTTGCCTCGGGAATACCCTCGAGAATTCGTGCGATCCTAAGGGATCAGTTTTTCTTAGCTACATATAATCACTTTATGTATTTATCAATGATTTTCGATCCATTAGAGTAGCCCATGAGTACGCAGATGTTTTTGATTAGGTTAGGGGATTTCCCCCTAAAACTCGAGATAGACCTCCGCATATATCTAGTTGACGATGCAAAACCTGTTTTGGAGCAAGATTAGTGAGGATAGCCAGAGTCAGTTATGTGCTCAATTGTTTGGTTGTATTGCTAGTATCATCTCACATAAGTCGTCCAAATTCGGAGGAGGTATTCCTCGGGTGCTTGTCTGATATTGGTTTAGGCCTTTGGGGCATGTACTTGAGGGATGTCAAGTTCGACTAGGATTGTTTGCGTGAGAGATATCGACCCTCAGATTTGTGACATGATGGATAAGCTAAGTAGAAGAGAGACCTCTAATCATCTTAGTATATCATGGTTAACATCTGTTTATCTTGGAAAGATAGTTCGACTACATTGGATACCCTCTAGGATAGTAAGTGATCGAGGTCCTATCTTTACTAGTGGGTTTTGGAAATGGAGGTCAAGAAGCTTCGCAATCGTGAAGTTAAATTAGTTAAGGTACGATGGAGTGAAGCTCAAGAAGATGCAACTTAGAAGATTGAAGACTAGATACGCGCGTCGTACCCTTTTTGAGGGTATTTCCTTGATTCCTCTTTTTCTGTAAAGTTTAATTTGCATGCTAGTCTTTATCTTTTAAGTATATCCTCTTGGTCCTATCCTCGATTCTTAGATAGAAGCCAATGGATGTAAACATGTATTTGGAACATGTTATGATTGATGGTTGCAAGTGGTTGCAAGTGTTTGCTAGTGGTTGCTCGTGGATGCATATACACACATTAGGCACTAGGTCGGCTCAGTCACTTTCATATTGCATATGCATGAGTGAACTTTTATATATATAGATTGAAACTTGATGTGTTATCATATGGATGTTGCATTTGTTTGAATAATTGTGCACTCATGTAGAAGTTATAAAGTACGATTAGGAATAATTGCATACATGATGGACTCATGGCACTGACATAATTCGCATTGAGGAGGTCAACTGAATCAGTAGACCGCCTAATTTGCATTAGGTAAGGACATGTACACACCCTATGCATATGATCATGAAGGCATTAGAATTTTTTTTAAGGACAATGGATGCCTGTGTTTGATGGTTGAGTAGATGGATGATTGGATGGTAGGATATACATTCTTCTTAACTTGAAGATTTCGGGGACGAAATCCATTAAGGAGGGGAGAATGTAACACCCCGTATTTTCTGAGAATAATTAATTACAAATGTGAGAAATAGGGAAACGGGTTGCGCCATTGCGTTGATCTCGAAATTCTACTTGGAATAGAGTCAAGTTTTCGAAAATCGGACTTCGTATGAAGAAGTTATGGCCCTCAAAACTTTCAGAAATTTATATAAAACAATTCAGAAAATTAAATACCAGGGCAGGTCGACCTGGGGGTTGACCTACCCCAAGCCAGTTGGACTAGGGGGTCGATCAGGGGGTCGACCTTCCTATATACAGGTTGATCTGGGGGTCGACCTCCCCTTCGGGTCAGATCTGAAATCTGACATTTTTCTTTGTGTTACGATCTGCTGCCTCATTAGGGATTGTGTGGCAAGTTATGGTTGGTTCTCTTAGGTTTGAATGGCTTTGATTTGCTCTAGGTTAATCTGACGGCTCCTATTAAATCAAACTTCTATATAAGCAACCTAAATCTAAACCCTAAGCCACACAAAAATATTCCTAAGACCGTCATGCTGCCAATACTTAGCCTAGAGTAGCCGCCATTCTCCTTTAACTAGAAAGCAAGTTAGGAATTACAAATCAAATTCTAATTCATCTAAGAGAATTCAACGTCTACAACAAAGGAGAGCTATTCAATTTCAGAATTTCTATGTATTACTTTTAAGTATGATTGAGACAATTGTTGTAAAAGCTTGACTGAGTTAAGTTGTTAATAAAATGACTTTATTTTCCGTTGCTTTATTTGTCTGTCTTGTAATTTATCTGCATATTTTACCTATAATGCTCCACCAAAGTTAAGGCATTCCCTTTGTGAGTGACCTTAACGGAGGCGGGGTGTTTCAGAACACCAGGCCATCTGAGCAAGGACTGTAGAAAGAAGAAGAAGACGAGCTGCTTCAACTGTGGTGAGGCAGGACATCTGATTAAAGACTGCCCGAGAAGACAAGGGCAAGGGAAGAGGGCAAGATCTACTTCTGGAGGGTAGGTTCAGGTTCTCATAGCACCAGGGCGGGCAAGAGGGCAGGTTCATGCTCTCATGGCACCAGGACAGGAGAGAGGTAGAAACATTTCTGTTGAAAGTTTAGTTTTTCTGTTTTATCATCCTGTTCGTACTTTGTTTGATTCTAGCGCTTCACACTCGTATGTGTCTGCTTCGTTAGTTGAAACACTGCACCAAAATACTAGTCTAGTTACGGATCCCATAGTAGTCTCAAATCCTATTGGTGGTTCGGCTCATCTTTCAATGATTTGTCGGGAATTGAGAGTGTCTATCTTGAGCATTGAGTTTGAATGCAACGCCTTCGTTCTTGGCTTCACGGGCTATGGATTGATTCTAGGCAAGGATTGGTTATCCAGTATTGGTGCCGTCCTCAATTATGAAAAGAGAGTGGTTAGACTTATGACTCACCTTGGCAACACTCTCGAAATCTCTTGTAATCCCATACATTCTGTTATGCTTAGTTACCTAGAATCTCTTGATGCGTCTATTGAAAACTTGCAGTCTGTTAGAGTAGTCTGTGAATATTCAGATGTATTTGAAGAGGTGAAGGGCTTACCTCCGAAGTAGGAGATAGACTTCCGCATATACGTAGTTGATAATGCAAAACCCATAACTCTACCCGTTAGACACATGGCTCCAAGGGAGAGAAAAGAGCTCAGTAAGCAAGTCAAAGAGCTGCTCGAAAAGGGGTTTATAAGGAGGAGTATTTCTGAATGGGGTGCTTCAGTAGTATTCGGAACCAAAGAGGATGGTTCACTTCGCCTATGCATTGATTATAGGGAGATAAACAAGTTGACCAAGAAAAATAGGCACCCACTTCCAAGGATAGACGACTTGTTTGATCAGCTTATAGGTGCATCGGTTTTCTCCTAACTAGATTTGGCTACCGGGTTCCATCAACTAAGAGTGGCTGAAGACAGCGTTGATAAGACCGCGTTCAGAACCCCAGATGGTTTCTTAGAATGGCTTGTCATGCCTTTCGGCTTGACAAATGCACCCGCTTACTTCGTTGACTTGATGAGCAGGGTATTTAGGGAGTTCCTTAATAAGTTTGTGGGTGGTCTTCGTAGATGACATTTTGATTTTCTCGAAGAATGAAGAAGAGAATGCTTTGCATTTAAGGGATGTCATGGATACTCTTCGTGCACAACAGCTGAAAGCCAAATTCTCCAAATGCCATTTCTGGAGAGAAGAAGTAAGGTTTTTTGGACATGTGGTGTCCAAAGAAGGGTTAGCTATGGACCCCGCAAAAGTAGTTGCGGTGCAAGATTGGAAGGTTCCACGGAATGCAACCGAAGTCCGAAGCTTCCTAGGGCTAGCGGGCTTTTACCGAAAGTTCATTAAAGACTTTGCAAAAATCTCAGCCCCACTCACAAGATTAACGAAGAAGAACCTAACTTTCGCTTGGGATTTGGATTGCGATATTACTTTCCAATGTTTGAAAAGGGCTCTAACAATAGTCCCAGTTCTTACATTGCCGGATGAGAGCAAGATGTTTACCGTATACACAGATGCATGTGGTATGGGACTAGGTGCTGTCTTGATGCAAGAAGGGAAGGTAGTAGCTTATGGAGGCAGACAGTTGAAAGTACATGAGAAAAACTACCCAACCCACGATCTAGAGTTGGCTGCCATCGTCTTTGCACTTAAGTCTTGGCGCCATTATCTCCTAGGTGAAAAGTTTGAATTGTATACTGACCATAAATCGTTGAAGTCCTTTTCCCATAGAAATATCTTAATTTAAGACAACAAAGGTGGATGAATTTCTGGCGTCATATGATTTTGAGATTTCCTATACCCCAGGCAAGGGTAATGTGTTAGCAGATGCCTTAAGTAGGAAGAAGCTAACCTTGAGTCCTCTCTTTGTAGAAAGGCAAAGCTTGGAGTATATAGCAAACTTTAACTTTAGACCCTCCTATGAAATTGTGCCTGGTCTATTAGCATCACTAGAGGTGCGGCCTACTCTTTTGGACTTAATAGGAACCGTGCAACGAGAAGAACCTCAGCTAGTTGTCATGATAGATAAGCTAGTTAGGGGTGAGACTTCTAGTTACCTCACTAGATACTCCATCGATGATAAGGGTTGGTTGAGACGAGATGGAAGGATATGCATCCCACAAGTAAGGGATTTAGTGAAGACGGTTCTCGAAGAAGCGCACCATTCTAAGCTGACCATACACCCAGGCGGAGACAAGATGTATAAAGATATAAAAAGGGTTTTCTTTTCGAATGGCATGAAGAGTGATGTAGCTGAGTTCGTCGCTAAGTATTTGATATGCCAGCAAGTCAAAGCGGAGCAGAAGAAGCCCGGTGGTCTGCTTCATCCTCTCGAGGTCCCACAGTGGAAGCGGGATAGCATTTCGATGGACTTTGTTGATGGGTTGCCTAGGTCAAGAAGGGCCAATGCCAGTATTTGGGTAATAGTGGACAGGCAAATTAAAAGCGCTCACTTTATACCTATTAAAAGTAGAAGGACTGCCTCGTCCCTAGCATCCATTTATCTTAAAGAGATAGTTCGACTCCATGGGATACCCTCCAGCATAGTGAGCGGTCGAGATCCTATCTTTACGAGCGAGTTTTGGAAGAGTTTGCAAGAGGCTGTAGGCACACAATTATGCTTATGCACGGCCTATCACCCCCTAAACCGATGGTCAGATGGAAAGGGTGAATAGAGTATTGGAAGACCTCTTGAGGTTGTGCATTCTTGACTTTGGAGGGACATGGGAGGATCATCTTCCTCTGGTGGAATTCGCCTACAACAATAGCCGCCAAGCCACCATAGGCATGGCGCCCTTCGAAGCTTTATATGGAAGGCCATGCCGATCACCAACTTGTTAGTGGGAGTCTACAGACAAGCTTGTACTTGGGCCAAACATGATTAGAGAAACCTCAGAAAAGGTGGACTTGATAAGAAGACGGATGAAGGCTGCATAAGATAGACATAAGTCCTACGCAGACAAAAGAAGGACCGACCTCGAGTTTGAGGTTGGAGACAGGGTGTTCCTTAAAGTATCTCCTTTGAGGAATGTCATTCGCTTTGGGTCCGTAGGAAAGCTAGCAACAAGATTTGTAGGACCATTTCCTATCATTGAAAGGATTGGGACGATGGCTTACAGAGTAGAGCTACCCAAGAGACTGGCTGGAGTTCATAATGTTTTTCATGTTTCTCAACTACGAAAGTGCTTACATGAATCTGCAGAAATGGTGGAGCCAAGTATACTAGAGGTAGTAGAAGTGGAACGAGAAGCGACTGTGAGAAGAGTTCCAACTCGTATATTGGGTACGGAAGTCAAAAAGCTACGCAACCGTGAAGTCAAGCTTGTTAAAGTTCAATGGAGTGACGTTGAGGAAGACGCGACTTGGGAAACTGAGTGGAAAATGCGCGCAGCCAACCCTTTTCTCTTTGAGGGTACCTCGATCTCTTTTTCCATAAGTTTATTCATTCTAATATCTATCTTTTAAGTATACCTCCTCAGTCCTATTCTTTATCCTTAGGTAGAAACCGATGGATGCAAACATGTATTTGAAACATGTTATAATAGATGGTTGCGAGTGGTTGCAAGTGGTTGATCGTGGATGCATGTACATACACTTTAGGCACTAGATCGTCTTAATCACTTTCATATTGCATATAAATGTGTATGCATATTTAAATTAATGGAAGTATAATGGTTGTGTTATCATATGGATGCTTCATTCTGATGAATGGTTGCGCACACGTAGAAGTAATATGTATCGTTAGGATTCTTTTGCATGCATAATGGACGCATGGCACTATCCTAATTTGCATTAAGGAGGTCGGCTGAATCAGTGGACCGCCTGATTTTGTATTAGATAAGAAACATATACACACACTTTCTACATATGTTCATACAGCATTAGAAATCTTGTAAGGACAATGGATGCCTGTGTTTAATGGTTGAGTAGGTGGATGATTGGATGTTAGGATATACATTCTCCTTAACTTGGAGATTTCGGGGGCGAAATCCTTTAAGAAGGGGAGAATGTAACACCCTGAATTTTCTATGAATATTAAAATTAACAATCCAAAGAATACATAATTGTTAAAGTGAGAATTAAGGGAAATGGGTTACGCCATTGCGTTCGTCTCGAAATTCTTCTTGGAATAGAGTCCAAGTTTTAGTAAATCGGACTTCGTATGAGGAAGTTATGGGCCTCAGAAGTTTCAGCAATTTTATATAAGTTAAAACAGTTCAGAATAATAAATTTGAAATTTAAAATTCAAACAGGGGAGCAGGCTGGGTGGGAATTATCCCGCCCAAGGCCAGGTCGACTAGGGGGTCGACCTGGCGGTCGACCTACCCTTAACAGGTCGACCAGCGGGTCGACCTTGGGGTCGACGTACCCCCCTCGGGCAGATATGAGATGTGACGATTTCTGACTCTTTGCTGAGTCATTAGGACTGATGTGGCTGTTCTAGATAACTCTATCTAGCCTGGATTGTTGAGATTTCTCTAATGATAATCTAACGGCTTAGGTTGATTCGAACTTCTATAAAAGAATGCCTAGACTCAAACCCTAAACCAAAACAAAATTTGTCTCTTGGCCACCATGCTACTGCTAGGATAGTTCTCTTTCCTAAAGCATAGGGATTAGCAAGTTAGAATTCTAATTCAAAAGACGAACAAATCATTCTCCTCTCTAACCTATCTTTGTGAGTACTATTTCTTTCACAATATAATTAATAAATTAATTATGATGAGTTATAATTGGATTATGAGAACATGTCTGTTGAATCACGTGATGTTGTTTAACTTTGTTATCATATGCTAGTTCGTATGTGAAACTTTATGCAAGTTTGGGATGTAAATCATATGCTAGTTCGTATGTGAAACCTTATGCAAATTTGGGATGCAAATCATATGCTAGTTCGTATGTGAAACCATATGCAAGTTTGGGAATCATAAGCTAATTCGTATGTGAATTTTATGCAAGTTTGGGATGTTAAATCGTATGCTAGTTTGAATATGAATCTTATGCAAGTCCATATGTGAATTGTACACAAGTTTATATGTGAATCAAATATATACATATGCTAGTTTATATGCAAAAACATGTGATAAATTCATACGCAAGTTGTAGGAATCCATTTGCAAGTTTAGGTGAAAACTATATTCACATTTTTAGGTGAAAATTATATTCACATATGCAAGTTTAGGTGGGACCCATAATTCATATATGCAAGTTCATAATTTCATGTTTAGATCGATATTTAGGTCCATGGTAGTTTATGCAAATATATGATTCTAAATGACCATTGTCTATGCAAATTATTGGCAATGCAAATTTATGTTATAATTTTATTTGCAAGTTAGATATATTTTTATGTGCTATGCAAGTTGTGATGTTTCTTTTTTTATAAGTTAGACTATTTGCGAGTCTAACATATTTCATGTTTGAACGTACGAATAGCGTGGGGACAATGGGGAAATATTGATTATGTAAATTGTGAATTGGCATAAAATGGTTTTAAAAGCATATAATTAAATTGAGTCATTAATTAATATATTTTTTATACCTAAAAAAAGCATAGACATAATTTAGGTGACAATTATGGACATAATTAATTTGGAAATTATTGACAATTTGAATAGGGATAATTAATTCAAATTGGGGTGAAATAATTTGTAATAATAAACGCCTAGGACACGAGGTTAGACACGGTTGTGGTGTAAGACTACCCGGACCCGCCCGACAAATCCAGCAACCACAAACGGTAGTCTAATGTGAGAGGTCGAAGGCATAAATTAAATGCGCAACAATTGTAAGGACACGAGGTTAGACATGTTTGCGGTATAAGACTGCCCGGACCCGCTCGGCAAATCCAGCAACCGCAAACGATATTATAATGTGAGAGGTCTTACAAGGTTACGGTTATAACGAATTAAGTAACACTTAACCAAGATAAACATGTGGTGGGACATGGGGGGTTAAGTGGGTGACATGTGGAATACGATTAGAAACACTTAACCAAATTTAAACATGTAAGAAGACATGAATAAGAAGGGGTTAAGTGGAAAATTCAAGTGGGGACCAAGCATAGGTGGAAGGCTTGTGTCAAACCTGGGGGACCCTTTTCAAACCAGTAACCCATTAAGTATCTTTCTGAGCTCGAGTTAGATTGAGGACGGGACACGCTTACTGGGTTTGATTGTAAGAGGTTAAAATGGGTTAATGGTGGCATGCCAGTCCAAAGGGGTCATGTGCGTGTGTGGGCCCAGGCTGGTAGGTAAGACGTTGTTGCATCGTGTAGATATAAGCCGTGCATCTTTAGTGGTATCGGGTTGCCACTTTGGGGAGTGATACACCCCACTGTGGGACCAACACGGGTGTCTGCGAGTTAGGGATACGATCGCATGGGGGTAGTGGGTACAACTAGTGGAGGTAAGGGCAGACAACACCTATAGAGACAGCTAGGGGTACACGAAACTACCATTATGATTATTATGTTCAATAGGCGGGATCAACTTTTAGGGTGACTAGTAGTGGTGCAGTATAGTAATTATCCTATAGTGATTAGGAGCGAGATTAACGCCAGAATATTCCTCTTGTTTGTTTTGTCTTGCCCACTTGTTTCACAGTCATTTCTTGTTTTACCAGTTTATGCCTTATCCTAATTACTTTAATATTATATCATTAAAGTTATGGTACTCGCCAGACTTTATGTCTGACCCCCTTTGTTTTCTCCTCTTTTCTTCCTTCCCCCCTCAGGTTCTCAGGGTGGGACTAGTGCTAGTGAAGCTTGATTCGGATCTTTCTCTCTTTGGAAGTGCTTGGATTGCTGATAGTAAAGTTCAGCTCATCTCTTTTATGGCTACTTATGTTGGGGTTATGCTTTTTTAATTTATGTACTCCGATAACAATTTGTCAAGATGGATATTAAGTGTACTTGGTTTTACTGTTGGTTTATTATGTTGTTGTAATCAAACTGCTACTCCACTATAATAAAAGTTGTTTAAAAATTCTTCAAGTACCAATATATGTATCTGTCTTGTTATATCCTGTTCTATACACCAATAATACTCCATAGAAGTTAATGCATTCCCTTTGAAAGTGACATTAATGGATGTGGTGTGTTACAATATCGATTAGATCTATATGAAAACAACTTGAAATGATGATCATAAGCCCATACAACCCATATACTTGATTGAATCCATGTAAGAGATGCTTATCACTCACCAATTCTTCAAAATAACTTGAAATCAACTAATCACAAATCCAGACAATTATAATCAACCTTCAGACCTCTCAATTTGATGCGATCTTTCTTCGCTTAGTGTAGATCTAACTTTGTTTGATGTAGATCTTCAATCTTTTTGCGTAGATCTAGAATTTTAATGTGGAAATGTGTTTTTGATTGATCAAGGAGAATCACAAAGCTCAACAAATGAGAGAATGAGGAAAAGTAACCCTCTCTCCGTCCCTGTAACCCCCTATTTATAGCCAACTGCCCACTAATGGGCCTCACCAGTTCAGGCCATTAATAACTAGCCAAACCTAAATAGATTTTTTTGAAACATTAAAACACTCACAAACCGTGGAACCAAATCTTTAATGTGACCACTCTACCAAGTTGGAAACATCATTCCCTTTCCAATGAAATAGTTTCTAGCACCATATTCGATCGCAGTCAAAAGTTATTCCCTGCACAAAACTAACAGGGGAAAAATGGTCACAAATAAAATTGGTAAAAATTATGGACATGTCTCACATCCCCATAAACAACATATTAAAATATGAGAATGACCCAACCCTTAGGGAATTAAATAAAAAATATTTCATGATCTTCTGATCCGTAAAATGCGGGTAATTATATTCTCCTCCCTTAGGAATTTGGCTGATTCTTCCTGTTAATTTTGCCTGATCCATTGACCACTTTTCCGTCCGATCCATGCGCTGAAAGTGCCAAAACTTCGACTAATCTTCACGCTTGTGCACAAATCGATCCCATACTCGAAATATAATCAAACTCCAACTTTTCAACGATGATTCAATCAATATAATTATAACAAATCACTTAATCATCAAAAGCATTAGAACAACAATTAATTAATAAAACAACAACAAATCACACAATCACTACCGAACATTAAAACAATGATTTAACAATTAATCAAATTATTAAATGGATCTAAACATAGAATTAATATATGATTTAACCATTCATAAGTTGCTAGATTAGATCGTATGGTGATTTGAATTAAAATCATACTTACATGGATTAGATCTATATGAATACAACTTGAAATGATGAACGTAAGACTATACAACTCATATACTTAATTGAATCCACGTGGGAGTTTCTTATCACTCAATAATTCTTCAAAATAATTTGAAATAGACTACTCACAAATTCAGACAGTGATAATCAACCTTCAAACCTCTCAATTTGATGAGATCTTCCTTCACTCAATGTAGATCTAACTTTGTTTGATGTAGATCTTCAATCTTCTTGCGTAGATCTAGAATTTTATTGGTGGAAAGTTGTATTTGATCAAGCAAGGATAATCACAAGCTCAATCAAATGAGAGAACAAAAAAAAGTAACCCTCTCTCCATCCCTCTAACCCCCTATTTATAGCCAATAGGGCCTTACCAATTCAGCTCATTAATAACTAGCTAAACTTGAACAGAATTTTGTAAAACATTAAAACAACGATTTCTCCCAAACAACTGAACCAAATCTTTAATGTGGCCACTCTACCAAATTGGAAACATCATTTCCTTTTCGATGAAATGGATCCCAGCACTTGATTCGATCCCAGTCAAAAGTTATTCCCTACAAAAAACTGACAGGGGAAAAATGGTCACAAATAAAAATGGTAAAGTTTATGGACATGTCTCATATCCCCATAAATAACATATTAAAATATGAGAATGATCCAACCCTCTTGGAATTAAATAAAAAATATTTTACGATCCTCCGATATGTAAAATGCTGGTAGTTACAAACCCCAAATTGATTCCAAATCTAGGGTTTACACTACGTAAGTAGCATTACAGTTTTTGGAATGGAAGAGTTGCCTCGATTCTAGGCCTCTGGTATCGTATTTATGGGTGCGGGTTTGTCTATGCCTTAGACTTAATGCTTTCTAAAATGGATTTGTATACCTAATTTGAAATAGCTTTAGTGCCACATGGCTAGTGCTATGAATGCCGACTATGACTAATGAGGAATCCCAATGCAAACTTGGTTTGTGCTCCCAACTTGGCCTTCGTGCTTATCGAATGCGGTGTGGTTTTGAGTCATACAAAAGGTGATATTTTTTGATAATTGATGTTTCTTAAGGTCTTTGTTAGTGTGATTTCAATGAGTTAATTCTTTTCTTGATTGATTTGAATTTGTTATGAAGGCATGCCTTTGCTATATTCTTTTTGACTTTTATGAGAATATAATATGGAATAGAACGTCTTTAATTGCTATGATTACCACCTTTTCTCCTTGTCTTATTCTTTATGTTGACTCTATGAGTTTTTTTTACTAAATCTACTTGTAACTATATCTTTTAATTTATATCAGTTTTCTTTCATCTCCTTTTGACCTAGAAGGATATTTTTTTGCTAACATTTATCCCCTTAACATGGAAGAAGCTTTTATTTTTTAAGACAAAACAACAAATATCCTAACATTATTCTCTTGCAAGAATTTATAACTTACAGCCATTTTATTAGTTTGTTCAATTATTAGAATAAGGGGATCGCGTAATATATGTAAAATTACGGAGCATGTCAAAAATGTTAACCATATAACTGAGGTTTAGAACCTCGTAATTAGTTTCTTATGCAAAGTTTAAAGGTTTCTCTCGCAGCCCTCCAGGAAATTCTTGGAGTATAATTTGAGATCCAGATGGAGCCTCAATACGAAAATTAATAAGGTGTTTTCAATATTTTCCTCTCAATAAATAAGAATTCAAATTATGAAGTCTTTCATTTAATAATTATCTGTGCTGCTATAAATGGGTAAGAAATAAATATTTAATATCATGAGAAGACTCGAAGCTTTGTTATAGGCTTTTATTTTCTCTTCATTTATGCGTCACATTTTCTCTTCCGGCAATGATAAGAGGATCTGAAACCTAGATTCGGGCATTTAAATAATAGAAGTCTTAAAATTTACTTTTAGATTATAATAATCGACCGAAACAGCTTTCGATAGTGGAAAACAAAAATTCAAGTATTGGATAATTGAAGTCTAAAAATCGACTTTTTAAAATGATAGAAGATCTGAAACTTCTTTCGGAAATTAAAAGACCCGAAACCATGATTCGTATATTAAATAATTGAAGTCCAGAAATCCACTTTTGAAACAATAGAACATCCGAAGCTACTTTCGAAAATTAAAAGAGTCGAAACCCAGATTTGAGTATTAAATAGTTAAATTCCGGAAATCCACTTTTCAAAATAATGGAAGACTGGAACAACTTTTGGCAATGGAAGACCCGAGACCCAAATTCAATTATTAAATAATTGAAGTCCAAAAATCCACTTTTGAAAAACATAGAAGACTCAAAGCAACTTTTGAAATTATAAAACCAGAAATCCATATTCGGTTATTAAATAATTAAAATCCAGAAATTCTCTTTTGGAAATAATAGAACACCGAAATATCTTTTGAAAAATAGAAGACATGAAACCTCTGTTTGGCTATTATATAATTGAAGTATGAAAATCCACTTCCAGAAATAATAGAAGACTAAAACAACATTCTAAAATTAGAAGATCCAACCCTAATTTGGTAATTAGATTAGTAGAAGTCTAAAAATTCTCTTTTGAACTTAAAATGAAATGCCTATTTTGGAGGTGCCCATTTCAAACATTCATTATTTTAAGGGTGCCTATTTCAGGCTTTTCTTAAAGCAGAGGTTGGGATGTTCTTCTTACGAACAGAGGTAGGATGTGCATTAAGTGCTCCATTTGAGCTTTTGTTCCCTTCTGCGGGATGAGACATAAGTAGAGGCATAGCAAATCATATTAAAGTACAGGCATGTCGTGCTTAGTTAAAGTAGAGGCAGGGCTTGTTCTAATAAGAACAGAAGTAGAACGTGCTTCATTCAAAACCTTGGCCATGCCACTTTTGTGAAGGGACAAAGGGACTACCCGTCCTTCGTCCATATGGCGCCGTTAATAGGCCACATTGTTAACGCAAAAAAAGGATTATGTTGCATCAACAAAGCTTTATAGTCGAGAATTGTGATGGTCTGCCCTGTACTATCAGACATTTCTCGGAAATGCGCTGTGCCAATGTCCAACGAGCACGGGACGGTTGTCAGAAAAAAGGGATTTCAAATGAAGAATCATCAAGACCCTGTAGTATATCTCATAGCGCATGGAATAAAATATTATAATAACATAACTTGATATAAAGCAGGCGAGACAATGCATAAGTTAAAAACTAAACCATGTCCATCAGAGTAGCAAAATCCAAAATACAACTTATGATCCAAACCATTATTACAACTTCAATATACTCTCTCTAAAAAGGAAATAAAAGAGGTACACTACTAATACCCAAAGCAGTGACTAGAAACAACACAGGGAGAACATGTATATCGTACGTGGAAGCCTCCTGCTCGCCTTCGGACAGCTACTCGTGCATAACCACCTGACCGATCTCTAGTCTTCCCGTTTAGGAGCTCCCAAAGCAATAAGAAGAGACATAAAACTCGGGCTCGGACGAAAGTCTGGTACGAGTGATAGTAAATCTATACCACTAAATAGAGCAATAACAGGTATAAGAAATCATCCCTGACCTGGACCTAGAACCAAAGAGTTAGCAAAACAAGATGTACAATACTCTAAGGTAACATTAACATATAGTTTAAAAATGGGAGTATGTGTGTCACGGTGATAGCAAACATCAAACATTGCAATCATCCTCACATCTCTCACTCAGTGTGTAAAGCATACGATATCCACCGCTTTGATCACCAGACCCATTGGCGCCATGACGGAGTCCAACACCTTACAACTATCGCTACGACCACTTTGCCCTTTGGAGCCCTTATGGAGTCCAACTCCATACAACCTCTGACCCCACTGCACTGGTCTATAGTCAATGCCCTTACCCCCTCACTCAATAGTGAATCAAAGTTATAGATATCGATAACCCTTTTGCACACGTCCCACAACAAAGTCCAACTCTTGAAGTTCACTCATTGGTTCTCATCTGGATCTTGAGCGATAACTTCTCATTTTGAACTTCCTTTGCATCTTAAGTTTTTGATCTCCTTTGGTTCGATTCGGTCCTCCTGAAGAGGATCAGTTCGTGCTCCCTAAAGCGGTTCAGGTCAAGGCCATCCCTATCGGGTCGGGTCGGCTCATGAGCTCCTGCTCGTGGTGGTTCGTGACGCTCACTGGTTTGGGGTCGGGTCGTGCTCTTCAGGTCGGGTCATGCCATCTCACCGGGTCGGTTCATGCTTCTTCATGGGGTTCGATTCGTGGTTGCTTGTAGGGTCGAGTCATGGTTCAGGATCTTGGCATCGGTTCGTGCTGCTTCCACCGATCCGGGTTATACCCCCTATCACGAGCCGACCCGATCTGAGTTCCTATGCAACTTCCGATAAGCTATTTACGCCACACGACGGTGTTTTCAACCATTCTAACTTTCCTATCAATCTCAAAGCATACCAAACAACAGTAATAGCATCTATGATCAATTAAAAACATTAAAACATCAATCACATATGTTATTTGGATCAAACATACCCAAAATCCAAGATTTCCCCTTAATCCCCTTAACCATGTTTGCCTACAGGATTAGCAAACCTTATCCACATTAAGCAAAATTCATAACAGTGACATAAAATAATATTTGAATTTCTACATATTTTTTTAGAATTTTTAGATGTATAATTTCGCTAATTATCACTAATCACCCCTAATTAGCCATAAATAATGTAAAACATGCAAATCACTCACCTTAGCCACAAATTAATGTTAGATCTGAAACTTATATTGATTTGGCATGGATTCCTATGTATTGCAGCAGCTCCAATTCTAATTTGGTGTTAATCCGACTTGATTTGACGTAGATTTGATTAATTAGTGACTAGAAAGCAATTATAGAGAGATCTGGAAGGTGGAGGCCATTACTAGGTTTCAAGAAATGTTTGTAGCGGCTAGAAAAATGAAAGGGAATGTTTCTCCAAACCTTTCAGCGCTCCCATAACTCTAATCCTAAAATGGGTTATGGGCCTAGCTGCTAATCACCTTATTAAGCCCGATTAAGCTATTTTTCCATCTTCAAATTTTATTTTAGCCATATCTCCCAAACGGTAAGTTCGTTTGATTAATGTGACCACTCTACGGAATGGGAAACCATTACCCGAATCCAATGGAAGTTGTTTCAAGTTAAAACTCCTTACCAATCCAAAGTTATAGGCAAAACAAGATTCGCCAGAGGAAAAATGGTCTTTTTAAATTTGGCAAAAATCGAGAATATAGGAAATGACCCCAATAGTCGTTTCCTAAAGCTACACGACCATATGACTTTATATGTAAATATTCTATGATCCTTCAATGCGTAGAATGCGGGTCGTTACACTCTCCCTTCCTTAAGAAATTTTGCAAGTGCAGTCGTTCTCAATATCACCCCACTGGACCTCAACCAGTTTCACCGTCTTCCTTCAAAGCTGCTTCATATCGTATCCGACAACACGAATCGCTTTGCGGTTCCCAACTGCCTCGCGTTCTGCCTCGATATCATCCAACTGATCTGGTGAAATAGTCATATCTGAATCATGTACGAACTTCCTTAGTTGGGAAACATGAAATATGCTGTGCACTCCCGCCGTCTTATCAGGCAATCCAACTTTATACGCTAAATTTCCCACTTGCTCCAAAACTGGAAATGGACCAACAAACCTTGGTGCTAATTTACCTCTCCTACAAAATTGAATTACGTTCTTCAACGGAGAAACCTTGATGAATACCAAGTCGTCAACGGAGAATTTCAAATCTCTTCGCCTTTTATCAGCATAACTTTTCTGCCCATCTTGGGCAGCCTTCATTCGCTGTTGAATAACCTTGATCTTATCTGAAGTTTCTCTTATTACATCTGGTCCAAGCACAAATTTCTCCCCGGCTTCCAACCAACATGATGGTGAGTTGCATAGTCTTCCGTACAAAGCTTCAAATGAAGCCATACCAATACTGGACTGATAACTATTATTATATGCAAACTCAACCAGATGCAAATGGTCATTCCATGATCTTCCAAAATTCAATATACCAGCTCTCAAGAGATCCTCCAATACACGATTCACCCTTTCCGTTTGACCGTCGGTTTGAGGATGGTATGCGGTATTACGATGTAATTCTGACCCTAAAGCTGCTTGTAAGCTATTCCAAAACCCACTAGTAAATAATGGATCCCAGTCACTCACAATACCTTTAGTACTCCTTGAAATATCACTACCCATTTCATATACACTTCCGCTAACTTTGTTGCCATTCTATTCGACTTGACCGGAATAAACTTTGCACTTTTGGTCAATCGATCCACAATCACCAAAATACTATCGTAACCCGATCTAGTCCTTGGTAAACCATCAGTGAAATCCATTGAGACTTGTTCCCATTTCAATTCGTGTATTTCCAATGGTTGTAACAAACCACTGGGCTTTTTTCGCTCAGCTTTAATTAACTAGCAGTTCACGCACTTGGATATAAAATTCCCAACGTCTCTTTTCATCCCTTCCCAGTAGTAGGTCTGCTTCATGTCTCGATACATTTTGTTACCATCAGGATGTATAATCAATTTCGAGTGATGACACTCTCTAAGCACTTCATCACTCAATCCATTGACATCATGTTCAACCAATCTCCCATTCTTTCAAAGCCAGCCTACTCGATCAAGTCCATACTTGTTCATCTCCTCAATGTCGATACCCATCTCTACCTTGGAGATGATTTCCAATAGGTTAGGATCGTCCCTTTGACTAGAACTAATCCGCTCAATCAAAGTAAGTCCGATAGTCAAACTTGCTAACATCTCTGGATCCAATTCGCACTTAGGTCCGAAACCATATCTCGCGATATACTCCAGCTGCTTCCATTCCAGAAACATAGCCCTTAAACTGGCATGTCTCCTACTCAATGCATCAGCTAATGCATTGCCTTTCCTGGGTGTGTATGCGATATTGAAATCATATGAAGCCAAAACTCTATCCATCTCTGCTGACGAGGATTTAAATCCTTTTGAGAGAAAATATACTTTAATGACTTATGATCAGTAAACAACTTGAATTTTCTCCCAAGAGATAATGTCTCCACATCTTTAACGCGAACACGATCGCTGCCAATTCTAAATCATGGGTAGGATATCTTTTCTCAGGCGGTTTCAATTATCGACGAGCATAAGCAATAACCCTACCTCCTTGCATCAGTACAACACCCAGTCCGGTACCACAGGCATCCGCGTATACCATCATATCTTTGCTCCCTTTAGGAATAACTGACACTAGTGCACACGTTAACTTCTCCTTTAGGTTATTAAATGCATCCTCGCACCTATCGTCCCAGATGAAAGCTTGATTCTTCTTGGTCAACTGAGTTAACGGTGCCGCTATCTTGGAGAAGTCTTGAATAAACTTACGATAATATCCAGCTAACCCCAAGAAACTTCTCACGTCCGTTGCATTCTTGGGCGTAGACCAATCTTGCACCCCAGCCACCTTTGCTGGATCCACGACAATACCATTCTCTGAAACAACATGGCCGAAGAATCTCACTTCCCTCCTCCAGAAGTGACACATAGAAAAATCCATTTTCAATTGGTGTTTCATCAACACCTCCATCTATGTCCTCAAGTGTCCCTTGTGTTCTTCCTCCGTCATCGAGTAAACCAAGGTATCATCCACAAACACAAGAATAAAGTTATTCAGTTGATCTCTGGAAACCATATTCATAAGATCCATGAAATATGCGGGTGCGTTAGTCAATCTGAATGGCACGAACAACCACTCATAGAATCCAGATGGCATCTAAAATGTCGTTTTAGGTATACTCTCAGCTGCTACTCGGAGATGATGAAATCCTGTCGCGAGATCTAATTGGGAAAACACTCTTGCTCCATTCAGTTAATCAAACAAATCATCTATCCGTGGAAGAGGATACTTATTCTTCGTAGTCACCTTGTTCAACTCGTTGTAGTCCACACATAAGCGAAGGGAACCATCGGCCTTAGTAGAAAATACAACAGGTGCTTCCCACTCGAAAACACTTCTTCGGATAAATCCATTCTTAAAAAGATCACCTACTTGCACCTCGAGCTTTCACTGCTCCCTTAGTGTGATACGATGAAGTGGCATCACTATAGGTCTGGCATCTTTCACTAAATCGATCTTAAACTCGATCTCTAGGTGTAGTGGAAGTCTGGTCTCTTCCCCGAAGATGTCCGGATACTCGCCAACAATAGGCACTTCTGATAACTCATCATGCAGGATGTTGAGGGAATTTAGAAAACTAGCCATCACCCTATCACTAGGTAGGCAACCAATACCACCCTCTGCCCCATCATCCGCTCTAATGGTCACCGAAGACCCCTCACAGTCTACCATTACCCCATACCTTTGGAGCCAATCGACTCACAAAATAATGCCAAACCCATTAAAGTCCAAAACAAAGTAATCACAAGCAAACACACATCCATGACTCGATAAGAACAAATTACGACAAATCATACAAAGGCTAGTCGAACCACCGATTGGGTTTGTCACAACTAAAGGTCTATCGACAATATCGGGTTCCAATTCCAACTTATCTACAAGGTCGCTAGATACAAAAGAATGGGAAGCCTCGGTACCAAACAGTACTAAACAGGAACATCATAAATAGAAAGCATACCTTGAATAAAGACATCCTTTCCCTACTCCACCACATTTGGGGAATTCGACGAAGATGGAACAACGTTGATAGCATATGATTTCACGATTTGCTTCTCCTTAGGAGGTTGTGGGCATTTATCCTTGTGATGTCCCACTTGTCCGCAGTTGAAGCACTTCATGTCCGCTGGCTTTGCTCGACAGTCTCTGGCATAGTGGTTCTTCATGCCATAGCTAAAGAACTTGATATCTTTATTATTCTTCTATTTCTAACCATCCTTGGTTTGGTTTTATTTTCTCTTATTCTGAGAATTCTTATTGCCTTTACCGCTTGCCTGCGGTTTTGGCTTTCCTGAATATGTAACAGCAACCTCAGTCTTTGGCTTAAGGTAAAGGCTCTCCGACCTCAATGCCTTTCCCACAATAGATTCGAACGTCTCGTCGATACGGTATATAAGTCTTCCTCCCAAATACTCGTCTAAGCCAGTTATGAACTTCTCGTTCTTCTTCTCGGTAGTATCGATAGGAGATAATCCATATTTCGATAACGTGTAGAATTTAGCAATATATTCCGAGACTGCCCTACCATTCTGCTTAAGCTCCAAAAATTTCCTAGACTATTCTGATTTTCGAGCAGTCGGAATTAACTTATCACTGAAGCAATTCTTAAACTGACTCCAAGTAATTTGATCCTCGGGAGTGAACGCTTTAACAGCATTCCACCAATTCATTGCTCGTTCTTGAAGCAGACGTGATGCTAGCTTCCTCTTCATTGCATCATCGATCCCCAAATCCTCGAAGATGCGCTCACAACTATCAAGCCAATCTTGAACCATCATAGCCGATTCCGTTCCATAGAACGACTTCCCACCAAGACAATTATAATCCTTGCTGAGCTTTGTGAAATCGGCTCTAAGCGCTTGCACTACTACACCACCACCGTTAGCATCATTAGGAACTTCTCCTTGAGCATCTCTAAGCATCTATCATATGAAGGCAGTAAACATCATCCTTATTTCAGGGACATCCCGATTGTTGGCTCCTAAACCCGTACTCCTTGTATTTCAGCTCATCGCTCAATCTGTAAAGAGAAAACTCAACCATCTCCTTAGTGGTGCCCATGCAGTGCGACTTCATCCTTAGATATACTAATAGTATATATATAGTTTTTGAAAACCAAAATATCAAAATACGCGCTCTCATATACGCATACTATCTACCCCTGATGTCTTCCCCTAGGTTAAACCACGCAACCTAGGCTCTGATACCAAGTGTGACGGCCCGCCCCGTACCATCAGACATCTCCCCAAAATGCATTGTGCCAATGTACAACTAGCATGGAACGGTCATCAAAAGAATGGGATTTGAAACGATGAATCATCAAGAACCTATAGTATATCTCAGAGCACATTGAATAAAAATATAATAATAACATAACTTGATATAAAATAGGCGAGATGATACATAAGCTAAAAACTAAACCATGTCCATCAGAGTAGCGGAGTCCAAAATACAGCATATGATTCAAACCATTATTACAACTTCAAAATACTGTCTCTACAAAGGAAATAAAAGAGGTACACTACTAATGCCCAAAGCAGTGACCGACAACAACATAGGGAGAATATGTAAATAGTATGTGGAAGCCTTCTGCTCGTCTCCGGACAACTACTCGTGCATAACCACCTAACCTGTGTCTAGTCTGCTCGTTTAGGAGCCCCTAGAGTAATAAGAAAAGTCATAAAACTCTGGATCAGACGAAATTCTGGTATGAGCGATAGCAAATCTATAACACTAAATAGAGCAATAACATGTATAAGAAATCATACTTGACCTGGACCTGCAACCAAAGAGTTAGCACAACAAGATGTACAATACTCTAAGGTGACACTAACATATAGTGTAAAAATGGGAGTGTGCATGTCATAGTGATAGAAAACATCAAATATAGTAAACATCCTCACATCTCTCACTCAGTGCATAAAGCATACAATATCCACCGCTTTGATCTCCAGATCCATTGCGGCCATGACGGAGTCCAACTCCGTACAACTATCGCTACGACCACTTTGCCCTTTCGAGCCCTGATGGAGTCCAACTCCATACAACCTCTGACCCCACTACACTGGTCCATAGTCAATGCCCTTACTCCCTCACTCTATAGTGAATCAAAGTTATAGATATCGATAACCCCTTTGTACACGTCTCGCAACAAAGTCCAACTCTTGAAGTTTACTCGTTGGTTCCCATCTAGATCCTGGGTTGTAAGTTCTCATTTTGAACTTCCTTTGCATCTCCGGTTTTTTGGTCTCCTCCAGTTCAGTCCTCCTAAAGCAGTTCGGGTCATGCTCCCTGAAGCGATTTGGGTCATGGTCATCCCTATCGGGTTGGGTCGGCGCTTGAGCTCTTACTCGTGGTGGTTCGTGATGCTCGCTGGTCCGGGGTTGGGTCATGCTCTTCGGGTCGGGTCGTGCCATCTCACCAGGTCGGTTCGTGCTTCTTTATGAGGTTCAATTCGTGGTTTCTTCCAGGGTCGAGTCACAGTTCATGATCCAGGCATCATTTCAGGCTCGGTTCGTGCTGCTTCCACCGATCCGGGTCATACCCCCATCATGTGCCGGTCCGATCCGAGTTCTTGCGCAACTTCCAACAAGCAATTTACGCCACATGATGGCATTTTCGACCATTCTAATATTCCTATGCAATTCTCAAAGCATACCAAACAGCAGTAATAACATGTATGATCAATCAAAAACATTAAAACATCAATCACATGTTTTATTAGGATCAAACATACCCAAAATCCATGGTTTTCCCCTTAATCCTCTTAACCATGTTTAACTATAGGATTAGCGAACCTTATCAAAATTAACCCAAATTTATACCAGTGACATAAAATAATATTTTAGAATTTCTACATATTTTTTCCAGAATTTTTAGATGTATAGTTTCACTAATTATCACTAATCAGCCCAAATTAGCCATAATTAGTGTATAAACATGCAAATCACTCACCTTAACCACAAATGAATGTTAGATATTGATTGGCATGGATTCCTACGTAGTGCAGTAACTCCAACTCTGATTTGGTGTTAATCCGACTTGAATTGACGTAGATTTGTTCAATTAGTGATTAGAAAGCAATTAGAGAGAGACATGGAAGGTGAAGGCCATTACTAGGGTTCATGAAATGTTTGTGGCGGCTAGAAAAATGGAAGGGAATGTTTATCCAAACCCTTTAGGCCCTCCCATAACCTTAATCCAAAATGGGTTATGGGCCTAGCTGCTAATCACCCTATTAAGCACGATTAAGCTGTTTTTCCATCTTCAAATCTTATTTCAGCCATATCTCCCAAATTTTAAGTCCGTTTGATTAATGTGACCACTCTACGAAATGGAAAACCGTCATTCGAATCTTATGGAAGTGGTTTCGGGTCAAAACTCCTTACTAATCAAAAGTTATAGGCGAAACAATATTCGCTAAGGGCAAAAAGGTCATTTAAAATTCGGAAAAAATCATGAATGTGGGAAATGACCCTAATAGTCGTTTCCCAAAGTGACACGACCATATGACTTCGTATGTAAATAAAATTAATATTCTATGATCCTCCGATACGTAGAATGCGGTCGTTACAAGAATGATGGATTACCCTTCCTCCTTTTAGGAGGCCCCTTGATTGGGCCATCTCGGTGTAGTCAAGGGCTTTAGTGGGTGTCAAAAACATATCGCTTGGCATACCTTACCTCCCTTTTAGGAAGTTCCTTAACTATGTCTAGAACATTTCCAAAATAAAGGTGCATTTCACTCCCAGCCATGTAGAATTTCTTGTTAAGTCTTAATTAGAATCCTTGTTCAATTTATTTATCCATGTAGGATTTCTTCTTAAACATTTTGAGTTTGGGTTGGGTTTTCTTACTCATTATCTAAGAGGCGTTTCCTTATTTTTTTATCATAAAGGGTTTATTAATCCTGAACAATTGTTACATCCATATATAGTGGGAAAATATAGAATGTTCTGCATTCCAAGTTCCTGAATCCATGTTACCATCAGGGTGACAAAAACGAGAAGATCTTACGAGATTACTATTGATCGCAAAAACTGTTGTAAACACCAAAGATTCTTATTATTAGGAATAGTTAATTTGGTCCCAAGACAAAGAGAAAGCGGTAAATAACACGAGTATTTATAGTGGTTTGACTGTGGATTAGGCATAGTCCACTTTGGAAGGATGTTGAACTTTTATTAATTACTCAAAAATTACAAGGTAGAGCCATGTTCATTACATTCACTTTCATAATTGAAATATGATAGGTATTTGGGAAAAAGAATATTTAATTCTCCTTCTTCCTCAAATAGGAAATGCCACTAATGTAGTTCATGAAGCTCTAGGGAGGTCTCAAGTGAAGAAAATCCATCCCCTTTGAAGTGTGAGGCCATGAGCTATTCATTGGTGTGGGAGTAGGTAGGATTAGGTAGAAACAGGGACCATATGCAGGATATTCGAGTCCGCCACCTGCGCGCCTCGAAATTTCGAATCCAGGTATGGGTTCGAAATTTCGAACCCAGGTTTAGGTGCGAAATTTGGCACCCAAGCAGGGGTGCAAAATTTTTCACCTACTGGGTTCGAAATTTCGCACCCAAGCAGGGGTGCGAGATTTCGCACCCGCTGGGTTCGAAATTTCGTACCCAGGCATGGGTACGAAGTCTATTCGAGGTGCATGTGGACCGCAGGTTCAAGCGCTTCGAGACTCGTGATTCCTTTGGGATTTGAGGCCTCGGCATGGGAACGGTTCGGAATGCGAGGTCTTTGTTTGGCCATGTTTGGAGGAGAGGCGAGGTTCGTGAAACTTGTCGGCTGAATCCTGACTTTGAGTCGATCTGGTCATTCTAGGCAACACACTTGTTGGTGGAAATTGGATGAATCGGGCGGTGCCCACAGTTTCGACCTAACCGGTTAGGTCGATAGCTGCTGGGACTGTGGGGCCTCGGAACCCCACCGGCGCTGCGCCCGGACCCGCTGGACGGCTCGCCTTCGGCTCGGAGCACAGCTCGCCTTCGACTCAGTTGTGAACAGATACTAATGGAGGTAGCGTTCGAGGGATGCGACCTTCTGCTGGTGGCCAGACTCTGGTCTTCTGGTACTGGCAACGCCTCTAGGCTGTAATATCATGCGATAGGCTGAGTTGAGCATGTCTTGCGTACTTTTGGGAATCGGACCAAAAGCCGGTTAATATTTGCCCCCTCAAAGTATGTCTTGCGTTAACGGGACGTGCTTTGAAGTGAGATGAGTCTTAATATGGGCGCAAACATCTCCATGCGGTGCTTAGCAATCGGTTATGACCTTCCTCTCGAGTTATATACAGAGAACGCACTGCTTTTGAGCGGGAGGGATGCCTTGTCGGAATATGCTGGTATGAGCTTAGGATTCCAACATTGCTAAGAGTTTTGGCTTGCTTGAGTTAGAACCTATCCAAGGCATTCATTTCCTGTAGATTAAAAACAATAAACATTAGTTGCCGACTCTCGATTGCATTGTAGTGCGAATGGTTCATTATCTGGTCATAATTGCGTATGCCATTGCGAGTTTGCACGTGGTTTTGTGTGACGCAATCTGAGATGGAATAGGTAACATGAAGGTGAATGGCATGTCATGGGCTTGTAATCGCGCATTTTAGCTTTTCAAGGAGCTTTCGGATCGAGAGCCAATAGTTGGGTGTGTACATTTGAACCCTTGAGGTTTGTGGGCATGCATTTGGATCAAGTCGGTCTGCTCAATCGCGATTTCCAAAGCATGTATGCATGGTTATTGCATTGGCTTAGGCGTGCGATCTCCCTAAATGGCTGTTGAAACGTTCTTGGGATGGAGCTTGATAGTTTTGAGTTTCCGCTAAATCGGTTTGATTTGTGAACCCATGGTCATTCAACGTTCCAAGCTAGTCCCATCGATCAAAGTTTCGACAACTCATATATGCGAATGCCATTGTAAGGACAATACTTGTCATACGCCGTGGCCTGTATTCATATGGATTTTCCTTTGAGGCGAGGCCGAACCAAAACGCTGGGTGCGCGCACTTTGATGATTGAGCACTTGGCGAGTACACAAGTGGTCGCTGAGTCGTGATTGACTTGGTGGTCGGAGCTTCGAAGTTAAGTGAATATGATCGTAGCTTGGTGTATGATCCCAAATTCCATTCCCGGAAAGTTCTCTTAGGGCATTACCGATCCTCTGATTGTTGTTACTTCCTTTCTTCTCTTCTCCGGACAAAAAATCATCGTAAGGCATAGAGGATGCTGAAATACTTCTTTTTTACTTTGGAAGTTCGAGGTGTTGTTAGGATTTTGGGAGAAGGGAAGAGGGATACGGAAAGTAAGAGGGCTTTCGGATTTGTCACTCAAGAACGGGGAGCGGCGGATCTTCGGAAACTGAATTAGGAATTCGGATAAAGGTTGCCAAGTATGTGTGAATACGGGCGCGAGCTTCGTATCACGGACACTTAATAAACCCTCCTGGTTTTTTCAAGAGGTCGAAGTCGGTTTGAGGGACGTGATAATCTAGCAAGTGCGTAGGAGCATGACACATAATTTCGCACTTTGAAGACTTAATCTTGGCTCCAAGCCTGGGCTTGTAAAATTAAACATTTACATGGTGCCCAATAAGAAGATAGTGATCAGTGAGTTTTGGTCTCGCGACTCGGTTTATGAGGAGTGGACTCGCTTGGACTGTCGGCTCGAATGCTTATCGGGGATGTCGACATATATTTAAGCTGTTAGTCTCGGGATCCGATCAATAACTCAATCATGATGTAGTTGCATCTTGATTTAGGTGTTGCGCTGGAGGTTGGTGATGGCCATAGCACTAGTTGTTGAGGCTAAAGGTTGCCATCATGTTCCGGAGCGCCTGCTTTTTCTGGAGTCTGGGCACTGATGGGAAGCCGAACAGCCTCCAAGGCCTAGACTCTGGCTTTAGATCGCCTTCGTTGCGAGGTGAAAGCATTCTCAAGATGGTGGCTCCAAGGGATGCTATGAAGATGATGCCAGTGCAGGTACTGGAGGGTATCTAATCGGGTCCTGTTATGGCCAGGCTGATGCGATAATCGGTAGAGGGCTGCCCCCAAGCCCAGGTATCTGCTAGATTTTGCTCTACGTCAGGGACGAGGTAGCAAGTTCGAATCGTTGCTCAATGTTTCATGTCTGGTTTGTAATTGAAGTTGAACGTAACACAACTGGTTGGCAAATGATTTTGGAAATGGACTTATTTGGGCCGACTACTCGGGTATGCATATAAGATGTAAACATACGTTTGAGTCGTTAGTTCCGGCCCAATTATGTTGTAACCCTTTTCCAACCCAAGAATGGTGTTGATGGTTATCGGTAATCACTTCCATAGTTATTAGAACTAGGTGCCGTCACCACGTTCTGATGCGATTGTTGGTAGGAATCTGTTGCATCGAGGGGTGTGAGTCAGCTTCACGTTGTGTTTAAGTATGAGTTTGCTAGCGAGGCGTTGGGACTTTGGGAACCCAATGAACCGGCCATGGAAACTCGAGAACTTGCATCGAGATATGAATTTTTTGGTTTGACATGCTGAGAACTTGTCTGAATTCTCCAGTTCTTCAGGGAACTTGTGGTTGTATTGCTTCCGCTGTCCTTTGGTTCGGGCTTCTACGCCCGGTCTGCCTGGTATTAGTGGGAGGTTAGGAGTTTCGGAGACCCGAGCTTTTGGGTCTGGTCAACCTTGTGGCGAGGCGTACATTCCTCTTTGGAATGGTTGCCCCGAAGGTTGTGGTGATGGAGATACCAGCGCGGAGGCTGGTGTAGATCCTCCTTAGGCCCTGCGATGAGTAAGCTAGTGCAAGGATAAGTGGGGGACTCCCCCTAGGCTCGAGTACCTGCTGATTGAAGAGGATGCGGGCGACGAACCCTCAGAAGTCAAATAGTTGCTTCTTTTGCTGGGAAGCCCCCTTGGAGCGGAGGCGACATCAAATTTTGCCCACATGCTTCCTAAAGCGTCCGAGTCCTCGTTGAAGTTATAGCGGGATCAATCTGGGCAAGTAGGAGAACCCTTAGATTCAGGATCCCATGTTTACATGAGTCTCTCACGAGGAGAAGAATTTGTGGTTGACCGAAGTGCTCATGCGACGGGCGTGGCTAACGTAAGCGTGCAAGCGATGCAAGCTAAGGTGGAAGATTAGGAAGCCCGACTGGTGGCAAAGTCTGAGGAGCCGGAGAGGAAGAGGGACATGACGAGGCTTCCATACAAAATGCATGGGCAAAGGCTAGGCAGGATGCCGAGGAAAAATCTGCCACTATGGCGGCGAAGAAGTAGGCCGGTATTGTGGCAGTGAAGGAGAGGGCCTCTGAGTAGGCTAGGAAAAAGGAAATCCGTCAATGATGCACACCAAAAGAGAGTGAGGGGATCCTTAGCAAACTCGAAGCAAATGCAATTATGTGACTCCAGGCCAGGAACCTGATTAGAAGACCACCAAATATGCTGAGAAAAGAGCGGAGTCGGGCGCCAAGAAGACTTGGGGAGAAACCCAGGCCGCATTGGTTCCCGCTTTGGACATCGTCTGTAACACCCCACTTCCGTTAAGGTCACTCGCAAAGGGAATGCCTTAACTTTGGTGGAGCGTTTTAGTAGACAGAACAGAATATTGCAAGACAGATAAGTAGTACTTGAAAAATTATAACTTTATTACAGCAGAAGCAGAAATAAGTTTGGCTACATCTTTCCAAATCACAATACCAAAACTCAAGAACACAATTATCAGTCTTATACAAAATCATTCAGAATGTAAAGTTTCAAAGCCATAATCCCCAACATAAACTGCCATGAAAAGATAGAGTCAAAGCCAAGTAATACTCCAAGCACTTCAAGTAGAGGGAATCAGAATCAAGTTCCTATGTTTCCACCCTAAAAACCTGGTTGGGGGGGGGGGGGGGGAGGAGGGGAACAGAAAAAAAGAGGCGAAATAAACTAGGTCAGACATAAGTCCGGTGAGTCCAGTGACTTTCAGCATATAAACAGATAACAATATCATGACATGTAAATAAAACTGGATGAGAGATAACCGTAACGGGAATATCATGTTAACAGAAGAAACATAATGATATAGGCTAAGCTAAGCTTCTTACTTAGTTTTCACTTCTCTGCACTAATACTAATATAATAGGATTAGGTGTTACCTTAATGTCTAAGCTGAAACAAAAACAGAAACAGAATAATCTCTATAGAAACAGAATGCTAGTAATGGGCCTTTACCACTCGAACAGAGGAAGACGGTACAGAAACAGAATGCTAATAATGGGCTTTAACCACCCCAACAGACAGAAGGTACGAAAAAAGAATACTTTTAGGCCAATACAGAATATTCTCTAAAAGCCCAAATCATGATATACCATATGAATTATGCCAAATTATAGCCTTTAATGCCAAATATCCAAAAATTTACTTTTAGGCGAATTCACATTGATAGTTATCCTATTATAATATAGGTCTCTATGCCTAAGTCACATATTCCTTTTTCAAATCATGAATCGTTACATAAAATTTACCCAAATCTAGATCTTTAAATTATTACATTTCAAAATCAGATCTTAATTTTAAATATGCATTATGTCCCCAAGTTTCAAGTCACATGTTATCATACAATGATTCCTCTTCTTCCAAATTACAGAGTATGCACAGATCTAGATCTAATTTACAACATATGTCCCTTTTCTCAAATCAGTCAAAGATCAGTTATGTCAATTATGCATTATCCATTACTTGTCCCAAAATTTTAGCATTCGTGCGTTAATCTCTTATGAGATTTGGCGCAAGCTCGTGGTAGCCAGGATATAAACAAAAAGCAAGAAAAGAGGGAACAGATACAGAACAGTCACAATCAAGACAGATCCACAGGAAAGTATGCATAATCTCAGATCCAGATTCACAAAAATATCAAGATAATTATTAAACTTTATATCTGAAAATAACTATACTCACTAAGGTAAATCTTGATTTCTGGGATCTGTATTCTGAAAGTAAATAACGCTCCTTTGGCGTAGATTAGAAAATAGTTATTCTCTTTTAACTCTATTCAGATTGGAAGAAGAAGCACTAGTTCTAGTTTTGATTTTAGCAGAGTAGCGACGCCATTTTTATTTTTAATTAGAATAGAGGCAGAGTATAGGCAGAATGAAATTGTGTGGAGAGAAAGCTAGGTTTGGGGGTGTTTAAATAGGTTAGAGCTCACGAATCTGGTCAGAAAGGCGTCCAGGTGCAGAAAAATGGATCTGTCTCCAGATCTGGAAAAGGTGGTTGGGGGGGAGGGGGAGGTCAACCCTAGTGTCGACCTGGGTCCTGGGTAGGAATTTTCCCGCCCAGCCCGGATGTCTGTTTTGAATTTCGAAATCTGAATTTTGAATTTCGGGCTGGTTTTTATTGAAACTTCTGAAGGCCATATCTTCTTCATACGGAGTCCGATTTTCGCAAAATTGGACTCTATTCCAAGCAAAATTTCGAGACGAACGCAGTGGTGTAACTCGTTTTCCTTAATTTTTCTGTTATAATTTAATTATTCTATGATTTGTTACTCTTATGTTTACAGAAAATACGGGGTGTTACTTTCTCCCCTCCTTAAAGGATTTCATCCCCGAAATCTTCAAATTAAGAAGAATGTGTCCTACCATCCAATCACCCATCTACTCAACCATCATCCATAAGCATCCATTGTCCTTAGAAACTTCTAATGTTGTATGAACATATGCAAAAGCGTGTGTATATGTTCCTCACCTAATGCAAAGATTAGGCGGTCCGCTGATTCAGTTGACCTCCTTAATGCGAATTATGTCAGTGCCATGAGTCCAACATGTATGCAATTTTCCTATTTGATACATATCATATCTATATGAGTGCACAACCGTTCATTCTTATGCAACATCCACGTGATGAGTCAACCATTTTGCATCCATAAAATTTAAAAAAAAATGCACACACATCCATATGCAGTATGAAAGTGTTTTTGAGCCGATCTAGTGCCTAGTGTGTGTATATGCATCCACGAGCAACCACTAGCAACCACTTTCATCCACTTGCAACCACCGAACATAACATGTCTCAAACACATGTTTACACCCATTAATTTCTACCTAAAGGTCGAAGATTTGATCGATATGATACAACTGAGTGACAGAAGCAAGTACGATTAAAACAAGAGCTCTGTTCCTAATAGACATCGGTTTAAGAGAATAACCCCCTAAATATCAACCCCGAAGACCGAAATCAACATCAGATTGACACTCAGAGAACTACTCCCATTAAACAATTGTCCAACTGGAAATCTACTTCACGCTTCGAGTAAAAACCCTTAACCTTATCAGAAATATCCAGATACTTACAGACTATTGGTACAGATCAGATTATCAATTGATTCTTAGGAAACTAAGCATGATAAAAACCCAGAATGTATGCGTCATAGTCAACTTAACGCCCAACACATATACCCTCAAATCCCAACTCATCACAAACAAATGGGTTGTAACCCTCATGGGGCTTGAGACTATAGCGGGATCAGAAATAAGACTAGTAGAGACTCAACTATAGAATCAAAATGCCAGAATGATCAGATAAGGAAATTAAACTTTCTAAGGAAATTTTTTTTCCACCTCAATCTTGTCTGCCAACTACGAGAGTATCTACCTCCAAAAGATTCTACCCTTTGCCCTTGCCTTCTGGAGCAATCCTAGATCAGATGTCCTGTCTCACCACACTGAAAACAACTTGTCTTCTTACATGTTAACAAGTCTTTCTCCAAAGGTGCCCACATCGAAAGGAAAACCTTACGAAGCTCGGAAGAGGATTAGCCGTAAGTGAAATTATTGCGGCTACAGATGGAAGTTAGGCACTTCTTTGCCCTTCGACAGACGCCGTAGTCTCATCATGCCTACGAAACCATGTCGCCATGAGGTTACCTCCCAAAAAGCCAGGAGCCCCGGAGACTCAGAAAAGAAGGAAACAAGGATTAAACAGGAAATAAAAAGGTAGATATATGGCTCTTGGGGATTATGTTTTTCAGAATAAACTCTACTTTTGAAAATACTTCCTTTTTAAAACCTTTTTGAAAATAGTTTTCAAAAACTTTTTATCGAATCTGGAAACCTTCAGCTCTGATACCAAGTGTAACACCTCACCTCCGTTAAGGTCACTCGCAAAGGGAATGCCTTAACTTTGATGGAGTGTTTTAGTAGACAGAACAGAATATTAGAAGACAGATAAGTAGAACTTGAAAAATTATAACTTAATTACTGAAGAAGCAGAAATAAGTTTGGTTACATCTTTCCAAATCACAATACCAAAACTCAAGTGCACAATTATCAGTCTTATACAAAATCCTTCAGAATGTAAAGTTTCAAAGCCATAATCCCCAACATAAACTGCCATGAAAGATAGAGTCAATGCCAAGCAATACTCCAAGCACTTCAAGCAGAGAGAATAAGAATCAAGCTCCTATGTTTCCACCCTGAAAACCTGGGGGGGGGGGGGACGGAAGAAAAGAGGCAAAACAAACTAGGTCAGACATAAGTCTGGCGAGTCCAGTGACTTTCAACATATAAACAGATAACAGTATCATGACATGTAAATAAAAATGGATGAGAGATAACCGTAACAGGAATAGCAGGTTAATAGAAGAAACAAAATGATATAGGCTAAGCTAAGCTTCTTACTTAATTTTCACTTCTATGCACTAATAATAATATAACAGGATTAGGTGTTACCCTAATGTCTAAGATAAAACAGAAACGGAAACAGAATAATCTCTATAGAAACAGAATGCTAGTAATGGGCCTTTACCACCCGAATAGAGATAGACGGTATAGAAACAGAATGCTAATAATGGGCTTTTACCACCCCAACAGACAAAAGGTACGGAAACAGAATACTAATAATGGGCCTTTACCACCCAACTAATGGGCCTTACCACCCCAACAGACAGAAGGTACGGAAATAGAATCAGAAACAGAATCCGAGACGAAAATAGAATAATTTCGACAGAAACAGAATGCTAGTAATGGGCCTTTACCACCCTAGCAGACAGAAGGTATAGAAGCAAAATACTAATAATGGGCCTTTACCACCCAACTAATGGGCCTTTACCACCCCAGCAGACAGAAGTTATGGAAACAGAATAGGAAACGGAATCAGAGACGGAAACAGAATAATCCCTATGGAAACAGAATGTCAGAATTAGGTATACACTAGTAATGGGCCTTTACCACCCAAACAGACGGTACCACGCAGAAACAGACAGGTGTTACCACCCAACAGAAATAGACGGTACCCACAGAACAGACAGAACTAGGTGTACCCTAATGTCTAAACTGAAACAGAAATGGAAATAGAATAATCTCTACAGAAACAGAATGCTAGAATTAGGTGTACACTAGTAACGGGCCTTTACCACCCGAACAGACGATACCACGCAGAAACAGACAGGTGTTACCACACAACAGAAACAGACAGTACCCATAGAAACAGACAGAACTAAGTGTACCCTAAGTCCTACCCCCAAGCAATCGGCTCCCTAATACATAAATACCCTGTGTCGGCCCCACAGTAGGGTGTATCACTCCCTAAAGTGGCAACCAATCGACACATACCTATTTACAGATGTCACAGTGTCTTACATCCTCAAAGCATACTGGATCCATGCACACACATGACCCGGTTGGAACGCGCCATCAACACCCATTGCCATTATCAGAATGAACCGCTTATAATTAGTCCAGTAAGCGTGCCCGAACCCCTACATAGTGTGGGCTCAAAGTTTTGATACCAGAAGGGGTTACTGACTAATATGGGTCCCAAACAACAGATGACACAAGTAATTCCCCTCCTAACCTTGTGTCACCAGACTAACAGATTTCAGATTAACTTGTTTACAGATTTCAGACAGTGTTCAGATTACTAGCTTACAGATCAGACAATCAAGTTAACAAGTTTTCAGATTAACAGATCAGATGTACGGATTTAACAGACTTACAAATTGTCTTTGTATTGGGCCTACAGATTCACGAAACGGGTTTATTAGATTCATCAGTCCAGTTGGTTTAACCCTATCCACCCAACACGTTTTTAGACACCACATTTCTCTTAAATTTGCATTAATTAAATATTAATGCATAGACCTCTCACATTAGGTCGGTAGCTTGTGGCCGCTGGATGTGCCGGGCGGTTCCGGGCAGACTTCTACCACAAGCCAGACCTAGCCTCGTGTCTAAGAATATTTTAGTTATGCCTACGACCTCTCACATTAGACTGACAGTTTGCGGTTGCTGGTTAAGCCGGTTGGTTCCGGGCAGGCTTCTACCGCCAACAGAGTTTAACCTTGTGTCATAGCCAATTTATTCCAATACAGATTATACAGATATCAGACAAATTATGTCCATTTAACAGATTAAACTTATTTACAGGTTACAGCAGATTAATCAAATTTCCATGTTTTACTCAATCTTAGATCGAGCCTACGAATTTTCATACCCAAATTACAATTATTTAGCTTTCAACGGATTAGGCAATTCAACAGATAATAGATCTAGCAGATTAGTCGATTCAACAAATTAGCAGATTAGGCAATTCAACAGATAACAGATCTAGCAGATTAGGCGATTCAACAGATTAACAGATAACAGATTTAGCAGATTATATATTTCTAAAATTCTATTTACATTTCTTGCCTAATCATAAATTAAGCCTAAACCTACATGCCTAAATCATGGTCATAATTCATAATACAACATATGCCCAAATTTTTAGTTAAACTTTGCACAGTACAAAATATTCTCTAAAAGCCCAAATCATGATATACCATATGAATTATGCCAAATATCGAAAAATCTACTTTTAGGCATATTCACATTGATAGTTATCCTATTATAATATAGGTCTCTATGCCTAAGTCACATATTCCTTTTTCAAATCATGAATCATTACATAAAATTTACCCAAAAATCTAGATCTTTAAATTATAACGTTTCAAAATCAGATCTTAATTTTAAATATGCATTATGTCCCCAAGTTTCAAGTCACATGTTATCATACAATAATTCCTCTTCTTCCAAATCATAGAGTATGTACAGATCTAGATCTAATTTACAACATATGTCCCTTTTCTCAAATCAGTCAAAGATCAGTTATGTCAATTATGCAATATCCATTAATTGACCCAAAATTTTAGCATTCGTGTGTTAATCTCTTATGAGATTTGGCGCAAGCTCGTGGTAGCCTGGCTATAAACAAAAAGGAAGAAAAGAGGGAACAGATACATAACAGTCACAATCAAGATAGATCCACAGAAAAGTATGCAAAACCTCAGATCCAGATTCACAAAAATGTCAAGATAATTTTTAAAGTTTATATCTGAAAATAACCTTACTCACTAAGGTAAATCTTGATTTCTGGGATCTGTATTCTGACACTGAATAGCGCTCCTTTGGCGTAGACTATCGATTAGATTAGAAAATAGTTATTCTCTTTTAACTCTATTCAGATTGGAAGAAGAAGCACTAGTTCTAGTTTTGATTCTAGCAGAGTAGCGATGCCATTTTTATTTTTAATTAGAATAGAGGGATAGTATAGGCAGAATGAAATTGTGTGGAGAGAAAGCTAGGTTTGGAGGAGTTTAAATAGGTTAGAGCTCACGAATCCGGTCAGAAAGGTGTCCAGGTGCAGAAAAATGGATCTGTCTCCAGATCCGGAAAAAGGAAGGGGGGGGGGGGGGAAGGTCGACCCTAAGGTCGACCCTGGTGTCGACCTGTTTACCCAGGTCGACCCTAGTGTCGACCTGGGTCTTGGGCGGGAATTTTCCCGCCCAGCCCGGGTGTCTGTTTTGAATTTCGAAATCTGAATTTTGAATTTCGGGCTGGTTTTGGTTGAAACTTCCGAAGGCCATATCTTCTTCATACGGAGTCCGATTTACGCAATCTTGAACTCCATTCCAAGCAGAATTTCGAGCGAATGCAATGGCGTAACCCATTTTCCTTAATTATTCTGTTACAATTTAATTATTCTCTGATTTGTTACTCTTATGTTTACAGAAAATACGGGGTGTTACATCGTCCCTAAGCCATTTCCATGTATCGCTCTCGGGGAAGTTACGATAATTACAAGTGGCGAGGATAATGGCGGGAGGCGCGCATCGACGTCTTACGAATCTGCTACTCCTGTGAAGAGTCGAGGAGGAGGAAGCGATTCTGGAAGGAAGGGGACCATCGCCAGTGTTGACCTGTCAAGTGCCAAACCTGTTCAGAAAAAAGAAAAGACAAGAGAAGGATGTGTAGCATCAATAATTGTTAAAGGAATTATATATACTTTGGGTGAGGTGGACCGATAACCTATTCGAGTGTGGTCCTTGCTTTCGGTTCTTAAGGACATGGTGTTGTACTCTTGTACACCCTGTCATTAGAGAGAAAAGATGTTAGACATGTAGTCTGTTTAATGTGTGTGTTTGTGTGAAAATGAAACATGAATTAGTAAAGATCGCAATTTGTGTTAAGTGTTCGGATGTTCTTCTTTTGTTTCCAGGCGTCCCATACTTGCGTAAGCATACTTATCATTACACTTAACAAAAAGCGATTATGTACCGCGCTCTGGGTCAATTATTCCAGAGGGGTGTGATTGTGTACCGTGCTCTGGGTTAATTATTCCAGAGGGGTGTGATAGAGCTCTGGTTTCAGTAAGTTTCCCTTAGCTCATGAAACCCGTAGTTTGCCAAACCAGGCTGTGCGCCTACTGTTCCCAAGCATAGCGAAGGCGTAGGGCATCGCATTGTGCGGTCTGCCAAGTGGATGGCTCTCCCGTCGTTCATTGGGTTGGGGCGAGCCGCCAAGCATCGTTTATTCTCCGGCATAGAAAAAACTCCAATCATCAACCCGTAGGGTCTGATCGTGGCCATGAGCTGCAACTAAGCCTTTAGGGCTTCGAGGAGAAACGATTTAAGGTCGGTCTTGGTGCTGCGCCAAGATTCGACCGGCACCTGCAACCGGCGAAGAGAGATTTGCATCGATCTTAGTCGGTCGCTGAGTGGCCCCAAGTTGCCTGGACTAGGACGCAGAACGATTTATCATTGGCCTTGGCACTGGGCCGAGGTTCGAGTTAATGGTTGTTTATACTCAGTCGCGCCACGGGCCGCCGAATCAAGTAGCATTGCCGGCTCCTGTGCTTGGGGTGCCGGACAAAGCCAGTGTTGTTTGGCGTTGATGTTGGATCGAGGTTTGGATGGAGCCTCAGCTCCCATGATCGGGGTGCTGACACGACGATCACATGTTATCACGCAAGCTGGTTGTCAGGATTGATCAAACATGTCATGAACGTCATGCACGGAGTAAACATGGAAGGGTGATGGGGAACTGAACATCATTACTCCAGCTAACTCTGGTAGTAATGGCCTTTACAATGCCTTAAATTGCGGGAAAACAGAACATCATTGGAAGGCATGAACAGTTGTACACTAAGTTTTGTAGAGTAGAGGCAAAGATGTTCATTATTTCATGCCCTTGGGAGTTAGGCTCCGTCCATGGTGGAGAGTTTGAAAGTTCCCTTGCTAAGCTTCCGTTGTATGAGTATGGGCCCTCGAAACGAGGAGTGAGGCCTACAGGTGGAGGAAAGACCCGTTTGAAGATGAAACCGTCAATGTGCACTCGAGCGGGCCTTTGGTTAAGCTTCCAGTTTGCCCTGAAGTTGCTGGATAATGAGGGAGGCACAGGTAGGGAGGAGTTGCAAACGGGCATCTCTGAAGACCACCTAAAGTCAATTGCGCCATGGAAGCTGTAGTCCTGACGAGCCAGGGGGACGATCTTGAGGGATTAGTTGTCAGAGTCGAGGTCATATTTAGTGGGAATCTTTGACGAGCGTTGATTAGCTCGGAGATCCCATGCAGTGCGAATCCCCGATAAGTATCGAGTGGCTCGAAGACCCCACATAATGGGAATCCTCGATGAGCATCGAGTGGCTCAGAGATTTCATGCAGTGGGAGTCTTTGGTGAGCATTGAGTGGCTTGAAGATCCCATGTGGATGTGTTCCTCGAGGTTGTCTTGTAAATGGCGCAACATGCTCATGTCGTGTCCGTAGATGCTGTGAAACCAACAATATCTTGTAGAGTCCCTTGGTGTGCTCGTCGGACTTTCAGGTCTTGGCCTTTTGCATGGTTAGTAGTTGCAGGCTGCGAGATAGATTCTCTTGGAGGTGTCTCCAAGAGAAGTATAGCTACGGAAAGATGGGAGTTAAAGACGATTCCATCCATTCCTGCGACTACTTTGACGTTGCCGGCGCGAGAAAGATTGCCCAGAGTGATAGAATTAGATTTGTTGGAGCTTTGTATGTCGTCACAAGGTAGGATGTTGAGGGTAGGGGCGTGATTCCTGTAGGCTAGATTTCCGCGTAGGAGATAGCCGACATTCATGCAAAAGATCTCTTGAATCTTTGATTGCTTCTGACCATGCTCTAAGTTCGGAATAAGGTAGTAAGCCATTTGTGAGCTGGATGAGTGCGATTCGAGGAGTAGGTTTCTCGACTTTATTGTGAGATAGCCTTTTAGAGTTTTCACGGGTGCCTTGGTAGATATTCGAGGCTGGGAGGAGGTCTCTGGGCATCGTGATGTGCAACCTGGATTGCGCGACCATTCTTTTGGTGAGTTAGTCGAGAGCTGGGATAGTGCAAGGTGGAAGTCGAGAGAACCTGGATAGTGCCGTCTTGGATAAGGACGGTGAAACACTTGCACTTTATAGCGTTGGCAATGTGTAATGAACCCGTGTGCCACTTGTGGCAGCTAACGAAGCTTCGAGAATCATGGCTTCTTCAAGTATGGGGTGAGCGTTGGCATTGTCAAAGTGCTGGCGCCATTTGGTATTATGTCTAGCCGAAGTGAATGGGTTACGCCTCGTACTGCTTTCGCAGACATCGTGGGGATGCCCCCGCGATTTCCTCACGATCCCATGGATCGTGTCGGCGACATTCGGAGGTTGGACTCCAACCGCATTATAGAGGTCGTGATCTAGTCCAGGACTCTGGAGCCTAGCACACCTTCTTTACGGGAGGTCTTTGGCAATCCGTGAGTCTCCAACTTCGATTGCATGATGTTGTGGAAGTCTGTTGAAGTGATCTTAGGCCTAGTTGGATGCTAGAAGCGTAGGCGTTAAGTATGGACTCATGCCAGTTTGAGTCCGCCTAGCGGAGGCTTGAGCGTCCAAGCCGGGGACGACCGGGATGACGCATTCTATTTCTGGTAGGGATTCTAACATTGCCGAGATACTCCATAGAATGCCACATGTGGTGTTGAACCGTCGGGGCCACTCAGCTTTGTGTACGATCCTGGTGAAGGGATTATGCCTCGTGTGGGTCTCTCTTGAGTTATCGACGTTCCTTCGCATTTCTTTCATGATTATTTGGACCACGTCGGGGAGATATGCTGGAGAGGGATCTTTTAATGGAATCCGTTAGTTTTGATGAATCTCGGGAGTTCCATCTCGTTGATGTCTTCTGTTGTACACCTCCGGCTCGCCCTCTTCCCTGTCACGGATGGTCTGGCTGTCGAGGTTGGGCGAGCTGGTGTGCACCCTGGTCCGGAAGTACTCTTGCCTGACGAGTTGCTAGAAGAGTGGGACTCTAATTGTGAGTGGCGACAGTCGGGCTCTTCCGAGTAGAAGGTTGGTTACTCGAATCTGGTTTGCTATTATGCTCTTTGGCCGCAAGTGATGATGGTTCGATCATCATCTTATTTTTGTTTTTGTTGCTGTCGCCATATGAATGTTGAAGCGGACGACAGTGTTTTTAATGAGGATGAAACTTCTTCCTCGTTGTGGGGCACTAGCTTTGAAAGGAGAAATTCCCGATGCGGTGCGCTGCGAGTAGGCGGAGTTTTGAGCAAGCTGAAGTAGAATGACGATGTGTCAACTTTCTTGAAGTTGGCACATAAGGTTGGTCGTTAATCTTCAACGCCTAGCGCAAGAGCTGCATTCTCATATTTCTCAATAAGCATGCGAATCAGTGCTTGAGTCGCAGGAGCTTCGGGGGCAGCAAGTCGAAGGGGATCCATTTTTATCGGGTCCTGTGCTACTCGGGACTGGCGAGAGGTAACAACGTCAGTTGCGGCCAACGGGGTAAGCATTTGGTATTGCCAGAATTCTGCTTAATTCTGGTGAAAGTCATGATTCTTTTTGGATGTACTGATCAAGGCACTTCTCGTGGACAAGCTTTTCGATTGCGTCTTTGAATTAACGGAAATTATTGGTATTATGCCCGTACATGTCGTGGTATTGATAGTACTTGCCGATATTCTTCTCATGATTAGTGGATTCCTTGTTGTACGGCTTCTTGTTTTAAAGCGCGTTGCATGCTTCCCGGTAGATTTTTTCCAAGTCTTCATTCAGCGGGGTGTAGATCTCGTATGCCCAGTGAGATTCGGGCTTCTTGGGTTCCGTAGGAACCCGTCCGTTGTTGCAGCCGTCGTGCCTACTGCTATTTGACCTTTGTTTCTAGGGCCTTTCCCCCTTGTCCTTATCAAAGAGCTTCGCCATCTGTTTCCCTTTGACATTGTCATTTATGGTATTTACATGTGGATTGTTGGGAAGACCAGCGCTGGAGAGTCGGTTACGTCTCGCTTCTTCTTGATGTAAGTATTGCTTAGCCTTCTCATAGAAAATGTTGAGGCTTTTTGGCTGCTTCCGATCAATCCAGGCCCCAAATTCGGAAGTGAGAAGTACGCCTTTCGCTAGCTGGAAGAGTACGGTGCAAGGATCCGGGTCCTCGGCCTCGACGAGGATGACTTTGACTAGGAGAGATTGCTTTTGAGGAACTCGGCAGGTATTTGGCATAAGTTGGACAAGGTGAGGGCACTCTTTGGAGTTGGAATATGCATCCTGAATTGTTTGACCAATCGTGTCGGTAACTGGCCAAAGTTGTCAATGGAATCAAGTGGGAGGCGAGAGAACCAAAGTAGAGCAGTTTCCAATAAGAAGACTGGAAAGTACTTGCATTTGACCGGATCGTTGCCCCGGCTCGAGTCCATGGCCATTCATATCGATTTAGGAAGGCATAGGGATCCGTGGTGCCGTCGTAGAGCAGGATCTGTGGCTGGCTAAAGTGTTGCGGCCATTCAGCTTCTTTCACCCTTCTTGTGAAGGGGTTGCACCTAATGTGCGCTTCCCATGAATCATGCACGTTCCCTCGCATTTCCCTCATTATTCTTCGGACTATGCCGGGAAGGTAAGTTGGATGGAGATCCTCCATTGGGACCCATGGGTTTTGGCGAGGTTCCAGAGTCCTGTTGCGAGGTCGCCTTCTATGATGGATGTCCGGATCGTCTTCCTCCATGTCCTCGACATCTATGATTGGGTCCTGGTGTGGACGGTGAGGTGGGGTGTGGTGATGCAGATCCTGTTCTAGAGGGGCGCGGGCCGTTGAAATAGCGGGCCCATCACCCTGATTAGCGACCATCGAGTTGTCCCGAGGAAGAGGTTGGTTTGTAGGATCCGGTCTGTCGTTGATAATAAAGAGAGATAGGTCTCGGTACTGTGCCCCCTCGCTATATGTGACTGTAACTCGATCGCCATTATCGTTCACATTGTGTTTGGCGTGGCCATTGCCGTTGTCGACAGCGTTGGTGCGAACAACGACGTTGTTAATGAGACTAAACCTCCTTCTTTGGTGCGGGCCCCTTGATTCGGAAGATGAAGTTTCTGATACGGTTGGTCGAAGTCGAGCGTTGTTCCAAGTTAGTTGAAGTCGAGTGACGACACGCTGACTTTCTTGAAGTTGTCGCATAAATTCGATGTTATTCTTCAATGTTTGGTTAAGCTCGATCGCTGTGTTCTCATATCTTTCATTATGCGTGCAGATTTAAGCTTGTCTCACGGGCTCTTCGGGGTCCACAATAGGAGGGACAGTTTCATTAGTGGCTGAGACGTCCGTTGGCTTAGGTGGTCGGGAGGTACCGACCTCGACTGCGGCTGAAGAGCCGACTATTGCGTTCTTTGACTTCTTTACCATCGTAAGCGGATTTGACAGCAGGTCGAGGATGGAACCTTAATCTCATCAAAGTCGAGATGATAATGTGGAAGAAAGATGCAAATCTTGAGTTCAATTCTCAGTGAAAGCAACAAAACGTTGATGATGAAAAATGTCGTAAACACCAAAGATTCCTATTATTAGGAATAGTTAATTTGGTCTGCAAGACTAAGTAAAAGAAAGCGGTAAATAACACAAGTATTTATAGTGGTTCGACCGTGGATTAGACCTACGTCCACTTTGGAAGGATGTTGAATTTTTATTAATCACTCAAGAATTACAAGTAAAGCCATGCTCATTACATTCACTTTCATAATTGAAATATGCTAGGTATTTGGGAAAAAGAATATTTAATTCTCCTTCTTCCTCAAATAGGAGATGCCATTAATGGGGTTCATGAAGCTCTAGGGAGGTTCAAGTGAAGAAAATCCAACCCCTTTGAAGTTTGCGGCCATGGGCTATTTATAGGAGTGAGAGTAGTTAGGATTAGGTAGAAATAAGGACCACAAGAAGGAAATTCGAGCCCGCTACCTGCGCGCCTCGAAATTTCGAATTCGGGCATGGGTTTTAAATTTCGAGCCCACTGGGTTCGAAACTTCGAGCCCAGTGGGCTCGAAATTTTGAACCTAGGTTTGGGTGCGAAATTTCGAGCCCACTGGGTTCGAAATTTCGGACCTAGGCATGGGTGTGAAGTCTTTTCAAGGTGCGCGTGGACTACAGGTTCAGGCGCTTCGAGACTCGTGATTCCTTTGGGATTTGAGGCCTCGACTCAGGAACAGTTCGGACTGCGAGGTCATTGTTTGTCCATGTTTGGAGGAGCGGCGAGGTTCGTGGAAGTTGTCGGCTGAATCCTGACTTTGAGTCGATCTGGTGATTCTGGCCAACCTAATTGTTGGCGGAAATCGGATGAATCGGGTGGTGCTCACAGTTTCGACCTAGCTAGTTAGGTCGATCGCCGCCAGGACTGTGGGGCCCCGAACCTCCACCGGCGCTGCGCCCGGACCTGCTGGACGGGTCTCCTTTGGCTTGGAGTACGGCTCGCCTTCGGCTCGGCTGCGAACGGATATTAAGGGATGCGACCTTCTGTTGGTGGCCAGACTCAGGTCTTCTGGTACTGGCAACGCCTCTGGGCTATAATATCATGCGATATTCTGAGTCGAGCGTGTCTTGCGTACTTTTGGGAACCGGCCAAAAGTCCGGTTAACAATTACTGTATGTATAATTTGGAGTCCTTCCCAATATGATCCTAATAGTCCATCCGCTAGATTCTTAGTGTTATCCATTACCGTTTGAAGTTTTAGGTCTCCTTCTCATAAAGCTCTCGATTTCACTTTTAAACTGTGATACATTTTCATTTTTCTTTGATATCTGGCCATTCGTATACGGCTTTGTCTCTTAATTTGGGAATCGAATCCAAATAATCATATCTTAACTCCGAATTTAGATCAAATGCATATGCAATTTTGTGATGTGATAGCATTTCATTTTCAATCAAAATTATTGCTTTGCATCTTACGACTTGTGCCTATTTTGGTAGAGGTGGGGTTTGCCCAAAGTACAAAGGGTGGTTCCTCCACCCAGTTTCCTTTACCTCTATTTAGCAGTATCTTTAGGGTGTTCTTTATGGTTTTATTCACAGCCTCAATGGCAACCTTATGTAACAACCCGAATTTCGACAAAATGATTTTTTTCCAAAATTCTAATCCATCGAAACTCGTGTTGGTTACTCTGGTATCCTGTAGAAAAGACAGAGATATAAAATATATCAAAGCTCAGAAAATATCTCACAGCGGAATGGATATAATATAGTATAATCAAAATGTAGCCTTACCCAAGTTACAATAATACCTAACAGGTATCAAAAGCTATCATATCTCTACCACAATTCTAACCTGCGAGTATGTGATGAGGAGGGGTCAGAACACAGGTTCTAGTGACTGGATTTAAACTACACATTTTGGATAACCATACGGATACCGTTCAATCATGTTTTCTTATTTGTTAGGTTACTTGGGTTAACAACACTCAAGGTTTACACACACATTGTACCCATTTACTCCCCAGTGGATTAGCCTAATAAAGTATATATGTAGCTACTCCCAAATTAAGGTACACCCCATGGTATCTCACTCGCACGTTCTCCGCCGTAACGCCACAAAATATACGCAGTCCCTCATCCTACGTCGGAGTGACATACGGACCTCTATATAACAACGCTACGTTTCTCATATAACTAGCATCGCTATGTTATGTAAGCATACAGACTGCCACCTTTTGATCGAATTAGATCATAGAGTAATTTCCTAGAGTCTGCGATACACCACCACAGCAGACATGCATGTATTTAGACTTTCCCACGTACGTGTCGTCAACCGTACTCTATGTCTTAACTGCACATGTCTTCTAATGTGCACCGAGTTCCGTGGCAGGGCTGTACAAGAAACACAGAACTTGATCGAGAGCTTTTCCACATCTGTACAGGCCCCATTTAAGGGGCTCGAAATACAGATATCCCTCGGGCTTGTTTTACATGGTGGTTATGGCCCTACCTCAGCCCCTCCCTCAACTAGTAAAGACTACAAGAGCTAAGCGACTTACCCCTAACAAACAATCTAAACATCCAGTTGGCGTATCCCCTCAACCACCGTGCTTTGATAGTGAAAGGTGGATGGCGTCTTGAGTTTAGCCCTAGTCCTTTCTCATCCCACTGGCTGCCGATGACGGGTACCTAATGATCTACTATCCTTGTTGGTCCTGACCCCGCCTCCCTGTTGAGGTGATCGCTGAATCACCCTAATGTCACCTCGCCACAAATTTCTGACTCCAAAGTTACTTTTGCTGTCAAGGACACTCACCGGGTAGTTACGCACAAACCCAATCTCTACGAGCACAGCCCGAACAGTGCACCACTACAGAAGACTACAAGGGGCATCTTGCACGTCCCAGGAAGCAGTGTGCTTACCCTTCTAATCCTTCGGAGCTGACAAAATAATCAGATGAATGAGTGCTCCCCTCGTGCCTCATGACACCACGATGATCTACCCCGTTTGGTTATTCATCCTCAAATGTATGGACTAGTCCAAGCGCCTCAGTTTAATGTGTTATTAGACCCTATGTCTAAACATTCAATTGTGCGCTTTCTCTACCTCATCGGGTTTCCATCTAACTTGGTTATTCCCATTCACATTGACTTCTTATTCAAGTTACCTAGTTCCTCATGCTTATTGATTTCAGTCATATAACCTAACATGTTTAAGTTTATTAATAAGCCCACAACATGTTATTCTCTAGACTGTGATCCAAGGTCTGTAATCCATAATCCCTTTATATTATTGTTTGATTTCATAGTTACAGTAACATGTTTTACTTAATATGTAATTAAATATATCTCAATTCACATGTTTTCTATTTAACATGTCACTCATTAATTATGATTAAAGATAATTAGTTTCATTTCATAAGTTTGCCTCATTCTTTCTTATTTAATCATAATTCCATCTTATACTGTCACTACCACTTATCGTTCTTTACTTACTAGCTTAGTTCTCTTAACTAAGATTTACTAATAAGTTTCCTTTCCATAAATATAACTTATGTTGTCCTCATTCGTAGATTTCAGATTCTCGTTGTTAAAAATAACTTAATCTATAATTAAGTAAAACTTATCTCATTACGTAAGTTATTCCATTTTCTTTACAGTTTATTATAACCTAAGTTATAATTTCCACTTGTCCCAAGTATAAGCCTACCTATTATATAACATTCTCATTAATGTAATTTATTTATAATTGGTTATTATCGTAACGATCCGCATTCTACGTATTGAAGGATCATCGAATATTTGTTTTATTTTCATACGAAGTAGTATGGTTGTGTAACTTTAGGAAACGACTATTGGGGTCATTTCCCATGTTCACGATTTTTGCCAAATTTCAAATGACCGTTTTACCCCTAGCGAATCTTATTTCGCCTATAACTTTTGACTGGTTAGGAGTTTTGACCTGGAACCACTTCCACTGGATTCAGATGATGGTTTACCTTTCCGTAGAGTGGTCGCATTAATCAAACGGACTTAACGTTTGAAAGATATGACTGAAATAAGGTTTAGAAGATGAAAACAGCATAGTTGGGCTTAACGGGGTGATTAACAGCTAAGCCCATAACCCATTTCGGGATTAGGATTATGGGAGGGCTGAAAGGGTTTGGAGAAACATTCCCTTTCATTTTTCCAGCAGCCACTAACCTTCGTTGAACCCTAGCAATGGCCTCCATCTTCCAAATCTCATTCTAATCCCTTCCTAATTGCTTTTAATCACTAATTAGCCAAAACTACACCAAATTAAGTCAAATTAGCACTAAATTAAGGTTGGAGCTGCTGCAATACATGGAGATCCATGCCATAACGGTAAAATTTCAGATCTAAGATGTCATTTGTGGCTAAGGTGAGCGATTTGCACTTTTATCCACTAGTTACGGCTAACTAGGATGAGTGGTGACAATTAGCGAAATTATGCACCATAAAAATCTAGATAAATATGTAGAAATTCTAAAATATTATTTTTTGTCATTGGTGAAAATCTGGGATAATTTAGATTAAGTTTGCTAATCCTATAGTTAAAACATGGTTAAGGGGATTAAAGGGAAAATCATGCTTTTTGGGTATGTTTGGTCTAAAATATTTTATGAGGTTGATGTTTTAATGTTTTTGATTGATTTTATATGTTGTTACTGCTAGTTGGTATGTTTTGTGATGTCATAGGAAGGTTAGAATGGTTGAAAACGCCGTCGTTTGGTGAAATTAGCTCGTAGGAAAAACTACATAAATTCGGTTCCTGAAGGGGGTAGGGGTCACGAACCGCAACCAGGCTCACGAACGACCACCAGGCTCACGAACGGCCACCAGGAGAGGGTCACGAACTGCCACCAGGAGAGGGTCATGAACAGCCACAAGTAAAGGGTCATGAACCAACCAGACGGAGCGTCGCGAAGCAGAGGGTGGTTGACCAGGGGATCACGACCTGGGGGGAGCTGTCGGGGGGGGGGGACCAAGAAAGCGACCTGTCCTCGACGATGACCACGACTCGAACTAAGATGATGACTCCGAACCGAACTTGATTCAAACTTCTACTTCGCGAAGACGATTGCAAACTCTTATGAAGATCAACAACACTTCAACTAAAACTCGAAATGCAAAGGGAGTCCAAATGGGAAGTTATTACTCATGATCCAGATGGGAACCAACGAGTTAACTTCTAGAGTTGGACTTTGCTATGGGACGTGTGCACATCGCTTATCGATATCCATAACGCGGTTCACCATTGAGAGAGGGGGCACGTAGACGAACCAGATCTAGAGGATGTATTAGATGGGAAGGGTCATTGGCTGTAGACCAGAAGGGCATGGTCATGGCAATTAGTTGTACGAAGTCCAGAAGGGCATGGACCCATCATGGCCCTAAATGGATTTGGTGAGCGGAGTGGTAGATATCACATGCTTTATGCAATGAGTGAGAGATGTGAGGATGATTGCTATGTTTGATGTTTGCTATCACCATGACACACGCACTTCCATTTTACGCTCTATTTTAGTGTTTACCTTAGAGTATTGTACATCTTGTTGTGCTAACTCTTTGGTTGCAGGTCTAGGTTCAGGTATGATTATTTATACCTGTTACTGCTTTATTTTGTTGCTATCGCTCATACCAGACTTTTGTCTGACCTAGATTTTTATGTCTCTTCTTATTACTCTGGGTGCTCGTAAACGAGCAGACTACAGACATGTTAGGTAGTTATGCACGAGTTGCTGTTCAAAGATGAGCAATACACTTCCACATACTATTTACATATATTCTCCCTATGTTGTTGCTAGTCACTGCTTTGGGCATTAGTAGTGTACCTTTTCTATTTTGCTTTAGAGAAGTATTTTGAAGTTATAATAACGATGGTTTGGATCATAAGCTGTATTTTGGTTTTCGCTGCTATGATGGTTTAGTTTCCAGCTTATGCACTGTCTCGCTTGTTTTATGTCAAGTTATGTTATTATTATAATTTTCTATGTGCTATGAGATATACTACTGGTTCTTTGGTGATTCATAGTTTTAAATCCTTTTCTTTTGGCGACCATCCCGTGCTAGTCGGGCATTAGCATAACACATTTCGGGGAAATGTCGGCTGGTTCGGGGCAGGCCGTCACAATGATCATTCCCCGTTCATTCCATTTCTTTTACTATTGTAATTATCTTTCATTCAAATCCATTCATTTTCAATAATTACAATTAATGCCATTTATTTCCATCCTTTTATATACATATACTTTTATATATGTTTATGCAATAAACCACTCACATTAAGTCGACCACTAGTGGATGCTGGATTTGTCAGGCGGTTCCGGGCATACTTCTATGACAAGTTGGACTTAACCTCGTGTCTTAGCACCATTACATGTATAGTTACGCTTAAGACCTCTCACATTAAATTAACAACTTGTGGACGCTGGATTTGTCGAGCGGTTCTAGGTAGACTTCTACCACAAGTTGAATTTAACCTCGTGTCTAAGTGCGGTTATAGTTTTCTATTTACTGTAATTCTAAGTATGTTCGTTCTTCCAAATCTCACTACAATCTACTTTTACATGTCATGCTTAATGTCATATTAAGTCCATTATCTTAGTTTCATGTCGCATGTTCTTCCTAGCATATAATTAACTTCATCTCAAAATAACGTGTAATCGTCAAATCATGTAATTATTCTAATTTAACACGTAATTATTCCAATTTCTACAGTTAAGGGTTCAAGTACATAAATGTCACAAGTTAACATGCAATTAGAATATGTATGTATACAACAGTAATTGCTACACATATTTTTAACAAGTTTACATTTCAATATATGAACATTTTAGCATATTAAACATTTCAACATATGAATTTTCCAACACATTAATATTTCAACATGTCATATTAACATTTCATCACTTTAATCATTCTAGCAGATTTACATTGCATATTAATGAGGAATGTAAAATGATAATATACCATTATCAAAAATGATATTACTTAAATCCATGAACCTAAATTACTTTCCAATTCTTGAACCTGGTCCAAATCCAACATTCCATGGTTTTCCCTAACTAGATTTAGAACCCAACAATCATGGATCCACAATTCTTACTAAAAGAAAAAGGAAAGGAAGAGGAAGTAAGAGAAGAAATTAAATTGACTGGATCCAAGAAATTATCTTATATTGAATATGATTTTGAACACCTTCTTTATTAATATTCATTCTTTTCCTCCAAATCATGAATAAGAATTTTCCTAAACTAATTATTCTATTTTTTCTGAAGAGATTTGAGAAGGAAGAAGAATGGCAGAGCTTAGGAGGCTTCTCAGAGAATGTGAGATTTAGGCTAGGCTCTGCTAGCCTAGGTGTTCAGGATCTTATCGTACACGCAGCGCTGAGCCAGCATTCGAATGTGGTTAAGAAAATAGTCCAGATTTGTAACAACCCATATTCCGACGGACCGATTTTTTTTTTCAAAAATCCAATCCACTGAAACCTGAGTTGGTTGCTCTGGTATTCTGCAGAAAAAGACAGAGAAAATAGAAATGTCAACACCTCACAGCGAAAGGAGTAAAATATAATATATTTAAAACATAGCTTTAACTTAATCACAATACTGCTAAATCAGTGTCCCCAAAGCTATAAGTCTCTGTCTAACCGGCGAATGTTATGATGAGGGGTCAGAACATAAGTTCTGTGTGAATGAATTTAAACTACACTTCTTGAATAATCCTACATATACCATTCGATAATATTTTCTTATTTATCAGGTTATACGTGTTAAAAGCACTCAAAGCTTACACACACGTCACACCCATCTACTCCCTAGTAGATTGACCTAATATAATGTATATGTAGCTACCCCCACACGGAGGTACATCCCATGGTACCCCACTTGCACGGTCTCTACTGTATCATCACAGTGGTGTACACAGTCCCCCATCATATGTCATAGTAACATACATTCCTCTTATGTATAATACAAGACTTCCCCCGCATCGGATTACTATAATTATATTATGTAAACATAACGACTGCCATTATCGAATAGTGCCCTCTAGTCTACGATACACCACCAGAGAAGACATGGTTGTATCTAGACTTTCCCACGTACGTATCGTCAAGCGTATTTGATGCCTAACCTGCACACCCATCGTGTGTGCATGCCCGAGTTCCGTGGCAGGGCTATACAAGAAACACAGAACTCGGTCGGGAGCTTTCCTTATATATGTGTAAGGCCCGCCTTTAAGAGCCTCTAGCACAAATACCCCTAGGGTCTGTTTTCCATGGTGGCTATGGCCCCACCTCGGCCCCTCCCTTAACTAGTGAAGACCACGAGAGCTAAGCGACAATCCCCTAAGTAAACAATCTAAACATCCATACGGTGTCTCCCCTCAACCACCGTCCCACGATAGAGAATGGTTAATGGTATCTTTGGTCTAGCTCTAGTCTTCCTGCATACTACAAGCTGTGGTGATAGGGATCCGATGACCTACCATCCTTGTTGGTCCTGACCCTCCACCTCCATTGAGGCAGCCGCCGAATCACCTTTTCCGTCACCTCATACAACATTCTGACTGTCAAGTTATTCTTACAGTCAAGGCCCACCCACCTAGTAGTTACGCGCGTACCCAACCTCTGCGGGCACAGCCTGAAACATCTGCCACCACACAGAGGACTACTACGAGCACCCTTAACGTCTCAGGAAGCCGCGTTCTTCCCCTTCCAGTTCGTTGGAGCCGCCAAAATAACAAACAAGCGTTCTCCTCGTGCCTTATGACACCTTGATGATCTACCTCGTTGGGTTATTCATCCTTCAACGTACGGACTGCTTCAAGCGCCTTAGTTTTATATGTCATTAGGCCCTAAGTCTAACCATTTATTTCGCGCTTGCGCTACCTCGTCAACTTTCTCATTTAACTTGGTTATTCACATTAGCTTCCTTTTTTTCCGTATTTACTAAGTTACCCTTGCTTATTAATTCAATTTATACTTAACCCACACATGTTATTTTCTAATTTCATAAATCATTCCCTTTTAGGGTTACAACAACTTGTTGTACTTAATTTACAGTTAAGTATGCCTTATCCCACGTATATACTGATTTGGAGAATAACCCCCTAAACACCGGCCTCGAAGATCGAAATCCACATCAGGCTGGCACCAAGAGAATTACTCAACCCATCCAACATATATGATTCTAATTTACTTCTTTTCTATTCATATAACTTATATCATTTTTAATTTCACATTTCTCCTTCCTAAACCATTTAATTTAAGTATATCTTTACATATAAGTTATCTCATCTTCCTTATCGTTCCCGATAACTTATCTTGTCCCATAAGTTATAATTTCCACCTATTATCCTTTCTTGCCTCATTCAAGTTTATTCATAACAGGTTATTTATCATTCCCCATTTCTTGTCATAAATTTTAGATTTGACCTAACATTTTCGCCTAATTAACCCGTAACTTAACTTTACCTAACTCAATTAATTTATAATACCGTTGCGGGTCCCATTTGGTTAAGCATATCTAAATTTTTGTTTCTCATGTCACCCGTGTCCCACTTAACCCCCTTTACTATAGTTTCCATGTCTTACACATGTCTTACTACGGTTAAGCCTACCTTAGTCATGTTTTACATCACATGTCTTACAATGGTTAAGTTCACATTAGTCATACTTTACATGTCATTTATATCATCAACTTAACCCTCTAACCATACCCATGTCACCCACATGTCTTATTATGGTTAGTGTTTCTTAATTTATTTATTACGCTGTAACGATGTATGACCTCTCCCATTAGACGCCGCTTATGGTTGCGGGATCTGCCAGGCGGTTCTGGGCAGTCTTACACCCCAAACGTGCCTAACCTCGTGTCATAAACCGTTACTCCTCTAATTCTTGCCGTTGACCTCTCACGTTAGGTGTCTGCTTGTGGTTGATGGATTTGCTGGGAGGTCCCGGGCAGTCTTACACCACAAACGCGCCTAACCTCGTGTCATAGGCGTTCATTAACAATCGTCTTTCACCCAAACCCCAAATTCATGTCATGCGTTCCAAATTTAACTTAATTACAATTCATTTTTCTATGCCTATTTCCAATTTATCATTAACTACACCAATTACATAATAGTTAGCCAAATTTCATATTACCCAAATTATCCAATTATAGCCAAATTCACCAATTCCATGTTATTCATACCCAAACATGCCAATTTCCAATATCCAATTATAACCAATTTCATATAATCAGCATTTTCCCAGTATATATATATATATATATATATATATATATATATATATCCCAACATTCCCATGTTCATATATATAATCTAATTCACCCTCTAGGCTTATTTTTCAAGTCACAAATAAGTTTTACCAATCCATGCTATCCAATTACATATTGTTAATATTAAGTTTATACCAATTCCATATCCAATCACAATTATGACAATTTGCATAAATCCAACATTACAGCATAATTATGCCCATAATTCTATGCAAAACCTTCCATTCCCAATATTACGCTCAAACCAACCCCTTTTCCCTTATTGAATTTCTCGTTTCCCTTTTAAATGCATAAATCCATGATAGACGTAGGCTCGAGATAGCCTAGTTATAAAAATAAAGAGGGAAAGGATAAAAAGATAGAATTCAAACGTATGTGTAAATAAAATAACTGACCTTATTGAATTATCATCATATTCATTATGGGGAATGGTAAACGATCGAGGCAATAATGTACAACAAATATAGTTCAAATCCACTTACATTGACTGGATTGGAGAAATAAACGATTTGTTGTTGATGTAGAATGCTGATTAAATCTTCTTTTCTGATTATTGGTGAAGAGCTTGAATTGTTGATGAAGAATACCTAATTTGATTTAGGTTTTAGAGGTGGAAGCTAAGAGAATTGAAAGTTCAGCAGCACGAAGGCGTCTTGAGGAATTTAATGAATTAGGGTTAGGTATTGCTATGTATTTATAGGTGTAAAGAGTGTTTTGGAGCCCTTAGATTGACCTGAAAGCCACCAGATTCGTACAGGACATTAAAACACGTTACAGGAGCAGAACTGCTCAGATTGTGGGGGGGGGGGGGGGAGGGGGGGAGGTCGACCTCCTGGTCGACCTGACCCCTAGGTCGACCCAAGGGTCGACCCGCCTAGTTGATGGGCGGGAAATTTCCCACCCAGCTGCCTGGGTCGAATTTCGAACTGTTTTGAATTTTTAGTTGAACCTTCTAAAAGGCCATAGCTCATCCATACGGAGTCCGATTTACGCAACCTTGGACTCTATCCCAAGTAGACTTCCGAGAAGAACGCAATGGTGATGTCCGTTTTACTTAATTCCTGAAATTTAAATTAAGTTTCCTTATTTTATTATCATTTCTATTACATACACATTGTAAAACACCATTATTTTCCTATTTATGCATATATATACACACATATTTTTAATTATATTAAAAATGCGGGGTGTTACAAGATTCATCGATGAATCTAGCTGGATCTGGGGTGGGTCGACCCCTGGGTCCCACGAGCTGTTTTGGCGCATAAGTTTAATTTTGGAATGTTTGAATTTATGGAATTTATTTAATAATTATATTTACATATAATCTCCTTATATGTATACAAATCTTCTAATGACCATTTTACATGTATATATATACACACAACTTTTGTTTTGTTTTCAAAATTCAAATGGTGTTGTACCGTTATTTAATTCTTGCCATATTTCTTTGATTGCAGCCTTATCTTGAACTTTATCTCTTGTGTGTGTGTGTATATATATACACACACACACACACATATATATACGCGTATATTTGCATATACATGTATACGTATATTTTTATACACTTGCTTATATGTATACTTTTCCTTATATGTGCGTTTAAACATATTTTCTCTTTAGAACATGTGTTATTTCAGCCATTCCCTTAAAACAAAAATATGACGCTGACAGGGATTGAAATCTGTACCTCTTGTATGCAAGCCACATGCTTAACCAACTAGAATACTAAGGCTATTGTTAGCAAGGGTTAGCACAATGGTGGTCATTGTTCTTTTCTCATTCCTCTTTTTCATATTTGCTGTAATCTTTTATTTAAACCATTGCATGTAACTTTATCATATTACATGCATCTTTTTCTTTTATTTCTATTTTATTATTAATGCATAATTTTTGTAAATCAGTGCATGCAACATGTTTACACCGCATGCAACCAATCCTTTCTTTCTTCTAATCCATGCATTACATTTTTATTTACATTAATCTTTTTTTTCAGTGCATGTATTTATTACATGCAGTCATATATTATCATTATTATATTTTTCTTTTAAATGTTTATGTCTACGCATATATATGCAAATATGCATTATTCAATTCTTTAATTGTTACAAAATGCGGAGTGTTACATTCTCCCACCCTTAGGAAATTTCATCCCCGAAATTTGATAAGTGTAAAAGTCAAATAACCCCTCGCATAATACCCATCCCTCATGTGTGCATCCAATTTTTGCAAACGTTGTGCACTTGTGTAAAGTGTAATGCAACATAACAATACATGTATGCCTAAGCGGTACCTCCTATGTGTATGCAAAATTTTCAAAATTCGTTAAAACATGATGCTCACATCCAAAATACACTAGTAGTTCTACATGAATGCAATATTTTGAAAATAAAAAATACATTTTCATCCAAATTTTCCTACACTCTTGCATAGCAAGAGCGCAGCTCATCCAATTTTTGCTTCCAAAAGCCTACCAAACAACTTTATTTTTTTAGAATTTTGGAAAATATAATTTTCTAAATTCGATTTCTTACGTTACAAAAGGTGGAAAACAGAAAACTTCACATCTTCCGTTTTTCTTTTTCAATCTTTTTCTAATCGTACTTGGATTTTATGAAAATATTTATAAAGATTCCCTATTTTCCTATCCAAGCACAACCCACATAAGAAATTTTTTCTTTGTTACTGATTTTCTTTTTCAATTTATCTTGGAAATTTTAAATTTTATCCATCTTTTCTCATAACTTTCCATTTTTCTTTAACTGTCATGTTTGTTGCTTTACTGAATTAGCTTTTTCCTTTTTAGTTATGCCATTACTCTTTTCTTAGCTTGTTTAATCATCAGATCTAAGTTTGGTTTTCAATAAGCCTTCTAATCCTTCAACTAAAAAAGGAAAATAGACACTCTACATAGCTACTACTAAGAGCCAAGAATCTCGGGACTATGTCCCCCTCGGACAACAAGCTTGAACCATGGGATCAATGATTGGTTTAGGTGTTACCCTAACAACCCAACAGGAACAAAATAACAGAACGATCATAACAGAAATGCAATAACGGGTTGTATCCCTAACATGAAAATTAGCAACATGATCTAAATACTTACTTGCTCTTTACTATCTAGTAGTCACCAATAGTCCTAGCTATGTACCAACAATTATTTCAAGCAACACCCTAGGCTTTTCAATGCATACACATTCTACGGGAACTTATCATCATTCCAAGATAATTCTCGCTATTTACTTTATAGCCTCAAAATTTCTCCCGTCTTCCCTAGGCACTAATCCTTACCAACTCCATACTTTTAAAACACGGTTTGGCCTTTTCATTTTACTTTTCTTCCAAAAGCCAAAATTGTCAAAATTTTATTTTTCCTCACCAAAACTTACTTTTGGCCAATAATGAAACATGTCATTTTATTTAAAAAAATGTAAATCATTTTTTTCTAACCAAAAAAATTGGAGTAGATATGGACAACTATTTCTTAATCAGGTTTATGAGTTGTTCTTGCCTAGAAGGTCGGTTCGGTTTCTTACTACAAGGTGCAAACATCAACTCAATTCTTAATTACAACTTATTTTGTCCACCCAATAAAATTCTCTTGTTAAAACAATTTATCAAAATTGATTGTCAAAAGAATAAAGACTTCAAAAAATTCTTTTATGCAATATAACAAGAAAACTAGTGAGCTATACTGCTATATAATATGCATCTTTTACTGAGAGAATTTTATTTTAGACAAAACTTTCACAAGAAATCACTATTTACAAAATATACCCCATTTTACTTCAAAACCCAATATGTATTTCTTTACATATTTTGAAACTATAACTTTTAAGATTAAAACTTGAAAACACCATAAAACATCTACCAAAAGCTTTTATAAATTCAAGTTCGTTAAAGTTAGAAATAGGGTTAGACTCAAAGCGGGTTTCTAATTTTCTAAGGCTTTCCTCACTACAAGAAAAGGTTGATTTCTTAGCATGACCTTACGGCATTTTTTATTAACGTGCTGTAGTATGTTTAGTGTTGGTGCAAAATAATAAAATTCCGCCTCTCACACGCTATCAGTAGTTAGGGCGCGAAGTTATTTCATTTCCCTCCATACCAGTTCCCAAAACATATCCCCAAATAATCCCACCGCTCAGAAACAGTTCCCAAAACACGTCAAATTCATCCAAAATCAAATTCCCCAAATAATTCGACAATCTAAAATCAAATTTCTCAAATTAATTCGCCACCGAGGGATCTTCACCGCAGTTTCGTCCTAGATTGGGGTTGGACGATTTTATCTTCGCTGTCATCTGAACAAATTATTAGCTACTGTAAGTTTCTCTATCCACTTAACAGTGATTTCGGTTGTAATTTTGTTATGCCATCTGAACAATGTATCCCAAATTTTTTGTGTCATCTGAGCAACGTGAGATGTTGTTTCTTTGTTGATGTGGAGCATTCACAGCCACTTGATGTCTTTTTAAAGAATTAATCTAAACTGTTGTTAATTTATGTGTTAATAGTTTAATCTTGGTCAGGAACGGCGCCAGGAAAACCATGAGAGGGGGGTGGGGGGGGGGGGTTCGTACTTAGATCGAACATTTATGAAGAACACTGTAACTTTTTTTGGTAATAATTCAAGGAGTGTTTCATAAAACACATCTTTAAAAGGACATATGTGAAAGTGTAAGCTTTTATGTGGTTAGCTTAAAATTGTTCCTCCAAAATGCAATACAACTGCAGGTGTTAGTGGCTCCAACATAGCCAACAATATGAATGATTGGTAAACCATCAAATTTTTATTTTGATTTTATTTATACAAGCTGAAAAAATAAATGCATGGATAAGAATACGGTCAACTTTAACTAAGCAGTAATGTGTGAGAAAAAGAGTTGTCCTGCATAGGGATGGAGCCAACTAATAATTTATTTTCAAGTTAGCAAGCATGACTGAATGTTGCTTTGGTATCACTGATACTGTAATAGTTTTAGTTGTGAAATAGTTTGAGAGTTTTGATGAAAAAATGTTTGTTAGTTTTTTTTTTTTAAGAATCGTAGATATTTAATTTCTGTCCAGTATTTGTGTTACAATATGCATAAGAGCCAATATTTACACATTTTGTTTTTGCAAGAGATAAGCTAATAGAATAATGTAGAATGATAATTTTAGAAGGAATAATTTAGGTGAAATATTCTAGCAAATAATTTGTATCACTATTCAACAAAACTATTTTCTAGATGCCTCATTAGCTGAAATATTGAATTGGTAGAAGATAGCTCAGTCAAATGAGAAAATTTAACGAAAGAGCATGCTCTTTAATTAAACATCTTCAGTATATTTAACTTCAGATTTGGGGTTGACTCAAGTTTGCAAGCATTGGTATTTTGCCTGGGTTATTTCCAATGTGGCTGGTTTATTTGCTAAGTATTTTATGGTGCTGGTGTTTTTTTTTGATCTGTTCTGGTGCGCTGTCGCTGGTAGCTTTGGGAATCTTGCTTGTGGTTTAGGAATATGCGGTGGCTCCTGTTCTGTTTTGGAGCGAGCTTGTTTTTTAAGTATCTTTTTTGATATGTAGTTTGTTGTGTTTTATTTGGGTCTGTGTTTTGGTTTGAGCGGGTTTCACTTTGTTTGTATAGTATTTATTCGGTTGTATGGTCATTTTGTAACTCGCTCAAACCTTCTTGTAACTCTTTGTTCATGTAATTAAGTACCCATTTTATGTTCAAAAAAAAACTTCAGATTATAATTTGCAACTATGAAAATCATGCAAAAGGGATAGTTACTTCAATTAGAGGTTTCAATAAAGAGAAAATTAAAGTAAATATAAGTAGCAGAAGATGTGGATCTGCCACTATGGGTTGCAAAAGAAATCTTCAGAGAATTCTTTGTTTCACACTCTGACAGTACCCCAGAGATCTAAACTTGTTACCAAAGTGCATTCAACCTGACCATTAAACCCAATTGAAATTGCTTTTTGGACTCGAAACAAGTACCTAATCCAAAGTTTAATAATGCATTACTGATTTCATCTAAAATTTCTTTTCTGTCTTTCTTTTGAATTTGTGGAATGAGATGGCTTTAAAAAAATATAAAATGTGTATGCGATGAACTGCCAGTAATGTGTTTTTATCCGTTTACAGAATTTTATTATCCTATTCATTTGTCATGGAGCTTAGTTTAGTGGATAATATTCCGGTTATACAGCCCAGTTTTTACAAGTAAATTCAAATATGATACGGGGTAGACATGTAGACGTTATAGAAATATGTTATACGGCACATATAACTGTCTGAAATTATGAAATATATGCGATATTAACAAATTAAACCATTACATAATAGATAAACATCATTGCCCAAGTACTTAAATACTTCGACATTATGCGAAATGTCATGCTTTCGAAGCTGCTTTGTGGGATTTAACTCACTTGCCGCGGGGTATGTTATATAATATCTAAAATAGTATATAAACCACCCATAAAACAACACTACATAATTGATACAGCCAATATATCATATTACCATAATATATATCTTTTAGCCTTTAGAAAACCATGATATACAGAAATATAGTTATCAATTTCATTTTATAAATAGCTTACGATTTATTATTCATTTCAAGTAACAACCTTTATGTTAATTCAACTAAGATAATACTTCATTCTGGTCGGAATAGACAACAAAAATAAAATAGATATTCTTTATTTGAATATGACCTATGTGATCTCATGGCTCATATATACAGATGCATGAATTGTTTTGAATACTGTATGTAATATGTATACACAGATGTATACACAGATGCATGAATTGCATATATGAGCCATGAGATGCATGAATTGTTTATTTGAATACTGTATGTAATATGTATACACAGATGCATGAATTGTTTTATTGCATAATATCCATGAATCATTAAGTACTGTTAAAAAGCGAACCTTCTGGTTTTAGAAATAATATATGCTTGAGAGACGTAGGTTCACATGTATGTACATTTATGTGTCTGAAATGAACTATCATCTTAGGAAGATATTCATGCTTACTAGTTACTACAAGGCAAGAGTGTGTGTGTGTGTATATGACCCAAACTTCTGGTTCTAATTATATTTTATTTTCACAAAATAATTGTAGAGCTCCGTATATGGATAATACGTTTGTATGCTACGAGCTGAGCTTTTAAAGCGTGTAATTTGAAATTAAATTGACTTAAATTTAACCAATTAACAAACATAAATATAAAAAAAATAGAAATTAATCAAAACAAATATGTCAAAACAAAATAACTATAAAAAAAATAGAAAAATAGAAATTAAAGCGTGTAATTTACTGACATTACCTTTGTTGTAAGAATCATTTTGGGGTCCTGCGTAGGCGATAGCCTAGCCTTACTGTTACGGTTTTTGCTTAATCTTGTTGGTCCCAATCGAATTTGATAGCCGTCGCTATGTTGGAACATATATGTTGGATCATAATCCTGTACATACATGTTCGAATTTGATTGCGGAAATGATGTTGTACATATATATTAAAATAATTACAAACTTCAGCTCAAACATAGGTGAAACAGTTTAGGTTAATCAACTTTATTTTACTATAAGATAAGATTATTTTGATATATGAATAGGCTAACACCTCATGAAACTTGTGATCTTGGCTGATAGGAGATTTATGAAAACCTGCACTGTGTTATTTCAAAGATATAAATCCAGCATAACACAGCTTATTCTTTTTTCCACTGTAACAAAAAAAAGAAGACAAAAATGAAATAAACGCCGCAAACAAGCAAATATCTGCATTTTTATAGCCTCTCTGCTAGATGCTGTGGAGATTTTCCATGCTACCCGTTTTGCGCAAGACAACCAAATTCATACTTTTTATGGTAACAATTTAGTTATTTATTTTGGAGAAGGTATTTTGACTGATAATGGATAAAATGTTTCAGATTTGGTTCCTATAATTGACTGGACTAGTTATTTATTCCTCCCTCGGATGAGTGTTTGAATTGTTTGAATCAGTGAGGTTAATTTAAAAGATAGTAGTTCTGAAATGAACATACTGATATATGAAGCATGACTGAAAGGATTTATTGTTCGGTTAGTTGTGTGTTTGAATGTGACTGTCAGGTTAGTAGTTCGGTTAGCGGCAGCAACTTGTTTTTTCACAGTTTCCGCATTTCCGTGATGTCTAGAGCAACCTAGACTTGACAACATAGCATCAGAGCTATAAATGATAATTTAGTTCGGTGAAAGCTTTACATAAATAATATTTAGTTATTTTAATTTTTAAGTTGCTACTGAACAGACTTGAAAACGTAGAGTATCAGAGCCATAAACATCGCAAGCGGTGTCACAAAATTCAGAAAATTTGTTATTAGCTCCATTTTTGGTATCATGGTGTAAATTTTGGTGAGGATGACTATTTGATTTCGAATGTTTGGATGTTTTAACGGCATGTATGAGGAAAGTATGTAAAGTGGCATAGTGCATTTAGCGCAAAGCATAAAATACTTCATTGCAAAATTTCACTCCAAAGCATAAATCTTCACAGAGTGAAAATCTATGTAGAAGCTAATTGTGTATGGAGTTTTATATATCTTTTCAGTTTTATATATCAAAAATTAGACATCGGTATGCATGCTAACTTCAGAATTGTGTTGCTGCCATTGTTTTTTACATTTTTGCTTTAAATAGTTGAAATAAATAAATAACAGATGCTTTAAATAGTTGAAAAAAATAAAGATAACCTTGAATGCAAACTATTATGAACCATTTTTGAATAAATAACCAACTAAATATTTCTGGTACGATCGTGTTAGCCATACGTAAGAGAGCGGTTGATGTAATATCAAATTCATGTAATAGGCAAAATGACATACAAAGCTGACAGCAAAACCAAATATATTATGTAAAATAATACATAGTTTTTTAGCAAAGCATATGCAGATGTGCAACATAATTGCCGTTGGTTGCGAAAATTTTGTAAATTTGTGCAGCTATGTCTGTCAGCGAGTATTCCAAAACCAGACATGTAATTAATGAATAGTTAAGTCACCGAATTTGTTACCAGAAATGATCAAGCAAATAGACGTGCCTAACAAAACGTAACTGTAAATATTCCCTTTTTACAAAATGGTTTCAACTCAGGTTTTGTAGGCTGACTGTACGATCTCTTACTTATCTATATGCAATAACCATGAAGAGTTCGCCTTTGTCAGTTCAGCAACATGTGCAAGGAAAGGTATTCCAGCATGGTAAAATAGCAGGACGTACATATATGAATTACCACACTTGAAAAATTGAATATAGATGAGATAAAGATATGACATCAACTGATGGTGGCTTGAATTAAGTACCTAGCCAGAGTTCCTAATCTGATGTTTTTTTTTACTTGACGCAGGAGATGTACGTGCTACTCTACAAAAAGGCAACAATTCTGGTAGATCATGGCCACAACTTTAATTTCTACAGATTTGCAAGAAGCATATTTCTACGGATCATGGCCACAACTTTAATTCCTTTTGTTTTAAAAAAAAAAATTAGTATGATGTATCGCTCTTTTGATTTTAGTGCTACATATTTTGGCTTGTATGCTTTATATGTATTACCAGCTTTGGTCACTTCTTACTACTGGTTTTACAATATATATTTTTTGGTGTAATGATATTGTAGATTTATGTATCGTTAATGTTGACGGCGATGTTTAATATAATATGGTGTTGGCTATGAGATGTGTAATAATATGTTGATAAGGAAATGTGTTTATGTATTACTCTGCTGCTTAATAAATTGGAAATAAATTGGAAAATACACAGGCAATATACAATAGCATTTATAAGCTGTTGTGGAATAAATTCAATGACACGGTAAAAAAGTTGTTGTTACTTTTAACAGGGTTTGTAAAACGCCATGAAATGTCCACTGATGGTTTAGCAAGTCCTTTCATAGCAATGTGGTAAACCGCCGTAGATAATACTCTTAGCAACACCAAAACGCTAAGAGAAAGGATTCATAAAACGCTATAAAACGTTTTAATATCACCAACTAAACGCTGTTAAAAATGATATACTACGGCGTTTCTTTTGAGCTGTTGTACGTCTCTACTCTATGATGGCATGTCGTTAAACAGCGTCTAGCAAAACGCTATGAAACGTTTTAACAGCATTTATTACACGCCATGAAATGTCCAATTTGTTGTAGTGCCTAGACACTCCCATAAGGTAATTCTCTCAACTATATACATTCCTAATCCATTTTTCTCTTTTTAACCTTTTCCAATTTAAAAGGTTTTACTGCCAAGCCCACTAATTTGAAAAACTAACACATGAGATTCACCTTTCTTTCTTACAAAGTATATTGTACACTTCCCACCCAAATTACCTAAGGGTCTCAGATTTCCATATTCATTCCTTTGTAGAAAACAGACATCCCAATTCTTATCACATTATGCTTTTCCTATTTCGCGGGTTCCTCAATGGATCTAGGTATATACGTAACATACTTGTATTTTTAAAAATACAAATACGTTCACTCACTTTCTATACAGGAACCCTAAACCTAAGCTCTGATACTAGATGCAACAACCTAAATTCCGACAGACCAATTTTTTTTCCAAATTCTAATCTATCAAAACTCAAGTTGGTTGCTCTGGTATCCTGCAGAAAAGACAGAGATATAAAATATTTCAGAGCTCAGAAAATATCTCACAGTGGAATGGATAAAATATAATATAATTAAACTATAGCCTTACCCAAATTATAATACTTCCTAACCAGCATCCGAATCTATCATATCTCTACCACAAGTCTAACCTGCGCATATGTGATGAGAAGGGGGTCCACCACAGGTTCTGGTGACTGGATTTAAACTACACATTTTGGATAACCCTACATATACCGTTCAATCATATTTTCTTATTTATTAGGTTACCTGGGTTAACAACACCCAAGGCTGACACACACGTCGTACCTATTTACTCCCTAGTGGATTAGCCTAATAAAGTATATATGTAGTACCCCCAAATTAAGGTACGCCCTATTGTACCCCACTCGCACGGTATCCGCCGTAACGCCATAGAAATATACACAGTCTCTCATCCTACGCCGGAGTGACGTACGAACCTCTATATAACAACGTATGTTCCGCATAGAACCGCCATCGCCATGCTACGTAAGCGTACAAACTGCTACTTTTGATTGAAACGGATCGTAGGGCAATGCCCTAAAGCCTACGATACACCACCAGAGCAGACATGCATGTATATGGACTTTCCCACGTACGTATCAATAATCGTACTCTATGCCTTAACAGCACATATCCTCTAATGTGCACCGAGTTCCATGGCAGTGCTGTACAAGAAACATGAAACTCGGTCGGGAGCTTTTCCATATTTATAAAGGCCCTCCTTTAAGGGCCATAGAAACAGATATCCCTCGGATCAATTTTACATGGTATCTATGGCCCCACCTCGGTCCTTCCCTCAACTAGTACAGACTACAAGAGCAAAGCGAATTTCCCCTAACAAACTATCTAAACATCCAGTCAGCGTCTCCCCTTAACCAACATGCCTCAATAGTGAACGGTGGTTGGCGTCTTGGGTTAGCTCTAGTCTTTTCGCATCCCACTGGTTGCCGATGATGGGTTCCTGATGATCTACTATCCTTGTTGGTCCTGACCCCGCCTCTCCATTGAGGCGATCACCGAATCATCCTAGTGTCACCTCGTCATATCTTTTTGAATGCAAAGCTACTTTTGCAGTCAAGGCTACACACCAGGTAGTTACGCGTAGACCCAACCTCCGTGGGCACAGCTCGAACACTGCACCACCACAGAGGACTGCCAAGGGCACCTTCCACGTCCCAGGAAGCTGCTTGGTTCCCCTTCCAGTCCTTCAGAGCTGCCATAATAATCAGATGAACATGCGTTCCCCTCGTGCCTCATGACACCACGATGTTCTATGCCGTTGGGTTATTCACCCTCAAACATACAGATTGGTCCAAGCGCCTCAGTTCAACGTGTTATTAAATCCAATGTCTAAACATTCAATTATGCGCTGGCTCTACCTCATCGGGTTTCCATCTAACTTGGTTATTCCCATTCACATTGACTTCTTATTCAAGTTACCAAGTTCTTCTTGCTTATTAATTTCAGTCATATAACTTAACCCATTCAAGTTTATTAATAAGCCCACAACATGTTTTTCTCTAGATTGTGATTCAAGGTCTGTAATCCAAAATCTCTTTTTATTATTGTTTGATTTGATAGTTACAATAACATGTTCTATTTAATATGTAATTAAGTATATCTCAATTCACATTTTTTCTGTTTAACATGTCACTCATTATTTATGATTAAATATAACTAGCTTCATTTAATAAGTTTGCCTCATTCTTTCTTATTTAATCATAATTCCATCTTATACTGTCACCGCCACTTATTGTTGTTTACTTATTAACTTAGTTCTCTTGACTAAGGTCTATTAATACGTTTCCTTTCCATCAATATAACTTATGTTGTTCTCATCCGTAGACTTCAGATTCTCATTCTTACAAATAACTTAATTTACAATTAAGTACAACTTATCTCATTCATAAGTTATTCTTTTTTCTTTATCGTTTATTATAACGTAAGTTATAATTTCCACTTGTCCCAGGACAAGACTACCTATTATATAACATTCTCATTAATGTACTTTATTTATAATAGGTTATTATCATTCCCCGTTCATTCCATTTCTTTTACTGTTGTAATTATCTTTCATTCAATTCCACTCATTTCCATTAATTACAATTAATGCTTTTTATTTCCATCCTTTTATATACATATTCTTTTATATGTGTTTATGCACTAGACCACTCACATTAAACCGATTGCTTATGGATGCTGGATTTGTTGGGGAGTTCCAGACAGACTTCTACCACAAGTTGGACTTAACCTCGTGTCTTAGCACTGTTATATGTATATTTACGCACTAGACTTCTTACATTAAATTAACAACTTGTGGACGATGGATTTGCAAAGCGGTTCCTAGAAGACTTCTACCACAAGTTGAATTTAACCTCGTGTCTAAGTGCAGTTACAGTTTTCTATTTACTGTAATTCTAAGCATGTTCATTCTTCCAAATTTCACTGTAATTTATTTTTACATGTCATTCTGAATGTAATATTAAGTCCATTATCTTAATTTCTTGTCGCATGTTCTTCCTAACATGTAATTAACTTCATCGCAAGATAACATGTAATCGTCAAATCATGTAATTATTCTAAAACATGTGATTACTCCAATTTCTACAATTAAGGGTTCAAGTACATAAATATCACAAGTTAACATGCAATTAGAATATGTATGTATACAACAGTAATCGCTCCACATATTTTTAACAAGTTTACATTTCAACATATGAACATTTCAGCATATTAAACGTTTCAACATATGAGTTTTCCAACATATTAATATTTTAACATATTAATATTTCAACATGTCAAATTAGCATTTCATCACTTTAATCATTCTAGAAGATTTACACTAAATATTAACAGGGAATGTCAAACGAAAATACACCATTTTAAAAAATGATACAACTTAGATCCACTCACATAAATTGCATTCCAATTCATAAACCTAGTCCAAGTCTAGCATTCCATGGTTTCCCCTAACTGGATTTAGAACCTAACAACCATGGATCCATAATTCTTAGTAAAAGAAAAAGGAAAGAAAGAGGAAGAAAGAGGAAGAAAGAGGAGAAATTAAATTGAGCAGATCCAAGAAATTACCTTACTTCGAATTTGATTTTGAACACCTTGTTTATTAATATTCTTTCTTTTCCTTCAGATCTTAAATCAGAATTTTCCTAAACTAATTATTCTATTTTATTTTTTTCCTAAAGAGATTTGAGGAGGAAGAAGAATAGCAGAGCATAAGAGGCTTCTCAGAGAATGTGAGATTTAGGCTAGGCTCTGCTAGCCTATTTATAGGTGTTCAGGATCTTATCGTGCACGCAGCGCTGAGTTAGGATTCGAACTTGGTTAAGAAAACAGTCCAGATACATCGATGAATCTGGTTGGATCTAGAGTGGGTTGACCCCTGGGTCGACCCCCTTACAAGGGTGTCGACCCCCCATGGGTCCCGCGAGTTGTTTTGGCGCAGAAGTTTAATTTTCGAATGTTCGAATTTTTGGAATTTATTTAACTATTATATTTACATATAATCTCCTTATATGTATACAAATCTTCTAATGACCATTTTACACGTATATGTATACGCACACTTTTGTTTCGTTTTCAAAATTCAAACGGTGTTGTACTGTTATTTAATTCTTGACATGTTTCTTTGATTGCAACCTTATCTTGAACTTTACTTCTTGTATATATATATTTCTACACATATATACGCGTATATTTACATATACATGTATACATATAATTTTCTACACTTCCTTATGTGTATACTTTTCTGTATATGTGCGTCAATACATATTTCTCTTTAGAACATGCGTTATTTCATTCTTTCCCTTAAAACAAAAATATGACGCCGGCGGGGATCGAACTCCGTACCTCTTGTATGCAAGCCACATGTTCTGACCAACAGGACTAATTAGGCTATTGTTAACACAGCTTAGAACAATTGTGGTCATTGTTCTTTTCTTATTCCTCTTTTTCATATTTGTTATAATCTTTTATTTCAACCATTGCATGTAACTTTGTCATTTTGCATGCTTCTTTTTCTTTTATTTCTCTTTTGTTATTAAGGCATAATATTTGTAAATCAGTGCATGCAACATGTTTACACTGCATGCAACCAATCCTTTCTTTCTTTTGCTGCATGCATTACATTTTTATTTACATTTTTTTCAGTGCATGTATTTATTACATGCAATCATATATTATCATCATTATATTTTTCTTTCAAATGTTTATGCCTATGCATATATATATACACACACACATATGCGTAATTTATTTATTTAATGGTGACAAAATGCAGGGTGTTACACCTTATCTTTTAGATGTTCTACTAAAGAAAAACTTTTGATAATTCTATTATTGTAACAAAACTGCGAGAACTCCTCGCTCTTAAGTCGTTTCTCATTGTTGGATATAATCTTATTGGGTACTCTAAATCTTATGACAGTATTCTTAATAACAAATCTTAATACCTTCCCCGATGTGATTTTCAAAAGCTGCACTACTTCCATCCATTTGATAAAGTAATTGATAGCTACTACTGCATACTTCATTCCTCCTTTAGAAATTATTAGTGGAATTAGAAGGTCTATTCCCCATACATTAGAAGGCCATGGGCTTGTTATCGAAGTCAATTGGCTTGGCGGTAATTTCGGAGTTTTAGAATACTTTTAGCACTTATAATGTCTGTTTACAATTCTATGGTTTGTTTTGTCATTTGTAGCCAAAAGAACCCTTTTTGTATTATCTTCTTGACTAATTTTATTTCACCTGAGTGGTCCCTTTAGAACCCTTTATGTTCTCCTTTTAATAATCCCAATCCATCTTTTGAATCAACACGTCTTAAGTATAACAAAGCAAAGCACTTCTTATATAAGATTTTACCTAAGATTACAAACATCGAGATTTGTTGTTCAACCTTTTATGTCTTGGTTTGTACATGGGAAATGTATCGTTAATCGGATATTTCATAATGGGAGTCATTCAATTACTTCTCTTGTGTCCACTTTGAAAGGATTTAGTTTTTAGGGCAACTTCTTGATTTGTTTCTCTTTCCCTTTCTTCTTGGGCTAATGCTTGCGATCTGGTTGGGACTAATATTTCTTTCCCATTTTCAATTGTTTTATCTTCGATACTACGGTTTGCTTGATATCCGACAAGAATGATTCGAGTTTCAGTGGATCCCCGAGAATAGCTAGCTCAGCTAAGGAATCAGCCTTAGAAGTCTCCTCTTCTGGGACTTAATGTACACAGAAATCTTCAAATGACATAAGCTTTAATGCCCCACCCCTATCTTTGCCAAGCACCATATATTTTAATAAAGATTTACAACATATTTTATTCTTAAGCTTTTGTTACTACAAAATTCAACACCGAAACTTGCTGTCGGTGAAGGGGTATAGGACCACAACCAGCTCGAAGAAATGATCCGGGATCATGAAACCGACAATAGGCTACTGAGACAATTAGGACTGAAAGCATAAAGTGGCAATTGGGTCAATAAGCTATCGACACCAACATAAGGAAGAAAAACTGAGTACCAATACAAAAAGTAATGATGACAAAGCAGAGCCGACACAAAAGGCCATCAGCTCAGTTTCGAAAGAAAAACATTTGAAGTTGGAGACAAGCAAAGAAGGACAAGAAAATAGTTCAAACCTACCGCTTGAGGCCGAAACCAGGAGATAATCCTATATTGTTCGGGACACAACAATAAGCACCAAGCCAGACAGAGCAAAATGAAGTGCTATTGGAACTAATTAACTTAGTGATGCAGAAGGAGGTAAAGATGTCAAGATCAAGTATAACACCCCAAAAGCAAGCTGTCAGAGTCGGGGCTTGTCGAACACTGACACAGTGATTTCAGTGAATCCTTGAAGTTGGTCCCAGTCTTGCGGAAGCACGCTCTCGGTACATCTACTGATCTCTTTCGATGAATCCTTGAAGTTGGTCTCAGTCTAGCGGAAGCACGCTCTTGGTACATCTATTGATGGCTTTAAATGAATCCTTGAAGTTAATCTCAGTCTTGCAGAAGCATGCTCTTGGTACATCTACCGACACAACATCTAAAGCCATCAGTAAATGTACCGAGAGTATGCTTCTGCAAGACTAGGACCAACTTCAAGAATCCATCGAAAACAAACAAAAGCTTAAGAGAAGAAGAGCTGTCCACATTAATTTTCTTAGTATCGATACCGAAAGAGGTGAAGGTTCTGAAGTTCTAAGAAGCTAAAGCAATAGAGAAAATAGTATGAGAACTTGAAACTGGAACCCATTACCGAAAGCCGAAAGCCCAAGGACAAGACTATAAAGGCTTGAACCTGAAACCAAAGTTTGTTGTTGAAGATTGAAAGCTTTTCTACAAAGTTATTTATGCTAAAGAACTTGGTATCGATACATATGAAAAGCAACATCAAGAATAAGTACATAAAGCCGAGACCCAAAACCCGAAAGCCAGGTGAATCCAATAACAATGACAAACATAGAAAAAGGCGGCCAAAACAACTACCCCAGAAGCAGAGAGGTGTATAGCATCCAAAAGCCATTACCGCATCCGAAAGGGGCTTCTGCTGAGCCGATGACAAAAAGGAGTCCGATTTATCTATAAATAAGACCCTAGGGGTCATATTTTAGAAGACTTTTCTCATTCGCCAATCTTGTACTTATTTCTTGTAGAGTAAACACTAATTTGTAGATCGATTTAGGGATTTCCTTTGTAAACTCTCATGTACTCAAATCAATGAGCAATAAAGAGTGAATCGACGCTAAACACATTTTCTATGGTCTTCCTTTCAACTTCTATCATCTTATGCTTTCCCCATGACAAATGCTTCATACGTAAGCCTTAAACTTCCTCATGGATTACTGAAATATCCTTCGCAATCCATTTAGCTTCCTAAATTGTGTTGCTTATAGAGAACCCTTATCCCAAGGTAAGTGTGGGTTGTTGAGCCTCTTAAGCGTGATACTCACCCGTTGAGGGAAGAGCAGCAAATTTCGGGCTTAAGACCTTAATATCTAGGAAACGGTGCACTGACTCAAGCTTACAGGAACTAAATAATCCCTTACTTCTCTTAGGTCCAAATCCTTAGACCTATCTCCAGTGTTCACAAAAAATATTGTTAACATTTTGGAACTAGAAGGAGGGCTTGAACCTCCGACCCTGTTATTAACCTTCCTACGTTTCTAACTGAGCTATTCCATCCTAATTTGGACTAAGCTTTGAAGAAGCAAGAATAATGGGTATAGGGTCCCAACAAGAGTCTTCCAGATCTCATATGGCTTTGCTAGTTATTTTTAACCCAATAGTGTCGGAATAACAACGGTTAAGGATGGATGCCTTGAGAATCATTAATTCGAAAAAGGAAATGGATCAATATGTCTCTGGTTGTTGGCACAACAACCCTTTCTATGAAGGACAAATCCTAACCTTCGCTCTAAGTGGTTCTACTGCAAAGGAATATAACCTATTCTCTTACATACGAAGAGAAATTCATGAGCAAGATAAGAGAACCATATTTGAGCAAGGAATGATGAAAGATTTCAACTACTTCAGCCACAAATGGTCTAAAAGAATGACATTTCAATTTCAAGACACCCTGAAAAGAAGGATCGAATGTATGGATGAAACAACCAGGCTAAGTAGAAAAATTCTAAGTTCTAGCTACAAAGGGAGGACTTTGTGTCAAAGCTACCGAAAGAATGCCACCTTACCACTTTTGTAGAAAATAACTACCTTCTAACCAAACATGAGCTTAATTTCCGGCCATCTTCAAAGAATTAGCGTAAATACGAATGGAAATTAAGCGGGCCTTACAGCCCATCTCATATGATGAATGGACATGAAACAAATCACTACAGAGTGCTTGAAGGGATGATTATCATGTTCTACAATCAAGGTCAACTGAAAGAGTTTGTAAAGGGATCGAACTAAGCTTAAAAAAGGTCTTCTAGAGAAAATTCTTACATAATTGAGGGTATGGAAATCCTCTGAAAATTTGGCATGACTCGAAATGGGTCAAATGAATAAATGGATAAAAACCCTCATCACCGCCAACATGGCCAGGGAAAGGCACTCCTCAGAGGGGGTGGTGTGTAAGCCTTTCTCTGTGCCCAAATCAGAAAGGGCTTGATTAAAGCAACAAAAGCTTAATGTGACAACCCATGTCTGTTAATGTCACTCACTAAGGGAATGCATTAAGTTTCATGAAGCGTTATAGGTAAAAAGAAACAAAAACATTACAAGGAAAATATAAAATAGTAGCGGAGTAAAAAACTTTATTAATCATAAAGCATCGTGGTCCAAAACATCATTTGTTTGAAATACATGAAATCCATTACATCATTTCAAACCTCTATCTTGTCCTTAAAACATCAGAGTACAATAATATAAGAAGCATAATTCCCCAAATAAAACATAGCCATAGTAGAAGGATAAGAGCTTGAGCCATACATCTAAGTAGCTCCAGCAAAATGAAAGAAGAATCACGGTCAAGTATGAGTATTCCCACCCTCAGAACCTAAGGGAAGGGAGGGGGAATAGAAGAAAGAAGAGGAAGCAAAAAGGGTTAAACATAAAGTCTAGCGAGTCCAGTTACTTTTACCAAGTAAATAAGTAAAAGTAGCATGACAGGCATATAAAGTGGATATGAAAGATAACATCACAAAAGACAGGTATGACAAGGTAAACATGATAGAGTGTGTACGCTTCTCTAACGACTACTCTTATTCTCTACACTAATACTAGTATAACCAGGATGAGATGATCCCAACAACTATAAGATGGTAGACTTAGGCGTACTTTTGGTGAGAGGTTTTCACCCCATACAATCCACAAGCAGCCCAACCTAACAGGCTCCTAAACTTTTTACCAGAGTCTAGATGTACCCTAACTGCTACCCTAATCGATCGGCTCCCTAATCCACGTAGATACTCTATGCCAGCCCTACCATTGTATGTATCTCGTCCTATAGTGGCAACCCTTCGCTGATACACACAACCATATCTACAGGTGTCACGGTCATCTTAGGCCCCGCTACCCGACCCATGCACGCACATGTCCCCGGTTGGTTTGCGCCGCCCACACCGTTATTCACGTTTAGTTCCCTTACAATTAGCGAAGTAAGCGTGCCCCACTCCGACCTAGGGCGGAGTACTTGTTTTGATACTTATATATGGGTTATTGACTGAAATGGATCCCCCACACAAGATGATGCAAGCTATCCCCTTTTTCTTGCATCCCCACTAGGGTTTCCATAGGTTATGCTTACCCTAAGGTGTCTTTAATTGCATAACCCCAACATTTCTATAAGTTATACTTACCTTGCGGTGTCTTTAATTATTAATCCCTACCTTTCTATCGGTTATGCTTAACTATAGGTGTCTTTAATACATAACCCTAACATTCCTACCGGTTATGCTTACCTGTACGTGTCTTTAATACATAACCCTCAATTGGTTAAGTTTTGTGGGCCTATATATAAATATTACCCATCAAACCCAGATGTACTTAAACCTACCACTGTTTCAACCAAGTTTACTTAACCCCTATTCAAGTTCATGTTCATGAAGTCCTTATGGATTCAACTAGGTTAAGTATTATAGACTGACAAGTTATCCCCATTCACATTGTCTTCTTTTCACTTGCCAAAACTCAACTTGCTTATTAATATAAATATAAATTATTCTAGTTAAGTTTACAAATAAGCCCCCATACATGTTATTCTCTGGATTGTAACTAACAGAAGAAATCTTACAATCTTTCACCCCTAGATTTTAATTAACGGAAGTAATCTTACAATCTCTATGTATATTCATTGTCTGATTCCACAGTTGCAATAACATGTTTACTTAATAGGTAATTAAGTATACTTCATCTCAGTTCACCTGTTTTCCGTTTAACATATCAATACAACTTGACGTTATTTACCTATTTACTTAGTTTTTAACTAAGGTTTTCTAATATGCTTCTTTCCTTTTTAATATAACTTATGTTATAATTTCAACTTGTCCCTAGGACAAGCCTACTAATTATATATAACATTATCATTAAAGTAATTAATTATAAAAGGTTACTATCTTTCCTTGCTTACCCCCAATTCATTACCATTTATGGTTATAATGCGCTAGACCTCCCGCATTAAGCCTAGAACATGTGGATGCTGGATATGCCGGGTGGGTCCGGGCAGACTTATTCCATAAACCAGGCTTAACCTCGTGTGTTAGTACTTCTCGCATTTGTGCACTTAGGCCTCCCACATTTGATTCACCACTTGTGATTGCTGGATATGCCGGTCGGTTCCGGGCAGACTTCCACCACAAGCGTAATCTAACCTCGTACCTAAGCGTGGTTTACAATTTAAGTTATTGTAATTCTCGCCATTTCCATTATTAACAAATTTACCTATGTCATTATAGGTTTTCATGCCCCTTTCCCAAGTTGTGTTCATAATGAACCATATGCCCCAATTTAAGGTCTTTTTTCACAATTCAATTTATGCCCCCAAATTCACGTTCCTAAATTTCATTCAAGTTATGCCTAAACTTTCAATTACAATTTATGCCAAATATTAACTATTTCCCCATTGTTTCCTGTTTAACGCATTCGCTTGTTCTAGCGGCATGCCTAGGCTCGAAGGTAGCTTGGCTATAAAATAAAAAGGGGGAAAAAGGAGGAAAAAGGACAGAGATGAACAGGATAACAAAATTGACATATAAAGGCACAAACATATTGTGACATAATGGCAGGATAGGCATATAGGAACATATCTAATGAACATTTGATAATAGAAATTGATTCTAACATAATAGGGATGTCATAATAGGCATGATAAGATCTAAACAGTGGTTTAGATGTCCAACTAATAACAGATGCAATTTGGTTATAAGCATAATAGAACATATATAAGGTGATCTAAGAAATGAATTTAGATCTATAATCAAAGGTAGATCTGACCTGATAAAGGTTAAGGTCCAAGTCATAGTCATGTCAGAACATCATAGGCACACAAGCTACAACAAATCTGATTTTGCCACAAACATAATAGGAACAAGCATAAGGTGATCTGAACGGTAAATTAGATCTACAAAAAATTGCAGATCTGATATGATAAATAGGTATAGCTTTAGATCAAGTTTATAGGCATGTCAGAATAACTTAGATAATCAGGTTATAGCAGTCTGATATTATTCACATAGTCACAGGCATAGATCCAAATTATAGTAATGTCAAGATTTACTTTTTAATTATTTAGATCTAAAATTAGCATAGACTCACAGTGTTTGGATCTAATAAATAGAAGAAGAGGTTTCTGAAGTTGAATCACAGATCTAAACTTGAATGACTTGTTTGTTGAAGTAGAACAGGCTAGGTCAAACTACGTTGGAGTAGCACTTCATCGTCGCTATTGAATTAGATGAACAAAACAATGGATATAGGGCCCTATTTATAGCCTAGGGTCAACGAACTAAGCCAAGAAACAAGTCCGGGTTCAGAATCGAGAATCTGCCCAGATCTGTATGGGGGGTCGATCCCCATTTGAGTGTCGACCCATGGGTCGACCGCAAGGAGTCTGGGTCAACCCCTGGGTCGGCCCAGTCCCCAAAACGGTTCGTTCCATTCCTGGGTATCCTGCTCATTGGTTTTGACTTTTTTATTACTTTGATTTGTTTGTATATATGTATAATTCTCTTGTGCATATACAAACTTCTAGGCGTAATAACTTCTTCATACGTTGTCCATTTTTATGCAAACTAGGTGTCTATCTTGATCGGAATTCCGAGATGAACGCAATGGCGCAGTCCTTTTACTTAATTCCCAATATTTAATTAAGTATTCTTTAATTTATCATCTTTTAATGTTGTTAAAATATGGGGTGTTAAATTCTCCCTTAGTCTCAGGATTTCATCCCCAAAATCTCCAAGTTAAGAAGAATGTATATCCTAACATCCATCACCCAACTACTCATCCATCAATCACGAGCATTCAATGTCCTTAAAAGATTTCTAATGTTTATATGAACATATGCAAAGGTGTGTGTATATGTCCTAATACTAATGCGAAGATCAGGCGGTCTACTAATTCAGTTGACCTCCTTAATGCAATATATGTTAGTGCCATGAATCCAACATGTATGCAACAATCCTATTAGAACATGTAAGTTCTATATGGGTGCACAATCATCCGTCCAAATACAACATCCATATGATGATACATCCACATTCATTCATTAAAAGAAGAAGAAGGAACACACATCCATATGCAGCACGAGAGTGATTGAGCCGATCTAGTGCCTAATGTGTGTGTCTTTGCATCGACAAGAAATCACTAGCAAACACTTGCATCCATCAAACATAACATGTATCAAACACATGTTTACATGCAAATAATTCCTACCTAAAGGTTGAAGATTCGATCGATGTGATATAGACGAATGATAGAAACAAGTACGAATAAAAAGCATTGGAAAAGAAGTTAAGAACACAACCTTGAAAAGAAAAGGATATGAAGCGCGAATCTTATCTTTAGACTCCCAAGAAGCATCCTCATGGTCACCTCCCCACTGAACTTCCTTCAACTTGACCTCTTGGTTGTGTAGCTTCTTAACCTCTGATCGATGAATACGGGTAGGAACTAGTCTAACTGTTGCTTCCCATTCCACCTCTACTTCCTCAAGCATACTCGTCTCAAATAGTTCTACTATATTTTCGCAAATGAACATCCATTAACCTCTCTGGTAGTTTTATCCTATAAGCCATTTGACTTTTTCCTGTCTCGAGCTGTCTTCATGTGCCTGTGGATAAGATCAATCTTTTCTAACATTTTTTAATCGGCTCAGGTCCAAGTAGAAGCCTAATTCTACTATCTCAATTTGAGATCCTTCTACGAGAACAAATACTTGTGTGACTTATGGTCCAAGTATAACTCGAACCTCTCTCCAAGAAGATACTAACGCCAAGTCTTAAGCATGAATACTATAGCAGCTAATTCCGAAATATAGGTAGGGTAGTTCTTCTTATGAACTCTCAACTGTCTACTCCCATAACATACTACCCTTCCCTCTTGCAACAGAACCGCACTAAGCCTTGTACCACATGCATCATGTATACTGTGAACACTTTATTTCCGTTATGTAGGGTCAAGACTGGGTATGTTGTCAGATCTCTCTTCAATTGCTGAAAAAGCATCCTCTTAGTCTATACCCCAAGAAAATGTTAGATTCCTCTTTGTGAGTTTATTCAGCTCCCTATAATCTATACATAAGCGAAGAGAACCATCCACCTAAGTTGCACCCTATTCATATATGCTTCGCCTAATAAATCCTATTTCAAATAGCTCCCTACTTGCTTGCTCAGCTCCCTTCTTTCTCTTGGAGCCATATGGCGCACAACCAATTCAAATGGCTTTTTATTGTCCACCAAATATATACAGAAATCAATCTCGCACCTTGGGGATAAACTCGGAACCTCATCAAAGACATCAGGATACCCACGGAGTACTGGTTTTGATCGCAGATCATCGATAGATGCATCAAAAGACTCTAAAAAACCAAGCATAATAGACCCTTGTAGGTCACAAGAAATCTCGAGGGTCCTCCTATGACAAGTCAAAAGCATATCGACCCTCCTCTCACAGTACCGAATTACACCATACATGGCTAACCAATCCAACCCTAGAATCAAACCATAGCCCATAAAACCGAGCACATACGCGTCACACTCAAATTCGAAGCCTAAGACAGATATTCTCAAACCCCGACAAATCATGGACAAATGAGTCGAACCACTAATGTGGTTTGAGAAAATAATGGGATCCACTACCATACTAGTATTTTGGTGTAGAGACTCAACCACAGAACAAGATATAAGTGAATGCAAAGCGCCAGAATCAAAAAGTGTTTTAAAATCGGATAATTAAAAAGGGGAAATCAAACATTTAGCGGAAACTTTACTACCTCTCCTCGGTACACTGACCACGAGAACATACGCCTGTTCTTAAGAAGATCCTGCCTTTTGGTCCTGTCCTTGTTTCTTGGGGTATTTCCTCGTATAGTGCCCAACTTTGCCACAGTTATAGCAAGTATTCTTACTTCTTTTTTGGGAATCTTTGACCAAATGACCCACGCGTCCTCAATTATTATACTTCCTCTTATCTTTAGCCTTGCCATTCTTTCCGCCCTTCTTCTTCTGTTGTTGTTGTTGTCCTTTCTTAGGCCATACTTTCTTGTTTTGAGTTTCCTTAATCCTTGCTTCTTTCTGTTTAATAAATCATCTACTCGCGATGGTGGAGGAACAACGATTACAGCTGGGGGACGGACGTCTCCCTGGCTCCCGGCCGTAGCCTTGAGATACCTATGGAACCATGCCAACACTTGCATGCCCTTTATACGGTTCCCCAGACATACTGAAATGAAAAGGAAGAAGGGATTCAAATAGAGAATCGAAAGATATATCCTATGGCCTTAGGGAATATGTTTTTCAAAATAGACTTTTCTTTTTCAAAATTCTTTCTTTTAAAACCTTTTTGAAAATAATTTTCAAAAACTTTTATCTAATCTGGTAACCTTCAACTCTGATGCCAAGTGTGACACCCCACTCTGTTAATGTCACTCATTAAGGGAATGCATTAAGTTTCGTGAAGCGTTATCGGTAAACAGAAGCAGAAACATTACAAGACAGATATAAAACAATAACGGAGTTAAAAACTTTATTAATCATAAATCAACGTGGTCCAAAACATCATTTGTCTCAAATACATGAAAACCATTACATCAATTAAAACCTCTGTCTTGTACTTAAGACATAAGAGTACAATAATAAAAGAAGCATAATTCCCCAAATAAAACATAGCCATAGTAGCAAGGATAAGAGCTTGAGCCATACATCTAAGCAGCTCCAGCAAAATGAAAGCAGAATCACGGTCAAGCTTGGGTATTCCCACCCTACGAACCTGAGAGGGGGCGGGGGCAAGGGGACGGAAGAAAGAAGAGGAAACAAAAAGGGTCAAACATAAAGTCTGGCGAGTCCAGTTACTTTTCCCAAGTAAATAAGTAAAAGTAGTAGAACAGGCATATAAAGTGGATAAGAAAGATAACATCACAAAAGGCAGGTATGACAAGGTAAACATGATATAATGTATATGCTTCCCTAATGATTACTCTTATTCTCTACACTAATACTAGTATAACCAGAATGAGATGATCCCAACAACTATAAATGGTAGACTTAGGCATACTTCTGGTGAGAGGTTTTAACTCCATACAATCCATAGGAAACCCAACCTAATAGCATCCTAAACTTTTTACCAGAGTCTAGATGTACCCTAACTACTACCCTAATTAATCGATTCCCTAATCCACGTAGATACTCTATGCCGACCCCACCATATGATGTATCACGTCCTATAGTGGAAACCCTTCGCTGATAGGCACAACCATATCTACAGGTGTCATGGTCGTCTTAGCCCCCGCTACCCGGCCTATGCACGCACATGTCCTCGGTTGGTTTGCGCCGCCCACACCGTTCACCACATTTGGATCTCTTACAATCATCCCAGTAAGCGTGCTCCACTTCGACCTAGGGCGGAGTACTCGTTTTGATACATATATATGGGTTACTGACTGAAACGGGTCCCTCACACAAGATGATGCAAGCTCTCCCCCTTGACTTGCATCCCCACTAGGATTTCCATAGGTTATGCTTACCCTAGGGTGTCTTTAATTACATAACCCCAACATTTCTACAGGTTATACTTACCTTACAGTGTCTTTAATTATATAACTCCTACCTTTCTACCGGTTATGCATACCTATAGGTGTATTTAATACATAACCCTAACATTCCTACCGGTTGTGCTTACCTATTGGTGTCTTTAAGACATAACCCCCAATTGGTTAAGTTTTGTGGGTCTGTATATAAATATTACCAACCAAACCCAGATATACTTAACCCTCCCACTGTTTCAACCAAGTTTACTTAACCTCAATTAAAGTCCATGTTCATACAATCCTTGTGGATTCAACTAGGTTAAGTATTACAGACTAACAGGTTATCCCTATTCACATTGTCTTCTTTTCACTTGCTAAAACTCCACTTGCTTATTAATATAAATATAACTTATTCCATTTAAGTTTATTAATAAGCCCCATTACATGTTATCCTTTAGATTGTAATTAGTGGAAGAAATTTTACAATCCTTCACCCCTAGATTGTAATTAACAGAAGTAATCTTACAATCCCCATGTATTATTCATTGTCTGATTCCATAGTTGCAATAACATGTTTTACTTAATATGTAATTAAGTATACTTCATCTCAGTTCACCTGTTTTTCGTTTAACATATCAATACAACTTGACGTTATTTACTTATTAACTTAGTTTTCTTAACTAAAGTTTTTTTATAAGCTTCTTTCCTTTTTATTATAACTTATGTTGTAATTTCCACTTGTCCTCAGAACAAGACTATCTATTATATATAACATTATCATTAAAGTAATTAATCATTATAGGTTACTATCTTTCCTTGCTTACCCCCAATTCATTACCATTTATCCATTTACAGTTATAATGCGCTAGACCTTCCACATTAAGCCTACAGCATGTGGATGCTAGATAAGCCGGGCGAGTCCGTGCAGACTTATTCCTTAAATCGGGCTTAACCTCATATCTTAGCACTTATCATAGGCCTCCCACATTCGATTCACCACTTGTGGTTGCTAGATATGCCGGTCGGTTCTAGGCAGATTTCCACCACATATGTAATCTAACCTCGTGCCTAAGCACGGTTTACAATTTAAGTTATTATAATTCTCGCCATTTTTATTATTAACAAATTTACCTATGTCGTTATAGGTTTACATGCCCGTTCCCAATTTGTGTTCATAACGAACCATAAGCCCCAATTTAATGCCTTTATTCACAATTCAATTTATGCGCCTAAATTCATGTTCATAAATTTCATTCAAGTTATGTCTAAACCTTCAATTACACGTTATGCCAAACATTAACAATTTCCCCATCGTTTCCTGTTTAACGCATTCACTTATTTCAGCGGCATGCCTAGGCTCGAAGGTAGCCTGGCTATAAAATAAAAAGGGGAAAGAAGGAGGAAAAAGGGCAGAGATGAACAGGATAACAAAATTGACATATAACGACACAAACATATTGTGACCTAATGGCAGGATAGGCATAGAGGAACATATCTAATGAACATTTGATAATAGAAATTGATTCTAACACAATAAGGATGTCATAATAGGCATACTAAGATCTAAATAGTGGTTTAGATGTCCAACTAATAATAGATCCAATTTGGCTATAAACATAATAGAACAAGTATAAGGTGATCTAAGCAATGAATTTAGATCTATAATCAAAGGTAGATTTGATATGATAAAAGTTAAGATCCAAGTCATAGTCATGTCAAAACGTCATAGGTCCACAAGTTACAACAGGCCTAATTTGTCCATAAAAATAATAGGAACTAGAAAAAGGTGATCTAAACAGTTAATTAGATCTACAAACAGTGGCAGATCTGATATGATAAATAGGTATAACTTCAGATCTAGTTCATAGACATGTCAGAATAACTTAGATAATCAGGTTATAGCAGATCTGATATGATTCACATAGTCACAGGCATAAATCCAAATTATAGTCATGTCAAGATTTACTTTTTAATTATTTAGATCTAAAATTGACATAAACTCACAGTGTTTGGAACTAAGAAATAGAGGAAGAGATTTCTGATGTTAGATCACAGATCTAAACTTGAATGACTTGTTTGTTGAAGAAGAATATGCTAGATCAAACTATGTTGGAGTAGCACACCATCATCGTCGTTGAATTAGATGAATAAAACAATGGATATAGGGTCCTATTTATGGCCTAGGGTCAACGAACTAAGCGAAGAAACAAGTCCAGGTTCAAAACCGAGATTCTGCACAGATCTGTATGGGGGGTCGACCCCCTCTTTGGGTGTCGACCCCAAAAACGTGGGTCCGTTCCCGGGTATCCCGCTCGTAGGTTTTGAATTTCTTTTTATTACTTTGATTTGTTTGTATATATATAATTCTCTTGTGCATATACAAACTTCTAGGCTTAATAACTTCTTCATACGATGTCCGTTTTACGCAAAACAGGTGTCTATCTTGACCAGAATTCCGAGACGAACGCAATGGCGCAGTCCATTTTACTTAATTACCAATATTTAATTAATTATTCTTTTATTTATCATCTTTTAGTGTCATTGAAATACAGGGTGTTATACGTAAGCCTCTTATCCATGCTTGAAATGGTCAGGACATAACAACTATTTAACACATCCTGCCTCTACTCGCAGAAGAGTACTCCCTGCCTCTGCTACGAACCAAGCATGTACTACCCCAGCTCGCAGAAGAGCACATCCTACCTCTGCTTATGTTCCTCATATTTCGTAGAAGGGAACGATAAACCCTTATCACTAACTAATTGGCCAGGGTAAGGCACCCCTTGAAGGGCGTGGAGTGTAAGCCTCTATCACCACCTACGATGGCCAGGGCAGAGCATTAAAAGAGTTAGCCTTAAAATCCTGTCTACGATGGCCCGGTTCAAGCATCTAAGCCCTTGTCATTGCTTATGATGACCAGGGTAAGGCGCCTCTTGGAGGGAGGTCGAGTAAGTCCTTGGGTCCTGCTTGAGAGTAAGCCAGCCAAGTGCACCGGATGCACATGCCTAGAGAGTGGGCAACAAAGCACGTACATCCTCTACTTTGGTGAACGAAAGCCTAGAGAGTGGCTAAGTAAGTAGGTACATCCTCTACTTATGTAAAATTCTGAGCAATGGGAACAAAAGATCTGGAGGAGCATTCTAAGCAAGCAGTCGCCTCTGCTTATATGAAATCCCGTGGGAAGGGAACGAAGGCTCAACGATAGAGCTCATAAAGCACATACAACCTCTGCTTTAAGAAATAAGCTCGAAGATGGCGCAAACAATAACAAATGCCAGATGTGGATATCTTCTATCTAATACCCAAATTTGGGTTGGTTTGGGACTTCTACTAAATACCGATTATGGATATCTGGTCTGCTATCTAATGTCCGAATCTGGATTGGGTCGGGACTTCTACTAAATAACATACGTGGATATCTGGTCTTCTATCTAATACCTGAATCTGGGTTGGTTCTGGACTTCTACTAAATACTAATTATGGATATCTGCTATTCCATCAAATACATGAATCAGAGTTATGCTCCGAGACTTCAAATCATTGCTAAAGGAGAAATTTTGATCTTCTATACTTAATACCCTTGTTTGGATTCCGAAGCTCCTAATCATTATGAATGGACCTGGATTCCGAACCCCTCTTACAATGTTCCTAAATGTGGGATTCCAGTGATTTTATTTATATTTCCAAAAAGGATTCTGGACTTCTGACAAATACCCTAATTTGGGCCCTAATACTAAAGTCTCTCCTTTCCAACAGAAGGTCATGAAGTGTCACATCTCACAAGGGAGATGTTGTAACAACCCGTGTTTTTATAACGTGTAATAACCATAAATCAAGGCAGAATTAATTTTTAAAATACGAATCGAGGGAAACGGGTTGCGTTATTGCGTTCGTCTCGAAATTCTGCTTGGAAATGAGTCCAAGTTTTCGAAAATCAGAGTCCGTATGACCAAGTTATGACCATTCGAAGTTTTCAGAAAATTTCAAGTTCAAAACAGACTCAATTCGAATTCAAAAATTCGAATTTCAAACCTCCAAATGGACCGGGCGGGAAATTTCCCGCCTAGGACAAGGTCGACCTGGGGGTCGACTATGTAGTCGACCTACCCAGGACCAGGTCGACCACAGTGTCGACCTGGGGGTCGACCTGGTGACCGAGCCCATTTCTGAAGCTGGATTCACTCTAATGTATTTGGCCTCGTTTCTGTCCACATTCGTTGACCTGACCCTATAAATACAGCCCCTAACACCAGTCTCACTACACCAAATTTCTTTCTGACCTTATGCCGCTCTGATTCTGGTTGAAAAGTTTGAGAGAGGGACTGTTTCTACTACGTTGAGACTGCGTTAAGGAAACTACTGATTTGGGGACTTCTATTAGGACTTGACTAAGCAACAATCGACTCTCTTTTTCTATTTCTCGAAACACGATCTGTAAGCCCCAGTTATTTTCAGATTTAAACTGTAAATGTATTATGAATATGATGTAAATTGAAATTAGACCGATGTGTGATGACTGTTTACATTCATTCTCGTTCATCTTGGATCTTGACTCTTGAATAATACTATGACATTGATTTGGGGCCTATTCATGTTGTAAATCAAAAGAAACCCCTCTTATTATCATGTTGAATCTGTTATTAGTCACATGTTTATGACTATCACCTTATGACAGTCATTACCATGACTATACTATCACCTTATGTCAATCGTATCATGACTATACTATCACCTTATGACAGTCGTTACCATGACTATACTATCACCATGTGACAACTGTTATTTTGACTAGTACCTTATCTTGCTAGATTTGGAATCGTTATGTTCGAGGCCAATATTCCATATGCCAGTAATGTTTTAATCTTTTATTTCAAGTCATATCATGATATGCTAGTAATCACTTTTGCCACATTATACCCGTTCCTTTTTTTTATGTTATTCCCTATTAGATTTATTTGTATCGATTCGAACTTACGTGCGACGGGAATACGATTTGGGTAGACTAGGTAAAACATAAATTAGCTTTAAACTTGAACATGAACGTTATTATGACTTGAAAGTGAATATGGACATGAACTTGACACGATTTGACATGAAACATGACTTGAAAACTTGACATGAATCTAGACATGAAAACTTGAACGTGGGCATGACAATTAGATAAACTTGAAAATGGCCAACTCGAGGTTGGGTTGAGTTTGCAGTGTAAATCTGCCCGGAACCGCCTGGAAAATCCAGTGGCTGCAAACAATAGGATCCAATGTGGGTAGTTGGTCATATTGCACGTAAAACCCGAGGTTAGACTATGTTGTGGTGTAAATCTACCCGGAACCGCCCGGTAAATCCAGTAACCACAATAGTTAGTCTAATGTAAGAGGTTGGCGTGCACTAATGAATTAAGGCCACATGATAGGGTTAAGTCATGAACCACTTGAATATACTTAACCAACTTGGCACAATGATTTGATAATGTTAAGTCATGAACTGCTTGAACACACTTAACCAACTTGATACATGATCTGGATAGGGTTAAGTCACGAATTTGAATGACAACACTTAACCCATTAGAAACCCTAGTTACGCGGTCCTTTTCAGCAGTAACCCACTTAGATGTATCACGATACCCTGGGACTAGGCAGGGTGGGGCATGATTACTAGGCTGATTGTAAGCGACCAGAACGACAACTAAGTAGGTGCGCCATTGTAGGTTCAGGCGAGCTATGGTCGTGCACGTAGCCCGGAGTTGAAAAAGCAGGCATTGGGCACGCGTAGATTTACACTGTGCGTGCTCGATTCGTGTCGGTGGTTAGCACCCTAGGACTTGATACACCCTATGGTGGATCTAGCACATGTAACTACATTTCAGGATAGGGCCGTATGACACAGACACATAACGAGCTAGGACTTGTAGGGAGCCGATCGATTAATAGATCGTACCGTAGGACCCCGTAATGGATCACTTCATGATACTGGGCTAAGGGATCATTTCATGGTTAATACTTGACATGGGTTAGAATACTAGTACAGTTGGTGCAGCGAACCTTGAATATGCGATGCCAGACTTGACTTATCTTGTTATCTTAATTATCCTACTAGTTCTGTTATCATCCTTATGTTTAATTCCAGTTTTCACGTATCATGTTACCTTTACTAGTTTTCATACTGAAAGTCACTAGGGCTTACCAGTCTTTATGACTGACCCTTTTTCTTTCGCCCCTTTTTCTTTCGTTTCTTCCCCCCAGGTTCTCAGGGAGGAAACACTAGCTCTTAGCTTGGATTCAACTTGCTTTCTGACAGCTCATGTACGGTTTGGTCTTGCGCTATGCTATGGCTGAATCTGCTATTTATGGGGAATAAATTACTTTTGTTTTAAGTTTATGCTTCTATATTATGAACAGGATGTAATGGAATAATTTGTATCTTGGATATATGAGCTTTTGACTCTTTTCTGGAAAATAATAAAAAATTGGTTTTTAATTTCTACCGCTGCTTTATTTATGTTCTGCCTCGTGATATCTCTGTGCATGTTTACCTAGATAATACTCCACCAAAACTAGTGCATTCCCTTTTGTGAGTGACCCTAGCGGAGGTGGGGTGTTACAATTTGGTATCAGAGCAGAAGGTTACCAGGCTGGGCAAAAGTTTTAAAAACCTTCCGAAACTGTTTTCAAAACTATTTATAAAGAAGTATTTTTCAAGAAAAGTTTTATGTTTAAAAAGGTTATTCCCCAAGAAGCCATTAGCACTTCTCTTTTGTTTCCTCGTTTGAATCTTTTCTTTTCGTTTTTCAGCATGGCCGATCTTAACCTTCCTGAGGGAATACCCATGCCTGGATGGTTCCGAAGGTACTTAGAAGCCAGGGCCAACGACACGGGCACGACTGACATCCCTCCTCCTCCTCCCCCAGTGGTTGCGGTTCCTCCTCCTCCTGGTACCGCCTTTGCTTAAATATGCAAAGACTTTAAAGCAATAGGCGGCAAGAACTTCGTTGGAACTGAAACCTTCGTTGAGGCACGGAACTGGCTAAAGGAAACAGAAGACTTGTTCGTTATCTTTGATATGGAGGACCATAGGAATGTTCAGTTGGCAGCATGGTTGTTGAAAGAGGAAGCTGCATTTGGTCGGAAGTCACCAACGCTACCAGGCCAATTGAGACTTGGGCAGACTTTAGAGAGAGGTTTGGGCTTAAATTCCTATCGTCAGCAGAGGAGAACCTTCAGATGGAGAGGTTCCTAGCACTCAAGCAAGGGGATATGTCTGTGAGGGAGTACGTGAATATGTTTAATCAGCTTGCTCGGTTCAGTTTGGATTTGGTCAACACAGCCCAGAAAAAGGCTGTACGCTTTGCTCGAGGATTGAACGAGTCACTACACAGCTTGGCCCTAACTCATATACCCGTGGGGGCGACCTTTGAAAGCTTGGTGGATATGGCTCTACTTCATGAGGAAGACAAGAATAGCATGAAGGAGGTTAAGACTAACGAGACGCAGAATAAGAAAGATGATTTCAAGAAGGGGAACAACAAGAATAACAAGAGCAACAACAAATCACGTGAGACGAGGAAGTGCAACTTCTGTGGTATTACTGGGCATCTAGCTAAAGACTGTAGAAGGAAGAAGAGGAAGTTAGGTGAATGCTTTCATTATGGAGATACTGGACACATCAGCAAGGATTGCCCTAAGAAGCAAGGACAGGGGCCAGGGCAGACCCAGCGAGCAGGACCTTCTGGAGGGTAGTTGCACGCTCTCGACACCAACCCAGCTCTTGACCGAGGTAGTAATATTTCCGTAGAAAGCCTTGTTTACATTTCTGACTTTCTTGTTCGAACCTTATTTGACTCTGGCGCATCGCATACTTTTATTTCTTCTGATATTGTTGAAAATCTGCACCTAAGTACTAGTCTGGTTGAGGATCCCGTTATAGTTTCAAATCCAATTAGGGGCTCCGCCCATTTATCTATGATGTGTGTGGATTTGAGGATCTCTATCTTAAGTGTAGAATTCACGTGTAATGCTCATGTTCTCGGATTCATGGGATACGGTTTGATCCTAGGTATGGATTGGCTATCCGATTATGGAGCCATTCTTGATTGTGAACGAAGGGTAGTGAGGCTCATGACTCGCCTTGGTAATACCCTTGAAATTTCTTGTAACCCTAAGGGTCCGGTCATGTTATGTTATCTTGAATCCCTTGACTCGTCCGACGATAATTTGCAATCTGTAAGAGTGGTCCGAGAATATCCAGATGTCTTTGATGAAGTGAGGGGATTACCTCCTAAATGCGAGATAGAGTTCCGAATTTATCTTGTTGATAATGTCAAGCCAGTTTCATTGCCCGTTAGGCACATGGCCCCGCGAGAAAGAAGAGAGCTCAGTAAACAAATCAACGAGTTGCTTGAGAAAATTTCATAAGACGAAGCATTTCTGAATGGGGTGCTCCGGTGGTATTCGCTACTAAGGCGGATGGATCGCTTCGTCTATGCGTAGATTATTGTGAGTTAAACAAGCTGACAAAGAAAAATAGGCACCCGCTACCAAGAATCGTCGATTTGTTTGATCATTTTGTGGGAGCATCAGTTTTCTCTCAACTCGATCTAGCCACAGGATTCCATCAGCTCAGAGTGGCTGAGGATAGCATGGACAAAACTGCGTTTAGGAATCCAGATGCGTTCTTCGAATGGCTCGTCATGCCGTTTGGGCTAACAAATGCACCCGCGTACTTTGTAGATTTGATGAGTAGGGTGTTTCGGGAGTTCCTTAACAAGTTTGTGGTAGTTTTCGTGGATGATATTTTGATCTTCTCAAAAAATGAAGAAGAGCATGCTAGGCATCTCCAGGAAGTCATGGAGACGCTTAGAGCACACCAGTTAAAGGCTAAGTTCTCCAAATGCCATTTTTGGAGGAAGGAAATTCGGTTCCTTGGACATGTAGTTTCTAAGCAAGGCATAGCCGTGGACCCCGCAAAGGTAGTTGCGGTACAGGACTGGAAAATTCCTAAGAATGCAACGGAGGTGAGGAGCTTTCTTGGTTTGGCGGGCTACTATAGGAAGTTCATTAAGGACTTCGCTAAGATTTCAGCCCCTCTTACTAAATTAACAAAGAAAAACCTACCTTTTTCATGGGACATAGAATGTGATGCTGCTTTTCAGAGACTTAAGAGATCCCTCACCACAGCTCCAGTTTTAGCATTACCCGATGGAGGTAAGATGTTTACCGTGTACACAGATGCGTGCGGCACGGGATTAGGCGCTGTCCTAATGCAGGAAGGAAGAGTAATATGCTACGGGGGCAGACAACTTAAAGTTCATGAGAAAAACTATCCCATGCATGACTTGGAGTTGGCCGCGATTGTTTTTGCACTTAAAGCTTGGCGCCATTATCTTCTAGGGGAGAGGTTCGAGTTGTATACCGACCACAAATCGCTTAAGTACCTCTTCTCACAGAAAGACTTGAATCTGAGACAACAGCGGTGGATGGAGTTCTTGGCATCATATGACTTCGATATGGCTTATACCCCTGGCAAGGGTAATGTGGTGGCGGACGCGCTAAGTAGAAAAAGGTTGACTTTGAGCCCCTTGTTTGTTGTAATGAAAAGCCTTGAGTTTATAGCAACCTTTGATTTTACACCTGCTGTTGAGTCATTGACTGCTACGTTAGCATCTCTTGAGCTAAGACCTATACTTCTAGATCAAGTAGGGACTTCACAGAAGGAAGACCCACAGATGGTCGAAATTATGGACAAGCTGATTAGGGGTGATACGTCAGGTCACCTCAGTAGGTATGCCGTAGATGACAAGGGATGGCTAAGGTGTGATGGAAGACTATGTGTCCCACAAGTGGGAGACTTAGTAAGGAGAGTTCTCGAAGAGGCGCATCACTCGAAGATGACTATACATCCCGGAGGGGATAAGATGTACTGGGATATGAAACGCATTTTCTTTTGGGCTGGAATGAAAAAGGACGTGCCAGAGTTCGTCTCGAAGTGCATGGTGTGCCAACAAGTAAAGGCCGAGTCGAAGAAGCCCGGTGGACTATTACACCCTTTGGAAGTTCCGCAATGGAAATGGGAGAGTATTTTGATGGATTTCGTGGATGGATTTCCTAGGTCAAGGAAGGGAAATACTAGCATATGGGTCATAGTTGATAGACTCACGAAAAGTGCTCACTTCATTCTGGTGAAGAGCAAGAGGACCGCATCAGGGCTAGCGTTTGTTTACCTTCGAGAGATAGTAAGGTTGCATGGAGTTCCTTCTAGTATAGTTAGTGATCGTGACCCGATTTTCACTAGCCAGTTTTGGAATAGTCTGCAAGAAGCAATGGGAACACGACTGAACTTGAGCACGGCCTATCACCCACAGACAGATGGACAAACCGAAAGGGTAAATAGGATACTAGAAGATCTCCTGAGGCTATGTATTCTTGACTTTGGTGGTACTTGGGAAGACCACCTTCCTCTCGTGGAGTTTGCATATAACAATAGTTACCAAGCTAGCATCGGAATGGCACCGTTCGAAGCCCTGTATGGAAGACCGTGCAAGTCGCCAACTTGTTGGTGGGAGACAACAGACAAACTTATACTTGGGCCCGACATGATAAGGGACACTTCTGAGAAGATTGAGTTGATACAGAGATGGATGAAAACGGCCCAAGATAGACAGAAATCTTATGCGGACCAGAGAAGGACAGGCCTAGAGTTCGAAGTCGGAGATATGGTCTTTAAAAAGGTTTCTCCATTACACAATGTTGTTCGTTTTGGAGCAGTTGGAAAGTTAGCACCAAGATTTGTAGGACCGTTCCCCATCACTGAAAGAATTGGACGGATGGCCTATAAGGTGGACTTACCCGAGAAGTTATCTGGAGTACACAATGTCTTTCACGTCTCGCATCTCCGGAAGTGCTTGCATGAGTCAGCTGAAGTGGTTGAGCCAAGCATCCTTGAAGACGTAGAAGTGGAAAACGAAGCAACATTGAGGCGAGTTCCGATTCGTATCTTAGGAACGGAGATTAAGAAGCTAAGGAATTGAAAAGTCAAGCTAGTTAAAGTGCAGTGGAGTGAAGCCCAAGAAGATGCAACTTGGGAAACCGAAGAGAAGATACGTGCGCTATACCCATTTCTTTTTGAGGGTACATTCTCGATCCCCTTTTTCCTATAAGCTTGAAAACCTTTTCGTATCATGCTTCTACTATCTACGTTTGTCTTGTTATCTTCTCGATATTATCTTGAGAACCTTATGTAGAACCATATGGATGTAAACATGTGATTGAAACATGTTATGGTTGATGTTTGCAAATGGTTGCAAGTGGTTGCTAGTGGATGCATGACACACATTAGGCACTAGATCGGCTCAGTCACATTTTCATGTTGCATATGCATGAGTGCTAATACTTGTACATGGATGAAACTTGTTATGCTATCACTTGGATGTTGCATATGGATGAATGATTGTGCACTCATGTAGAGATTATGAACTATGTTAGGAATTTTCATACATGTAGGATTCATGACAGTAACATATTTTGCATTAAGGAGGTTTACTGAATCAGTAACCGCCTGATCTTTTGCATTAGATAAGTACATATAAACACGCTTACTGCATATGTTCATACGGCACTAGAAATCTCTTAAGGACAATGGTTGTCTGTGGATGATGCTTTGAGCAGATGGATGATAGGACACATCCTCCCTAACTTAGAGATTTCAGGGACGAAATCCTTTAAGGGAGGAGAATGTAACAACCCGTGTTTTTATAACGTGTAATAACCATAAATCAAGGCAGAATTAATTTTAAAATAAGAATCGAGGGAAATGGGTTGCACCATTGCGTTCTTCTCAAAATATTGCTTAAAGCGAGTCCAAGTTTACGAAAATCGGAGTCCGTACGACCAAGTTATGACCATTCGAAGTTTTCAGAAAATTTCAAGTTCAAAACATACTCAATTCGAATTCAAAAATTCGAATTTCAAACCTCCAAATGGACTGGGCGGGAAATTTCGCGCCCAGGACCAGGTCGACCTAGGGGTCGACTATGTAGTCGACCTACCCAGGACCAGGTCGACCATAGTGTCGACCTGGGGGTCGACCTGGTGCCCGAGCCCGTTTCTGAAGCTGGATTCACTCTGATGTATTTGGCCTCGTTTCTGTCCACATTCGTTGACCTGACCCTATAAATACAGCCCCTAACACCAGTCTCGCTACACCAAATTTCTTTCTGACCTTATGCTGTTCTAATTCTGGTTGAAAAGTTTGAGAGAGGGACTGTTTCTACTATGTTGAGATTGCGTTAAGGAAATTGCTGATTTGGGGACTTCTACTAGGACTTGACTAAGCAACAATCGACTCTCTTTTTCTATTTCTCGAACCACGATCTGAAAGCCCCAGTTATTTTAAGATTTAAACTGTAAATGTATTATGAATATGATGTAAATTGAAATTGGACCTATGTATGATGACTGTTTACATTAATTCTCGTTCATCTTGGATCTTGACTCTTGAATATTACTATGACATTGATTTGGGGCCTATTCATGTTGTAAATCAAAAGAAACCCCTCTTATTATCATGTTGAATCTGTTATTAGTCACATGTTTATGACTATCACCTTTTGACAGTCGTTACCATGACTATACTATCACCTTTTGTCAATCGTATCATGACTATACTATCACCTTATGACAGTCGTTACCATGACTATACTATCACCTTATGACAACTGTTATTTTGACTAGTACCTTATCTTGCTAGATTTGGAATCTTTATGTTCGAGGCTAATATTCCATATGCCAGTAATGTTTTAATCTTTTATTTCAAGTCATATCATGCTATGCTAGTAATCACTTTTGCCACATTATACCTGTTCCTTTTTTTATGTTATTCCCTATTAGATTTATTTGTATCGATTCGAACTTACGTGCGATGGGAACACGATTTGGGTAGACTAGGTAAAACATAAATTAGCTTTAAACTTGAACATGAACATTATTATGACTTGAACCTGAATATGGACATGAGCTTGACACGATTTGACATGAAACATGACGTGAAAACTTGACATGAATCTAGACATGAAAACTTGAACGTCGGCATGACAGTTAGATAAACTTGAAAATGGCCAACTCGAGGTTGGGTTGAGTTTGCAGTGTAAATCTGTCCGGAGCCGCCCGGCAAATCCAGTGGCTGCAAAAAATAGGATCCAATGTGGGTAGTTAGTCATATTGCACATAAAACACGAGATTAGACTATGTTGTGGTGTAAATCTGCCCGGAACCTCCCGGCAAATCCAGTAACCACAACAGTTAGTCTAAAGTGAGAGGTTGGCGTGCACTAATGAATTAAGGCCACATGATAGGGTTAGGTCATGAACCACTTGAATATACTTAACCAACTTGGCACAATGATTTGATAGGGTTAAGTCATGAACTGCTTGAACACACTTAACCAACTTGATACATGATCTGGATAGGGTTAATTCACGAATTTGAATGACAACACTTAACCCATTAGAAACCCTAGTTACGCGGTCCTTTTCAGCAGTAACCCACTTAGATGTATCACGATACCCTGGGACTAGGCAGGGTGGGGCACGATAACTGGGCTGATTGTAAGCGACTAGAACGACGGCTGAGTAGGTGCGCCATTGTAGGTTCAGGCGGGCTATGGTCATGCACGTAGCCCGGAGTTGAAAAAGCAAGCATTGGGCACCCGTAGATTTACACTGTGCGTGCTTGATTCGTGTCGGTGGTTGGCACCCTAGAACTTGATACACCCTATGGTGGACCTAGCACAGGTAACTACATTTCAGGATAGGGTCGTATGACACAGACACATAACGAGCTAGGACTTGTAGGGAGCCGATCGATTACTAGATCGTACCGTAGGACCCCGTAATGGGTCACTTCATGATACTGGGCTAAGGGATCATTTCATGGTTAATACTTGACATGGGTTAGAATATTAGTACAGTTGGTGCAGCGAACCTTGAATATGCGATGCCAGACTTGACTTATCTTGTTATCTTAATTATCCTACTAGTTCTGTTATCATCCTTATGTTTAATTCCAGTTTTCACGTATCATGTTACCTTTACTAGTTTTCATACTGAAAGTCACTAAGGATTACCAGTCTTTTTGACTGACCCTTTTTCTTTTGCCCCTTTTTCTTTCGTTTCTTCCTCCCAAGTTCTCAGGGAGGAAACACTAGCTCTTAGCTTGGATTCAACTTGCTTTCTGACAGCTCATGTACGGTTTGGTCTTGGGCTATGCTATGGCTGCTTCTGCTATTTATGGGGAATAATTTACTTTTGTTTTAAGTTTATGCTTCTTTATTATGAACATGATGTAATGGAATAATTTGTATCTTGGATATATGAGCTTTTGACTCTTTTCTGGAAAATAATAAAAAGTTGGTTTTTAATTTCTACCGCTGCTTTATTTATGTTCTCCCTCGTGATATCTCTGTGCATGTTTACCTAGATAATACTCCACCAAAACTAGTGCATTCCCTTTGTGAGTGACCCTAGCGGAGGTAGGGTGTTACAGATGTTCTAAACTTAAAAATGTTGGGTTATGGCTAATTATTCTGTTGGAATGCAAAATGCTGCGTTAGCTTGTCACAGATGTTTTGCTCACTATTATGTTGCAACCCGAAGAGATGTTCACCTATCTGAGCAAATTATCACAAATACCATATTTTTAACGAAGGTTTAATGTGAAAACATTGCATGTAAAGATTTATGCAGGATATCAAAAAAGGAATCCTAGAGGAGGACATTAAGAAAACAACAGTAATCACATAGCGTGTGATATTGATGCAATTTATAAGCTAATTTACAAGGATACTTCATTAGCTATCCTAGTACAAGAGCTAAGTGTTTATAGTGCAAAACTATTAAACACTCTGTCTCTTTATCATCAGGTAAAGTTGGGGAGGGGTAATGGCATGACGATGTGCATTACACAAAAGTTCTTTAAGTTGTTCCCACTTTCTCATAACCTCCTCAGGAGGGACAAGGGGTTTAATTTGAGATTTTAGGACCTGGTTGAAGGATTTGCACATTGCCTGCAAAGTCTTGTTCTCTTTTTCAAAACCGATAACACTCTTTGGTAAACTGTGTCCCTCTCTCTGTAAATGCTAAATCTTAGAATCATAGTAAGTGGTATGACACATAATATCATCGTTACACTCTCAGTCGTAAAAACCCTTCATCCGAGCTGTAATCTTTTGGCTCCACCTATTGACAACTAACTCGTTTAACTCGAAAGGAGGGTTCTCCAAATAAGTGTATTTCTTAATCATTGAGACTTTAATCTTTGTCGTAAGTTTAGAGGGATCTGACCCAAACATATTAACTATATGACTAAAAGGGGACTCCCAAGTTCTATAGATTTCCTTCGCGTTATTCCACTCAACCTCCACATGACCAACCTGCTAGTGTAGCCTGACTATTTCTTCACCAAAATCAATTGAGGGATTGGTTTTTATCCCTCTCTTTATTTTGAGGACAACCCTGTCCTTTTCATTCAATTTATCCTCTAAGATCGTTGTCTACTCGTTCAAATGCTTGAAAGTTAATATCTGTAGTAAAATCATCCTTCCTTGGGTTGAATCTTGAGCGCATATCAGGATGTTTCTCGATTTCGCAATTATTAAAGATTTTCCTTCAGAAAAAGAGGGTGAAAATCCGAACCGATTCCCCTGGTGCAAATAAAACATTATTTCATGCTAACCCCACTCACGATAGATAAGTCATATAACTTCATGATCTACAGGAAGATTTATTAGACATATTATCAAACTCATACAAATAAAGTTTTAAGCCATTTTGATAACACACAGAGTAAAAGTCATACACTTGGATCCCATTCCACAAACCGCTTATCGTTTATATTGCATATTAATTTTGGAAGATGAATCCTAAGCCTCTTTAGAACTGCTTCTTGATCATCACCAAGGAAATTAAAAGGGAGTAGAGAGTGTTCCATATAATTGTGCTTAGGATCTTTAAAGAATCATCCCTTGCCAGGATTATGCGAGGGTCTCACTAGAAAAATCCATCCTCAACCTGGAGATAAATATAGAACATCCTTTGAAACAACATCATTGTGAGAAACATGGTTCTATCAACATACAAAGGGAAGATCAACAATCTTCTCTGCCCTACATGAAATTAAGTTATTTCACTTCGTTTATTCTCTAACTCTGCTTCGAGATGTGAAATAGTGTTTCTCACGAACCACACAAAATCATAGTAACAATCTAGTTACTACTATAGACTTACGAGGAAAAGAAAACACCTTAAAAGTGAAAGCCATACCCGGAGAACAGAGATGTCAAGTTGGGCAAGATGTTCCTTTCCTTTCGTTTCATAAATACTTCACTCTTTGGGTAAGGATTCTTTTGGATCTCGGGCGATGGGAGTACCTGCAACATCAGGGTTAACGCCGTCATAATCATGTACATCTTTGGAAATGAGACACGTATTACCGCCTTTTTGATCACAGTCACCTAGATGCTTCTCGTCACAAAAATCATCATCATTGCCTCCTTCATCATCGTAAAAAACAGTAATGTTTTCATCATTGAAATCATCGGGCAAGTCCTCAATATATAAAACATCTTCAAAATTGGACTTTTCATTCTTCGACACTTCAGACACCCGTTTAGCCAATTCAGTCCTTTCCATGACTACTCTGAACGGAATAATGAATAGAAGTAAACTCGATCCCCGGAAACCTTTTGAAATTATTGGAGAACGGAAGGAAAAGAGAATCTTCGTAGTATTCCATGATAATCTTTGGGAGATAACCTTTCAAAAATTCAGATATCCAATTCCCGTTCTCATGAATTATTCGCTCTGCATTGGAAAGCCTATTGTCTCTTTTTCTCATCTCTTCAACATGAACAACTACCATTTCTGTCTGTTGGTTCTCAAGAGTTGAAATCTATTTGGATAAATGTTCTTTGGTTTGCCTCTCTACCTCAAGAGAAGCCTTCAATCTCTCACACTTGTGTCACTCTTTTCCTTTGCCATAGTCAAAGAGTCAATTTTAGCTCTCAAAGCGGTGTTCTCCTCCTTTAGTAAGTTGTCCCTTTGGATTAAAACCAACCCTTAGTCACCTAAAAAAAGAAAAGTCGAATCAGCCTTCAGATAAAATCAAGCATAAGAATGGTGCCAAGGAAAATCATTTGTACCGAAACTTGTTACTTAATGAGATGTTGGAAGAAATCCTCCTAATATGCAAACATGGAAGGCATGGGAATATTGGAAACATCAAAATAGGGGAAAGCAAATTTTACAAGCTCAAATAAGTCTGAGGTCATCAAATGCGGTCCCGGAGCACTAACGTGTGATAGAGATGAAGGTGGGGTTGCATCATGTTCACTCACATTTGGCATACCTGGGAAAGTCGTCGACAAAGTCCGTAAGCTTACTCCTAGAAGTATCCTTAGGGGAGGAAGTAATGTCAAGAACTGGTTCAGCAACAAAAGTTTTTGGACTGGAAATTCCATGATTAACAGTTATGGAATAATATCTTTGGGAGAAGAGGCGGAAGTATCAAACTTCAGTATTTTGGATAAGGTTCAGTGGTGGATTCAACAAACCTTTTCCAGGCACCAGCATCCGACTGATCTAGAGCATCTATAAGTGATGTACCCTCATAATTGGAGGTACCTAGCCAAATATGAAAGCCTAAATAAGAAACCTAAATCAAACAAATTTAATTCAGCCTGATAAAGAGAAAACAATATTGCCCAAAAGTACCTAGAAGTAAAGGAGACGATGCGCTAAATGAGTCGGAGCCCAAAGTAAGGTGTTTGGCGCCAAAAAAATGAATATGTGGTTGCCTTAAGATCTTTTGTCTAGTGGGAAGAAGGATGAATTGGAAAATTTCATTAAAAGTCTGCAAAGCTGATCGACTCCCCGATTCTTCAAACACCTTAAAAATAGCATCCGCGACCTGGGACTCACAATTTGTCAAAACTAATTTCGTAAAATCAGGATCTAAAAAGAAACAGAGTTAAACAATGTGTGGGAATAACATAGTCATTTCACAAGGACCAGAAAACTTACCAGTATAAGTAAAACTGTCCGAAATACCAGAAGGGCACATGATGAAGAAAAACCGATCTTCTTAAGGCCTGGTTCTATTAATGCTGTTATTGATCAACTTCTTTATTGGATTAGCATGCAAAATGGGAAAATCTGCTCCTTAGGAAAAAAACAGTAAGTAGCGAATAAGATTGGGAGTCAAAGAAGCCTGACCATATTCATGCGCTAGGATTTCGAGGCATAGAAGTAAAGTGTAAGCATTCGGCGAAAGCTAGATGGAAGCAATTCCCAAGTCAAGCAGCAACCTTTAGATGAAGATTGGAAAAGGGAGAAACCCCTGTGCTAGATGTGACTAGTGGAATAGGCAAAATGTCCTTCTGGTGGGTCTTTGATGTTGTCCTGAGCAGTAGTAGGAATGGCATCCAAAGTAGACATCCCAAAGCTATCAAGGATGTTTTTTACTTCGCTATGAGAAGAAATGAGGAGTGGCTTCAAGGTAGAAAACTTCTTCCTTCGGGGAATGCCAGAATCACCAGACTTGGGCTTGCCAGAAATCTTTTTGCCAAATATGGTGCTGCTAGGTGATATCATTCAATAACACACACACACACACACACACACACATATATATATATATATATTAGTGCTACGTTCTTTTACATAAATGTGCACATATCATCCACAAGTGGGTTATAACATAAAAACTTGTTAACCATATAAGTTTGAACCATGAAACACAGCACCAGTCATAAGAATTAATTTTAAGGAGATTAATACATGTAAACGCAGGTCACATATGCTTGGGAATAGTTAAGTCTTCGGTGATGACCAAACTAACTACCCCGAAACCAAAATAAAAGAGCGAAAGGTAGATGTTAGGGAAATCAGAATATCGATAGTACATGGTGTCGATTCAACCGTAACTATATAATTAAGTGTCATCACCGAAGGCCCAACTGGTCTCGAGATCCAATACCGGTGAAATCAAGTTCAAGATGCTCCAATATTGAACTTCCAATTTTTCCGACACTTAAACCAAAAGAAAAATAAAACTTCCGGCAACACTTTTGCACTTAACCAATACCCATGGGATCGAAAGCCAAATAAATAAAAAAATAAGTGCCAATAAAATCGGAATGAAAATGAGTCTACGACAATGGATGTTGAGCCCACTCATACCAGAAGCATATCATCCTTCTTTGTGATAGGAATTAACATTTTGCTTGTTAAACTGACATTTTGAACCTCAAAAAGATATCAGGGGAATGGATGACCTAAGTTATCCGCCATTAATCATCATCTAATATGTACTTATCATTTAAACTAATACTTAATAAAAGAAATATTAAACCATTCCTTAATTAGATTAAGGGCATGATTTCGATTTTTATTTTAATCAAAATAGATATACTTACAGAGAATTAGATTTGAAATTCTGAAAAATTCTCGTAGGAATCTTGAGGAATAGTGATCACGTTCAGGCTATATAATTTACAAGCGAAAGAATGAAGAAGAAGTATTTATGCAACAGTTTTTCTCAAAACCACGGCTGCACACACAAGATCAAATCAACTACTCAGATTAAAGGATACCAAGAGGTGGGAAGTCAGAATACAGAGGGAAAATCAGAGTTTGACTTGAAATGTCGAAATTACCCCTATGGCAGGGAGGCAAATGTAACTACCAAATTCAACACCGAAACACTCTGTCGGTAAAGGGGTAGCAGACCGCAACTTGGTCAAAATAATGACCCGGGAGCATGAATCCAACAACAGGCTAATGAGACATTTAGGACTGGAAGCATCAAAGTGGCAATTGGGTCAATCAGCTATCAGCACCAACATAAAGAAGAAAAGTTTGGTACCAATACGAAAGGTAACATCAACAATACAAAGCCGAAACTAAAGGACATCTGTTCAGTTTTGAGAGTAAAACACTTGAAGTTGGAGACAAGCAAAGAAAGGCAAGAACAGGAAGCCTACAGCCCAAGACCTGAAACCAAGAGAAAATCTTATGTTGTTCGAAACATAAGAAGAAGCACCAAGCCTGGCAGAGTAAAACGAATTGCTTTTGGCACTAATTAACTTAGTGTTGATACAGAAGGAGGTAAAGATGTCAAGATCAAGGATAACTCATCGAGAGCAAGCTGTTGGTGTCAGGGCTTGTCGAACATTGACACAACATACGAAGCCATCATTAGATGTACCGAGGGCATGGTTTCGTAAGACCGAGACCAACTTCAAGGATTCATCGAAAGCAAACCAAATCTTAAGAGAAGAAGAGTTATCCATACTAATTTACTTGGTGTCGATACTGAAAGAGTTGAAGGTTCTGAATTCCTAAGAAGCTAAAGCACGAGAGAAAATACTATGAGAACTTGAAACTAGAACCCATTGCTTAAAGCCAAAAGCTCAAGGACAAGATTATAAAGGCTGGAAGTCAAAACTAAAGTTAGTTGTCAAAGATCGGAAGCTGTTCTGAAAGCTATCTATACTAAAGAACTGGATATCGATGCATACAAAAAGCAGCATCAAGAATAAGGTCACAAAGCCGAGACCTAAGATTCTAAAGCCAGGCGGAGCCTAGTGACAATGCCAAATATAGAAAAAGGTGGCCGAAACCACTACTACCAAAGCCGAGAGGTGTATAGCAGCCAAAAACCATTACCGCATATGAAAGGAGCTTCTGCTGAGCCGATGGCAAAATGGGGCTCGATTTCCTAAAAAAATAGCCCAAGGGGTCACATTTTAGGGGAATGTTCTCATTCCCCATTTTGCGGAGGCGTGGTTCGATCAAGCTGCTAATTATTGGAAATAAGCTATAGCTCTTACTCCAGGTAATTATATTGAAGCACATAATTAGTTAAAAATCACAAGACGTTTAGAATAAAACCATTCGTTAATTCAGTAGAAGTTATTCTCGGATCCATCAGTCAAACAAATAGATAATTACCATGACATGATAAGATCCAATTTAGAATTTAATTATATCCCTTCCTTATAAAATAATTCTATTTTGCAAGGGCCTTCTTTCCTATCTCCAATCAGACATCTTTGGTTTTAGTTGTTTACCCGGATTGATTGAGTTTAGTGAACCCGGATTTTAGTTGAAATGAATGATGAGAGGTGTGAATAAATGTGAAACTGGAAACTCACATATTACATCAGAAACTTCTTGTACTCATTTCTTATAGAGTAAACAGTAATTTCTAAATCGATTTGGGGTTTCCTATGTAAACACTTATTTACTCAAATCAATGAGCAATAAAGAGTGAATCGACACTTAGCACATTTTCTATGTTCTGCCTTTCTACTTCTATCATCTTAGGCTTTCTCCGCTACAAATGCTTCATACGTAAGCCTTAGCCTTCCTCATGGATTACCGAAATTCCCTTCCGCAAGCCCTTTAGCTTCCTAACTTGTGTTACGCTTAGGGAACCCTTATCCCAAGGTAACTATTGGTTGTTGAATCTCGTAAGCGTGATACTCACCCATTGAGGGTAGAGTAACTAATCTTCAGGATCAAGGCCTTGATATCTAGGAAATGGAGAACTAACTCAAGCTTGTGGGACTAAATAGTGCCTTACTTCTGTAACACCCCGTAATTTTAAATATTAAAATTAACAATTTTTAAGAACACTTAATTTTTAGGAGAAGAATTAAGGGAAATGGGTTACGCCATTGCGTTCGTCTCAAAATTTTGCTTGGAATAGAGTCTAAGTTTTCGTAAATCGGACTTCGTACGAGAAAGTTATGGCCTTCAGTAATTTAAATAAATTAAAACATCTCAGAATTAAATTCAAAATTCGAATTCAAACAAAGAAGCAGGCTGGTCGGGATGTTTCCCACCCCAGGCTAGGTCGAGCAAGGGGTCAACCAGGGGGTCGACCTCCACTATACAGGTCGACCTGGGGGTGGACGTACCCCTCGGGAAGATCTGAACTGTGATGATTCTGACTTGCTACTGAGTCTTTTCTGACCTGTGGCCGAGTCACTAGGGCATAGGTGGCAATTCTGGATAACTCTATCTAGTCTGGACGGTTGTGATTGCTCCTAGGATAATCTAACGGCTTATATTGATTTAACCTTCTATATAAGCATGCATAGACTCAAGCTCTAAACCTAAACTAAATTAATCTCTTAGCCTCCATACTACTGCTGGAATAGTTATTCCTCTCAAAGCTTAGGAATTGCAAGTCAGGATTCTAATACAAACGACGAACGAATTATTCTCTTCTCTAATCCGTCTTTGTGAGTACAATTTCTTTCACAAATTAATTAATAAACTAATTATGATGAGTTATAAATTTGGATTATGAGAACATGCCCGTTGAATCATGTGGCATTACTTAATTTTGATATCGTCTATTTGTGAACATATGACAGTTTTATTAACTTATGTTAGTAGATATATTCAATATGTCCAATCACATATGTTTAACTTGATTCATTTTATGACATCAGTTTATATGCAAGTTTGGATGTCAACCATATGCTAGTTTGTATGTGAATCTTATGCAAGTCTGTATGTGAATTATACACAAGTTTATATGTGAATCAAGTAAATACATATGCTAGTTTATACGTAAAACATGTGATATTAGTTTACATGTTTAAATTCATATGCACGTTTGTAGGAATCCATATGCAAGTTTAGGTGAAAATTATATTCACATATGCAAGTTTATGTGAAAACCATATTCATATATGCAAGTTTAGGTGAAAACCATATTCACATATGCAAGTTTAGGTGAAACCCATATTCATATATGCAAGTTCAAAATTTCATGATTAGATCTATATTTAGATCCATGGAAGTTCATGCAAATTTATGTTCTATACGTCTATTGCCTATGCAAGTTATTGGATATGCAAACTTAGGTTATAATTCTTATTTGCTAGTTAGATCTATTTTATGTGTTATGCAAGTTGTGATGTTTCTTTTCTTTTCATGAGTTAGACTATTTGCGAGTCTAACATATTTCATGTTAAACGTATGAACGGCGTGGGGACAATGGGAAAATGTTAAATAATACATATTGTGAATTGGCATAAAATGGCTTTAAAGGAATATAATTAATTTGAGACACTAATTGGTATAATTTATATACCTGAAAAGTATGGACATAATTTAGGAGACAATTATGGACATAGATTAATTTGGAAATTATTGACAATTTGAATAGGGATAATTAACTCATATTAGGGTGAAATAATTATGTGTAATAATAAACGCCTAAGACACGAGGTTAGAATCGTTTGTGGTATAAGACCCGCCCGGACCCGCCCGGCAAATCCAGCAACCACAAAAGGTAGTCTAATGTGAGAGGTCGAAGACATAAATTAAATGTGTAACAATTGTAAAGACACAAGGTTAGGCTCGTTTGCGATATAAGACTGCCCGGGCCCACCCGGCAAATCCAGCAACCGCAAACGGTAGTCTAATGTGGGAGGTCTTACAAGGTTACGGTTATAATGATTTAAGTAACACTTAACCAAGGTAAACATATGGTGGAACATGGGGATTAAGTGGGTGGCATGGGTGACATGTGAAATACGAGTAGAAACACATAACTAAATTGAAACATGTAAGAAGAAATGAATAAGACGGGGTTAAGTGGAAAATCTTAGTGGGGACCAAGCATAGGTGGAAAGCTTGTGTCAAGTATGGGGGCCCTTTTCAAACCAGTAACCCATTAAGTATCTTTGTGAGCTCGAGTTAGATCGAGGACGGGACATGTTTACCGGGTTTGAATGTAAGAGGTCAAAACTGGTTAGTGGTGGCAACGCAAGTCCAACGGGGTCATGTGCGTGCGTGGGCCCGGCCTGGTAGGTAAGACGTTGTTGCATCGTGTAGATATAAGCAATGCATCTTTAGTGGTATCGGGTTGCCACCTTGGGGAGTGATACACCCCACCGTGGGACCAACACGGGTATCTACGAGTTAGGGAGCCGATCGCATGGGGGTAGTGGGTACAACTAGTGGAGATAGGGGCAGGCGGCACTTGTGAAGACAGCTAGGGGTACACGAAACTACCATTATGATTATTATGTTCAGTAGGCGGGATCAACTTTTAGGGTGACTAGTAATGGTGCATTATAGTAATTATCCTATAGTGATTTGGAACGCGATTAAAGCCATCATATTCCTCTTGTTTGTTTTGTCTTGCCCATTTGCTTCACAATCATCCCTTGTTTTACCAGTTTATGCCTTATCCTAACTACTTTAATAACTATATTGTTAAAGTTATTGGACTCGCCAGACTTTATGTCTGACCCCCTTTGTTTTCGCCACTTTTCTTCCTTTCCCCCCACCCCATCAGGTTCTCAGGGTGGGACTAGTGCTAGTGGAGCTTGATTTGGACCTCTTTCTCTCTCTTTGGGAAATGCTTGGATAGCCGAAAGTAAAGTTCAGCTTATCTCTTTTATGGTTACTCATGTTGGGGTTATGCTTTTCTACTTTATGTACTCAGAAAATAATTTGTCAAGATGGATATTAAGCGTAATTGGTTTTATTGTTGGTTTTTGATGTTGTTGTAACCAAATAATTTCTCCGCTACAGTAAAAGTTGTTTAAATTTTCAAGTACCAATATATGTATCTGTCTTGTTATATTCTGTTCTATACACCAATAATACTCCATGAAAGTTAATGCATTCCCCTTGAGAGTGACATTAATGGACGTGGGGTGTTACAACTTCCCTTAGATCCAAATCCTTAGACCTATCTCCGGTGTTGACGAAAAATATTGTTAATAGCTTTTCGTCTCTATAATAACAAAATAGTTATTATTTATGCCACTTGGTGGATTCTATTTTTCTTTCCAACATATATAACTACGAACAAACTTTGGCTTCAACAAAATTTATAAATTTCCAATCCAATATTAAAATCTTCTAAGTTCTGACCCATTCACACCAATATCCATCAAGGTCGTGTTTTCTTGGTCTAACTTCAATTTCAAATTAGTTATCTCCAAGCCTCATATTTAATCATTTAAAGTGATCAAATATCCCTTTTCCCTAAATAAATTCTAGGACTCATTCATTAAGATACCATCTTAGTTAGTTTAGTCAAATAACCATATTAACGATAAATTTAACTTGATTTTCACTTTAATATTCATTTTATAAGTTATTACAGGTAATCCTTAAAAACTTGGATTGTTACAGACTCCCCCTTACAAAAATTGTGTCCAATAATTTCCTTTGGGATAAGTCATGTTCAACCTGATTCGTTCCATCCACAAGGGATTCAAGCAACGTTAGACAAGCTTCAGTTTTAAATTTCTTCCCTATGCGATGAAAGGAAAGCAAGACTCGATAAGACTACTTGGGAAATTCTTTAGTTTCACCCTTCAAGAGTCATTTGGTTCAGCAAACCATTGAATTCCTACGAGCGACCCATTCTTGATTCTAGTGTTGTGCAATATCTGAATCAAGGATACATACTATATGTTGCACAAGGACAACTATGGTGATGTCTCAAGATTATCAAATGCACAATAATTTAGCACCAAATCAAAATCTCGAAAACGTTTGTGCAAATATAAAGAATTAAACACCATTAGCTATAGGTGCCCAATTACGCTGAAATTACGTGAAATTGCTAGCTACAATGTAACGATAACTATTCTAATTTTTGTCTATTACAATATTCGCTTCAAGGCATCAGAATGGATATCAGCAAGATGTTGAAGTAGCTATAAACATATTCAAATTAAAAAAATTAAAAAAATCTTACACCTCAACGATCCACACCATCTATGACGACCCGTATTTTACATATCAACCGATCGTAAAATAATTATATTTTATTCCCTATTTGTTGGATCATTATCATATTTTAATATGCTGTTATGGGGATGTGAGACATATCCATGACTTTTGCCAAATTATGGCCATTTTGCCCTTGAGTTTACTGTTTGGGTTGTAACCTTTGACAGGAATAGAATTAGGTGTCGAGATTGGTTCCATTAGATGAGAATGGTGGTTTACTATTCCATAGAGTGGTCACATAAAGGATTTGGATCAACGGTTTGAGATGAATTACTATTTTAAGTTTCAACTTGCATTTAGAGAGACCGGTCATCAGCTAATGGGATGATTAGCTAAACCCATTAGATCTATGACCAGCAGGTATAAATATGGGACTTGAGGAGAGAATTGGGGTTAATCTCTTCATTTTAAACTTTAAGTTGGACGTATATGATTCTTTAGTTCAACATAAAGCCCTCTCTCCATTGTTTCTGTTAATCCCTCAAAAATCCACGTGCACATTGAGCAAAGGATGCAGAATGGACATCATCAGGGTTGGTGGAGCATGATGTTTTCCAAGGCACTCAAATAACTCACGATGCACGAGACGTAACCAGACAGAGCAAGACCTAAGTATTAAACCAAAAACAAGTCAAATCGAATAGTACGACCGAAGAAGATGGCATGATATGCTATGATAAATGCGGATCAATAGGGATAAGGATCGTACATTCTGTAAAGCCGCTCACAACAACGGGGCACACTTGATCTGATATCAAAGTTCGGTCGCACACATCAAGACAGGAGTCAAGGTTGCACGTATATTTAACAACTGCTCATGAATTGCAACTCCTATCGCTCGACACTCGAATCAGAAACCTATTGGTATGTCGTATACCAACTCCTAGAAACAACACATTCACATCTCAAAGTCGCAAGTCTTAGTCGGTCGCCTCTAGACAAATGAAGATCGTCGCTCGCTCGCTCAAATCAGACATAACCACATTAAGGAACTATGATCGGTCGTTCCTTCATCTCGCCATCAAGCAAATTAAATACCTACTCATCGAATGCTAGAAATATACACGACCGAAGAGCACTGACCAAAATCACTCACTTAACTACCCAAGACACTCGCTCCATTGAGTCGCTCACGCATGATAACTGAATACAGATACAGACAGCTGGCTACAGCTAACCGATGGCATGATTGCAATTAATAGAAGTGATCCGTAGTCTGCATAAAGGGACTTCAGACCAATTCCCAATGAGAGTTCACTTATAAATACATCATGGCTACCAACATAGAGAGGATCCAGTCTTGGAAACTAGGAAGTGCTGCTAAATTCTATCCTCAACTACTGATTCGGCCATGGCGTCAAGTACAATCTTGTGATCAAGGAAAATGAAGGCATCCTCCTTCTCAATCATTCATCCATCCTTCTTCTTCTCAAATTCTACCATTATCTTGTATAATTCAAAGATTGAAATATATAAACGAGGGTATATTGAGTGTATATAGAGATGTATGAAAAAAGAGAATTGATGTATTTTGTAATCCGCATTATAAGATTGGAAATCACCTTCACAGTGGATGTAGGCCTAATTAATGGCTAAACCACTCTAAATCTCATATCTTCTTTACTTTTTTTTCGCATTTTCCATTTTCAATTGCTGATTAAACACGATTCCATTTATTTCTTACCGTATTGGTGAAGTGCAGTTTTAGTGCCTTGAGTGTTTAGACCAATTTTGGTGTAAACATTTTGGCGCCCACCGTGAGGCCGTTGTTTGCCTCTTTCCCCATTTCAAATCCGGTGAGATTTTCTGAGAGGCACTGTGCTAGAAATGATGAGCATGTCGAAGGAAATCGCTAACAAAATCAACGGCGTCTTCGACATTGCTGCTTTTCCTACCATCCTTCCAGGAGAAAAGGAACTGTTAAAAGTTGAGGCGGCCGTAACCAAGAGGAAGTTGGAAGAAGCAATGGAAGGGTTAACGAGTCAAATAACTGTTGAAAACGACGCAATGATAAAAAAGATCGAGTCGATGCTCGTTGTTCACGCCTCTATCGTAAAAGCCACACAAAGTGTCGCTGACCTTCCGTTCACTTGAACAAGTCAAGCAAGCAAAATAGAGTTTTGTACTGAAAAAGGAAATTCTACTCAGAAAACTGCTTGTCGTGACTATGGGTCCTGGCGAAGACCCAGTTGGGAGAAAAGCGCTCGTTCCATAAATCAGAATGAAAAGAGCAAATATATCTTAGGTGCAAGAGTTGGAGTTTCAGAAAGAAGCGACAAGGGAAGAACTAAACAGCCTAAAAGGAAACCACGCTTTTTTAGGGATTCTGAATTCACCTCCCTTAATGACACCATAGGGAATATCTTCAGGGCAACTAAGAACACATAAAAGTATCCAGTCCCCGAACGGATGCAACTCATAGACGGTACCATAAAATCAGGAAGGTTCTGTCAATTCCATGACCAACCAGGGCACGAAACTAATGAGTGTAGGCACTAAAATCGTTAATCGAGGGGCTGGTCAGGGAGAACCATTTACAACAATATGTGCAAGGTCATTCTCCCATTTCTCTGCAAACAAGGGGCAGCAGACTCTCTGAGGAAAGGACCTAAACTAGCCTGGAATTAATGCTTGGCTAAGGATCAGTAGCTTGTGTCTCAATCATGAAAGTGTTGAACTAAAATTCACGTCACTACGCTCTATTACTCCGTTTCTTACCCTGTTTTCTTAATAGATAGTAGTCGTTTTACCTTGTTGTGACACTTGCTATATTCATGTTATTATTTGACGATGAATTACTTATAAGTGCCATGTACAAAGAAATTATCATGTGCTTATCTGAGTACCATACTTATCAATTCATCCTAAAAACTGATTTTTCAAAATACAGGCATGATAGACTCAATTAATCATATCCATCCTAGTCGCGAAGGGAGGGTTCTCAAAGAACATTTTGAGCAAAACGACTTGAAAGCACTATAAAAAGCATGCGAACCAAATTAGATATATAAGCACATCGCCTCAATAAGACATGCTGTTCTAAGGCAAACAATAAGCTGAAAGGTGGTACTTCCTTTAGCAATCATTTTCTAGAGAAACTGACATCAGGCTTCAAAAAAAAGCTACAAGGGAAATAATAAAAATGTCCCACGGATATATACCTAGGCTGGAAACATCAGTCCTAGTGTCGGAAGGACCAGCAAAATATGCTGGAAGGACCAGCGCAAATCAGAAATCCTAGCCGAAAGGGGGAATCAGAAATCCTAGCCGAAAGGGGGTATCTGAAATCCCAGCCGTAAGGGGGTATCCAATTTAGGTCTCTATTTGATCATAATAGCCGGATCAAATAAGGTCGAAATTGGGTCAAAAACTTGTAACCCAAGTCCTCCCATGGGGGCACGTACTCAAAACTAGTATCCGAAGGGCTCGGGTCACTGAGTTAGTGGGATATGGGACTGGGTACATTAAAAAAAACAATTTGTACATACGGAAATGCATTTAATCCGGTGTCCAAAGGGCTTAGGACGCCAAATCAATGAGGAACAAGATTAAATGTACAACAAGATACTTGCGCCTTATAAAAGTGCACATCCAAAAATAAACTTTAAAAGGTTTGAATTACCAGACTGTTAAAGAATACGAATATATGCATAATAAGAACTAAACCCCTCAAAGGAGGGGCAAAAAAAGGAAATATGATGTCCTAAAATCAAAGCAGACCAGCGATATTGACGATGAACAACTTAAAAACTTAACCATCACACAACCCATAAAATTGTAACATGATGCAAATAAATAAAAACTGCGATAAGTTACAGTGTATCAACGCTAACGAGTAATAACAGAATATAAATTCATCACAAAGATACACAGTTGTAAAGTTGGTACTGTAAAATGCAAAACAACTGCACATCATCTGGCGATATCTTCAGGAACTGCGTGGTCGTCGACCAAATGAACCTTAGAAGTGCCTTCATTAAAAATAGAAGGTTCCATCAGAAAAACTTGGGATCCCGAAGCTCCATCTCCTACAGGATTGGGGGCATGAACAGGGCCAACATCTAGGCTTATTTTCCAAGAGATTGAGCTCGTTCATTATCCAGTATTCTCCTACCTTTTTCCAAAGCAACACGATCGCTTGCCTCAAGGAGGGCCTCTTGCAAAACACTATCTTCCTTATCTGTGGAATAGCTAAGCACTTGCTCCCAGATAAGAGCTAATGTACGGGGGAAGTCCTTGTTCAAATAACTGAAACTTCCGCGGATCATAACACTAAGGGTGTAAAATTGAAGCAGGGTCTCATCGATTTTAATTCTGGCTTGCTCAAGATCACTGGTTAACCTTGCTTTATCTTCTTTTAAAGTTTCAAAAACCTTACTTTGGGAAGCGAGTTTACCTTCGAGCATTGCCTTCTCCTGCCGACAAGAAACCACAACCTGTTGTACAAAAGTTAATTGAGATTCAGCGAACTCGCGGTCGGTTTGAGACTCATCAAGTTGTTTTTTGGCGGCCTCAATCTCCTCCTGAAGCTTTCTATTATCGGCCTCCAAGCTGCTCATACTATTGTTCCCTCCTTAAAGAATGCAATTTCGGCCAATTGACTTTTGATCACACGGATTAATTCAGTCTTATCGTTCTCTAGAAGCTCGATACGCTCAAGATGTTGAGTATTCAACTTCTGAAATTCGAAGTAGAACCTGTTTCAAGACTCAAATCGCTCTCTGGAAGAATTTTGGGCCTCATCTAACTGGATTTCGAGCCGATCCATGACAGTGGCAATCTAGGAGGTCACATAATTTTAATGGTGCTCATCTCCCCGACGGTACTCTGGTCATCATATGGAGACAAGTCTAAGTCGAGGTCCATCCCCCTTAAGTCCCAGTCTCTGAACCTGTCCTTTAATTTAGGATTACCAAGGACAACTCCGTAGGAAGGTCTATCAAGAATCGCTTGAATCTAACAGAAAGCGAGTGCATTAGGCATAAAGGATTTGCGCAATGGTTCTACAGGGACTATAGAACTGGGGCATTAAAGTTCAGCCGGCTCAGAAGACCCACCAAGCCTATCCTTATCTTGTTTATTATTACCTTCTCTCCCCTCGGCATCCAGGTTTTCTCCTCCAGATACCCAGGATTGATCATGCTTCTTCTTCCTTAGTAAACTCGCTAGTGGTGCTTCAAAAGCATCTTGGGTTAGAAGATCTGAAAATGGACGGGAACACTTGAGGCAACAAGAGAGACTGGACTGTAAGATATTCCGTGGATTGACGAGAGAAAATTGTCAGGAGTAACTATCCGATAAAGATGATCCCATTCCTGAATCTAAGAGGAAAAAGAAGATCTAAGTACCTTAATCATTGAAAGGTGAGAAAGAATGCGAGGAGAGGGAATATATGGAATATATGAAGACAACAAGACTAAAAAGGTTCCAGACTCCGTGAGATATCACTTTGACCCAGAAACAAGGGGTTTTTCGTAAAATTCTTACGATTAAAAGGTTTTGAAATACAAACGTTCAAATAATGGTCTTACCTTGAACAAGGTCTTCAACTAAATCTAGAGGATCGGGACCTAAGTTTCTAAACCATCTTCCTCTTGGTTGTCCTTAGAAGAATTCTCTCCGCCTCCTGGGTTTTTTTTAGAAGTCGCTACAATCCCGTCAGACCGCTCCACTTCCCGCACTTGATCCGAGGTGATCTTCGAAGGATTCACATTCACATCTCCCTGGATAATTTCCTCTAAGGGAGGCCCATCTTTTTCGCACAAGAACACTGAAGTCTTAGGGCCTTTGTGCTTTGAGTGCTTGGATACTACCTTTTTGGCAGAGGTCGCTTTGCTTTTGAAAGATGCCTCGCTGCTCCCTATGGTGCTAGAACATTCCCTTTTCGAAGATTTCTTGATAGGGGATTTGCTGGTAGCTTCTTTTTTATCATAAGTATCCACCGTGAAGGTGCGCAGAGAGGAAAGCAAATTGTATTGCTTTAAGAACCCTTCAGTGATCAGGAATTTCCTATTTCTCTCGCCCTCATCAACAGCTAATAACGAGTTGCATAAATCTTGGTTGAAGGGTATGCTTTGATCGGGAAGCACTGCAGCATATCCAAAAGATTCTAAGAAAAAGGTAGAGTGGGCAAGATGAAATTTAAAGAATAAAAATACTTACTGCCTTCCATCTAAAAGCCGCAGAAATTATCGGGACATTGAACAAAGAAGTCATGATTGGGAAATCCTCGCACATTGTCCACTAAGCCAGTAATTATTTTCGAGCCCCGGCTTTCCACAAAGATAAACAAGGGATGTAACACCCCACGCCCACTAATGCCACTCTCAAGGGGAATGCATTAACTTTCATAGAGCATTATTAGTGTATAGAACAGAATATAACAAGACAGATATATATTGGTACTTGAAAAATTAAAAACAACTTTTATTACAGCGGAGAAATAGTTTGGTTACAACAACATCAAAACCCAACAATAAAACCAAGTACACTTAATATCCATCTTTAAACATTATTTTCTGAGTACATAAAGTAAAAAGCATAACCCCAACATAAGTAGCCATAAAAGAGATAAACTGAACTTTACTTTCAGCAATCCAAGCACTTCCAAAAGAGAGAGAAAGATCCAAATCAAGCTCCACCAGCACTAGTCCTACCCTGAGAACCTGGGGTTGGGGGGGGGGGAGGGAAGAAAAGAGGCAAAAACAAAGGGGGTCAGACATAAAGTTTGGCGTGTCCAATAACTTTAACAATATAATTATTAAAGTAATTAGGATAAGACATAAACTAGTAAAACAAGGAATGACTATGAAACATGTGGGCAAGACAAAACCAACAAGAGGAATTCTGGCGTTAATCTCGCTCGTAATCACTATAGGATAATTACTATACTGCACCATTACTAGTCACCCAAAAAGTTGATCCCACCTACTGAACATAATAACCAGAATGGTAGTTTCGTGTACCCCTAGTTGTCCTCATTGGTGCCGCCTGCCCCTATCTCCAGTAGTTGCACCCCCTACCCCCATGCGATCGACTCCCTAACTCGTAGACACCCGTGATGGTCCCACAGTGGGATGTATCACTCCCCAAAGTGGCAACCCGATACCACTAAAGATGCACGGCTTATATCTACATGATGCAATAACATCTTACCTATCAGCCCGAGCCCACACACGCACATGACCCCGTCGGACTTGCGTTGCCACCGTTAACCCGTTTTGACCTCTTACAATCAAACCCAGTAAGCGTGTCCCATCCTCGATCTAACCCGAGCTCACAAAGATACTTGCTGGGTTACTGGTTTGAAAAGGGTCCCCCATGCTTGACACAAGATTTCCACCTATGCTTGGTCCCTACTAGAATTTCCCACTTAACCCCTTCTTATTCATGTCTTCTTACATGTTTCAATTTGGTTAAGTGTTTCTAATCGTATTTCATATGTCACCCATTTCACCCACTTAACCCCTATATCCCACTACATGTTTATCTTGGTTAAGTGTTACTTAATTCATTATAACCGCAACCTTGTAAGACCTCCCACATTAGACTACCGTTTGCGGTTGCTGGATTTGCCGGGCAGTCTTATACCGCAAACGAGTCTAACCTCGTGTCTTTACAATTGTTATGCATTTAATTTATGCCTTCGACCTCTCACATTATACTACCGTTTGTGGTTGCTGGATTTGCCAGGCGAGGTCCAGACTGTCTTACACCACAAATGAGTCTAACCTCCTGCCTTAGGCGTTTATTATTACACATAATTACTTCATCCCAATTTGAATTAATTATCCCTATTCAAATTGTCAATAATTTCAAATTAACTATGTCCATAATTGTCACCTAAATTATGTCCATACATTTTAGGTATATAAATTATACCAGTTAATGTCTCAATTTAATTTTATGCCTTTAAAGCCATTTTATGTCAATTCACAATATGTATTTTTAATATTTTCCTATTATCCCCACGCCGTTCGTACGTTTAACAAGAAATATGTTAGACTCGCAAATTGTCAAACTCATAAAAAGAAAAGAAACATCACAACTTGCATAACACATAAAATAGATCAAACTTGTGAATAAGAATTATAACACAAGTTTGCATAACCAATAACTTGCATAAGCAATGAACATATAAAACATAAATTTTGCATAAACTGCCATGGATCTAACTATAGATTTAAACATGAAATTGTGAACTTGCATACATGAATATGGGTTTCACCTAAACTTGCATATATGGAATATAGTTTTCACCAAAACTTGCATATGTGAATATAGTATTCACCCAAAAATGTGAATATAGTTTTCACCTAAACTTGTATATGGATTCTTACAAACATGCATATGAATTTAAACATGTAAACTAATATAACATATTTTTTCATATAAACTAGCATATGTATATACTTGATTCACATATATACTTGTGTAAAATTCAAATATAGACTTGCATAAGATTCACACATAAACTAGCATACGTAAAAAAAGACTTGCATAAGATTCACATACAAATTAGCATATGATTTAACATCCCAAACTTGCATAAGATTCACATACGAACTAGCATATGATTTAACATCCCAAACTTGCTTAAGATTCACATATGAACTAGCATATGATTTAACATCCCAAACTTGCATAAGATTCACATACGGACTAGCATAAGATTTACATCCCAAACTTGCATGTAAACTTATGTCATAAAATGGATCAAGCTAAACATATGTGATTGGACATATGAAATAGATCTACCAACATAAGTTAGCAAAACTGTCATATGTTCACCAACAGACGATAACAAAGTTAAGCAACATCACATGATTCAACAGACATGTTCTCATAATCCCAATTATAACTCATCATAATTAATTTATTAATTATTTTGTGAAAGAAATTGTACTCAAAAAGACAGGTTGTAGAAGAGAATAATTCATTTGTCGTTTGTATTAGAATTCTGACTTGCAAATCCCTAAGCTTTAGGAAGACGAACTATCCTAGTAGGCATGGGGGCCAAGAGACTAATTTAGTTTTGGTTTTGAGTCTATGCGTGCTTATATAGAAGTTTAATTCAACATAAGCCATTAGATTATCATAAGAACAATCACAACCGTCCAGACTAGATAAAGTTATCCAGAATTGCCACCTATGCCCTAATGATTCAACAATAGTTCAGGAAAGACTCAGCAACAAGTCAGAATCGTCTAATTGCATATCTACCCCGGGGGGTAGGTCGACCCCTTGGGGAGGTCGACCCCATAGTCGACCTGGCCTGGGGCGGGAGAAATCCTGCCCTGCCCGCTTCTCGTTTGAATTTTAAATTTTGAATTTTAATTCTGAACTATTTTAATTTATATAAAATTAATGAAACTTCGGAGAGCCATTACTTCCTCATACGAAGTCCGATTTATGTAAACTTGGACTCTATTCCAAGAAAAATTTCGAGACGAACACAATGGCGTGACCCGTTTCCCTTAATTTTCATTTAGCAATTAAGTATTATTAAATTCGTTCTTTTAATAGTCATAGAAAATTCAGGGTGTTACATTCTCCCCTCCTTAAAGGATTTCGCCCCCGAAATCTCCAAGTTAAGGAGAATGTATATCCTAACATCCAATCATTCATCTACTCAACCATCAAACACAGGCATCCATTGTCCTTAGAAGATTTCTAATGCCATATGAACATATGCAAAAAGTGTGTGTACATGTTCCTTATCCAATGCAAAATCAGGCGGTCAACTGATTCAGTCGACCTCCTTAGTGCAAATCATGATAGTGTCATGCGTCAATTATGCATGCAAAAGAATCCTAACGATACATAGTACTTCTACATTTGTGCACAACCATTCATCAAAATGCAGTATCCATATGATAACACAACCATTATATATCCATTAATTTAAGTATGCACACATATTTATATGCAAATATGAAAGTGATTGAGCCGGTTTAGTGCCTAATGTGCGTGTACAACATCCATGAGCAACCATTAGCAACCACTTGCAACCATCAATCATAACATGTTTTAAATACATGTTTACATCCATTGGTTCCTACCTAAGGATAAAGAATAGGACCGGGAAGATATACTTAAAAGATAGATAAAAGCATAAATAAACTTATGGAAAAAGAGATCAAGGTGGTACCCACAAAAAGAGAAGGGTAGGCTGCGTGTATTTTCCTCTCAGTTTCCCAAGTCGCGTCTTCCTCAGCGTCACTCCATTGAACTTTAACAAGCTTGACTTCACAGTTGCGTAGCTTTCTGACTTCCATACCCAAGATACGAGTTGGAACTCTTCTCACAGTCGCTTCTCGCTCCACTTCTACTTCCTCTAGTATACTTGGCTCTACCATTTCCGCAGACTTATGTAAGCACTTTCTTAGTTGAGAGACATGAAAAACATTATGAACTCCAGCCAGTCATTCGGGTAGCTCTACTCTGTAAGCCATCGTCCCAATCCTTTTAGTGATAGGAAAAGGTCCTACCAATCTTTGTGCTAGCTTTCCTACGAACCCAAAGCGAATGACATTCCTCAAAGGAGATACTTTAAGGAACACCATATCTCCAACCTCAAACTCAAGGTCAGTTCTTCTTTTGTCTGCGTAGGACTTCTGTCTATCTTGTGCAGCCTTCATCCGTCTTCTTATCAAGTCCACCTTTTCTAAGGTTTCTCTAATCATGTCTGGCCCAAGTACGAGCTTGTCTGTAGACTCCCACCAACAAGTTGGTGATCGGCATGGTCTTCCATATAAAGCTTCGAAGGGTTACATGCCTATGGTGGCTTGGTAGCTATTGTTGTAAGCGAATTCAACCAAAGGTACATGATCCTCCCATGTCCCTCTAAAGTCAAGAATGCACAATCTCAAAAGGTCTTCAAATACTATGTTCACCCTTTCCATCTGACTATCATTTTGGGGGTGATAGGCCATGCTTAAGCATAATTGTGTGCCTACTGCCTCTTGCAAACTCTTCCAAACTCGCTCGTAAAGATAGATCTCGGTCACTCCAACCCTGAATTTTCTATTAACTGTAACCTAATAAAATTAAAGTATAATTAATTCTAAATGATGGAATTAAGGGAAATGGGTCATGCATTGCGTTCATCTCGAAATTCGGCTTGAGATAGAGTCCAAGTTTGCGTAAAACGGATACCGTATGAAGAAGATATGAACGAACAAAGTTGGGCAGAAAAACCAGAAATGGGTCAGAATGCACTGGCGCACTTGGGAAGTGCGCAAGAACAAAATTGCACTGGCACACTTGGGAAGTGCGCCAGTACAAATTTGCACTGGGGCACCTGCCAAGTGCGCCCAGGCCATAAACCCTGCTTGATCAGGCCCTGACTGGCCTGGTCGGGTTCTGGTCGATTTTTGAGGCTTGGCTGAGTCACTAGGGCTTACATGTCGCTTTCTGATTGGCTTCTCTTGAGATGGATGGTCTGGATTCACTCTAGCTTCATCGACGGCTCCAATCAGTTTAAAATTCTATAAATACAACTCAAGTCTAAACCTAAATTCACACAAATAATATAGAACTAAAGCCGTCATGCTGCTGGAAAGAAACTAGGAGTGGTTGTCAGTTAGAAAGCTTAGAGACAAGCCAATACTAAAGTAAAACACGAATCAAAACAATGTTAGTCTACCCAAAGGAAAGCATATCAAATTCAGAACTCAGAATCCAGAATTCAAGTTCGTCGTTCGTTGTAAGTATAGTGATTTTTCCGATGAGAATAAAACGAAGACTTATTTCGATGTAAATTGGAAGCGGAATTGTGCGATTATGTAACAACGATGTTAATTCATATCTATGTATTGAAATTATTGTGTTGTGAATGAAATTGGGATGTTTGTGGTATAATTAAGATTGATGTTGATCCTATTGTACTTTAGAATGACAACAACATCAAAAGCAAGTTGTATAGTTCATGCTTATGTGATTATATAGGTTGTTTGTGATTAGAACCTCATGTATATACTTCATGCTAGAACCTTTATGCCTAAATGGTTATGTTCATATACATGCACCTATGTTTATACAAAAGTTGCAAGTTCCTAACTGGATCCATGTCAAGATCCATTTTAGTACATGTTTCATGTTGTAATTAGATATGAGATTGGATCTAGTTCACACACTTGTCATAAAGTTATACATATTTATGAAAATGTCATATTCATGTCATATGCTAGTGATGTTCGATGTTATGCCTAGATCCAAAAACAAGTTTAGGCTTATGTTATCTAAATCATATGCTAATTTGTGTGACACCTATTTGGTTAGATACCTATTTCAATGCAAGTTCACATATATGTTGATTTAGGCCATGTTGCAAGTTCACATTCATGTTGACTATTTTGCAAGTTTACACCTATGATGTTCATATTGACTATGCCAAAAATGCCAAGTTTACACCTATGTCATGTTTATGAATTCCCTTATGCCTATTTGTGTGCGCTAAATTAGGCTAAGTTTTTAGCCTAATATTGTATGTTAAAACTATACGAACGAAAATTAGGCTAAGATTGTTAGCCTAATGTTTAAACGGGGTAACGTTGGGAATATTAGTAAAACTTGACATAAAAATATATGAAATTGGCATGTTTGTCACATGCCAAAATTGGTGGCATTTTAAACGATATAAATTCTTATACCAAAAATGTTAAACTTGGAAATTGGGCCGCAACATTTAATTGTTGACAAATTTACATATATTAAGTAATAAAGACAAATATGTAAATTTAGAAATTACGAATATGCTTAACACGAGGTTGGATTGAGGGGTGATGTAAGTCTGCCCGGACCCGCCCGGCTGTCCAGTAGTCACAACAATACCTATCCAATGTGGGTGGTTAAGCATTAAGCCCAATAAGGACCCGAGGTTAGATGGAGTTACGGTGTAAATCTGCCCGGAATCGACCGGCACATACAGTAACCGTAACAATATATGTCTAATGTGAGTGGTCGGTGCTTTAAAAAGCAAAGGACAGACAAGTCAGGATGGTAGGGTTAAGTTAACTTAAACCTTAACCAATTCAACATGTTAATGAAATTGATGGGTGGGGTTAGGTAAATACAGACATTTATCCACTTAACATGTTTGACTAGAAAACCCTAGTAACGGGGACCCATTTCAGCAGTAAACCAATTAGGTATCATGGTTGTAACACCCCACCTCCGCCAGGGTGGCTCTTGCAAGCAACTCTGACTTTGGTGGGGCGTTTTTAAAACAAGGTAAACATGCATAATAATATAGCAAGGCAGGACATGACATATATATATATGTAAATAAACAGAGTAAGTAGATAAAACAACGGAAGATTTTTAAACCATTTCAAAACACAAGTCTGGTACATAAAAATGTCAATTTCCCAAAATTACAAGTCTAGATAAATACATCATCTGATAAACTGAAATACATAAGTACTATCCCCAAATAAGAGTGATGACCCATAGCGGCTCAAATCCAAAGCATACATGAGCTATCCAAGGAAGCAACTAAAATCCAAGCTAGGCTCCAGTATTCCCTCCCTGAGAACCTGGGGGGGGAAACGGAAGAAAAGAGGCGAAAGAAAACAGGTCAGTCAAAAAGACTGAGTAAGCCCTGCTACGATCAGTCTATAAACTAATAAAGTTAACATCATGATGGGAACTGAGATGATCATAGATAACAACATACTGGCATGATAAAGTAACTACAAGATAGATAGAGGTGTCATCGCATAAACAAGGTTAAGTTTTGCACCACGGTGTACTAGCAAACCAACATAACAGGTATTGATCCCTCAGCCCAAACGTTGGCCCAATAACATGAGGTGACCTTAATACAAGGTCCAGCCCAACGGTCTAGTCGATCGGCTCCCTATAAACCTAACACGTCAAGTGTTGGTGTCCATACGGCCCACATATGGATGTAGTCTGACTGTGCTGGGTCCACCTTCGGGTGTATCAAGCCCTCGGGTGTCAACCCCCGACACTTAAGCAATAATACACAGCTCAAAACTACTGGTACCCGTGCCTCGAGTTTGTCCAATACCGGACTACGTGCACGTCCGTAGCCCGCCTGGACCCGCACCGCTGTACCACTCAGCCGCCGCTTTGGTCGCTTACATCCGTCCAGTAATCGTGCCCCGCCCTAGCCTAGTCCTCTAGGGTTGTGATGATACCAAACTGGGATTACTGCCGGAACAGACCCGCTGCTAGGGTTTTCTAAGAGGGTTAAGTGCGATTTAACCCTTCACTAATCATGGATTAAATTGGTTAAGTGTAACTCAACCCCATTCTAATCCCTCGAACCCCCAATTGGATTAAACTGGTTAAGTGTAACCAACAGTTCACACTTAACCCCATTTCAATCCCTCTAATCCCCAAGTGGATTAAGTATTAGTGGACCCTGACTTAACCCTAACCATGAGGCATTAATTAACTTAATGCACCTTAACCTCTCACATTAGACTTTGTTGCGGTTACTAGTTAAGCCGGGCGGGTCCGGGTAGCTTTACACCACAACTTGGTCTAACCTCGGGTCTTGGCACCACATGACCAACTTCTCACATTGGGTCCTATTGTTTGTAGCCACTAGTTAAGCCGGTCGGTTCCGGGTAGAATTACGCTACAAACTCAACCCAACCTCGAGTTGGCCACACTTATGTTTTCTAAGTGTCATGTCCACTTTATTTCAAAACATAATTGCAAGTCAACAAATACTTGGGTAGACCTAACTTAATAGGTAAATTCCCAAGGGGTAGACCTAACTTAATAGGTAAATTCCCAATCTTATATTTTCATGTATTTTAAGTTTACCCAAAACCCCCAACGTCATTCTATCGCTTACATATTCGTAGTAACGCATAAAGGATAGGAAGAGGGAACTTGGCACAACATACATGATGAACTTGCACAACAATTATGCATAACATGTTAGACTTGCACAACTTAGCATGGTGAACTTGCATATTACCATAAACATGCATAACTTGTCAAACATGCACAACTTGTCATTTTAAACTTGCATAAGCATGCATAACTTGTCAAACATGCACAACTTGTCATTTTAAACTTGCATAAGCATGCATAACTTGTCAAACATGCACAACTTGTCATTTTAAACTTGCATAAGCATGCATAACTTGTCAAACATGCACAACTTGTCATTTTAAACTTGCATAAGCATGCATAACTTGTCAAACATGCACAACTTGTCATTTTAAACTTGCATAAGCATGCATAACTTATTAAACATGCACAATATGGCATAATGAACTTGCATAAACATACATAACTCATTTAACTTGCAAATCATGGCATAGTGGACTTGCATAAACATGCATAACTCATTTAACTTGCAAATCATGGCATAGTGGACTCGCATAAACATGCATAACTCATTTAACTTGCAAATCATGGCTTGGTAAACTTGCATAAACATGCATAACTAAATAAACTTGCAAAGATCCCAACTTTCATCACATATTAACTTTAGAGTTTCTAAAATGAAGGTAAGAGGGCTTACAATGCTTATGCGGACTCAAATGAGTATAGCAAATGTAAGAAACCTCTTATGCAACTAATTAAAACCCCCAAATGCAAGCAAACTTGATCAAGACTCCTCATTTATGATGCCAATAGAGAAACAAGCCTTTAATGCAAGCTAAGGAGGATCATACAAGCCCAAATATACTTGTATGCATGGAAAACCACTTAGGAATCAATTTAGGAATTGTATGAAGAGGGTGGAGGCCATGAGAGTTTTGATTTTGCCATAGTTTAGTTGCTAGGATGAATAATGAATGATTTAGGGTAGGTTAGGGTCTTATTTATAGATTAGGCTAGTGATTTGGACCATAGGATTAACCCTAGATTCAATTAGGTCCATCAGATCTCGGAACTCTCTAGAACCAAGCCCCCCAATCAAGCCCAAATCAGAAATGGTGCACCAGGCCAAACAGCCCGGACACCCCCTGTCGACAGGGCTGTCGACAGGGCAGTCGACATGCTAAGACCCCTGTCGACAGGCCTGTCGACATGGGGTCCTGGGCGGGAATTTTTCCCGCCTGCGCCAGTTTGCCCTATCCCTAGTTTTTAATTTTAAAATTTAAATCTGTTTTTACTTAGAAATTTTCTGAAAACTTCAATGGGCCTTAACTGGGTCATACGGACTCCGATTTTCGAAAATTCGGACTCTATTTCGCGTATTTTTCCGAGACGAACGTAATGGCATAGCCCGTTTCCCTTAATTCAGAATTTTGAATTAAATTCTGCCTCGATTTATTTTATAACAGGTTATTGAAAATACGGGTTGTTACATTCTCCCCTCCTTAAAGGATTTCGTCCCCGAAATCTTCAAGTTAGGAAGAACGTATCCTACCATCCAATCATCCATCTACTCAAAGCATCATCCACGAGCAATCATTGTCCTTAAAAGATTCTAAATGCTGGATGAACATATGCAGAGGTGTGTGTATATGTACTTATCTAATGCAAATATCATCAATGCAAATTATGTTAGTGAAATGAATCCATATGTATGCAGTTCCTAACATAATGTATATCATCTATATGTGTGCACATAACATACACCCATATGCAACATCCATGTGATAACACACAATTTTCATCCATGAATAAGCATAAACACTCATGCATATGCAATATGAGGAGTGTGCGAGCCGATCTAGTGCCTAATCGTGTATAATGCATCCACGAGCAGCCACTTGCAAACACTTGCAACCACTTGCAACCATCAAACATAACATGTTTCAAACACATGTTTCAACCAAAGGGTTTCTTCCTAAGGTTCTCATGACAAGATAAACACGATAAACTAGATAATCATGGACAGAGGAATATGCTTAGAAGATAAGCAAGATAAACTCCTTTTTGGATTACAAGAAATCCATTCAAGCTCTGACATATAGTACTAACCGATGAGTCATAACCCGCTTATGGAGTTTACAACGGAAATAAGATCGAGAATGGGACCGAGAGGATATATATACCAAAGATAACTTGCAAGCAAGCTCCACAGGAAAACAAGGATCAAGGATGCACTCTAAAAAAAAGATGCGCGTGTCTAGCCTTCACTCTTCTTAGTCACGCCTCCTTGAGCTCAATTCCGCTGTGCTTTTACCGTCTTTTACTTCATGACTTCTTGGCTTCCTAACTCCTATTTCCCAAATTCGAGTTGGAACTCCTTTCATTATCGCCTCTCGTCTTCCTTTTCCACTTATTCTTCTTTCTGTATACTTGGCTTAAACATAACTGTAACCTCATGATTCCATGCAAGCTCTCCAAAATTCACTAGTGAATCCTGGAGCTCGTCTACTTACTATAAAGTATTCCACGCAGCAGAACTTTCCTTGAAAATACCACTCCACGTTGCCAATTGCCCTTATAAACGTGATTTTCTATAACTCAGGCTTAATCGAAATGAACCATCCGCCCATGAGTGATAGGCCCTACCTAGATTCAGTTGCCTACCCCTGGTTTCCTGTAAGCTATTTTAAAACTGGCCAACTTCTTGAGGGTAAACCGTTGCTAACCATGACGCAGTCCCTTCGCTCTTTACCGGACTGAAATGAGTACTTTTCGTGAGTCTACCTATTATGACCCACATACCCGTATTCCCTTTCTTTGATCTAGGTAGCCCATCCACATAATCTATCGAGATGTTCTCACACTTCCCTTGTGGAACCCCCAATGGAGGTAATGGCCCACTGGGCTTCTATGACTGGGCCTTAGCCTGGTGGCACAACATGCATCCTAAGACCAACTCGGCCACCTCCTCGAGTGATGCGCATCTTTAAGAACCTTCTTTACCAAGTCTTCCACTCGAGGAACACATAATCTCTCATCGCGCCTTAGTCATCCCTTGTCATCTATAATATATCTAGCGAGGTGTCTTAACATCTCGCCTCAAATCGACTGGTCCATGTTCTTGACCAACGGTGGGTCTTCTTCCTGTGAAACCCCCCCTTTTTGATCCAGAAGAGTAAGTCTAAGCTCCGGGGATGCTAACTAGCCAAACGGAGAAAGCTTCTTACTCCAATTGCCCTGCTCAGAGTTTTCCGGTCTTAAACCGCAACCATTTTAGCGGAATCCACCGCTAAGCCTTACTTAGGAACTATGTCCCCAAGGAATCCAACTTCTTTCCTCCAAAGTGACATTTGGGGAACTTGATCTTCAACTGGTGGTTCTAAGCGTATCCATCTCCTCCTTGAGATGTCTATCATGCTCTTCTTCGTTCTTTTGAGGAGATCAAAATATCGTCTACGACGACCCTGACAAACTTGTTCAAGGACTCCCTAAACACCCCACCCATCAAGTTCACATAATATGCGGGTGCATTAGTCAAACCAAATAGCATGACTAGCCATTCTAAAACCCATCCAGAGTCCTAAACACAGTCTTGTCAATTCCATCCTCAGCCATCCTAAGCTGATGGAATCCGGTAGCTAGATCAAAAGAAAACGGATGCTCCTACAAGCTGATCAAACAAATCATTGATCCTTGGTAACGGTTATCTATTCTTCTCACGAAGATCAACACATAAGCGAAGCAAACCGTCCACATTAGTAACGAATACTACTGGAGCACCCTACTCGAAAATGCCTCGTCTCAGGAAGTTCTTCTCAACCAACTCCTTGACTTACTTTCTTAACTCTCATCTCGTGAGGTCATGTGCCTAACCGGCCACGAAACTGGCTTGGTATTACCAACCAGATAATGCGGAAATCTATCCCACGTCTAAGGGTAACCCCTTCACTTCCCCCAAGATATCAGGGTATTCTCGGACCACCCTCACAGATTGCAAACTATCGATAGACGAGTTGAGGGATTCAAGAATCATAACATGACGGGACCCATAGGGTTGCTAGAAATTTCTAGGGTATTACCGAGGCGAGTCATGAGCCTCACAACCCTATATACAAAAACCCAGAATGGCTCCAAAACAGGACAACCATTCCATGCCCAAAACCAACCCATATCCCCCGAAACCGAGAATATAAACATCCCACGAGTATTCTATACTCAAGATAGAAATTTTCAAATCCACTCAGACCACAGACAGGCGGGCAGAACCCCCAATTGGATTTGAAACACATACGGGATCCCCAACTAGACTAGTACTTAGGTGCAAACCTTCAACTTAGATCAGATGAAATAAAACTATGCGATGTGCCAGAATCAAACAAAGTACGAACAGGGAAAATCAGAAAATGTAAACAAAACTTTCAACAGAAATATCACCTCTATCATGAGCTGGAAGAACGATGTTGAGGGGATGAACTCGCCCTCCAGATAGTCCTACACACTGAGTCTGACCTTGCCCTTGTTTCCTCGGGCAATCCTTGCTCAGATGTCCAGACTCACCACAATGAAAGCATTCGCCCCGCTTTCTCTTCTTCTTCCTACATTCCCTGGATATATATCCAACTTTACCACAGAAGTTGCATTTCCTATTCTCTCTTGGCTTGTCCTTGCGGTTATAGTTATTCTTGCCTCGTTTCCCGGAATTTACTCTCTTGCCTTGAGACTCACTCGCCTTGACCTCTTTCTTGTCATTGTTATCTTCTTCTTGAAGTAGGGCCAAATTCACCAAATTCTCGAAAGTCGCCCCCAAGGGTATATGAGACATGGCCAAACCATGTAATGGCTCGTTTAATCCTAGAGCAAAGTGTAGGGCCTTCTTCTGAGTTGTATTAACCAAGTCTAAATCGACCCGAGCCAGTTGATTAAACTTATCTATGTACTCCCTAATAGTCATGTCCCCTTGCTTTAGTGATAAGAACCTCAGTCCCAACCTTCCTCTAAAGTCATCCCAAGTCTCAATTGGCCTAGTAGCGGTGGTGACTACCCACCAACGTGCAGCTTCTTCCTCTAGCAACTATACTGCTAACAAAACCTTCCTCCGGTCACCTATATCAAAGGTGGCTAAAAGATCTTCGGTTTCTTTCAACCCATTTCCTTGCCTCTACAAGAGTCTCTGTTCCACTAAAATTCTTGCCACCCATCATCTTAAAGTTCTTACAAGTTTGCACAAAATCCGCTTGTGGAGGCTGAGGGTGAAGAGGTATGGAAGGGGAAGGAGGAACAGCGGCCTTGACTGGAAAGACAACATTAGAGACACCCGAGACCAGTGCCGTGACTTCCAAGTACCGACGAAACCAATCGGGTATTGTTACCCCTTCGGGCAAGATGAGATATCAAACATGCTGGAAACGAAGAGAGAAGAGTTCAAACGAGGGGTCAAAGGATAGTGCTAATGGCTTTTGGGGAATAGCCTTTTAAAAATAACTAGACTTTTCTTTGGAAAATACTTTATACTTGGTTTTGAAAATAGTTTTTCAAAAGTTTTAAAAACCTTTTTATCCCTTCTCGTAAACCATATGCTCTGATACCAAATGTAACACCCCACCTCCGCCAGGGTGGCTCTTGCAAGCAACTCTGACTTTGGTGGGGCGTTTTTAAAACAAGGTAAACATGCATAATGATATAGCAAGGCAGGACATGACATATATATATATGTAAATAAACAGAGTAAGTAGATAAAACAGCGGAAGATTTTTAAACCATTTCAAAACACAAGTCTGGTACATAAAAATGTCAATTTCCCAAAATTACAAGTCTAGATAAATACATCATCTGATAAACTGAAATACAAAAGTACTATCCCCAAATAAGAGTGATGACCCATAGCGGCTCAAATCCAAAGCATACATGAGCTATCCAAGGAAGCAACTAAAATCCAAGCTAGGCTCCAGTATTCCCTCCCTGAGAACCTGGGGGGGGGGGGAAACGGAAGAAAAGAGGCGAAAGAAAACAGGTTAGTCAAAAAGACTGAGTAAGCCCTGCTACGATCAGTCTATAAACTAATAAAGTTAACATCATGATGGGAACTGAGATGATCATATATAACAACATACTGGCATGATAAAGTAACTACAAGATAGATAGAGGTGTCATCGCATAAACAAGGTTAAGTTTTGCACCACGGTGTACTAGCAAACCAACATAACAGGTATTGATCCCTCAGCCCAAACGTTGGCCCAATAACATGAGGTGACCTTAATACAAGGTCCAGCCCAACGGTCTAGTCGATCGGCTCCCTATAAACCTAACACGTCAAGTGTTGGTGTCCATACGGCCCACATATGGATGTAGTCTGACTGTGCTGGGTCCACCTTCGGGTGTATCAAGCCCTCGGGTGTCAACCCCCGACACTTAAGCAATAATACACAGCTCAAAACTACTGGTACCCGTGCCTCGAGTTTGTCCAATACCGGACTACGTGCACGTCCGTAGCCCGCCTGGACCCGCACCGCTGTACCACTCAGCCGCCGCTTTGGTCGCTTACATCCGTCCAGTAATCGTGCCCCGCCCTAGCCTAGTCCTCTAGGGTTGTGATGATACCAAACTGGGATTACTGCCGGAACAGACCCGCTGCTAGGGTTTTCTAAGAGGGTTAAGTGCGATTTAACCCTTCACTAATCATGGATTAAATTGGTTAAGTGTAACTCAACCCCATTCTAATCCCTCGAACCCCCAATTGGATTAAACTGGTTAAGTGTAACCAACAGTTCACACTTAACCCCATTTCAATCCCTCTAATCCCCAAGTGGATTAAGTATTAGTGGACCCTGACTTAACCCTAACCATGAGGCATTAATTAACTTAATGCACCTTAACCTCTCACATTAGACTTTGTTGCGGTTACTAGTTAAGCCGGGCGGGTCCGGGTAGCTTTACACCACAACTTGGTCTAACCTCGGGTCTTGGCACCACATGACCAACTTCTCACATTGGGTCCTATTGTTTGTAGCCACTAGTTAAGCCGGTCGGTTCCGGGTAGAATTACGCTACAAACTCAACCCAACCTCGAGTTGGCCACACTTATGTTTTCTAAGTGTCATGTCCACTTTATTTCAAAACATAATTGCAAGTCAACAAATACTTGGGTAGACCTAACTTAATAGGTAAATTCCCAAGGGGTAGACCTAACTTAATAGGTAAATTCCCAATCTTATATTTTCATGTATTTTAAGTTTACCCAAAACCCCCAACGTCATTCTATCGCTTACATATTCGTAGTAACGCATAAAGGATAGGAAGAGGGAACTTGGCACAACATACATGATGAACTTGCACAACAATTATGCATAACATGTTAGACTTGCACAACTTAGCATGGTGAACTTGCATATTACCATAAACATGCATAACTTGTCAAACATGCACAACTTGTCATTTTAAACTTGCATAAGCATGCATAACTTGTCAAACATGCACAACTTGTCATTTTAAACTTGCATAAGCATGCATAACTTGTCAAACATGCACAACTTGTCATTTTAAACTTGCATAAGCATGCATAACTTGTCAAACATGCACAACTTGTCATTTTAAACTTGCATAAGCATGCATAACTTGTCAAACATGCACAACTTGTCATTTTAAACTTGCATAAGCATGCATAACTTATTAAACATGCACAATATGGCATAGTGGACTTGCATAAACATGCATAACTCATTTAACTTGCAAATCATGGCATAGTGGACTCGCATAAACATGCATAACTCATTTAACTTGCAAATCATGGCTTGGTAAACTTGCATAAACATGCATAACTAAATAAACTTGCAAAGATCCCAACTTTCATCACATATTAACTTTAGAGTTTCTAAAATGAAGGTAAGAGGGCTTACAATGCTTATGCGGACTCAAATGAGTATAGCAAATGTAAGAAACCTCTTATGCAACTAATTAAAACCCCCAAATGCAAGCAAACTTGATCAAGACTCCTCATTTATGATGCCAATAGAGAAACAAGCCTTTAATGCAAGCTAAGGAGGATCATACAAGCCCAAATATACTTGTATGCATGGAAAACCACTTAGGAATCAATTTAGGAATTGTATGAAGAGGGTGGAGGCCATGAGAGTTTTGATTTTGCCATAGTTTAGTTGCTAGGATGAATAATGAATGATTTAGGGTAGGTTAGGGTCTTATTTATAGATTAGGCTAGTGATTTGGACCATAGGATTAACCCTAGATTCAATTAGGTCCATCAGATCTCGGAACTCTCTAGAACCAAGCCCCCCAATCAAGCCCAAATCAGAAATGGTGCACCAGGCCAAACAGCCCGGACACCCCCTGTCGACAGGGCTGTCGATAGGGCAGTCGACATGCTAAGACCCCTGTCGACAGGCTTGTCGACATGGGGTCCTGGGCGGGAATTTTTCCCGCCTGCGCCAGTTTGCCCTATCCCTAGTTTTTAATTTTAAAATTTAAATCTGTTTTTACTTAGAAATTTTCTGAAAACTTCAATGGGCCTTAAATGGGTCATACGGACTCCGATTTTCGAAAATTCGGACTCTATTTCGCGTATTTTTCCGAGACGAACGCAATGGCATAGCCCGTTTCCCTTGATTCAGATTTTTGAATTAAATTCTGCCTCGATTTATTTTATAACAGGTTATTGAAAATACGGGTTGTTACAATGGTACCCTGAAACTAGGCAGGGTTAGGCACGATTACTGGGTTGATTGTAAGCGGTCAAAGCGACGGCGATGGGTGCAACAGTGTGGGTTCTAACGGAGTGCGGGCGTGCACACACTTCGAAGAAGACAAACAGGGCACTGGGGGCACCGGTAGTATAACCTATGCATTCTTGTATTGTGTCGGGCCGCCACCATGGGAATTGATACACTCCACGGTGGGACCAACATAGGTATCTACAATCTTTGGGGGCCGTAAGACACATGTAATTATGCGAGTAGGAGCCGATCTTTAGAAAAAGGGGATCACTTTACCTCCAGCATGGGGTGCTAGTTAATACAATACAAGTAGGTGCAGAGATATGGACTCTCTTGCTTTGGCTATGGCTGTTGGACACAATCATGGGGATTTATGCAGTTTCAATCATGTTTTATGCTTCTTTATTTAATAACCAAGACAGAAATGATGTTGTAATGTTTTGTAAGTTGTTATGAGACAATTATGGAAATGTTTTGTATGAACAAGTATTTTATGATAAAAGTCTGATGTTTTTCGCTGCTTATATATATGTGTTTATATCTGTCTTGTGTTTTATCTGTGACTTTTACTTACAAACCTCCACCAAAGTTAAGGCAGTCCCTTGTGAGTGACCTTAATGGAGGGTGGGGTGTTTCACTTGGTATCAGAGCATTGATTCACCAGACCAGATAAAAAAATTTGAAACTATTTTCAAAAAGAAGTTTAAAGAAGCATCTTTTTTCAAGAAAAAGTGTTGTTTTTAAAAGGCATAATTCCCCAGAGCCATATGCACTCTCCCTCTATCCCTTTATCTTGAATACTTTCCGTTTTGTTCTAGTATGTCTAGAGATCTTAACCTTCCAGAAGGAGTACCGATCCCTGGCTGGTTCCGAAGGTACCTAGAGGCTAGGGCCAATGGTGCGGGCCCAGCATTCATTCCTCCTCCTACGGTGGCAGCGGTTCCTCCTCCCCCTCCTCCTCCTCCTCATGGGAACACTTTCGCTAAGACGTGTAGAGACTTCAAGGCTATGGGAGGAAAGGACTTTAATGGAACTGAATCATTTGTGGTAGCAAGGAACTGGCTGAAGGAGACTGAAGATTTATTCGTTATCTTGGGAGTTGATGACAGGCAAAAGATTCAGCTAGCAGTATGGTTGCTCAAAGACGAAGCTTCCTATTGGTGGGAAGTTACGCATGCGGAGAGGCCAATGGAAACATGGAAAGATTTTAGGATGAGGTTTAAGATGAAATTCCTCTCCCAAGCTGAAAGAAGCCTGCAGATGGAGAAGTTCCTAACTCTTAAGCAAGGGAGTATGACGATCAGGGAGTACGTCAATCAGTTTAATCAGCTGGCCAGATTTGGGCTGGATTTAGTAAACACCCAACACAAGAAGGCCCTTCGCTTCGTCAAAGGCCTGAATGAACCTCTGCACAGCCTTGCTATGACCTATATACCCATGGGGGCGACCTATGAAAGCTTGGTGGATATGGCACTACTACACGAGGAAGATAAAGGCAAGAAAGAGGCAAAGGCGGAAGTGCCTCAAGAAAAGAAGGAGGGTTTACAGGCTAAGAAAACAGACTTCAAGAAAGGCGGGAAGAACAACAAATCCCGTGAAAAGAGAAAGTGCAATTTCTGTGGCATTGTGGGACATATAGCAAAAGACTGCAGAAAGAAGAAGGCAAAGACGAATGGTGGTTGCTTCAGTTGTGGCGAGACTGGACACTTGGCTAAGGACTGCCCAAAGAAGCGGGGGCAGGGACAGAGGACTGGATCCACCTCAGGCGGACAAGTTCACGCGATGGTGGCACCTCCACAGGAATGAGGTAGAAATATTTCTGTAGAAAGCTTAGTTTATATGTATGATCATCCAGTTCGCACTCTCTTTGATTCTGGTGCATCACACTCCTTTATTTCATCTGCTTTAGTAAAATCTCTGCACCTAGACACCAGTATGGTAGAAGATCCCTTGGTTGTTTCAAATCCAATTGCGGGCTCGGCTTATTTGTCGGTGGTTTGCTTGGATTTGAAAATCTCTTTTCTAAGTGTTGAATTTAGATGTAGTGCCTTTGTTTTGGGCTTCTCAGGATATGGACTGATCTTAGGCATGGACTGGTTATCCAGTAATCGCGCCATTCTTGATTTTGAGAAAAGAGTGGTTAGGCTCTTGACTCGGCTCGGTAACCTTCTAGAAATTTCTTGTAATCCCTTGAATGCAGTTATGCTTAGTTATCTGGAGTCGCTTGATGCTTCTGTTGAGAATTTGCAGTCGGTTAGGGTGGTCCTGGAATATCCGGATGTCTTTGAAGAGGTGAAAGGCTTACCTCCGAAGCGGGAAATAGACTTCTGCATATATCTTGTTGATAATGCAAAGCCCGTAGCTCTGCCTGCTAGACACATGGCTCCAAAGGAGAGAAAGGAGCTCGGTAAGCAAGTTAAGGAGCTTCTCGAGAAGGGGTTTATCGGAATGGGGTGCTCCAGGGGTGTTCGCCACCAAAGCAGATGGTTCACTCCGTCTTTGTGTGGATTATAGGGAGCTAAACAAGCTGACTAAAAGAATAGACACCTGCTTAGACAATTTGTTTGATCAACTTGTAGGTGTGTCGGTCTTCTCCCAACTTGATCTAGCTACTGGGTTCCATCAGCTAAGGGTAGCTGAAGATAGCATTGATAAAACGACGTTCAGAACCCTGGACGGTTTCTTCGAGTGGCTTGTCATGCCTTTCGGTTTGACAAATGCACCCGCTTATTTCGTGGACCTAATGAGAAGGGTGTTCAGAGAATTCCTTAATAAGTTCATGGTGGTCTTCGTAGACGATATTTTGATCTTCTCAAAGAGTGAGGAAGAACATGCTCGGCATCTGAAGGAGATCATGGAAACTCTTCGAGTTCATCAGCTAAAAGTAAAATTCTCCAAGTGCCAATTTTGGAGGGAAGAAGTAAGATTTCTTGGAAATATAGTGTCAAAAGAATGGTTAGCTGTGGACCCCACGAAAGTGGTGGCAGTGCAAGATTGGAAGACACCAAGAAATGCAACCGAAGTCCGAAGCTTTCTGGGGCTAGCCGGTTTTTACCGAAAATTCATTAGGGATTTCGCGAAAATCTCAGTTCCACTCACAAGGCTAACAAAGAAGAATCTGGCGTTCACTTGGGATTTGGATTGCGAGTTTGCTTTCCAACGATTAAAAAGGGCTCTCACAACAGCCCAAGTTCTGACTTTGCCGGATGGAAGCAAAATGTTCACAGTATATACGGATGCTTGTGGTACGGGGCTAGGCGCTGTTCTGATGCAAGAAAGGAGGCTAGTAGCTTATGGTGGAAGACAATTGAAAGTGCCTGAAAAGAACTACCCAACCCACAATCTTGAGTTGGCCTCCATCGTCTTTGCGCTTAAGTCTTGGCGCCATTATCTCCTAGGTGAGAAGTTCGAATTATATACTGACCATAAATCGTTGAAGTATCTTTTCTCGCAGAAAGATCTTAACTTGAGCCAGCAAAGGTGGAGGGAGTTCCTTGCCTCATATGACTTTGAAATTTCCTATACTCCTGGCAAAGGCAACGTAGTAGCAGACGCGTTGAGCAGAAAGAACTGACCTCGAGCCCTCTCTTTGCAGAAAGGCAAAGCTTGGAGTATATAGCCAGTTTTGACTTTAGGCCCTCCTCAGATTTTATACCTAGTTTATTGGCATTCCTAGAAGTACGGCCCACTCTTTTAGACTCGATAGGGGCCCCACAACGTGAAGACCCGCAGCTTGTGGATGTGATTGATAAACTAATTAGGGGTGAAACTTCCAGTCACCTCAGTTGGTACTCCATCAATGATAAGGGTTAGCTGAGACGGGATGGAAGGTTATGTGTCCCACAAGCTAGGGATTTTGTGAAGAAGGTTCTCGAGGAGGCACATCATTCCAAGATGACAATACACCCAGGTGGAGATAAGATGTACAAGGACGTAAAGAGAGTTTTCTATTGGAGCGACATGAAGAAGGACGTGGTAGATTTGGTTTCTAATTGCATGACATGCCAACAGGTCAAGGCGGAACAAAAGAAGCCTGGAGGACTGCTTCATCCTCTAGAAGTCCCACAATGAAAGTAGGATAGCATTTCAATTCATCAACGGGTTGCCTAGGTCAAGAAGGGGCAATACTAGCATTTGGGTAATAGTGGACAGGCTTACTAAAAGCGCCCACTTTATACCTATCAAGAGTAGAAGGACTGCTTCGTCTCTAGCTTCTCTTTATCTCAAGGAAATAGTTCGACTCCATGGAATACCCTACAGTATAGTGAGTGACAGAGATCCCATCTTCACGAGCGAATTTTGGCGGAGTCTGCAAGAAGCTGTCGGCACACAGTTATGCTTGAGCACGGCCTATCACGCCCAAGCTGATGGTCAGACAGAAAGTGTGAATAGAGTACTTGAAGATCTTCTAAGACTATGCGTTCTTGACTTCGGAGGGACTTGGGAGGATCACCTTCCTTTAGTGGAATTCACCTATAACAACAGTTACCAAGCCACCATCGGTATGGCGCCCTTCGAAGCTTTGTATGGAAGACCGTGCCGATCACCAACTTGTTGGTGGGAGTCCACTGACAAGATTATACTTGGGCCAGACATGATTAGAGAGACTTCAGAAAAAGTGGACTTGATATGAAGGAGAATGAAGATGGCCCATGATAGACAGAAATCCTACGTCGACAAAAGAAGGATCGACCTTGAGTTTGAGGTTGGGGACAGGGTTTTCCTTAAGGTATCTCCCTTAAGGAACGTCGTTCGCTTTGGGTACGCAGGAAAGCTAGCACCAAGATTTGTAGGACCGTTCCCTATCGTCGAGAAGATTGGGAAAATGGCTTATGGAGTAGAGCTGCCTGAAAGATTGGCTGGAATTCACAACGTCTTTCATGTTTCTCATCTCCGGAAATGTCTACATGAATCAGCGGAAGTGGTGGAGCCAAGCATTCTAGAAGAAGTCGAAGTGGAACGCGAAGCAACTGTGAGGAGAGTTCCAACTCGAATCGTAGGAACTAAAGTGAAAAAGCTATGCAACCGCGAAGTCAAGCTCGTTAAAGTTCAGTGGAGCGACACCTAGGAAGACGCGACTTGGGAAACTGAGGACAGAATACGCGCAGCCTACCCTTTTCTTTTTGAGGGTACATCTTTGATCTCTCTTTTTCCTTAAGTTGTGCTTGTATCTACCTTTTTAGGTATATCTCCTCGATATTATCATTTATCCTTAGGTAGAAACCCCTTTGGATGTAAACATGTATTTGAAACATGTTACGGTTGATGGCTGCAAGTGGTTGCAAGTGATTGCTAGTGGTTGCTCGTGGATGCATATACACACACAACCTAGGTTTTAGATCAGCTCAGTCCCTTCAAACTGCATATGCATATATGTATTCATATTTGTATGTGGTTGAAACTTGATATGTTGTCATACGGATGTCGCATTTGTATTGATGGTTGCGCACTCATGTAGAATTATGAGTAAGGACAAATTAGCATATATAATGGATTCATGACACTTACATGATTTGCATCAAGGAGGTCAACTGGATCAGCAGACCACCTGATTTTCCATTAGTTAAGGACATATACACACACTGTGCATATAATCATAAAGCATTAGAAGTCTTTTAAGGACAATGGACGCATGTGTTTATTGGTTGAGTAGATGGACGATTAGATGTTAGGACTTACGTTCTCCTAGACTTGAAGATTTCAGGGACGAAATCCTTTAAGGAGGGGAGAATGTAACACCCCCAATTTTCTGTTAACTGTAACTTAACAAATTAAAGTATAATTAATTCTGAATGATGGAATTCAGGGAAATGGGTTACGCCATTGCGTTCGTCTCGAAATTCTTCTTGAGATAGAGTCCAAGTTTGTGTAAAATGGATACCGTATGAAGAAGATATGGACGAACGAAGTTGGGCAGAAAAACCAGAAACGGGTCAGAATGCACTGGCGCACTTGGGAAGTGCGCCAGAACAAAATTGCACTGGCGCACTTGGGAAGTGCACCAGTACAAATTTGCACTGGCGCACCTGCCAAGTGCGCCCAGGCCAGAAACCCTGCTTGGTCAGGCCCTGGCTGGCCTGGTCGGGTTCTGGTAGATTTCTGAGGCTAGGCTGAGTCACTAGGGCTTACATGGCGCTTTTTGATTGGCTTCTCTTGAGATGGATGGTCTGGATTTACACTAGCTTCATCGACGGCTCTAATCAGTTTAAAATTCTATAAATACAACTCAAGTCTAAACCTAAATTCACACAAATAATATAGATCTAAAGTCGTCATGCTGTTGGAAAGAAACTAGGAGTGGCCGTCAGTTAGAAAGCTTAGAGACAAGCCAATACTAAAGAAAAACATGAATCAAAACAACGTTACCCAAAGGAAAGCATATCAAATTCATAACTCAGAATCCAGAGTTCAAGTTCGTCGTTCGTTGTCAGTATAGTGATTTTTCCGATGAGAATAAAACTAAGACTTGATTCGATGTAAATTGGTAGTGGAATTGTGCTATTATGTAACGACGATGTTAATTCATATCTATGTATTGAAATGATTGTGTTGCGAATGAAATTGGGATGTTTGTGGTATAATTAAGATTGATGTTGGTCCTATTGTACTTTTAGAATGACAACAACATCACAAACAAGTTGTATGGTTCATGTTTATGTGATTATATAGGTTGTTTGTGATTAAAACCTCATGTATATACTTTGTGCTAGAACCTTTACGCCTAAATGGTTATGTTCATATACATGCCCCTATTTTTATACAAAAGTTGCAAGTTCCTAATTGGATCCATGTCAAGATCCATTTTAGTACATGTTTCATGTTGTAATTAGATATGAGATTGGATCTAGTTCACACCCTTGTCATAAAGTTATACATATTTATGAAAATGTCATATTCATGTTATATGCTAGTGATGTTCGATGTTATGCCTAGATCCAAAAACAAGTTTAGGCTTATGTTATCTAAATCATATGCTAATTTGTGTGACACCTATTTGGTTAGATACCTATTTCAATGCAAGTTCACATATATGTTGAATTAGGCCATGTTGCAAGTTCACATTCATGTTGACTATTTTGCAAGTTCACACCTATGATGTTCATATTGACTATGCCAAAAATGCCAAGTTTACACCTGTGTCATGTTTATGTTTATGAATTCCCTTATTCCTATTTGTGTGTGCGCTAAATTAGGCTAAGTTTTTAGCCTAATATTATATGTCAAAACAATGCGAACGAAAATTAGGCTAAGATTGTTAGCCTAATGCTTAAACGGGCTAACGTTGGGAATATTAGTAAAACTTGACATAAAAATATATGAAATTAGCATGTTTTTCACATGCCAAAATTAGGGGCATTTTAAACGGTATAAATTCTTATACCAAAAATGTTAAACTTGGAAAGCGGGCCGCAACATTTAATTGTTGACAAATTTACATATATTAAGTAATAAAGACAAATATGTAAATTTAGAAAATATGAATATGCTTAACACGAGGTTGGATTGAGTTGTGATGTAAATCTGCCTGGACCCGCCCGGCTGTCCAGTAGTCACAACAATACCTATCCAATGTGGGTGGTTAAGCATTGAGCCCAGTAAGGACCCGAGGTTAGACTGAGTTACGGTGTAAATCTGCCCGGAACCGACTGACACATCCATTAACCGTAACAATATCTGTCTAATGTGAGTGGTCGGTGCTTTGAAAAGCTAAGGACAGACAAGTCAGGATGGTAGGGTTAAACTAACTAAAACACTTAACCAATTCAACATGTTAATTAAATTGATGGGTGGGGTTAGGCAAATAGAGACACTTAACCACTTAACATGTTTGACTAGAAAACCCTAGTAACGGGGACCCATTTCAGTAGTAAACCAATTAGGTATCATGGTACCCTGAAACTAGGCAGGGTGGGGCACGATTACTGGGCTGATTGTAAGCGGTCAAAGCGACGGTGGTGGGTGCAACAGTGTGGGTTCTAACGGAGTGCGGGCGTGCACACACTTCGGAGCAGACAAACAGGGCACTGGGGGCACCAGTAGTATAACCTATGCATTCTAGTATTGTGTCGGGCCGCCACCATGGACTTGATACACCCCATGATGGGATGAGCATAGGCATCTACAATCTTTGGGGGCCGTAAGACACATGTAATTATGCAAGTAGCAACCGATCTTTAGAAAAAGGGGATCACTTTACCTCCAGCATGGGGTGCCAGTTAAGACAATACAAGTAGGTGCAGAGATATAGTGTGGGGTGCGATAGTATATTCGTTTCAAAACTGCTTTGTCTTAGCTTATGATACTTTCCTGATTCCAGTTTATACCTATCATGCCCTTATTCTTATTCTTATACTGAAGAGTCACTAGACTTACCAGACTTTATGTCTGACCCTATTTTCTTTCGTCTTCTTTTCTTCCGTTTCCCCCTAGGTCCACAGGGAGGAAACAACCCATCTTAGTCAGACTCTTTGCAAGCTTCGAGATAGTAGATGTACGGTTTGGACTCTCTTGCTTTGGCTATGGCTGTTGGACACAATCACGGGGATTTATGCAGTTTCAATCATGTTTTATGCTTATTTATTTAATAACCAAGACAAAAATGATGTTGTAATGTTTTGGAAGTTGTTATGAGAGAATTATGGAAATGTTTTGTATGAAGAAGTATTTTATGAAATAAAAGTCTGATGTTTTCCGCTGCTTATATATATGAGTATATATCTGTCTTGTGTTTTATCTGTGACTTTTACTTACAAACCTCCACCAAAGTTAAGGCAATCCCTTGTGAGTGACCTTAATGGAGGGTGGGGTGTTTCACACTCACTATGCTGGAGGGTATCCCATGGAGTCAAACTATCTATTTATGGTAAATGGATGCTAGGGACGAGGCAGTCCTTCTACTCTCAACAGGTATAAAGTGGGCGCTTTTAGTGAGCCTGTCCACTATAACCCAAATACTGGTATTGACCCTTCTTAACCTGAGAAACCCATCAACAAAGTCCATCGAAATGCTATCCCACTTCCACTGTGGGACCTCCAGAGGATGGAGCGGACCACCAGGCTTCTTCTGCTCCACTTTGACTTGCTGACATATCAAACACTTAGTGACAAACTCAGCTACCTCCCTCTTGTTGCCATTCCAAGGGAAAACCCTTTTTATATCTTTATACATCTTGTCTCCACCTGGGTGTATGGTCAACTTAGAATAGTGTGCTTCTTCGAGAACCATCTTCACTGAATCCCTTGCTTGTGGGACGCATAGCCTTCCATCCCGTCTCAACCAACCCTTATCATCGATGGAGTATCTATCGAGGTGATTAGATGTCTCACCCCTAACTAGCTTATCCATCACATCAACTAGTTGAGGGTCTTCCCGTTGCGCGGTTCCTATTGAGTCCAAAGAGTAGGCCGCACCTTTAGCGATGCTAACAGACCAGGCACAATTAAAGAGGAGGGTCTAAAGTTGAAGTGTTCTATGTATCCAAGCTTTTCCTTTCTACAAAGAGATGACTCAAGGTCAACTTATTTCCACTTAAGGCATCTGCTACCACATTGCCCTTGCCAGGGGTATACGAAATCTCAAAATAATATGAGGCCATAAATTCCATCCACCTTTATTGTCTTGAGTTATGGTCTTTATGCGAGAAAAGGTACTTTAATGATTTATGGTCAGTAAACAATTCAAACCTTTCTCCTAGTAGGTAATGACGCCATGATTTTAGAGCGAAAACAGTGGCAGCAAGCTCCGAATCATGAGTTGGGTAGTTCTTCTCATGTACCTTCAATTGCCCTCCCCCACAACAAACTACCTTGCCTTCTTGCATCAAGACAACGCCCAAACCTGTACCGCATGCGTCTGTATATACAGTAAACATTTTTCTCCCGTCAGGCAATGTCAGAACTAGGGCTGTTGTTAGAGCCATTTTAAATCGTTGGAAAGCAATATTGCAATCCAAATCCCAAGCAAAAGTTAGGTTCTTCTTTGTCAATCTTGTGAGTGGGGCTGAGATTTTTGCAAAGTCTTTAATGAACTTTTGGTAAAATCCCGCTAGCCCGAGAAAGCTTCGGACTTCAGTTGCATTCCGTGGAACCTTCCAATATTGCACCGCAACTACTTTTGCGAGGTCTACAGCTAACCCCTCTTTGGACACCACATGTCCAAGAAACCTCACTTCTCTCTAGAAATGGCATTTGGAGAATTTGGCTTTCAGCTGATGTGCACGAAGAGTATCCATGACTTCCCTTAAATGCAAAGCATGCTTTTCTTCATTCTTCGAGAAAATCAAAATGTCGTCTATGAAGACTACCAAAAACTTATTGAGGAACTCCCTGAACACCCTGCTCATCAAGTCAACGAAGTAAGCGGGGGCATTTGTCAAGCCGAAAGGCATGACAAGCTGTAATACCCCACGTCCATTAATGTCACTATCAAAGGGAATGCATTAATTTTCATCGATCATTATTAGTGTATAGAACAAAATATAACAAGACAAATACATATATTTGTACTTGAAAATTTTAAAACAACTTTTATTGCAACGGAGAAATAGTTTGATTACAACTTCATAGACCAACAGTAAAACCAAGTAACTTAATATCCATCTTGACAAATTGTTTTCTGAGTACATAAATTAAAGAGCATAACCCCAACACAAGTAGTGATAAAAGAGGCGAGCTGGACTTTACTTTCAGCAATCCAAGCACTTCCAAAAGAGAGAGAAAGAGACACATGATCGAGCTCCACTAGTACTAGTCCTACCCTGAGAACCTGGGGGGAGGGGGGAAGGAAGAAAAGAGGCGAAAACAAGGGGGTCAGACATAAAGTCTGGCGAGTACCATAACTTTAACAATATAATTATTAAAGTAACTAGGATAAGCCATAAATTGGTAAAATAAGGAATAATTGTGAAACAAGTGGGCAAGACAAAACAAACAAGAGGAATATTCTGGCGTTGATCTCGCTCCCAGTCACTATAGGATAATTACTATACTACACCATTACTAGTCACCCCAAAAGTTCATCCCGCCTGCTGAATATAATAATCATAATGGTAGTTTCGTGTACCCCTAGCCGTCTTCATAGGTGCTGCCTACTCCTATCTCCACTAGTTGTACCCACTACCCTTCCCTATTCTAATTACAACGTTTATTCATAATATGATAGTTTCTTGTACTCCTAGTTGTTGTCATAGGTGCCGCCTGCCCCTCTCCGCTAGTCGTACCCACTACCTTACCAATTCAATTGGCTCATTAACTCGTAGATACTCGTGCTGGTCCCATAGTGGGGTGTATCACTTCCCAAAGTGGCAATCGATGCCACTAAAGATGCACAGTTTATACCTACATGATGCAACAACGTCTTACCTACAAGCCCGGGCCCACGCATGCACATGACCCTGTTGGACTTGTGTTGCCGCTGCTAACCCGTTTTGACCTCTTAAAATCAAACCCAGTAAGCGTGTCCCGTCTTCGATCTAGATTGAGCTCACTTAGAAACTAAATGAGATACTGGTTGAAAAGGGTCCCCACGCTTGACACAAGCTTTCCACCTATGCTTGGTCCCCACTAGGATTTCCCACTTAACCCCGTCTTATTCATGTCTTCTTACAGGTTTTAACGTGGTTAAGCGTTTATAATTATTTCCCACATGTCACCCATGTTACCCACTTATCAAATCAACATGTTTATTGGTTAAGTTTGTCTTAACCTTATTTACTTATCAGATCAATATATATATATTTTGTTAAGCTGGTCTTAACCCTATCCACTTATATTATTGGTTAATTTGGTCTTAACCCTGTCCACATATATTATTGGTTAGGTTGGTCCTAACCCTATCCGCTTATCAAATAAATATAAATTATTGGTTAAGTTTGTCTTAACCCTATCAGATCAATACATATTATTGGTTAAGTTTGTCTTAACCCTATCCTCTTATTGGCTAAGCTGGTCTTAAAATTATCCACTTATCATGTTTTACTTAATTTATGATTAAGTACATCTAAGTTCACTGATACATTGGTTAAGACAATAACTCCCTAAGTATCAACCCCGAAGACCGAAATAAACATCAGATTGGTACTCAGAGAATTATTCACTCAACCAAACTTCTGTTTTTCATTCATATTTGTCTTTGATCAACATTAATTAATTATTAATGCACAGACCTCTCACATTAAGTCGATTGCTTGTGGCTGATGGATATACCGGGTGGTTTCGGGCAGAGTTCTACCACAAGGAAGACTTTACCTCGTGTCTAAGCATCATTTAATTTACGCCTTTGACCTCTCACATTAGACTACCTTCTGTGGTTGTTGGATTTCCTGGGTGGGTCCGGGAAGTCTTGTACCACAAACAAGTCTAACCTTGTGTCTTAGGCCTTTATTACTCATTTAATTAATGCCTTTGACCTCTCACATTAGACTATCGTTTGTGGTTGCTGGATTTGCCGAGCGAGTCCGGGCAGTCTTACACCACAAACGAGTCTAACCTCATGCCTTAGGCATTTATTATGCATTATTATTATTCAACCACAATTTGAATTAATATCCCTATTTCAAATTGCCAATAACTTCCAATTTTAAACCATGTCCATAATTGTCACCTAAATTATGTCCACACTTTTTAGGTATATAAATTATAACAATTAATGTCTCAATTTAATTATATGCGCTTTAAGCCATTTTATGCCAATTCACAATTTTGCAAAATTAATATTTTCCCATTGTCCCTATGCTATTCGTCCGTTTTAATGTGATATATGTTAGACTCGAAAATAGTCTGACTTATAAAAAGAAAAGAAACATCATAACTTGCATAACACATAAAATAGATCATAACATAAGTTTGCATAGCCAAGAACTTGCATAGGCAATGGATATATATATAACGTAAATTTGTATAAACTATCATGGATCTAAATATAGATCTAAACATGTAATCGTGAACTTGCATATATGGACATGGTTTTCCTATAGCTTGCATATGAATTTCATACAAACTTACATTCAAACTAGCATACGATTCACATATAAAACTAGCATATGATTCACATACAAAACTAGCATATGATTCACATACAAAACTAGCATAGGCAATGGGTACTGCCACGGATCTAAATATAGATCTAAACATAAAAATGTGAACTTGCATATGGATCTAAACATGTAAATTAATGTCACATGTTTTGCGTATAAACTAGCATATGTATATACTTGATTCGCATATGAACTTGTGTATAATCCACCTACAGACTTGCATAAAATTCATATATAATTTAACATCCCAAACTTACATAAGATTCGCATATGCTTTAACATCCTAAACTTGCATAAGATTCACATATGTTTTAATGTCCCAAACTTGCATAAGATTCATAAACTAGCATATGATTTAACATCCCCAATCTTGCATAAGATTCATATACAACTAGCGTATGATTTAACATCCCAAACTTGCATAGGATTCATATAAAAATTAGCATATGTAGAAACAAACTTGCATAAGATTCACATATGTTTCAACATCCCAAACTTACATTAGATTCGTATATAATTTAACATATGAAATAGATCCATAATAAAAAAAAACTGTTAATGGCAACATCACATGATTCAAAGTCATATTCTCATAATCCCAATTATAACTTATCACAATTAAATTAATTAATTATCTTCTGAAAGAAATTATACTCACAAACAAAAGAACAGTCTTGTTTTTCAGGGATCTGTATTCTGAAACTGAATTTCTTGCCTTTGATGTAGACTAATTGTTAAACTAATTTAGATTAAATTTGATTTTGATTCTTGCTTCTATCTTGCTTTTGAGTTGAAAGAGAACGACGACTACTCTAGGTTCCCCATTGACAGCATGGCGGCTCTTGGTATGAATTAGTGTAATTAGGGTTGAGGGTTTGGGAGTGTTTTTATAGAAGTTTAATTTAATAAGAGCCGTCGGATTAACCTAAGAATAACCAGAACCATTCAGATAGCCACCTAAGCCCTAGTGACTCAGCAATGACTCGCTTTTCGGATCAGAACAATCCAGAATTCTGTGCAGGTTTTTAGCTCGACATGGGCGCACTCGACAGGTGCGCCAGTGCAATTTTGTACAGGCGCACTTCACAAGTGCGCCAGTGCTTTCTGGTCTGTTTCCGGTTTTTCTGCCTAACTTCGTTCGTCCATATCTTCTTCATTCGGTGTCCGTTTTATGCAAACTTGGACTTTATCTCAAGCAGAATTCCGAGGTGAACGCAATAGCGTAACCCGTTTCCCTTAATTCTCACATTTAAAAGTAAGTATTCTTTAATTTGTTTATTCTAATATTTAAATCCACGGGGTTTTACACAATCCATTCGAAGAAACCATCTAGGGTTCTGAATGCGGTCTTATCAATGCTATCTTCAGCCACTCTTAGCTGATGAAACCCGGTGGCCAGATCTAGTTGGGAGAAATCCGATGCACCTACAAGCTGATCAAACAAGTCATCTATTCTTGGAAGTGGGTGCCTATTTTTCTTGGTCAGCTTGTTTAACTCCCTATAACCAACGCACAGACGAAATGAACCATCCTCTTTGGTTGCGAATACTATTGGAGCACCCCATTCAGAAATACTCCGCCTTATAAACCCTTTTTCAAGCAACTCTTGACTTGCTTACTGTTTTCTCCCCCTTGGAGCCATGTGTCAAACGGGTAGAGCTTTGGGTTTTGGATTATCAACAAGGTATATGAGGAAGTCTATTTCCCGCTTCGTTGGTAAGCCCTTCACTTCTTCAAATACATTTGAGTATTCATGGACTACCCTAATTGACTGCAAGTTTTGAACAGAGGCATCAAGAGATTCTAGGTAGCTAAGCATAACAGAATGTATGGGATTACAAGAGATTTCGAGAGTGTTACCGAGGCGAGTCATAAGTCTAACCACTCTCTTTTCACAATCGAGGATGGCACCATTACTGGATAACCAATCCATGCCTAGATTCAACCCATAGCCCGTGAAGCCCAGAACGAAGGCGTTGCACTCAAACTCAACGCTCAAGATAGACACTCTCAAATCCCGACAAATCATTGAAAGATGAGCCGAACTACCAATAGGATTTGAGACTACTATGGGATCCGTAACTAGACTAGTATTTAGGTGCAGTGCTTCATCTAATGAAGCAGATACAAACGAGTGTGAAGCGCTAGAATCAAACAAAGTACGAACAGGACGATCAAATAGAAAAACCAAACTTTTAATAGAAATGTTTCTACCTCTCTCCTGTCCCAGTGCCACGAGAGCGTGAACCTTCCCTCTTGCTTGCCCTGGTGCCATGAGAGCCTGAACCTGCCCTCCAGAAGTAGACCCTGTCCTCTGCCCTTGCCTTCTCGGGTAGTCTTTAATCAGATGTCCTGCCTCACCATAGTTGAAGCAGCCAGTCTTCCTTTTCTTCCTACAGTCCTTGCTCAGATGGCCTGGTGTTCCACAATTAAAGCACCTTTACTTTCCTTTGCTATTTATACCCTTACCACCTTTCTTAGGCTGCAACTGTGACTTCTTTTGATCCCCTTTCATTTCCGGTGCCTTATAGCACTAGCGCCTTTCTCCTCTTCATGCATAAGCGCCATGTCAACCAATTCCTCAAAGGTAGCCCCCATAGGAATGTGGGTCATATCCAACCCATGTAGCGGCTCGTTCAGACCTTAAACGAATCTCAGGGCCTTCTTTTTAGGTGTGTTCACTAAGTCTAAGCCAAATCTCGCCAACTGATTAAACTTGTTGACATATTCCTTTACTGATAAATTCCCATGCTTCAACGCTAAGAACCTCTCCATGTATAAATTCGCTTCTGCTCGTGAGAGAAATTTCCTCTCGAACCTATGCCTGAAATCCATCTATGTCTCCACTGGATGCTCTCCATTCGTGACCTCCCACCAAAATGAGGCTTCGTCCTTCATTAACCGATCTGCCAATTGGACCTTCCTTCCATCTTCTATTTCGAAGATACCAAACAAATCTTCCAACTCCTTAAGCCAATTTCGAGCTTCAACAAACATCTCTAACCCATGAAAAGGTTTTCCACCCATTGCCCGAAAGTCTTTGCATATCTTCGAAAAAGTATCAACGTGGGGAGGGGGAGGAGGAAGAGCGGCTGCAGCTAGGGGAGGAGGAATTTCTGTTGGGCCTATGGCGGTGGCCCTAGCCTCCCGATACCTTCTAAACCAGGTTGGTATCGGTATCCCCTCGGGTATCTCGGGCAACCCAGACATGCTGAACAGATAAAGGAAGAGATTCAAAACGGAGAATCGTAGGAAATATTATGGCTCTTGGGTGTTATGTTTTTAAACAAACTTTTCTCTTGAAAATGCTCTCCTTAAAACATATTTTTGAAAGTATTTCTTTATAAAATGCTTTTGAAAAACAGTTTTTCAAAATCTCTTATCCGTTCTGTTAACCTTCAGGTCTGATGCCACATGTAACACGCCATGTCCATTAATGTCACTCTCAAGGGGAATGCATTAACTTTCATGGAGCATTATTGGTGTATAGAATAGAATATAACAAAATTTGTATATATATATGTGTATATATATATATATATATATTGGTACTTGAAAAATTAAAAACAACTTCTATTGTAGCGGAGAAATAGTTTGGTTACAACAACATCAAAACCCAACAATAAAACCAAGTAAACTTAATATCCATCTTGACAAATTATTTTGTGAGTACATAAAGTAAAAAAGCATAACCCCAACATAAGTAGCCATAAAAGAGATAAGCTGAACTTTACTTTCAGCAATCCAAGCACTTCCAAAAGAGAGAGAAAGATCGAAATCAAGCTCCACTAGCACTAGTCCCACCCTGAGAACCTGGCGGGGGGAGGGGGAGGAAGGGAAGAAAAGAGGCAAAAACAAAGGGGGTCAGACACAAAGTCTGGCGAGTCCAATAACATTAACAATATAATTATTAAATTAATTAGGAAAAGACATAAACTGGTAAAACAAGAAATGACTGTGAAACAAGTGGGCAAGACAAAACCAACAAAAGGAATATTCTGGCGTTATTATCGCTCCTTGTCACTATAGGATAATTACTATACTGCACCATTACTAGTCACACTAAAAGTTGATCCCGCCTACTGAACATAATAACCATAATGGTAGTTTCGTGTACCCCTAGTTGTCTTCATAGGTGCCACTGCCCATATCTCCACTAGTTTTACCCACTACCCCCGGCTCCCTAACTCATAGATACCCATGGCGGTCCCACAGTGGTGTGTATCACTCCCTAAAGTGGAAACCCGATACCACTAAAGATGCACGGCTTATATCTACACAATGCAACAACATCTTACCTACCAGCCCGGGCCCACGCACGCACATGACCCCGTTGGACTTGCGTTGTCACCTTTAACCCGTTTTGACCTCTTACAATCAAACCCAGTATGCGTGTCCCATCCTCGGTCTAACTCGAGCTCACAAAGATACTTATTGGGTTACTGTTTTGAAAAGGGTCCCCCATGCTTGACACAAGCTTTCCACTTACACTTGGTCCCCACTAGAATCTCCCACTTAACCCCTTCTTATTCATGTCTTCTTACATGTTTCAATTTTCTTAAGTGTTTCTAATCGTATTTCACATGTCACCCATGTCCCCCACTTAACCCCCATGTCCCACCACATGTTTATCTTGGTTAAGTGTTACTTAATTCATTATAACCGTAACCTTGTAAGACCTCCTACATTAGACTACCGTTCGCGATTGCTGGATTTGCCGGGCGGGTCCGGGCAGTTTTATAGCGCAAACGAGTCTAACCTCGTGTCTTTACAATTGTTACACATTTAATTTATGCCTTCGACCTCTCACGTTAGACTACCGTTTGTGGTTGCTGGATTTGCCAGGCGGGTCCGGGCAGTCTTACACCACAAACGAGTCTAACCTCGTGCTTTAGGCATTTATTATTACACATAATTATTTCACACCAATTTGAATTAATTATCCCTACTCAAATTGTCAATAATTTCCAAATTAACTATGTCCATAATTGTCACCTAAAATATGTCCATACTTTTTAGGTATATAAATTATACCAATTAATGTCTCAATTTTATTATATGCCTTTAAAGCCATTTTATGTCAATTCACAATATGTATTTTTAGTATTTTCCCATTATCCCCACGTCGTTCATACGTTTAACGTGAAATATGTTAGACTCGCAATTAGTCTAGCTCATAAAAGAAAAGCAACATCACAACTTGCATAACACATAAAATAGATCTAACTTGCAAATAAGAATTATAACATACGTTTGCATAGCCAATAACTTGCATAGGCAACAAACATATAGAACATAAATTTTTCATAAACTACCATGGATCTAAATATAGATCTAAACATGAAATTGTGAACTTGCATATATGAATATGGGTTTCACCTAAACTTGCATATATGGAATATAGTTTTCACCTAAACTTGCAATTGTGAATATAGTTTTCACCTAAAAATGTGAATATAGTTTTCACCTAAACTTGCATATGGATTCCTACAAACTTGCATATGAATTTAAACATGTAAACTAATATCACATGTTTTTGCATATAAACTAGCATATGTATATACTTGATTCACATATAAACTTGTGTAAAATTCGCATACAGACTTGCATAAGATTCTCACACAAACTAGCATATGTAAAAACAGACTTGCATAAGATTCATATACAAATTAGCATATGATTTAACATCCCAAACTTGCATAAGATTCACATACGAACTAGCATATGATTTAACATCCCAAACTTGATTAAGATTCACACACGAACTAGCATATGATTTAACATCCCAAACTTGCATAAGATTCACATACGGACTAGGATATGATTTACATCCCAAACTTGCATATAAATTGATGTCATAAAATGGATCAAGTTAAACATATGTGATGGGACATATGAAATAGATCTACCAACATAAGTTAACAAAATTGTCGTATGTTCACCAACAAACGATAACAAAGTTAAGCAACATCACATGATTCAACAGACATGTTCTCATAATCCCAATTATAACCCATCATAATTAATTTATTAATTATTTTGCGAAAGAAATTGTACTCACAAAGACAGGTTAGAGAAGAGAATAATTCGTTCTTTAACAATGGCGTAACCCGTTTCCCTTAAGTTTAACTTTAACAATTAAGTATTCTTAAATTCGTTCTTTTAATAGTCATAGAAAATTCAGGGTGTTACAAGGGACGTTAGTTTCTTGTCCTGAAAGCATATAATGAGCATATATCCTTAAACGAAGGAGCCCAATGTTTTTCCCTCATATAAAGAAGATAAAGGCTTATCAAAATCGAATAACCATTAGGATGTAACTGATACGGGGCAATAGCCAAGCTTCGGAGAATAATTTCTATATAAGGATTAAAGGGAGGAACCACTCCGCTTATCAACATGCCACGAGTAACGACAACATATCCTTTAGGAGGGATATCTGCGAAGTCTTTTTCCCCAGGCAGCTTGGCCTCTTTTTTCTCCGAAATACTGAATTGTTTGCACAGTTGATGGAACGAGCTGAGAGAAAGCTCTGTCGGGGGCCTCTCACTAGGTACTTTGGGAAGTGCATGGGATTGTGGGAAATCTTGCGCAAGACCTATCGAAGAGACAACATTGGGCATAGACACAACTTGATCAGAACTTTCTGCTCGATCAAACCATTCGACCTGGTCCGACATAATTTGCTTCCAGAAATTATGGGATTATAGAAAAAGGGAAACCCTACTGAGAAACTGCAAAGCCACATGATCAAAATTCATGTTTTAAATTTGGGTCGAGATAAAATCAAAGGAGGAATTTACTTACAGGTGAACAAACAGTCTCGAATCTATGCGAACAACCCAGCCAAATCGATCTTGAGATTGCGGAAGCCTTGACGACAGTGCCTTCCATGAATGCAAATTAGAACAATGAAAGAACTAGAGTAATAGGAGTTATGAAAGGAATCTAAGTAGTAAAGAGGACTGCTAAAAATAGCACCGCCATTAAAGCTTTCTTCTGGAAAAGAAGAAGATAGCAAAATAATATATAAAAGACAGGCGAAAGGATTGGCTAACCAAAATAGTATTTCCATCCGGTTGCTCGTGCGAAAGACAACCCTATGTTCAGAATAGTGGGCGTAGCATTCGGGAAATTGGGGAATCACTCAAAACAAGCACACATAGGTATATATGGAAAACCAATTAAATGTGCAAAGGTAAGAAAATAAAAAAGGAAATTAAAATGCGTATATCTAGGATATTCTCACCACAATAAAAAAATACATGAAAATGTCCCATCAAATTCCATCTGGCATCCCAAAATTCAACTGTTCGCACAATAAAAAAATACATCAAGCCACTCGCTCATAGAGAGGGACAATATCGGTTCACTGCAACGAAACAATACAAAGCTTTTTGCACGACCGACCCCTCAACAAGTCAGGACAAGCCTGCCAAACAATGTTGCTATCAGACGTGTCGAACACAGTAATTCCTTGCTAAAAAGAAATCACAGACTTCGAGGGGCAATTGTTAATCCCTCAAAAATATATGCACACATTGAGCAACGGATGTGGAATGGACATCATCAGGGTCGGTCGTGCGTGATGTTATCCAAGGCACATACAACTCACGATAGATGGGACGTAACCACATAAAGCAAGACCCAAGTATCAAACCTAAAACAAATCTAATTGACCAGTACGATCAAAGAATATGGCATGATATGCTATGAGAAATGCGGCTTAATAGAGATAAGGATCATACATTCTTTAAAGCTGCTCACAACAACAGAGCACGCTTGATCTAATATCAAAGTGCGGTTGCACGCATCAGGACAGAAGTCAAGATCACACGTACATTTAACAACTGCTCATGAATTGCAACTCCTATAGCTCGACACTCGAATCAGAAACCTATTGGTAGGTCGTATACCAACTCCTAGAATGTAACACCCCACATCCGTTAGTGTCACTCACAAAGTTTAACCACTTATCCACAAAGTCCATTTTCCCTTTTTTAAAATAAATTTGGCCTATACCCTATACATTTGCCATGCCTACAAATGGACTTGTATTCTAGGCCCAAATCTTGATTTGCCTATCTTACAGTTTATAGCAATTTAGATCCAACACCCCCATTTATAGTTCATGCCAAAACTAGATTTTATATTCTAGTTTACAGTTTATGCCAAACTAGATTTCATATTCTAGTTCACCGTTTATGCCCAAAACTTAATTTGCATACCAACTACCTATTTTGTGGCCCATTTAACCATTTACCATTTATGCCCAATGTATGTAAATTATGCTAATATACTTATCATTCTTAATTCAGCCACCCAATTCTGATTTAATATTCTAATTTCAGTTCATGTCAAAAATAGACTTGTTATCAAATTATGCCAATTTCCAAGTTTAGTCAAGTTCACGTTTTTCCCAAAACGTATTCCCCTCGTTCGTATAATCGTGATTCAACTTAGATCATAAATAGAGCTAGATTCGTGGATAGAAGGGAAAGAGCCAAAATGCCATGAAAGAACGGACATAACAATTGGCATAAGATGACAATTCACATGTATTACGACATGAAAAGGGTTGAATAGTATAGGTTCAAGAACATGGGTAGACCTAACTTAATAGGCAAATTCCCAAGATCTAAAACCAAAGAAAACCAAGAATAGACAGAATAGATAAACATGGGTAGACCTAACTTAATAGGTAAATTCCCAAGATCTAAAACCAAAGAAAACCAAGAATAGACAGAATAGACAATCGGGTTTAGACCCAATTCCATAGTCACAAAACTTAAGCAACACTTTCCTAGTCATGAATCATAGGTGTTTATGTCATAGGCAATAGTTTATGTTTCCTAATATAAGGCATAGGCTTGTGTTCATGGTCAAGGAAATAATTCTCATAGTCACAGTCACAGTCATAGGCAATGTTCATAGTCATAGGCGATGTCCATAGTCATAAGCAAATGTTCATAGTCACTTACATAGTTGAGTCTCTACACCATAGTACTTGTATAGTAGAAAGATCCCACTAGAGTCTCAAATCCAATTGGTGGTCCGACCAGTTTATTTTTGGTTAGTAGGGATTTGAGAATAACTATCGAGTTTGCTTATCTCATCTCACGTAGATCGTCTAAATTCGGAGGAGATATTCCTTGGGTGCTTGTATGATATTGGTTTAGGCCTTTGGGGTTTGTACTTGAGGAATGTCGAGTTCGACTAGGATGGTTTGCGTGAGAGATGAATAGTTGTGGCAGGCACTCTAAAAAACAAGAAGTAAACCTTAGTTAAAAGGAGCTAAGTAGTAAACCTTGGTTAAGAAAACAGCGATTCTGGAAACTAAGTGGTAAGCCTTAGTTAGCAGAACTAAGTAGTAATTCTTAGTATAACACGGGAAGGAGCGAATGCCCGTCTGAGTAAAAAGAAGGCTCCAACGAATTGGGTTACGAGGCCCGAGGCTTCGAGGGGACGTGAGGGTACTCTTGGTATCCCTCTGTGAGGCTGCAGATGATCCTCCTGGGCTCACAGAGGTTAAGGTCTGCGTTAGAAGAACCAAGGGTATGCCTTGGTTGCAATATATGGCAACCTAAAGACTAGGATGGACCGGCGTGATTCGGCGAGAAAACGGTAGCCTTGTGATAGCAACTCGTCGTCTACCATCCATCTTGAGTCAATCGAGATACGTGAAGCGGAAAGGCGGAGAACTCCAAAAGACCATATACTTGCTATCTAGTTATGGGTGAGGATGGCCATAGGATAGTGGGGCACCGGGGGCCTGCGTATAGTTCTCATTTTTCAAGGTGTGCCTTTCATTAGTTGAGGGAGGGGTCAAGTGGGACCATAGCCACTAGAACAAAAACAGACCTTAGCATCTGCATCGACAGATATCTGAAAGCTCCCGACCGAGTTCTGTATTCCTTGATTTGCCCTGCCACAGGACTCAGGCCGCACATTACAGGACATGTGCATCTAGACAAGCGATAACGATTCGCGATACATGCGTGGGGAAGTGTAGGAACATATACCACTCTAGGTAGTGTGTCCTAGACTTGGGGGCACCATTCGTCAGGTAGCATAATCCCCAGTTGGACTTGGTGGCATAAACCCTGAATCCGAGAAGCGTTCAGCAGATAGCGTAAATTCTAGTTGAATCTAGAAAGCACTTGATAGAAAACCCTAGATTAGAATCTAGGTAATAAATAATAAATGTATGCCTGAAGGCAACGGAAACTACAGGGATTGGGATCACGTTATCATTACTAGTTGGGACACTAGTTAGGTGGTGCAGAGATATTGTAAGACAGAAGATACTCTGATAATGTATGCTTCTTTATTTTGTAAGACAGAAGATACTCTGATATTGTAAAGAAATCATTGTACAAACTATTTTATAAATAAAGCAAAGTTTTATTTTCTGCTGTTTAATTTCTGTCTGTCTTGTAATTTATCTGCATCTTTTACCCTAAATGCTCCACAGAACTTAGTGCATTCCCTTTGTGAGTGACACTAACGGATGTGGGGTGTTACATAGAAAGAGCACATTCAAATATCAAAGTCGCAAGTCTTAGTTGGTCGCCTCTAGACTAATGAAGATTGCCGCTCGCTCGCACAAATCAGACACAACCACATTAAGGAACTATGATCGGTCATTCCTTCATCTCCCCATCAAGCAAATCAGATATCTACTCATTGAATGCTAGAAATCGACATGACCGAAGAGCACCGACCAAAGTCACTCACTTAACTACCCAAGATACTCGCCACATTGAGTCGCTCGCGCATGATAACTGAATACAGATACGGACAGCTGGCTACAGCGAACCGATGGCATGATTGTAATTAATATAATAAGCAATCCGTAGTCTACATAAAGGGACTTCAGACTAATTCCCAAGGAGAGTTCACCTATAAATACATCATAGCTACCAACATAGAGAGGATCCAATCTTGGAAACTACAAAGTGCTGCTAAATTCTATCCTCAACTACTGATTTGGCCATGGCGTCAAGTACAATCTTGTGATCAAGGAAAATGAAGGCATCCTCCTTCTCAATCATTCATCCATTCTTTTTCTCCTCAAAATTTACCATTCTCTTGTATAATTCCAAGATTGAAATATATAAACAAGGGTATATTGGGTTGATATAGAGATGTATGAAATGAGAGAATTGATGTATTTTGTAATCCTCACTATAAGATTGGAAATCACCTTCACAGTGGACATAGGCCTAATTAACAGTTGAACCACTCTAAATCTCGTCCCTACTTTACATTTTTTTGCATTTTTCATTTTCAATTGCTGATTAAACACGGTTCCATTTATTTCTTACTATATTGGTGAAGTACAGTTTTAGTACCTTGAGTGTTTAGACCAATTTTGGTGTAAACAGTATTCTTCCATATTCATTGTAGATTGCATCTAGAAAATAGATTGACATCAGAGAAGGTTATTTCACATCAAATTGCTTCAAATTAAGGGGTTTCAAAACTGTCTAGATCTGATCACATTGAATCTTCATTAAATCTAGAAATTAGTGGGTGATAAATATCTCTCACACGGAAGCTCTAGATTGCATGGGTAAATTAGGATCATATCCATATGTTTCATGTTAAAATCACCTTAGATCTTATCATATATGTTTAACTCAGATTAGCAAACCCTAGTTAACCTAATTTGATCATATTAACCGGAAAATTGATAGATTGATCATGCTTATACACATGTTTATATCCAAATCATGCTAGGTCTTATGTTTATGTTATGTTTATAAATTGTTCATGTTTGATCATTTCTACATAGATTGATGTTTGTTTTGATTGAGTTGAATGCACTGCATGAGTTATATGTTAGATTGATTATCGTAGAATGATAAGATTGAAAAACGTAGCAAATTGGAGGTTCAAATTATTAGATTCATACAAAACTTGTTGGAGGCGCTTTGGAAGAAAAGATAATAGGGAAAAAAATCATGCCTAGAAAAGTTAAATTCATTGGTCGACATCGTCCCATGATAGGTCGGCACGAAGCCAAGGTGAATGGTCGAGTGGTTCTGATTTTTGAAGCATGGCATTGTGGTGATAAACAGAGGCTATGCGCAAATTTCCAGATCATTCGGGGTTGATTTGTTATGGGTCAGTTGGACGTATTCGAAGCAGTGATGGAAATGGCCAAACACTTAGAAAAAATTGGCTAAGTGGATGGGTCGGCATCAATCCATAGTGGTTCAACACCGACTCATGTGGGAAGGCCAGGGAGTGGTGAGTTTTCGGGAGCTTGACTACAGAGACTTCCTGATGTTGATGGTGAAGTTTGGACTGAAATGGACTTGAGACGATTGATGTGCAACTCAAAGAGTGATGGTGCTCCGATTGCGAACTCGCATTGGAGTGGTCAGAAACGGATGGATATGAAAATAGTTGTGATTCAATATATGATCCAGTGTCATGTTGGATTGACAAAATGTAAGTCAATCATGGATGATAATTGAACGACTCGAGAATGGATTGAGTCGCCGAAGTGAAAAGATTGACAGATTTGATGTGCCAAGGAATCGCTAGTTTTCGAAATGTTCTAGCTGACTCAAAGCAAGGGTATCATGGGGACGCCCATTTGGATCAGACTGAAGAGATCACATTCCCTAGGCATTCATGATGGTACTAATGTCGATAATGGAAGTGATAAACATATGAGTCACAATGGAGTATGGTAATTTGTGTAGAACCGGGGTTACTCCATTAGACCTTTTCATCGTTGAAAAGCAAATGGATTCACGGTTGTAGACGGTGACAACTAGGATTTTGGATACTATGGATGTTATGGTTGATTCTGTATGCTTTCTTCTCTATTTTCTTTGGGTCGAATATCACCATAGGTTGATGAAGAAAAGAAGGATTGGGGTTGTCCTTTCCTATTTCTGATGTGACATGCAATAGATGGTTTTTATGTGTTATCTTGATGGTCCATCCGCCTATACTCATATTATCTTGTGTAACTATTGTTAGCTATTTTATCGCATGCCCAGACTGTTGCCTGACTCAAGGTTTTATGCTTCCCTCTTATTACCTTGGTCTGTTCACTAATTAGATGGTGGGCAGACTGAGTAGCAAGTAACAAGTTTGGTGCCGTTGTTGATGTACGGTGACGAGCAGGAGGCTGGCGTATTATTACTGCCTACCATTTAGCCATTTCTTTTCTATTTCCACTGTGCGTTGATGTTATTAAGACTTTGAGGGATGTAGTGAGGCATATTGTATTCAGAAATTCTTGTATCGAGAAGTATTGTACCCAAGGTTCTATTGTTTTGTGGAAATTTGATTCTTTGTCCAGTTGTTCTTCATTATTATATCATGTTGTATATTTTATTGTTATATATTATCCATGCGCTGTGAGTTATAAGACTGGTTTTGTTTTTTAATTATTCTTCCTCGGTGATCGTCCCGCATCGGCCTGGCACGTTATACGCCTCACTTCTCTTTAGTTTTGTGCATGAGGTATGTGGTGGTCATCACATTTGGTATCAGAGCTTTGGTTATCAATTTTACCTAAAGTTCGCAAGCATATAAACGTACAAGAGACACATTTGTAATTTTGTTCGCATGATTACTATACTATATACGTATATAGTACATTATGGTTGGTTAGTAAGCACTTGAACACCAACGCGGCTTTCTTTAATGTGATTTGACTCTCGTTTCAGAGTAAGGATGAGTCGACAAACTTCGACAGATGATGCTAGGAATGAGCCTGCAACTAGAGGGGTAGGCGAGGATAGCCTGTCGGGAGCTGCAGTTGCTATGCTCAATTATCTTGTTATGTTCGAGGCCATGATAGTAGTGATCATGTGAAGGATGCCACTCAAGGAGAAGTGGCAATGCATGGTGTTCTTGTGCAGGCGCCTAAGGTAGTTGATTTAATGAAGCTCTACAAGGATTATACTTCTCTGGGTGGCAAGCCGTTTATTAGTACAGAGCATACTGTTGAAATTAAGACCTTTGTACCTATGTTCAGAATTTTGGAGATTTGGGAATCGAAGATGTGATTAAGAGGAAACTTGCATCAAGGCAGCTACAAGGCCGAGCGATGGATTGGTGGAATTCTATTACTTTGGAGACTCCGGAGGACCAGATTACTTGAGATCAGTTCAGGACTAAGTTTGAAGAGAAGTTCATTTCTATGACCCAAAATTCAGTATTGTTTAATTGGTTTTGTTACTAACTAATTTCAACACCACAACCTACTGATGGTGAAGTGGTATCAGACCAAAAATAGCACAGAAGAGTGATCCAAAAGTATGAATCTGACAACAAACTAAATCTGAAAGCATAAAGGAGGCGATTGGGTCAACAAGCCATCGGCATCAACATAGAAGAGAGAAGACTGGTGCCCAGATGAAAAGAGATAATGGCAAAGCAATGGTGACACCAAAAGTAGCTATTAAGAAATCTCGAAGGAAAATTATAGAAGCAGATGAGAAGGAAAGAATGAAGTTTATAACCCGAAACCAAAGGCGAAATAGGAAGCACCAACCAAAACAAAAGAATACGAAGGGGCTATCGACAAAAATTAACTTTTTGTCGATACCAAAGAAGCCGAAACACCAGAAAGATACCCCTAAAGCCTGTTATCAGATTCAATGCCTGATGGATACCGGAGTTTATTCTCGAAATCCCGCTGTAACACCCCGTAATTTTATAACATTAAAATTCACAAATTAAAGTATACTTAATTTTTAGAAAAGAATTAAGTGAAATGGGTTGCGCAGAGAAATATATATATATTGATATATATATATATAAAAATTAAAAATTAAATAAATAAATATGCGAAAAAGTTCAAAACAGCGAATTGGGAGGGGGAATGACCGAACCGGCCCATTTTTGAGGTCGACCCAAGCCCTGCTGGGTCGACTAGGGGTTAATCCAGGGTGTTTGGCTGTCAACCCGTGGGCCGATTCGCTCAAATGCCGATTTTGCATTTGGTTGGTTCTCATGGTTCAGGGTTAATCTAATGGTCCTAAATAACTTCCTACACCTATAAATACATCCTAATGCTAACCCTAAACCTAATTAAAATTAAAACTAAAGCCGTTATGCCGTCGCCATGGAACTCAGTGTAGCCGCCGCCAACTAAAGAGGAAGATAGATAATCAATTCAACCTAATTCAAGCTTAGAGCTTCAACAACGAATCAACTAACTTCGCTATAACAATTCTGCATCAAGTTTGATCAATTGTTCATAATTCTTTAACCACGAAAGGCAAGTTCGATTTCTCTAATCAAGATAATTATTAAATTAAGTAAGATTAGATATAATTGTGGATTATATGGATATGATGTGAATTATTGACCGTATGATATGATTATGTTGTTAAATTGTGATGTTATCATACATGTTGTAAAGTTATGATCTATGTTGTAATTCTATGATTGGCTTATGTATAATCAAATCATCATGTTGTTTAAATGCTAGTTTGGTTATGTTGATTCATATGATAGATCATATGTATGTATGCAAGTTTAGATGTTGATTTAGACATAAATCACATGCAAGTTAGTAAAGATTATGACATCTATTTTAGATCAAAAGTTAGGCTATGACATGTATGAGTTATATGCTAAATCTTTACATGCTAGTTTATATGTTTAGAGGTAAATTTACACCATTGTTATGTTGCATAAATCACATATGCAAGTTTATATAAAAATATGAGTTTGGAATATGAATCATGTTATGCAAGTTTGTGGTTATTGCCTATGTAAATTTTGTGATGAAAATCTTATTCATAACATGCAGGTTCATACCTTTTAGGCCTATGTTTAGATCTATGATTTTATGCAAGTTATGTGGTAAATTCTCATATGCAAGTTAGGCCTATTTTGTATGTTATGTGAATATGTGGTGATTTTCCTTTTTCATGTGTTAGACTATTTCTTAGTCTATCATATATTCTATGCGAACGGACGCCGCGGGGGTTAGGGGAAAAATATTGATTATGTTAATAAATGTGAATTGGCATGTAATGGCCTTAAAAGAGGCATATATGTAAATTGAGATATTAATTGGCAAAGTGATATATGGACATAATTAATGTGAATTATGGTCATAAAGATAATTGGAATTTTATTAACATATTTGATTAGGAATAATTAATCCAAATATGGGATGAAAATATTGATTATGTTAATAAATGTAAATTGGCATGTAAATGAGGCATATAACGAATTTGAGATATTAATTAAGGTGAATTGCCTTAAAAGGCGAAAAATTTAATGAAGGCATTAATTGGAAAATTAATGTGTAGTAATGGACGTAGTTTAATTATGGACATAGATTAATTTGAATTTGAATAGGGATATTAAATATTGAGAATTGGCACAAATGCCTAAAAAGGCATGAAATTAATTTGAGATGTAAATTGGTACAATTTATGTGCCATAAATAGTGGACATAATTAAGGTGGCATATTTATACATAAATAAATATGGAAATGATTTGTAATTTTAATAGGGAAATTAATTCAAATATTGGGGGAAATTAATTATGTATAATTAATTGCCTAAGACACGAGGTTGGACTCATTTGTGGTGTAAGACTGCCCGGACCCGCCCGGCAAATCCAGCAGCCACAAATGGTAGCCCAATGTGAGAGGTCAAAGGCCCAAACTAAATGCGTAACAATTGTATGGACATGAGGTTAGGCTCGTTTGTGGTGTAAGACTGCCTGGACACGCCCGGCAAATCCAGTAGCCACAAATGTCAGTCTAATGTGAGAGGTCCTACAGGGGTTACGATAGTAATAAATTAAGAAACACTTAATCAAAGTAAATATGTAGTGGGACATGAGGGGGTTAAGTGGGTGCCTTGGGTGGCATGAGGAATCTAGTGGGTGACATGTGGGTGACATGAGGATGTCATGAGAAATACGATTAGAAAAATGGAGTAATTTGAATATAAACAATTATGACATGTAATTCAAATTATTGGATAAAATAGGTATTGACACCTATGAAGGGAAAGGTTTTAATTAATTGATTAATTAATTAAAAATGGACATGGTAAATGAAATGGACTACTTAACCAAATCTGATCCCTAGGGATTGTAAGAACTTAAGTTTAAGTTGGGGGTTAAGTAAACTGGGTTATACAGAATGAGTGGGTTAAGTAAATCTTGGGTAGGTGGGTAATATTAGTACATATAGGCCCATAAACTTAACCGTAAATTAAATATGTCTGAATCAGTGAGAGGGTTAAGTAAATCTTGGGTAGGTGGGTAATATTTGTGTATATAGGCCCACAGACTTAACCAACACAACCTGTTAATTAAACAAAAGGGTGAGACTAGGTTAAATTAGAAAAAACTTAACCAAATTTATACATGTAAGTGGACATGGGGTTAAGTGGGATGTATTAGAGGGGACCAAGCCTAGGTGGGAAGCTTGTTGGGGGCCCTTTTCGGTCCAGTAGCCCATTAAGTATCTTTGTGAGCTTGACCCAAGTCGAGGACGGGACACGCCTACTGGGCCTGATTGTTAGAGGCCAAAATGGGTTAGCGGTGGCAACGCAAGTCCAACGGGGTCATGTGCATGCGTGGGCCTGGGCTGGTAGGTAAGACGTTGTTGCATCGTGTAGGTATAAGCCGTGCATCCTTAAGTTGTATTGGGTTGCCACTTTAGGGGAGTGATACACCCCACTGTGGGACCAGCACGGGTATCTACGAGTTAGGGAGCCGATCGAATGGGGCAGGGTAGTGGGTACATCTAGTGGAGATAGGAGAAGACGGCACCTATGTAGCCAGCTAGGGGTACACGAAGCTACCATTATTAATTAATCATTAAAGGGGTACACCTAGTGGAGATAGGAGCAGGCGGCACCTGTGACGTCAACTAGGAGTACATGGAATTACCATTGAAGGGGTACATCAAGTGGGGATAATGGGTACATCTAGTAATACACGAAGCTATCATCATTCTATTTAATCAAGAGGGATCAAGTTTCTAGAGTGACTAGTATGGGTGCAGTTAGTGTTAGTACAGTACAGTACGGTACAGTACGGTAGAGTATAGTAATTACCCTATATTGATTAGGTAGCGCCTTTAACGTTATCTTTGCTCATCCTATTATTTTTGGTTGCTTGGTCTTGCCATTAATTCACAGTCATTTCCTTATTTACCAAGCTTATGTCTTATCCTAGTTACTTTGATAATTATATTGTTGGAGTTATCGGACTTGCCAGACTTTATGTCTGACCCCCTTTGTTTCCACCTCTTTTCTTCCTTCCTCCACCCAGGTTCTTAGGGTGGGAAGCTTGATTTGGATCTCTTTGGGAGCACTTGGATTTGGATTGCTGAAGTAAAGCTCAACTTATCTCTTTTATGGCTATTTATGGGATTATGCTTTTTATATTATGTACTCTGATTTTGTCAAGATGGATATTATGTACTTGACTTTAGTCTTTGGGTTTTGGTGATGTAACCAAACATATTTACCTTCCGTTGCAATAAATAAAGTTTTAAATTTTCAATTACTATTTCATATCTGTCTTGTTGTGATTTTCTGTTCTATATTCACTTAAAACGCTCCATAGAAGTTAATGCATTCCCTTTGTGAGTGACATTAATGGACATGGGGTGTTACACGTGGTATCAGAGCTGAAGGTTACCAGAACAGATAAGATATTTTGAAAAACTATTTTTCAAAAGCATTTTTATAAAGAATACTTTCAAAAATATGTTTGTAGAAGAGTATTTTTGAAAGAAAGGTTTATTTTAAGAACATAATCCCCAAGAGCCATATATCCTTCCTTCGATTCTCCGTTTTGAATCTCTTCCTCTTTCTCTTTATGGATTTCCCCTCCGCGTATAGATGCTTTTTCTAAGATAAATAGGGACTTCCATACGAAGGACGAAAAACCACTTCAAGCGACTTAGACCTTTGTCGGGCTAGAAGTTAGTTCAAGGAAGTGGAGGGCTTGTTGATACCTTTAAGGTAGACGATGGGAGGATGGTTCAAATAGCTGTTGGTTAATGAAGGACAAAACCTCATCTTGGTGAAAGGTCACGAATGGGGAATGTGAACAAGAAGGCTAGTAGTTATCCTTTTGGAGAAATAGGACACCTTATTAGGATTGTCCAAAGAGGCAAGGGCAAAGTACAGGATCTTCTGGAGGGTAGTTATATTCCCTCACGGCTGGTATACCTGATAGGGGTAGGACCGTCCAGGTAGAAATTTGGTTTCCTTTATCATCCTGTTCGAACTTTGTTTGATTCTGGCGCTTCATACTCGTTAGTATCTACTTCGTTAGTTGAAAACACTGCACCTAAATACTAGTCTAGTTAAGGATCCCATCCTAGTCTCAAATCTTTTTGGTGGTTCGGCTCATCCTTCAATGGTTTGTCGAGATTTGAGAGTGTCTATCTTGGACGTTGGATTTGAATGCAACGCCTTCATCCTTGGTTTCACGGGCTATAGTTTGATTCTAGGGGTGGATTGGCTACCCAGGCGGGGTGCCATCCTAGATTGTGAAAGGAGAGTAGTTAGACTATTGATTTATTATGGAAAGACCCTCATATTTCTTGTGACCCTAGGGGTTCAGTGACGTTTAGCTGTCCAGAATTTCTTGACGTATCAAACGGTGATTTGGAATCTTTTCGTGTGGTCCGTGAGTATAGTGACGTCTTCGATGAAGTGCGGGGTTTACCTAGAGGCACGAGGTATTCGTGTGTTCCTAGGGATAATGCAAAGTCAGTTAGGTGATTAGTGATGGTTTTGAAGCAAGACTGGCGAGGACAGCCAGAGTCGGTTAAGTGCCCAATTATTTGTTTTGCTAGTATCATCTCATGTAGACTGTCTGAAATCGGAGGAGGTATTCCTTGGGTGCTTGTCTGATATTGGTTTAGTCCTTTGGGGCTTGTGCTTGGGGGATATCGAGTTCGAATAGGACGGCTTGCGTGGGAGATGGATAGTTGCGATGAGTTCACATGGATAGTGTCTCGATAGATTTTGTTGATGGATTACCAAAATCGAGAAAAGGTCAAGTAATGGATTATTTAGGACCCTATGTTGATACCATTTTGGGAAAAGTCCATAAAGAACTTTGTAAAGATATTACCTTCACGGTCGACGAAGGAAAAACTTAACTTTTTGGGAGTGGGAGACTTTGCGAGGGCTTGGGGAAGGCGAACCTTGAAGAAGCACATCACTCTAGGATGATCTAACATAGGATTGGTTGGGTTGAGTAATTCTCCGAGTGTCAATCTGATGTTGATTTCGGTCTTCGGGGTTGATGCTTAGGGAGTTACTCTCTTAACCGATATTTATGTGAGTTAAGATGTGCCTAATTATAAATCGGGTAGAACATGTTCGATCGAGATTCCATTCTCACAAGTGAATTTTGGGGAGCTTGCATGAAACCATGAGTACGCAGTTATGTTTAAGCCAAGTATACTAGAAGGAGAATAAGTGAAAGTGGAACGAGGGGCAACAGTGAAATGAGTTCCAACTCATATTTGGAAATAAGAATCAAGAAGCTACGAAATTGTGAAGTTAAAGACGGACACAACACAATGGAGTTAAGCTCGAAGAAATGCGACTCAGAAGATTGAAGACTAGATACGCGCATCAAATCTCTTTTTAAGAGTACATCCTTGATTCCTCTTTTCCTGTAGAGCTTACTTGCATGCTAATCTTTTAAGTATATCCTCTCGGTCCTATTCTCAATCCTATTTCTGTTGCAAACCCCATAGGGAGTATGACTCATCTGTTAGTAATACATGTTGGGGCTTGAGGGTGTCCGTTGGGTTGACTAAACTTTTTGGGTTTTATAGGATATGGGTTGGTTTTAGGAGTCCATCATGCTTAGTTTCCTAGAATCACATATACATTGGTTGGGTTGAGAATTTCTTTCAGTGTCAGTCTGATGTTGATTTCGGTCTTCGGGGCTGGTGCCTAGGGGGTTCTTCTCCTAATCAGTATATATGTGACGCAGATTTCCAGTTCGAATATTGCCTAATGGGCACAAAGTTTTTACTTGCTTCTATCATTCGACTATATCTTTAGGTAGGAACAATTAAGTGTAAACATGTGTTTGAGACATGTTATGATTGATGGTTGCAAGTGGATGCAAGTGTTCGCTAGTGGTTGCTCGTGGATGCATATACACACACTATTAGGCACCAGATCGGCTCAGTCACTTCATATTGCATATTGCATATATATGGATGTATTTAGTAAAATGGATGTATAATGGTTGTATTATCATATGGTTGCTGCATTCGGGTGGATGGTTGTGCACGCATATAGAATTAATATGTATCATTAGGAATACATATTGGACGCATGGCACTATCATGAATTGCACTAAGGAGGTCGACTGAATCAGTAGACCGCCTAATTTTGCATTAGATATGGACATATACACACACTGTGCATATAATCATTAAAGCATTAGAAGTCTTTTAAGGATAATGGATGCAGGTGTTTGATGGTTGAGTAGATGGACGATTAGATGGTAGGATATACATTCTTCTTGACTTGGAGATTTTGGGGACGAAATCCTTTAAGGAGGGGAGAATGTAACACCCCGTAATTTTATAACATTAAAATTCAGAAATTAAAGTATACTTAATTTTTAGAAAAGAATTAAGTGAAATGGGTTGCACAGAGAAATATATATATATATTGATATATATATATATATATATATATAAATTAAAAATTAAATAAATAAATATGCGAATAAGTTCAAAACAACGAATTGGGAGGGGGGAATGACCGAACCGGCCCATTTTTGAGGTCGACCCAAGCCCCGCTGGGTCGACTAGGGGTTAATCCAGGGTGTTTGGCTGTCAACCCGTGGGCCGATTTGCTCAAATGCAAATTTTGAATTTGGTTGGTTCTCATGGATCAGGGTTAATCTAATGGTCCTAAATAACTTCCTACACCTATAAATACATCCTAATGCTAACCCTAAACCTAATTAAAATTAAAACTAAAGCCGTTATGCCGTCGCCATGGAACTCAGTGTAGCCGCCGCCAACTAAAGAGGAAGATAGATAATCAATTCAACCTAATTCAAGCTTAGAGCTTCAACAACGAATCAACTAACTTCGCTATAACAATTCTGCATCAAGTTTGATCAATTGTTCATAATTCTTTAACCACGAAAGGCAAGTTCGATTTCTCTAATCAAGATAATTATTAAATTAAGTAAGATTAGATATAATTGTGGATTATATGGATATGATGTGAATTATTGACCGTATGATATGATTATGTTGTTAAATTGTGATGTTATCATACATGTTGTAAAGTTATGATCTATGTTGTAATTCTATGATTGGCTTATGTATAATCAAATCATCATGTTGTTTAAATGCTAGTTTGGTTATGTTGATTCATATGATAGATCATATGTATGTATGCAAGTTTAGATGTTGATTTAGACATAAATCACATGCAAGTTAGTAAAGATTATGACATCTATTTTAGATCAAAAGTTAGGCTATGACATGTATGAGTTATATGCTAAATCTTTACATGCTAGTTTATATGTTTAGAGGTAAATTTACACCATGGTTATGTTGCATAAATCACATATGCAAATTTATATAAAAATATGAGTTTGGAATATGAATCATGTTATGCAAGTTTGTGGTTATTTCCTATGTAAATTTTGTGATGAAAATCTTATTCATAACATGCAGGTTCATACCTTTTAGGCCTATGTTTAGATCTATGATTTTACGCAAGTTATGCGGTAAATTCTCATATGCAAGTTAGGCCTATTTTGTATGTTATGTGAATATGTTGTGTTTTTCCCTTTTTCATGTGTTAGACTATTTCTTAGTCTATCATATTCTATGCGAACGGACGCCGCGGGGGTTATGGGAAAAATATTGATTATGTTAATAAATGTGAATTGGCATGTAATGGCCTTAAAAGAGGCATATATGTAAATTGAGATATTAATTGGCAAAGTGATATATGGACATAATTAATGTGAATTATGGTCATAAAGATAATTGGAATTTTATTAACATATTTGATTAGGAATAATTAGTCCAAATATGGGATGAAAATATTGATTATGTTAATAAATATGAATTAGCATGTAAATGAGGCATATAACGAATTTGAGATATTAATTAAGGTGAATTGCCTTAAAAGGCGAAAAATTTAATGAAGGCATTAATTGGAAAATTAATGTGTAGTAATGGACATAGTTTAATTATGGACATAGATTAATTTGAATTTGAATAGGGATATTAAATATTGAGAATTGGCCCAAATGCCTAAAAAGGCATGAAATTAATTTGAGATGTAAATTGGTACAATTTATGTACCATAAATAGTGGACATAATTAAGGTGGCATATTTATACATAAATAAATATGGAAATGATTTGTAATTTGAATAGGGAAAGTAATTCAAATATTGGGGGAAATTAATTATGTATAATTAATTGCCTAAGACACGAGGTTGGACTCATTTCTAGTGTAAGACTGCCTGGACCCGCCCGACAAATCCAGCAGCCACAAATGGTAGCCCAATGTGAGAGGTCAAAGGCCCAAACTAAATACGTAACAATTATATGGACACGAGGTTAGGCTCGTTTGTGGTGTAAGACTGCCCGGACCCGCCCGGCAAATCCAGCAGCCACAAATGTCAGTCTAATGTGAGAGGTCCTACAGGGGTTACGATAGTAATAAATTAAGAAACACTTAACCAAAGTAAATATGTAGCGGGACATGAGGGGGTTAAGTGGGTGCCTTGGGTGGCATGAGGAATCTAGTGGGTGACATGTGGGTGACATGAGGATGTCATGAGAAATACGATTAGAAAAATGGAGTAATTTGAATATAAACAATTATGACATGTAATTCAAATTATTGGATAAAATAGGTATTGACACCTATGAAGGGAAAGGTTTTAATTAATTGATTAATTAAAAATGGACGTGGTAAATGAAATGGACTACTTAACCAAATCTTATCCCAAGGGATTGTAAGAACTTAAGTTTAAGTTGGGGGTTAAGTAAACTGGGTTATACGGAATGAGTGGGTTAAGTAAATCTTGGGTAGGTGGGTAATATTAGTACATATAGACCCATAAACTTAACCGTAAATTAAATATGTCTGAACCAGTGAGAGGGTTAAGTAAATCTTGGGTAGGTTGGTAATTTTGTGTATATAGGCCCACAGACTTAACCAATACAACCTGTTAATTAAACAAAAGGGTGAGACTAGGTTAAATTAGAAAAAACTTAACCAAATTTATACATGTAAGTGGACATGGGGTTAAGTGGGATGTATTAGAGGGGACCAAGCCTAGGTGGGAAGCTTGGTGGGGGCCCTTTTCAGTCCAGTAGCCCATTAAGTATCTTTGTGAGCTTGACCCAAGTCGAGGACGGGACACGCCTACTGCGCCTGATTGTTAGAGGCCAAAATGGGTTAGCGGTGGCAACGCAAGTCCAACGGGGTCATGTGCGTGCGTGGGCCCGGGCTGGTAGGTAAGACGTTGTTGCATCGTGTAGGTATAAGCCGTGCATCCTTAAGTTGTATTGGGTTGCCACTTTAGGGGAGTGATACACCCCACTGTGGGACCAGCACGGGTATCTACGAGTTAGGGAGCCGATCGAATGGGGCAGGGTAGTGGGTACATCTAGTGGAGATAGTAGAAGACGGCACCTATGTAGTCAGGTAGGGGTACACGAAGCTACCATTATTAATTAATCATTAAAGGGGTACACCTAGTGGAGATAGGAGCAGGCGGCACCTATGACGTCAGCTAGGAGTACATGGAATTACCATTGAAGGGGTACATCTAGTGGGGATAGTGGGTACATCTAGTAGTACACGAAGCTATCATCATTTTATTTAGTCAAGAGGGATCAAGTTTCTAGAGTGACTAGTATGGGTGCAGTTAGTGTTAGTACAGTACAGTGTGGTACAGTATGGTAGAGTATAGTAATTACCCTATATTGATTAGGAAGCGCCTTTAACGTTATCTTTGCTCATCCTATTATTTTTGGTTGCTTGGTCTTGCCATTAATTCACAGTCATTTCCTTATTTACCAAGCTTATGTCTTATCCTAGTTACTTTGATAATTATATTGTTGGAGTTATCGGACTTGCCAGACTTTATGTCTGACCCCTTTGTTTCCACCTCTTTTCTTCCTCCCCCCCCCAGGTTCTTAGGGTGGGAAGCTTGATTTGGATCTCTTTGGGAGCACTTGGATTTGGATTGCTAAAGTAAAGCTCAACATATCTCTTTTATGGCTATTTATGGGATTATGCTTTTTATATTATGTACTCTGATTTTTGTCAAGATGGATATTATGTACTTGACTTTAGTCTTTGGGTTTTGGTGATGTAACCAAACATATTTACCTTCCGTTGCAATAAATAAAGTTTTAAATTTTCAAGTACTATTTCATATCTGTCTTGTTGTGATTTTCTGTTCTATATTCACTTAAAACGCTCCATAGAAGTTAATGCATTCCCTTTGTGAGTGACATTAATGGACATGGGGTGTTACACCTGCTATCGAATTCAAACCTTGATGGCTACCGGAGTTTATTCATGAAAGCCAAAAGCCATTCCCAAAGCTACCTATACCAACCGACTTGGTATTGATATGGAAGGTAGAAGCAGCATCAAAGAGAAGCTCCTAAAACCAGGATAAACCCTTCAAAATCCAAGATCAACAGATCGAAAGCCCAAATTGGTATCGGAAACAACAATAAGTTCTAAGAAAGGCGGCCGAAACCCCCACTACCAGAACTGAATGGAACGCGGCAGCCGATACCACGTTACTACATCCGAAAGCGATCTTGATGAGTCAATAACAAATGGAGGCCAAATTTTCTATAAATAAGTCCTTATAGGTCAAATATTAGGGGCCTATTTCTCATTATATAATCTTGTACTTCTTTCTTCAAGAGAAAACCCTAATTTCTAAATAAAATTGGGAATTTCTTTGTTTCTTGTAATATACTCGAAATAAATAAAAAGGAGAAATACGAGACTTAAACATTTCTTGATTCGGTAATCATATTGTGTTCACTATGATTAAATAGGGAGTTAACGTTAATCTTTTTCATGAAAGGGTTAATCACAATCCATTCGAAAGTGGAAAGACTTTGGGTAAAACCAAAGAGTTTCCCCTTTCGACACCGCTAAATGTTACTTAGCTCTTTCATAATAAGCCTAATAAGCACAACACACATTGCTTGTAAGCTAGCGACTTGATACTAATACAACCAAGGCTTTTCGTTAGCTTCTCCGAAGTGCAAGTATCATCTAAGTCGATAAGTGTTGTAACATGTTAATGCCCTAATTGTTGTGTAATGTTAGCTTGTTTCCTCTTAACACAATGTATATTATTTTATCCTAAATCTAAGGATGACTAGTGTGGTATGGTATTCAACCTTGCATAACTCGTAGTTCTCTTATCCTAAGGCAATAATTGATCTTATAGTCTCACAAGCGTGATACTCGCCTCTTAGAAGTAAGAGTAACTAATCTTCGAACTTAAGATCTTAATGCCATGGTTGAGGTGGATCAAATTAGGCTTATTGAGACCAAGCTGCTTTTAAACGTCTATTAAATTAATTATCTTGTAAGCTTTAATATATAGGCATCATTAAGATTATTGCCGATGTTGACGAAATATATCGCTAAAATTTTGGAGCTTGAAGGACGGCCTGAACCTCCACCCTTGTTATTTTATTATGGATTGATTTGGTGAACCTATTGCATTGTTGTAGGAAAAGATAAAGTCAAAGAGATTGGGGGAGCGAAATAAAGAACCAGCTCCTTATGCAACTCTTGTGGAGAAAGTGAGCCCAACCATCAATCCTAACAACAATGAAATGGGAGAAACTTCTAATCCAGTGCAGCCACCAAATCTGTATGCCACAGATGAGAACGTCACTAAGCTTGTGGGTCTAGAGAAACAAATCCAGGAAATGCAAGATCGAACGAATGCTGCTCAAACTAAAAAATCCTCAAAGGTCACCAAGCCTAGTCAGAGGGAAGAAGATGAAACTCCAAAGAGGAAAGCTCCCATCCAACACTCTAAAGGAAAGGAGAAACTCAAATCATCTTCACCTAAGAAGAAAATGTCCCATCTGACAGGAGTGGATCATCATGGAAATCAGTGTAGCTAAGATAAGTTTGAGAGTTCTACTTCCAAAGGCTATGATCCTAAGAGGGTAGACTATGAAAATACGGAAGCTTATCTCAAAGATATAACCTGGAAAGCTGTTAAAGATTTGATCGGAAGCAAGGGAAAGAGAACCACGAATGAATGGGGTGACCCCTTTCATGGATGAGATCATGAACACTATGATACCATCTCGTGTGAAGGTTCTAACCATAAAATTTCTTGGAACCACTGACCCGGGTGACTATCCAATAGCTTTTGACAGCCAAATGGATCTCTATAACGCTTCTGGGGATGTTTGATGTCGTCTTTTCCCAATAACCCTCCAAGGAGCGGTAACTAAGTGGTACCATCATTATAGGAAGAGTACTATCTACTCATGGAAATAATTTTCTTATGAATTTTCTGCACAATTCTGCATTTGCAAAGACCCGACGGTGGATTACATGGTCATCGCTAACATAAAGCGAAGACAAGGGAGTCTTTGAGAGATTACTTAAAGATGTTCAACGTAGAAGTATTGAAAGCAAAGGATATGAATGATCGCGACAAGCTTATTGCTGTCCATTTGGGGTTAATTGAGAAACCCTTTTCTGGAAAGAATTATACATTCATGAGTGTAGGGACTTACAATACTTCCGCTTATAAGATGGCAAAATCATCCGTATGGACAAACTGTACTACATAAAGAAGAAGTTTTGGTCCTTGAGGAAAAGGAGGAAAGCCAGGCCTTGGTCGAAAGCCTCAAGGGGGAAGGATTGGTCTAAACAGAAATTAGAAAAGGCCAAGATGGGAGGACTCCAATTCTAACTCACTAGCCCTAAGCAAGCCTATATCCTTCTTATACGCTGTAGCCAAAGAAAGGGTCAATAACTTCACCTTCTCATTTAATGCCAAGAATTGCCCTGAACCTTATAGTGGAGGAACGTACTGCGAATATCACAAAACGAATGGACACAAAACTGATTAATGCAAGGTATTGGAAGGAATCATTCAAAAACTTATTCGCTAAGGGCATCTGAAAGAGTTTGTTATTAGAAAGCAACCATCAGCCTAATAGGGTAATGAGAACCAAAAGCTTTCGGCCAATGAAGTGGAAGCTCCAACTAAAGAAGGGCATCTAGATTTGGGCCCTCCAATAAACTGAATTTACATGATCTACGGTGGGCCTCGTCTAGCTTGAAACTCCCCAATATCTGGGAACCGATATATGAAAGAGGTCCACAAAGGAATATTTTCCATCCAAGAGGAACCGTCATCGAAGCATGTTCGCTACAAAGTCAAAATGCATAATCTAGTGATTTCTCTAGATGAGATAAAGAAAGGGTTTCGTCATCCACACAATGACCCTCTCATGATAACGACTCAATTTGGTCTCTCTGTTGTGTCCAACATTCTTGCTGATACTGGGACTGCGGTAAATATGATTTTTAAGCATGCTTTTGATCAAATGGGAATTTGCGAAGAAAATATAGAGCTAATCAACGAGCCTACCTTTGATTCAACAACAAAGGACCCACTCCGATGGGGCAGATCAAGCTCATGGTTCAAGTAGGATTGTCTCCTCTTAGCAGGACGTTCCAGACTCTCTTTGTTGTCATCAACCAACCTTCCTACTATAATGCTTTCTATGGTCGACCCACTCTAGAGGAGACGGATGCTTTTGTCTCGTCCAAATATATTATGATGATGTTATTAACAAAGCAAGGACGGGGTACTATCAGAGGGGAACAACTTAGTTCTCGTGAGTTGTATAACCGTGAACCAATACAAAAGGAAGTATTCTTCTTACTTTGATTCTTCCACTATTTTTCGACCTTTGGATGATGGATTCTTACATCCAATGTTCGAAGCAAAAAAAAAGAATTAATAAATCTGACAAACGCATGAATGGCAGGTACACTTCTTTGAAGAGAAAGAGGAAAAGGGTTGACGAAATAAATTCAGAAAAGGAGGAAGAAATTGTGACCGAGTTGGATTACCAAGGGGATACCGAATGAATCGAACTAGTAGAAAACTTTGAAGAAATAAATGTTGATTCAACCGAGAAAACTAGAATCATCAACTTTGGAAAGATGTTGGAAGAACCATTGAGAAGTAGCCCGATTCAATTCCTACAATGTAATAAGGATGTGTTCACTTGGACCCACTCATACATAGTAGGAATCAATCCCTCAGTCATGAACCATGCCTTGAATATCAATTTGTCCTTAACCCTCATACGACAAAAGCAAAGGCAATATACTAGATTCAGGTTAGAATCTTTGAAAGAAGAGGTCAAGAAGTTCTCGCAAACAAATTTATCTTGGAGGTCTTTTATCCCAAGTGGGTAGCCAATCCAAACTAGTGAGGAAGTCCAATAGGAAGCAGAGAACTTGTGTTGATTATATGGACCTAATCAATGCTTGCCCGAAGGATTGCTACCCTCTTCTTAGGATTGATCAGTTGGTGGATACATCCAATGGGCATAAGCCGTTATCTCTAATGGATGCCTACTCGAGGTATAACTAGACCCTTATGCATAAACCCGATGACGAAAAAACAAGCTTCATTACTAGTTTGGGAACCTTTTCCTACAAGGTAATGCCATTAAGGCTAAGGAATGCTGGCACAACATATTAGATGTGGGTTAACAAAATGTTTTAGGATAAGAAAGGGCGAAACATGGAGGTATATGTAGACAATATGCTAATAAAATCCACAAAATCAAAAATCCATTTAAAAGATTCAGAGGAGATTTTCAATATCCTAAGAGAGCACCAAATGAAGTTAAGCCGTCAAAAGTGGTCTTTTGGAGTTCATTACGGAATATTCCTAGGGTATGTGGTAATCGAGCATGGTATCGAGGCTAGTCCTGATCAAATCCAGGCCATAAAGGATATGGAGGAACCTAAAACAAGCAAAGATGTCAAGAACTTAAACAGAAATGTTGTAGCCCTAATTCGGTTCATTTCCAAAGTTACTGGTAAGTGTGTCATTTCTTTGATGTCATAAAGAAGAAGAAGAACTTTGACTGGAGTGATGAATGCATAAAAGCTTTTAGAGGCTTAAAAGATTACATGGGGAAGCCCATATTTTTGTCTAGTCCTGAGAAAGGGGAAGATCTATAACTTTATATGGCTGTCACAGAATATGCAGTAAGTTAGCCTACTTTGTGAACTAGGCTACACAAATATTAAAAGATAAAAAGAATGAAGAATGTTTTTTAGTCAAGTCGGATCGGATCGGAATACCTTGGTAGAGGCAGCACAGCGTAGAGCAAAGAAGGAAGGAGCATAGGCCAAATCGGATCGGGTAACCCCGATCCGCTCCCCTAATCTGTAATACTTCCGATCCGAACCTAGAGAATTGAAGCAACAGCGGTTACAACCCACGTTTCCTCAAGACCTGGAGTGGTTAACCTACGTTCTCCCCTCGTTTGCCACTAGTCTGATGCGTTGTTGCCACCATATTCCATCCGAACCCAATAATGATGGGATGGAGACCACGTGTACCCGACCCGGAGCCACTTCAGAGGCATTTTCCACCTATAAATACACCTCCAAGGCTCATTTCAAAGGATTTTTTGGCATTTTCAGAACTCAAACTCCTTTACTATCCGAATTTCATCAAATTATTCAGATTACAATCATCTTTTGAATCATATTGTGAAGGGAATTGAGTGAATCAATGTATTATATAAGTGAGAATTGAGTGAAAATCGTTGTTGTGCTTGCATTCAAGACATCAATTCAAAGAGTAGAAAGTGGACATAGGCTATTTAACGCCGAACCACTATAAATTGTCTGTTTTCTCTGTTTTTTGATTTCATTTCAATAGAACCATTACTTGTTCGGGTGTTAGAGCCAATTTTGAATCTAACATTTTGGTGCTTTCCCTAAGAAATCTTTGAATTCTTCGCTTTTTGGGATTATCATTCTACTATTTGGACCTTCAAAGTTCAAAGAAGTTAATCCTCCGTTTTTGACATCTTTAAGTACCTGTTGGTTAATCACTGAAGAATTGGAAATTATAGCCAAAGGAAAAGGCAAGGAAGTCCAAAGTAATCGAGAGAGTGAAGTGAACGAAGATCAGCAAACAATGGTTGTGACGAGGTCACGTGGTCAGGATTCTGGAGCAGGCCGCTCCGGTCAGGAAGGACCGGTCCGAACCGATGACCCTTATCCGATCCGATCCAGCGACGTTGAAGCCACCCACTCTCCCCATCAGAAACGGTCCGACCGTATCAGTCTTCTCCGATCTGACCCGAATCAAAGCGAAGGTGGAACTTCTAATCGAGCTCCTGCCAATGTTCTGATTCCAGTCGCTACGACCAATGATCAGTATCCATCTGCACCCGTCACACAAGGAGATTTTTCACGCTTTCTTGAATTGATCCAGAGTACTAAGGAGACATTGGAAGGCCATAAACTTGACAGTCTTCGCATGCAAGAGAACATGATTGCCATGAGTAGGGAACTGAAGGAGCTCCGGAGGCAAAAGACACCTTACCCAACACATCGCCTTGCTGCAGATTATTCATCTTCTTTAGATGAGGGACGTCCTCGTGAACGAAGGTCACTTGAGCGACCTCAGAATCTTGATCAGTTTACTTTTGGATCTTTAGGATCCCACGAAGACTGTGCTCGTGTGTTAGGGCCTGATGACCCAAGCTTGAAAGAGCCTATGTTGTTGCCCATGCGTGGATCCCACATTCTACCCAGGGATCCTAACATTACTAATCCTACGCAACAATAACTTCTTCAGGCCCTCCCTCCTGAGATCGACCGGGAGCATCGGGAGTAATGTAGAGCAGCCGCCGCTAGAAACAGGAGGTTATCCCCTAATCAGGAACCCAGGGGTAATCCGAATATCAGACCTAGAGAACCTGTGCAGACATTAACAAATGCCGATGTGTGGGCGATGGTGCATCAGATTATGTCCGAAAGCCGACGATACACTAATGAGGACTGAGGCATTGAGCGGAGTCATACCCCCTTCACAGATGATATATTGGACTTCCAGTTCCCTCTGCGATTCAACTTGCCACAAATGGATCGATATTCAGGGAGAACGGACCCAGGACATCATTTGATGAGGTACGCATGGTTCATGAATGCCGCAGCAGCTCCGGATGCTATAAAATGCAAGGCCTTTCCAATTTACCTAGAAGACGTGGCATTAATGTGGTTCACCCGACTCCCTCCACGGTCAGTGTCAAACTTCACAGAATTAAGTGAGCGCTTTAAGAACCATTTTCGACTTTACGCCCGCAAATCCAAAAGCGTCATAGAGTTGTGAAGGATTAAATAGGCTCCAGGTGAATCTCTGAAATCATATTTGGACCGCTTCAACCTGGCCGTCACCGAAGTTAGTGACCCTCATGAACCCACTATTCTGATGGCTTTAATAGAAGGAGTTGACCCAGACACAGAATTTAGGGATTATCTATCCGGGAAACCGCCCCCTACTAGGGAATTGGTCTATGAAAAAGCTAATATTCACTTAAGGTGAGAAGAAGCTCATGCAAACAGGAAGAGAAAGTCCAAAGGGGCCTCGAGGGAAGGTGTCCAAAGTAATGTTGCTGTGAAACAATCAGGTGACAGTTCAGGGAAGGTGGAAGTGAACATCGGCAACCAAAACGGAGGTTACATCAGCAAGAATGGAAACAGTAATAGGAGAAGTAGGAACTGAGGGAACAATTCCAGCAAAAGACCTCGATTCCAAACTTTTGAAAACTATTCGCCATTGAATGATACCTTGGAAAACGTTTATTTGGACACATATAGCATATTGCAATACAAAAAACCACCACCCAGAGAATCCACTGAAAAAGAGATCGCAAATGGAAAGTTTTGTTTGTTCCATGGAACCCACGGTCATTCCACCAACGAATGCCATCATTTGAGAGATATAGTTGAAAAACTGTTGCGGGAAGGGAAGTTAGACGAGTAAAAGGTTGCCCCAAGGGACCAAGGGAAAGGAGGACAAGCCGCAAACCAAAACCAGCCTACTTCAAAACCCACAACCCACCAGAAAGGTAAGGGGATCATTATCAATACCATTATAGGCGGACCCCACCTAGCTAGTCGTAGTTTCAAAGCGATGGATCAATACGTCAATTCCGCCAAGCACTTTGAGGTAGGAGAATGCGGTAACCTCGAAGACATTACTCCAGTAAAACAAAAAAAGACAATGTTAGACAACGTCATATTCTGTAGTAGAGATGATTCTGTAATTCAATCCCCAACTGAAGACCCACTGGTAATTACCACGACCATCGGCCCTGCTTTAGTCCATAAAGTTTTGGTTGACAATGGAAGTTTGGTCAATATCCTCTTCAAGAAAGCTTTTGAACAAATGAGACTTGAAGCAAAAGATCTAAAGCCCTGTGAAGGATAGATACGTGGCTTCAATGGGGCATCAGCGGCACCGATGGGCAACGTAGAATTACCAGTGACATTAGGGCAGGGAGATCGCCAGAGTGTGAGGATCCTTCCGTTTGTAATTTTTGATGTAGAGTCACCCTACAATGCCTTCCTAGGCCGACCGGCCCTTGCCAAGTTTAGGGCATGTATTGCACCTTGGTGCTTGTTGCTTAAATTCCCGAATGACATAGGAATTGGGGTGATGAGAGGCGACCAAGCTACGAGACGAGCTTGTTACATGACGGAGTTGAAGATGCTAATGAAGGGGTTCAATATAGAAACTAAGGACGACTCTCTCCCTTCGAAGGAAAACTCAGCATAGAAATTAAGGGGTCCAGCCCCAAGAGAGTCGCCCTTAGATGTGCTCGAGGATATAGATCCCAAAGAGGATACAGAACCCGAGGATAGGAAGGCGACTCCCAATGAGATAACAATAGATATACCTATTGATGAGACAGATTCGACAAAAGTACTAAAGATCGGCTTGAAACTAGATCCAGTTCGAGCGAAAGAGTTGGTTGATTTCTTAAGGGCATATCTGGATGTGTTTGCCTGGACTCACGCTGACATGTGTGGGATTTTGCCCACCGTTATGAGCCACTCTTTATGTATTAATCCAAAGCACCCACCGGTCAAACAGAAGAGATGGATGTTAGACCCAGAGCGGTCAACAACCTTGAAAGAAGAGGTAGAGAAATTAAAGGATAATGGATTCATTAAGGATTCGAAATATCCCAATTGGATATCAAATCCTGTCCTGGTCAAAAAATCTAATGGGAAGTGGCGTATAAGTATCGACTTCTATGACTTTAACAAGGCTTGCCCAAAGGATAACTTTCCTCTTCCCAGAATTGATCAACTAGTAGACTCGATGGCTGGACACGAGCTTTTATCCTTTATGGATGCCTATTCGAGGGACAACCAAATTCCCATGCACATACCAGATCAGGAGCATACAAGTTTCATCACAGACTTGGGGTTATATTGTTATGTGGTAATGCCATTTGGATTAAAGAACGCAGGAGCCACAAACCAGCATTTGGTCAATCGCATGTTCTATAATCAAATCGGGAAAACCATGGAGGTTTATGTTGATGACATACTTGTGAAGTCTAAACGATCTTCTGACCATACAAGGGACTTAGCTGAAATGTTTGATATTCTTCGAAGGTATGAATGAAGTTAAACCCCCTAAAATGCTCATTTGGGGTCGCATCTGGAAAATTCCTTTGGTTTATCGTGAGTTCTCGAGGAATTGAGATAAATGCTAGTCAAATAGCAGCAATAAGGAATATTAAAGAACTACGAAAGATCAAGGATGTTCAAAGCTAGCCGAAAAAGTTGCTGCATTGAGCAAGTTTATCTCCAAAGCCACAGATAAGTGTGTACCTTTCTTCGATCTAATAAAACGAGGAAAACAAAATTTTAAGTGGACCCTGACTGTGTGGAGGCGTTCCAGAATTTATTAGACTTATTAGAAAAGCATCCAATATTATCAAAACCGTGGAACATGAGGATTTGTTTGTCTACCTAGAGGTATCATCTCATGCCGTCAGTACAACATTGGTACGTGAAGAGGATAAAGTCCAGAGGCCTGTATATTACGTGAGTAAGAAGCTAGCTGCTGCAGAACGTAATTATCCGAAGATAGAAAAACTTGCTTATAACCTCCTGATTGCTTCACGCAAACTTTGTCATTACTTTCAGGCTCACCCGATAGTTGTATACACCGATCAACCTTTAAGACAAGTGTTGCAAAAACCCGAAGCATCAGGGCGGTTACTTAAATAGAACATCAAACAGAGTCAATTTGATTTAAATTTTCAGCCACGAAAAATCAATAAGGGGGCAGACATTGGACGACTTTATAGTTGAATTCACAATTCCCGAAGAGGAAATGGTGGGTGACAAGGTAGTTACTTTGGACTAAGAGTTAGAGCTTAGTCCGTGGAAGCTATATACGGACGGAGCCAAAAATGATCGAAGGTCCGACGCCGGAGTTGTTTTAATAACTCCTGAAGGACGATCTATTTACTATGCATTGCGATTAGAGTTTGCTACTACCAATAGCAATTCCGAGTACGATGCCCTGATTGTCGGCTGAAACTCGCCAAGGAACTTTGGGTGAAGACACTGGATATATGTTGCGATTCCAAGATAGTTGTATGTCAGGTTCGGGAGGAATTTATTGCTAAAGGGCCTCGACTCCTTACTTATGTCAAAAAGGCAAAGGAGTTGCTGGATAGTTTGGAGCGTTATAGCATAACGCATATTCTAAGAACAAATAATCAGAAAGCAGATCGGTTGGCAAAGCTAGCAAGTTATGATAATCCCACAGAAACTGAAATGGTTCTGATAGAGGTTTTGGAATCACCGAGTCTCGACCTGATGGAAGTGGAACTAGCCTTGGAAGTTGATCCAGAGAGAGAATCATGAATGACACCAATCAAGAATTTTCTCTAGAATGGAACCTTCCCGTTGAAGAAGAGCTAAAGACGAGCTATAAGATGTAAGGATGTAAGATACGTTTTACAGGACGACGTCCTTTATCGCCAGGGGTTTTCAATGCCCCTACTACGGTGTATCGCACACGACGACATCAAACATGTACTGCAAGAAGTACATGAAGGTGAGTGTGAGGACCGCACTGGGGGCCAAACCATAGCAAAGAAAGTATTACGGTATGGATATTTTTGGACTACCATGAATAAATACGCGGCTGATTATTCACGGCTCTATGATAGATGTCAAAGATTTGCCAAGATTCCCTGAGCGCCTCCGACTCAACTCAAGTCGACGGTAAGCCCATGGCCATTTTCCATGTGGGGGATTGATATTATTGGAGTGTTACCTATTGCGATAGTGGGAGCTAAGTACGCGATCGCCGCCGTGAACTATTTCACGAAATAGGTGGAAGTTGAACCTTTAACAATGATCACGGCAAGAAAGGTAATCAGTTTTGTAGTCAGAAACATTATCAGTCGACTTGGGATACCAAAGACCATCATAATTGTAACACCCCACCTCCGCTAGGGTCACTCGCAAAGGAATGCACTAGCTTTAGAGGAGCATTATTGGTAAACATGCACAGAAATATCACAAGACAGAACATATAAAATGGCGGAAGTAAAATCAATCTTTCATAACATTAATAAATAAGGTCTAAAGCCTTTTTCATCAGAGTACATCAAAACCTGTCTTGCAATGGTAAAGAAGCATAATAAAAACCTTTTCATAAAATATTCCCTAAGTAAAACAGTAAAGCAGACATAGCCAAGAAAAGTCCAAGCCATCCAAGATGACCTTCAAGCGGAAGAAGTCTGAACTAAACAACAGTATTTCCTCCCTGTAACCTGGGGGGAAACGGAAGACAAGAAGCGAAAGAAAAACGGGGTCAGTCATAAAGACTGGTAAGTCCTATCTACTTCCAGCATAAAAACAGATAAAGGTGACATGACATGCATAAACTGAAAGTAAACATGGTGATGATGACAAGATAGATACTAAGCCAGGATAATAGGATGGATTACCGTACCCAGATAAACCCAGGTGTCATGATAAATTACGATGTCAAAGTAAAACAAGGTATTACATCGTCAGGTTTCCATCAAGTATAACATTCCAAGGTATCCCTCAAGTCTAGCATCCCTGAGTTCTATCTGTATATACTCTGCATCTACCGTACTAGTATCTTCCCCCGTACATGTGTTAACCATGAATAACCCTTACTCAACAGTTCGTGTAATGGTCCATGTTAACCTAACATATAGAATATGTAAGTCTCTAAACTCGTATGTTTCTTTCCATGTATATGTTCAGTCCCTTGCCGTACACCGTACGGGCTTTCCCATGAGATCCCACTTTAACGTAGTTCTATGACCCTTAAGATCGTTTTGGACTGTCACCCTATCTTTAACTAAGGTCTTTCAACATGAATCATTGTTTGTACAACTAGGACTTATGCCACCTAGGACCGCTAGGGATTATGCTTACCTATCTCACGTTTTCGTATTTCGGTTTGGGTTCAACCACCTAGGGATACTAGGGATTACGCTAACCCTCAACCACGCCCTTTTTCCCACGCATTCATCGTCAATCGTTTTTCTATGACTGTATGCACATGTATCACTATGTGCTACCTGAGTCCTGTCACAGGGCTAATCAAGAAGTACAGGACTCGGTCGGGAGCTTTCAATTTATCTGCCGATGCAGATGCTAAGGTCTGCTTTTCTACACGTGGCTATGGTCCCACGAGACCCCTCCCTCAACTAGCGAAAGGCAACACAAGAGAAAATCTTGCATGAGAACTACAGTCCGGCCAGCCCACATCCTACGGCCTACCTCACCCATAATTAGATAGCAATTATGGTCTGTTGGGTGTTCCCTGCCTTTCCGTACGTACACGCTTGACTCAAGATGGTAGATGATCGACGAACTTGCTATCTCGGGCACCAGTATGTATTCGTCGACTCACTGCTATCCATCCCAGTCTTTAGGTCGCTCGCATAGCAACCAAGGCATACTCTTGGTTCTTCTAACGCAGACCTCAACCTCTCGTGAGCCTAGTATAATGACCTGGCAGCTCACAGAGGGATACCAAGAATATCCTCACGTTCCCCGAAGCCGCTGCTTCGTTACCCAGTTCGCTGGAGCCTTTATCTAAATCAGATAGCCTGCTCCTACACGTATACTTAAACGATGACCTACCGTATCGGGTTACTCATCTATCTAAGAAGTGGTCCAAATTTCCTTGACTAAGAATTATTACTTAGCTTCCCTTAACTAAGGTTTACCACTTAGCCTTATTTCCATTATCCTTGTTAACTATGGTCATTTACCCAATCCTCCGAATTGGGGTTTGTCTAATGGATTAAGTGTCACTTAAGAAAATTTACTTAACCTTATCAAGTTATCGTGTTGGATTGATCAAGTGTTAGTTAACTTAATCCCGTCCATTAGTCGTATAAAAATGGTCAAGTGTCATTAGGCAAATCAAGTTACTTAACCTACCCAACCTTGTCATATTTTGTCAAGTATCATTAGCTTAATCAAATTACTTAACCCATTTATCCATGTCATATTTGGTTAAGCATTATTAATCAAATTAACTTAACCCTATTATGTTGCATTAATTATTTAATGCACCCCAACCTCTCACATTAGACTTTGTTGTGGTTACCTAGTTAAGCCGGTGGGTTCCGGGTAGATTTACACCACAACTTGGTCTAACCTCGGGTCTTGGCACAACATGACCAACTTCCCACATTGGGTCCTATTGTTTGTAGCCACTAGTTAAGCCGGTAGGTTCCGGGTAGTATTACGCTACAAACTCAACCCAACCTCGAGTTGGCCACTCTTATGTTTTCTAAGTGTCATGTTCATATACAAGTTTTCAAGAATATGGGTAGACCTAACTTAATAGGTAAATTCCCAACTTTAAATTATCAAACATACCCCCATGTCAACCTCCTTGTTATATTTACGGTTACATGTTATCACGTTTATACCCATTTACCCAAATCATGGTTCATGTCAAGTTTAGCTCGCCTATCATGTTTTCATGTAACTTCAAGTTAAGTTTTTCATGCTATATTCACGCTTGTCTAACCTCAACCCAAATCGTGTTCCAACGCAAGAATGGACGAGTCACATCGTAGAGATACTATGCTACACAATGACCCCAAACATGCATAGTATCATGAGGGTTTGGCTTAAAACATACATAGGTTCATAAAGGTTTGGCCACAAGCATGCATAACATGAAAAAAAAAGGGGAATTGGCCATAAGTATGCATAATGTCATAAAGGATTTGGCCACAAACTTGCATGTTAACATTAGGGGTTTGGGTTCATAAACACGCATAAGCCCCAAAATCTAGTCTTAGCCAATGTTTCACAAGTAAAAATGGTTCCTAAAGGTTCATGCTAGCATTTCATGCATAAAGATCCAAACTTGCAAGTTAAACTAGGTTATGCATAGCATGAGAAGCATGATTAAGTCACTCACATGGCCTAAGATCATAAATATGAACACAAGAGGCATGGTAAGGTTCATATAGGTTTACATAATCATGTTTAGCCTCTTTTTATCCCATGTCATTATCAAAACTACCGTTTTCATCTAAAAGTAGCTAGAACTTACCTAGCAAAGCCTAGGGAAAGAAGCATGAATCGTCTTGACCAAGAAAGGTGGCTCCTTTGTTGAAGATTCGTCATGAAACTTGCATAGCATCATCGATTTCACTCCTATTTGGTGTAGCAAACTTGCATCTTTGAGGTTGGAGCTAATTTGAATGCAAAGACCCTTTGGAAAAGAAGAAGGAGGCAATGACCATCAAGCATTTGGGCAGCACTTCATGGCTAGGGTGGATTATGAGGGTTTAGGTTGGGTTTGGGGGTCATTATATAGAGATTAGGAGTGATTAGGACCTTAGGATTATCCCAAGAACCAATCTGAACCTTTAAAACTCGTCTCAGGCCACCAGACTAGCTCAGAACAGATGACCAGGTGCACCAGGCCGTAACACTCGAGATTGTGTTTTTGGGCCATGTCGACACCCAAGTCGACAGCCCTGTCGACTTGGGGTCCAGGGGTGTCGACAGCACTGTCGACTCCCCTGTCGACACGGGCTTGGCGGGAAATTTCCCGCCTACCCTTCCTGGATTATCTGTTTGAACTTCCTAGCTGTCTAAACACTTGGAAATTTCCTGAAAACTTATCTGGGCCTTAACTGGGTCATACGGGCTCCGATTCTCGAAAACTCGGACTCTATTTCGCGTATTTTTCCGAGACGAACGCAATGGTGAATCCCGTTTACCTTAATTCTAGAAGTATAAATAGAATATCTTTTATCTTCATGCTTCACTGGTTTATATGCTTTGCGTATCATCGTATACGTATGTAAATTTCTTACTTTTAAAATGTAAAAATACGGGGTGTCACATTCTCCCACCCTTAAGGAATTTCGTCCCCGAAATTCAATAGTAGTAGGATTTATGTCCCCATATTAGCATCCAGAAGTGTTCAGCCAATTGTTGCAAACATGTGCATATGTGCAAAAGTGAGTCACATTGTAGAAAAATATGTATGCCTAACTTGTGGTACCACCTACATGAATGCAATTTCTTAAAAATTTCTTTTTCAAACCATGATGCTCTCATCCTAAATATACTTGCAGTTCTATATGAATGCAAAAATTTGAAAAAGTAATTTCATCCAAATTTTCCCACACCCTTATAAAATAAGAGTGAAGTTCATCCAATTTGAGCATCCAAGATCCTACCATCCTTTATTAATTTAGAAAAATCTAACTTTCTAAATTTTTATGTAACGGAGAGATATCCCGTTTTGTTGTTTTCATTGTTCTTCGTTATCAGACATTATCGTGCAATATTTCATAATTACATTAGACACAACAATTTGCATAAACAAATAACGTACAAACTTTATTAAGATAGTTTCAGTACATCGTTACAACTAGACAACAAAAGAAACAGCTAAACAATAATAAAATACTATCCTACAGATAACTGATAGAAGTCAACCCTGATGGAAATAGCTACGGATGAGCTCCTCTAAGCTATCAAGCCTCTCTTCATGTCGTCGGTTCCCTTGCCTAAGTTCTAACTGTGGGTCCTGTATCCCAGCCCCCAACTGATCATAAGAGGAACTCATATCCTGAAGCATCTGCTGCTGTGCCTGAGCCATGGCTACCTGTGACTCCAGCGTCTGCTGTTGTGACCTCATAATGTCCTGGTGGCTCCTCATCAAACGAGCCTGCTGCTGTGAAACATACCTCAGCTCAGTCCTCCAGTCTGGATCCCTAGTAGCCCATGGATCCCAGGCACCTGTATCCGGAGTCCCCTGTGCCGGGCCCTGATGAGCCCAGGCTCCATCCCCAGCCTGCTCACCATCATGTTGTGGTGCCTGATGGGGGTCCTCAAAGTGTCCAAACTGACCATCATATGGCTCCTCCTCTTGCTCCTCTTCCTCGTCACCCTCACCCTCTCCCTCATCTAACCCCTCTTGCTCCATAGGCTGTGGCTCCTCTTGGAGTTCGTGCATATTTATACTCATCCTCCCTAGTGCAGCTTCAGTGATGATAACAGAGGGATGGTTAGAAAGTGTCAGATAATCCTCATCATGCAAATCCACCCCAAACCAGCGAAAAACTATGGTCCATAAGTTCCCAAAACAAATATTGGAGTGCCTTGCTCCCCTAAAGATCTGGTACTGTTGTAAGATGGTTCTTGCCCAGTTTATTTGTATGCCCCCAAAAATAGCATAAGTAGCGGCCTTAACAACTACTGGGACTCTATCAAACCCATAATTCTGCCCCGCAATATTATATTGCAATATTCTGATCACAAACCTAGCTAGCGGGCGCAAATGTGTACTATCCCATTGCCTATCAAGTCCGTTAAAAAAGATCCTACCCCACACATTCAAATCATCCATCTCAAGATCATTTATATCGAGTCCCGTACCCCGGATATTCAAAATTTCCCCAAATTGGATCTCATTCATAAATATATGGGTACCCTTAACCCATGAACTATAGGTTATTAACCCGTTATCATCCACATCAATTTGCAAACGAGCATCAAAAAGTCTTACCATACGCTTGTAGCCTCTCCTCTCAGCTGTGTGCGTATCCAGAATATGAATAAAACCCGCATTAGCAAACAAACTTTCCACGGCGGTTCCCACAAAATCCGCAAACCTCACTGGTCGGCCTAAAAGCAAATTCCTACTGGCAAGCTGCATGTAGTGCTCAATTATCCCTGGTTGCTCGTCACACCACTCGACCTCTTGCGCGGTTAATTGAGGGTAAAGCTCGTAGGGATTGGGTTGATTGGCCATGGTGATTTAAACACAAATTGGAAGAGGGGAACTATAGATCCGGATGGAGAGGGTCTCTAGCTTCGATTTAAGATTAATTTTATGAAGAACGGTGGAGAAACGAGGTGATGGGAGGTGGTGGAATTGGTGAATTTTCGGTTTTGGTGGCTGGGAGGGAAGGAGAAGAGGGTTGGGGTTATGAGCTGAAGCTCTCGGCCTTCGGACTTATATATATATATATTTTTGATCTGCAGGCGCCTCGTGTCGACAGCCCTGTCGACAGGGGGGGGGGGGTAAGTCGACAGCCCTGTCGACAGGCCTGTCGACTGGCCCTCTTTTTATTTTTTTCTTTACTTGCCCTGCCATCCTTCCATTACCTTACTTCCTCCTAACTCAACTCCATTTTCTTGAGAACTATTCCCCCATCATAAAGAAAACACTTTTCTAACTCAAAAACTACTTGTAACCAAAGCCAACGTGACTATCGATGGGAGAGAGAAGGGAAAAGAGGATTCAACTAATAAAACAAGGACATTGCTAATGGCTTTTGGGGAATAACTTTTAAAACAAAGTTTTTCTTGAAAAATGCTTCTTTGTAAATGGTTTTTCAAAAAAAAAAATTCAGAAGGTTGTTTCTAATCTTTTGCCCAGTCTGGTAACCTTCTGCTCTGATACCAAATGTAACACCCCACCTCCGCTAGGGTCACTCGCAAAGGAATGCACTAGCTTTAGAGGAGCATTATTGGTAAACATGCACAAAAATATCACAAGACAGAACATATAAAATGGCGGAAGTAAAATCAATCTTTCATAACATTAATAAATAAGGTCTAAAGCCTTTTTCATTAGAGTACATCAAAACCTGTCTTGCAATGGTAAAGAAGCATAATAAAAACCTTTTCATAAAATAATCCCCAAGTAAAACAGTAAAGCAGCCATAGCCAAGAAAAGTCCAAGCCATCCAAGATGACCTTCAAGCGGAAGAAGTCTGAACTAAACAACAGTATTTCCTCCCTGTAACCTGGGGGGAAACGGAAGACAAGAAGCGAAAGAAAAACGGGGTCAGTCATAAAGACTGGTAAGTCCTATCTACTTCCAGCATAAAAACAGATAAAGGTGACATGACATGCATAAACTGAAAGTAAACATGGTGATGATGACAAGATAGATACTAAGCCAGGATAATAGGATGGATTACCGTACCCAGATAAACCCAGGTGTCATGATAAATTACGATGTCAAAGTAAAACAAGGTATTACATCGTCAGGTTTCCATCAAGTATAACATTCCAAGGTATCCCTCAAGTCTAGCATCCCTGAGTTATATCTGTATATACTCTGCATCTACCGTACTAGTATCTTCCCCCGTACATGTGTTAACCATGAATAACCCTTACTCAACAGTTCGTGTAATGGTCCATGTTAACCTAACATATAGAATATGTAAGTCTCTAAACTCGTATGTTTCTTTCCATGTATATGTTCAGTCCCTTGCCGTACACCGTACGGGCTTTCCCATGAGATCCCACTTTAACGTAGTTCTATGACCCTTAAGATCGTTTTGGACTGTCACCCTATCTTTAACTAAGGTCTTTCAACATGAATCATTGTTTGTACAACTAGGACTTATGCCACCTAGGACCGCTAGGGATTATGCTTACCTATCTCACGTTTTCGTATTTCGGTTTGGGTTCAACCACCTAGGGATACTAGGGATTACGCTAACCCTCAACCACGCCCTTTTTCCCACGCATTCATCGTCAATCGTTTTTCTATGACTGTATGCACATGTATCACTATGTGCTACCCGAGTCCTGTCACAGGGCTAATCAAGAAGTACAGGACTCGGTCGGGAGCTTTCAATTTATCTGCCGATGCAGATGCTAAGGTCTGCTTTTCTACACGTGGCTATGGTCCCACGAGACCCCTCCCTCAACTAGCGAAAGGCAACACAAGAGAAAATCTTGCATGAGAACTACACTCCGGCCAGCCCACATCCTACGGCCTACCTCACCCATAATTAGATAGCAATTATGGCCTGTTGGGTGTTCCCTGCCTTTCCGTACGTACACGCTTGACTCAAGATGGTAGATGATCGACGAACTTGCTATCTCGGGCACCAGTATGTATTTGTCGACTCACTGCTATCCATCCCAGTCTTTAGGTCGCTCGCATAGCAACCAAGGCATACTCTTGGTTCTTCTAACGCAGACCTCAACCTCTCGTGAGCCTAGTATAATGACCTGGCAGCTCACAGAGGGATACCAAGAATATCCTCACGTTCCCCGAAGCCGCTGCTTCGTTACCCAGTTCGCTGGAGCCTTTATCTAAATCAGATAGCCTGCTCCTACACGTATACTTAAACGATGACCTACCGTATCGGGTTACTCATCTATCTAAGAAGTGGTCCAAATTTCCTTGACTAAGAATTATTACTTAGCTTCCCTTAACTAAGGTTTACCACTTAGCCTTATTTCCATTATCCTTGTTAACTATGGTCATTTACCCAATCCTCCGAATTGGGGTTTGTCTAATGGGTTAAGTGTCGCTTAAGAAAATTTACTTAACCTTATCAAGTTATCGTGTTGGATTGATCAAGTGTTAGTTAACTTAATCCCGTCCATTAGTCGTATAAAAATGGTCAAGTGTCATTAGGCAAATCAAGTTACTTAACCTACCCAACCTTGTCATATTTTGTCAAGTATCATTAGCTTAATCAAATTACTTAACCCATTTATCCATGTCATATTTGGTTAAGCATTATTAATCAAATTAACTTAACCCTATTATGTTGCATTAATTATTTAATGCACCCCAACCTCTCACATTAGACTTTGTTGTGGTTACCTAGTTAAGCCGGTGGGTTCCGGGTAGATTTACACCACAACTTGGTCTAACCTCGGGTCTTGGCACAACATGACCAACTTCCCACATTGGGTCCTATTGTTTGTAGCCACTAGTTAAGCCGGTAGGTTCCGGGTAGTATTACGCTACAAACTCAACCCAACCTCGAGTTGGCCACTCTTATGTTTTCTAAGTGTCATGTTCATATACAAGTTTTCAAGAATATGGGTAGACCTAACTTAATAGGTAAATTCCCAACTTTAAATTATCAAACATACCCCCATGTCAACCTCCTTGTTATATTTACGGTTACATGTTATCACGTTTATACCCATTTACCCAAATCATGGTTCATGTCAAGTTTAGCTCGCCTATCATGTTTTCATGTAACTTCAAGTTAAGTTTTTCATGCTATATTCACGCTTGTCTAACCTCAACCCAAATCGTGTTCCAACGCAAGAATGGACGAGTCACATCGTAGAGATACTATGCTACACAATGACCCCAAACATGCATAGTATCATGAGGGTTTGGCTTAAAACATACATAGGTTCATAAAGGTTTGGCCACAAGCATGCATAACATGAAAAAAAAAAGGGGAATTGGCCATAAGTATGCATAATGTCATAAAGGATTTGGCCACAAACTTGCATGTTAACATTAGGGGTTTGGGTTCATAAACATGCATAAGCCCCAAAATCTAGTCTTAGCCAATGTTTCACAAGTAAAAATGGTTCCTAAAGGTTCATGCTAGCATTTCATGCATAAAGATCCAAACTTGCAAGTTAAACTAGGTTATGCATAGCATGAGAAGCATGATTAAGTCACTCACATGGCCTAAGATCATAAATATGAACACAAGAGGCATGGTAAGGTTCATATAGGTTTACATAATCATGTTTAGCCTCTTTTTATCCCATGTCATTATCAAAACTACCGTTTTCATCTAAAAGTAGCTAGAACTTACCTAGCAAAGCCTAGGGAAAGAAGCATGAATCGTCTTGACCAAGAAAGGTGGCTCCTTTGTTGAAGATTCGTCATGAAACTTGCATAGCATCATCGATTTCACTCCTATTTGGTGTAGCAAACTTGCATTTTTGAGGTTGGAGCTAATTTGAATGCAAAGACCCTTTGGAAAAGAAGAAGGAGGCAATGACCATCAAGCATTTGGGCAGCACTTCGTGGCTAGGGTGGATTATGAGGGTTTAGGTTGGGTTTGGGGGTCATTATATAGAGATTAGGAGTGATTAGGACCTTAGGATTATCCCAAGAACCAATCTGAACCTTTAAAACTCGTCTCAGGCCACCAGACTAGCTCAGAACAGATGACAAGGTGCACCAGGCCGTAACACTCGAGATTGTGTTTTTGGGCCATGTCGACACCCAAGTCGACAGCCCTGTCGACTTGGGGTCCAGGGGTGTCGACAGCACTGTCGACTCCCCTGTCGACACGGGCTTGGCGGGAAATTTCCCGGCTACCCTTCCTGGATTATCTGTTTGAACTTCCTAGCTGTCTAAACACTTGGAAATTTCCTGAAAACTTATCTGGGCCTTAACTGGGTCATACGGGCTCCGATTCTCGAAAACTCGGACTCTATTTCGCGTATTTTTCCGAGACGAACGCAATGGTGAATCCCGTTTACCTTAATTCTAGAAGTATAAACAGAATATCTTTTATCTTCATGCTTCACTGGTTTATATGCTTTGCGTATCATCGTATACGTATGTAAATTTCTTACTTTTAAAATGTAAAAATACGGGGTGTCACAATAATTGATAATGGGACACAGTTTGACAGCGTCGAATTCAGAAACTCCTGCCAGAAGTACAAGATTGATAAACGGTACACTGCTGTAGTTAACCCGCAGTCAAATGGCCAGGTCGAAGCAATAAACAAGGTCATTAAATATTTTCTCAAGAAGCGGTTGGAGCAGGCCAAATCCAAATGGGTAGATGAGTTGCCACTAGCTTTGTTAGCCTACAGGACAACCTTTAAGACGGTCACCGTCCGTACTCCCAATTCACTTTCCTTTGGGTCTGAAGCAGTAATCCAGGTAGAATTGGAAATCCCTTCTCATCGAGTCGCATACTATGACCCGATGACAAATAGAACACTCATCCAAGTGTCTCTTGATATGGTTGAATAAAAGAGACGAAGCAGACTTGCGTGCCTCAAGACATCGACATCAAGTGGCACGTTATTATGACCAGAAAGTTCGCTTCAAAACCTTTAAACTATGAGACTTAGTATTGAAGCGAGTCTTCCCTCCTTCAACCCAATTGGGTCCGAAATGGGAAGGGCCATACACCATCCAACGGAAGCTTGATACAGAAGCATTCGAGCTAATGACTGTGGACGGTGAGATTCCCAGAGCTTGGAATGCTTAGCACTTATGACGATACCTGAGCTAAATATGAAATGTCTTCCTTTTTGTTTTTATAAGCTATGTAAAAAGGGACGACTTGCATTAAAAAGTTTGTTTATATGAACAAAGGATTATGAAGTGAATGTAGGCTACGACTTAGCTGAACCACTATAAAAATGTCATGTGTCATTTATTTTCCTGCATTATTTATATCTTTAACTATCATTTTGACATGACAATGAAACACAAAACACTAAATTAAATTTAAAAAATTGGAGACAACCCATGTGCAGGAGAAAATAAAATGACCGTTTGCATGATAAGATGCAAAGAATGGGAAGACGACATTCCTAACTCTAACTCTCATGGAACAATAGAGTATAGAGGACGGGAACACGACGTCCCTTGAGGCGTGAAGGTGCACCCCGATAAGATACCGCCTCAGTAATACTCTAACCTGGTTATGAGACAGGAGAGTATAAAGATGCTAAAAAGAATAAGCATCAATAATGAAAGGAATATGGCCCCGTTAGAGAGTCGGGGACAGCTGAACTTTGAATTTAATCAATTTTGAATAAGTCTTTATCAGTTATCCAAGATTGATTGGGGGCATATATATGTACACATGTTCCCCTCAATAACGACTTTATTATATAACTGTGATATGACATGCTATTCATTTGCATTCTTACCTAAATGTTAAATTTACGAATATCAGACTTTGCAGGGAACAAACCACTTTATTCACAAATATGTGAGTTTATACAGGAGGACTAAACAAAAAATGTGAGGGCCGCACTCACTACAATAATAGCGGACCAGTAGAATATCAAAATAAAATAAAAAAAATCACATTATCACTTGGGCTTTGGAGCAAACTTGGATTTTTTGGAAGCCTTAAGAGCATTTCTAGCTTATTTTTCAACATCAAACATGAGACGCTTTGGCCTTTTCTTCTCTATAGTTGAAGTACCCAAATCGGTAGATTTCTTCCTAGGAATCGGAACACTGGAATCAAGAGAAGATTTTTTAGCAAGCTCTTCTGTAATTGACCTAGTTGAAAGCTTAACAACTAACCTTGATCTAGGATCCACCACTGCAAAGGGCTTAAGGCTTTCGGGGTTTAAGTCCTCGACTTTCAGCTGCATGCGCTTGTCTTGTTCGGCTTTCATTTCAGCCAAAGTCATGTCATCAGCATTTTTCGAATCCCCAGTTATAGAAACATCAGGATCTTCTTCATGTCCCTCATTACCATCGTCATCTTTCAAGGCATCTATCATTTTGTCATCATGAGAAGTATCGGCCTTAGATGGTTCAGCTCCCCCCCCGGATTCGACGATGGCAACGTTATCTTGTCCTCCCTGAGTCTTTTCCACGGATTCTTCCCCAATGGAGGCCCCCCAAGGCTCATCAGTCTTCTCGGCTGGTTCATCCCCTTCAAAATGGGAAGCAACAGTTATCAACTCAGGAGAAAATAAAGGATCCTCGATCGATTGCCCAATGATGTGATGAAAGGTGGAGACGACCTTGACAAATTGAGGTGAAAAGGTAGAAATACCTTCTGATGATTTCTCAATTGAGGTGGCTACCGTCTCTATGCTGATTCAGGTATAGGAGATAAAGAGACGCTCTAGGAATTCCCGAATTCCCGGGATCATATCCCTCAACTCCAGTAGTTTCGGCGGAAGCAGAAGAAGAAGAACCAACTTCAAGGATATTATTTTGTTTGGCCAGGCGTTTCTCCTCCTCCATGGCAGTAGCAATAAGGTGACGCCCCTCGGCCAGAAGCGCCGGTTCATCATCTCTTAGATACTTCTCCATGAGTTTGTCCTCATCAACGAAGTCTACCTTAAGTTCCTCTTTTTCCCATTCGATGATTTGACTCCATACGTGAACTAAGGTAGTCGGATAATCTTCGATCCAAGAGATTTTCGGCGACGAATTATGTGTGCGAAGAATTCAATCATTAATTCACCAAAGCTGTGCAGTTCTTCTTGAGCCTCTGATAGCTGTTTATGGGTTTCTTCAGCAGACTTAATAGCGCTATCCACATTCCCCTCAGCTAAGGCAGCCCTAGTCTCGGCTTCCATTAACTTGGACTCCAAGTCAGAATTTCATTTCTCCAGCTCGGCATTCTTCCTCGCTAACTCGACCTTTTCTTGCTTAAGAGTATTGTAAGCCAGTTGAATCTTGACGCTGTTTGACTTAGCGTCTTCCACTTGTTTCTTCAACCCAAAACGTTCTTGACTGTGAGATTCCAACAAGTCATGATAACGCTTTTGTAATTCCTCAAATTGCTGTTTTAAGTTGTTGGCATCTCGTTGAGCAATGACAAGTTGAGCCTGTGTATCTTCTAAGTCCTTCTCCATATTTTTCAAAGCGTTTTCATCGAAATCTATAGCCTTCTTCATTGCATCAACTTCTGTAATTAAGGCCCGAATGATTCTGGAGAGATTGCGTGAATATTTGTACATCTCCGAGTATTGTTTCTCAACTGCGTCAATCTTTGCTTTAGCCTCATCTGCCCACTTTGAAGAAATAGGCTCAAGTGCGGGTAAGAAAGTTAGATTCTCAAAGTAGTGATCTAGGAACTGCTTCTCCAGATATGCCAGTTTAATTTTGGAATCAACATCCAGTGGTGGGGGCTTTCAATATGATAGTTCAATGTGTTTCCGCTTAGCAGGGACGATGGCTGCATCACCTTTTCTAGATCGCTTCTCAGAAGCTTTGTGTTTGTCTCATGAATCAGTGTGTTTCAATCGACTTTTTTCTCGATTATATTTGTCTTGGGGAGAATTTCAATCTTTGGGTTGTGATGTGTCTTCCCTACGATGACTCTGGTGGCTCTTATACCTATCTGGATCCGACCGGACAGGAGAACGAGATCGTGAGGTGTGTGGTCGATAAGAATCATGAGGCCTTCTGTCATCTCTGCCTCGGCTATCACGGCGATCATACTCGTTGTTGGACGGAGGTCTAGTCATGCTACGATGAATTTTCCTAACATCATAGTAAGGGCGAGACATTGTACCTACACAATAATACAAGTGGAATTCAGAATCAATGCTCACATAAGACATGAGTGCTGTGACGTGCGGTACTAATGTGTTATGTGCATCCTAAGTGGTGTTCCCCCCAGCAAACCCAAGTCTGAAGCTAAACTAGCATGAGCGGTCTCTTTGGCCTTCACGGGAGTAGTCTCCTCTGAAGTAGCGAAGGTTAACGGATTCGTGCCAAAATCCTCTAAAGTATAGATAGTTACGGGCAGGGGAAGATTTCGTAAACCCTTAAATGTGGAATCATCGGTAGTAGGAGCTTCTCCTTGAGAAGCATCTATTGGAAACTCTTTAGGGGATGTTGACTTCTCAGGGGAAATAGCGTCATCAGGGACAGTATACCCTTCTCTGTGCTTTTCAGCTATGTTGGCTAACTCATCGTCCTGAGTTGAGGATGGAGAAGGTGGAGTACGAAGAGGTATTGTTGGACCTTTCGAGCCCTCGCTCGTCTCAGGAATAATGTCGACCGGAGGTATGTATACATATGGACCCGTCCCATGACCTATACTACGGGTAATAGATAGTAACCCGTGATGATGGAGATACTCATCCTTAAGAACTTCGTCGATAGCCAGGAACTTTTGATCGCCATTAAGAAGTCGATGTAAACGATCATAGTATAATTAATCCAATATTTTCTTTGGGTTATCAACTACGAATGAAAAAGAAAGAAAATTAATGCGTTGGCATGAGTATTTAAAATCGAAATCTAAAAGGTCAGTGCTTTACTTGATTTGGTCCACCTCCTGGCACACCCCGACTGCTGTTTGATATAAAACCATTCAAGTTTAGAATCGCCAGCCTTGCTGCTAAATGGAACTATAATAATTTTCCTTTTCGGGACTGTTTCAAAACATGAGAAGGAGAGAGTCTCTTTAGTCTGATGCTTGAAATTATAAAAAAAGTGGACGTCATCGAAGGTAGGCTCTATACCTAAAACTTCTTTGTATGTATACAAGGTGCATAAATAAGCATAAGAGCTGGGATGTAATTGCATGGGGCAATCCGCATCTGTCTCAGACAATCGACGACAAAAGGAGGAAACGGTGGAATAGCCCCGACCAGACACATCAACCGGGTAATTGCCATAAATCCTTCCGGTGGATTGTGGGGGCGATCTTTCTTCGATGGCACCAAGGTATCTCTTTTTAATATTTCATGCTTAAGACATATTCAGATGAGTCTATCATCATCGATTGTCGAATCAACAGAATCTTTGGGTAGCTCCTATATAGTGCCAGCTTCAAACTCATCGGGAGCACGATCATCTCCTATCCCTCCTTCCTCTTCATCACCAAGAGAAACTTCACTATTAGAAGGTATTTCACTATTGCGTGCTTCCACTTCATTATTTGGGCCCTTATCATCCCATTCAGGGTCTGAGGCAGAGGATATGTCATCAAGAGTGAGTTTCTCGGAAGTTTCTGCAACATCTCTCTTTTCTGCTAACCTAGATGAACATCTCTCTTCCATGATCGCTAAACTACTGAAGAAGCAATAACATAAGTTAGAGTAAGATAGCCCGTATCCCCCGCGTACGTGTGTGAACTAAAGTGTGTGCTATGTGTGCAAAGGATGCAAAGTAAACACATGAGAGCATAACGCAAAAGTTTGACGAAGTAGTAATATGTTCACAATAGTCTTAAATGTTCGCTCATGTTTATAAGGCACTATCCTAAATGTTCATTAATTTGTAGATCACGGCAAGCAATGACTGAGCCAGTTGAGCAGATTTTTGTGCATTAAGTTAGATGAGTTCAGTTCGGTTCAGATGTGTACTTTGGGATCAGATCGGGGGCAAAATCACGTTTTGTTTTGAAGCAGAAGTTAACACCCTATATGCAAATCAGATCAGTTCGGGAATGGATATTCTGAATGGTCCGGATCGACTTGAGTGCTCATGCTTTTCTCTCTTTGCTTTTCATTCCGACCCGACCCGGTTGAGTAAGCCTCGTTTTTCCTCCTCACTTTTCAATCTGATCCGTTCCGGTTAGATGAAACCCCTATCCTCTTCACTTTTATGTCTCTCCACCCGAACCAATCCCAAATCCTCCTCTTTTCTTTTTCTTCTTCTCCATCCTTCCTCTTCCTCAGCCAACACCGAACCCAACTTTGTGCCAAGAACTAAGTCAAAACCGAATCTTCATACATTGGATTGGCCAGTATTAGGCACTGGTCTCCTCTGTAACTGCCTCGAGATGGTGACAAGGCCATCGACGATGATGGCGATGGGAGGAGGTCGTGACGTCAAGGTCAAACAAACACCATACCCAAATCGTCCAAATTAACCACAAACCCTAACTGAAAACAGCCATTACGAAGTTAATTGAGGTTATAAACCTACTTATTTGTTTGATTTGAAGAATAGCATGAAAATTTTCTACGTTTTCGAGAACTAGGGTTTCGATTGAAAACCTAGAAGATGAGAACGATAAAAGAAAGGGAGGTAGAAGAAGAAGAGTGGCAGACTTATATGGGTTCAAGATGGCTCTTTGTATTCCTAGCCTTTAACTCCGTTCGGACTGGAACACAAGCCCATGTATGTATATTTGCCCATTAATTTAGTAGTAGAGGGTTAAAAGAGGAGTCGTTCGGACTGGTGGTACATTCCCCTTGATCTCACCCTGGGTTCGTACCGGAAACCGAACCCCAATGAAATCGTGCACTTTAATTTAGCATGCGAATTAAACTCAAAGAAAAATATACAAGAAGTCTACCTGGAAGAGTCACTAGACATCAAGAAGAAATTTCAGAATTATGTGAAATGAAGAAAATAATTTGCATATTTCACGGTGTATATATAAGTAGCAAGAGACATGACTTCATGACACAACGCGTCCCAACGAATGAATGGAAGCGACTATTCAATAGTTCAAATTCAGAAACTAGTAAGAAAATAATGTCAAAGTACATTCCATCTTCAATAGAAGCGTCCTTTGAGGGGGCAAAATGTTATCCTACTTTGTGAACTAGGCTACACAAAGATTAAAAGATAAAAAGGATGAAGAATGTTTTTAAGTCAAGTCGGATCGGATCGGAACTCCTTGGTAGAGGCAGCACAGTGTAGAGCAAAGAAGGAAGGAGCGCACGCCAAATCGGATCGGTTCGGGTAACCCCGATCCGCTCCCCTAATCTGTAATACTTCAGATCCGAACCTAGAGAATTGAAGCAGCAGCGGTTACAGCCCATGTTTCCTCAAGACCCGGAGCGGTTATACCCACGTTCTCCCCACGTTTGCCACTAATCTAATGCGCTATTGCTACCATATTCCGTCTGAACCCGACAATGATGGGATGGAGACCACGTGTACCCGACCCGGAGCCACTTCAGAGGCCTCCAAGGCTCATTTCAAAGGATCTTTCGGCATTTTCAGAACTCAAACTCCTTTACTATCCGAATTTCATCAACTTATTCAGATTACAATCATCTTTTGAATCATATTGTCAAGGGAATTGAGTGAATCAATGTATTATATAAGTGAGAATTGAGTGAAAATCGTTGTTGTACTTGCATTCAAGACATCAATTCAAAGAGTAGAAAGTGGACGTAGGCTATTTAACGCCGAACCACTATTAATTGTGTGTTTTCTCCGTTTTTTGATTTCATTTCAGTAGAATCATCAATTTTTTGGGTGTTAGACCCAATTTTGGATATAACACATGGAGAATTCCATATTTTTGTCTAGTCCTGAGAAAGGGGAAGATCTATAACTTTATATGGTTGTCTCAGAATATGCAGTAAGTTAGGCCCTCATAAGGCAAAATGGTGGAACTCAACATCCGATTTATTATGTTAGTAGAAGGCTAATGGATGCGGAAACCAGATATCCCGTAGTAGAAAAATTGGCTTATTGCCTTATACTTACAACACGTAAAACTCAGGGGTTATTTCCAGGACATCCTATCAGAGTACTGACCAACTTTTCTGCTTAAACAAGTTTTTAGCAAGCCAGAAACCTCAGGAAGGTTAGTAAAATGGGGAATTGAGCTTAGCCAGTATGAAATTGAATTCCGACCCTTAGTAGCAACTAAGGGGCAGGCTCTCGCAGATTTTTTAAACGGATGCACAAGTTTCATTACAGAACAGTCAACAAAGGAAAATAATCTGAAGACTAAGTGACAATTATTCGTAGACGGAGCTTTAAACGAATACGGAGCAGGTGCAGGATAGATAATAATTGCCCCTGACAGACATCACTTACATTATGCAATTGTTGACGTGGGAAGTTGTCGTTTACTCAATGCACACCAACACCTAATGATTATGTGTGGTGTGAACACGGTAATCAAAATATATAACAAATCAAAAGTAAAGTAATGAGGGGAAGACACAATTTTTTTTATAGCGGTTCAAACCTAATGTCTACGTCCCCTTTATAATGATCATTCATCGTATATTTGTTGATTACAATTGTTTACACAAGTTCAGACAATATTTTATTACAAAGCGTTACAATAGAATAACAAAAAATTGTTAACTCTAAACTTTGACTGAAACGTCCTTCTTCTTCTTCTTCTTTGAGTGAGTTGACTTGGTCAACTATGTCCAAATTTATCTTTAATGTCCAAGAAGTCCAAAACAGCCCAAAAGTAGCATAATTATCCATGTAAACGTCCAAATATTGATGGAAAACATATACGCCATGTTTTAATTGTCCATGCCATGTCCAATGGCCATGAAGAAGGAGATGACAACATTAATGAGGGTTTTGGAGCCTTAGAAGTCCAAAAGTCCAAGGAAAATAGGAACCGAATTAACGCTATGTTTGGGGGTATTTATAGTCGTGGGTAGGTAATGGAGCAGGTGAGAAATGGGACCTACACACTGAATTTCGTATCCTTGGAGAGTAGCACCTCAAAATTTTGAGTCCCCTTTGTTATGCAGGAAACTCCGTATCCCTTTAGGGGGATATGAAATTCATGCCCCTTTCGAAGAAGCCATCAGAAAAAATTTGTAACCCTCATGTTATGCAGAATCTCGTATCCCTTTGGAAATAATTTCGGATCCCTCCTTTTGATGTGAGAAAGACCTCGTATCCCCGGGGGATATGAATTTTGCATCCCTTTGGGGATATGAATTCGTTTCCCTAGAGATATGCATGTTCATAGTCTCCAAGGTGATATGAAAATTAGTATCCCCCGAGGGGTATGAATTTTCACATCCCCTAGGGAGATAAACTAGAGAAATTGGTTTGCAGGGAATCCGAAATTCATTGAAGCTGGAGGATTCAAAAGAGGATGAGGGAGTCGAAAATATGAAGATGTTGAATCGAGGTGAGTCAAAATCTCTGAGGCGGTGGGACTCGATTTGTTGGGATCTGAAATTCTTAAGTTTATTGACTGCGCTCATGAAAACATGCATAACTTTCAAACCATAAGTCTGTTTGAGCCAAACGAAAGTGTACCTGAAGCTAATTCAGAGGATATTATAGTTACTATGCGATGCACCATAATCCAAGTTTTCGAGCCCAAAATAAGTCGTCTAAGAGGGGTTTCAGGCCATTTTATGCTTACGTCGCAACTTCAACCAACTCGCTTTATGCTTTCTGATGATGTTAATTACGCTTGAGCGTGTTACTAACCAAAACCTTAACATGTGGTAGCTTCAACCCAAAGCTGAGCAGAAGAAGCCTAGTGGATTATTATAGCCATTGAAAATTTTTACGTGGAAATGGGAGCAAGTACTGACGGATTTTATTGAGGGACTACCTAGAACAAGCGCAGGAAATGATAGTATTTGGATTATCGTGGATCGCTTGACCAAAAGCACAAGGTTTATTCCTGTCAAATCTACTTGGACTACATCGAAGTTAGTTGAATTATATCATAAGTGGATAGTTTGATTCCAGGGACTCTGCAGAGTATCGTTAGTTATCGAGATCTGTGGTTTACTAGTGGATTCTAGAAGAATTTGCAAGAGACGTTAGGAACCAGGCTATGTTTGAGTACGACTTATCATCCCCAGATAGATGGTCAGACTGAAAGGGTTAAACAAGCATTAGAAGATATTTTAAGATCTTGCGTATTGGAATTCCGAGGATCGTGGAAGAACATCTATATTTAGTCGAGTTTGCTTATAACAATAGCTACTAGTTGAGTATTAAAATGGCACCATATGAGGCGTTGTACGACATGCAATGTAATTCTCCATCTTGTTGGTTAGAAACTGGCAAAAAGTTAGTACTTAGGTCTGGAATGATAAGAGAAACTACGGATAATATTGAAGTTATCCGACAACGAATGAAGGCAGCCCAAGATTGTCAGACTAGTTATGTCGATAATGACATAAGGATTTGGAGTTCCCAGTTAGAGATTCGGTATTCGTTAAGGTTTCTCCTCTAAGGAATACCATTTGTTTTGGGAAGAAAGGAAAGTTAACGCCAAGGTTTGTCAGACCATTTCCGATTATCGAGCCTATTGGAAATCTTGCTTATCGACTAGACTTACCTTAGAAGATGGAAAGTGTGCATAATGTGTTTCAAGTATCATTTTTATGGAAGTTTGTACATGACTCAAATGTTATGGTAACTCCCAATAAGCTTGAAGATTTTGAAGTCGAACCCGAATTTTCTAGGCCTTGTAAGCCGCTTCGCATTATAAAGAATGACACGAAATAGCTTAGGAGGAAGGTTGTCGAGCTAGTCAAGGTACAATAGAGCGAGAACAATGACGATTGTATGTGGGAAACGGAACAGGGGATGAAGTCGACCCATCAAGAACTCTTCGAGTGACATGTCCAATATACCGTATCCTACTTATACCATTGTGTCTTATGCTATTTGAATTTTGCATGCTAGGATAAGTTTTGATTATATGGATTATTGGATGCTAGTTTGCATGATGAATGGCCAATCGTGGATGGTAGGAATATGAAATACCTTGTTTGCTCATGTTTGCCTGCGATTTCGAGGGCGAAATTTCGAAAAGGGGGAGAATGTAACGACCCATATTTTACGCATCGACCGATCGTAAAATAATTATATTTTATTCCCTATTGGTCGGATCATTCTCAGATTTTAGTTTGTTGTTCATGTGGATGTGAGGCATGTCCATGATTTTCACCGAACCCAGCTAATTATGATTATTTTTGCCTTGAGTTTACTGTTTGGGCCATAATTTTTTGATACGAATTGAAATAGGTGTTGAGATCAGTTCCATTGGAGCAGAATGGCAGTTTACAATGCCGTGGAGCGGTCACATAAAGGATTTCGTTCAGCAGTTTGGGAGGAATCGATGTTTTAAGTTTTAGCTTGTGTTTAGACAGACCAGTCAACAACTAATGGGCTGATAGGCCAAACCCATTAGACCTACGACCAGCAGATATAAATAGGGGGACTTGGGGAGAGAATTACGGTCACTCTCTTCATTTTAAACTTTAGGTTGGGCGCCTGTGATTTTCCGGTTCAACCTAAGGCCCTATTTCTCTATTCTTGTCAATCAAATTCGTTGTAGATTGCATCTAGAAGATAAATCAGCATCGAGGAAGGTTAGGTCACATCAAATTACATCAAATTCAAGGGGTTTCTACACTACCTAGGTCTGATCTCATTGAATCTTCATCAAATCTAGAAATTGGTGAGTTATAGATATCTCTCACATGGAAGCTACATATAATATGGGTAAATTAGGATCATATTCATATGTTTTATGTTAATATCACCTTCGATCAAATCATGTATGTTTAAGTAAGATTTAAACACTACAACAAAAGTGCCTATTGATAGCATTGAAAAAACGTTGCTATATCCTTTAACAATGTTTTCATGAACGCTATCTACCACCAACTTGTTATGGGTCATGGATATATTGCAATACATTGAAAAACACTGTAGAAAATTGACATATTACGGTGTTTCAAATGGTGCAGTGCTTATGTTTATACAACGTTTTATGTTATTTAAAAAATGTTGTCATCTATTCTACAAAATTTTGCCACATATCAAAACATTTCTGGAAGTTTACATGTTCTTTATTCTGCAATGTTTTGCAACATATCACAACATTTTTGGAAGTTTACATGTTCTTTACTACTACAACGTTTTGCCACATATCATAGCGTTTTTGTTGCATCTATCACATCATTTATGTAACAGCCCGCATTTTACGTATCGATAGACCGTAAAATATTTTTATTTTATTCCTTAAGGGTTGGATCATTCTTGTCTTTTGATAGGTTGCTTATGGGGATGTGAGACATATCCATAATTTTTACTGATTTTGTTTATAACCATTTTCCCCTGTCAGTCTTGTACAGGGCATAACTTTTGACTCAGGTCGAATAAGAGGGTGAGACCTGTGCCATTGGGAAGGAATTGATGGTTGCCTTTCTGCAGATCGTTACATTAAAGATTTGGCTTAGAAGTTTGCGAGAAATCACTGTATTAAGGTTTTTCAGTTGGTTGTCCAGATTTGGTAAGCCATAATGGGCAGAATTGGAGAGGCCCATTACTGGGTTGATGGGAGAGTATAAATAGGGGGTGAGGGATATGGGGAATGGTTTAGTTTTTCATTTTCTCATTGGGTGGTCTTGTGCTCCTCCTTCCTCTAACACCTTTCCACCGTTAAAAATCCAAATCAAAGGAGAGAAATCATAGATCTACACCATTGGATGCTAGATCAACATCGATTAAAGCAAGATTTCATCCGATTAAAGTGTTTGGTGTGAGGTGCTTGCTTTCCGGATTCCTATTTCATTGATTTTAGCTTGTTTTGGCAAATCGGGAGTGATTTACGTCTCTTACATGAATGAAATGAAATATATGAGTGTTTGTGCATGCTTTTCATCAAATTCAAGTGTTTTACCATAGATTTACACCATTATATGTTTATTTTCACATGCATCACCCTATGATCTAATGTAGCATGTTTGACCTGTTAATTTCATTTCATTTCACATTTTTATGTTAGTTAGATCTCTCATTTTGTTCATATTTTCAATTTAGTGGTTTTAGGTGATATTTACATCATTTTCGTGGTAATCGTCATATTCATGTTGTTAGTAATGTTATGACAATTTTATGATTACATTTGGAGATGTGCAAGAAGTGAATCAGGTCAGCCATAAGTGGGCCGAGTCGGTCTCAAATCCTGTCATGGAGAAAAGTTAGATAGTGTCGGTCAATGGAGCTGGTCCGGTCGGGCAATGTCTGGTCGGGTCGGTCTATTCAAGATAAGTTGGGTCGGTTCAGAAGTTGAGGTGATGAAGGGGTGACTAGATCGGGTCGGCCATGTAGAGGTAGCCAGATCAGGTCGGTCATGTTCCAGAGGGGGGTGATCGGATCGGGTCAGTCAAGTTTGAAGTCAGAAAGGGACTGGGTTAGGTCGGCCTAGTCTGGGTCGGGACGGGTCGGTCTGATGGGGTTGATCGGTCAATTTTTTTGCAGCACTTTTAAAACGTTGTGGTTGATAGTGAAGATGGTATGGTTTGTTTCCAATAGGGTCATTTTATGAAAAAGTACGTTTTTCAATTACGACTTGGAGTTGAAGAAAAGAGCTTGAAAAAATATTATTCGGGGCCAACCCCCTAAACCCTAGCCGCAACGCAATGATGTAATTGGCTCGGTGATTGTGTAACTTTGAGAAGAATTCAAGTGGGAATATTCGAAGTGTTGGAAGGTGTTCATTGATTGGTATAGAATAGCGAATGAGGTGACAACTCAAAGGTCGTGAGTTGGTGGATAATGGTTGCTCGAGAAGGTTGCTTGAGCTATGAAAAGTCGTCGAGTTGGATGACTAGAGATGAGAAGGCCAAGAGATTATCGTTGCCGTTGGCTCTAATAGGCTCAAAGCAAAGGTATAATGGGGATACCCAAAAGACCGATTGTAGGTGGAGTACCTTGGGTATCGTTGAAAGGCCAAGTTGTCAAGGTTGGACATACATACGTATCGTTGAAAGGCATATAGAGTTTATGCTAGAGCTGGGGTTACCACTAGCCCTTGACACATGGCAAGGTTGGCCATCATACGATTGACGATGGTTTCGAAGCAGGATTCGCGGTGATATCCAGAGTCTGTCATGATTGATTAGTTGCTTTTTTGAACCATCTCATGTAGATTAGCCAATGTCGAAGGAGATGTTCCTTGGGTGCTTGTCTGATATTGGTTTAGGCCTCTGGGGCTTGTGCTTGAGGGCTGTTATGTTCGATTAGGATGGTTTACATGAGATCTATAATTTGGATGTCATGAGTGCTTTGCCATGATTGAATGGGTGTTCTGGTTTCTGTGGATATATAATTGAATTGTTAAAGTAAAGGCTATCATTGTTCGATGTGGGAAGATAAGATTAAGTTCTTCTCTGGTGTTGTGGGTAGATTAATATGTTTATTTATCCCTTCTCATATACTTTACTATTGAAGTTTGTTAGCTGTTTTATCGCTCACTAAGACTGTTGTCTGACTCAAATTTTTATGTTTCCCTCTTATTACCTTGGACTGTTCATCCGATTGTTGGATGGGCAGACTACGTAGCAGGTGATAGGTGATGCCTTAGTGGGAACGGTGATGCTGATCGATGGTGAGTAGGAGGCTGGCATACTATCTTTACTAGGCTATTTCTCTGAGTACTATTGTAACACCCCGAATTTTGGGTTAATACTAAAATTCACTAATTACAGAATAAATAATCTCAGATGTGGGAATTAGGGGAAACGGGCTGCGTCATTGCGTTCGTCTCGGAAAAATACGCAAAATAGAGTCCGAGTTTTCGAGAATCGGAGTTCGTATGGCCCGGTTATGGCCCAAAGAAGTTTGCAGAAAATTCAAAACTAAAAAAAGATTTAAAAATTTAAAATTCAGATTTGAAATGGAACAGGCGGGGCCAGGCGGGAAGATTCCCGCCCTACCCATGTCGACAGGGCTGTCGACAGGCCTGTCGACAGGGGGGTCGACTTGCCTGTCGACTTGCCTGTCGACAGGGGTGCGGCGTCCAGAGAACCTGGGTGCACCAGGTTGCACCAGGTTGGGTTCTAGGCTGGCTTGGAGGGCTGGTTCTAGAGATTTCCTAAATCTAAGGGTCCTAACCTAATCTAGGGTTAATCTAAGGGCCTAAAACACTCACCTAATCCTATAAATAAGACCCCAACCCTACCCTAATTCATTCATAATTAAGTCTTGTAACTAAACTATGGCAAAATGAAATTTGAGCATGGCCTCCACTAGTTCATGAAGGAAGTTGCAAGCAAGTCACTCTCTAATCAACCTCTAATCCATTCTAAGCATCTTAATCTTCTTCATTTGGAGTGCAAATTTGCTAGTGGTGAGTTTCTATCACTTTAACATCAATTGTTAAAGTAAGTAGTTTGGGTGTAATGAGACCTATGGTCTTAAATGCGGATTAGTGAGTTTGAATCATTTATAATGATATGCTACTCTATGTTTTTCTATGTTTATGCATAATTAATAAGTGGGTTTATGCATGTTTGATAAGTTGGTTTATGCATGCTTGATAAGTTGGTTTATGCATGTTTAACAAGTGGGTTTATGCATATTTAATAAGTGGATTTATGCATGTTTAACAAAGTGAGTTATGCAAGTTTAATGTGATATGCAAGTTATGCATGCTTATGCAAGTATATGGATGCTTATGAAAGTTATGTATATGTTTAAAATGCAAGTTTAAGGTGATATGCAAGTTATGCATGCTTATGCAAGTATATGGATGCTTATGCAAGTTATGTATATGTTTAAAATGCAAGTTTAAGGTGATATGCAAGTTATGCATGCTTATGCAAGTATATGGATGCTTATGCAAGTTATGTATATGTTTAAATGCAAGTTTAATGTGATATGCAAGTTATGCATGCTTATGCAAGTATGTGGATGCTTATGCAAGTTATGTGTATGCTTAAATGCATGTTTAACATGTTATGCAAGTTATGAGAATGCTTATATGCAAGTTCAACATGTTATGCAAGATATGTGTATGATAATATGCAAGCTCATATGCAAAATGTTATGCAAATCATGTGTATGATAATATGCAAGTATGGGGGTTAAATGTAGTTGGGTTAATATATGCTCATATATGCAAGTTGACATCCTCTTAACCCATGACAAAGTTATATGCTAAACCCATGATATTTGTGATGGATCTTCCCCTTTATTATGTCATGAAATGAGAACGATTTACGTGGGGAACGATGGGGTTAGTAAATATGTTAATAAGTGTATGATTGGGTATGATTAAGCATACCATAAAAATAAATTACCATAAGTGGGAATTTACCTATTGAGTTAGGTCTACCCCATGGGAATTTACCTATTGAGTTAGGTCTACCCATGTTATGGAAAACTTGATATTAATTAGGGATAATTAATATGGGGGTGATTAATTAGGTGTAATTAATCGACTAAGACACGAGGTTGGACTCATTTGTAGTGTAAAACTTCCCGGACCCGACCGGCTTAACCAGTTGCTACAAATGTCAGCCCAATGTGAGAGGTCTTAGCCATAAATTAAATACGTGATTAAAGTAAAGACACGAGGTTAGGCTCTGTTATGACGTAAGACTGCCCGGACTCTACCGGCTTAACCAGGCGGTCATAACAGCCAGTCTAATGTGGGAGGTCTTTACGGGAGATCACGGTCTTAATTAATTAAGAAACACTTAACCATATTAGCATGTAGTGGGACATGAGGGGTTAAGTGGGTGCCTTGGGTGGCATGTGGAAATTTTGTGGTTGCCTTGGGTGGCATGTGGAATCTAGTGGGTTGCCTTGGGTGGCAATAGAAAATACGATTAGAATACTTAACCAAGTTGAAACATGTAATTAAACATGATTAAAGGGTTAAGTGGGATACACTAGATATATGACAAGCTTAAGTGGGTAGCTTGTGGGGGCCCATTTCAACCAATATCCCAAACGTATCTTTGTGGGCTCGACCCATGTCGAGTGACGGGACACGCATATTGGGCTTGATTATAAGAGGCCAAAACGGGTTAGCGGTGGCAACGCAAGTCCAACGGGTTTCATATGCGTGTGTGGGCCCGGGCTGGTAGATAAGCCGTTGTTGCATCGTGTAGATATAAAGCCGTGCACCGTTGGTAGTATTGGGTAGCCACTTTAGGGGAGTGATACACCCCACTGTGGGACCAGCACGGGTATCTACGGTAGGGAGCCGATCGATGGGGAGTAGTGGGTACACCTAACAAAGATAGGGGCAGACGGCACCTATGTAGGGGTACACGAAACTACTGGGTAAGAATTACTGAGTACACCTAGTGGAGATAGGGGCAGACGGCACCTATGTAGTGGGCTAGGAGTACACGAAACTACTGGGGAAATTTTCTAAGTCCTTGGAGGGATCAACCTTTAAGTAGGAATGACTGGTGTGGTGCAGTTAGTAATTATCCTTGGGTGGGTAGATGCGTCCTGACGGTTATCTTAGTTTATCCTAAGTCTACCAAGCTGTTTAGTGTAGCCATTCATCCCCAGATATTACCGTAGGTCAAGTTTATGTCTTCTCTGGTTACTTTAATGGTTGTATTGTTAAAGTTATAGGACTCACTCAGACTTATGTCTGACCCCGTTGTTTTTATCTTTTTTTCCAACCCTCAGGTCCTACGGTGGATCCTAGCGGTAGTAGAGCTTGATCGGATTGCTGTTCCAGTCTTTAGGAGCTTGGGTAGATGTAAAGCTCCAGTTATCCAGTTATCTTTTCCTTTGTTCTGGCTATTGTATGAGAGAGTGGGATTATGTACTTCTTTATTTTGATGGATATTGTACTTGACTTTTATCGTGGTTTTATGATGTAACCAGACATGTTTATTTCCGCTGTTATGAGATGATATTTTAAATTTCAAGTACTACTTATATCTGTCTTGTTGTAATTATTCTGTTCTATATTCACTAAAATACTCCACCGATGCTATGGCATTCCCATAGCGAGTGACCATAGCGGGCGTGGGGTGTTACACGTGGTATCAGAGCAAAGGTTACCGGAACAGATAAAATTTTTAGAAAACTATTTTTCTAAAAACATTTTTGGAAGAGATATTTTCAAAAACATGTCTTTAAAGAGAAAAGTTTTTGAAAGAAAAGCATAATCCCCAATAGCCATATCTATATCCTTCGAATTCTCCGTTTTGAATCTTTCCTTTTTCGTTTCAGCATGGCTGAGGATCTTAACTTTCCGGAGGGTGTGACGGTACCAGTATGGTATAGGAGATTGATGGAGGCTAGGGCCACCACTGCGGGTCCGGCAAATGTTCCTCCACCAACCGTAGCACCCGATCTTCCTCCTCCCCCTCCTCCTCGCACGGATACTTTTGCTAAGACTTGCAAGGAGTTTAAAGCTATGGGAGGGAAACCTTTTCAAGGATCAGAAACTTTTGTGGAGGCTAGAGATTGGCTTAAGGAGGTGGAAGAGTTGATAGATATCTTTGAGATGGAAGAAGGAAAGAAAGTCAAGTTAGCTGCTTGGTTAATGAAGGGAGAGGCCTCATTCTGGTGGGAGGTCACTAATGGAGAACGCCCCGTTGACTCTTGGGCGGATTTTAGGCGAAGATTTGTGGCAAAGTTTCTCTCAAGGGCGGAGGAAAACTTGTATATGGAAAGATTCTTGACTCTTAAGCAAGGAAATCTCTCGGTGAAGGAATATGTTAACAAGTTTAATCAATTGGCAAGGTTTGGCCTAGACATGGTGAATACACCGGAGAAGAAGGCTTTGAGGTTCGTGAAAGGCTTGAATGAACCGATGCATGGGTTGGCTATGACTCATATCCCTATGGGGGCCACCTTTGAGAAGCTAGTTGACATGGCACTCATGCATGAAGAAGAGAAGGGTCCCAATGCTAATAAGGCACCCGAGAAGAAGGGAGATCAAAAGAGACCTCAGCAACAACAACAACAAAACAAAGGTGGGAAAGGCAACGGTGGCAAGGGCAAGAAGAAGAAGTGTTTCAATTGTGGGACACCTGGCCACCTAAGCAAAGATTGTCGCAAGAAGAAGAAGACTGGCTGCTTCCACTGTGGCGAAGCAGGGCATTTAGTGAAGGATTGCCCTAAGAAAGGGCAAAGGACGGGGTCTACCTCAGGAGGACAGGTGCAAGCTCTTATGGCACCAGGTCAGGCTAGGGGGCAAGTACAGGCTCTCGCGGTTCCACCGATTCAGGAAAGAGGTAGAACTATCTCCGTTGAAAGTCTGGTTTTTCTATTTGATCATCCTGTCCGTACATTGTTTGATTCAGGCGCATCGCATTCGTTTATCTCATCATCATTAGTTGAGTCACTGCACTTAGACACCAGTCTGGTAGATGATCCCTTGGTTGTTTCAAACCCAATTGGGGGCTCCACTTATTTGTCCATGATATGTTTGGGTTTGAAGGTTTCTATACTTAGCATTGAGTTTAGATGTGATGCTTTTGTGTTGGGCTTCACGGGCTATGGGTTGATTTTGGGCATGGACTGGTTATCCAGTAATGGTGCCGTTCTTGATTGCGAAAGGAGAGTTGTTAGGCTCATGACCCGCTTGGGTAACACTCTCGAGATCTCTTGTAATCCCAGGGATTCTGTTATGCTAAGTTATCTTGAATCGCTTGATGCTTCGGTCGAGAGTTTGCAATCTGTTAGAGTGGTCCGGGAATATCCGGATGTGTTTGAGGAGGTGAAGGGCTTACCTCCGAAGCGGGAGATTGACTTCCGAATATATCTGGTGGATATTGCTAAATCTGTATCTTTACCAGTGCGCCACATGGCTCCTCGTGAGAGGAGGGAACTCCATAAGCAAGTAGGGGAGTTGCTTGAGAAGGGGTTCATAAGACGAAGTATATCGGAGTGGGGTGCTCCAGTAGTTTTTGCTACGAAGGCGGATGGGTCCCTCAGACTTTGTGTAGACTATAGAGAACTCAACAAGCTCACAAAGAAGAATAGACACCCATTGCCGAGGATTGATGATCTTTTCGATCAGTTGGTTGGCGCTTCAGTATTTTCTCAGTTGGACTTAGCCACGGGGTTTCATCAGTTGAGGGTGGCTGAGGATAGCATAGACAAGACTGCCTTTAGAACTCCGGATGATTTCTATGAGTGGCTGGTGATGCCATTTGGGTTGACGAACGCCCCTGCATACTTTGTTGATTTGATGAGTAGGGTGTTCAGGGAGTTCCTTAATAAATTCGTGGTGGTCTTTGTGGATGATATCTTAGTATTTTCTAAGAGTGAAGAAGAGCATGCCCTACATCTTGGGGAGGTGTTGAAGACTCTTCGAGCGCATAGCCTTAAGGCTAAATTCTCTAAATGTCACTTCTGGAAGAAGGAAGTACGGTTCTTGGGGCACGTGGTCTCCAAGGAAGGGATAGCTGTGGATCCCGCGAAGGTAGTATCAATTCAGGATTGGAAGGTTCCGAAGAATGCTACCGAAGTAAGAAGTTTCTTGGGGTTGGCGGGTTATTATAGGAAGTTTATCAAAGACTTCGCGAAGATATCAGCCCCATTAACCCGCTTAACGAAGAAGAATCTTGTTTTCACATGGGACGTAGATTGTGATGATGCGTTCCGACGGTTAAAGAGAGCTTTAACCACTGCTCCAGTTTTAGTGTTGCCAGATGGGAGCAAGCCATTTGTTGTCTATACCGATGCTTGTGGGACAGGACTTGGCGCAGTCTTAATGCAAGAGGGAAGGGTAATAGCCTATGGTGGAAGGCAGTTAAGACCACATGAGAAAAATTACCCTACCCATGATTTAGAGCTGGCCGCTATTGTTTTTGCGCTTAAGATTTGGCGCCATTATCTTCTTGGTGAGAGATTCGAGTTGTTCACTGACCACAAATCATTGAAGTATTTGTTTTCTCAGAAGGATTTAAACTTAAGACAGCAAAGGTGGATGGAGTTCTTAGCATCCTATGATTTCGAGATAGCGTATACCCCTGGCAAGGGTAACGTGGTGGCAGACGCCTTGAGTAGAAAGAGGTTGTCATTGAGTCCATTGTTCGTGGAACGACGAAGCTTGGAATTTATCTCGATGTTTGATTTCAGACCTTCCATTGATTATATACCCGGTTTGCTAGCATCCTTGGAGGTCAGACCTACTCTTCTGGGGCGGATTGGGGAAGCCCAGAGGGACGACCCACAGTTGGTTGAGTTGATAGAGAAGCTCATAAGGGGGGAGTCGTCCAGCCATTTGAGTAGGTACACCCTAGACGATAGGGGGTGCTTGCGTAGAGACGGTAGACTTTGTGTACCGCAAGATGAGGGTTTGAGGAAGGCTATTCTTGATGACGCACACCGTTCTAGGATGACCATTCATCCCGGTGGGGACAAGATGTACCAAGACATGAAGAGGGTTTTCTTCTGGGCCGGTATGAAGAAAGATGTGGCCGAATATGTAGCTCGATGCTTGGTATGTCAACAGGTGAAAGCGGAGCAAAAGAAACCTGGTGGGTTGCTTCACCCATTAGAAGTTCCGCAATGGAAGTGGGATAGCGTCTCGATGGATTTTATTGACGGGTTACCCAGATCGAGAAAGGGTAATACAGGAATTTGGGTGGTGGTAGACAGACTTACTAAGAGCGCCCATTTCATACCTGTAAAGAGCAAGAGGACTGCTCCATGGCTAGCTTCAGTATATCTTCGAGAGATAGTTCGATTGCATGGGGTACCCTCTAGCATAGTGAGTGATCGAGATCCTATCTTCACTAGCGAGTTCTGGAGAAGTTTGCAGGAAGCAGTGGGAACTCAATTGTGTCTAAGCACCGCATATCATCCTCAGACGGACGGCCAGACTGAGAGGGTGAATCGTGTTCTAGAAGACCTTTTGAGGCTTTGTATCTTAGATTTTGGAGGTACATGGGAAGAGCATCTTCCATTGGTGGAGTTCGCATATAATAACAGCTTTCAGTCCAGTATTGGTATGGCTCCTTTCGAAGCTCTCTATGGAAGGCCTTGTCGATCACCTACTTGTTGGTGGGAATCTACGGATAAGATCTTGCTTGGGCCTGATATGATTAGGGAGACTTCTGAGAAGATTGACTTGATTCGAAGAAGGATGAAAGCTGCGCAGGATAGGCAAAAATCTTATGCGGACAAGAGAAGGACGGACCTTGAGTTTGAAGTTGGGGACATGGTCTTTGTCAAGGTGTCTCCGTTACGAAATGTGGTTCGCTTTGGATCTGTTGGGAAGTTAGCACCGAGGTTCGTAGGGCCGTTTCCTATTAAAGAAAGGATTGGACGGATGGCATATAGAGTGGAGTTGCCTGACAGACTTAGTGGTGTACATGATGTATTCCATGTGTCCCATTTAAGGAAGTGCTTGCATGAGACCGCAGAGGTGGTAGAGCCAAGCTTGCTTAAAGAAGTGGAAGTAGAGCGTGATGCGACTATTCGACGAGCTCCTACCCGCATCCTTGGGTCAGAGACTAGGAATTTGAGGAATCGAGAGGTTCATCTAGTCAAAGTGCAATGGGGAGAAGACGAGCGCAACGCAACTTGGGAAACGGAAGCGAAGATGCGTTCATTGTACCCATTTCTTTTTGAGGGTATGTCTTTTAACTTCTCCTTTATCGTTTCTCTAGTACTTATCTTATCTTTAGTATGTCCTCTCATTAGTACCTTTGACCTTTAGATAGGGTAAACCTATGGTTGAAACATGTGTTTGAGACATGTTATGGTTGATGGATGCAAGTGGATTCAAGTGGTTGCTAGTGGTTGCTCGTGGATGCATATACACACACTCTAGGCACTAGATCGGCTCAATCACTTCATATTGCATATTGCATAAAAATTGTGTGTAGGAGGCTATATTTATGGATGTATAATGATTGTGTTATCATATGGATGATGCATTTTGGTGAATGATTGTGCACTCATGTAGATATTGTATGTGTCGATAGGGTTCTTTCGCATACATAATGGATGCATGGCACTATCATGGTTTGCATATGTTCATACATTAGATAGGGAACATATACACACACTCTTTGCATATGCTCATACATCATTAGAAATTGTTCTAAGGACAATGGATGCCTGTGTTTGATGGATTGAGTAGATGGTTGTTTGGATGGTAGGATATGCATTCTCCTTAGCTTAGAGATTTCGGGGACGAAATCCTTTAAGGAGGGGAGAATGTAACACCCCGAATTTTGTGTTAATACTAAAATTCACTAATTACAGAATAAATAATCTCAGATGTGGGAATTAGGGGAAACGGGCTGCGTCATTGCGTTCGTCTCGGAAAAATACGCAAAATAGAGTCCGAGTTTTCGAGAATCGGAGTCCGTATGGCCCGGTTATGGCCCAAAGAAGTTTGCAGAAAATTCAAAACTAAAAAAAGATTTAAAAATTTAAAATTCAGATTTGAAATGGAACAGGCGGGGCCAGGCGGGAAGATTCCCGCCCTACCCATGTCGACAGGGCTGTCGACAGGCCTGTCGACAGGGGGGTCGACTTGCCTGTCGACTTGCCTGTCGACAGGGGTGCGGCGTCCAGAGAACCTGGGTGCACCAGGTTGCACCAGGTTGGGTTCTAGGCTGGCTTGGAGGGCTGGTTCTAGAGATTTCCTAAATCTAAGGGTCCTAACCTAATCTAGGGTTAATCTAAGGGCCTAAAACACTCACCTAATCCTATAAATAAGACCCCAACCCTACCCTAATTCATTCATAATTAAGTCTTGTAACTAAACTATGGCAAAATGAAATTTGAGCATGGCCTCCACTAGTTCATGAAGGAAGTTGCAAGCAAGTCACTCTCTAATCAACCTCTAATCCATTCTAAGCATCTTAATCTTCTTCATTTGGAGTGCAAATTTGCTAGTGGTGAGTTTCTATCACTTTAACATCAATTGTTAAAGTAAGTAGTTTGGGTGTAATGAGACCTATGGTCTTAAATGCGGATTAGTGAGTTTGAATCATTTATAATGATATGCTACTCTATGTTTTTCTATGTTTATGCATAATTAATAAGTGGGTTTATGCATGTTTGATAAGTTGGTTTATGCATGCTTGATAAGTTGGTTTATGCATGTTTAACAAGTGGGTTTATGCATATTTAATAAGTGGATTTATGCATGTTTAACAAAGTGAGTTATGCAAGTTTAATGTGATATGCAAGTTATGCATGCTTATGCAAGTATATGGATGCTTATGCAAGTTATGTATATGTTTAAAATGCAAGTTTAAGGTGATATGCAAGTTATGCATGCTTATGCAAGTATATGGATGCTTATGCAAGTTATGTATATGTTTAAAATGCAAGTTTAAGGTGATATGCAAGTTATGCATGCTTATGCAAGTATATGGATGCTTATGCAAGTTATGTATATGTTTAAATGCAAGTTTAATGTGATATGCAAGTTATGCATGCTTATGCAAGTATGTGGATGCTTATGCAAGTTATGTGTATGCTTAAATGCATGTTTAACATGTTATGCAAGTTATGAGAATGCTTATATGCAAGTTCAACATGTTATGCAAGATATGTGTATGATAATATGCAAGCTCATATGCAAAATGTTATGCAAATCATGTGTATGATAATATGCAAGTATGGGGGTTAAATGTAGTTGGGTTAATATATGCTCATATATGCAAGTTGACATCCTCTTAACCCATGACAAAGTTATATGCTAAACCCATGATATTTGTGATGGATCTTCCCCTTTATTATGTCATGAAATGAGAACGATTTACGTGGGGAACGATGGGGTTAGTAAATATGTTAATAAGTGTATGATTGGGTATGATTAAGCATACCATAAAAATAAATTACCATAAGTGGGAATTTACCTATTGAGTTAGGTCTACCCCATGGGAATTTACCTATTGAGTTAGGTCTACCCATGTTATGGAAAACTTGATATTAATTAGGGATAATTAATATGGGGGTGATTAATTAGGTGTAATTAATCGACTAAGACACGAGGTTGGACTCATTTGTAGTGTAAAACTGCCCGGACCCGACCGGCTTAACCAGTTGCTACAAATGTCAGCCCAATGTGAGAGGTCTTAGCCATAAATTAAATACGTGATTAAAGTAAAGACACGAGGTTAGGCTCTGTTATGACGTAAGACTGCCCGGACTCTACCGGCTTAACCAGGCGGTCATAACAGCCAGTCTAATGTGGGAGGTCTTTACGGGAGATCACGGTCTTAATTAATTAAGAAACACTTAACCATATTAGCATGTAGTGGGACATGAGGGGTTAAGTGGGTGCCTTGGGTGGCATGTGGAAATTTTGTGGTTGCCTTGGGTGGCATGTGGAATCTAGTGGGTTGCCTTGGGTGGCAATAGAAAATACGATTAGAATACTTAACCAAGTTGAAACATGTAATTAAACATGATTAAAGGGTTAAGTGGGATACACTAGATATATGACAAGCTTAAGTGGGTAGCTTGTGGGGGCCCATTTCAACCAATATCCCAAACGTATCTTTGTGGGCTCGACCCATGTCGAGTGACGGGACACGCATATTGGGCTTGATTATAAGAGGCCAAAACGGGTTAGCGGTGGCAACGCAAGTCTAACGGGTTTCATATGCGTGTGTGGGCCCGGGCTGGTAGATAAGCCGTTGTTGCATCGTGTAGATATAAAGCCGTGCACCGTTGATAGTATTGGGTAGCCACTTTAGGGGAGTGATACACCCCACTGTGGGACCAGCACGGGTATCTACGGTAGGGAGCCGATCGATGGGGAGTAGTGGGTACACCTAACAAAGATAGGGGAAGACGGCACCTATGTAGGGGTACACGAAACTACTGGGTAAGAATTACTGAGTACACCTAGTGGAGATAGGGGCAGACGGCACCTATGTAGTGGGCTAGGAGTACACGAAACTACTGGGGAAATTTTCTAAGTCCTTGGAGGGATCAACCTTTAAGTAGGAATGACTGGTGTGGTGCAGTTAGTAATTATCCTTGGGTGGGTAGATGCGTCCTGACGGTTATCTTAGTTTATCCTAAGTCTACCAAGCTGTTTAGTGTAGCCATTCATCCCCAGATATTACCGTAGGTCAAGTTTATGTCTTCTCTGGTTACTTTAATGGTTGTATTGTTAAAGTTATAGGACTCACTCAGACTTATGTCTGACCCCGTTGTTTTTATCTTTTTTTCCAACCCTCAGGTCCTACGGTGGATCCTAGCGGTAGTAGAGCTTGATCGGATTGCTGTTCCAGTCTTTAGGAGCTTGGGTAGATGTAAAGCTTCAGTTATCCAGTTATCTTTTCCTTTGTTCTGGCTATTGTATGAGAGAGTGGGATTATGTACTTCTTTATTTTGATGGATATTGTACTTGACTTTTATCGTGGTTTTATGATGTAACCAGACATGTTTATTTCCGCTGTTATGAGATGATATTTTAAATTTCAAGTACTACTTATATCTGTCTTGTTGTAATTATTCTGTTCTATATTCACTAAAATACTCCACCGATGCTATGGCATTCCCATAGCGAGTGACCATAGCGGGCGTGGGGTGTTACAACTATAGTGAGGCAAATTGTACAGACGCTATTGTTGTTATCCATGTGTATGGGATTTCTAGTTTTTATGAATGTTTAGTGTTTTCTGCTTCACTTTCACTACCTGTTGTCTAATTTTTATTATATTTTATCCTTGCGCTGTTAGTTTATGACATGCTTTGCTTATATACCATAACTTGATGATCGTCAATAGCTGCCTGACACACCCTTCAGCACATTATTTCTCTTATATAGTGCAGGGGCTGTGGGCGGTCATCACATTTGGTATCAGAGCTCTAGTCAACGATCTTGGCCAAAGTTCAAAGACGTAATCACGTATGAGAGACGTACTTGTAGATTTCAGATGGATGCTTACTATATATATTAGCATATGTAGTAGTAGAGATTGTATCTCTTTAGCAGTTTTCTTGGAAGTGGCCAATTATTCTAAATTGCTGATTTAGAATGAGTAGACGATCATCAGGACACACTGCTAGGGGAGCTAATACTAGAGGGGAAAATAGCAGTGAACCAAATTACCCAGCCATGTTTAAGGCCATGGCAGAGGCAATTATGCGAAGGGTTCCAGCTCCAATAGCAGCAATGGTAGATTTAGGTCTGTGAGTTCCTAGAGTAGTAGATTTTGCAAAGCTGTGCAAAGATTTTTCATCTCTAGGAGGAAGCCATTTAAGGGAAACGAACCAGTTGAAGAGGTTTAGAGGTGGATGAATTCATGTTTCCGAATCTTTGGAGACTTGGGTATTGAGGATGCAATAAAGAGAAAGCTTGCATCAAGGCAACTGCAGGGCAGGGCCATGGAATGGTGGAATTCTATCATACTCGAGACTTCAGAAGAGGAGATTTCATGTGGGTAATTCCAAGCTAAGTTTGAAGCAAAGCTTATCTCCATAGCTTAGAAATCTGCTCTATTCAAGAAGTTCGGAGAGCTAAAATAGAATGGTCGTTCTGTGCTTGACTACATTTTTGACTTTGAAGCCTTGTCTAGATAAGCTTGTTCATACATTGATACACCCTATCAAAAGAACGAGAAGTTTGTCTTGGGTTTGGATGCTTATATCGGAAAGCCGTTAGTGGACCATCTTGATGATTCATTTGAGAAAATTATGGAAACAGATATTCGTTATGAGAGCTTGTTTTCCAAGGAAGAAAATGTTGTTGCTGCTACCAAAGAGGCTCAGAAACCACAGAATGGTGGTGATAATAAGAAGAGGAAGAAGCAACAACAAAAAGGAAAAGATGGCCAAAAGAAGTCTAAGAGTGAGGTGGTTTTATTTAACTGCCAAGAGAAAGGCCATTTTGCTAGCGAGTGCAAGATCCCCAAAGCCGAGAAGAAGTGCTTAAAGTGTGGAAAGCCTGGGCATGAGAAGAAAGACTATCCAGAATCAGCTAAAGGCAAGCATGTTGTAAAAGAATATGCTTTGGAAGTCGTGCCAATTTCTTCAAGAGCTCCTACAACATAGGAGAAGGGAAAGGGTGTCGTGGTGCAAGGTACTCTTTTTATTAATAGTGTTTCAGTTCATGTGCTTTTTGATACTGGAGCATCGCATTCATACATTTGCAATGAGCTTGTTTGTCACTGGGTTTTGGAATCCGAGATTTGTGATAGATCATCAATCGTGACTAATCCAGTTGGGGGTTCGTCCAGTTTGTGCATGATTTTCCGTGGTCTAGTGTTGTCGAGTCATGGTTGCCTTTTTGTGTGTGATTGCTTTGCTCTTAACTTCGCTGGGTATGGGATCATCTTTGGCAAGGATTGGCTCAAGAGGTATGCGACAAGGATGAATTGAGAGAAGCTAGAGGTGAGGGTCGGGGATGTGGAAGGGCGAAAGGTGTTGATTAGATGTAAGCATGGAGTCTGGGTCTTCGTGAGTTTTTTATATTCGCTTAGGATTCCACAAGAAGACCTATCATCAGTGCTGATCGCTAATGTGTATGTAGATATCTTTGACCATGTCAAAGGGTTGCCGCCGCATCGCGAGATCGAGTTTAGGATCAATTTGGTCGAAGGTGCTAGACAAATCGTTATGTCTCTTAGGCGGATGGCACCTAAAGAACAGCGAGAGTTGGAGGTGCAAGTTCGTGACCTTCTAAGGAAGGTATTTATTCGGAGAAGTGTTTCCGAATGGGGTGCACATGTCATATTTGCAACCAAGGAAGGTAGCACATTAAGATTGTGTGTGGACTATCATGAGTTGAACAAGGTGGCAAAGAAGAATAAGTATCCATTGCCAAGGAATGATGACCTGTTCGATTAGCTTCACGAAGCCAAATTGTTTTCTCAGATGGATTTGGAAATGGGATTTCACTAGTTGAGGGTGGCTTAGGATAGTGTGCCAAAGACTGCTTTTAGGACACCATCTGGTTTCTTCAAATGGTTGGTAATACCATTCGGGTAGACTAACGCACCAGCATATTTTGTGGATCTTAGGAATAGAGTGTTCAAAGATCAGTTGAATAAGTTTGTGCTTGTGTTCGTGGATGATATTCTAGTTTACTCCAGGAATGAGGAAGAACACAAGACACACTTGAGAGTTGTGTTATAGATCTTGCTAAAGCATCAGTTGAAAGCTAAGTTCTCTAAGTGTCACTTCTGGAAGGATGAAGTGAGGTTCTTAGATCATGTTGTTTCTGGAAATGGGACAGTGGTTGACCCCAATAAAGCAGCCGCAATCCAGGACTGGGATAGACCGAAGAACGCGACGGATGTTCGAAGTTTCCTTGGGTTGGCCAGTTGTTAACGACGTTTTATCAAGGATTTCCCTAAGGTAGCTGCACCATTAACAGGATTGACGAAGAAGAACCAAGTGTTCACATGGGATGCAAAGTGTGAACAAGCATTCGGAATCCTGAAGGAGATATGATGAGTGCCCCTGTGTTGACCATTCCGAGTGGGAATGAAGAGATGGAGGTAATACACCGATGCATGTAGTAATGGACTTGGAACGGTGCTAATGTAGAAGGATAAGGTTTTGGCCTACGCGAGTCGACAACTAAAGCCAAATGAGAAGAATTATATAACTCATTATTTGGAGTTGACAGCAATTGTGTTTGCTCTGAAGATGTGGAGACATTACCTGTCGGGAGTTCGATTTGAGTTGTTTACGGATCATAAGTCGTTGAAGTATCTTTTCTCCCAAAATGATTTAAATCTTTGGCAGCAACAATGGTTATATTTTCTTGCATCGCATGATTTTGATATAGCCTATACTCCTGGCAAAGGTAATGTAGTTGCAGATGCGTTGAGTCGAAGACACGCAAGTTTGGGGGCGATGTTTTCGGAATGGAAGATCCTTGAGTATTTGGCAAGGTTTGATTTTCGGCCAAAAGTGTGAGTTGGAACCTGAAATAATGGCAAGCTTATCGATAAGACATACTCTTATTCAAAGGATTGGAAAAAGCAAAAAGCAAGATGTTAATCTTGTCGAGTCTATCCAGAGGCAGGAACCGGAGAATAAAGAGTTTGAAGTCGATCAAGAAGGTTGGCTTCGAAAGCAAGGATGGTTAGTTGTTCCTGATATTGATGGATTGAGAGAGGAGGTTCTGAGAGAATGTCATCACTCAAAGTTGAAGATTCATCCCGGTGGTAATAAGATGTATCAGGACATGAAGAGAGTCTACTACCGGGAGGGAATGAAGAGAGATACTGAAAAATTCATTTTCAAGTGCATGAATTGTCATTCAGTAAAAGCTGAACAGAAGAAGCCAAGTGGTTTGCTTCAGCCATTAGAATTTCCTACGTGGAAGTGGGAGAAAATATTGATGGACTACCTACAACCAGGATAGGAAATGAAGGGATTTGGGTCATTGTGGATCGCTTGACCAAAAGTGCAGATTCATTCCTGTCAAGTCGACTCGGACAGCGTCAAAGATGGCTGAACTTTATGTGAAATGGATTGTTAGATTCCATGGTGTCCTAAATAGTATAGTGAGTGATTGAGATCCGTTATTCACTAGAAGATTTTGGAAGAGTTTATAAGAAGCTTTGGGAACCAAGTTGTGCTTGAGTGCGACATATCATCCCCAAACTGATGGTCGGACCGAGAGAGTCAATCGAGTTTTGGAAGATCTCCTTAGAGCTTGTGTGCTGGATTTTGGAGTATCATGGGAAGACCATCTATATCTAGTTGAGTTTGCATATAATAATAGCTACCAGTCTAGCATTGGGATGGCACCATACGAGGCGTTGTGTGGGGGACCGTGCAATTCTCTGGCATGTTAGCTAGAAACTGGAGATAAGTTGGTATTGGGCGAGAGATGATTAGAGAGACCTCGGATTGTATCGAGATCATTCGGCCTAAGATCATCGGAAGAGTTATGCTGATAAGCGTAAAAAAGATTTGGAATTTAACGTAGGCGATATGGTCTTTGTGAAGATTTCACCATTGAAGCATGTGGTTCGACTCAGAAGTAAAGGAAAGTCGGATCATAGGTTCGTTGGACCATTTCCGATAGTTGAGCGAATTGGAAAGCTCGCATATAGATTGGAGTTACCCGAGAAGATGTCGGGTGTGCATAATGTTTTCCATATGTCTTTTCTATGGAAGTTTGTGCATGATTCGAATGTGGTGGTACCTCCAGAGCAGTATAAAGACCTAGAAGTTGAAACCGCAGTTGTGAAACCTTGTAAGCCACTTCATATTGTAGGGAATGACACGAAACAGCTTAGGAGGAATAAGGTTAAGCTATTCAAGTTACAATGGAGTGAAGATGGCATCAATTGTACATGGGAGATGGAAGGAAGTATGAAGGAGACTCATCCAGAACTCATCGTCGATAGGAACCTTTAATCGTATCATCATTATATCGTTCTATCTTGTTGTTGTTCGATAGAATTCCACGTGCTAGGATAAGGCTATGGATGCATGGCTTGATGGTTGCTAGTTTGGGTGATAGAATTGGCTTCTCATGGATGATAGGCATATGGAATTGTTAGAGTTGCTTATGTTTACTTGGAATTTCAGGGGCGAAATTTTTAAGGGGGAAGAATGTAACAGCCCGCATTTAATGTATCAGAAGATAGTAGAATATTTTTATTTTATTCCTTAAGGGTTGGATCATTCTCATCTTTTGATAGGTTTCTTATGGGGATGTGAGACATGTCCATAATTTTTACCAATTTTTTGTGACCATTTTGCCCCTGCATGTCTTGTACATGGCATAACTTTTGACTCAGGTCGAATAAGAGGGTGAGACATGTGCCATTGGAAAGGAATTAATGGTTGCCTTTCCGTAGAGTGTTTACATTGAAGATTTGGCTTAGTGGTTTAGGAGAAATAGTTGTTTTAAAGTTTTTCAGTTGGCTATCCAGATTTGGTAAGCCATAATGGGCTGAATTGGAGAGGCCCATTAGTGGGCTGATAGGAGGGTATAAATTGGGGGTGAGGGATACATGGATTGGTTTAGTTTTTCATTTCCTCATTGGGTGGTCTTGTGCTTCTCCTTCCTCTAACACCTTTCCACCATTAAAAATCCAAATCCAAGGAGAGAAATCATAGATCTACACCATTTGAGGCTAGATCAACATCGACTGAAGCAAGAGTTCATCAGATCAAAGTGTTTATTGCAAGGTTCTTGCTGTCCGGATTCCTATTTGATTGATTTTAGCTTGTTTTGGCAAATCGGTGAGTAATTTACATCTCTCGCATGAATGCAATGAAGTATATGAGTGTTTGTGCATGCTTCTCATCAAAAGTGTTTTACCATAGATTTAAACCATTATATGTCTATTTTCATATGCATCACCCTATGATCTAATTTAGCAAGTTTTACCCGTTAATTTCATGTCATTTCACATGTTTATGTTAGTTAGATCTCTCATTTTCATCATATGTTCAATTTAATGGTTTTAGGTATTATATCATTTTTGTGGTAATCGTCATATTCATGTTATTAGACTTATTATTACATTTTTATGATTATATTTGATGACTTTGGTTGAGTCGGTTTCGTCAGATTCGTCGTTTGACGAAGTTTTGGTTGAAATCGGAGTAGAATTGGAGATGTGCAGGAAGTGGATCGGGTCGGCCATAAGTGGGTCGATTCAGTCTCAAATCTTGTCGTGGAGGACAAGTTAGAACGGGCCGGTCAGTGGAGCTGGTCGGGTCTGTCCATTCAAGATGAGTCGGGTCGGTTCCGAAGTTAGGGTGATGAAGAGGTGACCGGATCGGGTTGGTCATGTTGGTGATCGGACCGGATCGGTCATGTTGACGTAGCCGGTTCAGGTTGGCCATGTTCCAGGGGTTGATCGGATCGGGTCGGTTGAGTTTGAAGTTAGGAAGGGACTGGGTCGGGTCGACATAGTTTGGGTAGGGTCGGTCCGAAGGGACTGATCGGTCATGTTTTTAGCAGCACTTTTAAAACACCGTGGTTGATAGTGAAGATGCTATGGTTTGTTTCCAATAGGGTCATTTTCTAAAAAAGTACGTTTTTCGGATACGACTTGGATTTGAAGAATAGAGTTTGAAAAAATATTTTTTGGGGGCAACCCCCCGAACCCTAGACACAGCGCAGTGATGTAATTGGCTCGGTGATGGTGTAACTTCGAAAAGAATTCAATTAGGAATATTCAAAGTGTTGGAAGGTGTTCATTGATCGGTATAGAACAACGAATGAGGTGACAACTCAAAGGTCATGAGTCGGTGGATAATGGTTGCTCGAGAAGGTTGCTTGAGCTACGAAAAGTCATCAAGTTGGATGACCAGAGATGAGAAGGCCGTGAGATTATCGTTGTCGTAATTTCTAGCAGTCTTAAAGAAAAGGTACGATGGGGAAACCCAAAGACCGATTGTAGGTCGAGTACCTTGGGTATCTTTGAATGGCCTAGTTGTCAAGGTTGGACATACATACGTATCGTTGAAAGGCGTATGGAGTTTATGCTAGAGATGGGGTTATCATAAGCCCTTGACACTTGGCAAGGTTGGTCGTCATACGATTAATGATGGTTTTGAAGCAAGATTGGCAGTGATAGCTAGATCCTATCATGATTGATTAGTTTCTTTGTTTGAACCATCTCATGTAGATTGTCCAACGTCGAAGGATATGTTCCTTAGGTGCTTGTCTATTATTGGTTTAGGCCTCTGGGGCTTGCGCTTGAGGGGTGTTGAGTTCGATTAGGATGGTTTACATGAGATCTATAATTTGGACGTCATGAGTGCTTTGCCATTATTGAATAGGTGTTCTGGTTTCCATGGATGTATGAATGAATTTTTAAAGTAATGGCTAGCACTGTCCGTTATGGGGAAGATAAGATTGATTTCTTCTCCAGTGTTGTGGGTAGATTAGTATGTTTATCTATCTCTTCTCATATACTTTACTATTGAAGTTTGTTAGCTGTTTTATCGCTCACTAAGACTATTGTCTGACTCAAGGTTTTTTGTTTCCCTATTATTAACTTGGGTTGTTCATCCTATTTTTGGATGGGCAGACTAAGTAGCAGGTGGCAGGTGATGCCTTAGTGGGAACGGTGATGCTGATCGATGGTGAGCACAAGGCTGGCGTGCTATCTTTACTACTATCTAATAATTGGATTTCCACTTATTGCTATTTCTCTGAGTACTGTAGTGAGGTAAATTGTACAGACACTGTAATGACCCGCATTCTACGAATCGAAGGATCGTAGAATATTTATTTCTTTCTCATATGAAGTCGTATGGTCATGTAACTTTGGGAAACATCCCTTAGAGTCATTTCCTATGTTCATGATTTTTGTCGATTTTTAAATGACCATTTTGCCCCTAGTTGATCTTATTTTGGCCATAACTTTTGATTGGAAAGGAATTCTGATCTAAAACCACTTCCATTAGATTCGTTTGATGGTTTACCTTTCCGTAGAGTGGTCATAATAGTCAAACGGACTTACCGTTTGGGAGATATGGCTAAAATAAGGGTTGGAGGGTGAAAAACTGCTTAACCGGGCCAAATCGGGTGATTAGTGAGTAGGCCCATAACCCATTTCGGGATTAGGGTTATGGGAAGGCTGAAATGAGATAGAGAATCATTCCACTTCAGTTTTCTAGCCTCCACTTATCACCAAGGAACCCTAAAAATGGCCTCCAACTTCTAAATCACCTCCAAATCACCTTTTGGTCAAGGATTTGGCTTAGCAACCTCTAATCAAGGAAGATCTACCCCAAAGCAACATTGGAGCTGCTGTTTAGCATTGGGATTCACGTCAAATCAGAGATTTATTTCAGATCTTAGTTTATTTGTGGCTAAGGTGATTGATTTGCATAGTTTTACACTAATTATGGCTAATTAAGGGTAATTAGTGCTAATTAGCGAATTTAAGCATGATAAAATTCGGGAAAAATGTTCATAAATTCTTAAATGATGTTTTAGACCTCTGATATGAATTTGGGTTAATTTGGTTAAGTTTTGCTAATCCTATCATTAGTTTCACCTAAACATGCTTAAGGGGAAATGTGGGATTTTGGGTATGTTTGATCCATTTTAACCTATCATATTGATGTTTTGATGTTTGTGGTTGATTATGCATGTTGCTATGACTGTATGAAATGCTTTGTGATTGATTTCAATAGTTAGAACGGTCGAAAACTCCGTCGAATGGCGTAAACACTTGCTGGAACAGTTTCAGAAAACAGTGCAGGTTTCAGATCGGATCGGATATGGGGCTCGGATCGGATATGTTGAACTGAGCAAGGAATTCGATCGGATCGGAACCCAACACTTGGGAAAAGTGGCAAAAAGGAAGGCCACGCTAGCTGAACTGGGATCGGATCGGATTAGGGAGTAGGGATCGGAGCGGATAGAGGAGGATGGATCGGATCGAAGAACGTAAAGGATGAGGAGACGGATCGGAGCGGAAGCATGAACTGGAGGGTGGGTGGCACCCGACCCGAACCGAGGAGAAACTCCCGACCCGAACAGATGGAGGACGCCCGACCCGAACCGCACCAGAAGAAGACCCGACCCGAACCGCACCAGAAGAAGACCCGACCCGAACCACACCAGAAGAAGACCCGACCCGAAACGTACCAGAAGAAGACCCGACCCGACCCAGTATTGACCAATAACCCGAGATGCAAAGGTAGTCCGATATGGGAAGTTAGAGCTCAGGATCCAGTTGGGAACCAATGAGTTCACTTCATGGTTGGACTTTGCTACGGGACGTGTGCTAAGGAGTTGTCGACGTTCATAACTTCGATTCACCACTAAAAATGAATGATGGCTACTTATCAGTGCAGTAGGGTCATTATGACCTGAGGGGCAAGGTGATGGTAGCAAGACTACGTTATCAGTGCAGTAGGGTCATTATGACCTGAGGGGCAAGGTGATGCGTAGTAAGACTATGAGCCAGCGCAGATGGGGTGAACAACTCCATGGTGGACACAGCGAAGGATTTTTGGCTACGTTATCAGTGCAGTGAAGCCATTTATGACTTCATGGGGCAAAGTGATCATAGCAAGGTATGTTGGGTGATCGAAGTGGTGAACATCGTATGCTTTACGCACTGAGTGAGAGATGTGAGGATGGATGCTGTGCTTGATTGTTTGCCATCATTATGACATGCACACCTTCCCCACCTCCGTATCTTTACACCGTTTGATATGGTACCTTAGAGTGTTGTACAGTATGTAGTGCTAACTCTTTGGTTGCAGGTCCAGGTTCAGCTATGTTTTAGTCTACCTGTTATTGTTCACTTTAGATGCTTATCGCTCATACCAGGCTTTATGTCTGACCCAGAGTTTTATGTCTCCTCTTATTACTCTGGGTGCTCACACGAGCAGACTAGAGACAGGTTAGCTGGTGATGCGCGAGTAGTTGATTCGGAGGCGGGCAGGTGGCTTCCACGTATGATATATATATATATATACACATTCTCCCTGTGTCGTTGGTGGTCGCTACTTGGGCATTAGTAGTGTACCTCCTTTATCTTACTTTTTCTTTGAGACAGTTTGAAAATTTGTAATAAGCTGCATTTTGGATTTCTGCTGCTATGATGTTTAGTTCTGGTTTTCAGCTTATGCACTGTCTCACCTGTGTTATATCAAGTATGTTATTATTATATTTTGTTCTATGCACTGTGAGACATTCTACAGGTTCCTTGTATGTTCATTTCCTTCTTCCCTTTCCTTCTGACGACCCGTTCCGTGCTAACTGGACATGTGTACAACGCACATTTGGAGTAAATGTCGGTTGGTGCGGGGCGGGCCGTCACACTTGGTATCAGAGCTCTAGGTTGCGTAGTTAACCTAGGGAAAGACACCAGGGAGAGATAGTACGTATATGAGAGCGCGTATTTGTGATTACTTTGGTTTTCAAAAGCTATATATATACTATTAGTAGTATAAAGAATGAAGTCGCACTGCACTAGCACCACTATGGGGTCGTTAATCGTTTCCCTTTTTCAGATTGACGATGAACCGAGACACGAGGGGTGCTGGTAGAGGGACCAACCAGGGGAATGCCGCTGACATGAGGGCGATGTTTACTAACCTCATGAGAGACATGCTTAGAGAAGTGCAAGGGGCAGTTCCCAATCCCGGGGTTGGTGTTGGCCCAGTAGTACAGGCGCCTAGGGTCGATTTCGCCAAGTTGTGCAAAGATTACACTAATCTTAGTGGAAAGCCGTTCCATGGGACGGAGTCGGCCACGGATGTTCAGGACTGGATGGATAGCTGTGACCGTATCTTCGATGACTTGGGTCTTGAGGATGCGATGAAGAGAAGGCTAGCGTCTCGTCAGCTGCAAGGGCGAGCGATGAATTGGTGGAATGCCATTAGAATAGCTACTTCAGAAGATCAGGTTACTTGGGATCAGTTCAAGGCTCGCTTTAGCGAGAAGTTTATTCCAGCTGCCCAGAAGTCAGTGTTGTTTAAGAGGTTCTTGGAACTCAAGCACAACGGAAGGGCAGTTTCTGATTATATTGCTGAGTTCGACACTTTGTCGAAGTATGGACTGTCTCTTATCGACACTCCTGAGAAGAAGAATGAGAAGTTCATTACTGGCCTGGATGGATACTTGGGGGAAAGGCTTATTAATCACATCGATGAGACTTTTGAATCGATCATGGGGAAAGCTTTGAGATCAGAGAGTCTTTACCCTAAGTCAAAGACTGAGGCTGCATCTGCAGAAGGGCCAAAGCCACAAGCAGGCGGTGGAGGCAAGAGTAGCTCTCAGAGTAAGAGGAAGCAGGACCAATCTAAGGGTGACCAGAAAAAGAACAAGAAAGATGTTGAGTGCTTCAGCTGTGGTAAGAAGGGCCATTATACTAAAGATTGTCGGGCCAAGCCAGTGGATAAGAAGTGCTTCAACTGTGGTCAAGTGGGACATTTCAAGGATAAGTGTCTGCAACCTCTTAAGGAGAAGCAGATTGTGAAAGCATATGCTATTGATGCTATTCCTTCTTCGTCGAATGCCCCAACTGCGGCGGAGAAAGGAAAGAATGTTGTTATTCAAGGTATGCTTTCTATTTATGATGTACCAGTTCGAGTTTTGTTAGATACTGGGGCTTCCCGTTCCTTCATATCTAGTGACCTGGTAGATAGGTTGGGACTGGAACCCGAGATAGTCGATAGACCATTGGTTGTGACGAACCCGATTGGTGGTTCGACTAGCCTTAGTATGATTTGCAGGAATTTGGTCTTATCGAGTCATGGATGTATGTTTGTATGTGATTGCTTTGTTTTGGGCTTTACTGGGTATGGCATTATATTGGGAGTCGATTGGCTCCAAAGATACGGGGTGGTGGTAGACTGTGAGGGCTTTTTGGTGACAGCGAGGGAGGATGATGGGCGGAGGGTAGTGTTTGGTAGTCTACCTAGTGATGGGGTCAGGGTTAGTTTTGTAAATTCCCTCGACATCCCGCAGGATGAGTTGTCAGATGTGCCCGTGGTTGGCCAGTATCCGGACGTCTTCGAGGAGGTGACCGGGCTTCCACCACACCGAGAGATTGAGTTCCGTATTGATTTAGTGAAAGATGCCAGACCTATAGTGATGCCACTTCGTCGCATGGCACCAAAGGAGCAGCGAGAGCTCGGGGTGCAAGTCAGTAATCTTTTGAAGAAGGGATTTATTAGAAGGAGTGTCTCCGAGTGGGGAGCACCAGTTGTGTTTGCCACTAAGGCAGATGGTTCCCTTCGTTTGTGTGTGGACTATCGCGAGTTGAATAAGGTGACGAGGAAGAATAAGTATCCTCTACCGCGGATAGATGATTTGTTTGATCAACTGGAAGGAGCAAGAATGTTCTCCCAGTTGGACCTCGCGACAGGATTTCATCAGCTACGAGTAGCGGATGAGAGTGTTCCGAAAACGGCATTTAGGACGCCGTCTGGATTTTATGAGTGGTTGGTCATGCCATTTGGGTTGACCAATGCACCAGCCTATTTTGTGGATCTTATGAATCGAGTATTCAGAGATCAGTTGAATAAGTTTTCTCTTGTGTTCTTGGATGATATCCTTGTTTACTCAAGGACAGAGGAGGAACACAAGGGACACTTGAGGATAGTGATGGAGGTGTTGAGGAAACACCAATTGAAAGCGAAATTCTCTAAGTGTCATTTTTGGAGAAGGGAAGTGAGATTTTTGGGTCATGTTGTTTCAGAGAGTGGTATTGCCGTGGACCCTTCGAAGGTGGCTACGGTACAGTATTGGCCTACGCCCAAGAATGCAACAGATGTAAGAAGTTTCTTGGGATTAGCTGGATATTATCGTAAGTTTATCCAGGATTTCTCCAAGATAGCAGCACCGTTGACTCAATTGACTAAGAAGAATCAGTCCTTCGTCTGGGACGGAGTGTGTGAGGATGCCTTCAAGAGTCTAAAGGAGAAGTTGACGCGTGAGTCAGTGTTAGTCATTCCTAAGGGGAATGAAGAGATGACGGTATACACGGATGCTTGTGGTACCGGACTGGGTGCTGTGTTGATGCAAGGAGGTAGGGTTGTAGCTTATGCTAGTCGACAGCTAAAGCCGCATGAAAAGAAGTATCCTACCCATGATTTGGAACTAGCAGCGATCGTGTTTGCGCTAAAGATGTGGAGACACTATCCCTTGGGAGAAAGATTTGAGTTGTTTACCGATCATAAATCGTTAAAATATCTCTTCTCTCAGAAGGATCTGAATCTCCGTCAGCAGAGATGGTTAGAGTTCTTGGCTTCGTATGATTTTGATATCGCATACACACCTGGGAAGGGTAATGCGGTAGCCGATGCCTTGAGTAGGAGACAAGCCAGCTTAGGGGCTATGTTTCTTGAGTGGAAGCAACTGGAGTATATCGCGGGGTTTGATTTCAGACCAAGGTGCGAATTGGATCCAGTTATGCTAGCTAGTTTGGCGATCAGACCCACTTTGATAGAGCGGATTGGTTCCAGCCAGAGGGACGATCCTAATCTATTGGAAATCATCTCCAAGTTAGAGATGGGTATCGATGAGGGGATGAATGTGTATGGGCTTGATCGAGATGGATGGCTTTGGAAGAATGGAAGACTAGTTGTGCCCAACGTGAATGGTTTGAGAGATGAAGTGCTTAGAGAATGTCATCACTCAAAACTAACCATACATCCCGGTGGTAATAAGATGTATCGAGACATGAAGCAAACCTACTACTGGGAAGGGATGAAAAGAGACGTTGGGAAGTTTATATCCAAATGCATGAATTGCCAGCTAGTTAAAGCTGAGCAAAAGAAGCCTAGTGGTTTGTTGCAACCATTAGAAATTCCCGAATGGAAATGGGAGCAAGTCTTGATGGATTTCATCGATGGCTTACCAAGGACTAGATCGGGATATGATAGCATTTGGGTAATTGTGGATCGATTGACTAAAAGTGCAAGATTTATACCAGTCAAATCGACCAGAACGGCAACCAAGTTGGCAGAATTGTATATGAAGTGGGTAGTGAGATTTCACGGAGTACCTAAAAGCATTGTGAGTGACCGAGACCCGTTGTTCACTAGTGGGTTTTGGAAAAGCTTACAAGAGGCTCTAGGGTCAGGATTACATCTCAGTACCGCATATCATCCTCAGACCGACGATCAGACGGAGAGGGTGAATCGTATATTGGAAGATCTCTTGAGAGCTTGTATATTGGATTTTGGTGGATCATGGGATGACTATTTGCATCTAGTAGAGTTTGCATATAATAATAGCTACCAATCCAGTATCGGTATGACTCCATATGAAGCTTTGTACGGAAGACCATGCAACTCACCATCATGTTGGATAGAGACTGGCGAGAAGTTTGTGCTTGGACCAGATGTGGTGAGGGAAACTTCCGATAAGATTAAGATCATTCAACAACGAATGAAAGCTGCCCAAGATAGGCAGAAACGTTATGCTGATAGGAGGAGAAGAGACTTGAAATTCTCCGTTGGTGACTTGGTGTTTGTCAAGACTTCTCCGTTAAAGAGCGTGATTCGATTTGGTAGGAGAGGCAAGTTGGCACCAAGATTTGTTGGCCCATTCCCTGTTCTTGAATTAGTCGGGAATTTGGCATATAGAGTTGGCTTACCAGAGAAAATGGCGGGAGTTCACGATGTATTTCATGTTTCCCAACTAAGGAAGTTCGTTCACGACTCAGATATGACTATTTCACCTGATCAGTTAGAGGACTTCGAAGTAGAACCCGAGGCGGTTGGGAACCGCAAGCCGATTCGTATTGTAGGGCACGATACGAAGCAACTTCGAAGGAAGGCGGTGAAGCTAGTCAAGGTTCAGTGGGGCGAGAACGAGAATGATTGTACTTGGGAGACAGAGGAGGGCATTAAGAAGGCATATCCAGAACTCTTTGCCTGGTAAGACTTACTTCGTAATTTAGTTTTTCCGCATGCTAAGACTTGTTTAGCTTGTTTTGCATGTTTGATTATTGTTTTATGATTGATAGGCATGCGGGACCTTTTTGTGTGTTTTGATTAGGGAATTTCGGGGGCGAAATTTCTTAAGGGGGGGGGGGGGGGAGAGTGTAATGACCCGCATTCTACGCATCGAAGAATCGTAGAATATTTATTTCTTTCTCATATAAAGTCGTATGGTCATGTAACTTTGGGAAACATCCCTTAGAGTCATTTCCTATGTTCATGATTTTTGTCGATTTTTAAATGACCATTTTGCCCCTAGTTGATCTTGTTTTGGCCATAACTTTTGATTGGAAAGGAATTCTGACCTGAAACCACTTCCATTAGATTCGTTTGATGGTTTACCTTTCCGTAGAGTGGTCATAATAGTCAAACGGACTTACCGTTTGGGAGATATGGCTGAAATAAGGTTTGGAGGGTGAAAAACTGCTTAACCGGGCCAAATCGGGTGATTAATGAGTAGGCCCATAACCCATTTTGGGATTAGGGTTATGGGAAGGCTGAAATGAGATAGAGAATCATTCCACTTCAGTTTTCTAGCCTCCACTTATCACCAAGGAACCCTAAAAATGGCCTCCAACTTCTAAATCACCTCCAAATCACCTTTTGGTCAAGGATTTGGCTTAGCAACCTCTAATTAAGGAAGATCTACCCCAAAGCAACATTGGAGCTGCTGTTTAGCATTGGGATTCACGTCAAATCAGAGATTTATTTCAGATCTTAGTTTATTTGTGGCTAAGGTGAGTGATTTGCATAGTTTTACACTAATTATGGCTAATGAAGGGTAATTAGTGCTAATTAGCGAATTTAAGCATGATAAAATTCGGGAAAAATGTTCATAAATTCTTAAATGATGTTTTAGACCTCTGATATGAATTTGGGTTAATTTGGTTAAGTTTTGTTAATCCTATCATTAGTTTCACCTAAACATGCTTAAGGGGAAATGTGGGATTTTAGGTATGTTTGATCCATTTTAACCTATCATATTGATGTTTTGATGTTTGTGGTTGATTATGCATGTTGCTATGACTGTATGAAATGGTTTGTGATTGATTTCAATAGTTAGAATGGTCGACAATGCCGTCGAATGGCGTAAACACTTGCTGGAACAGTTTCAGAAAACAGTGCAGGTTTCGGATCGGATCGGATATGGGGCTCGGATCGGATATGTTGAACTGAGCAAGGAATTCGATCGGATCGGATCCCAACACTTGGGAAAAGTTGCAAAAAGGAAGGCCACGCTAGCTGAACTGGGATCGGATCGGAATATGGAGTAGGGATCGGAGCGGATAGAGGAGGATAGATCGGATCGAAGCACGTAAAGGATGAGGAGGCGGATCGGAGCGGAAGCATGAACTGGAGGGGGAGTGGCACCCGACCCGAACCGAGGAGAAACGCCCGACCCGAACAGATGGAGGACGCCTGACCCGAACTGCACCAGAAGAAGACCCGACCCGAACCGCACCAGAAGAAGACCCGACCCGAACCGCACCAGAAGAAGACCCGACCCGACCCAGTATTGACCAATAACCCGAGATGCAAAGGTAGTCCGATATGGGAAGTTAGAGCTCAGGATCCAGTTGGGAACCAATGAGTTCACTTCATGGTTGGACTTTGATGTGGGACGTGTGCTTAGAAGTTGTCGACGTTCATAACTTCGATTCACCACTAAAAATGAATGATGGCTACTTATCAGTGCAGTAGGGTCATTATGACCTAAGGGGCAAGGTGGTGGTAGCAAGACTACGTTATCAGTGCTGTAGGGTCATTATGACCTGAGGGGCAAGGTGATGCGTAGTAAGACTATGAGCCAGCGCAGATGGGGTGAACAACTCCATGGGGCAAGTGGACATAGTAAGGATTGGTAAGGATATGAGCCAGTGCAGTGGAGTCCTTGTGACTCCATAGGGCAAAGTGGACATAGCGAAGGATTTGTGGCTACGTTATCAGTGCAGTGAAGCCATTTATGACTTCATGGGGCAAAGTGATCGTAGCAAGGTATGTTGGGTGATCGAAGTGGTGAACATCGTATGCTTTACGCACTGAGTGAGAGATGTGAGGATGGATGCTATGCTTGATTGTTTGCCATCATTATGACATGCACACCTTCCCCACCTCCGTATCTTTACACCGTTTGATATGGTACCTTAGAGTGTTGTACAATATGTAGTGCTAACTCTTTGGTTGCAGGTCCAGGTTCAGGTATGTTTCAGTCTACCTGTTATTGTTCACTTTAGATGCTTATCGCTCATACCAGGCTTTATGTCTGACCCAGAGTTTTATGTCTCCTCTTATTACTCTGGGTGCTCACACGAGCAGACTAGAGACAGGTTAGCTGGTGATGCGCGAGTAGTTGATTCGGAGGCGGGCAGGAGGCTTCCACGTATGATATATATATATACACATTCTCCCTGTGTCGTTGGTGGTCGCTACTTGGGCATTAGTAGTGTACCTCCTTTATCTTACTTTTGCTTTGAGACAGTTTGAAAATTTGTAATAAGCTGCATTTTGGATTTCCGCTGCTATGATGTTTAGTTCTGGTTTTCATCTTATGCACTGTCTCACCTGTTTTATGTCAAGTATGTTATTATTATGTTTTGTTCTATGCGCTGTGAGACATTCTACAGGTTCCTTGTATGTTCATTTCCTTCTTCCCTTTCCTTCTGACGACCCGTTCCGTGCTAACTGGACATGTGTACAGCGCACATTTGGAGTAAATGTCGGTTGGTGCGGGGTGGGCCGTCACAGACACTATTGTTGTTGTTCACGTGTATGGGAAATACTTTCTAGTTGTTAGACAGTTTAGTGTTTTCTGCTTCACTATCACTACCTGTTGTGTAATTTCTATTATAGTTTATCCTTGCGTTGGGAGTTTACGACAGGTTTCGCTTATATACCAGCTTGATGATCGTCCATAGCTGCCTGATACACCCTTCAGCGCATTATTTCTCTTGTATAGTGCAGAGGTCGTGGGCGGCCGCCACAATTTACGTATTGTAGTATCAAAATATTCATGCACATACATATCAGTAGTATGTAAATATATATCAACCAACAAATTATATGACACAATATTCATACACAAAGGTCACACCATCAATAAACCAAGTTTACATAATTTCCATAAATAAAAATAACACCATAAACTAAATTTACACAATATCCATCAAACAAAGACACAATATTTATGAATAATACAAAATATCCATATAACGAGTTCGTGCCGAATACCAACAAAATAAACAATTTAAAGTCATCACTATCTCTGTAATCTGCTTCCACAAGTGGTCTTATTGTTTACATGGAACTTCAAAAGTGCCTCATGATGTTCCGATTGTAGCCGAATGCAAAACGGTGCCCATCTCCAATACCTATACACATCTGTTAATGTTAGCATTTGGTTATGCTTACACATTAATAAGAAAACAATGCTCGACAACAAGAAAAAAGAATACAAGAAGGAGCAAGTCGAATAATACTTAGTTAATTTTAAATTATTGCTATTATTATTATAGAATACTTGATAATATTTTATATACTTAGTTAACTTTTATAAACTAAAATTCTTAGTTTTTCTAAAATTAGTAAACTTAGTTAATTTTTTATAATACCTATTTAATTTTTGTAATAGTTAATTAACTTTTAATTTTTGTTATTATTATAAAATACTTGGTAATATTTTATATTTTTATATACTTAGTTAACTTTTATAAACTAAACTTCTTAATTTTTACACAATTAGTAAACTTAGTTAATTTTTAATAATAATGAGTTAATTTTTATAATACTTAGTTAATTTTTAATTATTCTATTGTTGTTACAAAATACTTGGTAATATTTTATATTTTTATATACTTAGTTAACTTTTATAAATTATACTTCTTAATTTTTATAAAATTAGTAAACTTAGTTATTTTTTATAATAGTTAGTTAAATTTTATAATACTTAGTTAATTTTTAATTATTGTTATTATTATTATTATGAAATACTTGGCAATATTTTATATTTTTATATACTTCGTTAACTATTATGAACTAAACTTTTAAATTTTTATAAAATTAGTAAACTTAGTTAATTTTTTATAATAGTTAGTTAATTTTTATAATACTTAGTTAATTTTTAATTATTGTTATTCTTGTTATAAAATACTTGGTAATATTTTATATTTTTATATACTTAGTTAAATTTTTTAAACTAAACTTCTTAATTTTTATAAAATTAGTTAACTCAGTCAGTTTTTTATAATAGTTAGTTAATTTTTATAACACTTTGTCCATTTTTAATTATTGCTATTATTGTTATAGAATACTTGGTAATATTTTATATTTTTATATACTTAGTTAACTTTTATAAACTAAACTTCTTAATTTTTATAAAATTAGTTATTTTTTTATAATAGTTAATTTATTTTATATTTCTTAGTTAATTTTTAATTATTGCTATTATTATTATATAATACTTGGTAATATTTTACAATTTTATATACTTAGTTAAATTTTGTTAAGTAAATTTGTTAATTTTTATAAAATTAGAAAACATAGTTAATTATTTATAATAATTAGTTATATTTCATGGTACTTAGTTAATTTTTAATTATTGCTATTATTATTATTATAGAAAACATGGTAATATAAATTTAACTTTAATAAACTAACGGATTAGCTGTGACATATTGTAGTACATGTTAATTCCAAATTTGGGATCAACACCAAAGGTACTCTTTCAAGCACTTCAACAAAAAGCATGTAGAGCCACAATCTCAAGCATATAAAACATTAAAGTAAAACACAGAAAGTATGTGCTTGTATTACATGTGACTTGCCTATATTGTAAGGCGCAACTGCCATGTATGATGTTCAAGTATACCCTGCGCATTAGAGTTCTTTCACCCATTTGTACACCTGCAACATGCTTATCTTTAACGACATGAACATTTCTTGCGGCATGACTTATACATGCAACGTATTATGATGTGACGCAGGCACGACGACAAGACTTTAGATGATATGAGGCAAGTCGTGTGTATAACACGATAGAAGCAGTGATCATGGCATGGTAAAAGTTATTCAAATAAAAGTCATGATATGATTGTAAACATTCTTGCGACTTGAATACATAAATGTTATCATGGAAACAACCTCATTCCCACTTTCTTTCTTCCTCTTATAGACGATGTGTCTCTTTTGAATAAGTAATGACCAGACATGTTTTCATTTTTACCACGTTCGTTATCCACAAGGTGTGAATGCAGTCAACCCGTTTCACCCTGCTTTGCCATTAATTCCATGAAAATGCCATATTATCCCACATTATATTGCCATTCCATTGGATTGCTTTTATCATGTTGTTCCAATTGCCATGTTGTTCCACATTTAAATTATGGATAGTCAAACGACTTGAACTTGCTGAACGACTTAGTCTTTACTATCAGATTTGAACCAATGACTTGCTTTTGACGACATACGATATGAATGGACTTATTGGCATGAGTTGTAAGTTATGGTTTGAGCGGCTTGGCCGTTGGACGATATGGTTTCATGTTGTATAAACACTCGACGACATACGACGTGGACCATGTCGTGCTGAATGGTTTTGAATCATGTTGCCAGAATAATATGGTACCATATCGTCAGTACATGTTTCTTCTAAACTGAGATTTTAATAACGAGGTTAACATTTCTCCTCGAAGCTTGTATTTTTCACTTGCGAGGAATGCGGGCTCAGAAATGAACATAATTTGTGTTTAGATTCTGTCATAGCTTTTTGTTTGCTAAAGCGAATCTTGTTTTGAACTTGTATGTTCCATTCTATAGATTCTGTAAATTAAACAAATATCTGCACGATTTTGGACTTATACTTCGCTATCGACTTCCCATATCGATAGCGGATTAGTTTAATAATTAGAAAATGAATTATAACGAATTTTATCTTGAATCAAATAATGTGCTAGCATAGGATTACATTATTTGACGGTTTAAACTCGTCAAATGTTATCTGCACAAACATGATATTCTAATTTGAATACGCGTCAATTCTTAAGATCAACTAGTCGAGATAATTTGACTGTGGATTTTAAACGCTGCCATTTTAATAACATGTATGATGGTGCATGACATTTTTCGATTTGTGAAATGTATATCTATAATTTGTTTTCTACTTCCTCTTTGAGAAGCTTTGATTTTTATTCCCCAGCTTAGGTGGCCATCTTTATACTTCACCATAGAAAAAGTTTTTTCATAGCTTGATGTTAGTCTCATCGATCAGTTCTAAAATTGGAACTCCATTAAATGTCCTATGTTTGAGAGACATTTTAATTCAACATTTTGTCTTCTCTTATCGACTGAATCAACATCGTGGAGTTCGTTGAATGTTATCAATTTCTCCAATGGAGAGGATTTTTGGTTGTCGCATCATTTCACAGTGCGAACTCACGTGAGGTTTGGGTAAGGTTGCATCGCTCCGTGCTTACGAACTCCCACGCTTCGTCTCGCTTAAAAGAGCTCCTCCGCTTCACGCTTACGGATTTCTGCGAACCACCGGGTTAAGGTCGCTTCGCTCCACGCTTACGAACTCATATGCTTCGTCTTGCTTAAGCGAGCTCCCGCGTTTCGTTTCGTGCTTACAGATTCCTGCGAACCATTGGGTTAAGGTCGCTTTGCTCCGTGCTTACGAACTACCACGCTTCGTCTTGCTCGAGCGAGCTCCCGCGCTTAGTTTCACGCTTACGGATTCCTGCGAACCATTGGGTTAAGGTTGCTTCGCTCCACACTTACGAACTCTCATGCTTCGTCTCGGTTAAGCGAGCTCCCATGCTTCGTTTCGTGCTTATGGATTCCTGCTAACCATTGGGTTAAGGTCGCTTCGCTTCGCTTCGCCCTTACGGACTCCAACGCTTTGCCTCGCTTAAGCGAGCTCTTGTGTTTCATTTCGCGCTTACGGATTCCCGCGAACCATTGGGTTAAGGTCGCTTTGCTCTGCACTTACGAACTCCCATGCTTCATCTTGCTTAAGAAAGCTCCCGAGCTTCATTTCACGCTTACGGATTCTTGCGAACCATTGGGTTAAGGTCGCTTCGCTCCGCGCTTACGAACTCCCATGCTTCATCTTGCTTAATTGAGGTCCCATGCTTCGTTTTACGCTTACGGATTCCCGCGACATTTGGGAGATGAGGTTTTGGATCCGTGACTGCTTGATGCTCCATTTGCCGTTTAATTTCCTTGATCGACCGTTTAGTTGGTATTATCGGGGTTGTATTATTTGGTTGGATCTTGAGGAAGAAAGCACCTACAGAACATCCTGCAATGAAAAAAATAATCTTTTAGCAAATTTCCGTGTATATTTTGCAAGTCAGAGATTTAGCAAGCAGGTAACATTTCATTCGTAGTACTTTTGTTTTATATAATGCACGTAAACCATTATAGACTTTTTGCAAGAAAGTAAAACATACCAAAGAATAAAGTAATGCAAAGAGTAAAGTAAAAGCGATAATGATCGCTTATTCTAAGCTATAGATATTGGATCATCATCAGTTGTCAGTTGATAATCTGCCTTGGAATGGCCTGAGCAGAAGCTACATTGCTTGGACCGGCTTGGTCATTTGATGTCCCTTCCCCCTGGAGAGTTGTAGAAGGATTTGTCCCTTCAGAATTCTTTACATATTTTTGCAGACGATTCTTACTAATTAGCTCCTCGATCAATGACTTTAGATGCCTACATTCGTTGGTGTTGTAGCCTGGCTGGTTATGGAATTGGCAGAACTTCGAAGACTTGGTTAGATGGTCATCATCTTTATTGGCCGTGGCCTCGGGTAATATTCCGCATCCTTTGTAGCGAGGCAGATGTTCTCAGGAGTGTCATTCAGAGGTGCTAACTTTGACGAGTCAAGAAGGTAAAACTTTTTATTGGCTTTGTTGTTGTTTTTGTCATTTACTCGCTTCTACCCCAGAGTATTCTTCTGATCACACTGAATAACATCACTTTTGGGAGATTCAAGAAGTTGGTTTCCACCGACGATCTGAAGAGGTACAGGACTATCGTCCACTCTCATGTAGTCCTCCGCATTCTTATAGAACTTTTCAAGCATAGTCGATTCCTTCATTTTTATCCATCTCCTGAATTCGCTTGTTTTATCTATAGCATCAAGTAGAGCCATGAGGATTATGCGTGGTTCTGGATTCCTTACTCTAGACAGGGCAATACTGAACTGACTAAGGGAGGCTTTGACTATTTCCCCTGGCTTCTACTTCAAAGCTAAAAGCGTTATAGCATCTTTGGCTTTTGTAGCATACACGCAGAACTACTCCTTGAGCTTTTTGGTCAAGTCTGAGAATCGATCAATAGATTTAGGTGGTAGCTTTGTGAACCATAGTGATGCGGCACTTTCTAAGTAAAGAGGAAAGTACGAGCATCTCATCTCGTCCGTTGCTTTAGCCCCATTCATATGCCACTTGTATTTGAATAGGAAGTAGTTTGTGTCAACAAGGCCATTGTACGGAGGCAAAGTCGGTGGATTGAACTTCTTCGAACATTCTGCTTCAAGGATTCTTTCGGTGAATGAAGACTTATCAGGGGAGAAGTTCCATACTCTTTCATCGTCTTTGCTAGCTTGATTCTTTTTCATGGCTCGTTCTATCATGTCCGAGATATATTCTTCAGTGTTATGGCGCTCAGTGAAGCTGATCTCTTTACCAAATGTTCGTCTAGGCATACGATCTCGATTAGAGAGTTCTGGCCCTTTGCCTTCTCGACGAAAGGGTGCCCCCATGACGGGATTAGTGACCTTTTGAGTATTCACTTCGGAATGGTTCTAGCTTTTGACTTCAATTCTTCAATGTTATCTTCGTCCCTGTCACTCAACCAATCATAATTGTCTTTGATGTTGTCGTTGCGGTTGTGATCGGAAGCGGGCGATTTGTCATTCTCTTCGAGATCAAAATGGACTTGGGGAGGGGCTGGATTTAGTTGAGCATTAAGGATGGTGTCAAGTTTCTCCATCATAGCTTTAGCAGATGCGTCATTCGTTGGTTTACGTTGGTAATAGTGGCATTCAATTCTTTTTTAGTCACACCGGCTCTATCCACTAAGTTTTCGCCAATATCAAAATGGTTATTAAGTTGTGTTTCTTTGTTAGCAACAATATCGGCATTTCCGGCATCTTTACTTATGGTCTTCTTTGATTTAGCCATTGAATTTAATGGCAAGTTCGTCGGTTGGACTAAGTTGTGATCTTGTAGGATCTATGGTAGAGATAGGCTTAGATCCCAATGCAAGACCTTGAACCTTGTGAGAGAGTGTGAGAAAATGGAAGATCGAATGCGGCCCCACGGTGGGCGCCAAATGTTAATTCCAAATTTGGGATCAACACCGAAGGTACACTTTCAAGCACTTCAACAAAAAGTATGTGGAGCCACAATCTCAAGCATAAAAAGCATTAAAGTAAAACACAAGAGCACTTTTATAGTGGTTCAATTCATTAAGAATCTACATCCACTTCCATATAGATTTCATTACCAATTTATCAATTACATGGTTAGATTCTCTCTTACAACAAGTTTTGCCACTCTCCCACTTGTAGATCTCACTTGAATTCACAAAAAGGGATAGAGAAATGGAATGACCAGCGGAGATAAAGTATGATAGGAGGAGGATTGGAAGGATTTCTTCCGGTGTTTGAACTTGGATGGATTTGATGGAAGCCATGATAAATGAATTAATCTTTACTTGATGATGATGAGTGAGTGTTAGAATTGTTGTGGAGAGATTTCAGCAGCACTTCGTGGCCATGGAATTCCCTCCTCCCCAATGAAGAAGTGATGGGGTATTTATAGGTGACTTTCGGACCGGGTGGAAGTTCTGTAATTATGCAGGAAAAATGCCATGACTCGTGTCTCCATGACTAATGTCTTAGGTCGGTGCTAGGTTGTCACACGACTTGTGCTATGAATATCCACGGCTTGAAGACTCGCATGGTTCAGTTCAGACGACATGGAATAAAGCCATTTGCTCAAGGCTTGGTGTTCGTTTTCACAAACGATATGATACATCATACATGAGTGTTCCAATGTGCATAACGTCCTATGCCGCCACCATAATATAAAATGACCCATGCTTTCTTCTGTGTGCCATCTGTCATTGTTTGAAGTTTTATTTTGTATTTATATACTTTCACGCGATTTCACGTAAAGCCTTCAACCTGACTGTTACCTTGTAACGCCTGATAACTTGCCTCGCACGAACTGCTTGCGACATGCCTTTTAATATTCATGATGTGTTCCAGGTGGGGGAATAATGAACATGGATCATTTGTTCAATGACATGGAACAATAAGGTGTGCTACCAAGGCACTTTACAGCAGGCTCTTTATGCCACCCCAACGACATGGAATAACATGGTATGGTGCAAATGTCATGGTGCTTGCGGCATGGGTACAAGGTCATACGACATGGTGTAGAATAGTCCATGTGTGTCTTTTGTATTTAATCCATTTACATGTCACTGAACTTATTTAACATTACAGGTGACTTGCCTATATTGTAAGGCACAACCGCCATATATGATGTTCAAGTACACCCTGCACATTAGAATTCTTTCATCCATTTGTACACCTGCGACATGCTTATCTTTAACGGCATGAACATATCTTATGGCATGACTTATACATGCAGCGGCTTATGATATGACGTAAGCACGATGATATGACTTTAGATGATATGAGGCAAGTCGTGTGTATAACACGGTAGAAGAGTGATCATGGCATGGTCAAAGTTGTTCAAATATAAGTCACGATATGATTATATACATTCTTGCGACTTGAATACATAAATGTTATCATGGAAACAACCTCATTCCCACTTGCTTTCTTCCTTTTATAGATGATGTGTCTCTTCTGAATAAGTAATGACCAGACACGTTTTCAGTTTTATCATGTTCGTTATCCACAAGGTATGAATGCAGTCAAGCCGTTTCACACTGCTTTGCCATTAATTCCATGCAAACGCCTTATTATCCCGCATTATATTTCCATGCCGTCGGATTGCTTTCATCATGTCGTTCCAATTGCCATGTCGTTCCACATTTAAATTATGGATAGTCAAACGACTCGAACTTGCTGAACGACTTAGTCTTTACTATCGGATTAGAACCAACGACTTGCTTTTGACGACAAACGGTACGAATGGATTTATCGGCATGTGTTGTGTGTTATGGTTTGAGCGGCTTAGCCGTTGAACGATATGGTTTCATGTTGTATAAACACTCGACAACATACTACGTGGACCATGTTGTGCTGAATGGTTCTGAGTCATGTCGCCAGAATAATATGGTACCATATTGTCAGTACATGTTTCTTCTAAACCGCGTTTTTAACAACGGGGTTAACAGTACATGAATGCCATGAACATGTAGTGTTGTGAATATAAATAATTATAGAAAAATAAATACAGAAGCATCATCATCATCGTCGCCATTGGAAAGGCTCAAGGCATGTCTCATTATCAAAATGGCCATAATCAGCATAAGAAAATCAAGTAATAAATTGACATCGCATATGACCAACCGGTCGATAGGAGGAAAAATGGAAACAACATCAAATTTCAGACGTTTGAACCTGTCTTAGACATCTGACCTCGTTCAAACGTCTGAAGGTTTCAGATGTCTGAAATGGATTTAGGGCAACGTCCTATGAACAATTCAGATGCCTGAAATTTATTTTAGATGTTAGAAAACGTTCTCTGGCAATTCCTAGGCTTGGTTCAGGTGTCTGAAATTTATTTCAGACATCTGACCTACTCTGATTTCAAGGGTGATTATTGTTCTATTCTGCAAGTCACGATAGAACGTGAACTCACGTCCTATACAGTACTGCATAGTAATTTGGTAATATTATATTACAATGTGAAGCAAAGAGTATTTGTGGGTAAGAAAGCTAGTACCTGAAGACATGCAACAAATACATTAAGGATAAGTGCACAAATACCTGAATATATATAGCAAATACATAAGTCAGGATTTACACACATATTACAAATCATATCTATACATTATAAATTAGAAAAGAAACGAATACCATTTTGCACAAAGAAATGTAAATACAGTACGTTTAATTTGTGTTTGTAGATGAACTATACCAAGCCAAACATTACATAATTTCAATTATAAAAACAGTGAACAGTATTAAGACCAAACATTAAAGTGTGACGATTTAAATTGAGATGTGTTGTGCAAGTCATAATGGAATATTCATGTTTAGTTTAATAAGCTTTTCATTGAACATGCTACATATGTGTCAACATACCTTGTTCAAATAAAACAATATCATTCCTCTTATGACGTTGCTAACGTACCCGAATGTCTACATATCCGAAACACCCTAATTCAAGTTGTACGCCTGGATATAAAGAGGGCCATTCATGTTTGGACTGTGCTAGGAGGCCCGAACAAATCATGTGCGGGTTTGTGCGGGAATGAACACAGCGGTAGGATTGAGGCACGCAATTCACGGATGACCAATCATGTAGCTGCCGCACCAAATTCTGACTTCATTTTCGGGCCTTAAAGCATTTCTGTTCATGTTTTATGGCTGAGATTAGTCCCTTCTATATCCACATGATCTCTTTCCAGTAAAGTAGAATTGTTGTTTATCTCAATGTGTTAAAAATGAATTCAGACTTTTAATCGTTCTTTCGAACATTAAACATGCATATGTAAATTGGAATCATAGATTTCCATGAAACAGGGAGATCAGACGATTTTTCACTCATGTAAACAAGGCCACTTATTTAATTGACAACCACAATAATCAAAATCGATATATAAAGTCTGTAAAGACTGCGATCATAAATGTCATTTCTAAATGCGCATTAGTTCCAGCTTTTGATTTGAGCTCAAAAAGGACAAAAATATATGTATGGTCAAACAAAGAAAAGTTTCACATGTATGCTAACTTCTCGTACAAACCAAGAAATCAAGACTAATTTAATCAACAAAATATAAATATAGTCGTCGTTATCGTACGCTTTTATTAAGCTAAGTTAATAGACGTAACTGGACAGAAGTGATGACGATGCATATAAGAAAACGAAAATAATTATCATGAAGAAAGCAACGAAAACGGAAACGTGTTTTGGACTTCAAATCATTAGACAAATTGAGTGAACAGTGGACACTGCCAAGATTTTCTAGAAAGAGATGGCATTCAAATATGTATCCATATATAGCAAATAGGTATTGTAAGGGACTACGTATTTAGACAAAAACCAAAGAATATCAACAAATCATATTTATTTTTTCTTTGAGAAAACTGGTATTTACATTTCCTTTCTAATTCACATCTTAGTAATATGGCAAGTGGATAATGAAATAATGGTTTATAAATTAACACAGCCCAAGTTTTGTATCTACGATTATACGTTAAAGACATATTTTGTAATAAATATGTATTCTGATATCTAAACTGCCACTACAACTGAATACAAGTGACCATTGTAATTTGTATACCCTCTCTTTGCATTATTTTGGTCATACAATGGAAAAGGAACCCAAAACAAAAGGAAGATATATACACTCCATGTGCCCGACATTATGTAACTTATTTTTTGACTATGATCCCACCGCATCATAGATAAAATTCAAACGGTATTAAGCTAACGTGGAGGCATATGTACCTACTGCTTTGACCAACATTTGTATGATGCATTTTTTAAAGATTTGGCGCAACACTAGCCAAATGTTATGCATTTTTATTCCTGTGAGACACATGCATGTACCTGAATAGAGTTCACAATGATATGCCACCTTTTGTCTTGTAAAAGTCACTTACACATATGACAGGTGCAGCATTGTAGGTGAGCGATCATTACCGATGATCAATACCTGATAGAGGAAAAGGTAACGAAGGCATAATTAGTTAACTGCCTAGACTATGGTGATCTATTATACTTCATTTTATAATAAAACGTGCAAGAACTTGTACTGCAGACCCTGTGGCTAACTTTGCCTTCTCAAAAGCTTGAGATCGAACAACTACTTATTTATTTATCAGAATTGAGATATGCATCTGTCAACAAACAATAATCAATCTTTTAAAATAGGTAAAAGTAACTAAGTCATGTTACTAGGTAGTTGCTCTATCCAAATAAAAAAGAAATGAAAGCAAGACAAATAAGTCGAGATCAAAGTGCTAAATACAAAATGCTTATGGGAGGATGTTGCTACTTGTATATATGTACTGATAAAACAAATGTGAATTTTTTGTTTCTTCCGCATAGTAGCTAATGCAGAATCTTGCATTATGTCCTCGATTACTTGTTGATTGCTTTGTGATTAAGAGCTCCTAAAGAACAAAAAACAACATTATAATATCACTGTGTTGACAACCTAACTAACTACTACATTAAATATTCTAAACTATAGAGGTTATATCTAATAGGTTACTCAAACGCTATATTATAATCTCACTTCTCAGTCAATAGTGCACTTAACAAAATAAACACACAACTAACTAATACTATGCTCAATGAAATTTACAAGATAATAGAGTTGGTGCATATATACCTCTTCTTTAGCAGCCGAAATATTTTCCTTAACATTTACACACTTGCTAATTTAAGCAATAAACAACAATTTGACTCAGAACATATGGATACAAAAATGAAAAGATCTAGAGTAACTACTGTTATTCAAAAATCGAATGGAGGAACAATAGGGTTAATTGCATGCCGATATTATCAACACAACACCAAATCTATAACACCCACATTTGTTAATGTCACTCTTTATCAGAATGCATTAAGTTTCGTGAAGCGTTATAGGTAACAGAAACAGAATCTTATAAGACAGATATATAAAATAGCAGCGGAAATTTAAAACATTAATTTTTTGTCAACGGAAAGCAATGTGGTCTCAAAATTCATTTACAACATCAGACTAAAATACTGGAACATTGAATAAAAACATCTGTCTTGCGCTAAAAACCATTAGAGTAAAGAAATGAAAAATCATAATCCCCATAAGTTGCCATAACAAATAGACAAGTAGTCAAAGAAATACATCCAAGTAAATCCAAATCCAAGAAGAAACAGAAGAGATAATCCTAATCAAGTCTGATCGTTCCCACCCTGAGAAACGGGGAAGGGGGTGGAAGAGAGAGAAAATGAAACAAAGCGGGTCAGACCTAAAGTCTAGCGAGTCCAGTGACTTTTAGCATATAAAGAAATAAAAGTACCAAGGTAGTAAAATAAAACAGATGTGAGATAACTATAGTATATAATAAGTATAAACACGATGGACAGGATAAATAGGATAAACTATGCTTCTCAATTACCTTCTCTGCACAAATACTAGTATACCAGATTAAGTGTTTTCCAATTACTTAGCAGAAATAGAAAGATCCCAGTAGAAACATAATGGTAGATTTAGGTTTACTTCTAGTAATGGGTTTTACCCTAAACAGAAATAACAGTTACCCCAACAGAAATAACGGGTGTTACTCCAAGCAAAAATAACGGGTACCTAAACAGGCAGGACAAGATGTACCCTAATTACTACCCTCGAACGATCAATTCGGATTTCCATAGGTTAAGTCTTACAGCCTAAACCCCCACAAATTCAATTGGTTAAGTTTTCATGAGTTAACAGTATCCGTACAACCCCAACAAATTAAACAAGTTTACTTAACCCCAACAGAATAAATAGGTTTATTTAACCGCAACAGATTAAATACGTAACGTATAGTTTCATTAACACGTTCCACTTAATCTTTGAATTAAGGCTATAGAATTACATATTCATACACCCCAAATTTTAGTCATGTTCCACAATATAAGGTATTCCCAAAAATTTCCTCTTTTATTTTTCATTCCAAATATTCCCCAATTTTCCCAATTTCGTTCATACGTATGTATCTTACGAGATTGGCCTAGGCTCGGCTTATAAAATAAAAAAGGGAATGAGAGAGAGAGAGAGAAGAACAGAAATAAGCATGTAAAAACAGAAGTAGACACATAATATTAACTGAACAACAGAATAAGTGTATGGAAAACTACATGTAATTATAGTGTATCTATTTAGATATAAATCAGTTTTTTAACAGGCATTGGCTCAGATCTGATTTATTAACATGTCAAGGTTACTGTTAAAATTTTATATCTAAAAGTAACATGAACTCATTGTGATTGGATAGGAGTAAAAGAAATATCTCTGATGAATGTATAGGTAGCCTAATTCAATCCATGCTGAGGCAGCATCTCCTTGTGTCCATTGTTTTAGGTGTTGAAAACAATATAAATGTTGTGCTTTATATAGAATTTTTTTCTAATGAATCTTGCAACCAAATAAGTCCAGGTTCAGAAAATGAACATTGCCAGATCTAGGATAGGTCGACCCCTGGGTCGACCCTAGGGTCGACCCATAGGTCGATCCCCTTAGGGTGTGGGTCGACCCCCTATGGGTTTTAATCCCGTGTGGTCAACTCGCTCCTTTAATTTGAATTATTTTAAAATTCTGGTTTGCTTTTTTATATATATTTCTCTTATATGTACATAAACTTCTAACTTTAATATCTTCTTCATACGATGTCTGTTTTACGCGAACTCGGAGTCTATTTGAACTAGATTTCCGAGACTAATGCAATGGTACAGTTCGTTTTACTTAATTCCTAACATTAAATTAAGTATTCTTTAGTTTATTAATGTTCTTTTAAAATTATGGGGTGTTACATTCTCCCTACTTAAAGGATTTTGTCCCCAAAATCTCCAAGTTTAAGAAGAATGTTATTGTCCTAAAAACCACAACCATCTACTCATCCACCATCCACAAGCATCATTTGTCTTTAAGATTTTTCTATTGTTTCTATGAACATATGCAATAGTGTATGTATATTTCCTTACACTAACGAGAAAATTAAGCGGTCGACTAATTCAGTTGACCTCTTAAATGCAATTTATGTTTGTGCCATGTAACCAAAATATATGCAATTAATCCTAGTATAACGTGTAAGCTCTATATGTGTGCACAATCATTCATCCAAATGCAACATCCATATGATGATACATCCATTTTCATCCGTATAAAATCCTAATGCACACACATCCATATGCAATAGGTAAGTGGTTGAGTCGATCTAGTGCACAGTGTGTGTGTATAGGCATCCACGAGCAACCACTAGCAAACACTTGCATCCATCAAACATAACATGTCTCAAACACATGTTTGCAACTATTAGTTTTCTACCTAAAGGTCAATGATTCGATTGATAGGATATGCACAAATGATATAAGAAAGTAAATATAAGAGCTTGGAAAAAGAATTTAAGAACATACCCTTGAAAATAAAAGGGTACGAAGCGCAAACCCTGTCCTCACTCTCCCAAGTTGAATCCTCGTTGTCTTCTCCCCATTATACTTTCGTCAACTTGAACTCTCTGTTATATAGTCTCTTTACCTCTGATCCAAGTCTATGGGTGGGAACTCGTCTAACGGTCGCCTCCCTTTCTCCCTCTACTTTCTCAAGTATGCTCGACTGAACTACCTTTACCGTATCATGCAGACATTTTCGTAAACGGGAAACGTGAAAAACATCATGAAAACCTGCCATCCTCTCTGGTAACCTCACCCTTTAGGCCATTTGATCTATCCTTTCCACTATGGGAAATGGACCTACAAACCTTGGTGCCAGTTTCCTTACTGATCCAAAGCGAACCATATTCCTCAATGGTGATACTTTGATGAAAACAATGTCTCCTACCTCAAACTCAATGTTAGTCATTTTCTTATCGGCGTTGGACTTCTTCCTGTCCTGAGCTATCTTCATCCATCTGTGGATAAGATCAATCTTCTCTAAAGTCTCTCTAATCATTTCATGTCGACAAGCCCATCCGTAGACTCCACCAACAGTTCGACGATCTACAAGGTTGTCTGTATAGTCCCTCGAAGAGTTCCATGCCAATACTAGTCTAATAATTGTTGTTGTAGGAGAACACCACCAACGGAAGGCGCTCCTCCAATATCCCTCTGAAATCTAGGAAACACAACCTCAAAAGATCCTCGAGAACTATATTCACCCTCTTTGTCTGTCCGTCAGTCTGTTGGTGATATGACGTGCTCAAACATAACTGTGTAACTAATGCCTCTTGCAGGCTCTTCCAGAATTCACTAGTGAAGATGGGATCATGATCACTCACTACGCTAGAAGGTACTACATGTATATGAACTATCTCACGAAGATAAACTTATTCCAATCATGCTTCCGTTCTCTTGCTCTTAACAGGAATAAAACGAGCGCTTTTAGTGAGACTATCTACTATAACCTAGATACCGGTATTGCCCTTCCTTGATCTAGGAAAACCATCGATGAAATCCATAGACATGATCTCCCACTTCCACTGTGGGACCTCCAAAGGGTGAATCAAACTGCCTGGCTTTTTCTGTTTAGCTTCAACTTGCTGGCATATTAAACATCGAGCTATGAATTCCTCTACATCTTTCTTCATCTCGGCCCAAAAGAAAACTCTCTCCCTATCTTTGTACATCTTATCACCGTCCGGATGGATAGTCATCCTAGAATGATGGGCTTCCATAAGGACTATCTTTAACAGACTCCCAACTTGGGGAACACAAAGCCTGCCATTTAGTCGTAGCCACCTTTTATCATCCATGTAGTATCTACTATGGTGACTAAAAATCTCCCCTCTACTGAGCCTTCCAAGATGTCTTCTATTTATGTGTCCTCTCGCGGCGAAGATCCTATCTGGTTTGTGTGAGTAGGTCTCACCTCTAGAGATGCCAACAAACCAAATGTAAGATCTGTAGATGGCCTAAAATCGACAGTCGATATGTTCTCCAAACTCCGCCTCTCTACGAGTAGAGGACTCAATGTCATCCTATGCCTACTCCAATGCGTTTGCCACTATATTTCCCTTGCCATGGGTATAAGCAATCTCAAAATCATAGGACGCTAGGAACTCTATCCATCTCTACAGTCTCAAATTGAGATGCTTCTGCGAGAACAAATACTTGAGCAGCTTATGGTCCGTACATAACCTGAACGTTTCTCCCAAGAGATAATTCCGCCAAGTCTTAAGTGCAAATACTATAGCAGCCAACTCCAAATCATGGGTAGGGTGGTTCTTATCATGAACCTTCAACTGTCTACTGCCGTAGCATACTACCCTTCCTTCCTGCATCAAGATGACACCGAGCCCTGTATCGCATGCATCACTATACACTATGAACACCTTGCTCCCATCAGGCAATGTCAAAACTAGGGCTGTTGTCAGAGCCCTCTTTAATCACGGAAAAGCATCCTCATAATCAATACTCCAAGCAAAGGTCAGATTCTTTTTTGTCACTCTAGTGAGTGGGGATGATATCCTTACGAAGTCCTTAATAAACTTCCTATAGTAGCCTGCTAAACCAAGAAAACTTCTCACCTTCGTTGCATTCTTTGGAACTTTCCAATCTTGAACTGCAACTACTTTCGCGAGATCCACTGCTATCCCATCCTTAGAGACCACATGCCTTAAAAATCTCACCTCCTTTCTCCAAAAGTGACACTTGGAGAACTTCACATTAAGCTTGTGTGCTCTAAAAGTCCTCAAGACCTCTACTAAATGTAGGGCATGCTCTTCTTCACTCTTTGAGAAAATCAAGATGTCGTTATCAAAGACCACTACGAATTTATTTAGAAACTCACTGAACACCCTACTCATCAGATCCACAAAATATGCGGGTGCATTCGTCAAACCAAAAGGCATGACTAACCACTCAAAGAAACATTCTATAGTTCCAAAAGTGGTCTTATCTGTACAGTCCTTGGCCACCCTCAATTGATGAAATCCCATGGCGAAGCTAACTGCGAGAAAACAGATGTGCCAACAAGTTGGTCAAACAGATCGTCAAATAGCTCCAATTTGATATGCTTCGCCTAATAAACTCCTTCTCAAGTAGCTCCCTTACTTGCTTGCTAAGCTCCCTCTTTTTCCTAGGAGCCATGTGGCGCACAAGCAATGAGATTGGCTTTGCATTATTCAACAAGTATATCCGGAAATCAATCTCCCATCCTGGACGTAAGCCCCTAAACTCATCAAAAACATCTAGATACTCATAGACTACAAGTACAGATTGCAAATCACCGACAGAAGCATCAAGTGATTTTAAGAAACTAAGCATGACATACCCCCTTGGGTCGAAGGAAATTTCGAGAGTCTTCCCACGGCAAGTCAATAGTCTAACGAACCTCCTCTCACAGTCTTGGATGGCACCATACATGGCCAGCTGATCCATCCCTCAAATCAAACCATAGCCCATAAACCAAGCATATATGCATTGCACTCGAACTCGAACCTAACACAGATATCCTCAAACCCGAACATATCATAGACAGATGAGTCGTGCCCCTAATGGGGATTGAGACAATAATGGGATCAAAAATAATACTAGTACTAAGGTGCAGAGACTCAACCATAGAACCATATATAAAAGAATGAGAAGTGCTAGAATAAAAAAGAGTCCTAATTGGATGACTGGAAAGGGAAATTAAACTTTCAACAAAAACTTTCCAACCACTGTCCAGTCCGCTAGCCTCAAGAGCATGCATCTTCCCTCAAGAAGGTCCTATCCTTTGCCCACACCCTTGCTTCTTCGGGCATTCCTCACTATAGTGTCTAGTTTCACCACAACTGTAACAAGCATTCTTCCTTTTTCTACAATCCTTGACCACATGACCCAAGCCCCCACAACCATGACATTTCTTTTTATTCTGAGCCTTTTCGTTCTTTCCACCATTCTTTTGTTGTTCTTTCTTGGGCCACACTTTCTTGTTTTGCATCTCATCGGTCTTAGCCTCCTTTTTCTCATCCTTACCATCTTCATGCATCGGTGCCATATCAACCAGTCTCTCATAAGTTGCTTCCTTGAGATAATGCCAGTGCTCGGAGAGGTTGACTCAATCCTCTTGCAAACCTTAAAGCTTTCATTTGCCAGGTATTGACCAGTTCTAGACCAAACCTTGCCAATTGATTGAACTTATTGACATACTCTTTGACAGGCTTGCTTCCTTATTTAAGTGCTAGAAATCTCTCCATCTGCATAGTCTCTTCTTCTTGAGAAAGAAAGTTCATCTTGTATCTCTATCGGAAATCATCCCAAGTGTCAACTAGACGTCGTGCTTGCATCACTTCCCACCAGAACGAAGCCGTATCCTTAAGTTGCCATGCAACCAACTGTATCTTTTTGTGATCATTTACCTCAAAAAGACCAAACAAATTCTCTATCTCTTTTAGCCAAATTCGTGCTTCCACAAAGCTTTCAGTTCCAAGGAATGGTTTTCCTCCCATAGAACAAAAGTCCTTGCATGCCTTAGAGAAATTTTACGCTCATAGAGGAGGAGGAACAACGACTGCAGCTGGGGGAGGGGTGTCTCCTTGGTCTCCGGTAGGTGCCGTAGCTTCAAGATATCTACAGAACCAAGTCGGTACCTGAATGCCCTCATGAAGATTCAATTCTCCAGAATGCTGAAAAGAAAAGGAGTTCAAATAGAGAATCGGAAGATATTTTATATCGCTTTGGGCAATACATTCTTCAAGAACAGACTTTTCCTTGAAAATACTTTGCTTTTGAAAACTGTTTTCAAAACTTTTATCGTATCTTGTAACTTATGCTCTGATACCAAAACGTGACACCCCACGTCTGCTAATGTCACTATTTATCAGACTGCATTAAGTTCTGTGAAGCGTTATAAGTAACAGAAACAGAATATCACAAGACTGATATATAAACTAGCAGCGGAAATTTAAATTTTTTTTTTCCAAAAGAAAGCATCATTGTCTCAAAATCCAGTTACAACATCGAACTAAAATATTGGAACAAAATATGTCAAATGAAAACATCTGTCTTGCGCTAAAATTGATTAGAGTACAGAAACGAAAAATCATAATCCCTATAAGTAGCATAACATGTCGACAAGTAGCCAAAGCGATACGTCAAAACAGATCCAAATCCAATCAGCAATAGAAGAGAGAATACTAGTTAAGCTTGAGAGTTCCCACCCTATGAACCTAAGGGGGAGGAAGAGAGAGAAAAGAAAATAAAACGAATCAGACCTAAAGTCTGGTGACTCCAGTGACTTTTAGCATACAAAGAAATAAAATTATCAAGACGATAAAATAAACTGGATGAGAGATAACTGTAAAATATAACGGCTATAAACAGGATGGACAGGATAAACAGGATAAACTATGCATCTAATTACTTTTTCTGCACCAATACTAGTATACCGGATTAAGAGTTTTCCATTTACTTAGCAGAAACAGAATGATCCCAATAGAAACATAATGGTAGATTTAGGTGTACTTCTAGCAACAGGTTTTATCCCAAACAGAAATAACAGGTACCCCAACAAAAATAACAGGTGTTACCCAACGCATAAATAACGGGTACCTGAATCGGCAGGACTAGATGTACCCTAATTACGACCCGCAAGCGATCGGCTCCCTAACACATAAATACCCTGTGTCGGCCCCACAATAGGGTGTATTATTTCCTAAAGTGGCAACCTACAGAAGGACACAAACCTATTTACAGGTGTTATGGTGACTTATATTCCCAGGTATGCCACATCCATGCACGCACATGACCTCGTTGGAACGCACCATCTGAACACCCCTTCCCAGATGAACCTCTTACGGTTATCTCAGTAAGCGTTCCCTGACCCCTACCTAGTGCGAGTTCCCCATTTAATACAAGAATGGGTTCAATTTGGGTCTCATACAATAGATGTCTCAAGTCAAACCCCTAAACTTGTGTCCCCAACAACTAGGATTTCCACAGCTTAAGTCTTATAGCCTAACCCCCCACACCCCCACAAATTCAACAGGTTAAGTTTTTACAGGTTAACAGTATCCGTATAACCCCAACATATTAAACAATTTTACTTAAACCCAACAGATTAACCAGATTTATTTACCCCCAATAGGTTAAACATGTGACATACAGTTTTATTAACATGTTCCACTTAATCTTTGAAAAAAGCCTACAGATTTACAAATTCATACACCCCAAATTTTAGTCATGTTCCACAATATAAGGTATGCCCCAAAATTTCCCTCTTTTAATCTTAATTCCAAATTTTTCATAAATTTCCCAATTTCGTTCATATGTATTCTCTTACGAGGTTGGCCTAGGTTCGAAGGTAGCCTAGGCTTATAAAATAAATAGGGAATAAGAGAGGGAGAAGAACGAAATAAGCATATAAAAATAGAAGTAGACATACAATAATAACTAAACAACAGAATAGGTAAATGGAAAATTACATGTAATTATAGCTTATCTATTTAGATATAAATCAGTTTCTTAACAGGAATGGGCTCAGATCTGGTTTATTAACATGTCAAGGTTACTGTTAAATTTTTATATCTAAAAGTAACATGAACTCATAGAGATTGGATCGGAGTAAAAGAAAAATCTCCGATGTATGTATAGGCTGTCGTTGTAGAAGATAGTCTAATTCAATCTAAGTTGAGACAACATCTCCTTATCTCCATTGTTTTAGGTGTAGAAAACAATAGAAATATTGGCCTTTAATAGTCATTTTTCCAACAAATCTCGCAAAAAAAAACAAGTCCAAGTTCAAAAAATGAACTTGGCCTGATCTGGGGTGGGTCGACCACTGGGTCGACCACTGGGTCGACCCAAGGGTCAACACATCCTTATGTGGGTCGACCCATAGGTCGAGCGCCAATGGGTCTTGATCCCGTGCGGTCTTCCCTCTCTTATAATTCTAATTATTTTGAAATTCTAGTTTTCTTTGTTTCTATATATTTCTTTTATATGTATACAAACTTCTAACCATAATATCTTCTTCATATGATGTCCGTTTTATGCAAACTCAGAGTTTATCTAGACCAGAATTCCGAGAAGAACGCAATGGAATAGTCCGTTTTACCTTAAGTCCCAACATTAAATTAAGTATTCTTTAGTTTATTAATTTTTTTTAAAGACGGGGTGTTACAAAATCGCTTAGGTATAATAGATGCAGATGAAGGGAAAGTTGTAATTCCAAATCTCAAACTCATAATAACTGTTCTGAAACATCTTATGAATAAATAAAGCTAGCAAATAAACAAGAGAACAAGAAATTACTCATCTTTGAACTGCTCGAAAGAGGCAGCAATCCCAAATCGGGAGCATTCGCGGTAATCCAAAATTGGATGAAGGAAGAAGAGGTTTATAGAGCAGGCGAATTGAAATTAAAATTGATAGGAGAGAAAATGAAAATCGAAGAAGATGAGAAATGGATTGGCAGTTAAAAAGGTTTATGGATTTTTATTTGGACACGGAAGAAATTAGTGGTAGTGAAGGGAACTAAAATAATTTCCTGCTTTAATCTATCTAGTGTTTTTCAGGGTAAATTCACATATTAACATGTGCTTTTGACGACAAGGAGGACAAAAAGCTATGTACTGATGCCATGAATAGACAAATTTGTTGTAGTGAGAAACCCTAGGAAACCTAGTTTGATCATATTAATTAGATAAATTGATAGATTAATCATGCTTGTACATATGTTTAAATCCAAATCATGCTAGATCTTATGTTCATGATTTGTTTATGCTATATTTATGGATTGTTTATGTTTGTGGGATCATTGCTATATGGATTGATGTTTGCTTTGGTTGAATTGATTGCATTGCTTGAGTTGATTGTTAGGTTGTTTGCCGTAGAATCATAGGATTAAAGAACGGAGCAAACCATAGGTTCAGATGATCGGATCAGACCAACGGGGGTGCTCTAGGAGATAAGAGAATAGGTCAAAAAAAATTTCAAGCATAGAAAAGTTATGGGTATGGGTCGCCACTGATCCATGATAGGTCGACAACGACCCGTTATTGGTCGACACCGACCCATGAGGAATGGTAGGGGGTTCTGATTTTTGAAGCATGCTGTTGTGGTGATGAATGGAGGCTATGTGCAAATTTCCAGATCATTCAGGGTTGATTTATGATGAGTCGAAGGTTGATTGCTCGAGATATGAACAAACCAATAAAAGATCTAATATAAATGTCGAAACGATTGGAGAATCGGTTGATGGGATGTACTCAAAGCAGGGATGAATATGGGCCAAACGTTTAGCCAAAATTGGATCAGTAGATGGGTCAGCTTCGACCCATAATGGGTCAGCACCAACCCTTAGAGGAAGACCAGCGTAACACCCCACATTTTTAATGAAATTAAAAATGTGGAAATATGTATATGTATTATATACGTAGATATATTTATGAGAAAAATTAAATAATGGCAATAAAAATGCATGTAATAAGTTAATGCAATAAAATGAAGAAAAAAATAAGTAAAAGAGATTACATGTAATACATGAAATGCGAAGAAATGCATGCGAACATTAGAAAAAAGAAATAAAAAGGAGAATTGGAAGAGCCTCCAAAATGTGGTCATGAAATTAGCGTCATTGCATTTGTGGAAATTTTCTAGTCAATTTAGACCAATAGTTTGTAGAAAACTGATTTAAAACGAAGAATATATCTTTAAATTAAATGTTGCAGCAAAACATGAAAAAGAGGAACGAGGTTATAATGTGTAGCATTGTCCTAAGTCTTATTAGCAAAATACTTAGTGGCTCATTTGATTAGTACATGTGACTTGTACGCAAGAGGTTCTGAGTTTAATCCCCGCCAGTGCCATATTTTTGTTTTAGAGGAATGGCTAAAAAGCGGCCTAGTGTGAACAAAATTCAATTTAAAAAAAGTGGTTTAGTGTGAAAAGGGTTAATTGAAAAGATAGTTAAATATGCATATACATATATATATATATATATATATATATATATATATGACATGTTGGTGTCAACACCCCTGCTGCTGCACATCATGTTGCACATATGGCACATTTTTATTGGTTAATGACGATTTTTGAGTTTTAGGGATGACGTGGCCTCTTCTGATTGGCTGGATGACGTGTCTTTGAGCTGTGTGGTTCTGATGATCGCCTACTTAATCTAAGGGCTCTAACTAAGCTAATACATCTATATAAGAACATCTAATCTAACCCTAATCTAAACTAAAATTCATTCATAAGCCTCTATGCTGGTGCATCCAAACCTAAACTAGTTTCTCTTCTTCAACGAATCAAAGCATAGAAATTATGAAAAAGGGGAACGATTCTAGAACAACAACAAACGCTTAATTCTGATCTATATTCTTTCTTCTTCTACCACTGTTAGTATAGTTACTTTCACACGATAATTAATTAAAAATAATACTGATAAGTGTGAATTGGACTGTATGACTATGCCTGTATCATATGCTATTAGATCTATTATGTTGAGATAAGTTTGTCATGTTATCATATGTTATTGGATCTATTTTGTAGATTCATATGCGTAATTAAATCTACTCTATTCTATGCTATGCAAGTTCATATTAATTAGATCCATTCTATTCTATGCAAGTTTATGTTAATTAGACCTATGCAAGTTTATGTTAATTAGATATATGCAAGTTTATGTTAATTAGATCTATGCAAGTTTATGTTAATTAGATCTATTCAAGTTTATGTTGATTAGATCTATTCTATTCTATGCAAGTTTATGTTAATTAGATATATGCAAGTTTATGTTAATTAGATTATGCAAGTATTTGTTAATTAGATCTATGCAAGTTTATGTTGATTAGATCTATCCTATTCTATGCAAGTTTAGGTTAATTAGATCTATGCAAGTTTATTTTAATTAGATCTATGCAAGTTTATGTTCATTAGATCTATTCTATTCTATGCAAGTTTATGCTAATTAGATCTATGCAAGTTTATGTTAATTAGATCTATGCAAGTTTATGTTAATAAGATCTATGCAAGTTTATATTTATTAGATCTATCCTATTCTACGCAAGTTTATGTTAATTAGATCTGTGCAAGTTTATGTTAATTAGATCTATGCAAGTTTATGTTGATTAGATCTATCCTATTCTATGCAAGTTTATGTGAGTTAGATCTACGCAAGTTTATGTTAATTAGATCTATGCAAGTTTATGTTAATTAGATCTATGCAAGTTTTTGTTGATTAGATCTATCCTATTCTATGCATGTTTATGTTAATTAGATCTATGCAAGTTTATGTTAATTATATCTATGCAAGTTTATGTTGATTAGATCTATCCTATTCTATGCAAGTTTATGTTAATTAGATCTATGCATGTTTAACTTAATTAGATCTATGCAAATTTATGTTAATTAGATCTATGCAAGTTTATGTTGATTAGATCTATCCTATTCTATGAAAGTTTATGTAAATTAGATCTATGCAAGTTTATGTTAATTAGATCTGTGCAAGTTTATGTTGATTAGATCTACCTTATTCTATGCAAGTTCATATTCCATATGATTATTGGATATATATTATTTGTGGATGATGTCTCCTTCCCTCTTATTTTCCTTTTTCTTATGAGTTAGTATAACGACGAGCCTAACATATTATGGAATTATAAGTACGAATAACGTAGGAACGTTGGGGAAAAGTTTGGGAAAAACATTGAATATTATTTAATTGGCATAAATTGGTTTGTAATCATGTAATTAACTTGGGTAATAAATTGGTATAATTTATGTACATGGAATTATGGACATAATTAGAATGAGAATTATGAACATACCCTAAATTGGGAATTATGGACAAATTAGAATATGGATATTAAATCAAATTGGGTTTGGAATAATAGAATGAGATAATGAACCCCTAAGAGACGAGGATAGACTTGGTTTGCGGTATAAGCCTGCACGGACCCGCCCGGCACATCCAGCAACCACAAACGACATTCTAATGTGAGAGGTAAAAGTCATAAACTAGATGCGTAAATAAGGCAAAGACACGAGGTTAGATTCAGATTGCGGCATAAGCCTGCCCGGACCCGCCCAGCAAATCCAGCAACCGCAAAACATAATCTAATGTGAGATGTCTTGCAAGATTATAGTTACAGTGAATTAAACAACACTTAACCTATGTAAGATGAAAACTTAACCAATATAACATGAACAAAGTGGATAGGGTTAAGACAAGCTTAACCAATAATACATATTGATTTGATAATTGGATAGGGTTAAGTCAACTGGGCGGATAGACAATACTTAACCAAGATAAGACATGTAGTAAGACATGGGAACAGTAAAAGGGTTAAGTGGGTGACATGTGTAGCATGTATTGCATAGGTAGCATGTATAACATAAATAATGAACACTTAACCAAGACAAGGCATGTGGTAAGACATGGGCGACATGGATGACATGTGAAATATAATTAGAAGCACTTAACCAAGGTGAAACATGTAAAAAGACGTGGGAATAAGAAGGGGTTAAGTCACTACAACAAAAAACACTTTTCGCAACAGGCAATATCTGTTGCAGTAGACCAATTGCAACAGGCCTGCGCCTGTTGGCATAGCCGAAGTTGCAAAAAGTTTGCAACGTTTTCTACCTGTTGCAATAAAACGTTGCGGTATACTTTTTTGTAACTGGATTTTGTCGTTGCAACAGACTATTTTACAACAGTATATGCCTGTTGCAACAGATTCATAAATCTATAAAAAAATTATAGCTTATAGATATTAAATATATTTGTTTTAGTAATAGTGTATATCACATAATGAAATAAACAAATAAAATTTTTATTTTAACAAAGATTTAATAGTACAAACAATTACAATAAAAGTTTCTGCAGTTTTCATACACCATTCATGTGTAACAATTTCTTCTCTTACGAAACACATTTTTTCCGGATAGAGCATTTTCTACTCATATTTCTACCCAATCATACATATATACTATAATAAGAAAATAAACTTAGGCCATTGAGGGTCTTCTTGAGCTGTTGCTTGTGCGCAAAAGAGTGCAACTTTTGCGTATCTTAATACTTCTTTGGGATATCCTTCTAGACTTGAATCCACTATCTCTTTCAACCTTCCTTCGCGTAGTTGCTATGCCTTTGAAAAATGTAAATACATAAATACTCAGAGGCAAACGAATGAAACCATAAAAACAAAGGTTGAGTAAGAACAAGAATGAGTTTACCAAGTTTGGCGAGTGCTGAAGCAGCCTTAATACAAAATTAGTTGCCTCAGAAGGCAACTTCTTGTTAAAAATCGAATATGAAAATTTACCTGTACACTGTGGTAAATGTCATTCCTGGATACAATTAATCATTATCTTGCAAAGAACCGTTCATTATCCATAGTTAAGAGGTAAAGTCATCACCAACCATTGCCTGCATGCACCATAGTATTAGAGGAATCTTACCAGACATTACTGGAGATATTGTTATACTTAGGCATGTGCATGCGAATGTCAGCGCTCGGTTATGCATGTGAATGTGCATATCAGCGGAATCTCAAAGAAACTACTTAGTGCAATCGATTTACCACCGTATGAATTTGGCGTTTTATATTTGACAGGCAGCAATGTGCTGCCATGAGTTCACTTCAGTCAGATATCATCAAAGTAAAATTACAATAAAATAATTATACTTGAAGTAGAGATGTCGTTTTAGGCTTCTAGCTATTTTAGAGAACTAAAGTAGCCAATGGAAATAACAAGAAAAAAACTTTGGGGGAATATAATTAGGAAGTGTTCTGTTCTCTTTCCTTCGAGGAGATTCTCCCTAAGTTCTCGTACCCTTCAATATCTACATTTACCCACTAAACATTGTAAAAGAAATTTAACTTGGTTAATATATAAAGATTTATCTGGCTTAGGCTGTCAAATAAGAACTCAAACATTTGGTTTCCATTTATTCTGATACTAAACATTTTATAGACAAAAGTTCTTATTCAACTGATATAAAAAAGACAAATTAATACTTTATGGATTTAAATAAGAACTCAAACCAATTCTGATACGCCAAAAGTTCTTATTCAACTCAAACTAATTCTGATACTTAACATTTACCCACTAAACATTTATTCAACCAAATTCTGATACAGAACTCAAGCATTTGGTTTCCATTTTTAACTCATGTCCACATTTAGTAGACTGCATAGAATGCTGTCAGCTCATTCTGCTAGATATGCCCTACAATAAACTTATTCATGTTGAAACATAACAAATACACTCTTCGTTCATTACTACAGCACATCGGTTTCCTAGCCATATTTGAATTTTCTTTTTTAATAACGTTCCCAGTTTAATACACAGTGCTAATACTTCAGATGTGAACAACTCTATTGAAAATGTCAAATAACATTGACCCTTGCAGTAGCCATTTTCATTTTTCATCTAACTATTTAATCTTGACTGAGTGATTTGTGTAAATTTTTACTATCTCAATAGCTTTGGCAACTCTATTTGCAATATCAGTTTATAGAACTGTGGCCTACACTACCTCTACAGCATTCGGCCCACCTTTTCTAAACCAGATAAAGTCCTAGAAACTACTGAAACAATTCCAAATAAACCCACAAGCACATGAAATATTCGATCTTTTGGGGCAATGAACATACAAAATCCAAACTGAAATTAATACCTGCAACCTATATCTAAGTCCTTGACCTTTGGCTTCAATTGTAGTTGTGCCCTAGCTGGAAATGATGTTCGTAATTTCGTGAATCATGATTTGCGAAAATTGTTCGCTGCTCGGAGTTGGCCAGTGCTTGTTTGTGCCCTATGGGCAGTTGATGGCTGAAGTCGTAGTCGACGACTTGGTTTGTTCATTGCTCGTGAATCCTGCAATGGCGATTCTATACTTTTTTTTAAATCTGGCCAAGGATCAATGAATTTAGTGCCCTAAATAAATTTTCCGGTTGATGGCTGAAGTCGTTGTCGACGGCTCTTTTCCTATTTGTTGTTGTGCCAACGAATTTGAAGATATTAGAGAATAGGTAGAAGTGGATCTGGAGATGTTTTGGAAGGATATAGAGATGTGGCAAGGGATCTGGAATATTGACTGTATACATAGCTGAAATATCTTGGAAAAAGAATAAGACGCGCGGACGTATTTGGGTCTGGAGGGTTCTGGCATAAGGGGCTAATAAAACTTATGGCGGTTTCAAGAGCGAAATTTTTGGCGGTGAGGGGAAATATTTCGGGTTGGAGCCACAGGTCAACAATTTTTAAATTGAAACCACGAGGTAGAAGCTTTCAATAGAGAAAAATAAAATTTTATTTTATATAAAAAAGATGGTTTCAAAATAAAACCTTTGAAGCATATGGAATCTGTCATTTACAAAGTAGTTTTAATACTTTTGATATCTTAAATTTCTTTTAACATTTACTAATTTTTTAAAAAAAATTTATATTTATCAATTTAAACATTTATTTTTTATAAATAAAAAAAATAAAAAACAGCAATATCAACAGTTACTAGTAATAAATAATTAATTAATTCACATAAATACCTCTTTTAGACACAAATTATAAATTAGTTCATTAATATTATTACTAATTATTAATTTCTCCTTAATAGTAATATTAATCAATTATCATTTATTTATTGATTATGATTTATTAATTATTTGATTATTTATTATTTACTTATTATTTATATATATTCATATTTCAAATAATTTTCTCCATTGATTTTTTACTTAATTATTATTACTAAATATTTATTTTATTATTTATTAATTGTTAAATAATATTATTTGTTAATTATTAGTTATTATTATTATCAATTATAAATATCACTTCATAATAATTAATAATTATTAATCTTAATTATTATTTAATTACTAGTAGTTAATTATTTAGTAGTAACTATTTAAAATTAATTATTAACAATTAATCATTAAAAGCTGATACTTCTTTTTAGTATGTTTTTTGCAACTAACTTTAGCGGTTGTAAAAAAAAGTTATTGCAAGTGGCGAAAACAGTTGCTAAAGTTATTTATTCACAAGTGGCTTGGGAGCGTAGTTGCAAATAATATGTTTATTGCAACTGTCGTGGAAGCACAGTTTCTAAGAGTATGTTTTCGCAACAGGAAGGGAAGCGCAGTTGCTAAAAATATGCTTTTTGCAACAGAAAAAAGGTCTATTGCTAAATCTTATCTATTGCAACTGCTATAATAAGTCTGTTGCTAAATATCGTTTACTGCAACTGTCATTTATCGCCTGTTGCAAATAGCTAGTTGCAATAGGGTATTTTTCTTGCAGTGAGTGGGAATTCCTAGTGGGGACCAAGCTTAGGAGGGAAGCTTTTGCCAAGTGTGTGGACCCTTTTCAACCAGTAACACATTATGTATCTATGTGAGCTCGAACTAGGTCGAGGACCAGACACGCTTACTAGGTTTGATTGAAAGAGGTCAATAAAGAGTTAGCGGTGGCAGTGCAAGTCCAACGGAGTCATGTGCGTGCGTGGGTCTGGGATGGTAGGTAAGACGTTGTTGCATCGTGTAGGTATAAGCCATGCATTTTTAGTAGTATTGGGTTGCCACTTTAGGGAGTGATACACCCTACTGTGGGACTAGCATGGGTATCTATGAGTTTGGGAGCTGATCGAATAGGGAGGGTAGTGGGTACAACTAGTGGAGATAGGAGCATGCGTCACCTATGATAGCAACTAGGAGTACAACTACCATACTATGAATAAATGTTGTAATTAGAATGGGAAGGGTAGCGGGTACAACAAGTGGAGGTAAGAGCAGGCGGCACCAGCCAGAAGTACACGAAACAACCATTATTATGATTGGTAAGAGGGATCAATTTTCAGTATGGGATTAGTAAGGATGCAGTGTAATTAGCATTGGCGCGGTGTAGGAATCATCTTCTGGTGATTAGAAGTGCAATCAACGTTTATCTTATCCATATTGCTTACCTTGTTATACCTGTTTATGTTACAGTCATTTCTTATATCTAGTTTATGTTCTTATCCTTTTACATTAATGATTATATTGTTAAAGTCACTGGACTCGCCAGACTTTATGTCTGACCTCGTTTGTTTCACCTCTTTTCTTTCCATTTCCCCCTTCAGGTTCTCAGGGTGGGACTAGTGGAGCTTGACTTGGATCTCTTTCTCTCTCTTTTGGAAGTGTTTGGAGTTGCTGAAAGCAATGTTCAGCTTTATCTTTTTTTATTATGGCTATTTGTAATGGGATTATGCTTTTGGTTTTCAAGTAATAATTTAACTAACATGGATATTTGTGTACTTGGTTTTACAAGTTTGTTTTGGTGTTGTAACCAAACTATGTTCTGTTTTCACTGCAGTTAAGTTATTTTAAATTTTGAAGTACCATTTTTATATATATGTCATGTGATGTTCTATTCTATACACTTATAATGCTCCATGAAAGTTGATGCATTCTCTTTGTGAGTGACATTAATGGACATGGGGTGTTACATGTGGTATCAGAGCTGAAGGTTACCAAAACAGATAAAATATTTTTGGAAAACCATTTTCAAAAGTATTTTTTAAAGAAGTATTTTCAAAAACATATTTTAAAGTAGGTGTTTTCAAGAAAAAGGTTTATTATGTAAAACGTAATCCCCAAGAGCCATATATCTTTCTTCCGATTCTCCATTTGGAATCTCTTCCTTTTTCCTTTCTGAACTCCTCCTCTACGTTTAGATGCTTTTCCTAAATTATGTTAGGACTTCCGTGCGATGGGCGGAAAATCGCTTCATGGGACTGAGACGTTTTTTCGAGGCTAGAAATTGGCTCAAAGAAGTGGAGGACTTGTTTAGTATCTTTGAGATAGATGATGGAAGGAAGGTTCAACTAGCTGCTTGGTTAATGAAGGATGAAGCTCCATCTTGATGGGAGGTCACGAATGGAGAACGTGCAGTGGAGGCATGTATATGACACAGGATAAGAAAGTAGAACCTAAGAAGGGTGGAAAGAATAATAAACTCCGTGACAAGAGGAAGACATGTGGTTATTTCCAGTATGGTGGAGCAATGACAAGGATAAAGGGCAGGATCTTCTGGAGGGCAGGTTGTGTTCTTGTGGTCAGTATATCGGTAAGAGATAGGAAGTTTCTGTTGAAGATTCGATTTCTTTTTCTTAGGACTCTTTTCGACTCTTGCACGTTGCATTCTTTTATATCTGCTTCGTTAGTTGAATGAAACACTACACCTAAATACTAGTTTAGTTATGGATCCCATAGTAGTCTCAAATCCTATTGGGGGTACGGCTCATCTTTCTATGTTATGTCATGATTTGAGAATATATGCGTATGGCATTGAGTTTGAATGCAATGCCTACAATCTTGGTTTCATGGGCTACGGCTTGATTATGGGGATGGATTGGCTCGCCAGGCATGGCGCCATCCTAGACTGCGAAAGGAGGGTAGTTATATTGTTGACTCGTTGTGGAAGGAGCCCTTGATATTTCTTGTGACCCTAGAGGTATAGTGATGCTTGGCTACATAGAATCACTTGACACATCCATCGATGATTTGGAATCTATTCATGTAGTCCGTGGGTATGGTGACGTCTTTGATGAGTTTCGGGGTTTACCCCCGAGACACGAGATAGACTTTCGTATATACTTAGTAGACAATGCAAATCCAGTTACATTACCAGTGCACCAAATGGCTCCAAGAGAAAGGAGGGAGCTTAGTAGACAAGTGAAAGAGTTGCTTGGGAAAGGGTTCATAAGAAGAAGTATCTCGGAGTGGGGTGCTCCAGTTGTTTTTTCTACAAAGGAGGACGGTTCATTTGGATAGTGTGTGAACTATAGGGAGCTAAATAAACTCAAGAAGAAGAATAGATACCCGTTGCCGAGGATAGATGACTTGTTCAATCAGTTGGTTGGCGCTTCGGTTTTCTCGTAGTTGGACTTAGCTACAGGGTTTCATTAGTTATGGGTAGCTGAGGAGAGTATAGATAAGACTCCTTTTAGGACTCCCGACGATTTCTTCGAGTGGCTTGTCATGCCTTTTGGTTTGACGAATGCACCCGCTTATTTCGTAGACTTGATGAGTAGGGTGTTTAGGGAGTTTCTAAACAAGTTCGTAGTAGTCTTTGTGGATGACATTTTGATATTCTCTAGAAACGAGGAAGAACATGCCATATATATTAGGGAAGTCTTAGAGACTCTCACATCAACTCAAGGCTAAGTTCTCCAAATGCTATTTTTGGAGGAAGGAAGTGAGGTTCTTAGGACACGTGGTATCTAAGGAAGTAAGAAGTTTTCTAGGGTTGGCGGGTTGTTGTAGGAAGTTCATTAAAGATTTTGTGTTTCACGAGACGAGAGATTGAGAATGACAATCCTTGAAGACGACACAGGGCCGACAAAAGTCATATGCTGATAAGAGAAGGACCGATCTTCAGTTCGGTGTTGAGGACATGGTTTTTATTATCATCGTCGAGGAATGTAGTTCCTTTTGGATCTGTAGTAAAGTTGGCGCCGAGGTTCGTAGGGCCACTCCCCATTACAAAGAGGATCGGACAGACGGCGTATAGAGTGAAGTTGCCTAAGAAACTTAGTGGTGTTCATGACGTATTTCATGTGTCGCATTTGCGGAGATGCTTACAAGATACCGCGGAAATAATAGAGCCCAGCATGCTTAGAGAGGTGGAAGTAGAGCGAGATGCTATGATTAGACAAGCTCCTACATGCATCCTTGGATCGGAGGTCAAGTAGTTATGCAATCGAGAGATTAAGTTGGTTAAAGTCCAATGTGGAATGATCAAGGGAACATGACTTGGGAGACGTAAGATAACATGCGTGCGTCGTACCCTTTCCTTTTTGAGGGTATGTTCTTAACTTCCCCTTTTTCTACCGCTTTGTTTATATTTGTTCTATCGTTTAGTATATCATCTCGATTACATCTTCGATTTTAATTTAGGAAAATTCGATGGTTGTAAACATGTGTTTAAGACATGTTATGTTTGGTGGATGCAGGTGGATGCAAGTGTTTGCTAGTTGTTGCTCGCGGATGCATTTACTCACACATTAGGCACTAGATCGGCTCAATCACTTTCATATTGCATATGCATGAGTGTGCATATTTAAATTAATGGACATATATTGAATGCATTATCATATGGATGTTTCATTTGAATGAATGGTTGTGCACTCATATAGAAATGATATGTGTCATTAGGATTCCTTTGCATACATGCTGGACTCATGGCACTGACATAATTTGCATTAAGGAGGTCAACTGAATCAGTAGACCGCCCGATCTTTGCATAAGATAAGGAACACATGCACACACCTTTGCATATGTTCATAAAACATTAGAAATCTTTTAATGACAATGGATGCTTGTGGATGATGGATGATGGATGGTGGATATATTCTTCTTAACTTGAAATTTTGGGGATGAAATCCTTTGAGTAGGGGAGAATGTAACACTCCGCATTTTTAATGAAATTAATAATGTGGAAATATGTATATATATTATACACGTAGATATATTTAAGAGAAAAATTAAATAATGACAATAAAATTGCATGTAATAAGTTAATGCAGTGAAATGAAGAAAAAGAGGAACAAAAGAAATTACATGCAATACATGAAATGTGAAGAAATGCATGCGAACATTAAAAAAAAGAAATAAAAAGGAGAATTTGGAGAGGCTCCAGAATTTGGTCATTAAATTAGCGTCATTGCATTCATGGCGATTTTCTTGTCAATTTAGACCTATAGTTTGTAGAAAACTGATTTAAAATGAAGAAGATATCTTTCAATTAAATGTTGCAGCAAAATATGAAAAAGATGAATAAGAGAATAATGTGTAGCATTGTCCTAAGTCCTGTTAGCAAAAGACTTAGTAGATCATTTGATTAGTACATGTGACTTATACGCAAAAGGTTCTGAGTTCAATCCTCGCTAGTGCCATATTTTTGTTTTAGAGGAACGACTACAAAGTGGCCTAGTGTGAACGCAGTTCAAGTAAAAAAAAGCGGTTTAGTTTAAAAAGGATTAATTGGAAATATAGTTATAAAGATATATATATATATATATATATATATATGACATATGGGTATCAACATCCCTGCTGTTGTGCATCATGTTGCACACATGGTGCATTTTTATGGGTTAATGACGATTTTTGAGTTTTAGGGCAGACGTGGCCTCTTCTGATTGGCTGGATGACGTGTCTTTAAGCTGTGTGGTTCTGATGATCTCCTAGTTAATCTATAGGCTCTAACTAAGCTAATACATCTATATAAGCACATCTAATCTAACCCTAATCTAAACTAAAATTCATTCATAAGCCTCTATGCTGCTGCATCCAAAAATAAACTAGTTTCTCTTCTTCAACGAATCAAAGCACGGGAATTGTGAAAAAGGGGAATGATTCTAGGACAACAACAAACGCTTAATTCAGATCTATATTCTTTCTTCTTCTACCACTGTGAGTACAGTTACTTTCACAAGATAATTAATTAAAAATAATAGTGATAAGTGTGAATTGGATTGTATGACTATGCCTGTACATATGCTATTAGATCTATTATGTTGAGATATGCCAGTTCGGTTATCATATGTTATTGGATCTATTTTGTATATTCATATGCGATAATTAAATCTAGTCTATTGTATACATTGCAAGTTCATGTTAATTAGATCAATTCTATTCTATGCAAGTTTATGTTAACAAGACCTATGCAAGTGTATGTTAATTATATCTATGCAAGTTTATATTAATTAGATCCATGCAAGTTTATGTCGATTAGATCTATTCTATTCTATGCAAGTTTTTGTTAATTAGATCTATGCAAGTTCATGTTGATTAGATCTACTCTATTCTATGCAAGTTTATGTTAATTAAATCTATGCAAGTTTATGTTAATTAGATCTATGCATGTTTATGTTAATTAGATCTATGCATGTTTATGTTGATTAGATCTATCCTATTCTATGCAAGTTTATGTTAATTAGATCTATGCAAATTTATGTTAATTAGATCTATGCAAGTTTATGTTGATTAGATCTATTCTATTATATTCTCTGCAAGTTTATGTTAATTAGATCTATGCAAGTTTATGTTAATTAGATATATGCAAGTTTATGTTGATTAGATCTATCATATTCTATGCAAGTTTATGTTAATTAGATTATGCAAGTTTATGTTAATTAGATCTATTCAAGTTTATGTTGATTAGATCTATCCTATTCTATGCAAGTTTATGTTAATTAGATCTGTGCAAGTTTATGTTAATTAGATCTACGCAAGTTTATGTTGATTAGATTTATGCAAGTTTATGTTGATTAGATCTATCATATTCTATGCAAGTTTATGTTAATTAGATCTATGCAAGTTTATGTTAATTAGATCTATGCAAGTTTATGTTGATTAGATCTATCTTATTCTATGCAAGTTTATGTTAATTATATCTATGCAAGTTCATGTTAATTAGATCTATGCAAGTTTATGTTGATTAGATATATGCAAGTTTATGTTGATTAGATCTATCCTATTCTATGCAAGTTAATGTTAATTAGATCTATGCATGTTTATGTTAATTAGATCTATGTAAGTTTATGTTGATTAGATTAGATCTATCTTGTTCTATGCAAATTCATATTCCATATAATTATTGGATCTATATAATGTGTGGATGATGTCTCTTTCCCTCTTCTTTTCCTTTTTCTTATGAGTTAGGCTAACGACGAGCCTAACATATTATGTGAATTATACGTACGAATGACGTAGGAACATTGGGGAAAAGTTTGGGAAAACATTGAATATTATGCAATTAGCATAAGTTGGTTTGTAATCATGAAATTAACTTGGGGCATAAATTGGTATAATTTATGTATATGGAATTATGGACATAATTAGAATGAGAATTACTAACATAGCCTAAATTGGGAATTATGGACAAATTGGAATATGGATATTAAATCAAATTGGGTTTTGAATAATAGAATGAGATAATGAATCCCTAAGACACGAGATTAGACTTGGTTTGCGGTATAAGCCTGCCCGTACCTGCCCGACACATCTAGCAACCGCAAACGGCTGTCTAATGTGAGAGGTCAAAGGCATAAACTAGATGCGTAATAAGGCAAAGACACGAGGTTAGATTCAGATTGTGGTATAAGCCTACCCGGACCCGCCCGACAAATCCAACAACCGAAAAACAGAATCTAATGTGGGAGGCCTTGTAAGATTACGATTATAATGAATTAAATAACACTTAACCTATGTAAGATGACAACTTAAAAAAGTGGATAGGGTTAAGGCAAGCTTAACCAATAATACATATTGATTTGATAAGTGGATGGGTTTAAGTCAACTGGGCGGACAGACAATACTTAACTGAGATAAGACATGTAGTAAAACATGAGAACAGTAAATGGGTTAAGTGGGTGACATGTGTAGCATGTATTGCATGGGTAGCATGTGTAACATAAATAATGAACACTAAACCAAGATAAGGCATGTGGTAAGACATGGGTGACATGTGAAGTATAATTAGAAGCACCTAACCAAGGTGAAACATGTAAGAAGACATAGGAATAAGAAGGGGTTAAGTGGGAATTCCTAGTGGGAACCAAGCTTAGGAGGGAAGCTTGTGTCAAGTGTGTGGACCCTTTTCAACCAGTAACCCATTCTGTATCTATGTAAAATTGAACTAGGTCGAGGATGGGACATGCTAACTAGGTTAGATCGTAAGAGGTATGTAACAACCCGCACCTCCATTCACACAAGATATTGTCCCCAACTTAGCCACCGTAAAGGTGTGGGGTTTTGTTCCTCAAAATGCCTCGGCGTTAGTAAGAGATGGGCTTGACTATATAAGTACCCACTTCACACATGCTTCCATGATGTGGGACTTAGGGGTGTTACATTCTCCCCTCCTACAGAGTCCAACGTCCCCGTTGGCTCATAAACACCTCACCTAGACACTGTGGTCCGTACAAGAGCCACAATTCCGCTTGGCTATTGGCTCTGATACCACTGTAATAGCCCGCACCTATACGGTGGTTAAGTTGGGGAAAATATCTTGCATTAACGGAGGTACGGGCTATTACAGGGTAAATAAAGAGTTAGCGGTGGAAGTGCATGTCCAATGGAGTCATGTGCGTGCGTGGGTCCGGGCTGGTAGGTAAGACGCTGTTGCATCGTGTAAGTGTAAGCCGTGCATTTTTGTAGTACCGGGTTGCCACTTTAGGGAGTGATACACCCTACTATGGGACCAGCATTAGTATCTATGAGTTAGGGAGCTGAACGAAGGGGAGGGTGGGTACAACTAGTGAAGATAGGAGCAATTGGCACCTATGACAGTAGCTTGGAGTTCAACTACCACACTATGAATAAATGTTGTAATTAGAATGGGGAGGGTAGTGGGTACAACTAGTGGAGGTAGGAGCAGGAGGCACCTACGATAGCAGCTAGAAGTGCACGAAACTACCATTATTATGATTAGTAAGAAGGATCAACTTTCAGTATGGGACTAGTAAGGGTGCGGTGTAATTAGCATTGGTGCGTTGTAGGAATTATCTTATAGTGATTAGAATCCCAATCAACGTTTATCTTGTCCATCTTTCTTACCTTGTCATACATGTTTATGTTACATTCATTTCTTATATCCAGTTTATGTTCTTATCCTGTTACTTTAATGATTATATTGTTAAATCACTGGACTCGCCAGACTTTATGTCCGACCTTGTTTGTTTCGCCTCTTTTCTTTCCTTTTCCCCATCCAGGTTCTCAGGGTGGGACTAGTGGAGCTTGACTTGAATCCCTTTCTCTCTCTTTTGGAAGTGCTTTGAGTTAATGAAAGTAATGTTCAGCTTTATCTTTTTTTATTATGGCTATTTGTAACGGGATTATGCTTTTGGTTTTCTTGTAATAATTGACTAAGATGGATATTTATGTACTTGGTTTTGCAAGTTGGCTTTGGTGTTGTAACCAAACTATGTTCCGTTTTCGCTGCAATGAAGTTATTTTAATTTTTGAAGTACTATTTTATATATTTGTCTTGTGATGTTATGTTCTATACACTTATAATGCTCCATGAAAGTTGATGCATTCCCTTTGTGAGTGACATTAATGTACGTGGGGTGTTACAACCAGGGAGAGGTAAGTTTCGAGAAGCTTGACTAAGGTGACATCCTGAAGTTGCTAATGAAGTTTGGACTGAAATGGACTTCAGATGATTGATGTGCAACTCAAAGAGGGATGGTTCTTCGATTGTGAACTCCCATTAGAGTGGTCGAAGCCCGATTGATGTGAAACAGGTCGTAATTCGATATACGGTCCAATATGATGTTGGATTGACAGAATGTGAGTCAATCATGGATAGTAATGGAATGGTTCGAGAATGGATTGAGTCGTCAAAGTATAAGGCTTGAAAGATTTGATGTGCCGAGGAATCATTGGTTATTGAAGTGTTCTAGCGGACTAAAAGAAGGGGTATCATGGGGATGCAAATTAAGATCAGATTTGACAGATAACGTACCCTGGGCAGTCATGATGGGCCTAGTTGTCGAGAATGTAAAAGACAAACATACGAGTCACAATGTTGTTTGGTAGCTCGGCTAGAACCTGGGTTTCTCCATTAGCACTTTTTGATTATTGGAAAGCAAATTCGATAACAAATGGATGCACGGCTGTAGGCGGTGATAGCAAGGATATTGGATTCTATGGATGTTATGGTTGATTTTGTGTGCTTTCTTCTCTGTTTACTCCGGGTAGGCTATCACTGTAGGATGATGCAAAAAATCGGGATTGGGGTTATCCTTTCCTATTTCTGATGTGGTAAGTGATGGATCGTTTTAACGTGTTAACTTGTTGGTTGTTGGGCAGATTAGATGGTTGATCCTCTTATACTCATATTTTCCTGTGTAACTATTATTAGCTATTTTATCGGTCACTAAGACTATTGTTCCACTCAAGATTTTCTATTTTCCTCTTATTACCTTGGGTTGTTCACCAATTTTATGGTGGGAAGACTGAGTAGCAGCTAGAAATTTTAGTGCCGGTGTTGTTGTACGGTGACAAGCAAGAGGCTGGCGTATTATAACTACCTACCATTGAACCACTACGTTTCTCTTTCCACGGTATGTTAATGTTTTTAAGTCTCTAAGGGATGTAGTGAGGCATATTATATCTAGAGATTCTTGTATCGAGAAGTACTGTTACCCAAGATTCTATGGTTTTATGGAAATTTTATTCTCTGACCAGTTGTGCTTCACTGCTATATTCTGTTATATATTATACATGCAATGTGAGTTATATGCCAGATTTTGTTTTCAAATTATTTTCCTTGAGGATCGTCTGACATCGGCCTGACACGTTATACAATGCCCTTCTCCTTAGTATTGTGCAGGAGGTATAAGGCGGTCGTCACACCATCTTTTAAAATAGAATCTCAACCACTGATCCACACCTCAACTATTTCAATTTCCCTCTTTTTTTCATTCATATGCTTTCCTTTTCATTTCGTTCACACCCTCAAATTTTCTATATCATTCCGATCCACAATTTTCATTCACCCTCATTTTTATGTGAATCATAACCTAATTTTTATTTTCAGACATTATTTAGAGATAATTCGTAAAAAACGAATAGAAATGGTTTTATCTCTTGTGGGGAAAGAACAACCAGGCAATTCACGTTCTCACTTTTAATCTCCAATTAGTGCTTAAATCGTTTCTAAAGACTTCAAATTAAAGGCTAACACAAGACAACCCATGTCCTCAGTTGGAAATGGTAGGTTTCATTGATTTCGTCCTTGTTCCTATTTCAATTGAGGACCTAGAAAGTGTAATTTGGAATTGATGTGCCTTAATGGTGGTCTGACGTAACCTTAAAACACGATTTGGGTAAGACCACTGTATTTTATTTTAGAATTTTATGTTTATGGTCATTTTTTAATTGTTTGAGAGTACCTAACACAATATTTCATGGGCATGCATGATATTTGGTTAGCACGCCATTGCTTAAGCTTATGTGCTTTGTGACGGCTCGCCCCGCACCAGTCGACATTTCCAATGTAAGTGCGCTGTGTCGATGCCCGAATAGCATGGGACGGTCGACAAAGAAAGGAAAAGAAAGGAATTTTAACTAGCAAGGAACCTATAGAATGTCTCACAGCGCATAGGATAAAATATAATTATAACATAACTTTGACATAAAACAGGCGAGACAGTGCATTAGCTGAAAACAAAACCATCATAGCAGCGGAAATCCCAAATACGGCTTATCATCCGCACCAACATTATTACAACTTTGAAATACTGTCTCTAAAGAAAAAGAAAGATGTACACTAATAATGCCCAAAGTAGTGACCAGCAACAACACAAGGAGATTATATATATATCATACATGGAAGCCTCTTGCTCGTCTCTGGTACAGCTACTCCTGCATAATCACCTGACATGTCTCTAGTCTTCCCGTTTAAGAGCACCCAGAATAATAAGAAGAGACATAAAACTTTGGGTCAGATAAAAGTCTGGTATGAGCGATAAGCAACAAAAACAGAACAATAACAGGTATACATAACCATACCTGAACCTGGACCAGCAACCAAAGAGTTAGCACAATAGGATGTATAATACTCTAAGGTGATGCTAACACATGGTGTGAAAATAATGGGGAGGGTTGTGCATGTCATGGTGATAGCAAACATCAAACATAGCAATCATCCTCACATCTCTCACTCAGTGCGTAAAGTATACGATATCTACCACTTTGATCACCCAACCCTTTGCTACGACCACTCTACCCCATGGAGTCATAGTGACTCCACTGCACTGATCCATAGCCACTAATCCTTTGCTATGTCCACTCTGACCCATGGAGTCATGACAACCCCACTGCACTGGCTCATAGCCCTGCTACGATCACTTTTCCCCCAAGGAGTTATGACAACTTCACTACACTGATTCATAGCCAATATCCGTGTCTCAGTGGTGAGTCAAAGCCATAGACATTGATGACCGCTTTGCACACGTCCCGCAGCAAAGTCCAACTCATGAAGTTAAATCATTGATCCCCAATTGGATCCTGTGTAATAACCTCCCATTTGGACTTCCTTTGCGTCTCGGGTTTTGGTCTAATTGGAGTTGGTCATCAAAAGAGTCGTCGCGTAGAAGTAAAAGTATACATCTGGTCCGGTTCAGTACTCCAAACCTTGTTCGGTTCGGTGCTCATTGTCCATGCCTTGGTTAATATGCATAGTATTCCAGTCCTCATCGGTTCGGTTTGGGTCTCTCAATTGTTTCGGTTTGGGTTCCATCCTCCATTCGTTTCGGTTCGGGTCCCATCCTCTAATTAGTCTTAGTTCGATTACTTCAGCCCCGGTTCGGTTCGTGCTCACCATTTCCGATCTGATCCCCACACCCTCGCTTTTGATCCGAACCAACTCCCACTCTATGTGAATGGCCTTCATTCTTGCCAAGCTTCCTCTTATGCTAGGTTCCGATTTGGTTCGGTTTCTCTGCTCAGTTCTTCGATCTGACTCGAGCCCATAACCAGATCCGATCAGAAACCCTACACACTTTCCATCGAGCATATATTGTCCATATTCGCCGTTGGACGGCGTTTTCAACCATTCTAACTTTTCTAATAAATCATTAAACATCACAAACAACAGTAACAACATAAGGGTTCAATTAAAAAGGTCAAAACATCATGCATGTAGGTCAATTTAAATCAAACAAACCCAGAAAGCATGATTTTCCCCTTAATCATGTTTAACCATAACTAATGATATAATTAGCAAAACATATACAAATTAACCCAAATTTCTATCAGTGCCCTAAAATAATAATTTAGAATTTTACAAATTTTTCCAGATTTTTCTGAGCCATAATTTAGCTCATTATCACTAATCACTCCTAATTAGCAGTAATTAGTGAAAAACAATGCAAATCACTCACCTTAGCCGCAAATAAAACTTTTGATCTGAAACTCTACTATTTTGGGGCGTTTTCCTACGCAACACAGTAGCTCCAACTCTGATTTTGTGTTGATTTACCTTGATTTGATGTAGATATTTTTACTTAGTGATTAGAAGGTGATTTGTGATGATTTTAGAAGGCGGTGGCCATGGCTTGGGTTAGGGAAATGTTTTAGCCGGCTGAGAAAATGAAATAGAATCGTTTCCTAACTGATTTCAGCCTCCTCAGAACCCTAATCCCGAAACGGGTTATGAGCCTGGCTGCTAATCACCTTAATTAGGCCCGATTAAGCTGTTTTTCACCTTCTAAACTTATTTCAGCCATATCTCCCAAACAGTAAGTCCGTTTGGCTAATGTGACCACTCTATGGAAAGCTAAACCATCATCTGAATCCAATAGAAGTGGTTTCATTCAAAACACCTTACCAATGAAAAGTTATGGGCGAAATAAGATTCACTAGGGGTAAAATGGTCATTAAAAAATCAGAAAAAATCGTGAACATTGGAAATGACCCCAAATTGTCATTCCCCAAAGTTACACGACCATACGACTTCATATAAAAATGAAATAAATATTCCACGACCCTTCGATATGTAGAATACGGGTCGTTATGTTCTCCCCCTTAAGAAATTTCACCCCCGAAATTCCCTAATTAAAGCATACAATGGGCACCGCATGCCTAAAAGCCATTTATAAACAATCAAACATACATTACAAACACATTAAGTCTATACTAGCCTACAGAATAACTAAATCAAAATTTAAAATCTTACTAGGCCAAGAGTTATGGGTATGACTTCCTTATGCTCTCCTTTGTTTCCCAAGAATAGTCATTCTCATTCTCGCCCCACTGAACCTTGACCAGTTTCACCGCCTTCCTTCGAAGTTGCTTTGTATCGCTCTCAACAATATGGATCGGCTTGCAGTTCTCAACCGCCTCGGGTTCTACTTCGACGTCATCCGACTGATCCGGTGAAATAGTCATATCGGGTCATGAACGAACTTCCTTAATTGGAAAACATGAAATACGTCATGAACTCCTGCCATCTTGTCATGTAATTCAACTTTATACGCTAAATTTCCGACTTGTTCGAGATCTGGGAATGGACCAACAAATCTTGGTGTTAACTTGCCTCTCTTACCAAATCGAATCACGCTCTTTAGCGGAGAAATCTTGATAAACACCAAGTCGCCAACGGAGAATTTTAAATCTCTTCGCCTTTTATTAGCATAACTTTTCTACCTATCTTGGGCAGCCTTCATTCACTGTTGGGTAACCTTGATCTTGTCTGAAGTTTCTCTTATTACATTTGGCCCAAGCATGAATTTCTCATCGGTTTCCAACCAACATGATGGTGAGTTGCACGGCCTTCGGCACAAAGCTTGAAATGGAGCCATACCAATACTGGACTGATAAGTATTATTATATGCGAACTCCACTATATGCAAATGGTCATCCCATGATCCTCCAAAATCCAATATATAAGCTCTCAAGAGATCCTCTAATATACGATTCACCCTCTTTGTCTGACCGTCGGTTTGAGGATGATACACGCTACTGAGATGTAATTCTATTCCTAAAGCCTCTTATATGCTCTTCCAAAATCCACTAGTAAACAATGGATCTCGGTCGCTTACAATGTCTTTGGGTATTCCATGAAATATCACTACCCACTTCATATACAGTTCCGCTAACTTAGCTGTCGTTCTGTTCGACTTGACCGTTATGAACCTTGCACTCTTGGTCAATCGATCCACAATCACCGAAATACTATCATGGCCCGATCTAGTTCTTGGTAACCCATCAATGAAATCCATTGAGACTTGTTTCCATTTCCATTTCCATTTTGGAATTTCTAGTGGTTGCAACAAACCACTAGGCTTCTTTTGCTCGACTTTAACTAGCTGGCTATTCATGCATTGTATGTAAACTTTCCAACATCTCTTTTCATCCATTCCCAGTAGTAGGTCTGCTTTATGTCTCGATACATTTTATTACCACCGGGATGTATAGTTAGTTTTGAGTTATGACATTCTCTAAGCACTTCATCTCTCAATCCATTAAGCTTTGGGTACAACTAATCTCCCATTCTTTCTAAGCCGTTCATCTCGATTAAGCCCATACTTGTTCATCTCCTCATCGATACCTATCTCTAACTTGGAGATGATTCCCAATAAGTTAGGATCATCCCTCTGGCTGGAACCAATCCTCTCAATCAATGTGAGTCTGATCGTCAATTTTGCTAGCATTTCTGGATCCAATTCGCACTTTGGTCTGAAATCATGCCCAGCGATATACTATAGTTGCTTCCATTCTAGAAACATAGCCCCTAAACTGGCATGTCTCCTACTCAATGCATCGGCTACCCCATTGCCCTATCCTAGTGTGTGCGATATCGAAATCATAGGAAGCCAAGAATTCTAACCATCTCCGCTGACGGAGATTTAGATCCTTCTCAGAGAAGATATACTTTAATGACTTATGATCGGCAAACAACTCGAATCTTTCTCCTAATAGATAATGTCTCTACATCTTCAATGCGAATACGATCACTGCCAATTCCAAATCATGGGTAGGATATCTTTTCTCATGCGGTTTCAGTTGCCGACTTGCATAAGCTTCAACCCTACCTCCTTGCATCAATACAAGACCTAGTCCGGTACCACATGCATCCGTGTATACCCTCAGCTCTTCATTCCCTTTAGGAATGACTAACACTAGTGCACATGTCAACTTTTCCTTTAGACTCTTGAATGCATTCTCATACCTTTCGTCCCAAACAAAAGCTTGATTCTTTTTGGTCAACTGAGTTAACAGTGCCGCTATCTTGGAGAAGTCTTGGATAAACTTACGATAATATCCAGCTAACCCCAAGAAACTTCTTACATCTGTTGCATTCTTGGGTGTAGACAAATCCTATACTGTAGCCACCTTCGCAGGGTCCACGGCAATATCATTCTCCGAAACAACATGGCCCAAGAATCTCACTTCCCTCCTCCAGAAGTGACACCTAGAAAACTTTGCTTTCAATTGGCGTTTTCTCAACACCCCCATCACTACTCTTAAATGTTCCTTGTGTTCTTCCTCTGCCCGCAAGTAAACAAGTATATCGTCCACGAACACAAGAAAAAACTTATTCAATTAATCTCAGAGTACTCTATTCATAAGATCCACAAAATATCTTGGTGCATTAGTTAACCCGAATGGCATGACCAACCACCCGTAGAATCCAGACGGCGTCCAAATTGTCGTTTTAGGAATACTCTCAGCTGCTGTTCGGAGCTGATGAAATCCTGTCGCAAGGTCCAACTAGGAGAACACTCTTGCTCCCTCCAGTTGATCAAACAAATCATCTATCCATGAAAATGAAACTTATTCTTCCTAGTCAGTTTATGCAGCTCGCGATAGTCCACACATAAACGAAGGGAACCAACCTCCTTGGTAGCAAATACAACCGGTGCTCCCTACTCGGAGGCACTCCTTCGGATAAATCCCTTCTTCAAAAGATCATTTACTTGCACCCCGAGCTCTCTCTTCTCCGTTGGTGCCATACGACGAAGTGGCATCACTATAGGTCTGGCATCTTCCACTAAGTCAATACGGAACTCAATATCTTGGTGTGGTGGAAGTCTGGTCACTTCCTTGAAGATATCCGGATACTGGCCAGCTATGGGAACTTCTGCTAACTCGTCCTGCGGGATGTCGACGGAATTTAGAAAACTAGCCATCACCTCATCACTAGGTAGGCTACCAAGCAGTACCCTCTGCCCATCATCCTCCCTAATAGTCACGGAAAATCCCTAACAGTCTACCACCACTCCACACCTTTAGAGCCAATCGACTCCCGAAATAATGCCAAACATAGTAAAGCCAAAAACAAAGCAATCACAAGCAAACATACATCCATGAATCGATAAGACCAAATTTAGACAAATCAAGCTAAGGCTAGTCGAACCACCAATCGGTTTCGTCACAACTAAAGGTCTATCTGCTGTCTCGGGTTCCCTTCCCAACCTATCTACCAGGTCACTAGATATGAAAAGACGGGAAGCCCCAGTATCAAACAATACTCGAACAGGAACATTATAAACATAAAGCATACCTTGAATGATGACATTCTTTCCTTTCTCCGCCGTAGTTGGGGGCATTCGACGAAGAAGGAACATCATTAATAACATATGCTTTCACAATCTGCTTATCTTTAGGGTGTTGCAGACATTTATCCTTGTGATGTCCCACTTGGGCACAGTTGAAGCACTTCCTTTCCGCTGGCTTTGCTCGACATTCTTTAGAATAGTGGCCCTTCTTGCTATAGCTAAAGCACTCAAGATCTTTCTTATCTTTCTTTTTCTGACCATCCTTGGTCTGAGTCTGCTTCCTTTTATTCTGAGAATTATTCCTGCCTCTACCGTCTGCCTGCGGCTTTGGCCTTCTACAGATGCAATAGCGACTTTAGCCTTGGGCTTAGGATAAAGGCTCTCTGATATCAATGCTTTCCCAACAATTGATTCAAAAGTCTCATCAATATGGTTTATAAGCCTTTCCCCTAAGTACTGATCTAAGCCTATTATGAACTTCTCATTCTTCTTCTCGGGAGTGTCAATGAGGGATAATCCGTACTTCGATAAAGTATCGAACTCAGCAATATACTCCGAGATTGCCCTACCATTCTATTTAAGCTCCAAAAGCTTCCTGAACAATTCTGATTTCTGAGCAGCTGGAATAAACTTGTCGCTGAATCGGGCCATAAACTGATCCTAATGATCCTCAGGAGTAGCTGCCTTAATAACACTCCACCAATTCATAGCCCATCCTTGCAGTTGACGGGATGCTAGCTTTCTCTTCATTGCATCATCGATCCCTAAGTCCTCGAAGATGCGCTCACAACTATCAAGCCAACCCTGAACTTCTGTAGCCGATTCCATTCCTTGGAATGACTTCCCACCAAGACTAGTGTAGTCCTTACAGATCTTGGCGAAATCGGCCCTAGGCACCTGCACCGCTGCACCAACACCATTTACAGCATTAAGAGCCTCCCTCTGAACATCCCTAAGCATCTCCCTCATGAAGTCAGTGAACATCGTCCTCATATCAGGAGCATTCCTATTATTGGCTCTTGAACCTGTGTTCCTCGTATATCGGCTCATCGTTCAATTTGCATGAAGAAAATGATTAACCATCTCTTTAGTGGTGCCAGTGTTGTGCGACTCCATCCTTATATGTATACTAATAGTATGTATATATAACTTTTGAAAACCAAAATTTCACAAATACACGCTCTTATATATGTACTATCTCTCCCTGGTGTCTTTCCCTAGGTTAACTACGTAACCTAAAGCTCTGATACCGAGTGTGATGGGCCACCCCGCACCAGCTGACATTTCTAATGAAAGTGCACTGTGTCGATGCCTGACTAGCACGACTTGGTCGCCAAAGAAAGGAAAAGAAAGGAATTCAAACTAATAAGGTACCTGAAGAATGTCTCATAGCGCATGGGTAAAATATAATAATAACATAACTTTGAAATAAAACAGGCGAGACAGTGCGTAAGCTGAATACTAAACCATCATAGCAGCGGAAATCCAAAATATAGCTTATCATCCACACCAACATTATTACAACTTTGAAATACTGTCTCTAAAGCAAAAGAAAGAGGTACACTACTAATGACCAAAGTAGTGACCAACAGCAACACAGGGAGATTATATATATATCATATGTGGAAGCCTCTTGCTCGTCTCTAGTAGAACTACTCGTGCACAATCATCTGACCTGTCTCTATTCTTCCCGTTTAAGAGCACCCAGAGTAATAAGAAGAGACATAAAACTCTGGGTCAGACATAAGTCTAGTATGAGCAATAAGTAGCAAAAACAGAACAATAAAAGGTAAACATAACCATACCTTAACCTAGACCTGCAACCAAGGATTTAGCACAATAGGATGTACAATACTCCAAGGTGACACTAACACATGGTGTGAAAATAATGCGAGGGGTGTGTGCATGTCATGGTGATAGCAAACATCGAACATAGTAATCATCCTCACATCCCTCACTCAATGCGTAAAGTATACAATATCTACCACTTTGATAACCCAATCCTTTTCTATGATCACTCTACCCCATGGAGTCATAGTGACTCCACTGCACTGATCCATAGCCAGTAATCATTTGCTATGTCCACTTAGCCCCATGGAGTCATGACAACCCCACTGCACTGGCTCATTGCCCTGCTACAATCACTTTTCCCCATAGTGCTGTGACAACTCCACTGCACTGATCCATAGCCAATATCAGTCTCTCAGTTGTAACACCCCGTGTATTCTATAACAGTGAGATTCACAAATTAAAGTATAACTAATTTCAAATCAAAGAATTAAGGGAAAAGGGATACGCCATTGAGTTCTCTCGGAATTCTGCTCAAGATAGAGTCCTAGTTTGCGTAAAACGGGTATCGTATGAAGAAGATATGGACGAACGAAGTTGGGAGAAAAACCAGAAAACGGGTCAGAATGCACTGGCGCACTTGGGAAGTGAGCCAGAACAAAAATGAACTGGCGCACTTGGGAAGTGCGCCAGTACATTTTTAGCCTGGCGCACCTGCCAAGTGCGCCCAGGTCAGAATGACCTACTGGTCAGGTCTTGGCTGGCCTGACCAGGGCCTGGTCGAATTTCTGAGCCTTGCCTTGTCACTAGGGCTAGGTGTCAGCTCCTGGTTGGTCTCTCCTTCAAACGAACGGCTATTATTGAATCAAGCTCCATCGACGGTCTAAATCAACTTGCAAACACTATAAAAAGGACCTAAGACCTAGCCTAAATCATACTATTTCATTTTAGCCTCAGGCCGCCGCCATTAAACCTAGAGCTCTAGATTAAATATACAAAGAACAAAATTATAGAAGAAGAAGGACGATTCTTGAAGGCTACAACTAGAAGCTACAACAACTACGACGCTGTAGACAACGAATTTGGGGCTATTTGATTTGGGATTTTTATTTGGATTATTTGCTTCATATTGTAAGTTCTATGTTACTTTTTAGGCAAAAACGCTAAAACAATATGGACATGCCATGAATTGAAACCGGATTTAGGAACTATTGTTAATCCATGTTTATTGTTTAACTTTGAATTATAATTTGGGAATATTGCTATGGCAACGTTGCAAGTTAAACTTGTCATGATTTTGATGTTGTTATGAATCACTTGGGCTTAATTGTTTGGCAAGTTGGACTAATACATGTCCATGGAATCACTATGTTTATTGAAATCTTTATGTTGATTAAACCATGCCTATGATGCTAATTAAACCATGTCTATGACTGTTGATGGAACTATGCCTGTGATGTTAATATACCTATCATGGTTAATGAAAAATTGGGAATTTGCTAGGTTATGATGAAAAGTTGGAATCATTATGTTTATAATGTTAGATGAGAATCACTATGTTAAAAATGCTAAATTGGAATCATTATGTTTATAATGTTAGATGAGAATCATTATGTTAAAAATGCTAAATTGGAATCATTATGTCTATAATGTTAGATGAGAATCATTATGTTAAAAATGCTAAATTGGAATCCACTATGCCTATTAGGATTACTATGCCTTTAATGTTTCATGTTTGTAATAAAATAATTATTATGCCCGCAATGATTATTATGCCTATAATGTAAAGTTGAAATCATCATGTCAAACTGAGTTGGAACCATAACTATGCCAAGTTATCATCATGCTAGTATTGAAACCATGTGATATGTTATAGCCTGTTTATTATGCAAGTGATGTTGGAATTGTCACATATGCCTATCACATGTTTGGTGTTATTCCCGTTTATCTCTTGAATTGTTTATGCTTGTGAACGAAGTACGTTTATATACGTTGGGGATACGATTGGGTAGAATAGGCAAAACTTGAATTAATTATAATCATAAACCGTGAAATTTGGCATAAGTAGAACATGAAATATGGCACGAAAACTTGACTTGAACATGCCATAACTTGACTTGAAACATGCCTTAGTTGGGCACGAAGTTGACATATGAACAAGATGTGGAAATAGCACGAATCTGCTAAGAACATGGGCATGACTTTAGAAAACAAGAAAGTGGCAAACTCGAGGTTGGGTTGAGTTTGTAGTGTAAATCTGCCCGGAACCGCCCGGCAAATCCAGTTGCTACAAACAATAGGATCCAATGTGGGTAGTTGGTCACATCGCGCTTGAAACCCAAGGTTGGGTTGAGTTCGTAGCGTAAACCTGCCCGGAACCGCCCGGCAAATCCAGTGGCTATGAACAACAGGATCCAATGTGAGTGGTTCGGTGCAGTAACGAATCAATTAATGCCAATTAGGGTTAAGTCATGAACATGAAAAGACAACTTGACCAACTTGAACACGATTTGTAGGGCTAAGTCATGACCTGGAAACGACAACACTTAGCCAACTTGACATGACACGTAGGCGGGTTAATTCGCGAACTGAAATGACATACTTAACCACCTTGACATGACTAGACTGGAAAAGGATTAAGTCACGAATTACATGACTTAATCTGTTAGGCGGGTTAGGTCACGAATTACATGACCTAATCTGTTAGGCGAAACCCTAGACACGACCCTTTTCAGCAATAACCCTCTAGATGTATCAAGGTACCCTGGGGCTAGGCCGGGTGGGGCACGATTACTGGGCTGATTGTAAGAGGTGAACGACGGCAGTGGGGTACGCCAGTGTAGGTTCGGTGGACTACGGTCGTGCACGTATTCCGGGGCAGACACTGGGTATCAGTAGATTTATCTGTGCATCTTGAATTGTGTCAGGGTTTGACACCCTAGGGCTGATACACCCGAAGGTGGACCCAGCACAGGTGACTACATTCGTGATTAGCCGTATGACACGGACACCTGACGAGCTAGAACTTGTACGGAGCCGATCGACTAGATAAGCGCTCCGTAGGACCCCGTAATTGGGTCAGACCCCGTTTCAGGGTCATTTCATGATATTGGGCCATGAGGTTTATTTCGTGATTAACTTGTGACATGGGCTTAGTATACCAGTACAGTCGATGCAACGAATCTTGAACATGTGACGCTTTATTTGACTTGTCTTGACTTATCATGATCACCTTAGTCTATCTTGTCCACCTTGACACCCTTCTTAAGTTTAGTTCCAGTTCATACATGACATGTTGTTTTAACCTTTTTTACACTGAAAGTCACTAGGACTTACTCAGTCTTTATGACTGACCCTTTTTCCTTTCGCCTCTTTTTCTTTCGTCCCCCCCCCCCCAGGTTCTCAGGGAGGGAATACCGCAGCTTGACCAGTTTTCACATCCAGCTTGAAGAGAAAGAATGTATTGCTTGGATCTTTTCCGTTTTGGACTATGGCTTTGGACAACAATTAGGGGACTTTTGCAGTTTATTTATGTTTTCTTTATGCTTCTTTAAATAATGTAATCAAGACAGTTATGATTTTTGAAGTATTGTAAGACAATTATGGCATGGTTTGTGTAACACGTATTTTGATGAAATAGAAGTTGTTGTTTTCCGCTGTTCAAAAATATGTGTTATTATATCTGTCTTGTATATCTGTGACTTATACTTATAAACCTCCACCAAAATTAGGGCATTCTCCTTGAGAGTGACCTTAACCGAGGTGGGGTGTTTCACTTAGTATCAGAGCATAGGTTTACCAGATAAGATAAAAAGTTCAGAAAATTTATTTTCAAAAAAGAAAATTTAAAGAAGCATTTTTAAAAGGTAAAATATTATATTTTAAAAAGGCAAAGTCCCCTAAAGCCATAGGTGCTATCTCTTATCCTTCGTTTTGAATCTATCCTTTTGTTTCAGCATGTCCGAAGAACTTAACTTGCCAGAGGGTGTATCAATACCTGGTTGGTTTAGACGATTCTTAGAAGCAAGGGCCACTCACCTACCATTCCTCCTCCCCCAGCTGCAGGAAATCATCCAGCAGCAGCACCTCTTCCTCCACCTCCTCCGCGGGGAAATACCTTTGCTAAGATATGTAAAGATTTTAAGGCTATGGGAGGAAAGGACTTTCATGGAACTGAGTCCTTCGTGGCAGCTAGGAATTGGTTAAAGGAAACCGAGGACTTATTCATCATCTTTGAGGTAGAAGATAGGCAGAAGGTACAACTGGCAGTATGGCTACTTAAAGGCGAGGCTTCCTACTGGTGGGAAGTCACCAATGCAGAAAGACCAGTGGAAACGTGGGAGGACTTTAGGGCAAGGTTTGAGGCTAAATTTCTCTCAAAAGCTGAAAGGAGTCTTCAGTTGGAAAAATTCTTATTTCTTAAGCAAGGGAATATGACAGTCAAAGATTATGTTAATCAGTTCGATGAGCTGGCTAGGTTCGGACTGGACCTAGTCAACACCCCGCACAAGAAGGCTCTCCGCTTTGTCAAAGGATTGAGTGAGCCATTACACAGTTTGGCCATGACCCATATACCCATGGGAGCTACGTATGAAAGGTTGGTGCAGATGGCATTGCTGAACGAAGAAGATAAGGGCAAGAAGGAGACAAAGGCAGAAAACTCTCAAGAGAAGAAAGAGATCAAGCCCAACAATTCTAAGAATAAGAAGGTAGACTCCGAGAAAGGAGGCAAGAACGACAACTCACGTGATAAAAGGAAATGCAATTTCTATGGTACGGAAGGGCACATAGCCAAGGATTGTAGAAAGAGGAAAAGAAAACAAGGAGAATGTTTTCATTGTGGGGAGACTGGACACATCAGCAAAGACTGCCCTAAGAAGCAGACCGGACCTTCTGGCGGTACATCGTTAACTTTTTCTAGATGCTTTGTTTTATCTTGTTTCTCTCCTCGATCCTATCTTGAGAACCATAGGTAGAATCTTTTTGGATGTAAACATGTAATTGAAACATGTTATGATTGCAAAATGGTTGCAAGTGGTCGCAAGTGGTTGCTCGTGGATGCATGAATACACATTAGGCACTAGATCGGCTTAGACACATTTTCATGTTGCATATGCATAAATGTATTTATTCGTATATGAATGAAGTTTAGTGTGTTGTCATATTGATGTTGCATTTGTATGAATGATTGTGCACTCATGTAGAATCATGAATAGGAGAATCTGCATACATAATGGATTCATGACACTTACATAATTTGCATTAAGGAGGTCAACTGAATCAGTAGACCGCCTGATTTTGCATTAGATAAGTACATGTACACACAAACTTCGCATATGATCATAAAGCATTAGAAGTCTTTTAAGGATAATGGATGCTCGTGTTTGATGGATGAGTAGATGGATGTTTGGATGTTAGGATATACATTCTTCCTAACTTGAAGATTTCGGGGACGAAATCCTTTTAAATGAGGGAGAATGTAACACCCCGTGTATTCTATAACAGTGAGATTCACAAATTAAAGTATAACTAATTTCAAATCAAAGAATTAAGGGAAACGGGATAGGCCATTGCGTTCGTCTCGGAATTCTGCTCGAGATAGAGTCCGAGTTTGCGTAAAACGGGTATCGTATGAAGAAGATATGGACAAACGAAGTTGGGCGAAAAACCAGAAAACGGGTCAGAATGCACTGGCGCATTTGGGAAGTGCGCCAGAACAAAAATGAACTTGCGCACTTGGGAAGTGCGCCAGTACATTTTTAGCCTGGCGCACCTGCCAAGTGCGCCCAGGTCAGAATGACCTGCTGGTCAGGTCTTGGCTGGCCTGACCAGGGCCTGGTCGAATTTCTGAGCCTTGCCTTGTCACTAGGGCTAGGTGTCAGCTCCTGGTTGGTCTCTCCTTCAAACGAACGGCTATTATTGAATCAAGCTCCATCGACGGTCTAAATCAACTTGCAAACACTATAAAAAGGACCTAAGACCTAGCCTAAATCATACTATTTCATTTTAGCCTCAGGCCGCCGCCATTAAACCTAGAGCTCTAGATTAAATATACAAAGAACAAAATTATAGAAGAAGAAGGACGATTCTTGAAGGCTACAACTAGAAGCTACAACAACTACGACGCTGTAGACAACGAATTTGGAGCTATTTGATTTGGGATTTTTATTTGGATTATTTGCTTCATATTGTAAGTTCTATGTTACTTTTTAGGCAAAAACGCTAAAACAATATGGACATGCCATGAATTGAAACCGGATTTAGGAACTGTTGTTAATCCATGTTTATATTATTTAACTTTGAATTATAATTTGGGAATATTGCTATGGCAACGTTGCAAGTTAAACTTGTCATGATTTTGATGTTGTTATGAATCACTTGGGCTTAATTGTTTGGCAAGTTAGACTAATACATGTCCATGGAATCACTATGTTTATTGAAATCTTTATGTTGATTAAACCATGCCTATGATGCTAATTAAACCATGTCTATGACTGTTGATGGAACTATGCCTGTGATGTTAATATACCTATCATGATTAATGAAAAATTGGGAATTTGCTAGGTTATGATGAGAAGTTGGAATCATTATGTTTATAATGTTAGATGAGAATCATTATGTTAAAAATGCTAAATTGGAATCATTATGTTTATAATGTTAGATGAGAATCATTATGTTAAAAATGCTAAATTGGAATCATTATGTCTATAATGTTAGATGGGAATCATTATGTTAAAAATGCTATGTTGGAATCCACTATGCCTATTAGGATTACTATGCCTTTAATGTTTCATGTTTGTAATAAAATAATTATTATGCCCGCAATGATTATTATGCCTATGATGTAAAGTTGAAACCATCATGTTAAACTGAGTAGGAACCATTACTATGCCAAGTTATCATCATGCTAGTATTGAAACCATGTGATATGTTATAGCCTGTTTATTATGCAAGTGATGTTGGAATTGTCACATATGCCTATCACATGTTTGGTGTTATTCCCGTTTATCTCTTGAATTGTTTATGCTTGTGAACGAAGTACGTTTATATACGTTGGGGATACGATTGGGTAGAATAGGCAAAACTTGAATTAATTATAATCATAAACCGTGAAATTTGGCATAAGTAGAACATGAAATATGGCACGAAAACTTGACTTGAACATGCCATAACTTGACTTGAAACATGCCTTAGTTGGGCACGAAGTTGACATATGAACAAGATGTGGAAATAGCACGAATCTGCTAAGAACATGGGCATGACTTTAGAAAACAAGAAAGTGGCCAACTCGAGGTTGGGTTGAGTTTGTAGTGTAAATCTGCCCGGAACCGCCCAACAAATCCAGTTGCTACAAACAATAGGATCCAATGTGGGTAGTTGGTCACATCGCGCTTGAAACCCGAGGTTGGGTTGAGTTCGTAGCGTAAACCTGCCCGGAACCGCCCGGCAAATCCAGTGGCTATGAACAACAGGATCCAATGTGAGTGGTTCGGTGCATTAACGAATCAATTAATGCCAATTAGGGTTAAGTCATGAACATGAAAAGACAACTTGACCAACTTGAACACAATTTGTAGGGCTAAGTCATGACCTGGAAACAACAACACTTAGCCAACTTGACATGACACGTGGGCGGGTTAAGTCACGAACTGAAATGACATACTTAACCACCTTGACATGACTAGACTGGAAAAGGATTAAGTCACGAATTACATGACTTAATCTGTTAGGCGGGTTAGGTCACGAATTACATGACCTAATCTGTTAGGCGAAACCCTAGACACGACCCTTTTCAGCAGTAACCCTCTAGAAGTATCAAGGTACCCTGGGGCTAGGCCGGGTGGGGCACGATTACTGGGCTGATTGTAAGAGGTGAACGACGGCAGTGGGGTACGCCAGTGTAGGTTCGGTGGACACCCTAGGGCTGATACACCACTGGGTATCAGTAGATTTATCTGTGCATCCTGAATCGTGTCAGGGGTTGACACCCTAGGGCTGATACACCCGAAGGTGGACCCAGTACAGGTGACTACATTCGTGATTAGCCGTATGACATGGACACTTGATGAGCTAGAACTTGTACGGAGCCGATCGACTAGATAAGCGCTCCGTAGGACCCCGTACTTGGGTCAGACCCCTTTCAGGGTCATTTCATGATATTGGGCCATGGGGCTTATTTCGTGATTAACTTGTGACATGGGCTTAGTATACTAGTACAGTCGATGCAACGAATCTTGAACATGTGACGCTTTATTTGACTTGTCTTGACTTATCATGATCACCTTAGTCTATCTTGTCCACCTTGACACCCTTCTTAAGTTTAGTTCCAGTTCATACATGACATGTTGTTTTAACCGTTTTTACACTGAAAGTCACTAGTACTTACTCAGTCTTTATGACTGACCCTTTTTCCTTTCGCCTCGTTTTCTTTCGTTCCCCCCCCCCCGCCAGGTTCTCAGGGAGGGAATACCGCAGCTTGACCAGTTTTCACATCCAGCTTGAAGAGAAAGAATGTATTGCTTGGATCTTTTCTGTTTTGGACTATGGCTTTGGACAACAATTAGGGGACTTTTGCAGTTTATTTATGTTTTCTTTATGCTTCTTTAAATAATGTAATCAAGACAGTTATGATTTTTGAAGTATTGTAAGACAATTATGGCATGGTTTGTGTAACACGTATTTTGATGAAATAAAAGTTGTTGTTTTCTGCTGTTCAAAAATATGTGTTATTATATCTGTCTTGTATATCTGTGACTTATACTTATAAACCTCCACCAAAATTAGGGCATTCTCCTTGAGAGTGACCTTAACGGAGGTTGGGTGTTTCATCAGTGGTGAGTCAAAGCTATCGACATCGATGACCCCTTTGCACACGTCCCGTAGCAAAGTCCAACTCATGAAGTTAACTCGTTGATTCCCATTTAGATCCTGAATAATAACCTCCCATTTGGACATCCTTTGCATCTCGGGGTTTGGTCGAATTGGAGTTGGCCTTCAAAAGTGTCGTCGAGTAGAATTAAAAGTATACATTTGGTTCGGTTCTGTACTACATACCTGGTTCAGTTCGGTGTTCATAGTCCACGCCTTGGTTAATATGCATAGTACTCCAGTCCTGATCGATTCGGTTCGGGGCTCTCATTTGGTTCAGTTCGGGTGCCATCCTCCGTTCGTTTCGGTTCGGGTGCCATCCTCCAACTCATCTCAGTTCGATTGCTTTAGCCCCGGTTCAGTTCATGCTCACCATTTCCGATCCGATCCCCATGCCCTCGCTTCTGATATGAACCAACTCCCACTCTATGCGAATGGCCTTCCTTCTTGCCAAGCTTCCTCTTATGCTAGGTTCCGATCTGGTTCAGTTTGTTTGCTAAGTTCTCCGATCCGACCCGCGCCCCATAACACGATCTGATCCGAAACCCTGCGCACTTTCCAACGAGCATATATTGTTCATATTCTCTATATGACGATGTTTTCAACCATTTTAACTTTTCTAGTCAATCATAAAACATCACAAACAACAGTAACAACATATGGGTTCAATTAAAAAGATCAAAACATCAAGCATATAGGTCAATTTAAATCAGACATACCCGAAAAGCATGATTTTCCCCTTAATCGTGTTTAACCATAGGTAATGATAAGATAAGGAAAACATATCCAAATTAACAAAAATTTCTATTAGAGCCCTAAAATAATATTATAGAATTTTACAAATTTTTCAAGATTTTTCTGAGCCATAATTTCGCTAATTATCACTAATCACCCCTGAAAAACAATGGAAATCACTCACCTTAGCCACAAATAAAACTTTAGATCTGAAACTCGAATATTTTGGAGCGTTTTCCTTGCAACACAGCTTCTCCAACTCTTATTTGGTGTTGATTTGCCATGATTTGATGTAGATCTTCTTAATTAGTGATTTGAAGGTGATTTGTGATGATTTTAGAAGGTGGAGGCCATGGTTAGGGTTAGGGAAATGTTTTAGGCATATGGGAAAATGAAATAGAATCTTTTCCTAGCTGACTTCAGCCTCTCCATAACCCTAATCCCGAAATGGGTTATGGGCCTAGCTTTTATTCACCTTAATTAGGCCTAGTTAAATTGTTTTTCACCTTCTAAACCTTATTTCAGTCATATTTCCCAAACGTTAAGTTCGTTTGGCTAATGTGACCACTCTACGAAAAGCTAAACCATCATCCGAATCCAGTGGAAGCGGTTTTAGGTCAAAACTCCTTACCAATCAAAAGTTATGGGCTAAACAAAATTCGCTAGGGACAAAATGGTCATTTAAAAATTGGAAAAAATCATGAACATTGGAAATGACCCCAATAGTCGTTCCCCAAAGTTACACGACCATACGAATTCGTATTAAAATGAAATAAATATTTTACGACCCTTCGACACGTAGAATACAGGTCATTACATGCTAGCTTGATTTGGTGATTATAAATTAGAAGTGAAATTTGGGAATCAACTTAAGTTTAGATTAAAAAATTCCTTAGTTTTTTCATGTTATTGGTGAAACCGCGTTGTTAATAACAAATCAAAGGCCAATTTATGAATACATTTATTCAAGTATGAGTGAATTCTGGACTTAAACTATTATCGTTAACGGTGAAAACGAGATACAAGTGCCAATTCAATGACATTTACTATTTCTTTTACTATAGTCTTAAGATTTGAAACCATCAGACAAGCTGAAGATCTATATTTTGGCTGGCAAAGGCTTTCAAGGCTCAAGAATTTAGAGTGCAAAAATGCTGATAGATCGGACAAATGCATTATATACGATAGCATAATTGATTTTTTTTCTTTGGGTTTCTTAGCCCATAGTTACTCTATGTTGCATCTGCTGAGAAACCATTCATTTCCTTGCATCTACGGCATATTGTAATAATTGACGATGGTGTTAGTAGAAAAGAAGAGGCAGAGATGTGGACTGTGACGGCGAAGAGTGGTAAGTGTTGTTATCAAGTCTGAGGCCGTGATCCCCAGTATGCGAAATTCTATATTTTTAATTCTCCTTTTCTTGACTTGTCTTGTGCTGTTTGTCGATGATGAAAGTGAGTTGATTACTAAGATAAAAAAATCCTATATTGTCTTTGGTTACCATGATTTTTTGCAAAAGATGAGCTTAATTGCTTGACTAATTTTTTATTAAATTGTTAACTTCAGCCTTGATTTTTTTCTGCTGTTCGAAAAACCTACTATATATATGCTTTGAAATACGTCCTTGAATTGACCTTGATGCAATTTGAATCACATATTTGGAATTGTCTTGATTTCTTTGTTGAAAGAATTTCTTGACTTGTTGTATTTAGTACTTCTATAACTTATTCAAACTACATATATGTGTGTATACATATACACTATTGTTACTACCAAAATTAACTCCTAAACAGGCTGATGGTGAAGGGGTATTGGATGAACACAAGCACTGAAGAATCCTCCAAAACCAAAAAGCCAAAAACCAGAGGGAACTCAAAAACTATGGAATACCGACAGGATCTATCTGGCAGGGTGGTTCTTTAACAAAAGGTCATCTAAGATAGAAGCTCAGAAAGAGGGAGGCAAGATCTCCGCTAATCGAAACCCAAAAAGACGAAAGAGGTGTCGATATTAACCTTCTTAATACTGATACATCAGAAGATAAAGACATTAGAGATACCAAGCCTAAAGTGACAAGGGGCTATCCAGAACTAACCCCAGAAATATTCAAACACAGGGAGGTCATTCTATTAAACAATGAGTAAAACCTCGGAAGCTACCCACCGGAAGGCTAGACTTCATCCGAAAGCTCTATCGGAAAGCAAATCGAAACCTCATAGGAGATACAGGCTATCCATACTACTCTACCTAGTGCAGGGGTTTCGAACCAACAACTATCTATATGCATAAATAGGGCAAGCTCCTTAAAGTATTCATGAGAAAATTGGAAGCCTACACCCAGAAGTCACAAACGGGAGCATAAATGTCTTTCGAAAGCTATTTGTAACACCCCATAATTTTAAAATATTAAAATTAACAAATTAAAGAATACTTAATTTTTAGAAGAAAATTTAATAGAAACAGGTTACACTGTTGCGTTCGTCTCGGAATTCTACTTGAGATAGAGCTTGAGTTTGCGTAAAACGGACATCGTATGAAGGAGTTATGAAGCTCGGAAGATTTAAAGTTTAAAGCTGAAGAACAAGTCGACCGGCCGTTTTTCACCAGTCAACCGTTTTCAGATAGAAGTAAAAACGGTCGACTGGTTGAAATTAGCCGGTTGACCGGTTGGGTCTGGGCAGCTTCCTAGTGATGTGTTTTGTGGTATGGATGATGACGTGTCCTTCTAGGATTGGCTGGATGACGTGTTTTTCTAGTTTGGATGGTTCAGATGGTTCCTAATCTAATCTAAGGGTCCTAATACACCTAATACACCTATAAATAGACACCTAAACCTTACCCTAATCTCATTTTTTTCATCCATGGCGCCTCTATCTGCTATATTCTAAACTAGCCTTTCATCTCCCCCAAAACAAATCAGAATATGAGTATTCCAATTTGAAGATCAGATCGACAAATCAAAGTAGAGATTATTCAAGATCATAATTGCTACAACAACGCTTAATTATCTTTTCTAAGTATCCTATCGCTGTGAGTCTATGTTACTTTCACATATAATTAAATTATAAAGTAATTGTGATAGGACTGTGAATTGGATCTGATGTATATGCCTGTAAATAAGATGAATCATATCAAGTTTTGTATCCTTTCGATTCATACCCAATTGCTATTATCATATTCCAATTTGATCTATTTTGTCGTTATTCATTTCACATGCCTATTTATATGTTTATGTCAATCATGACGTTTGATTCGCTTCCCTTCTCATTTTCCTTTTTCCTTTTTGATATTAGGATAACTTCGAGCCAAAGCATATTACGTTGAGATTTACGTGCAAATAATGTTGGGATGATTGAGAAAAGTTTGGGGAAATATAATGAGATTTGGCATAAACTGTTGATAGCTATGAAATATGTAATAAAATGAGATTTGGCGTAAATTGTTGATGGCTATGGAAAAAGGATTTGGGCATAATTTGGTACAACTTGTACACATGAGATTATTGGAATAATTTGGATTGAACTTATAAACATAAATTAGATTGGAAATTATGGGTAATTGAAATACAAAGATTTGAAATTGGGACTTGAATCAAGAAAGTGATAATGAACGCCTAAGACACGAGGTTAGATTCAGATTGCAGTATAAGCCTGCCTGGAACCACCCGACATATCCAGCAACCGCAATTTGGTAATCTAATGTGAGTGGTCAAAGGAAAAAATCAGATGCATAATCATGCAAAGATGCGAGGTTAGATTCGCATTGCGGTATAAGCCTGCCTGGAACCTCTTGGCAAATCCAGCAACCATAAAACCGGTAATCTAATGTGGTAGGTTTTTCGAGATTACAGTTATAATTAATTAATGAACACTTAACCAAGATAAGACATGTGGCAAGACATGGGGATAATAAAGGGTTAAGTGGGTAACATGGGTTGCATGTAAAACATAACAAAAGAAATTAACCAAGATGAGACATGTGATTAGACATGGGGATAAAGGAGGGTTAAGTGGAATTCCTAGTAGGGACCAAGCTTAGGTGGGTAGCTTGTGTCAAGTGGGTGGAACTTTTTCAACTAGTAACCAATTTTAGTATCTATATGAGCTCGAGCTAGGTCGAGGACAGGGTCACGCTTACTGGGGTTGATTATAAGAGGTCAATTAAGAGTTAGCGATGGCAGTGCAAGTCCAACGGAGTCATGTGCGTGTGCGTGTCGGGGCTAGTAGTTAAGATGCTGTTGCATCCTGCAAGTATAAGCTGTGCATTTCAGTAGAATCGGGGTTGCCACCTTAGGGAGTGATACACACTATTGTGGGACCAACACAGGTATCTACGAGGTTAGGGAGCCAATCGAATGGGGAGGGTAGTGGGCACAACTAGTGGTGGGAGGAGCAAGTGGGCACCTACGAGAGTAGCTAGAGGTACACGAAGCTACCATTATTATGATTAGTAGGGAGGGATCATCTTTTAGTATGTAACTAGTATGTTGTACATTGCAGAGCATATCTTATAGTAGATAGAAGTGCAGTCGATGTTCTATCTTACATACCTTATCATATCAGCTTATGTTACAGTCATCTCTTATATCCAGCTTATGTTCTTATCCTGTTACTTTACTGACTATATTGTTAAATTCACCGGACTCGTCAGACTTTATGTCTGTCCCTTTTTTGTTTCACCTCTTTTCTTTCTTTTTCCCCCAGGTCCTCAGGGTGGGATTAGTGGAGCTTGACACGGATTTCTTTCTTCTTGAAGTGCTTGGAAGTGTTGAGAGTATTGCTTAGCTTTATCTCTTTTTCATTATGGCTATTTGGAGTGGGATTATGGTTTTACTTTTATGTACTCTGATAATAATTTGGTTCAAGATGGATATTTGTGTACTTGGCTTTAGTATGTGGTTTTGATGTTCAAACCAAACGTGTTTTGCTTTTCCACGGCAATGAATAAATTTTGAATTTTTAAGTACATTTTGTATGTCTGTCTTGTGAATTACTGTCATATACTCTTATAATGCTCCATGAAAGCTAATGCACTCCCTTGGTGAGTGACATTAGTGGACGTAGGGTGTTACACGTGGTATAAAAGCTGAAGGTTACCAAAATAGATAAAAGATTTTGAAAACCGTTTTCAAAAGCATTTTTAAAAAAGAAGTATTTTCAAAAACATGTTTAAAGAAGGTATTTTCCATAGAAAGCTTTATTATGAAAAACATAATCCCCAAAAGCCATATATCTATCTTTCGATTCTCTGTTTTGAATCTCTTCCTTTTTCTATTCAACATGTCTGGGGAACCCAATATACCCGAGGGCGTACAGATACCAGGCTGGTTCAGAAGGTATCTGGAGGCTAGGGCTCCTGCCGCAGGCCCAGCCAACGTTCCTCCTCCCCCAGCTGCACCTCCTCCTCCTCCCCATGTAGACGTTTTTTCTAAGATATGCAAATACTTCCTCACAATTGGAGGAAAACTGTTTTATGGAACTGAGACGTTTGTTGAGGCTCGAAATTGGCTCAAGGAAGTGGAGGATTTGTTTGGTATCTTTGAGATAGATGAGGGAAGGAAGGTTCAGCTAGTTGCTTGGTTAATGAAGGATGAAGCTTCCTTTCGGTTGGAAGTAAATAATGGAGAATGTTCAGTGGAGGTGTGGATAGATTTCGAACAAAGGTTCGAGTTGAAATTTCTTTCACAAGCAGAGGAAAGTTTATAGATGGAGAGGTTCTTGGCTTCGAAACAAGGGAGTTTGTCTGTGAAGGAGTACGTTAACAAGTTTAACCAATTAGCAAGATTTGGTATAGAATTAGTTAATACACCACATAAGAAGGCTTTGATATTTTTCAAGGGTCTGAATGAACTATTACACGGGTTGGCTATGTCCCACATTCCTATGGGGGCTACTTTCGAGAATCTTGTTGACATGGAATTGATACATAAAAAGGAGAAAGGTGCTAATGTAGATAAGGTACAGGATAAGAAAGAGGATCCAAAGAAGGGACAACAACATCAAAAGAAGGGCAGTAAGGGTAACAAGGGTTCAGAGAAAAGAAAGTGCAACAATTGTAGAATACCTAGCCATTTGAAGAAGGAATATAGGAAGAAGAAGAGGACGGGTTGCTTAAAATGTGGTGAGGTAGGACATATGATTTAAGACTGCCCAAGGAGGCAAGGGCAAGTACATGATCTACTTCTGGTGGGCTGATTCATGCTCTCATGGCAGCTACACAAGAAGGAGGTAGAAACATTTCTGTTGAAAGTCTGATTTTCCTTTTCGATTATCCTATATGTACTTTGTTTGATTCTGGCTCTTCACATTCGTTCATATCTGCTTCTATTGTTGTGTCTCTGCACCTAGATACTAGTATAGTAGTGGATCCCGTTGTTGTCTCAAATCCTATTGGGGGTATGGCTCATCTGTCTATGTTATGTCGGGAGTTGAGAATATCTGTGTATGGCGTTGAGTTCGAATGCAACGCTTATGTGCTTGGTTTCACGGGCTATGAGTTGATTCTAGGAATGGATTGACTACCCAGGTATGGTGCCATTCTCAACTGTGAAAAGACCGTAGTTAAAGTGTTGACTAGTTTGGGTAATGCTCTCGATATCTCATGCGACCCTAAGTGTTCTGTTATGCGTAGCTACCTAGAATCTCTTGACACGTCTATTGATGATTTGCAATCTGTTCAAGTAGTCCGTGAGTATGCAGATGTCTTTGAGGAGGTTAGGGTCTTACATCCAAAACGCGAGATAGATTTCCGTATATACTTGGTGGACAATGCAAATGCAGTTGCATTGCCTTCACGCCACATGGATCCTAGAGAAAGGAGGGATCTTAGTAAACAAGTGAAAGAGTTGCATGAGAAAGGGTTCATAAGAAGAAGTATCTCGGAGTGGGGTGCTCCATTTGTTTTTGCTACGAAGGCTGATGGTTCATTTAGATTGTACTTGGACTATATGGAGATAAATAAACTCATGAAGAAAAATTAACACCCATTGCCGAGGATAGATGTTTTGTTCGATTAGTTGGTTGGTGCTTCGGTTTTCTCGCAGTTGGACTTAGCTACATGATTTCATTAGCTGACGGTAGCTGAGGATAGTATAGAAAAGACTGCTTTTAGGACTCCCGACGGTTTCTTTGAATGGCTCGTCATGCCTTTAGGTTTGACAAATGCACTTGATGAGTAGGGTATTTAGGGAGTTTCTAAACAAGTTCGTGGTAGTCTTTGTGGATGATATCTTGATATTCTCTAGAAGAGAGAAAGAACATGCCCTATATCTTAGGGATGTCTTAGAGACCCTTAGAGCACATCAACTCAAAGCTAAGTTCTTCAAATGTCATTTTTGGAGGAAGGAAGTGAGGTTCTTAGGGCACGTGGTCTCTAAGGAAGGGATAGTAGTGAATCCCGCGAAGATGGTAGCAATCCAAGATTGGAAGATTCCTAGGAATGCAATGGAAGTAAGAAGTTTTATAGTGTTGGCGGGCTATTATAGGAAGTTCATTATGGACTTCGCAAAGATATCAGCCCCACTTACATGGTTGATGAAAAATAATTTGACATTTTCTTGGGATGTTGACTATGATGATGCTTTCCAACGTTTGAAGAGGGCATTGATGACAACTCCGGTTTTAGTTTTGTTGGATGGGAGTAAACTATTTGCAGTGTATACCAATGCTTGTGGGACGGGGCTTGGTGCAGTTTTGATGCAAGAGGGAAGGGTGATATGCTATGGTGGAAGACAGTTAAAGGTCCATGATAAGAATTACCCTACCCACGACTTAGAGTTTGCTGCCATAGTTTTTGTGCTTAAGTCTTGGCGTCATTATTTGCTTAGAGAGAGTTTTGAGTTCTATGCAGACTATAAGTCACTTAAATACTTGTTCTCTCAGAAAGATCTAAACTTACGGCAACAGAGGTGGATGAAGTTCTTAGCATCCTATGATTTTGAGATTGCATATACCCTTGGCAAGGGTAACGTGGTGGCTGACGCTTTGAGTAGAAAGAAGTTGACTTTGAGTCCTTTGTTTATCGAGCGGCAGAGTTTAAAGTATATCTCTGCCTTTGACTTTAGACCCTCTATCAATTATGTACCCAGTTTGTTAGCATCATTAGAGGTGCGACCTACACTCTTGGGAAAGATAGGGGCGACACAGCGAGAAGACCCACAGCTGATAGAGATAGTAGACAAGCTCATAAGAGTGGAATCTTCGAGCCATCTTAGTAGGTATACTATAGATAACAAAGGTTGGTTGCGTAGGGATGGAAGACTTTGTGTATCACAAGAAGATAGTTTGACAAGGACAATTCTTAAAGAAGCACATCATTCTAAGATGACCAACATCCCGGTAGTGACAAGATGTATAGGGACATGAAGTGAGTTTTCTTTTGGGCTGGAATGAAGAAGGATGTGGCCGAGTTCGTTTCTAGATGCTTAGTGTGCCAGCCAGTCAAGGATGACCAAAAGAAGCCTGGTGATTTGCTTCATCCTTTAGAGATTCCACAGTGGAAATTGGAAAGTGTTTCCATGGATTTTGTCGACGAGTTGCCGAGGTCAATGAAGGGTAATGCGAGGATTTGGGTAGTAGTAGATAGGCTTACCAAAAGCGCCCATTTCTTTCTCATTAAGAGTAAAAGAACAGCGACATTGTTAACATATGTTTATCTCCAAGATATAGTTCGTCTTCATGGCATACCTTCTAGTATTGTCGGCGATCTAGATCCCATTTTCACTAGCGAGTTTTGGAAGAGCTTGCAAGAGGCGGTAGGTACGCAATTGTGTTTGAGCACCGCTTATTACCCTCAGACGGACGGCCAAACAGAAAGAGTGAATAAGATTCAAGAAGATCTTTTGAGATTATGCATTTTGGACTTTGGAGGAACATGGGAGGAACACCTTCCATTAGTAGAGTTCGTCTACAACAGCAGCTATCAGACTAGTATTGGCATGGAACCTTTTGAGGCTTTGTATGGACGACCATGCCGATCACCGACTTGTTGGTGGGAATCTACGGATAAGATTTTGCTTGGGTCCGAGATGGTAAGAGAAACTTCGGAGAAGATAGACTTGATTCGAAGATGCATAAAGACAGCACAAGACCGGCAAAAGTCATACGCTGATAAGAGACGAACCGATCTTGAGTTCGATGTTGGAGACACGATTTTTATTGAAGTATCACCATTAAGGAATGTAGTTCGCCTTGGGTCCATAGGGAAGTTGGCACCAAGGTTTGTAGGGCCATTTCCCATCATAGAGAGCAATTATTGCATGTTGGTATATAGCGTTGTCACTAATGCTATGGTAACCTATTATAGCGTTTTTCACGTGCTATTAAAAGGTAAATCAGTTGTAGTGTTAGTGGTGTTCACGACGTATTTCACGTTTCACATTTGAGGAAGTTTTTACACGATACCACGGAAGTAGTAGAGCTGAGCATGCTTAGAGAAGTTGAAGTAGAGCGAGATGCCACGGTTGACGAGTTCCTACATGCATCCTTGGGATAGAGGTTAAGAAGCTTCTCAATCGAGAGGTCAAGTTGGTCAATGTCCAACGGGGAGATAATCAAGGAGACGCGACTTGGGAAACGGAAGACAAGATACATGCGTCGTACCCTTACCTTTTCGAGGGCATGTTCTTAACTTCTCCATTTCTACCTCTTTGTTTATACTTGTTCTATCGTTTAGTGTATCCTATCGATTATATCTTTGATATTTAGGTAGAAAATCCTATGGTTCTAAACATGTGTTTGAGACATGTTATGTTTTGTGGATGCAAGTGGATCTAAGTGTTTTCTAGTGGTTGCTCGTGGATACATTTACACACACATTAGGCACTAGATCGGCTCAATAACTTTCATATTGCATATGAATGAGTGTGCATATTTAAATTAATGGATGTATATTGAATGTGTTATCATAGGATGTTGCATTTGAATGAATGGTTGTGCACTCATATAGAAATCATATGTATCATTAGGATTCTTTTGCATACATAATGGATGCATGGCACTATCATGTTTTGCATTAAGGAGGTCAACGAAATCAGTAGACCGCCTGATTTTTCTTTAGGATAAGGACATATATACACACTTTGCATATGTTCATGAAATCATTAGAAATCTTTTATGGACAATGGATGCTTGTGGACGATGGATGAGTAGATGGATGCTTGGATCGTAGGATACATTCTTCTTAACTTGATGATTTCCGGGACAAAATCCTTTAAGGAGGGGAGAATGAAACACCCCGTAATTTTAAAATATTAAAATTAACAAATTAAAGAATACTTAATTTTTATAAGAAGAATTAAGGGAAAAGGGTTATGCCATTGCGTTCATCTTAGAATTCTGCTTGAGATAGAGTCCGAATTTGCGTAAAACGAACATCTAATGAAGAAGTTATGAAGCTCGGAATATTTTAAGTTTAAAGCTGAATAACAAGTCGACCTCCCATTTTTCACTAGTCGACCGTTTTAGACAAAAGTAAAAACAGTCGACCAATTGAAATTGGCTGGTCGACCGGTTGGGTCTGGCCAGCTTCCTAGTGACGTGTATTGTGGTCTGGATGATGACTTGTCCTTCTGGGATTGGCTGGATGACATGTTTTTCTGGTTTGGATGGTTCTGATGGTTCCTAATCTAATCTAAGGGTCCTAATACACCTATAAATAAACACCTAAACCTAACTCTAATCTCATTTTTATCATCCATGGCGCCTCCATGCTACTTTAATCTAAACTAGCCTTTCTTCTCCACCAAAACAAATCAGAATAGGAGTTTTCCAATTAGAAGATCAAATCTACAAATCAAAGTTGAGATTATTCAAGATCAGGATTGCTACAACAATGCCTAATTCGCTTTTCTAAGAATCCTATTGCTGTGAGTCTATGTTACTTTCACATAAAATTAAATTATAAAGTAATTGTGATAGGATTACAAATTGGATCTGATGTATATGCCTATAAATAAGATGAATCATAACAAGTTTTGTGTCCTTTAGATTCATACCCAATTGCTATTATTATATGTCTATTTGATCTATTTTGTCGTTATTCATTTCACATGCCTATTTATATGTTTATGTCAATCATGATGTTTGATTCTCTTCCCTTCTCCTTTTCCTTTTTGATATTAGGCTAACTTCGAGCCTAAGCATATTGCGTTGAGATTTACCTGCGAATAAAATTGGGATGACTGAGAAAAGTTTGGGGAAATATAATGCGATTTGGCATAAATTGTTGATAGCTATGAAATATGTAATAAAATGAGATTTGGCATAAATTGTTGATGGCTATGGAAAATGGATTTGGGTATAATTTGGTACAACTTGTACACATGGGATTATAGGCATAATTTGGATTGAAATTATAAACATAAATTAGATTGAAAATTATGGGTAATTGGAAATCCAAAGATTTGAAATTGGGACTTGAATCAAGAAAGTGATAATGAACGCCTAAGACATGAGGTTGGATTCGGATTGTGGTATAAGCCTACCCGGAACCGCCCGGCATATCCAGCAACCGCAATTCGGTAATCTAATGTGAGAGGTCAAAGGCAGAAATTAGATGCGTAATAATGCAAAGAAACGAGGTTAGATTCGGATTGCGGTGTAAGTCTGCCCGGAACCGCCCGACAAATCCAGCAACCACAAAACGGTAATCTAATGCATGAGATCATGCAAGATTATAGTTATAATGAATTAATGAACACTTAGCCAAGATAAGACATGTGGATAATAAAGGGTTAAGTGGGTAACATGGGTAGCATGTAGAACATAATAAAAGCACTTAACCAAGATGACACTGTGATTAGACATGGGGATAAAGAGGGGTTAAGTAGGAATTCCAAGTGGGGACCAAGCTTAGGAGGGAAGTTTGTGTCAAGTGGGTGGACCCTTTTCAACCAATAACCCATTTTATTATCTATATGAGCTGGAACTAGGTCGACGACATGGACACGCTTACTGGGGCTGATTGTAAGAGGTTAATAAAGATTTAGCGATGTCCGTGCAAGCCCAGTGGAGTCCTTTGCTTGTGTGGGTCCGGGCTGGTAGGTAAGACGGTATTGCATCGTGTAGGTATAAGCTATGCATTTCATATGTATCGGGGTTGCCACCTTAGGGAGTGATACACCCTGTTGTTGGATCAGCACAGGCATCTACGAGGTTAGCACTACAAGAAAATATGGTATACACAGCAATATATCATAGCCATACATTAAGGTGCTATAATAAAATAATGAAAGAAAATAAAATAATGTATAAATTGTGCTATATAAAGGTAGCAAATAAAATAATAAAAAATTTATGCTATACATCAGACTATTCTGCTATATTATCATTGTTGGTAGAAAAAAGCGAGAGCGAAAAACTAAAGCAGGGAAAAATGAAAAGCAAAGGTCACGAAATTAAAAAGAAATCCTGTGACGGCAAGGAATCTCGCTCGATCCGAACCAGTCGCTAGACCGACCCAGACCGTTCGAAACGCCCTATCGTTTGAGAACACGACAAAATAGAACGCAAACAGAAGAACATTTCATTGTATATCACAACAATGCCTCAGATTACAAGAATATACAGAGTATAAATGAATAAACATTACACAGAAATATCAGAGATTTAAATTACATTTAAATACATAGCAGCGGAAAATAATACAATACACAACTAGAAGAGATATACGGATACAAAGCTTTCCGGATATCATTCCAGCTGTAAACCAGGATCCTGTGAATATAAATCTGCAAAACCAAAACTACTAGCTGCCCGTGTCAAAATAGGGGCACCCAGAGTTTAGGTTAAAACAATAAACTCCGGGTCAGTCATGTGACTGGTGTGAGAACTAAAACAGTTAATCTTTATTTTTAAAGCTAGGTAAATCAAGGGACCACGCCGTATAACACGGAACGGGTTTCCTCCCAAGAATACCAGTGCATAAAACAAACAGCGCAATGCTAAACAAAGAAAAAATGAAGCTGTTATAAGACCCAGGTCCTATCACACAATGCAATCGCAAGCCGGGGGATAGGGTTTTCCCTTATAACAGCCAAAGAATGCTTGATACGCTTAAAACAAATCATTTGATACTATTATAAGTGCATAGTGTATAAAACAACTTCAAATCATAAGTATCAATCATAGGCGGCATGGGTACCATATATCATGTCGCCATATATAGGTTTACAAATAAAACCGCAAATGTCACGTATTTGGAAATTGGATTTCCTTCTATGAACCGAGGCAAAAGATAGTCCTCAACCGATTCGTGACTCTCTAGCCCGAGCCACCGGAACAGCCGCAACTGCCCCTTCGATCGTCAGGGCCGGTCCACCGATGTGGATTATAGTGCCTGAACAATACGTCTCCCCACCCTATGGGGTGTAAGTCTGGTCCGTCAGCCGACCAGAATGCATTCGGCCGAAACCGATATAACCGAGGCGCCTCGCAACCGCAACAACCACATAAGTCAAACTCGTCAGGGCGTGTAAAACCACTGACGCCACTTCTAGCTAGAAAGAAACGCAAGTCCTCCCTGATGTCCTCTCCCGTTTTTGGTTCATACCGGGTGTGAAACACGCGAGGTAAACGTTACACAAAGCTACGCCACAAAGGCCGTGCTTTGATCATCACCACAAGACTTTGCTTTTCAACAGAAGCCTTGATCATTTGCATCTTAGCATGTCACACAGGCAAACCACTCTATGCAACCGATATCAGTCACACAGAATGAAATCCAATGTCAGACACACAGTCCATTTACAAGTCCGTTCTGGGCCTGAACGAAACCGGAGGCACCTAGTACCCCGCATATCCATCGATCTCCAAGTACGTCTGGACGATCACTAACTGTTTCCATCTTCTTGGGTGTACAGCCCAATCAAGATCATCAGTTATCACCCAAACGACGTGAAGACCTCCGGTCTTCGACCATCGTCTTCATCTTCGACTTATCGTCGTATCAGTTATTCAAAATGGGATAAACCCGGTCTTTCCGAATAACTCGCGTATATATTATAAAAGTGTTACACAAATACAACATACGCCTCATTCCAACTCATTAGTCATTAACCGTAAATTAATCAAGAGAATAATTCCCCAAATATTAACCCCGAAGGCCGAAACCAACATCAGATCAATATCCAGAAAACCATTCTACTTAGCTAACCGACAGTTAGTTTCTAAATTTCACGTTCAAATCTAATTAAAGATTTAACTATCGCCTGGAGCAAAACTGGTGATACTCCATTCTCGATCTTTTCAATCTAATTAAAGATTCATTAAAACTCCACTTAGTTTTAATCTGTGACTGGGTTAAAGAATCAGTGTCATTTAAAACACGGTTCACGATAAACCCAAAGTCACATCCCATTAATTATCGGGTTAAAGAACAAGTGTTATTTAAAACACTGTTCACGATAAACCCAAAAATCAATATCCATTTAATTCCAATTAAATATTATTTAATTGGTACACTTCATTAAATCTAAATAAAAAGATTTAATCTTTTCTCAACTGGGTTCAAGAACAGTGTTAGTGAAGACACCATTCACGACAAACCCAAATCACATTCATTAATTATCGGGTTAAAGAACAAGTGTTATTTAAAACACTGTTCACGATAAACCCAAAAATCAATATCAATTCAATTCCAATTAAATATTATTTAATTGGTACACTTCATTAAATCTAAATAAAAAGATTTAATCTTTTCTCAACTGGGTTCAAGAACAGTGTTAGTGAAGACACCATTCACGACAAACCCAAATCACATTCATTAATTATCGGGTTAAAGAACAAGTGTTATTTAAAACACTGTTCACGATAAACCCAAAAATCAATATCAATTCAATTCCAATTAAATATTATTTAATTGGTACACTTCATTAAATCTAAATAAAAAGATTTAATCTTTTCTCAACTGGGTTCAAGAACAGTGTTAGTGAAGACACCATTCACGACAAACCCAAATCACATTCGATATTCAATACAAGGCTCTGAATAGAAAATATATCGGCTTATATTCAATATCGAATTCTACGACTAACAAATGTCGTATTGGAAATAACGATATAAATATATATATCTTTCAAATTTCCATAACAACACCTGTATAATCACGAATTCCAACATCGAAATATTCCGAAGACAATTTCGATTCAAATCCACTCCAATGCAATCATTGGAAATTTTGGTTATTTTCAAAACCCTTTTCAAATTCAATTTATTTATTTAAAAATAAATAGAATTATAATTCTAGTTCAAAACTAGTTCATTTCGATAAAAATCCATTTTTATCTTTTCAAATATGGAGTTTTTCATCCCAATTCTTTCTAAATCATTTCTTATGATTTTACACAAATTATTACTATTTTTAATAATTTTATCAAGGCCCGTACAGTCGATTTCCATCCATGGCCATCGAACTGCACTTACAGCGACCTTTTTCGAATTTGATTTGGACATAATTCCAAATCCAACCGTTAGATTTCAAATTTCTAATTTTCATTAGAAAGCTCTTTTCGATACGAACCCAACGGTTCCGGTTTTAGGAGAATCCGACGGTCGGATCTCCCGCAATGTCCGTTTGAAATAAATGGTCGAAATTCGCGAACTACCGCGGCGCGGCGCGTTCTATTCAGGCCATTATATTATATATATAATATATATAATATATATTTCGTCGATTTTCTATTTAAAACGAATTATATACATAGTTTTAAATTCGTTTCCAAAGCAATTTCAACTTCCTTTTCAATTCAAATCAAAATTGAATTCTTCTTTATAAAATCGTTTCAAAATTCATTTCTATTCAATTCAAATTTCAATTCAATTTGAATTCATTTCAATTCGTTTTCAATTCATTTTGAATTCGTTTTCAATTCAATTCATTTCGAAATCGTTTTCAATTCATTTTGAATTCGTTTTCAATTCATTTCATTTCGAAATCGTTTTCAATTCATTTTGAATTCGTTTTCAATTCATTTCATTTCGAAATCGTTTTCAATTCATTTTGAATTCGTTTTCAATTCAATTCATTTCGAAATCGTTTTCAATTCATTTCATTTCGAAATCGTTTTCAATTCATTTCATTTCGAAATCGTTTTCAATTCATTTTGAATTCGTTTTCAATTCAATTCATTTCGAAATCGTTAAAATCGATATAAATATCGTTCACGTCAAAATGGCGTCAATCTAATCAACACGGCTTCATAAATTTCTATTTTCAAAATAGTTGTTATTATCAAAATATTTCGTTCAACACATGACCAATCTCAATGAATGAGTACTGTCAACACATGAACTTTTATTTTATAATATTCTTTATTTTTCAAATTGGAATGAGACCCAATCAATTACCATATAAAGTTAATTATATGGATTTTCATACAACACATGTATATCATAGCGTTGAAAAATAATCAACCATCAACCAAAGTGCACTACACTGTATAAGCATCAAATATAGATATTCAACGCTTATAACAGCCTGTCAATCGATCGATCGACATATTTAATCAATCAGGATGAGTGAACTTCAAATTTCATCCCAACACCCGTGTGGGGTTTCAAACAATCCAACACCTATTTTATTTGTGCAGTTGGGCGATGTGTAAAATTTATCGTCCCAATCAATGTCATTCAAATAGGTGTACATAAACAAACCGTTCGGTTTATAAATGAATATTTATTTATTCACATTCACGTTAAAAATTATATTTTTAACGATAAAACATTTTATTTCGACATATGAATTTCTATTCAATTCATTTATTCTATAAAATGATCTTTTTATTTTTCTAACATGTTTTAGAAAATTTCGGCGGCATAACGGCACGATACTAGAAACGGGACAAGGCCTAGCCTTATCCCCGGTCTAGTGAAGGCCCACGCCATTCACACATCAATCAAATCAATTCGTTATGCAAACCACAAACTTTGGAGTAAGGGTCTAACCTAGCCTTACTCCTTCGCCTTATAACGGCGCACGTCTAATCCTAACCAATTTATCGATTCGATTTTTCACACCTCAAACCACATTCAAACCAATATCGCAATCAATCACCAAACAGTCAAACAAACAAGTCCATGGTCTGTGGACGATTATGTCGGGTGCTACTAAGCACCGTCTGCATCCTAGTATATATATATAACTAGAAAATAAATTTGAAAGGTGAGAAATTCTCACCTATAGCTATCCTAGCTCCACGGCACTTCATTTGCAGAAGTCTTCGTCGTTTCGCCTTTTTGTCACCTCCGCCCGTATTCTCTACATATGTAAAAATCGAATTTTTACTATGTTATTCAATATATAAAAATTGAATTTTTACTTCAAAGTTCAACATATAAAAATCGAATTTTTACTTCGAAGTTCAACATATAAAAATCGAATTTTTACTTCAAAGTTCAACATATAAAAATCGAATTTTTACTTCGAAGTTCAATATATAAAAATCGCATTTTTACTTCGACTTTCAATATATAAAAATCTGATTTTTACTTTTAAATTTCTAATCTCCTTTTAGTTTATAAATCATTTTAAAATCAGTTTTTATATTTTTTTATAAATCAGTTTTTAACTTTTTTTTAAAAATCAAATCAGTTTCTAATTTTTAAAAATAAAACCAGTTTTTAATTCTTACATAAAATCAGTTCAGTTTTTTTTATAAAACCAGTTCAGGTTTTTAAATCTTTTTTTTTTCTAAAAAAAATCAATTCAGGTTTTTAAACCTGTTTCAAAAAAAAAAAACAGTTTAACAGAATAAATAAAATAAAATAAAAATAATGATAATAATAACGCTCACCGAATTAGCTGCTAGAAAAAAGGGGGGGGAAAGGTCGTCGGAGGGCTTCGGGGGAAGGCGGGCGTCGACTTCGGCAGCAGGAGGAGGAGCAGGGTGGGGTCTGACTTCGCGGCGGCGCAGGGGAAAAAGGGGGCGCGGGTTTCGCTCGCGATGGAGGGAGGAGCTGGAGGATGGGGGGGGGGTCCTCGCGATGGTCGACGCCTCTCGACGGAGGAGCGGCGGCAAAGCCCTAGGGGCGGCGGCGGATTGCTCTGCTGCTCTTTTTTTTTTTTTTTTTTTTTATGATTTCGATTCTGAATGGGGAAGGGAACCAGGGGGGGTATATAAAAATATATATATATATTATTTAATTTATTTATTTTTAATTGCAAAAAAGTTGACTTCCACAAACGACCTCTAAACGAGGTCCACCGCCTGTCGTCCATAGCGTTTTACCCCCATTCCGAACACAATGGGATATGTATCGCAAGTTGATTCGATCGTTTGAATTAGTTTCCGTTGAATTTACATTTAAATCACTATATTGAATTTTAAACGTACATTTCAAATTACCGGGGTCACATACTAACTAGAAAAATTCCAGAAAAATATTTTCTAGTTTCGTATTGACGATACGGTCCTAACAAAACTAGTTTCGTCGAATTCTGAGGCCGTTGGAAAAATGGCCATTTTTCAGTCGATTAAAATCAACTGAAACTGGTCAAACGCGTTTTCTTTTGCCACGCTCACATATTGATTCGAAAAATTATGAAATTTGGAATCTAGCAATAACTTGACACTGCGGATCCAACAAAACTGGTTTTGTCGAAATCCGAGGTCATTTGCAAAATGTCCATTTTTAAGGGCCTGAATTCCATAGCGACTATTCAGAAATTTCAACTGGACATATCTCTTGATTCCCGCTACGAAATTTCGATTCGTCGGATTCGTTGGAAAGATATCATCAATTAGATCCTATGATTTTTGGTTTCACTAAAATCCGGATTGTTTTGCACCCGGTATATTCAATTGAAGTTTGAAATCGAATTATCGAACTACCGCGCCATTTTCAATTCTATTTATAATTATATATAAATATTTATATTCTAACGACGACGCGTATAAATATATACGTTCGAATTATATTCAAAATAAATTTCTCGTCGATATTATTTAAAATAATTCATTTTAAATAATCTAAATTCGCTAAAATTGCCAAAATAAAAATTTTAAACTGGCCCAGATTTTCCGGGTTGTTACAATCTCCCCCACTTAAAACTTTTCGTCCCCGAAAAGGAACAAAGTCGAAAGTGGTTTGATCATTCAACTCTACGCTCGATCTGGCTTCCATTCTCCAACTCTTTAGTTTCTGAGAATTTTCAAAATTTCAAAAATTTGGCTAACACCCTAAATTTTTGAAAAATTTCGCCATAACCTCCCCTGCACCGGGAGCATCGGGGAATTTCAAATAGCTTTCCCGGTCCTTCAGATCTCAAAAAGAAAAAGAAAAAGCCAAGCGGCTAGCCAATAGGCTCACAAAATCATCATCACCCAAACAAAACAGGAAATTATGTAGTAAACATGTACCTATTTGTCGGGCAAACAAATTTTATTCTCTGCTCTAGCCTCCTTGCTATGACCTGTTCAAAGATATATATGTATATGCAAGCAAATGCAACCAATTTTCAATATAATTCTATATTTGGTTCAATTAGGCATAATGGTTCAAAATTAGCAAACAAATGAACAAACAACACAAACATCAATCAATTAGTGAATTTAACGTTTCAAATTCATAATTTTGATACATATACAAAAATCATGTTTTGATGCCAAATCACAACAATGTATTCTAGCTATATATAAGTTTTGGTTCTCACACCAGCCTAATGGAAATATATAGATATCACACCTTCGAAACACGAAAATAATTACTAATGATGACGCGTCAATCATCAGAATCACGTCCGGGCGACTAGAGTGTGACTCTATATCTATCCAGTATATTAAAATTTCGAATACACGCGGATCAGACGTATACGCAAAATCTATATATACTGGATTGTCCACATCAATACAAATAGATAATCAACTACGAATAATTGATTTAAATTTTCAAAACAAAGAATGTTTTCATTTGAAAAATATACTCTTCACACTCGTTCTAGGATACTACTGATCCCATCTCTAACGAGTCATTCTAATTGGATATTACTAATCCAATTATCTGATGAATCCTTTCGTATGGTTCTAATGTGCCTTGTTCTCTGAGCTTTGTAAACCAAAGCTCTGATACCAACTGTGACGGCAAGGAATCTCGCTCGATCCGAACCAGTCGCTAGACCGACCCAGACCGTTCGAAACGCCCTATCGTTTGAGAACACGACAAAATAGAACGCAAACAGAAGAACATTTCATTGTATATCACAACAATGCCTCAGATTACAAGAATATACAGAGTATAAATGAATAAACATTACACAGAAATATCAGAGATTTAAATTACATTTAAATACATAGCAGCGGAAAATAATACAATACACAACTAGAAGAGATATACGGATACAAAGCTTTCCGGATATCATTCCAGCTGTAAACCAGGATCCTGTGAATATAAATCTGCAAAACCAAAACTACTAGCTGCCCGTGTCAAAATAGGGGCACCCAGAGTTTAGGTTAAAACAATAAACTCCGGGTCAGTCATGTGACTGGTGTGAGAACTAAAACAGTTAATCTTTATTTTTAAAGCTAGGTAAATCAAGGGACCACGCCGTATAACACGGAACGGGTTTCCTCCCAAGAATACCAGTGCATAAAACAAACAGCGCAATGCTAAACAAAGAAAAAATGAAGCTGTTATAAGACCCAGGTCCTATCACACAATGCAATCGCAAGCCGGGGGATAGGGTTTTCCCTTATAACAGCCAAAGAATGCTTGATACGCTTAAAACAAATCATTTGATACTATTATAAGTGCATAGTGTATAAAACAACTTCAAATCATAAGTATCAATCATAGGCGGCATGGGTACCATATATCATGTCGCCATATATAGGTTTACAAATAAAACCGCAAATGTCACGTATTTGGAAATTGGATTTCCTTCTATGAACCGAGGCAAAAGATAGTCCTCAACCGATTCGTGACTCTCTAGCCCGAGCCACCGGAACAGCCGCAACTGCCCCTTCGATCGTCAGGGCCGGTCCACCGATGTGGATTATAGTGCCTGAACAATACGTCTCCCCACCCTATGGGGTGTAAGTCTGGTCCGTCAGCCGACCAGAATGCATTCGGCCGAAACCGATATAACCGAGGCGCCTCGCAACCGCAACAACCACATAAGTCAAACTCGTCAGGGCGTGTAAAACCACTGACGCCACTTCTAGCTAGAAAGAAACGCAAGTCCTCCCTGATGTCCTCTCCCGTTTTTGGTTCATACCGGGTGTGAAACACGCGAGGTAAACGTTACACAAAGCTACGCCACAAAGGCCGTGCTTTGATCATCACCACAAGACTTTGCTTTTCAACAGAAGCCTTGATCATTTGCATCTTAGCATGTCACACAGGCAAACCACTCTATGCAACCGATATCAGTCACACAGAATGAAATCCAATGTCAGACACACAGTCCATTTACAAGTCCGTTCTGGGCCTGAACGAAACCGGAGGCACCTAGTACCCCGCATATCCATCGATCTCCAAGTACGTCTGGACGATCACTAACTGTTTCCATCTTCTTGGGTGTACAGCCCAATCAAGATCATCAGTTATCACCCAAACGACGTGAAGACCTCCGGTCTTCGACCATCGTCTTCATCTTCGACTTATCGTCGTATCAGTTATTCAAAATGGGATAAACCCGGTCTTTCCGAATAACTCGCGTATATATTATAAAAGTGTTACACAAATACAACATACGCCTCATTCCAACTCATTAGTCATTAACCGTAAATTAATCAAGAGAATAATTCCCCAAATATTAACCCCGAAGGCCGAAACCAACATCAGATCAATATCCAGAAAACCATTCTACTTAGCTAACCGACAGTTAGTTTCTAAATTTCACGTTCAAATCTAATTAAAGATTTAACTATCGCCTGGAGCAAAACTGGTGATACTCCATTCTCGATCTTTTCAATCTAATTAAAGATTCATTAAAACTCCACTTAGTTTTAATCTGTGACTGGGTTAAAGAATCAGTGTCATTTAAAACACGGTTCACGATAAACCCAAAGTCACATCCCATTAATTATCGGGTTAAAGAACAAGTGTTATTTAAAACACTGTTCACGATAAACCCAAAAATCAATATCCATTTAATTCCAATTAAATATTATTTAATTGGTACACTTCATTAAATCTAAATAAAAAGATTTAATCTTTTCTCAACTGGGTTCAAGAACAGTGTTAGTGAAGACACCATTCACGACAAACCCAAATCACATTCATTAATTATCGGGTTAAAGAACAAGTGTTATTTAAAACACTGTTCACGATAAACCCAAAAATCAATATCAATTCAATTCCAATTAAATATTATTTAATTGGTACACTTCATTAAATCTAAATAAAAAGATTTAATCTTTTCTCAACTGGGTTCAAGAACAGTGTTAGTGAAGACACCATTCACGACAAACCCAAATCACATTCATTAATTATCGGGTTAAAGAACAAGTGTTATTTAAAACACTGTTCACGATAAACCCAAAAATCAATATCAATTCAATTCCAATTAAATATTATTTAATTGGTACACTTCATTAAATCTAAATAAAAAGATTTAATCTTTTCTCAACTGGGTTCAAGAACAGTGTTAGTGAAGACACCATTCACGACAAACCCAAATCACATTCGATATTCAATACAAGGCTCTGAATAGAAAATATATCGGCTTATATTCAATATCGAATTCTACGACTAACAAATGTCGTATTGGAAATAACGATATAAATATATATATCTTTCAAATTTCCATAACAACACCTGTATAATCACGAATTCCAACATCGAAATATTCCGAAGACAATTTCGATTCAAATCCACTCCAATGCAATCATTGGAAATTTTGGTTATTTTCAAAACCCTTTTCAAATTCAATTTATTTATTTAAAAATAAATAGAATTATAATTCTAGTTCAAAACTAGTTCATTTCGATAAAAATCCATTTTTATCTTTTCAAATATGGAGTTTTTCATCCCAATTCTTTCTAAATCATTTCTTATGATTTTACACAAATTATTACTATTTTTAATAATTTTATCAAGGCCCGTACAGTCGATTTCCATCCATGGCCATCGAACTGCACTTACAGCGACCTTTTTCGAATTTGATTTGGACATAATTCCAAATCCAACCGTTAGAATTCAAATTTCTAATTTTCATTAGAAAGCTCTTTTCGATACGAACCCAACGGTTCCGGTTTTAGGAGAATCCGACGGTCGGATCTCCCGCAATGTCCGTTTGAAATAAATGGTCGAAATTCGCGAACTACCGCGGCGCGGCGCGTTCTATTCAGGCCATTATATTATATATATAATATATATAATATATATTTCGTCGATTTTCTATTTAAAACGAATTATATACATAGTTTTAAATTCGTTTCCAAAGCAATTTCAACTTCCTTTTCAATTCAAATCAAAATTGAATTCTTCTTTATAAAATCGTTTCAAAATTCATTTCTATTCAATTCAAATTTCAATTCAATTTGAATTCATTTCAATTCGTTTTCAATTCATTTTGAATTCGTTTTCAATTCATTTCGAAATCGTTTTCAATTCATTTTGAATTCGTTTTCAATTCATTTCATTTCGAAATCGTTTTCAATTCATTTTGAATTCGTTTTCAATTCATTTCATTTCGAAATCGTTTTCAATTCATTTTGAATTCGTTTTCAATTCAATTCATTTCGAAATCGTTTTCAATTCATTTCATTTCGAAATCGTTTTCAATTCATTTCATTTCGAAATCGTTTTCAATTCATTTTGAATTCGTTTTCAATTCAATTCATTTCGAAATCGTTAAAATCGATATAAATATCGTTCACGTCAAAATGGCGTCAATCTAATCAACACGGCTTCATAAATTTCTATTTTCAAAATAGTTGTTATTATCAAAATATTTCGTTCAACACATGACCAATCTCAATGAATGAGTACTGTCAACACATGAACTTTTATTTTATAATATTCTTTATTTTTCAAATTGGAATGAGACCCAATCAATTACCATATAAAGTTAATTATATGGATTTTCATACAACACATGTATATCATAGCGTTGAAAAATAATCAACCATCAACCAAAGTGCACTACACTGTATAAGCATCAAATATAGATATTCAACGCTTATAACAGCCTGTCAATCGATCGATCGACATATTTAATCAATCAGGATGAGTGAACTTCAAATTTCATCCCAACACCCGTGTGGGGTTTCAAACAATCCAACACCTATTTTATTTGTGCAGTTGGGCGATGTGTAAAATTTATCGTCCCAATCAATGTCATTCAAATAGGTGTACATAAACAAACCGTTCGGTTTATAAATGAATATTTATTTATTCACATTCACGTTAAAAATTATATTTTTAACGATAAAACATTTTATTTCGACATATGAATTTCTATTCAATTCATTTATTCTATAAAATGATCTTTTTATTTTTCTAACATGTTTTAGAAAATTTCGGCGGCATAACGGCACGATACTAGAAACGGGACAAGGCCTAGCCTTATCCCCGGTCTAGTGAAGGCCCACGCCATTCACACATCAATCAAATCAATTCGTTATGCAAACCACAAACTTTGGAGTAAGGGTCTAACCTAGCCTTACTCCTTCGCCTTATAACGGCGCACGTCTAATCCTAACCAATTTATCGATTCGATTTTTCACACCTCAAACCACATTCAAACCAATATCGCAATCAATCACCAAACAGTCAAACAAACAAGTCCATGGTCTGTGGACGATTATGTCGGGTGCTACTAAGCACCGTCTGCATCCTAGTATATATATATAACTAGAAAATAAATTTGAAAGGTGAGAAATTCTCACCTATAGCTATCCTAGCTCCACGGCACTTCATTTGCAGAAGTCTTCGTCGTTTCGCCTTTTTGTCACCTCCGCCCGTATTCTCTACATATGTAAAAATCGAATTTTTACTATGTTATTCAATATATAAAAATTGAATTTTTACTTCAAAGTTCAACATATAAAAATCGAATTTTTACTTCGAAGTTCAACATATAAAAATCGAATTTTTACTTCAAAGTTCAACATATAAAAATCGAATTTTTACTTCGAAGTTCAATATATAAAAATCGCATTTTTACTTCGACTTTCAATATATAAAAATCTGATTTTTACTTTTAAATTTCTAATCTCCTTTTAGTTTATAAATCATTTTAAAATCAGTTTTTATATTTTTTTATAAATCAGTTTTTAACTTTTTTTTAAAAATCAAATCAGTTTCTAATTTTTAAAAATAAAATCAGTTTTTAATTCTTACATAAAATCAGTTCAGTTTTTTTTATAAAACCAGTTCAGGTTTTTAAATCTTTTTTTTTTCTAAAAAAAATCAATTCAGGTTTTTAAACCTGTTTCAAAAAAAAAAACAGTTTAACAGAATAAATAAAATAAAATAAAAATAATGATAATAATAACGCTCACCGAATTAGCTGCTAGAAAAAAGGGGGGGAAAGGTCGTCGGAGGGCTTCGGGGGAAGGCGGGCGTCGACTTCGGCAGCAGGAGGAGGAGCAGGGTGGGGTCTGACTTCGCGGCGGCGCAGGGGAAAAAGGGGGCGCGGGTTTCGCTCGCGATGGAGGGAGGAGCTGGAGGATGGGGGGGGGTCCTCGCGATGGTCGGCGCCTCTCGACGGAGGAGCGGCGACAAAGCCCTAGGGGCGGCGGCGGATTGCTCTGCTGCTCTTTTTTTTTTTTTTTTTTTTTATGATTTCGATTCTGAATGGGGAAGGGAACCAGGGGGGGGGGGTTATATAAAAATATATATATATATTATTTAATTTATTTATTTTTAATTGCAAAAAAGTTGACTTCCACAAACGACCTCTAAACGAGGTCCACCGCCTGTCGTCCATAGCGTTTTACCCCCATTCCGAACACAATGGGATATGTATCGCAAGTTGATTCGATCGTTTGAATTAGTTTCCGTTGAATTTACATTTAAATCACTATATTGAATTTTAAACGTACATTTCAAATTACCGGGGTCACATACTAACTAGAAAAATTCCAGAAAAATATTTTCTAGTTTCGTATTGACGATACGGTCCTAACAAAACTAGTTTCGTCGAATTCTGAGGCCGTTGGAAAAATGGCCATTTTTCAGTCGATTAAAATCAACTGAAACTGGTCAAACGCGTTTTCTTTTGCCACGCTCACATATTGATTCGAAAAATTATGAAATTTGGAATCTAGCAATAACTTGACACTGCGGATCCAACAAAACTGGTTTCGTCGAAATCCGAGGTCATTTGCAAAATGTCCATTTTTAAGGGCCTGAATTCCATAGCGACTATTCAGAAATTTCAACTGGACATATCTCTTGATTCCCGCTACGAAATTTCGATTCGTCGGATTCGTTGGAAAGATATCATCAATTAGATCCTATGATTTTTGGTTTCACTAAAATCCGGATTGTTTTGCACCCGGTATATTCAATTGAAGTTTGAAATCGAATTATCGAACTACCGCGCCATTTTCAATTCTATTTATAATTATATATAAATATTTATATTCTAACGACGACGCGTATAAATATATACGTTCGAATTATATTCAAAATAAATTTCTCGTCGATATTATTTAAAATAATTCATTTTAAATAATCTAAATTCGCTAAAATTGCCAAAATAAAAATTTTAAACTGGCCCAGATTTTCCGGGTTGTTACAAATCCCTCCATCGCCTTTATCCCTAAATCCCTAAAAAAAATCGGTGCTGATTGTCCGCCATCTCCCTGGTTCATTCCGATTCTTCCAGATCAATAGTGCGATTTTTTGAAATCGGTAATACTTTTATTACTTTCTTCCGTTTATAAATTGGCTTCACTCGCTATTTATCTTTTCTTATTCAACTGAAACCCTAACTTGATTACGCATGATTTGTAACACGTCGGTGTTAGTTTTTAGTCTTTGCCATTCTTTAGACCATGATTCAGATGTGTACAATGATCGACATTGAAAAGAAATCCAGGTCTGAATACCCATGAACGATTGATGCCCTACAACTAAACAAATTACTTCATTTAACACAGTTTTCGATCTTGCTCAAATTTATGCTCGTGTAATCTGAAAATTAACTTTCTTCTTTTTGACAGAATGGAGTAGTTAAAGAAGTTCCTCACAACAAATGTTTGATTTCTATGCCATATAGGTCCTTCTTTGATTTTAGGTATTACAATATTCACTATTGATACTCTAGAAATCCATGTTTTTTCCTTTATTCCTGTCATTAGCACATGTCGAATCAATTTTTTGTTTTTTTTTGCTTAAACATTGCCTTTTTTTTGGATTTTCATCCCATTACATTATTAGCAGAGTGCAATTTTTTTGGACTATGGACTTTGAGATTATTCATTTTACTTTATTTGTCTTAGAATCTTCTTTATATCTGAAATTTTGATAATTTATGTGGGATGTTGTTTATGGAAGTGAAAACTACAATTTGTTTAAGAACATCCATTGGACTGATTGGTACATAACACTTGCTTTTACCTCTCTGTTCTAGCAGAACAATCTTCTAGTTCATTTATCGATATCCTCCCTTTCTTTTAGACACATTTTGAGCTTTTTAAAACTTATATTTTAAATTATATACACACTCCTATTTTTGTTCTAGTAGAAGTACTTAAAGCCAATAATTTTGACCCTAACTCATATCTAAGATAGCTAAACATGGGAATATTTTAGAATTAACTTTACATTTACACTCTACACTAGCTTCCACGATATGAAACTAGCATTAACCTAGAAATTGAATTGTAAACACAGATTGATGAACCCTACTCAATCGATATGGCCAGTAGTAACAGGCAACTACAAGTAACTATTTATCTATCTTATGGTGCCAACTGTCTGGGCTATATCCAGGCTGCTGCCTACACATTTGTGAAGCTCAAAGATGGAGTTAGTGATTTTACACCTCGTCTGGTCAGTAGCTTTCTTCATGGCTGATATTAACTAACTAATTATATGAAAAGTCAATTAATTTATAAATCATAACTAATTACATAGAAATTATCTAGGTTTTATAAAAATTACCAATTTAACTAGGTTTGGTAAATATTTGCAAAAGATAACTTATCTTTATAAATTTTGACAAGTTTTATTTTTCTTTTAATGAAGTTCGCTTTGCAAAAATTAAATAAGATTTAAGATTGGCATTTAGTGGTCATTAGACTTTACTTTTATTTAGGAATGGGCAACATATCTTGGAAGTCCATCTCCTAAGAAATGAGCATTGGACATGTTCAAAAAGTAGGCAAATGACTGCGTTTAATTGTTGCAATGAAGATCAAATATCCATGGATACTTTGGTATAATTTTGTTACTTCTCTTTAAAGTAATATAACGCAGTACCAATTTATTAATTTTATCCAATACATAATAGGTTTGGAGCATTCTAATATTCAATATTACCAGGTTTTGAGCGTTGTAAACTCATTGTATTTTCTTATAAAGTACCTTTTTCAATTTTTGTAAAAAAAATCTGCTATCCAAATCTGGATTGCTGGGCATTCGAAGTGTGACCATACCGGTCTATGTACACATGTAATCTAACCATCATGTTAATGTATAATCACTTGACCTTGAATATACATATATTTTCATTAAGTTATAGCTGTAATGCAAATGGCCAGGAGCTAGGTAACCAAATACCCCAGCATCTACAGTGCAAACATGGATCAGATTTAGTTCCATCAATGTAGCTAGTCCAAAATTCAAAACTTTAGCCTTCATATTTTAATCCAAGAGTATGTTGCTTGATTTTATATCTCTATGAACTATGAGCAAGCAAGTATGCAATACCCATTGCTGCATCTTGTGCAATTTTATATCTTGTTTCTTAGTCTGGAGAATTCCCTGTTGTGCACTTTTGAGTTTCTACAAGTTACTTGCTTTGTGCTAAAAAAATAGTTCAATGTACTTGTCATTTTTTAACTGTATTGCAGTTAACCATAATGTTAAAACTGTAATTGTCTAGTAGGGAAATGGGTCTGATCAATGGTCTTGCATTTGATCTGCTCAGTCTATCAGTTGGTATTGCTTTTGGAATACTAGGATCACATTTTAAGGAATATTTTGTCGTTTATTTTTTTAAAATCTCATGGCAGTTACATATATGCTAAGTTCTATATCCATATTTCACTCTTGTACTAAATGTCCATCAGATATTTCTTGATTTTTTTATTTTCTAGACCATTAATTTTAGTTTTTTAAAAATAGTTTTCCATTGGAATTCATGTGTGTTATTTTTCTTTAATGCAACGTAACAAAGAATTGTCGGTTATAGTTGCTTCTAATTGTAGTCAATGTGTTATGGAAAAAAGGGCATTTTCGTTATGGTTTGTTCTATGTTAGTGTGGCACACATGAAAAATATGACATAAGATAGATTATTTCCCTTTGTAATGTAAACAAAATAAAGTGATCCGAGCATCATTTGCAGAGACAATCATGGATAATTTGCTCTGTTTGCTTGGCATGGTCATAAGGTTTATTTATTCTATAAATGAATATATGCTGTGTTGTGTGCACATGCTTGATGAGTTATATTTCTGTCCAAATCTTTCGCTCTTAGTATTTAATCTAAAATAACCTCAAATCTTTCACTCTTATTGTTTAATCTGAAGTAATAATTTTTACCCTATGGCTTCTAGATTCTTTATAAATAGGTATCATCATATGGCTTCTAAGTACTGTGCATATAATTTGCTATTATATTGTTTCTAATCAATGTAGGAAACAAGTCAATATTGTAACTCATGCTTCAACGATCAAGATTGATGGAGTTAGAATTTTATGTAAAGGGAAATCATGCCTTATCAGTGATGGAGCTACAAGTATCATCATTTTCAACTACCATGTGTAATACATGCTATCCAACTGATTTTCAATCAAATTAAATTAAAATTGTTGTTTTCCATCAAGTAGGAACATTTGGCTCTCATTACCGGGTAAGCTTGTTCTTAACAATTCCTGGGCGGAAGGGGATCGAGCATGGAGCAGTTGTTCCTACATGTTGACCACCTGGCTTTAATTTCGACCCTTCTGAAATAAACAGAAAGGTAATAATAAAATAATTATCATGTTCTTTATAATAAAAAATTAATTATATGATCTGTCAACAAGTCTCAATGGTCATTAACATGTTTTTAGTCACCTGCACTCATAACTGCATGTCTTGCTTCCCATCTAAATATGCATTTATGTGTGTGTAAAGATATTAATATTTCATTTGATAACACATAAATTGGTACTAAACAAATATACCTGGCTATTTTGATCTAATGGCTCGAACTAAATGTGTGACGGCCCGCTCCGCACCAGCCGGCATTTCCTCCGAAAGTGCGCTGTGCACATGCTCGACTAGCATGGAACGGTCGCCAAAGAAAAAGAAAGAAGATGGATGAACTGATAAAGTACCTGTAGAATGTCTCACAGCGCATGAAATAAAATATAATAATGATATAACTTGACATAAAACAGGCGAGACAGTGCATAAGCTGAAAACTAAACCATCATAGCAGCGGAAAATCCAAGTACAGCTTATGTTCCAAACTACCATTATTACAACTTTTCAAAACTGTCTCTAAAGCAAATAAGATAGGTATACTACTAATGCCCAAAGTTGATACCAACAGCGACACAGGGAGAATAATAGGAGAATATACGTGCAAGCCTCCTGCTCGTCTCCGGACTGCTACTCGTGCACAACCAGCTAACCTGTCTCTAGTCTGCTCGTGTGGGCACCCAGAGTAATAAGAAGAGACATAAAACTCTAGGTCAAACAAAAGTCTGGTATGAGCGATAAGCAACAAAACAGAACAATAATAGGTATAATCCAATTATACCTGAACCTGGACCTGCAACCAAAGAGTTAGCACTACATATTGTACAATACTCTAAGGTGCCACTAACTCATGGCGTGAACAATACGGGGTGGGGGTGTGCATGTCATAGTGATGGCAAACAATCAAGCATAGCAACCATTCTCACATCTCTCACTCAGTGCGTAAAGCATACGATACCCACTACCTTAGTCACCTAATCCTTTGGGCCATGACGGAGTCCAATCCCGTACAACTATCACTACAAGCCCACTATCCATCTCTCAGTGGTGAACCAAAGTTATGAATACCGACCACCCTGTTGCACACGTCCCGCAGCAAAGCCCAATCATGAAGTGAACTCATTGGTTCCTAACTGGATCCTAAGCTTTAACTTCCACTTGGACTACCTTTACATCTCGGGTTTTGGTTTCCTCCTATTCGGGTCGGTCGGTCAAGCACCTTTCATTCTGGTCAGTTTTCATCATCTCTACCATGGTCGGTAGGTACTGCCCCCTGGTCGGTTGAACACTTCACCATTCCTGGTCGGTCGTACTTTACCATCCCTGGTCGGTCGTACTTCATCATCGTATGAGGTCGGTTGAACATCGCATAGTGGTCGGTCTTGCCGAGCCTGGTCGGTCTCCCTAGTCGGTCGAACACTTCATACATGGTCGGTCGTGATGTCCTCCTTCTATTCGGGTCGGTCGTGAGCTCTGGTCGGTCGGTCAAAACCTTCCCTGATCAGTCTAACTCGACCCAAAGAAAACTTGCACCATTTCAGCAAGCTATTTTCGCCTCTCGACGGCGTTTTCAACCATTCTAACTTTATAATGCAATCATAGGTCATACCAAACAGTAGTAGCAACATGTATAATCAACCATAAACACCAAAACAACAATTTAATCATAACAATATGGATCTAATGTACCTAAAACCCATGTTTTCCCCTTAATCATGTTTAAGCATAACTAATGATAGGATTAGCAAAACTTAACCAAATTAACCCAATTTTCTATCAAAGGCCTAAAATAATATTTTGGAATTTCTAAATATTTTTCTAGATTTTTATGATGCATAATTTCGCTAATTATCACTAATCATTCCTTAATCCCCTAAATTCCGGGATTAGCAAAATTAGTCGAAATCAACCCAAATTCTCATTTGAGGCATAAAATGACATTTAAGAATTTTACAAATTTTTCCAAAATTTAATAACGCATAGTTTTGCTAATTTTCACTAATGACCCCTAATTAGCCATAATTAGTGAAAAAACAAAGCAAATCACTCACCTTTGCCACAAAGTAAACTATAGATCTGAAATAATCTCTGATTTGGATCCAATCTCTATGTTTTCCAGTAGCTATATCCCAATCCTTATGCTAACCCGCCTTGATTTGATGTATATTAGGCTAATATGTGATTAGAGATGACAAAAAGGTGTTTTCGAGTGTTTTAGAAGATGGAGGCCATTGCTAGAGCTTAAGGAAGGTTTGTGGCGGCTAAGAAAACTGAAATGAAATGATTTTCCTAACCCTTCCAGCCCTCTCATAGCCCTAATCCCGAAATTCTCCTTTGGGCCTAGCTGTTAATCACCCGGTTAAGCCCAATTAAGTAGTTTTTCACTATCTGAAACTTGTTTCAGCCATATCTCCCAAACGGTGAGTCCGTTTGGCCAATGTGACCACTCTACGGAAAGGTAAACCATCAAATGAATCTAATGGAAGTTGTTTCAAGTCAAAATTCCTCTCCAATCAAAAGTTATGGCCAAAACAATATCGGTTAGGGGCAAAATGGTCATTTAAAAATCGGCAAAAATCATGAACATGGGAAATGACCCCAATAGTTGTCTCCCAAAATTACACGACCATACGACTTCATACGAAAAAGAAATAAATATTCTACGATCCTAGATACGTTGAATGCGGGTTGTTACATTCTCCCCCCTTTAAGAAATTTCATCCCCGAAATTCCTTAACCCAAAACATACAAAGAATCCAGCATGCCTACCAACCATATACAACAATCAAACATGCAAAACAAACAGAACCATTCTACCCTGACATGCGGTTTACTAACAAGGAAAAAATCATCGTCGCTAAAATCTTACCAGGCAAAGAGATTTGGATACGACTTTCTTATGTCATTCTCTACTTCCCAAGTACAGTCGTTCTCTCGCCATCGATTCCCATCTCTACCCTAGAGGTAACTTCTAATAAGTTGGGATCGTCCCTCTAACTGGAACTGATCCACTTAATCAAGATCGATCTAATCGTCAAGCTTACTAGTATTTCTGAATCCAATTCACACTTAGGTTTGAAGTCATATCCCGTGATATACTCTAGTTGCTTCCATTCCAGAGAAATAGCCTCTAAACTGGCACGTCTCTTACTCAATGCATCAGCTATCGCACCTAGTCCGATACTATGGCATTCATCTATACTGTCATTTTCTTAGGTAATCCAAACCTATATGCCAAATTTTCAACTACATTCCAAATGTCCTTTCAAGTCCAACTTGAGTCCTTACATTCTTATTGCACGTCCAACGTACATTCACTTCCTAGAGGCAGACTAGACCCATCCAATGACCCTAGGCACTACACCAACATCTGCACTGTACGTCTAACGTACATTCAACTTCTAAAGGTGAACTAGATTCATCCAATGAACCCAGGTACCCTACCCATATTCATACTGCACGTCCAACATACATTCACCTTCCAAAGGTGAACTAGACTCATCCATTGAATCTAGGTACTCTACCTACATTCGTACTGTACGTCCAACGTACATTCATCTTCCAAAGGTGAACTAGACTCATCCAATGAATCTACGTGCTCTACCTATGAGTCCAAGTCCAACTGAAACTCCTATATCCGTTGAATCTCCAAGACAACGGACGCTCCATAATGCCCAACATACTTCAAGTCTAACGTAAAGTATCTTACACTCGTCATATCACCATGATCAACGAACTTAACCTATTTCCATTCAACAGGATCCTACAGGTGATACTCAAGAGAAGAATGGTAAGAACAAACACAACAACCATAGCATCCATCAAACAAATCCTATCTATCACCTGCTAAAGTCATGAATACGTCATTACCTATATGTCTGGTCCAACCAACATCAATAACTAATGAAAACTCTGCCTCCAAATGGACTACCGTACGTCCTACGTACGTTTATCCTCCAAGGATAACTAGATCACGTCCAACAGATCCAAGGTAAGTGGGCATCCCCAGATACCCCTGCTTTTAGTCCGCCTGAAACACTTGAGTCCCACCCAAGTCTATCTATTATCTTGCTGCGCTCTCGAGTCCAACTCGAGTCAATCCAATTCCTTGCAACCTTCTCGAGTCCAACTCGAGTCAATCTATTACCCATAAACTTAGACCCAGTCTTGAGTATCCATTACCTACCAACCCTAGTCCAACATGAGTCGTCCCCCTATTTGTTGCAACTCCTAGATCAACGAATACCTATTTTCTTTTACGAGTTCAAGTCCAACTTGAATCGTCCTAACCTTCATTGCATCTTCCATGATCAACAAACTCATCCTATTCCTTCAAAATTCTACTATCCAAAGAGAACATCAGCATAGGGTCCTAAACAATCCATTACTTTGCATTTTTCTCTAGTCCCAGTTGAGTCATCTCATAACCTTATCGAGTCCAACTCGGGGAAGTCCATACCATCGAATAGTCTTATCCTGTCACAGCTGCCCATCACTCCTCGAGTAAACCAAGGTATCATCCAATGAAAATCACAATTATTACTTATCCCTCACGCAAACCATCCTAGTCAAACTCGACATTCCCCAAGCACAAGCCCCAAAAGCCTAAACCAATATCAGACAAGCACCTAAGGAACATCTCCTCCGAATTCGGATGATCCACGTGAAGTGATACTAGAGAAACAACTAAGCACTGGAGCACTCATTTGCCTCCCAGAGACAACTAGGACTTAATACAACGATAACCTCTCAGCTTCCCTGACTCCAGTTACTATCGCCATCACTAGGTTGGTACCTAATATCACCCCATTCCTTTAGAGTAGATCAACTCCCCAAATAATGCTAAACCCAGTAAAGCCCAAAACAAAGTAATCACAAACAAACTTACATCCATGACTCGATAAGACCACGTTACGGTAAATCCTACTGAGGCTAGTCGGACCACCAATCGGGTTCGTCACTACTAAAGGTCTATCGACTAACTCAGGTTTGTCAAACAAAACCCGATCAAAACATCTTAAATAGAAAGAATACCTCGAATAACGACACCTTTTTCCTTCTGCGCCGTAGTTGGGGCATTCGACGAAGAAGGAACAGCGTTGATATCATATGCTCTCACGATCTGTTTCTCCCTAGGAGGTTGTGGACATTCATTCTTCTGATGTCCCGCTTGGCCACAATTAAAGCACTTCCTTTCCCCAGGCTTTTCCCGACAATCTCTGGCATAGTGACCCTTCTTGCCATAGCTAAAGCACTCGCCATCATTCTTATTTCTCTTATTCTGACCATCCATGGCTTGGTCTTGCTTCCTTATATTTTGGGAACTATCCTTGCCTCCATCGCCTGCTTGCGACTTTGGCTCATCCGCATATGTAATAGCAACCTCGATTTTTGGCTTAGGGTAAAGACTTTCTGATCTCAAAGATTTCCCCACAATCGACACAAAGGTCTCACCGATGTGGTTAGTAAGCCTCTCCCCCAAGTACTGATCCAATCCAGTTATGAACTTCTCGTTCTTCTTCTCGGCAGTATCAATAAGAGATAACCCATACTTGGACAAAGTGTCGAATTCGGTAATGTACTCCGAGACAGCTCTTCTATTCTGCTTGAGTTCCAAGAACTTCCTAAATAATTATGACTTCTGAGCAGCTGGGATGAACTTATCGCTAAAGCGAGCCTTAAACTGATCCCCAGTAACCTGGTCCTCTGGAGTGGCTGTCTTAATAGCATTGCACCAATTCATCGCTCGTCCTTGCAGCCGACGAGACGCTAGCCTTCTCTTCATCGCATCCTCGATACCCAAGTCGTTGAAGATACGATCACAGCTATCCAACCAATCCTGAACATCCGTGGCCGACTCCGTTCCGTGGAACGGCTTCCCACCAAGGTTAGTGTAATCCTTGCACAACTTGGCAAAATCGGCCCTAGGCGCCTGCACTACTGGACCACCAGCATTGGGGGCTGCGCCTTGCACATCCCTAAGCATTTCTCTCATGAGGTTAGTAAACATCGTCCTCATGTTAGCAGCATTCCCATTGTTGGCTCCTCTACCAGCGCCTCTTGCGTATCGGCTCATCGTTCAATCTGTAAAGAGAAAACGATCAACCATCTCCATAGTGGAGCTAGTGCAATGTGACTTCATCCTTAGCTATACTAATAATATATATAGCTTTTGAAAACCAAAGTAATCACAAATACGCACTCCCATATACGTACTATCTCTCCCTAGTGTCTTTCCCTAGGTTAATTACGCAACCTAGAGCTCTGATACCAAATGTGACGACCCGCCTCACACCAGTCGGCATTCCCTCCGAGAGTGCGCTGTACACATGCTCGACTAGCATGGAACGGTCGCCAAAGAAAAAGAATGAAGATGGATGAACTAACAAAGAACCTGTAGAATGTCTCACAGCGCATGGAATAAAATATAATAATAATATAACTTGACATAAAACAGGCGAGACAGTGCATAAGCTAAAAACTAAACCATCATAGCAGCGGAAAATCCAAGTACAGCTTATGTTCCAAACTACCATTATTACAACTTTTCAAAACTGTCTCTAAAGCAAATAAGATAGGCATACTACTATTGCCCAAAGTAGATACCAACAGCGACACAGGGAGAATAATAGGAGATAATACGTGCAAGCCTCCTGCTCATCTCCAGACAGCTACTCGTGCACAACCAGCTAACCTGTCTCTAGTCTGCTCGTGTGAGCACCCAGAGTAATAAGAAGAGACATAAAACTCTGGGTCAGACAAAAGTCTGGTATGAGCGATAAGCAACAAAACAGAACAATAATAGGTATAATCCAATCATACCTGAACCTGGACCTGCAACTAAAGAATTAGCACTACATACTATACAATACTCTAAGGTGCCACTAACACATGGTGTGAATAATACGGGGTGGGGGTGTGCATGTCACAGTGATGGCAAACAATCAAGCATAGCACCCATCCTCACATCTCTAACTCAGTGCGTAAAGCATACGATACCCACTACCTTGGTCACCTAATCCTTTGGGCCATGACGGAATCCAATCCCGTACAACTATCACTACAAGCCCATTATTCATCTCTCAGTGGTGAACCAAAGTTATGAATACCGACAACCCCTTTGCTCAGATCCCACAGCAAAGCCCAATCATGAAGTGAACTCATTGGTTCCCAACTGGATCCTAAGCTCTAACTTCCACTTGGACTACCTTTGCATCTCGGGTTTTGGTTTCCTCCTGTTCGGGTTGGTCGGTCAAGCACCTTTCATTCTGGTCGGTTTTCATCATCTCTACCCTGGTCGGTCGGTATTGCCCCCATGGTCAGTCGAACACTTCACCATTCCTGGTCGGTCGTACTTCACCATCCCTGGTCGGTCGTACTTCATCACCGTATGCGGTCGAACATCACATAGTGGTTGGTCTTGCCCAGCCTGGTCGGTCTCCCTAGTCGGTTGAACACTTCATACAGGGTCGGTCGTGATGTCCTCCTTCTATTCGGGTCGGTCGTGAGCTCGGGTCGGTCGGTCAAAACCTTCCCCTGGTCAGTCTAACTCGACCCAAAGAAAACCTGCACCATTTCAGCAAGCTATTTTCGCCTCTCGACGGCGTTTTCAACCATTCTAACTTTATAATGCAATCATAGGTCATACCAAACAGTAGTAGCAACATGTATAATCAACCATAAACACCAAAACAACAATTTGATCATAACAATATGGATCAAATGTACCCAAAACCCATGTTTCCCCCTTAATCATGTTTAAGCATAACTAACGATATGATTAGCAAAACTTAACCAAATTAACCCAATTTTCTATCAGAGGCCTAAAATAATATTTTGAAATTTCTAAATATTTTTCAGATTTTTATGATGCATAATTTCGCTAATTATCACTAATCACTCCTTAATCCCCTAAATTCCGGGATTAGCAAAATTAGTCGAAATCAACCCAAATTCTCATCAGAGGAATAAAATGACATTTAAGAATTTTACAAATTTTCCCAGAATTTAATTACGCATAGTTTTGCTAATTTTCACTAATCACCCCTTATTAGCCATAATTAGTGAAAAAACAAAGCAAATCACTCACCTTTGCCACAAAGTAAACTATAGATTTGAAATAATCTCTGATTTGGATCCAATCTCTATGTGTTCCAGCAGCTCTATCCCAATCTTTATGCTAATCTGCCTTGATTTGATGTAGATTAGGCTAATATGTGATTAGAGATGACAAAAAGGTGTTTTGGAGTGTTTTAGAAGATGGAGACCATTGCTAGAGCTTAAGAAAGGTTTGTGGTGGCTGAGAAAACTGAAATGAAATGATTTTCCTAACTCTTCCAGCCCTCTCATAACCCTAATCCGGAAATTCCCCTTTGGGCCTAGCTGTTAATCACCTGGTTAAGCCCAATTAAGCAGTTTTTCACTATCTGAAACTTGTTTCAGCCATATCTCCCAAACAGTGAGTCCGTTTGGCTAATGTGACCACTCTACAGAAGGGTAAACCATCAAACAAATCTAATGGAAGTGGTTTTATGTCAAAATTCCTTTCCAATCAAAAGTTATGGCCAAAACAATATCGGTTAGGGGCAAAATGGTCATTTAAAAATCGGCAAAAATCATGAACATGGGAAATGACTCCAATAGTTGTCTCCCAAAGTTACATGACCATACGACTTCATACGAAAATGAAATAAATATTCTACGATCCTAGATACGTAGAATGCAGGATGTTACAAAATGTTTTAATTTATATAACATGATTGTGAATCAAATAAGTAACATATTTTTGCACAGTTGAAACATCTTTTGGTTAATGCATGGCAAAGTCACATATTATTATTATTCTTGTAGAAGATGTACTAGAGTAGACAATATGATCTCTTTTCCATTTATCCATAAAAGTAAAAAATTCAATTCTCCTTAGAGTACGTTGTTAAAATGCATGGAAACTATTTATTTATTTCAAATAGTAAATTTATAGAAGAACTCAAATTTTTGATTGACCTTAGAATACGTTGTTATGGTTTGTTTTTTAGTATTTTCCTTCTTAAACAACATAAAATGTAATGAATAATTATTATTGCCTGATTTCATCCATGTGCTAGAGAGCACTATTATTTTGCTATGTATTCTTTTATCTCTATTCCATATTGGGTGTATTTTCATATCTATGCTTTCTTTTATGATTGGACCTGCAACATGTATATTTTTTAATTGTTTTCCCGAGATATTCATACATGAAGCAAACTACAAACAGTTGGTTACTATATGAACATATAACAAGTTGATGCAAGCTATACTTATGGATGTATTTGCAAGTAATGGTTGAATAAACTGAGGTTTAACATATCCTCTGCACTTTCTTTACTTAATAACAGAACATTTTACTACTTCATTGTTGATACCTATTATAGTTACCAAATTAAGCCATATTTAGTATAAATATAATTGGATGATGAAAGGTTCTCTTTGTATTTTATATTTCGGCATGTCTTCCTTGCATTATTCCTTTCTAACTAAAAGAAAATGAATTTTGGTTACATTTATGTTTTCCATCAGAAATATAGGCAAATTAGTAAAGTTATTTTATATTTTTGAAAATAGATATGAATTCAAAGATGAATGGGTAACCAAAGATGTAGAAAAAGAAGAAAGGGTCATTTAAAGAATCTGATTTTTTACTTGCAAAATTTATGGCATGCAGACTGAATCAAAATTCAAAAATTGATTGTTAGAAATTCAATATATCAAAATTCAAGTTATGTCATCATTTTGCATTTATACGTTCATATGTTAAAAGATTCTCAGTATTCTAAACCATACCAGTATTCAATACTCCCGGTCTAAAAGTAGAGTTATGCTGCTATTTTATACTGTTTCTCAATTGAAATTTTGCTTGTAGGGGTAATTTGTCATTTTGGGATGAGCTAGTACATATTGCATTTCAATATGTTGGAGAAAGCCCGTAATTGCAAGTTTCAGGGCGTCTTGTATCTGATATGGTAGAAGGAGATGATGAAAAACATTAGATCTATTACAAGGTTTGGATATAGTTGTCTTTTTTTTTTCAAAATAATGCTTATTCCATTAAATATTTCCATGTGCATGTTTTTTCAATGTGGTTGTTTTATTGCTTGCAGGTTGGGGTTTAGAAATTAAATTTGATAGGAAGAATAAGCTTTATTAACTATATATTTTTGGCTTGACTAAGAAGAAAATCTCGAAACTATGCTGGGAGTTCTTCTGGATCAACCGAGGAGCTTTGGCAAGCAATTTTTTTCTAACTCAATTAAATGGTGGGAGAACATGAGGGATAAGGTACAGTCCAATATCAATGCTAAATATTGTGACTAAATAAGAGATGATGGCTTTGTGCTTTTCACAGTAATAAAGAAATGCACTAAATCTTTTTCACAAACTAAACTTAATGTGAAGTTTATGAATTGAAATTAATGCTAAGTTTTTGCAGTGATACTTGCTCATTTTTTAAACTGAGATTTGCTCAGTTTTCTACTAGACAGAAATAGTGTAAGTAAAAATTATAACATATTTATTCATATGTGCAGCATACTAATTTTTTTTTTTGCTAAAGTCCTAATAGACTGACCTTTGGGAAGGTTGAAACTAAATGGTTATATGGTGCATTTCAAGTTCACTTTGATTATCCTATTTTTCTTAAAACTAAATTTGACTCATCAGTCCCACCCTTAAGATTACTATTCCCATTACACGTCAGTTGAAATATTAGTTTAATTTGGGAAGAAAAAATAATGAGATTCTCCTTAACTTGGATTGCACTATATCCCCTGTTTCGTGCAATACAGGCTACACTGGCCTACAACAACCACAATGGGTTGTTTGAGTCCTTCAAATATCAATAATTTTGGTACCAAATAGATTCCTAAGTCATACATGTTGAATATGTACAGAACTTAAACTGGCCTGCAGAGCTTACCATAGTTAACGGAATTTCGAATCATGCCAAACAATGGCTTATGTATGTAAACGAAAGAAAACACGCTGCCTTTTAGCGAACATTGCGTAATTTTTACTAGGAATCAAGCTTAGTGTTATAGTTCACTACATCCATGCTTGGTCGGACTACGCCTCTGCGTGCGGTGAATTGGCTCCATTGTTTTATATGGCATTAGAAATTACATAAAGGTTTTATATGTGCACTGACTTATACTGCATGTTAATTCATTAGTTCTATTCATGTTACTGCGTCTATTATATTTTAAATATATACAAATAATGTTTGATTGTACTTACGTGTATTACCACAGTTTTTCCATAGACTATAGGACGTATACCTCATCCAATGAGAAAATGAACCTGTTGTTTGTGCTATGTGTCTGAACCTTCCAATTATTTATGCATGTGTTTAAAATAATTTATTTGACTGTCTATATGGTGTCGAGGTCTGAGGCGGTTGTTTTTAAGACCACTGTCATTTTACCTATATTTTGGAACACCGACTTAGCTACAAACCTAGTAAATATAGAAGACTGTAGATATGACTGACCACCAAAATTTGTTTGTATAAATAAATACTATAGAATACGTACCGTGTTTATTAGACTAGACCGTGGATTGCCGAATTTAGATATCGTTTCCTATCAAAACCCGTATGCAAATTTCTTCTAATATGAAACCTATTTGATATAATATGGGCTATACAATACCTAGGCAACCATTCGATGTATTATTTCTATACAGTTGACAGTCCGGTTTAGCTATAATTATTTACATTAATAAGCAACCAGATATAGTGGTGTGAGAATAACTCAATTATATTCCAAAAGTTTCAATTATTTTCCAAAAACTATTATATTCGAAACTTTAAAGGGATCAAAAATACAAAATTTAAGACAACGTTTAATATAGAAGAGTGCAAAAATTTTATTTACGAATTTGAACAATTATTTACTAGTTGTAATAACTTAACTAATTAATACAACTGGCAAATATTTTATTCTTCTAGACAATGTGTTATCTTATGTTTCGTTACATGCAAATACTTGAGGTAAAACACAGATTTGTATGTTACAACCTAAATGGAAACTGAATCCCAACCATATATTTTGTTGTAAAATGGGTCTTGTTAGTTAAGTTTTCATTATATATAGCTCACTCATTTCTCCATTTATTTTGGAACCAATCAAAATGCTAAGATCTTTAATGAAAAATCATTTAGGTTTTCACAATTTAATCATAAATTATGCAGATGTTTTTAATGATTGGCGTTGCACATAAATACAAATTTATTTAGTTATTATTGATTGCAAAATGTACAGCAATTTTTTTATAGAGGAATGAAATGGTAAATCGTATAATACAATGATGTACATGGCACTTCTATATATACATATAATGAAGCGGTGTTTTTTCTTTCATAATAGGCTTCGGCCCGCATATATAATATCTCTAATATTGGGGACTGTAGCTCTATTAATTTGATTTTGGCAAGAATGAATTTTTTGGAGTGTTTGCACAACTAGTGAATACTGAAGAGAGAAGATACATTCAGAGTGCTTGCACAACCAATGAATACTGAAGAGGTAAATGGTTCTCAAGATTTCATTAGAATTTAATAGAAGATTAAAATGGTTCAGAACAAAATATGGACGAAATTGTAGTTTCACATTTGAGTGAAATAATTGCAATCATAGTATTCCTGTTAATTGTCTTTAGTTAGGTCATTTTCAATTTCTGCTATATTCTTGTTCATGTTATCATTCTTTTCTTACATCTGCACATTTTTGTTGTTCCTTTGTTAAAGCATGTGAAAGTTTCTACTTCCTTGGCTGTTTGGCTGATTAAGTTTGAGAACTACCGCTAATAAAATTGAGATGATATCAAAGACTGTTTCATTTTTGCATTTTAACCGTGTTTCTTGCATTTTGCGTTGTTATAAGACTATAACTTGTGCTTGTGAATTGCAGGTTCCAGAAGTTGGACGAGTTTACAAGCTGAAGACTAAGTGATTTTTGATATAAACTTGTTTTGAAACGATGTTTGAACAACATGTATGTTGACTTATTACTATATTTATTAGTAGATTTATTAACTATGACTTTGTAATTGAAATAAAATATGCTTTTGGTATTAGTTTTTTTCTATTGACAGTTTTGTCTTGTGAATTTACTGCTTAATTGTTTGAACTGTGCAAAAATTAAATAAGAGATTTGCTATATAAAGACCATAGCTAAAATATGTGCTATATATTAAAAATATTAACAGCGGAAAATTGCATTTTTGGAAATAAATGGTAAAATGTTATGTAAAAAATTAAATAGTGTGGCCTTTTCATATCATTGAATGTGTGCTATGAAAAAACTGAAAACGCTATATATACTACAACTATTCATAGTGGAAAACTCCTCTTATGGAATCAAAATGTGAAATGCTATATAAAATGTAAATTGTATGGAAAACTTTTCATATCACTGAATATGAGCTATGAAAATAGTGATAATGCTACAAAAAAAGGCGAGTAGAATGCTATCAATAGGGTGTTCAATAATAGCGGATTTTAAATAAAAAAAAACAAAATGAAAACATTTTTCATAGAAATGAATATGTGCTATGAAATTATTGATAATGCTATAAAAAAATAAGTTAAGATTTTAGTAAGAAAATATAATTGCAAGATCTAAACGCTATGTAAAACATTTCATGATGGTGAATGTGCCCTATAAAATGTATGATACTATAGCGTTTAGATTTGAGCTATAAAATATAGCAGAGCTATTATTGCATGTTGTTATATAGCGTCGTCGCTAATGCTATGGTAACCTATTATAGCGTTTTTCACGTGCTATTAATAGGTAAATCTGTTGTAGCGTAGGGAGCCAATCGAATGGGGAGGGTAATGGGTACAACTAGTGGTGGTAGGAGCAAGTGGGCACCTACGAGAGTAACTAGCGGTACACGAAGCGACCATCATTATGATTAGTAGGGAGGGATCAACTTTTAGTATGTAACTAGTATGTTGGTATGGTGCAGAGCATATCTTATAGTGGCTAGAAGCACAGTCGATGTTCTATCTTACTTACCTTGTTTACCTTGTTAAATCAGCTTATGTTACAGTCATCTCTTATATCCGGTTTATGTTCTTTTCCTGTTACTTTACTGATTATATTGTTAAAGTCACTGGAAGCTAAACATTCGAGGCCAAGGAGATAAGCGGCCGACAGAGGCTTCAACAGGCCCAATAGCCCAGTAGTAGAAGGGCCCTGAATTCTCTATAAATAAGGCTCAGGGGTCACATTTTGGGGGCGAATTCTTCATTTCTCAATCTTGTTTCTTCTTCCCTGAGGAGTAAACCCTAATTTCAAAATCGGATTGGGGATTTCTTCAAATCTTGTAATACATCTGCATTTTATGAATGAAGAATTCTGAGACTTAAATATCTTGTGATTTGATAATCTTACTATGCCATTTATGATGAAACAGGGATTTAACTGTAACCTTTCATATGAAAGAGTAGTCCACGACACCTTCATAAAGGAGGAAAGACTTCGTGGAAACCCATGCCTTCTCCCATTTACCTCGAAGATTGTCAATGTGAATCAACCCTCTCATAATGAGTCTAATGCTTCTCAACCCCGGAATAGAGGTTGTCTGCAGGCTTATGACTTGATCACTAATGCAACCAAGGCCATTCGGGTTGGATCGATGCGGAAGGATTGTTTGAGTTAATAAGAATTGTGGTACCCTTACCTTTCGAATATCGGGAAGCATTAGCTTGTTTTCCAATTATCACAATGTATATCATCTTTCCCATTTTCTACAAGGTAACTGATTATGCAAGGCTTTAGTTGTGCCAAACTAAACAAACCCTTCTTTAAGGAACTTTAGAACTCCATAGTCTTGCAAACATGATATGTAACCCTTGAGGGAAGAATAATTAATCTTCAGAATGGAGAATTTGATACATAAGAAAGGATAGATTTAGCAAAGTAGCGCTGATCCCAGATTGTCTTTCAGTAACCCTAAATCATTGCTGCATCAGTTTTCGTAAATACATGTTCTATATAACTTATTCCAGGTGTTGACGGAAAATATCGTTAGCAATTACATATATGTATATATGTATTTTATCTTTTAAGCTTCTGCATGTTTTGTACTTCCTAGACTATGGTACATTTGTTATGTCTGTTTATCATTTGCATTGCTGAATGTGGGTAGCTTATTCATGCATGCTAGATCATTTGATTTTTCCTGCGCATCACTTGGCGTCTGTTTTATGCTTGGCTTAACATTTGATTTTGCATGTGCATCACTTGACCTCTGTTTTGTGCTTGTCTTATTCATGCATGCTGGCTCATTCATTTGTTTTGTCTTAGCTGAAATCTGATTTGGATTTGCTGTGACCTTGGCTGAAACCTGAACTTGTTCTTGTTTTCATTAGCAGGAAGACACTGGGTTGAGTTGGTCCACGTGGCTGCTTCTCAGTTGTTTACAATGCCATGAGAATGACTATGGGATGCTATGGCAGTGTACACATGCATGCGTACACATGTGTACATGCATGCTCCTAAGATGCATTGGTCGATGTCAATACTATTAAAGAAACATATACTGCATAATCAAAAAGTGATGGCAAACGACTCGAATACCTGATGCAGATAAACACACAAACAAATTTATATTTTTGCAAATTTAAATTTGTTTATTTTTAGACTACTGCTCTAGTTGTTTATTTCACAGGTAAACAAGAGACAAAGTGAAAGCAGGAGGTGGATCAGAAGTGTGGAGCAAATACAAAGACAAATAGTGCATTGAGTGTTTGAGTGTGTGCACTGTGGTGTGAATGTGACATGTATTATAGCAAGATGCAAAATATTTAACTATTTAAATTTTGAAATATCACATTGAATAAAATATTGTTTGAATCATTTAAATTCTTTGTAATAGCATTATTATTTAATATCAATATACATTATTATATGAGATGCAAAACAGTATAGTATACAAGATGTGGACCTAAACAAATGTAGAAAGTTAATATCTATAGCAACATTTTTGGAATGTTGCTACAAACACCTATACATGTTGCTATAGACCCAAATAGGGTTCTATAGCAACAATATTTCTTATGTTACCTTAGATAGTCAAAATGTTACCTTCGAGGTCTAAGGCAACAATAAAAATTGCAACACCGGAAAGGTGTTGGCAAAGACCTAAGGCAACATTTTTTTGGGCTTGACCAACCATTTTTTGTGTGTTGAAGAAGGTCATTTATGACGTAATGGAAGCTAATTAAGAACACAGGCTCGACTTAAATAAATTGCTTGACTTCTATGGAAGTGAATAGTAATAAGCTTTGAGTCTAAAGCTTATAGAGATTTTCACAACACTCACCGATAATTAGCGTATTATAACTATGGACAACATAAGAAAGATTACAAAAAAGTTTTATGGTTCCTCAATACAAAGCGGCTAGAGAAGAAATAATCCGATTAGATTCGACTGAAAAAAATGATTGAGCTCAAAGGATTGCTACGTTGGAGATGCAGATTAAGGATCTTAAGGGAAGTAAAACAATATGGGGTGAATAATGTTTAATGGAATTTAATAATTTTCTTTAAATATTTTTGGATTAATTAAAATAGTATTCATATCAAAGATATTAACAAACTTAGAATCAATCACAGAATTCAGAAAGTAAAAACAAAAGCAGTAAAAGGAAAGCATATACCAGGATTTTACACTGGTTCGGGACTCCCCAACATCCAATCCCTCACAACGATGGGTTGATGTGTATTTTTTATTCAACAATATCCGAATACACTCCTTGATTTCAGGTCTACAAGAGCACTCTCCAACAGATTCCAAGTACGGTAAGACTTAGTTGTTTTATGGGCCATAACTTTACACCCAATAGATTTCCAGGACACTAGTCACTTTAAACGGGACATAACCACACTCTTCTCTTATCAATTTTTATTTTTTATAGTATTGACTCGATAGGACTTAATCTTAAGATCTTTGATTACAAACAACCTATAAATCATGAGTAGCACTTTAATTCAAAGAGATTTTGAGTTAGAATTGAAAGAGAAGAAAAATGATATGATTTCTATTGAAATCAACAGCCAAAAGTCAAGAAATTAAGTATAATAATGGTGGGCTGTTAAGAGCGGAAAAGGAGAAGAAAAGTGATTACAAAATTCGAATTCAGGAAGGTATTTATAGGTTTCCAACAATCATATTCTTTAAGGAAAGGTTTGAATTCGAAAGACACTTCTTTTCAAAACTTAAAAAATCAACTAACGGCTAGTATGTCGACACAACATTTTCCATATGTCGACATATGCTAGTACAAAATAAAAAATTGAAGTTTAAATCAAAGTAAATAATGTTTAAATAAATTATGGTGAATCCAGAGTTAAAACAGACTATATTCGTATATATTAAAACATTCTATTGAAAGTAAAATATATTCATAAAAACTAATATGAAGATTTAATAAAAATAGTTAAAAATTAAATATATAATGATATAAAAATACAAATATAAAAATATAAATATATTAAAACTTAATATGAATAAGAAATTTGAAAACATAAGTAATTATAATAAAATTAGTAATAAACTTGTAAGTAAAACCTAAGTCAAAAATCTAATATTTTGAATACAAGTGTTAAAATATTTCTCAGAATAAAGAAGTGTATCGGAAGCAATTTTGAAATCATTTAAAAACTAATTTAAAAAAAGTAAGTAAATTTGAAATTGCTTTTAAAAGAATGTTTGAAATTATAATTTAAATTCAAAATCAGAATTAAATTTAAAATCTGAAGCAAGTGTTTAGCGAAATTTCAGAAATTTTTCGTTTCCTTAATTTGCCGCATAAATGTAAGATATCAGATTGTTTAAGGCCATTGTGCTGGTGTGGGATTCTTCCTACCACATCCTTTTGCAGTTTCTGTCATAACTGGGCCTTCTGCCATCTTTCTTCAAAGGGGCTTTCTTTTCTTCATAATAGATTTTGTTAATTCGGATGAACTTATCAACTCAGAAGTGGAACATTTGCAAATTGTGACATTTAAAAAAAATCCTTCTAGAACTTAATATTTATGAAGAGCTCAACATGACCAACTATTAGTTTAAACTAACCTTTTATCCCTTTTATTCTTGAAGTTTCGTTGCTGAACTCTTTACACAAACACCTATACGCTCTCCCGGTAGTTGTTTGATGTTTTCCATTATAGTTTAATGGACAGTAAAGTCCTTTCATATGGAAACTTGAGATAAAAATTCAAATGAAAACTACTTCCATGAATAAATGTATTCCCTCGGTTCAGTACTTGTGTGCAGCAGCCTCCTGAAGCGTTCCTGGAAACAACCTACATCTATCACTTTAGATGCATTATACAAGTTAATTTGGTTGTCGAAAGATGCTAAGCAATCATTCTGGTTGGTAGTTTCTTAGTACTTGATGGTTGGTACTTTTACATGCTGAGGGATCATTTTCTCCATTACCTCATCAATGGAAGTTGGCACCCGCTCATTTTTATTAACTTGTCAATTTTGGAGATTTAATGGCTTTCTCTTCAGTGTTAAGTAGATATTTAATGCCTTTCTCTGCTATGTCTTTCATATAAGCCTCATTGTTAGAGTATTTTTTTCGTTCAGACCGTGTCCGTCGTTATTGAGCTTTCAGACTGATCTTCCATAGTTTCCAGTTTTCCCTGATTATCAGCTTTGACAACCACTCATTTTGGTTTTCTAGGTTTGTATGTGGAGGGAACAAATTTGTCCTCACATCCTATTTATTAAATCTTAGATCCTTTCATAGAGGAAATTAGCTCCCCGTTTGTTGTCGTCCTTGTGTTGTTGGCACTTTTGGAGTTTTTTTGGAAGAACCTCATGAAGTAGCCCTCAAATTTCTACTAATTTTTGCACCAACCGTGCGATCTTTTCATCGCTTGTTCCCAGTGGTTCCATGTTCGATGATTGTCCTTGCATAACATTCTCTGGATTGAATGATGGTATTATTCCTTGTTGCAAAATGGTAGTGGGTACCACATCTTCACTTATTATGTCTAATCCTTTTATCTTTGACTTCAGGTTTCCTTCATACATTGAAATAAAAAAGTTAATTCATTGGAAATTAACCACAAGTTTTGAGAACCAAACCCTCCTTCTAGCACAAAAAATGTTCGTATCCATTGCTATGTTAATGAAAAAAATATCTGGAAGTAAAGACTTCATTTCGCTTCCTACTATATGTATTTAAATAAAAACTAATGAAATGTAACAGTCATTGATGTCTTTCTTATCATGAAGCCCCTCGAGATTAGCTATTTGTAACTCCAAAAATCGCAGTAACACCTACTAGACTGCGAAAGCACCACCCCATGATGAAAAAAACAGAATAAATATATAAAATAAATTGAAATAGGAAAGAAACAAAAAGCAGGAAAAGAGAACCCAGTTTTATAGTGGTTCATTTTGAGATCAAGCCTACATCCTCTTTGAACAATTTTATTATGATTCTCCCCAAGCCAACTATTATAGTTCACAGGTGAATACAATGCTCTCCACAATAGAATTAACATAAAATTACAAGTACTAGTGGTTATCAGAGAATCATGATAACTGTCAACCGACTTTTTGGTACGGTTCCTAGCATTACATCAGACATGCTCAACTCAACACATCGCGTGGTGCCAAGGCCGAGAGGGATGCCTAGGAGCGACGGAAACAGGATCGAGAAGGTAACACGCCGCTAAGAACCTCGCAGCACCCAGAACACATTTACGAACCAAGGCCTCAAATCCTGAAGGGGACACAATCCCTGAACGCCCGTATCTGTGGTCCTTGCGCCCCTCGAGAGGCGGACTTCACACCCAAGAGGGTGCGAAACTTTGTACCTAGCAGGTACAAAATTTCACACCCAGCAGGTGCGAAATTTCGCACCTACTTCGAATTTTGTGCAGGTGGCGGTTGCGAATTTTTCTTTTGGTCCCCCATTCTTACCTTGTCCTACCTAATCCCTCTCCTGTAAATAACCCATAACCTCACACTTCAAAGGGGTTGGATTTCTACAACTTGCACTACTACAAAAGTGGGCATATTCGACACTAATTTGTGTGCGTTGCATGAAAAGTGTGGCGAAAGCTATGATTTCTTCGAGCTTCTGCAACAACATTCATATGTTGTTGCATTATACGTGGATGCACTGTTGCAGTGGGAATTTTAGTGTTCTGATGTGCAACACCAGTTAAAAGCGTAGCATTATGTATATATAATCCAGCTCAGCTATCCGCGTTATCAACATATAAAAACCCCAACCGTGGATGAAAGATTAATCCAACGGTTCAAACCATCTATGGATCTGATGATCTTAATGTTAGCCATCATCCAATCATTGACAGCCACGTCGTTTCATTCTTTTGACGAAATTTTGGCGCGATCTTCTCCCTTCATGAAATCGTTTTCTTCTCTATCATCTAATCGTTTTCCCCCTTTTTACTATTGACAAAAATTTAAACCTAAATTCACGTCAGTATCCATCCTCTCCTCGACAGCAAATTCTATTCCGAAAAGGATGAAGCTTTGAAACGCTTTCTAGTTTTGATTGCTCAGGGCGCTGACATCGCCAGTTTTTTCCCTCAGGTTCAGTTTGTATTGCACTATGAATTAGTTGCGCTTATTATAGATTGGATTATGAGTAATTAGTAATTAGTTCATTTGTTACATTTTGGAAAACCCATTCGCTTATGAGTAATTAGTTGCGGTTATTATTGATTTGGGATTTGGGATTATGCTGAGGTTTATTCGAAAATTATACCCAGCAATAAACCATAAGAACCGGGCTACTGGCATGAAAAAGACATTGGTTTATTATAGAGGTCGAGCTAGTTAAGGAATGGGGACTGCGGTTAATTTGCACTGCTTGAGGTTCATACCTTACACTGCGGTTAATTTGTATGCTTGAGGTTAATTTGCACTGCGGTGTGTATGCACTGCGGTGACATCCGAATTTTAAGCCTCTTACCGCAGATTTTGACAAAATCTGAAGCGGGCACTCAAGCATTTTCGTTTTATTACAATACACATCATACACGCAGTGCATATATACACTCACAAGAATACACGCACGCACAAGTATACACGCACAAGTATCATAAGTATACACGCACAAGTATACACGCACAAGTATCACAAGTATACAAGCTCAAGTATCATAAGTATACACGCACATGTACACACGCTCAAGTATCATAAGTATACACGCACAAGTATACATGCACAAGTATCACAAGTATACAAGCTCAAGTATCATAAGTATACACGCACAAGTACACACGCTCAAGTAGACACGCACAAGTATACACGTGCGCACAAGTATACATGCACGCACAAGTATCATAAGGCAGCCATCTGAAGGCACGCACAAGTATACACGCACAAGTATCATAAGTATACACCAGAGACGTACGCAGAGATTTTAAAAAATCACCAGCATTCACAAACAAAACAACGTACCATTCACAAACATTCAAAAACATTCACCAGCATCCATCATCAGTCATCACCAGTCATCACAAACTTCCACAACCACACAAAGTTTCACAAATATTCACGAAATTTCAAGCCAAAAATCATTACCAGCAGAATAAAACCAACATCCACAAACATCACCAGTCATCACCAGCATCATCACCAGCATCCACACCAGCATCCATGTCCGAGTCATTGTCCATGTCAGAGTCATTGTCTATGTCAGAGTGGCTGTTAAGGATAGAGCATAGTCAGCGACCAAACCAGAATTTCTTGTTGTGGAGGGCAAAGTGATCTTTGGATGATCAAACTTCAATAGGTATGTTAATTCTATTTCTGTAAACATTTTGTGATCCACCTAATATATTATATGATCAAACTTCTATTTCTGTAAACATTTTGTGATCCACCTAATATATTATATGATTCAATTCTCAAATAATGTGATCCACCTACGAGTTTATATGCCTTAATTATCAAACAATTTGACATGTAACACACATTAATTATCAAACAATTTGACATGTAACCACATCTGAAGGAAATTCAAGCCATACAATAACAGTGTCTCAAATTCAAGCCACACAACCACATCTATGTACAACTAACAGAGCACCAGTTTGTATTATTATTTCAGAATCTTGGGTGGGGCATTATAACCTTGTATGTATGTATGTGAGTGTGTGCATGTGTGGTTGTGTCTCACTATAAGAAACTGTGGATGGAAGTAAAATTTACCTATGATCACAAAAAAATGGTACCACCGGTTCCTCCCTATTGCTCACAAATAGAATTTCAGGCCTCGTCAAAGGATGAGTATGTGTGGTGCGCTCAACCCTAATGATGTATTTCTTGTTGTCGAATCGAGCAGCAAAAACATTCTCCAAGCCTATGCCTTCATAAAATTCCATTTTCAGGTATAATGATCTATAGTCAATTCGAGATCAATGACAATCGTCAATTTCACACACATTTCCCATTGGTGTCATTAATTCTTTTATTGCAGGAACATTTGTCTTCAGGAACTCGGGAAAGCCAACAACTCTGGCCCATGATTCTGCCTCGAACGCTGGTTTAGGCTCAAATTCTTCAGCAGACCATTGTTGCACATAAAAAGCACCTCCAATTTTTGTAAAAAGTTTCAACATTAGCGCATGATCACGCATACTGTAAGATGGGCATGTTATTAGAAAAGAGTTTTTGGGTATAACCCATATAGTCCATTCCTCATTAAGCTTCAGCGTATGCCTAAGTGTGAGATGCACAAATTCGTAAGTCCAATGTCCTGAAAGAACAGTGGCAGTGATGCATAGTGAAGAGTCCTCCATTGTTTTTTTTAACTTTTGACGATGGAGTTTTGTTTAGGAGTTGAAGATGTAGATGACGATATGCTTCTGAAGCTTGACAGGATATGAAGTGGCACACTGTACGTGGCAGTAATATGGGAACTGAAAACTTTTTGCTCAGAAGACGAATGGCCATATGAAATTGCTTATTTGTTGGCTGGCATGAGTGACCAATCGCCAATGGTCAGTAAGTCAATTGTAATAATTGTGTTCATAACATTTTACTAAGAAGGCCAATGGCCATTCGATGCCACCACTTATCAAATAACTTGTTATCATTTGATCAGGTGCATATTTAATTCTGGAAGGCAGAGGGATACATTTTGCAGATCGGATTGCTGCATATATATGATTCATATATAGGTACATACTAACATACATATATATTTCCTATTGCAATCGGATTGCTGCATATATATGATTCATATATATAAATGAGTAATACATTTTGCAGGTGTGGACACATGTGTACATGTTCAGAATTCGCTAAAGAATTGGCCAGGAATGGATCAGGATAATGTCCCTTATGCCGTGCACCTATTCTTGAAGAAGTTCGAGCTTACTGTATACAATGAACAAAACAGTGTAGCTGATTTTTGAGTTTTGATATTTGGATAATTAAAACAATTGCTTTGGATGAGTATCTTGTACAAAACCTGTATTGCAAAATATTTAATTAAAGCATTGTATTTCTATCAAATTAGTGTTGCATTTTCCTTCTTCTACTGTTGCGTTAGCTTTTATTGATATTGCATTTCATTGTAATGGTGTTGCATTACATATTGTAGTGGTGTTGCATTACATTAAATATAATTGCTTACCCGTCGCACGTGGACCCCACAGCTGACGTGGATAGCTGGTGTGGCATGTGACACGTGGAGTGCTGACATGGAGAGATGACGTGTCGTGTGACACGTAGACAGCTGACGTGGCGGCACTGGAAGCCAGGCCCTAACTAATGCTTAAGGCAACGCTGAATAGTGTTGCATTACGTGCAAATAGTGTTGCATTATGGCTATAATGCAACACTTTCTTTCCGTGGCCGTAGATGGGCAAAAGTGTTGCCTTAGGTGGCTAATGCAACGGCCGCGGATGCCACGCCCCCCTGGTGTTGCCTATTTGAAAAAATGGCCTACGGCAACGCTTTTTTGATCTACGGCCACATAGAAATAGTGTCGAATATGCCCACTTTTGTAGTAGTGTTGGGACCTCCATAGATCTTCATGAGCCTCATTAATGGCATCTTCTGTTTGAGGAAGAAGAAGGATTAAACAACCTTTTTACCAAATACGTAGCATATGAAAATTATGAAAGTGAATGTAATGAGATTTCATGAGTATGCCACTACTTTGTAATTCTTGAGTGATTAATATTCCAACTCCCTTCCAAAGTGGACATAGGCCTCCGCCGAACCACTATAAATTATCTGTGTCATTTACCACTTTCTTTTACTTAGTCTTGCGACCAAAACTATATTTCCTAGCAGTAGGAAACTTTGGTGTTTTCGACATTTTTTGTCGTCAACATTTGGTGCTTTCACTGAGAAAAATCGGATATTGCGCCCGTGTCACCCATTGTCTCTCGACCTTCAACGAGCTTGAGGTTTCTTGCTAAACCTGCCGCCAAGTCCGCTCACGATGGCAAAGTGACCAAAGAACGCAATGGTTGGCTCTTCGACCATAGCTCATGCCGGGGTATACCAGCAACCTCAACCCACGGACATCCAGACCACTAACAAAGATGTCCCTCCTACTGTGGACCCCATAGCGACCGCAACAAAAGCTCAGATCCGAGCGCTCGCTGAAAAATATGAGAACAAAACGGTCGAGCTTAATCAAGCATTAAGGAATAACATCAACCTTATGCATCAACTTGAGGAAAGTTGGCGCGTTGTCGCTCGACTTCAACGGGCTCGGAACAATGCTCGACCTCGACCAACTAGCTCGGAAACTTCCTCTTCCGAGTCGATGGACCCACATCAAAGAAGGAGGTTTAGCCTCATGAACAATGTCGCCGCTCGCACCAATGCCCTTGATAACAGCAAAGGTCATGCCAACGGCAATGGGAATGGCAACGATGACCAAACTACACTCACATACAGCGAGGAGGCACAACGCCGAGACCACTTTTTCTTGATTATAAATGAAGGACCGGGTCTGACCAACCAAACCCTTCCTCGACACAACCCTACGGTCACTGATCGCGACGATGGACCTGCTATTCCAACGACCTGCGCTTCTCCAGAATAGGATCCACATCCACCCGCTCCACCTCATCGTTCGCATCAGGACCTAATTATAGATGTCGAGGTTATGGAAAACGATGACCCGACATTCATCATAGAAGGCAACCTCACAATAGGACACCGGATCCCAGTCAAAATACATAAATCCCGATGGCGAATCCCCATCCAACTTATCTTCCAGACATGGTACGAAGGATCACGAGGGAAATGCAAGGGGACACACATGGCTCATGGGAGGCTCACATTAGCCGTAACCACTTCATAATAAGAGTAAATGAGGACGAATGGCCAAGATGCTTTAGCATGCCGCAAATGCCACTCTATGATGGCACCACCGATCCTTGTGCCTTCCTGAATCAGTATGAATGGCAGATAGACTCTAGCCGAGGTAATGACCCAGCCAAATGCAAATGCTTCCCGGTCTTCCTATCCGGTACCGCTTTACTTTGGTTCTCTCACCTCCCACTTGATTCAAATAACAACTTCGGGCAATTAGCGACAGACCTAGTCAAGCGATTCGGGTTGCATACCCCACTCCGAAGAATGCCCTCACTCTGTCCAACTTGTACCAGAGACCTGCCGAGTCACTCAAAAGCTACATGTCCTGGTTCAACACAGCTCTTGCCGAGGTCGAGGATCCGGATCCTCGCACCCTACTATTTCAACTAGCAAAAGGGTCCTCCCTACTTCGTAGTTTAGGGCATGGATTGATCGGAAGCAGCCAAAAAGGCTCGGCCCCTTCTATGAAAAGGCGGATCAATACTTATGCCAAGAAGAGGAAAGACGGAATTGGCTCTCTGCCATAAGTCATCTCAGTGACCCCCAAGTGGATACCGCAAATAACAACCTCAAAGTAAGGCAAGTCGGGGAGCCATTCAATCAGAACAGGGGGCAGGCCCCTACAGGCAAAAACCAAATAACGGTAGGCTGGTTAGCCTAAATAATGGACAAGCCCCAGTGGAGCCCGGAAAACCCGGCCTCTACGCCTTCGGGACCTACATCCTGTTAAACGAATACTTAGAAACATGCAACTCGTTGCCGTACAAGAAGCCGTGTGTAAGAGAATGGACTGACCGCGAGATGAATAACGGGAGGTACAATCGATACCATGACACGTACAGGCACGACAACAACGAGTGCCGCCAGCTTAGGGGCGCAATCGAGAAGAATATCCGTAAATAACGACTCGATCAATATGTCCAAGAACCCTTTCCTGGCGAACCAAACTCTTAGCCTCCGGCGCCAGCTCCTTTGGCGCCCGCCAAGGTAGCTCCGAGTCCATCTGACCCAAGGAGAGGGATCATGATCAAGACTATATGCGGGGAACCTTAACCCATGCACGCAGCTTTCGGAAAATGGAGGAGTATGTGAGTTCCTTAAAGTATGCTACTTATGAAGCCTGCTCTGCTCTCAGCGAATCCGCCCCAGCCAAGCTACAAAATACCATGTGGGATGACATCGTTTACCACGAAGGAGATTCTGCTGGGGTGGATATTCTGACCTCCGATCCAGTAGTTATCACGACTCAAATCAGTGCCGATTCTGCCAAAAAGTTATTAATTGACTCGGGGAGCTCGGCCAACATCATTTTCAAGTCCGCTTACGACCATATGAAGTTGGAAAAAATGATTTAAATCCATATTGCGTCACGATCCACGGCTTAAATGGGACCTCTAGTTCCCTAGTAGGAATGGTTGACTTAACTGTGGAACTGGGCAAAGGGGACCGGAGCCGAGTCCGAATTCTCACTTTTGTGGTTATAGACATCGATTCCCCCAACAACGCTTTCCTAGGGCGCCCTTTCCTCATTGAGTTTTTGTTTTGCATGGCGCCATGGTCTCTCTTAATGAAATTTTCGACATAAAATGGGACCGGAACAGTTAAAGGAGAACAAGTAAGTGCCAGAGAATGTTATGCAATAGAATGGAAGAATGTACACATTAAGGACAAAGGCAAAGTCGTGCGCACACCTTCTTGCGCCAAGAGTATCTCAACATAGCAATTAGCGGCGTCTGGGCCTTGGCTTAGGCCCCACTGCCGTCTTTCTGGTGATTTTGACCCACAGAAGGACGAAGAGCCCGAATATGAGAGGGCTACCTCAGTTGAACCTACGGAGGATGTTCCCGTTGATCCCGATATCCGATCAAGGTTGTTGAAGGTAGAATCGCAACTCCAACCAGTAATCAAAGAGGATCTTATAGATTTCCTAAAGGCAAATTTGGATGTGTTCGCATGGACTCACTCTAACATGAAAGGCATCGATCTCGCTGTTGCTTGCCACTTTCTCAGCATAGATCCTACGATGCCTCCAGTCAAGCAAAAACGACGCATCTTAGGACCCGAGAGGTCCAAAGCACTTAAGGGTGAGGTAGACCGTTTGCTCAACAACAACTTCATTTGCGAAGCCAACTACCATGAGTGGTTCTACAATCCAGTCCTAGTCAAGAAAGCCAATGGTAAATGGCGAACATGCATCGACTTTTCCGATTCAAACAAGGCATGTCCCACGGACAAATTCCCGTACCCGAAGATTGACCGACTGGTTGATACCAACTAGTATCTTCCATCGATGCCTACTCAGGATACAATTAAATCACAATGAATCTTCGTGACCAGGATCATACCTCTTTTATAACAGTGCTTGGACCTTACTGCTATTGTGTCATGACTTTCGGCCTCAGGAACGCCGACGCCACTTATCAACGAATGGTTAATCGCCTCTTTAAAAATCAAATCAGGAAATCCATGGAGGTGTACGTGGACGATACGCTAGTAAAATCTAAAATATCAAGTGACCACATCCACTACCTCTCCGAAATGTTCGATGTCCTCCGCCAATACGACATGAAACTCAATCCCCTGAAGTGCTCCTTTGGCGTTGCTTTAGGAAAGTTCTTCGGTTTCATCGTCAACTCTCGGGGCATCAAAGCCATTCCAGTAAAAATCCTTGCTTTTGGGATATCCAAATCCCCCAAAACATCAAAGATGTCAAAAGCCTAAACGGAAAGTTCATCGCTCTAAGTTGGTTCATTTCTAAGGCCGCTGACAAGTGCTTTCCTTTCTTCAGTTTACTTTGAAAAGGGAAACGCAATTTCGAGTGGACCCCAGAATTCGTCTCCACATTCAAAGATCTACTGAATAACTTATAGAGACCACCTACCTTATCTGAGCCCATGGTCCACGAGGATTTATACATTTACTTGGCTGTTTCCGTGCGGGTAATCAGCTCGACACTTGTGCGCATCGAAGATCATGTCCAACAACCCTTCTATTATATCAGTAAGCGACTGATGGGGGAAACAAAAAATTATTCGAAGATGGAAGAGCTGGCATTCTACTTGTTGATTTCCTCTCAGAAGCTCCGACCGTATTTCCAGTCTCATCCAATAAAGGTTTTCACCAATCAGCCCCTACGACCAGTCCAACAACGACCCAGGGCATCTCGGCGGCTGGTAAAGTGGAGTATGGAACTAAGCCAATTTGAGATAACATTCATTCCCCGACGAGAAATCCTCGGGCAAGCCCAAGAAGATTTCATAGTGGAATTCAATACCCCCGAGGAGACTCCTATGGAAAAAGATGGAGCTCCCGACGCCTAATGGAAATTGTTTGTGGATGGCTCCTCTAACAAAAAATGCTCTAGGGATGGAGACATACTCATCACCCCTGAAGAGCGCCCGATATACTACATGTTAATACTAAATTTCCCTGCTACCAACAATGGCATGGAATATGAAGCTTTGATCGTCGGACACAGAATCGCGATCGAGCTCAAGCTAAAGACCGTCCGGATCTTCGTCGGTTCACAACTTATTATACATCAAGTGCAAGGAGAATATCATTCGAAAGATGGATGACTCCCCCATACTTGGCCCAAGTTCAGGAGTTGCTCACCTACTTTGACCATTTTGTCATCACATACGTTCCTCGAGAGCAAAATGAAAAAGAGGATTCCATAGCCAAGTTTTCAAGCTCTGAAGATCCGCATCAAATGGGGTTTGCTCCAGGCGAGGTTTTTAGCATTGAGGAAGGACAGACCGAGATGGTCATGAATGTCGAACCCGAGCCTGAGTCCTGGATAACACCGATTCGTAATTACCTACACCACAGGACTTTTACAAGGCACTACAAAGAAAGGTGGGCAATCACTCGCCAATCATCTCGTTACCTTCTTATGGATAGAGTGATCTACCGCAGGGGTTTTCTGCTCCCTTTCTCAGGGGCGTAGCCCATGGTGACTCCCTCTAAGTGCTAAGTAGTGTACATGAAGGTGAATGCGGAGACCACACTTGGGGACAAACCCTGGCCAAAAATATTCTAAGACACGGTTATTATTGGCCCACGCCTGATTAAGATGCCACAGACTGCACTCGCAAGTGCGATAATTGCCAACACTTCTCCAAGTTCCCGAGAGCTCCGCTTAACGAGTTGTCTCAATTGGTTAGCCCATGGCCGTTCGCCATATTGGGAATCGACATCATCAAAACTCTCCGAATGGCTAGAGGAGAGGCACGATACGTCATCATCGCAATTGACTATTTCACCAAGTGGGTAGAAGCTGAAGCCATAGCCATCATAACCACAAAGAAGATGATTAACTTTGTTGTCTGCAATATCATTACCCACTATGGGGTTCCCCAAGCTATCATCTCTGACAACGACACTCAGTTTGATAGCGCTGAGTTCAAAGCCTTATGTCAACTCCATAGCATTAAAAAAAGATTTTCAGCGGTGGCTCATTCTCAAGCCAACGGTTAAGTCGAGGGGTTAATAAAGTCCTCAAGTCCATTATCAAGAAATGTCTAGAAAAGAATAGGGGCATCCGGGCAGACGAACTTCCTCTAGCCCTCTGGGCCTAGCAAACCACACACAAGACGGCGACTGGACACACTCCCTTCGCCCTTTGCCTAAGGATCTGAGGTTGTTATCCCCATTGAGCTCAAGCTTCAATCTCATCGAGTTACTTATTTCGATCCGAGGACAAACAAAGATTTACTTTTGGGATCACTTGACTTGCAGGAAGAAAAGGGGAACAAGGTCGATCTCGGAGCCGCCACCCAACGACAACGAGTAGCCCGATACTTCAATTCCAGGGTTTGGCATAAGGACCTCAATGTCGGTGACGTCATCTAAAGCAGGTTTCCCCCCACCAATAGGTCTCACACCTCGTTGGGAAGGCCCATACTCGACACAATGAAAGCTTAGCAATGGAATTTTCGAACTCGCCATCATGGACGGAGACGAACATCCAAAGGCATGGAACAACGAACATTTCTGCCGTTACTTTACATAACTTCGTTCACAGTTGTTTATGCTTTCCCACAATCTTTTGTTTTCTAGAAATTCAAGGAATTGTAAAGGCTATTACTACCAAAGTTATTAGTAGAAATGATGTTCAACTTCATATCGCTTCACTGTTTACTTCTCATGTGATGTGTTTCTAGTCTTGACAACCAGCTTGAATCAAACATGCGATCACCGTATCGGCACCCCGAGCACGGAAGCCGGTGCCGCCGTCCTAACATCGAGCCAACATTGAGGCTACAACTCTTGGTTACGTCCGACACCCTGAGCGCGGGAGCCGACAACGCTACTTGAGTCACTGGCCGGCGGCGCGACCAAGTATAAATAACTACTAACTCGAGCCTCGGCCCCGTGCTGAGACCGGGGATAAATTGTTCCGCATCCAAGTCCGGGCGACTTGGCACCACCACCCAATGACCAACTAAGAGTGATGCAAGTATCTCTTCGCCGGTTGGGGGTGCCGGTCGAATCTAGGCGCAGCAACAAGACTGACCTTAAATCGTTTCTTCCCCGAAATTCTCAAGGTTTAGGGGTAGCCCATGTCCACGATCGGACATTACAAGCTGATGGTCTACGATTACTTATTCGGTGAATAAATGACGCCGACAGCTTGCCTCAACTCAATGAATGACGGGAGAGCCACTCACCTGACGAACTGCATAACGCGACGTCCTATGCCTTTACTATACTTGGGATTAAACCCGGGCAACCCGAAACAGCAGGCGCTCAGCCTGGTTTCACAAACCACGGGTTTCCTGAGCTGACGGAAACTTACTGAAACCAGCGCTCTATTTCAACCCTCAGGTATAGTTGACCGAGAGCGCGATACTCGATCGCTTTTATGATAAGTGTAATGATAAGTATGCTTATGCCAGCACAGGACGATGGAAAACATAAAAGAACGTCTGAACACTCGACATGAACTGCGATCATTACTACTTCATATTTCAATTTTCATATACACTTTTAACAAACTAAGTGTCTAAAATCTTTCTTTCTAATGATAGGGTGTACATGAGAACCACACCATGTCTTGAAAAATTAAAAGCGAGGGCCGTACTCGCGTAAACTATCGCCCTACACTACCGAAATAACTGTAACTTCTACTTAAGTTACTAACACCAATCATGTCTTTTCTTCTTGTGCTTGTGCGTTTTCTTCGCAGATTCAACACTCAACGGTTCCTTTCTAGAGACATATCTCTTCCTTCCTGACCCGCTCCTGCTTCCTCGGCACATCGAAGGAGTTATTGACCCGTATGAAACTAAAAAGCGTCTCTCAACTGCCCCATCACTGTTAGAGATTTTAGTGATATCGACGAGACCAGTATGCGGCACGGGCTAGTGGGCACTCCCGGCAGTAAGGCGTATCACTGCTTCACCCTTCTTCGGGATCTCCCTGCCTTCCCGCTCAGCCCTCTCCCTGGCCTCTCTAGCGGCCCGTCGCTCAGCGAGCTTCTGGGACTTATGCTTCGTGATGTCACCAGCTTTGTTTTTCTCAAGGGACTCGGTGGCCCTCTACTGGGTAGCCTCATCCTCCCTCTTCCTATGGGCTTCATCAGCAACCATTTTCCTCTCCGCTCCCTCATCAGTTGTAACACTCCACCTCCGCTAGGGTCACTCACAAAGGGAATGCACTAGTTTTGGTCGAGCGTTATCGAGATAAACAAACACAGAAATATTACAAGACAGAACATAAATAAACCAGCGGAAGAATCAAAAGCTAAATTTCATTACTTTCAAAAAGAGTCAAAACCTTTTACATCCAAAGTACCAACTATCATTTTCCATTACAACAAGTTCTGCCTTGAATAAATAAAGAAGCATAAAACTTAAAACAAAAGTAGCTTAATTCCCCAAAGGTAGCAGAAATGCAGCCATAGCATAGCTCAAGATCAAACCGTACATGAGCTGAACCGAAAGCAAGAAAAATCCGAGCTAAGTGCTGGAGTTTACTCCCTGAGAACTTGGGGGTGGGGGGAACGAAAGAAAAAGAGGCGAAAGAAAACGGGTTAGTCATAAAGACTGGTAAGTCCTAGTGACTTTCAGCATAAAAACAGGTAAAGGTAACATGACATGTATAAACTGAAAGTAAACATAAGGATGCTGTCAAGATGGGCAAGATAGACTAAGATAGTATGATAAATCAAGTATATCATCGCATATTCGAGATTCGCTGCACCAAATTTACTAGTATCCCAAAACCATGTCATATATTAACCATGAAAGGATCCCTTGGCCCAATATCATGAAATGACCCATTTCAGGGTCCTACGGAACGATCCATTAATCGATCGGCTCCCTACAAGTTCTAGCTTGTTGCGTGTTTGTGTCATACGGCACTATCATGAATGTAGTTACCTATGTTAGGTCCACCATAGGGTGTATCAAGCCCTAGGGAGCCAACCACCGACATGAATCAAGCACGCACAGTGTAAACCTACTGATGTCCAATGCCTGCTTTTCAACTCCGGACTATGTGCACGACCATAGTCCGCTTGAATCTACACTGGCGCACCAACTCAGCCGTCGTTTTGGTCGCTTATAATCAGCCCAATAATCATGCCCCACCTTGCCTAGTTCCAGGGTACCTGATACATCTAAGTGGGTTACTGCTGAAATGGACCGCGTAACTAGGGTTTCTGTCCAACAGGTTATGTGTTGTCATTTAAACTCGTGACTTAGCCCTTATCAGTCTAGCATGTCAAGTTTGTTAAGTGTTGTCTTTCAATTTCATGACTTAACCCCACTAATCATGTGTCAAGTTGGTTAAGTGTTGTCTCTCATGTTCATGACTTAACCCTATCATGCAACATTAATTCATTATTGCACCGCAACCTCTCACATCAGACCTGTTGTTGTGGTAACTGGATATGCCGGGCGGTTCAGGGCAGGTTTATGCCACAACTCAGTATGACCTCGGGTTTCAAGTGCGATATGACCAACTACCCACATTGGATCCTATTGTTTGTAGTCACTGGATTTGCCGGGCGGTTCCGGGAAGAATTACACTGCAAACTCAACACAACCTCGAGTTGGCCATTTTCAAGTTTATTCTAGTATCATGTCCATGTTCAAATTTCATGTCAGGTTCATGTCAAGTTTCATGGAAAATTTCATGTCAAGTTTCAACTCATACCTATTATCAAGTTCATGATTCATGTTCATAACCAATCCATGTTTTGCCTAATCTACCCAAATCGTATTCCCATCGCACGTAAACGTGAATCGATCTAAATTACAAGTAAATCCAAATCCAGAAATGAGGGGAATAACATCAAAACTATGATAGGCAAAAAGGACGAGCATAAAGTGATAAAAGGGATTACAAGACTAGCATGATATAACTTGAGATAATTGGTTACAACATCACTGGCATATAGAAAATAATAGGATTTCAAATCTAGCATAATAAGGTGATAGTCATGGCATAAGGTGATAGTCCCAATTTGTAAATAATAGACTGATTCAACATCACAGGCATGATAATGTTATGGACATGAAAGAGTTTTATTTACAACAAGAATAGGTCCAAACTGATTTCATAGCAATATTCCCAAATGTCAAGATCTAAGATGGAAACTAGAATAGATGTGAATCGATTATCATACTTAAGTCCAATTTCACTTTACCTCATGTCCAAATTACAATTAACAAGTTTAAATCTCAAAGTAACTAGAACTTACAGATCGTGGACTAAGAAATTGAGATGCAGAAGTTGAATCTAGAAATCAGTCGTCGAATTGTTGAATGATTGAATATCGAGTTGATTGTAGAAGAAAATCCCTAATTGTGATTCCTAGCCATAGTCTTCAAGAAATAGTATTCGTGTTTTGTTTTAATTTATTTATTTCAATTATTTCAGAGGCAGCATAAGGAGAGAACAAAATTGTGTAAAGAGAATGGGGCTAGTGGGCTGTTTATATAGGATTAGGTGAACGAATCTAGACTGAAAATGAGACCAAAAACATCATAATGAACTCAGGCTCAAAACTGGGTTTTGGCACCAGGTCGACCTTAGTGTCGACCTGGTCCTGGGCGGGAAAATTCCCGCCCAATCTACGCTGGCGTTTGAATTCGAATTAGAGCTGTTTTTCTGTTCTGAAAATCCTTGAAACTTCGGAGGGTCATATCTCCCTCAAACGGACTCTGTTTCTCGAAAACTCGGATCGTTTCCAAGTAGAATTTCGAGACAAATGCAATGGCGCAACCCGTTTCCCTTGATTCTTGTTTTAAAATTTAATTCTTCCTTGACTTATGGTTTTAACATGTTATTAAAATTCAGGTTGTTACATTGGTCCTCTTCTACACAACCGTCTCAGCAGCCCTCGCCTCAGCCTCCCGTTTAGTCTTAATTAGGACCTCCTGCCTGGCAGCCTTGTCCTGCCTGTGCTTCTCTTCTACCTCCTCACACTTTTCCACGATCCGACCCTTTAAACCCTCTACCAGTCATGCATTGAAGGCACATCTACATCCATTGGGCCTCGAGAAACCACACTCTGTCCATCAATCACCTCTCCTTCCTCGTTAAGGCTTTCATACATGTTGGGAGTTACCCTTATGCCCGAGAAGGTATCAACTTGATTGTGGCCTTCTCCAAATTGCAACTCCGTAGGCCCTAGTCCAGATTCAGTCGTTTGTGGGATCGCGGGGATAGGGCCTGAAGGCATTGACTGCCCAGATGGAGCTACACAGTAAAACACAACCTTTCTAGTCCGCAAATTCAGTAACCACGTCATCCTCAGGGATGCAGGGTGAAGGGAATTTACTTACTGTCAGGGATGGTGTAGAAAGGACAGGAAAGGTGCTCGTAGTGGCAAGTAAAGTGAATCAGGTGTCCCAAAGCACTGGATATTCAAGGTTGTACTCAGTAGAGGCTAGGGCCCAGGCTCCGGGGCCACTCACCATAACAGATTCGACGGCCGGGGGCGATAAGAACTTCCTCTGAAAATGTATCTGCCACGGCTGCGCTCTTAATGATGACGAACTTCCCCTTCTCTGCATTAAGCCTGGACAACCTCTCTCTCTCAGCATCCTCTAGAAGAAGTTTTCTCCCTTCCTCCAACTTCTCACGCTCCTCTTTAGTCAGGAGGACAGTCATAAGATGGCGGTCATCCAAAGTACCCACATCCACTTGGCGCAAGTAGGCCTCATATGGGACCGACCTCTCCTATGTTCAGGCTAGCTCTCGGTAGTAGTATTTGACCCACAAAAGTCCTCGAAACTTCAAAATTACATGTTTTGGTTCCCCAAAGGATGATCCAACACAGAATTCTGCATCCTTCAGCTGTCACCTCAGCTGTTCTACCTCCATCTGGTGTTCGGCCTTCAGCCCCTCAACCGTACTTAACACATCCTTGTGCTAGCTTCGACATTGTAACAACCTGTATTTTAATAACGTGTTATAACCATAAATCAAGGAAGAATTAATTTTTAAAATAAGGATCAAGGGAACGTGTTACGCCATTACGTTCTTCTTGAAATTCTGCTTGGAAACGAGTCCGAGTTTTCGAAAATGGAGTCCGTAGGACCAAGTTATGACCCTTCAAAGTTTCAGAAATTTCAAGTTCAAAAACAGCTCAGAATTTGAATTCAAATTTCGAATTCAAACCCCAGAACGGACTGGGCAGGAAATTTCCGGCCCAGGCCCAGGTCGACCTGGGGGTCAACCATAGTGTCGATCTGCCCAGGACCAGGTCGACCATAGAGTCGACCTGGGTGTCAACCTGGTTGCCGAGCCCATTTTTGAGTCAGAGTTCACTCTGATGTTTCTAGTCCGATTTTTGTGTAAATTCGTTGGCCTGACCCTATATAAACAACCCCTAACTCTAGTCTTTCTACCCAAATTCTCTCTGGCCTTATGCTGCTAAAACTCTGGTTGAAAAGTTAGAGAAAAGGGATTGCTTCTTCTCCAACAAGGCTACGTGTAGAGTATTGCTGTTTGGGGGATTTCTGTTAGACTCGAGATTCAACATCGCCTCTTTGTTTTCTAATTCTCAAACCACGATCTGTAAGCCCCAGTTACTTTTAGATTTAAACTTTAAACTTAATATGGACATGTTGTAAATTGAAATTGAACCTAAGTATGACAATTATCTGAGATCTATCATTGTATATCTTGGATCTATCATTGTTCATTTTGGATCTAGTATTTTGGATCTACTATTTGTTCACCTTGGATCTATTCATCTTGAATCTTGACTTGTGGTAATATTTATATGAAATCGATTTGGGGCCTATATATGTTGTAGATCTAAAATCCCTAATGTCCATAATATTCATGCCTATGATGTTGAATTAGTGGTTATTCACAAGTTCGAGGTTATTATCTTATGTCAACTGTTACCATAACTATCACCCTATTTTGCTAGATTTGATATTTGAGACACTACTCCATATGCCAGTATTGTTGTAATTGTTTATCTCAAGTTATACCATGCTTGACTTATAATCACTTTTGCCACCTTATGCCCGTTCTTTCTATGTTGTTCCCTAATTAGATTTGTTCGTATCAATTCGAATTCACGTGCAACGGGAATACGATTTGGGTAGTTTAGGCAAAACAGAATTTACCATGAACTTGGAACATGAACATTGTTATATCTTGAATCTGAATATGGACATGAAACTTACCTTAAAACTTGTCACGAACTTGATATGAGACTTGAACATGATCATGACTCTAGAATGAACTTGAAAATGGCCAACTCGAGGTTGGGTTGAGTTTGCAGTGTAAATCTACCCGGAACTGCCCGGCGAATCCAGTGACTGCAAACAATAGGATCCAATGTGGGTAGTTGGTCATATCGCACCTAAAACCCGAGGTTAGACTATGTTGTGGTGTAAATCTGCCCGGAACCGCCCGGCAAATCCAGTGACCACAACAACTAGTCTAATGTGAGAGGTTGGGGTGCATTAATGAATTTATGCTACATGATAGGGTTAAGGCATGAACATGAAAGACAACACTTAACCAACTTGATACATGATTTGATAGGGTTAAGTCATGAATTTGAATGACAACACTTAACCCATTAGAAACCCTAGTTACGCGGTCCTTTCCAACAGTAACCCACTTAGATGTATCATGATACCTTGGGACTAGGCAGGGTGGGGCATGATTACTGGGCTGATTGTAAGCGACCAGAACGACGGCTGAATTGGTGCGCCATTGTAGGTTCAGGCGGACTAAGGTCGTGCACGTAGTCCGGAGTTGAAAAAGCAGGCATTGGGAACCAGTGGGTTTACACTGTGCGTGCTTGATGTGTCGATGGTTGGCACACTAGGGCTTGATACACCCTATGGTGGACCTAACACAGGTGACTACATTTTGTGATTGGGTCGTATGACACAGACACATGACGAGCTAGAACTTGTAGGGAGCCGATTGATTAGTAGATCGTACTGTAGGACCACGTAATGGGTCATTTCATGATATTGGGCCAAGGGATCATTTCATGGTTATTACTTGACAAGGGTTAGAATACTAGTACAGTTAGTGCAGCGAATCTTGAATATGCGATGCTAGACTTGACTTATCTTGTTATCTTAGTTATCATACCAGTCCTGTTATTAACCTTATGTTTAATTCTAGTTTTCACATGTCATGTTACTTTTACTAGTTTTTATGCTGAAAGTCACTAGGGCTTACTAGTCTTTATGACTGACCCTTATTCTTTTGCCTCTTTTTCCTTCGTTTTCCCCTCCAGGTTCTCTGGGAGGAAACGCTAGCTCTTAGCTTGGATTTAGCTTTCTTTCTGTCAGCTCATGTACGGTTTGGTCTTGAGCTATGCTATGGCTGCACTTCTGCTATATTTGGGGATTAATTTACTTTTGTTATCTTAAGTTTATGCTTCTTTATTTAGAACTCGATGTAATGGAATAATTTGTACTCTGGATATATGAGGTGTTGACTCTTTTCTTGAAAGTAATGAAATTTGGTTTTTAATTCCTACCGCTGCTTTATTTACGTTTTTCCTTGTGATATCTCTGTGTATGTTAACCTAGATAATACTCCACCCAACCAAGTGCATTCCCTTTGTGAGAGACCCTAGCAGAGGTAGGGTGTTACATTTGGTATCAGAGCAGAAGGTTACCAGATGGGGCAAAAGTTTTAAAAACGTTCTAAAACTATTTTCCAAAACCGTTTATAAAGAAGCATTTTTCTATAAAAGTTTTATGTTTAAAAAGGCTATTCCCCAAAAGCCATTAGCACTTTCCTTTGTTTCCTCATTTGAATCTTTTTTTTTTCGTTTTTCAGCATGTCTGATCTCAACCTTCCTGAGGGAGTACCCGTACCTGGATGGTTCCGAAGGTACTTAGAAGTTAGGGCCAACGGCGCGGGCCCGACAGACATCCCTCCTCCTCCCCCAGTGGTCGCGGTTCCTCCTCCTCCTCCTAGTACCGCCTTTGCCAAAATATGCAAAGACTTTAAAGCAATGGGCGGCAAGAACTTCGTTGAAACTGAAACCTTCGTTGAGGCATGAAACTGGCTAAAGGGGACTGAAGACTTGTTTATTATCTTCGATGTGGAGGATCATAGGAAAGTTCAGTTGGCAGCATGGTTGTTGAAAGAGGAAGCCGCATTTTGGTGGGAAGTCACCAACGCTACCAGGCCAGTTGAGACTTGGGAGACTTTAGAGAGAGGTTTGGGCTTAAATTCTTATCGTCAGCAGAAGAGAACCTTCAGATGGAGAGGTTCCTAGCACTTAAGCAAGGGGACATTACCGTTAGGGAGTACGTGAATAAGTTTAATCAGCTTGCTAGGTTTGGATTGGACTTGTTTAACACAGCTCAGAAGAAGGCTGTACGCTTTGCTCGAGGATTGAACGAGCCACTACACAGTTTCGTCAAAACTCATATACCCATGGGGGCGACCTTTGAAAGCTTGGTGGATATGGCCCTACTTCATGAGGAAGACAAGAATAGCAAGAAGGAGTTTAAGCCTAATGGGATTCAGAATAAGAAGGTTGACTTCAAGAAGGGAGGCAACAAGAATAACAAGAATAACATGAACAACAACAACAATACTAACAAACCACGTGAGACAAGGAAGTGTAACTTTTGTAATATTACGGGACATCTAGCTAAAGGCTGTAGAAGGAAGAAGAGAAAGTTGGGTGAATGCTTTCATTGTGGAGATACTGGACACATCAGCAAAGATCGCCCTAAGAAGCAAGGGCAGGGGAAAGGGCAGGCCCAGCGAGCAGGACCTTCTGGAGGGCAGTTGCATGCTCTCAACACCACTCCAGCACTTGACCGAGGTAGTAATATTTCCGTAGAAAGCCTTGTTTACATTTCTGAATTTCCTGTTTGAACCTTATTTGACTCTGGCGCATCGCATACTTTTATTTCTTCGGATGTTGTTAAAAATCTGCACCTAAGTACTAGTCTGGTTGAGGATCCCGTTATAATTTCAAATCCAATTGGGGGCTCCACTCATTAATCTATGATGTGTGTTGATTTGAAGATTTCTATCTTAAGCGTAGAATTCACGCGTAATGCTTTATGTTCTCGGATTTATGGGATACGGTTTGATCCTAGGTATGGATTGGCTGTCCAAATATGGATCCATTCTTGATTGTGAACGAAGGGTAGTGAGGCCCATGACTCGCCTTGGTAATACCCTTGAAATTTGTTGTAACCCTAAGGGTCCGGTCATGTTGTGTTATCTTGAATCCCTTGACTCGTCCATCAACAATTCGCAATCTGTAAGAGTGGTCCGAGAATATCCAGATGTCTTTTATGAGGTGAAGGGGTTACCTCCTAAACGTGAGATAGACTTCCGAATTTATCTTGTTGATAATGCCAAGCCAGTTTCATTTCCCGTTAGGCACATGGCCCCGCGAGAAAGAATAGAGCTCAGTAAACAAGTTAAGGAGTTGCTTGAGAAAAATTTCATAAGACGAAGCATTTCTGAATGGGGGTGCTCCGGTGGTATTCGCTACTAAGGCGGGTGGTTCGCTTCGTCTATGCGTAGATAATCGTGAGTTAAACAAGCTAACTAAGAAAAATAGTCACCCACTACCAAGAATCGACGATTTATTTGACCAGCTTGTGGGAGCATCTGTTTTCTCTCAACTTGATCTAGCCACAGGATTCCATCAGCTTAGAGTGGCCGAGGATAGCATTGACAAAACTGCGTTTAGGACTCCAGATGGGATCTTCGAATGGCTCGCTATGCCGTTTGGGTTAACGAATGCACCCGCGTACTTTGTAGATTTGATGAGTAGGGTGTTTCAGGAGTTCCATAACAAGTTTGTAGTGGTTTTCATGGACGATATTTTGATCTTCTCAAAGGATGAAGAAGAGCATGCTAGACATCTCAAGGAAGTCATGGATACGCTTAGAGCACACCAGTTAAAGGCTAAGTTCTCCAAATGCCATTTTTGGAGGTAGGAAGTTCGGTTTCTTGGACATGTAGTTTCTAAGCAAGGCATAGCCGTGGACCCCACAAAGGTAGTTGCAGTGCAAGACTGGAAAATTCCTAAGAACGCAACGGAGGTGAGAAGCTTTCTTGGTTTGGCAGGCTACTATAGGAAGTTCATTAAGGACTTCACTAAGATTTCAGCCCCTCTTACTAGGTTAACGAAGAAAACCTAGCGTTTGCATGGGACATAAAATGTGAGATTGCTTTTCAGAGACTCAAGAGAGCCCTCACCACAGCTCCAGTTTTGGCATTACCTAACGGAAGAAAGATGTTTACGGTGTACACAGATGCGTGTGGCACAGGATTAGGCGCTTTCCTAATGCAAGAAGGGAAAGTGATATGCTATGGGGGTAGACAACTTAAAGTTCATGAGAAGAACTATCCCACACATGACTTGGAGTTGGCGGCGATCGTTTTTGCGCTTAAATCATGGCGCTATTATCTTCTAGGGGAGAGGTTCGAGTTGTATACCGACCACAAATCGCTTAAGTACCTCTTCTCACAGAAAGATTTGAATCTGAGACAACAGCGGTGGATGGAATTCTTGGCATCATAAGACTTCGATATAGCTTATACCCCTGGCAAGGGTAACGTGGTGGCGGATGCGCTAAGTAGGAATAGGTTGACCTTGAGCCCCTTGTTTGTTGAAAGGAAAAGTCTAGAATTTATAGCAACCTTTGATTTTACACCTGTTGTTGAGTCATTGACTATTACATTAGCATCTCTTGAGTTAAGACCTAAACTTCTAGATCAAGTAGGGACTTCACAGAAGGAAGACCCACAGGTAGTCGAAAACATGGACAAGTTGATTAGTGGTGAGACGTCAAGTCACCTCGGTAGGTATGCCATAGATGACAAGGGATGGCTAAGGCATGATGGAAGGCTATGTGTCCCACAAGTGGGAGACTTAGTAAGGAAAGTCCTCGAGGAGGTGCATCACCTGAAGATGACCATGCATCCCAGAGGGGATAAGATGTACAGGTATATGAAACACATTTTCTTTTGGCCTGGAATGAAAAAGGACGTGGCAGAGTTCGTTTCGAAGTGCATGGTGTGACAACAAGTAAAGGCCGAGTCGAAGAAGCCCGGTGGGCTATTACATCCTTTGGAGGTTCCGCAATGGAAATGGGAGAGTATCTCGATGGATTTCGTGGATGGACTGCCTAGGTCAAGGAAGGGAAATACTAGCATATGGGTCATAGTTGATAGACTCACGAAATGTGCTCACTTCATTCCGGTGAAAAGAAAGGGGACCACATCATGGCTAGCGTCTATTTACCTTCGAGTGATAGTACGGTTGCACGGGGTTCCTTCTCGTATAGTTAGTGATCTTGACCCGATTTTCACTAGCCAGTTTTGGAATAGTCTACAAGAAGCAATGGGTACACGACTAAGTTTAAGCACGACCTATCACCCACAGATGGATGGACAAACTGAAAGGGTAAATAGGTAATAGAGGATCTTTTGAGGCTATGCATTCTTGACTTTGGTGGTACTTGGGAAGACCATCTTCCTCTCGTGGAGTTTGCATATAATAATTGTTACCAAGCTAGCATCGGAATGGCACCGTTTGAAGCCCTATATGGAAGACCGTGCAAGTCGCCAACTTGTTGGTGGGAGATGACAGACATGCTTATACTTGGGCCCGACATGATAAGGGGCACTTCTGAGAAGGTTGAGTTGATACGAAGACGGATGAAAATGGCCCAAGATAGACAGAAATCTTATGCGGACAAGAGAAGGACAGACCTAGAGTTCGAAGTAGGAGATATGGTCTTTATAAAAGTTTCTCCTTTATGCAATGTGGTTCGTTTTGGAGCGGCTGGAAAGCTAGCACCAAGGTTCGTAGGACCGTTCCCTATCACTGAGAGGATTGGGCAGATGGCCTATAAGGTAGACTTACCCGAGATGCTGACCGGAGTACACAATGTCTTTCACGTCTCGCATCTCCGAAAGTGCTTACATGAGTCGACCGAAGTGGTTGAGCCAAGCATCCTTGAAGGCGTAGAAGTGGAAAAAGAAGCAACATTGAGGCGAGTTCCGATTCGTATCTTAGGAATGGAGATCAAGAAGCTAAGGAATCGAGAAGTCAAGCTAGTTAAATACAGTGGAGTGAAGCCCAAGAAGACGCAACTTGGGAAACCGAAGAGAAGATACGCGCTCTTTACCCATTTCTTTTTGAGGGTACATTCTCGATCTCATTTCCTATAAACTTGAAAACCTTTCATATCATGCTTTTACTACCTGTGTTTGCCTTGTTATCTTCTCCATCTTATCTTGAGAACCTTAGTTAGAACCATATGGATGTAAACATGTGATTGAAACATGTTGTGGTTGATGTTTGCAAATGGTTGCAAGTGTTTGCAAGTGATTGCTAGTGGATGCATGAAACACATTAGGCACTAGATCGGCTCAGTCATATTTTCATGTTGCATATACATGAGTACTTATACTTGTACATGGATGGCACTTATTATGCTATCACTTGGATGTTGCATATGAATGAAAGTTATGTGCACTCATGTAGAGATTACAAATTATGTTAGGAATTTGCATACATGTTGGACTCATTACACTAACATATTTTGCATTAAGGAGGTTTACTAAATCAGTAACCGCCTGATCTTTTGCATTAGATAAGTACATATACACACACTTACTGCATATGTTCATACAGCACTAGAAATCTTTTAAGGACAATGGTTACCTGTGGATGATGTTTCGAGTGGATGGATGATTGGATGGTAGGATATATTCTTTCTAACTTAGAGATTTCGGGGACGAAATCCTTTAAGGAGGGGAGAATGTAACTACCCGTATTCTAATAACGTGTTATAACTATAAATCAAGGCAGAATTAATTTTTAAAATAAGGATCAAGGGCAACGGTTACGCCATTATGTTCGTCTCGAAATTCTGCTTGGAAACGAGTCTGAGTTTTTCAGAAATTTCAAGTTCAAAAATAGCTCAGAATTCGAATTCAATTTTCGAATTCAAACCCCAGAACGGACTGGGCGAGAAATTTCCCGACCAGGACCAGGTCGACCTTGGGGTGACCATAGTGTCGACCTGCCTAGGACCAGGTCGACCATAGAGTCGACCTGGGTGTCGACCTGGTTGCCGAGCCCATTTTTGAGTCAGAGTTCACTCTGATGTTTCTAGTTCGATTTCTGTATAAATTCGTTGGCCTGACCCTATATAAACAGCCCCTAACTCTAGTCTCTCTACACAAAATCTCTCTAGCCTTATGCTGCTAAAACTCTGGTTGAAAAGTTAGAGAAAAGGGATTGCTTCTTCTCCAACAAGGCTACGTGTAGAGTATTGCTGTTTGGGGGATTTCTGTTAGACTCGAGATTCAACATCGCCTCTTTGTTTTCTAATTCTCAAACCACGATCTGTAAGCCCCAGTTACTTTTAGATCTAAACTTTAAACTTAATATGGACATGTTGTAAATTGAAATTGAACCTAAGTATGACAATTATCTTGGATCTATCATTATATATATTGAATCTATCATTGTTCATTTTGGATCTAGTATTTTGGATCTACTATTTGTTCACCTTGGATCTATTCATCTTGAATCTTTACTTGTGGTAATATTTATATGAAATCGATTTGGGGCCTATATATGTTGTAGATATAAAACCCCTAATTTCCATAATATTCATTGTTGTGATGTCGAATAAGTTGTTATTCACAAGTTTGGGGTTATTATCTTATGTCAACTGTTACCATGACTATCACCCTATTTTGCTAGATTTGATATTTGAGACCACTACTCCATATGCCAGTATTGTTGTAATCGTTTATCTCAAGTTACACCATGCTTGACTTATAATCACTTTTGCTACCTTATGCCCGTTCATTCTATGTTATTCCCTAATTAGATTTGTTTGTATCAATTCGAATTCACGTGCGATGGGAATACGATTTGGGTAGTTTAGGCAAAACAGAATTTACCATGAACCTGGAACATGAACATTGTTATAACTTGAATCTGAATATGGACATGAAACTTAACTAGAAACTTGTCACGAACTTGATATGAGATTTGAACATGGTCATGACTCTAAAATGAACATGAAAATGGCCAACTCGAGGTTGGGTTGAGTTTGCAGTGTAAATCTGCTCGGAACTGCCCGGCGAATCCAGTGATTGCAAACAATAGGATCCAATGTCGGTAGTTGGTCATATCGCACCTAAAACCCGAGGTTAGACTATGTTGTGGTGTAAATCTGCCCGGAACCGCCCGGCAAATCCAGTGACCACAACAACTAGTCTAATGTGAGAGGTTGGGGTGCATTAATGAATTTATGCTACATGATAGGGTTAAGTCATGAACATGAAAGACAACACTTAACCAACTTGATACATGATTGGATAGGGTTAAGTCACGAATTTGAATGACAACACTTAACCCATTAGAAACCGTAGTTACGCGGTCCTTTTCAGCAGTAACCCACTTAGATGTATCATGATACCTTGGGACTAGGCAGGGTGGGGCACGATTACTGGGCTGATTGTAAGCGACCAGAACGACGGCTGAGTTGGTGCGCCATTGTTGGTTCAGGCGGACTATGGTCGTGCACGTAGTCCGAAGTTGAAAAAGAAGGCATTGGGCACCAGTAGGTTTACACTGTGCGTGCTTGATTCGTGTCGGTGGTTGGCACCCTAGGGCTTGATACACCCTATGGTGGACCTGGCATAGGTGACTACATTTTGTGATTGGGCTGTATGACACAGACACATGACGAGCTAGAACTTGTAGGGAGCCGATCGATTAGTAAATCGTTCTGTAGGACCCCGTAATGGGTCATTTCATGATATTGGGCAAAGGGATCATTTCATGGTTAATACTTGACATGGGTTATAATACTAGTACAGTTGGTGCAGCGAATCTTGAATATGCGATGCTAGACTTGACTTATCTTGTTATCTTCGTTATCATACCAGTCCTGTTATCATCCTTATGTTTAATTCCAGTTTTCTCATGTCATGTTACTTTTACTAGTTTTTGACACTAGGGCTTACCAGTCTTTATGACTGACCCTTTTTCTTTCGCCTCTTTTTATTTCGTCCCCCACCCAGGTTCTCAGGGAGGAAACGCTAGCTCTTAGCTTGGATTTAGCTTGCTTTCTGTCAGCTCATGTACGGTTTGGTCTAGAGCTATGCTATGGCTGCACTTTTGTTATTTTTGGGGAATAATTTACTTTTGTTATCTTAAGTTTATGCTTCTTTATTTAGAACTTGATGTAATGGAATAATTTGAACTTTGGATATATGAGGTGTTGACTCTTTTCTTGAAAGTAATGAAATTTGGTTTATAATTCCTACCGCTGCTTTATTTATGTTCTGCCTTGTGATATCTCTGTGTATGTTTACCTAGATAATACTCCACCAAAACTAGTGCCTTCCCTTTGTGAGTGACCCTAGCAGAGGTGGGGTGTTACAGACATCCTCCTTCGCTTTCCTCATCTCCTTAAGCTACCTCCTTAGCATAACCACCTCGGCATTTTCAGCACGCAATCTTTCATTTTCTGCCCTCAAGGCAGCACTGTCATTCTGGAGTTGAGTGACTTTCGCAATTTCCTTTTCCAGGTCGGCGCATGCTTGGACCAACTCGTCCTTGTCTCTCTTGAGGGTTTTATTCTCGATAGTCAACTTAGCCAAGTTTCCGTTAAAAGTTATGCGATCATGTAAGGCTTCCATCCTTAGGATCTGATGGGCGTGTTTTATCTCTATGACACCACACATCCGTTAACGTCTCTCACAAAGGGAATGCATTAAGTTTCGTGAAGCGTTATAGTAAACATAATGGAAATATTACAAAACAAGCATATAAAATAACAGCAGAATAAAACCTTTATTTATCATAAGATACCGTGGTCCAGAAACATCACATGTCTGAAATAAAAGCCCATTACAACATAAAAGTCGCTGTCTTGTACTTCAAAAGTATCAGAGTACATAAAAGAAATAAAATTCTCCAAAAACGAAATACGGCCATTGCAACATGGAAGGAGCTTGAGCCATTCATATCAACATCTCCAGCAAAAATAAGTAGAATCACGGTTAAGCCTGAGTGTTTCCACCCTGAGAACCTTGGGGGAGGGGAAACAGAAGAAAGAAGGAGAAATAAAAATGGTCGGACATAAAGTCTGGTGAGTCTAGTTACTTAGAAAATAAATAAATAAAAGTAGCATGACAGACATATAAAGTGGATAAGCGATTACTACATAAAAGACAGGTGTGACAAGGTAGACAGAATAAAGGGTATACGCTTCCCTAATGACTACTCTGCATAATTAATCGTATAACCAGAATGAGATGATCCCTTCCACTATAAGGTGGTAGACTTAGGCATACGTCCAAATGTATCATAACTACTACACTAATCGATCAGCTCCCTAATCGGCGTAGATACTATGTGTTTGCCCCACCGTAATATGTATCAAGTCCTAAGGTGGCAACCCCTCGCTGATATGGACAACCCCATATCTACAGGTGTCACAGTCGTCTTATCCCCTTCTGCCTGGCTCATGCACGCACGTGGCCTGGTCGGTTTGCACCGCTCACACCATCCTGCACGTTTGGATCTCTTACAATCAGTACAATAAGCATGCCCCTTCTCCGTCCTAGTTTGGAGTACATGTTTGATACCTACTCCGGGTTACCAAATGAAACAGGTCCCACACAATATGATACAAGCTCTCCCCTTTGTCTTGTATCCCCTATTAGGTTTTCAATTTGATTATCTATACCACAGGTGTCTTTAATTAAATATCTTTATTATTTCCATCGGTTATGTATACCACTAGGTGTCTTTAATTATATAACCTTATCAGGTTAAATTTGTGGGCCTATATGTAAATATTACCCAACCCCTTCAGATTTGCTTATCCCACACACTGTCCAACCAATTTTACTTAACCCTAACTTTAGTTCATAATCATACAATCCCTATGGATTATATTAGGTTAACTAGTCCAATTTATAGCCATGTTATTTATGGTTTATAATGCGCTAGACTCCCACATTAGGCCTACAACTTGTGGATGCTGGATATGCCTGTCGGGTCTGTGCAGACTTCTTCCATGAGCTGGGTCTAACCTCGTGCCCTTGCCTGATTCGTATTTGCGCACTGAGACTTCTCACATTAGATTAAACATTAGTGGTTGCTTGATATGCCAGTCGGGTTCGGGTAGACTTCCACCACTAATGCAACTTAACCTCGTGTCATAAGTGCAATTATAATTTCTAATTGAAATTATTAGACATTTCATTCTTATCCAGTTTATACCTATGTCTTTATAGGTGATTATGCCCCTTTTTCCCCATTTTGAATTATATGTCCAACTCATGTAAACATTATTTAAATTATATCAATTCAAATCTTTTCCCCATTTCCTAACTAAAGCATTCGTACATATTTGTCGGCATCTAGGCTAAAAAGTAGCCTAGCCATCAACAATAAAAAGGAAAGGTGATGGAAAAAATGACAGTAGTGATTGTTCTGGCATAAACATATACTAGCATGGTGATAAGGTGGACATATAATTATAATTCTGATGAACTTGTTGTAGTTAACTAATTATAACATGATTATGATGTCATAATAAACACAATAAGATCTACGTTAACAATTTAGATGTCTAATTAGTTCAGATTTAATATGATAGGCACAAGTTGATAAACTAGATCTGATTAATAGTTTAGATGTCCACATAATTCAGATCCAATAGTTAAAAAGAGATCTAAGACAAATAAGGTCAAGATCCACATCATAGAATTCCATAGGAGTTATAGTAAATCCGAAAAGATAGAGATTTAGATCCAAGTTATAGCCAATTTAGAATGTCATATGTTCACAATTACAATGGATCCAGTACAATATAGGCACATGAACAAATCCAAACTATAATCGTATCACGTTTACTTTTAATTATTTAAATCTAAAAGCAACTAAGAAATCCCAGTGTTTAGATTAAAAGATAGAGAAAGAATGGATTTTGGATCTCTAACTGATTTGCTTAAGTTGATAGTTGTAGAAGGTAACGGATCTGTCTCAGTTCAGACACCGGCAGCATTTGGCCTCCAAGATTTCAATGAAGAAAACAAGAGAAATGACCATGTATTTATGGCTGCCAGCCCCTTTGAAACCGACTTCCGCGTCAACCCTAGGGGTGTCAACACCCCTGTACGGGGGTCGACCCCAGTGTCGACACCCCTTAAGGGGGGTCGACCGCGGTGTCGACACCCCTCTAGGGGGGTCAACCCCCTAGATCGGGAAAACAACCACCACCGTTTCCTTTAATTCCGAATATTAAACTAATTATTATTTAATTTATCCTCTTTTTGTCTTGTTAAAAATACAGGGTGTTACATTCCCCCTACTTAAAGGATTTCGTCCTAGTAATCTCTAAGTTGAGTAGAATGCAAATCCTACCATCCATCATCCATCTACTCATCCATCAATCACTGGCATCCACTTTCCTTAAATATTTCTAATGCTTATATGAACATATGCAAATGTGTGTGTATGTACCTATACTGATGCAAATATTAGGTGGTCTACTGATTTAGTCGACCTCCTTAATGCAATGTATGTTAGTGCAATGTATCCAATATGTTTGCAAATAATCCAATTATAACATGAGAGTTCTATATACGTGCACACTCATTCATCCAAATGCAACATCCATATGCTGATACATCTATTTCCATTCATGAAAGAAAAGAAAATGCACACACATCCATATGTAGTATGAGAGTGATTGAGCCGATCTAGTGCCTAATGTGTGTGTATATGCGTCAACAAGCAGCCACTAGCAAACACTTGCATCCATCAAATATAACATGTCTCAAACACATGTTTACATCCATAAGATTCCTATCTGAAGGACGAAAATACTATGGATAAGCCAAATTCAGATGATAGAAACAACCACAGATAAAATTTTGGAAAAGGAGTTAAGAACATACCCTCGAAAAGAAAAGGGCACGAAGCCTGAATCTTGTCTTCAGTCTCCCAAGTCACATCCTCTGGTTTATCTCCCCATTGAACCTTTATCAGATTGATCTCTTTATTGCGTAGCTTCTTAACCTCTGATCCAAGAATACAGGTAGCGACTCGTCTGATTGTCGCCCCACGCTCTACTTTCACTTCTTCCAATATGCTTGGCTCAACAACTTCCGCGGTTTCATGCAAATACTTCCGTTGATGAGAAACGTTGAAACCATCATGAACACCAGATAAATTTTAGGGAAGCTTTACTCTATAGGCTATCTGGCCAACCTCCTGGTTATGGGAAATGGTCCCACAAACCTAGGTACCAACTTCCCTACCGATCCGAAGCGAACCACATTCCTCAGAGGTGACATTTTGATAAAAACTAAGTCTCCCACTTAGAATTCAATGTCAGTACTTCTCTTGTCTGCGTAGGATTTCTCTATCTTGAGTTGTCATCATCCTCATTCGAATAAGGTCAATATTCTCGGACATTTCTCTAACCGTATCTGGTCCAAGTAATAACCTTTCTGTAGATTCCTGCCAACAAGTTGATGATCTACAGGGTCGTCCGTACAATGCTTCGAAGGGTGCCATGCCGACTCTAGCTTGATAACTATTCTTACACGTAAACCTTACTAAAGGAAGATGTTTTTCCCAAGTCCCTCTGAAGTCTATGATACACATCATTAGCAAATCTTCAAGAATTCTGTTTACCCTCTTCGTATGCCCATCGGTCTGAGGATGATAAGTGGTGCTCAAACACAATTGTGTACCTCATGCTTCTTGCAAGCTCCTCCAAAATTCACTGGTGAAGATGGGGTCACGATCGCTCATGATGCTGGAAGGTACTCCATAAAGACAAATTATCTCTCGAACATAGATTGTTGCCAACCATGATGTCGTCCTCTTACTCTTAAATGGAATAAATTGAGCGCTCTTAGTGATTCTATCTACCACAACCCAAATACTGGTGTTGCCTTTCTTCGATCTAGGTAAACCATCTATGAAATCGATAGAGACGCTTTCCTATTTCCACTGAGGGATCTCCAAAGGATGAAGTAAACCACCGGGCTTCTTTTGCTTAGCTTTGACTTGCTGACAAACCAAACATTGAGATACAAATTCGTAACATCTATCTTCATCCTGTCCCAAAAGATAACCCTCTTCATGTCTTTGTACATCTTATCACCACCTGGATGAATTCTCATCTTAGAATGTTGGGCCTCTTCTAGCACCGCCTTTATCAAGCTTCCTGTTTAAGAGACACAAACCCTTCCATCTCGTCGCAAACACCCCTTTTCATCTATGGTATATCGACTGAGGTGACTAGAAATCTCCCCTCTTCTGAGCTTATCTATGATGTCTAAAATTTGTGGGTTATCTTGCTACAAAGCCCCTATCTGATCCATAAGAGTTAGTCGTATTTCTAGCGATGCAAACAAATCAGGCAAAATCTCGATGGAGGATTTAAAATCAAAGGTTGATATGAACTCCAAGCTTTTCTTGTCCACAAACAGAGGACTTAAGGCCATCCTCTGCCAACTTAGTCGTCAGCCACCACATTACCCTTGCCAGGGTATAAGCAATTTCAAAATCATAAGAAGCCAAGAACTCCATCCACCTTTGTTGACATAGATTAAGATCCTACTGTGAGAACAGATACATGAGAGATTTATGATTGGTATATAACTCAAACTTCACTCCAAGTAAATACTGTCGCCACGTCTTAAGCGCGAATACTATGGCAGCAAGCCCCAGATCGTGGATGGGGTAGTTCTTCTCATGAACTCTCAACTGTCTACCCCCATAACACACTACCTTCACTTTTTGCATCAGAACTGCACCAAGTCCTGTACCATATGCATCAATGTAAACTGTAAACACTTTGTTCCCATCGGGCAAAGTCAAGACTAGGCCTATTGTAAGAGCCCTCTTCAAACATTGGAAAGCAACATCACAATCTGTATCCCATGAAAATGCCAAGTTCTTCTTTGTCAGCCTGGTAAGAGGGGTTGATATCTTTGCAAAGTCCTAAATGAACTTCCTATAATAACCTGCGAACCCAAGAAAGCTTCTCACCTCTGTTGCATTTTTAGGAATCTTCCAATCTTGCACTGCAACTACTTTTGCGGGATCCACAGCTATACCTTTTTTGGAGACTACATGCCCTAAGAATCTCACCTCCTTTCTCTAAATATGGCATTTGGAGAACTTTGCCTTAAGTTGATAGTCACGGAGAATTTTCAAAACTTCACTCAAATGCTGGGTATGCCCATCTTCACTTTTGGAGAAGATCATAATATTATTAACAAGGACTATGACAAATTTATTTAGGAACTCCCGAAATGCCCTACTCATCAAATCGACAAAATAGGCAGGTGCATTCGTCAGCCCAACGGGATAACTAGCCATTCAAAGAAACCATCAAGAGCCCTAAAAGAAGTCTTATCTATGTTGTCCTCTGCCACCCTCAACTGATGAAACCCCGTAGCCAAGTCTAACTAAGAGAATACCGAGGCACCATCAAGTTGATCAAATAAATCAGCAATCGTCGGGAGCGGGTGCATATTCTTCTTAGTGATTTTATTCAACTCTCTATAGTCGTCACACAAAAGAAGTGAACCAGTTGCCATAGTTGCAAATACAACTAGAGCCCCCCATTCAGATATGCTTCATTTGATAAATCCCTTCTCAAGTAGCTCCCTTACTTTCTTACTCAGCTCCCTCCTTTCCCTTGGAGCCATATGGTGCACTGGCAATGCAACTGAGTTTGCATTGTCCACTAGATATATACAAAAATCGATCTCGCGTCTCGGAGGTAAACCCTGTACCTCATCAAAGACATCAGAATAATATCGGACTATTAGAGCAGATTGTAGATCATCGATAGATGCATCGAGAGACTCTAGGAAACTAAGAATAACAGACCCTTGGTGGTCACAACAAATCTCGAGGGTTCTCCCATGACAAGTCAGAGGCCTAACGGCCCTCCTCTGACAATCAAGAATAGCACTATATGTGGTAAGCGAATCCATTCCTAGAATCAACCCATAGCCCATAAGCCCGAGCACATATGCATCGCATTCAAACTCGACGCCTAACACAGATATCATCAAACCCCAACAAATCATAGACAAATGAGACGAACCACCAATGGGGTTTGAGACAACTACAAGATCCATTACCTTACTAGTAATTAAGTGTAGAGATTAAACCACGGAACTTGATATAAATGAATGTGAAGTACCAGAATGAATAAGTGTTTTAATAGGATGGTTTGAAAGAGAGATTAAAACTTCCACAGAAATTTTTATACCTCTATCAGGAGCATTGATCGCGGGAGCATGCACTTGCCCTCCAGAAGTTCTTGCCCTTTAACCTTGTCCCAATGATCCCTGTTCTTCATGTGCTCCCTAGCAAAGTGTCAGACCTCTCCACAGTTGAAGCAAGTTTTCTTCCTTCTTTTATAGTCTTTGATCAAGTGAACCTCTTTCCCACAACTATGACACTTTCTTTTCTCCTTACCCTTGTCACTCTTTTCTCCTTTCTTCTGTTGTTGCTGCTGTTGTTATTTCTTCTTGGGCCACGCCTTCTTATTTTACGTTTTTTCCTCAGCTTTAACCTCTTTCTTTTCCCCTTTATCCTCTTCATACATCAAGGCCTTATCAACAAGTCTTTCAAAAATTGCTCCCATTGGAATATTGGACATGGATAACCCATGAAGGGGTTCATTTAGCCTTTTAGCAAACCGCAAATCCTTCTTATGTGGTGTCTCTACCAGTTTCGGTCCAAATCTTGCCATTTGGTAAAATTTGTTCACATACTCTTTAACCATCAAGTTCCCTTGTTTGAGTGCTAAGAACCTCTCCATCTGCATGCTCTTCTCAGCTTGGTAAAGGAATTTCATCTCAAACCTCTGTCTAAAGTCATCTCAAGTTTCCACCGTTGGCCTGCTTGGGTTACCTCGCACCAAAATGAAGCTTCATCCTTCAATAGCCAAGTAGCTAACCGAATCTTTCTTCAATCCTCTACTTCAATACAAACAAGTCCTCGGTTTCCTTGATCTTGTTCCTAACTTCCACAAACGTCTCAGTTCCATGGAACGACATCCCTCCTATAGCATGGAAATCTTTGCATATCATTAAGAAGTTGTCTGCGCGTGGTGGAGGAGAAAGGGCAATGGGTGCATCTGGGGGAGGAACGTTTCCTTGGACTTTGGTAGGCACCGTGGCCTCTAGTGCCTACGCAACAATACTGGCATCATAACGCCCTCTGGAATGTTGTGTTCCCTAGACATGCTGAAAAAGAAAAGGAAAGAGATTCAGACAAGGGATCGAAAGATATTACATATGGCTTTTTGGGTAGTGTTTTTCAAAATAGACTTTTCTTTTGAAAATGCTTTCTTTTAAACCTTTTTGAAAATAGCTTTCAAAAACTTCTATCTAATCTGGTAACCTTCAGCTCTAATACCAAGTGTGACACCCCACGTCCATTAATGTCACTCACAAAGGGAATGCGTTAAGTTTCGTGAAGCGTTATAGTAAATAGAACGAAAATATTACAAGACAAACATATAAAATAACAGTGGAATAAAAACTTTATTTATCATAAGATATCGTGGTCCAAAACATCACATGTCTGAAATACAAAAGCCTATTACAACATAAAAGCCATTGTCTTGTACTTCAAAAGTATAAGAGTACATAAAAGAACTAAAATTCCTTAAAAACAAAATATATCCATAGCAACAAAGATAGGAGTTTGAGCCATACATATCAATAGCTCCAACGAAAATAAGTAGAATCACAGTCAAGCCTAAGTGTTTACGCCCTGAGAACCTGGTCAGAGGGGGGAGAATGGAAGAAAGAAGGAGAAACAAAAAGGGTCAAACACAAAGTCGGGCGAGACTAGTTACTTTTAGCAAGTAAATAGATTAAAGTAGCATGACAGTCATATAAAGTGGATAAGAGATTACTACACAAAAGACAGGTGTGACTAGGAAGACAGGATAAGGTATATACGCGTCCCTAATAGATCGGCTCCCTACTACGCGTAGATACTCTGTGTCTGGCGCACCGAAGGATGTATCACGTCCTAAGGTGGCAACCCCTCACTTGTATGCACAGCCCTATATCTACAGGTGTCACGGTCGTCTTATCCCCTTCTTCTCGGCTCACGCACGCACATGGTCTTGTCGATTTGCACTGCCCACACCATCCTCCATGTTTGGATCTCTTATAATCATTCCAGCAAGCGTGCCCCTTCTCCGATCTAGTTCGGAGTACATGTTTGATACCTACTCCGGGTTTACTGAATGAAAATTGTCCCACACAATATGATACAAGCTCTCCCATTTGTCTTGTATTCCCTATTAGGTTTTCCATTTGATTATCTATACCACTAGGTGTCTTTAATTAAATATCTTTATTATTTTCATCGGTTATGTATACCACTAGGTGTCTTTAATTACATAACCTTAACGGGATAAGTTTGTGGGCCTATATGTAAGTATTACCCACCCTACTAGATTTGCTTAACCAACCTACTATCCAACCAATATCACTTAAACCTAACTTTATTTCATAATCATACAATACCTATGGATTAGATTAGGATAAGTAGTCCCATTTATTAACATGTCCATTTATGGTTTATAATTGGCTAGACCTCCCACATTAGGCCTAAACTTGTGGATGTTGGATATGCCGGTCGGGTCCGGGCCGACCTCTTCCACAAGATGGGCCTAACCTCGTGTCCTAGCCCGATTTGTATTTGTGCACTTATACCTCTCATATTAGGTTCAACATTAGTGGTTGTTGGATATGTCGGTAAGGTCTGGGTAGACTTCCACCACTAATGCAACCTAACCTCGTATCATAAGTGCAATTACAATTTCTAATTGAAATTATTAGACATTTCATTCTTATCTGATTCTTACGTATGCCTTTATAGGTGATTATGCCCCTTTTTCCCTATTTTGAATTATATGTCCAATCCATATAAACATTATTTAAATTATGTCAATTCTAACCTTTTTCCCACGTTTCCTAATTAACGCATTCATATATATTTGGCGGCATCTAGGCTAGAAATTAGCGTAGCCATAAACAATAAAAGGGAAAGGTAATGGGAAAAATGAAAATAATGATTGCTCTGGCATAAACTGGCATGGTGATAATGTGGAAATATAAGTATAAATTCGATGAACTTGTGGTAGTTAACTAATTCTAACATGATTATGATGTCATAATAAACATAACAAGATCTAAATCAACAATTTAGATGCCCAACTGGTTCAGATCTAATATGATATGCACAAGGTGATAACCTAGATCTGGTTAATAATTTAGATGTCCACATAATTCAGATCCAATAGTTAAAAATAGATCTAAGACAAATAAGGTCAAGATCCACATCATAGAATGCCGCAGAAGTTACAATAGATCCGACAAGATAGAGATTTATATCCAAGTTATAGCCTATTTAGAATGTCATATGTTCACAATTTACAATGTGTCCAATACAATATAGGAACACGAACAAATCCAAACTATAGTCATATCACGTTTACTTTTAAGTATTTAAATCTAAAAACAACTAGGAAATCCTAGTGTTTGGATTAAAAGATAGAGAAAGAATGGATCATGAATTTTTAACTGATTTGCTTAAGTTGATATTTGTATAAGGTAACGGATCTGTCTCAGTTCAAACACCAATAGCATTTCGCCTCCATGATTTCAAATGATGAAAACAAGAGAAATGACCATGAATTTATAGCTACCAGTCCCTCTGAAACTTATTTCCACGTCATCCCTAGGGGTGTCAACACCCCTGTAGCGGGGTTGACACTGGTGTTGACACACCTTAATGGGGGTCGACCCCGGTGTCGACACCGTTCTAGAGGGGTCGACCCCCTAGAGCGAGAGAACTGCCGCCACTTTCTTTATCAATTTTTGGATGATTTTGGATAAGGTTCTAACTCATATTTGACTCATATGTATATGTATAATTCTTCTACGTGTACACAAACTTAAAATCCTCATAATTTCTTCATACGATGTCCATTTTACACAAACCAGTTGTCTATCTTACCCGTAATTTCGAGACGGACGCAATGGCGCAATCTGTTTCTTTAATTCTAAATATTAAATTAATTATTATTTAATTTATCCTTTTTTAGTGTTTTTAAAAATAAGGTGTGTTACAAGATCCGCTACAATAACACGATTGAAAGTTAATCCTTGAAAACACAAGGGCTAACTATTAAACGACTGTAATGCAATTGATAGGCTTTCCTAGCTTGGTCCCCAAGTTAATCATGGAGGTCTTCTCACAATCAATGGTCAATTGTCGGTTAAGAAGCTCCAGGTTTTTCTTCTTGATCAACTCTGAAATATTAGACGAGTACTGGGTAAGCCTATTGGCTTGATGATACACTGCCTTCACGTGCACCCGTACCTCCCCATATTCCCTATAAGGGGCTGGATGAAGATCGGGGAGAAAGATCAGCTCATCAAAGTAATGCCAAGGGAAATGCTTTTTCAGAAACACCCTCCTCTCCTCCAGAGAAAGATCTTGAACTTGGGGCTTCGACAAGTCCTGTATTTCCGTTATAGTCTCCCTTTCCAGTCTTGGCTGACCAGGCGATGACTCTCTCCCCTTAGCAAGCTGAATGGGAGCAAAAGGGGCAGTATGCAGGGGAGCTGTCGAGGGAGAAGGCCGGGGGCCACCTAGGTTAAGTCAAGAATTTCCTACGGACACGTGAATGGGAGGAGGAGGAGGAGGAGGGGTCGGGGATCATCAAGAACGATCCTTACCCTGATGTTCACTACCCTATCATGCAGGGGTAGGACATAATATAAACTGGTAGATCTTCTGAAACTCTTGAAGGAAGATCTCCACGGGTGTCGACGGTCCCCATGTCGGTAACCTCGTCTACCAAGTCCTCTAGCCATATCACCAGCCAAGGGAGCATGCCAATGTTAGACAAGTCATACACACGGATGCACCCAATGCTATGTAGTGTTTATGAGTGTATGCCCTGAGTGTTCTCTCAACAAACCAGATTGTGGTCCGGCCGAAGGAGTTAACCCCTCCATAACAAGAGTTAGTTCTTCCAGGCTCGTTGTATTCAGCCATGGAGTCAATTCCTGATCGAGTCTATTAAGGCCATCAAACTGGTCCACATCTTCGAGCGAGGCGATGGTCCCCGAATGAGTCGCCAAAGACTGCAGTCTATCTGATGCTCCTTCCCTTTCTCCTGTTGGAGGTAGGACGGAAGCGCTTAACAACCCCTTGACTCTAGCAGACTCCTCCTGACCATGAGCCTTGCCTCCGTGCACATCTCTATGGGATTGGGCAGTCTTTTGCAGTTCCCCTCCAGTGAGGGCATTTTCCTCTTTTGCCCAATGGCGGTTGGACCTATCACCGCCCTCTCCTTCGGTACGCCACTTGCAACTACGAGCCTGATCATAGCCCGATCACTAGGAAGCTGCTCAGCGCGGCGAAGGTGCTGCTGACTTGTCACTGTATCAGTATTACGGAGGTTCTCTGGTATCGCTCGCAAAGCATTAAGGCATTGATGATACTTTACACCAGTAGGCACCTCCGGATTTCCCTCCATGATCCAATCATAACAAAAATAAGGTAGGAAATCTGTTTACAACAAAAATGGTCTAAACACCCAAGGTACTAATCTGTGCTTCACCATCCTGGTAAGATCTAAATGGAACCGTGTTTAATTAACAATTAAAAATGAAAAATGCAAGAAAAGTAAAGTAGAGGCGAGATTTAGAGTGGTTCAGCCATTAACTAGGCCTATGTCCAATGTGAAGGTGAGTTTCAATCTTATAACGAGGATTACAAAATACATCAATTCTCTCTTTTCATACATCTTTGCATTCACTCAATATACCCTCGTTTATATACTTCAGTCTTAGGACTACATGAGAGAATGGTAAAATTTGAGGAGAAAGAGAATGGATGGATAATTGAGAAAGAGGATGGCGCCTTCTTCAACGACCATAATATTGTTCTTGACGCCATGACCGAATTAGTGGTTGAGGATAGAATTTGGCAGCACTTTCTGGTTTCGAAGATCTGATCCCCTTTATGTTGATAGCCATGGTGTATTTATAGGTGAGCTCTCCCTCGGAAATGATTTGAAATCCGTTTATGCAGGTTACAGATTGCTCATTCTATTAATTACAATCATTCTATTAGCTAGCTGTAACGAGCTGTCCAGATCTGTATTTGGTTGTCATGTGCGAGCGACTTAGTAGAGCGAGCGCCTTAAGTGGTTGAGCGGATCCATTGGTGCGGGCGTTCCCGCGACTATAAATGCTTTGAAAACTTGGGAACTTTTATAAGAGCGGGACGTGGGACTGGACCTGATTCTCCCCTGTTCCTTGCGCGATCGTTCTCGTTAGCTTAAGGGCACTCGTCTTTTGGCTGCCTTTGTATGGCACTGTTTGTCCGTAAAGTTATGCCACAAGGTCGCTCCCGCCTATGTTGAACGGGCAATTTGCTTTGCTTCTATGCTTGAATGGATTTACCCCAATTTGAACAATTGACTTTGCCTCCCGCACCTGAGTCACGATTCATCCCCAACTCCGATTGGAGATATGATCACATATGATGTTGCAACCGCTTGTATTACAGCTTCATTTCGGGCTTGGTCTTTTGTCAGGAAAATAGTGAGCAACTTTACAGGATATGCGACCTCTATCCTTTTTGGGGCTGCATTTCTCATTTCATATCGCGCCATCATCTTTGGTTGTACTGGTTGACTTGACTTGGGTTTGACATTTGGATCTGGCTCTGTGCGGTTGCATCCTATCTGTTGTGAATCGTTTAAGCGCGTTAGATAACATCATGCACGATCGACCCTGATGGCGCCTATTCTGCATCCTTTGCTCAGTGTGCGTATTGATTTTTTAGGGATTAACACTTGCCCCTCGAAGTCCATGATTTCTTTCTTTTAGTAAGGGATTACGGGCTTCGACATAATCGATCACACATTGCTTTGTAGATTGATCCTGACTTGTCGAGGGGTCGTTCGTGCAAAAGGTAAATATTTCTTCTTTAAGCTGGTTGGTATTGTCTTTTCCATAAAAAAGCCTTGATGCTGACTTTTCGGTCATTGTGCGATTAGTTGAATTTCGGGATGCCAGCTGGATTTTGATGGGACATTTTTTAGGCACTAAGCCGACGTGGTGAAAATTCTATGGATGTATGCCTTTTATCTTCCTTATTCAATCTTAGCCTGCTTCATTCCACTTTTATCTTTTTCGAGAAGTTTTCCAGTCATAGTTGTGCTTCCTCGAGAGTTTAACCAGGTAATCTGTGTTTGACATTTCTACCTTGATTTTTCTTCAAAAGGTTCTGGCTTTCTTATTCTATCATCTTTCCTGGTGCTTGCAACAATACCTGTTTTTTCATTAAGCAACTTTCTTTCAGCTTCGAGATACATGATATTCCTGGGTGAGTTTTTCCTTTACTTTATTTTGTTTGAGTACTCATGCGTTTCCAAGTTTGGATGTTTCAATACGACCATGCCATATTTTGTATGAATTCGAGATTTAGGCAACGGCCAGATTTTTGTGTAGCGTCGGTATCGTTTCTGTAATTGTCTTTGGAGAATATGATCATTCGGTGGCTTTCTTTGAAACCCTAATGCTTGGTATTTGTTCACAAATTGTTTGGTGAATTGCCCCGGGTTTCTTCAGTCCATATTTTCTTTTTGCCTATTGCCTGAGTTTGGCTGAGCTGTTTCCCTTTTCATAGTTGGTTTTCGAGTCCATACTGATTTCCTTTGAAATAGGTCGTCCGAGGATGGAATTTTTCATGTCTAGGAGACTCAGGAAAAGATCGACAAGGAGGGCCAGTAACCAAAAGATGCCCCAAGGAAAGGGGACTGGTAACCAAAAGAAGCCCAAAGGAAAGGGCACCTTGGGTGCAACTGATACTCAAAGTCATTGTTTGCTAAATAGAATTCCTGGCTCAGATACTCAGGCTACTCTTGGTTGCATGGCTTCTTCGTCCACTACTTTGGATCCTGCAGCAATGCCAGAGCCCCTTTTTGTTCCTAACCCTTGCCATCCTGAACTTGTTGAGGATTTTGTGGCTGAATGTCCGGCAGGCTCGCGTTCCGGCGTGTATATAGATCTGTTTGACAAATGGATTATTGCAGGTAAGATAGACGCCATGAAGGATTGCATGTTGGCTGAGTTTGACCAATTGGAAGCACGCCCGCATTTGGTCGAAGGCCTTATTACCATTGTCAGGGATTACATTGTGGAGCAAATGGGTGCCTGACATTCTCTTGTTGAATGTCTTCAGCAGTCAAATAAAGAGAATCTTGAACGACTTCATGCCCTGGAAAAAGATAGATACGAACTTGTCGAGGCCCTTGAATCTGGGGAGAGGATCATCTATTACCTTATCTAAATACTGTGGCATGCTAATGTTTTACCTGTTCTGTTATTTTGGTTTTGGTTTTGAATGGTACTATATTCTGGCCTATGTATGCCGGAGCCAGCCTCGCTTATTCTTGTACACTTGGGATTGTAACTTTTATGGTTTAGCGATGGTTACATTTCTACATCGTTCATCGTTAATAATGCTAGCTTGCTTTTAATTTTAGGATATCCTGTTTCTTCATTTGCCCCTTCTTTTGAGGGATTTAAATATTATTATGCAACTCATTTATTTTCATGCGGATGCGTCGCATGCTGCACCTTTATTTTATGATTTACACATTTGTCCGAGCGCTTTATTAATCGTTCGGTTGCGCCCGGATTTCTATTATTATTGTTGTTGTTGGGATTTAGTTGGCTTTTGATTTTCACCGCTTATCGAGGATTATTACGCATTTGTATTATTATAAGCGCGTTTGGTATCTTTATTTAGTAGTATTCAACCCCGCGCCTGACTAACTGGTAATCTAAGCCCTTCGGAAGCTGGTTTTAAATACGTGCCCCCTGGGGAGGTCTTGGGTTAAAGGTTTTCGATCCATTCTAGGCCCTATTTGATTATTTTAGTTATTCAAAAAGGTTCTAGAATGGATACCCCCTTTTGGCTAGGATTTTTGACACCCCCTTTCGGCTAGGATTTCTGTTTTGCGCTGGTCCTTCCAACATGTTTAATCCTTCCCCATTTTTATGCTTCATCCCGAGGAGTGGACACTAATTCATCTTGTTGAGCCTTGACTCAGAAGGGATAAAATTCGTGTCCTTCACTTGACAAGGTGCCCCTCGTGAATTGGCAATTTTTCCGTTTCGGGACTTGTTGGTTTTTTCCGACTTCATGCCTTTGCCCTAGGAAACATACACTGGTCCGCCTTATTACATTTTTTTTGAAGTTGAAGAACCTGTTTCTGGCACCTAAGAAGGTGTTTCTTTGGTGGGCTCGGCATTTTATTCGTGGGACTTTAACCGTGGGACCTTTTCAATTGCTTCCACTATGGCATTGGCTCCTAGGAGGTGGACATCAATCCTTGCTACAGAATTTAACTCTGATTTAAAGGAATCCACATCCCGCACCTGAGAGAACGCCTCTTTTGGCTTAGCAATTTCATCTGAGGGACATATTTGGCAATATTCTTGTACTTTCAATGAGGTCTGGCGGCAGTCCTTTGAATGGGTGTCTGCTAAGCATTCAGCATATTCCATAATGAGTAGTGCAGCCTTATTGTCTGTCTTAAAATAGCTTGCTCTTCTTGAGGTGATTTGTCTATTCCTCCCATTTGATCCTAAACTGCATCGTTTAGTGTGCACCCTGGGAATTTTTCGTCAAAGTCTTGCTGTGTATAGCGGATTTGCTTTTACCATGCCTACAATCCAAGAGATTGCTCTTCTTTTATCATGGACCAATAAGTATGTTATTCAGATAGACGCATAATTAATTTTTGATGCACATAGTTCTAGCAAGTAAACTGTAGCTTGATACGAATATAGTGAATAGTAAAGCAAGTTAAAACAATCTTAATAACAATATAAAATTAAGGGATTGAAGAAAAGTAATGAGAGCCATAGTTCAATGTTCCATTATTGATATATTAATGGCTAGTCCCCCTGATGAGCGCATCTTTGGATTGGTTTAAGCCCCTTCCTCTCGAGGGCGTATTGCTCCTCGTTTGCGAGGAGTTGGGACAACTCTTATGATCGTGCACATACTGTTGCAAATGTTTTTTTCGGATTAACTCCTCGATTAATGACTTCAAGTGCCTGCATACATTGGTATCGTTTCTTGGTTGTTTGTGGAACTAAAAAAATCTTCCTGACTTCGTAGAGGAACTTTTGACTTGTCTTTGTTTCAAAAATGAATATCTCTCGGTGTTTTTAGTTGCGGTGAAGATATTTCCCATGGTATTGTTAAGGGGAGTGAACTCAGAGTTCTTGAAGAAACACAACTTCTTTTTTTCTCGACCGTCTTCTTCTTCGTTGCTCCTTTTATGATTGTCTAGGTTGCTTTGTGCATTTCCACTCTTCTCCATCTGTGTGTTTTTTCCTTCAATACTTGCATATTTTTCGGCTTTGTTGAGCAACCGTTCGAGTGTACTTGGTTTCTTTTTCTTGATCCACCGCCCCAGCTTGGTTTCCCTTCGTATGCCCCCATTAAGATCCATTAAGATTAGGCCAGGTTCGAGGTTCTTGGCTTTAGCCACTGCCATATCAAAGCGAGTGAGAAAATCTTTGATGGGCTTTCCTTGTTTTTTTTGAAGTTCACTTAGCTCCGTAGCATCCCAAGTTTTGAGGGCCTGAGATTTAAACTGCTTATTGAATAGCCTAGCCAAGGTTACGAAATTATCTAAGGACTGCGTTGGAAGCTTTGTGAACCAAAGATAAGTTACTCCTTCTAAATAAGTTGGGAAATATAAGCATTTGGTTTCATCAGTAGCGCAAGCCCCATTCATGTATTGGTCATATTTGCATAAAAATATATCTAGGTCTCTTGTCCCATCATAGGACTGCAATGATGGAGGTTCGAATCTTTGTAGGTATACAGTTTTCTTGACCCTTTCAGTGAGCAGGGTTTTAGTTGGGAAGGACTTCCATTCACTTCGATCATCCATATTCTCCAGGCTTTCCTTCACAATTTCTCGTGCCATTCTCAAGATGTACTTCCGTTCCTTGCTTGGTCGCTCCACGGATCGACCACCCTTTTTATTATCGATCTCTGATCTAGATGTGTCTTCATGAACTGGGGGGCCAGAAATTTGGGCTTCCCCTTGGGAAGGACATCCCAATGATAATGGGACTGTTTTCTCGCTCCGCGATTGTATCGTCAGAGTGATCGTGCATAGGTGCTTTGCCCCCTTCGCTGTTTGGACTAGTGCGACGTGCAATTTTTTGGATGAAATCATGTCGTCTCAAGCTCGAAGCAGGGAGCTATGTTTCTGACTCGCAATTCGTGCGAGCTAGAAAGGAACAGGTGGCGCTTAAAGTGGCTTTTACAGTGGTGGCTTAAATGGCGAGTATAGACTCGAGCTTCTTCATCATTGCATCGCTTGCAATAGTTATTTGGCTCATTAATCCTGTCATCGCCCCTTCCTATTCCTTTCTGGATAGAGCTCCTTTAACTTCTGGCAATCCTTCTTCACCGGAATTGCCGTCTGATGGCGTGATGATGTTGACGCCGTTGTTGGGGCTGTTTACTTCGTCAGTGATTCTCCTTGGCGTGCTCATGACTTCAAGCACAGTGCCTCTCAGAAAATCTCATCAGACCTGAAATGGGGAAAAGGCAAAACACGCCCGCATGGTGGGCGCCAAAATGTTTACACCAAAAATGCTCTAAACACCCAAGGTACTAATATGTACTTCACCAACTTGGTAAGATCTAAATGGAACCGTGTTTAATTAACAATTAAAAATGAAAAATGCAAGAAAAATAAAGTAGAGGCGAGATTTAGAGTGCTTCAGCCGTTAATTAGGCCTATGTCCGTTGTGAAGGTGAATTTCAATCTTATAACGAGGATTACAAAATACATCAATTCTCTCTTTTCATACATCTTTGCATTCACTCAATATACCCTCGTTTATAAACCTTAATCTTACGACCACATGAGAGAATGGTAAAATTTGAGGAGAAAGAGAATGGATGGATGACTGAGAAAGAGGATGGCGCCGTCTTCTACGACAATAAAATTGTTCTTGATGCCATGACCGAACAGTGGTTGAGGATAGAATTTGGCAGCACTTTATAGTTTCGAAGATCCAATCCCCTTTATGTTAATAGCCATGGTGTATTTATAGGTGACCTCCCCCTAGGAAATGATCTTGAATCCGTTTATCCAGGTTACGGATCGCTCATTCTATTAATTACAATCATGCCATTGGCTAGTTGTAACCAGCTGTCCAGATCCGTATTTGGTTGTCATGCGCGAGCGACTTAATAGAGCGAGCGCCTTAAGTGGTTGAGCGGATACATAGGTGCGGGCGTTCCTGTGAGTATGAATTCTTTGAAAACTTGGGAACTTTTAAAAGAGCGGGACGTGGGACTGGACCTGATTCTCCCCTGTTCCTTGCGCGACCGTTCTTGTTAGCTTAAGGGCGCTCGTCTTTTGGCTTCCTTTGTATGGCGCTGTTTGTCCCTAAAACTATGCCACACGGTCGCTCCCGCCTATGTTGAACGGGCGATTTGCTTTGCTTCTATGCTTGAATGACTTTGCCCCAATTGGAACGATCAACCTTGCCTCCCGCACCTGAGTCACGATTCATGCCCAACTCAGATTGGAGCTATGGTCACATATGATGTTGCAGGAGCTTGTATTGCAGTTTCATTTCGTGCTTGGTCTTTTGTCAGGAAAATAGTGAGCGACTTTACAGGATATGCGACCTCTATCCTTTTTTGGGCCGCATTTCTCATTTCATATCGCTCCATCATCTTTGGTTGTACTAGTTGACTTGACTTGGGTTTGACAATTGGATCTCGCTCTGTACGCCTTAGATAACATCATGCATGACAGACCCTTATGGCGCCCGTTCCGCATCCTTTACTCAATGTGCATACGGATTTTTTAGGGATTAACAAAATCCAAAAATTTACAGCTAGGAGTGAATTTAGAGGAATACTTACTCCCTTCTATCCATCTCCTCGCAAATCCGGGAGGGCAACAACAAAGAACCACTTACGCTTAAACACTGATGACCTGGGTGTTTACAACAAAAATGGTCTAAACCCCAAAGGTACTAAACTGTATTCACCAATTTGGTAAGAAACAAATGGAACCGTGTTTAATCAGCAATAAAAAGTGAAAAATGCGAGAAAAGTAAAATAGAGACGAGATTTAGAGTGGTCCAGTCGTTAACGAGGCCAAATTCCACTATGAAGGTGATTTCCAGTCTTATAATGAGAATTACAGAATACGTCAACTTTCTCTTTTCATACATATCTATATTCACTCAGTATACCCTCATTTATATATATTTCAATCTAAGGAATTATACAAGAGAGTAGTAGAATTTGAGGAGAAGAAGGATGGATGAATAATTAAGAAGAAGGATGTCTTTGTTTTCCTTCATCGTAAGATTGTCCTTGACGCCATGGCTGAATTTATGGTTGAGGATGAAATTTAGCAGTATTCATTTTTTTTAGCAACCCCCCTTTATGTTGGTATCAATGGTGTACTTATAGTTGAACCTTCCTTGGTAAGTGATCCGGAATCCGTTTATCCAGGCTGTGGATCGTTCATTCTGCTAATTACAACCGTGCCACTGGCTAGCTGTAGCCAGCTGTCCGTAGCTGTATCCGGTTATCATGAGTGGACGACTCGTTGGAACGAGTATCTTGAATAGCTGAGCGGGTAAAATGTAAGAGAGCATCCTGTGAGCGCTTTGGGAGATCCTGTGCGAGCGCAATGCTGGTCTGGAGTTGATTCTCCTTTGTTCCTTGCGCAACCGTCCTTGGTCCGAGGGCGCTCTCTTCTTACTGCCTTTGTATGACACTGTTTGGCTTTACGGCTATGTTATGAGGTCGCTCCCGCTTATATTGAATGGGCGACTTGCTTTACTTCGGTGATTGAGCGGTTCTCAGGATATGCGACCTTTATCTTTATCGGGTCGTACTTCTCATAATATGTTATGCCATTATCTTAGGTCACATTGGTTGAGTTGACCTGCCTTGGGTTCGATATTTAGGTTTTTCTCTGTGCGGTTGCATCGTGCATGGTCGACCCTGGTGGTATCCGCCTTGTACCCTTTACCTAATGTGCATATGGATTTTTAGGGATTAACATTGCCCCTCGAAGTTCGTGATTTCTTTTTGTATGGAATCACGGGCTTCGACATATTTGATTGCACATTGGTTGGTGGGTTTGTCCTGACTTGTAGAGGGCTCGGTCATGCACAAGATTAAGATTACTGCATTGTTATTGATTGGTATTGTCTCTTCCTGTGAGTGAGAGGCCCGATGTATCTTTTTGATTATTGTGCGAATAGCTGAATTTTGGGATGCCAGCTCGGACTTGATGAGACACTTTTGTGCATGCACTAAGCTGACATGGTGAGAATTCTCTGGATGAATGCCTTTTAGTCTTCCTTATTTACTTTTAACTTGCTTCATTTCATTTTTATATATTTTGAAAAATTCTCCGGTCACCGCGGCGCTCCCTCTAAAGTTTAATTAGGTAATTTATGTTTGACATTTTGCCTTGATTTTCCTTCGAAAGGTTTTGGCTTTCTCATTCCATCACTTTTCCTATTATTTGTAGTAGCATCAGTCTATCTGGAGCAATCTTCTCCGAGGTGCCATGATTTTCCTGGGTAAGATTTTTGTACAGCGCGGATACAGTTTCTGTACTTATCTTTGAAGAACATGAACCATCCGGTGGTTTTTCTTTGGAACATCGATGTTTGGTATTTGTTCATAAATTGGTTGGTGAAATGCCCTAGGTTTCTTCAGTTGAAATATTTTTTCTATGCTTGAACCTGAGTAGGTTGTTCCCCTTTCCATGGTAGTTGTTTGTGTTCATACCGATCCTTTTGAAGCAGGTCGCCCGAGGATGGAATTTCTCATGTCTAAGAAACTTAGGAAGAAGTCGGCGAGGAGGGGTGGTAGCAAAAAGATGCCCCAAGGTAAGGAGATCTCGAGTGCAAATGGTACTCACAGTCTTTGTTTGCTTAATGGACTCTCTGACTCAGATATTCTGACCGTTGTTAGTCGTACGGTCTCTTCATCCATCACGTTACATCCGGCAGCCGTACCGGAGCCTCTTCCTATTCCCAACCCTTGTCGTCCTGAACTCGTTGAGGACTTTGTGGCTCAGTATCCAGATAACTCGCATTCTGGAGTGTACATAGACCCATTTGACAGATGGATTATCGCAGGAAAGATGGATGCCATGAAGGACAACATATTGGCCGAATTCAATCAGTTGGAATCACGTCCGCATCTGGTCGAAGGCCTCATCACAACAGTTAGAGACTTTATTGTGGATCAAATGGGCGGCTGGCACTCCTTGGTCGGAGATCTTCAGCAGTCAAATAGAAAGAATATTGAGCAACTTCATGCTATGGAAGAAGAAAGGCACAAACTTGTCGAGGCCCTGGAGTCTGGGGAGAGGATCATTTCTTACCTCATCTAAGTTTTGTGGCCTGCCCATGCTTCACCTGTTCAGTTACTTTGGTTTTGATTTTGAATAGTATTTTAAAGTTTGGCTTGTATATGCGGGACCAGTCTCGCCTATTCTCATACACTTTAATTTGTGACTTCTAAGGTTTGTTTACGCGCGTGTGCGTTGCATGCTACACCTTTGTTTTCTGATTTACACATTCGTCCGGGCGCTTTATTAATCGATCGGTTGCGCCTGATTTTCTATTGTTATTATTATGGTTAGGATTTAGTTATCCTTTTAGGTTTCTCGCTTATCGAAGGCCGTTACGCAGTTGTATTATTATAAGCGCGTTTGGTATTTTTTATTTATTAGTATTCAACCCCGCCCCTGACTGACTGGTAATCCGAGCCCTACGGAGGCTGGTTTTGAATACATGCCCCCAGGGATGTCTTGGGTTAAAGATTTTCGATCCATTTTTGAGCCTATTTGATTGTTTTAGTTATTCAAATAGGTTCTAGAATGGATACCCCCTTACGGCTAGGATTTTTGATACCCCCTTTCGGCTAGGATTTCTGCTGTTGTAATCCATCCTTGGCTTTGTTTGACTTGGTTAACAGCAAAGAACAAGAATGGCCACCTCCTTTCGGTCAGTTTTCTGTTTTTGTGCTGGTCTTTCTAACATGTTTAATCCTTCCGATTTTATTCTTTATCCCGAGGAGCAGACACTAACTTATCTCGTCGAGCCTTGACTCAAAGAGATAAATTTCATGCCCTTCACCTGAAAAGCCCCCCAGTGATTTGCAATTTTTTCCGTTCTAGGACATGTCGGTTTTTCCTACTTTTTGCCTTATATTAGGACACAGACATTGGTTTACCTCGTTGAGTTTTTTTTCTCAAGTTGGAAAACTTGTGTCCAGCACCTAGGAAGGTCACCTAAGAAGGTGGGCTTAGCAATTTTAACCATGGGACCCATTTTTTTGTTGCTTCCTCTTCAGTATTGGCTCCTAGGAGATGGACATCAATCCGAGGAGATGGACACATTCGTCCGACGGATAGATTTAACGATATTCCTGTATTTTCAATGAGGCCTGGTGGCAGTCCTTTGAATGAGTGTTTGCCAAGCATTCAACATACTCCATAATGAGAGGTACATTCCTTCATCTTGTTGTTTGTCTCAAAACAGCTTGTTCCATTTGAGGTGATGAGTCTATTTCTCTCGTTTGATCTTGCTTGATGTTTGTGATTCCCAAACTGCTTCGTTTAGTGTGTGCCCTGGGATTTTTCGTTACAGTCTCGCTGTGTATGGCGGATTACTTTTGCTATACCTACATTCCAAGAGATTATTCTCCTTTTAGCATAGACCAATAATTATGTTATTCAAGTAGGAAAATAATTAGTTTCTGATGCACACAGTTTTTTTTTGTAAGTAAACCTCTGCTTACTACGGACATGGTGAATAATAAAGTAAGTTTTAAAAAACAAAAATTTTAACAATAAGATAAAATCAGGGGAATAAGGTAAAGTAATGAGAGCTTTGGTTTAATGCTCCATTATTGATATATTTGTAGTTGGTACCTGTGATGAGAGTCCTCCTTGGATTGGTTTGAGCCCTTTCCTTTTTAAGGTGTATTGCCGGGATAATTCTTATGATTTTGTACATACTGCTGCAACCAATCCTTCCTGATCAACCCCTCGATTACTGACTTCAAGTGCCTGCATTCATCGGTAACATGTCCTAGATGTTTGTGGAACAGACAAAATTTTCCTGACTTTATGGCGGCACTTTTGAAATGTCTTTGTTTTAAAACCGGATATCTCTCGGTGCCTTTAGTTTCCATGAAGATGTTTTCCCACGGAATCGTTAAGGGGGATGAATTCAGAGTTCATGAAAAAGCATAGCTTCTTTCTTGCTCAACCATCTTCTTCTTCGTTGCTCCTTTTTTGGTTATCCGAGTTGCTTTGCACCTTAACATTTTTCTCTGTTTGTGCATTTCTTCCTTCAGTACTTGCATATTTTTCGGCTTTGCTAAGTAACCGTTCGAGTGTACTTGGTTTCTTCCTCTTGATCCATCGTCCTAACTTGGTTTTCTTAAATATGCTCCCTTTAAGAGCCATTAAGATCAGGTCGGGTCCGATATTCTTGACTTCATCCAATTCCATATCAAAGCGAGTGAGAAAAGCTTTGATGGGCTCTCCTTGTCTTTGTCGTAGTCCGCTTAGCTCCGTAGCATCCCGAGTTTTGAATGCCTGGGATCTGAACTGCTCATTGAATAGCCTAGACAAGGTCACAAAATCATCCATAGACTAAGATGGCAGCTTTGTGAACCAAAGATAAGCCACTCCTTCTAGATAAGTTGGAAAATATAAGCATTTGATTTCGTTAGTAGCGCATGCTCCATTCATGTACTGGTCATATTTACACAGATATACGTTAGGGTCGCTTGTCCCATCATACGGCTGCAATGATGGAGGCTTGAATCTTTGTTGGTATACTATTTTCTTAATCCTCTCGGTAAGTGGGGTCTTAGCTGCGAACGATTCCCATTCTCTCTGGTCATCCTTCCTCTTTAGGCTTTCCTCCACAATTGCTTGCGTCATTCCCAAGATGTACTTTCGTTAGTTGGTTGGATCCATGGGTTGACCATCTTTTATACTATCGACCATCGATCTAGATGTGTTTTCATGGACCGGGGATTAGGAATTTGGGCATCCTTTCGGCAGGGAAGTCCTGATGATGGTAGGACTGTCTTCTCGCTCTGCGATTAAATCACCAGGGTAATCGCGCATAGGTGCTCTGCCCCTTTCATAGTTTGGATTGGTGCGGCGTGCAACTCTCAGCGTGGAATCCTGCTGTCTTGAGTTTGAAGTGGGGAGCTCTGTTTCTGACTGCGATTCATTCGAGTCATCGAGGAACAAGTGGCGCTTAGAGCGGCTTCTGCGGTAGCGGCTTGAATGACGAGTATCGATTCGAGCTTCTTCATTATTGCGTTGCTTGCAATAGTTATTTGACTCGTTAATCCTGTCATCGCCTCCTCCAATTTTTTCCTGGTTATAGTTTCTTTAATTTCTGTGTAACACCCCACCTCCGCTAGGGTCACTCACAAAGGGAATGCACTAGTTTTGGAGGAGCGTTATCGAGGTAAACAAACACAGAAATATTACAAGACAGAACATATATAAAACAGCGGAAGAATCAAAAGAAAATTTTCATTACTTTCAAGAAGAGTCAAAAACTTTTACATCAAATAGCCAAGATCATTATTTTCCATTACAACAAATTCTATCTTGCATAAATAAAGAAGCATAAACTTAAAACATCAAAAGTAGCTTAATTTCCCCAAAGGTAGCAGAAATGCAGCCATAACATAGCTCAAGATCAAACCGTACATGAGCTGAACCGAAAGCAAGCGAAATCCAAGCTAAGTACTAGAGTTTCCTCCCTGAGAACCTGGGGGAAAACGAAAGAAAAAGAGGAGAAGGAAAACAGGTCAGTCATAAAGATTGGTAAGCCCAAGTGACTTTCAACATAAAAACAGATAACGGTAACATGACATGTATAAACTGAAAGTAACCATAACGGTGCTGTCAAGATTGGCAAGGTAGACTAAGATAGCATGATAATTCAAGTGTAAATCAAGTATAGCATCACAAATTCGAGGTTCGCTGCATCAGCTATACTAGAATCCTAACCCATGCCTTATATTAATCATGAAATGATCCATGGCCCAATATCATGAAATGACCCATTTTTTGGTCCAACAAAACGATCCACTAGTCGATCGGCTCCCTACAAGTTCTAGCTCGTCATGTGTCTGTGTCATACGGCCCTATCACGAATGTAGTCACCTGTGCTAGGTCCACCATAGGGTGTATCAAGCCCTAGGGTGCCAACCACCGACACGAATCAAGAATGCACAGATAAACCTACTGATGCCCAATGCTTGCTTTTTCAACTCCGGACCACGTGCATGACCATAGCCCGCCTGAACCTACACTGGCGCACCAACACAGCCGTCGTTCTGGTTGCTTGCAATCAGCCCAGTAATTGTGCCCCACCCTGCCTAGTTCCAGGGTACCATGATACATCTAGTGGGTTACTGCTGAAACGGACCGCGTAACTAGGGTTTCCGTCCAATAGGTTAAGTGTTGTCACTTAAATCTGTGACTTAACCCTTATCAGTCTAGCATGTCAAGTTGGTTAAGTGTTGTCATTCAAGTTCGTGACTTAACCCACCTACGAATCATGTATCAAGTTGGTTAAGTTTTGTCTTTCATGTTCATGACTTAACCCTATCATGTGGCATTAATTCATTAATGCACCCCAACCTCTCACATCAGACCTGTTGTTATGGTCACTGGATATGCCGGGGGTTCCGGGCAGAATTACACCATAACTCAGTCTGATCTCAGGTTTCCAAGTGCGATATGACCAACTACCTACATTGGATCCTATTGTTTGCAGTAACTGGATTTGCCGGGCGGTTCCGGGCAGAATTACACTGCAAACTCAACCCAACCTCGAGTTGGCCATTTTCAAGTTCATTCTGGTGTCATGTCCATGTTCAAGATTCATGTCAAGTTCGTGTCAAGTTTCAAGGCAAGTTTCATTGTCAAGTTTCCTAACCATTTTTTCCAATGTTACCCCATCTAAATATTAGGCTAACAATCTTAGCCTAATTTTCCGTCCGCATGATTTTTGGCATATAATATTAGGCTAAAAACTTTTCCTAATTTAACGCACACAAGATTTGCATAAAGAAATTCATTAACATGAAATAGGTGTAAACTTGGCATTCTTGGCATTGTCAATACGAACACCATAGGTGCGTACTTGCAAAACAATCAACATGAATATCATAGGTGTGATCTTGCAACGTGGACTAAATCAATCATACATATATGTGAATTTGCAACGTAGACTAAATCAACTTACATATATGTGAACTTGCAAATCAATCACGAGCATATGAATAAGTGTGAACTTGAAATATGACATAGGTTTAACATATACACATAAACATGTAGATCTAACATGTGGTCACATATGTGATATGATTTTACAACCTAAAACTTGCATATCATGATAAACTACACAACTTGTCATAACAGGTTATACTCCAATATGCATATGAATAGACTTATTCATTAATTCCCAATCCAACATGATAATAAAATAGAATATCATTCAACTTCACATATAACATAATAAACGTTGTTTTATTATTAATTTATTTCCAAGGCATAGCATAACTGAATAAATTGAGTAAAATATCACAAGCATATAGATCTGATAACATTATGAACATGAAAAGGTTTGAATAATAATCTAGGTTCAAGAACATGGATAGATCTAACTTAAATAGAAAAATCCCCAAAATAAGGATCCAAGGACAAATAACGAAAATAGGTCTGAATAGAAAATCAAGTTTAGATCCGATTTCATAGTCGTAATCCAAGGCAATAACCTCATAGGTGATTAGCCACAATTGTCCTTGTCATAGTTATAGGCAATAGTCTTATATTCACAGTCATAGGCATAGTCTTATGTTCACCGTCATAGTAATAGGCATGGTCTTATGTTAACTGTCGTAGGCACAGTCATAGTATTATGTCATTAACAATAGTTTCAACGTCGTAGGAAATATTCCCAATAGTAAAGGTCCAAGAAGAGAACAAGAATAGATATGAATCATACATAAATCAATTCCAATTCATCATGCCCATATTAGATTTATAGTTTTTATCTAAAAGTAACTGGAACTTACAGATCATGGTATAAGAAATTTAGATGCAGAAGTCAAGTCTAGAATTTGGTCGTTGAATTGCTGAATCGTTGAATCTTGATTTGATTATAGAAGCAAATCCCCAAATATGCAATTCCTAGACATAGTCTTCAAGGAATAATCTTCGCGTTTTAATTTAATTTAATTTAGAGGAAGAAGAAGAAGCCATGATCATCAAGAGTTTGAGCATCATAAGGTTAGAGAAGAAGGGTGTAAAGAGAATGAGGCTAGGAGGCTGTTTATATAGGGTTTCAAACTAATTAGAGTCGTCAATGAAGCTAGAGTTAATCATGGCCATCCATCTCAAGAGAAGCCAATCAGAAAGTGACAAGTCAGCCCTAGTGACACAACATAGCTCAGAAATTCGACCAGAACCCGACCAGGCCAGCCAGGGCCTAACCAAGAAGGTTTCGGCTCGGCCTGGGTGCACCTGCCAAGTGCGCCAGTGCAAAATTGCATGGGCGCACTTCCCAACTGCACCAGTGCAATTTTGTTCTAGCGCACTTCCCAAGTGCACCAGTGCATTCTGGCTCGTTTCTGGTTTTTCTGCCTAACTTCGTTCGTCCATATCTTCTTCGTACAGTATACGTTTTACGCAAACTCGGACTCTATTTCAAGCAGAATTCCGAGATGAACGCAATGGCGTAACCCGTTTCCCTTGATTCTTATTTTAAAAATTAATTCTGCCTTGATTTATGGTTTTAACACGTTATTAAAATTCAGGTTGTTACATTCTTCCCTCCTTAAAGGATTTCGTCCCTGAAATCTTCAAGTCAAGAAGAATGCATCCTATCATTCAATCATCCATCTACTCGAAACATCATCCACAAGAAAGAATTGTCCTTAAACGATTTCTAATGCAATATGAACATATGCAGAAAGTGTGTGTATATGTTCCTTATCTAATGCAAATGATCAGGCCTGATTGATCATCTTGATGCAAAATATGTTTAGTGCCATGAATCCAACATGTATACAAATAGTCCTAGTCACATAAACACTATATGTGTGCACAAACATCCATCCATATGCAACATCCATATGATAACACATTCAATTTCATCCATAAAGAAGTATAAACACTCATGCAGATGCAATATGAAAATGTGTCTGAGCCGATCTAGTGCCTAATATGCGTTATGCAACCACGAGCAACCACTTGCAACCATTTGAAAACATCAACCATAACATGTTTCAATCACATGTTTACATCCAAAAGGGTTCTACCTAAGGTTCTCAAGATAGGATTGAGAAGATAAGCAAGATAAAACAAAGCATCTAGGAGAAGAAGTTAAAGATGTACCCTAGAAGGTCCTGCTTGCGGGGCTTGCCCTTGCTTCTTAGGGTAGTTCTTGCTGATATGTCCAGTTTCACCACACTGAAAGCATGATCCCATCTTCATCTTCTTCTTTCTACAATCCTGGACTATATGCCCCTCAATACCACAGATGTGGCATTTCCTCTTATCACATGACTTGTTATTATTGCTGTCGTTGTTCTTGCGTCCTTTCTGGAAGTCTTTCTTCTCGTTCTGAGACTCATCTGCCTTAACTTATCACTCATACCCTTCCTATGTAACATGTTAACAAGCCTCACGGAAACTATCTCCATCGTACGGAAAACCCTCTACGAAGCTAGAAAGAAGATTAGCCGCAGGTAAAAACTACTGTGACTACAGATGGAGAAAGGAAAGGAAAAGATATTCAAACAAGGAAACAAAGGATAGTGTTAATGGCTTTTGGGGAATAGCCTTTAAACAAAACAAGACTTTTTTTGAAAAATGCTTCTTTGTAAATGGTTTTGAAAATAGTTTTAGAAGGTTTTCAAAAACTTTTGCCCAGTCGGGTAACCTTCTGCTCTGATACCAAATGTAACACCCCACCTCCGCTACGGTCACCCACAAAGGGAATGAGCTAGTTTTGGAGGAGCGTTATCGAGGTAAACAAACACAGAAATATTACAAGATAGAACATAGATAAAACAACGGAAGAATCAAAAGAAAATTTTCTTTACTTTCAAAAAGATCAAAACCTTTTACATCAAATAGCCAAGATCATTATTTTCCATTACAACAAATTCTGTCCTGCATAAATAAAGAAGCATAAACTTAAAACATCAAAGTAGCTTATTTTCCCCAAAGGTAGCAGAAATGCAGCCATAACATAGCTCAAGATCAAATCGTACATGAGCTGAACCGAAAGCAAGCGATATCCAACCCTGAGAACCTGGGGGGAAACGAAAGAAAAAGAGGCGAAAGAAAACGGGTCAGTCATAAAGACTGGTAAGTCCAAGTGACTTCCAGTATAAAAACGGATAAAGGTAACATAAAATGTATAAACTGAAAGTAACCATAAGGGTGCTGTCAAGATTGGCAAGATCGACTAAGATAGCAAGATAATTCAAGTGTAAATCAAGTATAGCATCACATATTCGAGGTTCGCCGCATCAACTGTACTAGAATCCCAACCCATGTCTTATATTAATCATGAAATGATCCCTTGGCCCAATATCATGGAATGTCCCATTTCTGGGTCCAACGAAACGATCCACTAGTCGATCGGCTCCCTACAAGTTCTAGCTCTTCATGTGTCTGTGTCATATGGCCATATCACGAATGTAGTCACCTGTGCTAGGTCCACCATAGGGTGTATCCAGCCCTAGGGTGCCAACCACCGACACGAATCAAGAATGCACAGATAAACCTACTGATGCCCAATGCCTGCTTTTTCAACTCCAGACCACGTGCACGACCATAGCCCGCCTGAACCTATACTGGAGCACCAACACAACCGTCATTCTGGTTGCTTAAAATCAGCCCAGTAATCATGCCCCACCCTGGGTTACTGCTGAATCGGACCATGTAACTCGGATTTCCGTCCAATAGGTTAAGTGTTGTCATTTAAATCTGTGACTTAACCCTTATCAGTCTAGCATGTCAAGTTGGTTAAGTGTTGTCATTCAAGTTCGTGACTTAACCCGCCTACGAATCATGTATCAAGTTGGTTAAGTGTTGTCTTTCATGTTCATGACTTAATCCTATCATGTGGCATTAATTCATTAATGCACCCCAACCTCTCACATCAGACCTGTTGTTATGGTCAATGGATATGTCGGGCGGTTCCGGGCAGAATTACACCACAACTCAGTCTGACCTCGGGTTTTCAAGTGAGATATGACCAACGACCCACATTGGATCCTATTGTTTGCAGTAATTGGATTTGCCAGGCGATTCTGGGCAGAATTACACTGCAAACTCAACCCGACCTCGAGTTGGCCATTTTAAGGTTCATTCTGGTGTCATGTCCATGTTCAAGATTCATGTCAAGTTTCAAGGCAAGTTTCATTGTCAAGTTTCCTAACCATTTTTCCTAACGTTACCCCGTCTAAATATTAGGCTAACAATCTTAGCCTAATTTTCCGTCCGCATGATTTTTGGCAGATAATATTATGCTAAGCCTAATTTACCGCACACAAGAGTGCATAAAGAAATTCATTAACATGACATAGGTGTAAACTTGGCATTCTTGGCATTGTCAATATGAACACCATAGGTGTGTACATGGAAAACAATCAACATGAATGTCATAGGTGTGATCTTGCAACGTAGACTAAATCAATCATACATATATGTGGATTTGGAACGTAGACTAAATCAACTTACATATATGTGAACTTTCAAATCAATCACGAGCATATGAATAAGTGTGAACTTGAAATATGACATAGGTTTAACATATACACATAAACATGTAGATCTAACATGTGGTCACATACGTGATATGATTTTACAACCTAAAACTTGCATAACATGATAAACTACACAACTTGTCATAACAGTTTATACTCCAATATGCATATGAATAGACATTTTCATTAATTCCCAATCCAACATGAAAATAAAATAGAATATCATTCAACTTCACATATAACATAATAAACGTTGTTTTATTATTAATTTATTTCCAAGGCATAGCATAACTGAATAAATTGAGTAAAATATCATAGGCATATAGATCTGATAACATTATGAACGTGAAAAGGTTTGAATAATAATCTAGGTTCAAGAACATGGATAGATCTAACTTAAATAGAGAAATCCCCAAAATCAGGATCCAAGGACAAATAAAAAAATAGGTCTGAATAGAAAATCAAGCTTAGATCTGATTTCATAGTCATAATCCTAGGCAATAACCTCATCGGTGATTAGCCACAATTGTCCTTGTCATAGTTATAGGCAATAGTCTTATATTCACAGTCATAGGCATAGGCATAGTCTTATGTTCACCGTCATAGTCAGAGGCATATGCATAGTCTTATGTTCACCGTCATAGGCATAGTCTTATGTTCACCGTCATAGGCATAGTCATAGTCTTATGTCATTAACAGTAGTTTCAACGTCATAGGAAATATTCCCAATAGTAAAGGTCCAAGAAGAGAACAAGAATAGATATGAATCATACATAAATCAATTCCAATTTAACATGCCCATGTTAGATTTATAGTTTTTATCTAAAAGTAACTGGAACTTACAGATCGTGGTCTAAGAAATTTAGATGCAGAAGTCAAGTCTAGAAATTGGTCGTTGAATTATTGAATCGTTGAATCTTGATTTCATTGTAGTTGCAAATCCCCAAATATGCAATTCCTAGCCTTAGTCTTCAAGGAATAATCTTCGCGTTTCAATTTAATTTAATTTAATTTAATTTAATTTAGAGGAAGAATAAGAAGCCATGACCATCAAGAGTTTGAGCAGCATAAGGTTAGAGAAGAATGGCGTAAAGAGAATGAGGATAGGAGGCTGTTTATATAGGGTTTCAAAGTAATTAGAGTCGTCGATGAAGCTAGAGGTAATCAAGGCCATCCATCTCAAGAGAAGCCAGTCAGAAAGTGACAAATCAGCCCTAGTGACACACCATAGCTCAGAAATTCGACCAGAACCCGACCAGGCCAGCCAGGGCTTGACCAAGCAGGTTTCTGCTCGGCCTGGGCGCACCTGCTAAGTGCGCCAGTGCAAAATTGCATGGGCGCACTTCCCAAGTGCGCCAGTGCAATTTTGTCCTGGCGCACTTCCTTAGTGCGCCAGTGCATTCTGGCCCATTTCTGGTTTTTCTGCCTAACTTCGTTCGTCCGTATCTTCTTCGTACGGTGTCCGTTTTACGCAAACTCGGACTATATTTCAAGCATAATTCCTAGATGAACGCAATGGCGTAACCCGTTTCCCTTGATTCTTATTTTAAAAATTAATTCTGCCTTGATTTATGGTTTTAACACGTTATTAAAATTCGGGTTATTACATTCTGGCAGCTCCCCTTCCTCGGAGTCGCTATTTATCGGCGTGACGATGTTGATGTCGCTCTTGGGGATGTTGACTTCATCGGTGATTCTCCTCAGCGTGCTCATGATTGTAAGCACATTGCCTCTCAGAAAATCTCGTCAGATCTAAAATGAAAAAAGCGAAACACGGCACCATGGTGGGCGCCAAAATGTTTACACCAAAAATGGTCTAAACACCCAAGGTACTAAACTGTAATTCACCAATTTGGTAAGAAATAAATGGAACCATGTTTAATCAGCAATAAATAGTGAAAAATGCGAGAAAAGTAAAATAGAGACGAGATTTAGAGTGGTTCCGCCGTTAACGAGGCCTACATCCACTATGAAGGTGATTTCTTGTCTTATAATGAGAATTACAGAATACATCAACTATTTCTTTTCATACATCTCTATATTCACTCAATATACCCTCATTTATATATTTCAATCTAAGGAATTATACAAGAGAGTTGTAGAATTTGAGGAGAAGAAGGATGGATGAATGATTAAGAAGAAGGATATCTTCGTTTTCCTTCATCGTAACATTGTCCTTGATGCCATGGCCGAATCTGTGGTTGAGGATGAAATTCAGCAGTACTTCGTGGTTTTTAGCAGTCCCCCCCTTATGTTGGTAGTCATGGTGTATTTATAGGCGAACCGTCCTTGGTAAGTGATCCGAAATCCGTTTATCCAGGCTGTGGATCATTCATTCTGCTAATTACAACCATGCCACTGGCTAGCTGTCCATGGTTATATCCAGTATTCATTTGCGGACGGCACGTTTGAACGAGTATCTTGAAAAGGTGAGCGGGTAAAATGTAAGAGAGCATTCTACGAGAGCTTTGGGAGATCCTGTGAGAGCGGAATGCGGGTCTGGAGTTGATTCTCCTTTGTTCCTTGCGCGAATGTCCTTCTTGATCCGAGGGCGCTCGTCTTCTTGCTGCCTTTGTATGGCACTGTTAGGCTTTACGGCCATGTTATGAGGTCGCTTCAGCTTATGTTGAATGGGCGACTTGCCTTACTTCAGTGTTTGAGCTGTTCTCAGGATATGCGACTTTTATCTTTATCGCATCGTACTTCTCATAATATGTTATGCCATTTTCTTAGGTCGCATTGGTTGACTTGACTTGCCTTGGGTTCGATATTTGGGTCTTTCTCTGTGCCATTGCATCGTGCACGGCGGACCTTGGTGATATCCGCCTTGTACCCTTTACCCAATGTGCACGTGGACTTTTAGGGATTAACACTAGGCCATTTCCCGATAAAAAAATTGGTGGCAGATGTCGCTTTCAGAAACCGTTGAGAGGGTGCAGCATTACCCGTTCTCCTTAGATGGAAAAAGTATCTAATATCTTCTCCGGTTGGTTCCCGTTGCAAGAACTCATGATAAAGAACATAAGTGCCTAGGAGAGAAGCATAAGCATTTGGGTGCAGTTGCGTTGGCGCGAGGCAAAAATAGTATAACATGTCCTGATTGAAGTTATTGGTCGGGGGCACGCATCTGGCAAAGCAAGCCTATCTGTTCCAGGAAGTAAGACCCTCGGGCGGTGTATGAGCTCTGCCATCCCTTCTTGGGGCATCGGCTTCACCCACTGGTATGTTCAAGCGCACTGCCATTTTCCTAGCTGCTGTGATGTCCATGCGCGATGGTACCGAATCAATCAGATTCTCCAAGATAACCACATCAGGCAGCATGTCCGGGGCCACCGGAGTCGCTGGCACATCCTCACGCATAATGTTCACATTCTCAACCTCCTCAATTATAACCGGGGAATGCTACCTCTCAGTTTGTCCCCCATAATCGGATACTTCAAGCGAGCTGGCCGTATGAGAAGGAGTCGATCCTTCGGTAGCCTCAAGCTCGCTCCCAGACGAGCTACCACTAGGGGTAGAGTCAGATGTAAGTGGCAAGGGCAGGGAAGCCTCAGCTTCCGTGGTCTTTCAATTCTTCAATCTTTTCTGCATCGCTAGTTATACTTTAACACATTAGTGTTAGAACTCGTAGAAAAGTGACCTGTGCCCCTTGTGTTGGTGATAACTAAAATATGTGTGTAGTGTTATGCAAAGGAAAGCAACATGAAGGAAAGTTCGAAACAGTCCAACAAGTTCGGTCCCAGTCCGAATGTATGCTCTATCCTATGTGAAAGGTTCAAAACCATGCTCACACGACTACCGGTGCATAAATTAATGCTAAGCGCGCGGATACACGATTGATATGTAAATCTGAAGATGGGCAGTCGGGAGGTCAAAGTCCTAAGCAGGAAAGAAAGGCTCCAACCCATTTCATAATTCAAAACTCTGAGCCTCAAAGTCCAAGTCTTTGAACCGCTCCAAGCTCCAAATTTCAAACCCCTCAGGGTTCGAAATTTCGAACCTGAGGATTCAAAAATTCGAACCACCAGGTTCGAATTTTCGAACCCCTCTGAGTTTGAGGACACGAAACTAAAGGTATGGTAATTCGGACCTCCCAAGGTTCGATGATTTGAACCTATCCAGATTTGAAATTTCGAACCTTTTAAGGTTCGAAAATTCGAACCCAGAAGGTTTGAAAATTTGAACCCATAGAGGCTCGAAACTTCGAACCCAGTTGGGTTTGAACATCCGAATCCCCTCCAAAGATTCTGCATCTCCGCCTCTCGCGTTGACCACCTCGGGCGACGCCTATCCCTTCGACCTCCTTCCTCCTCATTTTCTCGATACCAGCCATTACGTAGTTCGAGTTCAAAATTTTCGGATTTGAAGCTTTCATAGCAATGGTGGCCAGAGAAGGAAATAATAAGAAGGAAGAAAATCAGAGGGGAGGCCTATTTATGAAAGGAAAGGATGCCCCTTTTAATTCCTGGGAAGGTTCGAAATTCTCGATTGGGTACGAAATTTCGAACCTCCAAGGGTTCAAAAATTCGAGCCTCCTGGTTTCGAAATTTCTAACCTTTAGGTTCTTGAAATTTCGAGCCCCCTAGGCTCAAAATTACGAACCTCCTGGGTTCGAAAGTTCACACCCCTAGGTTAAAAAAAATATCGCATGTCCGGGTTCGAGACATCGTGCCACGCTCTCCCGTGTTCGTACTCTCTGCATATGCTTACTGACTCCCATGCATCCCCGGAGGTGACACACTGCGGATGCTTAGCGACTTGAGTACGGCGCAGCCCTCAACAATGGCTCATTTGCAACCCCTGAGCAAACAAGCCCAATAGCTAACACTTGTTTTCCATTGACTTACAGGATGAATCAACAACTCAGCTATTATCTCAACCAATGCAAAGCACATCATGTTCAGACAAGATGTACTTTGGGGGGAGGGCAAATGTTAACCGGATTTTTGGTCTAGTTCCAAGAAGTACATCAAACATGCTTAACTCAATGCATCGCATGTAGCTAAGAAGGAGAGGGATGCCTAGGAGTGACGAAAGCATGATCGAGAAGGGACCGCGTCGGTCAGAACCTCGTAGCACCCTGAACACATTTCCGAACATAGGCCTCAAATCCTGAAGGGGTCACGATCCCCGAACGCCCGTATATGTGGTCCTTGCGCCCCTCGAGAGGCGGACTTTGCACCCAGGAGGGTGTAAAATTTCCCACCCAGCAAGTGCGAAATTTGGCATCAAGGGTCGGGTTCAAATTTTGCGCTGGTGCCGGTGATGGGTGCGAATTTCTGCATGTGATCCCCCATTCTTATCTACTCCTACCTAATCCTACCTAACCCCTCTCTTATAAATAGTCCATCGCTCACACATCAAAGGGGTTGGATTTCTACCACTTGGGACCCCCATAGAGCTTTACGAGCCTCATTACTGACATCTCCTATTTGAGGAAGAAGTAGGATTAAATAGCCTTTCTCCCAAATACTTAACATATACCAATTATGAAAGTGAATGTAATGAGATTTCATGAGCATGCCTCCACTTTGTAATTCTTGAGTGATTAATAATATTCCAACACCTTTCCAAACTGGACGTAGGCCTCTGCCAAGGCCGAACCACTATAAATTCTCTATGTCATTTACTGCTTTCTTTTACTTAATCTTGCGACCAAAACAATAATTCCTAGTAATTGGAATCTTTGGTGTATTCGACATTTTTTGCCAACAAAAGTAACCAATCTAGATGACCAAGGTTTTGCTATCTTTGAAGATGAAGTCCTGCTGTTGGAGGTGAGTAATGGCCATTGGAAGAGAAGATCTATCTTGAAAGAGCTTTGGCAGGGCAAAGAAATCAATCCCCTTTCAAGTTGGAGCATATGGTCTATTTATAGGTGTTTAGGATGGTGTTCAGCCACTCCATATGTAGAAGCCTCAGAATAATGCCCGGAATCTACCCATGAAATCACATTCTTAAATTTATTAACTACATGGATCAATATTGGTCAATGGACGATGGGCTGATACCGGTCCATAGAGTTAGTGTATTTTACACTTTTGACTTCGTAACGTCATCTACATGCCTTATTTAGCCTCGTGATGAAAATTGGCTTTATTCAAACTTGAACTGTTGCGGCCCCGAGCTCTGGTTTCTTACCATCTCGGTCTTTCCTCTCAGTCCATCGATTACTAGCATCTAGGAAGTACATTTTGGCTTGAAATTTCACATATTGCCTCCATATAAGATTACAAAGATTCTGACATATGTCGCATTGCTTTTTGGATAAGTACCACGGATCGATACCGGTCCATTAGGTATGGTTTGGTACTGGTCCATGTACTTAGTACATTTAGAGCCGGGACTTCATAAATGCTTTGCCTTGCCCTTTGGGTCCCCTTTATGAAGCTTATAGGTCTCCAGGGTTAGACAATCTTGCTCTGTACTCAGATTATGCATGAATATCTTCCGGTCCATGCGGGTTAACATTTACCCCTAGAGTACATATATATTGAAAACATGATATGCTATGATATGGTTATCTTGTGTGCTTTATGTTAGGACTATCCAAAGTCAAGGAATTTATCTTGCTTGAGAGATTGTTGTCAGCTAATTGATTAATAATTTGACACTTTTGACGGGAATCCATTTTGATTGCCAAAAATGGCTTTTCTATATTAAATTATAGGCTTTGGACTTGGAATTTTACACGTGAGCTATTGGAGTAGTAATGTCGAATTCTCACCATGCGATGATGGATCGGTACCTATCCCAAGACTTAGAGGAAATTTTTATGATCTTCTTCTTTTCCTTTAAAAACACCATCCGGTCGTTTCATATTTTATCATCTCTTTTGTTGTAGTCTTCCTAGGGTTTCTGTCCTTTCCTTGGTCCATTGCCGATCCATTGAGTTTGTACTTGCCTCCAACGATCCAACGCTAGCGCCAACCATCAGAGTACCCTGGCCTCGTGTCCAACATGCTGCCCTCGCTACCAGCCCAAATTTGACCCAAATAAATTTGAATTTGACTAAAACCCTAGTAGGATCCGATTCCTCTACTGCAACCTCCCTCAGTTTCAGCTATATTTGATTGCTTCTAGACTAGCTACAATCCATAGATGTCACTTCTTCGCTATTCTATCGAATCATAATTAATATTTAACTATTTGAGACCTAGGGATCTGTTTTGGACCACTTAGGACTTAAGGGCTGAATTGCTAGGATTTGGAATGAAATTGTGCATAATGGGGAAGCATATATATGAACTTATAATTGGAGTAAACTGAACAATTGAATTGTCTCAAACTAAAATATCCAATTTTGATTAACAATGCCCATTGAATTTTCAACCATTACTTGTTATTTTTGACTAAATTAACTTTCCCATTCAAGTGTATTCGTCTCGCGGACACCCAAGCTTTTTTAATCTGGAACATTATAGTTATGGGCTTATGTTGCCTTAAATGTATAACCATTATCTTGAATTAACCTGAATAAATTGATCAGCGCGTGACAGAGATTGATGATTTTAACATCATATTCGACATGTGGGCATTCCCTACGAACCTGTTAATGATATTTTTCGTCAACCCTTGAAATAAGGTTATGGATGTGGACCAAAAGGAACTTAGGGATTATTTAGTGTTAACAATATTTTTCGTCAACACCAAAATGAGGGGTTATGGTTGTGGACCTAAGGGTACTAAGTATTGCTTAGTTCCTGCAATCTTGAGTTAGTTCACAATTTCCTAGATATTAAGGTCCTAAGCCCTAAAATTAGTTACTCTTCCTTCAAGTGGTGAGTATCACACTTATAAACTTAAGGACCAATAGTTACCCTGGGATAAGTGTTTCGTTAGCTTGTCGCAAGTGGAAAGCCAAACTGTATAGGAAGGGTTATTTTAGTCATTCGAAAGCATAACAAAACATATTCAGAAGCATACTAAAGTACAATATGAATTTCAAAATAATAGGATCAAAATGATTTATAGTGGTTCAGTTTGGGTTGAACCCAAGTCCATTTAAGGGCTTCGATGATTTTATTCATGAAGGAGGTTACATAAGAAAACTTCAAATTGATTTACAAATTAGGGTTAGCTCTCTTAGAAATGAGAATAAGGTTTTGGAAGGAGGTAAAAGTCCCCTAAAATGAGATCCTTGGGGTCATATTTATAGGAATATTGGACCCCCTTTTGTTACATTCAGGTAAAAAGCCCAGTTCCGCTGTAACCTTTCGTTGTCGGCTGATCCTGTTGGGTCCCTGTTTTAGGACCACAGGTTTTGGTTTGTTTCGCACTTCTTGATTTCAGTGCCAAAACATTGTATGTGCTTTGGTGTCCGTCTTATTATCCTTATTCCCTTGTTCTCTGTTTTCCATGTCGAACTAAGATGACTTTTGTGTCGGTGTCGAAAGTATATATTCGATACGAGCTTAGTTGGTTTCATTTCTCTATGCATTTCGGTTTACCTCCACTCACTATCATCTTTTTCTGTTTAATTCTACCTTCAGTGCTTGTTCTAACAAGTGTAGGTCTTTTCCAGTGGTATCGGTACTGAGGCCGTTGGTACCGATAGCTTCTCCTTGCTCTGTTTTACTTGTTTTTAGCCCTTATATCTCATCTGATGAATCCGGTTTCGGCTTCATATCTACATCTTGAATATTTAATGTCGGCATCAATACCAATCGTATGGGTATCGATAGCTCTTTGCTCTCACCTATCTTGGTTTTGTGTTTTCCTTTCGTGATTCCAGGATTTAGTATTGAATCGTGTGCTTTTGGAATTGAAAATAAAGTGTTTACTCTCAGTGGTGACACTATAATAGCTCTCGATTGCTTCTTGCTCTTTTGGTACTTCCGATGTTGCCTTAATGTCATCTTATTTGTATTGGCACCAAGATTTGCCTCTTTTGTTAGTGCCGATTGCACTCTGACTATGTCCTTTTCCTTTTGCTTTCAATATCATTTGTCTCTGTGGTTTGTTGTCTATTATGTGCTTTTGAAACATCCTTTTGGTTTTAGTTTTACTCTTTTATCTTATTCCCCTTTCGATGTTGGCTTTTTGGGTGTCACTATCATAAATTTTCCTTTTTGTTGTACTGCCGATACCAAGCTAAATTTTTCAATATCCATTGGCATCGATACCAGGTCTCAATCTTCTTCTTCACTCTTTTAGGAATCATTGATATGGTGATTCCTTTTTGAGATCTTTGCTATCTTTGTTTCAGTGTCGTCACTAGAATAGTAGTGCGTTATATGCTAGTGTCAGCACCATGTTTTTCCTCTTTCTTCATTTCTGTAGCTTCTTCTATTCTTCTGCTACCGGTGTCAGACAGGTATTCTTGTGTTCTGTTGTCGGCTCTGATTCTCTCAATGCTTCTCCCAAACCTCATTGCTTTCGGGGTCGGCCTTCAACCTAGTACTCTTGTTGTCCACATAGATGTCCCCAATACTCTTTCTACTTGGCATCGTCCCTCAGATTTTAGAGCTTGCTTTTGCTACTTGGTTTCGATTCCATTGTCCGAAACCACATTGCACTTCTTGTTTCGGAGCTTCCGATTCTTTATATTCAGCCAATGCAAATTTTGGTGTTAATAATTAGCCCCCCTCCCCGTATGAAGAAGCTTTTATTATTTAGGACAAAATCCCGTAGTTCCTTCACAACTTATTTGTAACTAATGAATCATTAGAACGATTCTGGTATCAGATTCATATAACTTGACATAGCGATGAAAAAGGGGAAACATAAACTTTCTTAATGAATGGACTTTGAGTACAAACTCCAAATTATGATCTTTTATAAAAACAGTTATGCACAGTGTTTAGTGTTTCACTTATGACATGCTAAACACCGTTTTAATCAAAGATTGCGGTGATTAATGTTAGGGATAAATATGTCATGAGTTTAGAAAATTTCTAGTTTGAATTATCGTGAGACCATAACCCTTGTTGGAAGTCTTCAAATAGGAGGCACGACGTGCTAATCTTAGTAATAAATTTAGTACCTTTACTTTTAAATAATAGTGTTATGTCCAAACTCCATACGCAAATATGACAATAGAGAATTAAACACTTCTGTCGGAGAAATCAGCAAAATTCGTTCCTATTTGGAGTAATAAGAAAAAAGGGCTACATGCTCAAGTTGACTTATATAATAGAAAATCGTAGACATGAATATAATATAAATCTTATTTCTACGTCCAAGAATTGTAGAAATCGCGAGATTCATACCCAACTAAATTGAAATCATAAAATTGTATCTGAAATTGATAGAAATTCCGAGACTTATACTCAGATAAATTGTAAAAGCCCACATTTTACGTATCGAAAGATCGTAAAATATTTTTATTTTATTCCTTGAGGACTAGATCATTCTCATCTTTTAATATATTGCTTATGGGGATGTGAGACATGTCCATAATTTTTACCGATTTAGTTCGTCACCATTTTGCCCTTGTTAGTCTTGTACAGGGCATAACTTTTGACTCAGGACGAATCAGAGGGTGAGACCTATGCCATTGGAAAGGAAATGATGATTCTCTTTGTGTAGAGTGGTTACATTAAAGATTTGGCTCAGCAGTTTGAGAGAAATCGTTGTTTTAAGGTTTTTCAGTTGGTTGCCCAGGTTTTAGAAAGCTAATGGGATGATTTGGAGAAGGCCCATTAGTGGGTTGGTGGAGTCTATAAATAGGGGGTGAGCGGTATGGAGAATAGGTTACTTCTCCCATTCTCTCATTTGAAGGCCTTGAGTTCCTTCTTCCGCTAAACTCCGTTCCACCGTTAGAAATCCAAATCGAAGGAGGGAAATCATAGATCTACACCTTTGGAGGCTATATTCACATCAATTGGAGGGTGGATTCATCAAATAGAAGGGCTAGGAGGTATCTCTTCGCTGTCCGGAATCTAATTTCTTCGTTATTGCTTTGTTTGGAGAATCGGTGAGTGATTTACATCTCTTACATGGTATCAATGAATTATATGAGTGTTTATGCATGTTTTTCATCAAATCCAAATGCTTCCTCATGGATCTATACCATTATAAGTCCATTTTCATATATAACCTTATGATCTAGTTTAGCAAGATTAGGTAAGTAATTTCTATGAGATTTCATGTGAATGTGCAAGTTAGGTCCATCGTTTTGATCATATGTTCATTTCTCTTGATTTTTGGTGAATTTGCGTAATTTGATGATAATCGTCATTTTCATGATGTTAGTGGTTTCATAACATGCTTATGATTGTATTGGATGAATTGGATAAGTTAATTTCGTTTATATTATCGTTTGGCAAAGTTTTGGTCAAAATCGCTAACCGGTCAGCCATTTCTACATTATCGACTGGTTATCCATTTGTATAGTGCCGACCGGTCATCTATCTCTACAGTGCCGACCGGTCATCCATTTCTGCAGTGTTTTCCACAGTGCCAACCGATCGTCCATTGCTACAGTGCCAAACGGTCGTCATATTTGGTATAATTCCCTGGTTATCGATTTTAGCAAATGTTCGAAGATGTAATCACGTATGAGAGACGTACTTATAGATTTCTGTTGGACTCTAACTATATATACTAGCATATATTGTAGTAGCAGTTGTATTCTTTAGCAATTTTTCGTGGAAGTGGCTAATTATTCTAAATTGCAGATTTAGAATGAGTAGATGACCACCAATCCACGTTGATAGGGAAGCTAATACTGGAAGGGGTAATGGTCGGGCACAAGACTACCCGGCCATGTTTGAGCTATGATTGAAGCATGCCTTCGAAGGAACCCTGCTCTAGTGGCAGCTACGGTTGATGTTGGAATCCAAGTGCCTAGAGCTGTAGAATTTGCAAAGCTATGCAAAGAATTTTCTTCGTTCGGAGGGAAACAGTTCAAAGGAACTGAACCAGTTGAAGAAGTCCAGAGGTGGATGGATATTTGTGTCCGAATCTTCAAGGATATGGGTATTGATGATGCAACAAAGAGGAATCTTGCTTCAAGGCATTTAGTGGGCAGAGCAATGGACTGGTGGAACTCTGTCACAATTGAGACCCTTGAAGAGGTTATTTCATGGGAGCTATTCCAAGCTAAGTTTGAAGCAAAATTCATCTCCACCGTACAAAAGTTTATTCTGTTTAAGAAATTCGCGGAGCTTAAGCAAAATGGTCGCCCGGTTCTTGACTACATTTCTGACTTCGAGACTCTATCGAAGTATGCTCGTTCATATGTGGATACTCCTTATCAAAAGAACGAGAAGTTTGTCTTAGGGTTGGATGAATATCTTGGGGATCAACTTGTGGATCACCGCGATGATAGCTTTGAGAAGATCATCGATAAGGCTTTGAGGCATGAAAGTCTGTTTCCTAAGAAGATGTCTATTATTGCACCTAAGGAGGAACAGAAGCCACAACAGAGTGGTAATAATAAGAAAAGGAAGCAACAACAACAGAAAGGAAAGGATGGACAAAAGAAGCAGAAGAGAAAAGTGACTTGCTTTAATTATTGGAAGAAGGGCCATTATGCTAGTGAATGCAAGAATCTTAAAGCTGAGAAGAAGTGCTTCAAGTGTGTGAAGCCAGGAAATGAGAAGAAAGATTGTCCAGAATCTGCCAAAGGGAAGCAAGTGGTTAAGGCATATGCTTTGGAAACCATGCCAACGTATTCGAGAGCTCCAACTGCAGAGGAAAAAGGAAAGGGTGTCGTGGTGCAAGGTACTTGTTATCCTACTTTGTGAACTAGGCTACATAAAGTTAAAGGATTATTTAAGTGAAGAATATTGACTAAGAAATGCACCCTTTTAGAAATCCAGTTCAGATCGGATCCCAGTTGTCAAGCCAAGATGATTGTGAAGTAGAAGACAAAGCCACGGGGGCATAACCGATTCGGAGCGGAAAGACCCGATCTGCTCCGTCCTCTTTGTATACTCAATCCGCCCTTCCATTCTTCCACCAAAACCGATCCAATCCTCTGGTTGCTAGCACCCCCGATCCGAACCCTGAGTCATGACAGCTTCACCCCACGTTCCCTTGAAATCCGAAGTGGTTATGCCCACGTTCTACCCATTTTTTCCACTAAACTGATGTGTTGTCACACCCATATCCCATCTGAACCCGAGAGTGATGGGATGGAGGCTACGTGGATCCGAATCGAAGCCATCCCAGGAGCATTTTTCACCTATAAATACACCATCAAAAGGCATTTGGAAGGATCTTTTGGCATTTTCAAAACTCAAACTCCGTTGCTATCCGAGTTTCATCAACTTATTCAGATTACAATCATCTTTTCAATCATATTGTGAAGGAAATTGAGTGAATCAATGTATTGTATAAGTGAGAATTGAGTGAAAATCATTGTTGTACTTGCATTCAAGACATCGATTCAACGAGTAGAAAGTGGACGTAGGCTATTTAACGCCGCATTTTCTCCGTTTTTTGATTTCATTTCAGTAGAGTCATTACTCCTTTGGGTGTTAGAGCCAATTTAGATCTAATATTTTGGTTCTTTCACTGAGAACTTTTTGGATTCTCTGCTTTTTGGGATTATCATTCTACTATTTGGACCATCAAAGTTCAAAGAAGTTAATCCTCTGTTTTTGACATCTTTAAGTACCTGTTGGTTAGCCACTGAAGAATTGGAAATATGGAAAAAGGAAAAGGCAAGGAAATCCAAAGTAATCGAGAGAATGAAGTGAACAAAGATCAGCAAACAATAGTTGTGACGAGGTCGCGTGGTCAAGATTCTGCAGCAGGCCGCTCCGGCCAAGAAGGACCATCCGAACCGATGACCCAGATCTGATCCGATGCAGCGATGTTGAAGCCACCCACTCTCCCCATCCGACTTGGTCCGGCCATATCACTATGCTCCGATCCGACCCGAATCAAAGTGAAGTTGGAACTTCTATTCGAGCTCCTGCCAATGCTCTGATTCCAGGCGCTATGACCAATTATCAGCCTAACTTATCTGCACCCCTTAAGCAAGGAGATTTTTCATGCTTTCTTAAAATGGTCCAGAGTACTAAGGAGGCATTGGAGGCTCATAAAACGTGATAGTCTTCGCATGCAAGAGAACATGATCACCATGAGTAGGGAACTCAAGGAGCTCCGGAGGCAAAAGACACCTTACCTAACACGTCGCCTTGCTGCAGATTATTCATCTTCTTCAGATGAGGGACGTCCTCATGAAAGAAGGCCGCTTGTCCGACCTTAGACTCTTGATAAGTTAACTTTTGGATCTTTAGGGTCCCGCGAAGACTATGCTCGTGTGTTAGGGTCAGATGACCCGAGCTTGAAAGAGCCTATGTTGTTTCCCATGCGTGGATCCCACGTTCTACCCAGGGATCCTAACATTACTAATCCTTTGCAATAGCAGCTTCTTCAGCCCCTTCCTTCTAAGATCGACCGGAGCGTAGTGAGCAATGTAGAGCAGCTGCCGCTAGAAATAAGAGGTTATCCCCTAATCAGGAACCCAGGGTTAATCCGAATATCAGACCTAGAGAATCTGTGTAGACATTAACAAATGCCGATGTGTGAGCGATGGTGCATCAGATTATGACTGAAAGCCGATGATACACTAATGAGGACTGGGGCATTGAGCGAAGTCATACACCATTCACAGATGATATATTGGATTTCCAGTTCCATCGGCGATACAACTTGCCACAAATGGATCGGTATTCAGGGAGAACGGACCCGGGACGACACTTGATGAGGTACGCATGGTTCATGAATGTCGTAGCAGCTCCAGATGCTATAAAATGCAAGGCCTTTCCAATTTACCTAGAAGACGTGGCATTAATGTAGTTCACTCGATCCCCTCCACGGCCAGTGTCAAACTTCACAGAATTAAGTTAGCGCTTTATGAACCAGTTTCAACTTCACGCCCGCAAATCCGAAAAGGTCATAGGGTTGTCAAGGATTAAACAGGCTCCATGTGAATCTCTGAAATCATATTTGGACCGCTTTAATCTGGCTGTCACCAAAGTTAGTAACCCTCGTGAACCCACTATTCTGATGGCTTTAATAGAAGGAGTTGACCCGGACACAGAATTTGGGGATTATCTATCCGAGAAGCCGCCCCCTACTAGGGAATTATTCTACGAAAAAGCTAATATTTGCTTAAGGTGAGAAGACGCCAATGCAAATAGGAAGAGAAAGTCTGAAGGGGCCTCGAGGGAAGGTGTCCAAAGTAATGTTGCTGTGAAACAATTTGGTGACAGTTCAGGGAAGGTTGAAGTGAATGTCGGCAACCAGAGCGAAGGTAACATCAACAAGAATGGAAACGACAATAGGAGGAGTAGGAACCGAGGGAATAATTCCAACAAAAGACCTCGATTCCAAACTTTCGAAAACTATTCGCCATTGAATGCTACCTTGGAAAACATTTATTTGGACACATACAGCATATTGCAACAAAAAAACCACCACCCAGAGACTCCACTGAAAAAAGATCGCAACGGGAAAGTTTTGTTTGTTCAACGGAACCCACGGTCATTCCACCAACGAATGCCATCATTTGAGAGATATAGTTGAAAGATTGCCGCGTGAAGGGAAGTTAGACGAGTACAAGGTTTCCCCAAGGGATAAGGGCAAGGGGGACAAGCCCCAAACCAAAACCAGCCTACTTCAAAACCCACAGCCCAGGAGAAAGGTAAGGGGATCGTTATCAATACCATTATAGGCAGACCCCACCTAGCTAGTCGTAGTTTCAAAGTGATGGATCAGTACGTCAATGCCACCAAGCACTTTGAGGTAGGAGAATGCAGTAACCTCGAAGACATTACTCTAGTAAAACAACAAAAGACGATGTCAGACGACGTCATATTACGTAGTAGAGATGATTCCGGGGTTCAATCCCGAACTGAAGATCCGCTGGTAATTACCAAGACCATCGCCCCTGCTTTAGTCCATAAAGTGTTGGTGGACAACGGGATCTCAGTCAATATCCTCTTCAAGAAATCTTTTGAACAAATGAGACTCGAAGCAAAAGATCTAAAGCCCTACGAAGGATGGATACATGGCTTCAATGGGGCGTCGACGGCTCCGATGGGCTACGTAGAATTACCAGTGATATTAGGACAGGGAGATTGCCAGAGAGTGAGGATCCTGCCATTTGTAGTTTTGGATATAGAGTCACCCTACAACGCTTTCCTTGGCTGACCGGTACTTGTCGAGTTTAAGGCATGTATTGCACCTTGATGCTTGTTGCTTAAATTGCCGACTGACGCAGGAAATGGGGTGATGAGAGGCGACCAAGCTATGGGACGAGCTTATTACATGACGGAGTTGAAGATGCTAATGAAGGGGTTGAATATAGAAACTAAGGACGATTCTCCCCCTTCGAAGGAAAACTCAACATAACAATTAAGGGGTCCAGCCCCAAGAGAGTCGCCCTTAGATATGCTCGAGGATATAGATCCCAGAGTGGATAGAGAACCTGAGGATAGAAAGGCGACTCCCAATGAGATAACAATAGATATACCTATTGATGAGACAGATTCGACAAAAGTACTAAAGATTGGCTCGCAACTAGATCCAGTTCGAGCGAAAGAGTTGGCTGATTTCTTAAGGGCAAATCTGGATGTGTTTGCCTAGATTCACGCTGACATGTGAGGGATTTCGCCTGCCATTATGAGCTACTCTTTATGTATTAATCCAAAGCACCCACCGGTCAAATGGAAGAGACGAATGTTAGGCCCAGAGTGATCAGCAGCTTTGAAAGAAGAGGTAGAGAAATTAAAGGATAATGGATTCATTAAGGATTCGAAATATCCCGACTGGATATCAAATCCTGTCCTTGTCAAAAAATCTAACGGGAAGTGGCGTACATGTATCAACTTCTCTGACTTGAACAAGGCTTGCCCGAAGGATAACTTTCCTCTTCCCAAAATTGATCAGCTAGTAGACTCGACAGCTAGACATGAGCTTTTATCCTTTATGGATGCCTACTCGGGGTACAATCAAATTCCCGTGCACATACCAGATCAGAGCATACAAGTTTCGTCATAGACTTGGGGTTATATTGTTATGTGGTAATGCCATTTGGATTAAAGAATGTAGGAGCCACGTACCAGCGTTTGGTCAACCGCACGTTCTATAATCAAATCTGGAAAACCAAGGAGGTTTACGTGGACGACATGCTTGTGAAGTCTAAACAATCTTCTGACTATATAAGGGACTTAGCTAAAATGTTTGATATTCTTCGAAGGTATGGAATGAAGTTAAACCCCCCTAAAATACCCATTTGGGGTCGCATCTGGAAAATTCCTTGGGTTTATCGTGAGTTCTCGAGGAATTGAGGTAAATCCTGGTCAAATAGCAGCAATAAGGATTATTGAAGAACCACGAAAGATCAAGGATGTTCAAAGCCTAGCTGGAAAGTTGCTACATTGAGCAGGTTTATCTCCAAAGCCACACATAAGTGTGTACCTTTATTCGATCTAATAAAATGAGGAAAAAAAAATTTTGAGTGGACCCCTGACTGTGTGGAGGCTTTCCATAATTTATTAGACTTATTAGAAAAGCCTCCAATATTATCAAAACTCGTTGAACATGAGGATTTGTTTGTCTACCTAGCGGCATCTTCTCATGTCGTCAGTACAGCATTTGTACGTGAAGAGGATAATGTCCAGAGGCCTGTATAGTAAGTGAGCAAGAAGCTAGCTGCTATAGAACATAATTATTCGAAGATAGAAAAACTTTCTTATAGCCTCCTGATTGCTTCCAACAAACTTCGTCATTACTTTTAGGCTCACCCGATAGTTGTATACACCGATCAACCTTTAAGACAAGTGTTGCAAAAACCCGAAGCATCGAGGCAGTTACTTAAATGGAACATCGAGCTGAGTCAATTCAATTTAAACTTTCAGCCATGGAAATCAATAAGGGGGCATGCATTGGCCGACTTTATAGCCGAATTCACAATTCCCTAAAAGGAAACGGTGGGTGACAAGGTGGTTACTTTGGACCAAGAGTTATAGCTTAGTTCGTGGAAGCTATATACGGACGGAGCCAAAAATGATCGAAGGTCCGACGCCGGAGTTGTTTTAATAACTCCTGAAGGACGATCTATTTACTATGCATTGCGATTAGAGTTTGCTAGTACCAATAACGATTCCTAGTATGAAGCCCTGATTTCCGGGCTGAAACTCGCCAAAGAACTAGGGGTGAAGACAATGGACATATATTGCGATTCCAAGATAGTTGTATGCCAGGTTCAGGAGGAATTTATTGCTAAAGGGCCTCGACTCGTTACTTATCTCAAAAAGGTAAAGGAGTTGGTGGGTAGTTTGGAGCATTACAGCATAACGCATATTCTGAGAACAAAAAATCAGAAAGCATATCGGTTGGCAAAGCTAGTAAGTTCTGATAATCCCAAAGAAACTGAAATGGTTCCGATAGAGGTTTCGGAATCATCGAGTTTCGACTTGATGGAAGTGTAACTAGCCTTGGAATTTGATCCAAGGAGAGAATCATGGATGACACCAATCAAGAATTTTCTCAAGAATGGAACCCTCCCGTTGAAGAAGAGCGAAAGACGACCTGTAAGACGTAAGGCTGCAAGATACGTTTTACAGGATGACGTCCTTTATCGCCAGGAGTTTTCAATGCCCCTACTACGGTGTATCGCACAAGACGACATCAAACGTGTACTACAAGAAATACATGAAGATGAGTGTATGGACCACACCGGGGGCCAAACCCTAGCAAAGAAAGTATTACGGTATGGTTATTTTTGGCCTACCGTGAATAAAGATGCGGCTAATCATTCACGATGCTGCGACAGATGTCAAAGATTTGCCAAGATTCCCAGAGCACCTCCGACTTAGCTCAAGTCGATGGTAAGCCCATGGCTGTTTGCCATGTGGGGGATTGATATTATTGGAGTGGTTCCTATTGCCAGAGGGGGAGCAAAGTACGTGATCGTCGCCGTGGACTATTTCACGAACTGGGTGGAAGCTGAACCTTTAACAACAATTACAGCAAAAAAGGTGATCAGTTTTGTGGTCAGAAACATTATATGTCGATTTGGGATACCGAAGACCATCATAACTGATAATGGGACACAGTTTGACAGCGTCGAATTCAGAAACTTCTGGCAGAAGTACAAGATTGATAAATTGTACACTGCTATAGCTCACCCGCAGTCAAATGGCCAGGTCGAAGCAATAAACAAGGTCATAAAATCTATTCTCAAGAAGCGGTTGGAGCGGGCCAAAGCCAAGTGGGTAGATGAGTTGCCACTAGCTTTGTGGGCCTACAGGACAACCTTTAAGCCGGTCACTTACCATACTCCCTATTCACTTTCCTTTGGGTCAGAAGCAGTAATCCTGATAGAATTGGAAGTCCCTTCTCATCGAGTCACATACTATGACCCGATGACAAATAGAACACTCCTCCTAGAGTCTCTTGATATGGTTGAAGAAAAAAGAGATGAAGTAGACTTGCACGCCTCAAGACATCGACATCAAGTAGTAGGTTATTATGACCAGAAAGTTCACTTCAAAACCTCTGAACCAGGAGACTTAGTATTGAAATGAGTCTTCCCTCCTTCAACACAATTGGGTCCAAAATGGGAAAGCCAATACACCATCCAATGGAAGCTTGATACAGGAGCATTCAAGCTAACGACCATGGACGGTGAAGAGATTCCCAGAGCTTGGAACGCTCAGCACTTGCGACGATACCTGAGCTGAATATGAAATGTCTTCCTTTTTGTTTTTATAAGCTATGTAAAAAGGCACGACTTTCCTTAAAATTTTTGTTTATATAAGCAAATGATTATGAAGTGGATGTAGGCTATGACTTAGCTGAACCACTATAAAAATATCTTGTGTCATTTATTTTCCTGCATTATTTATATCTTCAACCATTATTATGTCATGACAATGAAACACAAAACATTAAATTAAATTTCAAAAATTGGGGATAATCTATGTGCACGAGCAAATAAAATGACCGTTTGCAAGATAAGGTGCAAAGAATGGGAAGACGACATTCCTAACTCTAATTCTCATGAAACAAGAGAGAGTATAAAGGACGGGAAGGCATACATGTTTGGGAGCGATGTTTTCGGAATGGAAGAGCCTTGAGTATTTGGTAAGGTTTGATTTCAGGCCAAAGTGTGAGTTGGAACCTGAAATCTTGGCAAGCTTATCTATAAGACCTACTCTCATCGAAAGGATTGGAGAGAGCCAAAAGCGAGATGCAAAGCTTGTTGAATTTATCCAGAAGCTAGAATCGGAAGATAAAGAATTCAAAGTTGATTGAGAAGGTTGGCTTCAGAAGCAAGGGCGGTTAGTTATTCCTGATGTTGGTGGATTAAGAGATGAGGTTCTGAGGGAATGTCTTCACTCGAAGTTGACAATTCATCCCGGTGGTAATAACATGTATCAGGACATGAACTGAGTTCACTACTGGTAGGGGACGAAGTGTGATACTAGAAAGTTCATTTCCAAGTGCATGAACTGTCAATTAGTGAAAGCTGAATAGAAGAAGCCGAGTGGTTAGCTTCAAACATTGGAAGTTCCTATATGGAAGTGGGATCAAGTATCGATTGATTTTATCAATGGACTACCTAGAACTAGGACAGGGAATGAAGGAATTTAGGTCATTGTGAATTGCTTGACCAAAAGTGCGAGATTCATTCATGTCAAGTCGACTAGGACGACATCAAAATTGGCTGAACTTTATGTGAAATGGATTGTTCAATTCCATGGTGTCCTAAAGAGTATAGTAAGTGACCGAGATCCATTGTTTACGAGTGGATTTTGAAGAAGTTTGCAAGAGGCTTTAGGAACCGAGTTTTGCTTGAGTACGGCATATCATCCTAAACTGATGGTCAAACTGAGAGAGTCAACCGAGTTTTGGAAGATCTCCTAAGGCTTGTGCGTTAGACTTCGGTGGATCATGGAAAGACCATCTACATCTAGTTGAGTTTGCATATAATAATAGCTACAAGTCTAGCATTGAGATGGCACCATATGAGGCATTGTATGGAAGGTCGTGCAATTTTCCAGCTTGTTGGTTAGAAACTGGAGACAAGTTGGTACTTGGGCCAGAGATGATAAGAGAGACTTCGGCTTGTATCGAGATCGTTCGGCAACGAATGAAGGTAGCCCAAGATCATCAGAAAAGTTACGCCGATAAGTGTCGTAAGGACTTAGAATTCGACGTAAGCAAAATGGTTTTTGTGAAGATTTCACTATTAAAGCTTGTAGTTCAATTCGGAAGCAAAGGGAAGTTAGCTCCTAGGTTCATTTGACCATTCCGGATAGTCGAGCGAATTGGAAAGCTCGCACATAGATTGGAGTTACTCGAGAAGATGTCAAGTGTGCATAATGTTTTCCATGTGTCGTTTCTAAGAAAGTTTGTGCTTGATTCGAATGTGGTGGTACCTATGGAGCAGTACGAAGACCTAGAAGTGGAAATCGCAGTTGTGAAACCTCGTAAGCCACTTCGTGTTGTGGGGAATGACAAGAACCAGCTTAGGAGGAAGACGGTAAGCTAGTTAAGGTACAATGGAGTGAAGATTGTGACGATTGTACATGGGAGACGGAAGAGAGCATGAGGGAAACTCATCCAGAACTCTTCATCGGTAGGACCCTTAAACGTATTATCATAATATCGTGGTATCTTGTTATTGTTTAATAGAATTCCAAGTGCAAGGATAAGGCTATGGATGTATGACTTGATGGTTGCTAGTTTGGATGATAGAATTGGCTTCACATGGATGATAGGCATGCGGAATTGTTGTGGTTGCTTGTTTTTGTTTGGAATTTCGGGGGCGAAATTCTTAAGGGCGGGAGAATGTAACAGCCTACATTTTACGTATCGGCAGATCGTAAAATATTTTTATTTTATTCCTTGATGGCTGGATCATTCTCATCTTTTAATATATTGCTTATGGTGGTGTGAGACATGTCCAAAATTTTTACCGATTTTGTTTGTAACCATTTTGCCCCTGTCAGTCTAGTACAGGTCATAACTTTTGACTCAGGTCGAATCATAGGGTGAGACCTATGCCCTTGGAACGGAATTGATGATCTCTTTCCAGAGAGTGGTTACATTAAGCATTTGGCTTAGCTGTTTGAGAGAAATCGCCGTTTAAAGGTTTTTCAGTTGGCTGTCCAGGTTTTTAGAAAGCTAATGGGATGATTTGGAGAAGGCCCATTAGTGGGTTGGTAGAGTCTATAAATAGGGGGTGAGGGGTATGGAGAATAGGTTACTTCTCCCATTCTCTCATTTGAAGGCCTTTAGTTCGTTCTTCCTCAAAACACTTTTCCACCATTAGAAATCCAAATCCAAGGAGGGAAATCATAGATCCACACCTTTGGAGGCTAGATCTACATTAACTGGATTGTGGATTTATCAAATCGAAGGGCTAGGAGTTATCTCTTTGCTGTCCGGAATCTAATTTCTTCATTATTTCTTTGTTTGGAGAATCGGTGAGTGATTTACATCTCTTACATGGAATCAATGTATTATTTGAGTGTTTATGCTTGTTTTTCATCAAATACAAATGCTTTCTCATGGATGTATACCGTTATAAGTCCATTTTCATATATATCCTTATGATCTAGTTTAGCAAGATTAGTTAAGTAATTTCTGTCAGATTTCATGTGAATGTGCAAGTTAGGTCCATCGTTTTGATCATATGTTCATTTCTAAAGATTTTTTGTGAATTTGCATAATTTAATGATAATTGTCATTTTCATGATGTTAGTGGTTTCATAACATGCTTATGACTGTATTGGATGATTTGGATAAGTTAAATTCATTGATATGATTGTTTGGCAAAGTTTTGGTCAAAATCGCCAACCGGTCAGCCATTTCTACAAAGCCGACCGTTCATCCTTTTCTACAGTGCCTACCGGTCATCCATCTCTACAGTTCCGACCGGTCATCCATTTCTGCAGTGTTTTCCACAGTGCCAACCGGTCATCCATTGCTACAGTGCCAACCGGTCGTCACATAAATAGTGATCAAGAATCTATGTAGAAATCATAAGACCCACGCTCGTATCAGTAGATATTAGAAATTTCGAAACTCAGGTTCAGGTAAAATCAGAAATTCACATAGAAATCTCGAGACGCATGCTTGGGTAAGTTGAAATTAGAAATACCACGACTCCCGCTTGGGTAAAATTAGAAATTCACATAGAAATCCTGAGACTTACGATCGGGTATGTAGAAACCAGAAATCCCGAGATTCATGCTTGGGTAAAATCATAAATTCATATAGAAATCCTGAGACTCACACTCGAGTAAGAAATAAAAAATTCTTAGAGAAATCCTGAGACTCACGCTTGGGTAAGTTGAAATCGAGAATTCTCATAGAAACCCCGAGACTCATACTTGGGTAAGTTGAAATAGGAATCCCAAGACTCATGCTTGGGTAAATAGAAATAAGAAATTCATATAGAAATACGGAGACTCATACTCGGGTAAGTAGAAATAGGAATGTCGAGACTCTTGCTCTAGTAAATAGAAATCGTAAATTCATATAGAAATCCCGAGACTCATACTCGGGTAAGTAGAAATAGGAACCCCGATATTCATGCTTGGGTAGGTAGAAATGGGAATCCCCAGACTCACGCTCAGGTAAATCAAAATCTGAAATTCATGTAGAAATCCCGAAACTCATACTCGGGTAAGTAGAAAGCCTTAATAAACGCACGAAAGAACCATCAAAAGTTTACTTAATGAACATCGAATAAAAGCATCACACATTATCCAAAAATTATCTATATGAGTAATGTTAGACAAACCGAACATTAGTGAAGGAGATCAACATCCATAAATTGTGTATGGGTTCCTTGGGTGTTTGTTCAGAGAAAACATGCAAACGAAAGAGTCTTAAATACCCTGAGAAATGATTTCTCCGATGCATGCATAAAGGAGTACTTTCAAAATAAAATAATCCTATCCTAAACCGACTAGCCATTCGATTGGTTAGATAATTTATAGCCTTGTTCTTAACCCCTAGGATATGCAAATGAATGAACTCTCTATAAGAGAGTGGCACTGGTCCCTTTATGGGTAGACGCATGCATAACTGGCCGCACTTAGGGGCAACTCCATTAGACAGAGGTAGAAGTATTTGGCCTTACTTCAAGGGAAGCTCCATTATAGAAACGTGAGAGCATTTTAGCCATACTCCAGGAGTAGCTCCATTGTAGAAGCATGAGAGTATTTTAGACCTACTTCGGGGGGCAGCTCCATTATAGAAGCGTGAGAGTATTTTATCCCTACTCCGGGGACAGCTACATTGTAGAAGCATAAGAGTATTTGAGCTCTACTCTAGGGGCACCTCCATTATAGAAGCAAGAGAATTTGGTGGCCTCTCTTCTTGGGGTGCTTTATTTATTGTTGCTTCTCCTCTCAAAAGCTTTGTTTATGTTGCTTCTCCTCTCGGAAGCTTTATTAGATTGTGCTTCTCACCCCGAAAGCTTTGTTTGATGATGCTTCTCTCCCCGGAAGCTTTATTTGATGGTGCTTCTCCCCCTAAAAGCATTGTCTATTAAGCCTTTTCTTCTAATGGCTTTGTTGATTCATCTTCTCTCTTAAAGGCTTTATTGATTTGCCTTTCATTTTGAAGGCTTTATTGATTTTCCCTTCCTTCTGAAGACTTTATAAATTTGCCTTTTCTTTCAAAGGCTTTGTTTATTCGCCTTTCCTTCTAAAGGCTTTATTGATTCACCTTTCCTTTTAAAGGCTTTATTGATTTTCCCTTCCTTTTGATGGCTTTATCGATTTGCCTTTTCTTTCAAAGGCTTTATTTCCCTTCTAACGGTTTTATAAATTCACCTTTATCAGAGGTATGCTCCACACCTGTAACAGCACTTGAACTTGTATTAATATTTATTTGATCATAGGTAAAAGACAAAGTTAAACAACTAATGAAAGTAATCATTTGATATAGGAAACTTATTGATAAAATTCAAATCCCATACGGTAGTGTCTCAGACCGCCTTTCTAATGGTTGTACTCCATGCTTCTCGATTAATCTTTCTTTGTTCCTCGACTTAGCTTTTTTTTGTCAAACAATGACTAGTTTCGTGTCCTTTTATCTTATGGTAAGAACAATATTCTTTTCTTTTTCTCGATTTTGTATAACATTCTGCAAAGGAGTTGTAACCAACCCCTTCTTCCTTCTGTTCTTGCTTCATTCTCTTCATTGCTTTAAGTATTTCTTCCTTACAGATGAATTTATCGACTTTGGAATACAAATCATTCAAGCTTTTACATTCATTTAAGATAAGCTCCTTCCAAAAGGGGGATGATTTCGTACAACTCATAGCTTATATCTATCCGTTGCCTCTTTAACTTTGAGCGACTTTTTGTGGATCTGCTTCAGATAGCAGTTAAGTGACTCCTATGGACCTTGTTTGATTTTAGCTAAATCCTAAATACAATTTGCTGAATTCTTTTAATATGGAATTATGTTCTAAATGCGCTCGACAATTGCTTCCAAGTTGTGATGATCGGGCCATTATAATGCTTGCACCCTTTAAGAGTTCATTCACGAAGAGTTTTCAGGAAGACCTCGCATCGACGGGCTTCAGAAGCGTTATCCATGGAATTCTCGAATATGGCAAGGTGTTCTTCAGGGTCTGTGATCCCATTATATGCGAATTTGTTCTCTTTTATTTTAGATGGAACCTTTTACTATCATTATTTCTATGGAGAAGGGGATTCCCTGCAACTTCCTATCTTCTATCCATGTGAGTATTTCGTTTTCTTCTAAACTGACCACCGCTTTAAATGTTGGGTTATTTCTCCCTGAAACATGACTGCTCCATAGATTTGATGAAAATATAATTTGGCTATAAATCTCTCGATGTGCTATCATTTTTGATTCCACATCATAAGGTTCAACTTCAAGGGACCTTCAGACTATGTCTTCTTCATTGAATTCTCTAGTCACATCAATACACAAAGCCAAGTTTAGTATTTCCAATTCATTGCTTGCTCTTTTCGTTAAGGTTGAAGGTCCTCCAGTTTCAAGTTTGGCTAAGTTGATGTTGTTTTCTGGTATGGTTGATGTGTTGGTCCTTCCCTACCATTCTTCCCAATTGAATCACCCTCTAATTAGTTTTCAGAGTATCTTGTTGTGATGGAATAAGAAATAAGGTTGGAAGGTTTAAGATAAGTACGGAGGGTTCTCCATAAGGAAGGAGGATCAACATTAAACTATTCTTCAAATAGCTCTTGGATCAATGACGTTTGAAGTATCCATTTAGTATTCATAAGATCCTTCTTGAGACTTTTTATCTATAATCTTGCTTCTTCAAAGCTTAGTCCTATCCGGGCAGAACATCTAGGGATGTGGTAGGATATCCAAAGGATCGGAGGTTCAAGTCCTCCTTCTATCGCCAAAATTTTAACAATATTTTTCGTCAATAACGAAAATAAGGGTATGCATGTGGAGCTAAGGGAACCTAGGGATTATTTAGTATTAACAATATTTTCTGTTAAAACCGAAATGAGGGGTTATGGTTGTGGATCTTAGGGTACCTAGGAATTGCTTAGTCCCTACAAGCTTGAGTAAGTTCACAATTTCGTAGATATCAAGGTCTTAAGCCCTAAGATTATTTAATCTTCTTTCAATAGGTGAGTATCATGCTTACAAGACATAAGGACCAATAGTTAACTTAGGATAAGGGTTTCGTAAGCTCGTCGCATATAAAGATAAATGGTGTAAAAAGGGTTATTTTGGTCATTTAGAAGCATAATAGAACATATTCAGAAGCATAGTAAAGTATAGTGTAATATGCGAAATAATAGGAACACAATGATTTATAGTGGTTCGGTTTGGGTTGAACCTACGTCCACTTTAAGGGCTTTGATGATTTTTTTTATGGAGCAGGTTACATAAGAAATCCCTAAATTGATTTACAAATTAAGTAGAGCTCTCTTAGAAATGAGAACAAGATCATGGAATGAGGAAAAAGTCCCCCAAAATGAGACCCCTGGGGTCTTGTTAATAGGCATATTGGGCCTAATTCGGTAACATTCAGGTAGAAAGCCTAGTTCTGTTATAACCTTTCGTTGTCGGCAGATTTGGTGGCTCTCAGTTTTAGGACAATTTGTAAAACCCCAAAATTTATTACATTATAACCATACTATAAAATGTTAAAATGAAAATTAGTTAATTAAATATTCAGAATTAAGTAAAACCTGCTTTACCATTGCGTTCATCTCGGGATTCTGGTTTAGATAGGCCCCAAGTTTGCGTAAATCGAATGAAGTATGAAGAAGCTAAGAACCTCAGAAGTTTGTATATATATAAGGGGGTTATATATTAATAAATTCAAAATAATTGAAAATCAGAATTCAATGCAGAAATTACGTAGGCATGGGACGACCAACAACAGGCCTGGATCGACCTATGGGTCGACCCAAGTCAAGTGGGGTTAACCTATGGTTCGACCTGGCAGGTCGATGGGTCGATCCACCTAGATCCAGCGCGAATTCCTTTCTCTATATTTGGACTGTTTTATTGGCTAGGTTCATCGCTGACTCGACGCTACATGTATGGCGTAAATTGAAAACCTAATATCTAAAGGTTAAGATTAGCGTTGTAAATGTATAAATATATGGCTCTTTCCCATTTCAATATACACAATTATTCTTCTTATTCTCTTCCTCCATGGATTTATTCCGTATATATATATATATATATATATATATATATATATATATATATATAACAGGGTGATGCTGCTAAAGACTAGATCTATAGATATAGTTCAAAATTCAAGCTCTTCATGCAATAATAAAAGAGATATAAGTGGACTTTTCTACATTGACATACATACATATATACACACATACATATACATATATGTAAGATATAATCTCTTCTTCACCAAGACCCCCTGTGAGTTCCCTGATCTGACAACTAGAACTATATCATGACAGTAAAATAAAATTCAATCTAGAACGTAAAGTGCATATATGATAATTTCTATGCATGTTCTTTCATAGTTATTCATATGCCGTTGTTATAAGTAGTCGATGTGCTTTTACTGTTAGTTAATTAATTAGTTAAGCATATATATCTTCCTTTTCCCTATTTCTACTGTTTTAATTTCTAGTCTTGCCAATATGCCTCTACATTCTGATTTGATTTTATTCTCCTTCCTCAATTTTTTCCTTTTGTTTACGTTAAGCCTAGGCCTTTGAAAGCCTAGGCCATATCCAATTTTTAATATTGTGTATAGTCAAAATTAGGATAATAAGAAATGACATGAAAATGGGAATTTGTGCATTTTGTTAAATTGAGGATTGTTTACTATGATCTGGGAAAGGGATAATATGCGTATACTTGTGCTTGTTGTAACTTGATGATAAAAAGGGGTAATATGCGTAAACTTGTACTTGCTGTAACATGGGGATATAATTGAATGGAATAGTATGCATATGTGCAAACATATTAGGTTTGAATTAATACAGACATTAAGTAAAGGGCATGTTAAAATAATATAAGTACCAGATGTAGGTTAGGTATACTAAATTACTATAATAATTATACATACATTTAGGCAGGTGTTTTGGGGAAGGGTTGTACATACCTAATAACATGTAATATTACAACCACACTTATTATTGAACCTAAACCTGCTAGGTTAAACCTCACTATTAATAATCTAAGAGGTCCCTCCTTCTGCTGATGTATCAGGTTTTGAGGACTTTTAAATCCAATTTACTTGGGGACACATTCTTAGGGGGTTTAGCTCATGCAAATTTTGCTGTGTGGAACCCATATCAGTCAGTATCCCTGATGGTATTTTGTTAGAGGGCCTTGCACTAGGTAAGGGCCGGGGTATGCTTTAATAAACCGGATAGTAAGAGGTTCAAATGGGGAAGATAGTTATAGGTGCATTCTGAGGACTCATGAGAGTGCATGTGTTCGATTAGGGAAACTAAGCCATTGTAACACCAATAAATAGGTCTATGATATATAAGTTGCTGGTTAGGGAGTGATACACCCTATTATCGGAGCTGACACAGGGTATTTGTTAGATTTTTGCCCAAGAGGCAATTTGTTAGATTTGAATAATAACAACATTTTTAATTTGCAATAAAATATTTTGTTATTTTATATTTACTACGTAATATAAATATTAACATAATAAAAGTCCTTAGAATAATAATATGGATTTATATAGTTTCAAGTAAGTGGCTTGAACATGAGATTATATAAAATATTAAGTATTATAATTCTTGAATGTCCTTAGCCAAGTTTTATTGTTTGTATATAGGACAACAATATAGCACTGAGACTAGTATGTTGATTGGCTGATGATCACATCTCATTGATCATTGATATACGTGATATTAATGTCAAAACATAAATACGTATTACAGAATAGCATATTGGGCTGACCCAACATGAGAATAACTACGTGGAATATAATTAACAGTATCATAATTTATTCTCATAGTGACAGTGATGAAATGGTCCTCAGACCTGAAATCATTATAATTTTATTCAAAGATATTTGTGTTTCGATATCATCAAAAGTTACTCATAACTTAGTTGACTATAAAGGTGATTATTGGATACATCTCGAATCGAATGAAAATTATGACTGATCTAGATGGAATTTAACCCTATATTATCTATATATGTAGTGATATCCGTGGGCCTCTTGATTGAGTCAGATTATCAAATGCATGGTCGTGCTCAAATATTGATTTGTTTAGTCTACTCATCGATCAAGTTAAACGGATTAAATTATAAAAGGGTGATATGTTCCATGCCTTGAGTTTAATCCTGTATATACTGGTTAAAAGGATCATATTACATTGATACACTAATCACAGAATGGTTGTATTGAATCATTAATATTATTATAACTTCGGTAACAGTGATGTATTACTAGAAGTCGCTCACTGTTTACAGTTTAAATATTGTTTAAACTGTTGCCAATGTTATGATAACCAACAGGTTCACACAAAAGAGCGTTGTATAGGGTGAGAACTGTTCTTGATAAAGGTGTAACAACCCGGAATTTCTGAACCAATTTAGAATTTTTATTTTAGCTATTTTAATGAGTTTTGAATATTTAAAGTGATTTATTTTAAATAATAATGAATAAAACTTTATTTAAATCGAAGATAGAATGTATAAATTTAAAATTTGATTAAAACGAAATCGAAATGACGCGATAGTTTGAAAATTCGATTTTAAATTTTAATTGAATATACAGGATTCAAAATAAATCGGATTTCGGTAAAACTATAAACATCTAAGTCTGTTTAACAATATCTTTCTAACAAATGTGAAAAATTCAGATTTTATAATATAAATTATAAGTGATGTCCAGTTTAAAATTTAAAATAGTCGCTATGGAATTTATATACATTTTTAATAATATAAAGCCCTTAAACATAGTCATTTTGCAAACTACCTCCGTTTTCGACGAAACCACTTTTGTTGGATCCGGAATGTCAAATTATTGTTAGGTTTCAAGTTTCATAATCTTTGGAATTAATATGTGAGCATGGTAAATTTAATCGTGTTTTGTCAATTACTTCAAATTTAATCGACCAGAAAAGACCATTTTTTAAACGATCTCCAAATTCGACGAAATTAGTTTTATTAGGACCGTATCGTCAAAACATAGCTAGATTTATTTTTTTGGAGTTTTTGGATTTAGTATGTGGCCTTAGTAATTTAAAATGTACGTTAAATTCAATATTGATCGTTATATTAATTTATATTTTAATTTTGATGAAAACTGATCAAAATGATAGAATTCAAAATGATAGAATTGGCTTATGAAACATATACCATTGTGTTCGGAATGGGGGTGTTTATTTATGAATGACAGTCGGTGGATTTGATTTGGACTTTGAATGAAAAACTTACTTTTAATGGGGAATATATATATATATATATATATATATATATATATATATATATGTATGTATGTATTAGTAAAACCTAACCATAAAATTCATTTTTTCCAAAAAATTGAAGACCGTCGTTTCCCAAAACTGCCTCAAGCCCTTGTGTTGCCGCCTCCTCCAACCTCACGTCGCCGCCGCCTCCCTCTGACCGCCGCACCCCCTCTCTTCCTCCTCTTCCTCCTCCTTCTCCCTCTCTCTCTTTAATTTCGTGAACCCTAACCCCAATTCATCATCACCTGCCTCCACGTGCCCCTCCACCGCCACCACCACCTTGCCGTAGCCTCCCATATCCCAGTCGGGCCCGCCGCCGCCTGTGACCATCAACCCTTGGCAATGGGCCCCAAGAAATCCAAAATCCCTCTTTTCACCAAAAAAACCCGTGTGTGCAAAATAGCCTAGATCTTATTTCCTCAATATCTTCCATCCCGTGCGCTTCTGGCCAAAACTCCACAGTGCCTAAGTTGAAGAGCACGATTTTCTCTTCGATTTGAGTATATGGAAGCCATATTTTGGAATTCGGAGCCACCCGGAAAATGCGTCCAAAGTCTACTTTCCAGTTACTGTCTTTTCACGATTTTCGGCGAATTGCAGCATTTTCGGAAGATAGTCCACTCGGCAAAAGTTGTCTGGAATGGCGTGTTCATGCTATAAAACAAGGTTAGGTAAAGATTGGAGCTCGTTTGGAAATTCGGGAATCATAATAGTGAATCTGAGCGACGAAAAAGAATGGTGGAGTGGATCCCAAGGTGAGAACTCCTTCTCACTCAATTACTTTATAATGTTTATTATATACTAGGTTGCAAATGGGCTTAGGAGCTCCTAACACTAATTTTTGTACAAACTTTAAATGTTCTGGGTGAATTGATTATACTGTGTTATTATTTGATTGATCGATTGTTGTGTATGGCGCGAGCCATTATCAGGAGAGGGATAATGCTAGACATTATTCCGGTTCTGATATCACGCCGTTATAATGCTGAATTTTTCTAAAATTGAAATATGCAAATTATTTATATAAAATGTATATAATATTTTCTTAAAAAGAAATTGGAATAAATATTCGTTTACAAGTCGGACGACTTATTTATGTACACCCATTTATATGATATTGATTGGGACGATAAATTTTACACATTACCCAACTGCACAAATAATAATTAGTATTTGTTGGTTGAATCCCCACAAGTATTGGGATGATAATTGACATACACTAATCCCAATATTTATTTGTATGTCAATCGATGGGTTGACAGGCTATGATGAGCGTTATTTATTTATTCTAACGCTTATACAGATGTAAATTGCACTCTGGTTGTGAATTGACTGTTTAATGATTATTTATCATTATTGTTGAATACATGTGGTATATGAAATCCATATAACTAAAATTATGTGGTAACTGATTGAGTCACATTCCGACTCAGAAATGACGAATATTTTAAAATAATATTCAGTGAATAATCAAAATATGATTTTGATGTCCAATTTTGATGGACACGAAAATGTATAACAATATATGAAGTACGGTTAAGTATAAGAACGCTACTTTAACCCGAACGGGTTTATCGATTGATTTTATTCATTTTATAATGAATACAAAAAAGAAATGGATTTCAAAATCAGAGATTTTGAAATTATTATCATTTTAAATTTATAATGATATGGAATATAAAATTTTGATTTAGAATTCAAAATGAAGTTGGAATCGTTTTGATATGAAGTTAGAAACGAATACGTTATAAATGGAAATCTAGAAAATATTTATAATTTATATTATATATATTAAATGGCATGAACAGATCATGCCACGCAGCAACCATTCGCGAATTTCAACCGTTAACTTCAAATTGATGTAACGGGAGATCCGACAGTCGGATTCTCCTAAAATCGGAACCGTTCCGTTCATATCGAAAAGAGGTTTCCAATGAATATAAGAGATTTAAAATCTAACAGTTAGATTTGGAAATATGCCCAAATCAAATTTGGAAAAGGTCGTTATGGATGCAGTTCGGTAGCCTTATTGGAAATTAACTGTAAAGGCCTTAATAAAATTATTAAAAATATGGGAAAATTGTGTAAAATCATAATAACTGTTTTGGAAAGATTTTGGGTGATAAAATCCAAGTTTTGAAAAAATAAAAATATATTTTTGTCTAAATGAACTAGTTATTAACAAGATTAATAATCCAATGGTTTTTAAAATAATAAATTGGATTTATAAAGGGTTTTAAAGTAACCAGAGTTTTCCAATTCATGAATTGGAATGGATTTTGAATGGAAATAACTTCGGAGTATTTTGGTATTGGACTCCGTGATTATACAGATATTATTGAGGAATTTGGAAGATACAGATATCGTTATTCCCATTACGATATCTGTTAGTTTCGGAATTCGATTTTGAATGTAAGCCGGTATCGTTTCTATTCAGAACCTTGTATTTAATATTAAATTAGATTTCGGGTTTGTCATGAATGGTGTCTTCATTAACACTGTTCTTAAACCCAGTTGAGAAAAGAATAAATCTTTTGATTAAGATTTAGAGAAGTTTACCAATTAATTAATATTTAATTGGAATTGAATTGAAATTAGATTTTTGGGTTTATTGTGAATGGTGTTTTAAACGACATTTGTTCTTTAACCCAAATTAACAGTGAAGTTATGATTTGGAAATTATAAATCTTTTTTTCAAGATTTAATGGAAATTTTTCCAAAGTAAAATTTTCCAATTTAATATATTAAATTGAAATCGAATGGAATTCGATTTGGTAATAATCGAGAAGAGCTTCTGTGATGGACGACCGTTACTATATATGGAATTTAAAAGGCTTCACCGTTATTCCATTTATATTACTAATCTGATACAGAAATTTATATCTATTATATATTGATCTGTTTTCCGTGATGATTCCATAGTTAGTGGAGAGGATTTGAGTTTATCGTGAATGGTGTTTTAAATGACATTAGTTCTTTAACCCAGTTAAAGGCATGATTTGTTTTCCTAAAGTTGTATAAACATTAAGTAATGATTTATGATATTAAAACCGAAATAGAGTTTTAATGAATTTTTAATTAGATTGAAAAGTTAATGGGGTAATTAATTTTCCAAATTTAAGAAATGATCGAGAATGGAGTTCATCCAGTTTTACTCCAGGCAATAGTTAAGTCTTTGATTAGATTTGAACGTGAAATGGTAGTTAAATTTACTGATAACACCGTGGACGTTAGATATGGAGTAGTACCTATTTTTCTTCATGGGCTGAATAGGTTGGGGTTGGGTTAAGATAAATAAATGGTTACTTTGGTAAGGCTCGCTAATCTGATAAACCTTATTATGGTTCAGAATCGTGAAAAGATAAAAAATCTTTTGAAATGGATATCCAAAGGAAGATTTAAGAATAAATTTAAAAGAATTTATCTTTGATAAAATTAATGGGAACCTTTCCCTAAAATGTGAATATCGTAATAAAAGAATATTCTGGATTGGAATGAGGCATACGATGTGTTTTTATAGCACTTGATTATTGATTATAAGATACGCGAGTTATTCGGAAAGACCGGGTTTAACCCATTCTGAATAATTAATATGTGACTAAAAGTCGATGATGAAGACAGTGGTTGAAGACCGGAGTTCTTCACATCGTTTGGATGATTACTGATGCCTTGATTGGGTTGTACACCCAAGACAAGGTAATAAATGGTGATCGTCCAGATGTACTTGGAGATCAACCGGATATACGAGGACCTCTCTCCTGTATTGGACATATGGAATGAGGAATAAGGTGCCTCCGGTTCCGTTAAGACCCAGAATGGACTTCTAAATGGATGTGTGTCTAACATTGGATTTCATTCTACGTTGATTGATTTTTATTAAATATATATTTGTTTGGTGGTGGTGAATTTATTCTCTTGCTTAACACCCTTCTTTGAGACGTACGAGCTTAGAGGTTATATGCAACGACCCGTACTTTTTTTGAATTTAATAATTAATTTTATTTAATTATTTAAACTATTATTTGGTAATTAAATGCTTTAAACTAAATAACTTGGGATATTTAGTTAGTATAATAATTAAATAATATATTTAATTCTGAAATAATCAGAAATAGCTGAAATGGCAATATTGTATGAATTAGACAACTTAAAATATATAATCTAGTTTGGAGTTGAATTATAATAACGAATTTATTTCTAAATGTCATTTGAACATAGAAATTATATTGTAATTATAATTGAGCCCGAAATGGCACGACAGTTCGTAATTTGGTGATTCGGACTTTAAATGAATACACAAAATCTGTTTTAAGTCGGATTTCTATGAAACAAGAAACGTTGTAATCTATTGATCTGTATTTTTCTAATAGATGAGAAAAATAGAGATTTCGCTTTATAAATTATAAGTTATATACAAATCAAATTTGCGAATAGTCGCTATGAAATCGCTTATAGGCCATAACGGTTATTTAATTTTAATTAAATATCGGTTTCGAATTTGGACTAATCCTTTTATACGTCGGTATAATTTAATTTTTAGAATTTTTATGTAATTTTTATTTTGGAAAATAAGCAACTTTTATCAGCATTTTGGGGTTTCACAGAATGAGTTAACTAGCCTAAATTATTATATTTTTGAGATTGTGGGACATTGCTCGTCTCGCCGGTATTTATATTTTTGTTGATAGCAGTCTGTATGTGGACGAAGTTTTATGTAGTGGGATACCAAAATTTTGTAAACTTAAACAAACATATATGCATTTTCTATGTATTGTCCCCTCACGTCCTCTCGCCATCCACTCCTCATAACCCACAAATGCAAAGTCCTTTTTGTCTGTACACTTGACTTTGGGGGTAAGTAAACTAGTGTATGTATTATGTTATTTTTTTTACTTTCATTTTCGTCATTGCTAAGGAAACTGCGTGTATATATATGGCCAGCTGATGCTCATTTCCTTGTTTTCTTTTTCGCCATTTAAATCCTCTTCACAGCCAATATTTTTCCATCGTTTTCTACCCTCGAAATAAATGGCAACACTTTGAAACCACTCCTCCTTCTCCTCTCCTCTATCAGTGCACATGAGATGAGTGTAAAGGTGTGAATATATGGTGTCTCCGAGGCTCTAGATCTTAAGGTTCCACTGTAGACGAGTCAAGTGCCACGTTTTGATCAGCATGCATGTATGTGGCATGGTTCGTGTGCGGACTGGAAAGGAGTAGCTGCAAGCATAAAGAACACCATAAAACTTTGTGTTGGGATGGTTGTGAAGATGGTGGCATAAACTAGTGTTGTGGCACACACATAAAAAGAAGGGCGCGTGTAGATCCGAAGGGGGTGAAGGATGATGCAAGAGTGCAGATTTGTGTATAGGCAGAAACGAAGGCCTGAGTACTATCGCAACTGGGTGGGACTGATGGAATTCGGACAAGGGAACTGGGGTTCATTTTCGCATCTTATAGAGCTCGTTCTCAGGATTGTATACATCTCAGGGAGGGTGCGGTAAAGCTTATATAAGGAAATGGCATTGGGTTTTTGTTTTTTCCTGTAGAATGTTGAAAGGAAGGGGGGTCTGAAGGATATACAATGTGGCGTGGAGTGGATGTGAAAAAGGAGGCGGAAGGATTGATGTTGGTGGTGCGATTTCATGGAAGGGTGGAAGAATTCGGTTATGGTGAGATAGATACTATGCGAGTTCAAAAGCATATGGGAAGAAGGAATACTCTAGGGGTGTAGGAGTATTGGAAACGGTGAGAAGTAAATATGGAGCGGGTTCTAAGGGTAGTGGACTGGTTAGACACATGAGACCCATACTTAAATTATACGAGTTTAAGTTAGTTCAAATAATTTATTTATATATCCAAACTTCTCATTTAAATATTTGGTATCTACGTTAACAAATTTTGAAATGTTGGATCCGTTGGGATTGTATGAGCGACGGCTACAAAATGGAACTGACTGAGAGAGAATTGGAGCTCGTTACAATTTATATCCAAATAAATTGTCTGTCTGAATCAGCCGATAGTTATCGTTATTTAACGATACCCGTCCAATGTGAGTAAAACTCACCAACTCAACCAGTATATATTTTTATAAATATAATCTAGTGTTGATAAATGATGATTGATTGTTGTGTGATGATTTTTTGGTTGAATTGCTAATTTAGTGATTAAAATTATAGATAATGATATACATATATAAATCGTTAATCAAATATTGATTCTGTTTATTGGAATATTTCATATTGAAATGAAATCGATGTTATTTATATTGTTTAACATCTATGATGCAGAGAAACAGGTTAGAGGGATCCAACTAGATTCCTCAATATTTATAATATTGTTTGTTTTCATATATTGTGATATATGATGTGATATATAATCCGTGATTGATTATGATGACACTGGTTATGTTATTTGGTATTTAAATACCATATGAATTACTGGAATGTATAAAAGGAAATTTTCAAAATGAACATTGAAAATGACATATTTATATAAAATAAATAGAATTATATAAAAGGATTTATATAGAATAAATAAAATTATATAAAAAGTTTTATATAGAATAAATAGAATTATATAAAAGGATTTATATAAAATGAATAGGATTATATAAAAGGATTTATATAAAATAAATAGAATTATATAAAAGGATTTATACAAAATGAATAGGATTATATAAAAGGATTTATATAAAATAAATAGAATTATATAAAATGATTTATATAGAATAAATAGAATTATATAAAGGGAGTTATAAATGAGATTATAAATGTTGGAAACGAAATAAGATTTGTATGAATAATTCTGCAAATAAAAATATAAATAGAATTTGGGTTTGAGATATTGTTTAAAATACGAAATCAAACTGTTTTGATTTTATAAAGAAATATTTTTCACATTCTATGTGAAAATTAGATTAAAGTAAATATTTTGCTAATAAAATATTTAAAAGGAAATAGGGTTTGAAATAGGAATTTAAAATTGAGTTAAAGGAATTAGAAACTGAATGGAGATTAGATAAGTTGAATAGCTGTCTGGGTATTGATCTGATGTTGGTTTCGGCCTTCGGGGTTAATACATAGGGGGTTGTTCTCTTACTAGTTTACAATTAGAGACTGATATATGTGAGAAGATAGTTATGCGTAAATGAGGAATGGAAACGTTTTCCAAAGTTAATAACATATATTTTCTAAAATTAGAAAATAAGGATTTGATGAATATATGGAAACAAGAAATCGGGAAAAGAATAAATGTTGATTGATGATAGATCGATAAAATTTCCATCTGGAAATAATATCATTGTTCACACACATGTTTTTCTTTGATAGTTAAATCACTGACTATCAAAGTTTTTGACCATTTTTCTGTCGTCAATACGGAGAGACCGGGATCATATTCATTATCTGAAAACAACTCTATATGGGCGTTAGCGTTACGATCAAATATGATGAAGATAATTGAAGACGGAGTTATGCAAGGGCTGTCCGGTTTATAGAATAGTGTCTTTGGTCTGTCAAGTCCCAGGACGACCTATATGGAAGAATGTTTGACAGAGTATATTTAATAGATCGCGTAAGTTGATCTCTCTAAACGTATTTATGTTTGGTGGCGGAGGAATTCGTTTCTCTTACCTGTATACCCATGGTATTTTTAGGGAAATTAATTTGTGATCTAGTGGGTATGACGATGTGACATTCAAAGTGAATGAAGATGTGGTTTGTAAAGGATACGTTATGGCCTCTAGCTTCCAACCGGAAATGGTACAAAATCGAGTAGGTCGCATGGCTAAGTGGTTAGCTGCCAATTAGTATTTACAACAAAATTATTTTTAACACTCAAGGTACTAAAACTTTACTTCACCAATACTGTAAGAAATAAATGGAACCGTGTTTAATCAGCAATCGAAAATGAAAAATGAGGAAAAAGTAAAGTAGAGACGAGATTTAGAGTGGTTCAGCCGTTAATTAGGCCTACGTCCACTGTGAAGGTGATTTCGAACCTTATAATGAGGATTGCAAAATACATCAATTCTCTCTTTTCATGCATCTCTATATTCACTCAATATACCCTCGTTTATATACTTCAATCTTGGAATTATACAAGAGAATAATAGAATTTGAGGAGAAGAAGGATGGATGATTGATTGAGTAGGAGGATGCCTTCGTTTTCCTTGATCACAAGATTGTACTTGACGTCGTTGCTGAATTAGTAGTTGAGGATAGAATTTAGCGGCACTTCATGGTTTCAATGATTGGATCCCCTTTATGTTTGTAGCCATGATGTATTTATAGGTGAACTCCCCTTAGGATTGGTCTGAAATCCCTTTATGCATCCTATGGATCATTTATTCTATTAATTACAATCATGCCATCGGCTAGCTATAGCCAGCTGTCCGTATCTGTATTCAATTATCATGTGCGAGCGACTCAATGGAGCGAGTGTCTTTGGTAGCCAAGAGAGTGACTTCGGTCAGTGCTCTTCGACCGCGTCTATTTTTGGCATTCGATTAGTAGATATCTGATTTTCTTGATAGCGAGATGAAGGAACGACCGATCATAGTTCCTTAATGTGGTTGTGTCTAATTTGAGCGAGCGAGCGACGATCTTCATTTGTCTAGAGCCGACCGACTGAGACTTGCGACATTGAGAAGTTAATGTGATCTTTCTAGGAGTTGGTATACGACCTACCAAAAGGTTTCTGATTTGAGTGTCGAGCGGTAGAGTTGCAATTCATGAGCATTTGTTAAATATACGTGTAGCCTTGACTCCTATCTTGATGTGTGCGACCGAACTTTGATATTAGATCAAGCGTGCTCCGTTGTTGTGAGCGGCTTTACATAATGTACGATCCTTATCTTTATTGAGTCGCATTTCTCAAAGCATATTGTGTCATCTTCTTCGGTCGTACTGGTCGATTTGATTTGTCTTGGGTTTGATACTTGGGTCTTGCTCTGTGTAGTTGCGTCCTGTCCATCGTGAGCCATTTAACTGCGTCGGATAACATTGCGCACGACCGACCCTGATGGTTTTCTTTCCGTATCCTTTACTCAATGTGCGTATGGATTTTTTAGGGATTAACACTTTCCCCTCGAAGTCTGTGATTTCTTTTAGCAAGGAATTACTGGCTTCGACATATTTGATCGCACATTGTTTGGTAGATTTGTCGAGGGGGCGGTCGTACAAAAATTTGGGATTGTTTGGTTATGGTGGATTGGTATTGTCTCTCTCTGTGAGCGAGAGGCTTGATGTATCTTTTTGGTTATTGTGCGAACAGTTGAATTCCGGGATTCCACTGGAGCTTGATGGGACACTTTTTGTGTAATCGGGCACTTAAGCTGACGTGGGGAGAATTTTCTGGATGTATGCCTTTTAATCTTCCTTATTTACTTTTAACCTGCTTCATTCCACTTTTACCTATTTCGAGAAATCCTTGGTTATAGTTGTGCTTCCTCGAGAGTTTTACCACATAGTCTATGTTTGACATTTCTACCTTGATTTTTCTTCAAAAGGTTTTGGCTTTCTCATTCCATCATTTTGCCTAGTATTTGCAGTAACACATGTTTATCTTCAGCGATTTCCCTTTGGCTCCAAGGTACCATGATCTTTTTGTGTAGGTTTCTTTCTATTTATTTTATTTTGCTTTGCTGGAATACTCATGCGTTCCCAAGTTAGGATGTTCCAAACATGACCTGACCGGGCTGTGTATAAATTTGGGATTTGGGCAATAGCAAGGTAGCATAGACACGGTTTCTGTAATCATCTTTGAAGAATATGAATCATTTAGTGGTTTTCTTTGGAATCTCGATGATTGGTATTTGTTTATAAATTGTTTGATGAAATGCCCCAGGGTTCACCAGTTGAAATGTTTTTGTTTATGCCTGAGTCTGCCTAGGTTGTTTCCCTTTTTATGGTTGTTGTTTGAGTTCACACCGAGCTCTTTTGAAATAGGTCGTCCGAGGATGGAATTCTTCATTTCTAGGAAGCTTAGGAAAAAGTCGGCAAGGAGGGCTGGTAGCAAAAAGATGCCCCAAAGCAAGGAGATCGTGGGTGCAACTGACACTCAAAGTCATTGTTTGTTGAATGAACTTCCTGGCCTAGATATTCAGAGTGTTCTTGGTCGTATGGCTTCTTCATCCATCACTTTGGATCCTGCAACTATCCCGGAGCCTCTTTCTGTTCCCAACCCTTGCCATCCTAAACTTGCTGAGGACTTTGTGGCTCGGTGTCCAACTAGCTCACGTTCCGGTGTGTATATAGACTCATTTGATAGATGGATTATTGCAGGTAAGATGGACGCCATGAAGGATTGCATATTGGCTGAGTTCAGTCAGTTGGAAGCACGTCCGCATCTTGTTGAAGGCCTTATCGCAACTGTCAGAGATTACATTGTGGAGCAAATGGGCGTCTGGAATTATCTTGTCGAAGATCTTCAACGGTCAAATAAAGAGAATTTGGAATGACTTCATGCCTTGAAAAACATGGTCTCAAACTTGTCGAGGCACTTGAGTCTAGGAAGAGGATCATCTCTTATCTCATCTGAATGCTGTGGCTTGCTAATGTTGTACCTGTTTTGTTATTTTCGTTTTGACTTAGAATGGTACTTTTAGACTGGCTTGTGTATATGGGAGCCAGCCTAGCTTATTCTCGTACGATTAGGTTTGTGACTTTTATGGTTTGTTTCAGATCTCAATGCACTACAGTTCTTATTATGTATCTCGTTTATTTTTGGGCGGGTGCGTAGCACGCTACACCTTTATTTTCTGATTTACACATTCGGCCAAGCGCTCTATTAATCGTTCGGTTGCGCCCGATTTTATTATTATTATTATTGGGATTTAGTTATCTTTTGAAGTTTCTCGCTTATCGAAGGTTATTACACATTTGTATTATTATAAGCTCGTTTGATATCTTTTACTTAGTAGTATTCAACCCCCACACCTGACTGACTTGATAATCCAAGACCTACGGTGACTGGTTTTGAATACGTATCCCCTGGGGAGGTCCTGGATTATAGGTTTTCGATCCATTCTAGGCCCTGTTTGGTTGTTTTAGTTATTCAAAAAGGTTCTAGAGTGGATACCCCCTTTCGGCAAGGATTTCTGACACCCCCTTTCGGCTAGAATTTTTTTTTTGCCTGGTCCTTCTAGCATGTTTAATCCTTCCCATTTTTATGCTTCATCCCGAGGAGCGGATACTAATTCATCTCATCGAGTTTTGACCCAAAAGAGATAAAGTTTGTGTCCTTCACCTAACAAGGTACCCCTCATTTTTTTTGGATTGGCAATTTTTCGGTTTCGGGACATGTCGGTTTTTCCGACTTTGTGCCTTGCCCTAGGAAATAGACACTGGTTCGCCTCATTGAGTTTTTTTTTTCAAGTTGGGGAACCCGTGTCCAACACCTAAGAAGGTGTTTCTTTGGTGGGCTCAACTATTTTATCTGTGGGACTTTAGCCATGGGACTTTTTGAGTTTCTTTCACTCCGGCATTGACTCTTAGGAGGTGGACATCAATCCTTGCTACCGAATTTAACTCTGATTTTAAGGAATTTATGTCCTGCATCTGAGAAGGCGCCTCTTTTGGATTAGCAATTTTATCCTTGGTAATATTCCTGTATTTTCAACGCCACCATGTTAAATCTTGTCATAATATATCTATTCAGTTTTATGCCTATTTCTGTCAGTTTATTATTGATTCTTCATTATGCCAGTTTTGATTCTCTTCTTTCCCTCTTTTCCCTTTTTATTTTTATAGCCTGGCTACCTTCGAGCCTAGGCCTAACACCGAAATATGCGAATGCTCAAAATTGGGAATCGTTTGGGAATAATATGATTTGGTCGAAAATTTGAACATATGTAAAATATGATTTGGGCGTAAATTGGAACATATGTAAAATATGATTTGGACGTAAATTGGAACATATGTAAAATATGATTTGGGCATAAATTGGAACATATGTAAAATATGATTTGGGCATAAATTGGAACATATGTAAAATAGGATTTGGGCGTAAATTGGAACATATGTAAAATATGATTTGGGCAAAAATTGGAACATATGTAAAATATGATTTGGCATAAATTGGAACATATGTAAAATATTATTTGGGCTTAAATTGGAATATATGTGAATATGAATTTGGGCATAACTTATACTGAAATATGTGATTATGAAATAGGGACATAAATTAGCAAATATATGAATATAGATTTGGGCAATATATATATATATATATATATATATATATATATATATATATATATATATATATGTATGTATGTATGTATGTATATATCTTGATTTATGACTTGGGAAAATGGGCATATGAGCATAATGAAACATGAATTAAAAAGGGGCACGAAAATATATAATTGGAATAGGGAAATTTATTAATATGAATATGCCTAAAATAATGGAACTGTAGTAACGCTCAGACACGAGGTTAGAGAATTTCTTCTATTTTACTCATGCAGTCCCAATGAAAAGATGAATAAAAAGAAAGTCTACACATGGAATACTCATCTGCGAGCTCGTTATACTATTTCTATATGTTATTGTTACGAATTATTGTTTGTTTCCTGTATATATATTTATATATATACATATATATGGATTCCTGTTCGAGCTTTCATATATATTGGATGTAATACCCATTTCCATATATTTAAACCCACACTATGGGGGTTGAGTGATTCTGCACCTTAGATTCCTGATCCCCCGAAATGGTCATCTAACACGAGTTCATAAAGGTTGAACGACCTATTTTTCCTTAGACCTATTCCGGCGCACCTCTCTTTGTTGTTGATGAAAAATATCGTTAACAGGTAGCTGTTGACTCGCCTTTTGGCTTGGTCATCAACCCATGGACCCATCACATGAAGTCAGATTGGAGGCTTCTTGACTCGATGATTCTCGGATTGAAGCACTTCATCTTGAAGGACTTGGGCTTGGTGGTCTTGAGCTCAACTAACACTACATCAATGACTTGGTCATGATACCAATTTCATAGCTGCATACTTGTTCCAACAACCTATTCTAAAGCCTATAAACTTGGATTAAACTATAATTATGCTGCCACATATTGGAGGGGACATCGTCACGTAATGAAGACTCGGCTCCTTCATCTTTTATTCACATGGATCAACTACCACATGGCATTTTTAATTTTTAATGCCTGCTACCCATAAATACACCAAGCTACATAACAAAGAGGGGACTTTGGTCTAAGATATGAGCTTGACTTTATAGCTCAATCATGCCCTCCACAACTCAGTCATGGCTACCAACCACTTCCATCTTGAAATACTTGCTATATTCACCAAAACGACTATGTAATAGAGATTTTGACGATCTCTTGTACTGTATCTCCAACCTTATGACATTATTATGAGATTATAAAGTGGATATAGGCATGTTAATGCCAAACGACTATAATGTTGTTGTCTTTCTTTTTCTCACATTTTCAGATGTTTCTTCACATATCATGCTCCAAACCCAACTTTTAGGTGTTGGTGTCGACTATTGGGCGTCAACACTTTGGTGCTTTCATTAAGAAATGAATTTTCAACGTCTTAAGGGTTTTGCTCAACTTTTGGATCACTAAGTCCAAGACAAAATTCTAGTTTCAGTCATCTTCAGCTGCTTTAGTTTCTAAGACCTCTGCATATGTTTTGAAAGCAGAAGCACCAACATCAGCATCCTCAGCAAACACCGATCTTGTCCCAGTTCTGGTTCCACCCTGGTCGGGTCGACCCTTCTTAGGTTGACATTGGCCAGTCTGGAGGAACAACCGGTAGGAATTGCATTTTGGAAAGCTCTCTGTATGCAGCATAGCTCGAAGCAAGTCTTAGGTCGGGGTGAGATCGATTTGAACAGTTATCGTCATAGCGATGTTCAAGCTTAGGTCGACAAACTTCAGATCGACCAACTCCTCTGAATCTTTCCAGGTCGACCAGATCCAAACTAACTCTTCTGGGTATACCGACCCGGATTACCATCCATTTCTGAAGCCCTACACATCGACTCGAGACAGTGTCATTTTTAGAAAAAACATGCAATTTTCTGATCGTTTCAAAGAAGGCTCGATCTTCCGAAATCGAATGGTGCCAACTTGTCCAACCTAACTGGTAGGTCAATCGCGAACAGGTCTATGGAGCCCTGGACCTCCACCTGCATTGCGCCCGGACCTGGAGATCGTTAGCCTTTGGCTTAGTGTATATTTTGGCCAACAATAATCGTCAAGACTTATCATCCAAGTTTTGGCGGATAGTCTGAGAATATCAACAAAAAGATGGCAATGACTGAGATTCTTCCAAGAGCCATCACCCCTATTTACTGAGTTTATTCAATCCTGATTGATTGCTTCAGTCTTACTCGAGGATCGGCACATTAAAAAGTTGAAACACTCAAGCCACGATGTTGATTGATTGTCTTACATCGGCTCTCATTCCCCGACACGGGATCAAATACATAACTGCGGATGGACAAGGCACGACTATAGTGCTGGCCTCCGTATCCCACTTCCTGACATGGGAAAGGCAAGGCTTCTTTAAGCATGGACCGTTCTCCTGCCCATCACCATCTTAGCGTGAACAAGATGAGATGCCACCATTAACGGTTCTGATCTAACTACCTGGCCTTTATTCCTTGCCCTTGACGTGGGGGCAAGAAGGCTATTCAAAGAAAACACAACCTCATCATTCATCCACAAAGGCCGCTTGACTGCCTTTATTATCCCAATACAACGATCAAGGTCTGATTTTTCTTGGCATCGCCGCCCAGCCGGGATTTGAAAAGACTTCCTCCATCAATTAAAACTTCAGCGTTCATCACCTGTCAGAGATAGGACAAAGCGAAATGAACTGACAAAGGATATGCGATACCATTCTTATTCTTAATAACACTCATTCCTTTAACATGATTACATTTTACCCATATCTCTTATCTTTGCTTGTTTTATGAGTTATTAATGTGACTAACTCAAATAAGTTTATGTGTGAATGATATAGGTATGCAGAGTCTGGTACCGATTAGACATCCAATACATGCATGCTAAACTATAAAGCATTGCCACAAATGAGCCCGACTGAACCACTCTTTTACCAAATCATGCCCTTCGTCCGGGAAAATATATACAACTCAAGGTGGATCAAACAAGACCATCCACTCCTTGGCTCATGCATGGAAGACCGACAATTATGCATCGATCTCTGCATTTCAATGTCCGAATCCAACTCCAAATGGACGCGGTTCGACCGTTCATATAGCTAGATCCTGTGCTCAACACTATCATATTATATGAATCCAAATAGAGGAGGCATCACCATCCATCAACATACTTATTTTATAACCATGCGTTATGCCTTTACATGCTTCTTGAGTTATTGACATGGCTAACTCATGCAAATTCGTATATGAACAATATAAGTACCCGATGTTTGATACCAATCACTCCTTCCATAGTTTGATCAGAGGAACTTAATACTTTGGTGAATGTGATTCAACTATTCACCTTCTTAATCTTGGCCTAACGTCAACAATCTTAGATAAATGAAGTTCGACCATTCATTGACTAACTTTTTTCCCTTGATGTAGAGTGCAAGAGGATATATGCACATGAGCTCGCCGTGAGCTATCTATGAATGGGCATACTAATGAGGCCTCCTCAGCTTTAGCCTCTAATTCGCCAGGCAAGACATAGAGATGTATTCGGGTGTGACATAACAATCCAATAGTTTGACGACTCGATCCCTTGATCCCACGGGAAGAGCGCAACAATGACAGGGGCACGATCCCATGAACAACATAATAACTTTTTCCTTCGACCGGGAGGGGGTTAGGTAGAGGGGGAGAGATATGTTAAGATGAAGATGAGTATGACTAGGCCGATCTCTAACGATGTCTTTAACTTTTTCCCATGCTTCCGATGGGAGGATTATAAACTCAATAGGGACGTGATCTGACCATCCCTGATGGCATATTTTGCTTTTGAAGTTGGAGAAAAGGGGCGATGCTAAGGAAAATGTGACCCGACTGTTTTCCTGACTAAATTTGATCCATAGAGCTTGGATAGTAGTATAAACCTAGGATGAGTGTGATGGGCACACCAAGATTTAAGACCACTCGATCCACTGCTCTAACCTAAGCTGACTTTGGGTGAGTATAAAGGGTGAACAACGATGTCCACAACTCTAACCCAATCTAACTTTAGGAGAGTAAAAAGGATGACCCATGACATCCATAACTCCAACTCTCACTACTTGAGAGTGAGTATAAACCTATCGGGTTATTGTGAATGGTGCGCCATGACTTAAGACCACTACACCCATAACTCTAACTCTCACAAATTGGGAGAGATTATAAGGGATGATATTGCGACGTACACGCAATCTCCATCGCCCTCTGAAGGAGTACAGGGGTATAAAAGATTTGCAGACCGGACGTCTAGATGACTCAACCAGGTTCCCACTGACGCTGCAGGCATGGACATAAACTTCTGATTTAACTTCAAACACTGTTCGGACGCGACCCATGTTTCAAAGATAAATGGAGGCCACATACACTATACCTCCAAACTACGACACTTGACATTTGACATTTAATCATTCTATGCTAGTTAGCTTGACACTTAACATATTTTCATTTCAAGCTAGAATTGCTTGTGACTTAAAGATTGACTTAGTGGCTTGCAAGACTAAGCAAATTATTCTATTCCGAATTACAAGTTCACATACAGATACAAATCATATATGCGAGGGTCGCACTCGCATACACCAACAAAGGGTCATGTTCGAAGGGTGATTTTGAATCCTAATTCTAAACTTCCACACGACTCAATGCAACAACCTAAAGGAGGCCTTGAGAGTGGGAGGTAAAATAACATATCAAGCGACTTATGGAAACAACCGAAAGAGGGCCTTGAGAGTGATATCTCGAAATGACAAACATATCCATATGTGATTGACTATAGCCCAAGTGCAACGACGACTTTCCCATTGCACGTACACTGAGTGGAAAATGCAACAGTTCGAGCACTTAGAGGACAACAATCACTTAATCATTGGAAGCCACGCCTTTTTTATGCATACATGTCTAAATTTGAAATGGATGTAGTCCGACCACCTATCCTTTTCCATCGCCCACAGACTAGGGGAATAACTATTGAAAGCGTTTCAAGTAGCATAATTTATTTGTGTGTACATTACTTATGCTTTGATTCAGACAGACCCCATGTGGACCATGAAATGGATGTAGGGTGATCATCCATTGACTAGTTTCAACCTACTCCCTAACAAGGCTCAGATATTGCCTGACATCAATCAGCTATCCTATCCTATACAACAATTGGGTGTGACACAACCACTTAGTCCTCGACTTTTCCTCACGATGCATGGAAAGAATGGGAGCATCCGATTGGTTATAATCTGACACTTCACATCCCAACTTCGATCCTTAAAACTTGGATTGGAGAGCAGAAACCAATATTTGCTGCATACCAACAAATCATGTTGCATCCACCCAATCCTCTACTCCAGATTTGACGAGAGTATAAATCCAAAAAAGACATGTATTTGACCGCTACTACTCATCCAAAATCTAGTGACTGGAGTAATGGAATCTAAGCTTCGAGGGGCGTAATTTGATTGCCCGATTACACTATGCACATTTACTCTCCTCAGAGTTCCGTAGGACCCCGGACTATGGCCAAAACGATAAATCCTTAAGATTAACATGCATGCATCTGTGCAATAGATAATCATCCAGCACCAAGGGACATGTCTGATTGGTGGCTATTTCATGCATAGAATCAAAATGCCCAACACTCCATAGCCTGTGAGGTGGGAAGGAGAATCCTAGGACAATGACCATCTCGAATGATAGGAATATGAGGTTGTTGAGAGAACCAATTTTAGTAACCACGACTTCAATTTTATTTGTTAAAATTAATGGAACCGAGCATAACGAAAAGAATCAACTAAAATACGATGGCCATTTTGGACTATGATGAAACACGAAAAAGGGGCTCGACCTAGCTAGCTCGAATGATAAGAGTAACTAAGTTCACTGGTGCTCGATGAGCTGACCCTCATTTTTTGACTAAAGCAACGATGCCTAAGAAAATGAGATTCGATTGTTCGCGTGTTCAACTTTAACTCTTATTGACTCGAGAAAGAGTATATAATGACTTGGGTTGGCTAAGACAGCGAAACCTGCAACTGTAACCCATAACAACGAGAGGGAGTATAGAGACTTAAGGATATGACGTCTGATTGACTTATCTCAACCCCCACCAATGCTGGGGGCACGAGCACTGACCTTACTTGTCTCTCAATGATGCTGCGTGCATGAGCGTCAAGTTATAGACTGACTTTGAATACGTTCCTGAATTGGAAAGTGATTCAAAGGGTATATACTATACCTTCAAACTATAATACAACTTGTCTTACTCCTTCAAGCGAGATAGCTCATGAATTCGACATAACTTGACTTACTCATTCAAGCGGGACAGCTTATGAGTTCGACACGACTTAACTTGCTTGATAAGCAAGACAACTTATAAGTTAGGCATAATTTTGAAGACTAAAGTTGCAAGTACATCGAGTGGAGAGCGAGATTAACTTTTCTACTACCTTATGACAATCATACTCGATATCGTCTCACATGATTTCAACAATATCGCTACCAACTCATATGTGATCATTGGACCATAAAAACGATCTGGAGTGATCGTGAATTTTTTTAAATATGGTTTGATGTGGCCGTGGGTTTCTGGTCATCTTTTAATACGATCCGGAGTGATTGTGGTTATCTGGCTTTTTATTGATGGCATACGATGCGATCATGGATTCCTAGATTACTATTCCAATGACTTGGGAAGTGAAAAGCCTAATGCAATGTCAAGTTCATGTGCCATTTCTGAATTCCTCCACTATCTCATGACTTGGATAACTGAACCATGCATTGACTTACGTGTGACTATTGGTCTGACTTGACCTTATGTTTGTCCCTACTACCGACTTGCATAAGCAGATGAATGACAATCCAAAGATATGTATCTCGACTTATTCAAAATACATCCCATCAGTCACACAATGTACTTTTGGGGACAAAGTGTTGACCACCCTTTTGGCAAGGCTGCTAACCCATGGACCCATCACAAGAAGTCAGACTCGAGGCTTCTTGGTTCTATATTTCTCTAATTGAAGCACTTCATCTTGAAAGACACGATCTCAGTGATTTTGAGCTCTTCTTACACTGCAGTAATGGCTTGGTCATAAAACCTATTCCATAACTGATGTACTTGGTCCAACTACCTATTCTAATCCCCATAAACTCAGATCAGGTTATACTTATGTTGCCACACAGTGGAGGGGATCTCTACCTGTAATCAAGACTCAGGTTCATCATCTGCAATTCACATGGATCAGCTGACACATGGCACCTCGAATTGTTAAGGCTTGCTACCTATAAATACACCAAGCTACATAACAAAGAGAGAAAATTGGGCTGTGATCTGAGCCTAACTTCATAGCTCATGCATGCCCTCCACAGTCAATCATGGCTGCCAACCACTTCCATCTTGTAATACTTGCAATATTCACAAAAACGACTATGTAATAGAGATTTAGACGGTCTCATGTATTGTATCTCTAAATTTATAACATTATTGTGAGATTATAATGTGGATGTAGGCTCGTTAACGCCGAAACACTATAAATATGCTATTGTCTTGCTTTTTCTCACTTTTTCAGATATTTCTTCACATATCATGCTCTGAACCCGACTTTTGGGTTTTGGTGCCTACTTCTTGGCATTAACAGTGGTGCATGAGGAAGCTCATCATTATCAGATGAATCTCTATCCGAGCAATGACAAGATGTATCGAGTAAGGGGAATTTCCTTTTGGACTGTTATGAAGAAGGATGTGGCGGAATTTTTAGCTGATATTTGACTTGCCAGCGAGTAAAATCTGAACAAAGGAAACCTAGCAGATTGCTTCAGTCGTTGGATGTCCCACAATGAAATTGGGAGAGCATCTCTATGGATTTCATCACTGGATTACCTAGATCGAGGAAGGGCAATACGAGCATTTGACTAATAGTGGAAAGACTTACGAAGAGCGCTCAGTTTCTTCCACTCAAGGGTAAGAGGATGGTAGCTTGTCTAGCATTCTGAGTACCTTCGAGAGATAGTCCGACTTCATCGGAATCATTGCTATGATTATTCCTTTTTGAGAAGTTTTCTATCTTGGTTTCTATGTCATCACCAAGATAGAAGTGAAATTTATGCTAGTGTCGATACCATGTTTTCCCTCTTTCTTCCTTGTTGTGGCTTCTTCTAGTCTTCTACTTCGGCGTCAGACCCGTATTCTTGTGTTCTGGTGTCGGCTCTGATTCTCACAATGTTCTCCCGAACCTCGTTGCTGTAGTTGTCGCCCTTCAACCTAATTCCATCAGTGTCGACATTATTGACCCCAATACTCTTTCTATTTGGTATCGTTCTGCAGCTTTCAGAGCTAGCTTTCATTACTTGGTTCCGGTTCCAATGCTTGAAAGCCCTTTGCTCTTCTTGCTTCAGAGCTTCCGCTTTTTTATATTTGGCCAATGCAAATTTTGGTGTTAACAGAACCTATAACAAAAAGGATTTTCACCAATTCGGGCGATGCATTTTTTGCCAATTGCTTAAGTCTACCACGCATTGGTCCATCCAAAGGAGATGAACCGTTTGAAAGTTATTTTGTCCTTAAGTGACCGATTTTCGTAAACTCACTTTGCTTAGGGTTTATATTCTATGGAATATACTCCATGGAAACGCGACCTACACTTATATACGGGTGATGCTTGGGATTCGTTAGTCAGCACATACTGGCTTTGAACTCCATGCGCCATCCCTTTACACAACACATATACACTTATAGGACGAGCGCACCTGAATATTATGAACACAAAGTTCGTTATGTAAAATGACCTCTCGACCTTCAGAGCTCCTTCAATCTAGAGAATCAGATTCATCTTAGATTAAAATTCAGTCTAATTATGGCGTGCATTCGTCATCCATGCAAATGTGAGCATCTTCACACGTACAACCCGAGAGGGCTATCATCGTAATGGGGCCTGTAATTGACCGATCTTGCCCAATTCTCAAACTCATTGTGAATCCACCAGAAAGATACCCTTCTGTGGTGACTCCCCGGATGTTACAACATGTTTGCATACAATTTGGCGTTTCATAAGAGTATGTTCGGTTGCCCGGGAAGGATGAAGTGGCTAATCGTCCTCGTATTGGATTTACCTCTTGTTATTTCTATATGTGGTCGCATAGCACTATTCCACATTTTATTCCTTTTCATTAGTCAGTTCTGGAGGAATTAGGAGCCACACCTTATTAGTTGCACCTGAAGGTTATGTCGTGCTCACCGGCCTATACGTACATTTATGCGTATTTTGCAATATGCTCCTGATTTCGAAGAAATCCGCTATCTTTGAATTTTTAAAAGAAGAAAAGAAATCCTTCTTTGATTTTTTTAGAGGCTGCTAGAAAACGAAAGATCATTCCTATTTTACAAGACATGATTCCTTTTTCATGAATCTATTTTTCTACATCAAGTGTCCTATGAGTTTCAATAGGTTTTGGACCAGTGGGGGTGTATGTTTGTTTTGAGGTTACTTTCTTTTGAATTCATGAGTCTACGGTATTATTAATCGACTTCCTCTTTCTCTTTTACCTTTACAGTTTTTCCTTACGAGGTTAAGCATCCCAGGCATTTGCCAATATCTAAATCTATTAAAGTTGTTAATGAGGATGAGAGGCAGAAGGATTTCTTGCTTCAAGATGAATTCATTCATCAATTTGTCCTGTCGGAAGCTTCCTGATAGGTCATTCCTCGAGACATTTCAGCATTTGCTTCAGCTATATAATTGATGGCTTGTCTATCCAAGAGATAAAAGAGGATAAGGTGGAGGTAATTCCTCCTGGAAATGCTTATGTTGCCGAAGTATTGGGTCGGCGGGTTGATGAGGAACCAGGCACCTCTCACAAGATGTCGCCCATTAAAGAAGGCGATAAAAGAGAATTTATGCAATGTGAGGCGAAAGCACTTATGGATCTGGATATAAGTAGAGAAGAGGGAGAGCCTTGAGCAATAGTGACACTAGTGTAGGAACCAAAGAATATGGTCTTCTATTTGAAAACTCTTCTGGTGAAGAATCGACTAACAATGTATCTAAGGAGTATTCTGAAGACATGGTTGTAGACAATGCCCAAACTCCTTTGACCCGAACTTCCCCCGCTCAAGCTTTAGGCGGGAATGGAAATAACATTTTTGGTGACTTGAGTGACATATACGCGACACCCTCCGAAATGTTCAAGTATTACCCTGCATCACTTACTCCTACAACGTCCAGCATGTGCAATCTGCGATATCCAGTTTGGGGACTCTGAAATTTGCTTTATGTGCCCCGAAACTTACTCATATGCTTTCCTCGACTCCTATAATTTCCGCTGCACCGACCGATTAACAGGGGGCCAGGTTTAGATAACACTCAGATGCATTTTTCACCATACAAATTTAACACTACTATTGCTTCTATTCTCCTTTCCTTGTTTTTCTACTTTATCGCTAATTCGAACTTATCTTCCCTGCAGGTTTATCCATGAGTTGTCAATATGACTATTATGATGATTTCCAACATCATGCCTCCAGGTGCTTCAAAGACTCAAGCTGCTTCTATCCACGATGTCTTTAGATAGATGAGGAGAGATTGTAAAGAACGCAAGATGTATGACTGCAAGGATTGGGAATAACATGATAGAAAATATCACGAGGAAAGGAAGAAGAGGGATTCTGAGCGTCATGCTCAGGATCTTAGCATAGAAGATATGCATAAGAAGTGCGAAAGGGATGACAAGAATAAAGATGTCGGCTATAAAGAGACATCCAAGCATGCCAAAATTGACCAGAGCTCGTTTCCTCTTGATACAACAACAATCGCTCTTGCTCTTGTTGGTCCTTTTGGTTCCCATCCATCGGACATGACTTCGGATAAGGCAGACGTCGATAAGATTGTAAAGAGGCCTCCTTACTCACTTCCACAGTCGCCTAGTTGATTATCATAGAGATTTCCTGGTTGGTTCCTAAATGCAGTGCGTGTTGACTTGGATATCACGGCGATGGACAAAGATCAAATGTCAAAGAATATCGATCTTTTTAAGAGTGACGTAGAGAAGCTCTCTCATTGGTAAAAGATGGATTCAGAACTCCAAAGAGTTAATAGGTTGAAGTACGAGGCTCAACTAATAATGGAAAGCAATCACGATGAATGGAAAAAGCTTTCAAAGAGCTATATGTGGAGATTGATTGCATGGCTACTGCTTATGAGGAAATAGAGGGTGCTAAAAGAAAAGCCAAAGAAGACCTGGTAGTTGTGGTTTAATTTCATGAACAGAAAGAAGCCCTAATAAATTCTTAATTACGTTATGCTCATGCCGTGCAGAAAAGGGACAAAATTTTATTGGATATGGAGAAGAGTGTAGAGAATAAATTTTAGAGGAAGAGATGAAGAAGATTTTTGTTGAGGAAGACAAATTTTTATTGCATAAAACTTTTCTATTCTTTATTGCTTGATTCTTCAATTACAAAAGATGCATGCTTTATTTATACATGCCTAAGAAAATTCTAGATAAAATTACATTAAAACAATACCAAATAAAACCGATTAAGCAAAACCGGAAACACATGCAATACTTAATGACTCATGCAATACTTAATGACTCATGCAATACTTAATGCAATTTTAATTTATTCCAACAATGTCTCCCCTAAATTAAAACTTGCTTATCGTTTCCAAATTTTCTGCACTTTTCTGAAGATTCATCCACTATGTGCCTTTGTTGAAATATCAATCATCCGGTCACCTTCTTTGAGAACATCTCGATTTATACCTGACGTGTTTTGGCAAGAAAAAAAGTGATATCCCTACTCTTGATTCAGGCTCAAGTTTTCTTCGATTGAACAAGCATAACGATCCACCACATTGCATTTCTTTGGCATCTTCAACATCCTCCATGTTCTCGTCTTCTTTTGCTATAGCCATTTCGACGTCTTCTTTGTCATCATTTGATGATAAATTATTTGATTTCCATGTAATAGCCTGATGAGCACTACGTGGAGGTGGGCCTTTTGGACTTGAAATTAACTTGCAATAATTTTTATCTACATCATAACGATATAGATTGCCATAAACAAATGTCTTGTTATCAATGTAAAATTCCCTTCCATACAAAATCAGCTGAGTCACTTTCAGTGGATTAAAGAACAACGAATGATTAGACCTTGGAGAAGGCCTTTCCACCTTTTCTTCAACAAGCACTTCCTTTTTCTTTGCTTCTTCCATTTCGTCAACCTTGCAAAGTCCATGGATAAGAGCTTTATAAGTGAATTCATCAAGCTTCAAACCCGACTCCCACATTTTATTCCTCACATTACATGCAAAGTGCATATTCCCTTTCTTACTGTAAGCATTAATCAAAGTATTGCAAGTGAAATTATCAAGCTCAATATTTCTTTTATCCATCTCATTCAAGATAGCATTAACAGCCATCATTTTACCCTCTTCGCATAACTAACGAATTATTGAGTTATATGTCACTTCTCCAGGATACAAACCTTTTGCCTCCATTTCTTTATGAAGTTTCAATGATTCGTCAAGCTCATCTTCTTTGCAAAAAACATGAACCAATGAATTATAAGTTACAATATCGGGTTTGATCCCAGCATCTCTTCTACGTTCTTCCTCCTCTTTTCTCAATCTTTCCTCTTCTTCCATTTCCTTTCTCTCTTCTTCTTTCTTCTTCCTTTTTTGATTCTTTGAATCCATCTCGCTCTCTTTTGGCTCTTCAGTTTCAGGAGCTTTTTCTTCAGCTTCTTTTGATTCTCCATTCATATCTTTCTCCTTCTTTGTAATATGGTCTTCTTTGTCTTCTGGATTGTCTTCTGCTTGAGCGTAGTCAACTTCAATCATTCTGGGATCCATGTTTTCATTCTCGCGCCTGTCTTCTCTTTTCATATTCATTTTCACTTTCTCTTTCTTTCTTCTCTGCCTCTTCATCTTCTTCATCTTGTACTTATTTTCTTCCCTTTTTTCTTGTCTTTCTTCTCCTTTGCGTCTTCATCTTCATTATCATCTTCTTCTTGTTTTCTTTTCTTCTCTGTTCCTTTCATCTTCTCTGCCTCTCTTGCTTTTGGGTTTTCCTCTGCTTCTTCTTCTTTAGAAGCTTTCTCTTCTTCCTCCTTTTTTAACGTGTTTTCTCTCTCCACCCTCTCCTTTTCTTTTACTTCTTCATCTGCCTTGTCAGCTTCTACATCGGCTATGTTAGCATCTTCATTAGCCTTTGCAGGTTCTACATCATCCATATTAGCATCTGTATCTGCCTTTTTAGCTTCGGTTGCTTCCTTTTCAGCTTCTTTTCTTTCATCCTCTTCTTCCTCTTCTTCGACCTCCTCTTCATCTTCTTCTTCTTCTTCTTCTTCTTCTGCTTTTGTGTTATCCATTGCATACACCTCTTTCAATAAATTCCACGAATCTTTTGCGAATTTTTCTCCAAGAATATGGTCGAAAGCTTCTCTATCAACGTTCTCACTCATCAAAATCCGAGCTTGAAGATCTTTCCGTCTCAAGCTTACAAATGCTTTACTCTCTTTCTCCGTCATGTTTTTAACATTTTTTTGGCCATTCGTAGCCACTTTCAACGATCTCCCAAAGCCCTTTGGAGATCAATTCTTCTTTATTTTTATTACTCCACTCTTCAAAATTTTCTTTTGTGAGGACAAACGGTGAGGAGAATAGAAAAGCCATAGTCTCAACCAGGCTCTGATACCAATTTGTAGAGAATAAATTTTAGAGGAAGAGATGAAGAAGATTTTTGTTGAGGAAGACAGATTTTTATTGCATAAAACTTGTCTATTCTTTATTGCTTGATTCTTCCATTACAAAAGATGCATGCTTTATTTATACATGCCTAAGAAAATTCTAGATAAAATTACATTAAAACAATACCAAATAAAACCGATTAAGCAAAACCGGAAACACATGCAATACTTAATGACTCATGCAATACTTAATGACTCATGCAATACTTAATGCAATTTTAATTTATTCCAACAAAGAGAACCATTGAGGATTATCTTAAGCAGATGGCAAACCTTACCGTGGTATTGAACAATGAACCTCTTGAAAATTCAAGACTGAAGGAGAAACATGCTAAAGCCTAACAAGAGCGTGATCAAGCCAGGAAGCAAAAAGTCGATGTCGAGGGAAACTAAGCTAGTACCATGAGCGCTCTTAATGCCAATATGTTTGTTTTTTATGTTCTTTATGTCATGGGAAAAGGAAGTTTCGAGTTTTTGGAGAAGTGGTATCCATGTACTTTGGCGGAGGCATGGGAGGAAGTTATGAAATGAGAGGCGTCGATGGTGTGCATATAGAAGAGGAGCTCTTGGCCTTCTATTTGGATAATGACTCTCGTGCTACTCTTTCCGAAGGATAAGAGGAAATATGGCATGAGAGAGAGGCTATTGCTGACGGGGAAGGTGGGCTTTCTAACAAATTTCGTTCTGATCCCCAAATTGTTTTGGATGCCAGCATTCCCCTAAGGATACCTCTTATATACCAAAGATTACCCTGCTGAGGCTACTACTAGCATTACTGCTACTTGCTCTAAAGCAACTCTTGCTACTGTGGCACTTGTATATGTTTTTCCACTTGAGTGACTTCCCCTTTGATTACAACTACCAATGATGTGACTGCTGGAGCAAACTTATCAAGTGACAAAGGCAATGGACATGGTGCACAAGAATTTGAGATTACAACGCAGGTGTCCTCGGAGGAAGGTAATGATGACATTATCTCAGACTCAGGGGACCAATTTCCTCCTATATACGAGTTTGGCGATTTACTCGATCAATTTTTACTTGATGCAAAATTGGGCTTACCATACTCTTTTCCTTCTGCTGTGGGAACTCTGGGGGCTACCACAATTTTTACTTCCTTGCTGATTGTTACAACAGACTCTACATCAACAGTCACCGCTCCTCAGACGACTGTTTCCCCCATCACCCTTTCCATAGCTTCTAATCCTACCTCCTATCCAGGGTCACAATCTGAGAAAAATTACTGCCTTATAAGACCTGGATGACCGGTAGTTTCTTTTGGAGGTGGCAGAGACTCTATTAAGCATAAAGGAGATCAAGCCTGGTTTAGGAAGCAGTAAAAAATCTAAGGGAAAGTGTGGCGGGAAGTGTATTGCGTAAGAAGCCAAAGGAAACACTCATTACTAATGGTGAGGGGAACCCTGTGAACCTAGCTTATTCGTCTTCCACTACCGCTACATTGACAACGTCTGCTAAGCTGACTATCGAATCAAGTGATACATCGAAAGGTAGGAAGAAAAGGGACTGATTCTTCAACTTTTTCATTTTGCATTTCTTGTCTGTGATTATGCGAGTACCGACCCTCTCTTATTGATATTCTGACATGATCTTTTAAATGGTTATTATTGATCAAATTTTATTTTCTTGTTGTACATCTTTATACCACCTGTGTTGCAATACTCTTTGGTATACTTTATTATTTTTATATTACAACTCTTTACTCTTTTATCTTATGTCCTCGATTCAGTGCAGCGTTGGGATAACCCTTTGGTATGTTTCGTTTTGATGTCATTCGAAGTAATTGTAAGTTGTATTGCCTCATACCGTGGGTCCTTGCGAATACTTCGGCGATTCTGACTCCTAATCTCATTGTGTGGTGTCCAATTTTGTAAAAATCATCTCATGCCTTTGCCTTTCAGAATTTTCTGTCAATCACTGGTCGTTGGAGTTTTTCAAGGCCGTGTTTATTTGACATTTAATTAGGCGCCCTTGTATAACAGATTCTTCATGGCTCTCATCGAGTGACTTGTAGGAGCGAGGTTTCTCATTCACTCAATGTTTATAGGTTGTCCTGTGCCTTTTTTTGGGGTTGGGACCACCTTGTGCCGATCAAGTTTCCCATGGTCGGATTCATCATGATGTATATTAAGAGTGCCTCGTGGAGAGGCTTTTATCCACCTGATGTTTATCGATCATCATGTGTCTTTTTTCAGGGTCAAGACAAGCTTATGATGGTCGGGTTTCTTGATGCCATCCTCTTTCATGATTTATATCGAGCGCCTCATAGGAATGAGGTTTCTACACACTCATTGTTTATCGATTGTCATGTGCTTTTATTATAGTCGGGATCAGCTTGTTTCGGTCGCATTTCTCGAGGCCAGTGAAACACTCCACGTCTGTTAATGTCAGTCACTAAGGGAATGCATTAAGTTTCGTGAAGCGCTATAGGTAAACCGACACAGAATAATTACAAGACAGAGATAAATAAGACAACAGTGGAAAATTTAAACTTTTATTTCAAACATAAGTCATAATACCGTGGTCCACAAGTTCATAAGTCACAAAAACCATTACAATAAAAATACTTCTATCTTGCAACATCAGAGTACATAAGTAAATAAAAAGCATCATTTCCCAATAAAAAGAGTTAAGCCATAGTAAAGTCAAGAACTTGAGCCATACTTCAGAAGATGCTCCTAGCAAGATGATATCTGATTCCTGATCAAGTCTGAGTGTTTCCTCCCTGAGAACCTGGGGAAACAGAAGAAAGAAGGATAAACAACAGGGTCAGACACAAAGTTTGGCGAGTCTAGTTACTTTTAGCCAATACATAATTAAAAGCAACATGATAGGCATATAAAGTGGATAAAAGAGAGATCACCACATAAATGGCAGGTGTGATAAGGTAAGAAAGGTTAAGGTATATGTTCCACATAATGATTACTCTGCATTATTACTAGTATAACTGAAATGAAATGATCCCTTCCGCTATATGTTGGTAGGCATAGGTCATACGTCCAAGTATACCCTAACCACTACCCTAATCGATCGACTCCCTACCTTGTTGATATCCTGTGCTGGCCCCATATTAGGAGGTATCACTTCCTGAAGTGGCAATCTATGGTGTGCACAATCATATCTACTGGTGTCACGGTCGTCTTAGCCCCCTCTGCCTGACCCGTGCATGCACATGTCCCTGGTCGGTTTGCGCCGCCCACACCATTTGCCTCGTTTGGATCCCTTACAATCAATCAGTAGGCGTGCCCTTTCTCCATCGAGTACGGAGGTCTTTACTTGATACCATCTTCGGGTTACTGACTGACATGGGTACCTCCCATTATGATACAAGCTCTCCCCCTTTTCTTGTATACCCACTAGGTTTTCAACGGACTGTGTATACCCTTATGTGTCTTTAATTACATAGCCTTATATTAATTATGCTTACCCTAAAGGGTGTCGTAATTACATAACTTTATTACATCATCTACTGGTTATGTATACCAACAAGTGTCTTTAGTTACATAACCCTGTTACACTATCTACTGGTTATGTATACCACTAGGTGTTTTCAATTACATAACCTTATTGGGTTAAGTAAATGGGCCAATATATGCATAATACCCATCCCCTCTAATTTACTAAACCCACCACTACCCATCCATTTTTTCCTAACCCAAACTTAAGTCCATAGTCATATTAAATTAGGTTAAGTAGTCCATTTCTTTACCATGTCCAATTATGGATGACCTCCCACATTAGTCCTACAACGTGTGGATGATGGATATGCCGGTAGGGTCCGAGTTGTCTTATTCCACGGTTGGGTCTAACCTCGTGACTTAGCCCGATTCGTATTTGCATACTTACATCTCCCACATTAGGTTCAACATTAGTGGCTGCTGGATATGGCGGTCGGGTCTGGGTAGACTTCCACCACTAATGTAACCTAACCTCCTGTCAAAAATACAGTTTACAATTCCTAGTTGTAAATTACCAAACATTCCGAATTAATCCAAACCTACCTATGTCGTTATAGGTAACTATTTCTATGTTTTCCCCATTTGAATTTCATGTCCCTTTTCATATTAAACATTACATAAATCATGCCAATTATAATCCCTTTTTCCCTGTTCTCTCTCTAACATATTGGTACGTAATTTTGGCGGCATCTAGGCTATAAAGTAGCCTAGCTATAATAACAAAAAAGAAACATGATGAGGGTGGTAGTTTCGACATGTCTTGGCATAAACATGAACATAAACTGGCATAGTAACAAAGCGAATGGACATGTGACTAACATCTTAATTAAGTGGACACCAAACTAGTAACTTGTGGCAATCACTATGATGTTTAAGCAAGCATAATGAGATCTAGATTTAACATTAGGTGTCCAATTACCTTGGTCTAGAATAGTTAGTGTGACATAAAAACATGTTTAGATCAAAAGGTAGATTCACATGTCAAGTTTACAACATATATCAATGTATCACAATATGACAGGTGAAAGATGATTAACCTAAAGGTTTAGATCCAAGTAATGTAACAATTATCTAAATTAATAGATGTACTTCCATCATAACATGGTTACAATTCAAGATCCATATAAACATCGTAATCGAATCACCACAATTATACTAGAACTAGGTAATTGGATCTTTCATGACATAGGATAAAATTTCATACTAACACATAATCATACTATACAACATATCCATTTCATTGTCTATCAAATCATACTTTTATTTATCTAAACCCAAAACTAATCTAGAAACTCACATCATTTGGTTTAGAGAATTTAGGAAGAACAGATCTAGAATTTCTGAATTGGATTTGTAGAGTATGTTGTTGTTGAAACAGTTCAGTTTGCACTCCAGCAGCATATGGCCTCCATGACTCCCAATGAAGAGAATATGAGAAATATGACACATATATGTAGCAGCCAGACCCCATGAAACCGAGTGCCATCTCAGCCCTAGGGGTGTCGACACCCGTGTGGGTGGGTCCACCCCTAGAGCAGGTACTTTGCCGCTCAGAGGAAAATTTCGAATTTGAATTCTCTGGATACGAGTCTGACTCATCTTTGACTCACCTCTGACTCATACGTATATATAAAATATTTCTATGTGTATAAAACTTAAAACTCTCATAACTTCTTCATACTGTGTCCGTTTTACGCAGACAAAATGTCTATTTTGACCAAAATTTCGAGTCAGACGCAATGGTGCAGTCCATTTCCTTTAGTTCTGAACATTATGTTAATTATTATTTAATTTCTTCTTTTTAATGTCTATTAAAAATTTGGGGTGTTACATTCTCCCCTACTCAAAGGATTTCATCCCCGAAATCTCTAAGTTGGAAAGAATGCATATCCTACCATCCATCTACTCATCCAATAACCACTTGCATCCATTTTCCTTAAAGTTTTCTTATGCTTATACGAATATATGCAACCGTGTATGTATATGTCCCAATGCTAATGCAAAAATTCAGGTGGTCTACGGATTCAGTTGACCTCCTTAATGCAATGTATGTTAGTGCCACGAATCCAATATATATGCAAATAAACCTATTGTACAATATAAGTTCTATATGAGTGCATGCCCATTCATCCAAATACGACATCCATATGCCAGTTCATCCATTTTCATTCATAAAAGAAAAGAAAATGCACACACATCCATATGTAATATGAGAGTGATTGAGACGATCTTAGTGTCTAAGGTGTGTGTATATGCGTCCACAGGCAACCACTAGAAAACACTTGCATCCATCAAACATAACATGTCTCAAATACATGCTTACATCCATAGGAACCCTATCTAAAGGTGGAAAATACCAAGGATAAGATATACTCTATTGATAGAAACAAGTACGGATAAAATTTAGGAAAATGAGTTAAGAACATACGCTCGAAAAGAAAAGGGAACGAAGCACGAATCTTATCTTCAGTCTCCCAAGTCATATCTTTTGGGTTATCTCCTCATTGAACCTTTAGCAAATTGATTTCCTTATTGCGCAGCCTCTTAACCTCTGACCCAAGAATACGGGTGGGGACCTATCTGACTGTCTTCTCCCATTCCACTTTGACTTCTTCCAACATGCTCAGCTCATCAACTTCCGTGGTGTCATTCAGGCAATTCTGTAGACGGGAGACATGGAAAATGTCATAAACACCGGATAAATTTTTTGGGAGCTTTACTCTATAGGCCCTTTGGCCAATCCATTCGGATATGGGAAATGGTCCCACAAACCTAGGTTCCAACTTCCTTATGGATCCGAAGCGAACCTTATTCCTCAAAGGTGATACTTTAACAAAAACTAAGTCTCCTACTTCGGGTTCGATGTCAGTCCTTCTCTTTCTGCATAGGACTTCTGCCTATCTTGAGCTGTCTTCATCCCCCATCGAATAAGGTCAATCTTTTCGGACGTTTCCCTAATCGTATCTGGTCCAAGTAATAATCTTTCTGTAGATTCCCACCAACAAGTTGGCGATCTACAGGGTCGTCCGTACGATGCTTCGAAGGGTTCCACACCGATACTAGCCTGATAGTGGTTATTATACGAAAATTCTACTAAAGCAAGATGCTCATCCCAAGTCCCTCCGAAGTCAAGGATACACAGCCTTAAAAGATCTTCTTGAATTCTGTTCACCCTCTCTGTCTGCCCATCGGTCTAAGTTTGTAAGCAGTTCTCAAACACAACTGTGTTCCCAATGCTTCTTGCAAGCTCCTCCAAAATTCGCTAGTAAAGATGGGGTCACGATTGCTCATGATGCTAGAAGGAACTCCGTGGAGACGAACTATCTCATGAACATAAATTGCTGCCAACCATGGTGCCGTCCTTTTACTTTTAACTAGAATAAAGTGAGAACTCTTGGTGAGTCTGCCTACTATCACCCAAATATTGGTATTGCCTTTCTTTGATCTAAGCAAACCATCTATGAAATCCATAGTGACGCTCTCCCATTTCCACTGTGGAACCTCCAACGGATGAAGTAATCCACCGGGCTTCTTTTGCTAAGCTTTGACTTGAAGGCAAACCAAACATTGAGAAACAAATTCGGCCACGTCCTTCTTCATCCTAGCCCCAAAAAAGCCTTCTTCATGTCTCTGCACATCTTGTCACCGCCTGGATGAATGGTCATCTTAGAATGGTGGGATTCTTCTAGTACTGCCTTTATCAAACTTCCAGTATGAGGAACACAAAGCCTTCCATCTCGCCGCAACCACCCCCTTTTATCAATGGCATACCTACTAAGGTGACTAGAAGTCTCCCCTCTTTTGAGCTTATCCATGATGTCTAGAATCTGTGGGTCACCTTGTTGCGATGCTCCTTTCTGATCCACAAGAGTCGGTCATATCTCCAAGGTTGCAAATAAATCAGGCAAAACCTCGATGGACGGTCTAAAATCAAAAGCTGATATGAACTCCAAATTATTTCTTTCCACAAAAAGAGGACACAAGGCCACTCTCTGCCTACTTAGTGCGTCTGCCACTACATTTCCCTTTCCAGGGGTATGAGAAATCTCAAAATCATATGAAGCTAAGAGCTCCATCCACCGTTGTTGCCTCAAGTTGAAATCCTTCTGTGAGAATTGATACTTGAGAGATTTATGATCGATGTATAACTCGAAATTTTCTCCAAGTAAATAATGACGCCAGTCTTTAACGTGAACACTATGGCAGCTAGCTCTAGATCATGGGTGGGGTAGTTCTTCTCATGAACTCTCGACTGTCTACCCCCATAACATATTACTTTCCCTTCTTGCATTAGAACCGCACCAACCTATGTACTGCATGCGTCAGTGTAAACAGTAAACACTTTACTCCGTCAGGCAAGGTCAAGACCAGGGCTGTTGTCAGAGCCCTTTTTAATCGTTGGAAAGCAACGTCATAATCTGTGTCCCATGAAAACGTCAAATTCTTCTTTGTCATCATGATGAGAGGGACTGATATCTTTACGAAACCCTTAATGAACTTTTTGTAATAACCTTCCAACCCAGGAAAGCTTCTCACCTCGGTTGCATTTTTAGGAATCTGCCAATCTTGTACTGCAACCACCTTCGTTGGATCTACCGCTATCCCTTCTTTGGAAACAACATGCCCCAAGAATCTCACCTCCTTTCTCTAGAAATGGCATTTAAAGAACTTTGATTTTAGTTGATGGTCATAGAGAGTTTTCAGAACTTCTCCCATATGCAAGGCATGCTCTTCTTCACTCTTAGAGAAGATCAAAATATCATCAATAAAGACTACGACGAATTTGTTTAGGAACTCCCGAAATACACTACTCATCAAATCAATAAAATAGGCGGGTGCATTTATCAACCCAAAAGACATAACTAGTCATTCAAAGAAACCATTTCGAATTCTAAAAGCAGTCTTATCTATGTTGTCCTCAGACACCCTCAGTTGATGGAACCCCGCAGCCAAGTCCAACTCAGAAAATATCGAGGCACCAACAAGTAGATCAAATAAATCATCAATCCTCAGAAGCGGGTGCCCATTCTTCTTGGTTAGCTCATTTAACTCTTTGTAGTCGACACAAAAACGAAGTGAAACTTCCGCTTTAGTTGCAAATACTACTCGAGCACCCCACTTAGATATACTTCGTCTGATAAACCCTTTTTCAAGTAGCTCCCCTACTTGCTTACTCAACTTCCTCCTTTCTTTTGGAGCCATGTGGCGCACTGGTAATGCAACTGGCTTTGCATTGTCCACCAGATATATGCAGAAGTCGATCTCACATCTTGGAGGTAAAGAGCGTACCTCATTAAAAACATCGGGATAATGTCAAACCACCGGAACAGATTGCAAATCGTCTGTGGATGCATCTAGAGAGTCTAGGAAGCTAAGCATAACAGACCCTTGGGGGTCACAAGAAACATCGAGGGTTTTTCCATGACAAGTCAGAGTCTAACAGCCCTCCTCTCACAATCCAGAATGGCCCCATACGTGGTAAGCCAATCCATTCCTAGAATTAACCCATAGCCCATTAACCCGAGCACATACGCATCGCATTTAAATTCGACGCCCAACATAGATATTTTCAAACGCTGACAAATCATCGATAAATGAGCCAAACAACCAATGGGGTTGGAAATAACTACGGGATCTACCGCCATACTAGTACGTAAATGCAGAGATTCAACCACAGAACTAGAGACAAACAAGTGTGAAGAACCAGAATCAAAAAATGTTCTAGCTAGATAGTTTGAAAGAGAAACTAAACTTTCTACGGAAATTTTTCTACCTCTTTCAGGAGCACTAATCACAAGAGCATGCACCTGCCCTCTTGAAGTCCCTGCTCTTTGCCCTTATCCCTGCGATCCCTGTTTCTTCGGGCACTCCTCAGAGAAGTGTCCGACCTCTCCGCAATTAAAGCAACTGGCCCTCCTTCTCCTGCAATCTTCGATCAGGTGGCCCTCCTTTCCACAATTGTGACATTTTCACTTATCCTTGCCTTTACCATCTTTTCCCCCTTTCTTTTGTTGTTGTTGTTGTTGCTGTTGCTGCCCCTTCTTGGGACATACCTTCTTATTCTTTGATGTCCCCTCAATCTTTGTTTCCTTCTTTTCTCCCTTGTCCTCCTCATACATTAGAGCCATATCAACAAGTTTTTCAAAGGTGGCCCCAATTGGAAGATGGGACATAGCCAAACCATGTAAGGCTCATTCGGCCCCTTAGCAAATCGCAAAGCCCCTTTGTGAGGTGTGTCTACCAACTCTAGCCCGAACCTTTCCAGTTGGTTGAACTTGTTCACATATTCCTTCACCGTAAAATATCCTTGTTTGTGTGTTTGGAATTTCTCCATATGTATGCTTTGCTCTGCTTGTGAAAGAACTTTCATTTCGAACCTCTGTCTAAATTCTACCCAAGTTTCTACCGGACGTCAAACTTGGGTGACTTCCCACCAAAATGAGGCATAGTCCTTTAACAGCCAAGTAGCTAATTGAATTTTTCTTCGGTCCTCCGCTTCAAAGAATACGTATAAGTCCTCGGTCTCCTTAAGCCAATTCCGAGCTTCTGTGAATGTCTACTTCCCATGGAATGGCCTTCCTCCCATAGCCCGGAAGACTTTGCAGATCTTTGCAAAGTTATTAGCTCGTGGAGGGGGAGGGGGAGGAGGAGGAGGAATGACTGGTGCAGCTGGGGGAGGAACGTTTTCTTGGCCTTCGGCAAGTGCCATGGCCTCCAAATAGCTACGGAACCATCCCGGTATTGTGACGCCCTCCGGGATATTAAGATTGTTTTGTTCCCCAAACATGCAGAAAAAAGGTTAAAGGAAATTTTTTGGATAAAGGGCCGAAGGATACTACGTATGGCTCTTTTGGGGAATGTTTTCAAAATAGACTTTCCTTTTGAAAAATGCTTTTCTTTAAAACCACTTTGAAAATAATTTCCGAAAACTTTTATCTAATCTGGTAAACTTCAGCTCTGATACCAAGTGAAACACTCCACGTCCATTAATGTAACTCACTAAGGGAATGCATTAAGTTTCATTAAGCGCTATAGATAAACATACACAGAATAATTACAAGACAGAGATAAATAAGGCAACAGCAGAAAGTTTAAACTTTTATTTCAAACATAAGTCATAATATCGTGGTCCACAATTTCATAAGTCACAAAAACCATTACAATAAAAATACTTCTGTCTTGTACCATCAGAGTACATTAGTAAATAAAAAGCATTATTCCCCCAATAAAAAGAGTTAAGCCATAGTAGAGTCAAGAACTTGAACCATACTTCGGAAGTAGCTCCTAGCAAGATGATATCTAATTCCTGATTAAGTCTAAGTGTTTCCTCCCTGAGAACCAGGGGGAACGAAAAAAAGAAGGAGAAACAACAGGGTCAGACATAAAGTCTAGTGAGTCTAGTTACTATTTGTCACTAGATAATTAAAAGAAACATGATAGGCGTATAAAGTGGATAAGAGAGAGATCATTACATAAATGGCAGTTGTGACAAGGTAAGCAAGTTAAGGTATATGTACCTTACAATGATTACTCTGCATTATTACTAGTATAACTGAAATGAAATGATCCCTTCCACTATAAGCTGGTAAGCTTAGGTCATACGTCCAAGTATACCCTAACCACCACCCTAAACAATCGCCTCTCTACCATGTAAATATCCTGTGTTGGCCCCATAGTAGGAGGTAACACTTCCCAAAGTGGCAACCTATGGTGTGCACAATCATATCTACTGGTGCCACGGTCGTCATGGCCCCCTTTGCCTGGCCCATGCACGCACATGTCCCCAGTCGGTTTGCGCCGCCCACACCATCTGCCTCATTTAGATCTCTTACAATCAATCAATAAGTGTTCCCTTTCTCCGCCTAGTACGGTGGTCTTTACTTGATACCATCTTCGGGTTACTGATTGAAATGGGTCGCTCCCAATATGATACAAGCTCTCCCCCTTGTCTTGTATCCCCACTAGGTTTTCTACTGAATATGTATACTCTTATGTGTCCTTAATTACATAGCCGTAAACTAGTTATGCTTAACCTAAAGGGTGTATTTAATTACATAGCTTTATTACATCATCTACCGGTTATGTATACCACTAGGTGTCTTTAATTACATAACCCTGTTACACTATCTACTGGTTATGTATACCACTAGGTGTCTTTAATTACATAACCTTATTGGGTTAAGTACATGGGCGTATATATGCATATTACCCATCCCCACTAATCTACTTAACCCACCACTACCCATCCAATTTTTCTTAACTCAAACTTATGTCCATAGTCATATTAAATTCGGTTAAGTAGTCCATTTCTTTACCATGTCCAGTTATGGCTATAATGGGCTAGACCTCCCACATTAGGCCAATAACGTGTGGATGTTGGATATGCCAGTCGGGTCCAGGCAGCCTTAATCCACAGTTGGGCCTAACCTCATGTCTTAGCCCGACTCGTATTTTTGTACTTAGACCTCCCACAATAGATTCAACATTAGTGGCAGCTAGATATGTCGGTCAGGTCTGGGCGGACTTCCACCACTAATGTAACCTAACCTCATGTCATAAATACAATTTACATTTCCTAATTGTAAATTACTAAACATTCCAAATTAATCCAAATCTACCTATGTCATTATAGGTAACTATTTCTATGTTTTCTCCATTTGAATTACATGTCCCTTTTCATATTAAACATTACATAAATCATGCCATTTATAATCCCTTTTTCCTCGTTCTCTCTCTAACGTATTCGTACGTAATTTTGGTGGCATCTATGCTATAAAGTAGCCTAGCCATAATAAAAAAAAAAGGAATAAGATAGGGGTGGTAGTTTCAACATGTCTTGGCATAAACATGAACACAAATTGGCATAGTAACAAAGCGAATGGACATGTGATTAACATCTTAATTAAGTGGACATCAAACTAGTAACTTGTGGCAATCACTATGATGTTTAAGCAAGCATATTGATATATCGATTTCACATTAGGTGTCCAATTACCTCAATTTAGCATAGTTAGGGTGACATAGCAACATGTTTAGATCAAAAGGAAGATTCACGTGTCTAGTTTACAACATATATCAATGTATTACAATATGACAGGTGAAAGGTGATTAACCTAAATGTCTAGATCCAAGTAATGTCACAATTATCCAAATTAATAGATGTACTTCCATCATAACATGGTTGCAATTCAAGCTCCATATAAATATCATAATCGACTCACCAAAAGTATATTAGATCCAGGAAATTAGATCTGTCATGACATAGGGTAAAATTTCATATTAACACAGAATCATACTTTACAACATATCCAATTCATTGTCTATCAAAGCACACTTTTATTTATCTAAACCTAAAAGTAATCTAGAAACTCACAACGTTAGGTTTAAAGAATTAGTTCCATTATGAGATTCTAATGTTTTCTTTAGTTTTGTCTTCTATCTATCTTTTATTCTTATATAATGATACAACTTCCGAGGTGTTCAGAAATGGGGTCATCACAGTTGGTATCAGAGCTTAGGTTATTGAATACCTAGGCTTTGGGTGTGTATTGATAGAGCGTATTTGAATTTCGATATTTTTATATATAATATATATGCGTACTTTGGAGGGATCGACTTGAGTTAGATAACTGAGTATTTTAACATTTGATCAAGTTTGATTATCGACCTGATATATTCAGGTAATTAAGTACAAAATAAAGTTATTAGCGGTGTATGAACCTATGATAAGCGAACTGGTTGATTTTTGAAATAGAATCAGATTTCTAAGTTTTGAAATGGAGATAACCAATTTAATAATTAATTGGTTAAGGGAGACTGTGGATGGAACTTAACGGAGTTAAGTATACTGACCTAAGGAGTTGAATATGGATTCAAATTTAAGAAGAGAATTTGGGGCAGATAAATATATTTGAACGGGTTGATTCAAATTAAGGAAGTATATAAGATTTGGAAAATTTTCCAAATGATCAAGGATTTTCGGGAGTAATGAGAGTTGATGAGGATTAAGAAATTGGAAACTAACTGGAAAATTGGTTAAGTTGAATGATTTACTAGGTATCGGTCTGATTTTGATTTTGGTCTTAGGGGTTAATACTTAGAGGGTTATTCGTTACCGATTTACGGTTAGGAACTAATAAATGTTGAGAAATGGAAATGCAGTAATGGAAATGTTTTCCAACTATAGTAACAGATATTTTAGTTATGGAATAACTGTGATAAAATTTCTAATATGTGTTGATTATTTATGTATATAAGTTATAACTTGAATCTACGCATTAATCTCAAATTTCGAGGACGAAATTTTTATAAGTGGGGTAGATTGTAATGTCCCGGAAAATTTAAAGCTAAATATTTTTAGATCAAAATTAATAATTACATTAATGACCAATTTAAATTGATTTCATACATATAGAAAACAAGGAAAAAAAATCATAAGTAATCTTTTCATGATACATACTTATACATTAGCAATTGAAAATTTCCCACTTTTGTATACATATCATTTGTAGCAAACTCTTAGTTAAACACACTAAGTTAAAATCCAATTTGTTTACAGAACAATTTAATTAAGCAAATTGCTAATAATAATTTCTTCATGAATATGCATCCATTTATGAGAAGTGCTAACATGTGTATACATGACATTGAGAGAATATGAAGGAAAACTTCTTAGTTAACATATTAATCTAATACGTTTAGGGACTAAAATACTTAAGTTAAACTTCTAAATGATTTCTTCATACTTAAGGAGTATGGACAAGGGGCAGGACATTTAAGTGATTTAAAACCAGAGATGATGGAAATTTGCTTTCTATCATGAAGACAATACACTATTTTCCACCAAACATTTAAGGCAAGTTTACTTTGCAACTAAGTTTTGTATTTTAGACAAAGTATAGGAATATGTGGAAATATAAATCTCTGCCAAATGATAATGAAATGCACAGAGCATCTAGCTCCTAAGAGAGAAATTCTATTTGTTCCATCTAGTGTGTAAGAGGTAGAATGTAAATTTATTGCCAAAAAGGACCATTGCATTTAATGTTTTTGTCAAAAGCATAAATAACAGTGGACTTGTGGGTGATTAAGTACACACTGCAAAACATGCGCAAGGTATTTGTTGACAAAACTGGACATCAAGGCAAAGAATTTTCCCCGTGTTACTGAACATTATCCCATCTAGCATTAAAGACACCCTCATTTTTATATTGTTTTGTTTGTCTACAAATAGGCAGCAGTTTCTTACTTTTTTTTTGGCACACATTAATTCGAGCTAATCAAAAGGAAAGATAACAGGAATCTTTGTTCACACAACAGGACAAGAAGTGAGTAAACACTCACTATATTCTCCTTTAAAACCATGCAAGTTAATGGATGCCTTTACATGTTGTACTTGTAGAATTTTATTGATGAACCTTACTGTTGGAAATCATGTTTTGCTTGATCAACATACCATGGACATTTACTATTAAAGGAAAACTGTCGATCCATTGTTAAAACATTTACTGTATTGCTAGTGTAATTCCTTCTATGTTTGTATATGCTGTGGATTGTTAAGTTTGAACACACCCTGCATATACACCTTAACATTGGTATGTTATCTGTGGAAATCCTATGTTGATCAACCCAAAACATATGTATACCCTGTGTCATTTATACTCTCTGTTTCCCAAAACTGATATTCCATTTATTAGTAATGTTCATATTAGATGATTCAATAGGTTACCATGTTATAATATAACACAACAACCAAATCTATTTGAATGCGAAAAGAACATAGAAAATGGAAATAGATTCAAGAAACCAGAAAACAGACATATTCTCTGTAACCCTCTGTAAACATGAAATTTCAAACCATATGAAAACATGATTTGATTATATAACAGGAAGCAGAACACAAAATAATGATTTTTAGTGGCGGTTTCATGACTTTTAACGCTGTATTGATCGAGAAATAGAGGGATGATCAGAAAATGGGTTTTGATCAAATTCCAGCAATCCAATGGATGAACTGACATGGTGCGAGGCAGAGTGGAGCATGAGAGGTCCTGGATTTGAGGAAAAATATAAAAATATTCCCTACAATATAGAATTTGAAAACGATTTGAAAATAGGATTAGGGTTCATGTTTTTATATCCATCGTTCTCAACGGAACTGCACAACGACGGTGATGAACAGGAGGTGCGACCCAGGGGGATCGGAGCAAAGGGAGGTCATGGTGGTGTGGAAGAAGTGGAGCGACGATCTATTGACGGTGGGAGGAGCAGCCGGAGCTTTCTTCGATGTACCCATCATGACAGTACAAGAGGAATACAGTAGAAACACTGTAGCGACGGTGGAAGCGAGATCTGAAGGTGGCGGCGTGATCAGGAGGTGATGTGTGACTTGTGGAAATGTTCGGAGGTGGTTGACAGTGGCTGGTTGGTTAGCACGTGCACGTGCACGTCCATGTGTACATGTGCAGGAAAAAGGGGATCGGGTGAGTAATTTTGTGGTGATCAGGGGGTAGCACACGAGAACTGGGCTTGGCAATTTCCTGGATTTGGCAAGTGATCGGGCAAGGGAGTTTGTGGTGATCAGAGGGGTTTGGCATGGTGACTGGAGGGTGGTACTTTGGCATTGGGAAAGTACCAAATGGTACTTTGGCACTGTAGGAAATCATGAGTTTCGCATCGGAATTTTGAGGGAAAACACGATGATTGGAGGGTGGCACTTGGGCAATTTTATCTGGCACCTGGTACTTTAGCTGGCGCACGACGTTTTGGAGCGGATCTGCTTGCGAAACACAGTGTTTTGAAAAATGGCACTGGTACTTTGGTGAAACCGCTAATAAAATGAGTTTTTGAACAAAGTTTTAACTAAAATTTGTTTTAATTAAAATAGAAAATGAATAATATAAAAGAATAAATAAATAATTAAATAAAAAGAGAATTTTTATATAATTTGACATAGGTAGTGAAAGGAAGAAATAGCAGGAAGATCGGAGTACAGAAGTTTGACTGAAAAAGTTCAACGAGTTTGAAAATAGAGATATAAAGAAAATAATTTAAATAAATTATAAATTTAATTTATTTATGATAAATTAGAAGCAATAAAATAATTTACCAAGATAACTGAAGTATTAAATGTCGTATAAACACCGATGACAAACGAAGTAAAATACCGTGTGCTACGCACACGCTTTATTTGTTTAAATTTTAAGGATGTGTAAACTGAAACATAATCATGTTCGGCTTACAATTATTTGTCAACTATAAAAGGCAATACGTACATCGTTTCGAATAGACCGGAATAAATATTCCACTTTGACTCGAATTATACGACGCGTGTCAGAAAAGTGAAGACGGAGATATGCAAGAGCTATTTTAAATAGTACCTTCGGTCTGTTCAATCCCAGGACAAACCAGAGTGGACGGGTGTCTGACAACGTATATCTATTAAATTCTACACATCGAATTTATGTAAGTATATTTCATTGGTGGTACAGAAATTCATTTCTCTTAGCTTTATTGCACGATGTATATGGGAAATGAATGAGTGTTCTGACAAATAGGACGATGTGACATTCAAAGTAATTGAAGATATAATCTATCAAAAGGATAAGTTTAACCCCAAGCTTCACAACTAGGAAATGAAAAAAATAGGGCAGGCAGCATGGCTATGTGAGTAGCTCCCATTAAGGTGTATTATCACCTATCGAGAGATTAATTTTATTCCTTATTCTATCAATGTTGTTCCATTCGGGAAATGGTTGTCGTACACAACCATTGGTGATATACATTCGATACACTCAAGAGAAATGAGTGGTCGGTCACGTGTGGCCGGGTTACAAGAAGTTCTTGTTGAGCCCAGTGTATTCCTCTCTAGAGATACACTATCGTAAGGTAGTCCCATACCTTGTCATAGTTGGAAATCCATTACCCATAAGTGTTAAGCGGTTTGGTTTGTATATTATATAAGTGGAATGTGAGATAAAAGCATTTCTACTAGATTCTAAATTATTTGTGGAAACCCTAGACATTATCATAATATCTGATTTAACTATACAAACTGTTTTGATTCTCATAAGGTAAAAACCCGTTCCGTATTAATGGCGTGGTCTTATGAGTATGATTTTATTTCTTAAACTTTTTTTAAATCGTTTACTCACACTAGTCCTCGACTGACCTAGAGTTTATTTTTCTGTGTTTCCTTTAAAATCTTTGGTACTCATAACACTTGTTACGAGTAGACAAGTTATCTAGGTCTTGACTTAACTTTTGGAGTAGCTGGATGGGAAGGATCTGAATGTTGGCTTATCTATGTATAATTATCTGCAAGTTGTTTTATCCATGATGTTATGTATAATCATCTGCAAGTTAGTATAACAAATGTTAAGTATGTAATTTGTGATGAAATGTATCCGTATGTATGAAGTACTCTAATGTACTTGACTTATGATATGTAATATTTGGGGTTGTTATGTTATGATCAAGTTCCGCTGTGAGATTCTGATGTTTTCTTTTGGTTTTAGCTTCTATCTATCTTTTATTTTTATATAATGATACAACTTCCAAGGTGTTCGAAAATTGGGTCGTTACACAAGTGGTAACTCATCCACCCATCCTCTTTTATCTTTGAATAATCACATTTTGATGGTTGATTTAATGATTTTGTTAACTGCTTCCATTTTTCTGTTTGCTTGTGACTGAGCCATGGCTGCAAAGATTTGCTGAATATGATATCGCTTAAAGAAGCTATAAAATTTATTGCTCTTCAATTATGTTCTATTGTCGGTGATTAGCTTTTGGTGTGCACCAAACCGGCAAATGATGTTTTTAGTCACAAAGTTAATAACCTATTTAGTAGTAATTGTGGCCAACTGTTCTGCTTCAGCCCCACTTTGTCAAATATTCTACAACAAACCATAATTTCGAAAGATTGAATTTTTTTAAAATCGAATCTATCGAAACCTGTGTTGGTTTGTCTGGTATCCTGTAGAAAAGACAAAGATAATAAACATATCAGAGACCAGAAAATATCTCACAGCGGAACAGAATAATATATTATATAATCAAGTATAGTTTTACTTAGATAATAATATTGCCTAACTAGTATCCAAAGCTATCATATCTATGCCACAAATATAACCTGCGAGCATGTTATGAGGAGGGGTCAGAACACAAGTTTTGGTGACTGGATTTAAACTACACATTCTGGATAACCCTACATATAGAGTTTATTTACATTCTTTTATTTATTAGGATACTTGGGTTAATAGTACTCAAGGCTTACACACACATCATACCCATCTACTCCCAAGTAGATTAACCTAATACAATATATATATATATATGTAGCTACCCCAATATTAAGGTACACCACATGGTACCTCACTCGTGCAGTCTTCGTCGTAACACCAAAGAAATATATGCAGTCCCTCATCCAACATCGGAGCGACGTACAAAGCCCAATATAACAATGCTATGTTCCGCACAGACCCGCCATCGCCATGCTACATAAGCGTATAGACTTCCATCTTTGAATCATTTGATCGAATCAGATTCCACCGCAGAGTAATGCCCTAGAGTCCACGATACACCACTAAGAGCAGGCATGCACGTATCTAGACTTTCTCTTGTACGTATCATCAATTATACTTGATGCCTCAGCCTCAACGACACACCATCCGAAAATGGTATGCATGTATCCGCATGTTTGTTCTACTGTGCATCGGGTTCCGTAGCCGGGCTTTACTAGATACATGGAACTCGGTCAGGAGCCATTTTAGATATCTTTATACACATATGCTATGGTCTACATATTCACGGTGGCTATGGTCCCAACCGACCCCTCCCTCAACTAGTGAAATGCAAACAGATACGAAGGCTAGTGATGTACCCCCAAAAAACAATCTACATCTAAATTTGTGTGTCCCGCAACCAAAGCCTTGATAGTAAAAGGTCAATGGTCTTTTGGTTTAGCTCTCCGCCTTTTCGCATCACGCTGACTGTCGATGACCAGTACCCGACGATTACTATTAATTAGATGGTTAGACCAGCCCAAGGCAAACAGATGAGTTGGTCATAAACCACCTAGTCACAACGCACCATATTCGTCGAATCACCTAAGCCAATCTACAGCCTTCTGACTGCGAACTATCGTGGCAATCAAGGTATACTCACCGGGTAGTAACACGCAGACCCAACCTTTGCGAGCATAACCTAAACGCTGTCACCACACATAGGACTACCAGGAGTACCCTCCACGTCCCAGGAAGTCGCATGCTTCACCTTCTAGACCTTCAGAGCCAGCAGAATATTAGTAGAACATGAGGCAAAACAGGCATAGTAATCAGATAGACATGCACTCGCCTCGTGTCTCATGACACCACGATGATATACCACGTTGGGTTCTTCATTTCCAAACGTATGGACTAGTCCAAGCGCCTCAGGTTAATGTGTTGTTAGACTCTATGTCCGAACGTTTTATTATGTGCTTGCTCTATCTCATTAGATTTCTAGTTTACTTGGTTATTTCAGATCATTTTAACTTCTTAATCAGGTTACCATGTTCTTCTTGCTTATTAATTTCAGCTGTATAACTTACCCCATTTAAGTTCATTAATAAGCCTCTAACATGTTATTCTTATCAGCAGATTTTAGATTCTCAGGTTTTCAAAAGACATGTTCTTCTTATTAGCACGATTCAGATTCTCAGGTTGACAGATTACTTAATGTATAATCAAGTTCCACTTATTGCATTTCATAAATTTTCCCTTCTTTTCTCTACTTATTACAAACAGCAGGTTTCGGGTTTCCAGATTTACAAATTACTTAATTTATAACTAAGTACAACTTATCTCATTACATAAGTTATCTCATTTTCTCTATTGTTTATTGTAACCTAAGTTATAACTTCTACTTGTCCCTAGGACAAGCCTACCTATTATCTTTCCTTTTCCACGTTAGGTTTATTCATAATAGGTTGTTATCATTACCTGTTCATTTTAACATTTATATTTCTGTAACATTCATTCACTGCGATTAATTACGATTATTGCCATTTATTTCTAACCTGTTATATACATATATTCATATATATATATATATATATATATATATATGTTTATGTGCCAGACCTCTCACATTAAGCCGACTACTTGCGGATGTTAGATTTGTTGGGTGTTTCGGGGCAGACTTCTACCACAAGTTGAACTTAACCTCGTGTCTTAGCAATGTTGTATGTATGTTTTCGCACCAGACACCCACATTAAATTAATCACTTGTGGATGCTAGATTTGTCGAGCGGTTCCGGGCGGGCTTCTACCACAAGTTGAATTTAACCTCGTATCTAAGTGCGGTTACAATTTTCTATTTACAGTAAATTTAGGCATATTCATTATTCAAAATTTTACTGTAATTCTTATTTACAATCATTCGGAATAATAATATTCTTAAACAAATATTGATGTTCATTGTAAATTTCATAATTACAGCATTCACATAAATTCCCAATTCAGACAGTTGATTTATGGAAATAGGCTTTATATTATAGAAATGTTTTCAGTTCAGGTTTTAGGACTACAGTACTACAAAAATTCCATCACTTATACGAAGGATACAATTCATTTTAAATTACAATAGGGCTAGTTTCAAAAAAAATTAGCATGTTAAACATTTCAACAAATTAAAAAATTTAGCAGGTTATAGTAGGTTAAACATTTCAGCAGATTAATCATTTTAGCAGATTTATTGTACATATTAACGGGGAATGCCAAACGTTAGATATACCATTATAAAAAAGGTGTCAATTAAATCCACTCACCTAAGAGCTTTCCAATTCATGAATCTGGTCCACACCTAGCATTCCATGGCTCTCTTAATTGAATCTAGAATTTGAATAACTATGGATTCACAATTCTCAAACTAAAAGAAAAGGGGGGAAAGAAGAGAAATCTAAATTAACCAGATCGAAGAAATTACCTAACTTCGATCAGAATTCTAAACACCCATTTGTAAATATACATTCTTTTCCTCTAGATCATGAATCAGAATTTCCTAAGACTAATTACTCCATTTTCTGAAGAGATTTGAGGAGGAAGAAGAATGACAGAGTCTAGACAGCTTTTCAAAGAATATGAGCTTTAGGCTAGGCTCTGCTAGCCTATTTATAGGTGTTCAAAAAAGTGGATATGACCTTGAACACGCAGTTGAATTAGCAACGAATGTGGTTTGAAAAACTGTACAGATTCACCGAATGAACCTTCCCGGATCAGGGGTATGTCGACCTACCTCCCCCCTAGGTTGAACCTAGGGTCGAACCAGCCCCCTTGGGTCAACCCAAAGGTCGATCAGGCACAGATTGGGGAAACCCATATGGGTCCAGGTTCCCTCTTTACTTTCCCGCTTCATTCATTTGAATTTTTGGAATTATTTAAATATTATTTTTACATATATACACCTGATACGTATATAAAACTTCCAATACCCACCTTACACATATATATATATATAACCACAACTATTATTTCATTTTCAAAATTCAAACAACATTTTGCCGTCATTTAACTCTTATGTATTTTTATTGATTGTAGGCTTATTTTGAATTTCTCTTATATATATATATATATATATATATATATATGCATATATTAACATGAGTATGTATACATATATTTTTGTACTTCTTTATATGTATAATTTTCCTTATATGTGCATTTATACATATTTTCCCTCTAGAACATATATTATTTTGGTCGTTCCTCTAAAATAGAAATATGGCGCCCACGGGAATTGAACTTGCGCCACTCTCATGAAAGTCACATGCTCTTACCAATTGGATTACACTGGATCTTGTTAACCTAGGGGAAGATATTAGGGAGAGATAGTATACGTATATGAGAGCGCGTAGTTGTGATATTTTTGTTTTCAAAAACTATATATATACTATTAGTATATCTGAGGATGATGTCGCACTGAACTGACACCACTAAGGAGATGGTTAATTGTTTTCTCTTTACAGATTGAACGATGAGCCAAAATATGAGAAGTATAGTAGGGAACTCCGCACCGGGAGTTGAAGACGGAGTGGGTTCAGGGGCCAACAATAAGAATGTACTTGATATAAGGACGATGTTTAGTGCTTTCATGCGAGAGATGCTTAAGGATGCTCATGGAGCAGTTCCTAATGCTGCTAACGATGGTGGTGCAGTAGTGCAGGCGCTTAGAGCCGATATCGCCAAGCTTAACAAGGATTATACTAGTCTTGGTAGGAAGTCGTTCCATGGAACGGAATCGACTACGGAGGTTCAGGATTGCCTTGATAGTTGTGAGTGCATCTTCGAGGATTTCAGGATCGATGATGAAATAAAGAGAAAGCTAGCATCGCGGCTTCTTCAAGGACGGGCAATGAATTGGTAAAAAGCTATTAAAGCGGCTACTCCCAAAGATCAAGTTACTTGGAATCAGTTTAAGACTCGCTTCTGTGACAAGTTTATTGCAGCTGCTCAGAAATCAAAATTATTCCAGAAATTTTTGGAACTAAAGCAGAATGGTAGGGTAGTCTCAGAATAAATCGTTGAATTCGATACCTTATCGAAATATGTATTATCCCTTATCGATACTAAAGGGAAGAAGAATGAGAAGTTCGTAACTGGCCTAGATGAGTACTTAGGGGAAAGACTTATAAATCATATAGATGAGACTTTCGAATCTGTTGTAGGGAAAGCATTGAGATCAAAGAGCCCTTACCCTAAGCCAAAGGTTGAGGTCGCTGTTACATCTACAGAGGAGGCAAAGCCATTGGCGAGCGATGGGGGTAATAAGAATTCCCAAAAAAAGAGAAAACAGAAGCAAACCAAGGATGGTCAGGAAAAGAAGAATAAGAAAGATATCAAGTGGTTTGGTTGCAGCAAGAAAGGCCACTATACCAGAGATTATCGAGCGAAGACAAGGGATAAGAAGTGCTTCAACTATGACTAAGTGGGACAATTCAAGAATAAAAGTCCACAACCCACTAAGGAGAAGCAGATCGTGAAAGCATATGTTATCAACGTTGTTCCTTCTTCATCGAATGCCCCAACTGCAGCGGAGAAGGGAAAGGGTGTCGTTATTCAAGGTATGCTTTCTATTTATGATGTTAATGTTCGAGTATTGTTTGATATCAGGGCTTCCATTCCTTTGTATTGAGTGACCTGGTAGATAGGTTGGAGCTGAAACCCCAGATTGTCGAAAGACCTTTAGTTGTGATGAACCTGATCGGTGATTCGACTAGCCTTTGTATGATTTGTCATAAATTGGTCTTATCGAGTCATGGATGTACGTTTATTTGTGATGTCTTTGTTTTGGGCATTACTGGGTTTGGCATTATTTTGGGAGTCGATTGGCTCCAAACGTATGGGGTGGTTGTTGATGGCAAAAAATGTTGTAAACACCAAAGATTCCAATTACAAGGAATAGTTAATTTGGTCGTATAGAAAAGAGTGGAAAGCAGTAAATAACATAAGGGATTTATAGTGGTTCGACCTCGTGAGGGGCCTATGTCCACTTTGAAGCGATGTTGGAATCTTATTGATGATAAAAAGTTACAAGGTTGAGACCATCTCATGACATCATTACATTAGCTTCTAAGCTATAAGATGTCATCATTACCATATATGATGTCATAATTGACATATATTACAAAATATAGGAAAAAGACACTTTTGCCCTTCTTCTTCCTCAAACTGGAGATGCGATTAAAGGAGCTCTCATGAAGTCTCAAGGTCTAAAATTCTAACCCACTTGAAGTTTGATGTTGTGCGGTATTTATAGGAAAGGGGTTAGGTAGGAGTAGGTAAAAATAAGGGACCACACCTAGAAAAAAGATACTTTTGCCCTTTTTCGTACCCAGTCCTAGGGTGCGAATTTCGCACCTTGTAGAATGCGAAATCCGTACCGCTTGGGGGTGCGAAATTCGTGCCCCGTGGGGGTGCGAAACTCGTACCCCTTGCGGGTGCGAAATTCGTACCTCCAGGGTGCCAAATTCGCACCCCAGGTTACAAATTTCGCACCCTATTGGGTGCGAATTTCGCACCCCTAAGGGATGCGAAATTCGCACCCCGAGGGATACGACGGTCGCCTTATGGGTTCTGCGAAGGCCATGGATGTGCGTGTTTTGGTGGCTTGAGGTTCGTGGAAGTTGTTGGATGAATCCAGACTTTGAGTCGATCTGGAAATTATGCGCAACACACTTGTTGGTGGAAATCGAATGATTCGGGCAGTTCCCCTTGTTTCGACCTAGCCGGTTAGGTCGATCATCGTCGGGATTGTGGGGTCTCAGACCCCCACCGGTGCTGCGCCCGGACCCGTTTGATGGCTCGCCTTCGGCTCGGCTGCGGACGGATACTTATGGAGGTCATGTTCGAGGGGTGTGACATTCTGTTAGTGGCCAAACTCGAGTCCTCTGGCATTGGACCTCGGATGATATTGGTGATGCCTCTGGGTTGTAATATCACGCGATATGTTGAGTTGAGCGTGTCTTGCGTACATTTGGGCATCGGACCAAAAGCCCGGTTAACATTTGCCCCTCAAAGTATGTCTTGGGTTAACGGGACGTGCTTTTAAGTGAGATGAGCCTAACATGGGCGCCAGCATATCCACGCGATGCTTAGTAGTTGGTTATGACCATCCTCTTGAGTTGTATGCCGAGAGCACCCTACGTCTAAGCGGTTGGGACGCCTTGTCGAAATATGCTGGTATGAGCTTAGGATTCCGACATTGCTAAGAGCTTTGACTTACATGAGTCTTGCGGCTTGGGCTGGAAAATGTTCAAGGCGTTTAGTTCCTATAGATTAAAGATGATAAACATTAGTTTTAGACTCCCAATTGCATCGAAGTGCAAATGGTTCATTATCAGGTCATAACTGGGAATGCAATCACAAGTTTGCATGTTGTTTTGTGCGATGCGATATGAGCTGGAATAGGTAACATGAAAGTGAATTGTATGTCCTGGGCTTGCAATTTCATAATTTTATCTTTCAAAATGTTTGAGGATCGTGAGCCAACCGTTTGGTGTTCACACTTGATCCATTAAGGCTTGTGAGCATGCATTTGGTAAACGAATCAAGTCATTCTATTCGGTTGAGATTTAAAAATGTGTATGCATGGTCATTGCTATGGCTTACGCGCGCAATCGCCCCAAATGGTTACCCACACGTAGTTGGGATGGATCTTGATTGTTTGGAGTATCCACTAAATCACTTGGATTTGGGAGCACAAAGTCGTTCAACGATCTGAGCTGGTCCCAGTAATCAAAGTTTCGTCAATTCGTACATGTGAATGTCGCTATTTGGGCAATACTTATCATATGTCTTCGCATGTATTTATATAGATTTTCCTTTGAGGCGAGGTCGCACCCAAACGCTGGGCATGTGCACTTTGATGATTGGGCACTTGGTGAGTATACGAGTGGTCGTTGAGCCATGATTGATTTGGTAGTTAGGGCTTCGAAGATAAGTGGATATGACCGTAGCTTGGTGTACGATCCCGAATTCCGATCCTGGAATGATCGTTAGGAGCATTCTGATCCCTTAATTGTAGTTGCTTCCTCTCTTCTCTTCTCCGAACAGAAAATCAGCTTGAGGCAGAGGCGATGTAGAACACCTCTTCCAGACTTTGGACATTCGAGTTGTCTTCAGGTTTCCGGAGAAGGGAAGAGATATATGGACAGCCACAGAGGATTCCTGAGATCATCACTCAAGAGCTTGGAATGGTAGATTCTGGGAAGCGAAAATAGGGATTTGAGGAAAAGTATTTACAGATATGGGATTGGACTTCGTATCCCAAAGACTTATTAAATCTTTCAGACTCTTCAGGAGTCTGAATATTGTTTGAGGAGATGACCACTAAGCCGGCGCACGGGAGCAAGAAACAGAACTTCGCACTCCAATTACTTTGTCGAGCCTTGACTTCGACCTTGATTTAGAAAACTTTAACCTTTGCATGACATCGGACAAGCGGACAATGATTAGTTAGTTGCGGTCTTGCGGCGCGGTTCTCAAGAAATGGGCTTGATTGGGCTAGCGGCTCGAATGCGTGTGTAGGATGTTGACGCATAGTTGAGCTGTTAGTCTCGAGATCCGATCAACAACCCAACCATGACGTAGCTGCATCTTGACTCAGGCATTGTGCTGGAGGTTGGTGATGGCCATGGCATTAGTTGTTGAAGCTAAAGGTTACCATCATGTTCCGGAGTGTCTGCTTTTGTGGAGTCCGGACACTATTGGAAAGCCGAGAAACCTCTAGGGTCAGGACTCTGGATCTGGATTGCCCTCAGGGAGGTGAAGGCGCCCTCAAGATGGTGGCTCCAAGGTATAACATGAGGATGATGCCAGTGTAGGGACTGAAGTGGATCTGATTGGGTCCTATGATTGCCACGCCGGTGTGATAATCTGTAGATGGTTGCCCCCAAGCCCGAGTATCTGCAAGATTCTATTCGACATCAGGGATGAGTTAGCAAGTTTGGATTGTTGCTTAATGTTGAATGTCTGGACTGTAATTGAAGTCAAACGTAACATAAGTGATTGGCGAGTCATTTTGGAAATGAACTTATTTGGACCGACCGCTCAGATATGCCCATATGATGTGGACCTATGGTCAAGTCGTTAGCTCCAACCCAATTACGTCGTAACCATTTCCTGACCTGAAAATTAGGGATGAGCATGGTGCGGTTTGGTGCGGTTTTGACTTAAAACTGCACCCGGAACCACTAGCGTGCGGTTTTCAAAAGTAGGAACCAGAACCGGACCAAAAACCGTAGGTGCGGTTCGGTTTTAAAAGTGCGGTTCCGGTTTTTAAAAGTGCAGTTTCGGTTTTAAAACCAATTAACAAAAAAAACATCGTTCCCTTAGATGATGATGCACATAAAATGTTTAAAGCTGATGCAGAGGCTTTTTTATTTGTCCAGTGTTTGATATTGATCTTCACATGCAAATGAAAACTCTTTTACTGTAATGACCAATAGGTCCAATCCTAATACCATCTTACTATAAATGACATCAAGGCAATGGATGTAATCCAAATCATAATTCGGATGGGCCGAAAGCAGTATGTAGAACTTGTTCTAGATACTTCTCAGCAGTAGCATATCGCCTCTTTTTAACCTCTATAGCTAATTCAATAAGAGCTTTGTCTGGAGGTAGGTCTTGATAGCTTCTCAAGGTGTTCAATATTAGTTTTCTTTTCTTTTGTAGATCCTTTCTATGATCAGACATTTCCATCAACACTCATGATTAATCTTGGCAACTTGAGTCAATATAGCCGTGCAGTTAGAGTGTTGCAACATGTATTGCTGCTCTTTTTCTTCCATGATTGCCAAGTAGTGAACGTGCAGATTTTCCTGAAGCTAAATTTGAGAAGGTAGCGTTAAAATTTACGTATAAGTAACATTCGGTGCGGTTTCGGTTTTGCGGTTTGAAAAAGGATGAAAACCGAACCCGGACCATACTAATGGCGCAATTTCATCGGTTTTACGGTTTTACTTCGGTGCAGTTTTTTAAGATGCGGTTTTTAGCGGTTTTATGCGGTTTCGGTTCGTAATCGGTTTTCCTGCTCATCCCTACTGAAAACGGTGTTGATGGTTACCGGTAATTACCGCCTTAGTTATTAAAACTAGATGTTGTTACTGCATTCCAATGCTCTTGTAAGTAGGAAGCTTTGGCGTCGATAGATATAGGTCAGCTTCGCGTTGCGCTTAATTATGAGTTTGTAGGCAGGGCGTCTTGGGAACCAACGAACCGACCATGGGAACGCTAGAGCTTGCATCGAGATATGAATTTTTAATTTTGCATACTGATAAATGGTTTAAATTCTCCAGTTCCCCGGGGAACTAGTGATTATATTACTCCCTCTGTCCTTTGGTTCGGGCTTCTACGCCCGGTCTACCTTGTATTGGCGGGAGGTTAGAAGTTTCCGAGACCCGAGCTTTTGGGTCTGGATCATCCTTGTGGCGAGGTGCATGTTCTGCTTTAGAATGGTTGCTCTGAAGGTTGTGGCGATGGAAATGCCAGCGCGAATGATGGTGCAGAGATAGGTGGGGGCCTGTCCCTGAGCTCAAGTACTTGCTAACTGAAGAGGATGCGAGCGATGAACCCTTAGCAGTAAAATAGTAGCTTCTTTTACTGGACAGACCCCTTGAAGCAGAGGCAACATCAGGCTTTGCCCCCATGCCACCTCAAGCATCCGAGTCTCAGTTGGAGTTACAGCGCAAATAATATGGAGAAATAGGAGAAGCCATGGCTTTGGGATCCCATATTTATATGAGCCACCTTGAAGGAGGAGGAGTTGTGGTTGGCCGAAGCGCTCATGTGATGGGTGCTGCTAATGTAAGTGTGCAAACAATGCAACCTATGGTTGAAGATTAGGAAACCCGACTAGTCGCAAAGCCTGAGGATTTGGAAGGTAAGAGGGACAGGATGAAGCTGCCATACATGATGCATGGGCAAAGGGTAGGAAGGATGCCAAGGAGAAATCTACCGCTGAGCTGGCCAACAAGTAGGCCGATGTTGAGGGGGAGAAGGAGGAGGTCTCTGGGTAGGCTAGGAAAAAGGAAAGCCATCGATGATGACCTCCAAAAGAGGGCGAGGGGACCCTTAGAAAACTTGAAGCAAATGCAATTATGTGACTCCAGGCCAGGGATATAACTGATCAGAAGACCGCCAAAGATGCTGAGAAGAGATCGGAGTTGGATGCTAAGAAGGCTTGGGGAGAAACCTAGCTAGCGTTGGTCCTCGCTTCTGACATCATCCTTAAACCATTGCTTTGTATCGCCCTTGGGGAAGTTACGATAATCACAAGCGGCGAGGATGGTGGCGGGAGGCACACATCGATGTCTCATTAATCCGTTACTTTTGTGAAGAGTAGAGGAGGAGGAAGCGCTTCTGGAAGGAAGGATGTATGTAACACCCCACCTCCGTTAAGGTCACTCACAAAGGGAATGCCTTAACTTTGGTGGAGCATTTTAGTAAACAAAACAGAAACTTACAAGACAGATAAAACAGTACTTGAAAAATTTTAACTTTATTACAGCGGAAACAGAAATTAATATGGTTACATCCTTTCAATTTCAGAATTCAAGTACAAAAATATCAGTCTTGTACAAAAGCCTTCAAAATGCATAGTTTAAAATCATAATCCCCATGGAACGGAAGCTATACAGAGCCAAGCCATACTTTAAGCACTTCAAGCAAAGAGAAATCCGGATCAAGCTAAAGTATTTCCCTCCTTGGATAACCTGGGGGGGAAACGGAAGAAAGGAGGCGAAACAACAAGGGTCAGACAAAAAGTCTGGCAAGTCCAGTGACTTTCAGCATATGAACAGATAATAATAATATGATATGAACATAAAACTGGATGTGAGATAACTATAACAGGTGTAGCAGATATAACAGAAAAACAGAATGATATAAACTATTGTTTTACACTTCTCTGCACTAATACTAGTATAGTAGAATTAGGTGTCACCCTAATGTCTAAATTGAAGTAGGAACGGGTACAGAATACTATAACAGAAACAGAATGCTAATAATGGGCCTTTACTACCCGATCAGAAACAGACAGAAGAAGAAACAGATTTATCCCTATGGAGACAGAATGTGGAATTAGGTGTACACTAGTAATGGGCCTTTACCACCCGAACAGACGGTACCACACAGAAACAGACAGGTGTTACCACCCAACAGAAACAGACGGTACCAACAGAAACAGACAGAACTAAGCGTACCCTAAAACCCTACCCCAAGCGATCGGCTCCCTAATACATAAATATCCTGTATCGGCCCCACAGTAGGGTGTATCACTCCCTAAAGTGACAACCAATTGGCACAGACCTATTTACAGATGTCACGGCGTCTTACATCCTCAGAGGCAGACCGGGGTCCATGCACGCACATGACCCGGTTGGAACGCACCATCAACACCCCTCGCCATTATCAGAATGAACCACTTATAATTAGTTCAGTAAGCGTGCCCGGACCCTACCTACTGTTGGGTCAAAGTTTTGATACCTGAAAGGGTTACTGACTAATATGGGTCCCAAACAACAGATGACACAAGTAATTCCCCTCCTAACCTTGTGTCCCCAGACTAACAGATTTCAGATTGACTTGTTTGCAAGTTCATACATACAGAATTCAGATTTACTAATTCACAAATTAAGTTAACAAGTTTTCAGACTAACAGGTCAGATGTACAGATTTTCAGATTTGTCTAACTTTGTATTGGGCCTACAGATTCATGGACGGGTTTTACTACATCTATTAATCCCTTTGGTTTAACCCTATTTTCCCCAATACGTTTTAGACGTCATTCTTATCTTAGATTTTGCATTAATTAATTATTAATGCATAGACCTCTCACATTAGGTCGGTAGCTTGTGGCCGCTGGATATGCCGGGCGGTTCCGGGCAGACTTCTGCCACAAGCCAGACCTAACCTCGTGTCTTACGCATGTTATGACTAACTTCTCACATTAGAACCTATTGTTTGCGGCCACTGGATGTGCCGGGCGGTTCCGGGCAGATTTACGCCGCAAACTCATTCTAACCTCGAGTTAGCCATGTTTATCTTTGCGGCCAATTAATTAATAATTTACCGTTTATGCGCACACCCAATATATATGCCAATTCAGATTATATCAATAACAGGATGATTATATCAACATAGCAGATAACAGATTTTATATGACTTAACGGATTTAACAGATTTAGCAACTTAGCAGATTTTGGCATATAACAGGTTAGGCATTTCAACCGACAAATTTAACGGATTAGGCATTTCAATCTAATTAGCAGTCTAGGCAATATAACAAAACTAGTAGTTTAGGCAACTTGACAAATTAGCAGATTTAGCAAATTTAATATTTCTAAAGGTTCTATTTACATGCCTTGCCTAAACATAAATTAGGCCTAAGTTCACATGCCTAAATAATGTCATGATTCACAATATGATCATATACTTCCATGTTTGCATACATTTACATAGCGCAGAATATGGACATAATTTACCCTATAACATATGTTCCAATTTTTGTTAAACTAGCATTTTACAGTAGATTCACATATAAATTATACCAAATATAACCATTAATTCCAATGTATGCCATATACCCAAAAATCCCTATTTAGGTGTAATCACAATAATAAATATCCTAATTAATGTAAATCTTTTACACCTAAGCTTCCATATCTTCTTCTTTTTAAGCCATGAATCATTATGCAAACTATACCCAAAAATCTAAATCTTTAAATCATATCTTCTAAAAATCAAATCTTGACTTTTATATGCATTTTGTCCAAAGTCTCAAATCATATGTAATCTTACAGTGGTTCCTCTTCTTCTTTTTTTCACAGAATATGCATAGGTATAAAACTAGTTTATAACATATGCTTATTTTTCTAATTAATTACAGATCTAAATTACGACATAACTATGCATACAACATGCATAAATTATATGTTCATAGTCAAATTTATGCATATGTCCAATATATTTTATGCCTCAGACCTAAAGTCATACATTCAATTTAGTCTTGTCAAATTTCGCATCATTCATCCCAAAATTTGCGTTTATACGTTCATCTCTTATGAGATTAGGCACAGGCTCGTGTTAGCCCGGCTATAGAAACAGAAAAGAAGAAAGGAATACAGAACAGTCACAGAAAACAGATCCAACAGAAGAGAATATATATATACAACCTCAAACTCAGTTTTAAATGCATATCAAAATTATAATTAACGTTTATAGCAGAGAATAACTGTACTTGCCTTGATTGGATTAAAGAAAGGACTTTAGTTGTTACAGAATTGTTGTAGAAGCTTTTATCTCAAATTTGAATTTAGGATGATGTTGATTGACTTCTACTTTTGAATTGATTGAGTTGCTTTATGCCTTAGAATTTGCCTCCTAATCCTCTCTCCAATTGGTGACTACCCCTAGTCGTTCCTCAGCAACATGGCAGCTTTGTTCTTATTTTTGAATGAATAGATTAGGGTTGAGTCTAGGGTCCTTTTTATAGGGGTAATGAACTGATTAGGGCCATTGATGTTGCTTGGATTGATCGTAGCCATTCATCCTAAGGAGAGACCAATTAGAGCCTGCCACCTAGCCCTAATGACAAAGCAGACCACAGAAAATCGACCAACATAGAATAGGCCAGCCAGGGTGGACTGGGTTCGACCTGGGTCTGGACCAGGTCGACAGCCCTGTCGACAGCCCTGTCGACAGCCCTGTCGACCTGGTTAGACCAGGTCGACAGCCCAGTCGACCTGGGTGTCTTAGGCGGGAGTTTTCCCGCCTTGGCCAATTGGGCCCGGTTTTAATTTTAAACTGTTTTACTTAATTCAGAAACTTCCGGAGGCTATATCTTCTTCATACGGACTCCGTTTTTCGAAAACTCAGACTCTATTTCGCGTATTTTTCCGAGACGATCGCAATGGCGTATCCCGTTTCCCTTAGTTCTTTGATTTCAAATTAATCATACTTCAATTTGTTAATTCCATAGTTATAGAATACACGGGGTGTTACATTCTCCCCCACTTAAAAGGATTTCGTCCCCGAAATCTTCAAGTTAAGAAGAATGTGTCCTACCATCCAATCACCCATCTACTCAACCATCCACAAGCATCCATTGTCCTTAGAAAACTTCTAATGTTGTATGAACATATGCAAAAGTGTGTGTATATGTTCCTTATCTAATGCAAAGATCAGGCGGTCTACTGATTCAGTTGACCTCCTTAATGCGAATTATGTCAGTGCCATGAGTCCAACATGTATGCAATAGAATTCTGATGATATATATTATTTCTATATGAGTGCACAACCATTCACTCAAATGCAACATCCATGTGCTGAATCAACCAATTTGCATCCACAAGAATTGAAAAATGCTCACCCATCCATATGCAGTATGAGAGTGTTCTCGAGCCGATCTAGTGCCTAGTGTGTGTATATGCATCCACGGGCAACCACTAGCAACAACTTGCATCCACTTGCAACCATCAAACATAACATGTCTCAAACACATGTTTACACCCATTAGTTTCTACCTAAAGTTCAAATATTCGATCGATAGGATACAGTCGAATGATGGAAGCGAGTACAGATAGAACGAAAATTTGGTTCCCATTAGGCATGGGTCCTAAGTATCGGCCCCAAAGACCGAAACCAACATCCAATTGATACCCCACGAAAACTCAGAATGTATGCGTCATACTTGACGCCTAACACAGATATCCCTCAAACCCTAGTCTCAAACAGATGATCCATAACCCTTATGGGTCTGAGTCTATAGCGGAAATTCAGAAATAATACTAGCATTAAAGTGCAGAGTATCGATTACAAAATCAAAATACCAAAATCAGAAAAAGTCACAATCAGATAAAGAAATTAAACCTACTATAGAAATTTTTCTATTTCTATCCTAGCCACTAGCCTCAAGAGTGTTCGCCTGCCCTCCTTGTCCTCGTCTCTTCGGGCAGTCCCTAGTGAAGTGTCCCATCTCCCCACAGTTGAAGCAAGCGCCCTTCCTTTTTCTGCAATCCTTGTTCAGATGAGTTGAGCTCCCACAAGTAAAGCACTTTTTCCCCTTCTTATCTTCAGGCTTCTCATCCTTCTTTTGTGTTTCCTTTTTGGGCCCCGCTTTCTTATTCTGTGGTTCTTCCTTCTTTGTTTCTTTCGGGCCCTTGTCTTCCTCGTGCAGTAGTGCCATATCCACCAATTTCTCGTAAGTTGCTCCCATGGGTACATGGGTCATGGCTAGGCTGTGCAGTGGCTCATTCAATCCTTTAACAAAGCAGAGAGCCTTTTTATGCTGAGTGTTGACTAAATCCAATCCGAATCTTGCTAGTTGGTTGAACTGGTTGACGTATTCCTTGACCGTCATACTTCCTTGCTTAAGAGACAAGAACTTTTCCAATTGTAAACTTCATTCAGCTTGCGAGAGGAATTTTGTCTCAAACCTTGTTTTGAAATCCATCCATGTCTCAACCGGCCTCTCGGCGTTAGTGACTTCCCACCAGTAGGAAGCTTCGTCTTTGAGCAGCCATACTGCCAACTGTACCTTCTGCCTATCGTCCACCTCGAAGATAACGAATAGATCCTCAGTTTCTTTGAGCCAATTCCTTGCTTCTACGAATGATTCAGTTCCTTTGAAATCCTTCCCACCCATGGCCCTAAAATCTCTACAGATCTTTGAGAAAGCAATTGCACGAGGAGGGGGTGGAGGAGGGGGATCATTTGCTGGACCTGCAGCGGCGGTCCTAGCCTCAAGATATTGACGAAACCAACCGGGTACATGAACACCCTCTGATATCTCAGATGCTTCAGACATGCTGGAACGAAAAAGGAAAGGTTCAATACAAAAAGGACTGAAAGAAAGATATATGGCTCTTGGGGATCATGTTTTCCAAAATAAGCTTTATTTTTGAAAATACTTCCTACCAAAACCTTTTTGAAAACAGTTTTCAAAAACTTTACCCAATCTGGTAACCTTCAGCTCTGATACCAAGTGTAACACCCCACCTCCGTTAAGGTCACTCACAAAGGGAATGCCTTAACTTTGGTGGAGTATTTTAGTAAACAAAACAGAAACTTACAAGACAGATAAAACAGTACTTGAAAAATTTTAACTTTATTACAGTGGAAACAGAAATTAATATGGTTACATCCTTTCAATTTCAGAATTCAAGTACAAAAATATCAGTCTTGTACAAAAGCCTTCAAAATGCATAGTTTAAAATCATAATTCCCATGGAACGGAAGCTATACAGAGCCAAGCCATACTTTAAGCACTTCAAGCAAAGAGAAATCTGGATCAAGCTAAAGTATTTCCCTCCTTGGATAACCTAGGGGGGAAACGGAAGAAAGGAGGCGAAACAACAAGGGTCAGACAAAAAGTCTGGCAAGTCCAGTGACTTTCAGCATATGAACAGATAATAATAATATGATATGAACATAAAACTGGATGTGAGATAACTATAACAGGTGTAGCAGATATAACAGAAAAACAGAATGATATAAACTATTGTTTTACACTTCTCTGCACTAATACTAGTATAGTAGAATTAGGTGTCACCCTAATGTCTAAATTGAAGCAGGAACGGGTACAGAATACTTTAACAGAAACAGAATGCTAATAATGGGCCTTTACTACCCGATCAGAAACAGACAGAAGAAGAAACAGATTTATCCCTATGGAGACAGAATGTGGAATTAGGTGTACACTAGTAATGGGCCTTTACCACCCGAACAGACGGTACCACACAGAAACAGACAGGTGTTACCACCCAACAGAAACAGACGGTACCAACAGAAACAGACAGAACTAAGCGTACCCTAAAACCCTACCCCAAGCGATCGGCTCCCTAATACATAAATATCCTGTGTCGGCCCCACAGTAGGGTGTATCACTCCCTAAAGTGACAACCAATTGGCACAGACCTATTTACAGATGTCACGGCGTCTTACATCCTCAGAGGCAGACCGGGGTCCATGCACGCACATGACCCGGTTGGAACGCACCATCAACACCCCTCGCCATTATCAGAATGAACCACTTATAATTAGTTCAGTAAGCGTGCCCGGACCCTACCTACTGTTGGGTCAAAGTTTTGATACCAGAAAGGGTTACTGACTAATATGGGTCCCAAACAACAGATGACACAAGTAATTCCCCTCCTAACCTTGTGTCCCCAGACTAACAGATTTCAGATTGACTTGTTTACAAGTTCATACATACAGAATTCAGATTTACTAATTCACAAATTAAGTTAACAAGTTTTCAGACTAACAGGTCAGATGTACAGATTTTCAGATTTGTCTAACTTTGTATTGGGCCTACAGATTCATGGACGGGTTTTACTACATCTATTAATCCCTTTGGTTTAACCCTATTTTCCCCAATACGTTTTAGACGTCATTCTTATCTTAGATTTTGCATTAATTAATTATTAATGCACAGACCTCTCACATTAGGTCGGTAGCTTGTGGCCGCTGGATATGCCGGGCGGTTCCGGGCAGACTTCTGCCACAAGCCAGACCTAACCTCGTGTCTTACGCATGTTATGACTAACTTCTCACATTAGAACCTATTGTTTGCGGCCACTGGATGTGCCGGGCGGTTCCGGGCAGATTTACGCCACAAACTCATTCTAACCTCGAGTTAGCCATGTTTATCTTTGTGGCCAATTAATTAATAATTTACCGTTTATGCGCACACCCAATATATATGCCAATTCAGATTATATCAATAACAGGATGATTATATCAACATAGCAGATAACAGATTTTATATGACTTAACGGATTTAACAGATTTAGCAACTTAGCAGATTTTGGCATATAACAGGTTAGGCATTTCAACCGACAAATTTAACGGATTAGGCATTTCAATCTAATTAGCAGTCTAGGCAATATAACAAAACTAGTAGTTTAGGCAACTTGACAAATTAGCAGATTTAGCAAATTTAATATTTCTAAAGGTTCTATTTACATGCCTTGCCTAAACATAAATTAGGCCTAAGTTCACATGCCTAAATAATGTCATGATTCACAGTATGATCATATACTTCCATGTTTGCATACATTTACATAGCGCAGAATATGGACATAATTTACCCTATAACATATGTTCCAATTTTTGTTAAACTAGCATTTTACAGTAGATTCACATATAAATTATACCAAATATAACCATTAATTCCAATGTATGCCATATACCCAAAAATCCCTATTTAGGTGTAATCACAATAATAAATATCCTAATTAATGTAAATCTTTTACACCTAAGCTTCCATATCTTCTTCTTTTTAAGCCATGAATCATTATGCAAACTATACCCAAAAATCTAAATCTTTAAATCATATCTTCTAAAAATCAAATCTTGACTTTTATATGCATTTTGTCCAAAGTCTCAAATCATATGTAATCTTACAGTGGTTCCTCTTCTTCTTTTTTTCACAGAATATGCATAGGTCTAAAACTAGTTTATAACATATGCTTATTTTTCTAATTAATTACAGATCTAAATTACGACATAACTATGCATACAACATGCATAAATTATATGTTCATAGTCAAATTTATGCATATGTCCAATATATTTTATGCCTCAGACCAAAAGTCATACATTCAATTTAGTCTTGTCAAATTTCGCATCATTCATCCCAAAATTTGCGTTTATACGTTCATCTCTTATGAGATTAGGCACAGGCTCGTGGTAGCCCGGCTATAGAAACAGAAAAGAAGAAAGGAATACAGAACAGTCACAGAAAACAGATCCAACACAAGAGAATATATATATACAACCTCAAACTCAGTTTTAAATGCATATCAAAATTATAATTAACGTTTATAGTAGAGAATAACTGTACTTGCCTTGATTGGATTAAAGAAAGGACTTTAGTTGTTACAGAATTGTTGTAGAAGCTTTTATCTCAAATTTGAATTTAGGATGATGTTGATTGACTTCTACTTTTGATTTGATTGAGTTGCTTTATGCCTTAGAATTTGCCTCCTAATCCTCTCTCCAATTGGTGACTACCCCTAGTCGTTCCTCAGCAACATGGCGGCTTTGTTCTTATTTTTAAATGAATAGATTAGGGTTGAGTCTAGGGTCCTTTTTATAGGGGTAATGAACTGATTAGGGCCATTGATGTTGCTTGGATTGATCGTAGCCATTCATCCTAAGGAGAGACCAATTAGAGCCTGCCACCTAGCCCTAATGACAAAGCAGACCACAGAAAATCGACCAACATAGAATAGGCCAGCCAGGGTGGACTGGGTTCGACCTGGGTCTGGACCAGGTCGAAAGCCCTGTCGACAGCCCTGTCGACCTGGTTAGACCAGGTCGACAGCCCAGTCGACCTGGGTGTCTTAGGCGGGAGTTTTCCCGCCTTGGCCAATTGGGCCCGGTTTTAATTTTAAACTGTTTTACTTAATTCAGAAACTTCCGGAGGCTATATCTTCTTCATACGGACTCCGTTTTTCGAAAACTCAGACTCTATTTCGCGTATTTTTCCGAGACGATCGCAATGGCGTATCCCGTTTCCCTTAGTTCTTTGATTTCAAATTAATTATACTTCAATTTGTTAATTCCACAATTATAGAATACACGGGGTGTTACAATGTAGGATCTAAATTAACCTAGAAAGGGGTGAATAGGGTTTATCGTAGATTTTCGCAGGGTAATTAAATAACAATTGCACACATAATAATCAAAATAAATGCAGAAAATAAATAACACACAGATATACCTAGCTTCGGCAAAACCCTGCCTACTATTGCATTCCGCAAGGTTTTTACTAGGAGTTAAAACAATCTCTACGCGTACAATCCCATATAAACTCGCGACGCTCGCTCCCAACTGTTCTTAACCCTATGCTCAAAATGCTCAAAACCCTGCAATGGTTTCTATCCCCAAAACCAGATTTCCCCAAATTACAAATCTTGTAATTCGTCTCACTTGTTTTAGAGACAAACTAGAAAACTATCTCTCAGTTACAAATTGAAAAACAAATTAAAACAATTTTAAAACCCTTATAATAAAACCCTAGTTTTTATTTTAAATATATAAATTCTTTAACTCCTTTTATAGAAAACTTGGTCGGTCCCTTTCTTATTTGCTTCACCACTTTATGCCGGTCTCCTTTTTCTCTCTGGAAACAGAAATGGCAGCTCCTAGGGTTTTCTTCTAGAAGAAGATGGCGGAGGCAATTGCAATACGGTTTCGATTCTCCTCAGGTTTTAGGCCGCTGCTTCCTCTTTGATGTACTTTGATTTGCAAACTTCACTCAACTCTGATCCAAGTAAATACTGGTATGTTTTTTTTCACTTCGAATTTCTTTTTAATTGCGTGGAAACTTGGATGATTAAACCCAGTGATGACTAGGTGTATTTGTAGGATTAAAAGTCCTAAAAATTGTGCTATGATTTCGTAATTTGATTTGGTCTTGGTCTACGATTGTTGCATGAATTTTTGGACTTGAAATCATTGGCTTTGATCTTGCGGTGTATTTATTTTTCTGGAAATCAGGACTTGAGCAAAAAATTTGGAACATTCTTAGACCATTTCAAAAAATCGTATTTGGCTATTTCCAAAAACTTGAAATGCTTATCTGGTGAATTTGACACTTTGGCTTTTTAATTGTCTAGTTGAATGGATGCTTGACTTGAAATTCTCCCTAGAAAAAAGTTGCTATACAGTTTTTCCATTGAACAGATACTCCCTGATTGTTTTTATATTTCTTCATATAAAATATGATATGAATAGACGCTTCCTTTATTGTTCATGATTATATGTCACACTGCTCCCCATTGCTTTGTGCATTGTTCTTATGCCACGACCATGATATGTTTCATACTGCCTTGATTTTGTTGATACTACTTGAACTGTCTTTGACCAACACGTAATCCTTTTTGATACTGATAAGAACAGTTGTTTCATTTGTTCACGTCACTTCTTGAACCATTTATTTGATAAGAACTTTTTACTATGTTAGAATTATCATGTTTGTGCTTTGATCACGATACTGCTCTTGTCATAAATCTGTTTTAATATTTTAATTGGTCTTAAAATAATATGACATGAACAAATTTGAACAAATATTGCACTTGAATCTGAGTTGTTGACTTGTCAATCTTCGTTCCTGTAATTTTGGGAATTATTTCTTTGCATCTCAATATAATTTGTTGAACCCATCCCGAATGTGTATACTCGAACAGACTTGATATGGTTGCACCCCTTTTGCATGAACATTACTTTTGCCCTGCTGCATATTTACACTGAAAAACTTTCTTGCCATTATTGACATAAAATCATGCCAAATAATGTTCTGTCCCTTATTGTTCTCTATGCATGATTTTCGAAACAACTTATGTCTAAATTAACACATTATCATATATGTGAATTATTGCTTGGACAATTCTCGGTCCATTTCTGGAATAACTTTTTGCCAAAATAACTTTTTGCCAAAATAACTTCTTGCTAAAATGGTTTTTCTGCATATTCGGGACTTGCATATGAGTACTCATGTTATTTTAGCTTACCAAACCTCATCCTACTTGAACCTATAGCACTTGAATCTGAGTTGTCTTGCCATACATGTCCCCTTGCTATGTTTTGCTCCATTCTGTAGTACAGTATATGTGACACATATACACATCCATGTATATGCTCCTTGTATACATGCCTTGTGCATGTATATGTTGATTCATTAAGCCTTGAGCTCATTTACTTTTTGACTGTGCTGCTCCTTGATTTTGTAGTTCCATTCTGACTTGTGTTCACTACAGTGTCCGTTTGTATATGTTTTGGCCATAAAACTTGTGACCACTTTTTTGTATATTTGTTTGCACTTTGGCTCGACCACTTGTATTCGCTGCTTTTGAGCACACTCTCGACCATATTCATATGCATTGAGTTGAGATGGTCCTTGTGGCTACTTCTAAGATGCATACTAATTGGCATGGTGGTGCACACGTGTATATCTATACACGTGTGTATATGCAGCCATCAGACTGATTTTCTGTCCCTGCATATCAGACCAAGTCTAGAAAAATGATGAGAAACACACTGTAATTCTGAGGCAAATAAAATTTAAAAATAAATTTTTATTTGCTTGTATTTAATTTTTATTTTTGTTCTAGTTTACTTGTGTGTGTTTTCGTGACAGGTATGGAGATGACTGGACTGGATTGGAGAGCAGTGAAGACAGAAGATTGAAGATGATGATGTTCATATGTGTCAGTATATATGAGTGAACTGTAGAGAAATGTAAACGACTGTTGAGTGAACTATAGTGAGTGATGAGTGAACTGTAGTTAGGAGCTGTGAGAGAATTGTACTGATTATATGTAATAAACAAATTTGATTGAAATAAAATATTATCTTGTTGCCAAACAAATTTGTCTATCGTATTCAGTTTATTTACAAGTACAATCTCATATGAATTGAATAAATACTGGAGTTTTAAATGGTTGTATTGTTTGAATGTTTAAAATATAATATTTAATTTAAATAAAATACTGTATGAATATATGATTGTTTGTACAGTCATATTCTATTTAAATATAAATATTATATTCCTGTCTGTGATATATATGTAGAACAGTACAATAACAAACACATTTAAAATAATATTTATTTGGTTGTTATCATCAAACAAAAATCATATAATTGTGCATACAACTACATCATATACAACAATCTCTCCCTTTTGCAAATGACAAACAAACAAAAGATTTTGAGCACATTAAATGTGTTTGACATTGAATATTGAACTCCCCCTACTTATTAGCTCCCTCTACAACTGAACTCCTCCTATATATGCGGAAAATAATTGAAGTTCAATTGACCATTCTGCCCCTAGATATTTAATTTCCAATCTTAAAATATTTTTGAATTAAATACTCATTAATCAAAATCTTGACCATTCTCCCCCTTTTGTTATCATCAATTGGATAATAGAGATCGAAATAGTAACAAATTTAGACCATAAATATAAATTCAAATTCAGAGAGAGAGAATATATATCGCAAATCCCATTTAATGATACAAAAATCATAATATTCCTTAAATCAGAAGCAAATTTCACTTTCAGAATGAACAGATTTACGATGGATTTTATAGAATGAGGAGAGTTCAATAAAAATTGAATATTTGAATATGAATTTTAAAGATTTTTAATATGCTCAAAAATGTGTTAAGCACTTGTTAACCACGCATAGCCCAAAGGTCTTTTAAATGGGGTTAGTAGTAACTTAACTTTTTCCTCTCTAATGAGTCCCATCCATGCACAACCCAAAGGTCTTTTAAGTAAGACTAAAATCACATAGAGATTAAGGTAATTCACCCACACATAACTGCGAGGAATTTTAAATAGGAGTGAATACTAAGGATAAATTATTTATATATTTATTTTTATTTTATTTTTAGTTCCAAGAATAATTAGAACTCCCCATATTAAATAAAACCATGATGAATGACAGAAATATGGTAGATATAGAAGATGGTTGTGAAATAAGCTCTAATTCAAAGATATTATAAAATATGTCCAATCATCATGAGATTTAAAATAACATCTCCTTTAGTTATGAATTATGCAATAGTCATAACTCATCACAAATTCATAAATCTATTAATAATTTTGATGAGTCATAAAACGATTCAAATCAATCAATAATTTTAATTTTTGAATAAATAATCAAAAATAATTTTAAAATTGAAAATACCAATTTCAAGAGGAGTTTTTGAAAATATCAATGTAAGTTTGAAAATTTGTTTCAAATATCAATCAGCAGAATATGAAATTATCTAATATTTCTAATGCTGATTGTTCCTAGACAATCTTAAAACAACTTTTATGTCTAATTCAAGTTGTCTATGGAATTTAAAGATATGTAATTACTGATTTTTCAACTCATCGTCCAGTCACCAAGATATTCAAACGAATCAAATCAATTTCCTTATCAGAGCAGCACAAAATCATTTTCAAAGCAAGAATCACAAGTGAATTTTTTAGAGAATTTTTAAACAAGCAAAAGAAACAGTCAGCGATCAAATCTGAAGATAATTATTTGAAATCACTTTAAAAAATCAAATTTTTTATAATTCAAAAATACTTCAACAATCAATAATGAATGATTTCAAAATTAGCCAAGTAAAAAAATTAAATTTTTATAACTAGTCAATCTTGGCTTTCAAGTAGTCTACTGTACTGAGTTTAGTTTTTCAATATTTTCAAAGAATGAATAAGAAGAAACTCAAAACAGCAAAAATGTATGAAATTTCATTCTGATTTATAGTGTCAAGATGTGCTCAATAATGTTATGACCTTTTCAACATAAATCAGCATAAAATAAAATAAAAAGGAAATAAAATTAAAGGAAATAAAATAAAAACAGGAGTTTAGTGATCATACCTGTCTTACCATAATCAATGTGAACCAATGAATTTCCAACTCTGAAATCTATAGCTAAGGAACTTCAAACAATTCAATAAAGTGGAACAACTTGAATTATATCTCTTTTAAGCACATTGTTCCTTAGCGTCCCTCGGTACATAAATGTTTATAACATCGAGTGGTCTAACAACGACTGTTTTACCACTCTTTTCTTCGTTTACACCATACCCAAACCCGTTTATATAACGATCCATTACTATCCACTAGCGTACACTTCGGAACTCAAATTCGTTTAGAATTATTCAAATTCATTTTGATATTTTTTGAAATCCAAATAGGTTTAAATGAATTTTTTTTAAACAAGTTATCATTTTGTTTATGATTTAAGAACCATTTGAAATTACTAGATTACAAAATTTCAATTCGATCATTATCAAAACCTTTTAATGGATTCTTAAAATCATTAGAATTTTGTTTTTCAACTTGATCAGATCCAAAGCCAAGTCCCTTTTTATTCTGAAAAAAAATATTGGATTTTTAACAACATATTCAACGATTTCTCTCCTTTAGAAAATTTAGTCAAAGTTGACACAAGTTGATGAATTCTAAATTTAAGATTGCTATTTTCTTTCATTAAATTTGAACATCGATTAATAGCGATTTTCCTCTTTTCAGCATCAGTTTGTTTCAAAACCAAAATTTCGTTTTCAAGTGCTTTGATTTTAGCATTGGACTTACAAATTTCAATTTCAAATTGTTTTCGCTTTTCAAAATCAAAATTTTCAAATTCTCTAAGCTTTTCAATCTCCTTCTCAAAATCTCGATTATTGTTCTTCAAATTCACGTTTTCACTTTTAAGTAACTCAAAATCAGCTTTGAATTTCAAAAGATCATTACTCAAAATTTGACATTGTTTGCATTCGTAAAACGGTGAATTCTTAACTTTTCAAGTTTTCTTTCTAAACTATTATTTTCTTGAACTAGATTTGACCTATCAGATTTCAATTTCTTAACTTTTAGTTCAAGAGAATCAATGGTTTTTGTGAGATCGTGACACATTAAAATTAAATCTTTGTAAGAAAAATTCGATACCTCGCTTGAATTCTCTTCACTACTTTCTGAATCAGATTGAGCCATAAGACACAAGTTAGCTTGCTCTTCATCACTTTCAGAAACTTCTTCTCCTTCCTCGTCATCTTATGTAGCAGCAAAAGCCTTATTCTTTCTTCTGAACTTCTTCTTCTTTTCATTTTTGAGCTGTTGGCAATTCGGCTTGATATGTCCGGGTTACTTGCAATTGTAGCAAAACACTTCATCATCTGAACTATCTGAACTTTCGGACTTGTCCGTTTTGAATTTTTCTTTCGTGGCTTCTAATTTCCTTTGGCCGGCTTTCTCAAAACCAAGGCTAGCTCTTCAGCAGGATCATTACCATCACTTTCAACAATATTGTTTAGAGCGATCATCTTTTTCTTTGATTCATAATTCTTTCGTTCTTCTCTTGCTTTTAACTCCAGCTCGTAAGTAATCAGATTTCCGATCAACTCTTCCATGCTTATTTTTATTCACATTTTTTGATTCTTGAATCGCCGTCACCTTTGCTTCAAAATTCGTCGGTAGTACTCTCAGTATTTTTCTGATCAATTCCACCGCGATATAGGTTTTGCCAAGAGCTTTTGCATTGTAGACTAGAGATGAGAAGCAACCACACATCTCTTTTATATCTTTGTCTCTTTGCATAGAGAAATTTTCATATTCATTGCTAAGTAGAGCGAGACGAGATTCCTTCACTTGAAATGTTCCTTCGTGTGTGACCTCCAACGTATGCCATATTTCCTGTGCAGTTTCGCAATGAGAAATTCGATTAAATTTAGTTTTATCAAGAGCACAAATTAAAGCATTCATCGCTTTGGCATTAGTTGAAAATATTTTTTTATCATTAGCATCCCTCCTGTCTTTTGATTTAGGAATTTCTACACCACTAACAATAACAGTGGGAGACCTACAACCCGTTTCAATAATAACCCACACATCATAATCGATTGAACTCAAATAAATTTTCATCCTAGCTTTCCAATATGCATAATCAGTTCCATTAAACATTAGTGGCCTAGCTATGGACTGACTCTCAGAAAAAGCGTTATTAGATAGATTCATGACTCTAGAGTTAAAATAAAATAAAAAATACCTGCTCTGATACCACTTGTAGGATCTAAATTAACCCTGGAGGGGGGTAAATAGGGTTTATTGTAGATTTTCGCAGAGTAGTTAAATAACAATAGCACAGATAATAATCAGAATAAATGCGAAAAATAAATAACACACAGATATAGTCAGCTTCGGCAAAATCCTGCATACTGCTGCATTCCCCAAGGTTTCTTGTAGGAGTTAAAACAATCTCTACGCTTATAATCCTCTGTAAACTCGTGACACTCGCTCCCACCTGCTCTTAACCCTACGCTCAAAATCCTGCACTGGTTTCTATCCTCGAAACCAGATTTCCCCGAATTACAGATCTTGTAATTCGTTTCACTAGTTTTAGAGACAAACTAGAAAACTATCTCTCGATTACAAATTGAAAAACAAATTAAAACAATTTTAAAACCCTTATAATAAAACCCTAGTTTCAATTTTAAATAAATAAATCCTTTAACCCCTTTTATAGAAAACTTGGTCAGTCCCTTTGTTATTTGCTTCACTACTTTAAGCCGATCTCCTTTGTCTCTCCGGAAATAGAAATGGCGGCTCCTAGGGTTTTCTTCTGGAAAAAGATGGCGGAGGCGATTGCAATACGGTTTTGATTCTCCTTAGGTTTGAGGCCACCGCTTCCTCTTTGATGTACTTTGATTTGCAAACTTCACCCGATTCAGATCCAAGTAAATATTGGTATGTTTTTTTTCACTTCGAGTTTCTCTTTAATTGCATGGAAACTTGGATGATTAAAGCCAGTGATAATTGGGTGTATTTATAGGATTAAAAATCCTAAAAATTATGCTCTGATTTCGTAATTTGATTTGGTCTTGGTCTACGATTTTTGCATGAATTTTTGGAGTTGAAATCCTTGGCTTTGATCTTGCGGTATATTTATTTTTCTAGGAATCAGGACTTGAGCAAAAATTTTGGAACAGCAAATTTTCTTAGACCATTTCAAAAAATCGTATGTGACTATTTCCAAAAACTTGAAATGCTTATCTGGTGAGTTTGACACTTTAGCTTTTTAATTGTCTAGTTGAATGGATGCTTGGCTTGAAATACTCCCTAGAAAAAAGTTATTATACATATTTTCCATTCAACAGATATGCCCCTGATCGTTTTTATACTGCTTTATATAAAATATGATATGAATAAATGCTTCCTTTATTGTTCCTGCTTATATGTCACACTGCTCCCCATTGCTTTGTGCATTGTGCTTATGCAATGACCATGATATGTTTCGCACTGCCTTGATTTTGTTGATACTACTTGAACTGTCTTTGACCAACACTTAATCCTTTTTGATACTAATAAGAACAGTTGCTTCATTTGTTCACGCCACTTCTTGAACCACTTATTTGATAAGAACATTTTGCTATGTTTGAATTTCCTGTTTGTTCTTTGATCATGATAGTACTCTTGTCATACAATCTGTTTTAACATTTTAACTGGTCATAAAATAATATGACATGAACAGATTTGAAAAAATATTGCACTTGAATTTGAGTTGTTGACTTGTCAATCTTTGTTCCTGTAATTTCTGGAATTATTTCTTTGCATCTCAACATAATTTGTTGAAGACATCCCATATGTGTATATTCGAACAGACTTGATATGGTTGCACCCCTTTTGCATGAACATTACTTTTGCACTGCTGCATATTAAAACTGAAAAACTTTCTTTCCATTATTGAGATAAAATCATGCCAAATAATGTTTTGTCCCTTATTGTTCTCTATGCATGATTTTTGAAACAACTTAAGTCTGAATTAACACATTGTCATATATGTGATTTCTTGCTTGGACAACTCTCGGTCAATTTCTGGAATAACTTTTTGCTAAAATAACTTCTTGCTAAAATGGTTTTTCTGCATATTCAGGACTTACATGTGAGTACTCATGTTATTTTAGCTTACCAAACCTCATCCTGCTTGAACCCATAGCACCTGAATATGAGTTGTCTTGCCACACATGTTCCACTGCTATGTTTTGCTCCATTCTATAGTACTGTATATGTGACACATATAGACATCCATGTATATGCTCCTTGTATACATGCCTTGTGATTTTTATGCTGATTCATTAAGCTTTGAACTCATTTACTTTTTTGACTATGCTGCTACTTGAATTTGTAGTTCCATTCTGACTTGTGTTCACTGCAGTGTCCATTTGTATATGTTTTGGCTATAAAACTTGTGACCACTTTCTTGTATATTTGTTTGCACTTGTATTTGCCGCTTTGATTGAGCACACTCTCGACCATATTCATATGCACTGAGTTGAGATGGTCCTTGTGGCTACTTCTCATACGCATACTGATTGGCATGGCAATGCACACGGGTATATCTGTACACGTGTGTATATGCAGCCATCAGACTGATTTTCTATCCCTGCAACCCAGTCTAGAAAAATGATGACAAACACACCGTAATTTTGAGGCAAATAAAATTTAAAAATAAATTTTTATTTCCTTATATTAAATTTTTATTTTTGTACCAGTTTACTGCATGTGTGTTTTTGTGATAGGTATGGAGATGACTGGACTGGATTGGAGAGCAGTGAAGACAGAAGACTAAGATGATGATGTTCATATGTGTCAGTATATATGAGTGAACTATAGAGAAATGTAAATGACTGTTGAGTGAACTATAGTGAGTGATAATTGATATGTAGTTAGGAGCTATGAGAGAATTGTACTAATTATATGTAATAAACAAAATTTATTGAAATAAAATATTTTTATATTGTTGTCAAACAAACTTGTCTATCGTATTCAATTTATTTACAAGTACAATCTCATATAAATTGAATAAACAGTGGAGTTATAAATAGTTGTACCGTTTGAATGTTTGAAATATAATATTTAATTCAAATAATATACTGTATGAATATATGATTGTCTGTACAGTCGTATTCTATTTAAATATAAATATTATATTCCTGTCTGTGATGTATATATAGAACAGTACACTTACAAACACATTTAAAATAATATTTATTTGGTTGTTATCATCAAACAAAAATCATATATTTGTGTATACAACTACGTCATATACAACAAAGGGCCCATCGTTGGTGGTGACCTACCAAGTGCGGAACCTGTACAGAAAAAAGAAAAGAAAAGAGAAGGATGAGTAGCATTAATAATTGTTAAAGGAATTATAGATACTTTGGGTTAGGTAGACCGATAGTATATGCGAGTACGGTCCTCGCTTTGGACCTTAAAGACATGGTGTGGTATTCATGTACACCCTATCATCAAAGAGAAGAGATGTTAGGCATGTGGTCCGTTCGGTGGGGGTGTGTGTGAAAATGAAATATGAATTAGTAAAGATCGCATTTCATGTTAAGTGCTCGAACGTTCTTCTCATGTTTTCCGGTGCCCTGTACTTGCATGCGCGTACTTGTTGTTACAATTAATAAAAATGCAATCAGAGACCGCGGTCTGGGTCAATTATTCCGGAGGGGTGTGATAGAGCGCTGGCTTCTAGTAATTCTCCCTCAGTCCAGGAAACCCGTAGTTTGCGAAGCCAGGCTAGCTGCCTGTTGTTTTTGGGCTGCCCGCAGTAAGACCCAAGTATAGTGAAGGCATACGACGTCGTGATTTGTGGTCCGTCCGGTGGAGGTCTCTCCCGTCGTTCTTTGGGTTGTTGTGAGCGACGGCACCATTTATTCGTCGGAGAAAAGCCCAGATCATCTGCCCATAGGGTCCGATCGTGGCCATGAACTGCACCTAAGCCTTTAGAGCCTCGGGGAGAAAGCGATATATTGTCGGTCTCGGTGTTGCGCTAAGATTTGACAGACGCCCAAATCCCGACCCGAGAGGTCGGTTGAAGCAGTGTAAGTAGTTAGCCTCGCATTAGGTTGGCTGAAGGGATGCCCCCAAGTCCTGTGACTTGAAGGCTGAACGATTTATCCTTGGTTTCGGAGCTGGGCCGAGATTCGAGTTTGTGGCCATTTATACTCGGTCGCGTCGCGGGCCGATGGCTCGAGTAGCGTTGTCGGATCCCGTGCTCGGGGTGTCGGACGTAGCCAATTTTGTTTAGCTTCGATGTAGGATTGAGGTTCAAATGGCATCACCAGATCCCGAGCCTGGGGTGCCGATGCGGCGATCGAATGTTTGTACGTAAGCTGGTTGCTGGGATTAATCAAACAGGTCATGAACGTCATGCATGGAGTAAACATGGAATGGTGATAAGAAACTGAACATCATTTCTAAGGACAACTCTAGTAGTATAGCCTTTATAACGCCTTGAATTGCGGGAAAGAAAAACATCGTTGGAAGGCGTGAATCAATTGTACACCAAGTTATGTAAAGTAGCGACAAAGACATTCGTTGTTCCATGCCCTTGGGAGTTCGGCTCTGTCCATGGTTAAGAGTTTGAAAGTTCCATCGCTGAGCTTCCATTTTATGAGTCTGGGCCTTCCTAACGAGGAGCGAGGCCTACAGGTGGAGGAAAGACCCGCTTTAAGATGACGCCATCGATCTGCATTCGTGCGGGCCTACGGCTGAGCTTCCAGTCGTGCCCCCAAGTAGCCGGAGCATTATTTGGAGGAGGATGGCGATGATATAGCAAGGAGGAGGTGTGTTTTGGGATGGATCCTTGCTTTTCGTTTTCATTCATTTTTTTTGTAGATCTATATATAAAGGTTGGAGTGAGGCATCTACCCGCGAATGGATGATTCTTTTTCAATTGCAACAGTAACGATTATTGAAAAGGTTGCGACCCTTTATCAGCAGATATTTCCGTCGGTAATTGCGCTCAAGGTCCTACTTTTTTACCTTTAAACATTAATGTGTATACCTTCTTTATGCTATTGAATCATCTCTCTCGCCTCCTCTTTTTTTTTGGGTGAGCTGATGGTGTTAATGAGTCGATGGCCGATATCTCCAATGATAACCTTGGGGATTGTTGCATCATATAGGATGGTCGTGGGGCTGACAGTGGGCTGGAATTCTTGGGCTTGCTTCTGAACGTCTCTTCGGTAATGCTTCCCAGCGTGCCCCCACTAATTAGAGGGGGGCGAGAGTGCCATACAGAGGAAAAAAGGGGCCATGGCACGTTGTAGAGGAGGTGTCTTTTGTAGGAGAAAGATCGCTTTTATTTTATGTTTTGCTTCCGATGAGGGAGGCAGAGGCAGGGAGGGGTTACAAACTGGTATCTCCGATGACATCCTAGAGATAATGTGCCATGGAAGCTGTAGTACTGACGAGCCAGGGGGATGATCTTGAGGGATTAATTATCGGTCGGTGTTCTTTTTAGTGGGAATCTTTGATGAGCGGCGAGTAGCTAGAAGATCCCATGCATTGTGGATCTTTGATTAGTGGTGAGTAGCTCGGAGATCCCATGCATTGTGAATCTTTGATGAGCATCGAGTGGCTCGAAGACCCCATGGAATGGGAATTCTTGATGAGCGTCGACTGGCTCGGAGATTCCGTGCAGTGGGAATCTTTGATGAGTGTTGACTAGCTTGGAGATCCCATGCGGATGAGTTCCTCGAGTTTGTCTTGTAAGTGGTGCAACATGTTCGTATTGTGTCCGTGGATGCTGTAGAACCGACAATATCTTGTAGATTCCTTGGTGCCCTTGTCGGACTTTCCGGCCTTGGCCTTTTGCATGGTTGGGAATTGCAGGTCGCAAAATAGATTTTCTCGGGGATGTCTCTGAGAGAAGAATAGCTATGGAAGGACGAAAGTTGAAGATGCTTCCTGTAACACCCCACCTCCGCTAGTGTCACTCACAAAGGGAATGCATTAGTTTTGGAGGAGCGTTATCGAGGTAAACAAACACAGAAATATTACAAGACAGAACTTAAATAGAACAGCGGAAGAATCAAAAGCTAAATTTCATTACTTTCAAAAAGAGTCGAAACCTTTTACATCCAAAGTACCGAATAGCCAAAGTCATTATTTTCCATTACAATAATTCTATCTTGGACAAATAAAGAAGCATAAACTTAAAACATCAAAAGTAGCTTAATTCCCCAAGGGTAGCAGAAATGCAGCCATAGCATAGCTCAAGATCAAACTGTACATGAGTTGAACCGAAAGCAAGCTAAGTGCTAGAGTTCCCTCTGTGAGAACCTGGGGGGAACGAAAGGAAAAGAGGCAAATGAAAACAGGTCAGTCATAAAGACTGGTAAGTCCTAGTGACTTTCAGCATAAAAACAGGTAAAGGTAACATGACATGTATAAACTGAAAGTAAACATAAGGATGATGACAAGATGGGAAGATAGACTAAGATAACATGATAAATCAAGTATAAATCAAGTATAGCATCGCATATTCAAGGTTCGCTGCATCAACTGTACTAGAATCCCAAACCCATGTCTTATATTAATCATGAAATGATCCCTTGGCCCAATATCATGAAATGACCCATTACTAGGTCCAACGGAACGATCCACTAATCGATTGGCTCCCTACAAGTTCTAGCTTGTTGTGTGTCTGTGTCATATGGCCCTATCACGAATGTAGTCACCTATGCTAAGTCCACCATAGGGTGTATCAAGCCCTATGGTGCCAACCACTGACACGAATCAAGCATTCACAGATAAACCTACTGATACCCAATGCCTGCTTTTTCAACTCCGGACCACGTGCACGACCATAGCCCGCCTGAACCTACACTGGCGCACCAACACAGCCGTCGTTCTGGTCGCTTACAATCAGCCCAGTAATCGTGCCCCACCCTGCCTAGTTCCAGGCTACCATGATACATCTAGTGGGTTACTGCTGAAATGGACTGCGTAACTAGGGTTTTCATCCAATAGGTTAAGTGTTGTCATTTAAATTCGTGACTTAACCCTTGTCAGTCTAGCATGTCAAGTTGGTTAAGTGTTGTCCTTCAAGTTCGTGACTTAACCCCATGAATCATGTGTCAAGTTGGTTAAGTGTTGTCTTTCATGTTCATGACTTAACCCTATCATGTGGCATTAATTCATTAATGCACCCCAACCTCTCACATCAGACCTATTGTTGTGGTCACTGGATATGCCGGGAGGTTCCGGGCAGATTTCACCACAACTCAGTCTGACCTCGGGTTTTCAAGTGCGATATGACCAACTACCCACATTGGATCCTATTATTTGCAGTAACTGGATTTGTCGGGCGGTTCTGGGAAGAATTACACTGCAAACTCAACCCAACCTCGAGTTGGTCATTTTCAAGTTCATTCTAGTGTCATGTCCATGTTCAAGTTTTCATGTCAAGTTCGTGTCAAGTTTCAAGGCGAGTTTCATGCCAAGTTTCCTATAATTACCAATTTTTCCCAACGTTATCCCATCTAAATATTACGCTAACAATCTTTGCCTAATTTTTTGTCTACATGATTTTTGACATATAATATTAGGCTAAAAACTTAGCCTAACTTAACGTGCACAAAATTTGCATAGAGCGATTCATTAACATAAACATGACATAGGTGTAAACTTGGCATTCTCGGCATAGTCAACATGAACACCATAGGTGTGTACTTGCAAAATAATCAACATGAACATCATAGGTGTGAATTTGCAACATAGACTAAATTAACATACATATATGTGAATTTGCAACATAGACTAAATCAACTTACATATATGTGAACTTTGCAAATCAATCAAGAACATATGAATAAGTGTGAACTTGAAATATGACATAGGTATAACATATACACATAAACATGTAGATCAAACATTTGGTCACATATGTGATTTGATTTTACAACCCAAAACTTGCATAACATGATAAACTACCCAACTTGTCATAACAGGTTATACTCTAAGTTCGTATACATATGAATATTAATTCCCAATTCAACATGATAATAAAATAGAACCATAGACATAGATCAATATCATTCAGTTCCACATATAGCATAATAAACATTGTTCTATTATCAAATTATTTCCAAGGCATGACATAACTGAATAAATTGACTAAAACATCACAGGCATATAGATCTGATAACATTATGAACATGAAAAGGTTTGAATAATAATCTAGGTTTGGATAGATCTACCTTAAATAGAAAAATCCCTAAAATCAAGATCCATGGATAAAGAAAATAGGTCTGAATAGACAATCATGCTTAGATCAAATTTCATAGTCATAATCCTAGGCAATAACCTCATGGTCATGAATCATAGGTGATTAGCCACAATTGTCCTTGTCATAGTCATAGGCAATAGTCTTATGTTCACAGTCATAAGCATAGGCATAGGTATAGTCTTATGTTCACCGTCATAGTCTGAGGCTATTAACAATAATTTCAACGTCATAGGCAATATTCCCAAAAGTCAAGATCCAAGATGAACAAGAATAGGTATAAATTAATTATCATACATCGGTCCAATTCCAATTTATAACGTGTCCATATCAAGTTTATAGTTTTTATCTAAAAGTAACTTGAACTTATAGATCGTGGTCTAAGAAATTTAGATGCAGAAGTCAAGTCTAGAAGTTTGTCATTGAATCGTTGAATCTTGCTTTGATTGTAGAAGCAAATCCCCAATTCCTAGTCGTAGTCTTCAAGAAATAATCTTCGCGTTTTAATTTAATTTAATTTAGAGGAAGAAGAAGAAGCCATGTCTATCAAGAATTTGTGCAGCATAAGGTTAAAGAAGAATATGTAAAGATTATGAGGCTAGGAGGCTGCTTATATAGGATTAGGCAGACGAATCTGGACAGAAAATTAGGTCAAATACATCAGAATGCATCAGGTTCAAAAAATGGGTTCGGGAGACAGGTCGACCCCAGGTCGACAATATGGTCGACCTGGTCCCTGGGAGGTCGACACTATGGTCGACCACCAGGTCGACCTGGTCCTGGGCGATAAATTTCCCGCCCAGCCTGTTCTAGGTTTTGAATTCGAATTTTCGAGCTGTTTTCCATTCTGAAAATTTCTGAAACTTCGGAGGGTCATATCTCCCTCATATGGACTCCGATTTTCAAAAAATCAGACTCTTTTCCAAGCAGAATTTCAAGACGAACGCAATGGTGCAACCCGTTTCCCTTGATTCTTATTTTAAAAATTAATTCTGCCTTGATTTATGGTTTTAACACATTCTTAAAATACGGGTTGTTACATTCTCCCCTCTTTAAAGGATTTCGTCCCCGAAATCTTCAAGTTAGGAAGAATGCATCCTATCATCCAATCAACCATCTACTCAACCATTATCCACAAGCAACCATTGTCCTTAAAAGATTTCTAATGCTATATGAACATATGCAGAAAGTGTGTGTATATGTTCCTCATCTAGTGCTAATGATCAGGCCTGATTGATCTTCTTAATGCAAAATATATTTAGTGCCATGAATCCAACATGTATGCAAATAGTCTTAGTCACATAAACACTATATGTGTGCACAAACATCCATCCATATGCAATGTTCACATGATAACACATTCAATTTCGTCCATAAACAACTATAAACACTCATTCATATGCAATATGAAAATGTGTCTTAGCCGATCTAGTGCCTAATGTGTGTTATGTAACCACGAGCAACCACTTGCGACCACTTGCAACCATTTGCAAACATCAACCATAACATGTTTCAATCACATATTTACATCCAAAAGGGTTCTACCTAAGGTTCTCAAGATAGGATTGAGAAGATAAGCAAGATAAAACAAAGCATCTAGGAGAAGAAGTTAAAGATGTACCCTCAGAAGGTCCTGCCTGCGGGGCTTGCCCTTGCTTCTTAGGGCAGTTCTTGCTGATAAGTCCAGTATCACCACACTGAAAGCATGCTCCCATCTTCATCTTCTTCTTTCTACAATCCTGGACTATATGCCCCTCAATACCACAGAAGTGGCATTTTCTTTTCTCACGTGTCTTGTTATTATTGTTGTTGTTGTTCTTGCCTCCTTTCTTGGATTCTACCTTCTTGTTTGGAGACTCATTCGCCTTGACCTCCTTCTTGCCATTCTTGTCTTCTTCATTTAAGAGCACCATGTCTACTAGCTTTTCGTAAGTAGCCCCTATAGATACGTGAGTCATAGCCAAGCTGTGAAGTGGCTCATTGAATGCTTTGACAAAATGCAGAGCCTTCTTATGAGAGGTATTCACTAAGTCCAGTCCAAACCGAGCCAGCTGATTGAATTGATTGACGTACTCCTTAACCATCATACTTCCTTGCTTAAGGGATAAGAATTTTTCCAGCTGTAAACTTCATTCGTCTTGCGAGAGGAATTTCATCTCAAACCTTACTCTGAAATCCATCCATGTTTCAACCGGCCTATCGGCGTTAATGACTTCCCACCAATAGGAAGCTTCGTCTTTGATCAACCATACCGCCAATTGTACCTTCTACCTATCATCCACCTCGAAGATAATGAACAGATCCTTAGTTTCTTTGAGCTAGTTCCTTGCTTCCACAAATGATTCAGTTCCCTTGAAATCCTTTCCACCCATGGCCCAAAAATCTTTACAGATATTTGAGAAAGAAATTGCACGAGGTGGGGGAGGAGAAGGAGGAATCGCTGCAGCTGGAGGAGGGATATCTGCTGGGCCTACATCGTTAGCCCTAGCCTCTAAATACCACCTGAACTAGCCAGGTATTGGCACGCCCTCTGGAAAGTTAAGATTTCCAGACATGCTGAAATGAAAAAGAAGAGATTCAAAACGAGGAAACAAAGGATAGTGCTAATGGCTTTTGGGGAATAGCCTTTAAATAAAACAAGACTTTTCTTGAAAAAATGCTTCTTTGTAAATGGTTTTGAAAATAATTTCAGAAGGTTTTTAAAAAAAACTTTTGCCCAGTCTGGTAACCTTCTGCTCTGATACCAAATGTAACAACCCACCTCCGTTAGGGTCACTCACAAAGGGAATGCGCTAGTTTTGGAGGAGCGTTATCGAGGTAAACAAACACAGAAATATTACAAGACATAACTTAAATAGAACCGCGAAAGAATCAAAAGCTAAATTTCATTACTTTCAAAAAGAGTCAAAACCTTTTACATCTAAAGTAACAAATAGCCAAAGTCATTTTTTCCATTACAATAATTCTATCTTGCAAAAATAAAGAAGCATAAACTTAAAAAATCAAAAGTAGTTAAATTCCCCAAGGGTAGCAGAAATGCAGCCATAGCATAGCTCAAGATCAAACCGTACATGAGTTGAACCGAAAGCAAGCTAAATCCAAGCCAAGTGCTAAAGTTTCCTCCCTGAGAAACTTTGGGGAAACGAAAGGAAAAGAGGCGAAAGAAAATGGGTCAGTCATAAAGACTGGTAAGTCCTAGTGACTTTTAGCATAAAAACAGGTAAAGGTAACATGACATGTATAAACTGAAAGTAAACATAAGGAAGATGACAAGATGGGCAAGATAGACTAAGATAACATGATAAATCAAGTATAGCATCACATATTCAAGGTTCGCTGCATCAACTATACTAGAATCCCAAACCCATGTCTTATATTAATCATGAAATGATCCCTTGGCCCAATATCATGAAATGACCCATTACTAGGTCCAACGGAACGATCCACTAATCGATCGGCTCCCTACAAGTTCTAGCTCATTGTGTGTCTGTGTCATACGGCCCTATCACGAATGTAGTCACCCTTGCTAGGTCTACCATAGGGTGTATCAAGCCCTATGGTGCCAACCACCGACACGAATCAAGCATGCACAGATAAACCTACTGATGCCCAATGCCTGCTTTTTCAACTCCGGACCACGTGCACGACCATAGCCCACCTAAAACTACATTGGCGCACCAATACAGCCGCCGTTCTGGTCGCTTACAATCAGCCCAGTAATCGTGCCCCATCCTACCTAGTTCCAGGGTACCATGATACATCTAGTGGGTTACTGCTGAAATGGACCGCGTAACTAGGGTTTTCGTCCAATAGGTTAAGGGTTGTCATTTAAATTCGTGACTTAACCCTTATCAGTCTAGCATGTCAAGTTGGTTAAGTGTTGTCCTTCAAGTTCATGACTTAACCCTACGAATCATGTGTCATGTTGGTTAAGTGTTGTCTTTCATTTTCATGACTTAACCCTATCATGTGACATTAATTCATTAATGCACCCCAACTTCTTACACCAGACCTGTTGTTGTGATCACTGGATAAGTCGGGCGGTTCCGGGCAGATTTGCACCACAACTCAGTCTGACCTCGGGTTTTCAAGCGCGATATTAACAACTACCCACATTGGATCCTATTGTTTGCAGTAACTAGATTTGCCGGGTGGTTTCGGGCAGAATTACACTGCAAACTCAACCCTACCTCGAGTTGGCCATTTTCAAGTTCATTCTAGCGTCATGTCCATGTTGAAGTGTCCATGTCAAGTTCGTGTCAAGTTTCAAGGTGAGTTTCATTCCAAGTTTCCTATAATTACCAATTTTTTCCAACGTTACCCCGTCTAAATATTAGGCTAACAATATTAACCTAATTTTTCGTCCGCATGATTTTTGACATATAATATTAGGCTAAAAACTTAGCCTAACTTAACGTGCACAAAATTTGCATAGAGCGATTCATTAACATAAACATGACATAGGTGTAAACTTGGCATTCTCGGCATAGTCAATATGAACACCATAGGTGTGTACTTGCAAAATAATCAACATGAATATCATAGGTGTGAACTTGCAACATAGACTAAATCAACATACATATATGTGAATTTGCAACATAGACTAAATCAACTTACATATATGTGAACTTTGCAAATCAATCACGAATATATGAATAAGTGTGAACTTGAAATATGACATAGGTTTAATATATACCCATAAATGTAACGGCCCGCCCCGCACCAACCGACATTCACTCCAAAAGTGTGTTGTACACATGTCCGGTTAGCGCGGAACGGGTCGCCAGAAGGAAAAGGAAGAAGGAAATAAACATACAAAGAACCTGTAGAATGTCTCACAGCGCATCGAACAAAATATAATAATAATAACATACTTGACATAAAACAGGAGAGACAGTGCATAAGCTGAAAATCAGAACTAAACATCATAGCAGCGGAAATTCAGAATACAGCTTATTACAACTTTCAAACTGTCTCAAAGCAAAAGTAAGATAAATGAGGTACACTACTAATGCCCAAGTAGCGACCATCAACGACACAGGGAGAATGTGTATATATATATATATAATACGTGGAAGCCTCCTGCCCGCCTCCGAACCAGCTACTCGCGCATCACCAGCTAACCTGTCTCTAGTCTGCTCGTGTGAGCACCCAGAGTAATAAGAGGAGACATAAAACTCTGGGTCAGACATAAAGCCTGGTATGAGCGATAAGCATCTAAAGTGAACAATAACAGGTAGACTAAAACATACCTAAACCTGGACCTGCAACCAAAGAGTTAGCACTACATAGTGTACAACACTCTAAGGTATCATATCAAACAGTGTAAAGATACGGAGGTGGGGGAGATGTGCATGTCATAATGATGGAAAACAATCAAGCATAGCATCCATCCTCACATCTCTCACTCAGTGCATAAAGCATATGATATTCACCACTCCGATCACCCAACATTCCTTGCTACGATCACTTTGCCCCATGAAGTCATAAATGGCTTCACTGCACTGATAACGTAGCCACTAATTCCTCGCTATGTCCACTTGCCCCATGGAGTTATTCACCCCATCTGCGCTGGCCCATAGCCTTACTAGTCCTTACTATGTCCACTTGCCCCATGGAGTTATTCACCCCATCTGCGCTGGCTCATAGTCTTACTACGCATCACCTTTCCCCTCAGGTCATAATGACCCTACTGCACTGATAACGTAGTCTTGCTACCATCACTTTGCCCCTCAGGTCGTAATGACCCTACTGCACTGATAAGTAGCCATCATCCATTCTTAGTGGTGAATCGAAGTTATGAACGTCGACAACTCCTTAGCACACGTCCCGCAGCAAAGTCCAACCATGAAGTGAACTCATTGGTTCCCAACTGGTTCCGGGATCCTGAGCTCTAACTTCCATTTGGACTACCTTTGCATCTCGGGTTATTGGTCATTACCATCGAATCAGATCAGCCTTCACATTCTTCATCGGATCGGATCGGCCTTTGCATTCGGATTGGGTCGCGCCTCTTGCATCGGATCGGGTCGTGGTCCTCCAGCTCGTGGCTCCTCTTCCTGATTTGGATCGGCGTCACCACTTCGAATCGGATCGGGTTGCTTCATCCGGGTCGGGTCGTGTCTTCTGATCGGGTCGGATCGTCTCGCCTAGTACCCATCGACTCGTGAGCTCCCCACCCTCCTCTGGTTCGGATCGGAAGTACTTGTTCGTTCGGATCGTGCTTCTACTACCGGATCGTGCCACCTAGCTGAGTCGTGACTTACTCCTTTAAACGGATCGTAACGCCCACACTGGAACGGTTCGAGTCGCTCTACCCTCCACCGATCCGATCCGGATTCTGGGTCATTTCCTGCATGTTTTCCTGCGACTGTTTCTTCGCCATTCGACGGCGTTTTCGACCAATCTAACACTTCTAAACAATCAAAAAGCATACCATACAGTCATAGCAACATGTAGTGTCGATCCCAAACATCAAAACACAAATCATAGCATATAAAATGGATCAAACATACCCAAAATCCCAAATTTCCCCTTAAGCATACTTAGGTGAAACTAATGATAGGATTATCAAAACTTAACCAAATTAACCCAAATTCATATCAGAGGTCTAAAACATCATTCCGAATTTTATAAACATTTTTCCAGAATTTTATCATGTTTAAATTCGCTAATTAACACTAATCACCCCTAATTAGCCATAATTAGTGCAAAACTAAGCAAATCACTCACCTTAGCCAAAAAATAAACTAAGATCTGAAATGATTCTCTGATTTGATGCGAATTTCAATACCAAACAGCAGCTCCTTTGTTGATTTGGTGAAGATCCTTCTTGATTAGGGGTTGCTAAGCCAAATCCTTAACCTAAAGGTGATTTGGAGGTGATTTAGAGGTTGGAGGCCATTTTTAGGGATCCTTGGTGATAAGTGGAGGCTAGAAAACTGAAATGGAATGATTCTCCATCTCATTTCAGCCCTCCCATAACCCTAATCCCGAAATGGGTTATGGGCCTACTCACTAATCACCCAATTTGGCCCGGTTAAGCAGTTTTTCACCCTCCAAACCTTGTTTCAGCCATATCTCCCAAACGGTAAGTCCGTTTGGCTAATGTGACCACTCTACGGAAAGAGAAACCATCAAACGAATCAAATGGAAGTGGTTTCAGGTCAAAATTCCTTTCCAATCAAAAGTTATGGCCAAAATAGTACCAACTAGGGGCAAAATGGTCATTTAAAAATCGACAAAAATCATAAGCATGGGAAATGACTCTAATAGATGTTTCCCAAAGTTACATGACCATACGACTTCACATGGGAAAGAAATAAATATTCTACGATCCTATGATGTGTAGAATACGGGTCATTACACTCTCCCCCCCTTAAGAAATTTCGCCCCCGAAATTCCCTAATCCAAACATACACAAAGATTCCCGCATGCCTATCAATCATAAAGCAACAATCAAACATGCAAAACAAGCTAAACAAGTCTATCCTAGCATGCGGAAAAACTAAATTACGAAGTAAATCTTACCAGGCAAAGAGCTCTGGATATGCCTTTCTAATGCTCTCCTCTGTCTCCCAAGTACAATCATTCTCGTTCTCGCCCCCACTGAACCTTGACTAGCTTCACCGCCTTCCTTCGAAGTTGCTTCGTATCGTGCCCCACAATACGAATCGGCTTGCGGTTCCCAACCGCCTCGGGTTCTACTTCGAAGTCCTCTAACTGATCAGGTGAAATAGTCACATCTGAGTCGTGAACGAACTTTCTCAGTTGGGAAACATGAAATACATTGTGAACTCCTGCCATTTTCTCTGGTAAGCCAACTCTATATGCCAAATTCCTGACTAGTTCAAGAACAGGGAATGGGCCAACAAATATTGGTGCTAACTTGCCTCTCCTGCCAAATCGTATCACGCTCTTCAACGGAGAGATCTTGACAAACACCAAGTCACCAATGGAGAATTTCAAGTCTCTTCTCCTCTTATCAGCATAACTCTTCTGCCTATCCTGGGCAGCTTTCATTCGTTGCTGAATGATCTTGATCTTGTCCGACGTTTCTCTCACCACATCTGGTCCAAGCACAAACTTCTCGCCAGTCTCTATCCAACATGATGGTGAGTTGCACGGTCTTCCGTACAAAGCTTCATATGGAGCCATACCGATACTGGATTGGTAGCTATTATTATATGCAAACTCTACTAGATGCAAATGGTCATCCCATGATCCTCCAAAATCCAATATACAAGCTCTCAAGAGATCTTCCAATATACGATTCACCCTCTCCGTCTGACCGTCGGTCTGAGGATGATATGCGGTACTGAGATGTAATCTTGACCCTATAGCCTCTTGTAAGCTCTTCCAAAACCCACTAGTGAACAACGGGTCTCGGTCACTCACAATGCTTTTGGGTACTCCATGAAATCTCACTACCCACTTCATATACAATTCTGCCAACTTGGCTGCAGTTCTGGTCGATTTGACTGGTATAAATCTTGCGCTCTTAGTCAATCGATCCACAATTACCCAAATGCTATCATATCTCGATCTAGTCCTTGGTAAACCATCGATGAAATCCATCGAGACTTGCTCCCATTTCCATTCGGGAATTTCTAATGGTTGCAACAACCCACTAGGCTTCTTTTGCTCGGTTTTAACTAGCTGGCAATTCATGCATTTGGATATAAACTTCCCAACGTCTCTTTTCATCCCTTCCTAGTGGTAAGTCTGTCTCATGTCTCGATACATTTTATTACCACCGGGATGCATAGTCAGTTTTGAGTGATGACATTCTCTAAGCACTTCATCTCTCAAACCATTCACGTTAGGAACAACTAGTCTTCCATCCTTCTGAAGCCATCCATCTCGATCAAGCCCATACACATTCATCTCCTCATCAACACCCATTTCTAACTTGGAGATGATTTCTAATAGGTTAGGATCGTCCCTCTGGCTAGAACCAATCCGCTCTATCAAAGTGGGTCTGATCATCAAACTAGCTAGCATAACTGGATCCAATTCGCACCTTGGTCTGAAATCAAACCCCGCGATGAATTCCAGTTGCTTCCATTCAAGAAACATTGCCCCTAAGCTGGCATGTCTCCTACTCAAGGCATCGGCTACCGCATTACCCTTCCCAGGTGTATACGCGATATCAAAATCATACGAAGCCAAGAACTCTAACCATCTCTGCTGACGGAGATTCAGATCTTTCTGAGAGAAGAGATACTTTAACGATTTATGATCGGTAAACAACTCAAATCTTTCTCCCAAGAGATAGTGTCTCCACATCTTCAGCGCAAATACAATCGCTGCTAATTCCAAATCATGGGTAGGATACTTCTTCTCATGCGGCTTTAGCTGTCGACTAGCATAAGCTACAACCCTACCTCCTTGCATCAATACTGCACCCAGTCCGGTACCACAAGCATCCGTGTATACCGTCATCTCTTCATTCCCTTTAGGAATGACTAACACAGGCGCACGCGTCAACCTCTCTTTTAGACTCTTGAAGGCATCCTCACACACTCCGTCCCAGACGAAGGACTGATTCTTCTTAGTCAACTGAGTCAACGGTGCTGCTATCTTGGAGAAGTCCTGGATAAACTTACGATAATATCCAGCTAATCCCAAGAAACTTCTCACATCTGTAGCATTCTTGGGTGTAGGCCAATCCTGTACCGTAGCCACCTTCGCAGGGTCCACGGCAATACCACTCTCGGAAACAACATGACCCAAGAATCTTACTTCCCTTCTCCAAAAATGACACTTAGAGAATTTCGCTTTCAATCGGTGTTTCCTCAACACCTCCATCACTATCCTCAAGTGTTTCTTGTGTTCCTCCCCTGTCCTTGAGTAAACAAGGATATCATCCTCGAACACAAGAACAAACTTATTCAACTGATCTCTGAATACTCGATTCATAAGATCCACAAAATAGGCTGGTGCATTAGTCAACCCAAATGGCATGACCAACCACTCATAAAATCCAGACGGCGTCCTAAATGCCGTTTTCGGAACACTCTCATCTACTACTCGAAGCTGATGAAATCCTGTCGCGAGGTCCAACTGGGAGAACACTCTAGCTCCTTCCATCTGATCAAACAAATCATCTATCCGCGGTAGAGGATACTTATTCTTCCTCGTCACCTTATTCAACTCGCGATAATCCACACACAACCGAAGGGAACCATCTGCCTTAGTGGCAAACACAACTGGTGCTCCCCACTCGGAGACACTCCTTCTAATCAATCCCTTCTTCAAAAGATTGCTGACTTGCACCCCGAGCTCTCGCTGCTCCCTTGGTGCCATACGACGAAGTGGCATCACTATAGGTCTGGCATCTTTCACTAAATCAATACGGAACTCAATCTCTCGGTGTGGTGGAAGCCCGGTCACCTCCTCGAAGACGTCCGGATACTGGCCAACCACGGGCACATCTGACAACTCATCTTGCGGGATGTCGAGGGAATTTACAAAACTAGCCATAACCCCCTCACTAGGTAGGCTGCCAAACACTACCCTCCGCCCATCATCCGCCCTCACTGTCACCAAAAAGCCCTCACAGTCTACCACCACCCCGTATCTTTGGAGCCAATCGACTCCCAATATAATGCCATACCCAGTAAAGCCCAAAACAAAGCAATCACATACAAACATACATCCATGACTCGATAAGACCAAATTCTTGCAAATCATACTAAGGCTAGTCGAACCATCAATCGGGTTCGTCACAATCAATGGTCTATCGACTATCTCGGGTTCCAGTCCCAACCTATCTACCAGGTCACTAGATATGAAGGAACGGGAAGCCCCAGTATCAAACAAAACTCGAACTGGTACATCATAAATAGAAAGCATATCTTGAATAACAACATTCTTTCCTTTCTCCGCCGCAGTTGGGGCATTCGACGAAGAAGGAACAACATCAATAGTATATGCTTTCACAATCTGCTTCTCCTTAAGAGGTTGCGGACACTTGTCCTTCTGATGTCCCACTTGACCACAGTTGTAGCACTTCCTTTCCGCTGGCTTGGCCCGACATTCCTTAGCATAATGACCTTTCTTTCCACAGCTGAAGCACTCAACATCCTTCTTGCTCTTTTTCTGGCCACCTTTAGATTGGTCCTGCTTCCTCTTATTCTGAGAGTTATTCTTGCCTCCACCGCCTGCTTGCGGCTTTGGCCCTTCTGCAGATGCAGCCTCAGTCTTTGACTTAGGGTAAAGACTCTCTGACCTCAAAGCTTTTCCCACTATCGACTCAAAAGTCTCATCGATGTGGTTGATAAGCCTTTCCCCCAAGTACCCATCCAAACCAGTGATGAACTTCTCATTCTTCTTTTCAGGAGTATCAATGAGAGACAGTCCATACTTCGACAAAGTGTCGAACTCAGCAATATAATCAGAAACTGCCCTCCCATTCTGCTTGAGTTTCAAGAACCTCTTGAACAACACTGGCTTCTGGGCAGCTGGAATAAACTTCTCGCTAAAGCGAGCCTTGAACTGAACCCAAGTAACCTGATCCTCCGGGGTAGCTGTTCTAATGGCATTCCACCAATTCATCGCTCGCCCTTGCAGCTGACGAGACGCTAGTCTTCTCTTTATCGCATCCTCAAGACCCAAGTCATCAAAGATGCGGTCACAGCTATCCATCCAATCTTGAGCATCCGTGGCCGCCTCCGTTCCGTGGAACGGCTTCCCACCAAGATTAGTGTAATCTTTGCACAACTTGGCGAAATGGACCCTAGGCGCCTGCACTACTGGGCCAACACCAACTCCGGGATTGGGAACTGCCCCTTGCACTTCTCTAAGCATGTCTCTCATGAGGTTGGTAAACATAGCCCTCATGTCAGCGGCATTCCCTTGGTTGGTCCCTCTACCAGCACCCCTCGTCTCTCGGCTCATCGTTAATCTGTAAAAAGGAAACGATTAACGACCCCATAGTGGTGCTAGTGCAGTGCGACTTCATTCTTATACTACTAATAGTATATATACATAGCTTTTGAAAACCAAAGTAATCACAAATACGCACTCTCATATACGTACTATCTCTCCCTAGTGTCTTTCCCTAGGTTAACTACACAACCTAGAGCTCTGATACCAAGTGTAACGGCCCGCCCCGCACCAACCGACATTCACTCCAAAAGTGCGCTGTACACATGTCCAGTTAGCACGGAACGGGTCGCCAGAAGGAAAAGGAAGAAGGAAATAAACATACAAAGAACCTGTAGAATGTCTCACAGCGCATCGAACAAAATATAATAATAATAACATACTTGACATAAAACAGGAGAGACAGTGCATAAGCTGAAAATCAGAACTAAACATCATAGCAGCGGAAATTCAGAATACAGCTTATTACAACTTTCAAACTGTCTCAAAGCAAAAGTAAGATAAATGAGGTACACTACTAATGCCCAAGTAGCGACCATCAACGACACAGGGAGAATGTGTATATATATATAATACGTGGAAGCCTCCTGCCCGCCTCCGAACCAGCTACTCGTGCATCACCAGCTAACCTGTCTCTAGTCTGCTCGTGTGAGCACCCAGAGTAATAAGAGGAGACATAAAACTCTGGGTCAGACATAAAGCCTGGTATCAGCGATAAGCATCTAAAGTGAACAATAACAGGTAGACTAAAACATACCTGAACCTGGACCTGCAACCAAAGAGTTAGCACTACATACTGTACAACACTCTAAGGTATCATATCAAACAGTGTAAAGATACGGAGGTGGGGGAGGTGTGCATGTCATAATGATGGCAAACAATCAAGCATAGCATCCATTCTCACATCTCTCACTCAGTGCATAAAGCATATGATATTCACCACTCCGATCACCCAACATTCCTTGCTACGATCACTTTGCCCCATGAAGTCATAAATGGCTTCACTGCACTGATAACGTAGCCACTAATTCCTCGCTATGTCCACTTGCCCCATGGAGTTATTCACCCCATCTGCGCTGGCCTATAGCCTTACTAGTCCTTACTATGTCCACTTGCCCCATGGAGTTATTCACCCCATCTGCGCTGGCTCATAGTCTTACTACGCATCACCTTGCCCCTCAGGTCATAATGACCCTACTGCACTGATAACGTAGTCTTGCTACCATTACTTTGCCCCTCAGGTCGTAATGACCCTACTGCACTGATAAGTAGCCATCATCCATTCTTAGTGGTGAATCGAAGTTATGAACGTCAACAACTCCTTAGCACACGTCCCGCAGCAAAGTCCAACCATGAAGTGAACTCATTGGTTCCCAACTGGTTCCAGGATCCTGAGCTCTAACTTCCATTTGGACTACCTTTGCATCTCGGGTTATTGGTCATTACCATCGAATCGGATCGGATCAGCCTTCACATTCTTCATCGGATCGGATCGGCCTTTGCATTCGGATCGGGTCGCGCCTCTTGCATCGGATCGGGTCGTGGTCCTCCAGCTCGTGGCTACCCTTCCTGGTTCGGATCGGCGTCACCACTTTGAATCGGATTTGGTTGCTTCATCCGGGTCGGGTCGTGTCTTCTGATCGGGTCGGATCGTCTCGCCTAGTACCCATCGACTCGTGAGCTCCCCACCCTCCTCTGGTTCGGATCGGAAGTACTTGTTGGTTCGGATCGTGCTTCTACCACCGGATCGTGCCACCTAGCTGAGTCGTGACTTACTCCTTTAAACGGATCGTAACGCCCACACTGGAACGGTTCGAGTCGCTCTACCCTCTACCGATCCGATCCGGATTCTGGGTCATTTCCTGCATGTTTTCCTACGACTGTTTCTACGCCATTCGACGGCGTTTTCGACCAATCTAACACTTCTAAACAATCAAAAAGCATACCATACAGTCATAGCAACATGTAGTGTCGATCCCAAATATCAAAACACAAATCATAGCATATAAAATGGATCAAACATACCCAAAATCCCAAATTTCCCCTTAAGCATACTTAGGTGAAACTAATGATAGGATTATCAAAACTTATCCAAATTAACCCAAATTCATATCAGAGGTCTAAAACATCATTCCGAATTTTATAAACATTTTTCCAGAATTTTATCATGTTTAAATTCGCTAATTAACATTAATCACCCCTAATTAGCCATAATTAGTGCAAAACTAAGCAAATCACTCACCTTAGCCACAAAATAAACTAAGATCTGAAATGATTCTCTGATTTGATGCGAATTTCAATACCAAATAGCAGCTCCTTTGTTGATTTGGTGAAGATCCTTCTTGATTAGGGGTTGCTAAGCCAAATCATTAACCTAAAGGTGATTTGGAGGTGATTTAGAGGTTGGAGGCCATTTTTAGGGATCCTTGGTGATAAGTGGAGGCTAGAAAACTGAAATGGAATTATTCTCCATCTCATTTCAGCCCTCCCATAAACATAATCCCGAAATGGGTTATGGGCCTACTCACTAATCACCCGATTTGGCCCGGTTAAGCAGTTTTTCACCCTCCAAACCTTGTTTCAGCCATATCTCCCAAACGGTAAGTCCGTTTGGCTAATGTGACCACTCTACGGAAAGAGAAACCATCAAACGAATCAAATGGAAGTGGTTTCAGGTCAAAATTCATTTCCAATCAAAAGTTATGGCCAAAACAGTACCAACTAGGGGCAAAATGGTCATTTAAAAATCGACAAAAATCATAAGCATGGTAAATGACTCTAATAGATGTTTCCCAAAGTTACATGACCATACGACTTCACATGGGAAAAGAAATAAATATTCTACGATCCTATGATGTGTAGAATACAGCTCATTACAATAAACATGTAGATCTAACATTTGGTCACATATGTGATATGATTTTATAACCTAAAACTTGCATAACATGATAAACAACCCAACTTGTCATAACAGGTTATACTCCAAGTTCTTATACATATGAATATTAATTCCCAATTCAACATGATAATAAAATAGAACCATAGGCATAGATCAATATCATTCAATTCCACATATAACATAATAAACTTTGTTATATTATCAATTTATTTTCAAGGCATGACATAATTGAATAAATTGACTAAAACATCGCAGGCATATAGATCTGATAACATTATGAACATGAAAAGGTTTGAATAATAATCTAGGTTCAAGAACGTGGATAGATCTACCTTAAATAGAAAAATCCCTAAAATCAAGATCCAAGGATAAAGAAAATAGGTCTGAATAGAAAATCATGCTTAGATCCAATTTAATAGTCATAATCCTAGGCAATAACCTCATGGTCATGAATCACAGGTGATTAGCCACAATTGTCCTTGTCATAGTCATAGGCAATAGTCTTATGTTCACAGTCATAGGCATAAGCATAGAATAGGTATAGTCTTATGTTCACCGTCATAGTCTTAGGCCATTAACAATAATTTCAATGTCATAGGCAATATTCCCAAAAGTCAAGATCCAAGATGAACAAGAATAGGTAGAAATTAGTTATCATACATAGGTCCAATTCCAATTTATAACATGTCCATATCAAGTTTATAGTTTTTATATAAAAGTAACTTGAACTTACAGATCGTGGTCTAAGAAATTTAGATGCAGAAGTCAAGTCTAAAAGTTTGTCGTTGAATTGTTGAATCGTTGAATCTTGCATTTATTGTAGAAGCAAATCGCCAATTCCTAGCCGTAGTCTTCATGAAATAATCTTCGCATTTTAATTTAATTTAATCTAGAGGAAGAAGAAGAAGCAATGTCTATCAAGAATTTGTGCAGCATAAGGTTAAAGAAGAATGGTGTAAAGAGAATGAGGCTAGAAGGCTGCTTATATAGGATTAGGCAAACGAATCTGGACAGAAAACGAGGTCAAATACATCAGAATGTATCAGGTTCAGAAAATGGGTTCGGGAGGCAAGTCGACCCCCAAGTCGATACTATGGTCGACCTGGTCCCTGGGAGGGCGACACTACAGTCGACCCCCAGCTCGACCCGGTCCTAGGCGGGAAATTTCCCACCCGGCCTGTTCTGGGTTTTGAATTCGAATTTTCGAGCTGTTTTCGATTCTAAAAATTTCTGAAACTTTGGAGGGTCATATCTCCCTCATACGGACTCCGATTTTCAAAAACTCGGACTCGTTTCCATGAAGAATTTCGAGAAGAACGCAATGGTGCAACCCGTTTCCCTTGATTCTTATTTTAGAAATTAATTCTGCCTTGATTTATGGTTTAACACGTTATTAAAATAAGGGTTGTTACACTTCCTTTTATTGTTGCGACCACCTTTGACGTTATCGTCGTGAGTGATATTGCGCAGAGTGATGGTACCAAAGTTGATGGAGCTCTGGGCATCGCCACGAGGCAGGATGTTGAGGGTAGGAACTTGATTCGTTTGCACTAGATTTAAGCATAGGAAGTAGTCGGCATTCATGTAGAAGATCTCCTGAATCTTTGATTGCTTTTGATCGGTCCATGCTCTACGTTCGGAATTGGGTGGTATGCCATTTGTAAGCTGGACGAGTGTGATTCGAGGAGTAGTTTTCACGACTCCAGCCTAGGCTGTGTGGGATCTTGTGAGATAGCCTTTGAGAATTTTACGGGTGCCTTGGTAGATGTTCGAGACTGAGAGGTGTCTCTAGGCATCATGATGTTCATCCTGGACTGCGCGACCAATCTCCTGGAGAGTTAGTCGAGAGTTTAGATGGTTCAAGGTGGAAGTCGATAGAACTCGAATAGGGCCATCTTGGGCAAGGACGAGGAAGCACTTGCACTTTATGGTGTTGGTGACCTGTAATGAACCCATGTGTCGTTTGCTTTCTTAACCAGAACCGTGTTGAAAATCCATTCGGGGTAGCCAAATTTGCAGATGAAGTTGTAGTTGAGTAGGCAATCTCCCTCTTCCTCAAGGGATCTAGACCTTTTGAGTCCCAAGAAACGATGTTTCTGCTTGACTGGAGGCATTGTAGGATCTATACTTAGAAAATGGCAAGCAACCGCAGGGTCGATGCCTCTCATGTCGAAGTGAGTCCATGCGAACACGTCTATGTTAGATTTCAAGAAATCCATAAGATCCTCTTTGATTGTTGGATGGAGGTGTGATCCTATCTTTAACACCCTTGATGGATCGTCGGGATTGACTTGAACGTTCACCGTGGGTTCAACCAGAGTAGCCCTCTCGTATTTCGGCTCTTCATCCTTCCGTGGGCCGAGGTCATTGGAAACACGGCAGTGGCGCCTGAGCCAAGGCCTAAACGCCATTGATTGCTATACGGAGACGGTCTCGATGCAAGAAGGAGGAGGCACGGCTTTGCCTTTGTCCTTGTTGCACGCGTTCTTCCATTCTATTTCTTAGCATTTTCTAGCATTTACTTGGTCGTCCTTGACCATTCCAATCCCGTTTTTCGTTGGGAACTTCATCGGGGGGGGGGGGGGGGGCTATGGCGACATGTAGACTCGGAATTTGGTAAGGAAGGGACGTCCGAAGAAAACATTGTAAGTGGATACAATTTCGATAACCATGAATGTGAGGACTTCGACTCGGCTACAGCCCCCATTACCAAGTTGAACAGGTAAGTCGATCACGACTACTGGGTGACTGGAAGATCCGTTGAAGCCGTGGATCGTGGCATGGCATGGTTTCAAGTACTTGGTTTCCACCTCCATTTGATCATATGCAGCTTTGAAGATGATGTTAACTGAGCTTCCTAAGTCAATTGGTTCCCTTTGGACAGAATAGGCAGCGATCTGTGTTGTGATAACGAGAGGATCCATGGTTGGGATCTCAATTCCCTTAGATTCTCTTTTGCAGAAGACTACGTCGTCCCGCATTGTTTTTTGGAGCTTGGCTAGGATGGATTCATCAGGTGTGGAGCAAGGTTCATAAGTACCATGCTTTATGGAACTTGCATATTCTTCCATTTTCCAAAAGCTGTCGTGCGTGGGGTCAGGCCCGCCACATATAGTGTTGATCACGATCCCTCGCCTCGGATTAGATGGACTGGAGCAGCCTTGGCGGCTGCTGGAGACGTGGATGCAGGAGGACCGTAGTTTGCTTCGGGAGGAAATGGTTCTTGGATGTACTGCTCAAGGCGCTTCTCGCGGATAAGCTTTTCAATTGCGTCTTTGAGTTGACGGCAATTATTGGTATTATGCCCGTACATATTGTGGTTTCGACGGTATTTTCCAGTATTCTTCTCCTGTTTAGTAGATTCCCTGTTGTATGGTTTCTTGTACTGAAGCATGTTGCACGTTTCCAGGTAGATTGCTTCCAAGTCTTCATTCAGCAGGGTGTAGATTTCGTATGCCCAGTGAAGGCCGGGCTTCTTGGGTTCCATAGGAAACCGGACGTTGTTGTGGCCGCCTTGCCTACCGTTTTTCAGCCTTTGTCTGTAGGGACCTACCCCTTGGTTGTTACCGAAGAGATCCCCAATCTATTTCCCCTTGACACTATCATTAGTGGTATCCGCGTATGGATTGTTGGGAAGACTGGCCCTAGAGAGTCGGCTTCGTCTCGCTTCTTCTCGACATAAGTATTGCCTAGCCTTTTCATGGAAAGCGTCGAGCCTTTTAGGCTTCTTCTTGTTGATCCACGCCCCGAAATCAAAAGTAGGGAGGACCCCTTTTGCAAACTGAAAAAGTAAGGTGCGGTGATCTGGGTCTTCGACCTCGGTGAGGGCGGTGTTCAATAGGGAGAGGTAGCTTTTTAGCGACTCAGCGGGCCCTTGGTATAGATTGGAAAGAGTAAGGGTGTTCTTTGGAGTTGGAATATGAACCCTGAATTGCTTGACTAGTTCTTTCACTAGTTTGTCGAAGTTGTTGATGGAGTCAAATGGAAGGTTAGAGAACCATAACAGAGCGGTTCCTGATAAAAAAACTGGAAATCACTTGCTTTTGACTGGATCGTTGCCCCGGCTCGAGTCCATCTTCCATTCATATTGGTTTAGTAAGGCACAAGGATCGGTGGTGCCGTTGTAAAGTGGCATTTGTGGCATGCTGAAGCGTCGCGGCCACTCAGCTTTGTTTACCCTTCTTGTAAAGGGGTTATGCCTAATGTGCGCTTCCCATGAATCATGCACATTCCCTCGCATTTCCCTCACGATTCTTCGGACCATGTCGGGAAGATAAGTTGGATGGGGATCCGCCATCGGGACCCATGGTTTTTGGCGAGGTTCCTTTGTTCTGTTGTGAGGGCGTCTTCTGTGGTGGCTATCCGGGACATCTTCTTCCATGTCCTCGACATCTATGATTGGATCCTGGTGTAGATGATGATGCGGATCCTATTTCAGAAGAGTGCAGGCCGCCGGGATAGTATATCCATCATCGCGATAGGCGACCATTGGATTTTGTCGAGGAAGGGGTTGGTTGGTTGGACCTGGTCCGTCATTGATGATCAAACGAGAGCGATCTCGGTATAGTGCCCCCTCGCTATATGTGACTGTAGTTTGGTCGCCGTTGTCATTGGCGTAACCATTATCGTTGCCGTTGTCGAAGGCATTAGTGCGAACGACGATGTTGTTGATGAGACTAAACCTCCTTCTTTGATGCGGGCCCCTTCACTCAGAAGGAAGTTTCCGAGGCAGTTGGTCGAGGTCGAGCGTTATTCCGAGCTAGTTGAAGTCGAGCAACGAGGCGCTGGCTTTCTTGAAGTTTCCGCATAAGGTAGATGTTATTCCTTAATGCTTGATTGAGCTCGACCGTGGTGTTCTCATATTTTTCATTAAGCACGCGGATTTGAGCTTGTGTTGTGGGTGCTTCCTGGTCTACAATAGGAGGGACATTTTCATTAATGGCCGGGATGTCCGCCGGTTGAGGTTGTTGAGAAGTTCCGTCTTCTGCTGCGGCTGAAGAGCTAATCATTGCATTCTTTGGTCGCTTTGCCATCATAAGCAGACTCTGCGATAGGTAAAGCCAAGAAACCTAAAGCTCGTCATAGGTCAAGATGGCGACGTGCGACAAAGGCGCAAAAATCCGAGTTTTCTCAGTGAAAGCACCAAATGTTGAAGGCAAAAAAATGTCGCAAACACCAACGATTCCAATTACTAGGAATAATTAATTTGGTCATATGACAAGAGTGGAATTCCGTAAATAACACAAGGAATTTATAGTGGTTCGGCCTCTTGTGGGGCCTATGTCCACTTCGAAGCGCTATTGGAATATTATTGATCACAAAAGGTTACAAGGTTGAGACCATCTCATGACATCTCATTACATTACCTTCTAAGCTATATGATGTCATCACTATCATATATGATGTCATCATTGACATATATTGCAAAATACAGGAAATAGACACTTTTGCCCTTCTTCTTCCTCAAAGTGGAGATGCCATTAAAGGAGCTCTCATGAAGTCTCAAGGTCTCAAATTCCAACCCCCTTGAAGTGTGACGTTGTGGGGTATTTATAGGAAAGAGGTTAGGTATGAGTAGGTAGGAGTAGGTAAAAATAGGGGAACACGCCTACAAATTTGCACCTAGCACCTGCACACGCCAGATTTTTGCACCCAGCCCATGGGGGGTGCGACATTCGTACCTCTCGGGGTGCAAAATTCGCACCCTAGGGTACGAATTTCGCACCCTACTAGATGCGAATTTCGCACCTTGCTAGGTGCAAATTTCGCACCTTGTTGGGTGCGGATTTCATACATGCTGAGTGTGAATTTGCACCTTGCTAGGTGAGAATTTCGCACCTTGCCAGGTGCGAATTTCGCACCCTACTGGGTGCGAATTTCGCAACCTGATGGGTGAAAATTTCACACCCTGTTGGGTGTGAATTTCGCACCCCTTAGGGGTGATAAATTGGCACCTCGAGGGGTATGAAGGTCGCCTTATGGGTGGTGCGAAGGCCAAGGATGTAGGTGTTTTGGTGGCCCGGAATTTGCGGAAGTTTTTGGCTGAATCCTGACTTTGAGTCGATCTAGTAATTCTAGGCAACACACTTATTGGCGGAAATCAGATGAATCTGGCGTTTCCCATGGTTTTGACCTAACCAGTACTAGACCCCCACCGGTAATGCGCCCGGACCCGCTTGACGGCTCACTTTCAGCTCGGAGCATGGCTCGCCTTTGACTTGGCTATGGACGGATACTCATGTAGGTCAAGTTTGAGGGGTGTGACATTCTGCTAGTGGCCAAACTCGAGTCTTCTGGTACTGGACCCCGGATGATATTGGCGATGCCTCTGGGCTGTAATATCATGCGATATGTTGAGTCAAGCGTGTCTTGCGTACTTTTGGCAATCGGACCAAAAGGTCAGTTAACAGTGGTGGTAGATTGTGAGGAGTCTTTGGTGACCATTAGAGCAGATGATGGGTGGAGGGTGGTATTGGGTTGCCTACCTAGTGATGGGGTGATGGCTTGTTTTCTAAATTCCCTCGACATCCCGCATGATGAGTTATCAGATGTGCCTATTGCTGGCGAGTATCTGGACATCTTTGAGGGAGTGACCGGACTTCGACCACATTGAGAGATCGAGTTTCGGATTGATCAGTGAAAGTTGCTAGACATATAGTGATACCTCATCGTCGTATGGCGCCAAGAGAGTAGCGAGAGCTCGAAGTGCAAGTACGCGATCTTTCGAAGAAGGGATTTATCCGAAGAAGTGTTTTCGAGGGGGAGCACCAGTTGTATTTGCTACCAAGGCCGATGTTTCCCTTCGCTTATGTGTGGACTACCGCGAATTGAACAAGGTAACTAGGAAGAATAAATATCCACTTCCATGGATAGATGATTTGTTTGATTAACTAAATGAAGCAAGAGTATTTTCCCAGTTGGATCTCGCGACAGGATTTAATCAGCTCGGAGTAGAAGCTGAGAGTATCCCTAAAACGGCATTTTGGACGCCGTTTGGATTCTATGAGTGGTTGGTCATGCCATTCGGGTTAACCAATGCACCGACATATTTTGTGGATCTTATGAATAGAGTTTTTAGGGATCAATTTTATAAGTTTGTTCTTATGTTCATGGACTATATCTTGGTTTACTCGAGGACAAAGGAAGAACACAAGGAACATTCAAGGACAGTGATGGAGGTGTTGAGGAAACACCAATTGAAAGCGAAATTTTCTTGGTGTTACTTCTGAAGGAGGGAAGTGAGATTATTAGGCCATGTTGTTATAGAGAATTATATTATTGTGGACCCTACGAAGGTAGCTACGATGCAAGATTGGTCTATGCCGAAGAATACAACGGACGTGAGAAGTTTCTTGGTATTAGCTAGATATTATCATAAGTTTTTTCAAGGCTACTCCAAGATAGCGGCACCATTAACTCAGTTGACCAAGAAGAATCAAGCTCTTGTTTGGGACGAAAGGTGTGAGAATGCATTTAAGAGTCTAAAGGGGAAGTTTACGTGTGCAGCAGTGTTAGTTATTCCTAAGGGGAACGGAGAGACGACGGTATAAGCGGATGCCTATAGTACCGGTCCAGTTGTTGAACTGATGCAAGGAGGTAAGGTTGTATCTTATGTTAGTCGGCAACTGAAACCACATGAGAAAAGATATCCTATCCATGACTTGTAATTGGCAGCGATCATGTTCGCATTAAAGATGTGGAGGCACTATCTCTTGGAAGGAAGATTTAGGTTGTTTGCCGATCATAATTCATTAAAGTATCTTTTCTATCAGAAGGGTTAAATCTCCATCAGTAGAGATGGTTAGAGTTCTTGGCTTCATATGACTTCAATATCGCATATACACCCGGGAAGGGCAATGCGGTAGCTGATGCATTAAGTAGGAGACATGCTAGTTTGGTGGCTATGTTTCTTGAAAGGAAGCAACTAAAGTATATCGCGGAATATGATTTCAGACCTAAGTATGAATTAGATCCAGAGATGTTAGAAAGATTGACGATCAAACCGACTTTGATTGAGCAAATCGGTTCTAGTCAAAAGGACGATCGTAATCTATTGGAAGTCATCTCCAAGGTTGAGATGGGTATCGACGGTGAGGGAATGAACAAGTATGTATTTGATCGAAAAGGATGGCTTCGAAAGAATGGGAGACTAGTTGTACCCAACGTTAGTGGATCGAGAGGTGCAGTTCTTAAAGAGTGTCATCATTGGAAACTGACTATACGTCCCGGTGGTAACAAAATGTATCGAGACATGAAGCAAACCTACTACTAGGAAGGGATGAAGAGAGGCATTGGGAAGTTTATATCTAAGTGCATGAACTGCCACTTAGTTAAAGCCGAGCAAAAGAAGCCTAGTAGTTTGTTGCAACCGTTGGAAATTCCCGAATGGAAATGGGAACAAGTCTCAAAAATTTTTATTAATGGTTTACCAAGGACTAGATCGGGCCATGATAGTATTTGGGTGATTGTGGATCGATTGACCAAGATGCAAGGTTTATATCAGTTAAGTCGAATAGAACGGCAGCTAAGTTAGCGGAACTGTATATGAAGTGGGTAGTGAGATTTCATGGAGTACCAAAAGGTTTTATGAGTGACCGAGATCGATTATTTACTAGTGGGTTTTGGAAAAGCCTATAAGAGCCTTAGGATCAGAATTACATCTCAGTACCGCGTACCATCATCAAACCGACAGTCAAACAGAGAGGGTGAATCGTGTATTAGAGGATCTCTTGAGTGCTTATATATTGGATTTTGGGGGGTCATGGGATGACCATTTGCATCTAGTTGAGTTCGCATATAATAATAGTTATCAATAGTATTGGTATGGCTCCATTTGAAGCTTGGTATGGAAGACTGTGCAACGCACCATCTTGTTGGTTGGAAACCGGTGAGAAATTTGTGCTTGAGCCAGATGCAATAAGAGAAGCTTCGGATAAGATCAAGGTTATTCAACACCGAATGAAGGCTGCCCAAGATAGGCAAAAGAGTTATGTTGATAAAAGACGAAGAGATTTGAAATTCTCCATTGATGACTTGGTATTCGTCAAGGTATCTCCATTGAAGAGTGTGATTCGGTTTGGTAGGAGGGGTAAGTTAGCACCAAGGTTTGTTGGTCCATTTCCAGTTCTCGAGTGAGTTGGGAATTTAGCATATAAAGTTGGATTACCTGAAAAGATGGCAGGACTGAACAACGTATTTCATGTTTCTTAGTTAAGAAAGTTCGTACATGATTCCAAAATAATTATTTAACAAGATCAGTTGGATGATATCGAGGTAGAATCCAAGGTAGTTGAAAACCGCAGAACGATTCGTATTGCCAGACAAGATACGAAACAACTTCGAAGGAATACAGTGAAACTGGTTAAGGTTCGGTGGGGTGATAATGAGAATGTCAATACTTAGGAAACTGAGGAAAGAATAAGGAAGTCGAATCCAGAGCTCTTTACCTGGTAACATTTTAATCGAGATATAGTTATTCCTCTTGTTTGTAAATCGCATGCTCAGACAGGCTTGGTGTGTTTATTATATATGTTTGATTGTTTGTAAATGCTTGATAGGCATGCGGGACACTATTGTATGTTTTCTTAGTTAAGTAATTTTGGGGGCGAAATTTCTTAGGGGAGGGGGGGGGAAGGGAGTGTAACGACCCATCTTCTACGTATCGGAGGATCATAGAATATTTATTTTATTTTTATATAAAGTCATATGGTCGTGTAACTTTAGGAAACGACTATTGGGGTCATTTCCCACATTCGCGATTTTTGTTGGATTTGAAAATGACCATTTTGCCCCTAGCGATTCTTTTTTCTCCTATAACTTTTGATTGGTAAGGAGTTTTGAGTTGAAACCACTTCCGTTGGATTTGGTTGATAGTTTCCCATTCCGTGGGGTGGTCATAATGATCAAACGGACTTGCCGTTTGGGAGATATTGAAAGATGGAAAACAACATAATTGGGCTTAATTAAGTGAATAGCAGTCAAGCCCATAACCCAATTCGGGACTACGTTATGGTAGGGCTGAAAGGAGTTAGATAATCATCTCCTTTCATTTTGCTAGCCGCCATAAACCTTTCTCAAACCTTAATCATGGCTTCCATCTTCTAAATCTCTCTTTAATCACAAATTAATCAAATCTACATCAAATGAAGCTAGATTAACACCAAATTCGAGGCAGAGCTGTTACACCGCATTGGAATCCGAGCCAAATTAGTAAAAGTTTCAGATCTATCATTTATTATTGGCTAAGGTGAGTGATTAGCATGTTAATTCAGTAATTATGGCAAATTAGGGGCGATTACTGATAATTAGCGAAATTGTACGGAAAAAAATAATGGAAAAATCTGTAAAAATCGAATTTATGTCACTAGTATGAATTTGGGTTAATTTTGATTAAGTTTGCTAATCCTATAGTTAGATACGGTTAATGGGGAAGTCATGGATTTGTGTATGTTTGATTTAAATTAACACGTGAAATTATTGTTTTGATGTTTTTGGTTGGTTCTACATGTTACTACTGCTGTTTGGTATGTTTTATGATTGCATAGGGAAGTTAGAATGGTTGAAAATGCCGTCGTTTAGCGAAAATAGCTCGCTGGAAAACTTATAGAGTTTTGGTCCAGATAGGAAGAGGAGACCGGATCCAAACCGGATAGGAGGGGGAGACCCGATCCGAATCGGATAGAAGGTGGAGACCCGATCTGAACCAAATAGGAGGAGGATACTCGATCTGAACCGGGTAGGAGGAGGTGTCCCGAACTGAACCGGATAGGAGGAGGAGATGCGATCCAAACCAGATAGGAGGAGGAGAACCGAACCGAACCGGGTAGGAGGAGGAGACCCAAACCGGAGAGGAAGAGGAAGAGGAGACCAGAACCAGATAGGATGAGGAGACCTGAATCGAATCGAATAAGAGGAGGAGACCCGAACCGAATACCAATTCGACCATAACCCGAGATGCAAAGGAAGTCCAAGTAGGAAGTTATCACTCAAGATCCAGATGGGAACCAACGAGTTAACTTCAGGAGTTGGGCTTTGCTGCGGGACATGATCAAAGAAGTTATCATTATCTATAACTTTGTTTCACCACTGAGAGAAGGGTCATGTAGACGAACCGGAGCAAGTGCAGTGTGGACTGGTTGGCCTGTACCCTAGAGCCAGGGCAGTGTGGACTGGGTAGGGTTATTGACTATAGCCAGGGTAGTGTGGTCATAGCAATAGTTGTAAGGAGTCCAGGGCGGTGTGGACCCATCATGGCCCCAATTGATTTGGTGATCAAAGCGGTGGATATCCTATGCTTTACGCACTAAGTGAGAGATGTGAGGAATGATTGATGTGTTTGATGTTTGCTATCACCATGACACGCACACTTCCATTTTACCCTCTATGTTAGTGTTACCTGAGAGTATTGTACATCTTATTGTGCTAACTCTTTAAGTGTAGGTCCAGGTCAGGTATGATTATTTATATTTCTTATTGTTTTATTTAATTACATAGATTTGCTGTAACGACCCGGAAATTTGCGATCTTGGTTATCCGATATACAACACATATCGAACATCCAAGGAAAGAAATACCAGATGGTTAATGAAAGAAATTAGAGGGTGAGAATAGATAAGATAGAAACTTAGAATAGAAGAAGAAGAAAAACACAACATCAGAGTAACACAAACCTCATAGCGGAACGAATAACATATAATATATATAACATAACTTGAAATATACATCTGTACTTGAATATACATCATTATCAAAGTACAACACTTACAACACAGCGGAAATAATCTATAGCTATATGATCCTGAAGCCTCCTGCTCCATCTCTTCAAGTATCTGTAAATCCCGACTACTTGACTGCCCATACAAAATTGGGCATCCAAGAGTTTAGGGAAAACAAAACAAAATAAACTCTGGGTCAGTCATGGGACTGGTATGAGTAAAACAGTTTAAAACTGTTTGAACAAGTAAACGATATCTCATAAGACCACGTCGTATAACGGAACGGGTTTTTACCTTATGAGAATCCAAATTATCTTTATATCAAAAACCCTTTTGATATTATCATAATGTCTATCAACCACAATATAATAATCATCTAGCAAAACGCTTTCATCTCACTTTATACATATATAATATACAATCAAAACCGCAAGCGCGTATTGGGTAATGGATTTCCAACTATGACAAGGTATGGAACCACCTTTCGCTAGTGTACCACTAGAGAGGAATACACTGGGTTCAACAAGAACATCTTGCAACCCGACCACACATTGACCACTCATTTCGCTTGAATGTATCGAATGTATATCACCAACGGTTGGGATCAGCAACCGTTTCCCGAATGGGACAACATCAACAATAGATTTTTAGAAGTAAATGAAACTCTAGATCAGGTGATTATACACCCTAATAGGTGCGACCTACATAGCCATTCTGCCTGCCCGATTTCTGTCATTTACCGAATGTGAGGCTAGAAGCTATGCTTATCTTTTACATGTCACATCTTCATTCACTTAGAATGTCACATCGTCATACCCGCCAAATCACAAGTTGATTTCCCTAAAAATACCACGGGTATACAGCTAAGAGAAACGAATTCCTCCACCACCAAACGTGAATACGTTTGAAGAGATCAACTTACGCGATCTATTAAGTATACTCTGTTAGACATTCTTCCATACAAGTTGTCCTGGGACTGGACAAACCGAAGGCATTATTCAGTACACCCATCTTAGGCTCTGTTATCTAATATTTATACAACATCCCTTGCACTTTACTCCGTCTTCAAAAATATTTGACATATATGATTCGCAATGCTTATGCCAATACAGAGTGGTTCTTCGGATAATAATCCAACCGGTCTCTCCATATTCACAACGTTAAAATGGTCAAAAAATTCGATAGTCGGTGAGTTAACTATCAAAGAAAACACGTGTGCAAACAACGATATTATTTCCAGATGGAAATTATATCGATCAATCATCATTTAACATATATATATATATATATATTCACATTTCCTTATTTTCTATGTTTAGAAAATATATGTTATTAACACTGGAAAACATTTCCATTGTTTATTTACATATCACTATCATTTCACAACTATCAGTCCCTGACTGTAAACTAGTAGGAGAACAATTCTCTAAGTATAAACCCCGAAGGCCGAAACCAACATCAGATCGATACTCAGAAAACTATTCAACTTAACTAATCTCTAGTCAGTTTCTAATCTTGTTTAACTCTATTTCGATTAACTCTAATTGAATAAATCTATTTGTTTAACTCTTATTCGAATAACTAATATTCGATTTAACTCCATTCGCTTAACTCTAGATCGCAGCGATCACAATGGTTACGCCTGATTCCCTCAGGAAACATCCGACCGCCGTAGGCTATCTATAGCCCTACGAATTACGCTAGCAGTCGTACTAAATGGTAACTTATCCTAAATAACTATGTCAGATTAACACCTTTTGATAAAATACGTTTGATTAACTCCTTTTGATAAACTATATTTGATTAACTCCTTTTGATAAACTACGTTTGATTAACTCCTTTTTATTCTGTCAATTTCCTTTTATAATCCTATTTAGTTTTCAACTAAATATTCCTTTTATAATGCTATTTATTTACTAAATAAATATTCCTTTATTCTATTCTATTCGTTTTATCAACATTTTTTTCCTTTTTATAAAACTCTATTCGTTTTATAAACATTTTCCTTTTTATTTACTTTCGAAATATTTCCTTTTTTATAAAATCTGTTGATTTTATAAAATCCCTTTATTTCAATATACATTGAAATAATTCTTTTTAAATCCCAGGGTCTCTTATGATATTTAAATAGTAAACCCCAATGATCGATATCGTTTAAACACACATAATCAAACAGATTATATATCACATCATATATTACAATATATGAACAGAACAGTATCATAAATATTGAGGAGTCCATTTGGACCCCTCCAACCTGTTTCCCTGCATCACAGATGTTAAACACACGAATATAAAATATTCTATTAAATAGAATCAATATTCGATTAACGATTTATATATATATATCGTTATCTATGATTTCAATCAATACACAAACAACTCAACCAAACAGTTAACACACAGCAATCAGCAGATGATTAACAGTTCTTAAAATACGTTACAAAAATATAACTGTTCAGAGTTGGGGAGTTTTACTCACATTAGGCGACCATCGTTAATAACGATAACCATCGCTTAATTCAGACGGACAATTTATTTTTCTATAAATTGTAACGTGCTCCAATTGACTCGCAGTCAGTTCCATTGTGTAGGAGACGTCCGTGAGATCCTAACGGATCTTGTTTCGCTGAATTTCATCCACGTATGAATAAGTTATGTGTTTTCAAAGTTCATATATAATTCAAACTAAAATTTAACTTAACAAATTGCTTCGGGCCTTACCACCAATCCAGCCCAACTCCATCAATTAAAACCCGTCTGCATCCCCCTTTCTTCCCAGATGGGATTTCTGTAACCTCCTCCCCAAATCTCCGTTGACCACCTGCTTTGACCTCGCCTAACTTCTCCTCCGACCATCTCTCAGGGCCGCCGCCACCACCCATGTACTCGCCATCACAATCTGCACCACACCATAACCCTAAGATGAAACTCGCACCACCCATGTAGCCTTCGTTCTCGAGTGGATCTCGACCTGCTACTGGCTTGCGTCAGCGAGAACGCCACCAAACACAAAGCACCACACCCCTTCAAACCAGGTCCACCCATGCGCCTTGCCTTCTTGAGTCTACCCTCACCTCCTCCGGTCCTCCGTCGCCACCAAGGTGAAATGACAGCCAACCCTATCTTGCCGCTGCCTTTTTTCCAAACCCCGGAACTTGGTTCGAGTCATCCAAAACTTATACTATGTTGAAGAGAAATTCCACACGAACTCAACAATATAGTTTTTATGATTTATAGAGTTTTATATGAATTGATTTAGATTTTCCAATGTTGCGGTTTTGATTTTTTGTTTTGCTGAAGAAAAAAAAAAGAGATGGTGGCTTAAGTTTTGATCTTATAGGGAGGACGAATTGTTTGTGTGGTTGTAAAGATGATCGTGTGGCTCGTTTAGGTTCACTTAAAAACTTAGGATATTTTATTTAATCTCATTTTATATTTATTTTAGCCTTCTAAAAATTCGTGTGATCACACACGATGTTCAAAAATCACGGAAATGGTCACGTAGTTACAGTTTGACATTATAGTCCCAACGAAACTGGTTTCGTCGAATTCCGACTTCGTTTTCTCACACGGCGTATTTTTAAAGGTCCAAATACTGACTGTTTTTCACTCAAAAAATCCGTACGGCCACACAGTAACTCTAAAAATCACGAAACTTGAAATCTAGCAACTATTTGACATTGCGGATCCAACAAAATTAGTTTCGTCGAATTCCGACTCCATTAGCAAAAGTGGCTATTTTTAGCACTCTAAATAACCTATTAAAATATATAAATATATTTAAATATGATTGAATTAAATATAAATAAATTTATATTATCGTATATATTCACAGTGGAATACCATACCGCTCCAGAATATTCCTATATGAATTTCTAACTTGATATTTCAAATCCTGATTAAATCGATATTCGATTTATAATGAAATTCCTTTTATAAATATAAATAAATATTTATAAATTATAAAGGAATTCCACAGCGACTTTTCTAAAATTTGATTTGGACATAAATCAAAATCTACATGACGAAATCCCGATTTTTCTCTTCCATCAAAAAGATATACTCCACCAGCTCCGTACGTTTCTTATTTCCCAAAAATCCGATTTAAAATGAACTCTGTACATTCAGTTGAAGTCCAAATCGCCAAATAGCGAACTACCGCGCCATTTCAAGCTCGATTTTAATTATAATATAATTCTACGTTCAAACTATCGTTTATATAATATATTCGTCAATATAATTCAACTCTAAACTGAATTATATATTTTAAATAATCCACTTCACATTATATTGTGAATTCCACTATTTTTGATTATTTCCGAATTAAATACATTACTCTATTATATAAATAAATGAGATAATCCATATAATTTAATTTAACGACCATTTGAATTCTAAACCACTATTTGTATAATTAAATAGGTTAATTATATATCGCTGAAAATGCGGGTCATTACATTCTTCCCTACTTAAAAAAAATTCGTCCTCGAAATTGCTAAGGTAGAAATCAAACCCTATCGACCAGTTAGAACTTATTCGTTCACTTCTTAATTTCAGTTTCAACTGAACCAATTTAATTTTAATTATTAATTAATCCTTGTCAACGAAAATTTCCAAAAATCCTGAAAATTTTCTAACACCTTAGCTTTTCGAAAAATTTCGCCAGCACCTCCTTTGTACTGGTCAGTAGGTCAAACTCCAACTCGCCTCTCTGGGCCATCTCCAACCCAAAAGAAAATCAAACAGCCAAGCGGCTTGCCAATTCGGCTCATAAATCTCAAACCCAAATATAATATAAACTGGTACCTTTTCATTGGGCATACCAACTTTATCACTTCCATCTGTTACCACTTCAGCTTATACGAATGCCTTACCAATCAATCTTTAATCAATTCATCCTCAACACCAAATCATTCGCTTATACCTAAGTCGAATTCCATTCAAACTCCAATTTCAAATTCAAACAGTTAACTCCTCAACTCAATTCCATTCCAGATTATCCTATAATCAAATACGGTATTATTTAACTTAGCTCAAGTTAAATTTTAATTTATATATTCATTCTAACCATTTCAATCTCTTTAACTTCATAAGGTATATTTAAATTTCGAAATTTAAATTCTTGGGTTTATTTCAAATCAATTTGAAATTATAATACCAATTTAAAACATTTGAATTTCTAAACACCTTGTTTTCTCAAAAAAAATTAAAACAAAATCTTTGGTAGTAATCTGTCACTTAGAAACTCGAAAATGAACACCGATGATGCACCATCTGAACTTATTTCCCAGCGATCAAAGTAAGTTCAATACTATATACCTTTTCAAAACTATTTCTTAAACCATTTCCATTTTGAAATCATTTCAAAATATCATTCCAATGTTTGTAAATAATTTAAAATCTCCCAGGATCTTAAAATTTACATATATTTAATCCAAGTCCAATTACAACACTTATTCAAATTTCCAGAGTTTTAACTCCAATTCAGATTTAATTCATCTCGTAACATTTATACGAATTTTATTTGGTTATATATATATATATATAACCATCTCCATTATAATCTTACTCGATTATAATAACAACCAATATGTCCAATATATTATAATCACTCTGGTATAAATCCTTTATATCAAATTTTTGGGTAAAATTATTTCATTTACCCTCTTTTCAAAACATACTATGTCGGCCCATCGTATTCAAGTGTTTACAAAATCCCTACCGATACAATGGATCAAACTGATCGACCAGAACTCATAAACGACTCAACCAATAAATCTCCACAATATAAAACCATTTTTATATCAAATAACAAATACGTTCACTCGTATATATATACTCAAACTCAATCTAGAGTATTACTCACCCTATCTCTACTGAGTCACGCTACAGAGCCAAGGTAATTCACTTAACCTTAAGCTCTGATACCAACTGTAACGACCCGGAAATTTGCGATCTTGGTTATCCGGTATACAACACATATCGAACATCCAAGGATCGAAATACCATATGGTTAATGAAAGAAATTTGAGGGTGAGAATAGATAAGATAGAAACTTAGAATAGAAGAAGAAGAACAACACAACATCAGAGTAACACGAACCTCACAGCGGAACGAATAACATATAATATATATAACATAACTTGAAATATACATCTGTACTTGAATATACATCATTATCAAAGTACAACACTAACAACACGGTGGAAATAATCTATAGCTATATGATCCTGAAGCCTTCTGCTCCAGCTCTTCAAGTATCTGTAAATCCCAACTACTTGACTGCCCGTACAAAATTGGGCACCCAAGAGATTAGGGAAAACAAAACAAAATAAACTCCGGGTCAGTCATGGGACTGGTATGAGTAAAACAGTTTAAAACAGTTTGAACAAGTAAATGATATCCCATAAGACCACGCCGTATAACGGAACTGGTTTTTCCCTTATGAGAATCCAAATTATCTTTATATCAAAAACCCGTTTGATATTATCATAATGTCTATCAACCACAATATAATAATCATCTAGCAGAAACGCTTTCATCTCACGTTCTACATATAGAGTATACAATCAAAACCGCAAGAACGTATTGGGTAATGGATTTCCAACTATGGCAAGGTATGGAACCACCTTTCGCTAGTGTACCTCAAGAGAGGAATACACTAGGTTCAATAAGAACTTCTTGCAACCCGGCCACACATGACCGACCACTCATTTCGCTTGAGTCTATCGAATGTATATCACCAACGGTTGGGATCAGCAACCGTTTCCCAAATGGGACAGCATCAACAATAGATTTTTAGAAGTAAATGAAACTCTAGATCAGGAGATTATACACCCTAATAGGTGCGACCTACATAGCCATGCTGCTTGCCCGATTTCTACCATTTACCGGATGTGAGGCTAGAAGCTACGCTTATCTTTTACATGTCACATCTTTATTCACTTAGAATGTCACATCGTCATACCCGCCAAATCACAAGTTGATTTCCCCAAAAATACCACGGGTATATAGCTAAGAGAAACGAATTCCTCCGCCACCAAACGTGAATACGTTTGAAGAGATCAACTTTCGCGATCTATTAGATATACTCTGTCAGACGTTCTTCCATATAAGTTGTCCAGGGACTGGACAAACCGAAGGCACTATTCAGTACACCCATCTTAGGCACTGTTATCTAAGATTTATACAACGGCCCTTGCACTTTACTCCGTCTTCAAAAATCTTTGGCATATATGATTCGCAATGCTTATGCCAATTTGGAGTGGTTCTTCGGATAATAATCCAACTAGTCTCTCCATATTAACAACGTTAAAATGGTCAAAAACTTCGATAGTCGGTGAGTTAGCTATCAAAGAAAACACGTGTGCAAACAACGATATTATTTCCAGATGGAAATTATATTGATAGATCATCATTTAACATATATATATATATATATATTCACATTTCCTTATTTTCTATGTTTAGAAAATATATGTTATTAATAGTGGAAAACATTTCCATTGTTTATTTACATATCACTATCATTTCACAACTATCAGTCCCTGACTGTAAACTAGTAGAAGAACAATTCTCTAAGTATAAACCCCGAAGGCCGAAACCAACATCAAATCGATACTCAAAAAACTATTCAACTTAACTAATCTCTAGTCAGTTTCTAATCTTGTTTAACTCTATTTCGATTAACTCTAATTGAATAACTCTATTTGTTTAACTCTTATTCGAATAACTAATATTCGATTTAACTCCATTCGCTTAAGTCTAGATCGCAGCAATCACAATGGTTACGCCTGATTCCCTCAGGAAACATCCGACCGCCGTAGGCTATCTACAGCCCTGCGAATTACGCTAGCAGTCATGCTAAATGGTAACTTATCCTAAATAACTATGTCTGATTAACTCCTTTTGATAAACTACGTTTGATTAACTCCTTTTGATAAACTACGTTTTATTTCATCAATTTCCTTTTATAATCCTATTTAGTTTCCAACTAAATATTCCTTTTATAATGCTATTTATTTAATAAATAAATATTCCATTGTTCTATTCTATTCGTTTTATCAACATTTTTCTCCTTTTTATAAAACTCTATTCGTTTTATAAACATTTTCCTTTTTATTTACTTTCGAAATATTTCCTATTTTATAAAATCTGTTGATTTTACAAAATCCCTTTATTTCAATATACATTGAAATAATTCTTTTTACATCCCAGGGTCTCTTATGATACTTAAAATAGCAAACCCCAATGATCGATATCGTTTAAACACACATAATCAAACAGATTATATATCACATCATATATTATAATATATGAACAGAACAGTATCATAAATATTGAGGAGTCCAGTTGGACCCCTCCAACTTGTTTCCCTGCATCACAGATGTTATACACACGAATATAAAATATTCTATTGAACAGAATCAATATTCGATTAACAATTTATATATATATATATATCGTTATCTATGATTTCAATCAATACACAAACTACTCAACCAAACAGTCAACACACAGCAATCAACAGATGATTAATAGTTCTGAAAATACGTTACAAAAATATAACTGTTCAGAGTTGGTGAGTTTTACTTACATTGGACGATCATCGTTAATAACGATAACCATCGCTTGATTCAAACGGACAATTTATTTTGCTATAAATTGTAACGTGATCCAATTGACTCGCGGTTAGTTCCATTGTGTAGGTGACGTACTTACGATCCTAACGGATCTTGTTTCACTGAATTTCATCCACGTAAGGATAAGTTATGTATTTTCGAAGTTCATATATAATTTAAACTAAAATTTAACTTAACAATTTGCATCGGGCCTTACCACCAATCCGGCCCAACTCCATCAATTAAAACCCATCTGCATCCCCTTTTCTTCCCAGATGGGATTCCCGTAACCTCCTCCCAAAATCCCCGTTGACCACCTGCTTTGACCTCGCCTAACTTCTCCTCTGAACATCTCTCAGGGCCGCCGCCACCACCCATGTACTCGCCATCACAATCCGCACCACACCGTACCCCTGAGATGAAACTCGCACCACCCATGTAGCCTTCGTTCTCGAGTGGATCTCGACCTGCTACTGGCTTGCGTCAGCGAGAACGCCACCAATCACAAAACACCGCACCCCTTCAAACTAGGTCCACCCACGCGCCTCGCCTTCCAGAGTCTACCCTCACCTCCTCTGGTCCTCCGTCGCCACTCAGGCGAAATGACATCCAACCCTAGTTTGCCGCTGCCTTTTTCCAAACCCTAGAACTTGGTTCGAGTCATCCAAAACTTATACCATGTTTAAGAGAAATTCTACACGAACTCAGCAATATAGTTTTTAGGATTTATAGAGTTTTATATGAATTGATTTGGATTTCCCAATGTTACGGTTTTGATTTTTTGTTTTGCTGAAAAAAATAAGAGATGGCAGCTTAAGTTTTGATCTTGTAGGGAGGACGAATTGTTTGTGCGGTTGTAAAGAAGATCATATGTCTCGTTTAGGTTCACTTAAAAACTTAGGATATTTTATTTAATCTCATTTTATATTCATTTTAGCCTTCTAAAAATCCATGTGATCACACACGATGTTCAAAAATCACGGAAATGGTCATGTAGCCACAGTTTGACATTACGGTCCCAACGAAATTGGTTTCGTCGAATTCCGACTCTGTTTGCTCACACAGCGTACTTTTAAAGGTCCAAATACTGACTGTTTTTCACTCTAAAAATCCGTACGGTCACACAATGACTCTAAAAATCACAGAACTTGAAATCTAGCAACTACTTGACATTACGGATCCAACAAAATTAGTTTCGTCGAATTTCGACTCCGTTTGCAAAAGTGGCTATTTTTAACGCTCTAAATAACATATTTAAATATATAAATATATTTAAATATAATTGAATTAAACATAAATAAATTTATATTATTGTATATATTCACAGTGGAATACCATACAGCTCCAGAATATTCCTATATGAATTTCTAACTTGATATTTCAAATCCCGATTAAATCAATATTCGATTTATAATGAAATTCCTTTTATAAATATAAATAAATATTTATAAATTATAAAGGAATTCCACAGCAACTTTTCTAAAATTTGATTTGGACATAAATCAAAATCTACATGACGAAATCCCGATTTTTCTCTTCCATCAGAAAGATATACTCCACCAGCTCCGTACATTTCTTGTTTCACAGAAATCCGATTTAAAACGAACTCTGTACATTCAGTTGAAGTTCAAATCGCCAAATAGCGAACTACCGCGCCATTTCAAGCTTGATTTTAATTATAATATTATTCTACGTTCAAACTGTCGTTTATATAATATATTCATTAATATAATTCAACTCTAAACTGAGTTATATATTTTAAATAATCCACTTCACATTATATTGTGAATTCCACTATTTTTGATTATTTCCAAATTAAATACATTATTCTATTATTTAAATAAATTAAATAATCCATATAATTTAATTTAACGACCATTTGAATTCTGAACCACTATTTATATAATTAAATAAGTTAATTATATATTGCTGAAAATGCAGGTCATTACATTTGCTTTCGCTCACACCAGACTTTCATCTGACCCAGAGTTTTATGTCTCTTCTTATTACTCTGGGTGCTCCTAGGCATGCAGACTAGAGGCAAGTTAGGTGGTTATGCACGAGTAGCTATCTGGAGACGAGTAGGAGGCTTCCACTACTTTATACATATTCACCCTGTGTTGTTGCTGGTCACTGCTTTGGGCATTAGTAGTGTACCTCTTTTATTTCCTTTTTGAGACAGTATTTTAAAGTTCTAATAATTGGATATGAAGCTATATTTTGGATCCCGCTACTCTGATGGATATGGTTTAGATTTCAGCTTATATATTGTCTCGCCTGTTTTATATTAAGTTGTGTTATTATTATGTATTATTCCATACATTGTGAGATATACTACAGGTTCTTTGGTAATTCGTCGTTTCAACCCTTTTGATGATCATCCCGTGCTATTCAGACATTGGCATAGCGCATTTCAGGGAAATGTTTGATGGTACGGGGCAGCCGTCACACGAGCTATCTCAGTTTAGGAACTGGGGCTCTGAACCTGTTACTTTGGGAAGTGCCACTTTGACGAAAGTTACAACCCTCTTGATTGCTGTAACACCCCGAATTTATGACAATTAAATAATGCATATGTGTGTGTATATATATATATATATATGCAAACATATAAATATATATAAGAAGAATAAAATGAAGATAATATATGATTACACGAAATAAATACAAGCATTGAAAAAGAAGAAAATATTAATGCAAATAATAATGTAATGCATATGATAAAAGAAAGATTTGGTTGCATGTAGTGTAAATATGTTGCATGCAATGATTTACAAATATTATGCATTAATAATAAAAGAAAAATGGAAGAAAAATATGCATGCAAAGTGATAAGGTTACATGCAATAGTTTAAATGAAAAAGAGGAATAAAAAAAGAAAATGACCACCATTGTTCTAAGCCTTTTTAACAAAAGCCTTAGTAGTACAGTTGGTTAGAAAATGTGGCTTTCATAAAGTGGTACATAGTTTGATCCCCGCCGGCACCATATTTTTGTTTTAAGGGAACGACGTTCAAAAGAGAAAATACATATAAACGTATATATAAGAAAAAATATACATATAAGAAAGTAAAGAAAAATATATGTATATATGTATATGTGTGCAGATATATATATATATATATATATATATATATAAATATATACACAAGAGATATTCAAAGTAAGGTTGTAATCAAAGAATTATGGTAAGAATTAAATAATAACATAAGCACCGTTTGAATTTGGAAATCGAAACACAAGTTTTACGTATATGTATACGCTTAAAATAGGCATTGGAAGTTTTGTATACATATAAGATATGTAAATATAATGTTTAAATAAATTCCAGATGTTCATAAGTTCAAAAATAAAACTTCTACACCAGAACAACACACGAAACCCATAAGGGGGTCGACCCACCCATAGGGGAGTCGACACAGGGGTCGACCCACCCTACATCCGGGCAGATTCATTGATGAATCTGGACTTTTTCTTAGCAAAGTTCATTGCTGACTTAGCGTTGCGTGTAAGATAAGATCCTGAACACCTATAAATAGGGTAGTAGAGCCTAGCCTAAATCTCATATTTCTGAGACGATGTCTATACTCTGTTATTCTTCTTCCTCCTCAAATCTCTTCAAAAAAAATAGAATAATTAGTTTAGGAAAATTCTGATTCAAGATCTAGAGGAAAAGAATGAATATTAATAAAGAATAAGTTCAGAGTCATATTCGAAGTAAGGTAAATTCTTGGATCTGGTCTATTTAATTTTCTCCTCTTTCTTTCCTTTTTCTTTTAGTAAGAATTGTGGATCCATGGTTGTTAGGTTCTAAATCCAGTTAGGGGAACCATGGAATGCCAGATTTGGACCAGATTCAGGATTTGGAAAGAAAATTAATGTAAGTGAATTTAAAATATACCTTTTTGATAATGATATATTTATCGTTTTATATTCCCCGTTAATATGCAATGTAAATCTGTTAGAAATGTTAATTTGATATGATTAATATGTTGAAATGATTAAAATGTTGAAATGTTAACATATGGAAATGTAAACTTGTTAAAAATGTGGAAATAATTACTATTTATGCATACAAGTTCTAATTACATGTTACTCTATGATAAATTATGTAATTGAATGCTTAATTGTAGAAATTGAGATAATTACATGTTAACCTATGACATATTATGTACTTAAACCCTTGACTGCAAAAATTGTGATAATTACATGTTAAATTGTTAGAATGGAATAATTACATGACTTTATCATTACATGTTGTTATTTTAAAAATAAAGATAATTACATGTCAGAAAGAACATGCGACATGATAATTAGAGACAGAATTAATATGACACTAAGCAGGTCATGTAAAAATAGATTACAGTGAAATTTGAAAGAATGAACATGCTTAGAATTACAGTAAATAGAAAATTGTAACCGCACTTAGACACGAGGTTAAATTCAACTTGTGGTAGAAGTCTACCCGGAACCGCCCGGCAAATCCAGCGTTCACAAGTTGTTAATTTAATATGAGGGGTCTAGTGCGTAAATATACAAGTAACGGTACTAAGATACAAGGTTAAGTCCAACTTGTGGTAGAAATTTGCCCGGAACCTCCCGGCAAATCCAACATCCATAAGTGGTGGACTTAGTGTGAGAGGTCTAGTTAATTAACGTATATATGAATATATGTATATAAAAGGATAGAAATAAATGGAATTAATTTTAATGAATGGAAGTTACAACAGTAAAAAGGATTGGAATGAACAGGGAATGATAATAACCTATTATAAATAAATTACATTAATGAGAATGTTATATAATCGGTAGGCTTATCCTAGGGAAAAGTGGAAATTATATCTTAGATACAAATAGAGGGAATGTGATAACTTATGTAATTAAGTAAGTTGTATTTAATTATAAATTAAGTAATCTGTAAACTTGAGAATCTAAAATCTGCTATAAGGATAACATGTTAAAGACAAGTGGAAATTATGGCACAAGTTATAATAAATGGAAAGGAATATTATTAGTAAACCTTAGTTAAGAGAACTAAGTTAATAAGTAAACAACAACAAGTTGTAGTGATAGTATAAGATGGAATTATGATTAAATAAGAAAGAATGAGGCAAACTTATGAAATGAAATAAGTTTTATTTAATCATAAATAATAAGTGACATGTTAAACGGAAAACATGTGAATTGAGATATACTTAATTACATATTAAGTAGAACTTGTTATTGTGACTATGGAATTGGACAATGAATAATATAAAGAGATTATAGATTACAGACCTGGGATTACAATCTAGAGAATAACATGTTATGGGATTATTAATGAACGTAAAAGGGTTAAGTTTTGTAACCAAAATTAATAAGCAAGAGAGGTCCATTCCTTAGAGATATAAGGGGCTCGGAATGAACTTGGTAACTTGAATAATAAGTTAATATAATTGGAAATGACCAAGTTAACTGGAAGCCTGATGAGGTAGAGAAAGCGCATAATTAAATGTTTAGAAATAGGGTCTAATAACACATTAAACTGAGGCGGTTGGATCAGTACGTACGTTTGAGGGTGAATAACCAAATAGGTGGTGTCATGGGACACGAGGGAGCGCACGTCTATCTGATTATTCTGTACGTTTTTCTTGCTGATATTCTACTGGCTCTGAAGGACTGGAAGAGGAAGCACGCGGCTTCCTGGGACATGGGGGTACTCCTGGTAGCCCCCTGTGTGGTGACAGCATTCTCCAGTTCTCGCAGATGGTAGTTATGCGCGTTTCTACCGGTGAATATACCCCTATTTCCGTGATAGTGGGCAATCAAAAGACTATAGGGTGGCTTAGGTGATTCGACGATCTGTGGAGCCTTGTGACTAGGCTAGGTTACGACCACTCTTGGTTAAGCGACGGGTCTAGCCTAGATATGATAACAAGTCATCGTGTACCTACCATCGATAGTCAGCTTGTTATGTGAAGCTCGATGCGGAAGGCGGAGAACTAAACCAAAAGGCCATAGACTTTTCGCTATCATGGCTATGGGTGAGGAATATGCCAATTAGGATTTTGTTGTTTGTAGGTTGCTTATGGGCCAGATCATTAGTTCTCAATCTTATTCGTCTTTCACATGTTGAGGGAAGGGTCAGGTAGGACCATAACCACTGAAAATGCAAACTTGAGCATATGTTGATACAGATATCTGAAAAGCTACCGACTGAGTTATATGTTTCTTGTACAGCCCTGCCACGGGACTCGATGCACCGTAGAGGTTATGTGCGGTTAAGGCCTCGAGTACAATTGGCGATACGCATGTGAGAAAGTCTATATACATGCATGTATGCTCTAGGTGGTGTATCGTAGACTCAAGGGAATTACTCTGTGATGGAATCTGATTCGATCGAAGGTGGCAGTTCGTATGCTTATGTAGCATAGTAATGGTAGCTATATGAGGAACGTAACGTTGTTATATAGAGATCCATACGTCACTCTGGCATAGGCTAAGGGACTGCATACATTTCTATGACATTACGATGGAGACCTGCGAATGGGGTACCATGGGGTGTACCTCAATATTAGAGGTAGTTACATATATACTATATTAGGTTAATCCACAGGAAAATAGATGGGTACGACGTGTGTGTAAGCCTTGAGTACTGGTAACCCAAGTAACCTAATAAACAAGAAAATGTAACTGAACGGTATATGTAGGATTATCCAAAATGTGTAGTTTAAATCCAATCACCAGAATTTATATTCTAACCCCCTACGCATAACATACTAGCAGGTTAGATTTGTGGCAGAGATATGATAGCTTTGGATACTGGTTAGGCAGTATTATTACTACGGTAAGGCTATATTTTGATTACGTTATATTTTATCCATTCCACTATGAGATGTTTTTCTAAGCTCTAATATATTTTATATCTCTGTCTTTTCTGCAGGATACCAGAGAAAACCAACACGAGTTTTGATAGATTATAATTTTGAAAAAAAATCGGTCTGTCGGAATTCAGATTATTACATTTGTTTGTCGTGGCGCTTGTTCGTTGTTTGAATCTTTGCGATGCTTCCCATTAACATTCCAAGGCGATGCTTTTCTATTCTTACACTTTTGCATGTTGATATTTACCGACTTGGGCGCTTGGACTAGGATTGTTGGGGTTGCTATATTTTGTTAGATTCTAAAAGAACAAGCATTCGACAGATGGCTTGCAATGTGAAATCAACTTTTAACCATGTTTTGATTTGACATAAAATTTCGTAGGCAAGGGATTTATTCAAGTAGATATGCTCTTAGTCATAGAGCTAATGTCCATAACAACGTTTGTAAAATATTAAAGACTGATTTACAAAAATTCTTAATATGGCAGTAAGTAAAGCATGAAGTAAAATAATGGTGATAGTGATCACTTATTCTAAGCTATTGAAATTAGATCACCACTAGTTGTCAGTAAATGATTGCTTCGGTTTGGTTGGAGCAAGAGCTTTGTTGTTTAGAACGAACTGGTTGCTTGATGCCCCTTGCCCCTAGGGATTTGGAGCTGGGTTTGAGGATTGCGAATTTTTTACATACTCTTACAGACGATTCTTCCTTATCAGCTCTTCGACAAATGATTTCAAATGCCTACATTCGTTGGTATTGTGGCCTGGCTGATTGTGGAACCGGCAGAACTTTCCAGATTTCGCTTGACCGTCACCTACTTTCTGAGGTTTTGGTATTGAATAATCTTCGGTGTCTTTAGTCGCAACAACGATGTTTTCGGGAGTTTCTATTAAAGGGGTTAATTCGTAATTTTTGAAAAAGCAGGCCTATTACTATTCCGGTCATCCCTTCTGTCATTTCCCCTATTTTGACCGCCTTCGGGATTCTTCTGATTGTATTGAGTAGCAGCATTTTTAAGAGCTTCAAGAAGTTGGTTAGCATCAATAATCTGAAGAGGCATAGGATTATTATCCACTCTCATATAATCCTCAACTTTTCTATAGAACTTTTCAGGCTTGTTTGGTTCTTTCATTTTGATCCATCTTCTGAATTCGCTCTTCTCATATATGGCTCAGATTAAAGACATGAGGATTATGCGAGGCTCTGGATTCCTCAATTCGGACAGCGAAACACTGATTCGATAGAGAAAAGCTTTAATGTTTTCCCCTGGATTCTTCTTTGTTACTGGAGGTATTATAGCATCCTTGGCTTTGGTAGCGTACATGTGGAACTGCTCTTTGAAATTTTTAGTCAAGTCAGAGAACCGGTCTATAGACTTAGGTGGTAGCTTTGCGAATCATAGTAACGCAGCACCTTCTAAGTAGAGAGGAAAATAAAGGCATCTCATCTCATTTGTTGATTTTGCCGCACTCATGTTCCACTCGTATTCGAAATGAAAGTAGTTGGGATCAATAAGGCCGTTGTACAAGGGCAAGGATGGAGGATCGAATTTCTTCGGACACTCTGTTTCTTGAATTCTCTCGGTAAACGGAGTCCTATCGAGGGAGAAATCCCATTCTCTATAGTCATTGATAGCTTGATTCTACTTCACGATTTGTTCTATCAATCCGAGATGTACTCTTCAGTGGTACGTCGCTTCGTCGGGTTGATTTCGATTTCTTTGCCAAATGTTCGTCTAGGCAAGCGATCATGATTAGATAACTTAGGTCCTTTACCTTCCCGGCGAAGAGATGCCCCCTTGGAGGCACTAGTAACCGTTCTTAGCTTTTGGCTTCAAGTCTTTGATGTTAGCTTCGTCTTTGTCGCTCAACCATTCATATCGTCTTCCATGTTGTTGTTGTTGTTGCGATCATGGTCAAAAGCGGACTAATTTTCGTTTTCTTCGAGATCAACATGGATCTTTTGAGGGGCTGGATTTGGTCGAGCGATAAGGATAGCGTCAAGATTTTCCATCATAGTTTTGGTAGAGGCATCCACTCGTCGGTTCATGTTGGCAATATCGACGTCCAATACATTCCTAATCACTCCGGCCCCGCCTACCAAGTTTTCGCCAACTTCAAAGCGGTTAGTAAGTGGTGTAGCTTCATCAGCAACTTTGTCAGTTTCTCTAATTAATGGTCTTACTTGTAGCTTTCTTTGATTTAGCCATGATCTCGGACAAGGCTTTGAATTTCAACCCAAGGCTCTTAAACTTGAGGGAAGTGTGAGAGAAGGAAGTGCGGAAGTGTCACCACGGTGGGCGCCAAATGTTTAAACCAGAATTGGTCCATACACTAAAAGTACTTCGGGAGTACTTCACTAAATGGTTAGAAATAAGAAAATGAGACCACAATCGCAAAAAGTAAGTTAAAACACAAGAATTTTTATAGTGGTTCGATCTAAAATAGATCTACGTCCACTTTTGAATAACTTCTCATTATCACTCTTTATTTTACAAAGTACATGAATTTATGAATTCACTCATATTGTTCATCTCTCTCTTTTCCCTCTTTGTATGATCTTGATTTTTCGCTTGAATTTGCAAAGGAATCAGTGAGATCTCTTGCTTTGTGATGGTGGATGTGTAGATCTTTGATCACTTTAGCAATTGAACAATCTTTATGGATTCCATGGTGATTTAGCGTTAGATCTAGGCTTTAGAGAAGATTAGCGGGGATTAGAGTAGCTTGGATTGAACTTGAAAGAGAATTAATGGTGTTTGGAGAAGAAGATATCCACTTGATGTTGGAGGAAGATGGAGTGAGCTTGGGAAGCCATTAATGAAACTTGAGGAGCTTGAGAATGGTGGAAAACCGAAAATGATAGCCCTTTGGGGTGGCGAAAATCGGTCCCTTAAATGGTGGTCAAATGGGGTATTTTTAGGCGAAGTTGGTACAAGGTGGCAATTCTGTAATTATGGTGCATAGGGTAGGGGTCGAGCATACACATATTTACGAAACTTCCACTGGACAATTGGAGCCAGCTGTACATCCACTGGACAGCTGGAGCCAGCTGTGTACAGCTGGTACGACCGACCCAAAGAATGAGTGCGACCAGGACTGCTCGAGCAGGCTTCATGCATGACCCGAAATATATTGTGCTAGCAACCCGGCATGTTTAATGCACGAGTGCCCCCACTTAAATTTGTCACCGACCACTTCTTCATGCATATTGTGACAGCTGGCCTCCACATGATGATATAGCCAATCTTAGCCTTCTCCTTATAATAGCAGCATATGTATATTTCACGTATATCATTCTACTTGTTTGCTATTACCTTCATCATTTTTACCAATCCATTAGCTACTTAGTGTGTCGGTCCACTGTGATTATGCCAATGTGATCACGTATTACGTAAATATAAATCAAACTAGTGTGACTAATGATCCAACACGCTTAATGATTCTCTGAAACAAATACCATTGAACCCCCCCCCCCCCTAATGCACAGTTGTCATTATTTTGAACTCATTTCATGCCCAACCCTTGTGGAAAGAAGCTGCTCGACCAGGTAATTAAGTGACCGAACAGGGTAGTGAACGATCAGGGTACAGTAAATAAATAGCCAACCTTTTAATTGCTTGTTTGCCACTATATTGCTTTAGGCAAAGTTTATTTATGAGAACACTATTTATAATTTTACCATCTTGCATATTTTGTGTTCAATGCCAATGTTACCTCCTTTGTAATATAACCGCTTCACTATAATGGACCAGTGCACAAAATGATGAGCTGGTCGAACTCATTGTATTCACGGCCTGCATTGAATTAGATTTGTAACCAACCTATCAACTTTTCACTGCTCAATCTGTTCTTGAATGCTGTTGTGAACTACCCTCCAGCATGGTGCTACTCGAATAGAATTGTTGTAGCTTGCTCGAGATACCACTTCGAAGGTGCTCGTCCGAACTTTTACACGACCAAAATTGGTGATGCACGACCCACATTTCCCGAGTGTGGTGAGCGGTCCGACATTCAAGTGGCGCTTGACCGAATGGACATTGCTTGCTTGACCAGAAGACAATGCAGCTTGACCAATGGGCTGCTTGACGATGCTCGACCCGCGATGTCGGGTTGTGGCATGCTGCTCGACCAGAAGTGCACGACCCCAGGGTTGCTCGACCATCAACGTGGTGCTCGACCCAGGGTTCTCGAACAGTGATGCCCAAACCATGAGACTCAAGGTGACCGACCTTGGAACTTCGTATTTATTTTCGTTGCTGCATATCACTGTTCGTAAACGCTTCTTGGTTCTGAACCACGTTTTTATTACGGGGTTAACATCTACGTGGTGTTTAGTGGGAGTGATTTCCAGATCTATAGTGCTATGCAATGTCCACAATACATTTTACAACATAATTGGAAAAATATTTCATAACATAACTGCAGTAATATATGCAAACAAGTTTAAAATCCTACAATTGATATTAAGCATAACCCCAACTTAAAATTCCCAAGTTTTAACCATACTTATAATCAGATCTGATGGTTTTCAATAATTCACAATACTTAAATGAACAAATCTAATAGGGAATAGGCATAAAAACATAGATTTAATTCAAACGAAATAGATAAGTTATTATAACTGTATTCGTAAATTTTTCACTCACCTTATAGCCTCCAAATCCAAAGTTGAACCCTTTAGGCCTACGATCCCCAAATTCTTATAAATCTACAATTTATCTGAAAAGGGGAAAATTCCAGATCTGTAGAAATGTAAGAAAACAGGAAGAGAGGGGAGAATATGATTTGGAGCGTTAATTTGCATTCTTTTTTATTAGATCTGCTTGTCCTCTCAATTTTGTATGAATTAGATTTGATTTGTTATGTATGAATATATTTTTATTTTAGAAATTAGGTTTGAAGAAGGAGGAAAATGGCGGACCTCCGCTGCCTCTGCAAATTTATGTGGAAAAAGAGTAAGGACTTAACATTTTATTTATGGGGGCAGAAATGGCCTAGAACCATTGGATTAGTTTTAAGTTATATCCATCCATTCATTCTACTAACATTATAAACCAAACCCTAAAAATCGAGCCATCACTGGGTAGTCTGACATCCAATAGGTCGACCATAGCAGTCGACCGCCGATCAATCCCTATGGTCGACCGCCTGACCTCAGATTGCCCAGGTTGGCTTGGTCAAATAAGGTAAATTATAATTATAAATTCTGATTTATTTATTTTCCGTCCATTTTGTATTTCGTCCATAACTTTTTCGTATAGACTCTGTTCCCAAAGCTCCAAACATGAAAGTTAACCAGAATTCCGAGATGAACGCATTGGTTAAAGTTTCACGGCCAAATTCCGTCGTTTGCAGAAATTCCTATTTTTGAAATTCTAATAATTATTTTTATATTGCCAAAATTTCGGATTGTTACATTCTTCCTTCCTTAGAAGTAATTTCATCCCGAAATTCTAACGCCTATAGTCCTATTCTACACAACCAATTTGTGTACATCCACTTTGCAACCATGTGTATACGTGCATGGGGTACATAATGCAATTCAACCATAAAATATGCATGCAAGATGATTCTAATCGGATCCTCCTACATGTTTGCACTAAAAAAAATTGAAACACTTTTCAAAAGATGATGCAAAACATCCTAAATATACTGGCAGTTCTATATGAATGCAAATTTCAAAAAATCTTTTGCATCCATTACTCTCACACAATTACAAAGTATGAAACAACCAATTTTCGCATCCAAACCGTACTAACCAAAACGTCAATCGTTTCCTATTTTATTTCTCTTAAACCGGAAAAAAAGGAAAACATTGAGCGAAGAATGTTAACATTTTTCTCGCTTACAACTTTTCCATTTCCCACCCTATAGTGGAATTTTCACCTCAGCTACTCAAAATACTCCAAAAATTTCCATCTATAGACTGTAATGGAGGCTTAAAACAATTTCTAAAAGGTAAAACGGGTTGATCAATACCTCGCGCGCATCAATGACAAGGTATGGAAACAGCACTTTTAGGGCTAAAACAGCATTTTCCTTATTACTGTTAACATATTTATCGTATTGTCGGTCCTATTGCACCACTAAAACGTGCACACAAAGCATCCAAAAATCTTCCTTATACCGTTCATATGACCAAAAATCGAATTTTTTTTGTAAAAATAAATTCCTGCTTGAAAACTTGTTTGTCTAATTCGAAAATTTCCTTTCAAAACCGCTTCACTTTCCTATGAAATAACAAAATAATAAAAATGTTTTTTTTTCAAACAACATTTTTCCAAAATTTTCAAAAATGTATTTTACGGAGATTTAAACGGTTCAAGTCACATGTTGACGAGGAAGGAAGTCAGTTAGGCAAAAAATGCGAAAACTTAAATCACACACAAAAAGACCCAAAATAAATTCACTACAACAAAAATATATTTTTACAACTTCCGAAAACAGTTGTAGTAGATCTACTACAACAGGCTTTCATCAGCCTTAATATCCACTATTGTAATAAAACATAATTATTTTTCAACTGTTATTTACTGTTGTAAAATAATTTCTTCATAACTGCTCATAAAAGTTGTAAATTATTTATTCACAGTGTAAAGGTCATGTTTCAGTCAGTTGTGCTAGGTTTACAACTCTTTATAAAAGTGGTAGCAAAATCTACAACCAATAATCTTATTACAGCAAATGTTTCTGTAATTGCTACATACACTCATAATTCAACTCTTCGCAACCATTATTGATCATAAATTTGAATAATTAAAATCATTATTTCATTGATAATAACCACAATCATTTAAGTTATTCAAAACAACATGAACTATTCACATACAACCGTAAACAATTCAACCTTACACAATTTTTGAATACATAACTCCATTACAAAACATAGCTAAATCAATAACATATATTAACAGAGGTACTTTATTTAAAAGAGAGAAACTCGCTGTTCCAAGCAATAGTCATCACTGTCGCTTTTTCGATAGTGTAGATATTTGAAGTAGGTCTGTATAAAATTCGATATCCGCTGCCGAATCAATCCAAACCTTTCAAACTGCCTTTGCGGTGATTTTTCCACATAGAAGCTCTATTAAGAATCCACCAAAACAATCTATATAAATTATATTAAATTTAAAACAAAATTAAATTTATAGCCTTTCCTCTCTTTTGTACCTATGCAGATGTTGCACAACAAGAATAAATAATGATCTGCGGATATCTTTAAAATGATAATCATAATAGAAACAAGTTTTGGCTTGGTGATACATGAATATAGTTTGACTAACCTCAGCTTGAACTTTCAAAAAAATTGGTGGATCCGCATGCATAATATTCTGAAACAGCATAATATTCTGAAACAGTGAACACGATCTCCTGGCAAAACTAACAGGCCAACTTGATCCCTACAAAATAAGCAGTTGTTTGATGAAGTCTATACTCTACAATCATTGAAAGCTTAATTTCTGTTACCATCACCACCATCAACTTGTAGATTATTATAGAACTTAGGAATATTATTACCTTGTTCAGAAAAATTCTCTGTATGATTTGAATATCTTTTCCCATATCACTTACATTTAATTCATCTTGGCAATTCAGCTCATTTTTCACATTAAATCCATCCTTCTTTGCAATGCGACATCTAATTTTACTAACCATAAAACTGTTGAAAACGGAAGGACTTTAGAGTGAAACATAGCACGACCTAGCATCTCAATAATATTTTTACCAGAGAAGTGTGATAAATGCACGAAAATTTGCAAAATAATAATTCAATCGAAAAGCATCATTCTAAGTCTTCAAAGTTAGCTAGTTTTCAATATCCTACTTAGCAAAATATTGGCAAATTAACAAGAAATCCTACAAAATTTTAATGGACGTTGTACTGAGAAAATGAAATAAGTTATTTGGTATCATAGCACCCAAACAAGCATAGTAACTAACTTATAGGTAATTCTTTACATAATCAAGTACTGCCAATTGCCAAGAACAATGTATCATGACTTGACTAACTTACAAAATACTACCAATAAAAATATAATAACAGATTAGTAACTTACATATCATATTAATAGCTATCCAAATGCGAATCGGCAATAAAATCCAAATAACATTTGCAATTGGTTGTTCTATGCTGCCACTATGAACTTGAACTGTTTGATTACCGTATATTAGTATAAGAATCTATGGCAGTTGTATTTCCTACTAATCATGCTACATCAGCACTGCTCTGTTGATAACATAACCGACATTGTATTCCTTGATATGAGTTAGCACTTTTAGTACAAGAAAGTCACACATAAGTGAGATGAACAGCAAAAGGGCAAACAATAAGAAGACTATAGCCAAACTATTGTCAGCCAAAAAAATTTCCGATGAATAACACAAGGTGATACTGTAAGTATGATGAAATAAATAAATATGATACAAATACATAAACAAATAAGAGAACACATACTTACAGGTGGCTTTTAGCGGAAAACCACCTCAATTCCCAGCAAATAAATTCCACCACTGCGTAAGCATATAGAATTGTTGCTATAGATATAAATTAGGACAATCCACGGGTGTTAGCCTCATTTTGCAAACAATCACTCGTTTAGACCTGTTTCAGAAAATATTTAACAAACAGACCTGTTTTGGTCCGCTGGGTTAGTGAAGGCGAGTTTTGCAAACACACCTTCAGTAAATTACGAAGGCGCGTTTCCAAAACATGCCTTCAGTAAATCCCTGCATACACTACAACCCCAACCCGAGACCCCTCCTTCCCTTTTCACTTCAGCAACTCATTCTCTTCCTTTTCCTCTCTATTTTCTAGTGCAATATATATATATATATATATATATATATATATATATATATATATATATATAGAAAAGCCTCAAATCAACTCCATTTTCATTCATTTTTTCATTCAATTCATTCCTAGAAGACAACAATGGCTAGCACATCCGGCGTACAACACGAAATCGGTAAGATTCTAAACCCTAATTCTCAATTTTCAAATTAGGTCATACATGTGTGGAAATTCATGAATTTAGGTTTAGTTCGTATGACAATTGGATAGAAATTACCGATAAAGGTGAATGTACTGATTGTATGTGTATATTGAGTATGTGTGGAAGGACAACATTGGACTGATTATCCGAACCTAATGGCGGTTGCAATATTTCATTATTTTATCAAAAAATTTGATCATGGAGGTAGCAAACTTAAGTCGTTACCTCTGCACATCTTGAGTGTGAGTGTTTCAATGAATGAATTCGTGGGGTATTGGATGTCATGTGTTGAAAAAACGAGTTTGACGACGCATGCAAGCTGTGTACTGTATTGCTGTGAAAATCATTATCTTGGTTTGGATATGTATGTAATATTTAATCCGGCATTTGTGCAGAGTATTTTGAGATGGGGTCCGGGCCAGTAGATCCGAGCGTGTTATATATGCAGCCGCGACACATGACATCGAATGCTGATCGGACACAGGTAGCAATTTGTTACTGTTTTCATATTTTGATGTTTAGTTTTTTACTCGTCACACACCAATTTTTGTTATCTATTAAATTTGCAGAGTGTCAGTACTGAGTTTGTCATAGACCACTCATCGTCACTTTCGAAAGTGACGTCCAAGGATCCTCGCGTACTTACCGAGATACAGATGGCTGGATTCATGCATATTTTTCGCTTAGGTTACGTCCAGCTAGATCATAGCCTTGTCGGTGCTTTACTGGATAGGTGGAGGCCTGAGACATCCACGTTTCACCTACCAGTTGGTAAGATGACTATCACCTTGGCAGATGTTGCGGTTTTACTAGGGTTGCCTATTGGCGGCGATGCTGTTGCGTTAGATGGTGCGGAGCATGATTATTTGCAGCTAAGTCACGACTTACTAGAGCTGGATCCACCAGCCAATCAAGTAAGGGGTGGAAACACGGTTAATATTAGATGGTTCCGTAACCAGTTGGCAGACGATATTTCTGCAGATACCACCCAGATAGAGGTTGAGTAACGGACTCGTTGCATTTTACTACATATTATTTTCTGCAGAATGATGGTCGATCATGCCAAGACCCGTATAAATTTGAGATGGCTACCTTTTTTAGCTGATATCAGGCAGTGCGCTACATATTCGTGGGGTAGTGCAATGTTAGCCTATGCATATCAGGAACTGTCTAAGGTCGCGCTGCAATAATATAACTGTTTTGCCGGTTGCCCGACACACCTTCATGTATGAACCGAATTTCTATAATTTACTATTACACAATGTGATATGCATCATTCTCTTGCATTAATAGTATATTTTTTTGTACTTAGCTTTGGTCCTGGACTTATCTTCCCGTCGGAAGATTAGTAGTGACTCCCGATCCCATCGATGCATCGATGCCGCTTGGAGCTAGGTATACTTATTTGATCGTTTATTTTATTAAACACAACACATACCATTTCCAATATATGTACCTTTTATTATCGTGTAACAGGTGGGTTGGAAAAAAGGATACACGACATACACCGAGACGAGAGCCGGTCTTTAACCGCAATGAGTTGGACGTCCTTACGGATGAAAAGGGTTATGAGGTAGTTCGGCATGAGGCAGCATATACCGGATGATGCACCGCCTTACATTGAGGGCTACAGTGCGCAGGACTTTCACTTGCATCATGCTATGTGGAATGGCCGCGATAACCGTATTGAGTTCGAGAGGGAGCCCCACATATCCGTGGGCGTAGTACATGAGGTGGTACTGGAACATAATACGACGTTACGTTCTTAATCCGAGAGTAGATATTGCATTAGCACCGTATGTTCCTAGAGCACCACTAGAGAGGAACGTGGTAAGTTGATATGTGTACCATTAAATACATTCAGTTTCATTTATTCATTCTATCTAATTTTCTTTTAAATGTGCAGGTTGCCTGTATTAACCGTGCGTGGGAGGAGGCAGAAAAGCTTAGAGAGAGGCAGACTGACGACGAGGGACGGACAATGCGCACAAATATACAGAAGATTTTAGACGTGATGATGTGCAGGAACAAGCTAGATCGGCCGAAACCACCATCTCCTCCACCTCCTTCTCCTCCTGCAGGTCCTCCTTCTCCTCCTGGCGGTTCTCCTCCTCAACCAATAGCACATGACGAGTTTGCGCATGGCCCACCACAACCGGCACCCACATTTCCCCGTTCCAGCAGTGCACGACGCACTAGAAGCAGCAGCGGCAGTGTTTCGTCTTCAACTTCCACACCGATACTAAGGCGGCCAAGGCGAAACTAGTGCACATTTATGTTTGTGTAATTATTTGTTATGTTTTGGTGCGTTTATAAATTTCTTAGCTTCTTCTTAGATGGTAGAATGTGTCTTCATGTGTGGGGAACATTATGTAGTTGTATAAGGGAACATTATGAATCAATTCGAGATGAACTCATTTTATGGTCTTGTTGTTGAACTCCTTTCTCTTCATGTATGGGGAACATTGACATTTGAATCAATTAGAGATGAGCATTATGAATCAAGTGGGAGTTGTGATTCATAATGAGTTCATGTATGTAGTTGTGGTTCATAATGCAGGGTCTTCATGTATTGGATGTGGTTTGTGTGCAGGGTGTTCATGCATGTAGTTGTGGTTCCTGCTGTGTGCAGGATTATAACGAAGGCGAGTTTCCAAAACTCGCCTTCGTATTTTTACGAAGGCGAGTTTTCAAAACTCGCCTTCGGAAACCCTACACACCAAAACCAGTCTACTAGTGTTATTAGCTTTTGAAACAGGTCTGTTAGTGTTATATTTTACAAAAACAGGCTCGTGTACGTAAATAGTCCTATAAATTATAGCATCTTCCATTATAAAAGAACAGATACTAGTGGACTTAACAGGATCTCATAATGGAAGACAACTGTATATTAGAAGACTCAATCCTAACCATTGATGTAACTTTCCTGTACATTAAATGTGACGTTTTCATAAATATTTTATTATGTTAAAAAATTTGCTCGTTCTAATATGGAAGCCTATGTTGATGCTCGCATTTTGCAGGTTTCGAAAGCAGAGAGAGTAAAATAAAGTTATATATATATGTGTGTGTGTGTGTATATATATGTAATTGCTTCGTCACAAATGAAATTGATCTGAAATTGTTTACGAAAAGAATGTTTAAAAAAAGAGGGTTAAAATACAAGACCAGCAGAGAACAGCTGCTATCGAGGCTGACGATGGTCGTAGGTGAAGAGGAGGAGAAGAAAATAGCGAAGTGATGAGCAGCGGAGGGCGGATGGCAATTTTATGCCAAGGCCAGCGGGGACGGGACCAGAAAATTTTGGGTTCAATTTTGATTTAAAGCATTCCCAGCAGCATGTGGATTCGGGCGTGGGTTAAGGAGGATTTGAGTAGGGATTCGCGTGGCCATTCCAGCAATGAAGTGGCGGTTTTGCAAAAAAAAAAAATTAAATTAAAAATCAACTAGTAAACGGGGAACAGAAAACAGTTTATACCTAAACGGTTTTCAGTTCTCTGTTTAGTAGTGGAATTATATATATATATATATATATATATATATATATATATATGTTCTGCGTGTAACCCGAGCCATTTACCCAAATTCGGCTTCAGGAAAAAGAAAGTAGCGGCCGGGATTAAAACCCTTGTTTCCTAAAATTCCAAATTCAAAGAATTTATACTCAAATTCAAACAATCCTTTTTTCTTCCTATCCTCACACAATTCCACCAAACATCTCTATCACTTCCTATCCTCACAAAATTCCAAACCAAATCAAAAAAAAAAAGCAAAGAAGTGTTCAAGAGGTGTTAAGGTTTGCTAAAGCTAATATTTTTTTGAAGATGGAGGATCCTAACATTGTAGGGGCTACCTCGGTCATTCATAGAAGGAAAATTGGGAGGAGGAATCGAAAATCCTTCGTACACGATGAGGGTGGAATTGGTGTTGGTGTAAACGAGATGATTTCACCTAATTTTCCATTTAGATCCATCACACGGCTACAAGAAGGCATCCACCACATTTACAATGAAGGAAAGAGATAACGGTAATTGATTTATATTGTTAAACTACATATTGAATCTTATTATTTTGATAACGTTTGACTAATTTACAAAAAATCGGATTTATTAATAGAATCGTGACAGAATGAGATGTCATGGTGCTTTCACAAACATGTTGAAATGGTGGAAAAAAAATTAACATTCATCCTCAAATTAGAGACCCTGTACTTCAAATTTTTGGTAGATTCATGGATGTTGAGTTGAAAAACTCTGACAATAGATGTATTCATGCTATAGTCGAGCGATGGTGGCCGACAACGCATACTTTTTTATTTCTAAATGCTCATATTGGTTTGACGCCATTGGATTTTACTATGTTGACATCTATATCCGTTGGAATGAATACACGGAGTATATCATATAACGAGAATTGGAGTGTGTTCACAAATGCAATCCAACTTTTACAGCTTCTTGTGGAGAAAGATATTAAAAGGGGTAATATTGCTATATCTCATCAGGCGAAATATTTTGTTGACGCTTACATTGCCGCCAATTTGAATAATCTTGATCATGTTGCTCGTATATTTGTGTTGTATATGATGGGAACTTTTTTTTACGACTACCGTTGATACTATTAGCCTTGGATACTTGGAAGTTGTACATGATTTGGAGCTTGCTCAGCAATATGATTGGGGTGCCGCAATTTTGGGATACTTATACATGAGTTTGGATTTGGCCATATTAAGCGGGGGGCATCTAATTGGATTTATCGAGCTGTTGCAAGTATATTAACTCGTTGTGCAACTTCATTATTATATTTTAATTGATTGATTATTCAATTGTACAATGATATAATGTTTAAATTTGCAGTATTGGTTTTTTGAATATACGACCGTTTGCGGCTATGTCGCTAAAGACTTTGTGAAGCAGACTGCTTACCCCAGATTGAAAGCGTGGGAGAAAGGAAATAGAGTCAACACACATGATACATCAGGGCATCTCTTTTCTAGTACCCATTATCATATACATCATCGAAAGGCATGTCACATAAATTGTAAGCCATGGAACAACTCAGTTGCACTTGCCTTTGACGAAGTTGTACATGCACGTAACTTGTCTATGAAACGTTTTCCACTTCTTGTCCTCCCCCCCCCCCCCCCAATAGAATTTTATGAGTTGTTTCTAGGCGACAAGTGCTTACGACAGTTTTTTGGTGTTGAGGTTATCCCTTCAGATCCTCCTCTGCATATGACTATAAGAAAGACTCATGGTTCATACGAGGAAATGCAACAAGAGCTATACCAAAATGATTGCCAATAATTTATCTATCAAGGGTAGGATATAGACCAAAAAACGTATTGGAAGGCCATTTCTAAAGATGTTGGTCCTTTACTATATGCCCCAATTCGTGTTGGTAAATCGACTACTTTGGGCCATCTGCATTGAAGACGTGTATTCAAGCCCCCGTTGTTCTTTCCTTAGAAGTCAACTATGCTTCACAGTGTTTCCACCCCCTCAACAAGGAGATTAGGCTGATGATCCTGGATGGCATATGCATTGTACCGGTAAAAAACCGGTACCAATCCTGCACTTACCTGACCTACCTCTTGTTCCGTCTCACTACTCTGTCGATAGTCTATGGGAGATGAATATGGGTATGCAACATTTGGCTCTGGAACAATCAAAGTATTACGATGAAAGATTGAATAGAATAAATTCGGCTGTAGAGGTTTTCGTAAGTTATCAGTTCATTATTCAATAACTTTTTTGCATGTGTAAACGAAAGTATACTAAATTTAATCCTTTTTTATTTTGTAATGTAAAGAATATGGAGGTTTTTCGGGATCTCGTCTTAGGACTGCATTCAAAAAAAAACAAGTCGAAATCAAATAAAAAGCGGAAAACAATAACCCAATTGCAGAATGAAGATGAAGACGAAGACCGGAATGAAGACGAAGACGAACACGAAGACCAGAATGAAGACGAAGACGAATAAGATGGTGAAAGTGAAGACGAGGATGAAGAAGAGGAAGAGAAGCATGATGTAGATGAAGATGAAGATGGAGATGAAGATGAAGATGAAGAGGAAGGGGACGGGGAAGAAGAAGGCGACAATGAAGACGATGATAGCTCCGGTGGAGACTGAGGGGTTACCAGACCTATGATTAGAAATAAATATGGGGTTAGGTTTAAAGTACCAATAGGTTCTTCTTCTAGTCCAGGTATGCCCTACTAGTTATAAACGCTAATGAATCTAAATTATCATCACTAGCCATATGGTTTTGTTTCAATTTTAGTGAATTAACTTGAACCATTTTTCAATTTTAGTGGTTCGAACAAAAACAAAGAGCAAGGGGTTTGTCAGCACGATGAAGTCACTTCTTACCGGGAAAGGGAAAGAGAAAAAGAGTAAAGGTTACGTTCCGAGCCTGGAGGATATGTAATGTTATTGTTTGATAAATGTTGAAGACTTGTAGTGTAATGCGGTTGGCCATGTAGTTGTGTGTAGTGTATTATGTGTGCTTGTATTATAATGTTGTTGGCCATGTAGTCTATGTGACATGTATTATGTGTGTAATTGTGGAAAGTTGGCATGTAGTTTTAATTCAAGAACTTGTGGCAAATGTAATGGGAATGAAGTGTTTAAAACGAATGATATATGAAGTTCTTTTGTTGTGTTCAAGCATATGGAATGAGTATATTTAAGCATACTTGCTTACCTGCAACCCTATGTGAGGTTACATGAGTTTTCATGCTTCTTACTGCTGGTTTACTCTGTAGTGTATTAAAAAAAATCTGTTAAACGGCAAACAGTTTGTCGTTTAACACCTAAACGGAAAACTGTTTGCCGTTTAAGGCAAAAGAGATTTTAGAATCTCGTTTAAACAATTTAAAGAAAAAATTAATTGGTAACATGTTGGCCAAACCAGTATAAAACCTACTTTGAGAATAAACTAACTTATTTTAGTTCACTAACCTAAAATGTATAATTTAACCTATGAAATTTGTTTAAGTTATTGTCCAATATTAATGTCCAAAGAAATTTGTTGAAGAAATTTGTCCAATAATAATGTTCAATATTAATGTCCAAAGAAATTTGTTTAAGAACTTTGTCCAAAGTAATTCGATAATTAATGTCCAATATTAACGGCTATTTTAAACACGGCTATATTTAACGGCTCTGCAAAAAAAGACTATATTTAAGTATCAATATTTAATGATTATATTTAAACTGCTATATTTAACGGTTATATTTAAACGGCTATATTTAACGGCTATTTAAAAAATAGCAATATAAAATGGATATATAAGGCACTTCATTCTTCATTTCATTCAGAACAAACAAGAATCCTTTGAGTTAAAATACAAAAACCAACTAATATATGCAAGTTATTACTACGAAGGGGTTGAGAATGCGGATTCAGAGGGCGATGGCTCTGATAATGATACTGAAGACGTTACAGAGCCAAGTCCAATTGATTCAGATGAAGATGATGAGCAATACAATCAGAGAGATTTTATTCAAGTATCTTCGGACAACACATCTGATGGGGAAGGATTAGAGTTAATGATACAAGCCGTTACCTTTCACCAGTCACGTGTCAAACAACTAGTTATGGAAGGTTCTTCGAGCGGTAATCGTGATGTAGTGTGTTTGGCTGAGTAAACAAAAGGAAGTTGTGTGACCATCCAGGAGGAGCCGCTAGATTATTAAAAGACTATTTCAACACACCAAGTACTTATGGTTCTGAAGATTTTCGTCGACGATTCCTAATGAGTAAGAATGCGTTTTTACTATTTTTAACGGTGTTGTTAATCATGATAATTATTTTGTTCAAAAGCGAAATAGCGTTGGAACCTTGGGATGTTCTCCTTATCAAAATATTATAAGAGCTTTACATGTTTTAGCATATGGGATTGCACCCGATGCATTCGATGAAGTAGTCCGAGTAGGTTCGAGTACAATTAGTTTAAGTCTAGAACATTTTTGCATGGCTATCATTGAATTATATGGGGAAGAATATTTGCGAGCACCCACACAGAGCGACGTGAATAAACTGAAAGGTTTAGGGGACAAAAGAGGTTTTCCTGAAATGTTGGGTAGTCTCGACTTTATGCACTGGGAGTGGAAAATTTGTCCAACGGCCTGGCATGGACAATTTATCAGCCATTATTTAAAAGCGACCATGATACTGGAGGCAGTTGCCTCACATGATCCCTGGTTTTGGCATGCTTTCTTCAGCTATCCTGGTTCTATGAATGATATAAATGTGTTACACCAATCACATTTGTTTAAAAATCTCTCACATGGAAAGGCACCGGCGTGTAATTTCACATTTAGAGGAAAAACATATGACATGGGGTATTATTTAGCAGATGGTATATATCCGTCTTGGGGTACCCTAGTCCAAACAATTTCAGATCCAAAAACAGAGAAAGAAAAGTATTTTGTAAAAAGACAAGAGGCAGCAAGAAAGGATGTTAAGCGTGCTTTCGGGGTGCTACAACCCCGGTTTACCATCGTAAAAAAACCCATTAAACTGGTTAAGCCTTAGGTATTAATTAAGGTGATACGAGCATGTATTATATTACACAATATGATCACCGAAGAAGAACGGGGTTCTCTACCTTCTTATTTAGGATATGGTCCGGATAATGCTGCTACAGTTGTTGATGATAGAAATCCAGTAACTACTGAGTTTTTCTTAAGTAGGTTGCGGAAGATAATGTAATAACCCGGAAAATCCGAGCCAATTTCAAATTTTTATTTTGGCGGTTTTCATGAATTTTGAACATTTAAAATGAATTATTTTAAATAATACGACGAGAAATTTATTTTGAATAGAATTAGAACGGAAATATTTATTTGAATACTCGTTAGAATATAAATATTTTATTTTAATTATAAAAGAAATTGAAAATGGCGCGGTAGTTTGAAAATTCGATTTCAAATTTCAAATGAATGTATAGGATTCAAAATAAACCGGATTTTAGCAAAACAAAAAATATTAGAATCTATTTGAAAATATCTTTCCAACGAATCTGAAAAATCAAAATTTCATAGAGGGAATCAAAAGTTATGCCCAGTTGAAAATTCAGAATAGTCGCTATGGAATTTTGGCCCTTAAAAATGGAAATTTTGCAGACTACCTCGGTTTTCGAGGAAACCACTATTGTTGGATCCGGGATGTCAAATTATTGCTAGATTCCAAAATTCATAATTTCTGAATCAATATGTGAGCTTGGCAAAAGAAAACATGTTTTAACAGTTTCAGTCAATTTCGATCGACCAGAAAATGGCCATTTTTCAAACTGTCTCAGAATTTAACGAAATTAGTTTTGTTAGGACCGTATCGTCAATACGAAGCTAGAAATATTTTTTATGGAATTTTTAGACTTTGTATGTGACCCCAGTAAATTAAAATCTACATTTAAATTAAATATATGCTGATTTATATTTTAATGTAAAGAAAAACTGATCGAAACAATAGAACTGGCTTGTGAAACATATCCCATTGTGTTGGGAATGGGGGTAATTAGCTAGGAGTGACAGTCGTTGGGTCTCATTTGGAGATCGAATGGAAAAGTTACTTTTGGTGATAAATTAAAATAAATAAATATATATTATTATATAACTACCCTTTGCCCCCCCTCCCCCGTTGACTTCAGAAAACAGAAATGAAAAAAAAACCAACGACGATGGATCGAAGCCAGCCTCCTCCGGTGATCGCCACCCCCGTCCCGGCCTTCCTCCTCTAGCCTAGTCGTCGCAAGCCCCTCCCTCCGCCTTCTCTTCTCACCCCTTCTCTAGAAACCCAGATCGACGACCCCCAAACGAACGAAACCCGTCATCTCGGATCCAGCGCCGCTTGCGCCTCCGTCGCGCCTCCCACAGCTGCACCGTCGACCCCCCTTAGCCCCTCCGATCCCCTTGCCCTCTCTTCTCTCTCCGTCGTGAACGATAAACCCAAATACACCCGCCCTTAAAACCCTAAATCGCCTGAAAACCCACCACCGCCGCTGCTGCCACCTTCGCCGACCGCCACCCCACCTCTCTCTCGGACCGCGCACCACCTGTAAGCTTCTTTCTATTTGTTTTTATTTATCTTCCATGAAATTGGTTTTAAAAATTTTATAAATCAGTTTTATATACATATAGAAATATAAAGATATGATTTTTATTTATATAGTTATAGAATAAAAATAATATTTTTAATATGGAAAAAATTTGGATTTTTAACATGACAAAAATTTGATTTTTATATATGAATGGCTAGCATAAAAATATGATTTCTGTTTAAAAGAAGTAGAGATAAAAATATAATCTTCATTATGTAAGAAGCACCCTAAAAATATGATTTTTATGATAAGTAAGGGTATGATTTCTAGCTATGGAAAGATTTGATTTTCATAGAGGTAAAGACGAGATTTTTAACCATAAAAAGATTGGACTTTTAACGCTAAAAAGATTGGATTTTTAATAATAAAAAAAGATAGGATTTTTATTTGGATAATTTCGCTATAAAAATGTAATCTTTAAATATAATAACGATGTTGAAAATGTGATTTTTAACATGTACCGCGTGAAAGAGATCTCGTTGGAAAAACGATGAAGGTTTTCTACATAAGAAGAGTCACGGCGTTTGGTTTAGCTGCTTGATGAGAACTTCTCACTTTTAATTTGTTTTCCAGTTGAAATATATACAAAGATGCAGACGGTGCGTAGCAGCACCCAACACCCATTGTCCACAGACCATGGACGACTTGTTTGTTTCTTGTTTTTGGTGTGAATGTTGATTGTGTGATGTGTAATGGAATAAAATATTTTATAGTTATAAATATAATTTTTAACGTGTATATAAAATAAATATTTATAAACAAATCGGATGGTTTGTTTATGTACACTCATTTGACTGATATTGATTGGGACAATAAATTTTACACATCGCCCAACTGCACAAATAAAAATCTGTGTTTGTTGATTTGAAATCCTGCATGGGTGTTAGGATGATATTTTGCGTGCACTAATCCCAATTGTTTAGCTGTATGTCGATCGATTGATTGACAGACTGTTATAAGCGTTAAATATTTATATTTGATGCTTATTCAGAGTAGGATGCACTCTGGATGATGGCTGATTATTTATCGTTGCTATTATATACATGTGTTGTAGGGAATCCATATAATTAACATTATATGGTAATTGATTGGGCCTCATTCCAAGTTGGAAAATAAAGAATATTCATGTGTTGAATAAAATAAAATAAAATTCATGTGTTGAATAAAATATATATTCATGTGTTGAATAAAAGAAAATTCATGTGTTGAATAAACTATATATTCATGTGTTGAATAAAAGAAAATTCATGTGTTGAATAAACTATATATTCATGTGTTGAATAAAAGAAAATTCATGTGTTGAATAAAAATATATATATATGCACGTGTTGAATAAAAGAAAATTCATGTGCTGAAGAAAATATTCATTTGTTGAATAGAATAACGAAGTTATTGAAATATATAAAGCCGTGTTGATTAGATATGCGCCATTTTGACGTGAACGATATCTATATCGATTTTATTCATTTTTATAATGAATATCGAAAAGGAATTGATTTCAAAATATAACGTTTTGAAAAAATTATCATTTATATATCGACGATATGGAATATTCAATTTTGATTTGAAATTGAATATGAAGTTGAAATCATTTTGAAAATGAATTTAAAAAGATTAATCAAATACGTTTTAAAAGGAAATCGACGAAATATATATAATATATTATACATATAATGGCCTGAATAGAATGCGCCGCGCTGCGGTAGTTCGCGTATTTCGACCATTGACTTCGAATGGATATTACGGGAGATCCGACCGTCGGATTCTCCTAAAACCGAAACCTTTGGGTTCGTATCGAAAAGAGCTTTCTAACAAATATTAGAGATTTGAAATCTAACGGTTGGATTTGGAATTAAGTCCAAATCAAATTTGGAAAAGGTCGCTGTAAGTGCAGTTCGATGGCCGTTTATGGAAATCGACTGTATGGGCCTTGATAAAATTATTAAAAATAGTAATAATTTGTGTAAAATCATAAGAAATGATTTGTAAAGAATTGGGATGAAAAACTCCATATTTGAAAAGATAAAAATAGATTTTTATTGAAATGAACTAGTTTTGAACTAGAATTATAATCCATTTATTTTTGAAATAAATAAATTGGATTTGAAAGGGTTTTAAAAATAACCAGAATTTCCAATATATAAAGTGGAAATGGATTTGAATCGAAATTGTCTTTGGAATATTTCGATGTTGGATTTCGTGATTATACAGATATTGTTATGGAAATTTGAAAGGTATATTTATATCGTTATTTCCAACACGATATTTGTTGGTCGTAGAATTTGATATTGAATATAAGCCGATATATTTTCTATTCAGAGCCTTGTATTTGATACCAAGTGGGATTTGGGTTTGTCGTGAATGGTGTCTTCATTAACGCTGTTCTTAAACCCCGTTGAGAAAAAGATTAAATCTTTTTATTTAGATTTAATGAAGTATACCAATTAAATGGTATTTAATTGGAATTGAATTTGAATTTGTTTGTGCGTTTATCGTGAACGGTGTTTTAAATAACACTTGTTCTTTAAGCCGAAGATAAATGGAATGTGAATTGGGTTTATCGTGAACCGTGTTTTAACGACATTCGTTCTTTAACCCGATTTACAGTGAAATGTGATTTGGAATTTATAAATCTTTTGTTAAGATTTAAAGAAGATTTTCCGAAGTAAAGTTTTCCAATTTAATAAAATTAATTGGAATGGAATGGAATTCGATTTGGTAATAATCGAAGTGAATTTCTGTGGAGGAAGACAACTAATAAATTTGGAATTTAAAAGGCTTTGCTGTTATTCCATTTATATTATTAGTCGGATATGGAAGTTTATATCGATTATATATATCGATTTGTTTCCATGAAGATTCCATTGTGAATGGAATGTGATTTTGGATTTATCATGAACCGTGTTTTAAATGACATTGGTTCTTTAACCCAGTTAAAGACAAGATATGATTTCCCAAGTTAAATAATCATTGATAGTGATTTTTGGGAAGATTAAAACCAAGTGGAGTTTTAAATGAATCTTTAATTAGATTGAAATGTTCAATAATGGGGTATCTCCAATTTTGCTCCAGGCGATAGTTAAATCTTTAATTAGATTTGAACATGAAATGGTAATTGAATTTACCGATAACACCGTGGTATTAGATATGAAGTATGACCAGTTTTACTTCATGGGATGAATAGGTTGGGATTGGGAAATTTAACAAGTGATTACTTCAGTAAGGTTCGCTAATCCCGACTAGTTTAGATAAACCATAATTTGGTTTGAATTGATATTCAAAAGAAGATTAAAGAATAAATTTAAAGAATTTATCTTTGATAAAATTAATGGGAACCTTTCCTAAAGTATAAGAATATTCGAATAAAAGAATATTCGAATAAAAGAATATTCTGAATTGGAATGAGGCGTATGTTGTGTTTGTGTAACACTTGTTCATTATATACGCGAGTTATTCAGAAAGACCGGTCTATCCCATTCTAAATAACTGATTCGACGACGTGTCAAGGATGAAGACGGTGGTCTAAGACTGGAGGTCTTCACATTGTTTGGATAATTACTGATGGTCTTGATTGGGCTGTACACCCAGGAGGAGGGAATTAGTTGGTGATCGTCCAGATGTACTTGGAGATCGATGGATATGCGAGGTACAAGGTGCCTCCGGTTTCGTTCAAACCCAGAACGGACTTGTAAACGGACTGTGTGTCTGACATTGGATATCATTATGTGTGATTGATGGATATCGGTTGCATGGAGTGGTTTGCCTGTGTGGCATGCTAAGATGCAAATGATCAAGGCTTTTGTTGAAAAGCAAAGTCTTGTGGTTGATAATCAAAGCACCGCTTGTGGGCATAGCTTTGTGTAGCGTTAATTCGCGAGCCTTACACCCCGGTTGTGAACTAGAAATAGGAGAGGACATCAGGGAGGGCATGCGTTTCTTTCTAGCTAGGGTGGTGTCAGTGACCTACCAGCCCTGACATTTATATTATTTTCACGTGTGTGGTTAGTAGATTGCGAGGCGCCTCGGGTATATCGGTGACTATGTGGAGCCGATGGAGTCATTTGGCTCATTTACGCCCCAAAGGGAAGAGAAACGCAATGTTCAGGCATTATAAGCCACATTGGTGGACGACCCTGACGATCCAAGGCTTGACTGTGCGCTTGCCTAAGGCTCGGGCTAGACAGTCTCGAATTCGGTGAGGATGATTCCTTGCCTCGGTTCACAGATGGAAATCCAATTTCCAAATACGACATCGTGCGGTTTTGATTATATACCTATATATGGCGACATAGTGGTATAGGACACTTATGCCGTCTATGATTGATACTTATGATTGAAATTGTTTTGACACTACACACTTATAGTAATAATAAAACATGAAATTTCACGTACCAAGCATTCTTGGCTATTATACGGTAAAAACCCTATCCTCCGGCTTGTGTTGCAATGTGTGATGGGACCTGGGTCTTATAATAGCTTCATTTTTTCAAAAAGCATTGAATTATTTTGTTATATGTATTCTTGGGAGGAAACCTGTTCCGTGTTATACGGTGTGGTCCCTTGATTTACCTAACTTTAAAATAAAGATTAATAAATGTTTTAGTTCTCACACCAGTAACATGACTGACCTGGAGTTTATTGTTTTAACCTAAACTCTAGGTGCCCCTATTTTCCGCACGAGCAGCTAGTAGTTTTGGTTTTGCTGATTTTTATTCACAGGATCCTGATTTACAGCTGGAACGATATCTGGAAAGCTCTGTATCCGTATATCTCTTTCCGTTGTGTTTTGTATTATTTTCCGCTGCTATGTAATGTAATTTAAACCTCTGATATTTATTGAATGTATTTTATTCATTTATACTCTGTATATTCTTGTATTCTGATGAAATTGTTGTAATAAGCAATGAAATGTTCTTCTGTTTGTGTTCTGATCTGTCTTGTCCTCAATATATCCGCTCTTTCCTTCATCGGGAAGTTATGGGTCCTTATAGCTTGGTATCAGAGCTTTGATTTACAGAGCTCAGAGAACAAGACGCGCTAGAACCAAATGAAATAATTCATCAGAGATTGGATTAGTAATATCCAATGAGAATGAGTCGTTAGAGATGGGATCAGTAGCATCCTAGAAAGAGTGTGAAGAGTGTTGTTTAAAAAAAAAGTGAAAACAAGTTTTGTTTTGAAAATTAATTCAATTATTCGTATTTGAATATTTATTTGTATTGATTTGGACAATCCAGTATATAAAGATTTTGCGTATACGTCTGGTCTGCGTGTATTTTGGAGTTTTAATATACTGGGTAGATATAGAATCACACTCTAGTCGCCCAGGGATAATTCTGGTGATGGTGCACCATTGCCAGTATTTGCTTTCGAGTTTCGAAAGTGGGATTTCTATATATTTCCAATTGACTGGTGTGAGAACCGAAATATAGTTAGAACATATTGTTGTGACTTGGCATCAAAAACATGATTTTCTGTATGTATATAAAAATTATGAATTTGAAACGTTAATCAATTAATTGATTGTTGATTGTGTTATTTGATTATTGGTTGATTAAAATTTGAACCATATAACCAAACTGATCAAATGTTGAACTGAATGGAAATTTGTTTGGAAGTGCATGCATGTACATATATATGTATGAACAGGTCATAGCAAGGAGGCTAGAGCAAAAGAATAAAATTGTTTGCCCGACAAATAGGTACATGTTTACAAATTTAATGGGTTTGGATGATTTTATGAGCTGATTTGCTAGCTGCTTGGCTGCTTCTTTTTCTTTTTGGATTGGTGAGGGCCATGGGAGGCTATTTGAAATATCCCGAAGCTCCCGGTGCAGGGGAGGTTATGGCGAAAATTTTCGGAAATTTAGGGTGTGAGCCAAATTTTTGAAAAATTTGAAAAGTTCTTAGAAACTGAAAAGCTGAAGAACTTAAGCCGTAATGAAAATAATGAAAGTTGAGTTGGTTTGTAAAACAACTTTCCGCTTTTTTCCTTTTCGGGGACGAAAAGTTTTAAGTGGGGGAGATTGTAATAACCCGGAAAATTCGAGCCAATTTAAAATTTTTATTTTGGCGATTTTAATGAATTTTGAACATTTAAAATGAATTATTTTAAATAATACGACGAGAAATTTATTTTGAATAGAATTAGAACAGAAATATTTATTTGAATCGTCGTTAGAATATAAATATTTTATTTTAATTATAAAAGAAATTGAAAATGGCGCGGTAGTTTGAAAATTCGATTTCAAATTTCAAATGAATGTAAAGGATTCAAAATAAACCGGATTTTAGCAAAACTAAAAATATTAGAATCTATTTGAAAATTTCTTTCCAACGAATCCAAAAAATAAAAATTTCATAGCGGGAATTAAAAGTTATGCCCGATTGAAAATTCAGAATAGTCGCTATGGAATTTTAGCCCTTAAAAATGGAAATTTTGCAGACGACCTCGGTTTTCGACGAAACCAATTTTGTTGGATCCGGGATGTCAAATTATTGCTAGATTCCAAAATTCATAATTTTCTGAATCAATATGTGAGCGTGGCAAAAGAAAACATGTTTTAACAGTTTCATTCAATTTCGATCGCCCAGAAAATGGCCATTTTTCAAACTGTTTCATAATTTAACGAAATTAGTTTTGTTAGGACCGTACCGTCAATACGAAGCTAGAAAATATTTTTTATGGAATTTTTAGAGATCGTATGTGACCTCAATAAATTAAAATCTACGTTTAAATTAAATATATGCTGATTTATATTTTAATATAAAGCAAAACTGATCGAAACAATAGAATTGGCTTGCGAAACATATCCCATTGTGGTCGGAATAGGGGTAATTAGCTAGGGGTGACAGTCGTTGGGTCTCATTTGCAGATCGAATGGAAAAGTTACTTTTGGTGTTAAATTAAAATAAATAAATAAATATTATTATATAACTACCCTTCCCCCTGCCCCCGTTGACTTCAGAAACCAGAAACGGAAAAAAAAAACCAATGACGATGGATCAAAGCCAGCCTCCCCCGGCAATTTCCACCCCATCCCGGCCTTCCTCCTGCAGCCTAGCTGCCGCAAGCTCCTCCCTCTGCCTTCTCTTCTCACCCCTTCTCTCGAAACCCAGATCGACGCCCCCCAAACCGAATGAAACCCGTCAGCCCGGATCCAGCGCTGCTTGCGCCTCCATCGCGCCTCCCACAGCTGCACCGTCGACCCCCACTAGCCCCCCCCCCCCGATCCCCCTGCCCTCTCTTCTCTCTCCGTCGTGACAGATAAACCCAAATACACCCCCCCCCCCCCTCAAAACCCTAAATCGCCTGAAAACCCACCATCGCCGCTGCTGCCAACTTCCCCAACCGCCACTCCACCTCTCTCTCGGACCGCGTACCACCTGTAAGCTTCTTTCTATTTGTTTTTATTTATCTTCCATGAAATTGGTTTTAAAAATTTTAAAAATCAGTTTTATATACATATAGAAATAGAAAGATATAATTTTTACTTATATAGTTATAGAAAAAAAATTAGATTTTTAATACAAAAAAAATTTGGACTTTTAACATGACAAAAATTTGATTTTTATATATGAATGGCTAGCATAAGAATATAATTTTTGTTTAAAAGAAGTAGCAATAAAAATATAATCTTCATTATGTAAGAAGCACCATAAAAATATGATTTTTATGATAAGTAAGGGTATGATTTCTAGCTATGAAAAGATTTGATTTTCATAAAGGTAAAGACGAGATTTTTAACCATAAAAAGATTGGATTTTCAACGCTAAAAAGATTGGATTTTCAACGCTAAAAAGATTGGATTTTCAACAATAAAAAAAGATAGGATTTTTATTTCGATAACTTCGCTATAAAAATGTAATATTTAATTATAATAGCGATGTCGAAACTGTGATTTTTAACATGTACCACGTGAAACAGATCTCGTTGGAAAAACGATGAAGGTTTTCTACATATGAAGAGCCGCGGCGTTTGGTTTAGCTTCTTGGTGAGAACTTCTCTCTTTTAATTTTTTTTCTAGTTGAAATATATACTACGATGCAGACGGTGCTTAGCAGCGTTGTATGTGGTGTGAATATTGATTGTGCTATGTGTAATGGAATAAAATATTTTATACTTAAAAATATAATTTTTAAAGTGTATATAAAATAAATATTTATAAACAAATCGGACGGTTTGTTTATGTACACCCATTTGACTGATATTAATTAGGACGATAAATTTTACACATCGCCCAACTACACAAATAAAAATCTGTGTTTGTTGATTTGAAACCCCACACAGGTGTTGGGATGATATTTGGCATGCACTAATCCCAATTGTTTAGCTGTATGTCGATCGATTGATTGGCAGGCTGTTATAAGCGTTAAATGTTTATATTTGATGCTTATGCAGAGTAGGATGCACTCTGGATGATGGTTGATTATTTATCGTTGCTATTATATACATGTGTTGTAGGGAATCCATATAATTAAAATTATATGGTAATTGATTGGGCCTCATTCCAAGTTGGAAAATAAAGAATATTCATGTGTTGAATAAAAGAAAATTCATGTGTTGAATAAAATATATATTCATGTGTTGAATAAAAGAAAATTCATGGGATGAAAAAACTATATATTCATGTGTTGAATAAAAGAAAATTCATGTGTTGAATAAAAATATATATGCATGTGTTGAATAAAAGGAAATTCATGTGTTGAAGAAAATATTCATTTGTTGAATAGAATAACGAAGTTATTGAAATATATAAAGCCGTGTTGATTAGATATGCGCCATTTTGACGTGAATGATATCAATATCGATTTTATTCATATTTATAATGAATATCGAAAAGGAATTGATTTCAAAATATAACGTTTTGAAAATATTATCATTTATATATCGACGATATGGAATATTCAATTCTGATTTGAAATTGAATATGAAGTTGAAATCGTTTTGAAAACGAATTTAAAACGACTTATAAAATACGTTTTAAAATCAAATCGACGAAATATATATATAATATATATATGTAATGGCCTGTATAGAACGCGCCGCGCTGCGGTAGTTCGCGAATTTCGACCATTGACTTCGAATGGATATTACAGGAGATCCGACCGTCGGATTCTCCTAAAACCGGAACCATTGGGATCGTATCGAAAAGAGCTTTCTAATGAATATTAGAGATTTGAAATCTTATGGTTGGATTTGGAATTATGTCCAAATAAAATTTGGAAAAGGTCGCTTTAAGTGCAGTTCGATGGCATTTATGGAAATCGACTGTACGGGCCTTGATAAAATTATTAAAAATAGTAATAATTTGTGTAAAATCATAAGAAATGATTTGGAAAGAATTGGGATGAAAAACTCCATATTTGAAAAGATAAAAATAGATTTTTATCGAAATGAACTAGTTTTGAACTAGAATTATAATCCATTTATTTTTGAAATAAATAAAATGGATTTGAAAGGGTTTTAAAAATTACCAGAATTTCCAATATATAAAGTGGAAATGGATTTGAATCGAAATTGTCTTTGGAATATTTCGATGTTGGATTTCGTGATTATACAGATATTGTTATGGAAATTTGAAAGGTATATTTATATTGTTATTTCTAGTACGTTATTTGTTGGTCATAGAATTTGATATTGAATATAAGCCGATATATTTTCTATTCAGAGCCTTGTATTTAATATCAAGTGGGATTTGGGTTTGTCATGAATGGTGTCTTCACTAACGCTGTTCTTAAACCCAGTTGAGAAAAAGATTAAATTTTTTATTTAGATTTAATGAAGTATACCAATTAAATGGTATTTAATTGGAATTGAATTTGAATTGATTTGTGGGTTTATCGTGAATTGTGTTTTAAATAACACTTGTTCTTTAACCCGATGATAAATGGAATTTGAATTGGGTTTGTCGTGAACTGTGTTTTAACGACATTCGTTCTTTAACCCGATTTACGGTGAAATGTGATTTGGAATTTATAAATCTTTTGTTAAGATTTAAAGAAGATTTTCCAAAGTAAAGTTTTCCAATTTAATAAAATAAATTGGAATGGAATTCGATTTGGTAATAATTGAAGTGAATTTCTGTGGAGGAAGACAATTAATATATCTGGAATTTAAAAGGCTTTGTCGTTATTCCATTTATATTATTAGTCGGATATGGAAGTTTATATCGATTATATATATCGATTTTTTCCATGAAGATTCCATTGTGAATGGAACATGTAACCCAGTTAAAGACAGGATATGATTTCCCAAGTTAAATAATCATTTATAGTGATTTTTGGGAAGATTAAAACCAAGTGGAGTTTTAAATGAATCTTTAATTAGATTGAAATGATCGAGAATGGAGTATCTCCAGTTTTGCTCCAGGCGATAGTTAAATCTTTAATTAGATTTGAACGTGAAATGGTAATTGAATTTACCGATAAAACCGCGGTGTTAGATATGAAGTATGACCAGTTTTACTTCATGGGATGAATAGGTTGGGATTGGGAAATTTAACAAGTGATTACTTCGGTAAGGTTCGCTAACCTCGACTAGTTTAGATAAACCATAATTTGGTTTGAATTGATATTCAAAAGAAGATTAAAGAATAAATTTAAAGAATTTATCTTTGATAAAATTAATGGGAACCTTTCCCAAAGTATAAGAATATTTGAATAAAAGAATATTCTGAATTGGAATAAGGCGTATGTTGTGTTTGTGTAACATTTGTTCATTATATACGCGAGTTATTCAGAAAGACCGGGTCTATCCCATTCTGAATAACTGATTTGACGATGTGTCGAGGATGAAGACCGGAGGTCTTCACATCGTTTGGATAATTACTAATGATCTTGATTGGGTTGTACACCCAAGAGGAGGGAATCATTTGGTGATCGTCCAGACGTACTTGGAGATCGATGGATATGCGAGGTACAAGGTGCCTCCGGTTTCGTTTAAACCCAGAACGGACTTGTAAATGGACTGTGTCTGACATTGGATATCATTCTATGTGATTGATGGATATCGGTCGCATGGAGTGGTTTGCCTGTGCGGCATGCTAAGATGCAAATGTTCAAGGCTTTTGTTGAAAAGCAAAGTCTTGCGGTTGATGATCAAAGCACCGACTGTGTGGCATAGCTTTGTGTAACGTTAATTCGCGAGCCTCACACCTCGGTTGTGAACCAGAAACGGGAGAGGACATCAGGGAGGGCATGCGTTTCTTTCTAGCTAAGGTGGTGTCAGTGACCTACCAGCCGTGACATTTATATTATTTTCACCTATGTGGTTGTTGGATTGCGAGGCGCCTCGGATATATCGGTGACTATGTGGAGTCAATGGAGTCATTTGGCTCATTTACGCCCCAAAGGGCGGGGAAACGTAGTGTTCAGGCATTATAACCCACATCGGTGGACCGGCCCTGACGATCTAAGGCTTACCTACGCGTTTGCCTGAGGCTCGGGCTAGACAGTGCGAATTCGGTGAGGACGATCCCTTGCCTCGGTTCACAGATGGAAATCCAATTTCCAAATACGACATCGTGCAGTTTTGATTGTATACCTATATATGGCGACATAGTGGTATGGGGCACTTATGCCATCTATGATTGATACTTATGATTGAAATTGTTTTAACACTACACACTTATAGTAATAATAAAACATGAAATTTCATGTACCAAGCATTCTTGGCTATTATAAGGTAAAAACCCTATCCTCCGGCTTGTGTTGCATTGTGTGATGGGACCTGGGTCTTATAATAGCTTTATTTTTTCAAAAAGCATTGCGTTGTTTTGTTATATGCGCTGGTATTCTTGGGAGGAAACCCGTTTCGTGTTATACGTCTTGATCCCTTGATTTACCTAACTTTAAAATAAAGATTAATAACTGTTTTAGTTCTCACACCAGTCACATGACTGGCCTAGAGTTTATTGTTTTAACCTAAACTCTGGGTGCCCCTATTTTCCACATGGGCAGCTAGTAGTTTTGGTTTTGCATATTTATATTCATAGGATCATGATTTACAGCTGGAACGATATCCAGAAAGCTCTGTATCCGTAAATCTCTTTCAGTTGTGTTTTGTATTATTTTCCGCTGCTATGTAATGTAATTTAAACCTCTGATATTTGTTGAATGTATTTTATTCATTCATACTCTGTATATTCTTGTATTCTGATGAAATTGTTGTAATAAGCAATGAAATGTTCTTCTGTTTGTGTTCTGATCTGTCTTGTCCTCAAAGTATCCGCTCTTTCATTCCCGAGGAAGTTACGTGTCCTTATAGATAAGATCTTGGTAGATACATCAAAATCTACAGGAAGACCTGGTTGAGCATTTATGGCATTTGAAGGGCAATCATTGATGTATTCCACTGTTCGGTTTTAATTATGGTAGTTTCTTTTCTATACATTGGTTTGTTTTCGATTAGCGTAGGGTTGCCTTATGAAGTGTGTATCACTGTATCCTGTTGGTCACTGTCCCCTACTGTTCACTGTAGGTTACAGTGAACTCTGTTCCTTATTAAAAGCTATTATGTGCTATTCTTATCAGTTGACAATGACGTGTTTGCATTTGTTGTTTGTGTAGTACTCGGCTACAGTCCATATAAAGTAACTTACTTTCACTTTTAATTTACACCATCTTAAATATATATATATATACACACACACACTCAAGCAACCATACAACTCATCCAACAATGGAGTATCACAGTCACCTTTCACTTCCATCATCCTTTGACTATGAAAATCCAATGGAGCACCCTAGGCCTTCCAAACTATCTTCACCAGAAACTGATATAGATTTCTACATTGAAATGAAAGAAAGCACTACGAAGATCTGAGAGAGCATGAGCGAGAACAAGAAGAACTTCAAAGGCAAGAGAGGGAACAAATAAGACGTGCAAAAATGAATAGTTGACATCGTAGACGTGTTCCAGAACGTCAACACAACGTAAATATTGAACAAGAATTTGAGTAGGAAGTGAATTCGCCAATTAAAATACATGAGTGTGGATATGCAGCTGCTGAAGATGTTATAATAAGAGGAAATCATATTGGTCGACGTTATTTTAGATGCCATACCTACCCTAGTGAGTGTCCCTATTGGGAGTGGATTGACGAACCTTTTTCACAATGAGCTGCTAACTACGCAAATGAATTGTAGTATCAGCTAACAACGTCGCAAAATCAATCTGTTGGTTGGGAAACTGAAGTTAGTAGACTGCAAGATCAACTTAATGAATTGAATTTTGGCAGACCAAACTGGGCTTATTATATCTCCTTGCAGTAGTATTTCCATTTTTATTTTGGTACTAGTTAAGGTTGTATGCTATCGTATCAGTTATTCCTTTAGATTTGGTAGATGTTCATTTGTATGCAATCGTATCGGTTTTTATAAATGCTCCTTGTTTTCCATATTCCAGATCATTAATTCCTTACATAGATTCAAACAAACACTACAGAATACAAAGAAAGAGGTAAACAGATAACAAAGGTAACAGACTATCTTAGGCTGGTTACTCAAATTGAAGCGTATAGTTGTACCAAAATCGAAAGCTTCATGCCCTTTGAAATTTGAACGATACTCGTGGACGTACCGTGAGTCATATGTTGATCACATCAGCTTGAAAATGTCCTCCTCCTTCACAACGTCCATTATTTTACGATATCTCTTGCAATCTCCCGTGAACAGGGTGAATGCACTTCTCGTTGCTAGTACACTTTGCCTTACTCTGCAATCTGAATGATTATTGTACGCTTCATAGAGATTCACCCACATATCTTGATCAGTTTCTTCTTCCATGTGAAGTGTATCTGTCTGAATGTAAGCTTTGATTAGTACAAGGAAATCCAATGATGTCCATGTTTCATAAGTCATCTTGAAATAAATAGCTGAGAAAATATATATGAGGTTATATAGGCCTAAAAAAACTTAATACACATATCATCTAAATCAAAAAATTGGTGTTGCACCAATAAAGGGAAGAATCTTTTCACACTTACTGATAAAGTTGTGTCAGGCCTTCACATCGATCGATAAACTTGTATCATTCAATCAAAAGAAATGATAAAGCTGTGTCATGCTTTCACAAAAATCAATAAAGCTATGTCAAGCATTCACAAAAACCGATTAAACTGTGTCATGCATTCACAAAAATAGATAAAGCTGTGCCATGCCATGCCTACACTATCACAATAACCAATAATGTAGACAACTATTTCTCGTAAGCTGAAAAAATTGTGCCATGCCTAGACTAGACAACTATTTCTCATAAGTCGTTAAAGTGGGCAGTTATTTTCATGTAAATCAATGAACAAGACAACTGTTTACAAGGATGCCTAGACTAGATAATTCCACCACATTGGAGATAATAGCAGTGGACAATTTCTGGGAAGTTGATAAGCCTAGATTAGACAATACACTCATAGCATAAGACTACTCAGTTTCCGAAATAATAATACGCAACAAGATTGTTTATATATATCATATATGGTAAATGCATCATTCATCACTTAAAAAAACTGTCTACACTAAATACAAAAACAACTTCTAATGGGAGACTCAAGCAACAACAATAATGTTGTCTTGTATGATGATAGTCTTACAAACTTTACAAATTTGCTATCACAATCTAAAGCTCAACAGTCAAATCCAATGCAATTTACTCCACAATCAAATCCAATGCAGTTTCTCACTCCACAGAAAAGCCAATTCCTTAACCAAATCAATTTCGTACAACAGTTTGGTAACATGTACAACCCAAATCAGTTTCCTTCAACCCCTAGCATGTTTAATTCGCAGGCAACGCTTATTCCTACTGAAACAACACAAGATACAAATCCAGTTTCAAACGAGAGAATTGGAGGGAAGACAAAAAATGTATACACCAAACGAAAGCCTAGGGATTCTCAAACTGGGGATTCTGTGGATGCAAGCTCACAAGGTGGCAAGACGTGGAAAGCCCATGACTATAAGTTGTTAGCCAATGCGTATGTATCAGCATCCGTCGTTCCATCGGGTCAGTCCACTGGGAAGTTCTTCTTCAATCGAGTTAACAAGCTATACAACGGGGACCCTGAATGCATCACCAAACGATCATTTGATAGCACAAAAAACGACATGGTATAATTTGAATAATATGTGTACCAAGTACAAAGGTATAATAGCACAAAGAGGATAGAGACTTGATGGAAGATTACAATAAAATTTATCGTGATACATTTAATACTGAATTTATCGCTCATGAAGCTCTTCAGGCTCTTTCCTTACTGTCTCGATGGGCAAATATATCCGAACAGAGTGAGGTTGACTAGGAAGAAACTGAAGCATCAAAATTGAGAAACGTAGCTTCAAGATTATGCATGGATTCATCCCCAATCAATTCGAGCGGATCTCCCATTTCGGTAGAAGGTGATGGAAATAATAGTAGTCCACTGTCTCAAAATTTAGGGATGATTTACCGAGGAGTTGATAGTCATTCCGAAGGAATAAAAGCCATTAAGCGTTCATTGTTGAAAAACAAGGAAGTAACCGATTTGATTGTCCAAGGTGAAAGCATAACTTCACTACTTAGTGATTTTTCATTGGCATCCACATCAAGAAAAGATGATAGAATGAGTCTGAAGAAGCACAAAATAACAGTCCTAGAATTACAAGTTCAACAGGATGCCGAAAGAACACAAGCTCTTCAAAAGAGATCTGAATTGAAACTTCAACAGGATGTAGAAAGAACACTATCTCTCTGAGACAGAAATGAATTGAAAAAGGCATGTGAAAGACGTTTACGTGAAAAGGAAGATAACGTGTTTCTAGCGAGAGATGTTTCTCATCTTTCTGAGGAGGTTTTGGAGTGTTTTTTAGCCCAAAAACATAACATTATGAGAGCACAACATCAAAGGTATCAAGACGAAGAGGGATGTTCTGGAATATAGACGAATTCATCGGGATCCTTTATGAAGTATTTGTTTCGAACTTTAATTTCCTAGCTTGTTTTCAGTTTGCATGATTATGTGTTTTTCTAGTTTGTTTTAAATTTCGTTTGTAGGCTTGTTTTTATTTTCGAAGTCGAAGCAACGTATTTTGTTTTTCATATCTACTTCATGTATACCTAAATTAAGCAACTTATTTAATTGGTTTGTAGATGTCTAAATGATCAACCAAGAAAGTTTCGGATGAAAGTCTAATAAAATACATGCCTAAATTAATAACAAAAAAACTTCACAGAAATTTAACCTATCGAATTAAAAAAAATTACCTACCTGTAAACATATTTAATGTATTTAATTTCCATAGAATATGTTGTATTTAATTTCAATAGAATATAACGTAATTAATTTAATAAAAATCTAACGTATTTAATGACCATATATTCTAACGCATTTAATTCCCATAAAAGTTAAAGTATTTGTTTTTCGTAGAATTTGACATACTAAATTTTCTTACGCTTTCAAAGAATAAAAACATTTAATTTCTTTTCAATTTTACTTATTTGTCAAATTTAAGAAGTAAAACTAAAGTAATTATGAGTAAAACAAATATAAAACCAAAAAATAAGCAAATAAACACTCAAGCATACAACAAACATGGTGTCAACAAAACAAGAAATTCAAGCGGAATTATGATAGCAGAAACAAAAATTTTGAACGGTGAAATGAAATCACCTTTGTTAAACGGTGAACTGAATGCCATTTACGCCTTAAATGGCATTCAGTTCCCCGTTTATCAATGGCCACTTAAAAAAAGGGGGGAGGATCCCCACTTAGCGTCGAACTCGCGCTCGAACTCATACTGCTGGGGCGAAAGTTCAACTAATTCAGTAGGGATCCTCCCCAATTTCGTGAGCTTTCCACTACTGGGAATGCTCTTAGGGAAGTGAATTGTAGGAGGTACCGTGAGGCAGTAGAAATAAGAGACGAGAACTATTTTATAGCCAAGTTTTCAACTTTTCGCAAAATTTTGGACTGAATTATTACAGCTAAGCAACGACACTACAACCGATGAGAAAAGAACACATGTTAAAAATCGGTTGTCAAAATAAAAAAGTTTCTCTATGACAGTTGTAAAAAAACTTTTATTACCATTGACGTTTTGTGACTATTGTTAAATTACAGTTGTAATAGTGTGTTTTTGTTATAGTGATTTTAGCTTTAACAAAGAACGGTGATTTATTTATTTATATACCCGTGAGATAGAACCATTCATTTACTAAAATTTATCCAACACAGAATTTTATTCTTTCTAGCCCTAGGACAAATGTTAATTTAGATAAGAAAAACAAGATTTCATTTGAACAGGCATGCGTGAATGACATAAACATTTCCAAACTTAGTAATCCCAATAACCTAAGTCGTGCGATTTAAACAACACCAACAGTTACAAGCACGAATCACCACAAAGCAAAGATCACGATGCCGGAAAGGGAAAACAACAAAGATCACATCAAAACAATAACACCGAGAACCTCAAAACAATGTCTACAAACAACAAGATGTCTTGTTCCGCAGCTAGAGCTCAAATTTTTCTTTTTTGATCTTTAATTAACCATATCATGGTAGCAAAATGCTCAATCATGTGTTACAAACACTGTTGGTGTTGTTGGAGGCTCCTACATCACCATCTTTGCTAAGAGAGAATTTATGATGAGAAAAGAAACCTACCACAAAATTGCTTCTCATGGCACCTAATATTTTGTAGAGCCAAAATGGATAGGTAAATTTACAGAAACTAACTCCATGAGACAACACACACAAAAACAACAAGCTGAATCGAATATAATGCGACACTAAATAATGGGTACGCCGACCAATCAAACAAAAGATTAATTCTCGCATCGTGAGAAAAATCTAGTCGTGACTACCCATTTGTAGAATGTTGTGCTAAGTAAGTCATACGTCAACATGGGCAGCTCTAACATAGATTCCTGAATACATAAACCGACATCAGTAAAAAGAGATTTGCTGCAAAATTTCCAAAGTCGGTCAAAGAAAAGACCATTCAAGTCCGCGTAAAACGCGGATTCCTCTAAAATATCTTCGAGATTCTCCTCTGAAAAACCATCCAAAGATAGCTTCTTTATTTCCGAAATGATGATCACCTTCGAGAGAACCTATTCAAACAAGGTATAACAAAGGCGGATGCAGCACAAACAACAAACCATATTCTAAGATCTCGAAGCAACTGGCTGATGCAAGTCCAACTGCCTTTACAAATTTTCTTAGCCCTAAAATGGTGAGACCTTTTTTCTCATTCCGATCCAACCAAATATTCTCTACCCAAGAAGGAGACTTAAATAGTGTGAGTAGGATCAAATATTGCAACTAGGTATTTTAGGCCAAGAAGTAGTCGGAGAGAAGAAATTAGATCTTGGAGTACTAGCGGGGCAAGATCTAATGCACAAACAAGCGTAAAAAGGAGGAGGCGAGGCGACGACAAAGAAAGAGAAGAAAAATAGAGATATGGTTCGGCTAGATGAGGAAGGAAAGACGAAAGAAGGAAGTTAAAAGGGTAATTTGGACGCAACTTTATGGTTGAGTCCTAGGTCCATGTTGTACCAAAACTCACCGACTAGTTGACCATCCTTGTAAAATGCTAAACGGTCAACTATTAAATGGCTTTGGACGAAGATTGAACCTTAACCTTATTTGGTCGGATTTAAAATATTAATCATCCCACGTTATGTTTTAAGATATGACGCGATCCGAAAAATAATTATCCTCACCACCGCGATATTTAAAGACCGTAGTTAAACTCCGAACCAGCTCCATTGATTTATAGTCTCAACAACAATGCTACAACTACACAACGATCAAACTTAAAACTGGAAATCAGCTAGAAATCCGAAATAGAATTGCAACGAATTTCCCCCTTACTAGCTGATAGAAAAACTAAATGATTCGAAATCAAATACCCTAAAAATCAAGATGAAGGATTTTCCTTAGCCTTTCCGAGAAAAATTTAAAACTTCTCAAAAATAGAATTTATTATAAACTAATGGTTTCGTATTTATAAATTCATTTTAGTATTATTATTATTTATATCCCGGTTTTATATTTCAAACTGGAAAACCTTTTCGTACTCAAAAATATTGGAGCTTAAAAACAATTAGGTTTTATTTTGATAACTTTAAGAAATTATCCAATATATATAGGAAAATGGATATTAAAAATCACAAGGAATGGGTATTTATTATTCTTGAGTTTCAGTGATATATTCCTTGTCATTTCTAATTCCTTTCTTCCTACCAATCGAATTACATTTATTAAAGGGAATTTTACAATAAATTCTTATTTACCTTGTACAATTAATTTCTAGGACATGGGTCGCCGATAATAAATTTTCAGGACATTTTTCATTTGTCGCTTCTAGTTTCTTCTATTTTTCCTTTCATTTGAAACTATTACTGAAAATGTTAATAAACCCTAATTACTAAATTTGTCGAAACAGTACTTTCAACCTTTACCAAAATAACATTTCGAAGAAATCAATCGTCGCTATTTTCGTAGCTCAAGCATCTACTATAAAAGTAAGTTTTCATTTACAATGAATGATTAGTAAGTGCTATTTTCCTGTTAATGTTCTCAATTATTACTAATTTTTTTGTCATTTGTTGATTATGTTGATTTAATCGATCGATGATAATTGCTAATCAATGTTTACTCATGTAAACTCTTTTATTATGAATTGATCTATGATAATTACTAGCAAGTGTTTGTTGATGATATTGCTTGAATTGAACGTCGATAATTACTAGTCGGCGTTTAAAATACAGCCATGCAAACTCTTTTATTATGAAATAATACTCATATGTTACAACTTACTAGTAATTTTATTTTTTGGAAAAGATAAACGGTTTTATCTTTCCTTGAAAAGTGGGTATAAAAACGATTTGTCAATTATTATGTAATGTAATTTGTTTGATTTATTACTCCTTGGAATATTTTGAACTTATTATTTGACTAATCAGGTGCTTAATGTTGTTAGTTACTGAAAAATATAAATTCATATATATATTTTCTGCTTTGTGTTTTAGGGTAAAATAATAATTGAATAATTGTGTACATTCATCCTGGATAAAAATGAACACAAGGTTGAAGAGTAAACAAGTTGCTTTTAAAGAAGCTACATGTATCTTCATCAACAACGGAAATCAATGCGTAAACATTAGACCAATTTCTTCTCCTTACTGTGAAGAGCACAGTCAGAGAAAATCATTATCAATAACACCAGTGGCAACTTTTTTTCCCTTAAATTGTGTGTATAATAATTATCTGTTTTGATTTTTATGCACAGCAGTAAAATAATTTATACAACATATGTCAATAAAAGAAAGTAATGCAATATACTGTCATTAATTGAAAAATGAAATTATTTTTTTAACGAAGAATTATAAACATTAATCATTACAAATTTATAATCAATTACCAGAATTTCATAATCAACTATAACATCAGTTCTATCGATACTTGTTAGCTATTTCCAAATATGGATTATGTTACTCAAACTTGTAATATTTGATACCAAGTTGACTTTGATTGTAGTGACTAGAGTCACACTGAATTGGATAAATAGCAAATATTATATCTTAAATAGACAGTACAAACAATAATACATTAAAACAAGTTTTCTGTTTATATTCATTATTTAAAATTACTACGTACCATATAAAATATATTTAAAGCTTATATAAAAATGACAAAATCATTTCAATATTTAACTGCTGAAAAAATATAAAAATGTTTAGCTTTATCATTATTTGATTTAATTAGATGTTTAGATATACTCAAATTTGAAAGTAAGTGATATATGTTACACAAGATTCTTGTATTAATGATTATTTCAAATTATTACACTCCTTATAAACCTGCTTTTCAAACTATGTCAAAAAAGATAAATCATATTATCCTTTTGTACACATTATTGTGCATGTATGATATTGTTTGGATGATATAGCATTTAAATTCTGTTTAGTATAGTTTTCATAGACTATGATAATATCTTAAACATCCTAAACTAATAATAAGTTTTCATGAATGTGGGAACAATCTGAACTAGCACAGTATGAACCAAAAAATTACAGAAATACAAACAGATTCTGATGAAAATACAAAGTCAGATAACCAAAGTAAGGAAACAAATACTAACTTGGATGATGCAGATAACCAAAGTTAAGGGAACAAATACTGACTTGGATGATGCAGATAACTATGAAATCGAGGAAATAGGGAGAAAAAAATAAAGCAACAGTACACTGGCACATATAGATGCAATTTAGATGCAATATATAAAGTGATGTCAGTTATTAAAAAGGAAAATATTCTTTTCTAGGAAGCAATAGATTTCATAGAGAAAACACCTTTCAAAATTTTGTTTAAATTTTTTCTAAACGGTTCGTTTTCAAGATATGATTTGAGAAAATGTGCTTCAAATTTAGATGATATAATTACTTCTTTTGATGTTACTAAAAATGCTTTTAAAGTGGGAGACAAATTTTTAAAAATAACTCCCATAGAAGTGAGTCTTATATTTGGATGCCACTAGCTGGAGAGGAATTATTTCCTATTTCGGCTTCAAACAAGGCTTTCGCCATCGAAAGTTTTTTTTATTTTTAAGTTCTAATTTCAAAGAAGAAAATGTAATAAGTAAAAAAACAGTGTCAAAAAGGTTGAATTCATTGATTAAAAAGAAAAAAGGAGATAAAAAATTTAGTGTAGTTATTGTTATTACTACTTATCATAACATTCCTTTTTCCCAACAATCAAAGCCATTTTCCATCGAGTTTTTTAGGTAAATTGTTAAATCTTAAAAAAATGAACTCAATCTCTTGGCCGCGAGCAATTTGTGAAAATGTTTTAGAAATTTTAAGAAGTACCATGCTGATCCAAGGAATACATCGGATTGCACTACGGTGTTGTTGATGTTGTAATATCTATGAGTGAATATGCTTTTGTCATATTTTATTTAGTCCCACATCATGGGGATAAGTTTAACATCTGCTCCAAAGCTTATATATGAAGGAGCCAATGTAATAAAAATTGAACATACTTGAAGTAATAGAAATAAAAGTCTCACCCCTATCTTTCTATTCTCTTTAATGGTTTTCTGTTTAACATATGTTCTGTTTTATTTTATAACACATTACCAGCACGAAGCTCTAACCGAACTAATTATAGATCTTAAAATGGTAGGTTATTTTTCTGACCTGATTGATTTGATTTTTAAAATCTCCATTTTTTGTTAGATCTCATCTCATTCTAGATTAAAATCTATTGTGCTATCTTCTAGATTTTTTTGTTTAGTCTTATAATTTTAGAACTCATATGGATCTACACTTTGAGATCTGATTCTTATTTTGTTAATCATATTTCAGATCTCACTCTATTATAGATTTGATTTTTATTGATATAATCATACTGTTGGTCTCAAAATTATACTCAAATTGTGTACATTTGAGATTCCTACATGATTTAAAAATGAGATGTTGATTGTAGTGATTTATCCTTTTAGGTTCGACAAATTTTGTTCTTCTCTATTCAAATAAATTCATTGAATTTAATTTGATTTTGTTACATAATTCATATTTCTGGAAGAAATGTTGATTTGTTTCTTAGAGAAACAAATATAAATATAATACGTATCTAGAAGATCGTATTAAGTTCAGATCTAATATCGATATATCACCAAAAGTGAATTATGAAAAATAAACAAATGAAAAATCATAAATTATATTAATTCTTTGGAATCTGAAATAATATGAACCTGAAGTTCATATGTTGAAGAAGAAGAAAAAATTGAAGCCCGAAGCTTTCTTAAAAGTTGTGACATAAAAAAATTTACTTCCAGAAGAAGTTAAAAGAGACACACACATTATAATATGTGATAATAACATTGGATTCAATAGAAAATCTCTAAACGGATTTCATCTAACAGACATCTTTCATGTACAGTTTATATAAACTGAATATCCTGAAGATATAGTATGCATATTAATCTCTTGAAGAGATGTTTTAGAGATTTAATTTTATGTAGCAAATACAACATCCTAGAAGAGATGTTAGAGATTTTTTTTTGTTGCATTGCAATTACATAAATAAAAGACATATTCCCTAAAGGAATGTCATACACTCCAGAACTAGTGATTTCTTTTCTCTCTTGAATATTATTTTTATTTAATACACCTAATTTTGTTAATGCATTTAAGGTTTGATATGTATTTCTGTATATTGATATGATATTTCAATAGTTTGTATATATTTATCTCTGGAGGAGATAAGTTCATCCCAGAAGCGGTGATAATAAAATATCTTTAGAGGATATTTGTACATTTGGAAATGGTAAAATATCTCTAGAAGAGATCTGTTTATTTGAAAATAATAAAATATCTCCAGAAGAGATTTCTACAATTAAAAATGATAAAAATTTTATAGAAAAAGTTCATATGACATGAAGTTCATATACAGTTTCTTTTTTCAAATAAGGCACCTGAAGTTCATATGCAAATGCGAAACCTGAAGTTATATGCAAATGAGGAACCTGAAGTTCATATGCAAAAGTGGAATCTGAAGTCCATATGCAAATGAAGAGCCTGAAGTTCATATGCAAATGAGAAAGATGAGGATGCAAATTAAATGACTAAAGAAAATATGCATTTCGAAGAGCATAATTTAAGATTTAAATATTGATCTTAAATACCTGAATTGTATGCAGAAGCAATTTTTGTTATAAAAATGGAAAATTTAGAACTTGCAGTTTCTATAATGGTAAGAAATAATTTTGATATGAATAGAAAGATCTAAAAGATTTTTATATGGACTATATAATTTGAACCTAAAACATGTAATTTTTATGTTGTGAATTTTATGTATAGATCTGCAAGTTTATGGAATTATTCATATTAAAGAATGTAAAATCTTGGTTCTATAATTATGAACTTTTACTCAATTCTCAATTAGACATTATGCATACTTATGGTGTTTTAGAAAATATAATTATTGGGAATGCAGTACAACTATAAATTTTTTATTTTGGTTTTGTCGTTGATCAATACTGTAGCTAGATTCAAATTTTAGTAAGTTGATTTAAGTAAAATTTATTTATTTGATTCATATATTTAGACCGTATAGTGGTTATTTCCGTTATTTTTATAATAAATGCATTAACGTATCATTATGATAATATATATTGTATTGCCATATTATTATAAATGTGTTAAAAGCATTAGTTATTGTAAGTTAAATGGTGTATGCTTGTAATAAGAATAGACATATGTATTATTAGTCAATGTATTTGGCAACTAATATCTAATTTAATGGAAGAAGTTGTATAAATCAGATATGAGACCTGAACTTTTCGAATATGAAAAAAAAGTAACTTTTTGATGAAGTTTACAAGTTTGAAATCTTGACAATTAGCAAGAATGTAAAAGCTTCTGAATTAGAAGTATGTTAAAAGGTTGAAACCCAGAAAATCATCATAAATTAATAAACTAGATATAATATGTATGTTTATATATATATATATATATATATATATATATATATATATATATATATATATATATATGTGTGTGTGCATAGGAACTTGAAGTTCCTTAATCAATGAACTTGAAATACTTCATAATTTAAAAGCCTGAAGCTTTGTTGAAACTGTGTGAATTATTAACATTAATAAAATTGATATCCAAAGAATTCACACTTTTCAAAATGAGTTTTATCTTGCTTATATATTTTATTTACATATTATGTTGAAGAATAAATTTTAATAACTTGAAGATGTTTGTATATTTTATTTGAACCAGAAGTTCAATATAGTAGAACTAGAAGTTCAATACAGTTGAACCAAGAGTTCAATACAGTTTAACAAACTTGAAATTGTTTATATATTATTTGAACCAAAAGTTCTATATGGATTAACAACTCGAAGTTGTTCATATATTTCATTTGAACCAGAGTTCAATACACTTCCAAATCAGATACTTTTGGATATTATGAAACGATTTTTAAGATTCACACTGACATTGCTTGATAAGCAAAAATTATTGATTGGAACATTATAAACAATTTGTTTTAAAATCAATAACTTGAATGAGAGCGAATATGCAAATCAATTACATATGTAATACATGGACGCACGTATATACACATATATGCGAATATTTAATTAACAATCTGAAGTTGTCATGAGCTCATATTATAAATTATGCATATATTATTTTATATTTTAGAAAGTCGATTGACGTCAATATTGAATGACCTGAAGTCATGAGCATATTCAAATGATAGAAAATTCCTCCAAGTCATTAGATCATTGAAAGGGAATAAACAATACAATATGAATGCATCTTATCAACCAATAAGAGCATTATCCTCCTACAATTGAAATACATCTAATGTATTTGCTAGTTATAATGCTATAATGGATCAAAAATGAATCCAAAGTAGGTTTATTATTTAAAGTGACAATGTTTGTCAACATTGAGGGGGAGGATAAAGGAACCATCGATGTTAAATATTTGCTAACATATAGAATTATGCAAAGTATTAAGTAACTTGCATAAATTATCAATTATGTCCCTAATAGAATTTCTCCAATATACATTTGAATCCTCGAAGGATCAAAAGGTGTAAATCGCAGTTGAAAATGTGGTATAAAAGTCAGTTCAAAATATCTTTGGAGTAAGTCATAAAGATGCAAAATAAAGGAGGTGAGTATTCCTGAAGAAATAGATAAAAGTGTTTTGAAAGAAACTCATGACATGATTGTCAAAATAACCTCAGAAGTGGTTTAGGTACCTAAAGCATGACAAGTTTTGAGATCTCAATAAATTATGTATAGAACTGACAAGAAATAATCATCGATGACAAATTAATAAATAATAAAGCGCATATATTTATAAATGGACTAAAAATCCCATATTAGAGAGAAACATGATTGGCCATCATGAAATTCTCCTAAATAAGATATATGGACCACTAGTCCATAAGATATGAACATGTAGTTCATAAGAACAAAATAGAAATACATATAATGACAAAAGCACTTGGAAGTTACTGAAGCAACATAGAGTTTCAACAACATGTTAAGTGCATTGAGCATTGTATTTTCAGAGATAATTGAATTGATTAAAGTGGTGAAAGTGTTTAAAACGCTTACAATACCCTGAAGGTATAAACGATGAAAATATACAAATTCCAGAGGAATTTAAATAACTTTTGCTGTGATAAAGAGCAAGATGTAGATTACAACATTCGTTTAAGTATTGTTGTGATGAAAATCTTGAAATAATTCATGATGAGTAGATCACTTCCTGCTTTCAAAAATTGTTGTAATGAAACTCTTAATATCCATTGAAGTGGTAGTTGCGATATGCAAAACTTATTATATTATATAAGTTCTTGAAGAACATAAATAACATTTGTTATTATAAAGAATACCAAGAACATGGATGATAAATTACAACATTCTTCTAAGTATTGTTGTAATGAAAACGTTGATATACTTCAAGGTGAGTAGATTACTTCATGCTTAGTGTTGTTGTAATAAAAATCTTGTTATACTTCATTCTTTTAAGTATTGCTGTAATGAAAATCTTGATATACTTCAAGATTAGTAGATTACTTCCTACTTAGTAATGAAAGTCGTCATATTCATCAAATATATATTGCAATACCCAAGTCCGGTTGAAATAGAAAATTATAAGCACTTGATGTGTATTCATAAATGAATATTAGTAACATACAAATCACAAAAGGAAGTCGTTTTAAGTAAGAAAATATGCCTGAAGCATGGAAATTGTAACACCCCACCTCCGCTAGGGTCACTCACAAAGGGAATGCACTAGTTTTGGTGGAGTATTATCTAGGTAAACATACACAGAGATATCACAAGGCAGAACATAAATAAAGCAGCGGTAGAAATTAAAAACCAAATTTCATTACTTTCAAGAAAAGAGACAAAACCTCATATATCCAAAGTACAAATTATTCCATTACATCAAGTTCTAAATAAAGAAGCATAAACTTAAGATAACAAAAGTAAATTATTCCCCAAAAATAGCAGAAGTGCAGCCATAGCATAGCTCAAGACCAAACCGTACATGAGCTGACAGAAAGCAAGCTAAATCCAATCTAAGAGCTAGCGTTTCCTCCCTGAGAACCTGGGGGGAAACGAAAGAAAATGGGGCGAAAGAAAAAGCTGGTAAGCCCTAGTGACTTTCAACATAAAAACTAGTAAAAGTAACATGACATGGGAAAACTGGAATTAAACATAAGGACGATAACAGGACTGGTATGATAACTAAGATAACAAGATAAGTCAAGTCTAGCATCGCATATTCAAGATTTGCTACACTAGCTGTACTGGTATTCTAACCCATGTCAAGTATTAACCATGAAATGATCCCTTGGCCCAATATCATGAAATGACCCATTATGGGGTCCTACAGTACGATCTACTAATCAATCGGCTCCCTACAAGTTCTAGCTCATCATGTGTCTGTGTCATACGGCCCAATTACGAAATGTAGTCACCTGTGTTAGGTCCACCATAGGGTGTATCAAGCCCTAGGGTGCCAACCACTGACACGAATCAAGCACGCACAGTGTAAACCTACTGGTGCCCAATGCCTTCTTTTTCAACTCCGGACTACGTGCACGAGCATAGTCCGCCTGAGCCTACAATGGCGCACCAACTCAGCCGTCGTTCTGGTCGCTTATAATCAGCCCAGTAATCGTGCCCTACCCTGCCTAGTCCTAGGGTATCGTGATACATCTAAGTGGGTTACTACTGAAAAGGACTGCATAACTAGGGTTTCTAATGGGTTAAGTGTTGTCATTCAAATTTGTGACTTAACCCTATCTAATCATGTATCAAGTTGGTTAAGTGTTGTTTTCATGTTCATGACTTAACCCTATCATGTAGCATAAATTCATTAATGCACCCCAACCTCTCACATTAGACTAGTTGTTGTGGTCACTGGATTTGCCGGGCGGTTCTGGGAAGATTTACACCACAACATAGTCTAACCCCGGGTTTTAGGTGCGATATGACCAACTACCCACATTAGATGCTATTGTATGCAGTCACTGGATTCGCGGGCGGTTCCGGGAAGATTTACACTGCAAACTCAACCCAACCTCGAGTTGGCCATTTTCAAGTTCGTTCTAGAGTCATGACCATGTTCAAGTCTCATATCAAGTTCGTGAAAAGTTTCAAGGTAAGTTTCATGTCCATATTCAGATTCAAGTTATAACAATGTTCATGTTCCAAGTTCATGGTAAATTCAGGTTTGCCTAAACTACCCAAATCGTATTCCCAACGCATGTGAATTCGAATTGATACAAACAAATCTAATTAGGGAATAACATAGAAAGAACGGGCATAAGGTTGCAAAAGTGATTACAAGTCAAGCATGGTATATCTTGAGATAAACGATTACAACAATACTGGCATATAGAGTAGTGGTCTCAAATATCAAATCTAGCAAAATAGGGTGATAGTCATGGTAACAGTTGACATAAGATAATAACCCCGAACTTGTGAATAACAACTAATTCAACATCACATGCATGAATATTATGGACATTAGGGTTTTAGATATACAACATATATAGGTCCCAAATCAATTTCATATAAATATTACCACAAGTCAAGATTCAAGATAAATAGATCCAAGGTGAACAAATAGTAGATCCAAATTACTAGATCCAAAATGAACAATGATAGATCCAAGATATACAATGATAGATCTAAGATAATTGTCATACTTAGGTTCAATTTCAATTTACAACATGTCCATATTAAGTTTAACGTTTAGATCTAAAAGTAACTGGGGCTTATAGATCGTGGTTTGAGAATTAGAAAACAAAGAGGCGATGTTGAATCTCGAGTCTAACAGAAATCCCCCAAACAGCAATACTCTACACGTAGCCTTGTTGGAGAAGAAGCAATCCCTTTTCTCTAACTTTCCAACCAGAGTTTTAGCAGCATAAGGCCAGAGAGAATTTGTGTAGAGAGACTAGAGTTAGGGGTTGTTTATATAGGGTCAGGCCAACGAATTTAGACAGAAATCGGACTAGAAACATCAGAGTGAACTTTGACTCAAAAATGGGCTCGGCAACCAGGTCAACACCCAGGTCGACTCTATGGTCGACCTGGTCCTGGGCAGGTTGACACTATGGTCGACCCCTAGGTCGACCTGGTCCTGGACGGGAAATTTCCCGCCCAGTCCGTCCTGGGGTTTGAATTCGAAATTTGAATTCGAATTCTGATATGTTTTTGAACTTGAAATTTCTGAAACTTTGAAGGGTCATAACTTGGTCATACGGACTCCGAATTTCGAAAAATCATACTCGATTCCAAGCAGAATTTCGAGACGAACGTAATGGCGTAACCCGTTGCCCTTGATCCTTATTTTAAAAATTAATTCTGCCTTGATTTATGGTTATAACACGTTATTAAAATATGGGTTGTTACATTCTCCCCTCCTTAAAGGATTTCGTCCCCGAAATCTCTAAGTTAGAAAGAATATATCCTACCATCCAATCATCCATCTACTCAAAACATCATCCACAGGAAACCATTGTCCTTAAAAGATTTCTAGTGTTGTATGAACATATGTAGTAAGTGTGTGTATATGTACTTATATAATGCAAAAGATCAGGCGGTTACTGATTCAGTAAACCTCCTTAATGCAAAATATGTTAGTGTAATGTGTCCAACATGTATGCAAATTCCTAACATAATTTATAATCTCTACATGAGTGCACATAACATTTATTCATATGCAACATCGAAGTGATAGCATAACAAGTTCCATCCATGTACAAGTATAAGCACTCATGCATATGCAACATGAAAATGTGACTGAGCCGATCTAGTGCCTAATGTGTGTCATGCATCCACTAGCAATCACTTGCAAACACTTGCAACCATTTGCAAACATCAACCATAACATGTTTCAATCACATGTTTACGTCCATATGGTTCTACCTAAGGTTCTCAAGATAAGATCGAGAAGATAACAAGGCAAACATAGGTAGTAAAAGCATGATACGAAAGGTTTTCAAGTTTATAGAAAAAGAGATCGAGAATGTACCCTTAAAAAGAAATGGGTAAAGCGCGCGTATCTTCTCTTCAGTTTCCCAAGTTGCGTCTTCTTGGGCTTCACTCCACTGTACTTTAACTAGCTCGACTTCTTGGTTCCTTAGCTTCTTGATCTCCGTTCCTAAGATACGAATCGGAACTCGCCTCAATGTTGCTTCTTTTTCCACTTCTACGCCTTCAAGGATGCTTGGCTCACCCACTTCGGCCGACTCATGTAAGCACTTTCGGAGATGCGAGATGTGAAAGACATTGTGTACTCCGGTCAGCTCCTCGGGTAAGTCTACCTTATAGGCCATCTGCCCAATCTTCTCAGTGATAGGGAACGGTCCTACGAACCTTGGTGCTAGCTTTCCAACCGCTCCAAAATGAACCACATTGCGTAAAGGAGAAACTTTAATAAAGACTATATCTCCGACTTCGAACTCTAGGTCTGTCCTTCTCTTGTCCACATAATATTTCTGTCTATCTTGGGCCGTTTTCATCTATATTCGTATCAAGTCAACCTTCTCAGAAGTGTCCCTTATCATGTCGGGTCCAAGTATAAGCCTGTCTGTCATCTCCCACCAACAAGTTGGCGACTTGCACGGTCTTCCATACATGGCTTCGAACGGTGTCATTCCGATGCTAGCTTGGTAACTATTATTATATGCAAACTCCATGAGAAGAAGATGGTCTTCCCAAGTACCACCAAAGTCAAGAATGCATAGCCTCAAAAGATCCTCTATTACCCTATTTACCCTTTCGGTTTGTCCATCCGTCTGTGGGTGATAACGTAACACCCCGTGTATTCTATAACAGTGAAATTCACAAATTAAAGTATAATTAATTTCAAATCAAAGAATTAAGGGAAACGGGATACGTCGTTGCGTTCGTCTCGGAATTCTGCTTGAGATAGAGTCCGAGTTTGCGTAAAACGGACTCCGTATGAGGGAGATATGACCTCCGGAAGTTTCAGAATTCAGTTTAAAATTCAAACAGTTCAGAAAACAGTTCAAAATTCAAAAATCGGACCCAGATTGGGCTGGGCGGGAATTTTCCTGCCCAAGGCACCCAGGTCGACTGGGTAGTCGACCTGGGCCACCCAGGTCGACTGGGTAGTCGACCTGGGGCACCTAGGTCGACTATGTAGTCGACCTGGGGGTCGACTGGGTAGTCGACCTGGCCCCTGAGCCAGGTCGAACCCAGCCCCTCCTGGTTGGCCTGGTCTGTGCTTGGCCGAATTTCTGAGCTTTGTCTTGTCACTAGGGCTAGGTGTCAGCTCCTGATTGGTCTCTCTTTCAAACGAATGGCTAATATTAATCTAATCTCCATCGACGGTTCTAATCAATTCACAAACTCTATAAAAAGGACCTAAGACTCCACCTAATTCATACAAATAAAAATGAGAATGAGACCGTCATGCTGCTGAAGAAAGACTAGGAGCAGCCGTCAAAATTGAGAGACGATTAGGAGTCGATTCGAAAGCTTAAAGCAACGACAATTAAATCAAAACAACGCCTACAACAAAGGATAGCATCTCCAAATTCAGAATTCAGAATTCAGAATCCTGAATTGAAGATTCGTCATACGTTGTAAGTAGAGTGCTATTCCGATGTGAATGAATAATTGGGTTTTTGATTTGTGTAAAATGAGAAATGGAATTGTACTTAATTTGTGGTGATGATAATTCATAATTGTATGTTGCTATGATTCTAATTATGAATAGATTTGGATATTTTCAAGTATATGACTCGTGTTGAAAGTTAACGACTATATGTTTGTGGTAGTTTATTACAACACCTATTGGATATTTGCAAGTATATGATTCATGTTGAAAGTAACGACTATATGTTTGTGATAGTTTATTAATACAAAGTTGAGATTCATGCAAGTATATGATTCACTATTATGCCAACATGATGTATATTTTTATGATCATTTTTAGTGTAGTTGGATCCATTTGAGTATTATGATTCATATGAATTTATGTTGGAATTGGCATCATGATTCAAGTGTAAAACCATACTTTTGTATTAGTGACAAAAGTAAGCACCTTTGTGAACTTGTGTTGACTTTATGAACATGGCTAGTTTATGTTTGACTTTATGCCCAATATGTTTTAGGCCTATTTTGTTATCAAAATCATATGATAATATATGTGACACATAATTAAGTTATATTTACATTTTAAATGCAAGTTTACATGAATAGATTAAAAACCATGATTCATGTTTAGGTACGTTTTATGTCATGATTATATGCTATTACAATGCAAGTTCACAAGTGCCAAATTTATGTTAATTAGACCGTTATGTTGCTAGTTCATGCATTCACACACCCTTTTTGATGTTACTTAGAATATATAAACACCATGTTCTAAGTCTCCCCTTTTTCATGTGGCTAAGTTGGGCTTAAATGTTAAGCCCAACATAATATAGCGAACGTATAAAACGGGGGTAATGACGTTGGGTTAAAAATATAAAACATGTGTGTTGGCATGTTTGACGCAGGCCAATGACCTTGAAAACATTTAAGTGGTATAAAATATATTTTAGCCAATAAATATGAATTTGAATAGTGGGCTGCAAATATTTACATATAAAAAGAAAAGAGACAAAATATGTAAACTTAGAAAATACGATGTGTTTAACCCGAGGTTGGATTGAGTTGTGACATAAACCAGCCCGGACCCGCCCGACTGTCCAGTAGTCACAACAATACCTATCCAATGTGGGTGGTTAAACACTGAGCCCAATAAAGACCCGAGGTTAGACTGAGTTGTGACGTAAGACTGCCCGGAACCAACCGGCAACAGGCAGTCACAACAATACCTGTCTAACGTGAGAGGTCGAGGCTTTAATAAGACAATTAAGGCTGAGTCAGGATTGATAGGATTAAGTAAATTGATTTAATACTTAATCAAATTGAACATGCTAAATTATACAGACTGATTGGGGGTTAGGTTTATACAGAACACTTAACCAACTTAGCATGTTGGCTAGAAATAGAAAACCTAGTAGCGAGGGACCCTTTTCAGCAGTGACCCTACAAGGTGTATCAGGATACCCTGAACTAGGCAGGGTGGGGCACGATTACTGGGCTGACTGTAAGAGGTCAAATCGACGGCGGTGGTGCAGCAGTGTAGGTTCTAACGGGGTGCGGGTGTGCACACGCTCCGGCGCAGAAAAATTAGGCACTGGGCACCAGTAGTATACCTGTGCATTCTAGAATTGTGTCGGGCCGCCACCATGGGACATGATACACCCCATGGTGGGACCAGCATAGGTAGCTACAACATCGGGGGCCGTAAGACACATGTAACTATGCGAGTAGGAGCCGATCATTAGAAATGGATCACTTCACCCTGATTATGGGGTGCCTGTTGGGAACTAGTTTATAGGGGTGCAAAGATTAATATGGGGTACGACAGTATATTCGCCTCTAGACAACTTAACTTAGTTTATAGTGCTTTCCCATTTCCAGTTTGTACTTATCATGCCCAATTCTTTATTCATAGACTGAATAGTCCTAGACTTACTCAGGCTTTATGTCTGACTCTACTTTTCTTTCGTCTTCTTTTCTTTCGTTCCCCCCTAGGTCCAAAGGGAGGGAATACCGCAGCTTGACTAGTTTTCACATCCAGCTTGAAGAGAAAGAATGTATTGCTTGGATCTCTTTCGTTTTGGACTATGGCTTTGGATAGCAATTATGGGGACTTATGCAGTTTACTTATGTTTTTATGCTTCTTTAAGTTATGAAATCAAGACAGTTATGAAAATGTAATGTTTTTGGAAGTATTGTAAGACAATTATGGCATGGTTTGTGTAACACATATTTTGATGAAATAAAAGTTGTTGTTGTTTTCCGCTGTTCAAAAATATGTGTATTTATATCTGTCTTGTGTATCTGTGACTTATACTTATAAACCTCCACCAAAATTAGGGGATTCCTTTTGAGAGTGACCCTAACGGAGGTGGGGTGTTTCACTTGGTATCAGAGCATAGGTTAACCAGATAAGATAAAAAGTTTTGAAAACTTATTTTCAAAAGAAAATTTAAAGAAGCATTTTTAAAGATAAAATGTTATTTTATTTTAAAAAGGCATAGCCCCCCAAAGCCATAGGTACTATCTTTTATCCTTCGTTTTGAATCTATCCTTTTTGTTTCAGCATGTCCGGAGAACTTAACTTGCCAGAGGGTATACCAATACCTGGTTGGTTCAGACGATTCTTAGAAGCAAGGGCCAATCAGCCAGGTCCCACTGTTCCTCCTCCCCCAGCTGCAGGAATTCATCCAGCTGCAGCAGCACCTCCTCCTCCACCTCCTCCGCGTGGTAATACTTTTGCTAAGATATGTAAAGATTTCAAATCTATGGGAGGGAAGGACTTTCATGGAACTGAGTCCTTCGTGGCAGCCAGGAACTGGCTGAAGGAAACCGAGGACTTATTCATCATCTTTGAGGTAGAAGATAGGCAGAAGGGACAACTGGCAGTATGGCTACTTAAAGGCGAGGCTTCCTACTGGTGAGAAGTTACCAATGCAGAAAGACCAGTGGAAACATGGGAGGACTTTAGGGCAAGGTTTGAGGCTAAATTTCTCTCAAAAGCTGAAAGGAGCCTCCAATTGGAGAAATTCTTATTTCTTAAGCAAGGGAATATGACAGTCAAAGAGTACGTTAATCCGTTCGATCAGCTGGCTAGGTTCGGACTGGACCTAGTCAACACTCCGGACAAGAAGGCTCTCCGCTTTGTCAAAGGATTGAATGAGCCAATACACAGTTTGGCCATGACCCATATACCCATGGGAGCTACGTATGAAAGGTTGGTGCAGATGGCATTGCTGAATGAAGAGGATAAGGGCAAGAAGGAGACAAAGGCAGAAAGCTCTCAGGGGAAGAAAGAGGGTTTACAGCCTAAGAAGACAGACTTTAAGAAGGGCGGGAAAGACAACAAGTCCCAAGTGAAGAGGAAGTGTAATTTCTGTGGCAAAGTGGGGCACTTAGTGAAAGATTGCTGGAAAAAGAAGGCCAAGTTGAATGGTGGGTGCTTTTCTTGCGGTGAGACAGGCCACATGGCTAAGGATTGCCCAAAGAAGCGAGGGCAGGGGCAGAGGGCTGGATCCACCTCAGGGGCACAGGTTCATGTGCTAGAAGCGCCACCTCTGCAACAGCGAGGTATAAATACTTCTGTAGAAAGTGTAGTTTATCTTTATGATCACCCAGTTCGCACTTTATTTGATTCTGGCGCATCACACTCCTTTATTTCATCTGCTTTAGTAGAATCTCTGCACCTAGAAACTAGTATGGTAGAGGACCCCTTAATTGTTTCAAATCTAATCGGGGGCCCAGCTCATTTGTCTATGATCTGTGTGGGATTGAAAATTTCTATTCTAAGCGTAGAATTTAGATGTAGTGCCTTTGTTTTGGGCTTCTCGGGATATGGTTTGATTTTGGGCATGGATTGGCTATCCAGTAATGGTGCCATCCTTGATTGTGAGAAAAGGGTGGTTAGGCTTCTGACCCAACTCGGTAACACTCTGGAAATTACTTGTAATCCCTCATATGCGGTTATGCTAAGTTATCTTGAATCGCTAGATGCTTCTGTTGAGAGTTTTCAATCGGTTAGAGTGGTCCGTGAATATCCGGATGTCTTCGAAGAGGTGAAGGGCTTACCTCCGAAGCGGGAGATAGGCTTCAGCATATATCTTGTAGATAATGCAAAACCCGTTGCGTTGCCTGTTAGACACATGGCTCCATGGGAAAGGAAAGAGCTCAGTAAACAGATTAAAGAGCTTCTAGAGAAGGGGTTCATTAGAAGGAGCATTTCAGAATGGGGCGCTCCGGTGGTGTTCGCCACAAAGGCGGATGGTTCACTCCGTCTATGTGTTGACTATAGGGAGCTCAACAAGCCGACGAAAAAGAATATGCACCCTCTCCCCAGAATTGACGATCTGTTTGATCAGCTTGTAGGAGCGTATGTTTTCTCCCAACTCGATTTAGCGACCGGATTTCATCAACTAAGGGTGGCTGAAGATAGCATCGATAAGACAGCATTCAGAACCCCAGACGGCTTCTTTGAATGGCTTGTCATGCATTTCAGCTTGACAAACTCACCCGCTTACTTCGTGGACCTCATGAGCAGGGTGTTCAGAGAATTCCTCAACAAGTTCGTAGTGGTCTTCGTAGGCGATATCTTGATCTTCTCAAAGAGTGAAGAAGAGCATGCTCCGCACCTAAGGGCAGTCATGGAAACTCTGCGAGTCCATCGGCTAAAAGCCAAATTCGCCAAGTGCCACTTGAGGAGAGAGGAAGTATGGTTTCTTGGGCATATAGTATCCAAAGAAGGGTTAGTTGTGGACCCTGCTAAGGTAGTAGCGGTACAGGATTGGAAGACACCAAGGAATGCAACTGTGGTCCGAAGTTTTCTAGGACTAGCAGGTTTCTACTGAAAATTCATAAGGGATTTTGCGAAAATCTCAGCTCCACTCACAAGGCTGACAAAGAAGAATCTTGTGTTCAATTGGGACTTGGATTGCGAGTTTGCTTTCCAACGACTAAAAAGGGCTCTTGTAACAGCCCCAGTTCTGACGTTGCCGGATGGAAGCAAAATGTTCACAGTTTATACAGATGCATGTAGGACAGGGCTAGGCACTGTCTTGATGCAAGAAGGGAGGGTAGTAGCTTATGGTGGAAGGCAAATGAAGGTTCATGAAAACAACTACCCGACCCACGATCTTGAGTTAGCCGCCATCGTCTTTGCACTTAAATCTTGGCGACACTATCTCCTAGGTGAGAAGTTCGAACTTTACACTGACCATAAATCGTTGAAATATCTTTTCTCGTAGAAAGATCTTAACTTGAGTCAACGAAGATGGATGGAGTTTCTTGCCTCGTACGATTTCGAGATCTCCTACACTCCGAGCAAAGGCAACGTAGTGGCAGACGCGTTGAGCCGAAAGAAACTGACCCTAAGCCCGCTGTTTGTTGAAAGGCAAAGCCTAGAGTTTATAGCATGCTTTGACTTTAGGCCCTCCTCCAATTTTGTACCGGGCTTGCTAGCATCTCTTGAAGTACGCCCGACTCTAGTAGACTCAATAGGGACAGCACAACGCGAAGACCCTCAGCTTGTGGAGACGATTGATAGGCTAATTAGGGGTGAGACTTCAAGTCACCTCAACAGATACTCCATCGACGATAAGGGTTGGTTAAGGCGAGACGGAAGGCTATGCGTCCCACGGACAAGGGATTTAGTAAAGACGGTTCTCGAAGAAGCACATCACTCCAAGATGACGATACATCCAGGCGGGGATAAAATGTACAAGGACATAAAGAGAACTTTCTTTTGGAACGGCATGAAGAAGGACGTGGCAGATTTCTTTTCTAAGTGTATGGTATGACAACAGGTTAAGGCAGAGCAGAAGAAGCCTGGCGGTCTGCTCCATCCTCTAGAGGTCCCGCAGTGGAAGTGGGATAGCATTTCAATGGACTTCATTGATGGGCTGCCCAGATCTAGAAGAGGCAACACTAGCATTTGGGTAATAGTGGATAGGCTTACTAAAAGCGCCCACTTTTTACCTGTCAAGAGTAAAAGGACTGCCTCATCCCTAGCATCTCTTTACCTAAAGGAAATTGTTCGACTCCATGGAATACCCTCCAGCATTGTTAGTGACCGAGACCCTATCTTGACAAGTGAGTTTAGGCGGAGTCTGCAAGAAGCGGTAGGCACACAGTTATGCTTGAGTACAGCCTATCACCCCCAAACCGACGACCAGATAGAAAGAGTGAACAGGGTTTTGGAGGACCTTTTAAGACTGTGCGTCCTTGATTCGGAGGGATGTGGGAAGACCATCTTCCTTTGGTGGAATTTGCCTACAACAACAGTTACCAAGCCACCATCGGGATGGCGCCCTTCGAAGCTTTATATGGAAGACCGTGCCGATCGTCCACTTGTTGGTGGGAGTCTACTGACAAGCTCATACTTGGACCAGACATGATCAGAGAAACTTCAGAAAAAGTAGACTTGATACGAAGAAGGATGAAGACGGCCCAAGATAGACAGAAATCCTACGCCGATAAGAGAAGGACCGAGCTGGAGTTTGAGGTTGGGGACAGAGTTTTTCTTAAGGTATCTCCTTTAAGGAACGTTGTTCGTTTTGGATCCACTGGAAATCTAGCACTAAGATTTGTAGGACCATTTCCTATCATCGAGAAGGTTGGAAAGATGGCCTATAGATTAGAGCTACCCGAAAAACTAGCTGGATTTCACAACGTCTTTCACATTTTGCACCTCCGAAAATGTCTACATGAATCTGCTGAAGTGGTAGAGCCAAACATCCTTGAAGAAGCTGAAGTGGAACGCGAAGCAACCGTGAGAAGAGTCCAACACGCATCTTAGGAACTGAAGTGAAAAAGCTACGCAACCGCGAAGTCAAGCTCGTCAAAGTTCAGTGGAGCAACGCCGAGGAAGATGCGACTTGGGAAACTGAGGCTAGAATATGCGCAGCCTACCCTTTTCTTTTTGAGGGTACATCTTTGATCTTTCTTTTTCCTTAAGTTGCGCTTTTATCTATCTTTTTAGGTATATCTCCTCGACCTTATCTTTTAGGTAGAAACCCTTTGGATGAAAACATGTAATTGAAACATGTTATGGATGATGGTTGCAAGTGGTTGCAAGCGATTGCTCGTGGTTGCTCGTGATTGCATATACACACACAATCTAGGTTTTAGATCGGCTCAGTCACTTCATATTGCATATGCATATATGTATTTATATTCGTATATGGTTGAAGTTTGATGTGTTGTCATATGGATGTTGCATTTATATATGAATGATTGTGCACTCATGTAGAATCATAAATAGGAAAATTTGCATACATAATGGATTCATGACACTTACATAATTTGCATTAAGGAGGTCAACTGAATCAGTAGACCGCCTGATTTTACATTAGATAAGTACATGTACACACACTTCGCATATGATCATGAAGCATTAGAAGTCTTTTAAGGACAATGGATGCTCGTGTTTGATGGATCAGTAGATGGACGTTTAGATGTTAGGATATACATTCTTCCTAAACTTGAAGATTTCGGGGACGAAATCCTTTTAAGTGGGGGAGAATGTAATACCCCGTGTACAGTGAAATTCACAAATTAAAGTATAATTAATTTCAAATCAAAGAATTAAGGGAAACGGGATATGCCATTGCGTTTATCTCGGAATTCTGCTTGAGATAGAGTCCGAGTTTGCATAAAACGGACTCCGTATAAGGGAGATATGACCTCCGGAAGTTTCAGAATTCAGTTTAAAATTCAAACAATTCAGAAAACAGTTCAAAATTCAAAAATCGGACCCAGATTGAGCTGGGCGGGAATTTTCCCGCCCAAGGCACAAAGGTCGACTGGGTAGTCGACCTTGGCCACCCAGGTCGACTGGGTAGTCGACCTGGGGCACCCAGGTCGACTATGTAGTCGACCTGGGGGACGATTGGGTAGTCGACCTGACCCCTGAGCCAGGTCGAATCCAGCCCCTCCTGGTTGGCCTGGTCTGTGCTTGGCCGAATTTCTGAGCTTTGTCTTGTCACTAGGGCTAGGTGTCAGCTCCTGATTGGTCTCTCTTTCAAACGAACAGCTAATATTAATCTAAGCTCCATCGACGGCTCTAATCAATTCACAAAGTCTATAAAAAGGACCTAAGACTCCACCTAATTCATACAAATAAAAATGAGAATGAGACCGTCATGCTGCTGAAGAAAGACTAGGAGTAGCCGTCAAAATTGAGACGATTAGGAGTCGATTCGAAAGCTTAAAGCAACGACAATTAAATCAAAACAACGCCTACAACAAAGGATAGCATCTCCAAATTCAGAATCCTGAATTGAAGATTCATTATACGTTGTAAGTAGAGTGCTATTCCGATGTGAATGAATAATTGGGTTTTTGATTTGTGTAAAATGAGAAATGGAATTGTACTTAATTTGTGGTGATGATAATTCATAATTGTATGTTGCTATGATTCTAATTAAGAATAGATTTGGGATGTTGTGGTATAATGATGTTAGACCTATTGGATATTTGCAAGTATATGACTCATGTTGAAAGTTAACGACTATACGTTTGTGGTAGTTTATTACAACACCTATTGGATATTTGCAAGTATATGATTCATGTTGAAAGTAACGACTATATGTTTGTGATAGTTTATTACAACAAAGTTGAGATTCATGCAAGTATATGATTCACTATTATGCCAACATGATGTATATTTTTATGATCATTTTTAGTGTAGTTGGATCCATTTGAGTGTTATGATTCATATGAATTTATGTTGGAATTGGCATCATGATTCAAGTGTAAAACCATACTTTTGTATTAGTGACAAAAGTAAGCACCTTTGTGAACTTGTGTTGACTTTATGAACATGGCTAGTTTATGTTTGACTTTATGCCCAATATGTTTTAGGCCTATGTTGTTATCAAAATCATATGATAATATATGTGACACATAATTAAGTTAGATTTACATTTTAAATGCAAGTTTGCATGAATAGATTAAAAACCATGATTCATGTTTAGGTATGTTTTATGTCATGACTATACGCTATTACAATGCAAGTTCACAAGTGCCTAATTTATGTTAATTAGATCGTTATGTTGCAAGTTCATGCGTTCACACACCCTTTTTGATTTTACTTAGAATATATCAACACCATGTTCTAAGTTGCCCCGTTTTCATGTTGCTAAGTTGGGCTTCAATGTTAAGCCCAACATAATATAGCGAACGTATAAAATGGGGGTAATGACGTTGGGTTAAAAATATAAAACATGTGTGTTGGCATGTTTGACGCAGGCCAATGACCTTGAAAACATTTAAGTGGTATAAAATATATTTTACCCAATAAAGATGAATTTGAATAGTGGGCTGCAAATATTTACATATAAAAAGAAAAGAGGCAAAATATGTAAACTTAGAAAATACGATGTGTTTAACCCGAGGTTGGATTGAGTTGTGACATAAACCTGCCCGGACCCGCCCGGCTGTCCAGTGGTCACAACAATACCTATCCAATGTGGGTGGTTAAACACTGAGCCCAATAAAGACCCGAGGTTAGACTGAGTTGTGACGTAAGACTGCCCGGAACCAACCGGCAACAGGCAGTCACAACAATACCTGTCTAATGTGAGTGGTCTAGGCTTTAATAAGACAATTAAGGCTGAGTCGGGATTGATAGGATTAAGTAAATTGAATTAATACTTAAACAAATTGAACATGCTAAATTATACAGACTGATTGGGGGTTAGGTTTATACAGAACACTTAACCAACTTAGCATGTTGGCTAGAAATAGAAAACCTAGTAGCGGGGGACCCTTTTCAGCAGTAACCCTACAAGGTGTATCAGGATAACCTGAACTAGGCAGGGTGGGGCACGATTACTGGGCTGACTGTAAGAGGTCAAATCGACGGCGGTGGTGCAGCAGTGTAGGTTCTAACGGGGTGCGGGCGTGCACACACTCCGGCACAGAAAAATTAGGCACTGGGCACCAGTAGTATACCTGTGCATTCTAGAATTGTGTCGGGCCGCCACCATGGGACTTGATACACTCCATGGTGGGACCAGCATAGGTAGCTACAACATCTGGGGCCGTAAGACACATGTAACTATGTGAGTAGGAGCCGATCATTAGAAATGGATCACTTCACCCTGATTATGGGGTGCCTGTTGGGAACTTATTTACAGGGGTGCAGAGATTAATATGGGGTACGATAGTATTTTCGCCTCTAGACAACTTAACTTAGTTTATAGTGCTTTCCCATTTCCAGTTTGTACTTATCATGCCCAATTCTGTATTCATAGACTGAATAGTCCTAGACTTACTCAGGCTTTATGTCTGACTCTACTTTTCTTTCGTCTTCTTTTCTTTCGTCCCCCCCCCAGGTCCACAGGGAGGGAATACCGTAGCTTGACCAGTTTTCACATCCACCTTGAAGAGAAAGAATGTATTGCTTGGATCTCTTTCGTTTTGTACTATGGCTTTGGATAGCAATTATGGGGATTTATGCAGTTTACTTATGTTTTTATGCTTCTTTAAGTTATGAAATCAAGACAGTTATGAAAATGTAATGTTTTTGGAAGTATTGTAAGACAATTATGGCATGGTTTGTGTAACACGTATTTTGGTGAAATAAAAGTTACTGTTGTTTTCCGCTGTTCAAAAATATGTGTATTTATATCTGTCTTGTGTATCTGTAACTTATACTTATAAACCTCCACCAAAATTAGGGCATTCCCTTTGAGAGTGACCCTAACGGAGGTGGGGTGTTTCAGATAAGCCGTGCTTAAACTTCGTCGTGTACCCATTGCTTCTTGTAGACTATTCCCAAACTGGCTAGTGAAAATCGGGTCACGATCACTAACTATACTAGAAGGAACCCCGTGCAACCGTACTATCTCTCGAAGGTAAATAAACGCTAGCCATGATGCGGTCCTCTTGCTTTTCACCGGAATGAAGTGATCACTTTTCGCGAGTCTATCAACTATGAGCCATATGCTAGTATTTCCCTTCCTTGACCTAGGCAGTCCATCCACGAAATCCATCGAGATACTCTCCCATTTCCATTGCGGAACCTCCAAAGGGTGTAATAGCCCACCGGGCTTCTTCGACTCGGCCTTTACTTGTTGGCACACCATGCACTTTGAAATGAACTCTGCTACGTCCTTTTTCATTCCAGGCCAGAAGAAAATGTGTTTCATATCCCTGTACATCTTATCTCCTCCGGGATGTATGGTCATCATCGGGTGATGCGCCTCCTCGAGGACTTTCCTTATTAAGTCTCCCACTTGTGGGACGCATAACCTTCCATCATGCCTTAGCCATCCCTTGTCATCTATGGCATACCTACCGAGGTGAATTGACGTCTCACCACTAATCAGCTTGCCCATGATTTCGACTATCTGTGGGTCTCCTTCTGTGAAGTCCCTACTTGATCTAGAAGTGTAGGTTTTAACTCAAGAGATGCTAACGTAACAGTCAATGACTCAACAGCAGGTGTAAAATCAAAGGTTGCTTGCTATAAACTCTAGACTTTTCCTTTCAACAAACAAGGGGCTCAAGGTCAACCTTTTCCTACTTAGCGCATCCGCTTCCACGTTACCCTTGCCAGGGGTATAAGCTATATCGAAGTCATATGATGCCAAGAATTCCATCCACCGCTGTTGTCTCAGATTCAAATCTTTCTGTGAGAAGAGGTACTTAAGCGATTTGTGGTCGGTATACAGCTCGAACCTCTCCCCTAGAAGATAATGGCGCCAAGATTTAAGTGCAAAAACGATCACCGCCAACTCCAAGTCATGTGTGGGATAGTTCTTCTCATGAAATTTAAGTTGTCTACCCCCATAGCATATTACTTTCCCTTCTTGCATTAGGACAGCGCCTAATCCTGTGCCACACGCATCTGTGTACACCGTAAACATCTTACTTCCGTCGGGTAATGCCAAAACTGGAGTTGTGGTGAGGGCTCTCTTGAGTCTCTGAAAAGCAATCTCATATTCTATGTCCCATGCAAATGCTAGGTTTTTCTTCGTTAACCTAGTAAGAGGGGCTGAAATCTTAGCGAAGTCCTTAATGAACTTCCTATAATAGCCTGCCAAACCGAGAAAGCTTCTCACCTCCGTTGCGTTCTTAGGAATTTTCCAGTCTTGCACCGCAACTACCTTTGCGAGGTCCACGGCTATGCCTTGCTTAGAAACTACATGTCCAAGAAACTGAACTTCCTTCCTCCAAAAATGGCATTTGGAGAACTTAGCCTTTAACTGGTGTGCTCTAAGCGTATCCATGACTTCCTTGAGATGTCTAGCATGCTCTTCTTCATCCTTTGAGAAGATCAAAATATCGTCCAGGAAAACCACTACAAACTTGTTAAGGAACTCCCGAAACACCCTACTCATCAAATCTACAAAGTACGCGGGTGCATTCGTTAACCCAAACGGCATGACGAGCCATTCGAAGAACCCATCTGGAGTCCTAAACGCAGTTTTGTCAATGCTATCCTCAGCCCCTCTAAGCTGATGGAATCCTGTGGCTAGATCGAGTTGAGAGAAAACAAATGCTCCCACAAGATGGTCAAACAAATCGTCGATTCTTGGTAGTGGGTGTCTATTTTCTTAGTTAGCTTGTTTAACTCACGATAATCTATGCATAGACGAAGTGAACCATTCGCCTTAGCAGCGAATACCACCGGAGCACCCCATTCAGAAATGCTTCGTCTTATGAAATTTTTCTCAAGCAACTCCTTAACTTGTTTACTGAGCTCTCTTCTTTCTCGCAGGGCCATGTGCCTAACGGGCAATGAAACTGGCTTGGCATTATCAACAAGATAAATTCGGGAATCTATCTCGCGTTTAGGAGGTAACCCCTTCACCTCATCAAAGACATCTGGATATTCTCGGACCACTCTTACAGATTGCAAATTGTCGATGGACGAGTCAAGAGATTCAAGATAACACAACATGACCGGACCCTTAGGGTTACAAGAAATTTCAAGGGTATTACCAAGGCAAGTCATGAGCCTCACTACCCTTCGTTCACAATCAAGAATGGCTCCATAATTGGACAGCCAATCCATACCTAGGATCAAACCGTATCCCATAAATCCGAGAATATAAGCATTACACGTAAATTCTACGCTTAAGATAGAAATCCTCAAATCCACACACATCATAGATAAATGAGCGGAGCCCCCAATTGGATTTGAAACTATAACGGGATCCTCAACCAGACTAGTACTTAGGTGCAGATTTTTAACAACATCGGAAGAAATAAAAGTATGTGATGCGCCAGAGTCAAATAAGGTTCGAACAGGAAATTCAGAAATGTAAACAAGGCTTTCTACGGAAATATTACTACCTCGGTCAAGTGCTGGAGTGGGGTTGAGAGCATGCAACTGCCCTCCAGAAGGTCCTCCTCGCTGGGCCTGCCCTTGCCCCTGCCCTTGCTTCTTAGGGCAATCTTTGCTGATGTGTCCAGTATCTCCACAATGAAAGCATTCACCCAACTTTCTCTTCTTCCTTCTACAGTCTTTAGCTAGATGTCCTTTAATACCACAAAAGTTGCACTTCCTTGTCTCACGTGGTTTGTTAGTGTTGTTGTTGTTGTTCTTGTTATTCTTGTTGCCTCCCTTCTTGAAGTCAACCTTCTTATTCTAAGTCTCATTAGGCTTAACCTCCTTCTTGCTATTCTTGTCTTCCTCATGAAGTAGGGCCATATCCACCAAGCTTTCAAAGGTCGCCCCCATGGGTATATGAGTTATGGCCAAACTGTGAAGTGGCTCGTTCAATCCTCGAGCAAAGCGTACAGCCTTCTTCTGAGCTGTGTTAACCAAGTCCAATCCGAACCTAGCAAGCTGATTAAACTTATTCACGTACTCCCTAACGGTCATGTCCCCTTGCTTAAGTGCTAGGAACCTCTCCATTTGAAGGTTCTCTTCTGCTGACGATAAGAATTTAAGCCCAAACCTCTCTCTAAAGTCTGCCCAAGTCAAAACTGGCCTGGTAGCGTTGGTGACTTCCCACCAAAATGCAGCTTCCTCTTTCAACAACCATGCTACCAACTGAACTTTCCTATGATCCTCCATATCGAAGATAATAAACAAGTATTCAGTCTCCTTTAGCCAGTTTCGTGCCTCAACGAAGGTTTCAGTTCCAACAAAGTTCTTGCCGCCCATTGCATTAAAGTCTTTGCATATTTTGGCAAAGGCGGTACCAGGAGGAGGAGGAGGAACCGCGACCACTGGGGGAGGAGGAGGGGGGATGTCTGCCGGGCCCACGCCGTTCGCCCTAGCTTCCAAGTACCTTCGGAACCATCCAGGTACGGGTACTCCCTCAGGAAGGTTAAGATCAGACATGCAGAAAAAAGAAAAAGAAAAAGATTCAAACGAGGAAACAAAGGAAAGTGCTAATGGCTTTTGGGGAATTGCCTTTTTAAACATAAAACTTTTATTGAAAAATGCTTCTTTATAAACGGTTTTGGAAAATAGTTTTAGAAGGTTTTTTAAAACTTTTGCCCCATCTGGTAAGCTTCTGATCTGATACCAAATGTAACACCCCACCTCCGCTAGGGCCACTCACAAAGGGAATGCACTAGTTTTGGTGGAGTATTATCTAGATAAACATACACAGAGATATCACAAGGCAGAACATAAATAAAGCAGCGGTAGAAATTAAAAACCAAATTTCATTACTTTCAAGAAAAGAGTCAAAACCTCATATATACAAAGTACAAATTATTCCATTACATCAAGTTCTAAATAAAAAAGCATAAACTTAAAATAACAAAAGTAAATTATTCCCCAAAAATAGCAGAAGTGCAGCCATAGCATAGCTCAAGACCAAACCGTACATAAGCTGACAGAAAGCAAGCTAAATCCAAGCTAAGAGCTAGCGTTTCCTCCTTGAGAACCTGGGGGGAAAACGAAAGAAAAGGGGGTGAAAGAAAAAGGGTCAGTCACAAAGACTGGTAAGCCCTAGTGACTTTCAGCATAAAAACTAGTAAAAGTAACATGACATGTGAAAACTGGAATTAAACATAAGGATGATAACAGGACTGGTATGATAACTAAGATAACAAGATAAGTCAAGTCTAGCACCGCATATTCAAGATTCGTTGCACCAACTGTACTAGTATTCAAACCCATGTCAAGTATTAACCATGAAATGATCCCTTGGCCCAATATCATGAAATGACACATTACGGGGTCCTACAGTACGATCTACTAATCGATCGGCTCCCTACAAGTTCTATCTCGTCATGTGTCTGTGTCATACGGCCCAATCACGAAATGTAGTCACCTGTGCTAGGTCCACCATAGGTTGTATCAAGCCCTAGGGTGCCAACTACTGACACGAGTCAAGCACGCACAGTGTAAACCTACTGGTGCCCAATGCCTGCTTTTTCAACTCCGGACTACATGCACGACCATAGTCCGCCTGAACCTACAATGGCGCACCAACTTAGCCGTCGTTCTGGTCGCTTACAATCAGCCCAGTAATCGTGTCCCACCCTGCCTAGTCCCAGGGTATCGTGATACATCTAAGTGGGTTACTACTGAAAAGGACCGCGTAACTAGGGTTTCTAATAGGTTAAGTGCTATCATTCAAATTCGTGACTTAACCCTATCCAATCATGTATCAAGTTGGTTAAGTGTTGTCTTTCATGTTCATGACTTAACCCTATCATGTAGCATAAATTCATTAATGCACCCCAACCTCTCACATTAGACTAGTTGTTGTGGTCACTGGATTTGCCGGGCGGTTCCGGGCAGATTTACACCACAACACAGTCTAACCTCGGGTTTTAGGTGCGATATGACCCACTACCCATATTGGATCCTATTATTTGTAGTCACTGGATTCGCCGGGCGGTTCCGGGCAGATTTACACTGCAAACTCAACCCAACCTCGAGTTGGCCATTTTCAAGTTCGTTCTAGAGTCATGGCCATGTTCAAGTATCATATCAAGTTCGTGACAAGTATCAAGGTAAGTTTCATGTCCATATTCAGATTCAAGTTATAACAATGTTCATGTTCCAAGTTCATGGTAAATTCAGGTTTTCCTAAACTACCCAAATCGTATTCCCATCGCATGTGAATTCGAATTGATACAAACAAATCTAATTAAGGAATAACATAGAAAGAACGGGCATAAGGTGGCAAAAGTGATTACAAGCCAAGCATGTTATATCTTGAGATAAACGATTAAAATAATACTGGCATATGGAGTAGTGGTCTCAAATATCAAATCTAGCAAAATAGGGTGATAGTCATGGTAACAGTTGACATAAGATAATAACCCCAAACTTGTGAATAACAACTAATTCAACATCATAGGCATGAATATTATGGACATTAGGGGTTTTAGATATACAACATATATAGGTCCCAAATCAATTTCATATAAATATTACCACAAGTCAAGATTCAAGATGAATAGATCCAAGGTAAACAAATAGTAGATCCAAAATACTAGATCCAAAATGAACAATGATAGATCCAACATATACAATGATATATCCAAGGTAATTGTCATACTTAGGTTCAATTTCAATTTACAACATGTCCATATTAAGTTTAAATTTTAGATCTAAAAGTAACTGGGGCTTATAGATCGTGGTTTGAGAATTAGAAAACAAAGAGGCGATGTTGAATCTCGAGTCTAACAGAAATCCCCCAAACAGCAATACTCTACACATAGCCTTGTTGGAGAAGAAGAAACCCCTTTTCTCTAACTTTCCAACCAGAGTTTTAGCAGCATAAGGCCGGAGAGAATTTGTGTAGAGAGACTAGAGTTAGGAGTTGTTTATATAGGGTCAGGCCAACGAATTTAGACAGAATTCGGACTAGAAACATCAGAGTGAACTCTGACTCAAAAATGTGCTCGGCAACCAGGTCGACACCCAGGTCGACTCTACGGTCGACCTGGTCCTGGGCAGGTCGACACTATGGTCGACCCCCAGGTCGACCTGGTCCTGGGCGGGAAATTTCCCGCCCAGTTCGTTCTGGGGTTTGAATTCGAAATTTGAATTTGAATTCTGAGCTATTTTTGAAGTTGAAATTTCTGAAACTTTGAAGGGTCATAACTTGGTCATACGGACTCCGATTTTCGAAAAATCGGACTCGTTTCCAAGCAGAATTTCGAGACGAATGTAATGGCATAACCCGTTGCCATTGATCCTTATTTTAAAAATTAATTATGCCTTGATTTATGGTTATAACATGTTATTAAAATACGGGTTGTTACAGAAATGCACATGAAGTTTTAAAATAAAAACTTCATTATGAAGTATTTGTAAGCAATTTGAGTCATTGAAAGAAGAATACGAATTCATAGGAAATTATTAAATCAGGGGGAGCATCCATAAGTATGATATAATGCACTCTTTTTCCTTAACTAAGTTTTTCCCCACTGGGTTTTCTTAGTAAGATTTTAATGAGGCATGGGTCATGATCCAAAAGTATCAACCCAGAAGTAACATACAAAAATAAGTTATAATGTACTCTTTTTCCTTATTTAAGATTTTTCCTATTGGGTATTTCTTACTAAGATTTACTAAAATTTGAACGAGGCATTACATTGATCCGGAAGTATCATACTACTTTTTACGTAATAAATATCACGTTGTATATTGTACTCTTTTTCCTTTACTAAGATTTTTCCCATCGGATTTTTCTTAGTAAGGTTTTGACGGGGCAACAGTTTGATCGAGAAGTATCAAACATATTTTGATGCAGTAAACTATTACTTATGAAGAAGACAAGGCAGTTTGCGTGGCTGAGATTCAAGTGAATTATATCAAGGGCGATAGGATGGAGCACATTTCTTCTAAATTTCTCTTCACACATGAATGAAAGGATAACAAGGATGAGGAGAAACAAATTCAGTTCAAGAAAAGCAGGTAGATCTGTTCTCAAAGTCAATTTCAAAATCAACATTCCAGAAGATGATGTACAAAATTGTCATGGATCTATTACACCAATAGACTAATTGAATAATGAGTTATAAATAAGGGGGAGCATATAAAAATATGCTATAATGTACTCTTTTCTTTCACTAATATTTTTCCCACTTGGTTTATCTTGATCCTGAAGTATTAACCCTTACTGTAACATTGTAAAACATGTTACCTAAAGATGAAATAAATTTGCACTCTTTTCCTTGTTTATGATTTTTCCTATAGGGTTTTTCATAAAAAGGTTTTTTAATGAGGCATTGTTTTGATCATGAAGCATCAAAATCTTTTAAGGAATATTATTTTAATATGGTATTCAGAATGCCAGACTTGGTACTCTTTTTCTTGTTCAAGGTTTTTCCCATTGGGTTTTCCTGACAAAGTTTTGAAGACAAAGACAGTAGTTGTATCGACTGAATGGATATATGCAAGCAAGATAATTATAAGGGGAGAAATCATCATATATGTTTTAAATGGAACAACTTCAAGTTAGCAGAGCATTCAAGATTTTGAATACGCATATTCAAGGGAGAGTGTTGTAATATATATGAGTGAGTATGCTTTTGTCATATTTTATTTAGTCCCACATCATGGGGATAAGTTTAACATCTTGACACGACCCGAACTTCCCCGTGAAGGAAAGCACAGATTGAGTTGAGAAAACGACAAATCAGAACACAAACAGAAGAACATTTCATTGTTAATTACAACAATTACATCAGAATACAAGAATATACAGAGTATGAATAAATATTACACAATTGACATATATCAGAGATTTGAATTACATTTACATATATCGCAGCGGAAAATAATACAAAACATAACTAGAAGTAATACATGGATACAGAGCTTTCCAAGTATCGTTCTAGCTGTAAATCAGGATCCTGTGAATATAAATATGCAAAAACCCAACTACTAGCTACCCGTGTCGAAAATAAGGGCACCCAGAGTTTAGGTTAAAACAATAAACTCCAGGTCAGTCATGTGACTGGTGTGAGAACTAAAAACAATTATTTAAAACTTTATTTTAAAAGAGAGTAATTCTAGGGACCACGCCGTATAACACGGAACGGGTTTCCTCCCAAGAACACCAGTGCACAGAATGAACAACGCAATGCTTTTTCGAAAAATGAAGCTATTATAAGACCCAGGTCTCATCACACAATGCAACGCAAGCCGGAGGATAGGGTTTTCCCTTATAATAGCCAAACATGCTTGGTACGTTTAAAACAAATCATTTGATACTATTATAAGTGTATAGTGTCAAAACAATTCAAATCATAAATATCAATCATAGGCGACATGGGTACCATCTATCATGTCGCCATACTAGGCTCTACAAATAAAACCGAAATATCTCGTATTGGAAATCGGATTTCCGTCATGAGTCGAGGCAAGGGGCAAACTCCTCTTCGCTTCGAGACACTCTAGCAAATGCCTCAGGACTACGCACTCTGGGTAACCCTTGGAATCGGCTGGGCCGGTCCTCCCTTACGTTTGAGGATTAGTTATTCCTGAACACACGTTTCCCGGTCCTTACAGACCTATAATCGAGGCGCCTCGCATTCCAAGAACCACAAAGATGAAAGTAATATAAATGTCAGCCAGTTTAAGCACTGACACCATCATAACTAGAAAGAAACGTCGTTTTCTCCCAGCGGTCCTTATCCCGTTTTTGACTCATACCGAGGTGTGAGGCTCGCGAATCCACGCTATACACAAAGCTATGCCACGTGGGTCGTGCTTTAATCATCAACCACAAAGCTTTGCTTTTCAACAGAAGCCTTGATCATCTGCCACTTAGGCGTGCCACACAGGCAATTCACTCCATGCGACTGATGTCCATCGATATACAACCTTTGAGCTCGTACGTCTCAGAGAAGGGCGTTAAGCAAGAGAATAAATTCTCCGCCACCAAACAGATGTATATTTAATAGAGATCAATCAACACAAAATAAAATCCAATGTCAGACACACAGTCCATTTACAAGTTCGTTCTGGGTCTGAGCGAAACCGGAGGCACTTTCCTCGCATATCCATCGATCTCCAAGTACGTCTGGACGATCACCAACTGATTCCCTCATCTTGGGTGTACAGCCCAATCAAGATCATTAGTAATCACCCAAATGATGTGAAGACTTCCGGTCTTCATCCACCGTCTTCATCTTCGACATATCGTCGAATCGGTTATAAGAAAGGGTATAAACCCGGCCTTTCCGAATAACCAGCATATATAATAAACAAATGTTACACAAACACAACATACGCCTCAATCCAATTCATCAGTCACTAACCGTAAATTAGCAAGAGAAAAATTCCCCAAATATTAACCCCGAAGGCCGAAACCAACATCAGATCAATACCCAGGAAACCATTCTTCTTAGCTAACCTACAGTTAGTTTCCAAATTTCACATTCTTAGGGAATGGTTTCCATTAATTTTATCAAAGATAAATTCTTTTAAATTTATTCTTTAATCTTCCTTTGGATGCCATTTCAAACCATGTTAAGGTTTTCCAAACTAGTCGGGATAACGAACCACACCGAAGTAATTATTTATTTTATTTCCCAATCCCAACCTATTTATCCCATGAAGAAAAACTGGTAATACTGCATATCTAACACCACGGTGTTATCGGTAAAATTAATTACCATTTCACGTTCAAATCTAATTAAAGATTTAACTATCGCTTTGGAGCAAAACTGGTGATACTCCATTCTCGCTCACTTTCCAAATTTGATAATTTAGAATATCAATTCACATTTCAATCTAATTACAGATTCGTTAAAACTCCTTTTACTGGGTTAAAGAGCTAATGTCATTTAAAACACAGTTCACGATAAACCCAAATCACATTCTATTTATTATGGGGTTAAAGAACAAGTGTTATTTAAAACACAGTTCACGATAAACCCTCAAATCAATTCTAATTCAATTCCAATTAAATATATCAGTTAATTGGTATACTTCATTAAATCTAAATAAAAAGATTTAATCTTTTCTCAATGGGGTTTAAGAACAGTGTTGATGAAGACACCATTCACGACAAACCAAAATCCCATTTGATATTAAATACAAGGCTCTGAATAGAAAATATATCGGCTTATATTCAATATCAAATTCTGAAATCCACAAATATCGCTTTGGAAATAACGATATAAAATATATCTTCCAAATTTCCTCCAAAATATCTGTATAATCGCGGAATCTAATATCGAAATATTCCAAAGAAAATTTCGATTCAAATCCATTCCAATTCATATATTGGGAATTCTGGTTATTTAAAACCCATTTCAAATCCAATTTATTTATTTAAAAATAATTGGATTTTAATTCTAGTTCAAAACTAGTTCATTTCGATAAAATCTATTTTTGTCCTTTCAAATGTGGGATTTTTCATCCCAGTTCTTTCCAATTCATATATTATGATTTTACACAAATTATTAATATTCTCAATAATTTTATTAAGGCCCGTACAGTCGATTTCCATCAACGGCCATCGAACTGCACTTACAGCGACCTTTTCCAAATTTGATTTGGACATAATTCCAAATCCAACCATTAGATTTCTAATTTCTCATATTCGTTGGAAAGCTCTTTTCGATATGAACCCAACAGTTCCAGTTTCAGGAGAATCCGACGGTCGGATCTCCATTAATGTCCGTTCGAAGTTAATGGTTGAAATTCGCGAACTGCCGCAGCGCGGCGCGTTCTATTCAGGCCATTATATTATATATATAATATATATATTTCATCAACTTACTTTTTAAAACGTATTTTATAAATCGTTTTAAATTCGTTTTCAAAATGATTTCAACTTCATATTCAATTTCTAATCAAAATTGAATATTCTATATACACGACAATTTTATACAGTGTATATATATGTTAAAAATTATATTTTTAACAATCAAATCATTTTCACTTTTCATATATATAATATTTCACTTTCAATATATACGATATTTTCACTTTTCATATATACAATGTTTTCACTTTTCATATATACAATGTTTTCACTTTCATATATACATTGTTTTCACTTTCATATATACATTTTACACATCATATATATATAATTTAGCATTGCATTTCATATATATACATTCACTTTTCAATTTATTTCATTTCACATCACGATCAATTTTCACTCAGAATACAATCAAACAAGTCGTTCATGGTCTGTGGACGACGGGGAGTAGTTCATATATGCAGTTATAAAATAAATAACTGTACAAAGAGAATTATAGTGAGAGAATTCTCACCTTGATTGGTTCGACTTTCTGTATTATTACGGTTCAGATTTGAATTTGCTTCAAATTCAAATTGGCTCTGTTTTGGTTCTGGTCGGTTCCATGTGGTAGATATCGTCGCCACGATCGCAACGTGACTGGAATCGTTCAATTCTGATCAGAATTGAAAAAGATATAGCCGATTATCCTTTAATTACAATTCGAATAATTAATTAAAAATTAATTAAAAATTTAACCCTTAATCCATCTATCTCCTTCACAATTAAGGTAAACCCATCGTTCACCAGAGCCTTCCCCCTGCGCACGCTCCTGTGAGCTACCGGAGCTCGATCCAGAGGGTCCACGACAAAGGCCGTTGTTCCTCCCACCATCGCCGGCGGTGGCGGCTCTTCCGGCAGTCCCTGCGCCTTGGGATTTTGTGCGAAAGGCGACGCCTTTATGGTGTGATTTCCTACAGAATACACAACAAAATCGAATCACGTTAGTGTGGATTAGAAGATCCTGAACCCCTCTTTGATTTCCGCTTTAATTTCCTAACCTAATTAACATCAGGTTGCGCGAATTTTTGGATCCAAACTGGGACGTTTCAGACTGCATATACGAGGGTGGCGGCTGTTTATTATTGAACGAGGGTTAGGGTTTCTAAATAGGAGGGTATTTATATAAATTAATATATTATTAAATTCAATTAAATTCTAAAAAGTGAATTTCACATTCTAACTCCAAATCAAACCCAATGACTGTCGCCCCTAGCTAATTAACCCCATTATGAACACAATGGGATACGTATCGTAAGCTGATTCGATCGTTTCGATCAGTTTTCATCAAAATCAAAATATAACTCTATATATTGAATTTGAACGCGCATTTTAATTTACCCGGGCCCCATACTAACTAGAAAAATTCCCGAAAAATATTTTCTAGCTTCGTATCGATGATACGGTCCTAACAAAACTAATTTCGTCAAATTCTGAGACCGTTTGCAAAATGGCCATTTTCCAGTCGATTAAGATCAACAAAAACTGGTCAACGCGTTTTCCTTTTCCACGCTTACATATTGATCCGAAAAATTATGAATTTTGAAACCTAGTAATAATTTGACATCACGGATCCAACAAAAGTGGTTTCATCGAAAACCGAGGTCGTTTGCAAAATTTCCATTTTTAAAGGCCAGTATTCCATAGCGACTATTCTAAATTTTCAACTGGACATAACTATTGATTCCCGCTATGAAATTTCGATTTTCCGGATTCGTTGGAAAGATATTCTCAATTAGATTCAAATATTTTTGGTTTCATTAAAATTCGGTTTATATTGCACTCGGTATGTTCATTTGAACTTTGAAATCGAATTTTTGAACTACCGCGCCATTTTCAATTCCTTTTATAATTAAAATAAAATATTTATATTCTAACGACTTTCTATTTAAATATATACATTTGAGTTCTATTCAAAATAAATTTCTCGTCGATATTATTTAAAATAATTCATTTTAAATATTCAAAATTCATTAAAATTGCCAAAATAAAAATTTTAAATTGGTTTAGAATTTCCGGGTTATTACAATCTTCCCCACTTACACCTTTTCGTCCCTGAAAAGGAACGAAGCTGAAAGTTGTTTTACAAACCAACTCAACTTTCATTATTATTTTCTTTACGTCTTAAGTTCTTTAACTTTTCAGTTTCTAAGAACTTTTCAAATTCTTCAAAAATTTGGCTAACACCCTAAATTTTCGAAAAATTTCACCATAACCACCCCTGCACCGCGGACTTCGGGATATTTCATATAGCCTCCCATGGCCCTTATCAATCAAAAGAAAAAGAAAAAGCCAAGCGGCTCATAAAATCATCCAAAACCCAAGAAATACAATAAACATGTACCTATTTGTCGGGAAAACATTTTTATTCCTCTTCTCTAGCCTCCTTGCTATGACCTGTTCAACGTATATATATATGTATGCAATTTCAAACAATTTTCAATACAGTTCAAAATTTGATACCATTTGGCCTAGATTTACCTTCAATTCAAAAGTTAATTTTATTACTTAACTAATAATCAAACAACACAACCAACAATCAATTAATTGATTAGCTTTTTCAAATATATAACTTTATATATTTAAAATCATATTTTCTAATACCAGATTATATATATAAACACAAGTACGTTATTTATAAACAAATAACTATCAACTCATTTTGGGGCATTTCTAACCCCATCTCTAACGAGTCACTCATTCTAGAATACTACTGATTCTATCTCTAATGAGGATTCTTTAATAGGACATTACTAATCCTAACTCTGATGAATCTTTTATTCTGTTCTAATGAGTTGTACCCCAAAGATTTGAGTTTAACCAAAGCTCTTATACCAGACTGACATGACCCGAACTTCCCCGTGAAGGAAAGCACGGATTGAGTTGAGAACATGACAATTCAGAACACAAACAGAAGAACAATTCATTGTTAATTACAACAATTACATCAGAATACAAGAATATACGGAGTATGAATAAATATTACACAGTTGACAGATATCAGAGATTTGAATTACATTTACATATATCGCAGCGGAAAATAATACAAAACACAACTAGAAGTAATACACTGATACAGAGCTTTCCGAGTATGGTTCCAGTTGTAAATCAGGATCCTGTGAATATAAATCTGCAAAAACCCAACTACTAGCTGCCCGTGTCGAAAATAAGGGCATCAAGAGTTTAGGTTAAAATAATAAACTGCAGGTCAGTCATGTGACTGGTGTGAGAACTAAAAACAGTTATTTAAAACCTTACTTTAAAAGAGGGTAATTCAAGGGACCACGCCGTATAACACGGAACGGGTTTGCTTCCAAGAACACTAATGCATAGAATAAACAACGCAATGCTTTTTCGAAAAATGAAGCTATTATAAGACCCAGGTCCCATCACACAATGCAACGCAAGCCGGAGGATAGGGTTTTCCCTTATAATAGCCAAACATGCTTGGTACGTTTAAAACAAATCATTTGATACTATTATAAGTGTATAGTGTCAAAACAATTCAAATCATAAATATCAATCATAGGCGGCATGGGTACCATCTATCATGTCGCCATACTAGGCTCTACAAATAAAACCGAAATATCTCGTATTGGAAATTGGATTTCCGTCATGAGTCGAGGCAAGGGGCAAGCTCCTCTCCGCTTCGAGACACTCTAGCAAATGCCTCGGGACTACGCACTTTGGGTAACCCTTGGAATCGGCTGGGTCGTTCCTCCATTACGTTTGAGGATTAATTATTCCTGAACACACGTTTTCCGATCCTTAAAGACCTATAATCGAGGCGCCTCGCATTCCAACAACCAAAAAGATGAAAGTGATATTAATGTCAGCCAGTTTAAGCACTGACACCATCATAACTAGAAAGAAACGTCGTGTTCTCCCAGTGGTCCTTATCCCGTTTTTGACTCATACCGAGGTGCGAGGCTCGCGAATCCATGCTATACACAAAGCTATGCCACGTGGGACGTGCTTTGATCATCAACCACAAAGCTTTGCTTTTCAACAGAAGCCTTGATCATCTGCCACTTAGGCGTGCCACATAGGCAATTCACTCCATGCGACTGATGTCCATCGATATACAATCTCTGAGCTTGTACGTCTCAGAGAATGGCGTTAAGCAAGAGAATAATTTCTCTGCCGCTAAACAGATGTATATTTAATAGAGATCAATCAACACAGAATAAAATCCAATGTCAGACACACAGTCCATTTACAAGTTCGTTCTGGGTCTGAGCGAAACCGGAGGCACTTTCCTCGCATATCCATCGATCTCTAAGTACGTCTGGACGATCACCAACTGATTCCCTCATCTTGGGTGTACAGCCCAATCAAGATCATCAGTAATCACCCAAACGATGTGAAGACTTCCGGTCTTCAACCACCGCCTTCATCTTCGACATATCGTCGAATCGGTTACTCAGAATGGGTATAAACCCGGCCTTTCCGAATAACCAGCGTATATAATAAACAAATGTTACACAAACACAACATACGCCTCATTCCAATTCATCAGTCACTAACCGTAAATTAGCAAGAGAAAAATTCCCCAAATATTAACCCCGAAGGCCGAAACCAACATCAGATCAATACCCAGGAAACCATTCTTCTTAGCTAACCTACAGTTAGTTTCTAAATTTCACATTCTTAGGGAACGGTTGCCATTAATTTTATTAAAGATAAATTCTTTTAAATTTATTCTTTAATCTTCCTTTGGATGTCATTTCAAACCATGTTAAGGTTTTCCAAACTAGTCGGGATTAGCGAACCACACCGAAGTAATTATTTATTTTATTTCCCAATCCCAACCTATTCATCCCATGAAGCAAAACTGGTAATACTCCATATCTAACACCACGGTGTTATCGGTAAAATTAATTAACATTTCATGTTCAAATCTAATTAAAGATTTAACTATCGCTTTGGAGCAAAACTGGTGATACTCCATTCTCGCTCACTTTCCAAATTTGATAATTTAGATTATCAATTAAAATTTCAATCTAATTACAGATTCATTAAAACTCCTTTTACTGGGTTAAAGAACTAATGTCATTTAAAACACAGTTCACGATAAACCCAAATCACATTCTATTTATTATGGGGTTAAAGAACAAGTGTTATTTAAAACACCGTTCACGATAAACCCACAAATCAATTCTAATTCAATTCCAATTAAATATATCAATTAATTGGTATATTTCATTAAATCTAAATAAAAAGATTTAATCTTTTCTCAACGGGGTTTAAGAACAGTGTTGATGAAGACACCATTCACGAAAAACCCAAATCCCATTTGATATTAAATACAAGGCTCTGAATAGAAAATATATCGGCTTATATTCAATATCAAATTCTGAAATCCACAAATATCGCTTTGGAAATAACGATATAAAATATATCTTCCAAATTTCCTCCAAAATATCTGTATAATCGCGGAATCTAATATCGAAATATTCCAAAGACAATTTCGATTCAAATTCATTCCAATTCATATATTGGAAATTCTGGTTATTTAAAACCCGTTTCAAATCCAGTTTATTTATTTAAAAATAATTGGATTTTAATTCTAGTTCAAAACTAGTTCATTTCGATAAAATCTATTTTTGTCCTTTCAAATATGGGATTTTTCATCCCAGTTCTTTCCAGTTCATATATTATGATTTTACACAAATTATTAATATTTTGAATAATTTTATTAAGGCCCGTACAGTCGATTTCCATCAATGGCCATGGAACTGCACTTACAATGACCTTTTCCAAATTTGATTTGGACATAATTCGATATCCAACCATTAGATTTCTAATTTCTCATATTCGTTGGAAAGCTCTTTTCGATACGAACCCAACGGTTCCAATTTCAGGAGAATCCGACGGACGGATCCCCCGTAATGTCCGTTCGAAGTTAATGGTCGAAATTCGCGAACTACCACAGCGCGGCGCGTTCTATTCAGGCCATTGTATTATATATATAATATATATTTCGTCGATTTCCTTTTTAAAATGTATTTTATAAATCGTTTTAAATTCATTTTCAAAATGATTTCAACTTCATATTCAATTTCTAATCAAAATTGAATATTCCATATACACGACAATTTTATACAGTGTATATATATGTTAAAAATTATATTTTTAACAATCAAATCATTTTCACTTTTCATATATATAATATTTCAATTTCAATATATACGATATTTTCACTTTTCATATATACAATGTTTTCACTTTTCATATATACAATGTTTTCACTTTCATATATACGTTGTTTTCACTTTCATATATACATTTTACACATCGTACAGATATATAATTTACCATTGCATTTCATATATATATACATTCACTTTTCAATTTATTTCATTTCACATCTCGATCAATTTTCACACAGAATACAATCAAACAAGTCGTCCATGACCTGTGGAGGACGGGGAGCAGTTCATATATGCAGTTATAAAATAAATAACTGTACAAAGAGAATTATAGTGAGAGAATTCTCACCTTGATTGGTTCGACTTTCTATTTTATTACAGTTCAGATTTGAATTTGATTCAAATTCAAATTGGCTCTGTTTTGGTTCTGGTCGGTTCCATGTGGTAGATATAGTCGTTGCAAACGCAACGTGACTGGAATCGTTCAATTCTGATAAGAATTGAAAAAGATATAGCCGATTATCCTTTAATTACAATTCGAATAATTAATTAATAATTAATTAAAAATTTAACCCTTAATCCATCTGCCTCCTTCACGATTCAGGTAAACCCATCGTTCACCAGAGCCTTCCCCTTGCGCACGCGCCTGTGAGCTACCGGAGCTCGATCCAGAGGGTCCACGACAAAGGCCGTCGTTCCTCCCTCCATCGCCGGCGGTGGCGGCTCTTCCGGCAGTCCCCACGCCTTGGGATTTCGTGCGAAAGGCGGCGCCTTTATGGCGTGATTTCCTCCAGAATACACAACGAAATCGAATCACGTTGGTTTGGATTAGGAGATCCTGAACCCCTCTTTGATTTTCGCTTTAATTTCCTAACCTAATTCACATTAGGTAGCGCGAATTTTTGGATCCAAATTGGGACGTTTCAGACCGCATATACGAGGGTGGCGGTTGTTTATTATTGAACGAGGGTTAGGGTTTCTAAATAGGAGGGTATTTATATAAATTAATATATTATTAAATTCAATTAAATTCTAAAAAGTGAATTTCACATTCTAACTCCAAATCAAACCCAACGACTGTCGCCCCTAGCTAACTACCCTATTCCGAACACAATGGGATATGTATCGTAAGCTGATTCGATCGTTTCGATCAGTTTTCGTCAAAATCAAAATATAACTCTATATATTGAATTTGAAAGCGTATTTCAATTTACCCGGGCCCCATACTAACTAGAAAAATTCCCGAAAAATATTTTCTAGCTTCGTATTGACGATACGGTCCTAACAAAACTAATTTCGTCAAATCCTGAGACCGTTTGCAAAATGGCCATTTTCCAGTCGATTAAGATCAACAAAAACTGGTCAAACGCATTTTCCTTTGCCACGCTCACATATTGATCCGAAAAATTACGAATTTTGAAACCTAGCAATAATTTGACATCACAGATCCAACAAAAGTGGTTTCGTCGAAAACCGAGGTCGTTTGCAAAATTTCCATTTTTAAGGGCCAGAATTCCATAGCGACTATTCTGAATTTTTCAACTAGACATAACTATTGATTCCCGATATGAAATTTTAATTTTCCGGATTCGTTGGAAATATATTCTCAAGTAGATTCAAATATTTTTGGTTTCGTTAAAATCCGGTTTATATTGCACCCGGTATGTTCATTTGAACTTTAAAATCGAATTTTCAAACTACCACGCCATTTTCAATTCCTTTTATAATTAAAATAAAATATTTATATTCTAACGACGTCTATATAAATATATACGTTCGAGTTCTATTCAAAATAAATTTCTCATCGATATTATTTAAAATAATTCATTGTAAATATTCAAAATTCATTAAAATTGCCAAAATAAAAATTTTAAATTGGCTCAGAATTTCCGGGTTATTTCACATCTTCTCCAAAGCATATATACAAAGGATCCAATGTAATAGAAATTGTACATACTTGAAGTAATAGAAATAAAAGTCTCTCCTCTATCTTTTCTGTTCTCTCTAATGGTTTCTTGTTTAACATATATTCTGTTTTATTTTATAACAGTTGATATGTTTTTATAATGTTCACTTAATACAAATACACTGAATATTATGTTTATTATATAAATATAAAACTATTTATCCTTTTCTTGTAATACTGGTCTGTGAAAGAACCCAAATCATTGCTCAAAAAGAAGACATTGAAGATAAAATCCCAAGAACAAGAAAATGGGCTTTATCGAAACTGAAGAACATCGACTTAACTGAAGTTGATGGTAACAAGGTATCTTGGTTATAAATATTTAGTTTTGTATTTAATTTAGTTAAATGTTTACATTTGTTTCTTCTTATAAATTTCAGTACCAAGTACTATTTCTTTAAACTATTGTTAAGTGAATTTTGTTGTGTACATACTGCATTATGTTCAACTGGTTCTTCTAATGCTATATAATACTGTTTCAAATATAGTTCAAAATTATACTACATGTTACTGTATACAGCAGTTTAAAATGATAAATGCTTTTATCTTTTCATATTAATTAATAAATAACATATTAATCTGTAATTATATATCACACTTACTACTACATGTTAAACAAGTTTATCATTTTTAACATGATTTAAAGTTCTTACATAAGGTATATAAATGATTTAAACAGCATATAAAAAACCTAAATGCATTTATCTTTTCAGATCAATAAATAAATAACATATTAAACTGTAAATGTATATCCTACTTCCGAATACATATTAAACATATTTTTCATTTTTATCATGATTTGAAATTCTTACATAAGGTGTACAAATGATATAAACAACATATAGAAAAGATAAATGCATTTATCTTTTAAAAATTCGAATATAAGTCATGATAGTGTATACATGCATTGTGTAACATATTTTTGCAATTTTTACCTTTCCTGCATAGACTACACATTCAAGTAAGAAAAAGAAAAAATATTATGAATTGCCTCTCAGACTATAGATTCAAGCAAATATTGACTACAAGAATTACATATATAGTAATGATTGTCTTGCCCAATAAAGTTTTTGTGTAATAGTGATGAATAGTCGATCTGACTATTTTTTTAAATATTTTCCTTGTAGATTTTAATATTTGTTTCAGTTGTTACAAAAGAGGAGAATGATCTTTTGTCAAAAAAATGAAACCAGTTGAAAATGAAGAGGAGAAGTCTAAAAAAAGGAAATTTGATGACAATATGGAAGTAGAAAGTTTGAAAAAGAGTTAGAAGGAGCTGGAAACAAAATTCAACTTCTACTGAGTTGAAAAGTTTTAGAGAGCAATTAAATGAAGAAAGAGTTTTATGTGCAGCAGCTGAAAGAAAAATCCAAATTTCAAAAACAAACATTCAAAAGTTTGAAAACCGTGATGTCACGGAAAAAGAAGATTTAAAAGAAAAGTCTAATGATACTAAAGGTAAGAAAAAAAGAAAAATTGTTGGTATGACGCACATAAATAGCTGTGATAACTTTCCATTTTTTGATTTGATAAATACTCAAGATTTCATTTTAGAAACCGAAGAAGGTTTGACATACGAAAACAACAAACAAGATAGTGAGGAAATTCTACTGAAAAAGCAATCACTGTTGAGGATGAAAGTAGTCGTAAAGAAGAAAAGAAGAAGATGAAACAAAAAAGTTGAAAAATGTCCACTACTGCAGCATCTTAGTGAAGAACAGTAAGTAGTTGTAAAAACTATTTTTAAAGTTTTGGGGGGAAACAAGTAAGTAATTAACCTACTTTATACTCATACAAACTTTTTTTATTTTATTAGCAATCATCTAATTTTATAGCAATGAAGCATTCAGTTGTGACGATGAAAATTTCATCACCATAACAAAATGCATGACAGAAGACCTCCTACATCAAGATAATATTTATGGTCAAGTAAGTACAACAAAATATACTTTCCATCAATATAATTTTCTCATTTTATTAATATTATTTTTCAAATGTTGGTCATTGATTGGTTCTAGTTCCGGAAAACAAAGCTACAAGTAGGGCTGTCAACGGATACTTTCGGATGCGGATAGTGTCATATCTGTATCCGCATCCGGAACCATTTTCGGATATCGGATATCCGCATCCGCGAATACGGACGAATAGCGGATAATTATCCGCTCCGCCAACGATCGATAAATCAATGAACATTATTGAATTTTTTTAGCTTAATATTAAGCTTTTTCAACCTAATTAATTACTAAAGTGCTAAAAATAAATAAGTACGATGAAAATATATAATTTTGAGCAATTAACATGCATTTAATAGACATTTGATTTTGCAAAACAATAAGTTATTATATTTAATTATGCTAAAATACATATAATTTAAGCTATAATCGTGAAAAAAAGCGGATGGATAATTTTCGGATGCGGATATGCCTATATCCGCATCCGCTTTCCCGGATATCGAATATTTATCCGTTTTTCGGATGCGGATGCGGACGGATTTCGGATTTTTTGGATATCCATTGACAGCCCTAGCTACAAGAAGAAAGTAACAACATTGTCTATGTGAACACAACAATGACAGTAAGCGGAGTATATTATCAAATTAATATTTTTTAATAAAAAAAATCTGAAACATAATTTTAACAGAAAACTGCAATTGATGGAAACTTGGAAAAAATCAAAAAACAAATGTTCGTTCCATTCATAAAAAACACTTTTAAATCCATTATATTGCAAAATATTGTTCCCCATACATGAGAATAAACACTGGAGCTTGCTAGAACTAGTTGTTGGAGATTGCACCTGGAATCATTATAACTCTCTACACTTAACCACAAGATCAAAAACTAGGAGAAGCGACCATGCAAAATTTGCCATGAATGTGGTAAGTGCAAATAAAAATAAATAAAAAAATCAATGTGTTTATATTTAAGATATAATTTCTTTCAATTATTGCAGAAAGCAGAATTCAACACCCTGAATAGAGAATTACACGATGAAGGACATAAAACCACTCGGAAAACAAATTCCGTGATAAATAATGTTGACAGTGCCCAACAAAATACCGGTTATTTTTAGCCATTCAATTTGACAATTAAAATTTTGTAATAATCATATATGTAATATGTTATATAAGTTAAACAAATTTGTCCATGACTAATTCCTAGTAAGCATATACGTAGTATGTTATATAATTTGGAAATTTTCTTACCATTATGAGTAAATAATAGCATTAAGTTCTAGTAGAGATAACTTTCATGAAAAGTGAGCTAAAAAATAATTTGACATGTACTAAGTTATGTTAACAGTTGTTATTTAAGATAACATGTTTTCAAATATTACACAAATGATCTAAAACTTTATGGAAGGATTACAAGTTACTATTTACTTGATTTTCTGGGAAAGTAAATGTTTTTATCTTTTCCTGACACCAGGCTACAAAATGATTTTTGTATAAATTACTGTTTGTTTGCATTATTATAATACTAAGTACAAGGACTGCAGGTACGATTGTGGAATATTTGTAATGATGTTCATCCAATAAGTAACTCAAGGAATGCAAACTTCATCAAAAATCAATTCAGAACAAGTAGATGCATTCCTGGCAAATACAGCTGCCCAAATACTTACTGACGAACCATATTGTTGGAACCTTGAGGAGTTTTGTAGCTCTAGGTCAAACCTTTAAAACGTAATTGATCATGAATGATGTCTCTAATTTGTAAATGCTGATGTTAATAATTAGGTATTGAATTTGGGGTTGAGTTTGTAATAGCTGATACTGGTTTGATCGTTGGTGTTAGGGATTATATCTGAGTTTGGAGATTAATTACAAACTGCTGATGTACTGTTCTGTATATAATCTTATTAATCAAAAGCTAAATGTTTTTATCTTTTGTCTGAAAAGTCAATTTCTTTTATTTGTTGGTTAAAGAACTAAAACAATAATTTTTTATGTGTGTATTTATATTTATCTTTATTATTTAAGTTAATGCTAATATACAATCTTTATGCAATTTGGAACAAAAAAAAAATGAGATAAGAAGCGTCTTTTAACGAAAAGATAAATGCATTTATCTTTTCATTAATATCCCACTTTTTGTTAGTGTGTATGATTAATTGTTGGATTTTGTTAGTGTGTATGATTAATTACTAGATTTTGTTAGTGTGTATGATTAATTGGTGGATTTTGTTAGTGTGTATGATTAATTGATATCGAAATTGTAATCATTTCAATTATTAATTCATTACTGTAAATAGCAAAATATAAAATAAAAAGATAAAAATATTTATCTTTTTCATCCCGTAAATCACAAATATAATTATTTAACAGTGAGCAATCATTTACTAATGTATTTAAACAAAAATACCTTATAGGACACACATACTTAGACAACATGAACCTATTAAATTTAGTACATACAACAAACTTAAAATATTGTCTTTACATGAAAATATAAATGCAATTATCTTTTCAAACCTTTGCTGTTGAAAAAACGAAATAATCAAATAATCATTCAACATAACACAGCATAAATTTCAGAAAGCCAAATAATTATTCAACAAACGAACATGTTGCATAATATAAAATAAGAAGATAAAATTGAATATCTTTTTAATCACCTAAACCACATTATATAACAAAACATAAACATAAACTTGCAAAATTTCAATCAGTTCTTAACATTAATCACTTCTAAAAATCAACATTCATCACATCCATATAACCAAAAATTCATTTTACCTTAATATTCAACTGTAACACTAAATTTAAAATAATCAGTCAAATAAAATGAATTTTAAACAATAATTCAATCATTCAAAGAACAACTTCTTTTATTATGTCCTAGTTTTTTACACTTTCCACATTTGTTTTATTTAGCATGGAAATCAACATCTTCAATTCTATTCACTCTAGGCCTACCTGCTCCACGAACAGCTTTAGGAGGAAGAACATTATATGATTCTTCAACTTCAATTGCTTCTTCATCAAAAGTTGGAATTGGATTTATTGCATGTGAATAAGCAGCTCGATAATACTCAACAGTGAAGTAAGGCTCAATGTAATCATAAACATAATCTTTAGACAAATATATACACTTCAAATTATAGGCACAAGTAAAACCCTTCACTTTCCGTTGATTGTAGTTGCAAATGTGATTTTTAAGATTTACTTTTTGCGATGTTGGAGAATGAACTTCAAAAATAAATCTGCAAAATTCAAAATAAGGCATATTTAAAAAAATAACATTATTACATTTACAAACAATTTTTTTTTCCCACATTAATAGCTAATCCTATATAATGTGTCAAATATCCTGATATCTCTATAATAAACATTTCTTTCATGCATGACATAATATCACACTACAAGTACATAAATCGTTAAATTTATAGTACAAATTTACATAATACAAAAATTATTCTATTGCCACATATTCTCATTATTTTCATAAACTTAATGAGCAAAATATAAAAAAGATAAAAGCACATATTTTTTTCAGAAACAGTTTGCACTAAAAAAAACTTTGTTAACTGTTTACATCGTAATCCGAAAAGAACAAACACATACCTAGATGATTTAGTAATACTCCACCCAAAGTCTTTCTCCTTCAATTTCAACAAATAAGCATCCATTTTTGGACAAAGAACACTACTCCAGTTAGTTGCCTCTTCTCTTCGATTGGACATTTGCAACATAAGCTTAATTCGAATACCATCAAGACATGCAGTTATAGGAAGACTTCTTTCATCCAAGATCCATGAATTGAAACATTCCGCTACATTAGATTTATTTTCACCATATTTTTTTCAGGAAAGAATAAATCAACCCAATGATCATCAATTATTCAATAGCTTTTGCACCCCAAATTTCTTTAAATTTAGCCATAGCTTTTTCAAATTCATGAGCAGTTGAAGCTAAAGCACACTGTTCTAGCAACTGACCTACCCAAACACCCCCCCCCCCAAATTTTAACAATACCAACAATATTACTATGCATATGATGTAGACAATAAGGGTGATGACTATTTGAAATTATTTTAGGAATACTCAACAACAAACCCCAATGTCTATCACTTAAAAAAGTCAATGGTTTAGCAAACCTTAGAGCATTAAGTGGGTCAAAAACCAAATTCAACAATCTTCATTTTCTTTAGGCACAAGAGCCATTGCTAATAGAAAAAACCTGAAACATAAAATACCAACACTAACAATTATTCTAAATAACATTTTCCAACAATACAAATTATAGTTTTCAATTATACTACAGTACATTATAAAATTAATGGACTGCATAAAAAAGACATATTGTTCTATCTTTTTCTTCTATTAATTTACAAGTTCCTATTTATTGAATCTTAAAACTATAATACAGTAACTTAATTATCAATATCTAATTATGTACTAAATAAGAAAATAATTAATAACATTAAGTACCTTGATTTCCCATTAGCCATCAAAATACCACTTCGGCCTTTTAAAAAAGTTGCATCCAAAAAAACCATAGGTCGACAATTGTTGCATGCTTTCGGTAATTGTTACTGATCACAACTGTTGGTGATATACATTCAATACCCTCAAGTTTAATGAGTGGTCGGTCATGTGTGGTGGGTTTCAAGATGTTCTTGTTGAACCTCAGTGTACCCTCTTTAGAGTACACTATCAGAAGGTGGTCCCGTACCATGTCATGTTGGAAATCCAAACTCCAGTACGAGCCGTATGTTTTTAGTTGTATGTCAACTATGTTGGAAAGTGAGATGAAATCTTTCCGCCATTCATTTGTGGTTTGATAGACATTATTATAATATCACTAGATTTTGATATAAAAAGTGTTTTGGTTATATTATAAGGTAAAAACAAGTGTCATTTTTATGTGTGGTTATGTCTTACGAGAGTTCCATTCTTTCCAAAGGATTTTCCAAAGTTAAGCAAGTTGTTTGTGATATGAATTTACCACCGAAAGTATCCCAAACTGATCCAGGTAAATTTTGTTTTGCTTCAAATGTGCTCGGGTCAGACCAAATATATTTTCAGGTTATGTTTCACTTGGAACTTCAATAGAAGAGTCGAAGACAAAACGTATTCCCGTATATTCTGATATTAATTTATTTTCGGTGTGTGAGTTTTATTTGTGTACACTGATGTTGTGTAATCGTGTGTGTGTGTCTATATATATATAGTGAGAAAGGAACTATATAAAGTTGGTTAAAAAGATGGGAAGTTTACATTTTAGTGAGAAAGGAACTATATAGTGTAAAGGAGAATTGACAATGGACCCCCCTGAATTCCTCCTTTACACTATAAAGTGCCTTTCTCACTAAAATGTAAACTTCCCATCTTTTTAACGAACTTTTTAAATAAATTATCCTTTAAACTAAAAAGGCCGTATATATATATATAGTTTTATACTTGTGTAAAGAGTATTGATGTATTATATTTTATTTGTCCCGTTGCTGTACTCTATTCTTCTTATTCTTCTATTCTAACATTTATTTCTTTTTTCTTCTCACCCTCTAACTTCTTTCTCATAAATATCCGTTTTTCTGTGTTTTTGAGCTGGACATGAGTAGTTAAATGTCAGTTTAAACGGTACCTAAAAGTTGGGCCGCTACAAAAACCAATCCGAAAAAATTACTATCCTGAACGTTAACTAGAATATTTCTAAAGATGTCCAATTAAAAAATTATGCAAACTCCGTGTGCATAGTACGATTTCGCACTTGTTTTGTTTAATTTAGTGTTTAAATATTCTAAACAAAGTGTAATAAATTTATTAATGTCACAAAAATTGCGATTCAGTGTTAAAAATAGTATAACGTTTTTAATCTTGCAAATATGAAACACCCCACCTCCGTTAAGGTCACTCTCAAAGGGAATGCCCTAATTTTGGTGGAGGTTTATAAGTATAAGTCACAGATATACAAGACAGATATAAGAACACATATTTTTGTACAGCGGAAAAACAACAACTTTTGTTTCATTAAAAACACGTGTTACACAATCCATGCCATAATTGTCTTACAATACTTCCAAAAACATAACATCTTCATAACTGTCTTGATTACATTATTTAAAGAAGCATAAAGAAAACATAAATAAACTGCAAAAGTCCCATAGTTGCTGTCCAAAGCCATAGTCCAAAACGAAAAGATCCAAGTAATACATTCTTTCTCTTCAAGATGGATATGAAGGCTGGTCAAGCTGCGGTATTCCCTCCCTGTGGACCTGGGGGGGGGGAACGGAAGAAAAGGAGACGAAAGAAAAGTAGAGTCAGACATAAAGCCTGAGTAAGTCTAGGACTATTTAGTCTATGAATAAAGAGCTGGGTATGATAAGTATAAACTAGAAATGGGAAAGCACCATAAACTTAGTTAAGTTGTCTAGGGTCGAATATACTATCGTACCCCATATTAATCTCTGTACCCATATAAACTAGTTCCCAACAGGCACCCCATAATCAGGGTGAAGTGATCCATTTTATGATGATCGGCTCCTACTCGCATAGTTACATGTGTCTTACGGCCCCCGATGTTGTAGTTACCTATGCTGGTCCCACCATGGGGTGTATCAAGTCCCATGGTGGCGGCCCGACACAATCCTAGAATGCACAGGTATGCTACTGGTGCCCAGTGCCTTATTTTTCTGCGCCGGAGTGTGTGCACGCCCGCACCCCGTTAGAACCTACACTGCTGCATCACCGCCGTCGATTTGACCTCTTACAATCAGCCCAGTAATCGTGCCCCACCCTGCCTAGTTTCAGGGTATCATGATACCTTGTAGGGTTACTACGAAAAGGGTCCCCCGCTACTAGGTTTTTCTATTTCTAGCCAACATGCTAAGTTGGTTAAGTGTGTTATAAACCTAACCCCCAATCAGTCTGTTTAGCATGTTCCATCTTGATTAAGTATTAATATAATTTACTTAATCCTATCAATCCTGACTCAGCCTTAATTGTCTTATTAAAGCCTTGACCTCTCACATTAGACAGGTATTGTTGTGGCTGCCTGTTGCCGGTTGGGTCCGGGCAGTCTTACGCCACAACTCAGTCTAACCTCGGGTCCTTATTGGGCTCCATGTTTAACCACCCACATTGGATAGGTATTGTTGTGACTACTGGACAGCCGGGCGGTTCCGGGCAGGTTTACATCACAACTCAATCCAACCTCGGGTTAAACACATCGTATTTTCTACATTTACATATTTTGTCTCTTTTCTTTATTTTCTTATATGTAAATATTTGCGGCCCATTATTCAAAATCAATTTAAGCTAATGGTGTAAAGGTTTACACCAATCATGGGCCCAACCCATTCTTGAATTTGGGCCCATCTACTTTTATATTTTCATTTATTAATTAATTTGGCCCAACACTATTTCCCCCGTTTAATACGTTCGTTTATTATAATATATGTTGGGCTTAGCCTTTTAAGCCCAACTTAGCCACGTGAAAGAAGGGGAGGCTTAAAACGTGATTATATACACAAAAAGGGGAATGTGAACGCATGAACTTGCAACATAACGTTGGAACTACAAAATAGAAACTGGTGTACTTGCATTGTGGTAACATATACTTTGGTCATAAAGCATAAGTGACATGAATCAAACCATGTAAACTTGTAGTTAAGTTAAGAATCTAACTAAATTAGATGTCATTATTGACACATAGTCTTAACTACAACATAAACCTATATTTTTACTTAGGCATAATGTCAAACATAAGCAAATCATGTTTATAAAATTACTATATGTTTACAAAGGTGCTTACTTTTGTTACTAATACAAAAGTATAGTTCAACTATAATTATTCCAACTTAATCATGATTTTTAATCTATTCACATAATCATGGCACAAATATACCCAAACATGAAATCATGGTTTTTGATATATTCATGTAATCATGGCGTAAATATTCCTAAACATGAAATCATGGTTTTTGATCTATTCATGTAATCATGGCATAAATATTCCTAAACATGAAATCATGGTTTTTACTTTATTCATGCAAACTTGCAATTGGAATGTAAATCTAACTTAGCTATGTGTCACATAAATTATCATATAATTCTTGTTAACAATATAGGCCTAACATGTTTTTCAATTAGGCATAATGCCAAACATAGCCTAGTCATATTCACAAAATCAACATAAGTTCACAAAGAGGCTTACTTTTGTTTCTAATACAAAAGTATGGTTTTATACATAGATCATGATGCCAATTCCAACATAATTTCATATGAATCATAATATCCCAAATTTGATCCAATTACACACAAAGTGATTTTGTACAAAAATATACATTATGTTGGCATAGTAGTAAAACCACATACTTGCATGAATCTCAATTAAACAACCACAAACATGTAGCTTCAACATGAATTACATACTTGCGAATATCCAATCGTATACTTGCATGAATCTCAAATAAACTACCGCAAACATGTAGTTTTTATCATGAATTACATACTTGCGAATATCCAATCGTTATATCACAACATTCCAAATCGATTAGAATCATAGCAACGCACAAATATGAATTACTATCACCACAAATCAAGTGTAATTCTCATTTTACACAAATCAAACACAGTTATTTATTCTCATCGGAATAGTACTCTACTTACAATCGTGTGACGAATTCTTCAATTCAGGAATCTGAATTCTGGATTTGGAGATGCTATTCCTTTGATGTAGGCGTTGATTTGATTTGTTTAAGTTTAACTTGTAGTTGCTTTATGCTTTAGAGTTTGTCTCCTAATTGTCTATCAAATTGGTGGCTACTCCTAGTCGTTCCTCAGCAGCAAGATGGCCTCATTCTTATTTTTGAATGAATAGATTAGGTAGAGTCTAGGGTCATTTTTATAGAGTTTATGAATTGATTAGGACCGTCGATGTAGCTTGGGTTAATCGTAGCCATTCATTCGAAAGAGAGACCAATCAGGAGCTGACATCTAGCCCTTGTGACAAAGCAAGCCTCAGAAATTCGGACCCAGCACAGACCAGGCCAGCCAGGCCGACCAAGCAGGTCGACCTGCAAGTCGACACCCGTGTCGACTGGGCAGTCGACACGGGGGGGGGGGGGTGGTGTCGACTGGCAAGTCGACACCCCTGTCGACTTGTCCTGGGCGGGAACTTTCCCGCCCTGCCTCCCTGCGTGTTTGAAATTCGAATCTTCGAGCTGTTTTCTGAATTTGAAATTTTCTGAAAACTTTGACGGGCCATAACTTGGTCATACGGACTCCAATTTTGGAAAACTCGGACTCTATTTCACGTATTTTTCTGAGACGAACACAATGGCACAGCCCGTTTCCCTTAATTCTTTGATTTGTAATTAATTATACTTTAATTTGTGAATTTCACTGTTATAGAATACACGGGGTGTTACATTCTCCCCCACTTAAAAGGATTTCGACCCCGAAATCTTCAAGTTCAGGAAGAATGTACATCATAACGTCCAAACATCCATCTACTCATCCATCAAACATGAGTATCCATTGTCCTTAAAAGACTTCTAATGCTTCATGATCATATGCGATGTGTGTGTGTACATGTACTTATCTAATGCAAAATCAGGCGGTCTACTAATTCAGTTGACCTCCTTAATGCGAATTATGTAAGTGCCATGAATCCATTATGTATGCAAATTTTCCTATTCATGATTCTACATGAGTGCACAATCATTCATACAAATGCAACATCCATATGACAACACATTAAAGTTCAACCATATACGAATGCAAACATATATGCATATGCAATATGAAGTGACTGAGCCGATCTAAAACCTAGATTGTGTGTGTATATGCAACCACGAGCAACCACTAGCAATCACTTGCAACCACTTGCAACCATCATCCATAATATGTTTCAATTACATGTTTTCATCCAAAGGGTTTCTACCTAAAAGATAAGGTCGAGGAAATATACCTAAAAAGATAGATAAATGCGCAACTTAAGGAAAAAGAAAGATCAAGGATGTACCCTCGAAAAGAAAAGGGTAGGCAGTGCGTATTCTAGCTTCAGTTTCCCAAGTCGCGTCTCCCTCGGCGTCGCTCCACTGAACTTTGACGAGCTTGACTTCGCGGTTGCGTAGCTTCTTCACTTCCGTTCCTAATATGCGGGTTGGAACTTTCCTTATGGTTGCTTCGCGCTCCACTTCAGCTTCTTCTAGGATATTTGGCTCTACCACTTCAGCAGACTCATGTAGACATTTTCGGAGATGTGAAACATGAAAAACGTTGTGAACTCCGGCCAGCTTTTCAGGTAGCTCTAATCTATAGGCCATTTTCCCAATTTTCTCGATGATAGGGAATGGCCCTACGAACCTTGGTGCTAGCTTTCCTGTGGTTCCAAAACGAACAACGTTCCTTAGCGGAGATACCTTAAGAAAAACTCTGTCTCCAACCTCAAATTCAAGGTCGGTCCATCTCTTGTCGGCGTAGGACTTTTGTCTGTCTTGGGCCGTCTTCATCCTTCTTCGTATTAAGTCTACTTTCTCTGTAGTTTCTCGGATCATATCTGATCCAAGTATGAGTTTATCAGTAGACTCCCACCAACAAGTGGGCGATCGACACGGTCTTCCATATAAAGCTTCGAAGGGTGCCATTCCGATGGTTGCTTGATAGTTGTTGTTGTAGGCAAATTCCACCAAAGGAAGATGGTCTTCCCATGTCCCTCCGAAGTCAAGGACGCACAGTCTTAGAAGGTCCTCCAAAACTCTGTTCACTCTTTCTGTTTGGCCGTCGGTTTGGGGACGATAGGCTGTGCTCAAGCATAACTGCGTTCCTACTGCTTCTTGTAGACTCCTCCAAAACTCACTGGTGAAGATAGGGTCTCGGTCACTAACAATGCTGGATGGTATTCCATGGAGTCGAATGATTTCCTTGAGGTAAAGAGATGCTAGGGATGAGGCAGTTCTTTTACTTTTGACAGGTAAAAAGTGGGCGCTTTTAGTAAGCCTATCCACTATTACCCAAATGCTAGTGTTGCCTCTCCTAGACCTAGGCAGCCCATCGATGAAGTCCATTGAGATGCTATCCCACTTTCACTGCGGGACCTCTAGAGGATGTAGCAGACCGCCAGGCTTTTTCTATTCCGCCTTAACCTGTTGGCACACCATACACTTAGAAACGAATTCTGCCACGTCCTTTTTCATGCCGTTCCAGAAGAAAGTTCTTTTTATGTCCTTGTACATTTTATCTCCGCCTGGGTGTATCGTCATCTTGGAGTGATGTGCTTCCTCGAGAACCCTCTTTACTAAATCCCTTGTCTGTGGGACGCATAGTCTTCCGTCTCGCCTTAGCCAACCCTTATCGTTGATGGAGTATCTGTTGAGGCGACTTGAAGTCTCACCCCTAATTAGCCTATCAATCGTTTCCACAAGCCGAGGGTCTTCGCGTTGTGCTGTCCCTATTGAGTCCACTAAAGTCGGGCGCACTTCGAGAGATGCTAGCAAGCCTGGTACAAAATCGGAGGAAGGCCTAAAGTCGAAGCTGGCTATAAACTCTAGGCTTTGTCTTTCAACAAACAGCGGGCTTAGGGTCAATTTCTTTCGGCTCAACGCGTCTGCCACTCCGTTGCCTTTGCCCGGAGTGTAGGAGATCTCGAAATCGTACGAGGCAAGAAACTCCATCCATCTCTGTTGCCTCAAGTTAAGATCTTTCTGCGAGAAAAGATATTTCAACGATTTATGGTCAGTGTAAAGTTCGAACTTCTCACCTAGGAGATAGTGTCGCCAAGACTTGAGTGCAAAGACGATGGCAGCTAACTCAAGATCGTGGGTCGGGTAGTTCTTTTCGTGCACTTTCAACTGCCTCCCGCCATAAGCTACTACCCTTCCTTCTTGCATTAAGACGGCGCCTAGCCCTGTCCCACATGCATCTGTATAAACAGTGAACATCTTGCTTCCATCTGGCAACGTCAAAACTGGGGCTGTTGTAAGAGCCCTTTTTAGTCGCTGGAAAGCAAATTCGCAATCCAAGTCCCAATTGAACGCTAGATTCTTCTTGGTCAATTTCGTGAGCGGAGCTGAGATTTTCGAAAAATCCTTTATGAACTTTCGATAGAAACCTGCTAGTCCTAGAAAACTTCGGACCTCAGTTGCATTCCTTGGTGTCTTCCAATCCTGTACCGCCACTACCTTAGCAGGGTCCACTGCTAACCCTTGTTTGGATACTATGTGCCCAAGGAACCTCACTTCTTCTCTCCAAAAGTGGCATTTGGAGAATTTGGCTTTTAGTTGATGGACTCGCAGAGTTTCCATGATTGCCCTTAAGTGCTGAGCATGTTCCTCTTCACTCTTTGAGAAGATAAGGATATCGTCTACGAAGACCACTACGAACTTATTAAGGAAATCTCTGAATACCCTACTCATCAGGTCCACTAAGTAAGCAGGTGCATTTGTCAAGCCGAAAGGCATGACAAGCCATTCAAAGAAGCCGTCTGGGGTTCAAAATGCCGTTTTATCGATACTATCTTCAGCCACCCTTAGCTGATGAAAACCGGTCGCTAAATCGAGTTGGGAGAAAACAGACGCTCCTACAAGCTGATCAAACAAATTGTCAATTCTAGGGAGAGGGTGCTTATTCTTTTTCGTTAGCTTGTTGAGCTCCCTATAGTCAACACATAGACATAGTGAACCATCCGCCTTTGTAGCGAACACCACTGGAGCGCCCCATTCTGAAATGCTCCTCCTAATGAACCCCTTTTCTAGAAGCTCTTTAATCTGTTTACTGAGCTCTTTCCTTTCTTGTGGAGCCATGTGTCTAACGGGCAACGCAACGGGCTTTGCATTATCTACAAGGTATATGCGGAAGTCTATCTCCCGCTTCGGAGGCAAGCCCTTCACCTCTTCGAAGACATCCGGATATTCCCGGACTACTCTAACTGATTGCAAATTTTCAACAGAGGCATCTAGCGATTCAAGGTAACTAAGCATAACCGCATACGAGGGATTACAAGAAACTTCCAAAGTATTACCGAGCTGGGTTAGGAGCCTAACAACCCTTTTCTCACAATCAAGGATGGCCCCATTACTGGATAGCCAATCCATGCCCAAAATCAAACCATATCCTGAAAAGCCCAAAACAAAGGCACTACATTGAAATTCTACGCTTAGAATAGAAATTTTCAATCCCAAACAGATCATAGACAAATGAGCTGGGCCCCCAATTGGGTTTGAAACAATTAAGGGGTCCTCTACCATACTAGTTTTTAGGTGCAGAGATTCTACTAAAGCAGACGAGATAAAGGAGTGTGATGCGCCAGAATCAAATAAAGTGCCAACGGGGTGATCATAAAGATAAACTACACTTTCTACAGAAGTATTTATACCTCGCTGTTGCAGAGGTGGCGCTTCTAGCATATGAACTTGTGCCCCTGAGGTGGATCCAGCCCTCTGCCCCTGTCCTCGTTTCTTTGGGCAGTCCTTAGCCCTGTGGCCTGTCTCACCGCAAGAAAAGCACCCACCATTCTCCTTGGCCTTCTTTTTCCGGCAATCTTTCACTAAGTGCCCCACTTTGCCATAGAAATTACACTTCCTCTTCTCTTTGTTGCCTTTCCCGCCCTTCTTAAAGTCTGTCTTCTTAGGCTGCAAACCCTCTTTCTTCCCTTGAGAGCTTTCTGCCTTTGTCTCCTTCTTGCCCTTATCCTCTTCGTTCAGCAATGCCATCTGTACCAATCTTTCATACGTAGCTCCCATGGGTATATGGGTCATGGCCAAACTGTGTAATGGCTCATTCAACCCTTTGACAAAACGGAGAGCCTTCTTGTGCGGGGTGTTGACTAGGTCCAGTCCGAACCTAGCCAGCTCATCGAACTGATTTACATACTCTTTGACTGTCTTGTTCCCTTGCTTAAGAAATAAGAATTTTTCCAACTGCAAACTCCTTTCTGCGTCTGAGAGAAATTTAGCCTCAAACCTTGCCCTAAAATCCTCCCATGTTTCCACTGGTCTTTCTGCATTGGTGACTTCCCACCAATAGGAAGCCTCACCCTTTAGTAGCCACACTGCCAGTTGTACTTTCTGTCTATCTTCTACCTCAAAGATGATGAATAAGTCCTCGATTTCTTTCAGCCAATTTCTAGCTGCCACGAATGACTCAGTTCCATGAAAATCCTTCCCTCCCATAGCTTTAAAATCTTTACATATCTTAGCAAACGTGTTTCCCCGCGGAGGAGGTGGAGGAAGAGGTGCTGCTGCAGCTGGATGATTTCCTGCAGCTGGGGGAGGAGGAACGGTAGGACTTGGCTGAGTGGCCCTTGCTTCTAAGAACCGTCTAAACCAACCAGGTATTGGTACACCCTCTGGCAAGTTAAGTTCTTCGGACATGCTGAAACAAAAAGGATAGATTCAAAACGAAGGATAAGAGATAGTACCTATGGCTTTGGGGGGGACTTTGCTTTTTTTTTAAAATAAAACCATATTTTTCTTTTAAAAATGCTTCTTTAAATTTCCTTTTTGAAAATAAATTTTTCAAAACTTTTATCTTATCTGGTAAACCTATGCTCTGATACCAAGTGAAACACCCCACCTCCGTTAAGGTCACTCTCAAAGGGAATGCCCTAATTTTGGTGGAGGTTTATAAGTATAAGTCACAGATATACAAGACAGATATAAGAACACATATTTTTGTACAGCGGAAAAACAACAACTTTTATTTCATTAAAAATACGTGTTACACAATCCATGCCATAATTGTCTTACAATACTTCTAAAAACATAACATCTTCATAACTGTCTTGATTACATTATTTAAAGAAGCATAAAGAAAACATAAATAAACTGCAAAAGTCCCATAGTTGCTTTCCAAAGCCATAGTCCAAAACGAAAAGATCCAAGCAATACATTCTTTCTCTTCAAGTTGGATATGAAGGCTGATCAAGCTGCGGTATTCCCTCCCTGTGGACCTGGGGGGGGAACGGAAGAAAAGGAGACGAAAGAAAAGTAGAGTCAGACATAAAGCCTGAGTAAGTCTAGGACTATTCAGTCTATGAATAAAGAACTGGGTATGATAAGTATAAACTAGAAATGGGAAAGCACCATAAACTTAGTTAAGTTGTCTAGGGTCGAATATACTATCGTACCCCATATTAATCTCTGTACCCATATAAACTAGTTCCCAACAGGCACCCCATAATCAGGGTGAAGTGATCCATTTTATGATGATCGGCTCCTACTCGCATAGTTACATGTGTCTTACGGCCCCCGATGTTGTAGTTACCTATGCTGGTCCCACCATAGGGTGTATCAAGTCTCATGGTGGCGGCCCGACACAATCCTAGAATGCACAGGTATGCTACTGGTGCCTAGTGCCTTATTTTTCTGCGCCGGAGTGTGTGCACGCCCGCACCCCGTTAGAACCTACACTACTGCACCACCGCCGTCGATTTGACCTCTTACAATCAGCCCAGTAATCGTGCCCCACCCTGCCTAGTTTCAGGGTATCATGATACCTTGTAGGGTTACTGCGAAAAGGGTCCCCCGCTACTAGGTTTTTCTATTTCTAGCCAACATGCTAAGTTGGTTAAGTGTGTTATAAACCTAACCCCCAATCAGTCTGTTTAGCATGTTCCATCTTGATTAAGTATTAATATAATTTACTTAATCCTATCAATCCTGACTCAGCCTTAATTGTCTTATTAAAGCCTTGACCTCTCACATTAGACAGATATTGTTGTGGCTGCCTGTTGCCGGTTGGGTCCGGGCAGTCGCCACAACTCAGTCTAACCTCGGGTCCTTATTGGGCTCCATGTTTAACCACCCACATTGGATAGGTATTGTTGTGACTACTGGACAGCCGGGCGGTTCCGGGCAGGTTTACATCACAACTCAATCCAACCTCGGGTTAAACACATCGTATTTTCTACATTTACATATTTTGTCTCTTTTCTTTATTTTCTTATATGTAAATATTTGCGGCCCATTATTCAAAATCAATTTAAGCTAATGGTGTAAAGGTTTACACCAATCATGGGCCCAACCCATTCTTGAATTTGGGCCCATCTACTTTTATATTTTCATTTATTAATTAATTTGGCCCAACGCTATTTCCCCCGTTTAATACGTTCGTTTATTATAATATATGTTGGGCTTAGCCTTTTAAGCCCAACTTAGCCACGTGAAAGAAGGGGAGGCTTAAAACGTGATTATATACACAAAAAGGGGAATGTGAACGCATGAACTTGCAACATAACGTTGGAACAACAAAATAGAAACTGGTGTACTTGCATTGTGGTAACATATACTTTGGTCATGAAGCATAAGTGACATGAATCAAACCATGTAAACTTGTAGTTAAGAATCTAACTAAATTAGATATCATTATTGACACATAGTCTTAACTAAAACATAAACCTATATTTTTACTTAGGCATAATGTCAAACATAAGCAAATCATGTTTATAAAATTACTATATGTTTACAAAGGTGCTTACTTTTGTTACTAATACAAAAGTATAGTTCAACTAGAATTATTCCAACTTAATCATGATTTTTAATCTATTCACATAATCATGGCAAAAATATACCCAAACATGAAATCATGGTTTTTGATCTATTCATGTAATCATGGCGTAAATATTCCTAAACATGAAATCATGGTTTTTGATCTATTCACGTAATCATGGCATAAATATTCTTAAACATGAAATCATGGTTTTTACTTTATTCATGCAAACTTGCAATTGGAATGTAAATCTAACTTAGCTATGTGTCACATATATTATCATATAATTCTTGTTAACAATATAGGCCTAACATGTTTTTCAATTAGGCATAATACCAAACATAGCCTAGTCATATTCATAAAATCAACATAAGTTCACAAAGAGGCTTACTTTTGTTTCTAATACAAAAGTATGGTTTTATACATAGATCATGATGCCAATTCCAACATAATTTCATATGAATCATAATACCCTAAATTTGATCCAATTACACACAAAGTGATTTTGTACAAAAATATACATTATGTTGGCATAGTAGCAAAACCACATACTTGCATGAATCTCAATTAAACAACCACAAACATGTAGCTTCAACATGAATTACATACTTGCGAATATCCAATCGTATACTTGCATGAATCTCAAATAAACTACCGCAAACATGTAGTTTTTATCATGAATTACATACTTGCGAATATCCAATCGTTATATCACAACATTCCAAATCGATTAGAATCATAGCAACGCACAAATATGAATTACTATCACCACAAATCAAGTGTAATTCTCATTTTACACAAATCAAACACAGTTATTTATTCTCATCGGAATAGTACTCTACTTACAATCGTGTGACGAATTCTTCAATTCAGGAATCTGAATTCTGGATTTGGAGATGCTATTCCTTTGATGTAGGCGTTGATTTGATTTGTTTAAGTTTAACTTGTAGTTGCTTTATGCTTTAGAGTTTTATCTCCTAATTGTCTCTCAAATTGGTGGCTACTCCTAGTCCTTCCTCAGCAGCATGATGGCCTCACTTATTTTTGAATGAATAGATTAGGTAGAGTCTAGGGTCATTTTTATAGAGTTTATGAATTGATTAGGACTGTCGATGTGGCTTGGGTTAATCGTAGCCATTCATTCGAAAGAGAGACCAATCAGGAGCTGACATCTAGCCCTTGTGACAAAGCAAGCCTCAGAAATTCGGACCTAGCACAGACCAGGCCAGCCAGGCCGACCAAGCAGGTCGACCTGCAAGTCGACACCCGTGTCGACTGGGCAGTCGACACGGGGGGGGGGGGGGGTGTCGACTGGCAAGTCGACACCCCTGTCGACTTGTCCTGGGCGGGAACTTTCCCGCCCTGCCTCCCTGCGTGTTTGAAATTTGAATCTTCGAGCTGTTTTTTGAATTTGAAATTTTCTGAAAACTTTGACGGGCCATAACTTGGTCATACGGACTCCGATTTTGGAAAACTCAGACTCTATTTCACGTATTTTTCTGAGACGAACACAATGGCACAGCCCGTTTCCCTTAATTCTTTGATTTGTAATTAATTATACTTTAATTTGTGAATTTCACTATTATAGAATACACGGGGTGTTACATTCTCCCCCACTTAAAAGGATTTCGTCCCCGAAATCTTCAAGTTCAGGAAGAATGTACATCCTAACGTCCAAACATCCATCTACTCATCCATCAAACACGAGTATCCATTGTCCTTAAAAGACTTCTAATGCTTCATGATCATATGCGAAGTGTGTGTATACATATACTTATCTAATGCAAAATCAGGCGGTCTACTGATTCAGTTGACCTCCTTAATGCGAATTATGTAAGTGCCATGAATCCATTATGTATGCAAATTTTCCTATTCATGATTCTACATGAGTGCACAATCATTCATACAAATGCAACATCCATATGACAACACATTAAAGTTCAACCATATACGAATGCAAACATATATGCATATGCAATATGAAGTGACTGAGCCGATCTAAAACCTAGATTGTGTGTGTATATGCAACCACGAGCAACCACTAGCAATCACTTGCAACCACTTGCAACCATCATCCATAACATGTTTCAATTACATGTTTTCATCCAAAGGGTTTCTACCTAAAAGATAAGGTCGAGGAAATATACCTAAAAAGATAGATAAATGCGCAACTTAAGGAAAAAGAAAGATCAAGGATGTACCCTCGAAAAGAAAAGGGTAGGCAGTGCGTATTCTAGCTTCAGTTTCCCAAGTCGCGTCTCCCTCGGCGTCGCTCCACTGAACTTTGACGAGCTTGACTTCGCGGTTGCGTAGCTTCTTCACTTCCGTTCCTAATATGCGGGTTGGAATTTTCCTCACGGTTGCTTCGCGCTCCACTTCAGCTTCTTCTAGGATATTTGGCTCTACCACTTCAGCAGACTCATGTAGACATTTTCGGAGATGTGAAACATGAAAAACGTTGTGAACTCCGGCCAGCTTTTCGGGTAGCTCTAATCTATAGGCCATTTTCCCAATTTTCTCGATGATAGGGAATGGCCCTACGAACCTTGGTGCTAGCTTTCCTGTGGTTCCAAAACGAACAACGTTCCTTAGCGGAGATACCTTAAGAAAAACTCTGTCTCCAACCTCAAATTCAAGGTCGGTCCTTCTCTTGTCGACGTAGGACTTTTGTCTGTCTTGGGTCGTCTTCATCCTTCTTCGTATTAAGTCTACTTTCTCTGTAGTTTCTCGGATCATATCTGGTCCAAGTATGAGTTTATCGGTAGACTCCCACCAACAAGTGGGCGATCGGCACGGTCTTCCATATAAAGCTTCGAAGGGCGCCATTCCGATGGTTGCTTGATAGCTGTTGTTGTAGGCAAATTCCACCAAAGGAAGATGGTCTTCCCATGTCCCTCCGAAGTCAAGGACGCACAGTCTTAGAAGGTCCTCCAAAACTCTGTTCACTCTTTCTGTTTGGCCGTCGGTTTGGGGATGATAGGCTGTGCTCAAGCATAACTGCGTTCCTACTGCTTCTTGCAGACTCCGCAAAAACTCACTGGTGAAGATAGGGTCTCGGTCACTAACAATGCTGGATGGTATTCCATGGAGTCGAACGATTTCCTTGAGGTAAAGAGATGCTAGGGATGAGGCAGTTCTTTTACTTTTGACAGGTAAAAAGTGGGCGCTTTTAGTAAGCCTATCCACTATTACCCAAATGCTAGTGTTGCCTCTCCTAGACCTAGGCAGCCCATCGATGAAGTCCATTGAGATGCTATCCCACTTCCACTGCGGGACCTCTAGAGGATGTAGCAGACCGCCAGGCTTTTTCTGTTCCGCCTTAACCTGTTGGCACACCATACACTTAGAAACGAATTCTGCCACATCCTTTTTCATGTCGTTCCAGAAGAAAGTTCTTTTTATGTCCTTGTACATTTTATCTCCGCCTGGGTGTATCGTCATCTTGGAGTGATGTGCTTCCTCGAAAACCCTATTTACTAAATCCCTTGTCTGTGGGACGCATAGTCTTCCGTCTCGCCTTAGCCAACCCTTATCGTCGATGGAGTATCTGTTGAGGTGACTTGAAGTCTCACCCCTAATTAGCCTATCAATTGTTTCCACAAGCTGAGGGTCTTCGCGTTGTGCTGTTCCTATTGAGTCCACTAAAGTCGGGCGCACTTCGAGAGATGCTAGCAAGCCTGGTACAAAATCGGAGGAAGGCCTAAAGTCGAAGCTGGCTATAAACTCTAGGCTTTGTCTTTCAACAAACAGCGGGCTTAGGGTCAATTTCTTTCGGCCCAACGCGTCTGCCACTACGTTGCCTTTGCCCGGAGTGTAGGAGATCTCGAAATCGTACGAGGCAAGAAACTCCATCCATCTCTGTTGCCTCAAGTTAAGATCTTTCTACGAGAAATGATATTTCAACGATTTATGGTCAGTGTAAAGTTCGAACTTCTCACCTAGGAGATAGAGTCGCCAAGACTTGAGTGCAAAGACGATGGCAGCTAACTCAAGATCGTGGGTCGGGTAGTTCTTTTCGTGCACTTTCAACTGCCTCCCGCCATAAGCTACTACCCTTCCTTCTTGCATTAAGACGGCGCCTAGCCCTGTCCCACATGCATCTGTATAAACAGTGAACATCTTGCTTCCATCTAGCAACGTCAAAACTGGGGCTGTTGTAAGAGCCCTTTTTAGTCGTTGGAAAGCAAATTCGCAATCCAAGTCCCAATTGAACGCTAGATTCTTCTTGGTCAATTTCGTGAGCGGAGCTGAGATTTTCGAAAAATCCTTTATGAACTTTCGATAGAAACCTGCTAGTCCTAGAAAACTTCGGACCTCAGTTGCGTTCCTTGGTGTCTTCCAATCCTGTACCGCCACTACCTTAGCAGGGTCCACTGCTAACCCTTGTTTGGATACTATTTGCCCAAGGAACCTCACTTCTTCTCTCCAAAAGTGGCATTTGGATAATTTGGCTTTTAGTTGATGGACTCGCAGAGTTTCCATGATTGCCCTTAAGTGCTGAGCATGTTCCTCTTCACTCTTTGAGAAGATAAGGATATCGTCTACGAAGACCACTACGAACTTATTAAGGAAATCTCTGAATACCCTACTCATCAGGTCCACGAAGTAAGCAGGTGCATTTGTCAAGCCGAAAGGCATGACAAGCCATTCAAAGAAGCCGTCTGGGGTTCTGAATGCCGTTTTATCGATACTATCTTCAGCCACCCTTAGCTGATGAAAACCGGTCGCTAAATCGAGTTGGGAGAAAACAGACGCTCCTACAAGCTGATCAAACAAATCGTCAATTCTAGGGAGAGGGTGCTTATTCTTTTTCGTTAGCTTGTTGAGCTCCCTATAGTCAACACATAGACGGAGTGAACCATCCGCCTTTGTAGCGAACACCACTGGAGCGCCCCATTCTGAAATGCTCCTCCTAATGAACCCCTTTTCTAGAAGCTCTTTAATCTGTTTACTGAGCTCTTTCCTTTCTCGCGGAGCCATGTGTCTAACGGGCAACGCAACGGGCTTTGCATTATCTACAAGGTATATGCGGAAGTCTATCTCCCGCTTCGGAGGCAAGCCCTTCACCTCTTCGAAGACATCCGGATATTCCCGGACTACTCTAACTGATTGCAAATTTTCAACAGAGGCATCTAGCGATTCAAGGTAACTTAGCATAACCGCATACGAGGGATTACAAGAAATTTCCAAAGTATTACCGAGTTGGGTTAGGAGCCTAACAACCCTTTTCTCACAATCAAGGATGACCCCATTACTGGATAGCCAATCCATGCCCAAAATCAAACTATATCCCGAAAAGCCCAAAACAAAGGCCCTACAATGAAATTCTACGCTTAGAATAGAAATTTTCAATCCCAAACAGATCATAGACAAATGAGCTGGGCCCCCAATTGGGTTTGAAACAATTAAGGGGTCCTCTACCATACTAGTTTTTAGGTGCAGAGATTCTACTAAAGCGGACGAGATAAAGGAGTGTGATGCGCCAGAATCAAATAAAGTGCCAACGGGGTGATCATAAAGATAAACTACACTTTCTACAGAAGTATTTATACCTCGCTGTTGCAGAGGTGGCGCTTCTAGCACATGAACTTGTGCCCCTGAGGTGGATCCAGCCCTCTGCCCCTGTCCTCGTTTCTTTGGGCAGTCCTTAGCCCTGTGGCCTGTCTCACCGCAAGAAAAGCACCCACCATTCTCCTTGGCCTTCTTTTTCCGGCAATCTTTCACTAAGTGCCCCACTTTGCCACAGAAATTACACTTCCTCTTCTCTTTGTTGCCTTTCCCGCCCTTCTTAAAGTCTGTCTTCTTAGGCTGCAAACCCTCTTTCTTCCCTTGAGAGCTTTCTGCCTTTGTCTCCTTCTTGCCCTTATCCTCTTCGTTCAGCAATGCCATCTGTACCAATCTTTCATACGTAGCTCCCATGGGTATATGGGTCATGGCCAAACTGTGTAATGGTTCATTCAACCCTTTGACAAAACGGAGAGCCATCTTGTGCGGGGTGTTGACTAGGTCCGGTCCGAACCTAGCCAGCTCATCGAACTGATTTACATACTCTTTGACTGTCTTGTTCCCTTGCTTAAGAAATAAGAATTTTTCCAACTGCAAACTCCTTTCTGCGTCTGAGAGAAATTTAGCCTCAAACCTTGCCCTAAAATCCTCCCATGTTTCCACTGGTCTTTCTGCATTGGTGACTTCCCACCAGTAGGAAGCCTCGCCCTTTAGTAGCCACACTGCCAGTTGTACTTTCTGTCTATCTTCTACCTCAAAGATGATGAATAAGTCCTCGGTTTCTTTCAGCCAATTTCTAGCTGCCACGAAGGACTCAGTTCCATGAAAATCCTTCCCTCCCATAACTTTAAAATCTTTACATATCTTAGCAAACGTGTTTCCCCGCGGAGGAGGTGGAGGAAGAGGTGCTGCTGCAGCTGGATGATTTCCTGTAGCTGGGGGAGGAGGAACGGTAGGACCTAGCTGAGTTGCCCTTGCTTCTAAGAACCGTCTAAACCAACCAGGTATTGGTACACCCTCTGGCAAGTTAAGTTCTTCGGACATGCTGAAACAAAAAGGATAGATTCAAAACGAAGGATAAGAGATAGTACCTATGGCTTTGGGGGGGACTTTGATTTTTTTTTTTTAAAATAAAATAATATTTTTCTATTAAAAATGCTTCTTTAAATTTCCTTTTTGAAAATAAATTTTTCAAAACTTTTATCTTATCTGGTAAACCTATGCTCTGATACCAAGTGAAACACCCCACCTCCGTTAAGGTCACTCTCAAAGAGAATGCCCTAATTTTGGTGGAGGTTTATAAGTCACAGATATACAAGACAGATATAAGAACACATATTTTTGTACAGCGGAAAAACAACAACTTTTATTTCATTAAAAATACGTGTTACACAATCCATGCCATAATTGTCTTACAATACTTCCAAAAACATAACATCTTCATAACTGTCTTGATTACATTATTTAAAGAAGCATAAAGAAAACATAAATAAAATGCAAAAGTCCCATAGTTGCTGTCCAAAGCCATAGTCCAAAACGAAAAGATCCAAGCAATACATTCTTTCTCTTCAAGTTGGATATGAAGGCTGGTCAAGCTGCGGTATTCCCTCCATGTGGACCTGGGGGGGGGGGGGGGGACGGAAGAAAAGGAGATGAAAGAAAAGTAGAGTCAGACATAAAGCCTGAGTAAGTCTAGGACTATTCAGTCTATGAACAAAGAACTGGGTATGATAAGTATAAACTAGAAATGGGAAAGCACCATAAACTTAGTTAAGTTGTCTAGGGTCGAATATACTATCGTACCCCATATTAATCTCTGTACCCATATAAACTAGTTCCCAACAGGCACCCCATAATCAGGGTGAAGTGATCCATTTTATGATGATCGGCTCCTACTCGCATAGTTACATGTGTCTTACGGCCCCCGATGTTGTAGTTACCTATGCTGGTCCCACCATGGGGTGTATCAAGTCCCATGGTGGCGGCCCGACACAATCCTAGAATGCACAGGTATGCTACTGGTGCCCAGTGCCTTATTTTTCTGCGCCGGAGTGTGTGCACGCCCGCACCCCGTTAGAACCTACACTGCTGCACCACCGCCGTCGATTTGACCTCTTACAATCAGCCCAGTAATCGTGCCCCACCCTGCCTAGTTTCAGGGTATCATGATACCTTGTAGGGTTACTGCGAAAAGGGTCCCCCGCTACTAGGTTTTTCTATTTCTAGCCAACATGCTAAGTTGGTTAAGTGTGTTATAAACCTAACCCCCAATCAGTCTGTTTAGCATGTTCCATCTTGATTAAGTATTAATATAATTTACTTAATCCTATCAATCCTGACTCAGCCTTAATTGTCTTATTAAAGCCTTGACCTCTCACATTAGACAGGTATTGTTGTGGCTGCCTGTTGCCGGTTGGGTCCGGGCAGTCTTACGCCACAACTCAGTCTAACCTCGGGTCCTTATTGGGCTCCATGTTTAACCACCCACATTGGATAGGTATTGTTGTGACTACTGGACAGCCGGGCGGTTCCGGCCAGGTTTACATCACAACTCAATCCAACCTCGGGTTAAACACATCGTATTTTCTACATTTACATATTTTGTCTCTTTTCTTTATTTTCTTATATGTAAATATTTGCGGTCCATTATTCAAAATCAATTTAAGCTAATGGTGTAAAGGTTTACACCAATCATGGGCCCAACCCATTCTTGAATTTGGGCCCATCTACTTTTATATTTTCATTTATTAATTAATTTGGCCCAACGCTATTTCCCCCGTTTAATACGTTCGTTTATTATAAAATTTGTTGGGCTTAGCCTTTTAAGCCCAACTTAGCCACGTGAAAGAAGGGGAGGCTTAAAACGTGATTATATACACAAAAAGGGGAATGTGAACGCATGAACTTGCAACATAACGTTGGAACTACAAAATAGAAACTGGTGTACTTGCATTGTGGTAACATATACTTTGGTCATAAAGCATAAGTGACATGAATCAAACCATGTAAACTTGTAGTTAAGTTAAGAATCTAACTAAATTAGATATCATTATTGACACATAGTCTTAACTACAACATAAACCTATATTTTTACTTAGGCATAATGTCAAACATAAGCAAATCATGTTTATAAAATTACTATATGTTCACAAAGGTGCTTACTTTTGTTACTAATACAAAAGTATAGTTCAACTAGAATTATTCCAACTTAATCATGATTTTTAATCTATTCACATAATCATGACACAAATATACCCAAACATGAAATCATGGTTTTTGATCTATTCATGTAATCATGACATAAATATTCCTAAACATGAAATCATGGTTTTTACTTTATTCATGCAAACTTGCAATTGGAATGTAAATCTAACTTAGCTATGTGTCACATATATTATCATATAATTCTTGTTAACAATATAGGCCTAACATGTTTTTCAATTATGCATAATACCAAACATAGCCTAGTCATATTCATAAAATCAACATAAGTTCACAAAGAGGCTTACTTTTGTTTCTAATACAAAAGTATGGTTTTATACATAGGTCATGATGCCAATTCCAACATAATTTCATATGAATCATAATACCCCAAATTTGATCCAATTACACACAAAGTGATTTTGTACAAAAATATACATTATGTTGGCATAGTAGCAAAACCACATACTTGCATGAATCTCAATTAAACAACCACAAACATGTAGCTTCAACATGAATTACATACTTGCGAATATCCAATCGTATACTTGCATGAATCTCAAATAAACTACCGCAAACATGTAGTTTTTATCATGAATTACATACTTGCGAATATCCAATCGTTATATCACAACATTCCAAATCGATTAGAATCATAGCAACGCACAAATATGAATTACTATCACCACAAATCAAGTGTAATTCTCATTTTACACAAATCAAACACAGTTATTTATTCTCATCGGAATAGTACTCTACTTACAATCGTGTGACGAATTCTTCAATTCAGGAATCTGAATTCTGGATTTGGAGATGCTATTCCTTTGATGTAGGCGTTGATTTGATTTGTTTAAGTTTAACTTGTAGTTGCTTTATGCTTTAGAGTTTGTCTCCTAATTGTCTCTCAAATTGGTGGCTACTCCTAGTCGTTCCTCAGCAGCATGATGGCCTCATTCTTATTTTTGAATGAATAGATTAGGTAGAGTCTAGGGTCATTTTTATAGAGTTTATGAATTGATTAGGACCGTCGATGTAGCTTGGGTTAATCGTAGTCATTCATTCGAAAGAGAGACCAATCAGGAGCTGACACCTAGCCCTCGTGACAAAGCAAGCCTCAGAAATTCGGACCCAGCACAGACCAGGCCAGCCAGGCCGACCAAGCAGGTCGACCTGCAAGTCGACACCCGTGTCGATTGGGCAGTCGACACGGGGGGGTGGGGGGTGGTGTCGACTGGCAAGTCGACACCCCTGTCGACTTGTCCTGGGCGGGAACTTTCCCCCCCCTGCCTCCCTGCGTGTTTGAAATTCGAATCTTCGAGCTGTTTTCTGAATTTGAAATTTTCTGAAAACTTTGACGGGGCATAACTTGGTTATACGGACTCCGATTTTGGAAAACTCGGACTCTATTTCACGTATTTTTCCGAGACGAACACAATGGTACAGTCCGTTTCCCTTAATTCTTTGATTTGTAATTTATTATACTTTAATTTGTGAATTTCACTATTATAGAATACACGGGGTGTTACAAAATATTTATGTAACTATGGCGTTCAATCAAGAAGATTTAGCAATGACTATGCTAAATAATTCAAGTGACTAATTTGTATTTCATTTCAAAGTATAGAAAAATGCAAGGCTAACAAAGTTTAAAAATAACTATGTATTTACTTTGCAATATTAGTTTTTTGTAACAATATACACATATTTGCAAATTCATGAACAATAATTACATTCATAATAATACATCAACTCTTCCTTGCTAGAAGCCTACGGAAGGAAGAAAATAAACACAAATCTGGTTTCGGCTGTTACGTTCCAGCAATCAAAGGTCTTCACTGAAATCAGGTTCGGATGGCTTTGGAGGCATACCGAACCTCACACCCCCTTTCAAATCCCTAATCTTCCTTGCCCTAGCAGCAAACCTGTAGGCGAAAACAGTCGCTCCCAATTTCCCCGGATTCGAGTTCTTTCTCGTCTCCCTGAACATCTTCCTCCTCTTATACCTCCTCCACGCCGCCTGTATGAAGCAGGCGGCCCACGTCCTCCACTGCTGCGAGTGGAACCTGAATGTGTGCTGCACCTGCCTGCTGTGCAGCCTCCTGAACTGCTTGGCTACGAACTTTATCTCCTCCGCGGTTAAAGCGAACGCCTCCACTTCGGTCAAGGCCTTCACCGTTCGGGTGGAAGACGGAAGGTTGACCCCTGCTTTAGGGTCCAGGGCCCAGGTCAGGAGCTCTTCTCCGCAGAAGTCTCCTTCTTTGAGGAAGCCTCGGTTGAAGAAGTTGTCCCTGCCTCCGTCTGTTGTTATGCTTTCCAGTCTGCCACGGATTATGAACAGCATTTCGTCTACTGGGTCGCCTTCCCGTATGATGTAGGCGGTCTCGATGTACAGGGTGGGCTTAAGGCGCTCGCATATTGCGTCTAGGATGCTCTCGTCCATGTTGTCGAACAGCCGCACCTACAATTTGTAAGTTTAACGGCCATATTTGGTAAGTTATTAACAGTCAGAGCTCTATAGCTGCTTTGACAACAACTTATTTTGACACTGCTTTTTTATTAACTAGGGCTTGTTTTGGAATAATTTTGGATAGTAGTAAACAGCATAAAATAGTGACTTCTAAATAAAAGTGTATGGATGCAATTTAACTTTAATTTAAAATAAGTAAGATAATTCATTAAAATAGTTATGAAATATATTGTTAAGTCAAAAAAATAAAATTCTGCCTGTCACATCTCTACTTATTATAAGGTTTTCTAAGCTATCTACACGGCAATGTTTTTATTACCCGACCATAAGTTAAACCGTGAGCACTCAAGTTTCAAGGTTTTGAAGGTCTAACCGATCGAACTGTCAAGAACCGCACTTGCTTGTTAATAATGAAAACGTGAATAATCAAGTTTTATGTGTACTCAAACAAATGAATAATAAAGTTTGAAAGTCATCTATTTATTCATTAACATTAATAGATTGCATGATATAATTAAATAGCAAAGACACAATTAAACACATGTTTTTTAGAATGAAGGGGTAAAGTTTAAGGCTTAGATGTTGGAACAGTTATGATTTTTTGAAATATTTTTGTTGTTATTTTTCAAAACAATACAAAAAATGAAATTATCAGAGAGAGTTACACAATGTGAAGTAGGAAAAAACAAAAAATCGTGATTTAACCCTGTAAAATCGAAGGTTGGACCGTTGGTTTGAAGGTCCGACCAGGATTCTTGCATGAATGATATTTGATTGAGTTCCGCACCTTAATGGTCCAAGGTTCATGGTTATTCGAGGTCAGACCGATCACGAAAACACTGCTACAAGGAATTGTTAAGTGCTACATTTAAAATAAGTTACTTACAGATTGTTTTCCCGTTATGACTAGTTGCCAAATATTCTCTTGTATGTTTGTGGTTCACTTGCTTATAAGTTGGTAAGTCAAAATCTAATAAATAGTTACCTGTAACTTATTTTAGTTCGTTATAAAAAATAAGTGAAAAATTATGTTATGTGGCTTATGAGTAGTTTTGACTAGTTATAAGTAGTTGCCAAACATGCTCTTGTATGTTTGTCTTTCACTTACTTAGACGTAGGTAAGTTGAAATGTAATAAATAGCTACCTGTAACTTATTTGAGCTCGTAAACCTAAAAGCTATATTTTTGTACTATTTCAACTTATTTATTCTCAAATTTTTATGTTGTACTATTCATTTAAACTACTTAAAAGTTAAAAGTTATTATTCTAAAGTACTACATGAAAGTAATTGTTATAAATAATTTCAACTAGTTATTTATTTATCAGTAATAGAGAGACGTCAACGGATATTTTCGGATGCGGTAATGCTATATCTATATTCAAAATCATTTTCGAATATTAGATTTTTATTAGTGGATACAGACGGATAGCGGATAATTATATTTTCCGTTTGCAGTAATAAATCAAGAAATATAAATTAAAATTTTATGTTTTACATGAACTTTTCTCAACCCATTTATTTGTAAAATGCAAAATGTAAACAAAGACGATGGTAATAATAGTTTTGAACAGTTCATATGTTTGTAGTGTATATAATATAAACGTCTAACTTAATAAGCATTAAATAAATATATTTCATTGTACTAAAGTACACAGGATTTAAACTGTAATCTTAAAAAAAAAAACATAGGGATAACTTTCAGATGCAGATGTTTTTGTATTTGCATATATATCGACATTCGTTTTTCTAGACATCTGACATTTATCTATCGTATCTGCATATATCTCCACACTCTTGACATCTGATATTTACCTATTTTTTAGAAAGACGAATCTTAGATTTTTTGGTATCTTAGACAGCACTATTCACCAAACAATTCTTTTTCCCAACAATAAAAATAATAAATTTCATGATTATAATTTGCTCTACATGTTGACGAACTGCAGAGCAATACGTATGGGTTCATATTATTTGTACTTTAACTTGGATTCAAAGGAATCGATAAATGTGTTACCCTTTTTACTAAGGCCAGGCATAAATGACGTTTGATATCTCTCCTAAGATCCTTGGGAAGACTTTGAACCAATTCATCTTCATCTACTCCTCTAGTTTCTATCCATTTGTAGCGATCGTATTTTCTAACTCGCTCACGAAGATCATGCGGCAATAACCGATGGTGCATCCACTGCTCCGAATCACGCCTTTTAACCCTCATTTCCTCAAGCCTTATTGTCACTGATTGAAGATATGTCTGAAATAACAATTAACTTAGATTACATCATTGTCATCAACTTAGCATTGATCCCAATCGATGGGGTTGAAAAACTATACATAATGAACTATTTTTTTATAGGTCCCTTTTACAAACTTATTAGCCATATAAACACCTTTTAAAACCTATAATAAACATAGAGTGCCTTTTGCCGTATGTCGGTATGTGCAGAAATTGGAGAAAAAAGTTGAATTAGTATGTCATGACAATTCCTTTTGTGCAAACGTAAGTTTTTTTTTTTTACATGGATGCTGCAATCTTGCACGGTAGTTGTATATTTAAGTCAAATGGAACAATTTAAAACTGCACCGGCCTTATATAGCACTTTTGACATGGTGGTGGAATGTGATGTATATGTTGAAATTAGTTTAAAAAATGATCTAAACTTGTGATTTGTTTTCAAAAACTGTTCAAATGGGGAATGGAAAATAATATTCTGATAAAAAAAAAACAATGGACAAAATTTTAAAGTAGGCATATGATTAAAGTTTATTTCAATAATAGGCTTCATTAAAAGTTTATTATGAAAATAGAATTGTTTTTTCTTTGGGCACTTTATACTTGTGCATGTACAAACGTACATGCACGTTTACATAATGCGCATGTTTGGTTTAATTAAAAAAAAAAAAAAAAACTGCAACTTGCGCATTCTCTAAATGCGTGTATAAGCGTTTGAACAAAAAGTAGACCTATTTTCATAATTTGTTTGTACTCAAGCCTATTTGTCAATTAAGCTTTTTTCAGAGGCCTATTTTAAAATTTTATTCAAAAACAATTAATGATAAAGTCTTACTTCCATGTTGCCGATGAGAAGTGCAAGTAGAATGAGACCAAGAATGCCAATTGCGGTTGAATAGAGAACTTCTCCAAGATTGGCTGTAGTCACGAGCCCTTGGCCAAGTGTACTTTCAAGCATTACGAAGATATTGATGTTAGATGATGTTTGATGGATTAAGGTAAACACAAAAAAGAAAAAAAAAACATACCTCAGATTCTGCAAACCAAACCACAAACAGAAAAAGAACTTAGATACAATAACATCTGGTTCAAAAACTCCAGAAGTTAAGGCATTTAGATAAATTCCATATTGGAAAACAGTTTTACCACTAGAATTAGGTAAGCAATTAGCTGTGAGGGCTTGGGTGACATTTTTCACGTTGCTAAAGTCATGAAAGCTTGACTGTCCGCAGTATAAAAAGTGGGCTTCACAGTCACCCATCTGACTACAAGTATCTCTCCAGCAATCATCCTGCCGTAATATGGCTAAGAAATAATAAATAGCACCAGCAATCTGCAAACCATAACGATGATAAATAAGAGGAAACAAATGAACAAAAAAGAAGGAAAGTTGTGGTTTAGCAACAGTAATAGGCATGCACTGCAAATAAATATTTGTTTGATCTTAGAAAAACAGCATGCACAATGTGCAGACGTACACGTGTTACACGGGAGCGGTTCTGAGATATGAAATATTCCATGTGATTCAAGAAGGCATATTTTTCGAGGTCAAATTTTATCAACAGATTTTTCTTTACACTAAGAAAATGATTTTGGGAAATGAATTCATGACCTTGTGTTAGAAATCTACTAAACAATAATGAAAATCAAAATTAAAGCAAACCGTTATATTAATGTATAGTTATCAAGAAAGGTTTCGAAGTCCAAAAAATTCAAGTCCCTTGTCTTGAGTCCCGAGGCATCAGGAATGGCCTTGCCATTACGTGTGTTTTCTTAAATAGTTTTTGAGTCAATATCAGAAAATAATATAATAACACTCGCAAGTTATGTGTATTGATCTACGTTGGTTCCCATGTTTTTAATTCATAAACATTTTTTTCCAATTGATTGAAAAAAAAAATATTCCACTTAAGACTGTGTTATTAAGTATTATGAACATGGAATTACACACACATATATAATGGGCAAGAATCAACCGTTGGTAGTTGGTACACCTCGGTTCCTTCCGATATCGGCTACAAGATCTGAATTAAATAATATAGGTAGGTGGAACAAGAAAAAAAATTACTATTTAATTTGGATATGTGGTTGATATCAGAACGTGTAGCCAATTGCATGCGCACATGTGTCTGTGGGCTTTCAGCTGTACTTAGTAAAGGTAATGATGCAGTCCAGCATGTCTATATGAGTTGACTATATTAGGCATACTTTACTATCTCTTTATTCTTATTAATTACAGGTAGACAAGTCCATACTACAACTTCCAAATTGTTGTGTCGTGTTAAGGTGTGGCTCGCATTGAGAATTGGGTGAGTGCGTGGATTGAACGAAAATAAATCTCACATCGCAAGTTATTTGAAGAAATCATGCTATGTATATAGGTATTGGTGGGCATAACAATGAGGATTACTTTTGTTACTGGATGTGTACAGGCGGCATAGGCCGCCTAGGTTGTCGCCTAGGGCCTCAGACTGAGGAGGAGGAGGGTGGCGGGAAGGGGCCTCAAACTTTTGGACTTTGTAATAAGGATGGATGTCACAACAAGTATGTGAAGATGTATTGTCTAAGCGGTAACATCTCCAAGACTTATTCTACCTGATACAGGTCTTCAAGTCTTAGCACGCTGGCTTTGTGGTCATTATTTTCTTTGTTTTCTGATCAGCTGTTGCTTCAGATTTCATGTTCTTTTTTTTTTTTTTCTTATGAGGGGGGGGGGGGGGGGGGGGGCGCTCTGCAGAGAATTTTGGCTTAGGGCCACAGTCAAGTCAGGGCTGGCGCTGAATGTGTATAATACCAAAATATATGTCTAATGGGTTGGGGACAATGTTTAAGTCAGGCCGTCGATATAGAATATTTCGGATTGGCGCTGTCTACACTCGGTGAAGCGCGAATGATGATTCCTTTTGTTACATGATGTGTACAATACCAAAATATATGTTCAATGAGTTAGGGAGTCGGAGACAATGTTTCAGTCGGGACGTCGATATGGAATATTTCGGGTTGGCGCCGTCTACACTCGGTGAAGCGCGAACGTCGGTATGCAGGAATGTTGATACTTAACATGTACTTAGACCATTATTTGTTTATTCATGTGGTATCATTTATTTTTGTGGGGTTCTCGTGAATACAAGGTTTATTTCTTCCATTCCAGGCCGAAGCATAGAACACATGCAGTAACTAAACGTGCCCATCCTGCCTGTGAGGATGCTAATACAAATAAATAACTGCCATTATGAACCAAAAGGACGTAGTGCAAATCAGGGTTGGACAGTTGAAGTCCTTTTAATTCAGAACTACTAGAAAAAAAAAATTGGTAACAAGGTCAATTCCATCAAAGTAAGTTGAAATTGGGGGTTTCTGATTAGTAGTAGTCCGACTACTCTTAAGAACACATGTTTAGTAATACAAACTGCATGTTAAAAATTGCCAAGCTTATCAATTCAATTCAATTAAACTTGTTTGTTTTTTGTTCATTGTGGCGATCATCCTTTCTGATGTTCCAAAATATTTGCATAGGGCTGGCATTACACAGTCCATAACTTTGTCGTGCACATTCCATCTCAGCGAATTAAGTAGGATTATAGTGAAAATAGGTTTTAAGTCTAGTAATAAAACAGAGTAATACATACATGACTAACAAGTAAGAACCACATAAGGTTGTATGCAGCACCAGCCCAAGCAGTTTCGGCAAAGACAACAGCAGTTCTTTCCAACTCCCATGACAGTGGAAAAAACCGAATAAATTTAGGAATGTACTGAAGCATAATAATAAGCAGCAACAAATATTTTGTACGACGAATATCAAATTCTGCTGGAGAACGAAGAAATATCCAAATTAGAATCTGCATATGTTAAATACAATGTACGTTAGTAGTTACGAAACGACAAAGCTCACAACATTTCTTGCTGTAATTATAGGAATCGATAAATGAACTCGAAATGGCCTTTTGTGACACTCTTTTGCAACATTGTGAAAAGGAAAATTGGAAACCCAAAGAAAGTATTTGGAGTGATAGTAATAATTTCCTAGGAATAAGTTGAAATACATGCTTAAATAACAAAGTATGTATCCAGTATTTGATTTCCTTTGTTTTCAAACGCATATACTTCACATATCCAAACTGTACACAATCATATTAATCTGGAGCCACACATAAAAAATAGTTATTATTTTTGTTTTTTGGTAGCAATCAATGAGTAAAGGATTGGAGCTATATGGCAATGCTTTACTAGAACAAATGAAATGCAACTTTTTTTTTAATGCAACTCAGCATTCATAATATAGCATGGAAACAATTGTTTTAAGGGACAAATCAAGTATATAAATTTTGCAGAAATAGAGCGTTAATACCTGAGGGCAAGGCAAAACTGAAAGAAAGTCTATAATGAAATACCGGCTCAAATATCTCTTGGCAATCATCATGGGGTCAATAACAAGTTCACCTCTACCGAATACACGAGAAGATGGAGCAACATAGGCAGTGTGAAATTGCAGGTAAATTCTAATGAGATAGAAAGCATCAACAACTGTTCTTGCTACTGTTGTTGCAAGCGCAATCTTTCTTTCTATGATAAGGCAAACTGAATCCGACTCAATTGCTAGAATATAGAAAAACAATGGATCCACTGCCACAGACAGAATACATGATAAGTAAATAAGCCTGTTGAGAACTATAAGAAATTTATCCTGTGGGTCAAATATCTTCCGTGTTAAAACTTTAAGGTCTTCTGAAAAAACTGCTTCAGAAACCCCATATGTAAGAGTTTTGCTTAGAGTCCTGAGCTTTTCTTCTCCTTTTAGCGATCTTCCATATGGTTGCAATGGATTACTGGATCCAGCACTAAGTTCTTCTGCATTAAATCCACTTCTACTCATTCTGCCTTCAAAATAAGCATTCAAGTGAGCCTTCCTGATTCTTGTATTATTAGATCAAAATTTTAATTTTATGCTTTTAAAAGAGTTGGTTATAGAAATCATAAAATGAGTTGAGGCTGACATCAAAGCTTAAAGGCAAAATAAAACTCAAGCGATATTTTGTAGAAACTCACAAAATTGTTTCAATCAATTGGCACAGCTGACCGTTCCATGGAATCATCTATAAAGTATCAGACTATGCCAAATTTTACAAAATTTTGAAGTAAAGCTGAAGCAAACTCAGTAATTTATATCCAAATAGTTTGTTTAATATATTTTTTTCGAAAAATTGATGTAAGAATTGCCCATCACGTATCGTTAGTATAATAATAATAGTGTGATGCTAAGAATACTCCAATTTTCTCTCTATTACCACGATTAAAAAATTAAAACACATTAATTTTTTTATGTTTTTTAATACGACATTGATCTCTTTCTAATCTCCAACTCAACCATTGATTGCTAAAATAATCACGTATTCAACTACAATCTAAAATCCTAATTCATTTGTTCCTTTAATGTCACTGTTTTCAGATTGCTGAAATAATCACGTATTCAACTACAATCTAAAATCCTAATTCATTTGTTCCTTTAATGTCACTGTTTTTCACGACTTTAAAATTCATCTTCACTTCTTCTATTTTGTTAAATTCGATCTTTATTCAAAACTTTTTAATTTGTGTCCACTCATTCTTGTAGTAGCGTAGACTTTGGTGAAAAAAAGATGGATGAAGACGTCAAAACAAAATTCATTACAGTTTAGGTTTTACAGTAGAGAAAGAACGGCTGAATTAAAACTAACAGGAAGAAATAGGTATAAACGGTGGTATCCCCTATTTTTTAATATGCGGTATTAGGAAGAGTGGAAGGATAATTTTTATGGTATTTTTTAGTTGTGTTAATAGAAAGAAGAAATTGGTGTGCCCTTAGCACCAGAATAATAATAATAATAATAATAATAATAATAATAAATACAAAAATACAATACCTGCTTCAAAAGAACAAATTCGGTTTGATTAGCTTTGATCTTATAAGGGTTGAAATTTGTGAGGCGGATGAATTGCGATGTAACTGTATCTATGATCCATCGGATTTAGAAACTAAAACACCTGCTCTGAACTAAAGGAGAGCTTTGGCGAGATTCAAATAGATGACATGATATTCACTATATTAATTTTGACTACCTTCCTATGATTTATCTCATACATGAATTGATACACTTCCTAAATTACTTCTGTACATCCCCCTTCCTTCTTATGTCATGATTTTTGCATGAATAGTCATGAATGTTTTTGCTAAATAATCAAGATTATAAGATTGTATACTCAATCTAGATATACATTTATCCTTGAACAGATGAGACATAAAAGTAAAGCACAACCAGCAAGATGAATGAACTTAACATGTGTATCAGACATGATCTCACAAAGAGAGTGTGTGTGTGTGTATAATGAGTAACATTGGCCAAAAATGTTGATGCCAACTGATACAAGCATTACAAGCACGTATTCAACCATCAGTGATTTGTGTGACTACATAATGAAAAGAAGTATTTTCCATCTTTAATAAGGTACTGAGATTATATTTAATTACAATATACATTTTACCTTGAGGCGATGAATTTAGCGCATTAAATACAACATTAAGGTGAAATACTCCAACAAAAAGGATGAAATTACAGTACCAGTAGGGACATGATATAAAAAATATGACATTCAGAAGAAAACACAGAAGAATAACAGCAGAAAAAATAAAGTAAGATGCACCCCCTTCTTTCTAGGCCAAAAAATGTAAAACTGATCTATTCAGTCAAATTGATTTCAAACTAACTGATTTCTATTTTTATTATTTTGGATCACGTATCTTATATATATTGCAGTGGCATGATGGTTAAATCTTAGATTTTTCGATCAAAATGAGAAATAATGGTTCGTAAAAGAGAAGACTGAACAAAAACATGTCATGGTTGCATATTGTTGAAATATAGACAAATGTGCAGCCATAGAAAAAGCCGAGTGGTTGAAAATGAAAGAAGTAAAATGAAAGAAGTTACGCTGAAGGGAAGCTTTTGGCAAAAGTAGAAATAGTCCAAACAATCCACAACCTAGTTCAATATTTGAGCTAGTAACCACATAGAAATGGCACACAACCTAGTATCAAACCAACGCATTTTCTTCTACCTCTCTTTTTTAAGTTTCACTCAAATTTTAGAGTTCGTTTGCTCATAATCAGTTTGGCCTGTAATGGCGATGGTAACCTTATACCTATATGTAATGCCATACTGATACTGCCAAGTTAAAAATGTTTACCGATACTTTATCACCGCCGGTAAAAATGTTCGTTGCTATATCGACAAACCGGTAATAATTGGTCGGTAATCATAAATTTGTCAATATACCAAGACATCAAAAATTTATTACATTAAAATATTTTATTACGATAAAAAAGTAAATATTTTACTTATCTTTTTAATTTGGTAAAACCAGTCAGTTTTATAATGGTCGTACCATTTTTGCGAGAATGATAAAGAACATGCATGTATTCTCTACACATGCTCAGAACAACGAAATCTGATTTCATAGTGGTCTGTTATAAAGACGTAACATGTATAAGCAAAAATGCCTCACGGGCTAAAACAAGACTAGTCAATCCTCAGAAGAGTAAGAATCCTCTGCCACTAATTTAGTGGGTGAGTCTCCCGTAGCGTCTAAGTACCTAGAAAATAAGCTGACAAGATCGTGTACGTAGTCTGGAGATTTCCTTGAGTAAATGAACCTCATATCCCAAGATGTGACCTCAAATAGTCTATTTGATTCGCCTTATGTAACTAGAGTGAAGTCATCATCCAAAACTTGATAATATAAACAATGATCTTCATCAACATGCTTAGAAACAAACTTGGAAAAACAACAGTGCTTTGGAATGTGTTGCATGTCAGAAGTCGGATGCTACGTACCAAGATTGCTCATCTAGAATCCTATACGTATGAAAATGAAAAAGGGGACGATCACTAGGGGAACATCTTGATCTGCATAAGCAACCGAAGGAATATTCTCAAGAGGTACGGTGGTGGTATGATGATGCGAGAGAGGTGACAAATCTAGGCATTGGCAAATAATGAGGTACATAATAAGTAAGTGACCCCCTAGTTGGTCGGTCCTCTACCACACTGTTCTTTGCTTGGGGAACCCATATGCGAATCAAAGGCTGAGTAAGCGGCACTTTGGGCAGATGTGGAGCCAAGGATGGATGCTTGCCAGAAGCAGCTAGATAGCCAAAGAGTGACAATCGGTATAAATATCAGGAGTCCAACCATATCTTACACGAACTTCAACAACATGTTCATTAGACAATCGAGCTATAATTGAGGAAGGAAGAGGCTTATCTGGGGTTATTTCAATAAACGCCTTAGCATTAACCATTCTCTCTTGAGCCAACGTGTTAGAGTCAAAACATTTTAACTTGTTGACGCATCCGAGCTAGTTTAAACCTAGCAACGACAGCAGAATTGAAGAAATATGCGAAAAATAAGTCCAGATAGACAAGGATAATATTAGATCTCAAGCGCTAGCCACCAAAAGAGACCTGTTGGTGATAATGAAAGGTCTCCCTTCGATAAAGTACAGATCAACTTCTAGAACTGTTGGCGTTGTTCGCTGTTAGAGAACTTGTAGTACAAAGAGTTAAGGTAGACAACTCGATCCACTATACTACAAAAGAATAGGTATAAATACTAGCCAAAATAATATGTATACACAAGGAGTCTCTATCTCATATACATATAACCAAAAATTACAATACTAATGTAGTTAGCCAAAATTTAAGAAATGGTCCTTGCTAGGAATGTGGAATCACATGCAACACCTCGGTCTACTCGGGAATTATTTATAAGAAAATAAACAATAAATAATAAATGGATCAGTCTAACTATACTTATCACATAAACTGAGATAGAATAAGAGATATAAAAAATATAGACGTATATGTAACATCAATAATGCTCACATGTAACTATGAAACCCTAAAAATGTCCATATGACATCTCAAAGAAATCTCAGAGCTACAAAAGAATATCTCATTCTAAATTGTATAGTTATCACAAGAAATGATATCTCATATCAAATCAACACAAAACTGGTAACACAATATCAAAGCAACTCAAATTGATATCTCATATCAAAGTACAAAATTCCAAAAATCAATAATTATAAATCTAGAAAATCACAAAAAGAGGGAGGCCTATCTCAAGATGGGAGCCTGTAAACTCCCAACGCAGCCCGAAAGCTCGCCAACACGTGTATCAAAAATGAGACGCGATCTCTAAGTAGCTATCCTATATTTTAAGCCTGGAAACTCAAGATGGGAGCCTGTAAACTTCCAAGCATCTCGAAAGCTCGTATATGCGGGTCACGACTCCAACCAAATTAAACCGAAGTTCCTCAAAAATGATCTAGAGATCATCGTAGATCCGCAAAATGAACCGAAGTTCCTCAAAGTGATCCGAAGATCCTCAAAAATGCGCAAATCCACAAAATGAACCAAATTTCCTCAAAGTGATCCGATTATCCTCAATAATGCAAATCCACAAAATGAACCGATGTTCTTCAAAGTGATCACCGAAGTTCTTTAAAGTGATCCGAAGATCCTCAAAAATGCGCAAATCCACACAATGAACCGAAGTTCCTCAAAGTGATCCGAAGATCCTAAAAAATATGAGATAAATTCAACAATCTAAAGACATTGCATAAAGCTAGTCTAAAACTCAAAAAAATCACAATTGATCAAAGGTAGTGTAATATACAATAAATTAGTAAACATACGAGTTTAGCCAAACTTTCCATAACTACCAAGAATGTTTACGAACAAACTATATACCCCACTTGAAACACAAGACGATTATTGCCACGGTTTTCAATCGAACGAGTTCATGAATTAACCATCGAAGCAAACACAAGCATTTCATACCACTTGTTTTACTAAGGCGTTTAATTGGATTTCTCATACGAATGAGGAAAAGGTTTTTTTATATATATACTAGTAAAATGGAAAAGGATTTGTAAACAACTTTGTATGACGAGAGTAGTGTTAAAAATCATTTTGGCAAAAAATTTGTTATCTACTAATAATACAAAACCCTTTATAACCTGAAGTGGAAAAACTCATAAGTACGATTGTAAGAACAATCGATCCAAGAATTCAAGTTTTAATAGCGTAAGTTAAATCTCATACGTATCAATTACAAATTCGTTCACCACGAATAAATCAAATGATGAAAGAATTGAGATCAGAGAGAAGAGAGAGAAGAGCAATGAACAATTGCAGACTACATTTTATTAATTTGTATATCTATTACAAGAGAGATCCTTCTACTTATATATAATAGAGGAATAATCTAGTACAACATATTCTAGGGAATATTTGGCCTAATTGAATAATACCCAATATAAATCACACTTAATACAATACCGAATATAAGGTAAAGTATTTATTTGTCTTTATTTCCAACATTAACTCAATTATTAATATCATTCCTAATTAACTCATTCTGAATATCTCAACAAATGATCATCAAAAGTCGATATAATCGAGCTGTTGAAATTCACGAATTAGAGCAACTGAGAAAATACAGAAAAATAGCAAACATGTCAAAACTCGGTCGGGAAGAAGCCTAGAATAACCTATAATGTTGACTGTGGTCTTCATTGGTCAACTATAGGGAATAGGTTTCAGACGTTAGAACTCTAGGTAACAACCCCGTTATAAACACAGTTTAGAAAATGATATGTCAACTGTCAAACAAAGCAATCAAATCGGACGCATGCTTTCATAGGGATCGTTTGTAATGATTGGGTCATTCATTCATATCTAAGTTGGACCGGTTATATATACACGTGAATCATACAGTTTGAATAATGGACCAGATTAAATATGAATATATCAGTTCGTAGTACACATGAGTTACATATGACACGTGGACTCGATTATTTAGTCAAAGTTGGGAACAAAGCATTCACGTTTTTGGATGGGTCATTTTCGCTGAATGATGTCCGTATATAAGCAAAGCTTGGACCGTGAATCCTGAACCACGCATGCTCAGGTCGCTAGCATAGTCAGGTCGCCATGACTTGGAATGGCGGATCATCGAGGGAATACTCGGGTCTGTGCATTATAACGTGAAACCATGGTTTGTTCAAGAACATGCCAAGCAGTCAGCATGTTTGAGTACTTCAGATCGTTCACCAAATTTAGGTAGTGTTGGAAACAAACTTGGTTTTTAGAAAAATATCAATTGTGCAATGAATTTAATTATTGTATTAATGGAAGACTAAAATAAATGGTAAGAGTTATCAAATGGAATTTGATATATTAAGGAAAGTATAAATTAGAGATTAAAGACAATTTTAGAGAAGAAGACTCTAGAATCCTTGTAATGCGATAAATGTATGTGTAATCTTCCATTTTGTGCCATAAAAAAAATGAAGCAATGAAAGTTTTCTTAGTTATTCTTCTTTCTTCTAATTTCTTTTTCTCCCACCTCTAAAATTTCCAACAAATTGGTATCGGAGCTAGGTTAAAAGGGGTGGGAGAGATGAAAATAGCTAACTAGTCAAGTCAACAAGAGAGTTCAAAGAATAATTTCCAAAAAAAAAAAAAAAATCAATCGGAAAGCATATTTGATTTCCATGGCCGAAGCGGTAGAAGAAGAAGAGCAAGGATCTCCGCACACCGTTGATCCAACATCCGAGAAGCAGAAGAATGAAAAATCCGAAAAGTCTTCGAAGAAGATGAAAATGAAGAAGACTCGGAGCTCCTAAAGGCAAGAGCTTTGGAGAAAAGAAAGCAACAAACTTGCAGCAGCTATCGAAGTTGTTGTTGAACATGACACAAGTGGCCATGGAAGAAATTTTATTTTAGAATTGTTGGTGAGAAAGTGCTCCAGTATTAATTTTTTTTGAAGATGATGAGAGAGTGCATCACAAATCGAAGAGAAAGTGTTTCATTAATTTTTGAAGGTGATGAAAGAGTGCATCACAAATCGAAGAGAAAGTGCTTCGAATCAAGGAATGTGTTTAGAGTATTAAAACCAAGTTTAAGCAAGGATGTTGGAAATAAACTTAGGTTTTTAGGAAAACATTAATCGTGCAATGAATTTAATTATTGTATTAATGGAAGGCTAAAATAAATGGTAAGAGCTATCAAATGGAATTTGATACGTTAAGAAAAGTAGAAATTAGGAGTTAAGGACAATTCTAGTTAAGAAGACTCTAGAATCCTTATAATGCTATAAATGTAAGTGTAATCTTTCATTCTGTGGCATGAAAAATAAAATAAAGCAATGAAAGTTTTTTTTTAATTATTCTAATTTTTTCTTCCTTCTATAAAATTTCCAATAGGTCGTTCATATGGTAACAAATAAACGGCAGGACGTGTGTGCAACCTGGCATGATGGATCGTGTCTACAAATTTATACATGGGACGATCAATGTGTTTCAAGGCTTACGTAAGTCTAATATAAGTTGCTTATGTAAAGTGTAGTGATGGTCCACGTGGCGGCGTAATGGGTAAAGGCAACGCATGGGTCTTTCCAATTTCAATGTGATGGGTTGGCGAATTAACATGGTGAATGAGTTGGTCATAAACAAACAATGTTGGATCGCTAGGCATTATGAAGTTGCATGGAGCTTACGTGATCCATGGTAACACACACCAGGTCGTTCTCGAAGGTGGCTGTAATCAGACCGTTAAAACGAGATAGCAAGCTTTTAGGTCATATGCAAACATAAAGATAATCAAGTCGTTACATGTACAAACAGATCGTGTAAGAATGACATGGCATAAAATACAAGATGTATCCATATTTTGATAATGGCACATGTGGCTCTAAGTACATAAACTAGCTAACGTGCGACCCAGCTATAGCCTAATATGGATCGTGTACTATTTCATCCACCTCAGCAATTATATAAGAAATGGACAAAGAAGTGTCTACACAGTAGACTGCACAAGCATAGCAGGTCAGCTGTGAAAGAGAGAGAATCACATGGTACGATCCAAGCAAGATGATTGTTCATGACAGCTGGCAACTTAGGTCTTAGATCGTTCATGCATATTTATAAAAAGAAGGTCATTGGTATGATGCATGCATCAGTTAGTGAAGACTAAATCCTAGGCCATTGTTCATAGGTCTTTCACCAACCCGAGCTTGTGCATATATATTTACAGAGTTGCCATTCCACTAAAACCACTTTTATAAATGCCTCTCGCTGAGACCAAAAATTGGCACAACATCCAAAGAAAGAGTTATGTAGAGAATAAATGATAAGTAATGATTGTGAAAACGGGAAATAGAAAAAATCACATATAAATTTATAGTGGTTCGGCATTAATGAGCCTACGTCCACTTTACAATCTCTTATATACTCTTTCAACTATTAGACAGAATAGTTACAATGGTGGTACGACAAGAGATCAACAAATATTCGAAAGCTAAAGTATTCAAGCTTCCCAAAGTCCCTTCTACTGAGTCCAGAAGGGGTATTTATAAGTGATACATTACTAGAGCTAGCTTGGACACGTGTCGTAGGATCCGAAAGAGTAGTTAAGTTTGAAGAAGTATTTTCCTCCCAAGGAATTGGCATTCCTCGAATTACCGGCAGTAGGTGGCCATTGATCCGTCTGACTCGGATAGCTTGGAATGGGTACAGTCAGGCGTGAGCTATTCTACGGGCGAGGCTCCGGTTCTTAGCTGGGTGCGGTGTGGCTAAGTATGCCTGATCACAGTGAGCTTCTCTTGGACCGCACCTAGTGTGGGAGATAAACTTAAGTGGCGGGCCTCATCGGTCGGCCCACTTCTTGACTTTGGCTACCTACTTCGGACATCCAAGACATGGGCCCGTAGCGTTGTCGAGCCTTGATGGGCTATCCGAAAGGCCCATCAACACTTTGCCCCAAAAGTATGTTGTGTTGGAAACGGAGCATACTTTGTAAAAACGTGTCCTATATACGCCTTCCCATATCAACCGAAGAATTCCACAAGTCGGTTTGAGCCGTCCATTTAATGAGCTTCATAAATCGAAATAAGTCTGTCATCCGCTTTGGAAACTTAAACAGGTTCAGGAAATAATGACGCCTTATTATCATCCGTCTTATCGGCTAATCTCGATTCGACGATGGCTTTACACGTCAGCCGAGTCTAATCTGATTGTCATGTTAACCAAAGGCGAGTGGCTTCCCCATCATTCCATAAAAGGAAAACCCTTTTTGACTCTTACTTTATACTTTTCTCTATTGCAAAAAACAATTTACTACTCAAGTAGTAAAAGAAAGATTATCGCCTCTAAGCAGGATCACCTTTTCAAGGTAAGAATTAGTTCTTTATTTCTTCGAAATACTTCAACATAATTCTTGTGTAAGATCTCTCTCTCCATCTTTTTGTCGTAATTTGAGCCCTTCGTAACCACTAGTTGGGATCATCGGCATCAGATCGCAAGAGGCGATGCGACCATTTGTGGTGGGTTTAATGCCATTTAGTAAAATTTAATGGTGTCGGAACTGCCAATCCTGAAACGTCACAGTGGTGGAGAGGTTTCCCACCTTTTCATAGTGTCTCATTTGTCAGGGTATTGTTAAACCCTTGGGCACGTGGCAGTGTTTGAGAGGGTGGTGATAAAGATAGTGTTCTTTGTACCATCCGTCATATGAGAACAAATTGTGATTTCTGTGGCTTATCATTTACTGAGATAGCACTATAAAAGCGGAACTAACCCCTTTTGAATCAACCTTTAATTTCAGCTGGACAATCTTTAATTAACAATGGTCAAGACATGAGGCAGCCTTAAGTATGGACCGGATAAGGAATTGCCCTTCTCTGTCAGAATAGATAGCTCCTCCGAGTCTTAGGCTAACTCTGGGTCTGATTCGGATAACGACTCCCATGGTCGGTCGGCAAGTTCGCCGCCTCCTTTCGTAGTTATGGTTGAGTCAAGTGAAACAACTCCTATTCCAATAGCACTAGACATGCTTCCAAGTGCAGAAATTATGAGAAATCCCCCGGACGCCTTAGGAACCGACATAACTCTCAAACGGCTAAAAAACCTGACTCTTAAACATAACATTCCTTTCGTAGACGTCCTTCTTCCACAGGAAATTGATCGGCCTCCTAATCCCCCAGAAGGCTATATTGCAATACTCTCCCGATGTGTAACATGGGAGCGATCCCCCTTTTCATTCATTCATTGTAAACTTCTTATTACGGATGAACCTGGCCCCGATGCGGTGCCATCCAATTGCCTATGGAAGTCTGTTACCTGTCTATTACTTGTTCATGAGGTACTTCGGTCACGCTTCGACCTTCGATGACCTGGCTTTGTATTTTCACTTAAGACACAATGAGAAACAGTCCCCTTCTCTTCTTTACTTAGAGGCGGCCCGAGGTTTGAAGATTATTGAAGAGATTCCAAGCAAGGTGGGCGATCCAAAGTGGGAATGGTTTTGGATTAAAGAGCAGTCGGGATGCGCTCGATATTGGCTTTAATGCAGTAAGTCTCTTTATCGGTCGATACATTCATAATAGAGTTCCTTATGCCAACCATTTTTTATATATATACAGGGGAAGAGCCAATAAGGCCTGAGGAGAAAGTGTTTGAGGAATGCTACAGGCGAATGATTAAGTTGAAGCCCGGGGGCTGTGGTTTTGGAATTGCTTAACCGACGACCACTTAAATCGGTATGCTCTCCTTAACAAGGTTAAAACAATTAGGTCACAGAAGGAGGGATTCGGGTTAACAACACTGAGCCGGGGTAAGATGCCCCCAGCTAAAAAGAAACTAGGGAGTACGCAGATGACCCATTCGGTAGGGGAATCTTCGGTCCGTTCCTCACCTGGGGAGAAAAGGAAAATCCTCCAAAAAAGTCAACTTTCAAAAGATGAGTTCGAGAGGCCGAGCGTCGAAAAAGAGAGAAAGTCCCTGCTAAGAAAATTCCAAAGAAAGTGCTATGGGGGCCAGCCAAAGTGAACCCCACTGAAGATTGCTTGAGAGATTCTGAGGTCGAGAAAGATTTTTCTGTAATCCATGATTTGCAGGAAGAACATGCCGCATCTGCTCTTCATGGTTTGGAAAAGCCGCAAATGCCAGAGATCATTCTTTCCCCACAGAGCTTAGATCCAAATCATTTTTTTTCCAATCAGTGCGAGGGGATGTCTTTTCCAATCGAACAAGAAGGTGTCAAAGGTACGATCCTGACCTCAGTACAGGGTCCATCTGAAAAATTTATCACATAGCATTTGCACTGCACGTCACAATACTATTTTCTCTTGTGTAAATTGAATATTGATTAGGCCCATTGCAATTTATTTTCTTTTTTCAGAGGAAATAAACGAGGAGTTTTATGGTGACCTTTTTTCTTCTATCTCGACAGAGGCCGAGCCAGTCGAGCCAACCTTGCAAGAAGTTAGGCAAGGGGACGAGGATAGAGATGGCAACGACGTGAAGAAGAAGGAGAAAAAAGATAGAAACAAAGGGAAAAAGAAAGAAAATGAGAGAGAGAGAGAGAAAAAATTGAACTGAGACAAAAGCAAGCAAAAGAAAAGAAGTTTCGGAAAACATGATCGGGTAACAAAGGAAAAAAGAAGAGCCGTGGAGCATATCCAAGAAGAAAAGAGGGTATAAGTCCCTCGAGCTTCTGCTTTCTCCTCATCCTCAGGATAAAGACCCTCAGGGAGGGCGAGAAAGCCGAACATTCTCGGGTTGTGTTAAGTCACCGCAGGCCCTTGGTCGATCCTCCCTCCACCGATCGAGTTAGAGAATTAGAATGAGATATTCCTGATCTCATCTTTATAGGGATTGATCCTGCCCCAAGTTACAACCGTTATCGCATAGCTTCCGCCGACGTATTCGAAACAACCTCGACCATATTCTTTCTCAATGTGACGGGATGCATAAGTATGCCAAGCAAGTAAGTGGAGTATTGAAGGACAAGCTAACTGAGATTCTTGGTTTGAAGAGGATATAGTTTGTGACAAGAGGATCTTCAGGCTCTTCGAGAAGAAAGTTAAAGATTATGAGCTGCGGGCAATAGCCGATAAGGAGAGATATGAGAAAGTGACCGAGGATCTGAATGCCCGATTCGAATAGAAAAGCCAGGAATGTGATTCTTTGAAAGTCGAGGTCAAATCCTTGAAGAACGAAAAAGCCTGACTGGGCCTAGAGGTGCAGAATCTCAAGGCTCTTCTTCATTCATTAGAGTTGGATAAAAATCTAGCAAAAGAAAATGTTGTTGCGGCGATCGAGTCAGCCAACAATTTAAAGCTTCAGCATAATATCGGCATTGAGACCATTAAAGCTGATCATGCTCGAGATGTATCCGAGATAAACAAGGAGCATGGGCGTCAAGCTCTCGCATTTTTTACAAGGGTCCTTCGTAATACGGACTTGTCTTGGTTACCTAGATACTCCACAGTATTGGCCAATACTTGGAAAATCATTTTGAGAGAAGAGAGAGCTGCAGCGAAAGGGCACCCAGTGGACGAGGAGGCTTTGATGACCCGGTTTTTGAATGATAATGAGCGGCAAGTATTGGCTGAGGGACAGAGCCAAGAAAAGAAGACGGCTGAAGCTGAACGTCGTAGGCTGAAGGGGAAGTCAGTCCCCAAGATAGAAGTTGGTAGCAGTCAGACCAAAGTATCCCTCTCTTTCCCTTCTGCAAATATTGAGATGGGTTCGATATCTATCCCTCTACCCGAGCCAGCTAGGGTCGTGGAAGAGCAGCCGACCGAGTCTGATATTGGAGGTAAGCTCATGCACCAGTCCGATGTTTACTTATCCGACCTTGACTTATGTTCTCTGTTGTAGGTGTCTTATTGATGAAGGAGAGGGTTGATGCAGAGACTGTTGGAGGAGAGAAAAGTAGCGCTGGGAATGCGACCGAAGTCCTGATGGAGAAGAAGATCGACGAAGGACCATCGGAGGATGATGACGTCGAGATGGTAGGGGAGTTTAAGAGGGCCGATCATCATCCATGGCCGAGACCAGAGCTTAGAGTGAGAAGGATATTCTTTCCATGAAGCCCGAGCCATCCGAGGATCCTTTGAATGTCTAGCCCATCCAAGCTATTCCTCCAACCATCCTTTCGCGGACTCCACCAATCCACAAGTCTCAGCACCAGTTCCATGTTCATTCGGAAGCACACTTGGGGGATCAAGGCGGAGACTGAGCACCGAGGAAGAAATGGAAATGGTCAAGAAGAAAGAGCTAGCAGACATGATTGAGCATGGGGATATGGCACCTCGATTTTAAATTTCTTTTATTGCAAATTTTCTTTTGGCCCTCTGTAAGTATCGTGCGAATGCAACCCTCACGCTTTTGTTATTATCAGACTTTGTATCTTTATGGATGATTTTTAAACTATACCTGTCATACATCAATATTTTGCAATCATGCTGCATTATCGTAAATGAAAATCTATTTGTCTTTAAGTACTTGTGTCAATTATGTGCTGAATATGTCAAGAATGGAAACGTCGTTCGGGTTTCCTATCTTATTCTATCACTTTGAGGGTTACTCGGGTGCTACCCTAGTCCCGGTTATTCGACCCTCTTTCCCCCAGTGTCGGGGTAAGTTGCTTTGAGAGCAAGTTCGCCAATCATACTTAAGTGGGTTCGACCCAGATCGGGGGTCAGTTGCCCTTAAGCAGGAGCGCTTTTAGTCTTTTATACTCACCCATTAGTCGGCAAAGGGTAGAGTTTTTAAGGATCGAGCGGTCTTTTATCGGGGTGCACCTTTCACACTCGTCCGCCATTTATACTCTTTCTCAAGTTGTGGGGATTAGAGTTATGTCCAAACAGTTAGTTAATATGTTTGGTTAGGTATTATCTTTTCTTTAGGTCAATAAAGTAGGAGTCGATAGTTGATCGATCTGTCTAGGTTTAAGATCGATATCTCTGCTTTGGTTGAACTTTTATTCTTTCAACGGCGCTGGCCCGCTTTGTCCCGGGCCGGAATGTTAGGGTGTCAGGATGTAAGCTAAAGTTGATCGAATCACAACATTTAGCTATTATAACAATTAATCAGAGCTAGAAAAGAGCCTTTTATTCATTCATTACTGCAATCGATAAATGATTGCTTATTACAATACCAGGACAAATGAAACAATAAAGAAACTAAGAAATTCTAAGAAAGGCAAGGTCGTAAGTGCTCTGCATTCCATGCCCTTTGAAAACGCTCTCCATCAATAGTCGATAGACTGAAGCTCTCATTATCAAGCTTTTGTTGAATGACGTAGGGCCCTTCCCATTTGGGGCCCATATGGAAGGGAATTGGGAAGACTCGCTTCAAAACAAGGTCAACAATATCGCAAGTCTTTGGTCGGACCATTTTGTTATAGTATCGTGCAATCCTTCATTTGTGAGCTTCGACACGGAGATTTGCTTCTTCTATTTTCTCATCAATTGTGTCTAATGATGTTAAGAAAAGAGCCTTATTAGACAATGGGTCATAGTAACTCGTTCGATGAGAATGGACTTCAAGTTCTATCGGAAGCGCAACTTCCGAGCCGTAGGGTAGGGCGAAAGGTGTATAGTCGGTGGTCGTCTTATGAGTTGTACGATATGACCAAAGTGCTAAAGGAAACTCGTCGACCCTTTAACCTTTGCTCACTCTAATCGTTTTTCAAGATGGTCTTGATAATCTTATTAACCGCTTCAACTTGTCCATTAGACTGCGGATGGGCAACCGTGGTATATTTCTTCTCGATATGATATTTCTCGCAGAAGTCCCTGAATTTCGAGCTGTTGAACTGAGTCCCGTTATCTATGATAATGGTCTAAGGTATATCACATACCGATATATGATATTTCTCACGATGAAATTGATGACATGTTTCGCTGTGATCGTGGTCATCTGCTCGGCCTTCTCCCACTTCGTGTAATAATCTACTGCTACGATCGCATACCGGGCCCCTCACTTCGAAATGGGTAAGGTTCCAATGATGTCTATTCCCCATATGGAGAATGGCCAAGGGCTGACCATTTGGGTAATCTCCATTGGAGGAGCTCGTAGGATTCGGGTGAACCTTTGGCATTTATCGCATCTTTTGGAGTAGTTGGCTGCGTCTTTGCTGATGGTCGGCCAGAAGTACCCATACCATAAAGCTTTCTTAGCCAGGATTTGTCCCCAGTTATTGGTCTGTAGTCCCCTTCATGTACTTCTCTTAATATCCTCTTGACATCATCATTGTCCATGCACCGAAACATGAGAACGGAGAAACCTCTTCTATATAGTTGGTTCTGTTGAATTACATACCTGAAAGCCTGTTGCACGATGGCTCGCCTCTCGTTTCTCTTTACTGGTAATGTGCCATGGAGGAGGAAGTTTTTGATGCGAGTCATCTAAGATTCCTCTTCAGGTTCGGTATCAGCTTGATCGACTTGCATCTGTTTGATACTCGGTTCACTCAGGGTCTCTATAGGAACTAGCTCTGTTTCGTCTGGATGGTCTGAATTGGCTAATTTTGCCAACCTATATGCTTTCTGATTTTCCTCTCTGGGAATATGAGAGATTCTATACTAGTCGAAGTCACACAACAATTTTTCAACCTGTTTAAGATAGGAAGTCAGTCGAGCTCCTTTGGTGAGATATCCCTTTCGAACCTGGCACACCACAAGTTGTAAATCATAAAATATTGAGTGATGTTATTTTCAGATCCTTTGCAAGTTTGAGCCGAACAATCAGGTCCTTGTACTCAGAATTGTTGTTTGTTTCCAAAAAGTCTAGCCTTAGAGCATAATAGACCGACCGTCCCCCAGGAGACAACAATACGACGTTGGCACCCGAGCGTCGGTCATTACAAGCTACATCCGTGCACAGCTTCCAGACGACTGACTTTGACTCGATCTTCAGGGGAACAACACTATCATCTTGGTCTTTTTTTTCTAGGGTAGTAAATTCTGCTATGAAATTGGCTCGGGCCTGCCCTTGGATGGATTTTCGCGGAACAAAAGTTAAATCAAAATGGCTTAACTCAATGTTCCATTTAAGCAGTCTCGCACTTGTTTCGGGTCGCTGTAGGACCTGTTGAATGGGTTAATTGGTGAATATGTTAATTGGTTGAGCCTGGAAATAGTGGCGAAGTTTTCTTGATGCAATTAATAAGCTGTAGGCGAGCTTCTCGATCTTCGGATAGTTGCGCTCAACCCATGTCAATTTTTTGCTCACATAATATAGCTGCCGCTGCACCCGATCTTCTTCACGGATTAGGACCGAGCTGATCATGTGTGCAGATACTGCTAAAAGGTCTTCATGATCGATGGGCTTAGATAGGATAAGGGGTTTCTCCAAATGGTCAAGTAGGTTTTCGGAATCTTCGACACAATCTGGTGTCCAAACAAAGTTCCATTTCCCCTTTTATATTAATTCAAAAAGGGGTAGGCATTTGTCAGTTGCCTTGGAAATAAATTGACCCATTGTTGCTACCTTGCCTGCTAGATTTTGTACATACTTGATTCGTCTAAGTTCCTGAATTCCTTTGAGGGCCGAAATCTGGTCGAGATTAATTTCAATTCCTCGAGAACTAACTATAAAACCCAGAAACTTGCCCGAAGCTACTTCGAAAGTACACTTTAAAGGATTTAGTTTCATCCCATACCTTTAAAGGATGTTGAACATTTCTGACAGGTCACTTACGTGGTCGGACGATTGTCTTGATTTTCCCAGCATGTCATCGATGTATACCTCCAACGTCTTCCCTATTTGATCATGAAACATTCGATTAACCAACCGTTGATAGGTAGACTCCGCGTTATTTAATCCAAAGGGCATAACTACATAACAATATAGCCCAAGTTCAGTGATAAAGCTAATGTGCTCTTGTACGCGGACATTTATGGCGATCTGGTCATATCCCGAGTATGCATCCATGAAAGATAAGCGTTTGTGCCCAGCGGTCAAATCCACCAATTGGTCTACTCTTGGCAATGGGAAGCTATCCTTCGGGCATGCTTTATTCAGGTCAGGAAAATCAATACAAGTTCGCCACTTTCAGTTAGCCTTCTTTACGAGCACCGGGTTCGCAATCCAGTTGGGATAGGTCAAGTTCAGATAAATCCTTTGGCTTGTAGCCTCCCAATTTCCTCCTTCAAGGCTGCAGACCTTTCGGGGCCAAGCATTCGCTTCTTCTGCTTTATCGGGGTATACTCCGGGCTAATGCTAAGGGAGTTAGTTATTACAGAAGGTGAAATTACACACATGTTCGCATGGGTCCATGAAAACACGTCAAGGTTTGTACGAAGAAATTCAGATAATTCTCTCGTCCTAAGGGAATTAAGGTGGGACCCAATCTTCACAACCTTGGTAGGGTCGTCTCCATTGATCGAAGTCTTCGCGGTAGCCTCATTCGGGGCCGCCTTTCTACATCCTAGTTCTTCATCCTCTCTTGGTTCGATGTCCTCGACGTCATAGATGGATGGTCCCGACCGGGATGTTCTCTGTAGTTGCTATTCTTTTTTTCCCTCCACGGAGGGAGAAGATTCTTCAGGCTCCTTGTTGCTACTGCCTCGTAGTTCTTTCCATTCAGCCAAGTAGCAGGCTCAACCTGTTACTTGATCTCCTCATACTGTCCCAATCCCACTATCAGTCGGGAATTTCAAAAGTAAGCACCAAGGAGCGATACATGCCCTGAGTACAGCTAGGGCCGGTCATCCCAGAAATGCATTATACTGCGAGTTGATGTTTATTACAAAAAAAGGAAAAATTCTAACTCTTCGACGGTCTCCATCTCCCAACTCTACATATAGCTTAAATTGGTCGATTGGTTAAGTAGAAGCTCCATTAAAACGCGTATCTTATCGGTACATGACTCCAAGTCTTTTAGCTCCAATTTCATTTGGTCATAAGCTTGTTTAAATAAAATATTCACTGAATTTCCATTGTCGACCAGAACCTTCCGCACCGTAGCTGGTCCGATGATGGCTATTATCACCAATGGATACATGGTTGGGGCCTCTATGTAGATCGACTTCCGATCGTGGAAGATGATATCATCGGACATCATTTTTCTTTGTTTAATAGCACTTGCAGCATCGGGGGGACTTGCTTCCGCAACGTCAAGGTGTTTCGCGGAGTTTCATAATGCTTCATTGATCGGATGATATAACCCACGGGGTGTGGTCCTCCAACAATGGCGATGATCACAATCCCTTTTCCTTTCTCTTGTGCGGCAGCCCGAGGTGTGGCCTGGCCTTGTTTGGGCGCCGAAGTCCCTTGCCCTCTGTCTCTTGAGGCTGTCTTATATTCATCATGTTTTCCCTCTCGAATTAACTTATCGACGATGTCCCTGAGGTGTCGACGTTCATCGGTCGTATGTCCGAAAATTTCATGGAATATACAATACTTACAAGTCACTTGCTCCTTCTCTGTAGGTTCACGTAGGGGCAGTTTCTTATATTGGACCGTTCTACAAGTATCAAGATAGATATTCTCCAGCGTATCAGTTAGGGATGTATAAGTCTCAAAAACTTGGTACCAAGGCTGTTTTCTAGCATTCCCCCTTTGTCCAGGGTTCCCACTGGCATCCTTCGATCTTCGCCTTTCCTTTTACCATGGTTCTCAACATCCACTTCAACCTTTCCTGAATTACCCCCTGATTGTATGACATTAATGTTGTTCTGAATCGAGGTGGCAAACACATTTTTTGGCCCATCCTCCTCTTCCAACTGCGCATCCTCCTACCTTAGTCGGTAGAATGTTTCAATTGTCGTGGGTGGCTTCCCAATCAATTACTTTCTGTATTCTATTTGCTTATCGATGCCATCGACTATGGTCATCAGGACGGTTTCATGATTAGGGTTACTTACTTCAGTGGCAGCCCGGTTGAATCGATTATGATAATTTCTTAAGGACTCGCCCCTTCCCTGTTTTATTGCTGAAAGAGCCATAACATGCTTCAATTTGGTGGCATGGAGATGGAATTGATTCAGGAATTTCTCACTTAAACCTTTAAAGCATGGGACCGAACTTACGGGCTGGCGCACGAACCACATAAGTGCTACTCCACTCAAAAAGATTGGAAAGGTTTTGCATATGATAGTGTCGGGGCCCACTGCTACCTCCATGAGCCACGAATACCTCATCAGATGTTGTTGTGGGTCTAAGGTGTTGTCGTACTGGTTCATCTGGGGCATATTGAACCTCCTAGGGAATTTTTCTCGTAAGATGTCATCGGTGAATGGTGTATGGATTTGGTCGACTCCCCAGTCCTTATTCCTTGGTCCTCGACTGTCATTCATGATCTGTCGTACCATGGCAGTCAGCTTCAGTGGAATGATTATGTCTCGATCAGCTTCCTCGACTGACCGACCTCTCTTGGTTCTTTCATCGAGTAACGCCTTCTGACTTGCCGTTCGAGCAGTCCTTCTTCCTCCCTGGGTATCTCGATCGATCATAAGATTCCGGGAGGTGGGTGAATGAATAGGGTCCCGATCTCCCTGGGTAACATTCTGTTGAGCAGAAGGGGATGCTTCTCAGTTTTGTGGGGCCTTGGGAACAACGGTCTTCACCTTGACTTGGTCGTCTGCCTCTGGCTGGTCTTGATGTCCCTAGAGATGTAACTAACGAACATTCTTGGGTCTTTCTAACAAACATCGAGACTGATGTGGATCCCTGCTTCCCAGGATGATGATAAGCTCTCTGAAATATGGTCTAATTTGGCAGGAGGGAGTTGATGGTCCGCGACCGCCCGAGTTTGTTGATTTATGAACTCCTCCCATTGCCTCGACATGCGATTCATATCCTGCCGCATCGTAGCATTTTCAGAAGCGTGAATTTTTAAGTCATCTATAGTTTCCTGGAGCTGATTTAATATTGTCATAAACTCATCTCGAGTGGCAAAAGATGATGATGGAGCTGGATCTACCGCTGAGGGCAGCACGGGTTGATCTGAAGCAGTTTTAGGTGTAGTAGATCCGCCGGCCGCTTCCGCAAATTTCCCATCCTATGGTTGTTTTCCGGTATTGCGAGCTGTTTTTCCAACCATATAACTCAACAATGCAAGAATGAAGGTAATATTTTTGTCTTAGACTTGGTGATCTGAAAGTAGAGCAAAAATATGTATCAGGCTGAGAACATCAATTCTCAGTGAAAGCACCAAAGTATTGACACCAAAAATTGGCACAACACCCAAAGAAAGGGTTATGTAGAGAATAAATGAAGATTAATGATTGAAAAAACTGGAAATAGACAAAACCACACACAAATTTATAGTGGTTAGGTGTTAATGAGCCTACGTCCACTTTATAATCTCTTATATACTCTTTCGACTATTAGACAGAATAGTTACAATGGCAACACAATAAGAGATCAACAAATATTCCAAAGCTAAAGTATTCAGACTTCCTAAAGTCCTTTCTTCTGTGTCTAGAAGGGTTATTTATAAGTGATACAATACAAGATGGCTTGGACACGTTTTGTAGGATCCGAAAGAGTAGTTAAGTTCGAATAAGTATTTTCCTCCTAAGGAATTGGTATTCCTCGAATTACGGGCAATAGGTGGCCATTGATCCATCTGATTCAGAGAGCTTGGAATAGGTAAGGTTAGGCGTGAGCTATTCTACAGGCAAGCCTCCGACTTGTAGCTGGGTGTGGTGTGGCTAAGTATGCCTGATCATAACGAGCTTCTCTTGGACTGCCCCTAGTGTGGGGATAAACTTAAGTTGCGGGCCTCATCGGTCAGCCCACTTCTTGACTTTGGCTACCTACTTCGGGCATCCAAGGCACAGGCCTGTGGCGTTGTCGAGCCTTAAAAGGCCGTCCGAAAGGCCCATCAACACCCCCGCACTACCTATATGAAAGGCGACCGAATTTTCTCTCCATGAAGTGCTGCCCGACACATTTCTAAACTTCTCTAAATCAATAAAATCTCCATTAATCCTCCTCCAAGATTTGATTCAACATCTCAACCACTACGGAATCATCAAAGATCGTCTTAATGCTCGATTGTTGAAGATTTACTCATATAATCGTCGTAATCTAAAATATCTGATCATTTCCTTTGTGAATTCAAGTGAATCAAATGTAAAAAGGGAAGAAGTAAAGAAGATTATTGTAAGAGGAGAGAAAACGAGTATAGTAGTAGAAATCATATACCTTGTAATCTTGATGACAATAATGAGAGTTCTCTTTAAAGTGGACGTAGGACAAATGTAGGCCGGACCATTATACATTCCTGTCTTTTTTTGTATATGTCACTACCACTCTTCTAGATATTACCATTTATGAAGTATAGAATTACAACTTGAGGCGTTAGTGACATTTTTAGCATTAACACTTGGGTCAGACATCTGACTTGCCAATGAACACGAAACAAAGAATCAGATCAGAAGTCTGAGCCTCATTTTCAGACGTATGACTAATTCAGTTGCTTGGACCAACGTTCCAAACGTCTGATTTGATTTGTGGGTCAAAAATTGACCCTGGATCAGATGTCTCACCCTATGGTTCAAACGTCTGACCTTCCGTCAATCAGAAAACAAAGAAAGGAACTCTCCGATCAAAGAGTTTTGGCAACTTTGAACTTTCCGTAATGACCTCAAATGTTTGGTGTTACTACCAAAATTAACTCCAATACTAGCTGGCAATGAAGGTGTGTCGGAAGAATACAGGCATAGAAAAGTCTCCTAAAAACAGAAAGCCAAGCAATATATTAAACCAAAAGCCGGAAAGAAGGGTTGGAAAGCAGCACAAACCGACACCTTCCCGAAGGGAAGAAGCTCAAAGCCTGCGAAATGCCAACAAAGCGCAACCGACAAGATCCTTCCGACATGGCATATTCAATAGGGAATTCTATAGCGAAAGGCTAACTATGACAGGAACTAAGGAAGAAGAATGCATGAGCACCCCACTTGAAAACCCGTAAGGGAGTATTAGTGTTAACCTGCTTAATATCGATACATCTAAAGGCGAGGGCATCAAAGGTGCCAAACAAGGAGAACGCGAGGATCATCCAAAACCGGCTTTCGGAGTACCTAACATAAAGATGCCGAAGGGATTCACAAATAGTAGAAACATCACCGAAAGCCACTTCTGGAAAACCAGGCTATTGTTAAAGATCCATCGAAAGGCTAACTGGGGCTCAAAAGGAGATACAGGTTACTCGTACTAATCTATCTAGTATAGAAATCAATAGCGGTTTCAAACCGACAGTTATCTATGTACATCATGAGGGCAGGCTCCTTTAAGTATTCACGATAAAGCCGGAAACCTACATCCGAACGCTTACATCCGAACACTCAGGAGCTGCTACCAAGAATTGAAATACCATCCGAAGTCCACCACATCAACAAGCCCATATTTATCCCAAGATGCCCCAGTTGACCGGGGCCCCCACTTCGAAGACTATAATTAGCACTTCAAAGATGGCCGGATGACAAGAGTCTGATACCAAGGAAAAATCAGCCCGCGAAGGCCCCTGCAGGCCCAATAGCCCAACAGCGGAAGGGCCCCCTAATTCTCTATAAATAGGACCCTATGAGCTAGATAGAGAGGTGGATTTTTAGTTTTCTATTTTTTCTTGTACTCCTGCTTTTTCTGAAGTCTAATACAGAGAGGAATTGAATAACTTCTTCCATTCTGTTCATGTACTCCAAATAAGAAATTAATAAGAAGGGAATCTACTAGTAGAATATGGCTCTGTGAGTTCAACATATCATTTCCAATTATCAGTATTGCAATTTATTGTTGGTTTTCCAAATAAACGTAAATCCTCATCCAAACCTCCCTGCAGATCAGGGAAAAAACCTCTTTCCCTAAGTTTAGTTCCCTCATAGTATTTTTTAGCTATTATGCTCCTCCAGACCTTGGTACCTAGGAATGGCGATCCAATTTAACTCGCAGAAGTTGAATAACATATTTTTCCCTTTAGACCCACTCCTATTGACTCATCTCCGGTGTTAACAAAAAACATCGTTAACATTTTGTTGCTAGAAGGAGGGCCTAAACCTCCGATCCTTTGGTTAACAAATCACATATCTACCTATGCTATTCTATCCTGGGTTAGAATAAGGCCTTAAGAAGACGAAATTATAGATAGGAGGTCCCAAAAAAAGCCTTTAAAATCTTAAATGGATGAGTTGGAAATCATGGACCCAGGAGTAACAGAAGAACTGAGGTTGAGAGTAGAAGCCTTATGCATAATAAAGCGAAAAGGGAAATGGAACAATATGATCCTGATATCGAAAATTATAGTTATTCCCACATGGAGCCAACCCCGAAGCCTCCTCCAAATGACTCTACATCCAAGTGTATTAACGTTTTCTTTCACCTAGGGAAAACCCTCCTTAGGAAAGTTAGGGGAACGATGCTTGAACGAAAAATAATGGGCGACTTCGACCGCTTCACTAACAAATGGCCCGAAGGGATAACATCTCAACCTCAGTATGTTTTAGGAGGAAAGAACGAAGGTATAAGTACAACAGCTAGGCTGAGTCACAAAAGAAATAAACCCCAGCAGTGAGGAGAGGGGCGTACGCTAGGGTTACCCAAGGAATACTACCTCACCACTTCAATGTAAACATTTACTTCCTAACCAAACACGAACTCAACTATTGGCCACTCATGAGGAAAAGGCCAAAACACGAAAGGAAATTAGGAGGACCCTACTTCCATTACCATATGATGAATGGACACAAGACTAATCACTGTAGATTACTTGGGGAAACCATCGTTAGATTCATCAACCAAGGCCAATTACGAGAATTTATGAAAGAAATCAATGATGAATTTGGTAAAAATCTTTTGGAAAAGGAATACTAAACATGTTCAAGGGTACAGAAAACCCTCCTCTCGGAATTTAAAAGGAAATTCAAAAGGGGTTAGACCGTAAACGGATTAAATCCCCCATAATCGCCAAATTGTTCAGGACGAGGCATCACCCGAAGAGGGATGACATGTTTGTCTTTCTCCATGCCCAAATCAAATGGGGTAGGATTAAAGCATCAAAAGTGTATGCCTTCGTTTCACACCAGAAATGGTCATGGCAGTGCAACTAACCTTATCATGTCCTGCCTCTGCTAGAACTAAACACGTCCTACCTTTACTCATATAAGAGCCCATCCTACCTCTGCTTATGTTCTGCGTTACCCGCAGAAAGGGAGCACAAACCCGTATATTCACCTACGATGGTCAGTGTAACACCCCGAATTTTTAACGACACTAAAAGAGGATAAATTAAATAATAATTAATTTAATATTCAGAATTAAGGAAAACAGACTGTGCCATCGCGTCCATTTCGAAATTCTGATTAAGATAGATATTTGGTTTGCGTAAAACGTATAACGTATGAAGAAGTTATGAGGGTTTTAAGTTTGTATACGCGTAGATAGAACCTATATGCACATATGAGTCACGTATGAGTCAGATATGAGTCAGACCCTATCCAGAACAGTTTGAAAATCAAAAATTCGTCAAGGCGGCAAATTTCCCGCTCTAGGGGGTCGACCTCCCTAGAGGGTTGTCGACACCGGGGTCGACCCACCCACAGGGGTGTCGACACCCTCAGGGATGAGGTGGTAGTCGGTTTCAGAGGGTTCTGTAGCCATATATATGTGGGTAATTCTCCTATTTCTTCATTGAAAATTATGGGAGCCAAATGCTGCCGGTGTGCGAACTGAGACAAATTCGTTTTCTTCAACAACATACAACATTCAACTTTGCAAATCAAATCCAGAAATTCAAGATCCATTCTCTCTATTCTCTAAACCTAACGAAGTGAGTTTCTAATTGCTTTTAGGTTTAAATAAATAAAAGTAAATTGTGAAATACTGTGAATTGGATATGGTGTAAACTATGAATTTATGCTAATGTTAAATCTTATACTATGTCATGATGGATCTACACCTTTAGATCCAATGCAACTGTGGTTATTCTATCATGTTACCTATGTGGATCTTGACTTGTAACTATGTTGTGGTGAATGTAAATCTGTTAATTTGGATAGTTGCAACATTGGTTAGATCTAACTCTTTATGTAAATCACCTTTCACTTGTCATATTGCGATCAACTTAGATATGTTTTAATTTGGACATGTGAACCCATATTTAGATCTAAACATGCTATTATGTCATTCTAAAGATTTTAGATCTATTTTAACCTCTAGATCTGAATTATGTGATCTAATTTATCACCTTATGTTATCATGTTAGATCTAAACCAAATGGACATCTAAACTGCTAATTTAGATCTTACTATGCTTATTTTGACATCGTAATTATGTTAGAATCAATCGATGGCCACTAGTTCATCAGTTTTATGTCCACCTTATTATGATGTTAATTACATGTCCGTGCCAGTATGTATGTTCACCTTATCATCATGTTAGTTTATGTTTATGCCAAGATGATCACTTTGGTTATATTCCCATTATTTTCCCTATTATCGTTTATGACTAGGCTATTGACTAGCCTAGGCATGCCACCAGCTTATGAGTACGTTGATTAGGAAACGTGGGAAAAAGGGTTAATATTGGCATAATTTGAATATGAACATTTTTGGACATATAATTCAAATTATTGGGTAAAATGGGCATTAACACCTATAAAGGGAAAGGATTAATTAATTCGTTAATTAATTAATAATGAATGTCTAGTAATTACAATTAGGAATTGTAATTGAACTTATGGCACGAGGTCAGGTTGCATTAGTGGTGGAAGTCTGCCCGGACCCGTCCAACATATCTAGCGTCCACTAATGTTGAACATAATGTGGGAGGTATAAGTATGCAAATATGAACCGGGATAAGACACAAGGTTAGGCACAACTGTGGAATAAGACTGCCCAGACCCGACAAGCATATCCAGCATCTACATGTTGTAGGCCTAATATGGGAGGTCTAGCCCATTATAAACCATAAATGGACATGGTAATGAATTGGACTACTTAACCAAATCTAATCTATAGGGATTGTATGATTATGAAATAAGGTTAGGGTTATGTAAATTGATTGGAATAATGGATGGGTTAAGCAAATTTGGAGGGGGTGGGTAACATTTACATATAGGCCCACAAACTTAACCCGATACGGTTATGTAATTAAAGACACCTAGTGGTATACATAACCGGAGGAAATAATAAAGTTATGTAATTAAAGACACCTTTTAGGATAAGCATAACTAGTATAGGTCTATGTAATTAAAGACACCTAGTGGAATACATAGTCAGTGAAAAACCTAGTCGTAGATGCAAAACAAAGGGGAGAGCTTGTATCATATTGTGTGGGACCCATTTCTGTCAGAAACCCGAAGTAAGTATTAAACAAAATACTTCGTACTAGGTAGAGAGGGGACACGCTTACTGATTGATTGTAAGAGATTCAAACGTAGAGGACGGTTTGGGTGGCGCAAACCGACCGGGCCATGTGCGTGCATGAGTCAGGCAGATGGGGATAAGACGACCATCACACCAGTAGATATGGGGCTATGCATATCAATGAGGGGTTGCCACTGTAGGACGTGATGCATCCTACCGTGGGGCCGGTACAGAATATCTACGGGGCAGAGAGCCAATAGATTGGGGTAGTGGTTAGGGTATATTTGGGCATATGCCCTAAGTCTACTGCCTCATAATGGAAGGGATCATCTCATTCTGGTTATACTAGTAATAGTGTATAGTAATCATTAGAGAAATGTATACATCTTACCATATCTACCTTGTCACACCTACTATTTATGTAGTGATCTCTCTTATCCACTTTATTGCCTATCATGTTACTTTTATTTATTTACCGGCTAAAAGTAACTAGACTCGCCAAACTTTATGTCTGACCCTTTTGTTTCTCCTTCTTTCTTCCGTTCCCCCTAGGTTCTCAAGGAGGAAACACTCAAGCTTAGTCAGGATTCAAATATCATCTTGCTAGCAGCTACTTCTGAAGTATGGCTCAATTTCTTGTCTTTGCTATGGCTTAACCCTTTCAGTTGGGGAATTATATTTTTTATATTCTTATGTACTCTGATGATGCAAGACAGAAGTTATTTTATTGTAATGGTTTTTGTGACATATGGTATTGTGGGCCGCGGTATTATGATTTATGCTTTAAATAAAAAAAATTATTTTTCCGCTGCTATCTTATTTATATCTGTCTTGTAATTATTCAGTGTCTGTTTTCCTATAACGCTTCACGAAACTTAATGCATTCCCTTAGTGAGTGACATTAATGGACGTGGGGTATCACACTTGGTATCAGAGCTGAAGGTTACCAGATTTGATAAAAGTTTTTGAAAATTATTTTCAAAAAATAAGGTTTTAAAAGAAAGCATTTTTATAAAGAAAAGTCTATTTTGAAAAACATTCCCCAAAAAGCCATATGTAGTATCCTTCGGTCCTTTATCGAAATTTCTTCCTTTTTCCTTTTTCAGCATGTCTGGAGAACAAAACATTACTAATATCCCAGAAGGCGTCACAATACCCAGATGGTTCCGTAGATATTTGGAGGCCATGGCGCCTGCCAAAGGCAGAGGAAATATTCCTCCCCAGCTGCTCCAGTCATTCCTCCTCCTTCTCCCCCTCCAACAGTAGATAACTTCGCTAAGATCTGCAAGGACTTCCGTGCTATGGGAGGGAAGCGATTCCATGGGAACGAGACACTCGTAGAAGCATGGAATTGGCTCAAGGAGACCGAGGACTTATTCGTAATCTTTGATGTAGAGGATAAAGGAAGGTTCAGTTAGGCGCCTGGCTACTGAAGGACTAATCCTCATTTTGGTGGGAAGTCACTCAAGCTGGACGTCCAGTGGAAACTTGGGAAGATTTTAGGCAGAGGTTAAAAATGAAATTTCTTTCTCAAGCTGAAAGCAGCATGCAGATGGAGAGATTCTTAGCACTCAAGAAAGGAAACTTGATGGTAAAAGAGTATGTGAATAAATTCAACCATTTAGCAAGGTTCGGTTTAGAGTTGATGGATACGCCGCACAAAAGGGCTTTGAGGTTTGCTAAAGGGCTGAATGAGCCTCTACATGGTTTAGCCATGTCCCATATTCCAATGGGGGCCTTTTTTCAAAAGATTGTCGATATGGCCCTGATGCGTGAGGAAGACAAGGGTGAAAAGAAGGTCGAGGAGACATCGTAATATAGGAAAGTGTGGCCCAAGAAGGGGCAGCGGCAACATCAGCAACAATAGAAGAAAGGAGGGAAAAATGATAAAGGCAAGGATAAGAAAAAATGTCCCCATTGTGGGAAGGAAGGTCATCTAGTTAAAGACTGTAAGCGGAGGAAGAACTCTTGCTACCACTGCGGAGAGGTCAGACACTTTGCTAGAGAGTGCCCGAAGAAACAGGGATCACAGGGACATGGTCAAAGGACCCGGACTTTTGGTGGGCAGGTGCATGCTCTCGCAATCAGTGCTCCTGATAGAGGTAGAAAAATTTCTATGGAAGGTTCAATTTCTCTTTAAAAACCATCCTATTAGAATTCTTTTTGATTCTGGCACTTCACATTCATTTATATCAAGTTCTGTAGTTGAATCTCTACACTTATTAACTAGTATGGTAGTGGATTCCGTAGTTGTCTCAAACTCCATTGGTGGTTCGTCTCATTTATTTATGATTTGTTGGGGTTTGAAAATTTCTGTGTTAGGCTTCGAGTTTGAATGTGGCACGTATGTGCTCGGGTTTATGGGCTATGGGTTGATTCTAGGAATGGATTGGCTTACCACGTATGGTGCCATTCTGGATTGTGAGAAGAGGCATGTTAGGCTTCTGACATGTCATGGGAGAACCCTCGAGACTTCGTATGACCCACCAGGGTCGGTTATGCTTAGTTTTCTAGAGTCTCTATATGCATCTATCGACGATCTGCAATCTGTTCCAGTAGCCCGAGACATTTCCAATGTTTTTGATAAGGTTCGGGGTTTACCTCTGAGGCACGAGATCGACTTTCGTACATATTTGGTGGATGATGCAAATCCCGTTGCATTTCCAGTGTGCCACATGGCTCTGAGGGAAAGGAGGGAGCTGAGTAAGCACGTAGGGGAGCTACTTGAGAAAGGGTTTATCAAACGAAGCATATCTGAATGGGGTGCTCCAGTAGTATTCGCAACTAAGGCGGATGGTTCGCTTCATTTGTGTGTTGATTATAGAGAGCTGAATAAACTCACTAAGAAGAATAGGCACCCGCTTCCGAGGATTGATGATTTATTTGATCAGCTTGTTGGTGCCTCGGTATTTTCCCAGTTAGACTTAGCCACGGGGTTCCATCAGTTGAGGGTAGCTGAGGATAGCATAGATAAGACTGCCTTTAGGACTCCAGACAATTTCTTAGAATGGTTAGTTATTCCTTTTGGGCTGACGAATGCACCCGCCTATTTTGTCGATCTGATGAGTAGGGTGTTTCGGGAGTTCCTAAATAAATTTGTTGTAGTCGTTGTCGATGATATTTTGATCTTCTCCAAAAGCGAAGAAGAGCATGCCCAACATTTGAGAGAAGTTTTGAAAACTCTCCGTGACCATCAGCTTAAAGCAAAATTCTCCAAATGCCATTTTTGGAGAAAAGAAGTGAGATTCTTAGGGCATGTGGTCTCCAAAGAAGGGACAACTGTATATCCCGCGAAGGTGGTTGCGGTGCAAGATTGGCAGGTTCCTAAAAATGCAACCGAGGTGAGAAGCTTTCTTGGGTTAGCAGGTTACTATAGGAAGTTCATTAAGGACTTCGCAAAGAGATTAGCCCCACTCACCAGGCTGATGAAGAAGAACTTGGCATTTTCATGGGATATAGACTGTGATGTTACTTTTCAACGACTGAAGAGGGCTCTGATGACAACCCCAGTCTTGACCTTGCCTAACGGGAATAAGGTGTTTACTGTTTACACAGATGCATGTGGTACAGTGCTTGGTGCGGTTCTAATGCAAGAAGGGAAAGTAGTGTGTTATGGGGTAGATAGTTGAGAGTTCATGAAAAGAACTACCCTACCCATGATCTAGAGCTAACTGCCATAGTGTTTGTGTTAAAGACGTGGCGTCATTATTTACTTGGAGAGAAGTTCGAGTTATACACCGATCGTAAATCTATCATGTATATGTTCTTGCAAAAGGATCTCAATTTAAGGCAACAACGGTGGATGGAGTTTCTAGCTTCTTATGATTTTGAGATTTTGTATACCCCTAGCAAGGGTAATGTGGTGGCGGACGCACTAAGTAGGCAGAGGGTGGCCCTGAGTCCTTTGTTTGTGGAAAGAAAGAACTTGGAGTTCATATCAGTTTTTGATTTTAGACCCTCCATTAAGATTTTGCTTGATTTGTTTGCATCCTTGGGGATACGACCGACTCTTATGTACCAGATAGGAGCTTCGCAACAAGGTGACCTGCAAATTCTAGACATCATGGATAAGGTCAAAAGAGGGGAGACTTCCAGTTACCTCAGTAGATAAGCCATAGATGAAAAGGGGTGGTTGCGACGAGATGGAAGGCTTTTTGTTCCAAAAACCGAAAGCTTGATAAAAGCTGTCCTAGAAGAAGCCTACCATTCTAAGATGACCATTCATCCAGGCGGTGATAAGATGTACAGGGACATGAAAAGGGTTTTCTTTTGGGCTGGGATGAAGAAATATGTGGCTGAATTTTTTTTTCCAATGTTTAGTTTGCCAGCAAGTCAAAGCTGAGCAAAAGTAGCCCGGTGGATCACTTTATCCTTTAGAGGTTCTGTAGTGGAAACGGGAGAGCTTCTCTATGGATTTCGTAGATGGTTTGCCTAGATCGAAGAAAGGCAAAACCAGTATCTGGGTTGTGGTAGATAGACTCACTAGGTGCGCTTACTTTATTCCAATTAAGAGTAAGAGGATGCTATCATGGTTGGCAGCAATTTATGTTCATGAGATAGTTCGTCTTCATGGAGTACCTTCCAGCATCGTGAGCGATCGTGACCCCATCTTCACCAGCGAATTTTGGAGGAGCTTGCAAGAAGCAATAGGTACACAGTTGTGTTTGAGCACCGCTTATCATTCTCAGACCGATGGACAGACAGAGAGGGTAAACAAGATTCTTGAAGATCTTTTAAGACTATGTATCCTAGACTTTGGAGGTACCTGGGAAGAGCATCTTCCTTTAGTAGAGTTTGCCTATAATAACAGTTATCAAGCTAGCATCGACATGGCACCCTTCGAACCATTGTACGGACGACCCTGTAGATCACCAACTTGTTGGTGGGAATCTACAGAAAGGTTATTACTTGGACCAGATATGGTTAGAGAAACGTCCGAAAAGATTGACCTTATTCGACGGCGGATGAAGACAACTCAAGATAAGAAGAAATCTTATGCAGACAAGAGAAGGACTGACCTCGAATTTGAAGTAGAAGACTTGGTTTTTATCATAGTGTCATCTCTGAGGAATGTGGTTCGCTTCGGATCGGTAATAAAGTTGGCACCTAGGTTTGTGCGGCCATTTCCCATAACCGAGAGGATTGGCCAAATGGCCTACAGAATAAAGCTCCCAGAAAATCTATCCAGCGTTCATGATGTTTTCCACGTTTCTCATTTGCGGAAATGCCTGCATGACACCGTAGTAATTGTTAAGCCGAGTATGTTGGAAGAAGTCAAAGTGGAACGGGAGGTGACATTCAGGCGAGTCCCTACCCGTATTCTGGGATCAGAAGTTAAAAAGCTACGCAATAAAGAGATCAAGTTGCTAAAGATTCAATGGGGAGATGACCCAAAGGATGCGACATGGGAAACCGAAGACAAGACTCGTGCTAGGTACCCTTTCCTTTTCAAGGGTATGCTCTTAACTCCTTTTTCCAAGTTTAATCAGTGCTTGTTTCTATCATTAGAGTATATCTTATCTGTAGTATTTTTCGACCTTTAGATAGGAATCCTATGGATGTAAACATGTGTTTGAAATATGTTATGCCTGATGGATGCTAGTGGATGCAAGTGTTTGCTAGTGGTTGCCTATGGATGCATACACACACACATTAAGCACTAAGATCGGCTCAATCACTTTCATACTACATATGGATGTGTGTGCATTTTCTTTTCTTTTATGGATGGAAATGGATGAACTAGCATATGGATGCTGCATTTGGACGAATGAGTGTGCACACATCTAGAACTTATATGATATAATAGGTTTATTTACATACATATTGGATTCATGGCACTAACATACATTGCATTAAGGAGGTCAACTGAATCAGTAGACCGCCTGATCTTTCGCATTAGTGTCGGGACATATACATGCACCATTGCATATATTCATATAAGCATTAGAAGGCTCAAAGGACAATGGATGCTAGTGGTTGTTGGATGAGTAGATGGATGATGGATGGTAGGGTATGCATTCTTCTCAACTTAGAGATTTCGAGGACGAAATCCTTTGAGTCGGGGAGAATGTAACACCCCGAATTTTTAACGACACTAAAAGAGGATAAATTAAACAACAATTAATTTAATATTCAGAATTAAGGAAAACTATGCCATCGTGTCCATTTGAAAATTCTGGTTAAGATAAATATTTGATTTGCATAAAACATACACCGTATGAAGAAGTTATGAGGGTTTTAAATTTGTATGTGCGCAGAAAGAACATATATAAACATATGAGTCACGTATGAGTCAGATATGAGTCAAACCATATCCAGAACAATTCAAAAATCAAAAATTCGTCAAGGCGGCAAATTTCCCACTCTAGGGGGTCGACCACCCTAGAGGGTTGTCATCACCGGGGTCGACCCCCCTTAAGGGCTGTCAACCTATGCGTCAACCCACCCATAGGGGTGTCGACACCCATAGGGCTGAGGTGGCAGTCGGTTTCAGAGGGTTTTACAACTATATATATATGTCTAATTCTCCTATTTCTTCATTGGAAATTATGGGAGCCAAATGCTGCTGGTGTGCGAACTGAGATGAATTCGTTTTCTTCAACAACAAACAACATTCAACTTTGCAAATCAAATCCATAAATTCAAGATCCATTCTCTCTATTCTCTAAACCTAACGTAATGAGTTTCTAGTGGCTTTTAGGTTTAAATAAATAAAAGTAAATTGTGAAAGAATGTGAATTGGATATGTTGTAAACTATGAATCTATGTTACTTTTAAACCTTATACTATGTCATGATGGATCTACACCTTTAGATCCAATGCAACTATGGGTATACTATCATGTTACCTATGTGAATCTTGACTTGTAACTATGTTATGGTGAATGTAAATCTGTTAATTTGGGCAGTTGCAACATTGGTTAGATCTAACTCTTTATGTAAATCACCTTTCACTTGTCATATTGCGATCAACTTAGATATGTTGTAAGTTGGACATGTGAACCCATATTTAGATCTAAACATGCTATTATGTCACTCTAATGATGTTAGATCTACTTTAACCTCTAGATCTGAATTAAGTGATCTAATTTATCACCTTATGTTATTATGTTAGACCTAAACCCAATGGACATCTAAACTGCTAATTTAGATCTTACTATGCTTATTTTGACATCGCAGTTATGTTAGAATCAATCGACGGCCACTAGTTCATCAGTTTTATGTCCACCTTATTATGATGTTAATTACATATCCGTGCCAGTATGTATGTTCACCTTATCATCATGTTAGTTTATGTTTATGCCAAGATGACCACTTTGGTTATATTCCCATTATTTTCCCTATTATCGTTTATGACTAGGCTATTGACTAGCTTAGGCATGCCACCAACTTATGAGTACGTTAGTTAGGAAACGGGGGAAAAAGGGTTAATATTGGCATAATTTGAATATGAACATTTTTGGACATATAATTCAAATTATTGGGGAAAATGGGCATTAACACATATAAGGAGCAAGGATTAATTAATTGGTTAATTAATTAATAATGAATTTCTAGTAATTACAATTAGGAATTGTAATTATACTTATGACACGAGGTTAGGTTGCATTAGTGGTGGAAGTCTGCCCGGACCCGACCGGCATATCCAGTAGCCACTACTGTTGAACCTAATGTGGGAGGTCTAAGTACACAAATAGGAATCGGGCTAAGACATGAGGTTAGGCCCAACTGTGGAATAAGTTTGCCCGGACCCGACCGACATTTCCAGCATCCACACGTTGTAGGCCTAATGTGGGAGGACTAGCCCATTATAAACCATAAATGGACATGGTAATGAATTGGACTACTTAACCAAATCTAATCCATATGGATTGAATGATTATGAAATAAGGTTAGGGTTAAGTAAATTGATTGGAATAGTGGATGGGTTAAGCAAATTTGGAGGGGTTGTGTAATATTTACATATAGGCCCAAAAACTTAACCCGATAAGGCTATGTAATTAAAGACACCTAGCGGTATACATAACCAGAGGAAATAATAAAGTTATGTAATTAAAGACACCTTTTAGGGTAAGCATAACTGGTATAGGGATATGTAATTAAAGACACCTAGTGGTATACATAGTCAGTGAAAAACCTAGCGGGGGATACAAGATAAAGGTGAGAGCTTGCATCATATTGTGTGGGACCCATTTCGGTCAGTAACCAGGAGTAAGTATCAAATAAAATACTCCGTACTAGGCGGAGAGGGGACACACTTACTGACTGATTGTAAGAGATCCAAACGTGGAGGACGGTGTGGGCGGCGCAAACCGCCCGGGTTATGTGCGTGCATGAGCCGGGCAGAGGGGGATAAGACGACTGTGACACCAGTAGATATGGGGCTGTGCATATCAGTGAGGGGTCGCCACTATAGGACGTGATACATCCTACCGTGGGGCTGGCACAGAGTTTCTACGGAGTAGGGAGCTGATCGATTAGGGTAGTGGTTAGGGTATATTTGGGTATATGCCCTAAGTCTACAGCATTATAGTGGAAGGGATCTTCTCATTCTGGTTATACTAGTAATTGTGCATAGTAATCATTAGAGAAGTGTATACACCCTGCCTTTTCTACCTTGTAACACTTGCCATTTATGTAGTGATCTCTCTCAGCCACTTTATATGCCTATCATATTACTTTTATTTATTTACTGGCTAAAAGTAACTAGACTCGCCAGACTTTATGTCTGACCCTTTTGTTTCTCCTTCTTTCTTCCGTTCCGCCCTGGTTCTCTGGGAGGAAACACTCAAGCTTAGTCAGGATTCAGATATCATCTTGCTAGCAGCTACTTCTGAAGTATGGCTCAAGTTCTTGTCTCTACTATGGCTTAACTCTTTCAATTGGGGAATTATGTTTTTTTATATTCTTATGTACTCTGATGATGCAAGATAGAAGTTATTTTATTGTAATGGTTTTTGTGACTTATGGTATTGTCGACCACGGTATTATGATTTATGCTTGAAATAAAAATTTTATTTTTCTGCTGCTATCTTATTTATATCTGTCTTGTAATTATTCTGTGTCTGTTTACCAAAATGCTTCATGAAACTTAATGCAATTCCTTAGTGAGTGACATTAACGGACGTGGGGTGTCACAGTCAGGATATGGCACTCCTCGGAGGGGGGTGGCACATAAGCCTCTATCAGAACCAGTATAGAGCATCAAAAGATTAAACCTTAGTTCAATGCCAACGATGGACCCGTCTAAGTTTCTAAGACCTTATCATCGCCTATGATGGTCAAGATAAGGCGCCACCTGGAGGAAGGCCATGTAAGTCCTTGGGCCCTTCTTGTGGATAAGCTAGCCAAGCGCACCGGACGCACAGGCCCAGAGAGGCCAACAAAGCACGTACATCCTCTACTTTGACATCAAAACCTCAAGGAGTTGCTCAGGAAGCACGTACAACCTCTGCTTTACAAATCAATTCCAAAAGGAATGCCGAAACAATAAATACCGGAGGGGGTTCCAGTCTTCTGCATAATAATACCCGAATCTGGGTCAATTCTGCTCTTCACAAATACCCGAAGGGGTTCCCGGTCTTCTATATAAATTAATACCCGAATCTGGATCGATTTGTCTCTTCACAAATGCTGGAAGGGGTTTCGCGGTCTTCTATCTAAATTAATACCCGAATCTGGGTTGGTTGGTTTCTCAACAATGTCCTGAAGCGAGCCCCCGGTCTTACATCTTAATACCTAAACCCGAGATGATCCTAAAGTAAATCACATCCTAATGTGGGGTTCCGGTTTCATCACGATTACCACGAACTTAAGAAGATTCTGAATCCTGAATCCAAACAAGAAGGAATTGCTCGTCCCTCTCAGAAATTCGAGTAGGGCTCAAAATTACGCTTCCGTTACTACCAAGGATGAGCTTATGATCCTCTCAGAAAAGTGTCTTTAACCTATACGTTCATTAGTTTGTTTTTCAACATATTAGTCGCTTGCATAACCCTGAAAATTACATCATATCATAACATTGGTTCGGGGAAGAGCTTGAGAAAAGACCCCAAACATTTCTAATAGCATCCTATAACCGGGACTATCTCCTTCTTCTAGGCGATCTTTCATTAGGAATTTTCCCAAGGATAATCATTACACAAAGATTTTTTTTTACTAACACTTAGCACAAGTAGATTTCCACTCATTACTACACCCTAGGTTATAGTAACATTGTTTCTGGAAAAAAGAAATACATCTTATAAATCGCACAACGCACTGACATCCCCACCGGAAGTCATGACATAAACCATTACATAGACACAGTCATCGTTATGAAAAAGTTCATGTCACAAGCATACAAGAAAGATCTCTCATTCCGAATCAGGGTTTTGCACAGCGAATTCTAAAGAAGCGCAATCCTCTTTAGCTTTCTTTAGTTTATCCTCCAACCTATCGATTTTTGGTATAATCTACCTACGACCGCATCTGAGCTCTTAGGGGATTTTGTTGCTAACTTACGTTGATAATTGCAAATAATTTCATCTTTCTCCTTCAGTTGCTTTTCCAAATAGGACACTTGTTCCTTGAGATTTGTGACTACTATCTTTTGGAGATAATACATCTTTTTGTAACCTAACAAGGGGGCATTACCAAAAATATCTTTGTAACCAACGGCGTTCGAATTTTCCTCTCTAAATTATGAAGAGGGGGTCTGGAATGAGTCCTCCTAGCCACTGACAGGATGAAATACCGTAATACGTAAAACGCAAATATCAAGTATATGCTAACTGCATCATACATCCCAGGGAAAAACAATCACATGACCATTATCAATTCTTACACACCATAGATACCACATCCACACTAGCATATTACTACGACACTATAAGCCATCAAATATCGCGAAATTGACACAATTCACAAACAGATCAAAAGAAAATGTGTACTTAATACAATAACATTCAAAACCCCTTGTTAAAATTGTTTTTGCTAGACCAAAATCCTTCAGAATTCCCCCCAAATTTCTTAATGTAAAGTCAAAAAGCATAACTGTAACTCCTAACTTTGGAGAAGCAAAGAATTGTTGTAATATGTGAAGACTAATTATTAATGAAATTCAAGGAGAAGGAAAGCACTTCGAAAACGAAAGCCATACTTGTGAGACATCAACACCGGACCGATCGGGGGTCCCTTTCTTCTTGGAATCCAAAGAACCACCGTCTTTGGGGGGAAACACCTTTGATGCGAGAGAGGATGTTCCGTCACCCTTTCCGGACCCATCTGGCTGACCCAAGTGATTTTCCATCTCTCATTCTACTGTGTTTTTCTCCTCCATTTCTTCCTCATAATCTATAGAAAATTCATCAATAAAAAAAAGCGACGTGGGATCTATCTTGATCATTGAAGGAACCTTATGCTCTCGTCTCACTTGCTCAATCTCTAGAACTCTGTCTCGGACGGAGGGATCAATTAAAGATAAGTTAAATTCCGAAAGCCTTTCGTAATTGTCTGAGAAAGCAAGGATGAGGGCAACATCGTAATGCTCCATAACTATGTTGTTAAGATGGTTGTTCAAAAAATTAGAAATTCTATCACCGGCCTCGTAAATGATTCTTTTTGCGATGGAGAGTTGGGCGTTCATCTTGTCCACCTCGGCAGCACAATCAAACTCCAGCTCCGATTTCTCTTCCTTAAGGTCCTCAACCTGCTTCGTCAACTCTTCTTTAGCCTTTCTCTCCTCCTCTAATGAGGTCAACAACTCCCTGCATTCATTATCTCCCTCTATCTTCTCCCGCAACGAATCATTAACCTTATCTGACAACACCCTATTCTCCTCCCTTAGAGTGTTAACCTCAGCCGCCGAGGTGGAAGCTAATCCCCAGGAGACATACCAAGTGTTCATCACCTTAAGAAGAGGAGTAGGCTAAATCCACATATAAAAAAAGTATATATGTATAATACCAAAAGGAGATCCCTGATTTGTTGTCTGTGGAAATCTTCTGAGTCTAAAGGGGCAAAAGCTGAGGTAATATTAGCAACTTCTGGAGGTAAAAGAGCTATTTTTACAAGTCTATCAAACTCTGAGACAGGCAAAGGAGGTACGAAGAAGAAACAGGCTAAGAGGAGGAAGGAGCCTGAAGATCAAGCTTTCTCCCACCTGTCTCACCAAGAGCATTGAAGGGGACATAACTGCCCGCGGACTTACCTTTCGGAGAGACTTTGGGGGAGGCATCAATATCAACCACCTATTCATCATCTGTAGTAGAAGGGTAAAAGTCTGCCTTGTTTTCGGAGTAGCAGCAGCTTCTCCTGAGATGATAGCCGGCTTATCACACTTAGACTTCTTCGATGGAGGATCAATGGCAGATTGAGTGATCCTCTTCATGGCCTAGACGCTGGACTTGCTATAGGCAGCAAGGGAAGTGGTGTCCTGAGGGGCTGAAGATCCTAAACGAAGAGAATGATAAATTAGATAATACGACCACCTGAAAACAAGAGAAAGAATAGCGGATGTTGCTGAAACAAACGAACAAGTCTCATCCAAATCATCTGCATGGATGGGAGAACCTGGGTTGAAGAGATAAGAGTTCAACAGTAATCCTTTAGACCCTGAGAACTGAAAGGGAGGTTACCCCAATATCCTCTGGCCGGAGGGAAGCAAGCAATGTTCATGAAGCCCATCAACAGTCAAGTGAAATGATCGGCACATGTGCTTCACCAGTACTTTGAAAATAGCATCGACCATTCGAACCTCCTACGGGGTTAAAATCATGTCTTTAAAGGGGGTTTCTGCGATGAGAATATGATACTGATAAACTAAAACCACAATTATGGGTCATTTTACCTTCCGATATAAGAAACCTTCCATCATCAACAAATTTTCCTGATATAACGGGGGGACACTTGATAAGGAAATATTAATCCTCCCAAGGCCTAGTTTTATTAATACCATAACTAACTAGTCTCCATACGGGGTTGGCCCTCCATATCGGTGACTCAGAGCTCTTTGAAAGCCAGCTCATATGGCTGATGAGTTTAGGGCTTAAAGAATCCTGACCCAAAACGAGCGCTAGAGCCTCCAAGCACAAGAGGGTTTTGTATGTATTAGGTGAAAACTAAATAAGAAAAACTTTCAAGTCAGCCAAGAGCCTGTGTAGGAAAGGGGGAAAAGGAAGAAAGTCTTCATGCCGGATATGAATTGCCAAATATGCAAAGTACCCTTCTGGGGGATTCTTGAGGAAATTCGGAGAAACATTTATCATATCATCTATATCCGTTATGCCAAAGCTATCCAATATGGCATCCACAGAACGTTGAGAAACGATTAAGGACGGGATGGGCACGAATGCCTTCTTAGGACGGGAGGCCTTGGAATCTTGGTCTTCTCCTTAGTAGGGATTTTGTTGTACATGATCCTACCAGGTACCATCATTCCATAATAATGCAATTAGTACGCATATCTCTTACACAAATACACATGTCACAATCAAACATTAATTTGTACCATTATGCCTTGCTTAAACAAAGGTCCGTTAGACGAAAATTCAAATCAAATCCAAATGGGGGTGTTAGAAGGATTACACCTATTGTACTTTTGCTAATGTGTGACTAAGCCAAACATAATCACCCCATAACCTAGATAAACCAATACAATCGATGAAGGAAAACCAATACTAACGATATTGAAACCATTTCATTTCATGGCAATGGCTTGGAACTTTAATTTGGGAGTAATCATTTCCTCCATACCTCATGGGGAGCCTTACATTTTCCTAAACGGAGTAACCTATGAAACAGGCAACCAATAATATTTAACGTTAAGCGCGATGGCAGAAATATTGATACCTACACCTATTTTATGATAAGCATAATCCTAACCAACTTTCTTTTCAATTTTGACATGTAATTAGGGTTGCGATTCATATAAGAAGTAAAAATACTCAATAATAATCGGTCTTGGGTCTTCAAAAGGAAAAAAATTTGAGTAGCTTCTTAGAGGAGCAGCAATCTTGTTCAAGGATTTGATTTGCAGATAAAAGACGGAAACGAGGGAGAAAAATAGTTTATGTTCAAATTTCAAGATCAACCTGAGCCGTACAAGAGAAGATCAATCAGCGCTTCTGATCGAGGGAAATCAAAAGACCCTGAAGTGACACTTCGAAAAGGACAAAAAAGGTTGACTTGAAAAGTATAAAAACACCCCTTCACTAGAGGGAGTTGTTACTCCCAAAATTAACTCCAAGACTAGCAGGAAATGAAGGGTTGTCGGAAGAATACAGGCATACAAAAGTCTCCTGAAAACAGAAAGCCAAGCAATAGATTGAACCGAAAGCCTGAGAGAATGGTTGGAAAGCAGCACAAACCGACACCTTCCCGAAGGGAAGAAGCTCAATGCCTGCAAAATTCCAACAAGGCGCATCCGACAAGATCCTTCTGATAGGGCATATTCGACAGGGAATTCTGTTGCGAAAGGCCACCTAAAAACCCGTAAGGGAGTATTGTTGTTAACCTGCCTAATACCGATGCATCTGAAGGCGAGGGCATCAAAGGTACCAAACTAGGAGAATGCGAGGATCATCCAAAACTAGCTTCCGGAGTACCTGCCATAAAAATGATGAAGGACTACATTCATAAATAGTAGAAACATCACAGAAAGCCACCTCCCGGAAAACTGGGCTATTGTAAAAAATCCACAGAAAGGCTAACCGGGGTTTAAGCGGAGATACGGTTACCCTTATTAATCTACCTAGTACAGAAACCTACAGCGGTTTTGAACTGGTAGTTATCTAAGTACATCATGAGGGCATGCTCCTCTAAGTATTCACGTTAAAGCCGGAAACCTACATATGAAAGCTTATGTCCGAGGGCCTATGCTCAGGAGCTGCTAACAAGAATTCAAATAACATCCAAAGGCGCACCACATTGACAAGCCCATATTTATCCCAAAGAAGCCCAATTGACCGGCACCCCCACTTCGAAGACTATAATTAGCACTCCGAAGACGGACAGAAGACAAGCGTCCAAGACCAGGGAATAAGCCGCTGACAAAGGCCCCTGTAGGCCCAATAGCTCAATAGCGGAAGGGGCCCAAGTTCTCTATAAATAGGACCCTAAGAGTTAGATAGAGAGGGGGTTTTTAATTTTCCATTTTTTCCTGTATTCCTGCTTTTTCAAAAGTCTAATACAGGGAGGAATTGGAGAACTTCTTCCATTCTGTTCATGTACTCGAAATAAAAGATTAATAACATGGGAATCTACGAGTAGAATATGGCCCTGCGAGTTCTATATATCATTTCTATTTATCACTAGTGCAATTTATTGTTTGTTTTCCAGATAGACATAGATCGTCGTCCAAACCTCCGCATAGTTCGGAGAAAAAACCTCTTTCCCTGAGTTTAGATCTCTTCTGGTAGTATTTAGCGATTCTGCTCCTCCAGACCTTGGTACCTAGGAATGGTGATCCAATTTAACTCGCAGAAGCTGAATAACCTATTTTCCCTTTAGATCCACTCCTGTTGATCCGTCTCCGGTGTTAATGAAAAATATTGGTAACATTTAGAGAGGTCACATACACTTTCTAATGCACAAAAACAACATGTATAAATACCCGTTCAAGGGATTGTAAAGAATTTTCTTTCAAAACACCAAAATAAGCAAATTCACGAAACCAAATCAATTCACAGAATGCACATATGAATAAAAGTGCCAAGGGCACACATGCCAACCTTATTGGCTTGATTACATAGATGTGAGTTCCCAAGAACTCACATTTGGTTATTAGAAGCAAGGAATGAACCAAAACCTAACTAGATCAACCTCTCTTCCATAAAAACTATAGAATCTCCAATCTAAACACATATATACAAGAATCCTAAGAGTTAGGTATTAGGAATCACAATAATTGAAGAGGAGTTGAGATGGATAAGATAGAGATTGAGCTTACATCTCTTCTCTTTGAAATAACACATGATTTTTACATGAATTAGAATTCTTAATATCAACTAGGGCTTAGGAAGTTTAATTTTCCATTCCCTTCCCCATTTTCTATTTTGTCTTGAGTGTTAGGAAATGAGTGAGAAGGAGAGTGGTTAATTGGGTTATAAGGAAGTGAGCTAGTTTTGAAAAAAATAATCCGCACCCGAAATACCCAAATTTCAATAACTCGAAACATATTGATGTTTACAGTTTTAAATATCATAAATGACATTTTGAACTAAATGGAAGTGGTTTCGAGTCCAAATTCAACCATATGCAAAAAGTGATATTTCAGACATATACTCAATTAACGATGTAATATTTGAATATATTATCGTGAAGTATGCGAGTCGTTACAATCCTAACATCTTATGGCACTTGAAGAGGGTCCAAGGAAAAAAACCTACCGAATAACCCTCTCAGAAATTAGCATCGACTTGGAAAACTAAAAGGTGGGGGCTTCAGAAAATCTTTATCTTCCTCAATCTCAATATCTGTTAGATCATAATCACTTGTGTTATGAACCAGAGATTTGAGAAAAGAAGTCCAAGGCATGGGATAAGATTTCAAGATATAGAGGTTGGTGTTTGCACATTGCTGTGGACAAACCGGATGTCTAATAGCTGGTTTTATAGTGGCCTTAGGACAAACACCTTATGTGCATTGAATTAAGCAACTTGAATTAGAATTATTGCGTATAGTACCAACATTTCTCTCAACCACCAGACAAAAACCACTTAGCTCAGTGCTATTTCTATGGGAGAGAGATTGCAGGATTAGGGGAACAAAATCAACACTTTGATCAAGTTCAAAATCCAACGTTGCCATAGCATCAAAGGGATTGAAAGTACTAACATGTAGTCTAGACAAGGGGGAAATCAGATGTCGAGCTGAGTTGTAGCCTTGGCGAGGACAACGATATGGACATTGGGTGAATTCCCTGACTAGTAGAAAGGGACAAGCCAAGTTCGAGAGGAAGGAGAAAACTCGTGCCCTGGCATGGATGAGATGGAGGAGGGAGACGATGAAGAAATGTCAAAGGAGGGGAAGCGAAGTAGGAATTGGTTGGAAAGTGTTAGAGAATGGAGTTTTGATGACAACAATTTTATTTCAATATTAATTGATTATAAAAATATGTACTAACACTTTTGTCTAGAATATATATATATATATATATATATATATATATATTATACACATATGCAGGTTTTATGTGCAGGAATTATTACTGATGATTGTACAGTTTAATGATGTTAGAGATTCAGAATTCAGAGATGTTTCAAGACTCATGACTATTCAAGAGTTCTAATTATAGTTATAAAGTCTAGATAATGAATTGCACTCTAGGTTCAAATTAAAAACAATTTCAATTTCTGTTTTTCAAATTTTGTTTTCAAATTCTACCTTCGATCTCTTTCTTCTCTATTTTAACTTTCTATTTTTATTTGATTTTTAAACTTGAGTTTTATAAGTTTATACTTTATAAGTTTTATATATTTATATTTTATATACTTTATATTTATATAGTTTTAAACTCTATAATTTTATAAATATGTTTATATTGTTTATATTTATGTTTTCATATGATTTTCTACTTTATAATATTTATTTATAACACTATATTTTAATTCAAGGATTTCCAGAATTATATATACATACATATATATATATATCAAAACACTTGAACAATGTTCAAATTTCAATATTGTACATGTATATGTCGATATATATATATATAAACATATCGACATATAATTGGCATTTTTTTTAAATTGAAAGGAAGTGTCTTTTCATTATTTGTGACGGTTCTGAGATGTTACAACCTTTCACACACTTTAAAAGGGGCTGATTTCGAATTTTTTATTACTTCTTCTTCTCTATCATCAATCCCTTTCATTATACCATTATTCTTTATAATTTTTATGATTTCTACACCTATGCTCTGCCGAATTCAATTCTGTTTTCACTAATCTTCTTCTCTTTACACTCTCTACTCATTACTCTCTAAATCAAGTGCTATTGAAGAGTTATAGGGCTGTATGTAATTATTTGGGTTGCGTAAATAATTTGTGGTATCCTTATAGCCGTAAAATCAAGGACGGGTAATTGGTGGTGTCCCTTGTAGTTGTGAAATCAAGGAGGTTGGAATCGGTATTATCCCTTGTAGCCGTGAAATCAAGGAGGTTGTAATTAACTATTGGTATAGTAATAAAGCTATGTGCAATCCAGCGTTGCGTTGGACTGGACGTAGGAGCAATCCGAACCAGTATAAAATCCGGTGTGTTCTTTCCTTTTCTACACTTTACTTTTGACTATATTTGTGTTTGTGTTTGATTCTGTGTTTATGTTTGTTTCTATGTTGATTGATTCATATATTATATCGCACAAACTTTAGATTTTGATTAAATTCTCAAAAACACTATTCACCCCCTCTAGTGTTTGTTTTACCTTAGTGATCCATTACGCAATCCCTAACAACTGGTATCAAAGCAAGGTCTTTCAAAAAGTTCATAATCTGATATTTGAAAATTTTTAAATGGCAAATTTTGGAATTTCTTTTTACGCTAGTGTCAATTCATGCACTGCGTCAATGTTGAAGGAGTCTGCATACAATCATCTTGAAAAGGCATGTGATCTACTGAAAATTGTTCAATTCTGGAAAAGATGCGTTTTATGACTTTTGAAAATTCAAAAGTTGAAAAGATGGGTAAAGTGGCTGTTAGCAATTCAAATTCTGAAATGATGGCTTTTGGAAATTCAATTCTAAAAAGGTTGCTATTGCGACACCCTCCGTCCGTTAATATCACTCGTTAGGAGAATGCATTAAGTTTCGTGAAGCGTTATAGGAAAACAGAAACAGAAACATTATAAGACAAATATAAAATAAAAGCAGAATTTAAAATTTTATTAAGCAGAAAACATTGTAGTTCAAAACATGGTTACATCATATGTCTGAAATGCATAAAACTCAGTACATCATTAAAAAATTTGTCTTGTACTTGAAACACTAGAGTACAATAATAAATGAAGCATAAGCCCCAAAATATAGCCATAGTAGGGAGATATGAAATCAAGCAGTACATCTAAGCAGCTCCAAGCAGGATGAAAGCAGAATCCTGATCAAGCTTGAGTATTCCCACCCTTAGAACCTTGGGGAGAGGGGGGACAGAAGCGAAAGAAGAGGGAATAACATGGGTCAGACATAAAGTCTGGCGAGTCCAGTTACTTTTAGCACATAAATAAGCAAACGTATCATGATGGACATATAAAGTGGATAAGAGAGATAACATCATAAAAGGCAAGTATGACAAGGTAAACATGATAAACATGATAGAATGTATTGATCTTCCCTAGTACTTTCCCTTTCTCTCTGCACCAATACTAGTATAACCAGAATGAGGTGATCCCAACAACTATAAGATGGTAGACTTAGGCGTACTTATAGCGAGAGGTTTAACCTCATACAATCAACAGGCAGCCCAACATAACAGAGTTACCCCAAAGGATAACAACGAGCTCCAAAACATACCAGAGTCTAGATGTACCCTAATTACTACCCCAATCGATCGGCTCCCTACTCCATAAATACCCTTTGCTGGCCCTACAGTAGGATGTATCACTTCCTATAGTGGAAACCCTTCGTTTTCAAGATGTGCACAACCACATCTACTGATGTCACGACATCTAAACCTCCTCTGCTGGACCCATGCACGCACATGACCCCGTCGGAGCGCGTCGCCCACACCACTCCTTCGTTTGGATGTCTTACAGTCAGCCCAGTAAGCGTGCCCCGACTCCGACCTAGTTCGGAGCACTCATTTGGTACCTATATATGGGTTACTGACTGAAAGGGGTCCGACACACAAGATGATACTGAAACACCCACCTCCACTAGGGTCACTCGCAAAGGAATGCACTAGCTTTGGAGGGGCATTATTGGTAAACATGCATAATGATATAGCAAGGCAGGACATGACATATATATATATATGTAAATAAACAGAGTGAGTAAATAAAACAGCGGAAGATTTATAAACCATTTCAAAACACAAGTCTGGTACATCAAAATGTCAATTTCCCAAAATTACAAGTCTAGATAAATACATCATCTGATAAACTGAAAATACATAAGTGCTATCCCCAAATAAGAGTGATAAACCATAGCGGCTCAAGTCCAAAGCATACTTGAGCTATCCAAGGAAGCAGCTAGAATCCAAGCTAGGCTCCAGTATTCCCTCCCTGAGAACCTGGGGGGGGGGGGGGAAACGGAAGAAAAGAGGCGAAAGAAAACAGGTCAGTCAAAAAGACTGAGTAAGCCCTGCTACGATCAGTCTATAAACTAATAAAGTTAACATCATGATGCAAACTGAGATGATCATAGATAACAACATACTGGCATGATAAAGTAACTATAAGATAGATAGAGGTGTCATCGCATAAACAAGGTTAAGTTGTTGCACCACGGTGTACTAGCAAACCAACATAACAGGTATTGATCCCTCAGCCCAAACTTTGGCCCAATAACATGAAGTGACCTTAATATAAGGTCCAGCCCACGGTCTAGTCGATCGGCTCCCTATAAACCTAACACGTCAAGTGTTGGTGTCCATACGGCCCACATATGGATGTAGTCTGACTGTGCTGGGTCCACCTTCGGGTGTATCAAGCCCTCGGGTGCCAACCCCGGACACTTAAGCAATAATGCACAGCCCAGACCTACTGGTACCCGTGCCTCGAGTTTGTCCAACATCGGACTACGTGCACGTCCGTAGCCCGCCGGACCCGCACCGCTGTACCACTCAGCCGTCGCTTTGGTCGTTTACATCCGTCCAGTAATCGTGCCCCGCCCAAGCCTAGTCTCTAGGGTTGTGATGATACCAAACTGGGATTACTGCCGGAACGGACCCGCTGCTAGGGTTTCCTAAGAGGGTTAAGTGCGATTTAACCCTTCACTAATCATGGATTAAATTGGTTAAGTGTAACTTAACCCCATTCTAATCCCTCGAACTCCCAAATGGATTAAATTAGTTAAGTGTAATCAACAGTTCACACTTAACCCCATTCTAATCCCTCGAATCCCCAAATTGGTTAAGTATTAGTGGACCCTGACTTAACCCTAATCATGAGGCATTAATTACTTTAATGCACCTTAACCTCTCACATTAGACTTTGTTGTGGTTACTAGTTAAGCCGGGCGGGTCCGGGTAGCTTTACACCACAACTTGGTCTAACCTCGGGTCTTGGCACCACATGACCAACTTCTCACATTGGGTCTTATTGTTTGTAGCCACTAGTTAAGCCGGTCGGTTCCGGGTAGAATTACGCTACAAACTCAACCCAACCTCGAGTTGGCCACACTTATGTTTTCTAAGTGTCATGTCCACTTCTTTTCAAAACATAATCACAAGTCAAACAATTACTTGGGTAGACCTAACTTAATAGGTAAATTCCCAAGGGGTAGACCTAACTTAATAGGTAAATTCCCAATCTTATATTTTCATGTATTTTTAAGTTTACCCAAAACCCCCAACGTCATTCTATCGCTTACATATTCGTAATAACGCATAAAGGATAGGAAGAGGGAACTTGGCACAACATACATGACAAACTTGCACAACAACCATGCATAACATGTTAGACTTGTACAACTTAGCATAGTGAAATTGCATATTACCATAAACATGCATAACATGTTAAACTTGCATAACTTAGCATGGTGAACTTGCATATTACCATAAACATGTATAACATGTTAAACTTGCATAACTTAGCATGGTGAACTTGTATATTACCATAAACATGCATAACTTGCCAAACATGCACAACTTGTCATTTTAAACTTGCATAAGCATGTACAACTTGTCAAACATGCACAACTTGTCATTTTAAACTTGCATAAGCATGCACAACTTGTCAACATGCACAACATGGCATAATGAACTTGCATAAACATGCATAACTTATTTAACTTGCAAATCATGGCATAGTGGACTCGCATAAACATGCATAACTTATTTACTTTGCAAATCATGGCTTGGTGAACTTGCATAAACATGCATAACTCATTTAACTTGCAAATCATGGCATAGTGGACTCGCATAAACATGCATAACTCATTTACTTTGCAAATCATGGCATAGTGGACTCGCATAAACATGCATAACTCATTTACTTTGCAAATCATGGCTTGGTGAACTTGCATAAACATGCATAACTCATTTAACTTGCAAATCATGGCATAATGGACATGCATAACTCAATGAACTTGCAAATCATAGCTTAGCGAACATGCATAAACATACATAACTAAATAAACTTGCAAAGATCCCAACTTTCATCACATATTAACTTTAGAGTTTCTAAAATGAAGGTAAGAGGGCTTACAATGCTTATGCGGACTCAAATGAGTATAACAAATGCAAGAAACCCCTTATGCAACTAATAAAAAACCCCAAATGCAAGTAAACTTGATCAAGACTCCTCCTCTATGATGCCAATAGAAAAACAAGCCTTTAATGCAAGCTAAGGAGGATCATACAAGCCTAAATATGCTTGTATGCATGGAAAATAACTTAGGAATCAATTTAGGAATTGTATGAAGAGAGTGGAGGCCATGAGAGTTTTGATTTTGCCATAGTTTAGTTACTAGGATGAATAATGAATGATTTAGGGTAGGTTAGGGTCTTATTTATAGATTAGGCTAGTGATTTAGACCATAGGATTAACCCTAGATTCAATTAGGTCCATCAGATCCCGGAGCTCTCTAGAACCAAGCCCCCCAATCAAGCCCAAATCAAAATGGTGCGCCAGGCCAGTTAGCCTGGCCACCCCCTGTCGACAGGGCTGTCGACAGGGCAGTCGACATGCCAAGACCCCTGTCGACAGGCCTGTCGACATGGGGCCCTGGGCGGGAATTTTTCCCGCCTTCCCAGTTTGCCCTAACCCATGTTTTAAATTTAAAGTTTAAATCTGTTTTTACTTAGGAATTTTCTGCAAACTTCAATGGGCCTTAACTGGGTCATACGGACTCCGATTTTCGAAAACTCGGACTCTATTTCGCGTATTTTTCCGAGACGAACGCAAAGGCATAGCCCGTTTCCCTTGATTCACATTTTATAATTAAATTCTGCCTCAATTTATGTTATAACAGATTATTGAAAATACGGGTTGTTACAGATACAAGCTTCCCCTATGTTTGCATCCCCTCTAGGTTCTACATAGGTTATGCCATACCAGAGTAAAATATTGCATAACCCCACAGGTTAAGTTTGTGGGCCTATATATAAATATTACCCACCAACCCAAGATATACTTAACCCTCCCACTTTTCATGCAATTTTACTTGACCCCTACTCAAGTTAGCATATACAATCCTTATGGATTCAACTAGGTTAAGCATTCAAGTTTATTCCCATATTCATTTATGGTTATAGTTTACTAGACCTCCCACCTTAAACCTACAACTTGTGGATGCTGGATATGTCAAGTGGTTCTGGGCATACTTCTTCCACAAGTCGGGCTTAACCTCGTGTCTTAGCACATCATGTGTTTATGCACTTATACCTCTCACATTAGATTCACCACTTATGGTCGCTGGATATGCGGGGCGGTTCCGGGCAGATATCCACCACAAGTGTATTCTAACCTCATGCCTAAGCGCGGTTATAATTTCTAATTACTACAATTCTAGTCATTTTCATTATTAGTCAATTATTCCTATGTCATTATAGGTTTTTCCCCTTTTCTAAGTCATGTTCATAATGAACCATATGCCCTAAATTAAGGTCTGTAATCACAATTGTGGTTTATGCCCCAAAACCACATTCATGTATTACATTCAATTTATGCCCAAATTTCCCAATATAAGTTATGCCCCAATTTTAAAGTTTTCCCCTCGTTCCCAACTTTACGCGTTCGCATATTTCAGCAGCATGCCTAGGCTCGAAGGTGGCCTGGCTATAAAAATAAAATGGAAAAGAAGAAGGGAAGAGGACAGAAATGAACATAGTAACAAGATTGACATATAACAGCAGAAATAGGCATATCAACTAATAAAAATACAGTGACAAAGTTGGGCATAATGACAAGATAGACATAGAGGAACATATCTGATGAACATGTGATAGTAGAACTGATTCTAACATAATAAGGACATCATAACCATGCATGACGAGATCTAAGTAATGAATTAGATCAATTAACAATGGAAGGTCTAACATGATAAACATGTACAAGCTTAGATCTGGTTCATATTCATGTTAGAATAACTAAAATACACAGGTTATAGCGGATCTGATATGATTCAAATAGTCACAGGCTTAGTCCAAGTTATGGTCATGTCAAGATTAACTTTTAAGTATTTAGATATAAAATTAACATAAACTCACTATGATTGGATCTAAGAAACATGAGAGGTATTGCAGATGTTGAATCACAAATCTCTAAACTTGAATAACTCTAGTTGATTGTTGGAGAAGAAAAGACTTGATTTAGTTTGGGAAGAGACATCATCTAGTTCTCCATAGTTTTAGATGTCGAGAAACAAGAGAAACAGGGTCTTATTTATAGTCTAAAGCCAACGAACCAAGTAAAGAAATGAGTCCACATTCATCTAGAAGAATTCTGCCCAGATCTGCCGTGAGGGGGTCGACATCCCCTTGATGGGGTCAACCCAGGGGGTGGACCCCCTTTGATGGGGTCAACACTCCTATGCGGGAATTTTCCCGCTCCCCTTTTTTGCGTGAATTTTGAAACGTTTTGAATTCTGGGCTTATTTTATTCATATATATTCTTCTTATGCGTATACAAATTTTAAATCTTAATAACTTCTTTATACGATGTCCATTTTACGCAAACCAGATGTCTATTTTGACCAGAATTCTGAGATGAATGCAATGGTGCAGTCCATTTTAGCTAATTCTGAATATTTAATTAAGTATTATTTAATTTGTCATCTTTAGTGTTGTTAAAATTACGGGGTGTTACATTCTACCCTACTTAAAGGATTTCGTCCCCAAAATCTCCTAGTTAAGAAGAATGTATATCTTAACATGCACATCCATCTACTCATTCACCAATCACAGGTATCCATTATCCTTAAATATTTATAATGCTTATATGAACTTATGCAAAGGTATGTGTATAAGTCCCTACACGAATGCGAAAGATCAGGAGATCTACTGACTCAGTCGACCTCCTTAATGCAATGTACATTAGTGTCATGAATTCATCATGTATGCAAATAATCCTGTTATAACATGTAAGTTCTATATGTGTGCATAATCATTCATCCAAATGCAACATCCATATGATGATACATCCATTTTCATCCATAAAAAAAGAAGAAAAATGCACACACATCCATATGCAGTGTGATAGTGATCGAGTCGATCTAGGTACTAATGTGTGTGTATATGCATCCACGAGTAACCATTATATAAACACTTACATCCACTTGCATCCATCAAACATAACATGTCTCAAACACATGTTTACATTCATGGTATTCCTACCTAAAGGTCGAAGATTCGATCAATAGGATATACTTAAATGATAGAAAAAAGCAAGAATAAAAGCTTCGGAAAGGAAGTTTAGAACATACCCTCGAAATGAAAAGAGTTAGAAGCGCGAATCTTGTCTTCGGTCTCCCAAGTTGCATCCTCTGGGTTATCTCCCCACTGAACTTTCATCAACTTGACTTCTCGGTTGCATAACTTCTTAACTTCTGATCCAAGAATACAGGTAGGAACTCGTATAACTATCGCCTCCCATTCCACCTCTACTTCCTCAAGCATACTTGGCTCAACTACTTCAGCGGTATCATGTAAGCACTTTTGCAAATGAGAAACGTGGAAAACATCATGAACGCCAGATAGTCTCTTTGGTAGCTTTACTCTATAGGCCATTAAACCAATCCTTTCTGTTATGGGAAATGTCCCTACAAATCTTGGTGCCAATTTCCTTATAGATCCAAAGCGAACCACATTCCTTAAGGGTGATACCTTCATGAAAACCATGTCTCCCACCTCGAACTCCGCCACATCTTTCTTCATCCAAGCCCAAAAGAAAAACCTCTTCATATCTCTATACATCTTATCACTGCCTGGATGAATAGTCATCTTAGAATGATGGGCTTCCTCTAAGACTCTCTTCAACAAACTCCCTACTTGGGGAACACAAAGCCATCCATCTTGTCGCAACCACCGTCTATTGTCTGTGAGATATCTACTGATGTGACTAGAAGTTTCCCGTTTACCGAGCCTATCCAAGATGTTTGAAATCTGTGGATCCTCTCGCTGCGAAGCTCCTATCTGATCCATAAGAGTAGGTCGCACCTCCAGTGATGCAAATAAGCTTGGTAGAAACTCGGTGGAGGGTCTAAAGTCAAAAGTCGATATAAACTGCACGTTATTTCTCTCCACAAATAGAGGACTTACGGCCATCCTCTGTCTACTCAGTGCGTCTGCCACCACATTACCCTTGTCAGGGGTATAAACAATCTCATAGTCATAAGACTCTAGGAACTCCATCCACCTTTTTTGCCTTAAATTAAGATCCTTCTACGAGAACAAGTACTTGAGAGATTTATGATCGGTGTACAACTCGAACTTCTCTCCAAGCAAATAATGGCGCCATGTCTTAAGTGTGAATACTATGGCACCTAGCTCTAAGTCATGGGTAGGGTAGTTCTTCTCATGAACCCTTTACTGTCTACCTTCATAACATACTACACTTCCCTCTTGCATCAGAACCGTACCAAGCCCTGTACCACATGCATCAGTGTACTATAAACATTTTGTTCCCATCGGGAAAGCTCAGGACTGGGGCTGTTGTCAAAGCCCTCTTCAATCATTGGAAATCAAAATCAAAATCCATATCCAACGAAAACGTCAGATTCTTCTTCATTAGCCTGGTTAGTGGGGCTGATATCCATGCGAAGTCCTTTATGAAGTTCGTATAATAGCTTGCCAATCCAAGAAAACTTCTCACCTCCGTTGCATTCTTTGCGATTTTCCAATCTTGAACTACAACTACTGTAACATTCCGCAACTTTTACAGTTCTAAAAGTTAAGTAATTAAGAATTAATTATTATTGGAGGATAAACCGGATGTCGTATCTATTACCATTGCGAAGGTCTTTTTGAGACGATCAGTTTGATATATTTGAAATTACCATTTACAAGATATTTATTTTTTTAGAATGAAAGATACGCACATGAAACCATTAATTCTCAATGTTCCTATTTTAAGAACAAAAATAGTGTTTGGTGTAGTGGTTAGATGAGTAGACTTTTATACATGAAGTCATGAGTTCAATTCCCCTTAATGTTATATTATTAATTTTAAAATGCATGTTCCAAGTAGGAAGTACGTGTATATGTATACAGGTATAAATGGGAGACACATAGGATTAAATCTTGCATATAAGAAAAGATTTTATGTGTGTAGATATGTATGTATGGATGTATACATAGGGTGTATGCTACTTCCAAATTATAATACATTTATTTCATAGGCTATGAATTAATTGTACATTAATTAACATATTATCAATCCGTTATGTGTGTATATGTATATATGTACATGTATATATATATATATAAATGTGTGTGTGTGTGTGTGTATATATGTATGTATGTAACTTCATTATGCATTGACTTTGCATGTTATGGGGAGATTAGTGAAAAGAAAAGAGAGGGATTTAAAGTTATACACTTGATTTCCACTTTTGAAAATATGTTAGCAATCAATTTGCATTAATTAACAATATATTTTAATTATGGATGGTTGCGAGGTTTATGCATATTTTTGCAGCTGTTAGAGATTAATTGTCATAACTTTGAATTGTCATATAAATGCATGTTTGTAAATGTTGATTAATTGTGCATGTGAGTATTAATTAGGCACTGATTGACATGCATGTCAATTAATTTATTTTTATCAGTGATTTATTTTCTAAAGACTAGCAATTAATTCTCTTATAAGTAGCAATTTCTTAATAGGTTTTAAAAACATATTCATTGATTACCCATGTTAATGGTATATTCAGAAATCTCTCTTTTTGTCATGGATTGGATGAGAATAAGAACGGACATACGAGATGTATTTTAAAATCTTACTTCATTACGAAGTAAACAGGAGAGCGGCTATGATTTAATATCGCAATTGCTAGGACAAAATCAATCCCTAACTTCTATACAAGCAAGCTAAACCTAAATAATATGGACCAGGGGGGACATCTATCTTCTTTCCTTCTTCCCTTGGGAAACTTCTGTGAACACATTCTATTTTACCTCCAAAGCTTTTTCTTAATAAAATAATGGAATGATCTCAAGCTAGATAAAAGAATAGGGAGAACCAAAATAAAATAGAAAAAGAAAGATAATTATCATAGGAGAGGGAGGCATAGAATCAGATCCAAGAGGCAGAAAGTTAACGTAAGGTTCATTACGGATTTTATACAGAAAAAGCATTGGTACGAGTTATTTAATTTAAATAATTTAATTTAAATTATAAAATTTTGTGTCTCTTGATGAAAATCTATGATGTGATATATTGAAAATTGTTAGCTATTTGAGATATCTTGGATATGCTATGTCTGCCTTGGCTACTTATTATTGGTTATTACACTATTGGAATTTCAGTTGAAATAAGTGATGTGTTTGAATATAGGAGTTATTAATTAAATAGTAGTTTTCTTTTTTGGAAAATGATGTATTGAAATTAATTTGAGGTGTCGAATATGTTTATTATTTTTGAATTTGTGAAGATATTCATAAATAGTAACAAAGGACATTTATTGTTATTCGACAAAATAAGCTTTTTTAAATATATATCCAGTTTTACTGAAAATTGTATTTCTTTAGAATAAATGGGATAATTAACTTTTTATTATTAGAAGTATTTAATATGAAATTGTTATTTTATGTTAGACAATAATAAGTCGATTTGCAAAGTTATTTGATATGTTATGTTCTCATAAAATATAATGTTCTGAAAGATAAGAAACAATGAAAATTCTAAAACTGAATAAAACCAAAAAGTTTCATTTATAATGAAACTTTCTTATGTTAATCTTTGACTTGTAATAAAAACAATTGTGGTAAGTGTGATTTAATGGTTCTAATACATGTTAATAGTTATGTTTTATTTATTACATGTTTTGTTTCACGTTGATGGATCACATTAAAATGTTCATGCGATGTTTTACCGTTGATTAGTACAAGTAAATATGCAGTTTTTGATGGTTATCTAATGATGAATGTTGTGGTAATAATAGTAATTGGATTACTATGCAATGATGACTGTGTTACAAATTTGGGATGATTTGTATACACAAAATGGTTTATACTTACGTTGATGACATACAATTATGATTGATAAATTATAATTGTGTAATTATGTTAAAGTTGCTACGTTCTTTTGTAAGTTGGAATTGCCATTGGATGTGGTTGGTTTTTGAACACTGCATGTTAATTTTATTTTATTTATTTCATATGGTGATATGTTTGGATAATATTTTCTTCTCTTACTTGATTGTGTTATTACAACGATCAATTATGTTGATTGTAATGTTTACACTGGTTGTATTGAGTTATATTGATCGCAATGGTTGAATGTATGAAATGGTTTTAATGTACTACTGAGCTTTTGGATGCAGGAGAAGAGCATGAAATAGAACTACGTCGTCTTGATCCCACAAAAGCGGTACGTAGACAGTCTTTTCCTATGCAATAGCCACCGGAACGCTTAGATTGGGTCAGAGTGTATAGGGTTAGGCATAGTCCAAATATAGTTGAAACTCTTTTTATTCCTCTTTGAACATAATTTGTAAAATTGGAAGATATGAGATGGCAAAAGAAAAAAGAAGAAGAAGAAAGGTGCTTAGTCTACATGTTGTATCTAGAGATTGTTTATTTAAATTCACTTCTTATTGTATCGCTTTTGTTTTTGATTTGTTGATGTTTAATGTAATAAAATGGATTATGATGTTTTAGTTATGTAATTATTTATTTTATTCCATTATGAGATCTTCCATATTATTAATCATCTCTTGTATTTTTCAATCTTATATACTTAAGGTCCACTACTTTTAATATTTGAAATTAGTTGTAAGCAAGTTTGATGACGTTTATCATTAATTTTGGATCTTTAAAAATAGTGGGTCTTTACATTTGGTATCAGAGCTTAGGTTTAGCGATTACTTGAGCCTTGGGTAGGTTTAACTGTTATATGGTAATGATTTGCACTTTAAGGTTGGTTTAAATACAAGAAAAAATATTTTGATTTATAATTGCATGCTTGAAGTGTGTGTATTATTTGTTTGGTCATTATTACCTCACTTTACAATGAAGCTTATTTATGAGAAACCTTTTGTGGAGGACAAAGAAAACGAGAGTGAGGCAAGATAAACACTTATAGGGCAGGTTATGTGTTTGGTTATAACCTAAATGACATACACACGGTGATTAGGTTGCAATTGAAACCCAAACTTAGTAAAGATATAATTATTTTAAGAGAACAACAATGGTCTAGAATTATTGTTTTTAACATATATCCCTCATTTTAAAGCTATCTCATTAGTTAATAGAAAATGGTCATTTGTGAGTGATTTGCATGATTATACACTAACTATGGCTAATTAGGGGTGATTAGTGATAATTAGCGAAATTATGACTTAGAAAAATATGGAAAAGTATATGAAAATTCGAAAATATTATATTATGTCGCTGGTATAAATTTGGGTTAATTTGGATTGAGTTTGCTAATCATATGGTTAAATGAGGTTAAGAGGAAAATCATGGTTTTGGGTATTTTTGATCTAAAATAGCCTATGTGATTGATGTTTTGATTTTTTTGATTGAACCTATATGTTATTATTATTGTTTGGGATGTTCTATGTTTGTTTAGTAAAGTTAGAATGGTTGAAAACGCCGTCGTATGACGAGAATGGACGATACAAGCTCGCTGAAAAACTACAGGGGTTCGGATCGGATCGAGGGTGGAGCACCGAACTGAAACAGGGCTTGGCACAGGAGGAAGCAAGGCAGAAAAGAGGGCATGCGTGAGTCGACTTGGAGTCCAATCGAATGGAAATGGAACTGGAGCCAGGAGACCGAACCAAACTGGAACCAGGAGATCGAACCGAACTGGAACTAAGAGACCGAACCGGAACCAGGAGACCTAACCGAACCGGAAGTAGAATACTGAACAGATGGCTTAGGCATAGTATCTCCAAAACGAACCAAACAAGTCAGACTAAGCCGAACCGATGCAGCAAACCAAACCGGACCGAATGTGTGCTACGACTTCAACGCGATGACTCTTCTGAAGACCAGCTCCAATCAGACCAAAATCCAAGACGCAAAGGAAGTCCAAATGGGAAGTTATTACTCATGATCCATATGGGAACCAATGAGTTAACTTGATGAGTTGGACTTTGCTGCGGGACGTGTGCAAAGGGGTTATTGATACCTATAATGTTGGTTCACTATTGAGAGAGGGGGTATTGACTATGGACCAGTGCGGTGGGGTCAGAGGTTGTATGGAGTTGGACTCCATCAGGGCCCCAAAGGGAAAAGTGGTCATAGTGATAGTTGTACGGAGTTGGGCTCCGTCATGGCCCAAAATGGTTCTAGTGATCAAAGTGGTGGATATCTTATGCTTTACGCACTGAGTAAGAGATGTGAGGATGATTGCTATGCTTGATTTTGCTTATTAGTTCATGACATGATTGTTTGGATTAATTCTTTTAACTGAATTGGTTATTGTTTTCTTATTTGATATGTTTGCTTTTCTTGTATGTTATTTGTTTGTTTGTTGTTTATGTTAATTTTATGATTAGATAGTAAGCTACTATTAAATATTGATTGAATTTACATTCGAGAAGCAAAAGGATAGAAGGGGGGACATGATTAGTTTAGTCATAGTGTGATAACATAGTTTTCTAAGCTAGGGAAGACTAGTATGACTAAAAGTTTTGCACTTGCTCCATGAAGGTGAGGATAGTAATTGGAAATCTTTTGGTGATTAAAGACTTATTCCGAGGAGATGAATTTTATTTTAAAACGCAGATTAAAGTTTTGATTTGGATTAAAAAAAAGTTGATATGTTAGGCACTGCTAACTAAAGGATCCCTCTTGGTATTTTTTCGTGGTTCACCTTTGTCTCCAAATGAAGGAATCCAATATATATGGATTTTAGGATCAGGGATTGTTAGATAACGGTGGATGCATCAGAGTGAATGGTAAAGAGCTCAAAAGTTTGTGAGGTGAATTGTGTTGGCTCTCATGGGTTGCTGGTGAAGTTTGGTAGAAAAGGACTTCGGATCATCGATATGCAACTCGATGATGGATGATGTTTCGATTGTGAACTCAAGCAGGAGTGGTCGAAGCTAAGTTGATGCGATACTAGTTGTGGGATGGTATATTATATAGTTTAATGATGGGCTGACTCGGGCAGGAGTTAAATAGGGATGATAATGGAATTAGTTCAAGAGGCAGCTTGACTAAAAAAAAGCGAAATTGCCAAAAAGAAAGTCTCGATAGATTTGAAGTGCTAAGGAGTCGCTAGTTATCGAAGGTTCTAGCAGGCTCAAAGCAGGGGTATAAGGACACCTAAAAGACTTGTGGGACTAGTCGAGTAGCCTGGGCACATGGGATGAGCCTAATTGTCTCGGGGAGGCAAATGTAAGTGGGACATGCAGTAGTCTGATTAGAACCGGGGTTTTCCATTAGCCCTTTTAATCGATGAAATGCAAGTTCGACAACTGATGGATTCAAGGTTGTAGTCGGTGATAGCTAGGACAATGGATGTTATGGTTACTATGATTGATTTTGTGTTATCTTCTATGTTTTCTCTGGGTAGGCTATCACCGTAGGTACTAAAGTAAAGCAGGGATTGGGGGTTATATTTTGACTAGTACTTATTATTATAAGGATGAGGCTTTGAGTAAGTTCATCACATTTTTGGGAATTTACACGTTGGGATAACCATACGGTTCGCACATGAACGGACATACACATGTTCATTGTTACTGATGATGTGTTGATTTTTCACTTAGCTTAGGTATGCTTTATTCATGTGAACCATGTTGATTGTTAATTTATGTGTGTTCTTTTATTTGTATGAGAATGTTGTTTGCTATGGATTTCAATTATAGTCAATTAACATTGATATGCCATGGTTCATGTTGTCAAGAAGTGGATTTCATTATCTTACACTTTATTGATGGATTATTAGTTTTACGCACCATATGATCGATAGAATGATAAGAAAGTACATATTTTTATTATAGTGTGTTGTGTGATTGGCAAGAAGCTATGGTTATTACATATGAGAATTTAACTTATGATGGATGATTTTATTTTTTTAAAAATCCTAATGAAAGATTTATTATTTTGAATGAGTTTTATATCTGGGAAATTGCGAGGGCGCAATTCTTTTGAGAAGGGAAGAATGTAACATCCCGCAACTTTTACAGTTCTAAAAGTTAAGTAATTAAAAATTAATTATTACTAGAGGATAAACTGGGTGTCGTATCTATTACCATTGCGAAGGTCTATCCGAGATGATCAGTTTGATATATAATTATGATATATTTGAAATTATCAGTTACAAGATATTGATTTTTTAAGAATGAAAGATACGCACATGAAACCATTAATTCTCAGTGATCCTATTTTAAGAACAAAAATAGTGCTTGGTGTAGTGGTTAAGTGAGTATACTTCGATACATGAAGTCATGAATTCAATTCTCGTCAATGTTATATTTTTAATTTTAAGATGCATGTTCCAAGTAGGATGTATGTGTATATGTATACAGATATAAATAGGAGACACATAGGATTAAATATTGCATATAAGAAAAGATTTTATATGTGTAGATATATATGTATGTATGTATACATAGGGTGTATGCTACTTCCAAATTACAATACATTTATTTCATAGACTATGAATTAGTTGTACATTAATTAACATATTATCAATCCGCCATTTGTGTGTGTGTGTGTGTGTATAGGGAGCGACTATTAGGACACAAAATTAAACACAAAGTTTGAGACATAAAATCTAGACCGTAGGATTTATTTGTCTTTATGTGTGAGGTGGAATTCAGGGGGAGATCCAGTGGTTGAGATTGCTTGTGTCTAAATTCGTGTCATCATTTTGTGTCTAAATAGACTTACCCATATATATATATATATGTATGTATGTATGTAACTTCATTATGCAATGACTTTGCATGTTATGGGGAAATTAGTGAAAAGAAAAGAGAGAGATTTAAAGTTATACACTTAATTTCCACTTTTGAAAATATGTTAGCAATCAATTTGCATCAATTAACAATATATTTTAATTATGGATGGTTGTGTGGTTTATGCATATTTTTGCGGCTGTTAGAGATTTATTGTCATAACTTTGAATTGTCATATAAATGCATGTTTGTAAATATTGATTAATTGTGCATGTGAGGATTAATTAGACACTGACTGACAAGCATGTCAATTGATTTATTTTTATTAGGGATATATTTCCTAAAGACTAGCAATTAATTCTCTTATAAGTAGCAATTTCTTAATAGGTTTTAAAAACATATTCATTGATTACCCATTTTAATGGTATATTCAAATCTCTCTTTTTGTTACGGATTGGATTAGAATAAGAACAGACATATCGGATGTATTTGAAGATCTTACTTCATTACGAAGTAAACAAGAGAGCGGCTATGATTTAATTTGGGAATTGCTAGGAGGAAATCAATCGCTAACTCCTATATAAGCAAGCTAAACCTAAATAATATGGACCGAGGGGGGGGGGCATCTATCTTCTTCCCTTGGGAAAGTTCTGTGAACACATTCTATTTTTCCTTCAAAGCTTTTTATTAATAAAATTATGGAATGATATCAAGCTAGATAAAAGAATAGGGAGAACCAAAATAAAATAGAAAAATAAAGAGAATTATCAAAGGAGAGAGAGGCATAGAATCAGATCCAAGAGGCAGAAAGCTAACGTAAGGTTCATTACAGATTTTTTTATAGCAAAAGCATTGGTATGAGTTATTTAATTTAATTATTTGATCCTAAATTTTAATTTTTTTTTGTCTTGATGAAAATCTATGATGTGATATATTGAAAATTATTAGCTATTTGAGATATCTTGGATATGATGTGTCTGCCTTGGTTATTTATTATTGGTTATTATACTATTAGAATTTCATTTGAAATAAGTGTTGTGTTTGAATATGGGAGTTATTAATTAAATAATTGTTTTTCTTAGAAAAAGATATAATGAAATTAATTTAGGGTGTCGAATATGTTTATTATTTTCGAACTAGTGAAGATATTCATAAATAGTGACAAAGGATGTTTATTCGACAAAATAAGATTTTATAAATATTTATCCAGTTTTACTGAAAAATTGCATTCCTTTAGACTAAATGGAAATAAATAACTTTCTATTGTAAGAAGTATTTAATATGAAATTGTTATTTTATGTAAGACAATAATAAGTGGATTTCCAAAGTTATTTGATATGTTATGTTCTTATAAAATATAATGTTTTGAAAGATAAGAAACAATGAAAATTCTAAACCTGAATAAAACAGGAACATTTCATTTATAATGAAACAATAGTATGATAATCTTTTACTTGTAATAAAAACAATTGTGGTAAGTGTGATTTAATGGTTCCAATACATGTTAATAGTTATGTTTTATTTATTACCTATTTTGTTTCACGTTGATGGATCACATTAAAATGTTCATGCGATGTTTTACCATTGATTACTACAAATATGTAGTTTTTGATGGTTATTTAATGATGAATGTTGTGATACCAATAGTAATTGGATTACTACGCGATGATGAACGTGTTACTAATTTGGGAAGATTTGTATACACAAAATGGTTTATATTTACATTGATTACATACAATTATGATTGATAAATTACAATTGTGTAAGTTTGTTAAAGTTGCTACCTTCTTTTATAAGTTGGAATTGCCACTAGATTTGGTTGGATTGAAGACTGCATGTTAATTTTATTTTGTTTATTTGGTATGGTTATATGTTTGGGTAATATTTTCTTCTCTTAATTGATTTTGTTATTACAATGATCAATTATGTTGATTGTAATGTTTGCACTGATTGTATTGAATTACATTGATTGCTATGGTTGAATGTATGAAATGGTTTTAATGTACTAATGAGTATTTGGTTGCAGGAGAAGAGCAGGAAATAGAACTACGTGGGCTTGATCCCTCGAAATGGGTATGTAGACAGTCTTTTCCTATGCAGCAGCCACTGGAACCCTTAGATTGGGTCGGGGTGTATAGGGTTAGACACGGTCCAAATATAACTGAAACTCTTTTTATTCCTCTTTGAACATAATTTGTAAAGTTAGAAGATATGAGATGGCAAAAAGAAAAAAATGAAGAAGAAAGGAGCTTAGTCTACATGTTTGATCTAGAGGTTGTTTATTTAAATTCACTTCTTATTGTATCACTATTGTTTTTGATTTGTGGATGTTTAATGTAATAAAATGGATTATGATGTTTTAGTTATGTAATTATTCATTTTATTCCATCATGAGATCTTCTATATTATTAATCATCCCTAGTATTTTTAAATCTTATATACTTAAGGTCCACTACTTCTAATATCTGAAATTAGTTGTAAGCATGTTTGATGATGTTTATAATTAATTTTGGACCTTTAAAAATAGTGGGTCCTTACAACTACCTTTGCGGGATCTACTGCTATCACATCTTTAGAGACTACATGCCCTAGAAATTTCACCTCTTTTCTTTAAAATTGGCATTTGGAGAATTTCGCCTTGAGCTGATGTGCACGGAGAGTTTTCAAAACTTCCTTTATATGTAAGGCATGCTCTTCCTCGCTCTTCAAGAAAATTAAGATGTCACCAAAAAATACCACAATAAATTTATTAAGGTACTCTTGAAACACCTTACTCATCAGATCAACAAAATAGGCGGGTGCATTCGTCAACCCAAAAGGCATAATGAGGCATTCAAAGAAACCATCTGGGGTCCTAAAATCGGTCTGTCTATACCATCCCCGGCCGACTTTAGCTGGTGAAACCCCGTGGTCAAGTCTAACTGAGGGCAAACTAATGCACCAACAAGCTGGTCAAACAGATCATCTATCCTCAGGAGTGGGTGTCGGTTCTTCTTGGTGAGTTTATTCAACTCTCTATAGTCTACACATAAGCGAAGCGAACCATCCACCTTAGTTGCGAATACCACTGGAGCACCCTATTCAGATATGCTTCGCCTAATAAATCCTTTCTCTAGTAGCTCCTCTACTTGCTTGCTGAACTCTCTTCTTTCTCCTGGAGCCATGTGGCGCACAGGCAATGCAACTGGCATTACATTGTCCACTAAGCACATACGAAAATCGATCACGCACCACAGAGGTAAGCCCCGAACCTCCTCAAAAACATCAAGAAACTAACAAACTACTGGTACAGATTGCAGATCATCGATAAATGCATCAACTGACTCTAGGAAACTAAGCATGACAGACCCCTTAGGGTCACAAGAAATCTCGAGGTTCCTCCCATGGCAAGTCAAAAGTCTAATGACCCTCCGCCCACAATGCAGAATGAAACCATACATGGCTAGCCAATCCATCCCTAGAATCAATCCATAGCCCATGAAACCAAGCACATATGCATCGCATTCAAACTCGACGCTTAACACGGATATTCTCAAACCCCCGTACCACCAATGGGGTTTGAGACAACAATGGGATCCACTACCATACTAGTACTAAGGTGTAGTGACTCAACCACGGAATCAAATATAAAAGAATGTGAAGCGCCATAATCAAATAGAGTTCTAATAGAATGATTGTAAAGAGAAATCAAACCTTCAACGGAAACTTTCCTACCCTCGATCTGGAGCATTGGTCGCGAGAGCATGTACCTACCCTCTAGAAGTTCCTGCCCTTTGACCTTGTCCTTGCTTCTTCGAGCACTCCTTAGAAAAGTGTCTGACCTCTCCATAGCTGAAACAAGCATTCTTCCTTCTTTTGCAGTCCTTTACCAAGTGACCCTCGCGTCTGCAATTATGGTACTTCCTCTTATCCTTAGCCTTGTCGTTCTTTCCGCCCTTCTTTTGTTGTTGTTCTTGTCCTTTTTTTGGCCGCACTTTCTTATTTTATGTTTCCTCCACCTTAGTTTCTTTCATTCTGCCTTTGTCTTCCTTATGCATTAATTCCATGTCAACTAGCCTCTCAAAAGTTGCTCCCATCAGAATATGGGACACAACTAACCCATAGAGGGGTTCACTCAATCCTCGAACAAACCACAAAGCTTTCTGATGCGGAGTAGCCACTAGCTCCAACCCAAACCTTGCCAATTGATTGAATTTGTTAACATACTCTTTGATAGTCATGCCTCCTTGCTTGAGTGCAAGAAACCATTCTGTTTTCAAACTTTTCCCAACTTGAAAATGAAACTTCATTTCAAACCTCTACCGAAAATCGTCCCAAGTCTCCGTTGGATGCCTTTCTCGCATCACTTCCGACAAGAAAGAAGCCTCATCTTTCAACAGCCAAGCGGTAATTGAATTTTCCTACGATCGTCAACTTCAAAAATTCAAAAAATGTCCTTCGTCTATTTAAGCCAGTTCCTTGATTCTACGAAAGTTTCAATCCCTCGGAATGGCTATCCACCCATAGCAAAAAAATATTTGCAGACCTTAGAGAAATTTTCTGCTCGTGGAGAAGGAGGATAAGGAACAACGGGTGCTGCTGGGGAAGAAACGTTTGCTGGACCACCGGCAGGCGCCATGGTGTCTAGATACCTACGGAACCAGCCTGGTATCATAATGCCCTCAAGAATATTAGGTTCCCTAGAAATGCTGAAAAGAAAAGGGATTCAGACAGAGAATCGAAAGATATTACATATGGCTTTGGGGAATAAGTTTTTCAAAACAGACTTTTTCTTTTGAAAATGCTTTCTTTAAAAACCTTTTTTAAAACAATTTTCATAATCTTTTATCCAATCTGGTAACCTTTAGCTTTGATACCAAGTGCGACATCCCACATCCGTTAATGTCACTCATTAAGAGAACGCATTAAGCTTTGTGATGTGTAACACCCCGTAATTTTAAACTATTAAAATTAACAAATTTAAGAACACTTAATTTTTAGAAGAATAATTAGGTGAAATGAGTTATGCCAATGCGTTCATCTCGGAATTCTGCTTGAGATAGAGTCCGAGTTTGCGTGAATCGGATTGCATTTAAAGAAGTTATGGAGGTTAGAAGATTTCAAGTGTAAGCAGAAATTAAATTAAAATAATAATTAAATAATCAAAATAGATTCGAAATTCAAAATTCTAGAAAGCAGCTGAGCGGGAAATCTCCCGCTCAGAAGTATCGACCCCCCTAGGGGGTGTCAACATAGGAGTCGATCCCCCTATAGGGGTGTCGACATAGGTGTCGACCCCCCTGCAGGGGTCGACCCCTACTGACTGTTCTGGATAGTGACGATTTTCTGAGTCGTAGCGCTACGTTGCGACTTCTGATTAGCCTGATGACGCATTTTCTTGGACTGGGTGGTTTGGATGGATCCTAGGTTGATTTAAAGGCTCAAATTAATCCTACACTTCTATATAATCACATCTAACCTAAACCCTAAACCTCATAACGCAATTCTATGAGGCCGTCATGATGTCTATCACTAAGCTAGCCCAGCCTCCATCTTCTCCAAACTAGAAATCAAATTCAAGTTTAAAGATGAAGATCAAAGCCTACATCAATTGATTAGCTTATCAACTTCAGAAATCAGATTCCAGATCTTCTCTTCTTTCTTAATCTCGGTGAGTTCATGTAGCTTTCACAAGATAATTAAACTAAAGTAATTATGATAAGTTGTAAATTGTTATCATATAATTATGCCTATAATGGATCTTATCAAATTTGCAAGTTGTCATCTTTTTTGATCCATAACCTATGCTTTTATGATCAATTCTATCAATTCATGTCTTTTCGTGCTCATACATTTATACCTATTTTGATACCATGATTCTCTTCCCTCTTCCTTTTTCTTTTTCTGAGTTAGGCTAACTCGAGCCTAACATATTATGCAAAACTCGCACACGTATAACGCTTGAATGATGGGGAAAATGAAACACCCCACCTCCGTTAGGGTCACTCTCAAAGGGAATGCCCTAATTTTGGTGGAGGTTTATAAGTATAAGTCACAGATATACAAGACAGATATAAGAACACATATTTTTGAACAGCGAAAAACAACAACATCTTTTATTTCATTAAAATACGTGTTCACAAAAACATGCCATACTTGTCTTACAATTCTTCCAAAAACATAACATCTTCATAACTGTCTTGATTACATTATTAAAGAAGCATAAAGAAAACATAAATAAACTGCAAAAGTCCCATAATTGCTGTCCAAAGCCATAGTCCAAAACGGAAAAGATCCAAGCAATACATTCTTTCTCTTCAAGCTGGATGTGAAATCTGGTCAAGCTGCGGTATTCCCTCCCTGTGGACCTTGAGGGGGGGACGAAAGAAAAGTAGAGTCAGACATAAAGCCTGAGTAAGTCTAGGACTATTCAGTCTATGAATAAAGAACTGGGTATGATAAGTATAAACTGGAAATGGGAAAGCACCATAAACTAAGTTAAGTTGTCTAGGGTCGAATATACTATCGTTCCCCATATTAATCTCTGTACCCATATAAACTAGTTCCCAACAGGAACCCCATAACCAGGGTGAAGTGATCCATTTCTGATGATTGGCTCCTACTCGCATAGTTACATGTGTCTTACGACCCCCGATGTTGTAGTTACCTATGTTGCTTCCCCCATGGGGTGTATCAAGTCCCATGGTGGCAGCCCGACACAATTCTAGAATGCACGGATATGCTACTGGTGCCCAGTGCCTTATTTTTCTGCGCCGGAGTGTGTGCACGCCCGCACCCCATTAGAACCAACACTGCTGCACCACCGCCGTCGACTTGACCTCTTACAGTCAGCCCAGTAATCGTGCCCCACCCTGCCTAGTTCAGGGTATCCTGATACACCTTGTAGGGTTACTGCTGAAAAGGGTCCCCCGCTACTAGGTTTTCTATTTCTAGCCAACATGCTAAGTTGGTTAAGTGTTTTATAAACATAACCCCCAATCAGTCTGTTTAGTTTAGCATGTTCCATTTTGATTAAGTATTAATTTAATTTACTTAGTACTATCAATCCTGGCTCAGCCTTAATTGTCTTATTAAAGCCTTGACCTCTCACATTAGACAGGTATTGTTGTCGCTGCCTGTTGCCGGTTGGGTCCGGGCAGTCTTACGCAACAACTCAGTCTAACCTCGGGTCCTTATTGGGCTCCTTGTTTAACCACCCACATTAGATAAGTATTGTTGTGACCACTGGACAGCCGGGCGGTTCCGGGCAGGTTTACATCACAACTCAATCCAACCTCGGGTTAAACACATTGTATTTTCTACATTTACATATTTTGTCTCTTTTCTTTTTATATGTAAATATTTTCGGCCCATTATTCAAATTTATCTTTATTGGTTAAAATTTATTTATACCACTTAATTGTTTTTTTTCAAGGTTGTTGGCATGGGTCAAACATGCCAACGCATATGTTCTATATTTTAACCCAAACGTCATTACCCCCGTTTTACACGTTCGCTATAATGTAAGGTGTGTTGGGCTTAATACTTAAACCCAACTTAGCCATATGAAAAAGGGAGGCTTATAACATGATGTTTATGAGGTGACATAAAAAGGGGAGTGTGAACGCATGCACTTGCAACATAACGATTCAATTAACATAAAGTAGGCCCATGTGAACTTGCAATTGTAACAACATATAATCATGGCATAACATGAATCATTTTATTCATATAATCATGGCATAAACAATACTTAAAAATGAATCATTCTATTCATTTGATTATGGCATAAACAATACTTAAACATGAATCGTTCTATTCATATAATCATGGCATAAATAATACTTAAACATGAATCATTCTATTCATGTAATCATGGCATAAATAATACTTAAACATGAATCATTCTATTCATGTAATCATGGCATAAATAATACTTAAACATGAATCATTGTAAACTTTCAATTGGGATGTAAATCTAACTTAATTGTGTCACATATATCACCATATGGTTTTGATAACAACTTAGGCCTAAAACATATTTCAACTAGGCATAATACCAAACATAGTTTAGTCATGTTCATAAAGGTGCTTACTTTTGTTTCTAACACAAAAGTATGATTTGCCAATTTCAACATAGATTCATATAAATCATAGTACTTAGCCTAGTCCAATTACACACTAAAAGTGATCATAAAAGTATGTACATCATATTAGCATAATAACGAATCATATACTTGCATAAATTCCAATTAAAATTTCACAACATATGGTTGTCAACATAAATCATATACTTGTATGAATCCAATCGTGTACCATAGCATTTCCAAATCGTTTAGAATCAAAATAACATACAAATATAGATTATTATCGCCCCAATTCCATTTCGTTGTTAACTTCCAACGCAAATCACATTCTTGCAAATATCCCATCATATACCATAACATTCCCAAATCGTTTTAGAATCAAAATAACATACAAATATAGATTATTATCGCCACAATTCCATTTCGCATTTTACACAAATCAAACGCAATTAATTATTCACATCGGAATAGCACTCTACTTACAACGTATGATGAATCTTCAATTCAGGAATCTGAATTCTGAATTTGGAGATGCTGTCCTTTGTTGTAGGCGTTGTTTTGATTCAATTAACGTTGCTTTAAGCTTTTGATTTATCTCCTAATTGTCTCCCAATTTCTGACGGCTATCCTTAGTCTCTCCTCAGCAGCATGACGGTCTCATCTCCATTTTAGTTTGTGTGAATTAGGGTTAGTCTTAGGTCCTTTTTATAGAGTTTGTGAGTTGATTTAGACCGTCGATGAAGCTTGGTTTAATAATAGCCGTTCGTTCAAAGGAGAGACCAACCCGGAGCTGACACCTAGCCCTAGTGACAAGGCAAGGCTCAGAAATCGACCAAACACAAACTAGACCAGCCAGAGAGGGCTGGGTTCGACCTGGCTCAGGGGCCAGGTCGACAACCCAGTCGACACCGTGTCGACTTGGCAGTCGACATAGGTTACCCAGGTCGACTGCCCAGTCGACCTGGCTAGCCCCAGGTTGACTGCCAAGTCGACCTGGGTGCCTTGGGCGGGAATTTTCCCGCCCTGGCCAATTGGGCCCGATTTTTAAATTTGAATTAGTTTCTCTGAGCTGTTTTGGTCTGTTTCGAATTTTAACTGAATTTTGAAACTTCCGTAGGCCATAACTCCTTCATACAGAGTCCGTTTTACGCAAACTCGGACTCTATCTCAAGCAGAATTTCGAGACGAGCGAAATGGCGTATCCCGTTTCCCTTAATTCTTTGATTTGAAATTAGTTATACTTTAATTTGTGAACTTCACTGTTATAGAATACACGGGGTGTTACATTTTCCCCCGCTTAAAAGGATTTCGTCCCCGAAATCTTCAAGTTCAGGAAGAATGTATATCCTAACATCCAAACATCCATCTATTCATCCATCAAACACGAGCATCCATTGTCCTTAAAAGACTTCTAATGCTTTATGATCATATGCGAAGTGTGTGTGTACATGTACTTATCTAATGCAAAATCAGGCGGTCTACTGATTCAGTTGACCTTCTTAATGCAAAATTATGTAAGTGCCATGAATCCATTATGTATGCAAATTCTCCTATTCATGATTCTACATGAGTGCACAATCATTCATACGAATGCAACATCCATATGACAACACATTAAAGTTCAACCATATACGAATGCAAACATATATGCGTATGCAATATGAAGTGGCTGAGCTGATCTAAAACCTAGATTGTGTGTGTATATGCAACCACGAGCAACCACTAGCAATCACTTGCAACCACTTGCAACCATCATCCATAACATGTTTCAATTACATGTTTTCATCCAAAGGGTTTCTACCTAAAAGATAAGGTCGAGGAAATATACCTAAAAAAAAGATAGATAAAAGCGCAACTTAAGGAAAATGGAAAGATCAAAGATGTACCCTCGAAAAGAAAAGGGTAGGCTGCGCGTATTCTAGCTTCAGTTTCCAAAGTTGCATCTTCTTCGGTGTCGCTCCACTGAACTTTGACGAGCTTGACTTCGCGGTTGCGTAGCTTCTTCACTTCCGTTCCCAATATGCGGGTTGGAACTTTCCTTACGGTTGCTTCGCGTTCCACTTCAGCTTCTTCTAGGATATTTGGCTCTACCACTTCAGCAGAATCATGTAGACATTTTCGGAGATGTGAAACGTGAAAGACGTTGTGAACTCCGACCAATTTTTCGGGTAGCTCTAATCTATAGGCCATTTTCCCAATTTTCTCGATGATAGGGAATGGCCCTACGAACCTTGGTGCTAGCTTTCCTGTGGTTCCAAAACGAACAACGTTCCTTAGCAGAGATACCTTGAGAAAAACTCTGTCCCCAACCTCAAATTCAAGGCCGCTCCTCCTCTTGTCGGCGTAGGACTTTTGTCTGTCTTGGGTCGTCTTCATCCTTCTTCGTATTAAGTCTACTTTCTCTGAAGTCTCTCGGATCATATCTGGTCCAAGTATGAGCTCATCAGTAGACTCCCACCAACAAGTGGGTGATTGGAACGGTCTTCCATATAAAGCTTCGAAGGGCGCCATTCCGATGGTTGCTTGATAGCTGTTGTTGTAGGCAAATTCCACCAAAGGAAGATGGTCTTCCCATGTCCCTCCGAAGTCAAGGACGCACAGTCTTAAAAGGTCCTCCAAAACTCTGTTCACTCTTTCTGTTTGGCCGTCGGTTTGGGGATGATAGGCTGTGCTCAAGCATAACTGTGTGCCTACCGCTTCTTGCAGACTCCGCCAAAACTCACTTGTGAAGATAGGGTCTCGGTCACTAACAATGCTGGATGGTATTCCATGGAGTCGAACAATTTCCTTGAGGTAAAGAGATGCTACGGATGAGGCAGTTCTTTTACTTTTGACAGGTAAAAAGTGGGCGCTTTTAGTAAGCCTATCCACTATTACCCAAATGCTAGTGTTGCCTCTCCTAGACCTATGCAGCCCATCAATGAAGTCCATTGAGATGCTATCCCACTTCCACTGCGGGACCTCTAGAGGATGTAGCAGACCGCCAAGCTTTTTCTGTTCCGCCTTAACCTGTTGGCACACCATACACTTAGAAACGAAATCTGCCACGTCCTTCTTCATGCCGTTCCAAAAGAAAGTTCTCTTTATGTCCTTGTACATTTTATCTCCGCCTTGGTGTATCGTCATCTTGGAGTGATGCGCTTCCTCGAGAACCTTCTTTACCAAATCCCCTGTCTGTGGGACGCATAGACTTCCATCTCACCTTAGCCAACCCTTATCGTTAATGGAGTATCTGTTGAGGTGACTTGAAGTCTCACCCCTAATTAGCCTATCAATCGTCTCCACAAGCTGAGGGTCTTCGCGTTGTGCTGTCCCTATTGAGTCCACTAAAGTCGGGCGTACTTCGAGAGATGCTAGCAAGCCTGGTACAAAATCGGAGGAGGGCCTAAAGTCAAAGCTGGCTATAAACTCTAGGCTTTGTCTTTCAACAAACAACGGGCTTAGGGACATTTTCTTTCGGCTCAACGCGTCTGCCACTACGTTGCCTTTGCCCGGAGTATAGGAGATCTCGAAATCATACGAGGCAAGAAACTCCATCCATCTCTGTTGCCTCAAGTTAAGATCTTTCTAGGAGAAAAGATATTTCAACGATTTATGGTCAGTGTAAAGTTCGAACTTCTCGCCTAGGAGATAGTGTCGCCAAGACTTGAGTGCAAAGACGATGGCAGCTAACTCAAGATCGTGGGTCGGGTAGTTCTTTTCATGCACTTTCAATTGCCTCCCGCCATAAGCTACTACCCTTCCTTCTTGCATTAAGACAGCGCCTAGCCCTGTCCCACATGCATCTGTATAAACGGTGAACATCTTGCTTCCATCTGGCAACGTCAAAACTGGGGCTGTTGTAAGAGCCCTTTTCAGTCGCTGGAAAGCAAACTCGCAATCCAAGTCCCAATTGAACACTAGATTCTTCTTGGTCAACTTTGTGAGCGGAGCTGATATCTTTGCAAAGTCTCTGATGAATTTTCGATAGAAGCCTGCTAGCCCGAGAAAGCTTCGGACCTCTGTTGCGTTCTTTGGCGTCTTCCAATCCTGCACCGCTACTACCTTAGCAGGGTCCACCGCTAACCCTTCTTTGGATACTATGTGCCCAAGGAACCTCACTTCTTCTCTCCAAAAGTGGCATTTGGAGAATTTGGCTTTTAGCTGATGGACTCGCAGAGTTTCCATGATTGCCCTTAAGTGCTGAGCGTGTTCCTCTTCACTCTTCGAGAAGATAAGGATATCGTCTACGAAGACCACTACAAACTTATTGACGAAATCTCTGAATACCCTACTCATCAGGTCCACGAAGTAAGCAGGTGCGTTTGTCAAGCCGAAAGGCATGACAAGCCATTCAAAGAAGCCGTCTGGGGTTCTGAATGCCGTTTTATCGACGCTATCTTCAGCCACCCTTAGCTGATGAAAACCGGTCGCTAAATCGAGTTGGGAGAAAACAGACGCTCCTACAAGTTGATCAAACAGATCGTCGATTCTGGAGAGAGGGTGCCTATTCTTTTTCGTTAGCTTGTTGAGCTCCCTATAGTCAACACATAGACGGAGTGAACCATCCGCCTTTGTAGCGAACACCACTGGAGCGCCCCATTCTGAAATGCTCCTTCTAATGAACCCCTTCTCTAGAAGCTCTTTAATCTGTTTACTGAGCTCTTTCCTTTCCCGTGGAGCCATGTGTCTAACGGGCAATGCAACTGGCTTTGCATTATCTACAAGATATATGTGGAAGTCTATCTCCCGCTTCGGAGGCAAGCCCTTCACCTCTACGAAGACATCCGGATATTCCCGGACCACTCTAACCGATTGCAAATTGTCGACAGAGGCATCTAGCGATTCAAGATAACTAAGCATAACCGCATACGAGGGATTACAAGAAATTTCCAAAGTGTTACCGAGCTGGGTCAGGAGCCTAACAACCCTTTTCTCACAATCAAGGATGGCCCCATTACTGGATAGCCAATCCATGCCCAAAATCAAACCATATCCCGAAAAGCCCAAAACAAAGGCACTACATTTAAATTCTACGCTTAGAATAGAAATTTTCAATCCCACACAGATCATAGACAAATGAGCCGGGCCGCCAATTGGGTTTGAAACAATTAAGGGGTCCTCTACCATACTAGTTTCTAGTTGCAGAGATTCTACTAAAGCAGACGAGATAAAAGAGTGTGATGCGCCAGAATCAAATAAAGTGCGAACGGGGGGATCATAAAGATAAACTACACTTTCTACAGAAGTATTTATACCTCGCTGTTGCAGAGGTGGCGCCTCTAGCACATGAACCTGTGCCCCTGAGGTGGATCCAGCCCTCTGCTCCTGTCCTCGTTTCTTCGGGCAGTCCTTAGCCATGTAGCCCGTCTCACTGCAAGAAAAGCACCCACCATTCATCTTGGCCTTCTTTTTCCGGCAATCTTTCACTAAGTGCCCCACTTTGCCACAGAAATTACACTTCCTCTTCTCCTTGTTGTCTTTCCCTCACTTCTTAAAGTCTGTCTTCTTAGGCTGTAAACCCTCTTTCTTCCCTTGAGAGCTTTCTGCCTTTGTCTCCTTCTTGCCCTTATCCTCTTCGTTCAGCAACGCCATCTGTACCAATCTTTCATACATAGCTCCCATGGGTATACGGGTCATGACCGAACTGTGTAATGGCTCATTCAACCCTTTGACAAAACGGAGAGCCTTCTTTTGCGGGGTGTTGACTAGGTCCAGTCCGAACCTAGCCAGCTCATCGAACTGATTAACATACTCTTTGACTGTCTTGTTCCCTTGCTTAAGAAATAAGAATTTTTCCAACTGCAAACTCCTTTCCGCGTCTGAGAGAAATTTAGCCTCAAACCTTGCCCTAAAGTCCTCCCATGTTTCCACTGGTCTTTCCGCATTAGTGACTTCCCACCAGTAGGAAGCCTCACCTTTTAGTAGCCACACTGCCAGTTGTACGTTCTGTCTATCTTCTACCTCAAAGATGACGAATAAGTTCTCGGTTTCTTTCAGCCAATTTCTAGCTGCCACGAAGGACTCAGTTCCATGAAAATCTTTTCCTCCCATAGCTTTAAAATCTTTACATATCTTAGCAAAAGTGTTTCCCCATGGAGGAGGGGGAGGAAGAGGTGCTGCTGCAGCTGGATGATTTCCTGCAGCTGGGGGAGGAGGAACGGTAGGACCTGGCTGAGTGGCCCTTGCTTCTAAGAACCGTCTAAACCAACCAGGTATTGGTACACCCTCTGGCAAGTTAAGTTCTTCGGACATGCTGGAACAAAAAGGATAGATTCAAAACGAAGGATAAGAGATAGTACCTATGGCTTTGGGGGACTTTGCCTTTTAAAATAAAATAATATTTTATCTTAAAAATGCTTCTTTAAATTTCCTTTTTGAAAATAAATTTTCAAAACTTTTTATCTTATCTGGTAAACCTATGCTCTGATACCAAGTGAAACACCCCACCTCCGTTTGGGTCACTCTCAAAGGGAATGCCCTAATTTTGGTGGAGGTTTATAAGTATAAGTCACAGATATACAAGACAGATATAAGAACACATATTTTTGAATAGCGAAAAACAACAACATCTTTTATTTCATTAAAATACGTGTTCACAAAAACATGCCATACTTGTCTTACAATTCTTCCAAAACCATAACATCTTCATAACTATCTTGATTACATTATTAAAGAAGCATAAAGAAAACATAAATAAACTGCAAAAGTCCCATAATTGCTGTCCAAAGCCATAGTCCAAAATGGAAAAGATCCAAGCAATACATTCTTTCTCTTCAAGCTGGATGTGAAATATGGTCAAGCTGCGGTATTCCCTCCCTGTGGACCTTGAGGGGGAGGGGGGAAACGAAAGAAAAGAAGGCGAAAGAAAAGTAGAGTCAGACATAAAGCCTGACTAAGTCTAGGACTATTCAGTCTATGAATAAAGAACTGGGTATGATAAGTATAAACTGGAAATGGGAAAGCACCATAAACTAAGTTAAGTTGTCTAGGGTCGAATGTACTATCGTACCCCATATTAATCTCTGTACCCATATAAACTAGTTCCCAACAGGCACCCCATAACCAGGGTGAAGTGATCCATTCTGATGATCGGCTCCTACTCGCATAGTTACATGTGTCTTACAGCCCCCGATTTTATAGTTACCTATGCTGGTCCCACCATGGGGTGTATCAAGTCCCATGGTGGCGGCCCGACACAATTCTAGAATGCACAGGTATGCTACTGGTGCCCAGTGCCTTATTTTTCTGCGCCGGAGTGTGTGCACGCCCGCACCCCGTTAGAACCTACACTGCTGCACCACCGCCGTCGATTTGACCTCTTGCAGTCAGCCCAGTAATCGTGCCCCACCCTGCCTAGTTCAGGGTATCCTGATACACCTTGTATGGTTACTGCTGAAAAGGGTCCCCCGCTACTAGGTTTTCTATTTCTAGCCAACATGCTAAGTTGGTTAAGTGTTTTATAAATCTAACCCCCAATCAGTCTGTTTAGTTTAGCATGTTCCATTTTGATTAAGTATTAATTTAATTTACTTAATCCTATCAATCCCGACTCAGCCTTAATTGTCTTATTAAAGCCTTGACCTCTCACATTAGACAGGTATTGTTGTGGCTGCATGTTGCCGGTTGGGTCCGGGCAGTCTTACGCCACAACTCAGTCTAACCTCGGGTCCTTATTGGGCTCCGTGTTTAACCACCCACATTGGATAGGTATTGTTGTGACCACTGGACAGCCGGGCGGTTCCGGGCAGGTTTGCATCACAACTCAATCCAACCTCGGGTTAAACACATTGTATTTTCTACATTTACATATTTTGTCTCTTTTCTTTTTATATGTAAATATTTGCGGCCCATTATTCATATTTATCTTTATTGGTTAAAATTTATTTATGCCACTTAATTGTTTTTTTTTCAAGGTTGTTGACATGCGTCAAACATGCCAATGCATATGTTCTATATTTTAACCCAAACGTCATTACCCCCGTTTTACACGTTCGCTACAATGTAAGGTGTGTTGGGTTTAATATTTAAATCCAACTTAGCCATATGAAAAGGGGAGGCTTATAACATGATGTTTATGAGGTGACATAAAAAGGGGAGTGTGAACACATGAACTTGCAACATAACGATTCAATTAACATAAAGTAGGCCCATGTGAACTTGCAATTGTAACAGCATGTAATCATGGCATAACATGAATCATTTTATTCATATAATCATGGCATAAACAATACTTAAACATGAATCATTCTATTCATATGATTATGGCATAAACAATACTTAAACATGAATCGTTCTATTCATATAATCATGGCATAAATAATACTTAAACATGAATCATTCTATTCATGTAATCATGGCATAAATAATAATTAAACATGAATCATTCTATTCATGTAATCATGGCATAAATAATACTTAAACATGAATCATTGTAAACTTGCAATTGGGATTTAAATCTAACTTAATTGTGTCACATATATCACCATATGGTTTTGATAACAACTTAGGCCTAAAACATATTTCAACTAGGCATAATACCAAACATAGTTTAGTCATGTTCATAAAGGTGCTTACTTTTGTTTCTAACACAAAAGTATGATTTGCCAATTTCAACAAGATTCATATAAATCATAGTACTTAGCCTAGTCCAATTACACACTAAAAGTGATCATAAAAGTATGTACATCATATTAGCATAATAACGAATCATATACTTGCATAAATTCCAATTAAAATTTCACAACATATGGTTGTCAACATAAATCATATACTTGTATGAATCCAATCGTATACCATAGCATTTCCAAATCGTTTAGAATCAAAATAACATACAAATATAGATTATTATCGCCCCAATTCCATTTCGTTGTTAACTTCCAACGCAAATCACATTCTTGCAAATATCCCATCGTATACCATAACATTCCCAAATCGTTTTAGAATCAAAATAACATACAAATATAGATTATTATCGCCACAATTCCATTTCGCATTTTACACAAATCAAATGCAATTAATTATTCACATCGGAATAGCACTCTACTTACAACGTATGATGAATCTTCAATTCAGGAATCTGAATTCTGAATTTGGAGATGCTATCCTTTGTTGTAGGCGTTGTTTTGATTCAATTAACGTTGCTTTAAGCTTTTGATTTATCTCCTAATTGTCTCCCAATTTCTGACGGCTATCCTTAGTCTCTCCTCAGCAGCATGACGGTCTCATCTCCATTTTAGTTTGTGTGAATTAGGGTTAGTCTTAGGTCCTTTTTATAGAGTTTGTGAGTTGATTTAGACCGTCGATGAAGCTTGGTTTAATAATAGCCGTTCGTTCAAAGGGGAGACCAACCAGGAGCTGACACCTAGCCCTAGTGACAAGGCATGGCTCAGAAAATCGACCAAACACAGACTAGGCCAGCCAGGGTGGAATGGGTTCGACCTGGCTCAGGTGCCAGGTCGACACCCCAGTCGACACCGTGTCGACTTGGCAGTCGACACCGTGTCGACTTGGCAGTCGACACGGGTTACCCAGGTCGACTGCCCAGTCGACCTGGCTAGCCCCAGGTCGACTGCCAAGTCGAACTGGGTGCCTTGGGCGGGAATTTTCCCGCCCTGGCCAATCGGGCCCGATTTTTGAATTTGAATTAGTTTCTCTTAGCTGTTTTGGTATGTTTTGAATTTTAACTGAATTCTGAAACTTCCGGAGGCCATAACTCCTTCATACGGAGTCCGTTTTACGCAAACTCGGACTCTATCTCAAGCAGAATTCCGAGACGAGCGAAATGGCTTATCCCGTTTCCCTTAATTCTTTGATTTGAAATTAGTTATACTTTAATTTGTGAATTTCACTGTTATAGAATACACGGGGTGTTACAGAAAATGTTTGGGAAATGGTTAATAACATGTGATTTGTAAAAAGGCATAAATTGATGATGGCTATGGTTTAGGAAAATTTTTATATAATAAGCAAACATGAGGCTTGAAGTAGATGGGTTTGGGTGTAAACTTGTGATAATTTGGTAAGTTCAGTTATTATTCAGATTTGAACAACTAATAGAAGTCATGACTAAAATAATCAGATCTAGAAATCTGCCTAATTGTAAGACAATCAATTCTGATTCATGCCTATCTTTTTTGTCAAAAATGAATTACCTATGCCTATGAGACTATTGTCATGGAACCTATCATGTTGTACACCAAATTAGTGATTCTTTTATGTTCAATTCTATCGAACCTTTATGCCTATGATGTAACTTGCTCAGTTTAGCCTTACTTATTGTTAATGTACAACATGTCTATTGGAAACATGATTCTTTAGTTGGGTACACCTTTACATACCTATTTTGTTCCTTATGTCAGTTCTTATGTTTCTCCTCTATCCCTCTCCGTTTTATATTTGGACCTTGTTGTACGTGTGATCGAAACACGGGGAATTGGGTATAACTTAATTAAGTAATTTTGGGCATAACAAGTAAATGTGGCATAATTTAAATTGACCACATTTACGGATAATTTACGTATAAATCTAGACTTAGACAATAAATATGTGAATTGGCTAAAAGATGAACGCCTAAGGCACGAGGTTAGACTTGGTTTGCAGTATAAGACTGCCCGGAACCGCCCGGCATATCCAGCAACTGCAAACGACATCTAATGTGAGAGGTCAAAGGCATAAATTAGATGCTTAGACACGAGGTTAAGTCTGGCTTGTGGTGGAAGTCTGCCCGGAACCGTCCGGCATACCCAACGGCCACAAGCGATCGACTTAATGTGAGAGGTCTGTGCATTAATAACTAATTAATGCTGAATATGATACCTAAACGAGTTAGGTGGGTAGGGTTAAGTTAACATGGGTAAGAAGACAACTTAACCAATATTACATGAACAAAGTGGATAGGGTTAAGGTAAGCTTAACCAATAATACATATGGACTTGAAAAGTGAATGGGTTAAGTAAATCTTGGAGAAGATGGAGTACGGGCGTGCACGTGCTCCGGAGTAGAAAAAGCAGGCACTAGGCATCAGTAGTCATACACTGTGCATCTTTAATTGTGTCGGGTTGCCATCATATGGATTGATACACCCCATGGTGGGACCAGCACAGGTATTTACAAACAAGCGGGGCCGAATGACACAAGTAATAAATACATGCAAGTTAGGGAGCCAATAGATTAGGGGTAGTATGGGGACATCTAGTATCTATTATGGACAAGTAGGATGTCAAGGATTGTATGGGGTGGATACCTCTTACTAGATGTTATGCCTGGGGGCTACCAATTGCGGGATTGGGATCAACTTTCAGTATAGAACTAATAACAGTGCGATATATTTAGCATTGGTGCAGTGTAGTAATTACCCTACAGTGATTAGAAGCGCAATCGACGTTTATCTTATTCATCTTGCCTACCTTGTCAAGCATGCTTATGTACAGTCATTTCTTACTTTCTAGTTTAAGTTCTTATCCTGTTACTTCAATGATTATATTGTTAAAGTTACTGGACTCACCAGACTAATGTCTGACCTAGTTTGTTTCGCCTCTTTTCTTTTATCCCCCCAGGTTCTCAGGGAGTAAATACTCAAGCTTAATTCAAATGTCTCTTTCTTTCAGCTTGAAGTTAAAAGATGCATTGCTTGGCTTTGATTCTGCTTATGGCATTTTCTGTTGGCGGTTATGGCTTTAAAATTATGTACTCTGAAGGCTTTTGTACAAGACTAATATTATGTACTTGGTTTTGTTGTTTTGAAGGTGTAACAAAACCTATTTCTGTTTCCGCTACAGTAAAGTTATAAAGTTTTCAAGTACTACTTTATCCGCCATGTAATATTCCGTTCTGTTTACTTATAACGATCCACGAAACTTAATGCATTCCCTTTGTGAGTGACATTAACGGACGTGGGGTGTTACATGATGTGTTATAGGTAAACAGAAATAGAGACATTACAAGATAGATAAAAAATAGCAGTGGAATTTGAAATTTTGTTTAGCAGAAAACATCGTAGTTCAAAACATGGTTACATCATATGTCAGAAATGCATAAAACCCAGTACATTAATAAAATTTCTGTCTTGTACTTAAAACATCAGAGTACAATAATAGAAGAAGCATAATCCCCAAAACATAGCCATAGCAGGGAGATATGAAATCAAGCAGTACATCTAAGCAGCTCCAAGCAGGATGAAAGCAGAATCCTTATCAAGCTCGAGTATTCCCACCCTGAGAACCTTGAGGGTGGGGGTAGGGGGGAACAGAAGAGAAAGAAAAGGAAATAAAATGGGTAAGACATAAAGTCTGGCAAGTCTAGTTACTTTTAACATATAAATAAGTAAAAGTTATATGATAGACATATAAAGTGGATAAGACAGCTAACATCATAAAAAGGCAGGTATGACAAGGTATACACGATAATCAAGATAGAATGTATTGCGCTTCTTTAGTACTTTCTATTTCTCTCTGCACCAATACTAGTATAACCAGAATAAGATGATCCCAACTACTATAAGATGGTAGACTTAGGCGTACTTCAAGCGTGAGGTTTAACCCCATACAATCAACAGCTAGCCCAATATACCGAAATTATCCCTAAGGATAACAATGGGCTCCTAAACATACCAGAGTCTAGATGTACCCTAATTACTACCCCAACCGACCGGCTCCCTACTCCGTAGATACCCTGTGCTGGCCCCACAGTAGGATGTATCACTTCCTAAAGTGGCAACCCATCATTTTTAGGATGTGCACAACCATATCAACTGATGTCATGGAATCTAAACCTCCTCTTCCGGACCCATGCACGCACATGACACTGTCGGAACGCTCCGCCCACACCACCCCTTCATTTGGATCTCTTACAATCATCCCAGTAAGCGTGCCCCGACTCTGACCTTGTTCAGAGTACTCGTTTGATACCTATATATGAGTTAATGACTGAAACGGGTCCTACACAAAAGATGATACAAGCTTCCCTCTATGCTTGCATCCCCACTAGGTATTCCACAGGTTATGCCATACCAGATCAAAAGATAACATAACCCCATAGGTTAAGCTTGTCGGCCTACATATAAATATCACCCACCAACCCAAGATATACTTAACCCTCCCACTATTCCATACAGTTCTACTTGACCCCTACTCAAGTTAACATATACAATCCTTGTGGATTCAATTAGGTTAAGCATTCAAGTTTATTACCATATTCATTTATGGTTGTAATGTACTAGACCTCCCAGATTAAGCCTACAACTTGTGGACACAAAATATGTTGGGCGGTTCCGGGCACTCTTCTTCCATATGTCGGGATTAACCTCATGTCTTAGCATGTCACGTGTTTATGCACATAGAACCCTCACATTAGATTCACCACTTGTGGTTGTTGGATATGCCAGGCGGTTCCAGGCAGACATCCACAACAAGTGTAATCTAATCTGATGCCTAAGCACGATTATAGTTTCTAATTACTGTAATTCTAGGAATTTTCATTATTAACCAATTATTCCTTTGTCATTATAGATTTTCATGCCCCTTTCCCAAGTGATGTTCATAATGAACCATATTCCCCAAATTAAGGTCTTTATTCACAATTGTGGTTTATGCCCCAAATCCACATTCATGTATTACATTCAATTTATGCCTAAATTTCCCAATACAAGTTATGCGCTAATTTTAACGTTTTCCACTCGTTCCCAACTTTACGCGTTCACATATTTCAATGGCATGCCTAGGCTCGAAGATATCCTGGCTATAAATATAAAAGGGAAAAGAAGAAGGGAAGAGCATATAAATGAACATAGTAACAAGATTGACATATAATAGCCAAAATCGGCATAGAAACTAATAAACATACAGTGACAAAGTCAGGCATAATGACAAGATAAGCATATAAGAGCAGATCTGATGAACATGTGATATTAGAATTGATTCTAACATAATATGGACATAACAAACAAGCATGACGAGATCTAAGTACCGAACTAGATCAATAACAATGGCAGATTTGACATGATAAATAAGTATAGGCTTAGATATAGTTCAAAGTCATGTTAGAATAACATAAATACACATGTTATAATAGATCTAATACGATTCAAATAGTCATAGGCTTAGATCCAAGTTATAGTCATGTCAAGATTAACTTTTAGGTATTTAGGTCTAAAATTAACATAGACACACTGTGATTGGATCTAAGAAATAGAAGAGGGATTTCAAATGTTGAATTACAGATCTCTAAACTCGAATAACTCTAGTTGATTATTAAAGAAGAAAAGACTTGATTTAATCTGGGTAGAGGCAGCATCTAGTTCTCCATAGTTTTAGGTGTGGAGAAACAAGAGAAATCGGGTCATATTTATAGCCTAAAGCCAACGAACCAAGTCAAGAAAGGAGTCCACTTTCAGCCAGAAGAATTCTGCCCATATCTACAGTGAGGGGGTCGACCACCCTTGGTGTCTCGGCCCAGAGGCCGATACCCCCTTGATGGGGTCGACCCAGGGGTCGACACCCCCTTGATGGGGTCGACCCAGGGGTCGACACCCCCTTGATGGGTCGAGGCCCCTAGACAGGAATTTCCACGCTCCCCTTTTCTATGTGAATTTTGAACTGTTTTGAATTCTGCACTTATTTTATTCATATATATTCTTCTTATGTGTATACAAACTTTAAACCTTAATAACTTCTTCATACGTTGTCCATTTTGCGCAAACCAGATGTCTATTTTGAACAGAATTCCAAGATGAACGCAATGGCTTAGTTTGTTTTACCTAATTATGAAAAATTAATTAAGTGTTCTTTAATTTATCATCTGTAGTGTTGTTAAAATTACGGTATGTTACAGCTGTTGGAAATTCAAGTCCCGAACTGGTGTGTTACATGGCTATTGAGAATTCAAACTTTGGAAAGCAATTGGTGGAAATGAAAAAGCACAAATGGATACTGGATAGTGGCTGTTCAAGACATATGACGGGAAATCCTGAATTACTCAATAATCTGAAATAGGAAGACGGTGGAATGGTGAACTTCTGAGATAACTCTAAAGGATACATTATTGGAATCGTCAATGTCAGTAATTCTGAAACTCCTACTATTTCTCATGTTTTATTTGTAAGGAATTTAAAACACAACTTGCTAAGTATAAGTCAACTTTGCGATAAGGGTTATGAAATAAACTTTAAAAAGGATAAATATTTTATAGAAGATATTCAAAAGTAATATTCGAAGGAGACAGAAAAAATTATCTATATATTGAGTATGAAAATCTCCGGCGATAACCTATGTCTTATGGCCAATACAAGTGACCCTTGGATCTATTATAAGAGATTTGGTCATATAAATTTCAAACATATTTCTAGGATTTCTAAATTAGATACAATTAGAGGATAGCCCAAAATGAAATTTAAAGTTAATAACTTATGTGATGCTTGTTAGTTTAGAAAATTAAAGAAATGTTCATTTACATCAAAAGAGGAAATTACTACATCAAAACCATTAGAGTTAATTAACATGGATTTATGTGGTCCATCTCAAGTTCAATTAATAAATCATAATAGATATGTTTACGTAATAGTCGACGATTTTTCTAGATTTACTTGGACTTTGCTTCTTAAAAATAAAATTGATGCTTTTGATCAATTTAAAACTTTTTCTAAAAGAATTTGAAATTTTTTATCACTAAAAATAAAAAAAAATACGAAGTGATCATGGCAGAGAATTCGAAAATGAAAGTTTTAGAAGATATTGTAATTAAAAAGGAACAACTCATAATTTTTCAGTTTCAGGAATGCCACAACAAAATTGAGTTGTTGAACGTAAAAATGGGACGATACAAGAGTGTGCGAGAACTATGTTATCTGATAGTAATTTACCAACGAATTTTTGGGTTGAGGAAGTCACAACATCTTGCTATATTATAAACAGAATTTCTGTTAGACCTTTAGCTCATAAAACCCCATATGAACTTTTGTATAATAAGAAACCAAAAGTATCATATTTTAAAATATTTGTAAGTAAATGTTTTATTCTTAGTACTAAAGATAATCTAGACAAGTTTGACCCGAAATCCGATAAAGGAATATTTATTGGATATTCCGAAAGAAGCAAAGCATATAGAGTTTTCAATACATGAACCAATACCATGGAAGAAACGTTAAACGAATCTTTCGATGAAAATTATAAAAGTATAACTCAAAATAATGAAGATGAATGTGAAAATGAAATTAATGAAATAAATTATAAAGATAATCAACCAAATAAATGAATTAGATTACTTAGAGATCATCCGGTAGAAAATACCCTAGGAGATGTTAAATCCGTTGTTAGAGCCCGCAATCAATTAAATAATATGAGTAATACTGCATTTATTTCAACTATTAAACCTAAAAATCCAAAGGAAGCATCATCTGATGATTCGTGGATACTTGTTATGCAAGAAGAACTGAATCAGTTTACTAGAAATGATGTGTAGTAACTTATTCCTAGACCAAAGGATAAGACTATAATAGGAACCAAATGGTTTTATAAAAATAAAATGAATGAACACGGTGAGGTTATAAGAAATAAGGCATGACTAGTAGCACAAGGATATACTCAAGAAGAAGGCATAGATTACGATGAAATTTTTGCCCCCGTAGTAAGACTAGAAGATATTAGGATTTTACTAGCCTTTACAAATCATAAAAATTTCAAATTATATCAAATTGATGTCAAAAGTTCTTTCCTAAATGGTTTGTTAAAGAAGACGTATATATAGAGCAACCACCCCTATTTAAATACAAAATTATCAGATCACGTATATAAGTTAAATAATATATGGATTAAAATAGGCTCCTAGGGCTTTGTATTATAGATTAAGAAATTATTTGTTACAATCGAATTTTGAAATAGGAAAAATTAGATAATATTTTGTTCATTAAGAAAAATAAAACAGATATTCAATAAGTACAAATATATGTTGACGATATAATTTTCAGATCAATAAACGATAAGATGAATAAAGAATTTTCAGACATTATGACCCAAGAATTCGAAATGGGTCATATGGGAGAACTAGCATTCTTTTTAGGATTACAAATTCATCAATTAAAGAATGGAATATTTATTAATCAAGAAAAATACGCAAGAGATCTAATTTATAAATATAATCTAACAACGACAAATGGGAGTCCAACACCTATGGCGACTAATATAGCATTAAGTAAAGATGATACATCTAAAGATGTGTATCAAAAGCTATATAGAGGAATGGTAGGATCGTTATTATATATAACCGCTAGTAGACCCGATATAATGCATAGCCTAAAGAAACAGATTTAAAAGCCATAAAACGTATTCTAAGGTATGTGAAGCATACATCAGACTTTGGATTATTTTACCTTAAGGATGATTCATTTGACTTAGTCTCTTGCTGTGACGTAGACTACGCAGGATGTAAATCCGATCATAAAAGTACTAGTGGAATATGTCACTTCTTAGGACATCCACTAGTCTCGTGGTTCGGTAAAATGCAAAATACTATATCTTTGCCAATAACTGAAGCAGAATATATCTCTGCAGCTTTGGCTTGTTCGCAAGTAATATATATGCAACAAAATCTAAATGACTTTGGATTAAAAATAAATAAATCCCTGGTATACTGCGATAATACGAGTGCTATAAATATTTCTAAAAATCCAACTCATCATTCAAGAACTAACATATCGATATAAGACATCATTTTTGTAACACCCCTCGTCCATTAATGTTACTCACTAAGGGAATGCATTAACTTCCATGGAGTATTATAAGAGTATAGAACAAAATATCACAAGACAGATATATAAAACAATACTTAAGAAAGATCAAAATTTGTTCATTGCAGCGGAAAAATGAAACATGTTTGGTTACAACATCGAAACCACATGCTACAGCCAAGTACACAAATATCCATCTTGTAAAAAATTATTATCAGAGTACAAAAAAGTAAAACCATAATCCCACTCCAAATAGCCATAATGAAAAAGAGGTAAAGCTGAGCATTACTTTCAACACTTCCAAGCACTTCAAGAAGAAAGGAATCCAAGTCAAGCTTCACTATTCCCACCCTGAGATCCTGGGAGGGGGGGGGGAAGAAAGAAAAGAGGCGAAACAAAAAGGGGTCAGACATACGTCTGGCGAGTCTAGTGACTTTAACAATATAATCAGTAAAGTAACAGGATATGAACATAAACCAGATATAAGAGATGACTGTAACTTAAGCAGATATGACAAGGTAATAAGATGAACAAGATGTAACATTGACTGCGCTTCTAATCACTATAGGATAATTACTACACCACACCAATGTTAGTTCCATACTGAAAGTTGATCCCTCTTACTAAACATGGTAACAATAATAATGGTGGTAGTTTCGTGTACTCCTAGCTGCTGTCATAGGTGCCGCCTGCTCTTATCTCCACTAGGTGTACCCACTACCGTCCACAATCGATCGGCTCCCCAACTTGTAGATACCCATCGGGTCCCACAGTAGGATGTATCACTCCCCAAAGTGGCAACCCGATACTACTAAAATGCACGGCTTATACCTACACGATGCAACAACGACTTACCTACCAGCCCGGACCCACGCACGCTCATGACTCCGTTGGACTTGCACTGCCATTGCTAACTCTTTATTGACCTCTTACAATCAAACCCAGTAAGCGTGTCCCGTCCTCGACCTAGTTCGAGCTCACATAGATACTATATGGGTTACTGGTTGAAAATGTCCCCACATTGACACAAGCTTCCCTCCTAAGCTTGGTCCCCACTAGGAATTCCCACTTAACCCCGCTTTATTCCCACGTCTAATCACATGTTTCACCTAGGTTAAGTGCTTCTAGTTATGTTTCACATGTCACCCACTTAACCCTCATCTTGGTTAAGTGTTCATTAATTCATTATAACTGTAATCTTGCAAGACCTCACACATTAGATTGCCGTTTTGCGGTTGCTGGATATACCGGGCGGTTCTGGGCAGTCTTATATCACAATCCGAATCTAACCTCGTGTCTTTGCATTATATTACATATCTAATTTCTTCCTTTGACCTCTCACATTAAATTACAAAATTGTTGTTGCTGGATGCGCCGGGCGGTTCTGAGCAGTCTTATACCGCAATTCGAATCTAACCTCGTGTCTTAGGCGTTCATTATCACTTTCTTGTTCAAGTCCCAACTTTAAGTCTTGGATTAAATTATACTCCAATTACCCATAATTTCCATTCTAAATTATGTTTAAAATTTTAATCCAAATTAGGCCTATAATCTTATGTATACATGTTATGCCAAATTACGCCCAAATTAATTTGCATTCATTGTTATTAACAATTTATGCCAAATCTCATGTATACAAATTATATCCAATTATGCCCAATCCAACTTATGCCAAAACTCATGCATACAATTTATACACAATTATGCTCAAATTGATTTGTGCCAATAATCTTATCTTATCACGAATTTCCCCAAACTTTTCCCAATCATTCAAATGTTATTCGTACGCAAATCTCAATGTAATATGTTAAGCTCGAAGTTAGCATAATCTCATAAAAAAAGAAAATAAGAAGGGAAGAGAATCATATCATCAAAACTGGCATAAAAGAGACATATGAGACATGAACTAGCATAGAACAATAAAATAGATCCAATTAGGCAAATGACAACAATAATTTGGGTGTGAATCTGAAAGATAAGAATCTACAAAACTTGTTATGATTCATCTTACAGGCATGTTCATAAAAATCCAATTTACAATCCTATCACAATCACTTTTAATTTAATTATATGTGAAAGTAACTTAGACCCACAACGACAGGATTAAGAAGAGAGAATAGATCTGAATCTGATTTCTGAATTTGATTAGCTAAACCGTTGTTGTAGAATTTAATTCTTATCTCCCAATTTGAATACTCTAATTCTGATTTGCTTTGGTGGAGGCTAGGTTAATTTAGACTAGAGCAGCATGGAGGCGCCATGGAAGAATAATAATGAGATTAGCATTAGGTTTAGGGGTATTTTATAGATGTTCTAGGCGAATTAGGACCTCTAGATTAGATTAGAATCCATCAAACCATCCAGATAAAAAAGAAACGTCATCCAGCCAATCCCAGAAGGACACATCAGCCCTAGACATCAAAAACACGTCTGGCAGATCTGGGCAGATGGTGGTCGACACCCTTATAGGGGGGTCGACACCTATGTCGACTCCCCTAGGGGGGTCGACACCTTAGAGTGGGGGATTTCCCGCTCACCCAGATTTTCTGATTTTGTTTTTTGAACTCATTTTTGACTTTTAATTATTATTTTAATTTAAATTCTGCTTTAAACTGAAATCTTCCAAGCTTCATAACTTCTTCATATGATATCTGATTAACGCAAACTCGGACTCTATTCCAAGTAGAATTCCGAGACGAACGCAATGGCACTACCCATTTCCGTTAATTCTTCTTATAAAAATTAAGTATCCTTTAATTATCCCCTATGTCATGTTTTAAAATTAGGGGTTGTTACAATTTTCTAAGAGATAACGTAAGTAAAGAGAAAATTTCACTCGAATATATAGAAATAGATAAACAAATAGCGGATATATTAACAAAATCATTAAACGAAGAAAGATTCATTTTTTCAGAATTGAAAGGAAGTGTCTTTTCATTATTTGTGATGGTTCTGAGATGTTACAACCTTTCACACACTATAAAAAGGGGCTTATTTCGAATTTTTTATTACTTCTTCTTCTCTATCATCACTCCCTTTCATTATACCATTATTGTTTATAATTTTTATGATTTCTACACCTATACTCTACCGAATTCATTTATGTTTTCATGAATCTTTTTCTCTCTACATTCTCTACTCATTACTCTCTGAATCAAGTGCTATTGAAGAGTTATAGCGCTGATTTTAATTGTTTGGGTTGTGTAAGTAATCGGTGATATCCCTTGTAGCCATAAAATCAAGGACGGGTAATCGGTGGTATCCGTTGTAGCCGTGAAATCAAGGAGGTTGGAATTAGTGGCATCCCTTGTAGCCGTGAAATCAAGGAGGTTGTAGTTAACTATTGATATAGTAATAAAAGTCTGCGTAATCCAGCGTTGCGTGGGACTGGACGTAGGAGCAATCCGAAAAGTATAAAATCTAGTGTGTTCTTTCCTTTTCTACACTTTACTTTTGATTATATTTGTGTTTGTGTTTGATTCTGTGCTCGTTTTTTTTCCTGTGTTGTTTGATTCATATAGTATATCACACCAGTTTTATATTTTGTTTTAATTCTCAAAAACACTATTTATCCCCCTCTAGTGTTTGTTTTGCCTTAACGATCCATTCCGCAATCCCTAGCAGAAAGTAGGCGAAGTAGTCTTCCGCAGTTGTATTAACCCATTCAACTCCGTTACTACTATATAGCAATTTAACATTTTTAGTTGATGGTGAAAATTTTCCTGAGTCATAACAAATTATTTATAACAATTTGAAATGATAATTTTGCTAATCTAAAACTTTGAAGTTAGTAAAACTGAAAAGAAATACGATCATAAATAATATTCCGAGTGTTTCCTTAAAATACGATTAACCTTTGATTTTTTTTATGACTAATTAAAATGAAGTTAAATTAAATCAATGACTGATAAGATCATTGTTACCACTGGTTTTGGTATTTTTGTTTACTGTTGCATTTACTTACTGTATCAGCACTGTTTATATATTTGTGTAGCTCGATATTAGTTATCGATTGCTTGATATTGGTATAATAATGATAAATTTACTATTTACATAACAATCCTATTCAATAATATTGCCTTTCCTTTTGCCAACGGGGTTAGGTATTTTTGTTCTTTTTGGAAATGAGAACAAATCACCTGTTAACTCTTGAATAATTGTATAATATATTAATGAATAAAATGATAGACTCGGGACTTGTAAAGTAATATTTATCATAGATAACGAATCGCTCAAAGCCATAATTTGTCTTATTAAATAACAAGGTAACCAATAAAATATATTTAAGCACACTTCTAGCAAACGACTCTGTTTAGAAACTATGCTTGAACGTGTTCGGTTATTTGAAAATTAAAAAGCACCATTAAGTACGTACCCAAGTGCAATTCTAGGTCGAACAGATTTTTTTCGCCAACTCTTTTTTTGTTTTGGCTGATAAATACATATCTAGTGTATATTAACAATGTACACACACAAAAACATTTTCATATATCTACGCACATATAATATGTGTATATGTATGCATGGCTAAAAATTGGTGTTGATAGAGGGAATCAAAAACCAAACTAGTCCTAAAATGATAGTTACGTCCACTTGTTTGGGGTGAGTGTATTTATTTAGTTTTATTGTATTACAACAAGAATTTGAAACTGAAATCGTAGAAATGTGAAAGGGTATCGAAATGGAATCAATATCAAAGTAAAGGCCTAGGAAAGAACCAAGCTGACACCGAAATCTTGGAGTAATGAATCCGACGCTGGAACAACAAAATTTGAGATATGGAATAGACATAAGGATATAGAAGTACGACAACAGAACAAGAACTTGGCAGATATGCTATCGGCACCAACAAAGGGGGCCAAATAGCTTGGTGTTGATTCCAAAAAGGTAGCAAAAGGAATGATATAGATACCAACATGAAATAAGCCGTAAGCTTGGTGTCGGTATTGAACAATGAAGGTATAAGTCATAGAGTCGATACCAATCAAAACAGGGTTAAAGCATGAAGACGATACCGAAAGCTACTACACTGAATAGAAGGACGAAAACAAGCATTGAAGAACCAGTATCGTAAGGGTTGATGCCAAGTACAAAGTTAGGGAAGCAATCAATTTGACACCAAATATACAAGCTTAGGAATCGATGCCGAAGCCAAAATGCATGAAAGGTAAACACAGGGCCAATAACAAGCATATTGGGAGCAAAGAAGTACTATCAATACCAACAAGCTTGGTGTCGATACTACTGCACAAAGGCCTTACCCGGTTATTATGCGAAACCATAGAGGAGGTATCTAGAAATGCAAACAATAAAGAAACCGAAAGCCACAAAGATGGGCCGATACTGGAGGATTGATCTGGAACCGAAGCTTCCCATCAGATCTATACTAAAAGGGGCCCAAATCTTCTATAAATAAGACCTCAGGGGTTACATATTCGGGGACTTCTCCTCATTCTGAAATCTTGTATTCATTTCTAAGAACGAAAACCTAATTTATAAATGGGTTTGGGAATTCTCTTGTAATCTTCTATGTACTCTATCAAGTGATCAATAATGGAGATACTTATCACTCACAATCTGTTCCACTTATTTACCTATTGCTAATTCGAATTCAAACCATCGACTAGGAAATAATTACTGAACCGTCCCTAACATGCCATCTAGCTCCAATTAGTGTCGATCTTATGAAGCCCTTATCCCAAGATAATTGTTTATTCTTAGGCCTTATAAGCGTGATACTCACCTATTGAAGGAAAAGTAACTAATCTTAGGACTTCGGACCTTGATAAATGACAAATTAAGTTGGGCGTTGAGGAACTAGGCTACTCCTGGGTTCCCCTAGGTTGACATCCATAACCCGATATTCTGATATTGACGATTTTTGTTGTTTACATTTTGGCGCTAGAAGGAGGGCTCCAACCTATGATCTTTTGGATAACCGAACACATCCCTAGTTATTCCATCCTGTTGATTAGACATTAAAGAGTTAGACAAGAGATAGAAGTTATCAACATGGGTCTTCTACTTTATACATCATTGATCCAAGAATTATTGAAGAACAAAGGCTAAGAACGGAAGCTTTGCAAATCGTGAACTAAACAAGGGAAGTAGAACAGTACAACCCCGAATGTTGGAGCATCAACACTTTCCACATACTACCAACCCGTATCTTTGTTTCAAGTGGTTCTACATCAAAGGGATATAACTTTATCTCTCATATAAAAGAAGCCTTCCATGCACAGGCTAAACAAACTATATTCGAGTAAGGGATGATGAAGGATTTCAACCACTTTACTTCAAAATGGTCTAAGAAAGTTGCACTTCAGTCCCAAGACACATTGAAAGATAATTTGAAGATAAAGGTGAAGCAACAAACCTAAGTAACAAAAGGGCTATGTTCCGACAACAAAAGGGAATCTTTGAGTTAAGACTACCTAAGGAATGCCACCTTATCACCTCAATTGAGAATATCTACTTCCTAACCAAATATGAAATTGAATTTGTGCCATCGTCAAAGAAGAAACCCAAATATAAAGTGTAATTAGAAGGGCCATACTACAACTCCTACATGATGAATGAACACGAAACTAACCATTGCAGGGTACTAGAAGGAATGATCGTCAAGTTCTTTAATGAATACCAATTGCACAGATTTGAAAAAATATCAAACTTGTTCTAACAAAGGATTCCATGAAGAAAGAATGTCTACATGGTCAGCAGTATGAAAAATTCCTTAAAATTTGGAACCACGTGAAACAGGTGAAGCTACCTACGATGGCAGGAAACCCTTGTCCGCGCCAAGATGCCAAGGGCAAGGCATCTCCTAAAGGGAAGTGGTGTGTAAGCTGTAACAACCCGTAATTTTAAAACATGAAATAAGAGATAATTAAAGAATAACTAATTTTTAAAAGAAGAATAAAGTGAAACGGGTTACGCTATTGCGTTCAACTCGGAATTCTGCTTGAGATAGAGTCTGAGTTTTCGTAAAACAGATACCGTATGAAGGAGATATGGACGTTGGAAGTTTGGCAGAAAAATCAGAAAACATGCTACGATAATCGACACACTTGTAAAGTGCGCCAGAACAAAATTGCACTAGCACACCTAGGAAGTGCACCTAGGACGAGCTGTAGAATTCTAGAGAGTTCCATGAAGACGTGTCTTGCTGGGATTGGCTGGATAACGTGTTTTTCTGGTCTAATGGTTCAGATGGTTCCTAATCTGATCTAAAGGCCCTAATTCACCTAATACATCTATAAATAAACACCTAACCTTAACCCTAATCTCATTGTTATCATCCATGGCGCCTCCATGCTGCTCAAATATAAACTAGCCTTTCTTCGCCACCAAAACAAATCAGAATAGGAGTATTCCAATTAGAAGATCAGATCTACAAATCAAAGTGGAGATTATTAAGAATTCCATCGTTGTGAGTCTATGTTACTTTCACATATAATTCAATTAAAAAGTAATTGTAATAGGATTGTAAATTGGATCTGATGTATATGCCTGTAAATAAGATGAATCATATTAAGTTTTGAAATTTGTTATCCTTTAGATTCATACCCAATTGCTATTATCATATTCCTATCTGATCTACTTTGTCGTTATTCATTTCACATGCCCATTTATATGTTTATACTAGTTTGGATGTTTTGATTCTCTTCCCTTCTTCTTTTCCTTTTTCTCTATGTGATTAGGCTAACTTCGAGCCTAACATATTGCATTGAGATTTACGTAGAATAACATTGGAACGATTGGGAAAAGTTAGGAAATATGTAATAAAATAAATTTTGGCATAAATTGTTGATGAATTTGGAAATTGGTTTGGGCATAATCAAGTATAACTTGTATACATGAGATTTGGCATAAATTGTTGAGCATAATCGAGTACATGAGGTTTGGCATAAATTGGGTTGGGCATAATTGATTATAACCTGTATACATGAGACTTGGCATAAATTGTTAATAACAATGAACAAAAATTGATTAGGGTATAATTTGGTATAACTTGTATACATGGGATTATAGGCATAAATTGGATTAGAATTATAAGCATAAATTGGATTGAATTTTATGGGTAACTGGAAATCACTATAATCCAAGATTTGAAACTAGGCATGAATTAAGAAAGAGATAATGAACGCCTAAGACGAGGTTAGATTCAGATTGCGGCAGAAGTCTGCCCGGAAACGCCCGACATATCCAGCTACCGTAATTTGGTAGTCTAATGTGAGAGGTCAAAGGTAGAAATTGGATGCGTAATAATGCTAAGACACGAGGTTAGATTCAGATTGCGGTAGAAGTCTGCCCGGAACCGACCGGCATGTCCAGTAACCACAAACGGTAATCTAATGTGGGAGGTCTTGCATGATTACGGGTATAATAAATTAATAAGTACTTAACCAAGGTAATATATATGGGAAGAAATGGGAATGGTAATAGGGTTAAGTAGGTAACATGGGTAGCATGTGAAACATAATTAAAGCACTTAATCTAGATGAGACATGTGGAAAGACATGGGGAAAAAAAGGGGTTAAATGGGAATTCCTAGTGGGGACCAAGCTTAGGAGGGAAGCTTGCATCAAGTGTATGGACCCTTTTCAACCAGTAACCCATTTCAGTATCTATATGAGCTCGAACTAGGTCGAGGACAAGGACACGCTTACTGGGGTTGATTGTAAAAGGTCAATAAAGAGTTAGCGATGGCAGTGCAAGTCCAATAGAGTCATGTGCATGCGTGGGTCTGGGCTGGTAGGTAAGACGCTGTTGCATCGTGTATGTGTAAGCTGTGCATTTCAATAGTATCGGGGTTGGCCCCTTAGGGAGTGATCACCTTATTGCGGGACCAACACAGGAATCTACGAGGTTAGGAAGACGATCGAATGGGAAGGGTTGTGGGTATATCTAGTGGTGATAGGTGCCTATTGGTTACCTATGATAGCAGCTAGAGGTAATAATTGAATAGGGACGGTACATCTAGTGGTGATAGGTGCATATTGGTTACCTATGATAGCAGCTAGAGATACATATTTGAATAGGGAGGGTACATCCAGTGGTGATATGTGCATATTGGTTACCTATGATAGCAGCTAGGAGTACATAATCGAACAAGGAGGATAGTGGATACATCTAGTGGTGATAGGTGCATGTTTGTTACCTACGATGGCAGCTAGGAGTACACGAAACTATCATCATTCTATTTATCCAAGAGGTATCATCTTTTAGTATGAAACTAGTATTAGTGCGGTGTAGAGAATATCTTATAGTGGTTAGAAGCACAGTCATTGTTACATCCTGTTCATCTTGTTACCTTATCATATCCGGTTATGTTACAGTCATCTCTTATATCCAGTTTATGTTCTTATCATGTTGCTTTACTACTTATATTTTTAAAGTCACTGGACTCGTTAGACTTTATGTCTGACCCTTTTTGTTTTGCCTCTTTTCTTTCCTTCCCCCCAGGTTCTCAGGGTGGGAGCGTTGAAGCTTGATTCAGACTCTCTTGCTTGAAGTGCTGAAAGTAATGCTTAGCTTTGTTCCTCTTTCATATGGCATTTTGGATTGAGGATTATGGTTTTAAAAATTATGTACTCTGATGGCTTTTATACAAGACTGATATTATGTGCTTGGTTTTTGTGCGATGGCTTTTATAAATTTTTTAAGTACTATTTTATGTATCTGGCTTGTAATATTTTGTTCTACTTACTTATAACGCTCCACGAAACTTAATGCATTCTCTTTTAGAGTGACATTAACGGACGTGGTGTGTTACACGTGGTATCAGAGCTGAAGGTTACCGGATCAGATAAAAGATTTTGAAAGTTGTTTTCAAAACGGTTTTAAAAGAACCATATGCACTATCTTTTGATTCTTCCGTTTGAAACCTTGTTTCCTTCTTTTCCGAGACTCCGGGGCTCTTGGCTTTCTGGGAGGTGAACTAAATGCGGCATGGTTCCATAGGCATGATGAGACTACGGCGCCTAACGAAGGGAAAAGAAGTGCCTAACTTCCATCTATAGCAGCAGTAGTTTCACCTACGGCTAATTTTCTTTTAAGCTTTATAGGATTTTCCGCGCGATGGACGTAGCTTTATGGAGACTTGTTAACATGTTTCACAAGGATAAGAAACTCATGGATATAGCCGTGATGCACGAAGAAAATAAAGGAGAAAAGAAGGAGGTCAAGGTTGAAGAATCACATAATAAGTGGAACCTAAGAAGGGTGGAAAGAACTATAGACCCTGAGAAAAAATAGGGGAAGTGTCACAATTGTGGAATACCTGGTCACTTAAAGAAAGAATGTAGAAAGAAGAAGAAGCCTGACTGTTACCATTGCAGGTGAGGCAGAAAATATGATTAAAGATTGCCGGAGGAGGCAAGGACAAGGGCAAGGACAGAGGACAGGATCTACTTCTGGAAGGCAGTTTCATGCTCTCATGGCAGCTACGCAAGAGAGAGGTAAAAACATTGCTATTGAAAGTTTGATTTTCCTTTTCGATCATCCTGTTCAAACTTTGATTCTGGCGCTTTACGTTCGTTTATATCTGCTTCTTTAGTTGAAACACCGCACCTAAATACTAGTTTAGTTATGGATCCCATTGTAGTCTCAAATCTATTGGTGGTTCGGATCATTTTTGTATGACTTGTCGGGATTTGTGAGTGTCTATCTTGGGCATTAAGTTTGAACGCAACACCTATGTTCTTGGTTTCGTGGGCCATGGTTTGATTCTAGGGATGGATTGGCTAGCCAGTTATGGTGCCATCCTAGACTGTGAAAGGAGGGTAGTTAGATTGTTGACTCGTTGTGGAAGGACCCTTGATATCTCTTATGACCCCAGGGGTTCAGTGATGCTTTGCTACCTAGATTCATTTGACGCATCCATCGATGATTTGCAATCTGTTTGAGTAGTCCGTGAGTATGATGACGTCTTTGATGAGGTTCGGGGTTTACCCCTGAGGCATGAGATAGGCTTCCGTATATACTTAGTAGATAATGCAAAGCCAGTTGCATTGCCAGTGCGCTACATGGCTCCGAGAGAGAGAGTAAGGAACTCAGTAAACAAGTAGGGGAGCTGCTTGAGAAAGGGGTTCATAAGAAGTATTTCAAAATGGGGTGCTCTGGTTGCTTTCTTTACAATGGCTGATGGTTCGGTTAGATTGTGCGTGAACCATAGGGAGCTAAATAAACTCATGAAGAAAAATAGAGACCCATTGCCGAGGATAGATGATTTGTTAGATCAGTTGGTTGGTGCTTCAGTTTTCTCGCAGTTGGACATAGCTACAGGATTTCATCAATTGAGGGTAGCTGATGATAGTATAGATAAGACTGCTTTTAGGACTCCCGACGGTTTCTTCGAGTGGCTCGTCATGCCTTTTGGTTTGACGAATACACCCACATATTTTGTAGATTCGATGAGTAGGGTGTTTAGGAATTTCTAAACAAGTTCATGGTAGTCCATATGGATGATATCTTGATATTCTCTAGAAGCGAGGAAGAGCATGCCCTACATCTTAGGGAAGTCTTAGAGACCCTTCGAGCACATCAAATCAAGGCTAAGTTTTCCAAATGCCATTTTTGGACGAAGTAAGTAAGGTTCTTAGGGCACGTGGTCTCTAAGGAGGGAATAGCAGTGGATCCCTCGAAGGCGGTGGAAATCCAAGAATGGAAGATCCTAAAGGACGCAACAGAAGTAAGAAGTTTTCTTTTGGGCCAGAATGAAGAAGAATGTGGCATAGTTCATTTCTAGATGCTTAGTGTGCCAACAAGTCAAGGATGAGCAAAAGAAGATTTGTGGTTTGCTTCACCCTTTAGAAGTTCCACTGTGGAAATGGGAGAGTGTTTCCATGGGTTTCGTTGACGGGTTGTCATGGTCAAAGAAGGGTAATACGGGGATTTGGGTAGTAGTGGATAGACTTACCAAGAGCGCCCATTTTGTTCTCGTTAAGAGTAAAAGAACAGCGACATGGTTAGCATCTGTTTATCTCTGAGAGAAGTTCGTCTACACAACATACCCTCTAGTATCATAAGCAATCGAGATCCTATTTTCACTTGTGAGTTTTGGAAGAGCTTGCAAGAGGCGGCAGGAACGCAATTTTGTTTGAGCACCGCTTATCACCCTCAGACGGGCGGCTAAACAGAAAGAGTGAATAGGATTCTAGAAGATCTTTTGAGGTTATGCATATTGGACTTTAGAGGGACATGGGAGGAACATCTTCCATTAGTAGAGTTTGCCTACAACAACAGCTATCAGACTAGTATTGGCATGACACCTTTTGAAGCTATATATGGACGACCTTGCCAATCACAAACTTATTGGTGGAAATCTACGGATAAGATTTTGCTTGGGCCCGAGATGGTTAGAGAAACTTTGGAGAAGATAGACTTAATTCGAAGACGCATGAAGACGGCCTAAGACCAGCAAAAGTCATACGCTGATAAAAGACGACCCGATCTTGAGTTCGATGTTGGAGGCACGGTTTTTATTAAAGCATCACCATTGAGGAACGTAGTTCGCTTTGGATCTGTAGGGAAATTGGCACCAAGGTTCATAGGGCCATTCCCCATTACAGAAAGGATTGGACAGATGACCTACAGAGTGAAGTTGCCTGAGAAGCTTAGTGGTGTTCATGACGTATTTCACATATCGCATTTGAGGAAGTGTTTCCATGATACTGCGGAAGTAATAAAGCCGATCATGCTTAGAGAAGTGGAAGTAGAGCGAGATGCCACGATTAGACGAATTCCTACATGCCTCCTAGGAATGGAGCTCAAAAAATTACACTACCGAGAGATTAAGTCGGTTAAAGTCCAATGGGGAGATGATCAAGGAGACGCGACTTGGGAAACGGAAGACAAGATACATGCGTTGTACCCTTTCCTTTTTGAGGGTATGTTTCTTAACTTCTCCTTTTTCTACCGCTTTGTTCATACTTGTTCTACGTTTAGTGTATCCTCTCGATTATATCTTCAATCTTTAGGTAGAAAATCCTATGGTTATAAACATGTGTTTGAGACATGTTATGTTTGGTGGATGCAAGTGAATGTAAGTGTTTGCTAGTTGTTGCTCGTGGATGCATTTGCACAAACAGTAGGCACTAGATCGGTTCAATCACTTTCATATTGCATATGGGTGAGTGAGCATATTTAAATTAATGGATGTATAATGAAGGTGTTAACATATGGATTTTGCATTTGGATGAATGTTTGTGCACTCATATAGAAGTGACATGTATCATTAGGATTCTTTTGCATACATAATGGATGCATGACACTATCATGTTTTGCATTAAGGAGGTAAACTGAATCAGTAGACCACCTGATTTTGCATTAGGATAAGGACATATACACACACTTTGCATATGTTCACGAAACCATTACTTTTAAGGACTATGGACGCCCGTGATTGATGGGTGAGTAGATGGATGATAGATGGTAGGTTATACATTCCTTTCAGCTTCAATATTTGGGGGGCGAAATCCTTTAAGAAGGGTGGAATGTAACAACTCATAATTTTAAAACATGACATAAGAGAAAATTAAAGAATAATTAATATTTAAAAGAAGAATTAAGTGAAACGTGTTACGCCATTGCGTTCATCTTGGAATTCTTTCTAAGATAGACTCCGAGTTTGCGTAAAACGGATACTGTATGAAGGAGATATGGACGATGGAAGTTTGGCAGAAAAATCAAAGAACAGACCAGGATCACAGGCGCACTTGTGAAGCGCGCCAAAACAAAATTGCACTAGTGCACCTGGGATGTGCGCTCAGGACGAGGTGCAGAATTCTGGAGAGTTCCATGATGACGTATCTTACTACGATTGACTAGATGACGTGTTTATCTGGTCTGATGGTTCAGATGGTACCTAATCTAATCTAAAGGCCCTAATTCACCAAATACATCAATAAATAAACACCTAACCCTAATCTCATTGTTATCATCTATGGCGCCTCCATGCTGCTTAAATCTAACTAGCCTTTCTTCTCCACCAAAACAAATCAGAATAGGAGTATTCCAATTAGAAGATCAGATCTACAAATCAAAGAAGAGATTATTCAAGATTAGAATTGCTACAACAACACCTAATTCTCTTTTTTAGGAGTCCTATCGCTGTGAGTCTATGTTACTTTCACATATAATTCAATTAAAAAGTAATTGTGATAGGATTGTAAATTGGATCTGATGTATATGCCTGTAAATAAGATGACTCATATTAAGTTTTGAAATTTGTTGTCCTCTAGATTCATACCCAATTGCTATTATCATATTCCTATCTGATCTACTTTGTCGTTATTTATTTCGCATGCCCATTTATACGTTTATACTAGTTTGGATGTTTTGATTCTCCTCCCTTCTTCTTTTCCTTTTTCTCTATGAGATTAGGCTAACTTCGAGCCTAACATATTGCGTTGAGATTTACGTATGGATAACATTGGAACAATTGGGAAAAGTTGGGGAAAATGTAATAAAATGAGATTTGGTATAATTGTTGATGAATATGGAAATTGGTTTGGGCGTAATCAAGTATAACTTGTATACATGAGATTTGGCATAAATTGTTAAGCATAATTGAGTACATGAGGTTTGGCATAAATTAGGTTGGGCGTAATTGATTATAACTTGTATACATGAGACTTGACATAAATTGTTAATAACAATGAACGCAAATTGATTTGGGTATAATTTGGTATAACTTGTATATATGGGATTATAGGCATAAACTGGATTATAATTATAAGCATAAATTGGATTGGAATTTATGGGTAATTGGAAATCACTATAATCCAAGATTTTAAACTGGGCATGAATTAAGAAAGAGATAATGAACGCCTAAGACACGAGGTTAGATTCAGATTGCGGTAGAAGTCTGCTCGGAACCGCCCGGCATATCCAGCCACTGCAATTTGGTAATCTAATGTGATAGGTCCAAGGCAGAAATTAGATGCGTAATAATGCTAAGGCACGAGGTTAGATTCAGATTGCGGTAGAAGTCTGCCCGGAACCGCCCGACATATCCAGCAACCGCAAACGACAATCTAATGTGGGAGGTCTTGCATGATTACGGGTATAATAAATTAATAAGAACTTAACCAAGATAAGACTTGTGGGAAGACGTGGGAATGGTTAAAGGGTTAAATGGGTAACATGGGTAGCATGTGAAACGTAATTAAAGAACTTAACCTAGATGAGACATGTGATAAGGCATGGGGATAAAAAGGGGTTAAGCGGGAATTCCTAGTGGGGACCAAGCTTGGGAGGGAAGCTTGTGTCAAGTGTATGGACCCTTTTCAACCAGTAACTCATTTCAGTATCCATATGAGCTCGAACTAGGCCGAGGGCAGAGACAAACTTACTGGGGTTGGTTGTGAGAGTTCAATAAGGAGTTAGCGATGGGAGTGCAAGTCCAACGGAGTCATGTGTGTGCGTGGGTCCGGCCTGGTAGGTAAGACGTTGTTGCATCATGGGTATAAGCTGTGCATTTCAGTAGTATCGGGGTTGCCACCTTAGGGAGTGGTACACCCTATTATGGGACCAGCACAGGTATCTACGAGGTTAGGGAGCCGATTGAACGGGAAGGGTAGTGGGTACATCTAGTGGTGATAGGTGCCTATTGGTTACCTATAATAGCAGCTAGAGGTACATAATTAAATAGGGATGGTACATCTAGTGGCGATAGGTGCATATTGGTTACCTATGATAGCAGCTAGAGGTACATAATTGAATAGAGAGGGTACATCTAGTAGTGATAGGTGCATATTGTTTGCCTATAATAGCATCTAGGGGTGCATAATCGAACAGGGAGGGTAGGGGATACATAGGTGCACGTTGGTTACCTATGATGGCAGCTAGAAGTACAATAAACTATCATCATTCTATTTAGCCAAGAGGGATCATCTTTTAGTATGAAACTAGTATTGGTGCGGTGCAGAGAATATCTTATTGTGGTTAGAAGCACATTCAATGTTACATCCTATTACTTTGTCATATCCGCTTATGTTACAGTCATCTCTTATATCCAGTTTAAGTTCTTATCATGTTGCTTTACTAATTATATTGTTAAAGTCACTGGCGCCAGATTTTATCTCTGGCCCTTTTTGTTTCGCCTCTTTTCTTTCCTTCCCCCCTCAAGGTCCTCAAGGTGGGAGCGTTGAAGCATGATTCAGACTCTCCTGCTTGAAGTGCTGAAAGTAATGCTTAGCATTGTTCCACTTTCATATGGCATTGTGATTGTGGATTATGGTTTTAAAAATTATGTACTCTGATGGCTTTTGTAAAGGACTGATATTATGTACTTGGTTTTGGTGCAATGGGTTTAAAGATGTAACCAAACGTATTTCTGTTTCCGCTGCAATAAAGTTATAAAATTTTCAAGTATTATTTTATGTATATGTCTTGTAATATTCTGTTCTGTTTACTTATAACGCTCCGCGAAACTTAATACATTCCCTTTGTGAGTGACATTAACGGACGTGGGGTGTTACATAAGCTTTTAGCCACACCCAAACCAGAAAGGGCCAGGTTAAAGTATCTGTAACACCCCGTATTTTCTGTGAACGTATAAGTAACAAATTAAAGTATACTTAATTTTTAGGAGAAGAATCAAGGGAAATGGGTTGCGCCATTGCGTTCGTCTCGAAATTCTGCTTGAGATAGAGTCCGAGTTTGCGTAAAACGGATACCGTATGAAGGAGATATGGACGAACGAAGTTAGGCAGAAAAACTGGAAATAGGCCAGAAATGCACTGGCGCACTTGTGAAGGGCGCCTGCATAAAAATACACTGGCGCACTTGGGAAGTGCGCCCATGTCAAGCTAGAAACCTGCATAGGGTTCTAGAGAGTTCTAATGACGATTTTTGATGTGCTGGACGAACCTGATGGCTTCTAGGGTGATCTAATGGTTCTGAAACACTCTCTACACCTAAAAATATGTGATTAACCTAACCCTAATTCATAGAATATTGTCTATGACACCATTATGCTACCAAACTCTCTCTTAAACCCTAGCCGCCGCCTCTAAATCAAATCTCAAGTGTTCATTCACAATTCAAATTAAAGTTTAGAGCTGCAACAACAATCGAGGAAGATTAATCACCGTTTCTGCATCAAATTCGATTTATAATCCTTTTCTTTAGCCACGAAAGGCAAGTACAGTTATTTTCCGATATAAACGTTAATTATGATTGTGGCATAAATTGTAAATCTTAATCTGAGGTTATGTTTGTTCTGTTCTATTTGGATCTATCTTATTCTGTATCTCTTTCTTCTTTCTGTTCTATAGCCAGGCTACTACGAGCCTGTGCCGTATCTCATAAGAGATTAACGCATGAATGCTAAATTTTGGGACAAATAATGAATAATGCATAATTGGACATGAAACTGTTGCCTATGAGACTATTATTGCCTATGACTATGATTCATGACTATGAGACTACTGCCTATGACTATAATTCATGACTATGAGACTATTGCCTATGACTGTGATTCACGCCTATGAGACTATTGCCTATGACTATGATTCATGTCTATGAGACTATTGCCTATGACATTGAATAAGAAACTATTGTGATTTGTCGCCCATGACTATTGTAGTTAGTTTCTTACGCATATTCCCTTAATGATACTAGATCTCATATTTAGTATGTAACTTTGCTAGTTTATTCCCATTCACTATTATGTACATCGAGCCTAGTGGGGCCATTATCATTGTATTTGGTTCATTATTTCATGCATATTCTTTCTTGTGCTTATCTCCTATTCCTTTTGCTAGGGCCATTTCATGAGTACTTAGAGAACTTGTTGAAACATTGGGCGTAGCTTAATTAAGTTAATAAATATGTTGGCATAATTTGAATTGGCTATGATAGAGAATGATTTACATGCATATTAGTCTTGGACAAAAATGGTAAACTATAATATTAAATCTAGTTTTGACATGAACTGTAAATGGGAATATTAAGGCAAAGATTTGGGGCATATATTGTGTAACACCCCGCATTTATATATATATATATTCCGAGATATTTAATAGTAACGGTTATACACGAAAACAAATCAGTTAACAATGATGGAAAATATGGAATACTTAACTTAAAACTAAGAATTAAGTCAAACGAATTTCACCATTACATTCGTCTCGGAATTCTGCATAGAATCGAGTCCGAGTTTTCGAAAATCGGATTCCGTATGAGTCAGATATGGCCTTTTGAAAATTTCAGAATTTAATTAAACTAAACAACTCAAAAACAAAAGCCAAAATTCGAATTTCAAACACAGGAAGACTGGGCGGGAAAATTCCCGCCCAGAGCAGGTCGACCAGGGGTCGAATATGTAGTCGACCTCCCCCCCCCCCCCAGGTTGATACTATAGTCGACCTGGGTGTCGACCTGGTCCACTTTTCCCAGATTTGGTTCTGGGTACACTTTGACGTATTTGGACTAGTTCTGGGGCAAGATTCATACTTTAGCACCTATATAAACAACTCTAGGCTCATTATAAACTCCACAACAATTCATGGCGAAGCCATGTCTCTCTTTTTCCTCTCGTTATCTTCTTCTGCTTCAAAAGATCTTGGATCTATTCTTCCCTCTTCTCTCCACAAGACCTATTCTATAAAATAAAAAGAATGAGATCTAGAACAACAAATGAGATAGAAAAGAGATTCAAATTTAAAGAGAAGATAATGGATCCAGACTCGCAAATTTGTGCCGAAAAGAAATTAAAGTTGATTCAAAACAGAAACTCAAGCTAAGCAAAAGAGGGAGAGCAATTCTAGAGTTATCTAGTCCTTATTTTGAAGACGACAACCAATGTGAGTGGGTTATAATACAACTTTTGTATAAAGTTATTATTTATCGTTCAAACATTCTCCTTGTAACATGAAATGAAATTATTATGAAAGATTGGATCTGTAATGTTTTCATACGTTTAATTCTAATTATTATGCCTATGGTTATGTTTCTCCTTTTATCCTTCCCTTTTTATTGTTATAAGTTAGGCTATCTCGAGCCTAGATCTTTTACGAAATAAATACGATTGAATGATTATTGCGAACGAAAAAGGGAAATACTTGATTTTGGGAAATGACATAAATTGGAGAGTTTGGTTATGAACCACAACGGGTTTGGGTACAATATGACATTAGCAAGGTTTGAATATGAAAACCAATTGGGAAGTGTAAGTATGAACGTAATATGAGTTGTGGCATAAGATTATCATCATTTAAAGGATTTGAATATAAATTGGCTTATGAACTTGTAAAATTAGCCTATGACACTAGAAATAAAACGTGGGTTGAGATTTGGTAAATTTAATATGTTAATCATATTTTTAGGGAACTTGGACTTTATTAAAAGTATGAATACCATAGGAAATAAATGATTTGGGATTGGTAAATTTGAATAAAAGATGGGAAATTGGGTTACATCATATTATATGAATCAACATGAAATTGGTCTAACTTATGACCACTTGAATAGACTTAAGAATTAATTTGAACTGTATAGCATGAAATTTGGGGGATTTAGGTGAAATACGAATATAAATGAACCTTTGACACGAGGTTAGACACAATTGGGGTGTAAGACTGCCCGGAACCGCCTAGCGAATCCAGCTGCCACAATTGACGTCTAATGTGAGGGGTCAAAGGAGGAAATTTGAGCGTAACGGTTTATGACACAAGGTTGGACTCAGATTGTGGCGTAAGACTGCCCGGAACCGCCCGGCGCATCCAGCAGCCACAAAATGTTAGTCCAATGTGGGTGGTCATACATCGCTATAGCATAATAAATGAATTAAAGAATACTAACCATAATAAGACATGTGGGTGACGCGGGTATGGTTAGAGAATTAAGTGGGTGCAGGTAAGTATAGACTTAACTGTAGTAAGACAAGATATGTATGAACATGTAAGTATAGACTTAACCGTAGTAAGACATGTGTATGAGATGAAAATAATAATGAAAAGGTTTAATCTGAACTAATGACAGAATATGGGGAATGGTTAACAACCTATTAAAAAGTTTGACTAAGAAAAAGGAGGATAATGGGTTAGACTTGTCCTAGGGACAAGGGGAATGATGACTTATAAGAAAAGATAAGTTATAAGAATGATAAGGGAAAATATGAAATAACTTATATGAGAAGATATACTCAATTACAAATTAAGAGGCTTGAAAATAAAGGAGGAGTAAATTTGAATCATATATGTTGGTTGGGTAGAATGATTCTTGGGGTATCAGTCTGATGTTGATTTTGGTCTTCGGGGCTGGTATTTAGGGGATTGCTCTCCTAATCGGTATATATGTGGGATAAGGCATACTTAACCATGAATTAATATAACATGTTGTTGTGGCCCAAAAAGAGGGTAATTTATGAAATTGATAAATGACATGTTATAAGGCTTGTTAATGCACTTAAGTGAGTTAAGTATAAACAAATAAGCCAGGGAGACTTGGTAAACTTGAAAAGTTAAATTGAATAACTAAGTTAAAGGTGGAAACTGATAAGCGCAAAATAAATGGTTAGACGTAGGTCTAATGACATATAAAACTAAGGCGTTTGGGGACAGCCTGTACATTGTAGGATGAATAACCATATGAGGTAGATCATCACGGTGCCCTAAGGCACGGGAAGGTGCGAACGTCCGTCTGAGTAAAAAGAAGGCTCCAACGAATTGGGTTACGAAGCCCGAGACTTCGAGGGGAAGTGAGGGTACTCTTGGTATCCCTCTGTGAGGCTGCAGATGATCCTCCTGGGCTCACAGAGGTTAAGGACTGCATTAGAAGAACCAAGGGTATGCCTTGGTTGCAAAATATGGCAACCTAAAGACTAGGATGGACCAGCGTGATTCGGCGAGAAAACGGTAGCCCTGTGATAGCAACTCGTCGTCTACCATCCATCTTGAGTCAGTCGAGATACGTGAAGCGGAAAGGCGAAGAACTCCAAAAGACCATATACTTGCTATCTAGTTATGGGTGAGGAGGGCCATAGGTTAGTGGGGGCATAGGGGGCCTACGTATAGTTCTCATTTTTCAAGGTGTGCCTTTCATTAGTTGAGGGAGGGGTCGAGTGGGACCATAGTCACTGGAATAAAAACAGACCTTAGCATCTGCATCGGCAGATATCTGAAAACTCCCGACCGAGTTCTGTGTTTCTTGATTTGCCCTGCCACGGACTCGGGTAGCACATATAGAGTACATGTGCATCTAGTCATCGAAAACGGTTCACGATACTTACACGGGGAAGGTCTAGGAACATATATCGCTCTGGGTAGTGTGCCCTAGACTAGGCGGCGTATTTCGTTAGGTAGCATAATCCCAAGTAGTCCTAGTTGGCATAAACCCTAATCGAATTAAGGAGACGTGGCAGTCCAAACACTTACGGAAATGATGGCACTACGCTAATATATTATATAGTTACGTAACAAAATCTGTACGGTGAATGGAAAGGGAATGTACACATATGTGGGAAAGAAAATACGAGTAGGGGGTATCCACATATACGAGACATTAGGTTAATATGCTAGTACGTGAAAGTGAACGACATACGTTTAGCCTTGAGTGCTAATGATGAGATTAACCTAATAACTAAGAAAATATACGGAACGGTATATGTAGGGTTATACAGAAGTTTATTATAAGTTCACTCACACAGAACTTATGTTCTAACCCCCTCCTCATTACATACTTCCAGGTTAGGTTCATGACAGAGATGGTATAGCTTTGGATACTGGTTTAGCAGTATTTTTAATAAGGTAAAAGCTATGTTTTGACTATATTATATTTTAATCCTTCCGCTATGAGATACTCACGAATTCTGAAATACTTTCTTTATCTCTGTCTTTTTCTGCAGGATACCAGAGCACCCAACTCGGGTTTTGATGGACTGGATTTCTAAAAGAATTCGGTCTGTCGAAATCCGGGTTGTCATTTCTGGTATCAGAGCTTCGGTTTAGTTTTCCTTGGGAAAAATTATGAGTGAGCGTATTTGTATTTTTGAAATATATATATATATATATATATACATAGACTTAGATTAGTGTAGAGCCCGCTCAAGAAATAAATTAAAAAAAAATAGAGAATGGAGGATTTACCCCCGTACACTGAAAGTGGAGTTTAAGGAAAAAAATTGAATTTTTAAGAGAAATTTTAAAAAGTGTACAAAAATATGGATATTTAAGATTTCATATTCCGCGTAAGTTTATATTTCATGGAACCGGAACCGACATATGGAATGAATAAACGGTTGCCAGTATACACGTCAAGTTTTGAACCTACCGTACAATGCAAGAATGGAGGTGGACCATCGCGAAGGAAGACAAAGAGACGTAGCACGGGAAAAAAATATTAAGGGGCAGGTCGACACTATAGTCGACCTCCCAGGGGCAGGTCGACTATAGTGTCGACCCCCCCGTAGAAAAAAAATATAAGTGTTGAAGGCCGAAGGCCTTCTGCACAAATTATTTTGTGCGTCCTCTCCCTTCCAGCAAGCTCCAAAACCCATCCCACTTCAACTTCCTCCACCTCCCACCTCTTCATTTCTCCACTATTTCTTATAAAATTAGTCTCAAATCAAAGTTAGAGCCATCCTCTATCCAGATCTATAATTTTCCTCTCTCAATTTGGACTCAAATCGCCATGGCGGACTTACCTTCTCTTCTTGAGCTTTACCCTCAACTTACACCACAAGAGATATCTTGGTGTGACACACAATAAGAGATAGTCGAGCGATACGTAAAGACCGCCAATTTGAAGTTATTGCTAGGCCGTCCCATGAGGTTTGGAGATTTTAATTACACCCCCGTACAAGGGTTATTTGAAGAAGCCGGTTTGATTTCTATTTTGGATATATACACTATCGAGAGAAGTGGCTTCAAGCGTTTGGTAAGACTTTTCGACGCTCATTTAGATGTTGGTATAGATGATGAAGGTCTAGTAACCTATAGCTCATATGTTAAGGGTACACATATATATTTTAATGAGGTCCATTTTGGAAATATGTTAAATATCCGCGGTACGGGACTTGATATAGCGGATCTTGAGATGGAGGACATGACTGTATGGCGTAGGATTTTTCTGAATGAGTTTGAGAGACAATGGGATGGTATGCATCTACGCCCACTCGCTATATTTGTTATCAGGATATTACAATATAATCTTGTGGCGCAGAACGGCGGGTTCGATAGGATTCCATCCACCGTTAAGAAGGCTACTTATGCTATTTTTGGGGGCATACAGGTAAACTGGGCGCGCATTATTTTACAACATTACGATACCACTAGGGAAGTGAGACAGTCCAATATTTGTTTTGGAAATTTGTGGACTTCGGTTTTTACACAATATGGTATGGACCTACACGACGAGGATTTTGTGACTCTTTCTTCTCATCCCTCTAGTATTATCAACGTGGCTGCACTAACAAGAATGGGTATACATTTATTTGACTTACTAGAACCACAGCCAATGGAGCATGATGGGGAGGGTGAGGAGGAGGAGGAGTATGAGGACGAGCCACACGACAGTCATGATCATCAGGCCGGACACGATGCGGACCCCCAGTATATGCCACAGATGGGGTCTGATCCACCATAGGCAGAGCATGCTTGGGGAGCTGCTTGGACCTCCCGGGCTCCGGGACAGGGGACTTCCGATACATCTGCATGGGATCCATGGCCTGCTAGAGATCCAGATTGGAGGACCGAGTTGAGATATGTCTCAAAGCAGCAGGCTCGTATAGTTAGGGGCCACCATGACATTTTGAGGACCCAGCAGGAGATGCTATAGGCACAGGTTGGGCTAGCTGAGACTCAGAGGCAGATGATTCAAGATATGGGCAGCTCTTACGATCAGTTGGGAGCTGAACTACAAGATCTGCAGTTAGAGGTTAGGCAGGGGAATCGACAGTAGGGACAGAAGCTTGATAGCATAGAGGAGCTCATTCGTAGTTACTTTCGTTAGACTTGTCCTCTATTATTAGTCGTAGCGTAGTATTTCTTTCCGTAATGTTTGACTGTTTTCTTTGTTTAGTTGAAATGATGTACTGGAAACTATTTAAATATAATTCACGAGTTGCTTAAATCTGTTGTAATCATATAACCTTGGAAATATTACGTCGTTATAAGAATAACAATAAGCGAACAAAGAAAACGAGAAATGGAAACATGGAAAAATACAGATATAAAATTTGGAAAATTAGATTTTTCCGAACTTAAAGATGGATGATAGGGTTTTGGACGCGACAATTGGATGAACTGCACTCTTAAGGGTGTGGGAAAATTTGGATGAAAAATATTTTAAGTTTTTCAAAAATATAGCATTTATATAGAACTGCAAGTATAATTAGGATGTGAGCATCATATTTTGAAAAGGATTTTCTTTAAAAAGTTGCATGCATTTAGGTGGTACCAAAAATAGGCATACATACATTTATTTATGAAGTGTAATTCACTTTGCACATGTGCACATGGATGCAACAATTGGATGAACACTTTTTGATGGCTGCGAGGGGTTATTAATTTTACTCTTATTGAATTTCGGGGACGAAATTCCTTAAGGGTGGGAGAATGTAACACCCCACATTTATATATATATATATATATATATATATATATATATATTCCGAGATATTCAATAGTAATGGTGATACACGAAAACAAATCAGTTAACAATGATGGAAAATATGGAATACTTAACTTAAAACTAAGAATTAAGTCAAAGAAATTTCACCATTACATTCGTCTCGGAATTCTGCATACAATCGAGTCCGAGTTTTCGAAAATCGGATTCCGTATGAGTCAGATATGGCCTTTTGAAAATTTCAGAATTTAATTAAATTAAACAACTCAAAAACCAAAGCCAAAATTCGAATTTCAAACACAGGAAGACTGGGCGGGAAAATTCCCGCCCAGAGCAGGTCGACCAGGGGGTCGACTATGTAGTCGACCTCCCCCCCCCCCCCCCCCAGGTCGACACTATAGTCGACCTGGGTGTCGACCTGGTCCACTTTTCCCAGATTCGGTTCTGGGTACACTTTGACATATTTGGACTAGTTCTGGGGCAAGATTCAAACTTTAGCACCTATATAAACAACTCTAGGCTCATTATAAACTCCACAACAACTCATGGTGAAGCCATGTCTCTCTTCTCCCTCTCGTTATCTTCTTCTGCTTCAAAAGATCTTGGATCTATTCTTCCCTCTTCTCTCCACAACACCTATTCTATAAAATAAAAAGAATGAGATCTAGAACAACAAATGAGATAGAAAAGAGATTCAAATTTAAAGAGAAGATAATGGATCCAGACTCGCAAATTTGTGCCGAAAAGAAATTAAAGTTGATTCAAAACAGAAACTCAAGCTAAGCAAAAGAGGGAGAGCAATTCTAGAGTTATCTAGTCCTTATTTTGAAGACGACAACCAATGTGAGTGGGTTATAATACAACTTTTGTATAAAGTTATTATTTATCGTTCAAACATTCCCCATGTAACATGAAATGAAATTATTATGAAAGATTGGATCTGTAATGTTTTCATACGTTTAATTCTAATTATTATGCCTATGGTTATGTTTCTCCTTTTATCCTTCCCTTTTTATTGTTATAAGTTAGGCTATCTCGAGCCTAGATCTTTTACGAAATAAATACGATTGAATGATTATTGCGAACGAAAAAGGGAAATACTTGATTTTGGGAAATGACATAAATTGGAGAGTTTGGTTATGAACCACAACGGGTTTGGGTACAATATGACATTAGCAAGGTTTGAATATGAAAACCAATTGGGAAGTGTAAGTATGAACGTAATATGAGTTGTGGCATAAGATTATCATCATTTAAAGGATTTGAATATAAATTGGCTTATGAACTTGTAAAATTAGCCTATGACACTAGAAATAAAACGTGGGTTGAGATTTGGTAAATTTAATATGTTAATCATATTTTTAGGGAACTTGGACTTTATTAAAAGTATGAATACCATAGGAAATAAATGATTTGGGATTGGTAAATTTGAATAAAAGATGGGAAATTGGGTTACATCATATTTTATGAATCAACATGAAATTGGTCTAACTTATGACCACTTGAATAGACTTAAGAATTAATTTGAACTGTATAGCATGAAATTTGGGGGGTTTAGGTGAAATACGAATATAAATGAACCTTTGACATGAGGTTAGACACAATTGTGGTGTAAGACTGCCCGGAACCGCCCGGCGAATCCAGTTGCCACAATTGACATCTAATGTGAGGGGTCGAAGGAGGAAATTTCAGCGTAATGGTTTATGACACGAGGTTGGACTCAGATTGTGGCGTAAGACTGCCCGGAACCGCCCGGCGCATCCAGCAGCCACAAAATGTTAGTCCATATGGGTGGTCATACATTGCTATAGCATAATAAATGAATTAAAGAATACTAACCATAATAAGACATGTGGGTGACGTGGGTATGGTTAGAGAATTAAGTGGGTGCAGGTAAGTATAGACTTAACTGTAGTAAGACAAGATATGTATGAACATGTAAGTATAGACTTAACCGTAGTAAGACATGTGTATGACATGAAAATAATAATGAAAAGGTTTAATATGAAATAATGACAGATTATGGGGAATGGTTAACAACCTATTAAAAAGTTTGACTAAGAAAAAGGAGGATAATGGGTTAGACTTGTCCTAGGGACAAGGGGAATGATGACTTATAAGAAAATATAAGTTATAAGAACGATAAGGGAAAATATGAAATAACTTATATGAGAAGACATACTCAATTACAAATTAAGAGGCTTGAAAATAAAGAAGGAGTAAATTTGAATCATATATGTTGGTTGGGTAGAATAATTCCTGAGGTATCAGTCTGATGTTGATTTTGGTCTTCGGGGCTGGTATTTAGGGGATTGCTCTCCTAATCGGTATATATGTGGGATAAGGCATACTTAACCATGAATTAATATAACATGTTGTTGTGGCCCAAAAAGAGGATAATTTATGAAATTGATAAATGACATGTTATAAGGCTTGTTAATGGACTTAAGTGAGTTAAGTATAAACAAATAAGCCAGGGAGACTTGGTAAACCTGAAAAGTTAAATTGAATAACCAAGTTAAAGGTGGAAACTGATAAGCGCAAAATAAATGGTTAGACGTTGGTCTAATGACATATAAAACTAAGGCGCTTGGGGACAACCCGTACATTGTAGGATGAATAACCATAAGAGGTAGATCATCACAGTGCCCCAAGGCACGGGAAGGTGCGAACGTCCGTCTGAGTAAAAAGAAGGCTCCAACGAATTGGGTTACGAAGCCCGAGGCTTCGAGGGGACGTGAGCGTACTCTTGGTATCCCTCTGTGAGGCTGCAGATGATCCTCCTGGGCTCACAGAGGTAAAGGTCTGCGTTAGAAGAACCAAGGGTATGCCTTGGTTGCAAAATATGGCAACCTAAAAACTAGGATGGACCAGCGTGATTCGGTGAGAAAACGGTAGCCCTGTGATAGCAACTCGTCGTCTACCATCCATCTTGAGTCAGTCGAGATACGTGAAGCGGAAAGGCGAAGAACTCCAAAAGACCATATACTTGCTATCTAGTTATGGGTGAGGAGGGCCATAGGTTAGTGGGGGCATAGGGGGCCTACGTATAGTTCTTATTTTTCAAGGTGTGCCTTTCATTAGTTGAGGGAGGGGTCGAGTGGGACCATAGCCACTGGAATAAAAACAGACCTTAGCATCTGCATCGGCAGATATCTAAAAACTCCCGACCGAGTTCTGTGTTTCTTGATTTGCCCTGCCACGGACTCGGGTAGCACATATAGAGTACATGTGCATCTAGTCATCGAAAACGGTTCACGATACTTACACGGGGAAGGTCTAGGAACATATATCGCTCTGGGTACTAGACAAGGGGGCGTATTTCGTTAGGTAGCATAATCCCTAGTAGTCCTAGTTTGCATAAACCCTAATCGAATTAAGGAGACGTGGCAGTCCAAACACTTACGGAAATGATGGCACTACGCTAATATAGTATATAGTTACGTAACAAAGTCTGTACGGTGAATGGAAAGGGACTGTACACATATGTGGGAAAGAAAATACGAGTAGGGGGTATCCACATATACGAGACATTAGGTTAATATGCTAGTACGTGAAAGTGAACGACATACGTTTAGCCTTGAGTGCTAATGATGAGATTAACCTAATAACTAAGAAAATATATGGAATGGTATATGTAGGGTTATACAGAAGTTTATTATAAGTTCACTCACACAGAACTTATGTTCTGACCCCCTCCTCATTACATACTTCCAGGTTAGGTTCATGACAGAGATGGTATAGCTTTGGATACTGGTTTAGCAGTATTGTTAATAAGGTAAAAGCTATGTTTTGACTATATTATATTTTAATCCTTCCGCTGTGAGATACTCACGAGTTCTAACATACTTTCTTTATCTCTGTCTTTTTCTGCATGATACCAGAGCACCCAACTCGGGTCTTGATGGACTGGATTTCTAAAAGAATTCGGTCTGTCGAAATCCGGGTTGTCACTTATTGTATTATGAATTATGACCTTGATTTTGGCATGTAAGTTTAGGCTAAATCTATGATTAGGCAAGATAGGTAAATAGAGTTTTAGATATATATAATCTGCTAAATCTGTTATCTGCTAAATCTGTTAAATTGCCTAATCCGTTATCTGCTAAATCTGTTATATTGCCTAATTTGCTAGTTCTGCTATATTGCCTAATATGATAGATCTGTTCATCTGCTAAATCTGTCATCTGCTAAGTCTGCTGAAAATGCCTAATCCGTTATATGCTAAATCTGCCAAATTGCTTAATCTGCTAAATCTGTTAAGTCGCCTAATCTGCGAAATCTGTTATCTGCTGAGTTGATATATTTAGTCTGTTATTGACGTAATCTCAATTGGCTATAGTTATGAATAATTGACATGTATATTAGGCATGGGCATAAATGGTAAATTATTAATTAATTGGCCGCAAAGATAAACATGGCTAACTCGAGGTTAGAATGAGTTTGCGCCGTAATCCTGCCCGGAACTGCCCGGCACATCCAGTGGCCGCAAACAATAGGTTCTAATGTGAGAAGTTAGTTATAACATGCATGAAACCCGAGGTTAGACTCAGTTTGTGGCAGAAATCTGCCCGGAACCAACCGGCTTAACCAGTAGCCGCAAACTGTCAGTCTAATGTGAGAGGTCTGGGCATTAATATTTAATTAATGAAAATATGAGATAAATATGATGTCTAAAACGTGTTGGGTGGATAGGGTTAAACCAACTAATGAAATTAATAAACCCGTTTCATGAATCTGTAGGCCCAGTACAAAGTTAGACAAGTCTATAAATCTGTTAAATCTGTATGTCTGATCCGTTAGTCTGAAAACTTATTAACTTGATTTTCTGATCTGTGAACTAGTTGACCTGAACTATGTATGTCTGAACTTGCAAACAAGTTAATCTGAAATCTGTTAGTCTGGGGGCACAAGGTTAGGAGGGAAAATACTTGTGTCATCTGTTGTTTGGGATCCATATTAGTCAGTAACCCTTTCTGGTATCAAAACTTTGACCCAACAGTAGGTAGGGTCCGGGCACGCTTACTGAACTAATTATAAGCGGTTCATTCTGATAATGGCGAGGGGTGTTGATGGTGCGTTCCAACCGGGTCTTGTGCGTGCATGGATCCCGGTCTGCCTCTGAGGATGTAAGACGCCGTGACATCTGTAAATAGGCCTGTGCCAATTGGTTGTCACTTTAGGGAGTGATACACCCTATTGTGGAGCCGACACAGGGTATTTATGTTTAGGGAGCCGATTGCTTGGGGTAGGGTTTTAGGGTACACTCAGTTCTGTTTGTTTCTGTTGGTACCGTCTGTTTCTGTTGGGTGGCAACACCTATCTGCGTGGTACCGTCTGTTCGGGAGGTAAAGGCCCATTTACTAGTGTACACCTAATTCTAACATTCGGTTTCCGTAGGGATTATTCTGTTTCTGTTTCTGTCTCTGTTCGGGTGGTAAAGGCCCATTATTAGCATTATGTTTCTGTATCTTATGTTAGGGTGGTAAAGGCCCATTATTCTGTTTCTGTTTCTGTTTAGACATTAGGGTAACACCTAATCCTGTTATAGTAGTATTAGTGTAGAGAAGTGAAAAGTAATATCATCATGTTTCTTCTGTTTAACCTAAGTATATCTGTTATTCTTGTTTCCTGTTATCTCTCATCCAGTTTTATTTGCATGCCATGACATTATTATCTGTTCATAACTGAAAGTCACTGTATTTTCCAGACTTTATGTCTGACCCTTGTTGTTTCGCCTCTTTTCTTCCGTTCCCCCCCAGGTTTTCAAGGAGGGAATACTCTAGCTTGATCCAGATCTTTCTTCCTGCTTGGAGTGCTTGAAGTGCTTAATGTATGGCTTGTCTTTTTCTGCCATCTTTGGTGGGGATTATGATTTTAAAGTTTTGTACTCTGATGGCTTTTGAACAAGGATGATATATATGCACTTGAGTTTTTGGTAAAGTTGTAACCAAACTGATTTCTGTCCGCTGCAATAAAGTTTTTCAAGTATTATTTTTATATATGTCTTGTAATATTCTGTTCTGTTTACTAAAATGCTCCATCAAAGTTAAGGCATTCCCTTTGTGAGTGACCTTAACGGAGGGGGGGTGTTACACTTGGTATCAGAGCTGAAGGTTACTAGATTAGATAGAAGTTTTTGAAAACTATTTTCAAAAAGGTTTTAAAAGGAAGTATTTTCAAAAGTAAAGCTTATTTTGAAAAGCATAATCCCCAAGAGCCATATATCTTTCCTTCGGTCCTTTTTGTATTGAATCTTTCCTTTTTCGTTTCAGCATGTCTGAAGCATCTGAGATACCAGAGGGTGTTCATGTACCCGTTTGGTTTCGTCAATACCTTGAGGCTAGGACCACCGCCGCAGGTCCAGCAAATGATCCCCCTCCTCCGCCCCCTCCTCGTGCAATTGCTTTCTCAAAGATCTGTAAAGACTTTAGGGCCATGGGTGGAATGGATTACAAGGGAACTGAATCATTCGTAGAAGCGAGGAACTGGCTTAAAGAAACCGAGGATCTGTTCGTTATCTTCGAGGTGGACGATAGGCAAAAGGTACAGTTGGCGGCATGGTTGCTCAAAGACGAAGCTTCCTACTGGTGGAAAGTCACTAATGCCGAGAGGCCGGTTGAAACATGGATGGATTTCAGAACAAGGTTTGAGACGAAATTCCTCTCGCAAGCGCAACGAAGTCTACAATTGGAAAAGTTCTTATCTCTTAAGCAAGGAAGTATGACGGTCAAGGAATACGTCAACCAGTTCAACCAACTAGCTAGGTTCGGACTGGATTTAGTCAACACTCAGCATAAAAAGGCTCTCCGCTTTGTTAAAGGATTGAACGAGCCACTACACAGCCTAGCCATGACCCATGTACCCATGGGAGCGACTTACGAGAAATTGGTGGACATGTGTAACGACCCAGGATTTTAGGGCCAATTTAAAATTTTAATTTTAATGAATTTAAAGTATTTTAAATGATTGATTTATTTTAATCGAAGTTAAACCGAATAAATTTAATTTATATATAAAAGGAATTGAAAACAAGCGCTGCAGTTTGAAATTTTGATTTGAAACTTTAACTGAATGTACAGGACGCAAAATTTAACGGATTTTAGTGAAACCAAAAATATTGGAATCTATTTAAAAATATCTTTCCAACGAATCCGAAGAATCGAAATTTCATAACGGGAATCAAAAGTTATGGCCAATTCAATATTTAGAAAGGTCGCTATGAAATTTATAAGGGCCAAAATGCTACATTTTGCAGAATAAGGAATTAGGACCCGAAACCATCTCCATTGGTTTTAGAATGTTGTTTACATATAAAAATGACTATAAGAACTTATATTTTTTAGTTTCGGAAAAATTCCACTATTTTTGGTATTTTTAAATATTAAAATATACACCTGAAAAATAGAATTTTTGCAAACGAACTCCGAATTCGACGAAACCAGTTTCTATGGATTCGGAATATTAAATTAAGGTTAAATTATAAAATTTATAATTTTTGGAATTATTTTGTGTCCTGTATAATTTTTACAGTGGAAATACAGCCTATTTTCAGACTTCGGAAATTTATAATAAATTCATACGGAATCGGAAAATTACGAAATCAGGTTCGTTGGGTTCGTAATGACCTGAAATAATTATGTTTAAAATTTTATTAATTTTGAAATCAGCATGTATTTATAAGAATTTCTGAATTGAAGAAAACAGTTGAAAATTGAGTAATTGGGCACGTAATGATATTTGGGCCCAAACCAAAATTAAACCCATGGTATATATTATCTTTTTTCTGAGAATTAGGGCTGAATTTCGAAATGCTCAGCAGCCACTTCTATTTTCCATCATTTTTCCCAATTTCCATGGCGGCTCTCTCTTCCTCTAAAATTTGTCAAAAATAAAATCTCTTCAAACCATAGCAAATTATATGTTTTCTCGAAGGTCTCGACGATACGAAGCTAATGGTGTAGTCGGTTTTGTCAAACAGCGCTCGGATTCGCCGAAATCTCGTCTTAAAGCTCGCTGTTTTCGAAATTCAGAAGCTCAAAACGTAAATCAAGAAATTCCCGTGAATCGAGGAAGAATTAGACGAAGTCACGAACACGGAAGTTCTTCGTCTACGTGAGGTGGAGGTGCTCGCCAAATTTCAGGCAGTTTGGAGGTGTGAGGCGGCCTGTGGGACCCGCGAGGCGAAATCCTTTCTAGGCGATTTCCCGATGATCGGAGAAGCTTTAGGGGCGGCTCTTTCTGGTGGTGGTGCGTCTCGCCAAGACGAAGACATTGGCGGTGGTCCCGTGGCGTCAGGTGGCCCGAGGCAGCGGCAAAGTGCGGTCAAAGTTCGGCGGTGAACAGTGTTTTTCGGTCAACGGGCTGAGGGTATTTTCTATTTTATTTTTAAATTATTTAATTAATTTCCAGAACTTTAAAATTGCATAACTCACTCATACGAAGTCGAAAATCGACGATTTCAGGTGCGTTGGGATCGTGGCGACGATATGGACGCGTGGACACTAATTTTGTCCAATTCTGAGACGGTGAAATTTTTAGGTATTTTCACGAATATTAATTAATTATTTAATTACCCGATCTTTAAAAATTCATAACTCTTTCATACGAGGTCCGTTTGACGAACCGTAAATTGCGTTGGAATCACAAAATTAAGAGCTTCGCGATGGCGCAGACCGCAGCTGAAAAGGAGACAGTAAAATTTTGGCCAAAAATTCAAGGTGAGAGTTCACTTCTATTTTAATTAATTTAATTTAATTCATACTATGCGATGTGAACCTGCTATGAACAAATGCGATGTGAATCAGCTATGACCAAACCTCTGTATGTATGCTAGATCTAATGTTGTGAGTATTCACTTTATTTAAATTAATTATAGATCTATTATTTGATGTATGAAGTATGATGTTTGAATTGTATGGTTGATGTTTTGAATGATTAGAAATAGTAGATCTGAAATTTAGCATCGATGAATATATTTGCTGTTGTTATGTTTCATGGAAAAATAAGATTAGCGATGTGTGTATGACATGAAAACTTGAATCACTATAGAGGTAGGAAATTTAAGTTGGACGATGTTAATATGACATGAAACAAAAGTTAGAGATTTTATTGTTTTTATAAAAAGATTATATTTTTATTGATTATATAAAAAGTTATATATTTTGTTGTTATAAACAAAAGACCACATTTTTATTGCAAACATATAAAAGTATATGTTTTGTTGATTTAATGAGATGGATAGATTTTACATTTGAAGTTTGTAAATATAGTTGCAATGAAAAACGGTGTTTAATTTTACATTAGAAATATGTAAATATGAAAATGCATTGATATGAAGAATAACATTTTTGTCATGTGATAAATATAAAATGCACTGTAAGGAAAATAACATTTTTGTTTAAATGTTAAAAATAGAAATTTCATCATATGAAATTATTCACCGTATGATGATTGACATTTTTTTGTCAATGTTTATATAAGAAAATAAACACCGTATGTTGAATGAACAAATTTGTGTTATTTTAAAATAAAGAGCACCGTATGTTGAATGAACAAATTTATGTTATTTTAAAATAAAGAGCACCGTATGTTGAATGAACAAATTTGTGTTATTTTAAAATAAAGAGCACCGTATGTTGAATGAACAAATTTGTGTTATTTTAAAATAAAGAGCACCGTATGTTGAATGAACAAATTTGTGTTATTTTAAAATAAAGAGCACCGTATGTTGAATGAACAAATTTGTGTTATTTTAAAATAAAGAGCACCGTATGTTGAATGAACAAATTTGTGTTAAAATAGAAATTTGCATTGCATAAAATGGTATTTTGTCATGTTAGAAAAATAGAAATTTGCATTGCATAAAATAGTATTTTGTCATGATAGAAAAATAGAAATTTGCATTGCATAAAATAGTATTTTGTCATGTTAGAATAGTAAATAGTGCATTGTATGTATAACATAGTATTTTGTCCAAGTTAGTAAATAATGCATTGTATGTAAAATAATGCATTGTATGTATAGCATAGTATTTTGTCCAAGTTAGAAAATAATGCATTGTATGTAAAATATGAAAATAATGCATTGTATGTGAATAGTATTTTTGTCATTTTTATTTAATGTTTAACATATAAGAATGCATTGTAGGTGAATAGTATTTTTGCCATTTTTATTTAATGTGATAAAAATATAAGTTTGCATTGTATGTTAAATAACATTTTTGGTCATGTTATAAAAATATAAGTTTGCATTGTATGTTAAATAACATTTTTGGGCATGTTATAAAAATATAAATTTGCATCGTATGATAAAATAGCATTTTGTAAAAAATGAAAATATTTACCGTATGATTGATGGATACTTATTTTGTTAAATATGAAAATGTCACCGTATGATTCATTAACATTATTTTTAATGTTATGTACTAAGAAAATGTCACCGTATGAGATTAACATTCATTTGTGTTAATATTAGAATTATAAAAAAAATTCACCGTATGTTGAATGGAATTTTTTTTGTTAATGTTATATAGAAAATTTCACCATATGATAATTTAACATTTTTGTCTATATTAAAAATATAGAAAATGCATTGTATGATTCATTAACATTTATTTCTAATGTTAATGGAATGGAAAATAAAAGAGAAAAACTCACTATATGGTTCATTAACATTTATTGTATGTACATGTAACATTATTTTAAATGTTAATAAAAAGAGTATTTCTATCGTAGGAAGAGTACATTATTTTTAATGTTAAAAATAAGTAATTTACAATGCATGGGAAATCGACATTAGTTATAATGGAAATTTAAAGAGGATTAACTGTAGGAAAGAGATTACATTTTATTTATGCATTATATTATAAGAATAACACCATTGTATGATATTAACATTTTAATGTTAATGTTAAAAAGAAAATAACACTGTATGTAGTTAACATTATTTTTAATGTTAATATAAGAGAAAATTTCATCGTATGTCAAGTTAACATTTAATTTTAATGTTAACACATAAGAATTTATACCGTATGGTATTAACATTATTTTATAATGTATATAAAAAGAGAATTCACCCCGTAGGAAGAATTAACATTATTTATAATGTTAAATAAAAGAAAAGAAACTGTATGTAAGGTTTAACATTATTTATAATGTTAAATAAAAGAAAAGAAACTGTATGTAAGGTTTAACATTATTTATAATGTTAAATAAGAGAAAAGAAACTGTATGTAAGGTTTAACATTATTTATAATGTAAATAAAAGGAATGAAACGTATGCAAGAATAACATTATTTATAATGTTAAATGAAAGATAAGGAACTGTATTGGAACATTAACATTATTTATAATGTAGGTAAAAGGGAACTTACACCATAGGAAAATGTTCATTGTTCATAATGAAATTGGAAAAGATATATATAAAGAAATGAATGGGATGGCACATTATAATTTACATTCTTAAATGAAAATTATAAAGTATAAAATAAATAATAATGGATTAAAAAGGGAAGAATTATCGTCTAATCCTAAATTACATTGTCAGATAAGTAGAAAAGTGAAAGTTAAGAGAAACGTAAGCTGCACGTAGGGACGACAAACTAAACGAAATATATATATATATATATATATTTATATATATAATTAAAATAACGATATGAAATATGTTTTTTCTCAAAATATATGAATGCGAGATTATTTGGAAAGTCCGGGTTAATCCCATTCCAAATGATCGTACGATTCCAAGAATTCAAGTATGAAGACGGCGCATGAAGACCGTAAATCTCCCCTCGAATGGACAACGATCAAGACTCTGAATTGGTTTGCTCCCAATTCAAGGGTCGGGGTAATTGCCCAAACGTACGTGTTGATTTCACGGGTTTGACCCTAGTTCAGACCTAGAGCATGGGTATAAATGGATAGTGTGTCTGACATCGTACCCCACAAAATATTATGTTTTTGATATTCAGTTAATATATAAATGATTGGTGGTAGAGAATTTATTCTCTACTTAACACCCGTTTATATAGTGACGGAAGATCAATAGTACGGTATGGAGTGACGGTGTGGCATACTAAGATGCAATGATCAGGGTTTCTTGTTGAAAAGCAGAACCTTGTGGTATGAAGAACATGACTTCACGAGCCTCACAAACCGGTAGAGTCTAAAAAGGGGGAAGGGAACGCAGGGAAAGTAGCACGTTTCTTTCTAGTTAGTAGTCATTTTACTTTTGGAGGATGATGAAATGAGGCGCCTCGGATAGGTCCTATAGGACCGGGGAACGTGTGCTTAGGAATTGCCAATCCTCTAAGCTGTATGTGAGGACCGGCCCTGCAGGATCCAAGGGTTAACTGCGGGTAATCCTGAGACGTTAACTAGAGCGTCTCGAATCGGTAAGGAGTCCTCCCTAGCCTGGACTCATGATGGAAACCCAAATTTCCAATACGACCCCGACGGATTTGATTGTATTACTAGTATTGGAGGCATAATATATGGTACCTATGCTTCCTAGGATTAATACATTTATTTTGAAATGTAAACATATACACCCTAATAATAGTATTAGTTTCGTATTTGGCGTATTTAGCATGTTTAACCACCATAAGGTAAAACTCTATCCTCTTGGTGTGCGTTGCATTGTGTGATGGGACCTGAGTCTTATGGTGGTTCCATTTTTCAAAAGACATTGCGTTGTTGACGACTTATTTAATCATTTATTATGACACTTTAAATTATGCACGGCAGTCCCTTAGAGTAAACCCGTTCCGCGTTAGCGGCGTGGTCTTTTGGATTTGCCTTATTTTTAATAGTTACTGTAGTTAGGAATTCTCACACCAGTCCTTGTTTAGCATGACTGTGGAATTTCTGTGATTGATGACATTATATTTTTCCGCTGCTATAATGTTATTACTCTATGAATCTCCTTTGCTATATTGTATCTGTGTTCTGTTTTATTGTATTTATGTTGTATTCCAAAAATGATTTCTCCTGCTTTCACTCGTGGAAGTTTGGGGTCATCACAGTTGGTATCAGAGCTTTGGTTTACAAAGCGGAGTACAACATATCTATAATAATTCGTTTACATAGAATCACTATATTCTATGGCGAACAGTTCATGAGATACATAATAGCCAGTCACTTTATCGTCATCTTTTCATTCATCCTTCGATCTTTTCTATCTCTTAGAATCACCTTTTCTGTTGTTTTGACTCTTTCCTTGACCATACGTTCGAAGAAGACTAAGAGAAGTGGCGATGCTCAATTGGCACATGTGTACGAAGGAGCAAAAGGACCAACTTCTTCGGTGGAAGGCCTGATGTTATAGGCGGTACTATTTCTGTTTAAAACGTTTCAACATTCTCTGTGTTTATTCTTCCTCTTCTCCTCTTTTATTTTCTTTTTCCTTTTCGGGGACGAAAAGTTCTTAAGTGGGGGAGATTGTAACGACCCAGGATTTTAGGGCCAATTTAAAATTTTAATTTTAATGAATTTAAAGTATTTTAAATGATTGATTTATTTTAATCGAAGTTAAACCGAATAAATTTAATTTATATATAAAAGGAATTGAAAACAAGCGCTGCAGTTTGAAATTTTGATTTGAAACTTTAACTGAATGTACAGGACGCAAAATTTAACGGATTTTAGTGAAACCAAAAATATTGGAATCTATTTAAAAATATCTTTCCAACGAATCCGAAGAATCGAAATTTCATAACGGGAATCAAAAGTTATGGCCAATTCAATATTTAGAAAGGTCGCTATGAAATTTATAAGGGCCAAAATGCTACATTTTGCAGAATAAGGAATTAGGACCCGAAACCATCTCCATTGGTTTTAGAATGTTGTTTACATATAAAAATGACTATAAGAACTTATATTTTTGAGTTTCGGAAAAATTCCACTATTTTTGGTATTTTTAAATATTAAAATATACACCTGAAAAATAGAATTTTTGCAAACGAACTCCGAATTCGACGAAACCAGTTTCTATGGATTCGGAATATTAAATTAAGGTTAAATTATAAAATTTATAATTTTTGGAATTATTTTGTGTCCTGTATAATTTTTACAGTGGAAATACAGCCTATTTTCAGACTTCGGAAATTTATAATAAATTCATACGGAATCGGAAAATTACGAAATCAGGTTCGTTGGGTTCGTAATGACCTGAAATAATTATGTTTAAAATTTTATTAATTTTGAAATCAGCATGTATTTATAAGAATTTCTGAATTGAAGAAAACAGTTGAAAATTGAGTAATTGGGCACGTAATGATATTTGGGCCCAAACCAAAATTAAACCCATGGTATATATTATCTTTTTTCTGAGAATTAGGGCTGAATTTCGAAATGCTCAGCAGCCACTTCTATTTTCCATCATTTTTCCCAATTTCCATGGCGGCTCTCTCTTCCTCTAAAATTTGTCAAAAATAAAATCTCTTCAAACCATAGCAAATTATATGTTTTCTCGAAGGTCTCGACGATACGAAGCTAATGGTGTAGTCGGTTTTGTCAAACAGCGCTCGGATTCGCCGAAATCTCGTCTTAAAGCTCGCTGTTTTCGAAATTCAGAAGCTCAAAACGTAAATCAAGAAATTCCCGTGAATCGAGGAAGAATTAGACGAAGTCACGAACACGGAAGTTCTTCGTCTACGTGAGGTGGAGGTGCTCGCCAAATTTCAGGCAGTTTGGAGGTGTGAGGCGGCCTGTGGGACCCGCGAGGCGAAATCCTTTCTAGGCGATTTCCCGATGATCGGAGAAGCTTTAGGGGCGGATCTTTCTGGTGGTGGTGCGTCTCGCCAAGACGAAGACATTGGCGGTGGTCCCGTGGCGTCAGGTGGCCCGAGGCAGCGGCAAAGTGCGGTCAAAGTTCGGCGGTGAACAGTGTTTTTCGGTCAACGGGCTGAGGGTATTTTCTATTTTATTTTTAAATTATTTAATTAATTTCCAGAACTTTAAAATTGCATAACTCACTCATACGAAGTCGAAAATCGACGATTTCAGGTGCATTGGGATCGTGGCGACGAGATGGACGCGTGGACACTAATTTTGTCCAATTCTGAGACGGTGAAATTTTTAGGTATTTTCACGAATATTAATTAATTATTTAATTACCCGATCTTTAAAAATTCATAACTCTTTCATACGAGGTCCGTTTGACGAACCGTAAATTGCGTTGGAATCACAAAATTAAGAGCTTCGCGATGGCGCAGACCGCAGCTGAAAAGGAGACAGTAAAATTTTGGCCAAAAATTCAAGGTGAGAGTTCACTTCTATTTTAATTAATTTAATTTAATTCATACTATGCGATGTGAACCTGCTATGAACAAATGCGATGTGAATCAGCTATGACCAAACCTCTGTATGTATGCTAGATCTAATGTTGTGAGTATTCACTTTATTTAAATTAATTATAGATCTATTATTTGATGTATGAAGTATGATGTTTGAATTGTATGGTTGATGTTTTGAATGATTAGAAATAGTAGATCTGAAATTTAGCATCGATGAATATATTTGCTGTTGTTATGTTTCATGGAAAAATAAGATTAGCGATGTGTGTATGACATGAAAACTTGAATCACTATAGAGGTAGGAAATTTAAGTTGGACGATGTTAATATGACATGAAACAAAAGTTAGAGATTTTATTGTTTTTATAAAAAGATTATATTTTTATTGATTATATAAAAAGTTATATATTTTGTTGTTATAAACAAAAGACCACATTTTTATTGCAAACATATAAAAGTATATGTTTTGTTGATTTAATGAGATGGATAGATTTTACATTTGAAGTTTGTAAATATAGTTGCAATGAAAAACGGTGTTTAATTTTACATTAGAAATATGTAAATATGAAAATGCATTGATATGAAGAATAACATTTTTGTCATGTGATAAATATAAAATGCACTGTAAGGAAAATAACATTTTTGTTTAAATGTTAAAAATAGAAATTTCATCATATGAAATTATTCACCGTATGATGATTGACATTTTTTGTCAATGTTTATATAAGAAAATAAACACCGTATGTTGAATGAACAAATTTGTGTTATTTTAAAATAAAGAGCACCGTATGTTGAATGAACAAATTTGTGTTATTTTAAAATAAAGAGCACCGTATGTTGAATGAACAAATTTGTGTTATTTTAAAATAAAGAGCACCGTATGTTGAATGAACAAATTTGTGTTATTTTAAAATAAAGAGCACCGTATGTTGAATGAACAAATTTGTGTTATTTTAAAATAAAGAGCACCGTATGTTGAATGAACAAATTTGTGTTAAAATAGAAATTTGCATTGCATAAAATGGTATTTTGTCATGTTAGAAAAATAGAAATTTGCATTGCATAAAATAGTATTTTGTCATGATAGAAAAATAGAAATTTGCATTGCATAAAATAGTATTTTGTCATGTTAGAATAGTAAATAATGCATTGTATGTATAACATAGTATTTTGTCCAAGTTAGTAAATAATGCATTGTATGTAAAATAATGCATTGTATGTATAGCATAGTATTTTGTCCAAGTTAGAAAATAATGCATTGTATGTAAAATATGAAAATAATGCATTGTATGTGAATAGTATTTTTGTCATTTTTATTTAATGTTTAACATATAAGAATGCATTGTAGGTGAATAGTATTTTTGCCATTTTTATTTAATGTGATAAAAATATAAGTTTGCATTGTATGTTAAATAACATTTTTGGTCATGTTATAAAAATATAAGTTTGCATTGTATGTTAAATAACATTTTTGGGCATGTTATAAAAATATAAATTTGCATCGTATGATAAAATAGCATTTTGTAAAAAATGAAAATATTTACCGTATGATTGATGGATACTTATTTTGTTAAATATGAAAATGTCACCGTATGATTCATTAACATTATTTTTAATGTTATGTACTAAGAAAATGTCACCGTATGAGATTAACATTCATTTGTGTTAATATTAGAATTATAAAAAAATTTCACCGTATGTTGAATGGAATTTTTTTTGTTAATGTTATATAGAAAATTTCACCATATGATAATTTAACATTTTTGTCTATATTAAAAATATAGAAAATGCATTGTATGATTCATTAACATTTATTTCTAATGTTAATGGAATGGAAAATAAAAGAGAAAAACTCACTATATGGTTCATTAACATTTATTGTATGTACATGTAACATTATTTTAAATGTTAATAAAAAGAGTATTTCTATCGTAGGAAGAGTACATTATTTTTAATGTTAAAAATAAGTAATTTACAATGCATGGGAAATCGACATTAGTTATAATGGAAATTTAAAGAGGATTAACTGTAGGAAAGAGATTACATTTTATTTATGCATTATATTATAAGAATAACACCATTGTATGATATTAACATTTTAATGTTAATGTTAAAAAGAAAATAACACTGTATGTAGTTAACATTATTTTTAATGTTAATATAAGAGAAAATTTCATCGTATGTCAAGTTAACATTTAATTTTAATGTTAACACATAAGAATTTATACCGTATGGTATTAACATTATTTTATAATGTATATAAAAAGAGAATTCACCCCGTAGGAAGAATTAACATTATTTATAATGTTAAATAAAAGAAAAGAAACTGTATGTAAGGTTTAACATTATTTATAATGTTAAATAAAAGAAAAGAAACTGTATGTAAGGTTTAACATTATTTATAATGTTAAATAAAAGAAAAGAAACTGTATGTAAGGTTTAACATTATTTATAATGTTAAATAAGAGAAAAGAAACTGTATGTAAGGTTTAACATTATTTATAATGTAAATAAAAGGAATGAAACGTATGCAAGAATAACATTATTTATAATGTTAAATGAAAGATAAGGAACTGTATTGGAACATTAACATTATTTATAATGTAGGTAAAAGGGAACTTACACCATAGGAAAATGTTCATTGTTCATAATGAAATTGGAAAAGATATATATAAAGAAATGAATGGGATGGCACATTATAATTTACATTCTTAAATGAAAATTATAAAGTATAAAATAAATAATAATGGATTAAAAAGGGAAGAATTATCGTCTAATCCTAAATTACATTGTCAGATAAGTAGAAAAGTGAAAGTTAAGAGAAACGTAAGCTGCACGTAGGGACGACAAACTAAACGAAATATATATATATATATATATTTATATATATAATTAAAATAACGATATGAAATATGTTTTTTCTCAAAATATATGAATGCGAGATTATTTGGAAAGTCCGGGTTAATCCCATTCCAAATGATCGTACGATTCCAAGAATTCAAGTATGAAGACGGCGCATGAAGACCGTAAATCTCCCCTCGAATGGACAACGATCAAGACTCTGAATTGGTTTGCTCCCAATTCAAGGGTCGGGGTAATTGCCCAAACGTACGTGTTGATTTCACGGGTTTGACCCTAGTTCAGACCTAGAGCATGGGTATAAATGGATAGTGTGTCTGACATCGTACCCCACAAAATATTATGTTTTTGATATTCAGTTAATATATAAATGATTGGTGGTAGAGAATTTATTCTCTACTTAACACCCGTTTATATAGTGACGGAAGATCAATAGTACGGTATGGAGTGACGGTGTGGCATACTAAGATGCAATGATCAGGGTTTCTTGTTGAAAAGCAGAACCTTGTGGTATGAAGAACATGACTTCACGAGCCTCACAAACCGGTAGAGTCTAAAAAGGGGGAAGGGAACGCAGGGAAAGTAGCACGTTTCTTTCTAGTTAGTAGTCATTTTACTTTTGGAGGATGATGAAATGAGGCGCCTCGGATAGGTCCTATAGGACCGGGGAACGTGTGCTTAGGAATTGCCAATCCTCTAAGCTGTATGTGAGGACCGGCCCTGCAGGATCCAAGGGTTAACTGCGGGTAATCCTGAGACGTTAACTAGAGCGTCTCGAATCGGTAAGGAGTCCTCCCTAGCCTGGACTCATGATGGAAACCCAAATTTCCAATACGACCCCGACGGATTTGATTGTATTACTAGTATTGGAGGCATAATATATGGTACCTATGCTTCCTAGGATTAATACATTTATTTTGAAATGTAAACATATACACCCTAATAATAGTATTAGTTTCGTATTTGGCGTATTTAGCATGTTTAACCACCATAAGGTAAAACTCTATCCTCTTGGTGTGCGTTGCATTGTGTGATGGGACCTGAGTCTTATGGTGGTTCCATTTTTCAAAAGACATTGCGTTGTTGACGACTTATTTAATCATTTATTATGACACTTTAAATTATGCACGGCAGTCCCTTAGAGTAAACCCGTTCCGCGTTAGCGGCGTGGTCTTTTGGATTTGCCTTATTTTTAATAGTTACTGTAGTTAGGAATTCTCACACCAGTCCTTGTTTAGCATGACTGTGGAATTTCTGTGATTGATGACATTATATTTTTCCGCTGCTATAATGTTATTACTCTATGAATCTCCTTTGCTATATTGTATCTGTGTTCTGTTTTATTGTATTTATGTTGTATTCCAAAAATGATTTCTCCTGCTTTCACTCGTGGAAGTTTGGGGTCATCACAGTTGGTATCAGAGCTTTGGTTTACAAAGCGGAGTACAACATATCTATAATAATTCGTTTACATAGAATCACTATATTCTATGGCGAACAGTTCATGAGATACATAATAGCCAGTCACTTTATCGTCATCTTTTCATTCATCCTTCGATCTTTTCTATCTCTTAGAATCACCTTTTCTGTTGTTTTGACTCTTTCCTTGACCATACGTTCGAAGAAGACTAAGAGAAGTGGCGATGCTCAATTGGCACATGTGTACGAAGGAGCAAAAGGACCAACTTCTTCGGTGGAAGGCCTGATGTTATAGGCGGTACTATTTCTGTTTAAAACGTTTCAACATTCTCTGTGTTTATTCTTCCTCTTCTCCTCTTTTATTTTCTTTTTCCTTTTCGGGGACGAAAAGTTCTTAAGTGGGGGAGATTGTAACGACCCAGGATTTTAGGGCCAATTTAAAATTTTAATTTTAATGAATTTAAAGTATTTTAAATGATTGATTTATTTTAATCGAAGTTAAACCGAATAAATTTAATTTATATATAAAAGGAATTGAAAACAAGCGCTGCAGTTTGAAATTTTGATTTGAAACTTTAACTGAATGTACAGGACGCAAAATTTAACGGATTTTAGTGAAACCAAAAATATTGGAATCTATTTAAAAATATCTTTCCAACGAATCCGAAGAATCGAAATTTCATAACGGGAATCAAAAGTTATGGCCAATTCAATATTTAGAAAGGTCGCTATGAAATTTATAAGGGCCAAAATGCTACATTTTGCAGAATAAGGAATTAGGACCCGAAACCATCTCCATTGGTTTTAGAATGTTGTTTACATATAAAAATGACTATAAGAACTTATATTTTTGAGTTTCGGAAAAATTCCACTATTTTTGGTATTTTTAAATATTAAAATATACACCTGAAAAATAGAATTTTTGCAAACGAACTCCGAATTCGACGAAACCAGTTTCTATGGATTCGGAATATTAAATTAAGGTTAAATTATAAAATTTATAATTTTTGGAATTATTTTGTGTCCTGTATAATTTTTACAGTGGAAATACAGCCTATTTTCAGACTTCGGAAATTTATAATAAATTCATATGAAATCGGAAAATTACGAAATCAGGTTCGTTGGGTTCGTAATGACCTGAAATAATTATGTTTAAAATTTTATTAATTTTGAAATCAGCATGTATTTATAAGAATTTCTGAATTGAAGAAAACAGTTGAAAATTGAGTAATTGGGCACGTAATGATATTTGGGCCCAAACCAAAATTAAACCCATGGTATATATTATCTTTTTTCTGAGAATTAGGGCTGAATTTCGAAATGCTCAGCAGCCACTTCTATTTTCCATCATTTTTCCCAATTTCCATGGCGGCTCTCTCTTCCTCTAAAATTTGTCAAAAATAAAATCTCTTCAAACCATAGCAAATTATATGTTTTCTCGAAGGTCTCGACGATACGAAGCTAATGGTGTAGTCGGTTTTGTCAAACAGCGCTCGGATTCGCCGAAATCTCGTCTTAAAGCTCGCTGTTTTCGAAATTCAGAAGCTCAAAACGTAAATCAAGAAATTCCCGTGAATCGAGGAAGAATTAGACGAAGTCACGAACACGGAAGTTCTTCGTCTACGTGAGGTGGAGGTGCTCGCCAAATTTCAGGCAGTTTGGAGGTGTGAGGCGGCCTGTGGGACCCGCGAGGCGAAATCCTTTCTAGGCGATTTCCCGATGATCGGAGAAGCTTTAGGGGCGGCTCTTTCTGGTGGTGGTGCGTCTCGCCAAGACGAAGACATTGGCGGTGGTCCCGTGGCGTCAGGTGGCCCGAGGCAGCGGCAAAGTGCGGTCAAAGTTCGGCGGTGAACAGTGTTTTTCGGTCAACGGGCTGAGGGTATTTTCTATTTTATTTTTAAATTATTTAATTAATTTCCAGAACTTTAAAATTGCATAACTCACTCATACGAAGTCGAAAATCGACGATTTCAGGTGCATTGGGATCGTGGCGACGAGATGGACGCGTGGACACTAATTTTGTCCAATTCTGAGACGGTGAAATTTTTAGGTATTTTCACGAATATTAATTAATTATTTAATTACCCGATCTTTAAAAATTCATAACTCTTTCATACGAGGTCCGTTTGACGAACCGTAAATTGCGTTGGAATCACAAAATTAAGAGCTTCGCGATGGCGCAGACCGCAGCTGAAAAGGAGACAGTAAAATTTTGGCCAAAAATTCAAGGTGAGAGTTCACTTCTATTTTAATTAATTTAATTTAATTCATACTATGCGATGTGAACCTGCTATGAACAAATGCGATGTGAATCAGCTATGACCAAACCTCTGTATGTATGCTAGATCTAATGTTGTGAGTATTCACTTTATTTAAATTAATTATAGATCTATTATTTGATGTATGAAGTATGATGTTTGAATTGTATGGTTGATGTTTTGAATGATTAGAAATAGTAGATCTGAAATTTAGCATCGATGAATATATTTGCTGTTGTTATGTTTCATGGAAAAATAAGATTAGCGATGTGTGTATGACATGAAAACTTGAATCACTATAGAGGTAGGAAATTTAAGTTGGACGATGTTAATATGACATGAAACAAAAGTTAGAGATTTTATTGTTTTTATAAAAAGATTATATTTTTATTGATTATATAAAAAGTTATATATTTTGTTGTTATAAACAAAAGACCACATTTTTATTGCAAACATATAAAAGTATATGTTTTGTTGATTTAATGAGATGGATAGATTTTACATTTGAAGTTTGTAAATATAGTTGCAATGAAAAACGGTGTTTAATTTTACATTAGAAATATGTAAATATGAAAATGCATTGATATGAAGAATAACATTTTTGTCATGTGATAAATATAAAATGCACTGTAAGGAAAATAACATTTTTGTTTAAATGTTAAAAATAGAAATTTCATCATATGAAATTATTCACCGTATGATGATTGACATTTTTTGTCAATGTTTATATAAGAAAATAAACACCGTATGTTGAATGAACAAATTTGTGTTATTTTAAAATAAAGAGCACCGTATGTTGAATGAACAAATTTGTGTTATTTTAAAATAAAGAGCACCGTATGTTGAATGAACAAATTTGTGTTATTTTAAAATAAAGAGCACCGTATGTTGAATGAACAAATTTGTGTTATTTTAAAATAAAGAGCACCGTATGTTGAATGAACAAATTTGTGTTATTTTAAAATAAAGAGCACCGTATGTTGAATGAACAAATTTGTGTTATTTTAAAATAAAGAGCACCGTATGTTGAATGAACAAATTTGTGTTAAAATAGAAATTTGCATTGCATAAAATGGTATTTTGTCATGTTAGAAAAATAGAAATTTGCATTGCATAAAATAGTATTTTGTCATGATAGAAAAATAGAAATTTGCATTGCATAAAATAGTATTTTGTCATGTTAGAATAGTAAATAATGCATTGTATGTGTAACATAGTATTTTGTCCAAGTTAGTAAATAATGCATTGTATGTAAAATAATGCATTGTATGTATAGCATAGTATTTTGTCCAAGTTAGAAAATAATGCATTGTATGTAAAATATGAAAATAATGCATTGTATGTGAATAGTATTTTTGTCATTTTTATTTAATGTTTAACATATAAGAATGCATTGTAGGTGAATAGTATTTTTGCCATTTTTATTTAATGTGATAAAAATATAAGTTTGCATTGTATGTTAAATAACATTTTTGGTCATGTTATAAAAATATAAGTTTGCATTGTATGTTAAATAACATTTTTGGGCATGTTATAAAAATATAAATTTGCATCGTATGATAAAATAGCATTTTGTAAAAAATGAAAATATTTACCGTATGATTGATGGATACTTATTTTGTTAAATATGAAAATGTCACCGTATGATTCATTAACATTATTTTTAATGTTATGTACTAAGAAAATGTCACCGTATGAGATTAACATTCATTTGTGTTAATATTAGAATTATAAAAAAATTTCACCGTATGTTGAATGGAATTTTTTTTGTTAATGTTATATAGAAAATTTCACCATATGATAATTTAACATTTTTGTCTATATTAAAAATATAGAAAATGCATTGTATGATTCATTAACATTTATTTCTAATGTTAATGGAATGGAAAATAAAAGAGAAAAACTCACTATATGGTTCATTAACATTTATTGTATGTACATGTAACATTATTTTAAATGTTAATAAAAAGAGTATTTCTATCGTAGGAAGAGTACATTATTTTTAATGTTAAAAATAAGTAATTTACAATGCATGGGAAATCGACATTAGTTATAATGGAAATTTAAAGAGGATTAACTGTAGGAAAGAGATTACATTTTATTTATGCATTATATTATAAGAATAACACCATTGTATGATATTAACATTTTAATGTTAATGTTAAAAAGAAAATAACACTGTATGTAGTTAACATTATTTTTAATGTTAATATAAGAGAAAATTTCATCGTATGTCAAGTTAACATTTAATTTTAATGTTAACACATAAGAATTTATACCGTATGGTATTAACATTATTTTATAATGTATATAAAAAGAGAATTCACCCCGTAGGAAGAATTAACATTATTTATAATGTTAAATAAAAGAAAAGAAACTGTATGTAAGGTTTAACATTATTTATAATGTTAAATAAAAGAAAAGAAACTGTATGTAAGGTTTAACATTATTTATAATGTTAAATAAAAGAAAAGAAACTGTATGTAAGGTTTAACATTATTTATAATGTTAAATAAGAGAAAAGAAACTGTATGTAAGGTTTAACATTATTTATAATGTAAATAAAAGGAATGAAACGTATGCAAGAATAACATTATTTATAATGTTAAATGAAAGATAAGGAACTGTATTGGAACATTAACATTATTTATAATGTAGGTAAAAGGGAACTTACACCATAGGAAAATGTTCATTGTTCATAATGAAATTGGAAAAGATATATATAAAGAAATGAATGGGATGGCACATTATAATTTACATTCTTAAATGAAAATTATAAAGTATAAAATAAATAATAATGGATTAAAAAGGGAAGAATTATCGTCTAATCCTAAATTACATTGTCAGATAAGTAGAAAAGTGAAAGTTAAGAGAAACGTAAGCTGCACGTAGGGACGACAAACTAAACGAAATATATATATATATATATATTTATATATATAATTAAAATAACGATATGAAATATGTTTTTCTCAAAATATATGAATGCGAGATTATTTGGAAAGTCCGGGTTAATCCCATTCCAAATGATCGTACGATTCCAAGAATTCAAGTATGAAGACGGCGCATGAAGACCGTAAATCTCCCCTCGAATGGACAACGATCAAGACTCTGAATTGGTTTGCTCCCAATTCAAGGGTCGGGGTAATTGCCCAAACGTACGTGTTGATTTCACGGGTTTGACCCTAGTTCAGACCTAGAGCATGGGTATAAATGGATAGTGTGTCTGACATCGTACCCCACAAAATATTATGTTTTTGATATTCAGTTAATATATAAATGATTGGTGGTAGAGAATTTATTCTCTACTTAACACCCGTTTATATAGTGACGGAAGATCAATAGTACGGTATGGAGTGACGGTGTGGCATACTAAGATGCAATGATCAGGGTTTCTTGTTGAAAAGCAGAACCTTGTGGTATGAAGAACATGACTTCACGAGCCTCACAAACCGGTAGAGTCTAAAAAGGGGGAAGGGAACGCAGGGAAAGTAGCACGTTTCTTTCTAGTTAGTAGTCATTTTACTTTTGGAGGATGATGAAATGAGGCGCCTCGGATAGGTCCTATAGGACCGGGGAACGTGTGCTTAGGAATTGCCAATCCTCTAAGCTGTATGTGAGGACCGGCCCTGCAGGATCCAAGGGTTAACTGCGGGTAATCCTGAGACGTTAACTAGAGCGTCTCGAATCGGTAAGGAGTCCTCCCTAGCCTGGACTCATGATGGAAACCCAAATTTCCAATACGACCCCGACGGATTTGATTGTATTACTAGTATTGGAGGCATAATATATGGTACCTATGCTTCCTAGGATTAATACATTTATTTTGAAATGTAAACATATACACCCTAATAATAGTATTAGTTTCGTATTTGGCGTATTTAGCATGTTTAACCACCATAAGGTAAAACTCTATCCTCTTGGTGTGCGTTGCATTGTGTGATGGGACCTGAGTCTTATGGTGGTTCCATTTTTCAAAAGACATTGCGTTGTTGACGACTTATTTAATCATTTATTATGACACTTTAAATTATGCACGGCAGTCCCTTAGAGTAAACCCGTTCCGCGTTAGCGGCGTGGTCTTTTGGATTTGCCTTATTTTTAATAGTTACTGTAGTTAGGAATTCTCACACCAGTCCCACGACTGACCCATAGTTTGTTTCACCTTTTTGTAAACTTGGGTGCCCTCTCTTCTACACGGGCAGCCAAGTAGACAGGTTCATTCTTTGCTTGGAGCTTTTCTTTGTAGCTGCTTATTTTCTCTCTCTTGGATTCTGCTTGGGAGAAAAGGTGATGACTTGGAGCTTGAAGACTTTTTGTTTCTATTGGCATCTTTTCTTTTCTTTTTAGACATCAAACTTATTTCTTTTCTGCAAACTTGTTGTAATAATCTTAGTTCTGTGACTGTGGAATTTCTGTGATTGATGACATTATATTTTTCCGCTGCTATAATGTTATTACTCTATGAATCTCCTTTGCTATATTGTATCTGTGTTCTGTTTTATTGTATTTATGTTGTATTCCAAAAATGATTTCTCCTGCTTTCACTCGTGGAAGTTTGGGGTCATCACAACATGGCACTACTGCACGAGGAAGACAAGGGCCAGAAAGAGACAAAGAACGAAGAACCATAGAATAAGAAAGCATGGCCCAAAAAGGAAACACAAAAGAAGGATGAGAAGTCTGAAGATAAGAAGGAGAAAAAGTGCTTTACTTGTGGAAGCTCGACTCATCTGAACAAGGATTGCAGAAAAAGGAAGGGCACTTGCTTCAACTGTGGTGAGATGGGACACTTCACTAGGGACTACTCGAATAAACGAGGGCAAGGGCAGAGGGCAAAACCCACTTCTGGAGGACAGGCGAATGCTCAATTGACTGGTAGATAGGGTAGAAATAAGAAAATTTATGTAGAAGGTTTAATTTTCTTATCTGATTTTTGAGTTAAAACTCTTTCTGATTCTGGCATTTTGATTCTGTAATCGATACTCTGCACTTTAGTACTAGTATTGTTTCTGATTCCGCTGTAGACTCAAACCCCTAAGGGTTAGGGCTCATCTGTTTGTGATAGATTGGGGATTGAGAGATATGTGTGTTAGGCGTCAAGTAGGACGCATACATTCTAGTTTTTATCATGCTTAGTTCGGTAATCTGATCTGTACCAGTAATCTGTAAATATCTGAATATTTCTGATAAGGTTAAGATTTCCAGTTTTGACATTGTCTAAAGAGGGTAATCCTCTGGGTGTCAATCTGATGTTGGTTTCGGTCTTCGGGGCCGATGCTTAGGGAAATTATTCCCTCAACCATGGTCTAATGGAAACCAAGTTTTTGTTTCATCTGTACTCGCTTCCATCATTCGACTGTATCCTATCGATCGAATCTTTGAACTTTAGGTAGAAACCACTGGGTGTAAACATGTGTTTGAGACATGTTATGTTTGATGGTTGCCAGTGGATGGAAGTGTTTACTAGTGGTTGCTCGTGGATGCATATACACACACTAGGCACTAGATCGGCTCGAAAACACTCTCATACTGCATATGGATGTGTGTGCATTTTCAATTTTGTGGATGCAAAATGATTGATTCATCACATGGATGTAGCATTTGGATGAATGATTGCGCACACATATAGAAATGATGTGTATCAAATAGGATTTCTTGCATACATAATTGGACTCATGGCACCAACATGGCTCTCATTGAGGAGGTCAACTGAATCAGTAGACCGCCTAATCTTTGCATTAGATAGGAAACATATACACACACTTTTGCATATGTTCATACAACATTAGAAGTTTTCTAACGAAAATGGATGCTTGTGGATGATGGTTGATAGATGGATGATTGGATGGTAGGACACATTCTTCTTAACTTGAAGATTTCGGGGACGAAATCCTTTAAGGAGGGGAGAATGTAACACCCCGTATTTTCTGTAAACGTATAAGTAACAAATTAAAGTATACTTAATTTTTAGGAGAAGAATTAAGGGAAAGGGGTTGCGCCATTGCGTTCGTCTCGAAATTCTGCTTGAGATAGAGTCCGAGTTTGCGTAAAAAGGACACCGTATGAAGGAGATATGGACGAACGAAGTTAGGCAGAAAAACCGGAAACAGGCCAGAAATGCACTGGCGCACTTGTGAAGTGCGCCAGCACAAAAATACACTGGCGCACTTGGGAAGTGCGCCCATGTCGATCCAGAAACCTGCACAGGGTTCTAGAGAGTTCTAATGACGATTTTCGATGTGCTGGACGAACCTGATGGCTTCTAGGGCGATCTAATGGTTCTAAAACACTCTCTACACCTATAAATATGTGATTAACCTAACCCTAATTCATAGAATATTGTCTATGACACCATTATGCTACCGAACTCTCTCTTAAACCCCAGCCGCCGCCTCTAAATCTAATCTCAAGTGTTCATTCACAATTCAAATTAAAGTTTAGAGCTGCAACAACAATCGAGGAAGATTAGTCAGCGTTTCTGCATCAAATTCGATTTATAATCCTTTTCTTTAGCCACGAAAGGCAAGTACAGTTATTTTCCGATATAAATGTTAATTATGATTGTGGCATGAATTGTAAATCTGAATCTGAGGTTATGTTTGTTTTGTTCTGTTTGGATCTATCTTATTCTGTATCTCTTTCTTCTTTCTGTTCTATAGCCAGGCTACTACGAGCCTGCGCCGAATCTCATAAGAGATTAACGCACGAACGCTAAATTTTGGGACAAATAATGAATAATGCATAATTGGACATGAAACTGTTGCCTATGAGACCATTATTGCCTATGACTATGATTCATGACTATGAGACTACTGCCTATGACTATAATTCATGACTATGAGACTATTGCCTATGACTGTGATTCACGCCTATGAGACTATTGCCTATGACTATGATTCACGCCTATGAGACTATTGCCTATGACATTGAATAAGAAACTATTGTGATTTGTCGCTCATGACTATTGTAGTTAGTTTCTTACGCCTATTCCCTTAATGATACTAGATCTCATATTTAGTATGTGACTTTGCTAGTTTATTCCCATTCGCTGTTATGTACATCGAGCCTAGTGGGGTCATTATCATTGTATTTGGTTCATTATTTCATGCCTATTCTTTCTTGTGCTTATCTCCTATTCCTTTTGCTAGGGCCATTTCATGAGTACTTAGAGAACTTGTTGAAACATTGGGCGTAGCTTAATTAAGTTAATAAATATGTTGGCATAATTTGAATTGGCTATGATAGAGGATGATTTACATGCATATTAGTCTTGGACAAAAATGGTAAACTAGAATATTAAACCTAGTTTTGACATGAACAGTAAATGGGAATATTAAGGCTAAGATTTGGGGCATATACTGTATTATGAATTATGACCTTGATTTAGGCATGTAAGTTTAGGCTAAATCTATGATTAGGCAAGATAGGTAAATAGAGTTTTAGATATATATAATCTGCTAAATCTGTTATTTGCTAAATCCGTTAAATTGCCTAATCCGTTATCTGCTAAATCTTTTATATTGCCTAATTTGCTAGTTCTGCTATATTGCCTAATCTGCTAGATCTGTTCATCTGCTAAATCTGTCATCTGCTAAGTCCGCTGAAAATGCCTAATCCGTTATATGCTAAATCTGCCAAATTGCTTAATCTGCTAAATCTGTTAAGTTGCCTAATCTGCGAAATCTGTTATCTGCCGAGTTGATATATTTAGTCTGTTATTGACATAATCTGAATTGGCTATAGTTATGAATAATTGACATGTATTTTAGGAATGGGCATAAATGGTAAATTATTAATTAATTGGCCGGCACATCCAGTGGCCGCAAACAATAGGTTCTAATGTGAGAAGTTAGTCATAACATGCATGAAACCCGAGGTTAGACTCAGTTTGTGGCAGAAATCTGCCCGGAACCAACCGGCTTAACCAGTAGCCGCAAACTGTCAGTCTAATGTGAGAGGTCTGGGCATTAATATTTAATTAATGAAAATCTGAGATAAATATGATGTCTAAAACGTGTTGGGTGGATAGGGTTAAACCAACTAATGAAATTAATAAACCCGTTTCATGAATCTGTAGGCCCAGTACAAAGTTAGACAAGACTGTAAATCTGTTAAATCTGTATATCTGATCCGTTAGTCTGAAAACTTATTAACTTGATTTTCTGATCTGTGAACTAGTTGACCTGAACACTGTATGTCTGAAGTTGTAAACAAGTTAATCTGAAATCTGTTAGTCTGGGGGCACAAGGTTAGGAGGGAAAATACTTGTGTCATCTGTTGTTTGGTACCCATATTAGTCAGTAACCCTTTCTGGTATCAAAACTTTGACCCAACAGTAGGTAGGGTCCGGGCACGCATACTGAACTAATTATAAGCGGTTCATTCTGATAATGGCGAGGGGTGTTGATGGTGCATTCCAACCGGGTCATGTGCGTGCATGGATCCCGGTCTGCCTCTGAGGATGTAAGACGCCGTGACATCTGTAAATAGGCCTGTGCCAATTGGTTGTCACTTTAGGGAGAGATACACCCTATTGTGGAGCCGACACAGGGTATTTATGTTTAGGGAGCCGATCGCTTGGGGTAGGGTTTTAGGGTACACTCAGTTCTGTCTGTTTCTGTTGGTTCCGTCTGTTTCTATTGGGTGGCAACACCTATCTGCGTGGTACCGTCTGTTCGGGAGGTAAAGGCCCATTTACTAGTGTACACCTAATTCTAACATTCTGTTTCCGTAGGGATTATTCTGTTTCCGTTTCTGTCTCTGTTCGGGTGGTAAAGGCCCATTATTAGCATTATGTTTCTGTATCTTCTGTTAGGGTGGTAAAGGCCCATTATTCTGTTTCTGTTTCTGTTTAGACATTAGGGTAACACCTAATCCTGTTATAGTAGTATTAGTGTAGAGAAGTTAAAAGTAATATCATCATGTTTCTTCTGTTTAACCTAAGTATATCTGTTATTCATGTTTCCTGTTATCTCTCATCCAGTTTTATTTGCATGCCATGACATTATTATCTGTTCATAACTGAAAGTCACTGGACTTGCCAGACTTTATGTCCGACCCTTGTTGTTTCGCCTCTTTTCTTCCGTTTCCCCCCCAGGTTTTCAAGGAGGGAATACTCTAACTTGATCCGGATCTTTCTTCCTGCTTGGAGTGCTTGAAGTGCTTAAAGTATGGCTTGTCTTTTTCTGTCATCTTTGGTGGGGATTATGATTTTAAAGTTTTGTACTCTGATGGCTTTTGAACAAGGCTGATATATATGCACTTGAGATTTTGGTAAAGTTGTAACCAAACTGATTTCTGTCCGGTGCAATAAAGTTATAAAGTTTTTCATGTATTATTTTTATATCTCTTGTAATATTCTGTTCTGTTTACTAAAATGCTCCATCAAAGTTAAGGCATTCCCTTTGTGAGTGACCTTAACGGAGGTGGGGTGTTACAGTATCAATATAGAAAGCCTCCGTCCATGGACCATAGCATATTAACCCTTACTTCCACCTACAATGGCTTCGGTAAGGCGCCCCTCAAAGGGGGGTGTAAGCCTTTATCCGTGTCCAAATCATAAAGGGTCAGGGTAAAGCATAAAACCACTTTTTCGCGCCTACGACGGGCCTGGGCATGGCACCCCTTGGAGGGATGATGTGTAAGCCTCTATCCATGCCTCAGATGGACAGGGCAGAGCATCAAAAGAGTAAGCCTTTATTCCCACCTACGATGGCTAGGGTAAAGAATCTAAATAATTATCACCGCCTACAATGGCCAGGGTAAGGTGCCTCCTGAAGGGAGGTCGAGTAAGTCCTTGGGCCCTGCTTGAGAATAAGCTAGCCAAGCATACCAGACACATAAACCCCACAGAGTGGATTATAAGGCTGAAATGGCCAACCAAAGCCCAGCCATGGCTCACAAATCAAAATAAAGCCAGAGAGTGGCTCATAAGGCTGAAATGGCCAATCTAAGCTTGATTGTGGCTCAAAAAGCCGAAATGGCCATTTAAAATAAAAAATATAAATAATTGAATCTAGGTTTAGGTTCAGGACTTCTATATTGACATATATGGATTTCTGGTCTTCTATTGAATACCCGAATCTGGGTTTCGGTTTGGAACTTCTATTATTGCCAGATATGGATTTCTGGTCTTCTTAAATACCCTAATATGGGTTTTGGTTCGGGACTTCTACTATTTGCAAAATATCGATTTCTGGTCTTCTATTAAATACCGAAATCTTGGTTTTGGTTTAGGGCATCTTTTATTGTAGATATGGATTTCTTGGCTTTAATTAAATACCCGAATCTGGGTTTCGGTTCGGGACTTCTATTATTGCCATATATGGAATTCTAGTCTTCTATTAAATAACCGAATCTAGGTTTCGTTTTGGGACTTCTATTTTTGCCAGATATGGATTTCTGGTTTTCTATTGTATACCCGAATCTGGGTTTCAGTTCGGTACTTCCATTGCGGCCAGATGTATGTTTCTGATCTTCTGCTATATACTCGAATCTGGTTTTGGTTCGGGACTTCTTTTATTGTCAGGTATGGATTCCTGGTCTACTATCAACTACCCAAATTTGAGTTTTGGGATTTCTATTATTTGCCAGAGATGGATTCCTGGTCTTTTGTTACGAATGCCCTAATATGGGCTGTAGAACTTCTATCCACCCTTCTAGAAGAGGATTTCTAGATTTCTATTTTATTTCCCAAATTTAGGTCCTGAGATTGTAATTCTGATTTCCTTAAAAAAAAGGTTTCCGGAATTCTGTTACACAAGCTCGGGCTTTGGACCTTTTCCTCGTATTTCTAGATGGATGCTATGGATTTATAGTACTTTCAGAAATGTATTATTATATTTTCATTATTCTAACACCTAAATCTGGGTTATGGATTTTCCGTTTTCATTTCCGAAAGGGTATTTGTAAACAGTACCCAGGTTGTAATCTCAGGTCTTTTATACTGAAACCTTCTGACGAAGGTAATGACTCTCACATTTCACAGAGAGATTTTCTAAACTTAAATGCGAAAAATTGCTATTCATCATTCTGACAAAATATAAAAAGCGAATGATCGTATTATTCTATCAGAAGTTTCATCTATTACTTGGTTACAATCTAGATGGTGTCTCACATAAGTTGAGCAAATTATCATATGCATCCTACTTTAAGAAAAAGACTAACACAAGGGTGTTATGTGTTGAATTTTATGCAGAATAAAGTAGTGGAACTCCTAGATGAGGAGTTCTAAACACAAACAAGGGTTACACATAATGTGATATCTACACAATTTATGAACTTATTTACAAAGTCATTCCATAGATTGTTAATTATGAAAAGTTGATATTAATATCACAGCCACAAAAAATATCCTACACCTCCGTATTTATATCGTCATCAGTTAAAGGAGGATTAATATCACGACGAACTACGGCACATAAATGCTCTTTAAGCTTTTGCTTCTTTTTTCTAATCTCGTCGCAGCTTTCTGTGGATTTTATTTGAAACTTTAGAGATCTTTTGAAAGCTCTACGCATAACTTTTAAAGTGTTGTTCTCTTTCTCCAAATCAAAGACATGCTTCTGCAAATCATATCTCTCCTTCTGTAATTGTTTGATTCGGGTGATGTAATAGTTGATACATCGAAGTATGTCATCATTATTCTTTGTTTCATAAAAATTCTTGATTTCATCTTTAACCCTTCTACACCACCTACCAACAATCGATTCATCTAATTCGCAGCGACTGAGGTTTTTGACTTAATCGTGGCCTTGGAAGGCATAAGTTTTGCTATATTGGGGACAATATTCCACTAGGAAAACTCCCAAGCCTTACAAATTTATTTTGTGTTATATAGCTCAATTTCCAAGTAAGCGATCTGCTGATACAGTCCACTCATCCCTTCAACAAAGTTGACGGAGGGAGTGACCTTTATTTGTCTCTTTAATTCAAGGATAATTTTATCCTTTTTTTCAACTGATCATCTAAAACAGTTACTTGCTCATCCAAATTCCCGATTGCCAACTTCTCAAGTAAAACTTTTCTTTCTCAAGTACGAGCAGGTATATCTTTGGGAACATCCCTCCGCTTTACAACTATTAGTGATTCATCCCATGATTGAGAGGGTGAAATTTTAGATTGATCTCCCTATTTAAAACAAAATAAGATACAATTATTCACCAGTTCACAGAATGGTACTAATAAAATTATACTTTCCATTATCATAAGAGCTTATTACAAAAACATTTAGACCAAGTTTAGAGTTGTTTAGGTAATACACACACTAATGAATACAAAGGATGATCCTGTCTATCAAGATACCTTCTATTTAGGTTAAATTTTAATTCAACATGTTGGGTCCTAAAGTCTCATTAAAATTATTTTCCGGTCATCACCCAAAAGTCAAAGGGAGTGTATTTCATGTAAATACGTCAAAAGTCTCTTATAAAATGGTCCCTTCTAAATCTAGATGTTGTTTGAGAAATAGTTTTTATCGAGTATTCTCTCCTTAATCTAAAAAATGAGTTTAAGGTACCTTTGGGAGCTACAACCTTGTAGAGAATATAATTCTGCCATAACATGAAATAATATAATAAATCATGGATATAAGAAGTTATCATCAAAAGTATACATTCATATTTCTGTAGTTTTATAGATATTAATCTTGTTCATATAGTATTGACCTTTTGAATAACTCAGAAACAAATCTATTCTTAATATACTTGAGCTTTTCAGGAGGTAGTCCCTGGTGATTGAATGAACCCTTGGCAAGTGCCAGCAAGCATGAGGATGGAGGTCAACTCCACATTCATTTAGGCATCATTTGTGAAGACGTCGAAGTAAACCACCGCTAAATTCCACCAAGAAAGAGAAATCTATTGTTTTAAACCAGTTATAGTCATTATACAAGAAATCTATCAAGATGTCCCTATCTGCTATCAACATCCAAAATAAAGTCTTCAACTCCTCGTTTTCTTTAAGTATTCTCTCTCCTCGAAGTCGTGCTGCTTTTAATCTTGGCCCGACCTCATGTTCTTTAAAAGACATCAGTATTGAAGCATTTTTATCAACATTATAATATTTTTTTAGATAAAGCATTATAATCTTTCAACAACTTGTCCTGCTCTATACGAGATCGAGTTATTTCCCATTGTTTCTTATCTAACTCTGCCTTATAAAATGAGGCAATGTTGTGCCTCGTCTATAAATTATACAGAATTAATTACGATTAATTCAAGGGGGAAGAAAACACTTCAAAAGTGAAAGCCATACCTGGGAAATTGGGACTTTAGGCTGAGAAGGCTGATATTTTCCTTTCTGCCCTTTGTCGGAGGAACAACTATCCTTAGTAGAAGTTTCCACTGGATCCTGGGTAGTAGAAGCATCCGAAGGATCCGAGTTTGCCTCCTCGGAACCATAAGTATCTTAAGCGGAAGGGGGAGGGTTGTCATCTGCTCCGCCAAATTCAATGTGATGGTCTTCGTCTCTGGGACCAATATCATTTCCGTCAACGTTCTCATCCGCGTCATTGTAAATTACAACATAATCGCCTTCTTTGTAAAAACCCGGATAAACCTTTTCCCTTTTATTCCCAATATCATTTCAATCGCATAAATCCGCAATAGATGTAGGCTCGAAGATACCCTAGCTATAAAAATAAAAATAAAAAGGGAAGAAAGAAAGGAGGAAAACAAGCATAGGCATAAACAACTGTTTATAATAACAAGTTAAATATACGATGATAAAATTAGGCTTAGGTGAATTCTAGATCTGATCTGCAAACTATGGTGAACTGACATAATTCTAGTCCAAATCTTAGATCCAATTACTTATTTGGTATTTTACTCTATAAGTACCACAAACTCACTTTATCAGATTAGCTCTTCAATATGTTTATTAAGTGTGTAAATGGAGAATGGCGAACGATAGATCTTCTATTATACAAAAAATGTGTTTTAAATCCACTCACTTGTATGCTTTGCCACTTCTAGATCTGATCCATGGTTTTCTCCCTTTTTGCGAAGCATAGATCTAGGCATCTGAATTATTTTCTTTTATTTTGGAGTAAAGGAATCCTAGATCTATCTTTTTATTTTAAGAAGAGATTTGGAGAGGAAGAGAAAAGATTAGATCTAAGAATTGCTTGGGGAAGAAGAAGAATTTGAATTATTTTATGTTGGAGCAGCATCATGGCGTCGCCATTAAAATTATGTAGATTAGGGTTAGCTCTAGAGGTCTATTTATATGTGCAGTAAATGAATTTGGCCCTTTAGATTTGTTTAAAACTTCATCCAAGCAAACCACGTCAACCGACCAATAGAAAATAGCCATGTTGCAAAAAAAAACAATCATTGATCAATAAAAACGCGCCATGTGTGCAACATGATGCGCAGCAACAGGGGGGTGTCGACACGTCATACATATATATATTTATTTATTTATTTGAAATTTGATTTATCAATAATCAAATTTCAAATATCCTCTTTTGTTCGCGCGTAACCCTTATTCTGAATTATGTTCATATGTATTCAAATCTTGCGCGTGTGCAAATCTTTTATATGCGAACAATTTCAAGTTTCAAATCGATTAATATATATTTTTCCTCTTTTGAAACATTCTCTCAAGTAAACCCCCTTTTATCCCTTTTTATACTAAGCCACTTTTTAACTGCTTTACACAAAGCCATATTTTTAGCCATTCCCTTAAAAAAAACATATGGCACAAGTGGGAATCGAACACTCAACCACTTGTATACAAGGCACATGTTCTAACCAACTGAGCTACTAAGTCTTCTGTTAACAAGACTTATGACAACGCTAGATGTTATCCTATTTATTTCTTTTTAAATATTCGCATGCAATTTTAATTTCCTTACATTAAATTTCTTCTCATTTCATATATTGCATGTAATTTCTTTTATTAATCTTTTTCCTTTATTTCACTGCATGAACTTATTACATGCAATTTTGTTGTCATTATTTAATTTTTCTCTTAAATATATCTATGTATATAATATATATACATATTTCCACATTTTTAATTGCATTAACAGTGCGGGGTGTTACATTCTCCCACCCTTAAGAAATTTCGTCCCCGAAATTTGATAGGTATTAAATAGCCTATCCCTCGTATAATATACATTCATCATGTGTGCATCAAATTTTTGCAAGCATTGTGCACATGTGCAAAGTGAAATACATCATAGTAATGCATGTATGCCTAATTTGGTACCACCTATATGCATGCAAATTTTTCAAAAACTCTTGGAAAACATGATGCTCACATCCTAAATATACTTGCAGTTCTATATGAATGCAATATATTTGAAAAATCAAAGCATTTTTCATCCAAATTTTCCCACACTCTTACAGAACAAGAGCGTAGTTCACCCAATTGTTGCATCCAAAACTCTACCAACCATCATTAAATTAGAAATTCAAAAAAATCTAATTTTCTAAATTCAATTTCATATGTTACAAAAAGGTATACAATGGAAAAATTCACATCTCCGTTTTTCTTTTATGTGCCTTTTTAATTGAACTTGAATTTTATGTAACTATTCTATAAAGATCCCCTACTTTCCTATCTAAGCACAACCCACATAAGAGAACTTCTTTTTCTTTTTCAGCTTATCTTGGAAAAATAATAATAATTCTTATTCGGCTTTTCTTAAGATTTTCATTTTCTTTTCCCATTACATTTGTTGCTTTTCTGAGTTTATTGTTTTCTTTTTAGTTAGGCTATTTTTCTTTCTTAGCTTATATTACTTAATCCCATGATTATGTTTATTTTCAAATAAGCCTTTCCATCATCCTACACAGCTACTACTAAGGGCCAAGAATCATAAGACTATTTCACTAAAGAAAAGTCCAACCACAAACCCTCAACGCTCGCTTGCCCTTCTTATCTAGTAGTTACTACCAATCCTTGTTGTGTATTACTAGCCTATAATTTTTCTCTCAAGCAACAATCCTAGGCTTTACAATGCTTATGCATTCTACAGGAATTTTTATTAGTTCAACATTAGCTTGTCTCTGATCGTAAATTGATAAGAGAATAACTCCCTAAGTATCAACCCCGAAGACTGAAATCAACATCAGATTGATACTTAGAGAATCACTCAACTCAACCAATCTCTAATTGGTTCCAATTATTTAATTTCTTATCTCAGTTTTTCTAGGCATTATTCCTTACCTACTCCATTCTTTTTAAAACATGGTTTGGCCTCATTTTTTTCAATAACATTTTTCTTCCAAAAATTAAAAGTACTGAAACTTTTTTTTTCTTTTCCAAATCTTACTTTTGCCAAACCGTAAAACATGTTGCAACATAAAAATGCAAAACATTTTTTTTCAAATCACAAAAGTGGAGTAGACAAGGACAATTATAGGGTTTACATTGTTTCTACTTACAATGTTAATTTTGCTGCAATCTACAAGGTGCAAACATCTACTGCATTCTTACTCTACAACTTATTCTGTCCACCCAACAAAATTTCTTTTCAAAACAGAATAGAAATTTCAAAACTTATTTTACAAAATGCAAAACTTTGTATGCTTTACTTCTTAATCCTTTCATATATTATAATATTAAGACTAGTGAGTTGTACATTTTTTAATGAGAGAATTCTTTTTAAAACAAGTAATCATTGTTTTACAAAATATAACTTACTTTACATTAAAACCCAACATGCACTAAATATGTTCTTTGCATAATTTTCCTCAAAAATACTTTTAAAATTAAAACTTGAAAAACATCACAAACTCTTTAGCTTAAACATTTATAATTTCAAGTTCTTAAAAGTTAATTATTGGGTTAGACTCTAAGTGGGTCTCCAACTCAACCAGGCTTTCCTAGACACTTTCCCAAAGTCAATTCTCTCAACGATATATATTCCAATCCATTTTCCATTTTTTAACATTTTTTTAATTTATAAGGATCCGCTTCCAAACCCAATAATCTGAAATACTAACATTTCAGTTTTTATCATATGGGATACACCTTTCTCCAGTACCTATTACTTTGTACACTTTCCACCCAAACCACCTCTAGGTCTCAAAATTTCTATGTTCATTTCTTTAGTGTACAAAATAGATATCCTATTTATTTCCACATTTTTCTCTTTCTATGTAGTGGGCTCCCTTATGGATCTAGGTTTATATATATAATATATTTATATTTTAAAAAATACAAATACGCTCACTCATTATCTATATAGGAATCCTAAACCGAAGCTCTGATACCAGATGTAACAACTCGGATCAACCTTTTCCCTTTTATTCCAAATATCATTTCAATCGCATAAATTCACAATAGACGTAGGCTCGAAGATAGCCTAGCTATAAAAAAAGGGAAGAAAGAAAGGACAAAAACGAGCATAGGCATAAACAACTGTTCATAATAACAAGTTAAATATACAATGATAAAATTAGGCATAGGTGAATTCTAAATCTACAAACTATGGTGAGCTGATATGATTCTTGTCCAAATCTTAGATCCAATTACTCATTAGGTACTTTAATCTATAAGTACCACAAATTCACTTTATCGGATTAGCTCTTCAATGTGTTTTTTAAGTGTGTAAATGGGAATGACGTTAGATCTACTATTATACAAAAAATGTATTTTAAATCCACTCACTTGTATGCTTTCCCACTTCTAGATCTGATCCATGGTTTTCTCCCTTTTTGCGCAGCATAGATCTAGGCATTTGAATTCTTTTCTTTTATTTTAAAGTAAAGGAATCCTAGATCTACCTTTTTATTTTGAGAAGAGATTTGGAGAGGAAGAGAAGAGATTAGATCTAAGAATTGCTTGGGGAAGAAGAAGAATCTGATTTATTTTAGGTTGGAGCAGCATCATGACGTCGCCATTAAAATTATGAAGATTAGGATTAGTTCTAGAGGTCTATTTATATGTGTAGTAAATGAATTTTGCCCTTTAGATTTATTTAAAACTTCATCCAAGCTAACCACGTCATCTGACCAATAAGAAATAGCCATGTTACAAAAAAACAATCATTAACCAATAAAAACGCGCCATGTGTGAAACATGATGTGCAGCAGCAGGGGTTGTCGACACATCATATATATATATATATTATTTATTTATCTGAAACTTGATTTATCAATAACCAAATTTCAAATATCCACTTTTGTTCGTGCGCAACCCTTATTCTGAATTATGTTCATATGTATTCAACTCTTGCGCGTATGCTAATCTTTTATATGCGAATAATTTCAAATTTCAAACCAATTAATATATATTTTTTCTCTTCTGAAACACTCTCAATTAAAGCCCCTTTGTACCCTTTTCATACTAAGCCACTTTTTAACAGCTTTCACACTAAGCCACTTTTTAGACATTCCCTTAAAAAAACATATGGTACAGGTGGGAATCGAACTCTCAACCTCTTGTATACAATTCACATGTTCTAACCAACTGAGCTACTAAGTCTTTTTTTAACAAGACTTATGACAATGCTAGATATTATCCTTTTTATTACTTTTTAAATGTTCACATGCAATTTTAATTGCATTTCTTCTCATTTCATATATTGCATGTAATTTCTTTTATTAATCTTTTTCCTTCATTTCTCTACGTGAACTTATTACATGAAATGTTATTGTCATTATTTAATTTTTCTCTTAAATATTTCTATGTATATAATATATATACATATTTCCGCATTTCTAATTGCATTAAAAATGTGGGGTGTTACATTCTTCATCCCCTTCATATGGGTCAAAATCATCAGGAAGATCTTCAATATAAAAACGCTTCTCAAGATCCATTATATCTCTCTCATGAACTTTAACCCCCTGCTTGGCTTTTTCAATTTTGTTATGGCTTTGCCCGCGATGGAGGGGGAAACTGAAGGGAATTCAACCTCAGGACACTTTTAATGATTATCGGAATACACCAAGAAAAGAGCATCTTTAAAAGAGTTTAAAATTGCATCTGAAAAATAGGATTTTCAAGAATAAAGAAATTATTTCTTTTTCCTTAGAAATTATTCGCTTACCATTAGAGAGTGCTGGTTGAGACTTGGAAAGACGGTTATCTTTCTCTTCTAACTTTTCATCATGTCTGACCACCATTCTTTCCTTTTCATCCTCGAGCTCTTGCCGAGATACTCAAGTGCCATAACTTTATCAGACCGTAGGATTTTAGCTTTTCTTTCCTCCGAAACTCTGACTCGGCCTTCTTTAGGGAAAATTTTAGTTCCGAACACTCTTTCTCGTGTTCCTTCTTTGTCGCGTTTAAAACAATGACTTTAGACTTTAGGGAAGATTTCTCCTCCTTAAGTTTTGCATTCTCGGAGGAAGACTGAGTAGTCACCACCTGAAGAGAGAACCACCTTTTAGTTATCTAAAAAGAAGAAAGAAAAAACCGCATTATGCAAGAACAAAAGACACAGAAACTAAGAGAAACAAGGTTAACCAAAAGTTGTTGCTCAACGAGGGATTATCGCTAGTTCATAGTCTGAAGATGAAGAGGGAAGCGAAATGTTGGTAGTGTTTTCAGAGAAAAGAGAAAGTCTTATGATCTCATCATAAATCTTGAATCTGTGAAGAAGGCCTTGAGGGACGGGCAAGTTTGGGAGATGAATTCGAATTCAGTTCGCGATCCATCAAACTCAAGATCCTTAGGGAGTTAGGCAACCGAATATGATTAACAATATCAATCTTCGTGGTCATCGTTTGGGAAGAGCCGACGACAAGAGTAATGCCAGTAGAAGGAGCAGTAGGGGTAGGGTATGTTGCTCAGTAGACACAGCAACAACCCCGTTGTGAATAGAGGAATGAGTAGAAGTTTCATTCTTTTTCCTTTTGGAAGTTGAGTCATCAACGGTTGTTGTTACAAGCCTTCTCTTAGCCGCAGCTTTAGATTGGACTAAAGTGGCCAGAGTAGATTTCCCAGTAGAAGCTTCGGTAACTATTCAAAGTAATGACATCATAAAAGTGGAATTAGATAAACTAAAAGTGAAATAATATTTTGAAATCACTTTAGAAGAGCAATCCTAATTGAAGTTCCGAGAAACAAAGGGGTCAGTAGTGTAAACACACTGGTGCCCGAAGATAAATATTGGGCACCAGGGAAATGGTAAGGTGGTTGCCCCAAAATTCTTAGCCCTGAAGGAAGAAGGAAATGTTTCTGGAGATTGTCCATAGTCATTAAAAAGGATCGCTTTCTCAATTTCTCAAAAAACCTTATAAATTGCATCAATGATCTTAGCTTTCTTAGTATTCAAGTTTTTCTTCCTAGGAGAAGGCGATGAGAAGGAGCAAAGATTAGGCAAAGCAAGGAGATGACATAATAAATCTAGAAAAAATGGAGAGCTCACTAGGATTGGAAAATGTGGTCGTGCTCCCCCGAGGGCACTTGATATAGAAAAAATGAGCTTCCCAGTCTTTAAATTAATCAATACAATCTTTGATCAACTTCTTTGTAGGATTCGTGCAAAAGACAGGCGAATCTTCTCCTTTAGCTATAAACCGTCGCAGCAAATGTGTGAAGAATGCGAACAGTAAGGGAAGACTATCCTAACTCAAGCACTATAAGCTCGAGACATAGATGACAAGTATATGTGTTTGGAGTTAACAAAATTGGACTGTGCCGAAGATGCTGCAGAAGCCTAGAAATGAAACCTGGGAGAGGGGAGGGGAAGAACCCACCATGGCAGATGTGGATAGCCGAACATGCAAAGATTCCTTCCAGTGGATTCTAAATAGTATCTTTTTCAAAAGCAGGGATGACATCTACCAAAGTCATCCCAAAGTCTTAGAGAACCATATCTACTTCATTTTAGGATTGGATGAGAGAATGTTGTGGAACAATTTCGGTCTTTTGTTAAGGAATAGATGAGCTGTCTGGGTTTGAATCATTTAAAGTTTTCTCCTTACTCATGATTCTGCCAGGTGATATTGTTCCATAAAATCGCATTACGTAAATATTAGAACAATGGTTGGATAAAAAATTAAAAGTAAAATAAACAATTTACTTAAGTTAATATGAATTATTTACAAGCTTAGAACAATAGTGAAAACTCATCATTAGACACCTAACAATTGTATGGAGGATTGAAACATATCATTACTCAAGTGACATAATGTCATGCACTCTGCTCATGCTAAATATGGCTAAGTTTTAGTATCGGTTGCATTAGTGATGGAGAAATCGAAACCGAAGACAACTTGAGTTCCTGGTATCGGTGATGCTGAAACCAGATGGTTTATGATCGTTACCACAGATTTAGCCGACACCAAAGATGCTCAAGGTTTGGTGCCAATGAAATTGAAACCAAGAATATCTTAGTATCGGTAATGGTCAAACCGACACTAGTGTTTCAAACTTAATCGATACCAAAAACATAGAAAATATGACTTTTGGTGTCAACTGAACACAGTTTCGGTATCAGTTAAGCCGAAACTAAACGGGACATGAATATTAGTACTGGCAAAATTGGAACCGAAAGAAACTGACAACAATCAATCTTAGATTCACCGACATCGATGAGAATTCCATCCTTATAGAAGTAATTAAGATTCTTCATTTCCTACATTGTATATTTTGCATTTAAACTTTGAAATGTATAGCACCAAACTTCCTGAAGTGAAGAGTGATAGGGTTTCATGATTCACACTTAATCCTAATTCGCACTAACATTAGAATGTCAGTTTTTATCCAAATCAGGGATTTGAGTTAAACTAATCCCAGTTAGATTAGTAATCAAGATTGGGGGAAGAAATATTTTCTCATTTCTAACTTGAGTTTGATTTGCATATATTAAAACTTACATGAAGAAGATCGGATCCTTGATTCGGGAAGTTTGTAGAATTTTTAAGAACTCTAATTCTTGTTGGATCAAATTTCTTATAGGTAAAGAAAATAGAGCAAAGAGAAGAAAAGGATTTATACTAAAGCGCATCCAACCATAGCCGTACAAACAAATGCAAACCAACAGTTCAGATCAATCGCAGAAGAACAAAAGGTGGGAAAATAACTAGTTTTGATAGCAATACGAAATGAAAGCTGAAACCACTGACTTGAAAAGTCAAAAATACTCATTTGTTAAGGAAAAATGTTGCTACAAGAATTCGACACTGAAATAAGATAAAGGTGAAGGGGTATCGATATCGAAGAAAAGGTCCAGGAAAGAACCAAGCCGACATTGAAAGCTTGGAGAAACGAAGCCCACACTGAAACAACAAGATTGGATATATGGAATCAGCACCAAGGATATAAAAGAAAGGCACCAGAACAAAAATTTGGTACATATGCTACAGGAACCAACAAAGGGGAGAAAATAGCGTGGTGCTGATAAGAAGATAGCAGTAAAGGCACGATAATGATACCAACGTGCAATAAGCAGTAAAGCTTGTTGTCGGTATCGAAAAATGAAGTTACAAGTCATAGAGCCGATACCAGCCAAAACAAGGTTAAAGCATGAAGATGATACCGAAAGCTAGTACATTTAACAGAAGGATGAAACTACATGTTGAAAAACTAGTGTCGATGGGGCCGATACCAAGCACAAAGAGAAGGAAGCAATCAATTCAACACTGAAAATACAAGCCTAGGAATCGATGCCGAAGTCAAAATGCATGAAAGGGAAGCACATGGCCAATAACAAGCATATTGGGAGCAAAGGAGTGCTATCAACACCAACATGCTGGGTGTCGATACTACTGTACGAAGGTGGTACCCAGTTATTAAATGAAAGCATGGAGGCAGTAACCATGAATGCAAATAAAGCTGAAACCAAAACCACAAAGATGGGCCGATACTGGAGGTTTGATGTAGAATTGAAGCTTCCCGTCTGATCATTGCAAAAGGGGGGCCCTAATCTTCTATAAATAAGATCCCAAGGGTCACACTTTAGGGGAATTCTTGTAACCACTAGCTCATTCGATGATTTTAGATTTAGATATTTTATCTAAATATATCGTCATATCTTATATATATCACTCAAAATGTCGTTTTTCACAAACGATAAAATTAGGACTCGGGACCACTTCCATTGAGTTCAAAACGTCGTTTACAACCTTTTTTACTATAAACATTGGTATGTTTGGAGTTTGGAAATATTGGAGCATTTTTAAGTGGACTTGGCTAGTCCATTTGTGTTTGTGCTGAACCAAACTCTCCATTTAAACCCCATCAGCCCATGCATCTTCCCCCATTCCTCCTCATTCACTTAAAACACGTTTCTTTCTATGAAAATTGGGAAAGAAGATGGGAAATGCAAATTCCTAGCCTAGGGTTTGCAAATTCAAGCCCCAATTCATGTGCTAATTTGATTCTACAATATGGGTAAGCTCTCTCTTCACCTTCTCCATCTTATTATCCTCTCAATTTCGGATTTTTAGTGTGCCTTAACACTCATGAGTCTTCATTTATGTTCATGAGGTGATTTTGGAGGAGCTAATGTGGAAAGGTGGGTTATTTGCTTGAATTGGAGCTTGTTCTTCGTTAATTGAAACCAAGGTGAGTTCTTTTTGAACTCACATCTACGCCACAAGCCATTGGCTTGTAAAAGTGTAATTTAGTGTTCATTGAGTTTGCATATGCTAGTGAATTGTGTAGCTAGTGTAACTTAGTCGATTTCGTGTGTTCATATTTCACTGGGTTGAAAATTTTGATAAGGATTGTCCACACAATCTAATTCATATGCTATGAGTTGATTTGGTGATATTGTGAAGCTCCGTTGCTGCCCCGGCATAGTTCTAAGCCTTCACAAGTCGCTTGAATTGTATTTGATTGCTTTGGTTACAAAATTTACCCGTTTTGGAATTTATGATCAAAACCATTGCTAATCTCGTGTATGTATGTTCGTGCATGTAAGTTTGGTGTTATGAGCTACCCCGATGAGTTTTAGAAGCCTCATATACATGTACATAACATCATAGGCCTTCAGGAATTCATCGATATCATTTTGAACATGTTTTCTAGGCAAATTATGCTCTGGAACAGGATTCAGATGTCTGAATATTATATATCAGACGTCTGACCTGCTCCAAATAATTATAGTTTCAAGTAACATAATTCAGAAGTCTGAAAATTATTGCTCAGACGTCTGAATTTTAATTCAGTCGTCTGGCCAAAATAATTCAGACGTCTGAATGGGGGCCAAAATGAACTAAATCCTTTCTGGTTTCTGAAAATCCTAGTTCAGAAGTCTGACCTAAATGATTCTGACGTCTGAATCTGTTTTTCTGCTGTGGACCGGAGGGTTCCTCGGTCCACAGTGTACACCCATCCGGGCTCTTTCCCGGCCAGAGCTCGGGCCATTCGGACTTCGTTTGTGAACTTTAGCTTCATGAATTCACAGATTCCAGCAGCTCGATTCGTCGTCTTTGATTCTCAAGTGATTCTCCCGATATTGATTCTTTTGGTCTATTCACATTGTTATGATGTGAAATGAATAAGCGATCATTCTAGAGCCCGTGCGCTCTTTTTTGTATATCGAGTTTATTCGATACTCTTGTTAATATAATTAGCGCCATTAAAACGTTAATTATCGACTCGATATCCTTTGAGCCTATTCCGATGTAGTTAAAAACATTCGGGTGCTAGTTTGGTATTTCGATTCTTTCGTTGGTCGCAATTACAACAGTTATCCCTTGATTTCATGTATGTTGTTGTGATGTGAGTTTATGATTTATGATTTGAATTCATGTCATTGTGACGTGAACCCCCTTGATCGATTTGCCTCGGCAATCGTACTATTGTTTATTGCCACTTTGAATTTATATAAAAGAGATTTTATGTCATTAGTAGATATTAAATTCTTGTACAAAATGGTTTCCAATCTTACTTCATTATACGAAGCTAATTTACAAAATCGTTTTATGAACCTTCTCCAAATCTACTAGTAAATATCCTATAAACCTTTTCTCGTTCGTATGAGAAATCTAATTAAACGTCTTAGTAAAATCAAGGACTATGAACCCTTGCGTTTGCTTCGATGGTTAATTCTTGGACTCGTCCGATCGAAAACCGTGGCAATGCTCCTTCTATGATTTTCTCTGTTTTGAATAGGATCCAATTACGAGTGTGTAAATATTCGAGAATAGCATGTGGTTATGGCACATGTTGCTATTTTCTTATATTAACTAGCTTGGAGTAATTTCTATTCACCCGGATCGATGTGATCCGTTTTATGATTTGGACTTAGCTTCCTAGCTATGTCTTCGGGGGACTGTGGTTCATTGTAATAGTTTCTGCACTATCAGGGGAACTCCAGTCAGATAGTTTCCGCACTATCTGTCGATACCTCCTTTTTACTATGTGACTTATGTTTTTGTGGTCCTCGATCGCCCGAATGTGATTTACGATTCTTGGATTCACCTATGGGACTCGGTCCAACTTTCTATGATTTATGATGTTTTCTAGAGATTTCACGATTTATGTGTTTACTCTCTTCCGGGGTCACGACCCGGCCCTGTGGGGAGCTTCGGCTCAAACTTATAGGTTCGCTACCTAGAGATCGTATCTCATCTATGAACAGGCCTGCCTTTTTATGATGTTTTCTGGATTTCGAGTGATTTCTGGATTCTTGGTTACTTTGACGCGATGCGTGTCAATTTGAGAAATGAATTATGATTCATGATTTACTTTGATGCGATGGTCATAAATTTGATGTGTATTTGGCATTCCACTGTCATTCATGTGTTTAGTTTATTTGGCATTCAGTTGTCATTCATGTGTTTAGTTTATTTAACATTCCGCTGTCATTTCCTGTTGTGTGCTATTATTTGAATGTTGCATTCTATATTAGCTATGTGATTATTTAGAGATACTTGTGTACTGACATTTCATTGTCATTCCCTGATTTTGTTGACATGCCATGTTTTCATATTTATTTATGATTAGATGTTATTAGTAGAATCATGTCATCCTATGTTACATCTCTTGTTATCTCAGTTTATTTGATAAGTATAGCTAGACTAACTCGTTTATTGTTTATTCCTATAAATTATACTCGGGTCAGACCGAGTCATTTTAAGTACTCCTCTAGGACATATCGCAGGATTGATCTTCCGCTTTTAGCTTGCTACTTTGTCTCCGCAGTTTTATGTACTGTTGTACCTATGACATTATCTTATTGTGTACATATTCTTTTATTCAGATCATGGTGCATGTATCTATTCTTTCAGGATTAGTGGATCTTTGTTGACCACTATCTTGTTGTACACATTCTTGGTTTATTCATATCTATTCCTCCTTTGTGATATGATTATTCTGTGTCTGGCTTTGAGATATACCATACTTATATTATTGTTGTTGTCTATTTTATACTGCTTTCCAGATTGCTTATAGCCGTTGTGTAGTTGCCCTATGTGCCGAATGGTCATATCAAAATTTTAATCGGTATCAGAATTCGATGTGCATTCCTCACATGGAGTAATCATACAATCGGTCGCTCTTCACAAACCTCATCGTTATGGTCTACGACATTTCTCTGAAATGAACTGGACGATAGTGGGTATAGAGGCGGGGCGTTATAATTGGTATCAGAGCCAACTTTTCGGAACAGTGTAAGATAGCATGACGATGGTATTGTCTTGAGCATCTCTAGGGAAACATGCTTTAGGGTTTTAGTTAGAGTCTTAAGACCCGTCATAGCTTATCTACCATTACGATTCCATCTTGATTGAATCCACATCGTTTGAATTCAACTTGAGAATAACTTTTCCCTCCTTCTTTTTCCTTAAAGAAGTGAAATAGTTGGTTGTAGCCGTGCGAGTGCCGGCTCACCCAGTGTACCTTCTACGGAGGGGTGTTTGAGTATCAAGTGTCCTACTTTTGGTCTTTTAGAATAGTTATCGACTCGTTCTCTTTCGGGTTGATTTCTATAGTCCATCTAGGGCCCGTGTGCTCTAGTGGTGCTTCTGTTTCATTCTGTGACTCGAATTGCTAATCGATGTCTGTCTTTGTATAAATTACGTTATTGAAACATAAATTTCAGGTTGTCGATCGCTTCGGTGATTGTATTTTGACATTTTTCATGACTACTTCAATCGTACGAGAAATTTAACTATACGCCTTAGTAAACATGAGGACTATGGACCCTTGTGTTTGCTTTGATGGATAATTCCTGGACTTGTGCGTTTGAAAATTATGATAATAACCATTTTGAATGTTCGAGTGGGATTCAACAATTCGTTCGTTAATTCTTGAGTTAAGCTGGCGGTATGGGACGTTCAGCTAAATTTATTTATTAACTGACCTATTGTGTATCACACTTATCTTGTTGATCATTTATGATCCTTGTAGTTGATTGATCATTGGATATCTTGCCCGTGCGTCGTTACGCGCATTGTAAGCGCCTTTGATCCTGATATTTTGTGATTTCTAGTTAAGATTGTTTCGTACGTCGTTATGTACCTAGCATGGTCTATTGATCACTTGTCGATCGGTATGGAGATACCATGTCGTTGTGACTAAATCTACTCCCTTCTTGTCAGCTATATAGTTCTAGTTCGGTGTGAGACCACCAAGCCTTCGGACTAAAATAACTCATTTGTTATCTCGTTGTGCCGGTGTGAGTCACCAAGCATTTGTGCTAAATTAACTCAAGATCAAGAATGAGGGAAAGCATCCCGCTTCTTGTGATCCCTCTTCTTGAGTCAAGGTACATGTCATTAATTCCTTGATGTCATTTACCTTATTCATAGATTATTTTGTTTATGTTCTTTTGATATACGTCGGCCATGTTCTTCGTTATCAAAAGATATCATTTGTGTTTTATTCGTAAGTTGATAAAGGAATTTTATTTCCTTTATGCCATCTCGAATGATTATTGAATTTTTATATTTTCGCGAGATTTGCGTGAACTTTAGAAATTGGAGGACTTTCTTGTGTTAACCTGTCCGTTGTGTGCGTTAAGGGTCTCGAGCAAGACGTGGGACGCCATGTTGTAGTTCGGAATTCCTAAACACCATTGTGTGGCAATCCGACATTTGAAATGATCCCTAAAAAAAATTTAAATTAACCATTAATAATTTAATCAAAATAATGATATTTTGGATATTTGCGATTTTTCATAATCGTTTGTTGTTTCCTAGATAATTTACTTCTATACTTCCTTGGAGTAATTCCACGAATTTGAGTGGTTCAAGATTTTTAATTATAAATTATCTTGAATCTTTTCTTTGAATAAATAAATAACCGATGTCTCTTGTTCCTGGAGGTTATTTATTCATGTCTCTTGATTCTGGATTTTTAATCTTTGATTATCGAGAATTCTTAGTGATTGAGAATCTTGCCTAATTCTTAATCATTGTTTCGATTTGTTGAAAAGAATTTAGTATTCTCGTGATTCCATGCGTCTCCTTATTTTCTCTATTGAACGATCACCCGAGAGAATGAGATCCCGTGGGAGGAAAGGAAATTTGGGTTTTGCGATCCACGGCAAACTCAATAATTCCTTTCTTCGAATCTATGATCTAGTCGATCATCCGAAAGTGCTATAGTCAATTCACTTATGGGCTTAGCCTTGCGTTGTTCTTAGAAATGAATATCGAAAGGATGAGCTCTTTTGGTATTCACCCCTCGTTAGTTTGAATCATTTGGATTGACAACTGTCTCCGCACGTTTGTTAACCCTTGTGAATCAAATCTTTGGGAATTATGACCTCTTTGGTTTAATCTCATCTTGTTAGAGGAATTGTCTAGTGCTTCTTTAATTAGTTTCTAATGTTTTAGCGATTTGAGATTTTTGGTGATAAATTATCTTAAACTCTGTTGTTCCGAAGTGGTAAGTTGTGCACTACTTATCCATCATCTTCTTGATGTTTTTGATTTTCTAAAATCGATACTCAAGTTTCTGAATATTGGGAATTCCGTATAATCCCTAATGATTCGTCCTTATGGTTACTAAATGAGATTTGGTCCCTAGATAGAAATCGATTTCCCCGAGTAGTTCATTGGTATTCCGTTACCAATATTTGGTTATCGACTTGTAGTTCACTGGCATTCCATTACCGATATTTGTTTATCGGTTTCTAGTTCATTGGTATTCCACAGCCAATATCTGATTATCGACTTGCAGTTCATTGGTATTCCGTTACCAATATTTGATTATCGACTTGTAGTTTATTGGTATTCCGTTACCAATATTTGTTTATCGGTTCCTAGCTGATTGGTATTCCGTTACCAACCTTAAGTCATTGATATTAAAATTAATTATTCCTTCGAAAATTGCTTTCCTTAGCTAAATTCATTGGAATCTCTATGTTGTGCTTTTGTCGGTGTTAGCTACCTTGTCGCAGGACTAAAGCGCTTGGGTTCGATGTCCACTACATCATCGTGATTGAGTTTTGGGAATGGATTAGTCAACCATCATAAATCTCCCATCTCATATCCTAAGAGAAATTTCTACTATTGATATCTCGCGTCTGTAGGACGCAGTCCCGTTTCTCCTTGAAGTTCCAAATTGGATTCGCTTGATTTTTTGTGTATTCTATTGATTCTCATTCCCTTGAGAATCATACGAAGAAAGGCGAGTCTATTTGAATTCATAGCGCTTATGAATTTTTCTGGAATTATTTTACCCGTTTGGGATGACTACCTTCATAGGTAATGAAGTTCGAGATTGAACTCTAGCTTTTATGATCATGCAAGACGAAATTGGGATCTTACCTAGCCATTGGTGTGATCTTTACATTTCGTGTTGGTTCTTGTGGCACCACTCCGTGGTATTGTTTTTGGTTGTTACTTATTACTTCATTCTTAAGGAATTGTGGGGACGCAATTCTTTTAAGGGGCGAAGTTTGTAACAACCCGCTCATTCGACGATTTTAGATTTAGATATTTTATCTAAATATATCGTCATATCTTATATGTCGCTCAAAATGTCGTTTTTCACAAACGATAAAATTAGGACTCCAGACCACTTCCATTGAGTTCAAAACGTCGTTTACAACCTTTTTGACTATAAACATCGATATGTTTAGAGTTTGGAAATATTGGAGCATTTTTAAGTGGACTTGGCTAGTCCATTTGTGTTTGGGCTGAACCAAACTCTCCATTTAAACCCCCATCAGCCCATGCGTCTTCCCCCATTCCTTCTCATTCACTTAAAACACGTTTCTTTCTATGAAAATGGGGAAAGAAGATGGGAAATGCAAATTCCTAGCCTAGGGTTTGCAAATTCAAGTCCCAATTCATGTGCTAATTTTATTATACAATATGGGTAAGCTCTCTCTTCACTTTCTCCATCTTATTCTCCTCTCAATTTCGGATTTTTAGTGTGCCTTAACACTCATGAGTCTTCATTTATGTTCATGAGGTGATTTTGGAGGAGCTAATGAGGAAAGGTGTGTTCTTTGCTTGAATTGAAGCTTGTTCTTCGTTAATTGAAACCAAGGTGAGTTCTTTTTGAACTCACATCTATGCCACAAGCCATTGGCTTGTAAAAGTGTAATTTAGTGTTCATTGAGTTTGCATATGCTAGTGAATTGTGTAGCTAGTGTAACTTAGTCGATTTCGTGTGTTCATATTTCATTGGGTTGGAAATTTTGATAAGGATTGTCCATACAATCTAATTCATATGCTATGAGTTGATTCGGTCATATTGTGAAGCTCCGTTGCCACCCCGACATAGTTCTAAGCCTTCACAAGTCGCTTGAATTGTATTTGATTGCTTTGGTCAGAAAATTTACCCGTTTTGGAATTTATGATCAAAACCATTGCTAATCTCGTGTATGTATGTTTGTGCATGTAAGTTTGGTGTTATGAGCTACCCCGATGAGTTTTAGAAGCCTCATATACATGTACATAACATCATAGGCCTTCGGGCATTCATCGATATCGTTTTGAACATCTTTTCAAGGCAAATTATGCTCTGGAACAGGATTCAAACGTCTGAATATTATATATCAGACGTCTGACCTGCTCCAAATAATTATAGTTTCAAGTATTATAATTCAGAAGTCTGAAAATTATTGCTCAAACGTCTAAATTGTAATTCAAACGTCTGGCCAAAATAATTCAGACGTCTGAATGGGGGCCAAAATGAACTAAATCCTTTCTGGTTTCTGAAAATCCCAGTTCAGACGTCGGACCTAAATGATTTAGACGTCTGAATCTGTTTTTCTGCTGTGGACCGGAGGGAACCTCGGTCCACAGTCTACACCCATCCGGGCTCTTTCCCGGCCGGAGCTCGGGCCGTTCGGACTTCGTTTGTGAACTTCAGCTTCATGAATTCACAGATTCCAGCAGCTCGATTCGTCGTCTTTGATTCTCAAGTGATTCTCCCGATCCTGACTCTTTTGGTCTATTCACATTGTTATGATGTGAATTGAATAAGTGATCATTCTAGAGTCTGGGTGATCTATTTTGTATATCGAGTTTATTCGATACTCTTGTTAATATAATTCGCGCCATTAAAACGTGAATTATGGACTCGATATCCTTTGAGCCTATTCCGATGTAGTTAAAAACCTTTGGGTGCTAGTTTGGGATTTCGATTCTTTCGTTGGTCGCAATTACAACAGTTATCCCTTGATTTCATGTATGTCGTTGTGATGTGAGTTTATGATTTATGATTTGAATTCATGTCATTGTGACGTGAACCCCCTTGATCGATTTGCCTCGGCAATCGTACTATTGTTTATTGCCACTTTGAAGTTATATAAAAGGGATTTTATGTCATTAGTAGATATCAAATTCTTGTACTAAAATGGTTTCCAATCTTACTTCATTATACGAAGCAAATTTACAAAATCGTTTTATGAACCTTCTCCAAATCTACTAGTAAATATCCTATAAACCTTTTCTCGTTCGTATGAGAAATCTAATTAAATGTCTTAGTAAAATCAAGGACTATGAACCCTTTCTTTTGCTTCGATGGTTAATTCTTGGACTCGTCCGATCGAAAACCGTGGCAATGCTCCTTCTATGATTTTCTCTATTTTGAATAGGATCCAATTACGAGTGTGTAAATATCCGAGAATAGCATGTGGTTATGGGAGATGTTGCTATTTTATTATATTAACTAGCTTGGAGTAATTTCTATTCACCCGGATCGATGTGATCCGTTTTATGATTTGGACTTAGCTTCCTGGCTATGTCTCCGGGGGACGGTGGTTCACTGTAATAGTTTCTGCACTATCAGGGGAACTCCAGTCAGATAGTTTCTGCACTATCTGTCGATACCTCCTTTTCACTATGTGGCTTATGTTTTTGTGGTCCTCGATCGCCCGAATGTGATTTACGATTCTTGGATTCACCTATGGGACTCGGTCCAACTTTCTATGATTTATGATGTTTTCTAGAGATTTCACGATTTATGTGTTTTCTCTCTTCCGGGGTCACGACCCGGCTCTGTGGGTAGCTTCAGCTCAAACTTATAGGTTCGCTACCTAGAGATCGTATCTCATCTATGAACAGGCCTGCCTTTTTATGATGTATTCTGGATTTCGAGTGATTTCTGGATTCTTGGTTACTTTGACGCGATGCGCGTCAATTTGAGAAATGAATTATGATTCATGATTTACTTTGATGCGATGGTCATCAATTTGATGTGTATTTGGCATTCCACTGTCATTCATGTGTTTAGTTTATTTGGCATTCCGTTGTCATTCATGTGTTTAGTTTATTTAGCATTCCACTGTCATTTCCTGTTATGTGCAATTATTTGAATGTTTCATTCTATATTAGCTAGGAGATTATTTAGAGATACTTGTTGTTGGCTAGCTTTTTGACCAAGCCACCCAGGTTCACTCACAAGAAGAAAGTATGAAACTACATTCCCTAAGTACATGAAGGAACGGATCGCACCATCGACTCGCACCTCATCGGATCGCACACCATCGGATCGCACCTCATCGGATCACCCCCATTTCATCAGCAAAACGACACCTCTATGCGACTCGATCCGTACATACATTACTGCCCAGTATAGACCGATCCGATCCCCTGATGCACGGCGAAGCCTCTGACCCGTTCAAGCACGAGCTAGTCTTCGGCGATCCGAGACGCACGGATCCAGCGACACGTGTCCCCAACCGTCATTTTGACTGATTCTCCCCATTTGCTCGATCCGATTTTCAAGGTGATCGCGACACCTGTCCACAACGGCTAATTTGACTATTTCTTCATCGGCTGCGATGCGATCCGATGTTCTCGGGATTCGTGCCACGTGTTACCACGATCCTCCTGACAAAATCAGCTATAAATAGCCTGGAGCTTGGCATTTTTTGGGATCCTTTTGGCAATATTGAGGACTGATTCCGCCATTATTGTCATACTACCATTTCTTATCAGTTTTATTACTAGATTACTGAGAGAAATCACAATTGTAAAAGTGAGCTAGAGGGAAATCATTGATTGTACCAACACACAAAGTATAATCAATAACATATAAAGTGGACGTAGGCTCGTTAACGCCGAACCACTATAAATTCTGTGTGTTATTTTCTTTTTCTTCATTCTTCAGTTAAAACTCTATAAGATTCAGAACAATTTGGGTGTTAGGTCCAAATTTTGATCTAACACCTGTGTACTGACATTTCATTGTCATTCCCTGATTTTGTTGTCATGCCATGTTTTCATATTTATTTATGATTAGATGTTATTAGTAGAATCATGTCATCCTGTGTTACATCTCTTGTTATCACAGTTTATTTGATAAGTACAGCTAGACTGACTCGTTTATTGTTTATTCCTATAAATTATACTTGGGTCAGACCGAGTCATTTTAGATACTCCTCTGGGACACATCGCAGGATTGATCTTCCGCTTTTAGCTTGCTACTCTGTCTCTGCAGTTTTATGTACTGTTGTACCTATGACATTATCTTGTTGTGTACATATTCTTTTATTCAGATCGTGGTGCATGTATCTATTCTTTTGGGATTAGTGGATCTTTGTTGACCACTATCTTGTTGTACACATTCTTGGTTTATTCATATCCATTCCTCCTTTGTGATCTGATTATTCTGTGTCTGGCTTTGAGATATACCGTATTTTATACTGCTTTCCAGATTGCTTATAGCCGTTGTGTAGTTGCCCTGTGTGTCTAATGGTCATGTCGAAATTTTAATCGTTATCAGAAGTCGATGTGCATTCCTCACATGGAGTAATCATACAATCGGTCGCTCTTCACAAACCTCATTCTCCATTATGGTCTACAACATTTCTCTGAAATAAACTGGACGATAGTGGGTATAGAGGCGGGGTGTTACACTTCTACTCGTTTCAAAATCTTGTATTCATTTCTAAGAGACATAGCCCTAATTTAGAAATCCATTTGTGGAATACTCTTGTAATATTCTTTGTTCTCCATCAAGTGATCAATAAAGGATATACTTAGCACTTGCAATCTTTTCCACTTGTTTTTCTATTACTAATTCGAATTCAAACCTTCAACTTGGAAATAATTGTCGTACCGTCCCTAATAAACTATCTAGTTCCAATAATGTCGAGATTATGAAGCCCTTATCCCATGATAACTGTTGATCCTTAAGTCTCATGAGTGTGTTACTGACCTCTTGAAGGAAGAGTAACTAACCTTCGGACTTAGGACCTTGATATCTAGGAAAACGACAAATTAAATCTGGCTTTGAGGAACTAGACTACCCCTGGGTTCCCATAGGTCCACATCCATAACCCTATATTACGGTGTTGATGATTTTTATTGTTAACATATTGGATAACTAATTCATACTAAGTTGGTCGCTAGTACTCCTATTTAAGTACAAAGCCATTGATTCAGACAGATCTACTATCGATTAGAAAAGCGTCGAATTTTCTAAAATTAGAATAACCACAAGTGCATGATGTACAACCGTATTATGTATACGATTAGGTGTAGAACCACATGGAAAGCATTAAATTTTAATATTACTCAATCAAAATAAATCACGAGATTTGAGAATTTTATTAACTAAAAATGCTAAAACTGAAAGAAATATGGCTTAGTCTGTTAAAGTAGAGAGAAATTTAGAGGTATATTCACTCTCATTTTCATATCAATCAACACGTGATCAAGACATATTTTCTCATCTTTAAACATATATGTTATTAGTGGATGTGTTTACTATATGTGTGGCTTAGTAGTATTATTAGCTAATATAACTTAAAGCATCAAACATTAATAGGACGACTTATCCATTTTTCAATTTTCATGGAAAATGATACGAAATTAAAACTAAAATCTATTTTAAGTATGATTTATTTACTATTGAATTAGTAACATATACCATCAGTTTTTATTCTAATTCCACATTCATTACCAAAATCATGGTTACATAAAAAAATGCAGTTTGAGTTTTTATTAATTAAGCATAGCCTATTAGTTATGGGAAACATAAACTATCAAATTCAATACAAGAACAACAAACTTAAATGAACATCTAACTTTCCATTAAGCATGAAATGAGAAGACCATAAGTAAAATCATCAAGTTAATTATTCGAGATTCATGAGAGTTTTATTTCTCTAAACTGAAGGGGTTTAATTGTTCATATTTTAGTTCATGAGAACATGAAAAGATTTGAGCAAAAAGAAGTAGTAGATGAACAACTAAAAAGATTCATAAAAGGAAAGAACTTATCTATTTGCATTAATAAGAAAATAAAGCATGGAGAGCAAAGAGTAATAGCATAAAATAAAACAAAACATGAAAGTAGGAAGGGGCTTAGGAAACCACTAAAATAAAGCTCACTTTTATTCTCAACTTTGATTGTAATTTTTCACATAAAGAAGAGAGCAAAGAGAGGAGTTTTCTTCAAGAAAATAAGAGAGTTATTTATACATGCCTAAAACCTTAATACATTTTGAAGGTGCTACCAAGAATATCATACTCATTGAGTAGTCCTCCGGTCTTCTCGAGTTTCTAACTGCTCCTCCTCTAACTTATATTTTTGTCTCTGATTTGTTTTATATTAGTTAGTAGGTAGGTGGACTCCTCTATGTTGCATATATTCTTTACTTATTGCATGAAGATCATCCATTTACATTCATTTTGATACAAAACAGAATTAAAAAATTCAAGTAATTTTTTTCCAAATTAATACTTGTGCAAAATGACTGTTTTACCCTCCTATAAATATTGACATCAAAAATGGATCAGCTCTCAAAGCAAGTATATGTAGAGATTAAAGTAAAGAAATTGTAAAATTAAAATGAGAATAAACAAGACAACATAATTTATAGTGGTTCGACAATAAAGGCATATGTCCACTTTCTCTTACAACTTTTTATTGATTGGATTTTTATGGTTACACGATTTCGAGTCTTAGTGACCTTGAATACAATGTTAACAATGGAAGAAATTTTTACAAAGTACCAAAAAAATTCTTAGTCTTTCGATGCACCTCATATTTATAGGTAGTAGTAGGCTCAGATTGACGGAAATCTAGGAGAGAAAGTAGGAGTCACTGGAAGACCAATTATGAGAAGTTTGAGGTAGATCCGCAAATTTGGATCGGCCTCGGTTCAGATTCACCTATGTTTGGATGATCTGATTTGAGGTCATGCCTTAGTTTTAAAGCTTCTTCCAGGTCTGAATTTGGTCTATTACATCCATGTGCGAATAAGCTTCTATACATGATTTAGTCTCTATTTGAACGTGTAAAGTCCAAACCATGTCCAAGGTTGCAACCATCCAATGTTGCGTTGAAGCTCAGGGATTGTTTGTAGCAAACTAGGTTGTCTATGCACAGGCCGATACGATGTGCATGCATACTGTTATGACTCATATTTTAACTATTGTATATTTAAATATATTTTTTAAACTTAATCATTAATAAATTGACTGTTCCAAAATGTGACTTCTCACATACGATCGAATCAGGACTCGTAACCACTTAAATTGAGTTCGTATGGTTCGTTACTTGAAAAAATTACATGGATCGCCATATTCCAGAATTTGACATTTCAAGGGCTCAATGGTCTCGATACGCATAAAAATTGTCGTTCCAAGATGCTATGTCGAATTTTGGAAAAACTTATATTTTTGAAATCGTAGTGGTATGAAAGATGTACCTTTTGATCATGTGATCTTTTGACAATTTCAGTTTTGAAAATTGAATGTTTGAAAAAAGAGTCAGTGCCACATAATTTGGCTCGAGACATATCCCATTATGTTCAAATGGCGTTTTTATGTCCAGATCGCTTCATAGCATGTGTTAATCAGAATAGATAAATTTGACTGGTGTTGACCTCTAACAATAAATATGAACACGCAGTTAGAGAGTAATATTATTTTATTCTCAAACCCGGACCCTAGCTATCATGGAACCCTAACATTCAATGGTCCACATTGCTCCTCTATGTCCATACGTCTTTTGGTCAAAATTTTCAACACGAAAGTTGTTCGTATTGTCGATACAAAGTCATCATGGTCTCCGTTCGTCGATCGGACCATCTGAGTTCATAGAAATCTAGGATGAACATGATCTGTCTAGTTTAGGTTTTTTGCTCTCCAGGCCACATCATCGAGAAATAGCTCTTAGCACCAAAAGAAAAAGTGTGGATTGGAAAAAAAAAAGATTGGCCCGGGTTTAAGGTCAATCAGAGAATAGAGGAGAGAGAAATGCGCCTTTAGTAATTTTGGCGTTTTTAGGTTAAGGGTGCATTGATGGGGGCCACGCTTTCTGGCAAAGAAAGAGGTCTTAGAGGAAAATATTTTGGTGGTGGATTGATGTCATTGGTGGTGCCGTCCATAAGAAGAAGGAAGAGAATTTAGGTGCATTTCAAGTTTGAAGGGAGGGTGGATGATCAATTGATTCCTCATGTTAATAAAAGAATGAAGCATGTGCCTGGAAATTGTAGAAGAGAGGGAAGTGTGGGGCCATGTTGATTTTGCAGTTTTTAATAGGTCGGTGAATGTTTTTATACTTTTATTTCATTTTCTATAAAAATATCAAAATTCTAACCGGTGTGACTTTTGCATACTAGGTCCATTTTGGATGCAGTTTTTTCCATTGGACTCGTATTGAAGAGCTCTACGATACTGTTAGTTTGGATAGATTTCGCTAAGATTAGTGATGTTGTCTCTTGTTGAAATGTAATTGTTTGTACAAAATATAATTGGCATTTTAAAGTGAATTGTAATAAATATAATATCTAGGATAGTTAAACCTAGTTAATAACAAATAAATAAATTAGAAGGTAATTTGATTTTTTTTTAAACTTGAATATCACATTTTTACCCATTTGCCTGCTAGTACTTACTATTTTGACATCTAAATCACATTGATCAATTTAGATGGGTTCTATCTATATTATGAATGTCATTATGGATGTTTCTATGCTATTATAGATAATTATAGGGTTATTGGTCGCATGGTTGCTTGTTTGCGTAATTTGGTTTTAAACATCATTCGAAGGCGACATAAGACTACGAAAATCTTATCTGCTTGAGTTTCGTGTATGTCCTTCAAACCACATAAGATGCATATTGATTGAGCGCACAAGCGACGATAGATTCGAATAGAAGAGCTAGATTTATAAAGTAGTATCAGAACATGAAAAGCTATTTGAAGATGAAACAACATTGGAGCTTAGCGACTGACTAGAAAATGGAGCAACACTAGAGTTTGGCTATGAATCTAAAGACCAAGAGTGGACCTAGCAAGGACCTTGGATTTCACGATGAATGCTGGACATTTTCAACAGATGTGTACTAAATCAATTTTGGTTAAATTCATTATCAAAGTGGCTATTATCGATTACTATGAAGTGGTCGATATCGACTACAATTATTGTTAGTCACTTTAGCCAAATTGACATGAATGACAATGTAACTTTTAGGAGCAGGATATGGTGGTTTGTTTGATAGTATTTTCGATATAATGGCTCTATGACCAGCGGTTTTGGTGAGAGACAAAGATGTGGTGCTTTGATGAAGTGATCCGTCATTCTACGGTGGTGGTTCCATGATGGGATGTAGGTCTACTGCGATGGGTGGTTTTTCGTGATGCAGAGAGGATGACACTGGATGTGTTGAGGTGATTGTTGGTGGAAGATGAGAGACACATGATGTGACACCCCACATCCCTTAATGTCACACATATGAGGATGCATTAAGTTCTGTGAAGCGCAAATAGGTGTAAAGTAGTAACACAGAAACTAAATTCACAAGACATAATATAAAATGCAGCGGAATACTTTTCAAACTTTTGTTCTCAAACCAAATAAAACATTACATTTTTGAATACCATAAAGTCAAAATCATAAAACATACCTCTCGTGGAAATATAAAGAAAATAGGTCAGACACAAAGTCTGGTGAGTTGCATTGATTTTTAGCATAAGCAATGAGATAAACAGATCAATAATACTGAATATGAAAATACAGTAAAGCAAGGAACATGGAGAGTAAGGTAAGATAAGCTAGCTTATCATTCATATCCCAGAGTTTCTGTGCCAAATATCATATCATAAAGATTAGGCTTTCCCAAATTTCTACCTAGTGATCGGCTTCTCAAACAGGATGCGAATAATCTGTGTTAGCTATGGCATTCAGGTTTATCACTCCCGAACCCATCGACTAAGAGAGACACAACCTTAATCACAAGTGTTACTACATCTTATCTTCCACTTTCAGACTCATGCATGCTCACGACTCCGTCAGAAAGAGCCCGTACCCACCTCATGTTTCAACCTCTTACTACCTAAATCAGTATAAGCATGCCTTGACCCCTGCCTAGTGTGAGGCCTCATAAGGAATACTGACTGATACAGATTCCCACAAAATGCGACATAAGCCTCCCTTAGACTTGGTACCCAAGCTAACTAGGTTTTCCACAAGCTTATTAATCCAATGTTTTAATATAACTCGTTTAAGTTCATTAATAATCCCATAACATTTTGTCCCCTATATTGTAACTAACGAAAGAAATCTACAACCTCTTTTTCCTCGCTTATCAATCTAGTCATTAACTTAACCTATTCAAGTTCATTAATAAGCATATTAACATGTTATTCCCTAATCTGTAATTAATGAAAGTAATCTACAATATTTTTACTCTCGGATTGTAATTAATGAAAGTAATCTATAATCCCTTTTCCTGGCTTATTAATCCAGTGTTTAACCCGTTTAAGTTCAGTAATAAGCTAATAAAATGTTATCCTTAGATTGTAATTAATGGAAGTAATCTATAAACCCTTTGTCATGCTTATTAGTCCAGTGTTTTAACTTAACCTATTTAAGTTCATTAATAAGCATATTAATATGTTATTCCTTAGATTGTAATAAACGAAAGTAATCCACAATCTTTTATACAATATTTCCATGTCATTTCTCTGTTCATTTACATGTTTACAAATGATAATAACATGTTTTACTTTAACATGTAATTAAGTATAATTTTCCCCAATGACATGTCCACTTAATATCTAATCAAATCCAACCGAGTCCGGTTTACTTTTAAGCATATTCTTCCCTTTTGATTACCCCAATTCTATAGCCTAAGGTTTACAATTTCTAATATTAAAAATCCCTTTTTATTATTAATACAAATTATCCCAATTTTTACGCAGCCCAAATGGTAAAGTCCTAAGCTCTTGTTGGCCTAGGCTCAGCGCAAGATAAAGGAGAATAGATCTAAACTGAGAAATAATCAAATAAGCATAATAATAAGACCATAGATCAAACTATGACAGAAAGGTATCAGGAAGAAAGATGCACATATTGATAACTGAAAAGGGAATAGGTAGCTCATAGTGATAAACATGGATAATAACATGCTGAAGATGAACATATAAACACTGACTTTCATATTCAATATAATTCACTATCAATGATCCCTTCATATTTGGATTACTGTTCTAAAAATAAGTAGAACTCATAATGATAATAGATCTAGAAAAGGTCTTCGAAATTGATGAGAAAAAGAATTATCCTTGCAATCTATGTCTTGACACCACCTTAACCCTTTTCCTATTTTCACTTCGGAACATAACTTTGTGAGGAAAGAGATGAAGAAATGTTTGTGTAGGAAAATATTGAGGGTAGATATTCTATATGTAGGTAAGCTAGGATAACATAAGCCATAAGATCTTCGGTTTTCAAATCAAATCGTATAATACACATCATGCCAAGTAACCAAAGAATATAACATATAAATTCATCCAGGTTCAGTTGCAGGAATGACCCCTACTCCAAGGTGGGTAGACCCACCTCTTACTTGAGTCGACACTGCCCATGGGTCGACACAGGCGTCGACCCATGTAAGGCCGGGTCACCAGTAACCTTTGTTGGTCCAGAATTAATTATTTATATTATTTTGATTTAGTTCAAACTTCTTTTGGTCATAACTTGTTCATATTTAGTTCGATTTAAACAAACCAAAAATATATCTAACTTAGAATTTCGTAACGAATGCAACGGTAGAGTCCATTTTAACAGTTTTGACTACTTTATTAATTGTAATTCAACTTGTTAATCTTCTTTATATAATCTTAGTTTATTAAATTTTAGGGTGTTACATTCTCCCCTCGTTAAAGGATTTCGTACCGGAAATTTCCAAGTTAAGAAGAATGTTATTAATGTTGATATGCCCATCTACTCATACATCAAGCACTAACATACATTGTCCTTAAAATTTCTAATGATTTGTATGAATATATATATATATATAAAGTTGTTGTGTATATGTCCCTATACTAATGCAGAAATCAAGCGGTCGATTGATTATGTTGACCTCCTTAATGCAATTTGTGACTGTGCCATTTATCCTATATGTGTGCAAAAGAATCCTAATAATACATATAAATTCTATATACATGCGACAATCATTCACCAAAAATGCAACATTCTAATGATGATTCAGCCATTCACATCCATTTCAAAATCAGAATGTGCACACATCCATATGCAATATGTATGTTTTCTAGTTAAGCTGATCGTTAAACTAGTTCCTAGTGTGTGTGCGTGTATGTGTGTATGCATCCACTTACAAACATGATACATAACATGTCTCAAACGCATTGTTGACCAACCATTTGGCAAGGCCATCAAGATTGATTGGTATCACGAAAGCCATCCCAAAAGCCAAGAAAACATGTGTGATCCGTCCACGGAACTGACCTATCCAGGGACTAGTCGACCGACACCTAAGCCTTGAGCCAGACACAAGAACCCGACGTGTGAACCAGTTGGAACCTTTACTACTAAAATTAACACTTATTGCAGGCTAACAGTGAAGGGGTATCAGAGCAACATAAGAACAGAACAATCACCGAAGCAAAGAGCCAATTGAGAGAAAGAACCGGGAGATGGGGAGAACAATCTGAAAGCAGCATAAAATGATGCCTCTCAGGAAGAAAGGAACTCAGAAAATATAAAATTCTGCTAGGGCCTAACCTACAGGGTCCATCCGACATTAGGGTTTCCTCGTTTATTTCCTCTTTTCAGTCTTATTCTTCCTTCTTGAGGAGAACAAAATCCTAATTTCCAAATCAGATTGGGAATTTCTACAAATCTTGTAATATATATGCAATTTATGAATGAAGAAATCGAGGGCTTAAACATTTTCGCGATTTGATAATCATATTGTGTCATTTACGATGGAACAGGGAGTTAACACTAACCCTTTTTGTATAGAAGGACTGATCACGAAACCCTCGTAAAAGGGGAGAGACTTCGTGGAAACATGAGATCTCCCTCTCTTTATCTCGGGGATAGATGGTGTGAATCAACCCTTTCATACTGAGCCTAATACAGCTCAATTCCGGAGTAAATGATAACTGCAAACTTATAGCTTGATCACTGACACAATCAGAGCTCCTCCGGGCTGGTTTGATGCGAAATGATCGTTTAAGTCAATTAGCGTTGTGATATCCTTATCATCCAAGTATCGGGAAGCATTAACCTGTTTTCTTCTAATCACAATGAATATCATCTTGCCCACCACGTAAGGGAAAGCTGATTACACAAAGCTCCAGTGGTATCAAGTTAAATGAATCTTTCTTCGTGGAAATGATTGATTTAGCTAAGAAACACGGACTTTAAATTGTCTATTAGTAACCTCAGATCGTGGTCGTACCAATCTGTTTAAATATATGCTTCATATGACTCGTCCCGGGTGTTGACGGAAAATAAATTTAACATTTTGGCGCTAGAAGGAGGGCTTGAACCACCGACCTTTTGGTTAACCTATCAAAAATTAATTTGGTGAATTTATTGCTCCATGATAGGAAAGATGAAATTAAAGCGATTGGAAATCTGGAACAAGGAACCAGATCCTAATTCAACCCTTGAAGGAAATATGGATCTAACGCTCAATCCAGATAATAATGAAAGAGGAGCCACATCCAATCTACAACAACCGCCAAACTCAAATGCCACGGAAGATAGTGTTGCAATAATCATGGTATTGGAGAAGTAACTCCAGGAAATGCAAGCTTAGGTAAACGTTGTTCAGACATGGAGGTCCTCAAGGCCCACTAGATCTATTCAGAGAGAGACGAATGAATCTTTGAAAAGAAAGGCTCCCATTTAGAACTCAGAAGCAAAGGAGAAGCTTAGGGCGACTTCTTCCAAGAAGAAGAAGTCCCATCTGACGGGAGTAGACCATCAAGGGAGTCAATGCGAGAAGGAACAGTCTGAGAGTTCCACATCCAGAGGTTATGGTCCCAAGAGAATAAACTATAACAACATAGAAGCTTATATTAAAGATCTCACCCAAAAGACCGTCAAAGTCTTGCTGGGAAGCAAGGGGAAGAGGACCCAATATGACAAAGTTAACGACAACAAAAGGGTAGCTCCATTCATCGATGAAATTATGAATACTATATTACCATCGAGAGTGAATGTTCAAACCGTAAAGTATCTTAGGACAACTGACCCCGATGACCATCTAATGGCTATAAAGACTTACAAGATTTTCATTTCCAAGCCAAAAAGTTCATTCGTATGGATGAATTGTATTTCACAAAGAGGAAGTTCGGGCCTCGAGGGGAAGGAGGAAGGCCGAACTTTGGACGAAAGCCTTTGAAAGGAAACCAAAAAAGATCTAGGTGGGAAGGTTCTGATGCCAACTCGGTCGCTCTGAACAAACCTATCTCATCTGTATATGCCGTCACAAGAGAAAGGGTTAACACCTTCCCCGTCTTGCTCAGAACCAAGAATTGCCCTGAACCTTATTTTGACAGTAAGCATTGTGAATTCAACAAAACCAACATACATAAGACTGACGAGTGCAAGGTATTGGACGGGATTATTCAAAAGCTAATCCAAGAGGGCCATCTGAAAGAATTTGTTTTGAACAAAACGGCATCGGCTAAGCATACAAATGGACAACAAATAGCTTCTGTGAATACGATGGGGACTTCTACGGAAGAAGGCAACCTAGACTTGGGTGCGCCAATAAATCGAATCAATGTTATCCACGGAGGGCCACATCCTGTCGAGAGCAATCCGAGAGCAAGGAACCAATACATGAAGGAAGTCACGGAGGAATATTCTCCAATCAGGAATCGCTGAAGAACGCACGTTATGCTCTCAAAATGCACAACCTAGTGGTTTCTCCAGAAGATATGAAAAAGGGGGTCCGCCACCCACATAATGATCCCCTTATGATAATAACACAGATAGGGCTCTCTGTTGTTTCAAAGATCCTTGTAGATACAGGGAGTGCCATTAATGTCATCTTTAAGCACGCTTTCGATCAGATGGGAATTTCTTAGAAAAAGTTAGAGTCAAGCAATTAACCAATCTTCGGCTTCGACAACAAGGGTTCGACTCCGGTTGGGCAAATCAACCTTATGGTTCAAGTTGGACTGTCTCCGCTCAATAGGACCTTCGAGACTCTCTTTGTTGTGATCGACAAACCATCCTATTACAACGCCTTCTTTGGGCAAGGACTTTGAAAGAGATGGATGCTTTTGCTTCTTCGAAGTATCTTATATTAAAATTCCTAACCAAACAGGGATGGGGTACCATCAGGGGAGAATAGTTTAGTTATCGCAAATTGTACTTCACAACGATTGACAAATACAAAAAGGAGTGTTCTCTGTACTTTGATTCTTCTACTGTTTTTATACCTTCGGATAAGGGATTCTTATATCCCACATTCGAAGCTAGGATAAAAATTATTAAAGCTAACAAACGTGCAAATGGTAGGTACATCTCTTTGAGAAGAAAGAGGGAAAGGTCCGATGATGTAAATCTGACTGAAGAAGGAGAAATAGTAACCAACTTTGATTCTAGAGGTGACATTGAAAGAATAAAATCAGTAGAAGATGTAGTAGAGGTAAATGTTGATTCAGAAGATAAATCGAAGGTCGACAACATAGGGAAAGGCTGATAGAGCCCCTCAGAAGTCAAGAGGTTGGAAACTGACGGGTTTACCTGGGAAGTCCTTTTCCTAAAATGGTTAGCCAATCCCGTACTAGTGAGGAAGTCCAATGGGAAGTGGAGGACGTGTGTTGATTACACGGATTTAAAGAAGGCTTGCCCGAAAAATTGCTATTCCCTTCCTCGGATTGACCAATTAGTTGATTGCACGAGTGGTCACAAGATATTATCTCTTATGGATGCTTACTCGGGGTACAACCAAATTCCGATGCATAAACCAAACGAGGAGCATACAAGCTTTATCACTGATTGGTACAAGCTTTATCACCGATCAGGGAACATTTTGCTATAAAGTGATGCCCTTTGGGTTGAAGAACGCAGAAGCAACATACCAAAGACTGGTAAATAGGATGTTCTACGAACAAATAGGGCGCAATATGGAGGTATATGTGGATGGCATGCTAGTGAAGTTCACCAAAACAGAGAACCATCTAAACGATTTGAAGGAAATGTTCGATGTCTTAAGGAATTACCAAATGAAGCTAAACCCGCAAAATTTTTCTTTTGTACTTCAATATGGAAAGTTTCTAGGATATATGGTAAGTGTGTAAGGGATTGAAACTAATCCTGACCAAATCCAAGCCATAAGAGACATGGAAGAACCTAGGACAAGCAAAGAGGTCATGAGTCTGAACGGGAAAGTAGCAGCCCTTAGAAGGTTCATTTCCAAAGCCACTGATAAATGTGTCCATTTCTTTGATGTTATGAAGAAAAAGAAGAATTTTGAATGGAATGAAGAGTGTAGGAAAGCATTCCAAGAATTAAAAGTTTATATTGGATCGCCACTGGCTTTATCCAGCCTAGAGAAGGGAGAAGAGTTATACCTATCGTTAACGATATTTTTCATCAACAACGGAGATAAGCCAATAGGAATGGATACAATACGAGATAACCACTTTTGTGGTGCTGGTTGTGACCTCTGAAGTGGGGGTCCCAGTCGATTGGGGCTTAATTGAGATTGAGATGAGCTTGTTGATGTGATGATTTTCGGGCATAATTTAAACCTCCGGTAGTGGCTCCCTGGTGTGGGCTCTTAGACGTAAGTTTCCAGTTGTAGACTTCCGGCTTTCCCGTGTATACTTAGAGGAGCTTGTCCTCTTGGTGTATGTGGATAGCTGCCAGTTCGAAACCGCCGCCGGTGTTCGTATTAAGTAGATTAGTATGGATAGCTTGTATCTCCACTAAGATTCTGGTTGGCCTCCCAGTGGAGCTTTTCGGATTTCCTGGTCTTTCGGCGTGTGGCCCCTTATGATGTGTTATTGTCTATCGGTGTGACCTTCTAGCTTTTAGGTGACAGATGCTTCGAAAGCTGGTTCCGGATGATCTCGATACACTTTTGGTGTCTTTGCCTCCAAATGTACCAGTATTAAGCAAGTTAATATCGATAGTCCTACCGGGTTTCGGTATTTGAAGTTCCTATCTTGCTTTTTCTTAATTTCTAGCTTAGATGACTTTTTATTACGGAAATCCTAGCCAAATATGCCCTATCGAATGTATCATGTCGGATGGAACCTGCTGGATGAGCTTTGTTGGCATTCTTTAGACTTTGAGCTTCTTCCTTCCGAAAGAGTGCCAATCTGTGCCGATTTCGAATCATTCTTTACTAAGTTCGGCTCTTCCATTACCTGGCTTTCTATTTCCGAAATTTTCTCTTGTGTTTGTGTTTTTCCGATACCCCTTCGCCGTTAACTGGTTTCGGAGTTAATTTTGGTAGTAACACCTATATATGGTTGTTTCATAACATGCGGTAAGCTCAGTCCTGATAAGAGAGAGTAATAGGACACAACACCCCATTTACTACGTCAGCCGAAGGCTAATGGGCGTAGAAATCCGATACCCTGTAGTAATGAAGCTAGCGTATTGCTTAATCCTTACTACACGAAAGCTCACAGGATGCTTTAAAGCTCACCCCGTTAGGGTTTTAACTAGTTTTCTGCTAAAGCAAGTATTCAGCAAACCAAAAATCTCAGGGAGACTAATCAAATAGGATGTCGAGCTTAGCCAATACGAGATTGAGTTCCATCCTCGAGCGAAAATTAAAGGACAAACTCTCGAAGATTTCGTGAATGAATGCCCGAGCTTCATTTTAGAACAATCAGCTAAAGAAAATGACTTGAAGACCAAGTGGCAGCTCTTTGTGTTGGAGCTTTTAACGAACAGAGAGCAGGGGCGGGTTATATTATAATTACCCTAAACGAACACCGCTTGCATTGCACTATGAAGTTAGGGTTCCCGGCAACTAACAACGTGGCCGAGTATGAATCAATGATAGCTGGTTTGAATTTGGCACTACAGTTGAAGATACCTCAGATAGAAATCTTTAGTGATTCATAACTAAGGTAAACCAAAAAAACAGACATATTAAACCAAGGATGCGCGGCTAATCTTATATATGAAAAGGGTACTAAAGATGCTTTCCCGGGTGGAGGATTTCTCAGTTCATGAAATACCCCACGGGGAGAATACTCAAGCGGATTCACTACTCAAGTTAGCAAGTTCTCAGGGGACTCCCGAAACTCGAATAATTCCCGTGGGATATCAGGAAAGGCCTAGTGTCGAACATGAGGAATCAGAAATGGGAAACGAGTTATTAGTCTTAACTAGATACCAAGCCTTGAGAAGGGGGGACGAAGGAAACAAAGAGGGAAAGTCCAATGAAGAACCTCCCTTAGCGGAAACAGATTATCATCGTAAAAGTACATGGATGGCTCCCATAGTAGATTACCTCCTAAATGGGACTTTGCCCCTTAGTAAGAAAGATACGAGAAGGATAAAGCACCAAGCTCCTACATTTGTGATTACGGATAATATACTCTATAAAAAGGGACACTCTCTCGCTTACTTAAGATGTGTAAGTTTCAAAGATGGGCTTATCCTGTTGGAGGAAGCTCATGGTTGATGGTGTGGAGATCATTCCAGTGGAATTAATCTGGCCAAAAGAGTCATGAGGCAAGGTTATTATTGGCCATAGATTTTTAATCAAGCAGTTGAGTATGTCAAAAAATGTGATAAGTGTAAAAAGCACTCTAAGGTACCCCTGCTTCCTCCTAACGAACTAACCACTATATCAAGTCCCTGGTCATTCGTTGTATGGGAATAAATTTAATTGTACCCTTACCAATCTCCAAAGGTGGAGCAAAGTATGCCACAGTAGCCATCGACTACTTTACCAAGTGTGTAGAGGCAGAACCCCTTCCGACGATCACGTCTAGAACGGTGTTAAGATTCGTAATAAAGAATGTTGTTACCCGCTTTGGAATCCCTCACAAAATCATATCAGGTAATGGAACTCAATTCGAGAGCGAAGAATTCCCCCAGTTTTGTGAGCAAAATGGAATCATCAAAAGTTTCTCCTTAATATCCCATCTGAAAGCTAATGGAGCTGTGGAAGTTGCCAACAAAACCTTAAAAACAGTACTTAAAAACGCCTAAATCAAGCCAAAGGAAATTGGGCCAAAGAGTTTCGTTTAGTACTTTGGGCATACAGAACCTCTACCAAAACAGCCATGGGACACAACCCTTTCTCCTTGACATATGGATGCAAAGCCATGCTTTCGGTTGAGGTCGAAATCCCATCGCATAGAAGGATAGCATATGCGTTTGACCACAATCAAGAGTGGGGAAAGGAATCCTTAGACTTAATACAAGGATTAAGAGATGAGGTGGCAATCAGAACAGCTGAATATCAATGGAGGATTTCGAAATACTACAACTCAAAGGTCTGGACTAGAACCTTCGCAAAAGGAGAGCTAGTTTTACGAATAGTGATGGCTAACACGAAGAACCCAGCAGATGGCCCTCTCGGCCCAAATTGGGAAGGACCCTTGATCATCCATTAAGAAGTTATGCCCGGAACATAATGACTATGTAGACCCAATGGTGATCTTGTTCTGAGAACCTGGAACTCGGAACATTTAAGACCATATTTTTCAAAGATAAAGGAATAAGGAAAAAGACTTTCGTCCAAAGATGATTACGTAGCTAAGGGTACATAAACCCTTCCAGTAGCTCAAGCGAGACCCAAAAGGGTTCGAGCTGGAAAAAAAAGGATCATATTGCTTGTCATCGCAAAAATTGGTCTGGATGAGACATCCCCCCAAGGGAGATGGTGTGTTAATCTTTCTCCATGCCCAAATCAGAGGGGGCTAGGTTAAAGCATCAAAAGCATAAGCCTTCATTTCACACCAGAAATGGTAGTGGCGGTACATCTAAAATTAGCACGCCCTGTCTCTGCTCGCAGAAAAGCACGCCCTGCCTCTGCTAGAACTAAGTGCATCCAACCTCTGCATGTAGAAGAGCACATCCTACCTCTGCATATGTTCCGCATTACCCGAAGAAGGGAACGCAAACACCTATAATCACCTACATGGTCAGGATAGGGCACCCCTTGGAGGAGGGTGGCGTATAAACCTATGCCAATGATCAGTATAGAGCATCAAAAGAGTAAAACTTAGTTTTGAGCCTACGATGTCGCCATCTAAGTCTCAAAGACCTTATCATCGCCGACGATGGTCAGGATACGACGCCTCCAGGAGGGAGGTCGAGTAAGTCCTTGGGCCCTGCTTATGGATAAACTAGTCAAGCGCACTGGACACACATGCCCAGAGAATGGCCAACAAAGCACGTACATCCTCTACTTGGACATCAAAGCCCAAGGAGTGGCTCAGGAAGCACGTACAGGCTTTGCTTCACAAATCAAATCCAAAAGGGATTCCAAAATAATAAACGCTGGAAGGGGTTTTTGTTCTTCCATCTATATTAATACCCAAATCAGGTTGATTCAGCTCTTCGCAAATGCTGGAAAGGGTTTCCGGTCTTCTATCTACATTAATACCCGAATCTGGGTTGATCCGACTCTTCGCAAATGCCGGATGTGGTTTTCGGTCTTCTATCTACATTAATACCTGAATCTGGGTTGATTCGGCTCTTCGAAAATCCCAAAAGGGATATCCGGACTTCTATCAAAATTAATACCCGAATCTGGGTTGATCTGGCTCTTTGCAAATACCGGAAGGGGTTTCCGGTCCTCAAACTATGATAACGCCAAAATCTGGGATGATTCAGCTCTTCGCAAATAACGGAATGGGTTTCCATTCCTACATCTATGATAACGCCGGAATCTGGGATGATTCAACTCTTCGCCAAAACCGGAAGGGGTTTCCGGTCCTCTATCTATGATAATGCTCGAATTTGGGATGATTCATGTAACGACCCGCATTCTACGTATTAGAGGATCGTAGAATATTTAGTTTATTCTCATACAAAGTCGTATTGGTCATGTAACTATGAGAAACGACTACTGGGTTCATTTCCCACATTCACGATTTTTGCCGAATTTTAAATGATTGTTTTGCCCCTGGCGAGTCTTGTTTCGCCCCTGCAAATCTTATTTTGCTTATAACTTTTGATTGGCAAGAAGTTTTAACCTGAAACCATTTCCATTGGATCTGAATGATGGTTTACCTTTCCGTAGAGTGGTCATAAATTAAACGGACTTAACGTTTAGGAGATATGGCTAAAATAAGGTTTGGAAGAAGGAAAATAACTTAACCGGGCATAATTATGTGATTAGTGGTTAGGCCCATAACCTATTTCGGGATTAGGGTTATGGGAGGACTGAAAAGAGTTAGAGGATGATTCTTTTTCATTTTTCCAGTCGCCATTAACATTCCTTTAACCCTAGCAGTGGCCTCCACCTTCTAAATTCTTCTTTAATCACTTTCTTATCACATATTAAGCAAATCTACGTCAAATTAAGGCGGATTAGCATAAAAATCGAGGTAGAGCTGCTGGAATACATTGGGATCCATGCCAAATCAGTTAGAGTTTCGGATCTGAAATTTGTTTGTGGCTAAGGTGAGTGATTTGCATTCTTTTTCACTAATTATGGCTAATTAGGGGTGATTAGTGATAATTAGCAAAATTATGACTTAGAAAAATATGTAAAAATTTGAAAAAAAATCTGAAATATTGTTTTATCTCACTGGTAAAAATTTGGGCTAATTTGGATTAATTTTGCTAATCGTATTGTTAAACATGATTAAGGGGATTAAGGGGAAAATCATGGTTTTGGGTATGTTTGATCCATAATTTCATGTTAAATAATTGTTTGGATGTTTTTGGTTGATTCCATATGTCATTGCGGTTGCTTAGTATGTTCTGTGGTTGCATAAGAAAGTTAGAAAGGTCAAAAATGTCGTCGAGAGGCGAAAATAGCTTGCTGGAAATAGTACAGTTTTTGGGTCGCACGACCGATCTCTGGGGGTATGCACGACCGACCAGGCCGAGCGAGCGAGTCCGGTAGGGGGAGTTTTTGGTGAACCCGATAGAGGAGGTTCGAGCGATTAACCACAGTGGGAGATGTATGAACGACCGATCCTTACAAGATAAGCGTGAGCGAGTAACCCTTGTTGAGCATCTATGAACGACTGAGTCTGATGGAGGACGAGCTAACGAGCAAGCCTAGTCAGGGAGATCGAGCGAGTGGACTTAGCTCGAGCGACCGATCCCTATGGAGTAATGTACGAGCGACCAAACAATGTGGAACACGTATGAGTAACCGACCTTTGAGGAGCACGTGCGATCGACCGACCTAATGGAGAATCAAGTGACCAAGTCCGAAGAAGGATGAACGAGCAATGATGATTGTGGACTCTTCTAAAGATCATTTCTAATTCGACTAAACCCGGGATGCAAAGAAAGTCCAGATGAGAAGTGATGGCTCAAGATTCAAATGGGGATTGACGAGTTAATTTCTAAACTTAGGCTTTGCTGCTGGACGTGTGCAAAGGGATTAACGGTATCCGTAGCTTTGGTTCACCACTAAGACAGATTAGTGGCTGTGGATCAGCGCGATGGGGTGATTAAGACCCCCAAGGGCAAAGTGATCGTAGCATGGTTATGGATCGGTGCAATGGGGCCATTAGGATTCCCAATGGCAAGGTGATCATAGCAAAGGATTATCGACTATGGACTAGCGTAATGGGGTCATTAAGACTCCCAAGGGCAAAGATGTAATAGTAAAGGAATTGGTGATCAAAGCGGAGGATATCTTACGCTTTACGCACTATTGAGGGATGTGAGGTTGATTGTTATGTTTGATGTTTGCCTGCACCATGACACGCACACTCCCATTTTTATACTATATGTTAGTGTTACCTTAGAGTATTGTACATCTAACTCTTTGGTTGTAGGTCCAGCTTCAGGTATGATTATTTATACCTGTTATTGTTTTACTTTGCTGCTATCGCTCATACCAGACTTTTGTCTGACCAAGAGTTTTATGTCTCTTTTTATTACTCTAGGTGCTCCTAAACGAGCAGATAAGAGACAGGTTAGGTGGTTATGCACGAGTAGCTGTCCGGAGACGAGCAGGAGGCTTCCATGTACTATTTACATATATTCTCCCTGTGTTGTTGCTGGTCACTGCTTTGGGCATTAATAGTGTACCTTTTCTATTTTTCTTTAGAGACAACATTTTGAAGTTGTAATAATGATGGTTTGGATCATAAGCTATATTTTGGATTCCGCTGCTATGATGGTTTAGTTTCAGCTATTGCACTGTCTCGCTTATTTTATGTCAAGTTACGTTATTAATATATTTTATTCCATGCACTGCGAGATATACTACAATTTCGTTGGTGATTCATCGTTCAAATCCCTTTTCATTTGATGACCGTCCCATGCTAGTTGGGCATCAGCAAAGCGCATTCTGAGGGAAATGTTGGCTGGTGCGGGGCGAGTCGTCACACTTAGTATCAGAGCCTAGGTTGCGTAGTTAACCTAGGGGAAGACATTAGGGAGAGATATTATTCGTACATGAGAGTGCATATTTGTGATATTTTGGTTTTCAAAAGCTTCATATATATACTACTAGTATATCTAAGGATGAAGTCGCACTGCACTGGCACCACTATGGAGATGGTTAATCGTTTTCTCTTTACAAATTGAACGATGAGCCGTTATACGAGAAGTACGGGTTCAGGGGCCAACAACGGGAAGTCCCTGATATGAGGACGACGTTTACTGCCTTCGTGCAAGAGATGCTTAGGGATTATCAGGGAGCAGATCCTAATGCTTCCAATGGTGGTGGTGCAGTAGTGCAGGCGCCTAGAGCCGATTTCGCCAAGCTTAACAAGGATTATACTAGTCATGGTGGGAAGTCGTTCCATGGAATGGAGTCGGCTATGGAAGTTTAGGATTGGCTTGATAGTTGCTAGCGCATCTTCGAGGATTTGGTGATCGATGATGCAATGAAGAGAAAGTTACCATCGCGTCAACTTCAAGGACAGACTATGAATTGGTGGAGTGTTATTAAAGCAGCTACTCTCGAAGATCAAGTTACTTGGAATCAGTTTAAGGCTCGCTTCAGTGACAAGTTTATCCCACCTGCTCAGAAATCAGAATTGTTTAGGAAATTCTTGGAGCTTAAGCAGAATGGTAGGGCAGTCCCGGAATATATTGCTAAATTCGATACTTTGTCGAATTATGTATTATCTCTTCTCAATACTGCCAAGAAGAAGAACGAGAGGTTCATAACTTGCTTAGATGAGTACTTGGGGGAAAGAATTATAAACCACATCGATGAGACATTCGAGTCTATTATGGGAAAGGCATTGAGATTAGAGAGCCTTTACCCTAAGTTAAAGACCGAGGTTGTTGTTGCACCCATAGGAGAGGCAAAACCACAGGCAAACGGGGAAGGCAAGAAGAATTCCCAGAACAAGAGGAAATAGAACCAAACCAAGGATGGTCAGAAAAAGAAGGATAAGAAAGAGATCAAGTGTTATAGTTGTGGAAGGAGGTCCACTATGCCAGAGATTGTCGAGCAAAGCCATCGGACAAGAAGTGCTTCAATTGCGGCTAAGTGGGACATCACAGGGATAAATGTGCACAACCTCCTAAAGAGAAGTAGATTGTGAAACCATATGCTATCAACACTGGTCCTTCTTCGTCGAATGCGCCAACTGCAGCGGAGAAAGGAAAGAATGTCGTCATTCAAGGTATGTGTAATAACCCGGAAATTCTGAGCCAGTTTAAAATATTTGTTTTGGCAACTTCAACGAGTTTTGAAGATTTAAAATGAATTATTTTAAATAATAACAACGAGAAATTTATTTTGAATATAATTCGAACGTATATATTTATACACATCGTCGTTAGAATATAAATATTTATATATAATTATAAAAGGAATTGAAAATGGCGCGGTAGTTCGATAATTCGATTTCAAACTTCAAATAAATGTACCGGGTGCAAAACAATTCGGATTTTAGTGAAACCAAAAATAATAGGTTCTATATGAAAATATCTTTCCAACGAATCTGAAAAATCGAAATTTCATAGCGGGAATCAAAAGTTATGCCCAGTTGAAAATTCAGAATAGTCGCTGTGTAAACTATACATGGCCCAAAAAGTCAAATTTTGCATATGAATGAATTTGGACTCGAAACCACTTCCATTGAGTTCAAAATGCCGTTTAGAACTCCGAAAAGTATAGGCTTTGATATATTCCGATATCCGGAATAGTGGCAATTGGCAGGAAACACTTTTACTTCCTTTTCTTCTTCACTTTCTTCCTCTTCCTTCACAAAAACTCAAAAATGGAGTCTCACCCCCACCGCCGTTGCCCCTCCTCCCACCGCCACCACCGGCCTTCGGCGAGCCGCCGCACCCCCTCCTCCTCCTCCCCTCCTCCTCCTCTTCCTCCTCCTCTCTCTCTCCTCTCTTTTATGTGATTTTGCAAACCCTAGGAGCCACCACCACCACCACGGCCACCACCACCACCGCCGCCGGCCCCTAGCCACCTCCCCACGCCACATCAGGCCCGGCGCCCCCCTCAATTCCGGCCGTGGGCCCCTCCTCCTCAAAATCACCTTTTTCACTAATTTCCCGTTTTGCAAATAAACCCCAGTTCTTATTTCACCAATAACTCCCAAACGGTGCGCTTTTGGCCAAAGTTCCTCAAAAACAAAGTCGAAGAGCACGATTTTCTCTTCGATTTGGTATATGATAAGTCCTATTTTGCATTGCGGAGTTGTTGGGAAAACGCGTTCGAAGTCTGTTGTTCAAAAGCGGTAAAATTCGTGTACTTTCGCGAATTCTGGCGAATTGGAGCATTTTCGGCAAAAAGACCCTTAGGCGAAAGTTGTCCGGAATGGCGCGTTTAAGCTTGAATAAAAAATGGTGTGAAGATTGAAGCACGTTTGCAAATTCTGGAACCAGAACAGCGAATCCGGGCGTTAGAAAAAAAAAGTGAGTTTTCTCCATTTTAAAGCTTCTACAGTTTTTGACATATGAAGTAAATAAAAATATGATCTTTATATTATAGAGAGGATAAAAATCCGATTTTTAACTTATAGAGAATATAAAGATAAGATTTTTATATAATGTAGATAATAAAAATGTGATTTTTATATATGTAGTGACTACGGGCAACGAAAGTGACAAAAGGCGAGAACGACAAGATTTTCTACAATAGAAGTGTCGTGGAGTTGGAATAGCTTTGGTGAGAACTTCTCACTCAAAATCTCTTTTTCTAGTTATATATATACTAGGATGCAGACGGTGTTTAGTAGCACCCGACACCCGTCATCCCCAGACCATGGATGGCTTGTTTGTTAAATTGTTTGGTTGTGTAGTTGGTTAGATTATTTGGTTTGAATTTAACTGTTTGGTGAAATGAATGGATTTGATTGATGTGTGAATGGCGTGGGCCTTCACTAGACTGGGGGTAAGGCTAGGCCTCGTCCCGTTTCTAGTATCGTGCCGTTATGCCGCCGAAATTTTCTAAAATAAGTTAGAAAAATAAAAATATCATTTTATTTAAAAAATGAACTGAATAGAAATTCATATGTTAAAATAAAATGTTTTATCGTTAAAAATATAATTTTTAACGTGAATATGAATATAGTGAATGTGAATAAATAAATATTCATTTACAAACCGGACGGTTTGTTTATGTACACTGATTTGACTGACATTGATTGGGACGATAAATTTTACACATCGCCCAACTGCACAAATAAAATCTGTGTTTGATTGTTTGAAACCCCACACGGGTGTTGGGATGAAATTTGAAGTTCACTCATCCTGATTGATTAAATATGTCGATCGATTGATTGACAGACTGTTGTAAGCGTTAGATATCTATATTTGATGCTTATACAGTGTAGTGCACTTTGGATGATGGTTGATTATTTATCGTTGCTATTATATACATGTGTTGTGTGGAATCCATATAATTAACTTTATATGGTAATTGATTGGGCCTCATTCCAATTTAGAAGATAAAGAATTTTGTAGAATAAATGTTCATGTGTTGACAGTACTCATCCGTTGAGATTAGTCATGTGTTGAACGAAGTATTTTAATAATAAAATTTACATCTTTATCTTTATAGAATAAATGTTCATGTGTTGACCATACTCATCCGTTGAGATTAGTCATGTGTTGAACGAAATATTTTAACAATAAAATTTACATCTTTATCATATATAAGATTAGAAACTAATTGAAAAATAGATAAGATGAGTGGTCTCCTGAATATTGATCTGATGTTGGTTCCGGCCTTCGGGGTTAATATTTAGGGAATTGTTCTCTTACTAATTTACGGTTGGAGTCTGATTAAATATCAAACGATAGATACCTTAATTTTTATAAAATATATTGAATAACAAAAATAGTCACACATGGACAGTACTCATTCGTTGAGATTAGTCGTGTGTTGACAAAAATATAGATTCACATATTGAATAGAATAATTATTCATTTGTTGAATAGAATAACGAATTTATTGAAATATATGAAGCCGTGTTGATTAGAGTTGCGCTATTTTGACGTGAACGATGTTTATATCGATTATATTCGTTTTTATAATGATTATTGAAAAGGAAGTGATTTCAAAATATAATGTTTTGAAAATATTATCATTTATATAGTAATGATAGGGAATATTCAATTTTGATTTGAAATTGAATATAGAATTGAAATGTTTTTGAAACGAATTTAAACTATTTATAAAATTTGTTTTAAATAGAAATCGACGAAATATATATTATATATATAATATAATGGCCTGAATAGAACGCGCCGCACCGCGGCAGTTCGCGAATTTCGACCATTGACTTCGAACGGACATTACGGGAGATCCGACCGTCGGATTCTCCTAAAACCGGAACCGTTGGGTTCATATCGAAAAGAGCTTTCTAACGAATATTAGAAATTTGAAATCTAACGGTTGGATTTGGAGATACGTCCAAATCAAATTTGAAAAAGGTCGTTGTAAGTGCAGTTCGATGACTGTTGATGGAAATCGACTGTACGGGCCTTGATAAAATTATTAAAAATATCAATAATTTGTGTAAAATCATAAGAAATGATTTGGGAAAAATTGGGATGAAAAACTCCATATTTGAAAAGATAAAATTAGATTTTTATCGAAGTGAACTAGTTTTGAACTAAAATTAAAACCCATTTATTTTTAAATAAATAAATTGGATTTGAAATGGGTTGTAAATAGAATTGATTTGTGGGTTTATCGTGAAGGGTGTTTTACATGACACTTGTTCTTTAACCCGATAAATAAATAGAATGTGATTTGGGTTTGTCGTGAACTGTGTTTTAAAGGACATTAGTTATTTAACCCAGTAAAAGGAGTTTAAATGAATCTGTAATTAGATTGAAATGTGAATTGATAATCTAAATTATCAAATTTAGAAAATGAGCGAGAATGGAGTATCACTAGTTTTGCTCCAAAGCGATAGTTAAATCTTTAATTAGATTTGAACGTGAAATGGTAATTAATTTTACCAATAACACTGTGGTATTAGATATGGAGTATTACCAGTTTTGCTTCATGGGATGAATAGGTTGGGATTGGGAAATAAAATAAATAATTACTTCGGTGTGGTTCGCTAGTCCCGACTAGTTTGGAAAACCATAATTTGGTTTGAAATGACATCCAAAGGAAGATTAAAGAATAAATTTAAAGAATTTATCTTGGATAAAATTAATGGGAACCTTTCCCTAAGAACGTGAAATTTAGAAACTAGCTGTAGGTTAGTTAAGAAGAATGGTTTCCTGGGTATTGATCTGATGTTGATTTCGGCCTTCGGGGTTAATATTTGGGGAATTGTTGTCTTGCTGATTTACGGTTAGTGACTAATGAATTGGAATGAGGCGTATGTTGTGTTTGTGTAACATTTGTTTTTAATATACGCGGGTTGTTCGGAAAGGCCGGGTTTATACCCATTCTGAATAACCGATTCGACGATATGTCAAAGATGAAGACGTGGTCGAAGACCGGAAGTCTTCACATCGTTTGCGTGATTACTGATGATCTTGATTGGGCTGTACACCCAAGATGAGGGAATCAGTTGGTTGTCGTCCAGACGTACTTGGAGATGGATGGATATGCGAGGAAAGTGCCTCCGGTTTCGTTCAGACCCAGAACGAACTTGTAAATGGATTGTGTGTCTGACATTGGATTTTATTCTGTGTTGATTGATTTCCGTTAAATATATATCTGTTTGGCGGCGGAGAATTTATTCTCTTGTTTAACGCCCTTCTCTGAGACATACGAGCTTAGAGGTTATATATCGATGGATATCAATCGCATGGCATGAATTGCCAGTGTGGCACGCTGAGTTGCATGGTTCAAGGCTTCTGTTGAAAAGCAAAGTCTTGTGGTTGATGATCAAAGCACGACCTACGTGGCGTAGCTTTGTGTATAGCGTGGATTCGCGAGCCTCATACCTCGGTTTGAGTCAAAAACGGGATAGGGACCCAAGGAGTGCATGGCGTTTCTTTCTAGCTATGGTGGTGTCAGTGACTTACCAGCCCTGACATTTATATACTTTTCACCTATGTGGTTGTTGGAATGCGAGGCGCCTCGATTATAGGTCTGTAAGGACCGGGAAACGTGTGTTCAGGAATAATTAATCCTCTAACGTAAGTGAGGACCGGCCTTGGAGGATCCAGGATTGCCCAGAGTGTGTAGTCCTGAGGCATTTGCTAGAGTGTCTCGAACGCGGAGAGGAGCTTGCCCCTTGCCTCGACTCATGACGGAAATCCAATTTCCAATACGTGTATTTCGGTTTTAATTGTAGAACTAGTATGGCGACATGATATATGGTACCCATGCCGTCTATGATTTATATTTATGATTGAAATTGTTTTGACACTATACACTTATTATAGTATCAAATGATTTGGTTTAAACGTACCAAGCATGTTTGGCTATTATAAGGGAAAACCCTATCCTCCGGCTTGCGTTGCATTGTGTGATGGGACCTGGGTCTTATAATAGCTTCATTTTTCGAAAAAGCATTGCGCTGTTTATTCTATGGACTGGTATTCTTGGGAGGAAACCCGTTCCGTGTTATACGGCGTGGTACCTTGAATTACTCTCTTTTAAAGTAAAGCTTTAAATAACTGTTTTAGTTCTCACACCAGTCACATGACTGACCTGGAGTTTATTGTTTTAACCTAAACTCTGGGTGCCCCTATTTTCCGCACGGGCAGCTAGTAGTTTTGGTTTTGCAGATTTATATTCACAGGATCCTGGTTTACAGCTGGAATGATATCCGGAAAGCTCTGTATCCGTATATCACCTTCAGTTGTGCTTTGTATTATTTTCCGCTGCTATGTAATTTATTGTAATCTCTGATATTTATCGAATGTAATTTATTCAATTATACTCTGTATATTCTTGTATCTGATGGAATTGTTGTAATAGCAATGAAATGTTCTTCTGTCTGCGTTCTGATTTGTCTTGTCCTCACAGTAATTCGTTCTTTCTCATCTCTTCGGAGACCGGGGAAGTTCGGGTCGTCACATTTGGTATCGGAGCTTTGGTTTACAGAGCTCGAGAATAAGACACATTAGAACCATACGAAAGAATTCATCAAATATTGGATTAGTAATATCCAATTAGAATGACTCGTTAGAGATAGGATCAGTAGTATCCTAGAACGAGTGTGAAGAGTATATTTTTTAAATGAAAACAATTTTGTTTTGAAAATTTAAATCAATTCTACGTATTTGAATATTTATTTATTTTCAATTTGGACAATCCGATATATAAAGATTTTGCATATACGCGTCATGAACGTATATTCGAAGTTTTAATATACCGGATAGATATAGAACCGCACTCTAGTCGCCCGAAGATGATGCTATTGATGACTATATAGCATCAGTAGTGTGTGTTCGAGTTTCGAAGGTGTGGTTTTCTATATATTTCCATTAGACTGGTGTGAGAACCAAAACTAATATGGCTAGATTTAGTTGTTGTGATTTGGCATCAAAAATGTGATTTTTGTATATGTATCAAAATTATGAATTTAAAACGTTAATGCACTAATTGATTGATGTTTGTGTTGTTTGTTTATTTGTTTAATAATTTTGAACCATTATGCCTAATTGCATCAAATATTGAATATTATTGAAAATTGGTCGCATTTGCTTGCATATACATGTACTTACATTGAACAGGTCATAGCAAGGAGGCTAGAGCAGAGAATAAAATTTGTTTGCCCGATAAATAGGTACATGTTTACTATAATTTACTGTTTTGTTTGGGTGATGATGATTTTATGAGCCTATTGGCTAGCCGCTTGGCTTTTTCTTTTTCTTTTTGAGATCAGAAGGCCTGTATGGCAATTTCGGGATTTTCCCGTGCTCCCCGTACAAAGGATGTTATGGCGAAATTTTTCAAAAATTCCGGGTGTTAGCCAAATTTTTGAAGAATTTGGAAGTTCTCAGAAACTGAAAAGTTGGAGAATGGAAGCCAGATCGAACGTAGAGTTGATTAATCAAACCACTTTCGACTTTGTTCCTTTTCGGGGACGAAAAGTTTTAAGTGGGGGAGATTGTAATAACCCGGAAATTCTGAGCCAGTTTAAAATTTTTGTTTTGGCAACTTCAACGAGTTTTGAAGATTTAAAATGAATTATTTTAAATAATAACAACGAGAAATTTATTTTGAATATAATTCGAACGTATATATTTATACACATCGTCGTTAGAATATAAATATTTATATATAATTATAAAAGGAATTGAAAATGGCGCGGTAGTTCGATAATTCGATTTCAAACTTCAAATGAATGTACCGGGTGCAAAACAATCCGGATTTTAGTGAAACCAAAAATAATAGGTTCTATATGAAAATATCTTTCCAACGAATCTGAAAAATCAAAATTTCATAGCGGGACTCAAAAGTTATGCCCAGTTGAAAATTCAGAATAGTCGCTGTGTAAACTATGCATGGCCCAAAAAGTCAAATTTTGCATATGAATGAATTTGGACTCGAAACCACTTCCATTGAGTTCAAAATGTCATTTAGAACTCCGAAAAGTATAAGCTTCGATATATTCCGATATCCGGAATAGTGGCAATTGGCAGGAGCTTTTCGGGTAACAAAACATAGCCCTTAAAAAGTGAAATTTTGCATACAAACTCAGAATTCGACGAGATAAATTTTTATGGATTCGCAATGACAAATTATTGTTGAGTTCCAAATGGCGCGTCGAACGGAGTTGGTATGTGGCCGTGCGAGCTAAAACAGTTCAGGGTAAAACAGGCAGTCACTTTGCAAAGGAACATTATTGATACGACCTCAGAATTCGATTTCGTTTTTTTTTTTGGATTCGTATTGTCTAATAATGGTTAAATCCAAGAGGGCATGTTTTTTAGAGTTAGTGTGTGAGCGTGCGAGAAGAAAAGGTGCGCCAAAATAGTATTTTTAGAGCTTATCTGAGCATTTTCTTGATTTTTTTTGAACGGTCAAACGAACTCGGAATTCGACGAAACTTGTTTCGTTGGACACGTCTTCACGTCTACTATCTCGTGTCCGAAATCTGCGGCCATCGGAGATCGCTAGCGTTCAGGCGATACGCGAGAAACTAGCATATAAACACTTTTACTTCCTTTTCTTCTTCACTTTCTTTCTCTTCCTTCACAAAAACTCAAAAATGGAGTCTCACCCCCACCGCCGCTGCCCCTCCTCCCACCGCCACCACCGGCCT